>JBBGZY010000757.1:5777500-8387456 GCA_037952925.1 Lithobates clamitans | reverse complement strand
GAGGAAGGTCAGCAGGGGCAAACTGCATATCTCATATTACTATGTTTGCTTAAAGCAGAACTTCACCCTCTCAATCAGCATTAATGATTTTTAAGCCTTATGCTGCTAGCATTAGTAAATAGATAGGAAAGTATATCTTATTACTTTTTTCAGTTACTTCCTGGTTTCCAGGCCTAGGCAAATGATGTCCTACACCCCAGATGTCCTCAGGAAGGGAGAATGGGTTTTTTAGCTAAGCACACCTTCCTGCCTGCATGCCTAAGCTAAGGGCAAATGGATTCCAGGAAATAGATGCTATATGAATCATCTGATTTAAGATGGCTGTTAGGGGGTGTTTTTCAAAGTGATTATTCAGCAAGGAGACATGGATGGACGGGGGAGTTTGCTTTCAATAATAAAAATGAATTAAATAGCATTTTGATTTGTGGTGCTCAGATGCAGTGTAGTTCCACTTTAACCCCTAGGCGCAGAGTGCACAAAAATATGCGGCCTCTCAGCGACCGGGCCTTGGTGCAGAGCGGCCGCATATTTGCATGCAATAGCGCCGATAGCGCTGTGTCAAGCTAACTGAAAGCTCCCATTCACTGCTTGTGTTCGGGAGCTTTCTGATCATGTGACTGCTGTGACAGCCAATCATGGCGGTATCATGACCATAAGCCCCGCCCCACCTCCCGAAATTCTTAAGCCCTTAAAGGGTGGGCAGGCGGCGGCTCTAAGGGGTTAAGGAGTTTGTTATTATAGCAGCCTGAGGCCTCCAACTATTTATGGCTTTCATCGGATAGGGAGAAGCCTTCAAAGCACCTGTTATAGGACATATAGGATTGCCTGGCTTTGTCCTCATGCTGGGTTCACTGGATGCAGACCAGCATCACATGCTTGTATGAAAATAGTTGAATTAGTCCACATTAGACACAAACCTATACTAAAGTAGCAGAATATCGGTAATAACATTATTGGACAAAGAACTCTAGTATGGAGATTAATTCCATCTTTCTGGCCAGAAAAGAATGGATGCTCCTGACCCGACTAGTGTCTACATGTCAAGAGTGTCAGATACAGTGAATACAGTGAAATAAAAAGAGAAAAGGCGCACCAGCCATGTGCATTATCTTTTGTAAACATTTATTAAGTAAAATGATAAAGGAAATTACTCACAAGCAGTGGAGAATCATGTGCCATAAACCTTGGACATCAACTTGCAACAAGTGGTTAAAATGATGGACAAAGCCTTCCAAAGATCTTTCAGAGGAATATATAACACTGCTCGCTTACGCGTTTCGAAGGGCTCGTCCCTTCTTCATCAGAGCTCAGCAGTGAACCCTCCTTCAGTAGGCCCTGTATATATAGTGAATGCCAAAAAGGCACAATCAATGGATGGGGCAGGGCACATAGGGCTCCTCCCTTTCTGGGAAATCCTCCCTCCTACACTCTTTGCCTGTACAAGTGGATAGCCCATCATGGTTTAATTGGTTAATAAATAAATTGATGAATAGATTCATTCATTAATAGATATAGTAAAGTAAAGAAACTGATGAGTGTCGCTGTAGTGTAATACAGTTAGAACCCAGCAGGGGCTCACCATAGGGGTGCATGATCAGCAGTGATAGATGTGTGCATGTATAAACACACATATATATATATATATAGATGGGCGCAGAAAGGTGCAGAGTGGCATGGGATGGATGCATCTGTTCACAGTGAATACAGTGTACATATAATTTTTCAGCATATTGCGTCACAAGCGAACAAGCAGTACACTTCCGTTATACCAGACATTCTAACCTTTTAAAAATCAACCTATGCATCCTAAAATCAGACAAATTCTGCAAACCATATATATTTTTAACTTTATACAAAACTTTCGTTTCTCTGCAGTATGCTCTTGCAGTTCCTTCATCTGTCTTAAATGATGTCAGCAAGCAAGCTTTTTGCACAGAAAGAGGAATGTAGCAGATTCCTGTGATGGGAAGTCACAAGTAGCTTCAACATGAAATACAAGAAATATGATTCTTAGCTGAAATTCTAAATCAGTCTTACTACATACATAACTATGGCCATATAAACTGACCCCCATTCCTACTTCAATACCAATAAGAAGCTATTGTCATAAATGCAAGTGCACTAAATTGGCATCATTGTTCACTATGCCTTATACTTCAATATACTTTTCATGCACTCGGTCCTGTGGACTGCTTTCTGCACTGGATTGATCACCAGACCGTCCATGTGTAATATTAGTTAATGAAATCTGTTGTGTTGGCCTTTAACAAAATGGATCCTGAACATTTTATTTTGCACGTTGACATTTTTAGATTGGGTAGCTATTTTAAAGCCTATTTTAGGGCACGCACACGAACAATTAGTACTTCTCTGCACAATATGCACATTTTCCCAATGTCTTTTCAAATTAAAATTGTTGCATGTACAAAAAAAAAAAAAAATGTTCATCTGCTGGAAATCCAATGTGCTTCTGGCTTCCTGTTTGATTTGACAACACAGTGACTTTGCTGCTCTGAAATCCTAAGCAGTGTTGTCAACCCTCATCTGCTGAACTACAGAACCTATCCTTGTAAAGATGCCTGGTGATGATGTCACAGTAGGGTTGCCACCTCATCCCTTTAAACCCAAACACATATTAATTACACAGGTTCTGTGGCTGATTAAGGTGGTAATTAAACTCACTTGGTGCCTTATCTGCATTAAATTAGCTTCAAAACCTGTATAATTAATATGTATTCGGGTTTTAAAGGGATGAGGTGGCGACCCTATGTCACAGTGAGTAATAAAAGAAAAATAATAATTTTGGAAAAAGCTGTAGTGGGGGGGAAAGGGAAGTCTGGGGTAATTCTGAGTGATGCCTAGACAAATCTCTTGGACATGTTTTATCATTAAAGAGCATCTAAATTCAAAAATGAAAAAAAAATATGTAATGCTGCTTAGTAGTCTTTAGATGTGGTGGCTGCATTTATTTTCTTTTTCCCATTTATTTTCAGCTTGTGATCCAGCCAGCACCACTTTGTCTTAGGTTGTCTACACTGAGATGGATTTACTAAATGCAAATAGACTGTGCACTTTGCAAGTGCTGTTGCACTCATTTTCACCAGAGCTTAGTAAATGTGGTCAAGCTCTGCTAATTTCCATCATCCAATCATGTGCAATCAAAAATGCTTTTTTAAAGTTTCCCCTGCACCTGATTGGGTAGTTTTTACAAAGAGAGCTTTACCACATTACATTTATGAAGGAAAATGAGTGCCACTGCAGTTGCAAAGTGCACAGACTATTTGTCCTTAGTAAATCAACCCCAGTGCAACAATGTACAGTATCCACTTAAAGAGCAGCATTGCCAACCTGTGGAACGGGTTATGGTGGATCAAATAGTAGATTTAAAAGGACTTTACATAAGTGCCTAACTCCAGCTAACACTTTTTTTAAAACATACAGAAACTGTTTTTTTCCTTTTGGGATAAAGTATTTAATTAAAGTGATTGTAAAGGCTCGTTTTTTTTTTTTAAATAACAAACCTGTCATTACTCACCTTCTCTATGCAGTTGGTTTTGCACAGAGCAGCCCAGATCCTCCTCTTCTCAGGTCCCTCTTTGCTGCTCCTAGCCCCTCCCTCCTTTGAGTGCCCCTCAGCCAGCAGCTTGCTACAGGGGGCTCCCAAGCTGAGTCAGAGCTCCTGAATCCTATCAGACATGGAGCCCTGGCCTGGCCCCGCCCCCTCCCTCTCCTGATTGGCTGACTGACTTTGATTGACAGCCGCGGTAGCGAACGGCGCCGCTGCTCTGTCTCAGCCAATCAGGAGGAGGGGGATGGCGAGAGGATCGTGGACATGCCTGAGAGGGTCGTGGACATCGCTAGAGAGAGAAGGGGCTCAGGTAGGTAATTAGGGGGTTCTGGGGAGACTGCTACACACAGAAGGTTTTTTTTTATTTTAATGCATAGAATGCATTAAGATAAAAAATCTTCTGCCTTTAAAACTCCTTTAACAAAAAACATTGTACATGCCCCTGTCAATGTTAAATGGTTTGTCTCAACCCTCTAATTGCCATTTATGCTGGACAACTTGTCTGTTTTAGTAACATAGACTTCATGTACATGGGCACAATTGCCCCCAAACAGCACAAGCATGCTACAGATCTCTGGTGCCTGGGGTCTCCTGGAGCTGCCTACAGCTGCCCATAGACATGAATGGGTGAAGGCAGTATGCAGCTATGTACTGCTATTAGTGTAAAATAACACATGAGCACAGATTAAATGTTCTGAATGCACACCACCTGCATTAGGGACATTGCGTTTGTGTACATGCACTATTAGTGGCAAATAGCTGCATACAGCCTCCTTTCATGTCTATGAGTGGCTGTAAGCATTCCCAGGACATCCCAGGCACCAAAATTACACAGCTGGGTTGATTTACTAAAGGCAAATTAGACATCCAACCATGTGCAAGTAAAAATGCTATTTTTTATATTTTCCTTCAGGTGATTGGGTATTCTTTGTAAAGTGAAGCTTTACCTTATTTACTAAGCTCTAGCAAAGTGAACAATCTATGGCCTTTAGTAAATCAACCCCAGAATGTTTATGCTGCACCAGAAAATGTGCATGTAGCCTTACTGGCAGGTTCAACAGGTAATGAAACTATGCTACAAAGGGGACTCAGAAAAACAAAAAACAACTGTGTTAATGCTATTGACAGATTGCATCATATATGTCGTTTTTGATTATGCTCATAGTTGATCCTTTTCACCTTGAGTTTTTGTGTTCATCATCTCATCAGAATTCCATCTGTTTCTCATCAATCATCTATTTATTTGCGCTGACTTCAGATGTCATTCAATGTTCTGTCATTATGAAGGAAAAAGGAAACAGTGTATAAAGCATACACGCCTTGCCTGTAGTTTGCAAGGTTTTCTGTGCTGGATGCCAGAGTTATAGTATTTCTTAGGATTGCCAATGGTCCAGTTCACATATGGGCTCTTGAATGCACTGCGTGTCTTTAGATCAGTGTTTCTCAACCATTTTATCAGTCAAGGCACCCTTTAAAATTCTGCACAATCTTGAGGCACCCCATTCTAAAATGTAAAAAACCAAACTAATAGTTTTACGCTATCAGGGCTCAGATTCCTCAGCCGCCACTCCTCGAGGCCAACCCGATGAGAGTTTGCTCAGGGTGAAGTTGATAAACCTCTTTCCTCACTATATGGGGCTCTCCTTAATACTGCCTCCCCTAAGATGGAGGGAGTGTGGGAGACCTGGAGAGATGACATTCCCTCCTTATAGTGGTGGCAGGTGCTAAAAATTTTGGGGGGGCGCAAACAAAGTAAAAAATTCTAAAAAAAAAACAATCATTGCAGCCTCACTGTACCATCAAACGCAGGCACTGTGCCATCAAACGCAGCCACTGTGCTCATCAATCACTGCCACTGTACCATCAAACACAGCCACTGTGCTATCAATTGCCGCCACTGTACCCATCAATTGCCGCCACTGTGCCCATCAAACGCAGCCACTGTGCCCATCAAACGCAGCCACTGTGCCCATCAAACGCAGCCACTGTGCCATCTCAAATGCTCCCACTGTGCCATCGAATGCTGCCACTGTGCCATCAAATGCTGCCACTGTGCCCCATCAAAAACAGCTACTGTGCTCATCGTATGCAGCCACTGTGCCCATCATATGCTGCCTCACTGTGCCCCGTCAAATGCAGCCACACTGTGCCCCATCAAATGCAGCCTCACTGTGTCCCATCAAATGCAGCCTCACTGTGCCCCATCATTTGCAGCCCCACTGTGCCCCATCAAATGCAGTCTTACTTACTTATCTTACAGGCAGCTCCGCTCAGGCCATGCGTTTCATGGAGCTGCCTTTGTCACTCCCGGTTTCCCACTAGAATATGGAAACCAGAAGTGACCAGTTAACTAAAAGAACAAAGCTCCCGCCCGTAGTATTACAGCCCGGAAGCTGTTTGGCGCTTTAGAATGCGCAACAAAGCAGGTCAAAACCCTGCAAATGAAGCGCCTCATCTGCAATCTCATGATTGCATTGATGTGGAGCTTCCTATAATGCACTGTGTCCGGCACCCGAACACAGTGCACTTAAAAAACATTTTTTTCTATTTTTTTTTTTTAAGGGGCCTTTTTTAAAAATGTATGTATAGACTTACAGTACATATATTAATCTGGGTTGTCCCTGGAAGTGTGAGAGGTTTTGGTCTTCTTGGAACACCAATTAAACATTGTTGTCTATTTTTAGTTTTTCTCATAGTTGTTAAGCAATTGGACTTGATGGTCTACCTGCTATTGCGCTGTCTTTTATGTACTTGTGCTGGATCTCATATTTTACGTCTGGCGTTACTATTTCTGTTTTACATAAGGGGTATACGTTTATTGACACTGTACAGTCTTGTAGCTTTGTATTTGCCTGATACTCAGTTATGGCATTGTACCTTGTCTATGTGACCACTTATGCTTTATTGTTTTACTTGTTCAATGAAAAAAACAAAAAACAAAAAAATAGTAGTTTTACATAAAACAGAGTCAACCAGACACATAGGACACCCAATATTAGAGGTGATTGTTTCTTACAAAGTAAATACACCTTTGCACACTGGTAATAAATAGTATTCCAATGTCTTTCTTCCCCATCAGTTTCTCTCCCTCACTCTGTTAAGGTGACCCCGGTGCTGACAGAGAGGGGAGGGGCAAACAAGGATGCTGTGCGGGCAGCCAATGTCCTCCTTATCACCCAATTATGTCATTGGTTGCTAGCGCGCTGGCATCTAGATTAGAGTGTTGTAATGTTGCACAATGAAAACTTGGGGCTTTGTGTAACTAAAGGGCATGCTTGATCCACCTGCTGGCTTCTATACAATTTGTGGGCAATTTTTAGGCATTTTGCCAGGGCACTCTGGTTCAAAAATTCTGTTCTAGAAAATACTGCATGGTACAGTTTGAATGTGCTAGCTCATATGGAACCTCACAAAGGCATAGGATGACATGTATAAAACCTTGTTAACATAGATTCTGGGGAATTTTAAACAGAGTAACTATGAATAATTGATACGAAGTATACTTGAAAATAACAGAAATGTAAATGCAGGTAACACAGGCAAGAGATATTTTCCAATAAGATACTGCCTGAGGTTAGAACAGAAAAGGTCACCAGGAGTCATTTGGTGTTCTCAATAATGTTTTTTTAACTTAATCTATACTTATCCTGTTGTGCTGGGGGGGGGGGTCAGCTGTGTTGGGTATTCAAATGCCTGTCAGCATACATAAAAATCAATTTTCATTTTTAATTACTGGAGAAACATTTATTTTTTATACCCATGGGGAATGAAGAAGCCTGACAACCTAGAATTCTGCAAATAAAAAGCAGCCTGTGGGCAGAATATGTAAATATGGGTTCATGGGAATCTGGAAAAGCCTTCAAAGCATTAACATGCCCAAAAACACCGGGCATTTAAATAGGTAACATTCGGGAATGAAATACTAGCTTAATACTATACATTTTCGATCACAAAATTTGATATTATAATATACCAATAAATTATAAACATTTCATGCAAAATTCTCATGAAGAGGGATCCATGGACCATGCCAACAATTTTATTTGGCTAAGATTAGCATTTATTTTCACTGCCCTCTTCTGCACTTCCACATTTTTCTCATTTCCACCCATATTTCTCTGTACGCCCAACAAGTCTATTCATTATAACTTAGACAGTGGGCCTCATTTTAAAAAAAAGTATATATATATATACTTCCTGATTCTCCTCCCGGCCAATCAGGAAATGGGTCCCGAGACCCGTCACCCGATTGGCCGTGAGGAGAAGTGATCCTATTAGCTGCCGAGGAAGAGGATGGAGGAGACACAGGGGCAGTCGTCGAAGCCGCCGAAGCCAAGGAGGAGAAGACGCAGGGTAAAGCTGCCACCCAAGGAAGCGCTGCCCGCGACCTAGTTGGGGTAAGTGTTGGGCTGGTGGCCGTCTGACCGGGGGGGGCCTGTGACCCAACCGGGGGGGTTGTCGGCGGGTGAATTGTTTGCTGCCCCCCCCCCCAAAAAAAATATATACCACAAGCTGCCACTGGGTTTCATTACAACAGGTAAAATTTTTTCTGAGCGAAAACTACATTTACAATTTGAATTTTGGTTGGTTGAAAATTTTTCCATCCTGCCCTTTGAACTTTCGTCAATATGGATGTAAACAAATGTGGATTCGTCCCACTAACGGTTAGTTAGAAAATTAAATGAATGTTCATAAAATACACTTTTGGTGTATGGCCAGCTTAACTTTTCACATTGCTGAGCTAATCATTGGCTTTCGAATCTTAAAAATGTGATGTTTTACTGCTTCATCTTTTCATCATTTATCATCCTGTTTGCATTGCATCAACATACAATACCTTTGTTCAGAATGTACTGTATTTATCGGTGTATAAAACGCACCTTGACTTTAAGAGGGAAGTTTCAGGAAAAAAACTTTCCACAGCCCCCTGAGCCCCCTGCATGGTACACAGAGCCCCCTGCATAACACACTGCCCCCTGCATAACACACAGACCTCCTGCATAGTACACAGAGCCCCCTGCTTAACACACAGACCCCTGCATGGTACACAGAGCCCCCTGCATAACACACTGCCCCCTGCATAACACACAGACCTCCTGCATAGTACACAGAGCTCCCTGCATAACACACAGGCCCCTGCATGGTACACAGAGCCCCCTGCATAACACACTGCCCCCTGCATAACACACAGACCCCCGCATAGTACACAGAGCCCCCTGCATAACACACAGACCCCTGCATGGTACACAGACCCCCACATGGTACACAGACCCCTTTCATTGTAAAGCCCCCTCCTCCTCTGCACTGCACGGACGGCACTGCCAGCATGCTCTGGAGTATAGAGAGCATCGCTGCCGGCCCCTTCTCGTGCACCGCTCCTCCTGTGTCACTCGTTGTGGATCTATTGAATACCTCCATTGGCGCCGTGGACCCAGTCATGTGACTGCTCTCCTCTTTTTCATTGACGGTCACATGACCGCTCTCCTCCTCCAATCAAAAGCTACACTGGAGAATGGTGCGACCTCGGAGGAGGAGAGCGGCCAGAACAAGCGGCGTTGGTGCAGGGATTTGGAGGCTTGGATTTACACTGATAGAAGCATGGGGCAGTAATGTTTTCTGGAGTTTGGAGTGTGCTGGCAGCGCTGTCCCAGGGCCAGGAGAGGCGGGCGGCCTGCCTGACAGCCTCCCAATGGGTGGCACCCAGTGCGGACCGCCCGATCCCCGCCCCCCGTTGGTTAAAAAAACAGATATCGGCGTATAGCACGCAGGCACGATTTACCCTCTGTTTTCAGGGTAAAAAAGTGCGTGTTATACGCCAATAAATACAGTATATACATTTTTGTAGTCTGTTACTTCAACATTTTATCTGTCAATACAGCTGAAGAAGGAATCTAGTGTTCCTAAAGCTTGTATTTTAATAATTAGTATTTTTATATTTTTAGCTAGCTCATAAACAACATTGCTTTGACAATACTTTTTTCCTTATACTACTTGTTAATTTATTCCTAGCTAGCTTGGTACATAAATGTAATTTGTTGTTTAGCATTAGCAATGCGCTGACCTATGTTATTAGTTATCTGGAATTACCCTTTAAATAAGGAATATATGTGTTGCCATAGTCACCAATCAATAGCAATGACAAGCAGCCGAAGACACACAAATAGAAGATAATAGATATATACTAAGGTGACATATACTTAAGGGATGGGAAATTAGGGCTAATTTACAAGGAACACTTAATAACTGGGCATGTATTCCTGTTTAAGAACTATGGAAGTACTTAAGAAATGTATGATTAACTTCTTTTTAACACTATGCGCTTAAAAAAATGTATTATGGTAAACTGTGGTTACAATCTGTAATGTTCACATTTAGTATATAAATTATTATTTTTTTCATTTCACGTCTTTATTTAAATTTTTCTAATTTTTCTCATCTCATGATTTATTTACGTGATTTACACCTTTTTCTGAAAAGAAAACAAAATGTTGCTGTAACTACATAAAAATTGTAAGTTGGCATTCGAGTTAGGTGTTAATTAGTTTGTTGCTTACTTAAATTGTAACTTCGCTTTCGGGATAAAAAGAATATAGCAAATACAAAAAAATAATAATATAGCATATACAACTGCTACACAAGTCATATCATAATTTATTGTTATTAAAAATTACCTTTCCTTTACAAACTACAGCACACAAATTTCTGTAAAATATGGCAATCTGGAGGCCAGTGGCTGTACAGAATGCCCCGGGAATGTAATTTCCCGCTTGGGTGAAGAACTCTGCACTAAGTCAGGTTTGAGGCATCCTCTACAACACAATTTTTATTATTTTTTTTGGTGAGATACTCCCTAAGGGCTAATCACATCTAAAAAAATTCTCATCAGGACACTGAATGTGCATCAGCTGATTATAATAAATTAGACACTCCCATTCAGATACACTATGCACAAGACATGGAGAGGGATTTACTAAAACCGGAGCATGCAGAATCTGGTGCAGCTCTGCATAAAAACCAATCAGCTTCCAGGTTTTATTGTCAAAGCTTAATTGGACAAGCTGAAGTTAGAAAGCTGATTGGCTACCTACCATGCACAGCTGCACCAGATTCTGAGTGCACCAGTTTTAGTAAATCTTTCCCATGGTCTAAGAAACAACTATTCCTTTAGAGCATAAACTTAAAAGGAATCTGCAACAAAGTTTGTGAAAATCCTCACAATGTACATAGATCACTCAGATGGGATTTTCTTTTTCTCACCAAAAATGGAGACACTTTTTAAAGATTATGAGAAAACAAAAACATTTTTTGTAGTTGTCAAGATTGGAGATTACCCTTAATCCCTGTCTGGTTTTTCCTGCTAGCTGGGGTTCTGTTAGAGAGACTTACCCTCACTTCCTATCCTGCTGAAAACAGTTTCACATGACAAGTAAGGAAAAATCTGTAACAGAGACGCAGACAGAACATAAATCTGTCAGGGGTTCTAGCCTTCCTCTACTCCACTAAGGAAAAGCATAAGTTTTTCTGTCTGTTTATTTATACCTTCACTTACTATCTAGTAAAATATCATCAGCAGGACAGAAATGAGTGTACATATCTGTAACAGAGCCCTAGATAGTCGTAAAAATCTGTAGAAGTTCAAATTCTTTCAAATTCAAGTTCAAATTTCTGCTCTATCCATAGCTAAGAAAAAAAAAAACGTTTGGCCAGGCACACATATTAAAGTCAATATAAAACTACATTCCCATCAGAGTGACAATGCCTGACTTGTCACCCTGTTACAGGAAGTGGAAAATCAACTGACCTACTGGCAGGATCACTGGGTAATAAAACTGCTGTGTTGCTGCCAGTGATAGACTGCGGCATACACATAATTTTTGCTTTTGCTCACAGTTCCACCTTAAACTCATTATTTTTTATTAATTTTATCCTGATGAAACTAATCATACTC
Source organism: Lithobates clamitans (assembly GCA_037952925.1). Lineage (NCBI taxonomy): Eukaryota > Metazoa > Chordata > Amphibia > Anura > Ranidae > Lithobates > Lithobates clamitans. The sequence goes on along the minus strand of JBBGZY010000757.1, from coordinate 8,375,940 downwards.
GAGAGTTTTTACTAGACCATATTGCTACCACTTTATGCACTAGACCACATACATATGCAGATGAGGCATTGACTCTCAAGCTTCTTTCATTAACAGCCTTGTGTACCCTATTAAAATTCACCACTATAGACTGAATGTTACAGTAATTACAACGTGACTATAATACAATAATCATTGCACTAATAGGTCATGTACTGCAGCCATCGTACTGTAAACTTTCTTTGCCTTCTTTACTGCTATTTATGACTGAGCATTAAACTTTTTTTTCCTGTGATTCTTGTTAAAAAAATCATAAATAGCCAAAATTATATAAAAAAAAAAAGGAAGCAAAAACTGAAAACCTTATGAGGCTTTGACGTTAATGCTCTGCTGAATTTTGGTCATTAAGTAATGACAGTTTTTTTTTAAGTTTTTCTTTGAGACATCAGCAGCATAACCTAAATGAACTTACTTGCTGCTTGACAGAGACATCAGTAGTGTAGCCTAAGGCTGTCCATGGATCTGTGATTCAGCAAGACAGTATAAGAGAAAGCTAACTATCATTGCTGGGGTTGCTGAACCCAGAGACCCAATGCAACTTTCCATTTTGGCTTTGGAATGCTAAACACCAGCTTGCATCCATTGTATGGGCACATTAAATAAACAGTAAATAAAACAATGCATATAGTAAGCTATACCATCTGAAATCTATAATAAAGCATCCTGGCCTCACTAAATTTCCTAATACGATTGCTCAAAATAAGAGAACCTAACACATATTTTGCTATCACTGTAGAGTTTGCATTAGAAGACTGTTATGGGCTTTCACCATTGTCTTTTTATTTTATTTTTTTTGTGTTAAAGTGGATGAAACCCTCACATATACCCAGTGAAAACAATAAAAAAGGGGGGTTTGGGAGTCTGAGTGAGGCAAGTATTAATCAGTTCAGTAAGTATGTATTGGTATGTTTATTGATGTATACAATGAAAAAACATTGCCAGAGGTACATAATATCTATTGATAATTTAACACTGCAAGACACATAGTAAATAAATTAGTACGTGTTTAAAACAGTAGCTCATTGGCATTAACCATATTGTAGGACATATATCGTGTCATAAGATCTATTCTGAGATACCAACTTAGCACGATATGATAAAATCATATGCAGATATCAAAGCTTTGCATAATGTAGTTATAGCCATAGGTTGAAATTAAGACTGCATCATAAAAAGCTCGACCCGTTTCATGGATTAGCTCCACTCAGGGCAGCCATCAAATTTTTTTGGGCCCCTTACATAGCTTTAGGCCTAGCCCCCCCCCCCCCCCAGCCTGACCACCAACATTTCCCAGGGGCCATCCCATTGAATCCGCACACCGGCCACCCCACCTGTATGCACTCACCCCCCCCCTCAAACCTGTATGAACTCAGCCCCCCTTAATCCTGTGTATATGTCATCCCCCCTAACAAGTGTATATATGTCAGCCCCTCACACCTGTATATATATGTCAGTCCCCCACATACATAAACACACAAACCTCTGGCCCCTCCCTGAACACAAGCAGCCCCCTCCCTTTCCTTCACAGCCCCTACTTGTAAATGAGGTCTTCCTACCTAGTTCCACCTTTGGTTTCCACAAGGCTGACATGTTGCTGAGACACAAAGAAGCTGCAGCCGATCACACTACACAACACAGTACAGGCAGCTCACACGAGGGGTGTACATGCACATAGTAGCCAGAGGTGGCAGTAAAGAGCTCAATGTCTGAGCTCAATGACACAGAGCAGCAAAAACTGCCTGTCATGGTTATGCAATAGAGTTTGTTTGTCAGCTTACCTGTCTCCATGTGTTCATCTCTAAAGACCAGCTGTCTCTCACCTGACTGCTTTTATTAACTCTCCTCTAGCATGGCTCCACCCCAGCTCTTATCAGAGAACTCTATATTAACCTCTGCACTGCAGGCCAGCCCTGCTGATCAACCTTTGTGTGTTTGGCTTCCTGTTCCTGCCTGCCGTGTGCTCTACGTTTGTTTCTGTTACCGACCTTGGCGTGTTCTCTACTATTCCTGTCTGCTCGTGACCCTGACCTTTGGCGTGTCCCTGATCATCCCTATTTGCCTGTGACCCTGAACCTTGGCGTGTACTCTGTTGTCCTTATCTGCTTGTGGCCCTGACCTTGGCTTATTTGTTTACTATCCCTATCCTCCTGTTGCCTGCTGTGGGTGTGAGCTGGGGGACCCTGGGGATCGCGACCTGGAGCCAGTTGCAGCCCAGTCCATCCTCACCACTAGAGGCTCTGGTGAACACCTGCTGGCTCTTAGACTCCGCGTCCCAGGGAATCCTATGCTCTAACCCAGATGGGATCCGTGTGGGGGTTCCAGCGGCCCTGCCTTCCTTACACCCAGGCTCCCATCCGCATCAGTCAGCCGTAGGGTCCACTACCTTGCGGTGCACTCCTGATCCCAACGGTGTGCATCTGTCACCTAGCCTCAAGGTGACCTGACACTGCCAAGTTTGTTTCTGTATTGCACAACACTGCTCCCCTTCACCCGCTCCTGTCTTCTCCTGGCCGTGCCGCGCCCCCAGGACCCTGGGCCCCTTACAGTTGTATTGGCTGTCCTCCATGATGGCAACCATGGCTCCACTCATCAGGAGCGGATGCTAGACATATCTGTTGAAAATATATATGGACACAATTATGGTCTGAGTTTGAACCCAAATGTTAAAAAAAAAGAAGAGAAAAGGAAATATCCAGCCCGAGGAGACTTACATATGATAATTGGTTTAACCTCTGCGATAATGTTGACAAGAGGGCCGCCATGAGTGCCTATCCCAGGAGCTGAGGTAGTTGAGGCCAGCAGGGACATGGGGTGCATACATAACTGTCTCCGGTAGGATAAGAGTCGCCATATTGCGCTAAGTATAAGTGCCAAAACAATGGCTCTATAAATATCTATGAGAAAATATGTGTAAATATGGCGGATCAGATGCTGCTGCCTCAGAGTGATGAGCTATAACCAATGCCCGTTGACATAGTGGGAGAACCGAAAGTGCAAGGAGAGTGAAAGAGTATGATCTAATGTAGGACAAAAGTGAAGCTGGTGCAAAAGGTATTTGCATGGAGAGTGTGCTTGTTCACAAAAAAGGACAAGGAGTAAGAAGAAAATGGTGGGTAAGCCAAAAACCAGAATGAAACCACTTCCCAAATAGATTACCTTGGAGTACTGCATGAAGCCTTAATCTAAATGTGGTGTGCGACATACCCAGTGAAGTGAATAGCATCAAATGATACACAGAGATAAAGCAGTCCTCCTATATAAGTTTTACTGGTATATCTGCTGTCTTTCCCTTTCAACACTCTTTGGAAAGTGCAGATCATGTTAAAAATCTTTGTTCCTCTTTCAGCAGTACAGGGGCAGGTGGGCATACTGGACTTACACTGTGTGAGAGCTGATTGGAGGAAAGGGACACCCCTCCCCCGTTTTACACATAGGCAAAGGAACAAAGGAACATGTAGAGCTGTAGCTTGAATAGACAAGCTCCCTGCTTATCTCCCTCTAAGCCTCCTCCCGCCACAAATTTGAAGCTACTGTTATCTCACGTGTCGAAGAACTTGTTAGAAGTTATGATGATAACAGAAGAAACAAAGCACCAGAGAAAAACGACACCTAGAGCTTTGGAGAGAGATAAGTAAACACTACATATATATGTGCTTAGATCAAATTTTATGAATGGGGTTTAAGGAATTATTCTAGAGATTTTTAGATGAACCACTAGTCCCTAGTGGCTAATTGCAATCACTCTGCTCTATACCTACTGCGCTAAAATAGAAGGTTACCAGATTCTCAAAATGGAATCCAGGGACACCCTTATGATAATAAACCACACTCCCTATTTGTAGTCACACCCACAAAACCATGCCCCCCTTTTTACATGCATTCAAACAATTGGTCACAGTCTTTTGGAACAAGAGGCATACATTCAAGGTATAAAGACAAACAAAGTACATTTTAAATAAGAGTCACAAAGACATGTGTGCATAGTTAGGAGGGATGCCTTAAAGGTATGAAGAAGAACCAAAGACTAAATACCTGGAGGTATGGCCCATAATCTGGGGGTCATTAACTCCAGAGGTCAGTAGTGTGCAGCACATGGGTCAAAAGTAGATTTATGGGTCAGTATTAAGCAATAATCAGTTCAGGGGTTAGTGCTGAGCCACATACAGCTCAGGGGTCATTATTAAAGCATATCTATAGTCAAAATGTAACAGCATATATTATTACATTATATTTCAAATATGGTATTTCTAGTCTGCTGCTGTTACTCTGAATAATGTTGAAGTTTGTCAACTTATTTTGTGTCGATCCCCACACATTTACTCCCTTGAATTCTGTAACATGTATTCACTATGTCCTGTGAGTAGGCACTGCTGTGTCACATAATTCACAGAGCCTTCTGAAATGCAGAGGTGCTGAGAGGAGGAGTTTCAGGAGGCGGAGTAAGTACAGGAATCAGAGCTTATAGGCAGAAAGGTACCATGAGGTATGTAGTCCTTAGAAGTTGAAAGCAAACAGCTGAGGACAAGCTGCAGAACATGCAGGGAATCTGGGAATTTGTGGATAGAGATAATAATCACAGTCATTTCCATGTCAGGCGGAGTGATCTTAGCTGTGTGAATTGAAGTGGCTAACTGGTTTTGGGCTGGGGGGGTTAATAAATTTACAATGCTATTTGTAATATGCAGCATGGAGGGGGTTAATATATTGCCACTAGTCAATGATGCATTAGTGACCAGTGGAATTTAATGAACTCCTTTGTGCTACATTAGTGACAGTGGCTCCAGTGTTATTTAACCCCTGTATGCTGCAGCATGAAGGGGTTTATAAACACTGACACTGGTGCCACTAATGCAGCACAAAGGGATTATTTAAATGACATTGGTCACTAATGCATTAGTGACCAGTGGCAATATATTTACCCCCTCCATGCTGCATATTATAAATAGCATTGTGCAGGCCCGGAGTGGCCATAGGACACACCAGCTATTTGCACACTGCACACTCCCTGGAGGACATCGTAGGCTAGTCTCCCAGCCCCCCCCCACCCCCATCATACACAGATCTCCCTTAATGAGCCCATGGCCTCCCATGTTGATTGCCCTGTCTGTGCTGCTGCTGGAGGGGGCCGAAGTGACCATGGACAAGTGCTTGGAGTGCGGTCGGCCGCATCGCTGTATGCTTCCTCACCAACTACAACAGCCAGGCGGACATGGGTGGTACAGCCAGACCATGCTGGCCAGGATCTAGTACCTGCACTTCAAGCTGACCCTGCACCTTGGTCACAGTGAGTGAGACGACCCCATCTCCCCCATACACCATCCCATACCCCCACTCCATCTCCCCTAAGTACAGGAACTCCATCTCCCCTAGGGAGAGGGACCACATCTCCTCTAGGGACAGGGACCCTATATTCTCCTATGGACTAGGACCCCATCTCCCCTGGGGACAGGGACTCCCAGCTACTCTAGGGACAGGGACCCCATATACCCTAGGTATCATTGCATACCGCATTACTTTCGTATTTTGTAATCTTATTTATATATACTTATTTTGTTTTTTTCAGTGGTATGATTTAGTGGTGAAAATAATTAGTGCCTCCCCCGTTTTGAGTGTGGTATCTTATGTGCTCCCCCTATATATTATTCCTGGAGTTGCCACTGCTGGCGCTGGAATAGATATAGAGCACACTGAAGTTGTGCTTTGCACTGCCACCAGGTACATGTCAGGGATGTGTGTTTCTCTGGGATCATACTCCTCAAAACGGGAACTGTCTCTAGGAAAAAGGGATGAGTGGAAACCAAAAGATACCAGCCAAACAGCAAGTACACTGTTTTTAAAGACTTACATAGTTAATCTGGTTGAAAAAAGACACAAGTCCATCTAGTTCAACCATAAAAAATGTTTTAAAAAATATCATGCAATCCCATATACTCAATCCTATACCCACAGTTGATCCAGAGGAAGGCAGAAAACCCCCCAGCAAAGCAGGATCCAATTTGCTACAGCAGGGGAAAAAATTCCTTCCTGATCCCAGAGATGCAATCGGATTTTCCCTGGATCAACTTTACCTATAAATGTTAGTACCCAGTTATATTATGTACATTTAGGAAATAATTCAGGCCTTTCTTAAAGCAATCTACTGAGCTGGCCAGAACCACCTCTGGAGGGAGTCTATTCCACATTTTCACAGCTCTTACTGTGAAGAAACCTTTCCATATTTGGAGATGAAATCTCTTTTCCTCTAGACGTAAAGAGTGCCCCCGTGTCCTCTGTGTTGACCGTAAAGTGAATAACTCAACACCAAGTTCACTATATGGACCCCTTATATATTTATACATGATGATCATATCCCCCGTTAATCTCCTCTTCTCAGAGGGTGAAGTGAATACATTCAGTTCCTCTAATCTTTCCTCATAGCTGAGCTCCTCTGTGCCTGTTATCAGTTTGGTTGCCCTTCTCTGCACTTTCTCTAGTTCTCGATATCCTTTTTGAGAACTGGTGCCCCAAACTGAACGGCATATTCCAGATGAGGTCTTACTAATGATTTGTACAGGGGCAAAATGATATCTCTCTCTGGAGTCTATACCTCTCAATACCAGAAAGGACTTTGCTCGCTTTGGAAACCACAGCTTGGCATTGCATGCTGTTATTGAGCTTATGATCTACCAAAACCCCCAGATCCTTCTCCACCATTGATTCTCCAAGTTGAACTCCCCCTAGTTTGTATGATACATGCATATTCTTAGCCCCCAAGTGCATAACTTTACATTTATTAACATTAAACCTCATTTGCCACATAGAAAGAACAATAAAGTACAACTATTAAGCAGCACTGCAAAGCAGATTGTGTATATTTAATAAGCAAATATGGCTGCCCCATATGAACATACTCTATAAAATTATAAATTCGACATAGAAATGAGGTGTTTAAATCATAAACACACCTTAATAAGATTATTAACATCAAGCTGATTTCTTTGAAATATTTATGTAAAAACACTATACATTTTCTTTTAATAAAATGTACACTGTAGAAGATAAGGAACAGGGTTCTGCTGCCACCGGCATTGTATGTAATAGAATAGGAGATTGCTGTTTTGCAATGCTAAACAACACAACACTCAAGCCAGGCAAACCATATTGCTGTGAGGGATGACTGTCTTTCCTGGGAGTTGTGTCAAATGTTCCATCTGCTTTGTTTCATTTACCTGCTTAACCCATGATCCTAATATTTTCTCCACCTGCTGTGTACATAAAATTAAATACTGCTTTATGTTCACATAAGCAAGGTCTTGCAGGAAAAACAATTATATCCTAAGAGTATAAACTACAGCAGCATGGTAAGCGACATGGGTACAAATGATTTATCTTCTGATGTAAAGTGTGTGGCACAGCCTACCTTATATACAGTAGCTGCTTTCAACTAAGAATGCCAAACTGATAAATCAATCCACGCTTCCTGGTCTTATAATCATGGTATGTGAAAAGCCAGCAGACTGTCTCCTCCCCAGAGGAGAACTGTAACCTAGGTTTCATGGTATGTTCATTGGTGCCAAAATATAAGGTTCTGACTTGTATTTTCCATGTGAATGACACAAATGGTAATTACACCTTGGACAATTCAGGCTGGAAGATGCATTCCAGATTATACATGTGACGTCACCAATTTTTTACCCTCAGTTCCTCCTTCCTCCTTTGTTTCTATCAGTGGGCCATAAATTCAATGAGGGGTGACATTCCAACATTACATAGGTAAAGTACCAATAATCTGATACCACATGAACACAACTTCAGATCTCAGCATCTTAGAGGCAGAGAGGGCCACAGAATAATAAAAAGTACGTCCTCTATACAGATAGCTGCTGTAAAAGACTATTTGTGCAACAAATGCAGACTACATCTGTTGACCAGACAATAGCAATAAGATTCTTTGAACCTAGCTATGTTATTTACAGATAGTTGGGTTGAGTCACTAAAGGCAAATAGACTGTTCACATTGCAAGAAAAGTTACACTTTGCATGGGAATTTTTCCCTGTGCTTAGTGAATGAGGTGAAGCTGACTTCTATCATCCAATCACATGCAAGCAAAAATACTATTCTTTTATTTTCCTTGCACATGACTCTTAGCAAAGTAATGTTGCACCACATTCACTAAGCGCTGAGGAGAATTGGAAAATTGCCTTGCAAAGTGCAACTTCTCTTACAAAATTAACAGCCTTTAGTAAATCAACTCCAATATTTTTATTGTGATGATAACCCAAGGTCTTCTTCAAAAGATGACTATTAGAATATGTTAACACGGAGGAGAGGCAGAACTTAGTATCAAGCATAATACTCATTTGTCTTTAGATAGCATAACTGTTGACATTTGAAGACGAAGAAAGCATTATTCTGATGGCAAGTATAGGAATATTTTGCTGTATTTAAGCTAGTGGTAAAAAAATATTGTTTTTAAGAACTGTGGGTTAATAAGCAGGCCTAGGTTTTTGCATAGGGCCCCAAAATAACATGTTTTTTTTGTTTTGATGAGTTAGAGATGGACGATGCAAAAAATGGTTTACTGTGCAAAATAATTACATGGTAGAAAAAGGTCCAAAGACCACTTTCCCTGGTGAGTGTGAAGTAATCTCAGTATTGCAATAGGAGAAAAAAATACTGGGAGAAGCAGAACGCCTATCATATGAGTGGGAAATGTTGGGGTCATTCTTTACACACACACAGTATACAGAACACCCCATTTACTTTGGTTACATTTTTATTTATTTTCAATTTTTGAAAGCTATAGTTAACTGAGGTATTAAATAGGCATGTGATTTTTAATAACCTTCAATTTGAAAAATGGTGAATTTCCTTAAGTAGCTTTATATACCCCAACAGTTGCTTGCTAGTTGATTTGATGACTGGGTCATTGACTACTCTATATCTACTCGAATTTAAGTTATGTAAGAGATTATATATTGTTCTTGTGGAGACTGGCTTTCAGGGCTGGGGTGATGCGCTCTCTCACTATGCATTTATCTCACTAGAGCCCTAAACCTTATTTTTTTTCCCTATCAGCTCATGAAATAAACAAATATTACTATTTTAATTGAAAATAGGATGTAGTCCCTGTATATTAGAGCAACATTTACTATAGTATGGTGCAAAGGAGTAACATATCAAATTGAAATTGAATATAGGACCACCAAGACCATCTTAAGCGTACAGCTTTCTATTTGTTTCGGATTAAACAGAAACAAAATCCTTGCACCTGATGATAAGTAAACAAATACTAAAGAGAATGCCCAGTCCCAAAAAAGATAAAAAATACATTTTTTCACATGTAACCTGTATAGGGCACATACACTTTTTTGCCATATGTCACTCTTTTACACCCCTGGGAGAGAGAAAAGAGGGTAGAGACTCACAGCATTGAGAGGACTGACCTGGTCTGTGTCATTATGGGCCATCTGCCTTAACCCAGAAGAGACAGCTGAGTCATGATGGTGAGGAGGAGCCACAGCTCACGACAGGACAATGCTGGATCCACTGAGCAGGGCAATGCTGGATCCACTGGGCAAGACAATAATGGATCCACTGAGCAGGACGATGCTGGATCCACTGAGCAGGACAATGCTGGATCCACTGGGCAGGACAATTCTGGATCCATTGAGCAGTACAATGCTGGATTCACTGGGCAGGTGAGGTTTTTTTTTAGTATAAGATGATAATATTCTTCAACTCACACAATAGGAAATACATGAAGCCACTGCTCCTAAAGAATGGTAAAATGCAATATAATACATTTGTGTTTCTTGTTTAGATTTACTTTAGGCTATGACATGCAATCCAACACACGTATGTCACATAGCAGAGTTCCTGTAGCTTTTCTATTGAGTGAAGATTTAACACACTATCCATTGGAAATGTAAATATTAAACTTCTATTACATGGTGCTGGTGACTTAAGGTATAGGGGAGGGTTCAAGAAGAGCTATCATTATACTTTTTTTTTACTGTTTTATCCCATATGGGACAAAGTACATATAGTACTAGGTGTATCCTAACACTATGAGTTCCCACCTGCCCCTCTCCCCTACTGCTGCGGCTGCCTAGACAACAGCTAGCAAGAAGACAGCTGCTTCATAATTTCTGCTTGTCCCAGTGAGCACTTTCTTTTGACAAGCAGCTGCAGGAGGAATCTCCCTCTGCATTCCTCTTGGCACTGCTTGTCTAGGGAAAGTGCTCACAGTCGAGACAAGCTGCAGTTATGAAGCACTCATCTCCTTCCTAGCTGTTGTTGGATTGGCCGCAGCAGGAGAGCAGGGCAGGTCTGACCTCATAGCCAGGGTTAGAAAGCAGTTAGCAACATGGGACAAGGTACTACATGTAGTTTGTCCTATATGGGACATCTTACTGGGATTTCCTTTCACTTCCTGTCCTGTATACTCAACAGAAAGTGAAAAGATATCTTTACAATGTAACGGAAATCCCCTCTTAGACAGCTGTTAGATGAAGTGTTGCCTTTCCTTCTATTCCCGCTTTGGTGGCAACTCAAAATTTCGGATTCATAATCGCTTACATTGGTGATAAGGAAAATAATTGAGAGTGAATTTCCCTAAAGAGGACATTATGGTATCTGGAATGTAGTTTTGTGGAACTTCTTTAACCATTCTATAGGCCTGCTCAAATGTCTTCATAAAAGTAAATTGATCATTATTTTTTGAGGGTTTTAGGGACTCAGTGATCTCCAATGTAGGCGTCTCTTCTCTCGTTGAGAACATTATCAGTTGCTTTAATCTTTCTGACTTAGTGTTATGTTTTGTCCCATCTTCTTCTGTCACCATTGGAGATTTCAGTCACTGACCAAAATGAACTGGTAGCTAAGCCTAAAACTTTCCTTTTTTGCCAAATTGTTTTGCCTTATTTACAGTAAAAATTACATTTCGATTCTCTTATTATCTTGTAAGCACTGCTCCCTTAGATCAAACCATTTCTCAGTATCTGAACTATCACTATGCAAAACTGAAAATTCAAATTTACTCTCAGCAGCCAAAGAATGAAGAAAAAGTCCATACTCAATTAAGCTGACTTTTCTTCTTTTTACATCACAGCACAGTACTGTCTTCCCACTATTATTTCTTTCCCCTCCTCTGATTCTAGGCTCTTTCCATGCTTCTAGCTTAGGCGTTATATCTCCTGAAAAATTGATTATATAGTTTGCTGTTTTTGCAACCCCCCATCAAGGTGAAAGGGAAATAATGTGAAAAATTTAGAGAACTTCAGATCTGTCTGGCTTAGCCCACTGTTAATATGATTTTTAGTACTTCATAAACACAGAGAAATACCTTTAAGGATGAAAAGCACTCAAAGATGAAAAGTAGTTCTGTTTCTTGCATAAAAATCAAAAATGTATTTAATAAAAAATAGAAAATGATTACAGAATAAATAATATAATACAGCTGGTAAAATAATAATGTAAAAAAGTATAGTGGAAAAATAAGTTCTTGTAAGCTCTCATTTTAGTATGTGTTCAGATGTGTTTGTATGTAGTAAATGTGTGTGTAAAGTGACAGTGTTAATGTAAAGCAGACTTTTATGAGTATATCACAGTGATGTAACCCCTACCACCAATAGGCCCCCTTAGATTGCTCAAAATTCAGCTGATGTCTGCTAAATTGGCAAAAATTAGAGCCAAGGGTGAACCTTGCAAGTACCACTCAGCTTGATAAAAATCGATTAAAAAATTGACTGATCCATGTGGAGAAATATCGGCCTAACAGTGACTGTATCCAATGGAGGTTCCTCCATCCACACTGTTGGCATGGATTAAAGAATCAAATGATTTTTTTATCTGTCTCCTGCGGGCTGAACACATGAAACTCCAGCTGTTTATGCCTGCATTATTCAATATAGATAGAAATAGGAGGGGGTTGTTCTGCCCTGCCAGTCTTTAATTTGAGTTATTAAGACAAACTCTTATTTAACCACTTGCCAACTGCCCACAGTACTTATACTGCAGGCCGGCAGCACAAGCAGGCCAGATAACCTTCAAGTGGGTGATCGGGCCTGCTCCGGGTTAGGGGTGTGCAGCAGTTTTGCAGACTCCGGTACTTGGGGCTCAGTGATCATGTGATCGTTAGGCGAGATCACATGATCACAATGTCACCAAAACTGTTATGAATGAATTAATTCATAACAGTGTTTCCTATGCAGTGTTTCCTATGCTGTGATTGGCCCACAGCTATCATATGGTACCTGGGCCAATCACATCACCCTGTACCATGAGATTAGCTATAGCCAATCACAGATCACTAGTGATCACAGCTGTCATGAATGTAACCTATTCATGACAGTTGAAAACTTTAATGTTACAATGATCTGCATTATAACAGCAAACAAAGTGTAATAAACAAATAAATAAATAAAATCCCTGATCACCCATCAGAGTAGTACACTGCTACTATGGCAACACTGAACTATTCTAATGAGAGTATTAAAAGAAAAATAGTAAAACATGGTAAAAAATAAAAAAAAAAGTTTAAAAAACTGAATAAGAAATTTTTATTTTTTATTTTTTACATACTGTAACCAGTGTCACTGATCACCACCAACAGGTTGACTCGGGGCACAGAGCACTGCACCCTGATTACATCCAGTTGTGTGACAATAGCAAATGAATATTCGGAGGGGGAGGAGGAGGGAGGAAGAGGGAGGAGACGGAAGCCGCTGTCATACCTGCAGAGGAGAGCAGGGGAAGGGGAAGCTGCCACACGTGATGCTGAGGAGGAGAGCAGGGGAAGGAGAAGCCGCTGCCCGTGATGCCGAGGAGGAGAGCAGGGGAAGGAGAAGCTGCTGCCCGTGATGCTGAGGAGAAGAGCAGGGGAAGGAGAAGCTGCTGCTTGTCGACCAGGTGAAGCGCTGCCCGCCATAGATGGAGTAAGTTCCGGTGCTCCTGATGACCCCACTGTTGAAAACATATGGGCACTTTAAGAAATAACACTAAGTGTTGACACTGATGCAGTGCAAATTCTCAGCAAATTCTGTGCAAATTCCGCACCACATTCCAAATCGCACCCTGTTCACGTGAACCACTGCAGGAGCGTATGTTAAGTTAACGACACCCCAAAATTGTTTTGCAAAATGCAGTGTGATTTGCAGAATCAGTTCACATGGGTGTTCACACCCATGCAATCCAATTCTGGTGCGGCCAAAAAAAGGGCCCTGCGCATTTTTGGTGCAGATTCATTGCGATTCAGTGCGATTTGAGCCATACAGCATAATGGCTCAAACTGCACTGCTGACTGCAGTGCAATAACGCATGTGGTTCCCGCACCACATAGTGTGAATTAGCACTTAAGGTTCCCATTGACAACTCGAATTTCAGGCATTTCTTGCTTAATCAACCAAAATTCAAGCCGTGGGTGGTCCTGTAAACACCACCTGGCTCAACAAAAGCTGATTTAAAAATTAACTGATACGAATGGAAAATTGTTGGACAAACAGTGACTGCATCTTATCAGTTACATAGTTAGTCAGGTTGAAAAAAGACACAAGGCCATCTAGTTCAACCAAAAAAAAAAAAACATACAATTCCATATACACAATCCTATAGCCACAGTTGAACCAGAGGAAGGCGAAAAACCCCAGCAAAGCGTGATCCAATTTGCTACAGCAGGGGAAAAAATTCCTTCCTGATCCCCCGAGAGGCAATCAGATTTTCCCTGGATCAACTTTACCTATAAACGTTAGTACCCAGTGGAGAGACAAGATAATGCAACTGTCAGCCTCAAAACTAAAAGGTCAAGCCTTGTCTGAAAATCAAGACAAAAACCAAACAGGATTACGCCTAAATCACAAGACAAGCCTCCACATAGAAACAAGGATAGACAACATTTAATACGAGTACAATATTAATGAATTGAGAGAAGGTTTTAAACAGTAATACAAACTTAACATCAATTAAAAATTAATATATAGATTCAATAAAATTGGAAATGTTGAAACCCCTAATCATGTATAGTAAAGTGATAATATTTAGGCTTTATTTTACGCTTGATTGATAAAAGCGTTAATATCCCACTCTACGTTCATCCCGAACGGAGAGTAGGAACGTAATTGATAGATCCAGAATGTCTCGAGTCTCTAAACACTTCTGGTATGAGCTCCTCCATGCCAAGGTGGTATGTAATGATCAATGACCAAAAATTGCGTACCCCTAGGATCTCGATTGTGATATTTACGGTAATGCTTAGGAACACTATAATTAATCAATCCCTTTTTGATATTGGCTATATGTTTGTTAACTCTTACAGAGAACGAACGTATAGTTCTGCCCACATATTGTTTGCTGCATGGGCAGGTAAGTAGATATACAACATTTCTAATGGCACAGGTGAAAAAATGCTTCATATCATAAACATGATTAGTAACTGTAGATTTAAATTGTGTAGTCTTCTTTTTACCACATGTATTATGCTAACAAACTTTGCATTTTTTACACGGGTAGTAGCCTACAAGTTTGTGAAAAAATGAGGGGTTAACTGGAGGGTTGAGGGGCAATTTTACTTTGTAACGATAGGGTACCTCTATATATAATCTTGGCCCAATCTGGCAATAGTGGGCCCAAAATTCAGTCATTTTTATGACATTCCAATGTTTGTCTAAAATCTGTTTTATCTGTCTATGTTAAGTAGAGAATGGTCTACACATAGACCATTTAAAGGTGTCAGTCTTATTTTGATGAGGTTTGACCTCCAAAAGTGAACTTCCATCAACAGTGCAAATTCTATGTAATTTTGAGTCTATATCGGCCTGCATGTAGCCCTTGTCAAGGAATATCTGTCTAAATATAGAGGCTTGTTGAATAAAATTGTGTGTATCAGTACAATTCCTACGTAAACGTAGGAACTGACTCCGAGGAATAGACTGAAGCCACGACTTATGGTGGCAACTATATATAGGTATAAGACCATAACGGTCTGTGGGTTTGAAATAAAGTTTTAAATTCAAATTCCTGATTATTCAAACCAATATCCAGGTCCAAAAGGTATATTCGTTCTGTACTGGACTTGTGTGTGACTACGATACCTCTATCGTTTCTGTTCAATGACACAAAGAATTGATCAAGGGAGTCAGACGAGCCATCCCATAAGAGGAGGATGTCGTCTATATATCTGGCCCAAATGACCAGATTTGAGCTTCTTGAAGCATAGACAACATCCTCCTCCCACTTAGCCCCTATTGCCACACCCTTCTGTTGTAAATAATATTTGCCGTCAAACCAGAAGTAGTTATGCTTAGTAGCAAAATTCAAAAGTTCTATAATGTATTTACGTTGGCATCAGGATAGTGAATCGTCTTGGGCCAAAAAGTACTCCACAGTCTCTGTACCTAATTGGTGGGGTATACAGGTATAGAGGGAGGCCACATTAGCTGTGGCCATGATATAATCTCCTTGAATATTGACGCTCTCTAATATTCTAATAGTGTCTTTGGTATCTTTAAGGTAAGACAGAGTTTTTTTAACAAGCGGTTGCAGATAAAAATCAATATACCACCCTATACGTGAGGTAATGGAGTCAATTCCATTTACTCTAGGTAGATGTATGGGATCCTTGTGAACGTTTGGTAAGTAATACATGGTTGGTATTCTAGGGGCAAGTGGCATCAAAAATGCCTTTTCTTTTTTATTCATTATGTGTTCATTAAAACCTCTCTCAATAATGGCATTTCTATCCCTTTTGTATAGAGAAGTAGGATTATTGGCCAATTCTCTATAAGTATTACAATCACTCAAGATTTTCATCATCTCTCTCTGATAGTCCTCGTTGTCTAGGACTACGATACTGCCCCCCTTATCGGCGGGGCGGATAACCAGGTCCTTCCTTTCACACAAGGATTTTAATCCTATATTCACTCTTGTTTGACCCAAAAACATTTTTAAAGGTAGAGAGTCTAGATCTTTGAGAACTAAATCCCTAAGACTATCCCTGTGACTGCTGGAGCTGTAGGTACTGGAGGGTTAAAAATAGATGGGTTGCATAGACCGCAATGATTTAAATGTAATTTTTGTATGCGTGCACTGTAATCTTTTGTTTCACAGCTTAACCCCTTCATGCCAAGCATACGCAAATATGCAGCCTCGGCGTGAAGGAGTTGTACCGGGGTGATGCATGCAGCAGCGATACAAACTAATAATGAGGTCTGACTACCAGGTAAGACATAGATTTAGGGATGGATGTGCCCCATGAGATGCCTCCATCCCCATACAATATACAAAGAAACATGAATTTCCCGTGGGACTTTAGATGAGGCGCAACACACTCAATTATAAAATCAATAAAGTAAATATTTATTGGTAAATACAATTTCCAACAGATCAACAGTGACATAATGCCATATAGTCAAGCAGATTGGCCAATATATACATATTAATCAGTAGCCAGGTACAGTGTTTCAAAGATCAATCATAATAGATGTTAACTTGCATCAATGTAAACTGATGCATTTTGTGATATAGCGTCACTTCCTCAGGGGTTGATAAACGCACACTTGTCTATAGAATAGAAATAGTTTAGGAATATATGACACACATAATAAAATGTTTTCTGTTAATGCAAACATTGGGCATCAACCAAAAGGGGAACCATACTTACAAATCTGCAAGACATCAAGAAAATATTTTCTTTTTTTTCTTACTTTTTTACTGTTTATCCCCTTTTTTGTCATATATTTGTTTACGTATGTACTATACATACATACACATATTATTTCTTTCTTGTCAACACATAAGTGGTAGTTTTATGTCATGTATACTAACACATAAGACTGATCTTTTACAGCCATCACGGTGGAGGACTTGTTGGAATGCTCTCCATGCCTGCCATCCCATCTTGTCTTGTTTGCACTCTGGGGACCTTTGAATCCCACACCCACAGTTCCCAGGTCAGACAGTTCCAGGCAACTACCATTAGGTCATGAGCATGTGATGTCTTGCAGATTTGTAAGTATGGGTCCCCTTTTGGTTGGTACCCAATGTTTGCATTAACAGAATACATTTTAATATATGTGTCATATATTCCTAAATTATTTAAATTTTCTAGACAATTGTATGTGTCCCGCTACAGCGAGGCAGAACGGAAGTCCACCTGGAGAGAGTGAAAAAAGTTACAAAATGACAAAAATGTTCTCTAATGTTCAAGACCTAGATTCATTTTAGCTTGGAACCTAATTAACTTAAATATATTTAGCCTGGAACTTAATTAACTTAATTAATTTTAGCCTTAATTAATTTTAGCCTGGAACTTAAAGCGGAAGTAAACCTATCCATAAAACTGTTTCATTTCCGGCATGTGCCGGAAATGTAACACTCCCATTGGTTGTGCTCTCAACCAAACTGTCAAGCCATCCAATGGCTGGTGTCATAACTGATCACATGTGAAGCATCATGGCAGTTGTAAATTCAACAAAGGCAAAGATGGCAGCTTCCTTGGCTGAAAACGATAGGAGGGTTTACTTACACTTTAAGAATGTTCGTTCAATTTTCGAACTGTTAGTGGGGTCAAATTGACATTCATTTTTGATCGCAGTAACAAGAAAAATCAAAGGAGCACAATGGAACAGTGTATGTATTTTTTTAATTCAGAAAATTCTATTTGCTAATTCTATTTGCTTCAACATAGAATGAAAAGGCTATTTTTTTTAATACTTTTGAACAACATTAGTCATGACATCAAATGTAATGATGAGAGTTTTCAATCTACAAGCGCACGACCAGATTTACCTGATCATCTGCCCCCAGCAGACATTGCTCACCACTCAACCAAGTCCTGGGACATCCTCACATCCAGTGAAGGGTTATGGACCCTGCATCAGTCTCAAGGATATCTTGACCTTAGACCTTTGGAGTAGACACTGCAATGACCAGTCTAACAGCAAGGAGGAGCCTGCAAAAGTGGAGGATAAGGTAAGTAATTCTGCTTGTCCATGCCCCCTAGACCTAAAGCAGTTAACCCTTGCAGCACAGGCACAAGCCCACTCCAAGACGAATTTTCAAGTTCCCTGGAGTTTAGTTTTAAAGCAGTATTTAACACAAAACCAAACATTTTATATAGTGCAGCTTCCCAATCATTAGATGTGGTGACTGCATTTGTTTTCTTTTTTGTTAGGCTTTTCCCCACAGTTTTCACCTGGTGATTTGGCCAGTAACACACCTCCTGTAATAGAGTGCATCCGCTCTGAATGAGGGAGAACAGGGGCACCTTCGGACAACAGCATTGTCAGTCTGGAAGGAGGGGAATGTTCGATGTACTAGCAGATTTAGATATATTAACAAATTGAAGCCAATCTCTAGCTAATACTTTATAAGCAGTTACAGCAAACTTTTTTTTTTCCTTTTGGGATAAAGGTTTTACATAAATAAATAAAAGCTGAGCATTGTAACCACCCCTGACAGTGTTAAATGGTTTGTATCATCTCTAACTGATACAGTCTGCTGGAGAGCTTGTTCTTTTGAAGAACAACAGACTTACTGGCAAGCTCGCCAGGTGAAAAAGGAAAGAAAGCCTAAAAAATCTAACTAATACAGCCATCACATCTAAGTATTGGTAGGCTGCCAAACAATAAATGTTTGCTTTTCGATTTAATACTGCTTTAACACTGCTTTTGCTAACAAATAAAATTTCCCTTTAAAAAAGCTGAAAAAGTTTGAAGAAAAAATTGCCCAGACACCAGTGTTTGAATGGTAAAATGAAGTCAGTAGTATTGAAGTAAAGAAAATGATGACCAGTGTTACCCGTTTATTATATTTAACATTTAATATCTCAAAGATACGATGTGGGTTAAATGAGAGTTCTTTGACCAAGAGTGAAAGCTTTAACACAATAACAACATTTACTGGTGAGTAGTTGAAAGTCTATCTAATACACAGCCATCTATCTATAATCTACACCAAGGAAGAAAATATTAGGTTAAAATAAAAGAATACAGATTATATTCCTGAAAACATCAAAATACAAACAGCAAACAAACATATGACAAGCAGGTATACCTTAAGTGCTGAGAGCTGACCTGATATTTACCAGTAGTGATGTGTGTGGGCCCACGTCAGACTCATGACTCTGTTCACCTTCCTGTGTGTACCTTACACTAATATAGGCCCATCTCTCATTGTTTTGAACAGGGCCCCCTGATTGGTGGAACAATGTTACCCCTCTCATCTCCTCCAAGATTGGACAATTTCCCCTTCCCCTTAATTTAGCATAGCTCAGCCCCTCACTAGCACCTCCTCTCTTGGGGAGATAATTAGTTAGAAGAGAAATTAATTAAAGAGAAGGTAATCACCTTCTCTTGAATGGGGCACTTAACTATGCATGGTCATAGCTGGGGCAAATTGTCCATTCCTGAACAGATCAAAGAAATATTCTCAGCATATCAAAGACCCTTTGAAGTGGATAGAGGGTTGGTTAACACAGGGGACTACAAGGCCTTTATCTAGCTAATGGATTCAGCCCCTTCAAGTCGCCACTATAGTATTTAACTTGGATGGTATCTCTTCCTTGCATTTGAATTTATGACGGGTAAATAGCAGAGCATCTCCCATAACACACACACCTAACATTCCTACAGATCAAAATAAACTGTTGAATGAATTAGGTTCTCAATCTAAAGCCTGTCATATGTGTAGTGTACAGCTAGCTAGGTTAACCCCATACCAACATCAATATTTCATGCACACTAATCCTTGTTTCTTATTCTAATATATATATATATGTATATATCTATCTATCTATATATATATATATATATATATCTATATATATATATATATATATACAAATATTCCAGCTGCTTTTGAAGATTACTCATAAACTCCTCATAAGGCAACACCAGGAAGATGATTGTTACACAATTATATTATGTGCCTGGCTGCATTACTTGTAATAGCATTGTTATTATTGTTGGTTTTTTCTTTGCATATTATTTCCAGACAAGCCTAGGATTTGTTATAAAATGGTAGTGATAGCATAAATCCTTTATTGAATGATTTTGAAGAAATTGGGCATAATTAAATGATTTAGGCTGCAATTATTATCTAAGGCTGCCTTTCCTAATGTGAACTTCTCATTCAGTCTGGTGCTCGTTGGGTTTGTGCTGTGCATTGAACATCTTGTTTTATGTCTTCCCGGCAGGATGGATCTGTTAATCCCTGCTGCTTGTTCAATCTTTTGTCCAGCCTTAATGAAGCCAAACTGAGTTGCTGAACATCTTTTCTTTCTCCTTCAGCCAGAGCCAATGGTTTCATGTCTATTGTACTAAATTTATAATATAATGTAATACCACACACACATACTAAAGCTACAGTTTCTGACACTTCTTAACCACTTTTCCTTACCCAAGGGTCTCTTGTATAAATTATAAAAAGGTCACTAAGATGAAAAAGTTACATAAGTAAAATCATGTGATTGGCATGAAAATGGCATTCATATCTATGAATGTGATTTGGTAAAGGGGCCATTTGCACCCTAGCTTGTGTTTACTTCCTGCCAGTTTTGAGTCAAATTTCCAGTTTTTAGATTGCTCTGCAAATGATTTATGGGCATTGTTGGCCAGCTTATATTTGTCAGTAAAATTTTTCTCTAATGGAGGCTGCCACTGACTGACTCAGAAGCTACATGCTGATTTCAGAGCAGTGAAGCACTTGTCCAGCATTGCTGTATGTGAAGTGACTGCTTAGGAACTAGTATGTAATCTCCATTACTGGCGGGATGTAACCACATAGTCAAGTGATACTCTGGCCATTCTTTTTGCCATATAAGTAAATAATTATTTGTATTCCTTACATCTCTTAGATCAGTGGGGTTACGGTTCTGGCTACCCAGAGGGGGTCCATCCCCTACCTCTACCATCTAATCTAACCCCTTATGAGATTTGGGGCTAGACTGTTCCCATGGTGGGACCCTTGCATAACTGACTGCTTTGACATCACAATACTGCTCCGTATATGAATGTGCGTTAACTGTTCAAGGTGGATTGCTCGGGTAAACTTGTTATATTTGATAGAGTGTTTTTGAGGAAACCTTTTGACTGTTTTTGTATAATTTAGTTATTGTCACCTTATGCCTGAGGAAGGTCATTTATGACAGAAACACGTTGGGAATGGGTGATACAATATCAAGCCTTGATCAGTTTAAGTGTAGCCGCAGGTCCCCTTCCCCCTTGGTATAGGAGAATGGGAGATTGGTGACGGATTACTACACAAAAGCATTCATATGTACTTCTGTGTGCTCTCCTTTGTAAATCGGAGAGCTATGTATGGTGCATCTCTATTGATATACAGCTTTTTTAAATTAGCTTGTATATTTTTATCCATTTGTATAATACAATATATACTTTTTATGAATTTTGTCTGTATATCACTGGGATCGGCTGCAAAAAAGTCCGATGGGAGATACCTTTGTATTATGTATTATTTAGGGATGGAGCAGCCTTGAGCTCGAACACTACTCACTTCATTTTCTTGACTAAGGGAACTAGTATATATTATACCTGCTGACTTTATGAGATCTGATAAGCTGATCTACATTGTAAATTATATTTTATGTTTGGGTTTAGATTAGCTTTAAATTGTGTTTTTTTTTTTTTTTTTTTTTTTTTTAAGAACAACCTATAAAACAGACAAAACAAGGAATAATTGAGTAAGAAAGAGAAACAGAGGTATTCGGTTTCCAACGAGGCTCAGTCCCTCCAAATAAGAGACAGTTGGGGGCTATGAGTATGCATTTTGAAATTAAGTCCTGACAATGGCAGCTTAAATCAGACAGCTATTTGGCTGAAAGGAAATCTGGCATTGATGACCTCTTCTCCTGAAAATGGTAATTGCTTATCTGTCATCCTAACTGGGGATGAACAGAGTGCTTTCAGCAAATTTGATTTTGCTGTGAATTTATCGATTTCACCAGAGAAACTCTCAAGTACACAGAGCCGCTTTGGTGAAAGTTGCTTGAAAATAAATGAAGATTCTATTCATTTTATTGAGATTGTAGCTAGTATTAGTACATCAAATCTATCTGTATATTAGCTTCCCAACACCCATTTAGTGGCAGTGTGAGCCAATCAGGCTGTATAACATTGCACAGTGCTGTCATCTTAGTATTGTGCAATACTTTTGCATTGTCCAATCTGATTACAAATATTTTGGCAGCAAAATCAGTTCACATACAGCTGCCTGGCCCAAGCTCAGTTTTATTGCCATTTCCAAAATTACAAATGAAGAGCATGTATAGAAAATACAGTTTGCTATTTATATTTTTTATTTCACCAAAGAAAACAGAAACAATAATGCGTAGGGGATTAAAAAGAAAAAAGAAAGTTAGATCAACAAAATAAACTCTGCCAACTTGACCTAAGCTTTTCAAATAATAGTGTTTGATCAGTTCCCTTTTCCACCATTAACGGGATAAAATGAATTTCAGTGCCACAACATCTGGAAGATCAAAAGAAATCACACTTCAATCACGGCAAAGCTCTGTGCTCATTATACACAATCATATCTCGTTATTAATAGGCAGTGGCTGAACAGTGACATTTTACTTGTTTCATCACATAATGCATTGTGGGCACGTCTGGCATTTAGTTTATCATTTTCATCAGTGTCATCCTTGGGGTGACCATCTTGACCCAGAAATCTTATACTGTCATTCATAGTAAGTGAATTCATCAACGCCGCAGACATCGAATACACAAGAGATTTTGTTTTTAACTGTTTGCACGGGCCACGCAATTTCATTATTCACGGCTCGAAAATAAAATTTAAAAAAATGCCATTTTGCATACAAAAATAGCAATTTATGCAGCCAACATTGATATGGAGGAAAGGATAGCACTTGGTGATTGGAATGGAAATTTATCGTGTGCCAGCGCCTTGAGAATTCGTATGCATTAAGCCTCATCAGGTGCAGTATCTATTGCTGTTGGCCGACACAATGCTTCACTTTTGCATTCTAATCATTGCTCTTATTTAAAGCTTTATTAATACAAATCCGACAGTTTTCGCATATTCCCTTTCTCGCGGACTTTACAAAGCGTGCAGCTAAATGGATTTCTCTGTTATGGTAATATGGAAACTTAAAAGAGATTGCCTAGAATCATAACTCAGAAAAAAAGAGGAAAAAAATTAAAAAGGTTTAATAATGAAAGAAAAAAATAATTAACTGTGGCAATTTTTTATCTTATATTTCTTCTGCTTTTAAGGGATAGACTGTAATAGGGTATACCAAGGGTTAAAAAGCTTTCACTCATGCCAACCAGACAACTTCCATTACCAACCTGATTACAAAAGTGAAACCCATGCATCTAACAAAGATGAGAAAGTATTGGTCTCCTGCCAGGGTAAAGAAGCTGGCCACTAGCTTTAATATTCCCGCATAGGTACACTGCCATGTTCAGTGGTTAGTCATTGAACTATAGCTTATTATTGGTTGATTAATCTACAAATAAAGTGAATCATTTTGAATATGACAATTTTATAGAAACTGTTAATATATTATGAAGACATTTGTACTATATCAACAACCATAACATTTTAATTTTGTGATTAACAAAATTCACACCTGTTACGAATGTATGATTGCAAGTAAAGCTAACTTCCCAGTATTAAACATTTTTATTTATTTATTTTTTAATTAGCATATAACAAAACTGGGCTAAAATTAAATATGAGATGCTGATAGTTACCGTATTTTTAACATATTGTAGTGGCTTAATATTGAGCCTGAATAAAATGGTAATTAGGAAAAATTACTAATAATAAATTTGCATAGAAACAGATAAAAAATGTCTTTCTTATGGAGACCCTGTCACTAACTTAAAAAAATGCAGGCAAAAGCACAGATCTATTTTAAATGCCTAACTGTAGCATGCACATATAGATTTATGATATATGTTATTGAAATAATTAATTAGTAAATCTTGGTGATGAGGCTGGGTGGCATGCTTCTGTGAGGACCCCTCAACTGTCCATGTTTGATGTTGGACCTGTCAGACATAATGTGGTTGATTTACTAACAGAGTAGATAGAGCTTGTTCATGTTGCAAATCTAATTTTCAGTTGGCAATGGAGTTTTCACTTAGTGAATGTAAGGAAGCTGTGCAGACTTAAATTGTCCAATCATGTGCTAGCAAAATTCCTGTTTCTATTCTTTTTTTATCTTTGCACATTATTGGGTGTGCTTTTCCAAATACATTTTCACCATGTTCACTTCCAAAGAAAAATGGTTAATGTAAAAAGAGCAACAATTTCAGTGCTCCAAAGTGGAATCACCCTATTGTCATTAGCACATCAAAAAAATGTGAAATTGCAATTCATTTCCCTCTGTAAAGCTAAGTTTACTCTAATATAAGTCCAAATGTGTCCATTGGTGAGCTCATTAGACTGTGTTGGGGCCCTGAACAACTGCACAATAGATTAAAGACGGGTACACACTACAGTTTTTTTTTTCGTGCAACCCAGCCGGTTGTACGAAGAAAAACTGACAGCTCCGGTCCGATCCGCTGTACTAATCATGCAAGGTTAGTCCAGAGATCTCCCTGGCTGAACTATTGTGTTCTGATAGGGGGACAGCCATTGGCTGAAAGCGCTGATTGAGAGTCGGTTGGCTGATGGTTTTCCAGCATGCACTTTCTACAGAACGGCCAGCTTCTGTCTGACAGACCGACATACACACAAGCGGAATGTCAGACATTTTTATTTTTAACCTGTAAATGTCTTGCGACATTCTGTCTGTGTGTTTGGGGCTTTATTGCTTTCAAAAGCAGCAAACTACTAAGCAATGCACTGTCTCTTTACAGTGTGCAGCCCCTTTAAGATGATCCACCTTCTGAAAGTCTCTTTTCAGACAACTCGCTTTATCCAGCAGACACTACTGTAACGCAATTGTCTGCTGGATACTCTGTATGCAGCTTAACAGTCTTTGCTTAAAGTGTCACTATGGCAAAATCGTTTTTGTTTTTTTACTTTTGGATGGGATGGAGAGTGATTAGAACACCTGTCAGGTGTGTATTGGTGTCTGTGCCCCCATTGGGGAGATTCATCCTCTCTATTTGTCCTGTCTACCTTTATCAGCAAAAGTTAAAGTAAAAGAAAACCCCAAATTTTGAGTTGATATTGGAACAACATTTCCAATGAGGACACTAGTTCTGGTGACAATTTGGGAGTCCCTCGCTTTGGAGAGATTTCCTCTCACATCCTGTTTTGACTATAGGACAGGAAGTGACAGGAAATCTCCCCAATGGGACACAAATGTTAAAAAAAAACACTGGCAGGGGTTATAACTCTCCCTTACTCTATCCAAAAATGAAATAAAACATATTTAGCCTTTAGTGACACCTAAAATATGCAATACAATCTATCACACTGTCTTCTAATAAGATGAACAGGTAGATGTATTTCAGCAGAGTAATGCAGTTCTAAAAAGTTAAGAGATAGGTACTGTAGCACAAGGAACTTTTTTGCAGAGACCAAGTGGCACTTGCAATGCAACACTCAACTCTTCTCAGTCCTCTTAGGCAGTCAGAAGAAACAGGTGCAAAGTGCTCCAGCCTCTCCACGCTGTCCTCTTGACATTGAACAACAATCTGACTCAAGAATGCACAGGAGGTCTCCCTGAAGTCTCTCTCAGCTATCCTCATCCAGAGCTTATTTCACCAATCACCCCTCCAGTTCTGGCTTGGATGACCCTATGCCAGTAATCTTTTCCTTTCAGAAAAAAACTCACTTCCCCACAAACACAACTATGTGACAATCTTTTCTGAGTTTTCTCCAAAAGACAGTCTACAGAAACACATTTCCCACAGCACCCAAACAAAATTCACACATTTCTGGTGATTGCTATGGGTAACTCCAGGCTTAGGATTCTGTAGGCTCCCACACTAGGTGCCAAAATGAAGCTCTCCTCCATATTGGTGCATAATGACCCTCTGATGGAGTGTGGCAGGCCAACATTTTCATTCCAGTTACTGGAAGTAGGAGGATCTTTAAGAACAGACTGCTGTTAATTGCTGTCCCAGTGGGAGCAGTCAGACAGATCTGTGATTTCTCTCCAATAAATCTGGCTCTTCACCCTATTAGAGCAAGAATACCTTAATCGGTGGGTGATTAATCCTTCTTACAATTTCAAGCCAGGCTTCTACCCAGCTCTTCTGCAACATTGTTTAGCAAGATGATTCTTTACAGATGCTCCTTCCAGGCAGATATCCTTTAGTCTGTCTGCCTCCAGATATACACTTCAGCAGAGCAGCTAGAATTATGAGCTTCCAGCATATACCCCCGACTGAGTCAAGGCCAAGATTGAAATCCTTTATATAGATATTCTCTCCAGGCAAAAGCCCAGGAGGTGAAAAACACTCTGGTAAAATGACCCAAATATTTATCATCTTCCTGAATCAAACCTCAGAACAAAGACCCCAGGGATCAGTTGAGTCTGATACATATTCATAACTCAGTGATTGCTCTTCCCACTGTAATTACTGGAACCTCCTTCACAGTAGCAGGCAGAAGCAAACAACTCACTGGGCTTAGGGGAGACCCACAGAGCATAGAAAAAGTTAAAAAAAATGCTCAGGTTGGGCTACAGCAAACACACTCAATTTAATTAGGGAAACAACAGCATAAGGCAGGGTCTGTACACTATGTAGGAATTTTTGCGGGAGTATATGATTTATGCAGATGCTTTACTGGTATAGCTGTAAAGGGTAACTCCTCTTTTGTGGGGAAAAAAATATAAAATGAGGAAAAAATAATATAGCATATACAATTGCGACACAAGTCATATTGTAATTGAATGTTATTAAAAATGACCTTTCCTTTTCAATCTGCAGCTGCTGCAATTTTCTGTCAATACAGTTTAATATGGCTACCTGGAGGTGTTCTGTACACAGCGTGTGTACTGACCACTCCTCAGAAACATCATTTCCTGCTTGTGTGATTGGCTCACCAATTTTCCCAGAAGTCTGCCTAAGATACAAGTCAGATTTCAGGCATTATCTGCAAAAAAAATGTCATTTTTGGTGAGATACTCCCTGTAGGAACACGTATAAAGGCCCAGCAGATTTCCTCAATAGTGCCCTGCAGGTGCACAGCTGAGAGATAATTATGAAACCACTCCCATTAGACCCACTGATCACCGAGGCACAGACGAACACACAGGGATTTTTTCAGAGCAACAAAAGGTAGGAATCTGCAACAAAGGTTGTTATAATCCTTGCAATGTACATAGATCACCCAGAGGGGAATGTTTTTTTCTCAACAAAAGTGGCGTTACACTTAAATTTTTAAGGCAATATATACAACTTTGTACAGCATTATATACTGTACTATAGAATACTACTATGTGTATGGATTATGATCTATTGATACAAGCATTATTTTATTTGATAATTTCATGCTGTGTTGATTTTTAAGTGTAAATCAAGCAAATTACTTTGTTATAGGTATTGTCAGTGTTTCCATATCATGTTTATAGTGTTCAAATTTTCACTGTGTTAGTTTTCAAAAGAAGTTTTGCAATTTCTCAGGTTGCCAGTAAAAAATATGCTCCACCAGTAAATTTCCCATGATTTATTAGTAAAAAATGCTGCAGGAGGTTGGCAACCCTGACACAGATACTCTGGACTTTATGCTTTATGGCACATTCAAATGCCACCATACTTATACTGTACAGACACAGGCATTCTTTGATTTAATGCTTTATGGAATACTCAAGCGCTAGACATATCCTGTGCAGACACTGCCAACAAATTGTCTTTAATTATATAGGATATTTTTTTGCATTCAAACGTACTTTTCAATCAGTGAAGTGGCTATTTATACATTATGCATATGCAAAGACTTTATTGAGACACACAAATGGATATTCAGTTATGGGTAAAGATACAACGTAAAACTAGACACACAAGTTTAGTGCTAAGAGGAATGTGATTAGATAGATAGATACCGTCGGATGTGCAATATGGTATAGGTAATTTTTCTTTCAAATCAAATTTTATTAGGAAGGGTGCAGACAGTATAAACAGTACATCTTCATATAAAGATTAGCTAAATTAGCAAACATATAAAATGCAGACAAATTAAGCAAAAAACTATAAAAGATATTAAATTGGTTGGTTACTAGTCCTTTGTTGTGTACTGTCATCCTTCCAGGAATGTTAAAATGATGGAATTTGGAGGAATCTTTAAAAATGATACATGAGGCCCGTATGACTTAAAAACTTTCCATAGTGTCATAGTCTTGTGCCAGTAATTGTTTCATTAATATAATATCATTAAGGGCTTCCATCCTTTCCAACAAGGTGGGCACAACCTGTGATTTCCAATGTTTTGGGATAACTTTTCTGGCTTCGGCAAGGAAGAATCTTAGAGAAATGTTCTCACTGACAGTATGGAGCCTGGAGTTATGGAAAGTAGTGTAAGTTGTGGGAGGCTTCATATATCAAGAAAACATTTGTTATAAATAATGAGGCTTTTGTCCCAAAATGGTGTGATGGAGGGGCAACTCCACCACATATGTTTGTAGATATCAGGGTCTCTGAGGCAGCATTATCAGGTGTGGGAAATGGATGGGAAAATCAACTGGAGTTGTAAGAAGCAGTAGTAGTAGCTGGTGAAAATGGTATACTTACCTTTTTTGAGCTTTACTGAAGATGGAAAAGGTATGAGTAAGAGCAAGTGCTTTTTGGCAGTCTTCTGTTGATATTGATACCAGGCAATCGACATTCCTTTTGAAGTTGAAAAGAGGTGGGGCACATGCCTCATGATTCAGTAATAACTGATATAATAAAGGAAACATGCTGTCTTAAAGATGGTAAGTGGCCGATGTAAATGGTTTGTTGGGAGAAGTTTTTTTACAAGCATAGAAATTGTCTGTGGAAAAAACACATACTGCTCTCCTGGAACAGCAGGATTGGAGATTGCTTGGTCATTTAATTGAGTCTGTTGTAAGAATATATTTTATTTAAGGTGAACAAGTTCTGTTCTAGGTTCTGAATTCTGTGGCATGAAAGCCTTTAAGT
Organism: Lithobates clamitans; assembly: GCA_037952925.1. Lineage (NCBI taxonomy): Eukaryota > Metazoa > Chordata > Amphibia > Anura > Ranidae > Lithobates > Lithobates clamitans. Next base: position 8,346,855 of record JBBGZY010000757.1, on the reverse strand, counting down.
AAATGTGGGTTTTCCAAAAGGGTGGTTTAAGGTCACAGAATAGTGGAGAAATTATAGCTCTTAAACAATCCATACCAACCAGGACACTATAATGGCTAGTAATATTGAATCACAATTTCAATTTGTGCCAGTTTAATCTGAGAGCTCCAGGACTTGAAACAGTAGAGCTGTTTTGTGGTATCAAGTTAAATCTGTAAATTCAGTTTCAACGTGTTCTTTGCAACACATTAGGTTTACAAATTTTATTCAGGGTTGATTGGTGTGCCACATAAATTTGTAGGTGACCTGTTGCAAATTCTGGAGAAATGTTCTGGGAAGAGAGATGTTTTTTGAAACAGGCATAACATTTTTCGCAGGACGTCCATCTTGAGAACATTTATTCTGCTGAACCAAAAAGTTGTCAAACATAGTTACATTGTTACATAGTAGGAGAGGTTGAAAAAAGACCATCAAGTAGTCCAACCTATGTGTGTGATTATATGTCAGTATTACATTACATTATCCCTGTATATTGTGGTCGTTCAGGTGCTTAATGTAATAGTTTTTTGAAACTATCGATGCTCCCCGCTGATACCACCGCCTGTGGAAGGGAATTCCACATCCTTGCCGCTCTTACAGTAAAGAACCCTCTACGTAGTTTAAGGTCAAACCTCTTTTCTTCTAATTTTAATGAGTGGCCACGTGTCTTATTAAACTCCGTTCGGCAAAAAAGTTTTATCCCTATTGTGGGGTCACCAATACGGTATTTGTAAACTGAAATCATATCCCCTCTCAAGCACCTCTTCTCCAGAGAGAATAAGTTCAGTGCTCGCAACCTTTCCTCATAACTAACATCCTCCTGACCCTTTTTTAGTTTTGTTGCCCTTCTTTGTACTTGCTCCATTTCCAGTATATCCTTCCTGAAGACTGATGCCCAGAACTGGACAGCATACTCTAGGTGCGCCTGGACCAGAGTCTTGTAGAGCGGGAAAATTATCGTTTTATCCCCTTTTTAATGCATGCCAATATTCTGTTTGTTTTGTTAGAAGCAGCTTGGCATTGCATGCCATTGCTGAGCTATCATCTACTAGAACCCCAGGTCCTTTTCCATCCTAGATTCCCCCAGAGGTTCTCCCACCAGTGTATAGATTGCATTCATATTTTTGCCACCCAAATGCATTATTTTACATTTTTCTACAATAAACCTCATTTGCCATGTAGTTGCCCACCCCTGTAATTTGTTCAGATCTTTTTGTAAGGTTTCCAAATTTCGCGGCAAAGTTATTGCCCTGCTTAGCTCAGTATTGTCCGCAAATACAGAGATTGAACTGTTTACCCCATCCTCCAGATCATTTATGAACAAATTAAATAGGATTGGTCCCAGCACAGAACCCTGGGGGACCCCACTACCTACCCCTGACCATTACGAGTACTCCCCATTTATCACTACCCTCTGAACTCGCTATTGTAGCCAGTTTTCAATCCATGTACTCACCCTGTGGTCCATGCCAACGGACCTTATTTTGAACAATAAACATTTATGGGGAACTGTATCAAATGCTTTTGCAAAATCCAGATACACAACGTCTACGGGCCTTCCTTTATCTAGATGGCAAATGACCTCGTCATAGAAGGTTAAAAAATTGGTTTGGCAAGAACAATTTCTCCTTAATCCATACTGATTACTGCTAATGATACAGTTCTCATTACTAAAATCATGTATATAGTCCCTTATCATCCCCTCCAAGTGCTTGCATACTATTGATGTTAGGCTAACTGGTCTGTAATTCCCAGGGATGTATTTTGGGCCCTTTTTAAGTATTGGTGCTGCGTTGGCTTTTCTCCAATCAGCTGGTACCATTCCAGTCAGTAGACTGTCAGTAAAAATTAGGAACAATGGTCTGGCAATTACTTTACTGAGTGGGAAACCTTTGGGTGCAAGCCATCTGGTCCCGGTGATTTATTAATGTTAAGTTTCCCAAGTCTAATTTTAATTCTGTCCTCGGTTAACCATGGAGGTGCTTTCTGTGATGTGTCATGAGGATAAACACTGCAGTTTTGGTTACTGAAGCCCCCCGATTCCCTTGTGAAGACCGAGGAGAAGAATAAATGCAATACCTTCGTCATCTCCCCATCCATTGTAACCAGATGTCCTTCCTCATTCTTTATGGGGCCAATATGGTCTGCCCTTCCTTTTTTACTGTTTACATTTTTTTTGCTTTTCTCTACTATGTGTCTTTCGTGTTCTATCTTAGCCGCCCTAATTGCACCCTTACATTTCTTGTTGCATTCTTTATAAAGTCTGAATGCTGATGATGATCCCTCAACCTTGTATTTTTGAAGGCCTTCTCCTTTGCTTTTATATGCATTTTCACACTGGAGTTAAGCCATCCAGGACTTTTGTTCGCTCTTTTAAATTTATTACCCAATGGGATGCATTGGCTAATGCCCTTATTTAATATGCTCTTAAAGCAAACCTATCTCTCCTCCGTGTTCTTTGTTCCTAAGATTTTATCCCAATTTATGCCTTCCAGCAAGGTTCGTAGTTTAGGGAAGTTGGCTCTTTTGAAATTCAGTGTCTTTGTATTCCCCTTATGTTTCCTATTTGTGTGATTTATACTGAAGCCAATTGACCTGTGATCACTGTTTCCTAAATTGCCCCATATTTCCACATCCGTGATCAGGTCTGTATTGTTGGTAATCAGTAGATCCAGTAACTCTTTATTTCTAGTTGGTACGTCTACCATCTGAACCATGAAATTGTCCTGCAAGACATTTAGCAACTAGCGAGCCTTAGACAATTGTGTGGTTCCCTCCGCCCAGTCTGTGTCTGGATAATTAAAATCCTCCATTATGATAACACTTCCCATCCTTGCTGTTAATCCAAATTGTGATAGGAGATCTGTCTCCCCTTCTCCCTCAGGTTAGGGGGCATATAGCATACTCCCAGTATTATTTTCTCCTTAGCTTCATTCCTTTGGAGCTCTACCCATAAGGATTCCACCTCCTCCCTAGCTCCCTTAGTGATGTCATCTCTCACATTCACTTGTACATTATTCTTGATCTATAGGCATACCCCTCCCCCTTTTTTACCCTCTTTATCTCTGCGATAAAGGGTATACCCTTGAATGGTTGCCAGCCAATCATGAGAGCTGTTGAACCAGGTCTCTGAAATTCCTACAGAATCCAAATCCTCCTCGTATAACAATATCTCTAGTTCACCCATCTTGTTCGCCAGGCTCCTGGCATTGATGAACATGCCACGTAGTTTACACCGGTCTTCTTATTGGCTGTTCTGAGATTGCAACTAGGACTTGTTACTCTACTTACCTTGGGTTTATGTGCTTTAGTCAACCTACCACTAATGTCCCCAGTACTACCCTCTGGAATATGTTCAGCACTGACTATCTCTACCTCCGGACCCTCCTCCCATCGCCTAGTTTAAAAACTCCTCTAACTTTTTGGCCATCTTTACTCCCAGCTGATCTGCACCCTCCTCATTTAGGTGCAGTCCATCCCTTCTATAGTACTGGTGACCGACTGAGAAGTCAGCCTAGTCCCCCAGGAACCCAAACCCCTCCTTAATACAACAACTCCTCAGCCACTTGTTTACTTCCCTAATCTCCCTCTGCCTTTCTAGTGTGGCTCTGGGTCAGCTGAGGGTATAGGATTCTGTATATGAAAGTTTTCTATCTATTTATTCTATGTAGCTCTCCTGTCACGTACCTGGTTGGAGGCCGAAAAGCCGAGAGGGCTCCCCTTGCTCCAGAGTGCAGTAGACCCCTGAAGTTGGATAGACCCCTTCTCCTGCCAGATATGCTGGGTCCTAAAGTCCTTCTCCTGCCATAAGTGCTGGTAGAGATCCTGGGTCCTAGAGCCCTTCTCCTGCTGTTGGTGCCAGTTCTCCTACAGCCATTTCCCTGACATCTCCTTTGGGGGAGGGGGTTATGGGAAATGCCCTTCCCCAAACAGGATATTGGCTAAATCTGTAGGCAAGGCCGTCTGTCCTGGGGCCGCTTTGAGGGCAGCAGCGCCCATATAATATATGGCTGCAGGTGCTGCCGCCGTTTCAAAGCTAGCCAGGCTCAGGAAAGCCCATACACGCTGGGCCATTTTCAGGCAGGCGGGTGCATTTGCAATGACGTAATGTTGCCGGGCAACGCCACTTTTAAATGTAAGACAGCAGTGGCACTCATCTCAGTGAGGTCTCGGTGGTGGCGTGCAGCTCTCATCACGGCCGGGAAAGACCAGACCCCTCTGCAGTCTCTGACCACCTCCTGTTATTACTCTCCTGTACCATGTCCGTATAGCCTCTGACATCTTCTGTACCATGTCCACAGGCTCTGACATCTCCTCCTGTACATGTCCACAGCCTATGACCACCTCCTGTACCATGTCCGCACAGCCTCTGACATCTCCTGTAATATGTCCACACAGCCCATGACCATCTCCTATACCATGTCCGCCCAACCTATGATCACCTCCTATACCATGTCCATACAGCCCATGACCATCTCCTATACCATGTCCGCCCAACCTATGATCACCTCCTATACCATGTCCGCACAGCCTATGACCAGCCTATGATTATGTCCGCACAGCCCATGACCACCTCCTATACCATGTCCGCACAGCCTATGATCACCTCCTATACCATGTCCACACAGCCTATGACAACCTCCTGTACCATGTCCGCACAGCCTCTGACATCTCACGTACTGTGTTTGCACAGCCTATGACCACTTCCTATACCATGTCCATACAGCCTATGACCACCTCTTGTACCATGTCTGCACAACCTCTGACATCTTCTGTACTATGTCCATACAGCCTATGACCACCTCCTATTCCATGTTCGCACAGCCTATGATTACCTCCTGTACCTTGTCCGCACAGCCTCTGACATCTCCTGTACCATGTTTGCAATCTCTGACATCTCCTGTACCCAGGGGCGGACTGACCATTCAGCCACTCTGGCACTGTCCGAGGGCCCCGGGACACTAGGGGGCCCCATCAGGGTTGCCAGCCTCAGTAAAACCAGGGACAGTATGTAAAAATCTGTGTTTTTTTTTTACATCTATCTCTGAAATGTCCCTTACCGACATCCTTTTGGTCTAAAAATCCAGAGATTATAGCTGCCCCACCTCTCCAGTACCTTCTCAGCCAATAGAAGCATGTCTGTGTATACTGTGTGTACATGTATGTGTATACTGTGTGATTGTATACTGTGTGTGTGTATACTGTGTGGCCCCATAATCTCTGATTGCCTGGGGGGCCCCATAATCTCTTATTGCCCGGGGGCCCCATGAGTTGTCAGTCTGCCCCTGCCTGTACCATGTCCACACTGCCTATGACCACCTCCTGTACCATGTCCGCACAGCCTCTGACATCTCCTGTACCATATCCACACTGCCTCCTACAACTCCTGTACCACAAATACTTAAACAACTAGGTGGATGGGTATACCTACCTATCCTATCCCACTCAGGTAGGTATACCTATAAACCAATCTATTGAATAGCCTCTAGGGTTAACAATTATATCCCAGTGGGGGGCAGGGAGAGGAGAGAGAGAGAAGGCACTATGTAAATAAATGTGTGACAACTTCCATTCACATACAAAACTTGATCTTTATTGTAAAATATAAAATTAGTCACATAAACAACATGTATCACAAGACATATTTTAAAAACATCTTGTAGCTAACTTGCTCCTGCACATAAGTATACTTATATTTATATCAGACTCAAAAATATAAATGTGCAAAGCTAAACAGTAGCAATGTATTAAACTCTTAAGTATATATCCCATGTGTAAATTACAAATTGCAAAGGGTGGACACCCAGCTGGTATTTATAAACCGTGAGGAAATGCATTACTTAAACATCTACAAACGCTTGAATAATCGCATAGTGTTCAAAATCTAGCTTGTTGTAAAGTTGGCCTGTTGGTTCAAACTCAAACAAAAGACAATTGGATAGCAAAGACTGAAGATGGTAGTTTCATTAGCTGTGGTCCAGAGGAGGTAACATGTGACCTGAAGATATGGAAGTCATCCCCATAGAGGTATGTTTGCATATCACCTCCCTCACATAGACATGTATATTGTGCAATGCTGGTTGCAAATTTATGTTACTCCTATTCCAAGTAAAGTCATATATATAGAAGATTGGATATCACATTAATGTATTTTTACAAAGTCATCCATTCAGTGGATATAGGTAGCATATCAAGGCATACTCTCTATAATGCAGAGACCTTTCAATGGTTCAGCATCTAGCATATATTGTGCCATACATGTTGTCTGTATTAGAGCCCGATTGAGGCACAGTACTGTGTATTAAACAGACACATGTACTGTGCAGTTCTGGTTTTGTATTTGTACTGTTCCCAGTCTAGAGGGGGTCAACAATATAGATGGTCAAATTTCACATTGAAACATTTGACCCTCCCTCATGGGAGCATCCAGTCAATAGATACAAGAGATGTACAAAAGCATAGTTACAATTGTTTAGGGGCCATCCACTGAAGCAACATCCAGCATGCTGTATATGTTGTTGCACATAGACACAAATATTCAGGCACAATCCCACTTAACAGTACTGATCCAACTGAATAGAAAATCAGAGCTTCATGAGGCTATGCAAGCTGCTGTTGAGCATTTTCCGCAGAAAAAAATGTTTATATGGATAAGTCTTTGAAAAACACAACATGCGTGATTGCTTGTACTGTATGTCGTCCTCACTGGGTGAAGCATTGTATTCCAAGAGCCATAGGAGCAGGTAGCTGGACAAAAAAAGGGCCTGACCGGTTTCTCCGGTTGTTGCAGCTGCTTCAGAGGCTGCTACAAACAAATGAGAACACCTGTATTTATTCTCAAACATCCCCAGCAAAATGCCTGAAAATGGCGCTACTGCACATGCGCAATACAGCTAAAATCACCTCAAGCAACATGTTTGTAGTAGAAACGTTTCAGAATTATTCATATTTATTTCTTAAACATTTATTTAAGGATTTTCCTAAATAGGAGCACTAAAGGTACCTTTAACTTGTAGGATCACATTGCAAATGTCTAACTTGTCAAGTATGGAGGAAATTGGGGAATGTGTACTGCTAAATATAGAATGGAATATTTATTCCACTAGAAAGAATATTTTTTCTTTGTAAATGGGGTTTCTTAAAGGGCACAGATAAAATACTGAGGATTTGTTACTATTATTGGAATATTAAGGAATTTCCCAGTTATTAGAGTATCAGCTGCATCTCCAAATGCTGTATTTTTAAATCAGAACTGTCTTAAAAAAACATATTTACATACCTAAAATGAATCAGTCTTCTGGCCAGTCATGAGATATCCCAAGTCTATTTCTTCCTTCAGCAGTTGGTTGTCTCTTATACTACAAAGAGCAGTGTAGGCAATATGACATCAGAACCAATTCTGCAGTATTCTACTGTGAGCCCAGGAAAATTTGGTAACGCACTCCCATTGGATGTGCCCATGAATGGAGTCACAGGAATTGCCTTAAAAAATACTGTTTGTCATTCAACCTGAACATGAGCTGTGCTGGATATCTGGAGGGTGAGTCTGTAGGTGACAATGCTGAAAAATATGTGAGCATTGCTGTGAGAGTAGATTTGTTTTTTTTTGTCACTTGCATAGCTACTTTATTTTTATTTATTTTTTTCAAAAATTTCCAGCCATTTTTCTGAAAGCTGCAGCAAGGGGCAAGCTCTAAGTTGAAGAAACAAAAGAGAGTCTGAGAGTCATTAGCTTGGTATATGAAAAGCATGGCTATACTACTGTATGTAAAGGAGGTATATTTAGGGCTTAATAGTCAACATACCATGAAAATATACTGTATAGTGCCTACAAGATATACATTTAGGAAGGTCAATTTTTGTACACAGTTGTCCTTGAGTTGTTTGATTAGAGCTTTCAGCTGCTATACTGTATTGGACCCCAGTGGTTAAGTTTTTCATAGGGGTGAAGCCTAAATGATGAGATGTGAGACAGGAAGGAAAAAAATCCTATCATTAATTAGCCATTGTTTTTGTTAATATTTTATGGTCTATATTTATATATAGAGATTGAGACTCTTCGGTTGTTATTTCTTTTTCAAGCATTTCCATTTTATAATGTTCAAAAGCTTATCTAGCTCTTCAATGACTTTACATGGGTTTAAAATTTATTTTTGGGTACCAGACTGCTTACACTTTTTCGCTCCATAAGACGCACTCCCCCCCCCCAAAAAAATGGGGGGAAATGTCTGTGCGTCTTATGGAGCGAATATTGACTACCCCACCCAGTTGCCTCCAAGTTACAATACCGGGTTTGGCTCCTCTGTGGCAGAAGAGAGGAGGAAAGACATCCCAAGTCTCCCGTGAGCACCGAGCGATCTCCCAGCTGGGCCTGTCACTCAGCCACAGACAGAAGACAGAGCAGCCTGAGCGGCCGTATCAGGGAAAGACTGTGGCAGCCGCTTGGGCTGCTCTGTCTTCTATCTGAGTGACAGGCGGATGTATTGACGTCCTCACCAGGGAATGCCAGTCTGTGCGAGGTGGAGGACTGTAGCAATGTCCCGCCTCCTAGATAGATGGAACACTGATCCAATGATACATTGGTGTGACGTGTTTTATAGAAGGCGGGACTTTGTTACAGTGGGCCCCGGGATATTCAAATCCGTGACAGAGCTTTGTTTGGTAAGGCTGCATTTCATTGGCACAGGTCAGGCTGCATTTCATGGGACTGGTAAGGCTGCATTTCATGGGACTTTTTTTCTTGTTTTCCTCCTCTAAAACCTAGGTGCGTCTTATGGTCAGGTGCGTCTTATGGAGCGAAAAATATGGTAACTCCCAAGTCTTTCTTTTAGGACTTCTGTGGTTTAATTACCCCATCTGTAATAAGCAACACATGTAAAAGTCTTTTCAAAGGAGTGCACAAAGGTGGCTTGTGCATAATACAAACCTTCTACGTCTGAAATCTCAGCTTTGGTTGGACTGATTTTATCAAAAACCAAAATCATTGTAGCTATTGTGAAAAAAGGTTTAGACGTTATCTATAATAACAATCAACAATTTAAATGTAACCAAGTTGGAGTGATTTTAAATAAATGTATTATATATTATGCTGATTTTATTATATTATAATATTATATTATTAATATATTATATTATATCTTATTTTATATATATATATATATATACTGCATATACAGTATATAATTTTTGGAAAAGGTTGTAGTTAACTTAAAATCGTAAAAATAAATATAAAAAAGTTGGGATAGAGAATCCATGGATGAATAATTTTCTCCACTTTAAATTGTCTTTTTTAATGTCTGAGGTTCTCAGCTAGTTTAATGAGAAAGAAACATGTGAATGAACATTTTGTTCTAAGGATTTCAGTCCCCTAAGTATAAGATTGCTGTGCAAATCAACTAATGAGGATCTATACATTATTTAACAGAGAAGGAAAAATGAGCACTCACTAATTTTTGTACAATTTTTACCTTTGATTATTTTAGTACAAAATCACTTTCAAAATACTAGTAGGCATACCACGGCAAAAAATATAGGTACTGTCACTTTTGAAATACCTGGTTGCCATTAATTTACCAACTTCACTATTTGGTGGCCTATAACCACATGCAAGAAACAGCTACTTAAAGTAGAGCTCCACCCAAAAGCTGCCACATTTGACACTTTTTGGGGGAGGGTGGAGCGGGCACCTGGTTTTGACAGGTACCCGTTTTCACCTAAGTCTCAGATTACGTGTTGATTTAAGCTAGAAGTTCAGCCCCCTTCCCCCCCCCCCCGTCTTCTGAAACACATCACAGGTCACAGAAGACTACAGGACCATTCACAAGGCGTAGTGTGACTCGCTTCCTGTTTTTCTTACTAGAGATTCCAGCACCTGCACCCGAAGCTGATTGAAGAATCAGTTCAGATGAGGACATTGCTGGATCCCTGGACAGGTAAGTGTCCTCATATTAAAAGTCAGCAGCTACAGTATTTGTAGCTGCTGACTTTTAATTTTTTGGGGAGAACCTGGAGCTCCTCTTTAAATAGTCAGCAATGATAACCCTAGTATTACATTACAGGTTTACTTTTATTAACATGTTATTAACATTTTTCTTTCTCTAGGTGTTTGTGATCAGTGAGGGAAGAGCTCTGAGTCAGTCTAACAAAGGGACTAAATGTAGATGCTGTTACGCTTGATAGGAAATAGGTTTCTTCCTTGGAAGTCAATGCTGTTGTTTAAAGCCCAACTGAACTCTCAGTTTAATCTAAATACATTCCAAGTGCATCAAATCAAATGCTGTGCAAAGTCTTATGTTTATTTTCTTTACAAAGCAGCCACAATCTCAACAGAAAAGCCTGTCACCTGCCAACATGCTGAATATAAGGGCCCTTGTGTAAGCAGTAGTCTTTCTACAGAGATTAGACAAGCTCCCTGATTAAATAGAGCTAAAGTTCTCCAATCAGCAGGGAGCATTAACTTTTCTTGTATACAAAAACCCTACACAATAGTATGATGGTGAAGCTTGACAATATCTTGAATATCTTGATATATCTTGAATATCTGGATAATAAACACTTTACATTGATATTGTAAATGAAATATGAGGGAAAAGAGGCAATCATTCAGGGAAGACCCAGACCCTCACAATGCAATGAGCCTTTTGTAGTTGATAACACTTCCAGTTACTGTGCCAAAATAGCAGAACATGTAAGACCTAAAGTAACTTTTTACATAAGGGCTTGAGAGGCAAATTTTACTTGGTGGACTGACACTGACTCCATTTACACTCAGTGATCACAGTGGTTTCTCAAACTATGCATGGCTTCTCCAAAAGTGACTGCCCTTGACAACTTCTTTACAGGTCAGTTTCAGACCATTATTATGTAGATTCACACTTCTTCTAACCTTCGAAGATGAGAAATGTGGACACCATTTAGCACAAAGTGTGTATGCAAATTACATACCCGTGCCAAATTTACCTATTCAAAATGAAAACATTACACGCTCTAATCTATCCTGTCCCTCTGGTCCAAAAAAAGGAGTTTCCCATACAAAATATTATTACTGTATTCCTGAGCTTGTAGCTGCTTTCATATTCTCAACAATTTGACTTTCCGGTAACTGAAAATCTTTTGAACTTTATTTAAAGCTCTTTTGTGTTAAAAATAGGAATTGATCTTATTTCAAATTGCCAATATCCATTCCTCTACATATGGTGGATATGGCAAAACAATCTACTTTTGTGGAATACATTTTCTAGCAAGAAACAATGCTCTATTAAGCCCCAATTTCAAATTAACTTTATTTTCTGGAATGTCAAATTACATCAAAATGCATGTATATGGATTTCATGCAACATTTGTTTAAAAATAGCATTAATATGTTGGACAACATCTTTCCAATATCCTACCAACTTAGGACATTTTCAGATAAGATGTATATGATATGATGTATATGATGTATTAGATCTCAAGACAGATGGAATCACCCTTAATATCCCTGACCATTCATCCTCTTTAACATAAAAGGTTAGCAGAAGAAGAGGAGGAGTCCTCAAAACACATCCTGCGGCCCCACTTTTACAGGTGACAGGTTACAGGTGACCATTGTCCACTGACAGCTGTCCTTGGGATTGAGCAAGCTAATCATGAGCAGCAGAGACTTCTGGCATCCAGCCTGCTGAAAAGATTTAGATGATGTAGATCACTACAATAAAATTATTCAAAGCTTTTAACACTCCATTGTTTCATGAAGGCAGATCACTCAAACCTTGCAGTTTCCTAACCAACTATTCTCCAAATTTTAACAACCAGTTGGAGTGCTATCCGGAGAATAAAACAACTCTCTAACAGATCTACCTCTCCCACTTATCAACTGATATAGAGGGTGGAACCCAGACCAAACAGGTTGCACTTGTGCAGCTATATAATATATACATGGATGGGAGTAGCTTTACCACCCTCATCAGTTGGATTCTGTTATGTTTTTCTCCATATAGGATCTCTAAGGATTAAAAAAAATATATTGTAAGACCTTGTCAGCCCAAGCTTAAATTGATGAGTCAAATAAAGTAAACCTGATAGCTTATGGCAGTCAAACAATTCAGACACTGGGCACTTTTACCTTGGATCTATCAGGGGACAAGCTGCTATTCCACACTGTGGATAAAAATTTTAAGAGCCTGCTAGGCTTACAAGACAGCATACACTTAAATCGAATACAACTCAGTCCAGAAGTAGATGCAGTACAATAAGGTCCTGAGATGACCGCTTATGAGGACTTATTTTGACTGACATATTTATTATAACTGATGCTGCTGGTAAGCTTCCAGTCATTTATCACATGCGCTTAGATTAAATGGCACAGCCTACCGTGTGTGCCCCTCAAAGGATCCCACTGGCTATAAAAGACAAAGTCTTGCAAGAGTTGGAAAGGACAACTAGACTGGGCATCATTGCACCAGTGCAGGAGGCTACCCCCTGGGTGTCTGCCATGGCAGCAGTAGTCAAGAAAGATAGCACTGTCTGCATATACATTGATCCTGTTCACCTCAATAAGGCTCACCTGAGGCCTTATCACCCAATAAAAACTGTAGAGCAAGTGATCGCTGACATGCTACAGGCAAAGATCTTCAGCATTCTAGATGCAAAATATGGATTCTGGCAAATCCCTCTGTATGAGGAATCATCATAACTCACAACATTTATGACCCCATATGGGAGCTACAAATGCTTATGGATTCCATATGGAATTTCAATCGGAAATCTTTCACAGATGTATGGAACAGCTCTTTGCTGGACAGCCATGTGAAATAGTCGTGGATGATATCTTGATTTGGGGATCCTTTGTTGAAGAATATGACAAACGACTTAAATGCATACTAGACCATGTCAGAGCCATCAATATGCAGCTCAAACCTACCAAATGTTGCTTTAGGGTCTCAGAGGTGCCATATGTTGGATAACTTTTCACAGATAAAGGTGTCAAGCCTGACCCAGAAAAAACCAAAGCCATCCATCAAATGCCTACTCCACAGGACACACATGGATTTCAAAGGTTTCTTGGCATGACCAATTATCTCTCGAAGTTCATTCATTACTACAGTGAGATAACATCTCCACACCGTCAGCTTCTGCGCCAAGATGCCGACTGGTGTTGGACTGAACAACATGCTGTTGCTGTGGATACATTGAAAGCACAATTAACTAGTCCACCTGTCCTACAATATTTTGATGTGCATAAACGGGTGGTAATGTCCGCTGATGCTTCCCAGCATGATCTTGGCACAGCCTGTCTTTAAGAGGGGAGGCCTGTGACTTTTGCATCAAGAGCCCTCACTGAGACTGAAGCAGCTATGCACAAATTGAGAAGGAATTATTGGGACCATTATTTGCCTGTGTAAAATTCTATGATTATATCTATGGCCACCCTGTGACTGTGGAGACTAATCATCAGCCACTCATAACCATACTGAGAGAACCCCTGCACACAGCATCTGCGTGCATCCAGCGACTGATGTTAAAGCTTCAACACTACCACCTGAATGGAATCTATAAACAAGGCTGTGAACTGTTTGTTGTGGATGCTCTTTCACATGCACACCTCCCCACTTCTGATAACTCTGGAGCTATTGAGGATTACGATGTGTTGGCTCTGGATGGGCTGTTCTCATCCAGAAGGATTCAGGAACTAAAGCAAGAAACACAGGCAGATGCCACCTGTCAGCGCCTCATGGACATCATTCTTAATGGGTGGCCTGGCTCCTTTAAGGAAACATGATATCCGACCATTATACTCTATGAGGGATGAATTGACAGTGGATGATGGATTAATCCTGCATGGTCAGAGATATGTAATCTCTCACTCTCTCCAGAAATACTACTTGACATAGCTCCATCAAAGTCATCCTGGCATTCATTCCACTAAGCGAAAGGCACGTGAAACCATGTTTTGGCCCACTATATACACTGACTTTGAACGTGAAGTTTTCAGATGTGCCCCATGCAATGCTCTACGACAGTACCAGATAAAGGAACCTTCAACTGTTCACCAAGAACCTGACAGACAGGGTCTATCACAGCAGCTGACATTTCTTTAATCGTACATCACGGGACACAAAGCCGTAGTAATTACTATGTGGGTTATAGTCCACCTTCAGGTGCTGGACACTGGCACACCCCAAACAGGAAGTTGCCTCCCTATATAACCTCTCCCATACTGGGAGCATCTCAGTTTTTTCGCCAGTGTCTAAGGTGTTGGTCATAAGTGAAAATGTGCTGTGCTGAGCTCCAGTGGAGCAATCCTTGCTGGGGCTTAGCTATGCAGCCGGATCCATCCAAAGTGTCTTTTAGGGCGAATTGAATGGTACTCGGGCCTCATATCCGAAGAAACTAGGTTTTGCTTGTAAACGCTTCTCTTTTTAGAGAGCTGGACCCCGGGATCCAGTACTTTTGGTATTAAGGCCATAAAGTTTTACTGGCGGGGTGCTGTTACAGGTCCAGGATTGTGGGTTCCCGAGGGTCCCCGGTTCCTGAAGATTTGTTAACGGAACCCACCATGAAGGGTGAAGATTGGGTCTGTTGGTTTTACCACAGAAAACCCTGCGGCGGGAAAGGTAAGTGGAGTTTTCCAAGGAATTTTTAAATTTTCTTACGAAATGTCTCTTTTAAAGTAAATGTTGTTATGCCTAAGTGTCACCACTGGGGGTTGTATGGAGCACGTACCTTCTCATGCTTTGCTGAGAGATCACGCTGTGTCACAGAAGCAACAGACTTTTTTCCTCCGGCTAGCAGGCAGACCTCGGGTAAGTTGGGGGGGTTCTGCTTCCTCCAGACACCCCCACCTGGGCTGAACTCTTTCCCTAATGAGGCTGAGTATAAGGGAGAACTAAAAACGATCGGCAATGCCGTTTTCTTTCATCGCCCCTACTCGGCGGCGGCATACAGGTCTCCTCCACGCTATCCATCCCTCACTCACAAGCCGATCCAGTCGGATCGGAGGCCCGTGCTTGCACAGGAATACTCTTTTTTTGAAAGATAACTGGGAGGGCGTGATGCAATGGTGGGGGCGGGGCTTAGTGTGGCGTTGGTGTCCTCCAACGTGGGAGTGTGTTTTAAAAAAAAAACTTCATTTGTGCTGGCTGCAAAATTGTCGGAGAGACATAAAAGCAAAGAGGAGCATGAAAGAGGTTTTGGTGACACAGGCATTTTCTATTTGACACATTTACTATTTGCATCAGGCTGAGTGTTAATAGCAGCGGCAGTGGCTGGACTATTGCTCAAGCAGTGGATGCGATTTCTTCTGGTAGTACCTCTGCTTTGTGCATCGGGCTAAGGTCAGAAGGGGGGATTGAAACACCCCCAAAAAAGAGCTAAAAGGGTCCCCCTCAAGCTTTGGAAAGCCTACTCATCTCTACAAATGGCTTCCCCCCTGAGAGGGGGTGGCTGGTCAGAGTGAGCATCAGGGCCATGAAATGTTTGCAACTGTTTTCAACACTGCAGCCCCTGTTTATTTTACTAAAAAGATCTTTTTTCCTCAGCCGATAGGTGTTTAAAAAAAAAAAAGTTTAGTGACTTTAACTCGCATCCCGGTGTAGGTCAAAATGCGTCAGCTTCTCTTCCATTACCCAGGACCCTCAAACTGAGTAACTAGGGGCAGGAGAAGACTAATTCCCTCAGGGGACCGTGGTGAGGGTAATGACCCCTCTTCTGAGGTGTCAAATGCGGGAGAATCAACTGTTTCAATCTTAAGATTGATGGTGCAATTTCTTGCTGAATGGTCCACTCCACATTTATGTACCCTTAACTGAATGTTTGGGTTTGCTAAAGCCTCCTCAAGCTGTGCATGCCTTTTCCTGTTCATTCATTGTTGGAAAAGCTTTTTTTTATCTGAGAGGATCACCCAAATAAGCATTATTTTCCCTCCTAAAAAGTTTTCACACTTTATCCTATGGTGGAGAAAATTCACTAGGTAGGGTATACCAGAAATTAACGCTGCTATATCCTCTGTAAATAAGAGTTTGACTTGTCCGGCAGACAATGCTCAAATGCTTAGGAATCCAACGGACAAAAAGTTGGAATTCCTATTAAAAAAAAAAACACTTTTTTCTTTGGCAGATTGAGTGTCTCAGCCTGCGCAGACAGTAATTGCTTAATCATTGAGAGACCAGTTTAAACAGGTGTTCAAGGTTATCCTGCTCAGTAGGCCTAGGATCTGGCAGCTTTATGTTTGCAATAGTTGCTATGAGAGTTTCTATCCTTCAGGGCATTCGCCCTTCGCTAAGCACCATGCAGAAGCTCCTGGCTAGTCTTCCTTTTTGCGGTTAAACAGCTTTTCGGGGATGTTTTGGATAATACATCCAAAGAAATTCTAGTGGAAAAAGTACCCTTTTGCCATTTAAGAAAAGAAGTAATGTATTTTCGTTTTAAAGCTCCTTCTTCTGTGCCAGGGGCATCAGCCTCCAGGCAGTCCTGACGGCTTCCGCCGTCAGGTTCAAAAGGTAATCCTCAGGGTTAACCCCAGGGACAAAAGAGGTCTTGGGGGAGGAAACCTACAGGATACTGAAGCCTCCTTATGAGGAGGCGCCCCCACTTGCTCAATAGGGGGAATTCTTCTGCAGTTCTCAAGAATCTGGCAGGAAGACTGTCAAGACAAATGGGAGACTTCCTCAATAGCTCCAAGGTACAAACTGGAGTTCCAAGAGTTCCCGTCTCCTTGTTTTCTCAGATCCTAAGGTCCAAAGAAAAATAAATCTTTCTCTCAAGCATTGGACCATCTTTTGGCAAAAACTGATCATGGTGGCCCCCATGTAAGAACAGAGGTTGGGGTTTGGTTGAATCCAAATGGACACTCTGGATCTCAAAAATCTACATTTAATTCCTGAATATAACTCTTTTTTCGCATGGAGTCAATCCAATCAGTTATCTCCATCCTACAAGGAGGAGAACTTTTGGCATCAGTCGACGTCAAAGATGCATACCTCCATATGCCTATTTCCTTGCTCACTAGTACTATCTACTTTTCAAGCTAGAAAATCTTCATTTTCAGTGGGTAGCTCTGCTTTCCAGTCTAGCTACTGCACCTTGAGTATTTACAAAGGTTCTGGCCCCTCTTCTAGCCAGATTAAGGGCCCAAGGTATAACGATTATGGTTTACCTGGACGATCTGTTCTTGATAGTCCAGTTGGTAGCCCGCTTAGACCAAAGTATGTTCACCACATTCAACTACCTGGAATATCTAGGTCAGATTCTCAACCTAGGAGAAATCTTCTTTAAAACCATGAAGAAGGCTAAAATACTTGGGTCTGATCATAGGTACACCCAGAAAAGGATATTCTTGCCCCAGGCAAAGATCAGCGCCATAAAGGAACTGATTTAGGTGGTCGAAGCAAGATTCTTCTGATAGAATTCTTCTATTCAACTTTGCATGAGGTTGTTGGGAATCTTTAAAACGAAAATACATTACTTCTTTTCTTAAATGGCAAAAGGGTACTTTTTCCACTAGAATTTCTTTGGATGTATTATCCAAAACATCCCCAAAAAGCTTTGTTGGTAAATATGGTGGCTTCATTCAAAGCCGTTCCCTATGCTCAGTTTCATTTGCGACTGCTGCAAAACAGTATCCTATCGGCATGGAACAAAGGGTTCAAGCTCTAGATTCCCAATGTGTCTCACTACAAAGCCTACGGCCACATCACCCTGAAAGCACCCGATCTCGTCTGATCTTGGATGCTAAGCAGGTTCGGGCTTGTTTAGTACCTGGATGGACCACTTGGAAATACCAGGTGCTGTAGGCTGGGTATGCCGGAGCCTCAGTTTATGGTTAATATCCAAAAATCTGCAAAGGGGAAAATCCTTCCTTCAGTTACCACGGAAGTGGCCCAGATCAGAAATGGCCTTGCCCATTATCATTCTAGAAATTCAGGCAGAGCACATGGTTCTGAGGGCCTGGACCCTACCGCCATGGCCAGACCTTCTTTCGCAAGGTGCGGTATTCCATCCTACTTTACAAATGCTAAATTTAACAGTTTGGCTATTGAGACCCACACTCTGAAGAAACGTGGGCTGTCAGGTTCAGTGGATTCTATCTTGGTTAATGAAAGGGAGCCGGCCTCCATAATTATATATTATGAAGTCTGGGAAGCATATGTCTCCTGGTGTGAAACCAGGGGTTGCACCCCAGGAAATAGGTCAAAGGTAGAATCCTTGACTTTCTTCTATTGTGAAAAAAAAAAAGAATCCTTGACTTTCTGCAGATGGGGTGAGAAATAAAGCTGGCCTTGATTTCAACGACCACTTGCTTTGCTTTCTTTGGTTTGTAACTTTATTCAGGGGGTAACATGGCTTAATCCCCGGTTAGGTCACCCCTGAACCCTTGGGACTTGAATTTAGTTTTGGCGGCATTACAAAACAGCCTTTTTTTGGACTGATACAACATATTCCCTTGGTCCTTTTTTGACAAGGAAACAATTTTTTCTGGTAACCATATTTGCTGCAAGAAGGGTATCAGAATTGGCTGCTTTTTCTTGTAGAGAGCCATATTATTATTGTTCACAAGGATAAGGTAGTATTGCGTCCTCATCCTAACTTTTTACCGAAGGTAGTATCAGGTTTTTATCTAAACCAGGATATTGTTCATTTTTTTCCAGAACCCTGTTCTATGGAAGAAAGATCACTACATTCTCTTTATGTGGTGAGAGCCGTCTACTTAAAGACGACTGCTCAGATTTGGAAAACTGATGTTTTGTTCGTATTGCCTGAAGGTCCTAAAAGAGGACAGGCAGCATACAAATCTACTATTCTAAACGGATTCAACAAGTAATCGTTCTAGCTTATGGTTTAAGGAGGTAGTTTCTACCCTCTCAAACCAAAACGCACTCCTCTAGGGCTGTTAGTGCTTCCTGGGCAGTGCATCACCGAGCCTCCATGGCTCAAATCTGCAAGGCCGCAACTTGGTCTTCAATCCATACATTTATCAGATTCTATCAGGTGGATGTAAAAAGACATGAGGATGACGCCTTTGGGCGCAGTGTACTTATGTCTCCCTCCCCTCAGTTGGCATTGCTCTGGGACATCCCACATAGTAATTGCTATGGCTCTGTGTCCCGTGATGTACGATTAAAGAAAATAGGATTTTTATAACAGCTTACCAGTAAAATCCTTTTCTTTTAAAGTACATCACGGGACACAGAGGTCCCACCCCTCTTTCTAGTATACACGTGTATTGCTTTGCTACAAAATTGAGATGCTCCCAGTATGGGAAGGGTTATATAGGGAGGTAACTTCCTGTTTAGATTGTGTCCAGCACCTGAAGGTGGACTATAATCCACATAGTAATTACTATGGCTCTATGTCCCATGATGTACTTCAAAAGAAAAAGATTTTACAGGTAAGCTGTTATAAAATTCCTACTATTTGAGTGGTCAAACAAGGATTACCTGGTCTTGGTAGATTCATGCTCTGGTTGGTGGGAATTTGATGTCCTCCCAAACACTTCCAGTAACACAGTGATCAGGACATTAAAGCGTATATTCTACACACATGGAATTCCCTATCAACTGATGACTGACAATGCAACATCATTTTCAAGTAGAGAATTCAAGAACTTTGCTTACCAATGCGATTTTCAGCACATCACTAGCAGTCCCAATTACCCCAGATCCAATGGTCTTGCAGAGCATAGTGTAAGATTGGCCAAGCATCTCCTAGAGAAATGTGCATGTGATGGTTCTGACATTTATGCAGCCCTACTCAACCTCCGCAACACACCTAGGGATGGCATGCCACGAACCAGGACTCTGATTCCCATGGTCCCATCCCAGCTCCAGCCAAGAGTTGAGACTGCTGTTCAGGCTGCTTTATTTACACTCAGGCAAAAAGGAGAGATAAACCAGGACAAATCGGCCAGACGCCTTTCCCCTCTGGAGCCTGGGCAGGTGGTAAGGATGGAGACAACTAGTGGGTTTGACAAACTGTCAAACCTCCTACAGGTATCTGAATCATACTGTACTGCCGCTGCCCATGTGTCTATGATCACTTCAGGACCCCAAGCACAGCCGTCTGCTGCTGTGCCAATTGACACTTCCACCAATGGATGTAATACACAACCACAACAAAATTATGACTGCAATAGGCAAGAGGTTTCACACTCGCAATCCCCACAAGTTTTTACACAATCTGGAAGAGTGTGTAAACCCAATTCAAGGTTCCAAGACTTTATCACACATGCTGACTTTTACTCAGCATCTTTCGTTTTTATTGTAGTTTTCTATTGTTCCTTGCTATGCTGCACTCCTTGTTGGTTCTATATTACACTATTCTATATTACACTTCATTTATATATGCATATCCTTTCTTTAAAAGGGGGGAGATGTAGAATATGTATGTGTTGTAT
The DNA here is from genome assembly GCA_037952925.1 of Lithobates clamitans. Lineage (NCBI taxonomy): Eukaryota > Metazoa > Chordata > Amphibia > Anura > Ranidae > Lithobates > Lithobates clamitans. The sequence continues at coordinate 8,326,466 of JBBGZY010000757.1, read as the reverse complement.
TTACAGCTGTGTGAGGAACTGGGGGTGGGAACAGGAAATAGGAAGTTATGAAGTGAAACTAGAGGAAATAGATTTTACATGTGGCTCTCTGCTGACTGGAATAAACAAGCTCTTCACAAGATTCATCTGACTATTCATCATTGCTTCTACAAAATCTACAATGTCCTATATACTTCTTTGCAGAGACCAGGACACCAGGGGCCCTTTTATTAGAACATGTCTCCAACACACTTTTTGACTCTTCTAAAGTAAAAGGAGAACCTACATAATCTATATTCCCCAGCTCCAAAACCGGAAATGGTATCTGTTCTAAGCAATTACAGAGTGGCTCATCTGAATAAGCCCTTTTTGGAAAAAAATTATCTGTTAACTGTAAAATTGGTATATATTTACTATATCAAAAGTAGAAGTTTCAATGTATCTACTATATCAGAGGTAGATAAATTGATACCTCTACTTCTGATATACAGTGCTCAGCATAAATGAGTACACCCCTTTTCAAAAGTAAGATTTTAATCAATATCTAATCTCAATGAATACAGGAACAATTTCTGAAATGTTGACATGTTTTTTAAGAACATTTGTTTAGCTCATTACATGAAAGTAAGGTTAATAATATAACTTAGATTACAAAATCTTTAGTTTTACTCAAATTAGTTGATGCAAAAATAAATACACCCAGCAACAAAAACTACTACATCTAGTCTTTTGTATGACCTCCATGATTTGTAAGGACAACACCAAGTCTTCTAGGCATAGAATGAACAAGTTGACAATATATTGCAACATCTATTTTTTCCATTCTTCAAGAACGACCTCTTTTAGAGCCTGGATGCTGGATGGAGAGTGATGCTCAACTTGTCTCTTCAGAATTCCCCATAGGTCTTCGATTGGGTTCAGATCAGAAGACATACTTGGCCACTGAATCACTTTCACCCTATTCTTTTTCAGAAATGAAACAGTGGCCTTAGATGTGTGTTTTGGACCATTGTCATTTTGGTAAAGTGCACGACAACCAAGGCCACGGAGTGATGGTAGCATCTTCTCTTTCAATATAAAGCAGTACATCTGTGAAATCAGGATACCATTAATGAAATGCAGCTCCCTGACACCAGCAGCACTCATGCAGCCCCACAGAAGGACACTGCCACCACCATGTTTCTCTGTAGGCACCATGCATTTTTCTTTGCACTCCTCACCTTTGCGATACCATACAGTTTTGAAGCCATCAGTTTCAAAAACATTTATCTTGGTTTTCTTCACTCCAGAGTACAGAGTCTTCTTTTTAAGCATGGGCCCTGGCAAATTCTAGATGGGCTTTTTTGTGCATGGGCTTTAGGAGAGGCTTCCTTCGTGGACGACACCCATGCATGCCATTCCTCTGCAGTGTATGCCTTATTGTGTCTACTTCTTTAGCAAACTTCAGTGAACTTGCATGGTGATTCTCCTCAACCCCTCTCATCAGAAGATGCCCCTGTCAAGGTGTTAACTTCCGTGGATGTCTCTGTGAGATAGTTGCAGTTCCATCTTTGTTTTTTTGTATCACTTTTGCTACAGTATTCTGACTCATAAGTATAGCTTTGCTGATCTTCTTGGAGCCTTTACCTTTCTTGTGTAAAGAAATTATTTTCTTTCTCACGCCTTGTGACATTTCTCTTCCATGTGATGCCATTGCTGACAGCATGAAATGGGGAGGAGTTTTCTTTGTTAAGTAACGCCCTTTTATAATCAACTGTCTGCTGGACACCTGTTTAATGAATAAATAAACTCACCTGTAGTTGAATTCTTGTTAATTAGGATTTGGTTGTCTAAAATTTAGCTTTGCTCCTAAGACTTTCATTGGGGTGTATTCATTTTTGCAAAATGGTCTTGAATGAATTTGTTAGGATTAGAAAAAATACTTTTTTTGTGTGTGTAAATTAACACATCTCGGTTGCAATCAATGGCCTGTATTTGTGGGAGTATTTTGTACTATAGTGTCCCCTAGAAAATGTTGATTCTGAAAGGAAAGTAAAGGTTTTCTGACAAATCTGTTGGGTTGTACTCATTTATGCTGAGCTCTGTAGAGACTACTAAGCTCATTTCACTTGCTATTACCCCTATGTATGCAGATGGCTGCTGAGCCCATGTTATATTTGCTAATAAGCGTCCTACTTTATCTCACTTGTCAATGCTGCTTTGAAAAAGAACACCTAAGTTCTGCTTTCTTTAGCTTTTTTTTTTTTTTTTTTTTACTAAATCATGTGCCACTTCCCAATTCTTCAAATAAATAAATAATATTAGGATTATTAATACATTCCTCTTAGTTACTTGTGTAACAGGATGGGTAATCGAAAGAATGATCACAGAGGAAATAACTGTAACTTGAAGTTTACAAAACGATGCAAAGTAAGAATCAATACTGCAAAACAGGGTCAGAGTGGCAAAGAGCATGCATACTGTACACTGCAAATAAATGAAAACTGCAAAGACATATGAAAGCTGCACAAACATGGATACATACTCTCTATAAAGCAAAATCTATATCCAGCTGGTAATCTCAACTTTAGTAAAGTAGTACAGAACACAGCTACTTGTGATTGTGATTAAAGACAGGGTCCCTAGCAGGTGAAGTACAGTAGGCATGTGCAATTCGTTTCGTTCCGAATTCGTTTTTTAACGAATTTCGACAAATTCATTAATTCGAGAAAATCCGAATTAACGAAAACCCGTTTAACGAATTTTTTCCGAATATTCGTAAATTCAATAAAATTGGACATTCGTAAATTCGGGCATTCGTACATTTGTACATTCGCAATTTACATTTGTACATTCGTGCATTCGTACATTAGTAAATTAGTGAATTCCTAAATTTGTAAATTCGAAAATTCGGAAATCTGAAATAATAGTTTACTAATAATAACTTAACTATTAGTAATTACTAGTAACTTTTAATTTATAGGCATTGTAATTTCCTTTTAAATTTGGCTGTTAGTGAACGTAACACATACAAATTTATCCGAAGTTATGAATGATCCGAAAAAACGTAATGGAACGTAATAAATTAATAATAATAAATAACAATAATAATAATAATAATTACAACGTTTTATTATTATTATTTATTATTAATTTGTTCCGTTCCATTCGTTTAGATGCAGCATTCGTTTTGGATAATTCGTAACTTCGGTTAAATTTGTATTTGTTACATTCACTGACAGTCAAATTTGAAAGAAAATTACAATACCTATAATTTAATAGTTAGTTACTATTTCAGGTTTTTGGATTTTCAAACTTCGAATTTACAAATTTCCGAATTTCCTAATTTACAAATGTACGATTTTACGAATGTACGAATGAACGAATGTACGAATGAATGAATGTTCGAATTACATATGAACGCATTAACGACTTTAAGAATGAACGAATTTACGAATCTCGATCATAACGAATGACCCGAAAAACGAAAAAAATAATAAACTAATGAAACGAAAATGACAATGAACAAATTTTTTTGGCTGTGCACATGTCCAAAGTACAGGGAAGCTCTGGTAACACCTGGAGGGAACCAAGGCCTGATGACACAGGGGAACCACCTCAATAGAATTTCAGTACTCTGGAAGCAATTGGGCAGGGTCTCCCTGCTGTAGCTGGATCTTCCAGTTGTAACATGCAGAGCCCTGGATCACCAGACAGCAGCTTGTAAAAGTAACAGTCTTTACAAACAAGTAAACAAAAAAGCGAACAGTGCATAATCCTGGTACAACCAAAACAATCTAATGGTTCACCGCCAATATACCAGTCCCGTGCTTGGGTTTCCCGTCTGCTTTGGGGGTACCAAAAAGGCCACAGGAGCTCAGCAAAACAACATCTCTATTGCCAGATCATCCACACTTGCTCAAAGTTGTAAACCACTCCACTCTGCTTCACATGCAATGTGCTGACTCCTTCCTTCCTTTTCGACCTTCCCCTTTACCCTTTCAGGACCAAAATCACTGTAATCAGGGTTTGGAGGCTCTTTCCCACCCAATCTGAGCAGTTCCTGGCAATATTTTGACATTATGTTCCTTTAGGCAAATACTTTTTTTCAGAATCCCCACCCCTTTTGTCATCTAATTATTTTAGTAAAAGGAATGCTATATTATGTTTTTGGAGGCAGCATGCAATCTAATCTATATTCAGAGCTAGTTTTCTATTGCACAGACTACCTATTAAGAGAATGCAGTGGTTTTGTTAAAAATGTATCTAAACCTAGGATATTGCCACTTACCAGTCCTTGTAGTGACTGCATTGGTTTTTGCTTTTCACTCTTTTTTCCTTTTATTTTTACTGGTGGGCCTGCAATAACACACTCCCTGTTCTAGAGTGACAACGCTCACACATTGTACTGCATTTATCCACTTTAAATCAACATAAGGGGGGCTCATAGCAGCAACAGATCCTCTTGGACATGTTAGCCCTTCTTGCAGGAGCCCGAAGTGACACATTTTTAAAGACCTTTGTATTTGTTTTCAGATATCCTTTGGCTCATATCTATGGCCATATATGGCTGAACAGAAAAGTTTCTTTCAAGTTATTGACAAAATTACTCAAACTTTTGAAGATAAAAAACCCTGAAATTCTTCAGTTGAAAGCTGTAGTATAATACAAAGTATCAGCACAGGAAGGAAAAGCAATGACTAATGATTGTGAAGGAGAAGATTGCTGCAATCAAGGAAGATTGATTGACAATCACAAGCTGGACTCCTATTATAATGACAGTTATGTGTGCTGTCATAAACCAGAGAAATCAATAGAGAAAAGCTATGTACGGTCACTTCTTGAATTTTTGTGCACTTTTCTCTTGTAAAATCTTGCCTTTATAGTACAGTATATAATGTGACAAACACTATATGGTATGTTCTGTCTATATGTCTTAAGGAATTACATTTGGTGCTGTGTGTCTGTAGACCTGGGAGTTTAATCATAAGGCATTCCTCCCTAAGGCTTTGCATATCATATTTGCCAAATTTGTTTCTGTGATTCTGCTTATACCCCTTTGCATTTGACCATAAGCCATAGAGACATTCATGAGTGCAATTTTATAAGAAAGTGTAACCCGAGAGGTTTACATAGAGGTGTGACAAAGTAAACTGAAATAGCCCCCTACTTAAAGTGGAACTAAACTCATCAATTTAGCTCTTTCCCAAGACATGTCATGAATGATAACTGTCACATTTGTTTGTGCTCTCAACTGAACTGTCAAGCCCTCAAATGACTGGTGTCATAGTTTATCACATGTGCAGCACCATGGCAACTGCAGATCAAACCGAGGCTAAGATGGCAGCTTCCTTGACTAAAAGGATAGGAGGGTTTAGTTCTGCTTTAACCACTGAACATTGTATTCAGATATCTCATGTCATTAAAAATCCCAAAATAGGGGCATTATTCCTCATTTTAGGTTAGTGGGTATATCCACACAAAGTGTAATGTTTCCAGAATACATACAGTTGTTTCAAGCTTCTTGGTCATCATCATGTTCATTGAATTGAAACAATGGCTTCTACAGACTAGGATGTACGGAGCAATGAGAATGTACACCTTGATGGGTTATGGTAAGGTGAGCCAAATAGTGGCCAAAACCCACTGAACCAATGTAAGGCACAGCAAAGTCTTCCATACAGAAGGTATTTACAGTACATGTCTCATTCCATCACAAATAAGAGGATTATTTCTGAATTTAGGAAAGTGGGTGGAGCCATGCAATAATTCCAATGGCTCTGGACATAGGACATAAAGGAATGATATTATTGGCTTCGACCATGATTCTAAAATTCCCTTCACTCCCATCCCATCAAATGTACAATCATATTGGCCATTCTCATAACTCAATGACTAGTAACAGGGCACCAAAGGATGGATTGGGTGGGTTAAAAACAGAGTTTAGGAACGAAGATTACTTAAAGCGGAGTTCCACCCAAAAATCTAACTTCCGCTTTAAGGGAGGTGACCCCTTTGCATGTCTTTTTTTGGGGGGGAGCCGGTACCCTAATTTCAGAGGGTCCCAGCTCCCACTTTCTCCCGGCGCACCGCGGCACCAAAAGGGAGATCACCCCTCCCCCCTCCCTCTCGGCAATTATCTGGGACACGTCACAGGTCCCAGATGATTGCCCGGCCAGTGACGGTGCATGGCGCAGCTCGTGCATGCGTAGTGGGTGCCGGCTGTGAAGCCACAGCCTTGCGTCCACAGTTACAATGCCGGCACCGCAGAGAGGAGGGGGAGATGAGTGGGGCTTTGTTCCCCCACATCGCTGAACCCTGGGACAGGTAAGTGTCCAATTATTAAAAGTCAGCAGCTGCAGTATTTGTAGCTGCTGACTTTTAATTTTTTTTTTAAGCAGAACTCTGCTTTAAAGAGGAACTGCAGTCTGCTCACATAATTTGTAATAAAAACATCTTTGCCATTCTGAAGCTTTCCTCCAACCACTTTGCATATTATTTTATATATACTGTGATTCTGTACTTGCCAAATATGCTGCAGAAATCTCCCTCCACTGAGTCTGTCTGCAATCATTTTAACTGTGGGCAGCTGAAGCTGCTGCCTGTTCACTAACTGGATTTACACAGACACACAGAGGCACACCTCCAGCTCTGCAGCTCTCATTGGCTCCCTTATGACTCATCCCCCCTCCCTTCCTGGCAAACTCTCAAGAGAATGAGAGAGAGAGCTGTACATGATGTGGACTGTATAAGGTATTTACTGGCTGAAAAAATTTTTTTACTATCCAAAGTTAAAACATCAAGGGCAGAAGATTTAATAGATGGAAAGTTGAAAAAAATGACTGAAGTTTCACTTTAAAGTTTTAAGGAGGTTCCATGGAGCTCTAAAGAGATCCTAGGTTGTGATGTGCACATATCTTTAGGTCCTATTGTCAGTTGAATTAGATCTAAAGTCAAATTCCAGCTTCACCTTGGCCATAGATGATTCATTTTTTTCAATCAGCCAGCAAGCTGACTGAAAAAAAATGAACTGATTCCCCCAGCCACATGGTGATTGGAGGAATCTTTCTCTCAGTGCCATTGTATTTTGACAACGGGACTACTCTGCTGTCAAAACACACTGATCAGCGGCTGCAGCCGATTGGCTACAACTTGCTGTTTGCAAAAGTTTTCCAACATTCTTGTTCAACAGAAGTCAGTTGTTGGATCGTCTTCTGTCAAACGGGAATGGCCATGGAGGGATCAAAATTCGGCCAGTCCCTGGTGAATTGACCAAATTTTGGTCTTTCTTTGGGAAAATTACCTATCTTTAAGAATACCCCCTTCCCTAGATGTGTATACTTACCTATTTTCAATCCGCTTTGCTCAGGTCACATGATTCATAGCTCCAGCTCTCCTGTGTCAGTGAGCAGCTGCTGCAGAGGAGGGGAGGAAGCACCGACAACAGCTGGAACATGGGAGTCTATGGGTGATATCATGGCTCCCGGAATTCCCAGCCGTTGTTGCCCGCTCCCTCCCTCTTCTCCCCTAAAGCTGCAGAGCTGACTGAAAATAGATAAGTACCCACAACTGTTTTTTTTTTTTACACAGGTCAGGCAGCATAGGTAGCAAGAGGGGGACGGTGACACTTTTAAACATAGTTAGTGTAAGGCAGGTGCCACTGGAGGTTAGTGAAAGCTGTATTGTGCCTTGGAATAGCCAAACCACTGTATAATCATTACTGATATAGAGAATGGAAAGGAAATCAACTGAATCCTGAAAATTGTTTATTTCACTCCTGATTCAGACTTGTGCACCTACAACACAGTGTAAAACAAGAGTATAATGTTTCATTTGTTTAACACGTGTATGACATTTGGAGAACAGTTTGTATTTTCTTTCTAAACTTCATCAGCATTTGGTTTTTGTGGTTAGTTTGCATGCAAACAGGGCTTAGCATAGTTGAATTTATTATGGGTGGTGTTCTTCTTTAACCACAAAAGCACAACCAATAATATCACTTCATACCTATAGCACCTTTCATTCTAACAATTGACACATTTTACTTTTCTTCTCCATGACTTTTTGTAATCTCTAATTATAATATTTTTGGTGAATTGCCACTTATGCATAAACCTAGGCAACAATATAATTTTTTTTTGTATTAAAAAAAGGTCAAAGTAAGATGACTAGAGACAGATCAGCAACAAGAGAAGACAATGAAATGTAGTGTAACAGTTTAATAACAAAAAGTAATTGACTTCCTTATTGTAATTAGATTCAGAAAGCAGAGCTCATATTAAAACGTGCTCTGGAGGAACATTTTCATTTCATGAAAGTCTTACTTGCTTTTCAACAATATTGCATTTCAACAATAATGTTGCAGCGATGATGTTTCAGGATAATCTTACAAGAAATGAATGCAGGTTGTGAGGAGGTCAGATTAAACAGCCCTTCTCTTCCAGCTACACTGTGTTACACGGGGGACCCCGGGTAATTTCTAGCCTGGAGTGTCCTATGGAACTGACTCAGACATTGTAGAAGCCACCGTTAATCTACATTAAATATGTTTCTTTCCAACTGGAGTCAACATTACCCTTACCTAAACAAGCCATGTTACTTAGTGGCCATGCTATGAAAATGAATTTCCCACTTATACAGTCACTGGGAATTAATGACTTAAAGGCACACTGGTGTGACCAGTTAGTGAGTCATTAGGCTAAGCGTAGTATGGAAACACATGCTGGTTTTGCCAGTATCTCTCTTCTATAGGGAGCTGAACTTTGGCCATTAATGCCCGACTCCTTCCACTACCCCCCCCCGCACACACACAAACACACACACCCCACCCACTATCAAATTGCTGAGTTAGTTTAAAATAAAAATCCTAAGCTAAAGCTACCCTCTACTTTTTTTTTATGTAAATACATAATCACATGGACATGGCTGGATCACGGGTTGGTATACCCGGAAGCAACACCAGCAAGGGACATGGACAGAAGACCTAAAGCCATTGTCACCATTTTTCTATTTTAGCAGTCTGTAGACTACAGCTTTACAAATATATGGGAAGATGGTTTGCAATACCTGTTATGCCCCGTACACACGGTCGGACATTGATCGGACATTCCGACAACAAAATCCATGGATTTTTTCCGACGGATGTTGGCTCAAACTTGTCTTGCATACACACGGTCACACAAAGTTGTCGGAAAATCCGATCATTCTGAACGCGGTGACGTAAAACACGTACGTTGGGACTATAAACGGGGCAGTAGCCAATAGCTTTCATCTCTTTATTTATTCTGAGCATGCGTGGCACTTTGTGTGTCGGATTTGTGTACACACAATCGGAAATTCCGACAACAGATTTTGTTGTCGGAAAATTTTATAGCCTGCTCTCAAACTTTGTGTGTCGGAAAATCCGATGGAAAATGTGTGATGGAGCCTACACACAAGGTCCTATCACACATTTTCCGTCGGAAAATCCCACCATCTGTACGGGGCATTAGAGGATTAGCGAAGAAGATTGTGATCCTCAAGAACATTGCAACTTTTTCATAAACAGACCCTTGTGATAGGAATAGTGCTTTATACGACGTGGCACATAGATGGGTACCATATACCTAGCAAGTATTACAATTTTCCTAACCTAAATAAAATGATTAGATTTTAATTATAAGTATAAATTGCACTGCAAGTTTCTATGGTATAACAAAGTGGTCATCAGGGTATAATAACATAAATCAAGTAGTAGGTGCCACTATTTGATATATGTTGTAATACACTGATGATCCTATAATTAATAGGGAGTGCACAGTTTTGGGTGCAAGTAGGTAACCCTATCTTTTGGAAAAGTGGAGGATCCATATTATTATTATTATTAAAGCAGAACTCTGGGAAAATTTTTGTTTTCCATGTCCTTGTTGCTGATCTCCTTCCTTTACCAACTATGCCATCCATCTTCTTCTGAGCTATGTAGTTCCTCTGTAGCAGCCTGATGATTTTGCAGAAAAGCCATTAATCTCCAGTCCGCTGGCTGCTATTCCTCGTGTACTCTCAGCCAGCAGTCTTGGCACTTCCCACTAGTAGTCCTCTAAAGCAAGCAGGGACTTGTACTTCTGTCCCAGCTTGCTGTAGTGGGTGGAGGGGTTCTCATAGACTCAGGTTCGTACTGCCCATAGAGGCGGTTTCCTCTCCTCCTGTCAGCACAGCCCCCAATCCGCCCCTCCGCCACCTGCCTGCCATCTTTCAGTGCAGAGCGGGGATCGTCAACAGACATCAACCAGATGATAGAGCGGGAATCTCCATCTGTGACAGATCGGGGCTGATGTCTGTTACCGATCCCGGTTGCACATATGGACACTGATGGGCACAGATGAGACCGCACTGGTGGGCGCAGATAGGCTGCACTGGTGAGCACTGATGGGCACAAATGAGACCACAATGATGGGCACAGATGAGACTGCACTGATGGGCACAGATAGGTGGCACGGATGGGCACAGCTGAGGACACACTGATGGACACAGATGAGATCGCACTGGTGGGTACAGATAGGCTGCACTGATGGGCACAGATGAGACTGCACTGATGGGCATAGATAGGTGGCACTGATGGGCACAGATGAGACTGCACTGTTGGGCACAGATGAGACCGCACTGATGGGCACAGATGAGACTGCATTGATGGGCACAGATAGGTGGCACTGATGGGCATAGATGAGACTGCACTGATGGGCACAGATGAGACTGCACTGATGGGCACAGATGAGACTGCACTGATGGGCACAGATGAGACTGCACTGATGGGCACAGATGGTACCACACTGATGGGCACAGATAGGTGGCATGGATGAGACAGGCTGCACTGGTGGGCGCAGATAGGCTGCACTGGTGGGCACTGATGGGCACAAATGAGACCGCACTGATGGGCACTGATGAGACTGCACTGATGGGCACAGATTGGCGGCACTTATGGGCACTGCAAGTGCACTTGAATGTGCACTGAAAGTGCATTTGGAAGTGCAGTTGCTGTAGATCTGAGTGGGAGATCTGAAATGAGGGGAAGCTCTGCTGATTTTATCATCCAATCATGTGCAAGCTAAAATGCTGTTTTTAATTTTCCTTGCACATCCCACCTCAGATCTACAGCAACTGCATATCCAAGTGCACTTGCAGTGCAAAGTGGATTTGCCTTTAGTAAATAAACCCCTGTGTGTGTGAAGACATCTCTCCAAAGTAAGACCCCTTTCACACTGGAGGCGTTTTGCAGGTGCTTTTGGGCTAAAAATAGCGCCTCTAAAGCGCCTAAAAAATGTCTTCTCTGCAGCCCCAGTGTGGAAGCCCAAGTGCTTTCACACTAGAGCGGTGCGCTTGCAGGACATTAGAAAAAGTCCTGCAAGCAGCATCTTTGGATCGGTTTAGGAGCGGGGAATACACCGCTCCTCTACCGCCCCTACCCATTGAAATGAATGGGCACTGCTGCTGAAACGCCTGCAAAGCATTCGGCAGTGGCACTTTTCAGGGGGGATTTAACCCTTTATTCGTCCGCTAGCGGGGATTAAGGCCCCTTTCACAAGGAATTCAGCTTTTAGCTGCAGATAGATCAAGTTATCTGCCTCACCTAAACTCACACAATGCTTTCCTATGGCCCCATTCACACACTGCATTTGACACCAGTTTCGTTACATGGGGTTTTGTTCGGTTAGAAAAAATAAATTTGACTGCGTCCAGGACCAATTTATTGCAACTATCTGCACATAACTACAGATAATCGCAGTGTACTATTTCATCTGCAGATAGCAGCGGCAACAAGAAAAAGAAAAACTTAAAAATAGGGTGGGCTTGGGGCGCAGAGATTGCGCCCTGATCCCACCCAATTGTGTGATGGTAGCAAATTAATTTTCGCTATTTTCACACTAACTTTCCTCCCTGCCAATCACGAGGCAGGGCGTAAAACCTGTTTCCTGATTGGCCAAAGCGCCAGGCCAATTGGATGCCTGGCGCTTAGGAAGAGGATCGGACTCAGCATAGGAGACACACGCTGGAGCAGGGGTCGTCGCCGCTCTGGTGCACTCAGTGGAGCTGCTGCCTGGCAGTAAGTGCCGGGGGGGGGGGTCTGTCAGAGCCGTGAGTGGGGGGGGGGTCGGTGGGCACAGTGGCTGCATATGATGGGCACAAGTGGCTGCATATACTGGGCACAAGTGGCTGCATTTGACGGGCACAAGTGGCTGCATATGATGGGCACAGTGGCTGCGTTTGATGGGCACAATGGCTGCATATGATGGGCACAAGTGGCTGCATATGATGGGCACAAGTGGCTGCATATGAAGGGCACAAGCGGCTGCATTTGATGGGCACAAGTGGCTGCATATGATGCTCACAAGTGGCTGCATTTGACGGGCACAAGTGGCTGCATTTGATGGGCACAAGTGGCTGCATATGATGGGCACAAGTGGCTGCATATGATGGGCACAGTGGCTGCATATGATGGGCACAAGTGGCTTCATTTGATGGGCACAAGTGGCTACATATGATGGGCACAAGTGGCTGCATATGATGGGCACAAGTGGCCACATATGATGGGCACTAATGGCTGTGTTTGATTGGCACAGTGGCTGCGTTTAATGGGCACAATGGCTGCAATTAATGGGCAAAGTGGCTGCATTTGATGGGCACAGTGAGGGTGCAATTGATGGGCACAGTGAGGCTGCAATTGATAGGGGGGGTTTCAGTATTTTTCAGTTTGTTTGCGCCCCCCCAAGAAAAAATTTTTTGACCACCACCTGCCACTGTGCATGAGCTGTTGCACCGTATGAACCATTAATACACTGTATGAATTGTTAGTGTACGCTACTGTAAAAGCATCAGTAACTTTAAGTGTTAATAAATTCAAAGTATAAAAATGACTCGCCCATATGTACTTCTAAATGACATCTATTTTTTATTTATGTTGCTGTTACTGAGTTTTGAAAGTGCCTGGACTGGTGATGATGGGGGAAGCTTTATAAAGATACTTAATATACTCAGGGCTTTTTTCAGCGAGAATGCGGGGGAGCTCAGTCCGGCACCTCCAGCACTTGGTGTATGTAATGGAAAGAGGTGCCGGGGTGTGCTGAAGGGTCATTGATGCTGGCTGCTGGGGGATCTATTCTTCCTGAAGAAGATCCATTTTTGAATGGTGGTCTATTATTTTTGGGGAGGTATATTATTGTTGCTGGTGGGGGATCTATTGTTGCTGGGGGGAAAGGCCTTTTGTTGCTGGGGGGGGGTCAATTGTTGCTGGAAGAGATCTACTGTTTAGGAGGGGTCTATTGTTTCTGGCTGCTGGGGGATCTATTGTTGCTGGAGGGCATATATTTTTGCATGGCAGTCTCTTGTTGCTGGGGAGGTCTATTGTTGCTGGTAAGGAATCTATTATTGCTGGTTGGGCTTATGTTGCTGGGGGGACAATTGTTGCTGGAAGGAATCTACTGTTGAAGGAGGGGGTCTACTGTTGCTGGCTGCTAGAGAGTCTATTGATGCTGGGTTGGCTGCTGGGAAATCTGTTGTTGCTACCAGGATCTATTGTTGTTGGTGTCCATTGTTGCTGCTACTGCTACTGTTGATGGTGGGGGGAGGGTCTATTGCTGCTGGCTGTGTAAGATCTACTTCACTGCTTTTCTTGTTGTTATTAACAAATTCCATAAAAAATACTTATTACCACAAAACGATACTTGGTTTTGTATTCTCTAAAAGGGGCGAAACTTGGAGGTGGGTAGGGGGTGGAACCAAGGGATGGTGCTCGGAGGTGGGTAAGGGGCGGAAACAAGAAGTGACTCAGAAGGGGGGAGTTCCTGCACCCATTCTTTGAGGAGAAAAACACCCTAATTATACTGTATACAGAAGCAATTAGGAACTGGAAAGAAGACATTTTTACAAAACAACCCATTCAGTTTAAACCAGAAATACAAGACAAAACGTGTATAGCTTTACTTTTTTTTTCTCTTTTTTTTATAAGTGATCACATGACCTCTGTTGTCAGTTGCATAAGGGGCTTAGAGAGCTGGGGGTGGAGTGTGCAGAAAGGTGTGTCAGCAGAAGGTAAGGAGAAAGCAGTACACTGATCTTCCCAGTGAAGAGCTGTGCAGGTTGGCGTGTCAGCACAAGTCTTGGCCACTGGAAGTCAGGCAGGCTTTGCTCCCAGCACTGACAGAAAACTGACCACGCTGGGATGGATGTGCTCTTCTTTAAAATAGGAAAGCAGGGGGACTGGCAGGGTCACCAGGTATTTCACACGAAGGAAGCACTGCAAAGATAACAGAATACATTTTAATTCAAGTTCACGGTACAACAGACACATATCTGAAATATGAAATGTTTGGGTAATATACTCTTTAACCACTTCCGCTCCGGAATATTTACCCCCTTTCCTGACAGGCCATTTTTTGCTATACGGCTCTGCGTTACTTTAACTGACAATTGCGCAGTCGTGCAACACTGTACCCAAACAAAATTTTAGTCCTTTTTTCCCCACAAATAGAGCTTTCTTTTGGTGGTTTTTGATCACCTCTGCGTTTTTTTATTTTTTGCGCTATAAGCAAAAAAAAGATTGACGATTTTGAAAAAAAAACAATATTTTTTACTTTGCTGCAATAAATACATATCCCAAACATAAATGTAAAAAATCATATTTCTTCATCAATTTAAGCCAATATGTATTCTGCTACAAATTTTTGGTAAAAAAAAATCCCAATAAGCGTATATTGATTGGTTTGCGCAAAAGTTATAGCGTCTCCAAACAAATTGGACACTAACTGACTCTTTTGACACTTGTTTGGGGACCAGTGACACTAATACAGTGTTCAGTGCTAAAAAATATGCACTGTCACTGTACTAATGACACTGGCTAGGAAAGGGGTTAACATCAGGGGCGATCAAAGGGTTAACTGTGTGCCTAGCCAGTGTTTCAATGTAGTGGGGAAGGTGCTTTTACTAGGGGAAGGCATAGATCCAAAGCAGGAACACAGGATTCCTGCCTTCCTTATTGACAGAACGACGATCTGCCTTGTTTACATAAGCAGATTGCCGTTCTTCCTGTGTACCAAACGATCAGCGGGTGCCCGCGGACATCGGGTCCACGGGACTTGCTGATCATTTCCTGCTATGTAGAATCACAGTGGGAGCACGCTGCCAGCGACGTGTACTCAAGCCCGATACCCAGAAGTGTAGGATCACGTATATATATGCGATCCTGCGCAGCGCAACCGCCCTGTAGCATTAAAACTGCCATAGGGTGGTAAGCAAGTGGTTAACGCTACTTTAAATCTGCAACCACATGATACTTTCTACATCAGCAGGCACATGTAAATTACAACGTAGTCTGTAATGCAGCAGGTAGAAGACCCCAGCTCGCTTCTTGCCCAAAGCCTCAGTTTGTCTAAAACAAGCCCCAGAGGAAATATACAGACCAGTAACTGTATTTTTTCTGTTAGAGAAAGCTCTTAAACTTTCCCTGAAAAACTTACTTGGTATGCACATTCCTCTGCAGAATACTCAAGAGCCTATTCATCAAAGTTGTGTGACATGACAATGACAAGCTGCATGAACATTTTTTTCACATACAGCACATTAGATACAATAGAAACTTTAGCGCTGGGTGATTCATCAATAGAAATGAGCAAATTTCTTTAAATCTTCTCTGTCAGCAGGTCCGATTCAACCCCTTCATGCCATTTGTAGTGTAAATATCTGTCACAATTTGCACATTTTCAACTGTGGTCTTTAAAAGGGATAAAACTTTTTTTTTTTTTCCTTTTGTGGAAGAGGAGTGAAAAAAAACTCCCTGTTGAGTTCCCACACACATTTTACCCCTGTTTGTTCTTAGCACACATCTTATAAAATAAGAGAAAAGTAGGAGTAAAAAGACTTTTGATAACTATTGCTTGAGACTGCACACTTAACTGATACCCCACACCTCTTATAACTGATCAATGGCATTACAAAATTGGCCTGATCAGTCAGGCTGCCATTGTATGAAACTCACCTAGGCTGCCACCCAAACTCCAGTCCCCAGTCACTGCCTGAGTGATAGGGACACTTCCCCTAGGCCAGTGATGGCGAACATTGGCACTCTCGATGTTTTGGAACTTCATTTCCCATGATGCTCAACTACACTGCAGAGTGCATGAGCATCATGGGAAATGTAGTTCCAAAACATCTAGGGTGCCAAGGTCATCTAGGCCAGTGATGGCGAACCTTGGCACCCCAGATGTTTTGGAACTACATTTCCCATGATGCTTAAAGTGGCTGTAAACCCCTACAGACCACTTTGACCTACAGGTAAGCCTAGATTAAGGCTTACCTGTAGGTCCAGGAAATATCTCCTAAACCTACACGGTTTAGGAGATATTTGCAAAAAGACAGGCACCGCTGTCTACGGCACATGCGCCGCAGACAATGGCGTGCAGGCACACTGAGCATGCCGCTGCTAACGGCAATATGCCATTAGTGGCGGCTCCGCAAGCGCGGGAGTGACATCATCGCGGCTCCGGCCAATCACAGCGCCGGAGCCACGATACCCGGAAAGAAGATGGACGCTCCGTAGCAGAGGGGACATCGGTGACATCGCAGGCTCCTGTGTCAGGTAAGTGACATCAGGGTTTACTTCCTCTTTAACTACACTGCAGAGTGCATGAGCATCATGGGAAATGTAGTTCCAAAACATCTGGGGTGCCAAGGTTCACCATCACTGCCCTAGGTTGTCCAGTGCAGTGTCCTCTCAGGATCACGAGATGGTGCCAGCAGCTGTGAGATCAGCACAAGGGCACTGGCTGAAATGGGAACATCTGCAATGTTAGATTAGTGGTCCCCCACATCTAATAATAATACCAGTGAGGTACCTGAACAGTGCACTTGAGTGAGTGCATCTTCATTCTCCGCTCCCAGATGTAGAACTATAGGCAATTTTTTTTTTCATTTTGGATAGAGCAAGGGAAGGTTATAACCCCTGTCAGATTTTTATTCGCCATCTGTGTTCCATTGCGGAGATTTCCTTTAATTTCCTGTCCCATAGCCAAACAGGAAGTGAGAGGAAATCCCTGCAAATAAAAGGAAATTTCTTGGGGACTCCCAGGTCACCAGAACTAGCGTCCCCATTGAAAGATTTCCCCTCTATTACTTTTCTGGGGGCAACCCAAAATTTGTGATTGTC
The DNA here is from genome assembly GCA_037952925.1 of Lithobates clamitans. Taxonomy (NCBI): domain Eukaryota; kingdom Metazoa; phylum Chordata; class Amphibia; order Anura; family Ranidae; genus Lithobates; species Lithobates clamitans. The sequence goes on along the minus strand of JBBGZY010000757.1, from coordinate 8,309,338 downwards.
GGAAACCATGAATCAGACCGAGACAAAAGTACAATTAAATTACACTATTTTAATAATAAAAGTAAATAGAACAAACATAGTCAAAGCATAGCCAAAGTTCGGTAACCGGAACGGATAGTCAGACAAGCCAGAAAGTCAGGAAGCCAGGAATCAGCATAGTGGAACAGCAAGCAGGATCTGGAGCCAGAAGAAATGTCAGCCAAGCAAGCTTTTAACAGGAGCACAGGAGAAAGTCTCTGTGATGTTGACCATGGCGAAGGCAGATGTCATCTGGGCTGGACGGCTTACGTAAGCAGGACTGACGAGCAGGATATCATCAACAGGTGAGTCACTGTGGAGAGATAGGAGCTGGCAATTAGCCGACAGCTTAGCGGCTAGCCATATTCTTTTATTTAACTACAATACTGACCAACACGCTCCCTCTGTATACATGTAGACATGCATTAGTTGTGTGGGGTTGCGGGTTATACAAGTGCACGGATGGTATTGGAAATTAGACATTTGTTTTTTTCCCATGTTTTTCTATCCCCTTGATATGGTATTTCATTTAGCCACCCAATATGTGTCTGCCTTCAGCCTCTATAGTTGGTCTTCCCTTATATGGCAGCTGGTATCTTTACTGCTGACACAGCCCATGTTTTTCTATCCCCTTGATATGGTATTTCGTTTAGCCACCTAATATGTGTCTGCCTTCAGCCTCTATAGTTGGTCTTCCCTTATATGGCTGCTGGTATCTTTACTGCTGACACAGCCTAGAGCAACAGCGGGCGCACAGGAAGCGATACGGAGCTTCTACTTCCGCCCCCTGGACCGCACTACATGTAATGAGTATGGCTTACGTTCCAACCGCCGCCTGCAGCTGCACAGCGTCTTTGAGGTAAGATCGGTGATATTTTTACACACTATGGAGATTAAATCATTCATCTCCTTGGAGGACAAGTGTGGATGGGTCCTGGTGATTCATTTATTTATTTATTTATTTATTATATATCATAGTCTCATGTGAAATCTATTGTGCGCTGTTCATGGTGCAGATTATTGGATTTGATCTTGTATTTAATTTGATAGCTGGGTTTCTTTGCTTGCGCAGGTGGCCGCATTTGTAAGATTTAGGATTAGAGATTGCCTTGTTGTCTGGTGTACTGTATCGCACACTATGCGCACATTACAAACACTCATCATACTATAGATCCGTGCACTTGTGCTCCCCGCACACACACATATATATTTTTGTGTGCATTTTTTGTATCCTTTTTTTTTTGTGCATTTTTTGTGTGCGGTTTTTTTTTTTTTTTATATATATATATATGTGTATACAAATGGTTACTATGGTGCTGTGTCAGGGCCCGCCTCTTGACTGCCCACTTTATGGGAGTGGCTCCTAGGTCAGTTTGGTCTGTGCTCCCTTGATGAGCACATTATTTAAGGTACCGTAAGAGATGGATACTGTTAGGCTCTGAAGAAGAAGGTGCTACCTTCGAAACGCGTCAGCCAGCAGCGGTCTGCACGTCTTGTCCATAGGTCTGGAGACTGCTACCATCATTTGACTATTATACGTGATTTTTATCTACCCTTGTGAGTAGTACTTTTACGTTTTCTGTTTTAATAAACCTTTTTAAAGATAATGCACAAGGCCGGTGCGCCCTCTCTTTTCTGTTTTTTGTCTGTATGTTAGGATTTCCCTATCCTTGAGGGCAGCAAGGCTGAAAGCTACCATCCATCGAGAACTTTGAACTGTCGGGCTTATACATTTATGCGCAAGAGTTTTTGTTTTGTTTTGTTGTATCTGCAGTGATTCCCCCAGGATACGATCTAAAAAAATGGGGACTGTGTGATGTAGGAAGATGGGTATACTCTCAAATGGGAACTTGGATCAGTGGGACCACTGTATAGTGCAGAAAATCACTGAAGCAATATGGTCCAAACTGAAGATAGCCCTGAGTCAGTTGTTTGGTGATGAAGCCAGGTGGTCAGTATTTCCAAGCTCAAAAAGCGAGTCAACACTTGTATGAGCTTCAGAGAGATAGACACACATCCAGCCAATCAGAAACCCTATGGGAAAGCTAAGGGGATCCCACAAGTATATGCCTAAGATGAGAGGGATCAGATGATATAGAGGTGATTGCACAATACTTCTGTAACCTGGACTGTAGTTTATAACTCCTGCGGAACTTCTTCCTTTGTTGCTACTGTATTACTCCTCTGCAGTGTGGACAGGGTTAAACTGAATATTCATTATTACAGAAGTGAAGCAGCCGTCTTTAAGGAGACAACTTTGCAATGCTAGGCTATGCAGTGTCTCCAGTGCAAGGGACATTCATCTTGGCTGGGTCTGGATCAATCAAGGGGGACTAGGATTGGCTTATGCAAGAGAGGAGGAAGAGGACAAGGGGAGAAAGGGAGAAAAGTAAACAGATGTGTGGGAAAAAGACTGGGCTGCAAGCTGAATGGAACCCTGCCATAGCTGACCTCAGAGAAGCAAAGATACTTCTCATCGCGCAGGACCAGGGCCGTCTTTAAGGCAGGGCAAAAGGGGCAGCTGCCCTGGGCCCCATCATTGTTGTGGGGCCCAAAGCAGCTGCCTTATACTTGCTAACTATCCCAGTATGAAGTGCTGGTACTAATGCTGCCCAGCTCTGCCCTATTGTTGTGTACAGGTAACTCACCTGCAGACCCTGTGTTTACGTGTTAATAATTGGCATTGATATGTAAATAGCGGTGGCATTCATATGTAAATAGATGTGGACTGGCAGCATTGGCACTGACGGGGTGGATAAAGATGTAGGTCACCTGTAGGACAGCCCATTCATTTCAACGGGCTGATTTAGAAATGCGGATGAAAGTGCTAGCGCGTTTTTAAGTCACACGATGCCACATCACATGTCAGCAGATGTGTGAGGGTGTAATTAACAATTAATGGCACTGCTGTGTATCTGCTAATGGGCAGCATGTTTCTGTGGTGTCAGGAAAGTGATTTTGCATGCATTCCCAGCACACAAATGTGAACACATGCTAAATATCTCAGTTACATTGGTAGTCAGTGTAAATCTTCCCATTACATTGGGGCTTGGGGTACAATCGTTTTATTCACACTAGTGGCTAGTGTGAAGGTCCCCTTTACATTGGTGGTCAGTGTACATCCCTCCTTACATTGGTGGTTACTGTGAATGCTTCTATTACATTAGTGGTCAGTGTTGAAACTCCTCTTTATATTGGTAGTTGGTAAAAAAATCAGCATTGCCATTGATCACACCCTCCCCCCCAGCACTGCCACTGATCCCAAGAATTCTAGGATCCCTAAGAGTTTTCTGTCTATTGATGGGTCCCCTCACCACCCCAGTCCATGGAGTGCAGGCAGTGAGATGATGTGCTGTAACCTCTAGCAACCAATCAGTGAGCAGTAATGATGTGCAGTAACCTCCAGCAACCAAGCAGTGAGCAGTAATGATGTACAGTAATCTCCAGCAACCAATCAACAAGCAGAAAGTATGTGCTGTAACCTCTAGCAACTAACCAGTGAGCTGTAATGTGTGCTGTAACCTCTAGCAACCAGTCAGTAAGCGGTAATGATACACTGTAACCTCTGGTATTATACTTTAATACAAGGATTTATTCTAATGCCCCGTACACACAGTCGGATTTTCTGATGGAAAATGTCCGATCGGAACGTGTTGTCGGACATTCCGACCGTGTGTGGGCTCCATCAGACATTTTCCATCGGATTTTCCTACACACAAAGTTTGAGAGCAGGCTATAAAATTTTCCGACAACAAAATCCGATCGCGTCAATTCCGACCATGTGTGGCCAGTTCCGACGCACCAAGTGCCACGCATGCTCAGAAGAAATTCCGAGACGGAACAGCTCGGTCTGGTAAAATTAGCGTTCGCAATGGATACAGCACTTTCGTCACGGTGCAATGTAAAAAATGGTTTAATACAGCGCACTCTCTTCTTCTTGATAATGTGAGAAGAATGAAGTAGTTTTGCTGCTGATATTCACACAGAGTTCTCACAAACTTGTTTCTTTATTATTTATTGGGATTCCCTCAATATATTTTGATTTGTCACATCTGACAAAATTATTTTTGGGTTGTTTTCTTTTGTTTTGTTTTTTTTAAAGGCTGTTTTTTTGTTTGTTTTTTCGGTTTGTATTTTTTTCAAGGCTGATCTTTGTTTTATTTTTTGGTTAGTTTTACTCCCAAATATTTTTGTGTGTGTTTTGTGTGTCAAGTTACCACAACACCATTTAATCTCAAGAAGGTTGCTTGGTGTTGGTGTCCCTTGTTAATTTCACATTGTATTTTTGAAATGTACCTGCCTCCTCACAAACAAACTGTCCTTTTTGAAGGAAAACACACATAGGCGAGTATAATTGAAACAAAAAATACTTTATTAAGGGCTCAGAACCAAACAAAGAGTGAGGCAACGCTGGAGAAACAGCTGAAATTAGCGAAGCCTTGGACCCCCAGGGCAGACATCAATTCTTTACCAGCAAAATTGGTGGCCTGAGGAGTCCATATCTAAGGGTGTGCAGTCTGGTCCAGAAGTCCCAGAGATCCGGAAAGCAGCAGATGACATCTGTGTCCCCAGGCTGTGGTACTACAAGAGGCTGCATCTTTTGTCAGACCTGACTGGACCCAGTGTCATTACTTTCTGGTCTTCTTTCCATGCTTCCTTCCTGGCTGTGGCTCTGGTGTTGGAGATGTGGCAGGAGGAGGAGTAGGACCTGGAGGAGGAGAAGGAGGAGGAGTATTAGGACCTGGAGGTGGAGGAGGAGGAGGAGGAGTAGTAGGACCTGGAGGAGGAGGAGGACCATGTGTGAGGTCACAAATGTGGGTAGCAGATGTTATTTGGCCCCTCAACCCCTTATTGAGAGCTTCCAAAATTAAGGACTCACACAGGAGTCGTTGGCCCTCCTCCATCTGCAGCATTTTGCAGGCAGTTATGCAAGCAAAGTCCTCCTCCACAGTGTGGGGGGTTCTCAGGGCCTCTGTAGCCTTCCAAAAGAGGCCTATGGCAGCCTCCTCCAGGGTACTCCTCTCCCTGCCACTTTGTCTTTGCAGGTGGAAGGGAGGGACCTGCATATCAGGCAGCCTGCTTGGCCCGGCCACCTCCTGGCTGAGACTTCCCTGTGTATGAAAAAGGGACATGGTTTTAGTTTTTGCATCATCAATCACAATCATAAATTAGTACTCCAAACTAACATCTAGTTAACATCATTAATCGGACAAGCAGAAATATTTAGAGAAAAGCTATACCTGGCTGAACCTGGGCTCCTCCATATGTTGCTGCCTGGAAGGCCCAGGTTGGGCGTCAGAAGCCTCAGCTGGGGGGGAAGGAAGCGTGGAAGGAAGAGTGGAGAGTGCTGGCCTGGGTTCAGTCTGACCTGCCAGATAATGAAGCCTGTCATAGTACCACAGTCTGGGGACATAGATGTCATCTGCAGCTGATCTCTGGGAATCCTGGACCTTCTTGTGCTCCCTTAAATAAGGCCACCAATTAGGATCTTCAAATAGGTGATGTCTGCCGTGGGGATCACCGTCTTCACAAATTCCAGCAATTGATCCAGCGCTGCCTTCCTCTTTGTTTGGTTCTTATATTCAGGGTGGTTTATCTCCCACAGACAGGGCAGCTCCCTGAACATATCAATGAAGATTGCCATAAAGTCGTTATCTTTCAAGATATCCATTTTCACTGCAAGACACAACACAAGACAAACCCTAATGTCAGGCAAAACTCTCCTAATCTTGTTACAATATAGGCCTCAATCTAGAAGCAGTATAGGCCCAAGTTTGGCTCTTACCTTCGTTATCACAATCGGCGCCTCCAATACTCCTTCCTCCACTCACAGATCGTACGTACTACGCACGCGTGTTACGCTTTAAACACACTGCGCATGCATGTAACTCCGCCCGCCCCTGACGTTCTTTCTAGTCTATTCCACGCCCCTTTTCATTTGGCGCAGTGGGGGAAGAGCACATGGCGGAGACACAGCAGGTGCATGCTAATTATAGCAACGAGGAGGAGGGGAGGAAAGCCCGGAGCCGGAAACGTCTGGATCCAGAAGGAGAAGACTTAAGGCATCAAATATGTCCTTTGGGGAGATGTTGGAGATGGTGGACATCCTAAAGAGGGCCGACTATGATGGAAAGTATGGACCTTACCCCAACCCCAATGTCAGAAAGGCCAAGATCATGGCGAAAGTGGTCAAAAGTCTGCACCGGAATTTCGGGGTACGACGATCGAAAGATCAGCTCAGGAAGCCGTGGTCGGACCTGAAATTAAGAGAGCACGAACAGTACAGAAAGATCAGGAGAGTGCTGCAAAAAAGTAAGTAGTTGTGCTGTGTTCATATTCTTTTTGTGTTTATTACGTTCGTGCTGCTCCATGTGCTTTTCTGAACTGTTGTACAGTTTAAAATGGCAACTTTCATGTTCATGGGCACATTATTCGTTCGTATCAAACATTTTTATTTTGGCCTATAAAACACCATTGTTTTGGCCATATGCATTTGACCACATTTTTTAGGGCCTACTTGTATGAAAATAATTTGGTTGTGTAGCTGGGTTTGTTACTAGAATGAAATGCAAACTAGATTCTGTGTAAGGAGAGGACACTCTGCAGCTGTTTACACATCTGGACACTGGAGCACTAGTGTGGGACACAAGAACACCCTTTTTATTAGGGGGGCCCACACAGGTGCTTCAGTGTATACTATAGGGGTGTCTCCATCTGTGAAGCTTGTACAAAACAGGTAAAGTATTGAAGCTTGACAAAGGACCCAAAAAATTCTACATCTTGGAACTCTGCCAAAATCGAAAATTGTACCCCACTTCCAAGCAGTGTTTCATATTTATAGTTCTGCCATCAAATATCTGTGTGCAAAGTATACCATTTTTTTTTTCACATAGGAGAGAAAAGACTCGGAGGACACCCCTCATCCGAGGAGACCAGAGACCCCCCACCTCTGGAAGAAGGGGAAATCCCACAAAGACAAGCAGAGCAGGAGGAGGAAGACGTGGTGGAAATTGGCACCACAACAGGTGAGAGTCTGCGACCACAGGCTCAGGTAAGAGATGGATGCCGGCATATTTATAATACATGTTTCTTTTGGTTTCTATCTTTTTAGGTGATCGTGATGTTGTGGATCCAGGGCATTTTACCTCGGAAAGTGCACAGATCCTGATTGGGGAGATCATGGGGTGTAATGTTGCATTGGAAAACATCAAGAAAAACATCAATGATGTTATTCAAAAAAATAAGAACATCATTGATGTTTTGGGGAGAGTTTAAAACCCCTCCAAAGCCCTTTCTTTTATGGTGTGCTACAATTTTAAAATATTTTGTCGAATTGTAGAAAAGCCAAATTTTGAAGAGGCACACAATGTGTCAACATGTGCTATCTGCCATCACGGGAGTAAATGGACGTGTTTTGGGGTGCAACCCCTTCCTTAATAATAAAGTAGCTGAGAGGAAAGGGTTGCTCCCCCAAAACACGTCCCTTGATCCCCCATGATGGCAGCTAGCACATGTTGACAATCTTAAATTGGTGTGCATCTTCAAAATTTGTCTTTTCCTGGGGTGACTTCACCCCATCTGAACGCAATATCAAACACAGTTCCTAAATACTCATGTCTGATATTGCCTTCAAGTTCTAACAAATGTGAACTTTGTAAGTTCAAGATTTGTGTCTTTCTTGTTGGTTTGAAACATGCTTGTTTTATCTTAAATGGACATTTCAACTTTTTCTAATGCCACCCCAAAAATTGTTATACAACAAACATGTTGGTTTGTTTTAAAAACCTTGTCAAAATGCACATGTGATTGTGCAGGTATTAAAAAGATTGTTAATCAAGATTGTGTGGATTATTGTCTCAACGCTTCAACACTTATGTTGTGCTCTAATTGCTGCTTTCTGTGACAATGGGGGTTATTTCCTAAAAAGGGCAAATACACTTGGCACTAAAAGTGCAGTTTCAAGTGCACTTGTAGTGCAAAGTGTCTTTTCCTTTAGTAAATAACACCCAACAGTGCTTTGTATAAGGTTACACAATCACACCATTTTCAGGACTCACCACATTTCTGTCAGGGTCAGGTAAAACAAACACAGTAAATGTCAAAGATTTGCTTAATTATTTTTTTTATTTGATAAAGGTTTCACACATTGTCTGGCATATTGATAGCCCCCCTACCCACAAAGAATTCAAGGTATCTTAGCCGGACATCACGGGCACTCAGGGAGGGCAAGCCAGGACGGCCACTTTCAAGCGCCGTCAGGGTTGGTTCATTTTGAATTCTGGCTTCAAGCCCAACTGAGCCAGCATAGTTGGCATAATGTTGCCGTAAAAAGTTGAGTAGAACACAGCACGCCAGGATAATATGATTCAGTTTGTACTCCGCCATATGTATGGGTGTAAGAAATAGGGGGAACCGGCTGGCCATGATTCCAAACGTGTTCTCCACCACTCTTCTGGCTCTGGCCAGCCGGTAATTAAAAACCCTCTGGTCCGGGGTGAGGGTCCTCATCGGGAATGTGGAGAGTGGTGGATGAAGGGCGCGTGATCAAGCTTACATCAAAGGTGAAACCTGAGACTGAGTGACTGCTGCGGACACACACGGCTGCAGCATTCTCTCTTGAGACCTTCACCCCCCTCCATCCTCCATTTATTGGACAGCACCCCACCAGGGGTTTTAAAAGTCAAAAGATCTCCCCTCCACCCAGCCAGTGACAGGTTCACACCACCCCATAACCATTTATCTACTAACTTAAAGTAGAACCTACACACCATCTACTATCACATAGAACGCTTGAACGTGGACTGGTATGGAACACAGAAAAACGCATCTTCCATTTCAGGCCGCTTTTTCCAACTAGCCATCAAGATGATGTACATACTTTGGCCTACTGGCATATAGAGACTGCACCCTGGTTCTCAAATAGGCTCTGATGAAGAGGTCATCCTCGAAACGAGTTAGCCAACTCTAAATACCTGCCTTAACATGGGCTCATGATATTTTTAACCCATTTTTAATTTTTCATGTCTTTTATATTTTGTCACCTGTTTGCATGATACGTAGTATTGGTATTATTCAACTGCTTTTATTTGCTCTTTATTTCCTCCGAAATAAATTTTATATGTTTTGATGTAAGCTTGATCACGCGCCCTTCATCCACCACTCTCCACTTAGCCTTACCTGACCACCCCGGGGTCATTCTCTGGGCAGCGGGACAAGCAATACCATCTCTTCAAGCTTTGCTACAGTTTACAATACTACTCTTTTCAAAACCAAATCAGACCCTCACAAGCGCAGGAGTAATTTTTTCTTGTCCACAATCCTCATCGGGAATGGCCGCATAAGATGGCCCCCCAGCGCAAATGCTTCATCCGCAACGAAGACGAATGGGAGTCCTTCCACATTGTCTTCTGGAGGTGGCAAGTCCAAGCTGCCATTCTGGAGACGCCTGAAGAACTCCGTCTGGGCAATGACTCCACCATCGGACATCCGGCCATTCTTCCCCACGTCCACGTACAGGAACTCATAAGTAGCCGACACCACAGCCAACATCAAAATACTATTGAACCCCTTATAATTATAATGGTACGACCCCAAGTTGGGTGGTGGGATGATGTGGACGTGTTTCCCATCAATTGCCCCTCCGCAGTTAGGAAAGTCCCACCGCTGGGCAAAGTGGGAGGCCACAGTCTGCCATTCCTGTGGCGTGGAAGGAAACTGTTGAGGAAAACAAAAAAAATTAGTCTTTTTGCACAATTAAACATGGAAAGCAGATTAGACACAAACATTCTTGGCCAACATCAAGATAACATTTATTAATGGGAATTTTTAAACACCAAAGTATAAGGTACACCTATCATATTCCCCCTCCCCCCCTCTCCTGGGCCATTTCTCACATTATAGGGGGGGAGCTCTTGGACAGGTAACCCTTTCTACTTCATTGAGAGATGAATGCCTAAATAATGTGTATTACTTTGAACAGCCCCTCCTTAGTTACACTATTGGCAGCCCACTGGACAGGTAAGAAGTGTCATAATACAAAGATATAAATACACATTTGGGCACTTTTGGACATTCTGCTATTACCTATCAAGATAATAATAGTATACAAAAACTTTAAACATTACCATTTGAAAGTATACAGGCAGGCCCTTGCACTACATGCTTTGGGGAATTCATCCATACATCTGACCACAAAAGAGATGGATATAGTGTGTATGGGTTTGGCAAAGTCAGCAGATAGATGATTGAGGATAGATAGAGAATTGTTATCAGCTGACTTAGCAGTTGGGGGGAGGAAGGGTTCCAAATGATTTGGGGACCCCTAAAAAAAGCCTCTGGCACTCTGCCTGAAGTTAAATTACAAATCACATTTAAAAACATTTTAGGGGTGTTTGGGGTAAAGCACTACTATGGAGCTGATAAAATACATTGTTAAGTGACTACATGAGATGAATATAGGGGCAGGAGAGCATGCTGGGGAGGTAAGTGAAGGCAAATATGTATGAAGGACAAAAAAAATAATTACATAAAAATCCAGCATGAATGAGGACAAAGGGGACATTCACAGCATAATACAATCATGGTAATTAGGGAATGAGAAAAGAAATACAATATATTAACAAACATTAAATACAATAAAATGTGATGTTAAAGGATAAAAATCTTACCTTAATATAGTCCTTCTGCAGGACCTGGATGATGGCAGAACAGGTCTCTGGGATAATGATCCCCAGAGCCTGGGGGGAGATGCCTGTCGAGAACTTCAAATCCTGCAGACTTCTCCCCGTCGCCAAGTACCGCAGGGTGGCGAAGAGCCTCTGCTCCGGAGTGATGGCTTGCCTCATGCAGGTATCCTGCCTGCTGATATAGGGGGTCAGCAAAGCCAACAAACGGTGAAATACGGGGTCCGTCATCTGGAGAAAGTTCCTGAAATCATCAGGATTATTCTCACGGATCCCACGGAGCAAAGGCATATGACAGAACTGGTCACGCTGAAGTAACCAATTCTTGGTCCATTAACTCCTCCCCACCCTGTTCATGGACTGGACTTGTGTCAAGGTCAGGGCCCCAACACCAAGCCCCCGTACAGCACGAACTCTAGGAGGAGTACATATACGCAACATGGCTAGAAAATGGTCGGCTGCTCAGAACGAAGTAACAGAATGCACTGAAGAACAGCAAGGCCTGTGAAGAGTGACCTGAAAAACAGTAACGAACGAACAAGAACACAATGACTAATAAAAGTCACGCGGAGCTTGCTTGCACGCACTGAAGAGCAGATACAAACCCACAAGCACAAACTGAACAGCAGAAAACGATCTGAAAACCACGAGTCTGAAAAAAGCGTGAATCGTCTCTCACCAAACTTTTACTAACACGAGATTAGCAAAAGGAGCCCAAAGGGTGCCGCGCTTGGTTCTGAACTGGCCTTTTCTAGTCTTGTCGTACGTGGTTTACGTCACCGCGTTCTTGGCGATCGGAAATTCCGACAACTTTGTGCCACCGTGTGTACACAAAACAAGTTTGAGCCAACATCCGTCGGAAAAAATCCTAGGATTTTGTTGTCGGAATGTCCGATCAATGTCCTTCCGTGTGTACGGGGCATAATACTGTAAGTTTATGTCTGACGGAACATACCAGAAAGGGACCTACAGCTTTTGTTCCCCAAGAAAACTTCAATGCAGTGGACTCTACTTTGATGCAATAATTAGTAAACACACACACTAGATACCTTTGAGTCTGGAGGACAGATACAGTATTGGTGAAATATTAACCCTACTGGTATTTCTGGAGTCTTGATTTACTAGGCATAGCTATACAAAAGCTTTTGTATGTTATGAAACACATGTATAAAAAATGTGCATTGTGAATGTCTCAAGTATTTACTCAGCTGCCCTAAATAATCCCTGTATTTACCCCATATATTTATTTCCTATGATATCTGGCTCTATCTAGTGGCCAAAATGCATATTTTCCTTAATGAGGTATTTTAGAAAAATACATCATTATCGTCACTAGATGGAGCTGTAGATAATAAAAAATAAATGTATTAGGCAAAATGCAAGATTGTTCATGACAGTTGAGTAAATGCTTGAGACATTCACACAGCAAATTATTTATAAATGAATCAAATATTATATATTTACAAAAATGTATTTATAAAAATGACAAAGTGTGGGTCCCATTGCTTTCTTAAAGCTAAACTCCAGGCATATACAGTGGGTAAAATAAGTATTGAACACGTCACCATTAGAGATGGGCCGAATAACCCTCCAGAACCAGAATTTTAGAACATCGCAAAAGTTCAGAACCGATTCAAGCAGTGGTCATCAACCCTGTCCTCAGGGCCCACTAACTAGCCAGGCTTGCAAGATAACTGAAATACATCACAGGTGATATCATTTGCTGCTCAGTGATTGCAGTATTCTAGTCTGCATCTCCCCAAGGTAATACATATAACCTGGCCTGTTAGTGGGCCCTGAGGACAGGGTTGATGACCACTGGATTAAAGAACCCCATTGAAGTCTATGGGACTAATCTGTAAAAATAAAAAGTGCCCATTTTGAAGGCTTATATGCATGTAATTGGGCATACAATGGTTATGTGGGTCCGGGTACTGCCCTGGGGGACATGTATCAATGAAAAAAAAGTTTGTAAAAAAACGTCATTTTTAAATAAGCAGTGATTTACTGATGCTTAAAGTGAAAGCATAAAAATGAGAAATAACAATAAAAACGAAAAGTTCCTTTCAATATAGTGCCTGGGGGTCCCCTTAGTCTACCTGTAAAGTGGCACATCAGTACTATGTATAGAAGCTGCTGCAGCAATAATTGCATTTATAAAGCCAAAAAAAGATTACATTTTTCCCTGCAAGCTTTCTTTATTTTGTAAACACCGGCTTGGGGAGCCAGTCTGTATGTTGAGGCCACAATGTAGTGCACTGGAAACAAGATTAGAGATTTTTTGAAAAAATTCTGCTGTCTCTTGTGCAGACTTTGGATAGAAGTAACAGGTGCGAAAAATTGGTCTTTGGGTGTCAAAGGTGCCTTCACACCATAACCCTATAGAGGTACTCTTGATGAAAGCAAGAATTGGCCTTGCTGTCAAAAATTTAAATGATATGCACCCGTCAAACGGGTGCGGTAAAATTGGTTTTGGGTGTCGGTGGCACCTAAATTTTTTTTTGGCCCATGGAACCTTCAAGATTTGAAGACTGTTTGTGTGGAAGAATTGGCCAAAATCACACCTGAGCAATGCATGCGACTAGTTTCTCTATACATGCCTGATGAAGGGGTCCTGGGTGACTCCAAAACGTTGCACTGTTCTTGTGATATGATCATGCAATAAATAACTGTTACTGTTGATCCATGGTGTGCTGGCAAATATCCACTTTGTATTTTCTCCATACAGGAGGCATCTTGAAGCTATCATTACCAACAAAGGATTTTGTACGAAGTATTGAATACCGTATTTATCGGCGTATAACACGCGCCGGCGTATAACACGCACCCAAGTTAAGGAGGGAATTTTAAGGAAAAAAACTTTTAGGAGTAAAGTTTAAGGAAGAAAAACTTACATTAAAATGCCCATAAATGCAGCGTTATCGGTGTCCATCTGCAGCCTTGTCAGTGCAGCCTTGCCCCAGTGTCCATTGCAGCCTTGTCAGTGCAGCTTTGCCCCAGTGCAGCCTTGTCAGTGTAGCCATGTCAGTGCAGCCTTGTCAGTGCAGCCTTGTCAGTGCAGCAATGTCAGTGCAGCCATGTCAGTGCAGCTTTTCTCCAGTGCAGCCTTGCCCCAGTGCAGCTTTGCCCCCATGCAGCCTTGCCCCAGTGCAGCCTTGTCCCCAGTGCAGCTTTGCCCCCATGCAGCCTTGCCCCAGTGCAGCCTTGCCCCCCCCCCGTGCAGCCTAGCCCCCCCCCGTGCAGCTTTGTGGGATCGCCGCGATCCCTGCCGTCATACACAGCCCTGTGTAAATTTAAATATGGCGCCGAGACTGCAGGGACTCGGCGGAGCGCTGATACACATAGCCGAGAGTCCTCGGGTTTCCTCGGCGCCGCTTACAGTCCCGCCCAGTTCCGCCCTATGGGCGGGACTGTAAGCGGCGACGAGAAAACCTGAGGACTCTCGGCTATGTGTATCAGCGCTCCGCCGAGTCCCTGCAGTCTCGGCGCCGTATTTGAATTTTCACACGGCTGTGTATGTCGGCGGCGATCCGCGATCGCTCCGATCACACACAATTGGGGGGGGATCGGCCTATAACACGCACCCACGATTTTCCCCTGATTTTCAGGGGAAAAAAGTGCGTGTTATATGCCGATAAATACGGTACATTTCCGTTAGCGTGTTCAATACTTTTTCCCTGTGTCATTCCATTTTATTACACTTAATTTCTCAACGTATTTGTTTTGGTTTCTTTGTATGTATGGATTGCATGGGTTGTTACCGACATGTGGTGAAAATTTCATGTTAATAGCACCTTTATAAATATTTACCTAGAAAAATGGTGATGTGTTCAATACTTATAGTAACAGATAAAAAAAAACTGCGCTTAGGATAGGCCTATATGGTAAGAGAACAGGTTGCTGCCTCCCCTACACTGAGCACCTACCAGGGGTACTCCGCTAACGTAATATAAAGTAAAAAATGGGGTAATTGGCGCTACCTAAGAAAAACCTATATGCCACTGCATATTAGGAAAAACACACAAAAAGGTATTTTATAGTAACAGAGAATGATACATCAATACCTATACCATCTCAGTTAGTATATGAGACAGTATGCCCCAGTGACTGGTATGAAATAGGTAAGGAGAGGCCCTTAGGTCCCTAGGTTGGTTTAGTTAAGTATTTAATGATGTGTGGTAAAGAAAGGAATGGTGGACACATGGGCTGTCTATATAGGCACAGTGTGTAGACAGAGATGCTTCAATATATATGTACTGGTATATACTGTCACATCTGCATAAATAGATTGATAAATCAAACACAAACAGTTAACCAAACGGGTACAGTACACATTATATAATGAGGCTTGAACCCGACATATACTGCAATAAACAGATCAGATTGATATATAATAGTCCCATAGGTTGTTATCTGCATCAAACTAGAACATCAACAGGGTGACTTTGGTGCTTAAAGATGTTTTCAGGTGACTTCTGTGCTCCCCCTTCAGATTTCCTACTCACCGACTCCAAGCACCCCTGCAGGGGTAATGGGCATGTAGTGCTTTATATGGAGGTCACTGCTCCCTGTTGTCTGCGGTGGATGCCCCGGATGTGTCCTGGCTGATTGGTAGATGCTGTTGTGCCCTCATACACCACTTTGAGGATTCAAGTTCAAGGCAGTAGAGCCACCTAAGCAACAGACAGATAGATGGGCACTACATGCTCATTACCCCTGCAATATTATGTGCTATTTGCTATAATAAATATCCAAAAAAATAAAATAAATAAAATTCTTCATCAGTTTAGGCCAATATGTATTCCTCTACATATTTTTAGTAAAAAAATTGCAATAAGTGTATATTAATTTGTTTGCGTAAAAGTTATAGCGTCTACAAAATAGGGGATATATTTATGGCATTTTTATATTTTTTTTCTTTTTACTTGTAATGGCGATGATCAGCGATTTTTATTGTGACTGTGACATTGCGGCGGACAGATCAGACACTTTTTTGGGTCCAGTGACATTTATACAGCGATCAGAGCTAAAAATAGCCACTGATTACTGTATGAATGTCATTGGCAGGGAAGGGGTTAACACTAGGGGGTGATCAAGGGGTTAACTGTGTTCCCTAGGTGTGTTCTAACTGTGGGTGGGATGGGACTGACTAGGGGAGGAGACCGATCGGTGTTCCTACTTAATAGGAGCACACAATCTGTCTCCTCTCCCCTGAGAGAACCAGGATTTGTGTGTCTACACACACAGATCCCGGTTCTCGCTCTGTCACAAGCGATCGCGGGTGCCCGCCTGCTAAGGCATCTTGAAGAGCCGACATACAGCTACGACGGCTCACGCAGGGGAGCCAACCTGCCACAGTATAACTGCGGCTGCTGGTAGGGTAGTAGTTAAAGAGGAAAAAAAATCACATCTCCTTTTCTGCGAGGCAGGGCTGTGTGGTTTGGCAGAGCTATGTAAATCTCAGGATTGGGTGAATTACAAATCTTTTGGCAGATAAAATGGCTTCTTTTTAATGTATTTCATCTGTGTATTTAGCTGTTTACCTGTTTATTTTAAACCCATGTTTGATGTAACACAAAGGCTAATGGCCCATACACATGATTCGAAAATCGACGAAAAATACCGCTTTCGATACGATCGTATGATAATTAGATCTTTAGTACAGAGCTTTCAAGAGCCGATCACGGCAGTTTATCTCATATTATTCGATCAGAGAAACATGAAGATTTTCCCCATACGATACCAGATCGTACGATTTTCGTTTAGTCAGTACAGTTGTCGTCCGAAAATACAATACAAATACACTGCGAGACATGACATCGCTTCCCATTTTTTTTTCTGTCATATGAGAATTTTCGTGACTTTAGTAACCTATTCATTTTCTACTTGCGACTAGTAAGCGAAAAAAGTCAGACAATCTGTTGTCCAATTTTCGAATCGCGTGTACAGGGCATTAGTGTTTAGTTAATAGGAACCATTGAACAGCTGTTTAGAAGAAACTGTTTCGGACTGCACCAGTTCACCTCCGGCACATATCTCCAACAGGTTTTAGCCCACTGAGCTTATAATTTGAAAGGTGAGCCTCATTATTTGGACCTCTCTGTTGAAGCACCTGCTTGAAACTCAAAGCTAAAGAAGCTGAAATTACGGTATATAAATGTCCCTGGGGAGGAAAATGAAACCAGAAAAAAATTCTTTGAAACACAGGAGAGATTTATTGATAAAAGCACACATGATAAAAACTGAAAAAAAATCAATTGAGGTAAAGATACCATATGGTGTCTACAGAAGGTGGCCTCTAACGATCTACCAACTCACTTTTGATAAAACACATAGTTCACTTATCTCTTTTCACTTTTCTGGTCTCGTTATAAATCCAAACCTAAGCTGATCCATGGTTTTGAAAAGTAAAATAATATGTTACTCAGTCATTAGGCCTGATGATCTAGTTTGTGTTGAATCTGAACTCCACGTTTTTTATATTATGGACACCCTTTGCTATTTTTCTGTAGAACTTTTGCCCTAAAAGCTGTCATTTTTTAAAAAGCTGTTAACATTTTTCAGCACTGCTTGACATTTGCTAAAAGCCTGCTGAGGCTTGATAACAGCTTGTTTAAAGCGACAGCTGGCAATTCCATTAAGATCAGTGTTGAAAGGTCCCAGTGTTGAGCCGAAGAGTGCTTTAAAATGAAACTCCAGGAGCATAGCTTAAAGTGATTGTAAGGCTTTGTTTTTGTTTTGTTTTTTTAAATAACAAACATATCATAATTACCTCTACTGTGCAGCTCGTTTTGCACAGAGTGGCCTCCTCTCTTGTGGTCCCCCGTCGACTCTCGCGGCTCCTCCCCACATCAGGTAACCCCCTACAAGAAGCGCTCACGTCATTGGATTTGATTGACAGCAGCAGGAGCCAATGGCTGTGCTGCTATCAATCTATCCAATCAAGAGCCGGGACCTTGTGGAGAGAGGGAGAGCGCATCTCCGCCGACAAAACGGGGCTCGGGTAAGTAAAACGGGAGGCTGGGGGGCCGGTCACTGCCAGGTGTTTTTTTACGATTTTATTTGATAGTGTGTAACTCTGTACAGCCAGTCTTGTGATCTACAAATATCTTCCACATTGCAGAACCAGCAGCATGACACACACACAGTTGCTGATTAAAGTGGATGTAAACCCAATGTCATCCTTTCTAAACTACTGCCATAAGGATTATCTATAAGGATATACATGCCTCCTGCATGTATCTTTACCTGTCAAATGTCTCCCCTCTCTCTGTTATGAGAGCCGAAAAACTGCAGATTCTGTTGGTGGGTCTGTTGTCTGGAGCTCGGTGGGTGGAGTCATGATGTCAGTAGACTCCCCGCCCACCTCTACACTCCCCTTGTCAATATGCATTTTCTCCTGTGTATTTCTAACACTGAACTTCTGCTATGATCTCTAACATCCAGTGAAAAGACAGGAAAGTAACCACATGACTTCAGCATGCCAAATCATGGTGAGGAGTGGAACAGCCAATCCTTGCAGAGCTGCTGAAGAAAGGAGTGGGAGGGAATTAAAAAATAATGCATGTCTTAGGCTAGTGCACGAGATATGTAAATCACCTGTCACTCACAGCAAGGGGGAGGATTTGACAAAGTTTTTCTCTGTTTGTCAAGATTTATCTCACTGAACAATAAAAGAGGATTGCTCAGAGCTGGATTAACTCTGTGTGGCAAGACTGGGCTCAAATGATAGGAAATCTTATACTCTACATTAATACATCAAAAAACAACAACAACAAAAACATTTTTCGGGGTTATATCCACTTTAAGCGATTTGTCTTCCTGGTCATTGAATTATCATAATCACCTTTGTCCAGTGAGCAGGGATCTGACCCAGGAGGGCACAGTGCTATACTAGGACATTACATAATGATCTTCCTGAATAAAGCTTGAAATTTCTAATTTTAAGAACGTTTGTTTTCAACCAAAGTGGTGAGAAAATTCAAAGAAGCAGGACATAGGCCCATGTGTGCACATGTTTTAATTGCTCCCAGCGCAGAGGCTATATAAACCCCTTAGCGCCAACCGTACGCACATATACGGCCTCGGCTTGAAGGGGTTATACCGTTTTTTAGAGCTGGTGGTCGGCTAAAAGCCACTCGGCTGTTATACTAAAGAAGCGGGAGGGGACACAAACAGTTCTCCTTACTCAACAGTCACTCACTATGGATCTTTACTTAACAAACTCCCAGTCTTTCACTAAACCTCAGATCCAATAGCTACTGAATCCCTTGAGCTCTTTCACTTTTAGTATTCACCCCGCTTCCCTGCTGGGTCCCTGGCTTGGCACTCACAGATACTCTTCAAGCGTCACCCCCGTGGACACACTAGGTCCCTGGCTTGGCATTCACTGATGCTCCGCAAGCGTCACCTCTGCTGTCCCGCTGGGTCCCTGACTTGGCACTTGCTGAAGTTTTTCCACTTCTTCACCGTCCTCAGCTTACTCAGCTTACTCACAGTGGTCTCAAGTAAACAAGGTGGATGGTCCCTTGGTGGCGACAGCTTCCCCTCTACCTCTGACCACAGCTGGTTCCCCAGCTGGCGGAACCGCTATTTCTGGTTGGACTACAAGCCTGCAGTCCCAACCTTGCACTGCTTCTCCTACTTCTGGATAGGCCCTCAGATAGTCTATCAGCCAGATGTCCCCAGGATAGGCCTCAGGCTTTTGGCCTAGCAGCCCGGGGCAGTATAACGCACGTCCACCCAGACAGCCGTCCAGGTGGCACTGAACCCCGATCACCTGACTCCACCCAAATAAATAGGCACTCCCAGCAG
Source organism: Lithobates clamitans (assembly GCA_037952925.1). NCBI lineage: Eukaryota > Metazoa > Chordata > Amphibia > Anura > Ranidae > Lithobates > Lithobates clamitans. The sequence continues at coordinate 8,289,824 of JBBGZY010000757.1, read as the reverse complement.
GCCAAAGGATCAAAGAAAATCCCTGCCCATTGGCTGAGACACTCTATTCATCCATAATCTGTCCTTGCTATGCCATTCTCTTGTCCAATGTCACCAGCTACAATGCCACCTAGTGACAGAAGAGAGAAGTGCAGCAAGTCCAAAATAAGGGGGAAATCAATTGATTTCCTAACAAGTGACCAAGGCAACTATCGCCTGGCAACTAAATTTGATAGCAGCCCTGCCTAAACATCAGGGTGTATTTTAATAAGTGAAATAAGTATTTGACCCCTTCGCAAAACATGATTTAGTACTTGATAGCAAAACCCTTGTTGGCAATCACAGAGGTCAGACGTTTCTTTTAGTTGGCCACCAGGTTTGCACACATCTCAGGAGGGATTTTGCCCCATGCCTCTTTGCAGATCCGCTCCAAGTCATTAAGGTTTCGAGGCTGACATTTGGTAACTCAAACCTTCAGCTCCCTCCACATATTTTCTATGGGATTAAAATCTGGAGACTGGCTAGGCCACTCCAGGACCTTAATATGCTTCTTCTTGAGCCACTCCTTTGTTGCTTGGCCATGTGTTTTGGGTCATTGTCATGCTGGAATGCCCATATATGACCCATTTTTAATTCCCTGGCTGAGGGAAGGAGGTTCTCACCCAAGATTTGACAGTACATGGCCCCGTCCATCGTCTCTTTGATGCGGTGAAGTCGTCCTGTCCTCTTAGCAGAAAAACACCACCAAAGTATAATGTTTCCACCTCCATGTTTGACGGTGGGGATGGTGTTCTTGCAGTCATAGGCAGCATTCCTCCTCCTCCAAACACACTGAGTTGAGTTGATGCCAAAAAGCTCAATTTTGGTCTCATCTGACCACAACACTTTCACTCAGTTCTCCTCTGAATCATTCAGATGTTCATTAGCAAACTTTAGATGGGCCTCTACATGTACTTTCTTGAGCTGCAAGATTTCAGTCCTTAACGGCGTAGTGTGTTACCAATTGTTTTTTTGGTAGCTATGGTCCCAGCTGCTTTGAGATCATTGACAAGATTCTCCTGTGTAATTCTGGGCTGATTCCTTACCAATCTCATGATCATTGAAACTCCATGAGGTGAGAGATCATGCATGGAGCCCCAGGCCGAGGGAAGTTGACAGTTATTTTGTGTTTCTTCCATTTGCGAATAATTGCACCAACTGTTATCACCCTCTCACCAAGCTGCTTGGCGATGGTTTTGTAGCCCATTCCAGCCTTGTGTAGGTTTACAATCTTGTCCCTAACATCCTTGGACAGCTCCTTGGTCTTGGCCATGGTGAAGAGCTTGAAATCTGAGTGATTGATTGCTTCTGTGGACAGGTGTCTTGTATACAGGTAATAAGGTGAGATTAGGAGCGCTTCCTTTATGAGAGTGCTCCTAATCTCAGCTTGTTACCGGTATAGAAGACACCGGAGAGCCAGAAATCTTGCTGGTGCAAAAAGTACAAAATCAGCAGGGGATCAAATACTTTTTTCCATCACTGTATATATATATATATATATATATATATATATATACGGCCTCGGTAGCAAGCCAACTCTGAATGAATGAATTAATGATTTGTAAAGCACTGCAAATGTGAACTGAATCGCCTCAAGGCGTTAATTGCATTTTGTGTTGTCAGCTTCTTAGAAGAGGAAGGTCTTGAGTTTTTTCCTGAAGGCCAGATGGTTTTCTTCCATGCGGATGTGAGTCAGAAGAGTGTTCCATAGCCGAGGTCCCTGGACTGCGAATCTTCATTCTCCCTTTGCTTTGTAGCGGTATTTTGGAATGAGGAGGAGGTTTTGGTTAGATGATCGCAGATTGCGATTGTGTGTGTAGTGTTTTATTTTCTCTCGGAGGTATTGTGGGGCGTTACCTTGTATGCATTTGTGGGTGAGGCAGAGGGTCTTGAATGTGATTCGATTCTTACGGTTAGCCAATGTAGGCTCCTCAGGGATGGGGAAATGGACTCCCAGGGTTTATTTCCTGTTAGCAGTCTTGCCGCGGCATTTTGGATGGCCTGTAGGTGCGCAAGCTGATATTGGGGTAATCCTATGTAGAGCGAGTTTGCGTAGTCGAGTCGGGAATTGATGATTGTTCCAACTACTGCTGCTTTGTCCTCTTCTGGGATGAAGGAGATGAGTCTGCGTAGCAGGCGGTGGAGATGGTGAGATCCGCTAACTACTAATCCTATTTGTGCATCCATTGTCATTTCTGAGTCAAAGATGACTCTGAGACTCTTGGCTTTGGTGCTTGGAGAGATGGTCTGTCCAAAGATGGTGGGAGGTGTCCATGGAGTCTTGATTTTGGGATTTTGGTTAGCGTGTAGGAGAAGAAGTTCTGTTTTTGACCTGTTGAGTTTGAGGGAGCTAATGGTCATCCAGTCACCTATCAAAGTGAGGCATTTCTCTAATTGCTGATGGTGGTCTTTTTGTCCGGTGATGCGAAAGTAGATTTGGGTGTCTTCAGCGTATGAGTGGAAGCAGAGGTCCAATTTTTTGATGATTTTGAGGTGTGGGCAGATGTAGATGTTGAATAGCACTAGCGACAAGGGTGAACCCTGAGGGACTCCACAGGAGATTGTCCGGGTTTCAGAGGTGAATGCTCCTAGTTTCACTGTCTGAGAGCGATTCTCTAAGAAGGATGCAAACCATTTTAGACTAGAATCTGAGGCTCCTGCTACTTCTGTGAGGCGGACAAGTAGAGTATTGTGGTCCACTGTATCAAATGCTGCACTGAGGTCTAACAGTACCAGGAGACATGATTCTCCATCATCTGCTGCTTCGAGGGCATCATCCCATATTTTGAGAAGTGCAGTTTCTGTGCCATGGCCTCGGCGGAAGCCTGATTAAAGAGAGTCCAGGAGTTGATATGTGTCCAGGTGGCGTTGTAGCTGTTGTACTACCGCTTTCTCCATAATCTTGGAGATGGTGTTGAGGCTTGTTATCGGTCTGCGGTAGTTGGGGTCCTTAGGGTCGTGATTGGGTTTCTTTAGCAGGGGTTTGACGATGCCTTGCTTGAGGGTGGTTGGCACAATCCATTCTTTAAACGCCTGATTTATGAGGTGTGTTATAGTGGGAGCCAGGATGTCAGAGCATTCTTTCAGGAGTTTCGTGGGAATGATGTCGTTTGGTGATGTGCTGTCTCGAAGGCTTCTCATAATGTTTTTAGTCGTGTCAGTGGTGATTGGGGTCAAAGAGAAGTCCGTGGTTGTGTGATGTTTGTGTTGATATCCTCTTTTTGCTTTGGTTGGGTAAGGTTAGTTGTTTTTTTCTGTTGAATTGCTTTCTGAATGTTGTCGATTTTGTTGATGAAGAAATTTCATAACTCATTGCAGAATTCTTGAGTATCGTTTGCTGGGGGCTCTAAGCAGGTTGGGTTCATTGACTGGGCGACTATTTTGAAAAGTTCCCGCGGCCGGTTTACGGCAGCTGAGATGGTGTTCGAGAAGTGTTCTTTTTTAGCTTTGAAGATTGCTTTGTGGTATTTCACAATGAGTACTTTGTAGTTTGTATGGTTTTCCTTGGTAGGATTTCTTCTCCATGCTCTTTTAGCTCTTCTACGTTCTTGCTTGAGTAAGATGAGAGTGCCATTAAACCATCTTTAATCTCCAACCAAAGTTTTTTTTGCGGATGAGTGTTCTGCGTTTTGGCGCTACTGAGTCTGCTGTTTGTAGTAATGCCTTGTTTAGAGAGTTGAGTGTTTGTTCCGTTGAGAAGTTTAAGTTTAGCAATTGTATTTTGTTTGATAATGTGGTTTTGAAGAGTTCAGAGTGTAGTTTCTTCTGAGATCTGTTCCAGTGTGTTGTTGTTGCATGTTTCTGTTTTTGGAGGGTGGTGTTAGTGGTGATTTTAAATTTGATGGCGTGGTGGTCCGTCCATGGTAGTGGTGTGTTGTCGAATATGTTGATGTCCATATTCTGTTTGAAGATGAGGTCTAGAGTGTGTCCTGAACCGTGCGCGGGAGCATTTATCAGCATACTCTGCAGCTGCACTCCTGACCCTGATATCATTTTTTGGAGCTGCCAATTGGCTTTATTGTAAAAGTGATCCAAACAACTTTACAACCGCCTGATCACTTTTACGGCTCAGAAGAGGGCCCCTCCTCCTGCCGCCACCTACTGCCGTTGTTACTGCTGTAATTGGCTGGGTCGGCTGTCCACGCATGAGAGGGGGGAAAGAATGTTCTCTGTGATGAATGAAGCCAAAAGCAAGGAGGATTTTGGTGCTGTGTCTAGGAAAATGGTTTAATTGTTACTAAAGGTTATTATTTTAATTTTTTTATCCCCATCTGTGCTTATATATAAAATCCTAAACTATAAAAACACCCTGATATAAACAGTAAAGTGAATAAGTGCAAATAAATAATCATTAATTTGCAGTACCCTTGAGAAAGTCACGTGACATAATATGATACGCTGAGGAGAAGGAGTCAGTGATGTCTATGCATAGTGTTCGGCAAACACAGCGATAGCTGTATGAGCAGTGAAGCTGTCTGACCATTGTAACAAAAGCGATTTAGCTACTGCAAATGTGTGAGTGGATTACATTGTTTGCCCAGTCTTGTAGCATTTAAAAACACTGCACAGTGATGGTTTTTCTTTTATCTTTATGTGAATCATCACCTTTCAAATGTAATTCATCATGCAACTGTGATCTGTGAGAATTGAAATACAAGCAAGTTCATCAAAGGCAAGTGATTGGACATTCAGACCTCAGCTGGATTAATACAAACAGACACTATTTATTGCTTTTTTTTTTCCATCTACATATATCTAGGGATGTGTGTTCCCTTATATGTTTTTTGATGCATCTATTTGCACTTATTCACTTTACTGATTGTGATATCAGGGTATATGTTTTTTATGCATTTTTTTGCATTTATTCCCTTTATTGATTGATTATTTATTTGCACTTATTCACTTTACTAATTATATCAGGGTGTTTTTATGGTTTAGAATTTTATATATAAGCACCACTCCAACAGATGGGGATAGTTTGATAAGCGCACCAACTTATTTTATATTGATTTATAGCACAGAGCGGCCCTGATCCTCCTCTTCTTGTGTCCCCCACCGGTGATCTTGGCTTCTCCTTCTCCTTCCTTGTGTGTCCCCACAGCAATCTGTTAGCTATGGGAACACACACTGTGTCTGCTCGCTCCCGAGCTATGTGCATATACACACACAGCGGGGTTTAGCCCCTCTCCCACTTTTGCCTCATTGCATTTGATTGACAGGAACAGGAGCCAACAACGTTTGAAGAGGAAGAGAGGTGAGAAGAGATGCAGCTGTGCACAATGCTGGATCTCTTCTCCCCTCTCCTCTACTTCACACAGGGAAGGGGGAGGACAGAGAAATGTAAATGTTTTTTACCTTAATGCAAGGAATGCATCAAGGTAAAAAAAGTTTTTAGCTTTAGTATCACTTGAATGATCCTGGATTACTATACAGCGGGGGTATTAAATAAAAATTCAAGGAGATCTGGTCAGAGGTTCAAACCTCTCGTTTGTGCTATTACTCAGATACTAGTGTATATGTAGTCATTTTACATCTATGAATAAAAATGTACAACTTTAATTATATTTTTTCAATAATATTTACTGTCAGTTTTCAGTGTGCCCCCTTACTTTAGATGATTCCATCGGATTGCCCCCTTACATCAGTGGTCCCCATCAGAGTGCCCCTCTTACATCAGATGTCCCAAATAAAATTCACTTCTACATTACGTGTCCCCTTGAGAGTGCCTCCTTACATCTGGTGTCCCAATCAGTGTGCCCCCTTAGTGTTCCCTTAAATCAAGTGTCCCCATCAGAGTGCCTCTGTACCTTTTAGCACCAAGCAGGCAAAGGGCAGGATCCAGAAGGTGGAGCAGGTCTGCACAGTGGAGGTTCCACCTCTGTGCTCCTGTGATCCTGGGGGTGAGGCACCCATGTGTCATCATTGTCTTTTAGGGATGGCGGTGGTCCTAAGAAATAATCATTGCAGAGAAAGGGGGACCTGCACAGATTACTGGCTGGCTGGCAGTCTAGATATAGCTGTTCCTCGGTCCAGGTCCAGACCACTGTCCGTTGTTAAATAATGTCTGCAGCTCCATTCACCTTCTTCTACTGCCAGATATGTGTGAAGAAGCAGATATGAGCAACCAGCCTGGAAATCCTGGCAGATAGTTGAGTCTGGTAAAATATGGTTTCAGAAATATGGCATGCATAGCTGTAATTGTGTCAATCTACTGCCTGGTCTACTTTTCCAATTTTGAAACTTTTATACCTTACTATTGTTTTGCAGATAAATTAGCTCTTTCCACTGAGTGTGAAAAATGATGGCAAAGTTTGGATTGGCTGCAAGGGACTACACCTTTATTCTGTAGTAGTTTTTTTAAATGGAGCACCATCCGCATTCATTTCCAAGATCCCTATGAACTCATAACCAAAGTGACAAACTTTATTTGTATTTTACAAGCACAGTAAGTCTTGTATGTAGCCAAGCTTGGTGCTATCCAGAAGTAAGTCCTTCTCGCAGCAATTACAGAGCTGCTTGCAAACTATAATTTCATTTTAATGGCATCTTCGTCTTGGCTGAGCCTTACATTGTTTGGCGCTCAGCAGGGGGAGCAAGGAAGCTATTATTTCAGCCGATACCTATCCCAGATAAGTCTACACCCTGGGTTGTTTTCTTTTCTTTCTTTCCTTTTTTTTTTTTTCTTAAAAAAAATCCATTCTATTGTTTTCTAAGAAAGAAAAAATAAATTCCACAAAGCTTTACACCAGAATGTTCTGTTATACATCAGATTAATAAAACCCAAGGCAACTTTCTCTGCTTACATATATCTGCAAACTAGCAAAAGGATTTATGACTTCTAATCTGCCGCTAACTTTTTATCTGACATTACAAATCTATATTGTTTGCAGAGCCACTCTAGGCAACAAATAAAACCAGTCAGTGAACAGAAACATTGCACCTTTGCTAGTTAGAAGGACTTTTTTCAATTTATATGTATTCTGAGGATTATATAAGCTGCTGCAATAATGCTCATCAGGCTTTTCCTGGTTCTTCTGTCTGAGACGAAAGACCATTCTTGCATGATTTTGTACCGTGCAACTTCCCTCTCATGCTCCAATGTGTATAGATAAAGTTGCAGTGGGTTGACGAAGGGGGTTCTAGAATTATAAAACATCTGGCTTTTTGATATTCAGTGGCTCATTCTCATGGTTATTTAGAAGGTAAGCAAATATGTTAATAAGGTGTTCAGCTACCATAACAAGTAGAAGATGTTGACGAAGGCAGTTAAAAATGCAAAATGTTCACGTTTGACTGGAGTGCACCTTAAAATGAACATTGTTCTTTGCTTATGTAGCACTTATCCCTGAAGGAGGTGCTGATATTTGCCACTGTAAACAATAAGAGGAGCAAGTGTCTCTGCATCTGAACCTTGAATGTAGGTGGAAATCCTAACTAAAGGGATGCTTATAGATTCTTGAGTCTCTCCAAATCCCTCCCACTGGCCAGTGTGGTTTTAATTGCTGGGGCCCAGAGCTCTACGTTGGAGTGCTCAAGTCTAGTTGTATCCCACAGTACAGGGTGCGAGTTCCCAATCTTTGTTCCAGGTTGGGGGTGATGCTGTCCTGTTAAGGGGTGGGTAAGGAAGTCGTGTCCAGTAGCCTCCCACCGCTATGCAGTTTGTTATTTAGCCTTCTCCCACTCTTTGGCATCTGAAACAAATAGCATTGGCTCCAACCCAGGGCGTTCTCTTGTGGAACCTGTGATGTCCCTTTTCTCCAGCTTGCTGGATCTCTCTGTTTGCTGTGACCTCCGTGTAAATGGGGCAACTTTTCCATAACATAACATACTCTAAACAGGCCTGTCCACATGTCACCTCTGACTGCCTGTGTGAGCCTGCCATGAGCTCTGCCTTCTCCTTTTTTTTTCTCTCTCTGCAGCACATTTTCCTCCTGGGACTTGTCCCATACAGTGTCCACTTAAAAGAAGCTGTCTCCTGGTAACTACATTCCCCACAGCTCCACGTGGCTCCCATCAATCTTTCACATTTTCTTAGGCAGACTCTTCCTTTCCCAAACTTCATTGCAGCCAATAACAGTGTCCTGTGTCCTGGATAGGGGAAAGGCTCTCCTCCAGCCATGCAAATGTAGCCCTGTCAAAGCACCTGTGTCATCTGGTTGGCTCTTTCTCCTCTCCTACTGTCATTTTCCAGCTGTTCTGCCCGACTACAGCAGGGAAAAGGAGAGAGTCTGCAGCTGCAGTGTGTGGGTAGCTGTGAGATGTCACAGTCTGGTCCATGCAGCTGTGGCTTAGGAGTGCCATAGACCAGGGCTACACTTATATAGGGCAAATCAAGAAGTTCAGTTTTATCGACCCCTCCCTGGCACCACATCAATTCCTTTGTTTCACTCAGTTCAGCTGCAGGCGAAGTCACCCTGTGTGAACTAAACGCCATTTAAATTGTGCAGTCACAGTAAAAGTGCAGCGCAAAATAAAACACAAATAATATTAAATATAAAAAAGTCTATGTCTCCAAAATATATATGTGGATGAATGAAGGAAAGAAGCAGAAAAGTTCAGCCACTGTGCAGGAGTGCATCCAGATCTATCATGCAAGTGCTCCAACACCTCCACCACAGATAGAATTAGCCACTCACCTCATTAATATGACCCCTGATAACAGGAAGGTCAATCAGTGCTTTGTTTCAAAATGAGGGAGCCTGGATCCTCCTGTCTCCAATCACTCTCTGAGCGGTAGCCGTCCCTCCGCAGTGTATATACAAAACAAATGAGGCAACAAATAGTTCTTTCTGCTAAAACTGTAACATTTATTCCATAAAATTTAAAGTATATTACTTAACTAAGTGCAAGTATCAAGCGCGCATGGTACATGAATCAAACTGGAAGGGTGACGTCATATGTAGCTCCTCTCCCGTACGCGTTACGTCCTGTGCAGGACTTCTTTAGGGGGAACATCTTTCCGATTTGATTCATGTACCATACGTGCTCAATACTTACACTTAGTTTAAGTGCCGATTTGTAAGTTTTATACTTTAAGTTTTATGGAACAAATGTTATAGTTTTAGCAGAGAGCACTCATTTGTTTTTTTTAAATACATTGCGGAGGGACGGCTACCTTTCAGAGAGTGATTGGAGACCAGAAGATCCAGGCTTCCTCATTTTGAAACAAAGCGCTGATTGACCTTCCTGTTATCAGGCGTCATATTAATGAGGTGAGCGGCCAATTCTATCTGTGGTGGAAGTGTTAAACTCAGTTTGGGGCACTTGCATGATAGATCTAAATAGACTCCTGCACAGTGGCTGAATGTTTCCACTTATTTCATTCATTCATCCACATATATAATTTGGAGACATGAACTTTTAGATATTTAATATTATTTGTGTTTTATTTTGCGCTGCAAAATTACTGTGACTGCATAATTTAAAAGGTGTTGTGATTTGACCTTTCAGTGTTTAGCTGCATATTGTTAGTTTTGGGCTGTTTGCGCTAATTAGTTCTTTGCCATTTAGTACTAGTAGCAATTTAAATTGTATCATACACAAGACTATGTACTCTTTCCACATGCCAGTTCTGGTACTTGGTGACTGGCCCAACATCACCACATGGAATTGATCACATGCTCCTCTATAACTTGAAGCCTGCTCAGAAATGCATTACAGTTGTGTACCCCCAATGGATTTGCAACAGTTCTATACCAAAGACAACAAAGGGTGGGAACAAAGGGTAGGAATTTTGGCCTGTCCCTGCATTGGCCAGAAGAAATTTGCTGTGGTCAGGAGAACTGGATGCTTTAGACTGTGCACCATCCAATATCTTGGGGTGGATTGGGAGGTGACAGGTGACATGGCTAATTGCTCCTAAGTGTTTGTGACAGCTAACCCAGTTTTCCCAGTATTTACAGAGGTGGGTAAGACCTGTGGCCTGTGGCCATATATACTCTCCCAAAGTGCATCTATCTGGGAACCATGATTTCTCCTGCCAAGTTAGTGACTGGTGTTAGTGATTCTGTTCTGTGCTTTATACAGTATATTCAAAGTCATGTCCATAACTCCAACCAAAATGTTTTGTTTTACATTATGGGTGAATTCCCTTAATTCATGTCCAAGTGACTACTGTTACATCCTTAGATACAGGGTGTTACAATGACAGGAGATGCAGGTCAGTTGTTAACCACAAAGTAGGAGCCTCCAGTGCTGGTACTAAGACTGGTAGGGGTGTCCAACATGTTAACCAATTAAACTAGGCATTAGGTGTCTGTGCATTTTTATTGGCCTGAATAATTTTAGCATCATAATCAATTCAAAGTACAACTAAAGGCTCCTGTATGACCATCTAAATAAGTACCACATCCAGTTGCTATGTGATGCACAAGCCTCATCAAGTAAACAAAGAACTTCCTTCACCTTCCCAAAATTAGCCAAATCCTCCTTCATACGTGTCCCCCCCTCCCACTCCCACTCCCACTCCCACTCCCAGACACTGCAGCTCACATTGGGAGGCTTTCAGCCAGAAAGAAGTAGGCAGGACTAGGTGTGGTCAGGTGCTTATTGACAAACTACAGGCTTGTGAATCAGCAGTGACATTGCTGATAGCCAGACCCCCTGAAACATTTTTTCATTCCACTGTAGTGCAATCAGGCACAGCCCAAATGAGAGTGGCAACTCTGCTCTGAATTCAGAAACAGTGCAGCATCATTGGCATGCTATTACAGGAAGTTACAAGAGTTCTAAGTATTCGGGTCCTTGTTAACAAGCCCATCTTCTGAGATGACCATTCATGGGTATACCCTGAGTGTTACTTCACCACTGAGTAAGGGATTGTCAGGAGCATGTAGCTCTTCTGTTCCATGAGCGCTTCTGGTCTCATTCTAGCATCCTGGTTTTGCTGTACCTGCATTCTCCCTGTCTGCATGCCCACCTGCAAATTGATTGATGTAGCCAGTCTCTGGGTGGAGAACAAACCTGTTTTAAGTCAGCCAAACCCTCAGAGCCTTGATGGTGCTAGTGTGTGTAACAAATACTTCAAGATCCCTGTTTGTCTACCCTCCTCCTGTGCCTGCTAGTTTGGATTCCCTTGTTGAGGACCTTGGATTTTATATCGACTACGCTCAGAACTCAGCCTACTCTGAACCCAGACTGTCACTGACCACTCTGCCTGTCTGCCAACCGCAAGTACCTGTTTTCTGTCCTCAGTTCGTGCCTACATCAGCGTGGCAGTCAGGAACTATAGCATTGTATTTTAGACCTGAGGGCAACCGAGTACCAGTAGGCCTGTTTGCCTTATGGGAAAGGGGGCTGCTATAGGTGAAGAACACAGAAGCCATCTATAGTGCCTGACTGCCTACGCTAGGGGTAGGTATGACAGGGATGCTCTCTTGTGGGGTGAACTGGTAATTATGTATAGACATCCAATAATTTAACAGCATTTTTTACCCTCAGAACCTCTTGAAAATCACAACCAAGAGACCTTTCTCAATTGGAGTGATTCTGAAATCACTACCATTACTGTGCAATGTGATTTAAAGCACCACATAACATATAAAAACATGCATAGATCTGACAGTTGTCCATCTACAAAAACAATGAAAATGAATTTGAGTCAGAGGAACAAGTGTGTACCTAGCCTTGAATGGTGCTCAGCGAAGGGTAAATATTGGCTCTTTGGTCAATTCAGTTAAAGAACTTCCTATATATGACTAGATCAAGGGCTCAACCTCAAAGGTACTCAGGGGTTGATTTTCTAAAGGCAAATAGACTGTGCACTCTGCAAGTGCACTTGCTCCAGAGCTTGGTAAATGAGGGAGAGCTCTGCTGACTTCCATCATCCAATCATGTGCAAGCAAAAATGCTGTTTTTTTATTTTTCTTGCATGTATTATTTGCAAAGTGAAGCTTTACCTCATTTACTAAGCTCAAGAGCAACTGCACTTTGCCAAGTGCACAGTCTATTTGCCTTTAGTAAATCAACCCCTTAGTGTGAAAGGCAAGCTCTATTTGAAAAAGCTCCCTTACATCTTCATGGATCCCTATGGTTGTAGTATGGGTTGTACCTCATAAACTGTATTCTGGCCAAAACAGCATGATGGAAAAAATCACCTTCTAGCCTCCATTTACCATATTCCCCTTGTGGCTTATGTTCTTTATGTTGCTGGGAAATGGCCCAGCCTTTTAAGAATCCCATTGCTTTTGGCAAGCTTTTGCAACAAGAGGTTCGAATCGAGTTGCTCCTATTTCTGTGGTACTAATGACCAAAGAAACACTTGGCAAACTTTATGATAAACTAGCAGATAGACCTTAGGTTGAAGCTCTCCACAAGCTACAATGAGTATCCTGTTCAAGTGGGGTAGTAAAACCACTGTGTACGCTATTATGATCATCAAACTGAATTCAATAAACAACACTAGTGCAAACTGAGACAACTTAATATAACATGTCAATAGGACTTGCCTAAATCTGTGTTCAACGCCAGTGGAACTTCAAGAACAAACTTCTGAGTTCACAGCAAGTTTATCCATATTCACAGATGACAACTTGCGTACATTTGTCATTCCAGATAAACAGATAGATGTAGCCTTGTGTAAAAAGCTCAGATGCGTTTAGTTGATATAAGTGGAATAGTAATATAAAAATGATAAATGTAATGCATTGAAGAAGAGATGGCACAACATTAATAAAGGAACTGAAGCCCTATTACTGACATGCACATTATGCTGCTATTTAGCCTATAGCTCCATGTCAGCAGATAGTCCTTGGTGATGTATGGTTACATGGTTATCTCAAAGATCCATAGTGCCCCAGTGACTAATACTACAGCAGTAACATGAGTCACACTTATCAAACATAACTATAATCATTTCTGTGCAACATATTGCAAGGAGTCATTATACATAAATTTATGTCCATAAGAATTTATTATGCTAAAAGCTATGTCCTTGTCTTCCATTTACCTTGCTGTATTGTTTATTTGTTTCTGAAACTCCAATAAATTGGCTATTCACCAGGCTCTTGAATAGAGGAATTTGTTTTATTACAGAGTTATGTACTGCTACTTAGCAGTAGGTGCTATAACTGATTGGGCCTTATTGTAAAGCCATCACAGGACCACCTTGTCCTTTAGCAAAATACATCATAATACATATTTAAATATTTTTGTTTAAAGTGGACCTGTCAGTAGCTTCAAACCTGCATGAAAATATTGCTGACATATTACAATATACAACAGCAATATACATTCTCAAATATGTTATTATTACAAAAAAAAAAGAAAAAAAAGAATTATTGAGCTCCAGGGTAGATTTTGTCTGGGCTGAGAAGATGGCATTGGTCCACTGCAGTAGGTGGGACGCATAGCCTCTCCCCCAGTGATCAGACTGCAATACTACAAGTCACAAGCTGAAATGATTAAGCAGGGGCCAATATGTGTCAGTCATGTTTCAAACACAGAAAGTAACTGCACAGGCATCAGGATTAACATGATGGCATCATATCTGAGCCAGTTTAGCTGATTAAGAATTTTTTTTTGTTAAAATTCACTTATTCAGTTATCCATCCAAGTGAAAAAGCATATGAACATGATTGGAAATGCAAATTGTAGAGCAACCCCCTCGAGCCACTGGTTTTGAATGGTCATGTTTCCCCAGTTAGGGCACACACAGCCAGGTACACTACATTTTCTTCTCTCTCACCTGCTCAAATGAATAGTCTAATAGTTTTTTTATTACTGAGTATAACTTCGATAGGTATGGGAGAGGTGTGGGATACCCAAAAGTAACTGAATAGATAGATAATGCCTGAACAAGGATGGTGTTGTCATTTTAGAAAGAACAGCAGATGAAAGCATTGTGCTGTGATGTCTGAGAGGGAAAAAGTAACAGTTATGCCCCGTACACACGGTCGGACATTGATCGGACATTCTGACAACAAAATCCTAGGATTTTTTCAGACGGATGTTGGCTCAAACTTGTCTTGCATACACACGGTCACACAAAGTTGTCTGAAAATCTGATCATTCTGAACGCGGTGACGTAAAACACGTACGTCGGGACTATAAACGGGGCAGTAGCCAATAGCTTTCATCTCTTTATTTATTCTGAGCATGTGTGGCACTTTGTGCGTCTGATTTGTGTACACACGATCGGAAATTCCAACAACGGATTTTGTTGTCGGAAAATTTTATAGCCTGCTCTCCAACTTTGTGTGTCGGAAAATCCGATGGAAAATGTGTGATGGAGCCTACACATGGTCGGAATTTCTGACAACAAGGTCCTATCAAACATTTTCCGGCGGAAAATCCGACAGTGTGTACGGGGCATAACTGTTACATTAACACATTACTTAACATGCAGACACTTAACATAAAAATGATATCTGATAATAAGTCTACTTTGAAATGCACTAGTACCCTGACTGAGGGCATTAAACTATTTAAATATTCTTAAAGGCTAATTGCACCTTTTCAAAGCATGTTTCATGTTACACCCATATTTAGGGTATAATGCTAAATAGTGTAATTAGATATCAGTGCTTCTGTTCTAAACTTTAAAAATAAATTTCTGCCAAATGCCCATAGACAGGAAGGTAAACGAGAAAAGTTTGGGCACAGGTTCACTATAAATACATTTATATTATAGATGTAGCACCCTCCCAGGCTAAGAATGCTAGGAAAATCTGTAGTTAGAGAAGCTAGAGTTGATTGATTGGGTCTGTTTGTGGTTTCCCAGATAGAGAGATTGAATATTTTCCCCTGTATCTGTTGATAAACTTCCAGAGTTTAGGGAGGGAAATGCAAATCTCTCACCTGAATATTTATTACCTTCTGGTCAATCCCTGGGCTGACAGGGTGTAAATAGGCTGGAACCTGTTCAAACTTGGTCTTCCCCTGGAAGAAGGGCAGCCATGTGCTTCCGGGGGCTGCGAAGCCCTGAAGTCCTCCTGACTGGCTGCTGGACTTCTCCCTTCCCTGGATCGAGTCAATGGTCTTGCTTCTATTGGGATTTGTGAGTACAGGCCAATCTTCTGAGCTGCAATTTATCGATGGTCCCCAGCTGCTATGTGCCTAATGTGCTATTCTATCTAGTGGTCTTCAGCTGCAAGAACCCAGACTGCCTCAGTCTGCTCCTAACTTCTTCATCCCAAACCTATCTTGTGGTCCTCAGCTTCAGGAAACTTAGACTGTCACTGTTTACTTTCATGTCCTATCCATGCTCTAACATGCTGGGAGTGAAAAGACTGTTGTTACTAACTAGTGGAGATGTGCCTCTGATAATTATTTGCCCAATATTATCCTGCGCCATAGCTGGGATTGAGAAATTGTGCTGCTTTTGCCTAGAGAAGTGTTCTCTGCAACTTTGTGCTCAGTCGTCTTGAAGTATTCCATACTCCACTGTCCTACCTAGTTATATGTGTCTGCAATAAATTTAAAAAAATACTTCTCCTAGACTGATTTCTGAGCCAGTGTTATTGAACTTTTGCTGTCTGCCTGGCTGCTTCTGCACTATTGTGGGAAAGAACCTGTTCATCTAAAGCGGCACCTACGGGGGTAGCGCTACATAAATTATACTTTTGTTTGAGAATTAATAAAATACAATATAAAATCCTCTATAGAAAAGTCCTTTTTTCATTTGCTACAATTAATACCACCCATCCATCACCCACCAATAAAGCAGAAATCCTTCTAACCATGTGGCGACCCTCCATCCCCAAAAACATCCCTGAGGTCCATGTTCACCATCGCTGATATTGAGAGCAGTGGAGCCATGGGCTAGAATTACTGGGAGGAGGGAGCAGGGATGTGGCTTGCCAATGCTGTTTATATCTATGGACGCACATAGCACTGGCCAGGAGTTCATATGCACAGGTGTCTCCTTAGCAGATGCCTTGCTAAGGAGACATCCACAAACAGGTTGGGGGTGGTGGCTTGATAGCTTGCCACAATATAAAAAAAAGAGGCAGTTTCAAAGAGATTCATCATGCATACAGTACAATGTAAATGTGGAGCTCATCTTCTCAAAAAAAAAAAAGGGTTTAAAATCACTTTAGGTTTCAAGATTATCACCAAGACCCTTCCCTCAGGCAGCAGTGACACTATGGACTATGCTTGTGATGGCACATCAGTCTTAGCAGCCGATTCTACCTAAGGTCAGTGGCTGAAAGGAATGTGCTGGTTTTTGTCCTTTCCCGTCCTCTCCCCTCTCTTTTCGCAGGTCTGCAAAGATACAGCTTTCATTTCACACCATGTTGCAAGGAAAAAAGACAGTAGCCAGATCACAGGGAGCAGCTGCTTTTGAAGTATGATATTAGCCTGCATTTCTGATGTCTTTCTGTCTCTTGCTCTGGATTTGTTAGCACAGTTCATATCCACAGAAAGAGGGAATTAAGCTGGCTGGCTGTCACACAACTCATTGGAGCAACTGAACCTCAACACTGGCATAGTCAGTACATGGACTGAATAATATCTGTGTGCAAGAGTCATAAAATGCAGACATGAGGCATGTAGGCCATAGAAGGCTCTTGAGTGTCCCAGCATCATTTGAGAGTTGGTTCCAAAAAAGAGGACCTATCGTTATAACATAATTTGGATGAAGTAATGACTCATTTCTTGATTTTCATACATGGGCTCGGTTAGTGACTCAAAATTTAAATAAAACTGCATCCTTTGATGCAAGTAGATGTTTATGGTAGCCCCCTTGCCTTTGGCCCCCTTCGAGTCTTTTATTGGGATGGTATTGCCGAGTGAACGCACCGACCCAATCAGAAAGATTCCGGTGGTTGTGCGAGCAAGTGAGTGATATCTAAATAAATCACGGACAGGTAAACATAAGACTGGAGGGGGGTTCGGAATGGGAGACCTACCATATAATAATAAACCTTTGCTGCAGTTACATTTTAATATTTTAAGTCACTGATCCAGAACAAGTAAGCATGTGCATGCCTATACCCCGCTCCAACAATCCAGCTTTCCTCTGCCACCTCACTCCCAGTCACAGAATGGGGTCCCGTCGTACACTAAGTGCGGACCTCACTTAATTAACTCCTACAGCTCTCCAGTACCATGCAGGTAAGTCCGTGAGGTCTCCATACCATGGGTTCAGTCCCGAATATTTTTGGGCAACTGACCACTGGGGGGAGCCAGACAGCAGACCCCCTCGCTAACCAGAGGACCTGTAACCCCTGCCTGGTAACACTGTCCACTGTCTAAATCAAGATATGTCGGCAACAAGGTGAGTATAAAAGCTTCTTCTTTATTAATTCCAAAGGCTAAAATATTCCATTGAGCAACCAATACTAACATGTTTCAGTCAAAAGATGACCTTACTCATAAGAGCTGAAGCTATGAGTAAGGTCATCTTTTGACTGAAACGCATTAGCACTGGTTATTTGATGGAATATTTTACTCCTTGGAATTAATAAAGAAGGCGCTTTTATATTCACCTTATTGCTGACACCAACACACAGATGGAAACCATCTGAAATAAATGTGGGATATAGGCTTCTGTTCAAGGTAACTGCTTTCTACTGGCACCAATATAACTATTTCTCCTCCCAAATCCTCACTAGGAATTATTGTCCCCCCCCCTCGACCCCTGATGAGCACCATTACTCTACCCCATTGGCCACTATTGTTCCCCTTGCTCAGCCCTATTGTTTCCTCTACCTGCTCAGCATAATCCCCCCCCAACTGAACGCCTATGCCCCCACTGACACATCTCAAAATAATAGCAAGGCGAAGGCGGATAACTGCACTGCAAACAAAATTCCATTTGGCTGGAAGACGTGATTTGTTAAGCACTGACATTTACAAAGGAAAGTGGTTATAAAAAATGATGACATGTCCCTTCCTGTTTCTTTTTTAAAAATAACACACAGACCCCTCCAGAGGGTTTTTACTTTTGGTAAAGAAGCCAGCATTAAAATGTAATTTACCAGCAACTTACACTGTATCTTTTTCTAAATGTCACTTTTGCTGTAGCACATCATACAGCAAGAATGGGAAAAAATGCATAGAGTCCCTCCTCAAAAATGCATACCATAGTTACATAGTTACATAGTAGGTGAGGTTGAAAAAAGATACAAGTCCATCAAGTCCAACCTATGTGTGTGATTATGTGTCACTATTACATTGTATATCCCTGTATGTTGCGGTCGTTCAGGTGCTTATCTAATAGTTTTTTGAAACTATCGATGCCCCCCACTGAGACCACCGTCTGTGGGAATTCCACATCCTTGCCGCTCTTACAGTAAAGAACCCTCTACGCAGTTTAAGGTTAAACCTCTTTTCTTCAAATTTTAGTGAGTGGCCACATGTCTTATTAAACTCCCTTCCGCAAAAAAGTTTTATCCCTGTTGTGGGGTCACCAGTATGGTATTTGTAAATTGAAATCATATCCTATCTCAAGCACCTCTTCTCCAGAGAGTTCAGTGCTTGCAACCTTTCCTCATAACGAATATCCTCCAGACCCTTTATTATCTTTGCTGTCCTTCTTTGTACTCGCTCTATTTCCAGTACATTTTTACTGAGGACTGGTGCCCAGAACTGGACAGCATACTCCAGGTGAGGCCGGACCAGAGTCTTGTAGAGTGGGAGAATTATCGTTTTATCTCTGGAGTTGATCCCCTTTTTAATGCATGCCAATATTCTGTTTGCTTTGTTAGTAGCAGCTTGGCATTACATGCCATTGCTGAGCCTACCATCTACTAGGACCCTCAGGTCCTTTTCCATCCTAGATTCCCCCAGCGGTTCACCCCCTAGTGAGTAGATTGCATTCATATTTTTGCCACCCAAATGCATTATTTTACATTTTTCTACATTAAAACTCATTTGCCATGTAGTCGCCCACCCCATTAATTTGTTCAGATCTTCTTGCAAGGTTTCCACATCCTGCAGAGAAGTTATTGCCCTACTTAGCTTAGTGTCGTCCGCAAATCCAGAGGTTGAGCTGTTTACCCCATCCTCCAGTTCGTTTATGAACAAATTAAACAGGATTGGTCCCAGCACAGAACCCTGGGGGACCCCACTACCCACCCCGGACCATTCTGAGTACTCCCCATTTATCACCACCCTCTGAACTCGCCCTTGTAGCCAGTTTTCAATCCATGAACTCACCCTATGGTCAATGCCAACGGACCTTACTTTGTACAGTAAAAGTTTATGGGGAACTGTGTCAAATGCTTTTGCAAAATCCAGATACACCACGTCTACGGGCCTTCCTTTATCTAGATGGCAACTCACCTCCTCATAGATTGGTTTGGCAAGAACGATTCTTCATGAATCCATGCTGATTACTGCTCATTATTGTTCTCATTACTAAAATCTTGTATATAGTCCCTTATCATCCCCTCCAAGAGCTTGGAGAGTCCAGGAGCTCCAAGACCCTTTGAGTTTGGTATGCATTTTAAGGATATACCCCACAAAATAATGTTCCTTCCCGGGGAAATCCACCCCCCTCCCCGAGCCATACCAGACCTTAACAGGGCTGTCCTCCTGGAAAAGCACTTTGTTCCCACGTTGAACAAGTGCTACTTCCCTACAATGCTGATTGGTGGTTGTGGGGGTCTTAATGTGAGGATGCAATGATTCTGCCTACAGTTCCAACTTGGTAAGTCATTCTTGGGTAAAGATGTCTATAAATATACAGTAGATGACATTGTGAATACTGTAACCTAAAGTATAACTAATGGCAAATCTATTTTTTATGTTTTGGATAGAGTGGAAAGGGATTAGAACCCCTGTTTGGGTTTTATTGCTGTGTGTGCCTCCATTAGGGAGATTTAACCTCTCTATTTGTCCTGTTTTCGTTTATCATCAAAAGCGAAAGTAAAAGAAAATCCCAAATTTTGGGTTGTCCCCAGAACAGGAATAGTGGGAATATCTTACAATGGGGACACTAGTTCCAGTGACCCTGGTGAAAACCAGGGATTCCCTCACCTCAGGGTGAGTTGCTCTCACTTCCTGTTTTGGCTAGTGGACAGGAAGTGAAGGGAAATCTACCCAATAGGACACAGATGGCAAAAAAACTGACAGGGATTATGAACGTCATTTATTCTATCCAAATTTAAATGAAACGTTTTGCCCTTAATTCTACTTTAAATACCGTTTTCTTAAAAACCTTTTTTCTATATACACATTGTAAAAATATCTCTACATGTGAAAAGCAATATTTGCTGTTTATGTACTGACTGTGCTACTTGATTGCTAATCCTGCGCAATTATTGCGTTTTACTGTTCCACTTTCTCAATAAAAGTTCATAACCCTGCTCTGACCATCTGAAAGGACATTACTTCGTATGAGGCTTACCCTGTAGTGGATAGTGGTACAGATAGTGACTAATGCAATATAATTTAATTTAATATGATATAGTTTTGCTAGTTTTCATGGCCAGAACTTTCTCTAAGTATTACTACAAGGTCTTCACTTCAGAAGGAAGTTTTATCTCAGTTATTTAACAGAGCATTAGATAAGAACGTCTCACAAACCTTTTGTCTACAAATTGATACCAATTATTGAGAGTCTTTTGTTCACCCTTCAGGAATATCTCTGAATATTACACTTTGAAAAGCTTAGTCCCAATTCGCTCTGCATTCATTTGTCGACATCAAAACGCAGTCGCAGTTGTTAAGTAAGGTTTAATTGCGTCCATTTTTGAACCTTGGCATTGTTCTGTCTTTGGAAATGTCACTCTAGCACAATCCATGGGCTTTGTTCATTTTATTATAATAAGCATAATACATTCATTTTGCATAATCTTTTAATATGATCCTTAATTCCTGTCAATACCTTCTGTGGGCTGATAGGTTGTCTACAATTTTCTGTAATACTTGGATCTCTATTACTGCATTCCCAGTTTTTCTCCAGAATAAAATGATTATTAAACAGTGTTTTTAAATTACCGTCAATGATAATGAGTCTTTATGGTGCATAAAACAAAAATGATTGATTGTTGTTGTAGAATTACTTGGCTTTGTTCTATTATTTTGGTTGTCTCTTCTTTCTTTACATTTGAACTTTTTACATGGTATATGTTACTGAGGAATTTTAAGACTGATCTCAGATAGGCAATTCTGCCACTAGTGAAAAATTGCCAGCAATGAGATTGCTAAACAGGCTGCCTGCTGTCCCTATGGAATCGGTCCCTTCCTAGCTAAAGCAGCGGGATGACGCTCTGTCGCTGGCCAGAATGCTGCTGAATCTTGAGGCATAACTCCACTTTTGTTGCGAAAAAAATATTCCCTCTGGGTGATCTATGTACATTACAAGGATTGTAACAAACTTTGTCGCAGATTCCTACCTTTTGTTATTCTGAAGAAATCCCTGTGTGTTTGTCTGTATCCATGTGGGAAAGTGTGTCTAATGAGAGTGGTTTCATAATTATCAATCAGCTATGCACCTACAGAGCACTAATGAGGAAAGTTGCTGGGCCTGCATCCCTTTAGCCGTGATTTCCTATTGGGAGTATCTCACCAAAAATGAAATTTTTGTTGCGGGGGGATGCCTGAAATCTGACTTGTATCTCAGTGCAGACTTCTGGGAAAATTGGTGAGCCAATCACACAGGCAGGAAATTATGTTTCTGGGAAGCTGTACACATTCTTTGTACAGAACACCTCCAGGTAGCCATATTGCATTGCATCTTCAGAAAATTACAGCGGCTGCAGATTGAAAAGGAAAGGTCATTTTTAAAAACATTCAATTACAATATGACTTGTGTCGCAATTGTATATGCAATATTATTTTTTTCTTTTTATGTGCTATTTTTCCCCCCACAAAAGTGGAGTTAGCCTTTAAGCCCCATACACATGGACCAAATATCGGGCGGTGTCGGCTGGTTCAATAGAAACCGGCCAACATTTGGCCCGTGTGTACAGCAGCTGGTCAGACAGAAGCCGGCCGAATGTCCGGCTTCTGAAGAAGGAGCATGACCGAAAAAGATCTGCCGATCGGCATCCGGTCAGCACTCTCAACCAATGGCTGAGAGCACTGAACGGTGTGTTCTGGTGGGGTGGGGGGGCCTTCACCCTGTCGGAACACAATAGCTCAGCGGAGGAGATCGCTCTACTAACATTGGATAGTTAGTACAGCAGCTCCACCTGAGCTCTTCAGTCTTTTTTTTAGCAATCCTGCAATTTTTCACTAGTGGCAGAATGGATCATCTGACAGCAGCGTAAGTAAGGGATCAATCTTATATAAAGCCTGTGCCATAAGAATTTGTTTGGGAGGCCCACTGGAATTTTACAAGGTGCCATGTCCACGTGTTTTAGTGAAACCGACAAAGTGCCAGCTGGTGCTTTATAGTTTTAGTAGCTGCAGTCCAGCCACTGTGTACTGCTCCGATGTGCTGCCTCATTGACTAAGAAATTAAGACATTCATCCCTCCAGCCCAAACCTAACATGTGTATGATGCCACTTGGCTGAAGCACCAGCATGGACCAGGATGAACCTGTAAGTTATGTCAAAGGCACATCCAAGGAAACTTTTGCTGTAATTACTGCAAAATACATCAGAAGATGCAAACACATACTTAAAGCAACACTATCAGTCCCTAAAAAAAAACAAACAAAATCTTAAAGGATGTTCATTGCAGTAGAAATGCTTTTATACTTACTTCCCCAGTGGCCCATCTTTTCTACCTTTACACCATTCAAAAGCACTGCAGCCTTCATCAGACTTTTCAGCATTCAACATTACTGGGTGCATTGCAGTATGCACAAGAGAGGAGTGTGGAGGGTATGACAGCCGGCACTATGTACAATAGAGGAGTTAATGAAAGTGGGCAGTATGTGCAGGAGAGGAGTATGGAGGGTATGACAATGGGCAGTATGTACAGGAGAGGAGTGTGGAGGATATGACAGTTGCCAGTATGTACAGGAGAGCAGTTTGGAGGGTATAACAGTGGGCAGCATTTACAGGAGAGGAGTGTGGAGGATATGACAGTGGGCAGGATGTACAGGAGAGGAGTTTGGAGGGTATGACAGTGGGCAGGATGTACAGAGAGACATGTGGAGGGTATGACAGTGGGCAGTATGTACAGGAGAGGAGTGTGGAGGGTATGACAGTGGGCAGTATGTACAGGAGAGAAATGTGGAGGGTATGACAGTGAGCAGTATTTACAGGAGACAAGTGTGGAGGGTAAGACAGTGACCAGTATGTACAGGAGACGAGTGTGGAGGGTAAGACAGTGAGCAGTATGTACAGGAGACAAGTGTGGAGGATATGACAGTGGGCAGTATGTACAGGAGAGGAGTGTGGGGGGTATGAAAGAGGGTAGTATCTACTGGAGAGGAGTGTGGAGGGTATAATAGTGGGCAGTATGTACAGGAGAAGAGTGTGGAGGATATGACAGTGAGCAGTATGTACAGGAGAGGAGTGTGGGGGGTATGACAGAGGGTAATATGTACTGGAGAGAAGTGTGGAGGGTATGACAGTGGGCACTATGTACAGGAGAGGAGTGTGGAGGATATGACAGTGGGCACTATGTACAGGAGAGGAGTGTGGGGGGTATGACAGTGAGCAGTATGTACAGGAGAGGAGTGTGGAGGGTATGACAGTGAGCAGTATGTACAGGAGAGGAATGTGGAGGGTATGACAGCAGGCACTATGTACAGGAGAAAAGTGTTTGGCAGTGGGCAGTATATACAGGAGAGGAGTGTGGGAGGTATGACAGTGGGCACTATATACAGGGGAGGAGGATGAAGAAATCTGGGAAGGAAAAGTTTAAAAGTTTGTGGAAGGATGTTTAGGGACTGCGTAGTGGTTAAGCGGGCTATGCATGGATTGAAATTAAGCCAATTAGGCAGAGACCAGCCATAGTCAATCTATGTATGGGCTAGCTGGTTGTACACAAGTCAATCTATTAATCGACTTGAGTACAACCAGCCTGTCAGGTTTTTCCCAAAACAATTAGTGCTGCCAGCTATAGTTAGCAACAGTAATCATTGTATTCTGTGGGTAGGGAAGGCTCCCCACTGGCAGAACATAATAGGTGTTTGGGGACAGGCCGGGGAGAGGGGTCTGTCAGCAGGGGGGTGTGAGGTGGTCACGGAGGGATATCAATCAGCGGGTGGGGGTAGTAACTGGGAGTGATATCTTTTGGAGTAAGGTCTGTCATCTGCAGGTTGGGAAATGGTCACCTGTGATATAAGTTGAAGGGAGGTGGCTAACATGGAAAGTGGCTGGGGAGTGACCTGGTTGGTGGGGAGTGTGAAATGGATGATGTGTTTCAAGTTTCAAAGTTTCTTTCACATTTGCGGTAATGCTTACTGCCCTCTGAAAAGTGATCTGTGGTGGATTGCTTTTCAACAAGTGGTATAACAGGCGTATATGAGGTGCTACTGCCGCCTCCTTGTTTTGTTTTTTTACATTGCTGAATGGTATTTTTACATTGTTGGACTATGCTGCTACTGCAAGCGAGTTTGGCTTGCAGTAGCAGAGTGGCCCTATTGAAATCAATAGGCGAGTTTAACAGGCGGTGCTGTCAAAGATGCTGCAGCTAAAAAAATGACAAAAAAAAGTTGCAGCTGTGAAGTAAAGCATCACAGCTCCGGCATTCGTACAGCCCTGTCCAAATGTATTTTTAAGATTTTGGTCAGGGACGTGCAGTGGGGTCAGTGGCTGGTGAGGCACTGGATTAGTATCAAAGCCAGATACACACAGGTTACATACGCTGCGATCGTTAGAGCGAGAGCAATAATTCTAGCACTAGACCTCCTTTGTAACTCAAACACGTAACCTGTAAGAAATTTTAAAGCAACGCCTATGGGGATTTTTAAGTACCGAAGTTTGGTGCGTGACATGTTAGGTATCTATTTACTCGGCGTAACATCATCTTTCATAGTATACAAAAATATCAGGCTAACTTTAGTGTTTTTTTTTCCTTGTCAAAAGAAGTTTATTGAGTATACAATGTTATAAAGATACATAAAGTAAGTTTACAAGGATCTATAAAGTAAGCTCATTGTTTTACAGTAGGGTTTATATAGGTAAATATCATGAAATTTCAAATATTAAACATTGGGTTCACGTAAACCTAAATTAAAGATATATATCATTTCCTTAGTTACTTTTGTAGGTATTTAAATGATTTATACCTACTATACATATTGTTTACAAGTAGAGTGTATATAGGTCAAATAAATTCTGATAATGAGCTTTAATCATAAGGTGGAGAAAAGGAAAGAGAAAGAAGAAAAAGGGTTGAAAGGTAGAGGTATGGTCCACAAGGTTGTCCCGCTCGTCAGTTTATTATTCTTTTTAGTTCTCTTTGAAGCCTTAGAATGGGTGTCTCTGTAAGTCATTTAATCTGTTACCATGGCAACAGGACAGAGTCATTGAAGTTTGACAGGAACTGTTGTTTTATCCAAGGATGCCAAAGTTTTTCAAATTTTGGAATTTGATTTTGATCGATGGCTACCATCTTAGCATGGGACATTGTATTATTCATTCTGTGAATTGTTTCTGCTAGTACCAATGTAGGAGATTTCCATGCCTTGGCCACTGTTTGTTTTGCAGCCGTTATTAGTTGGATCATAAGTTTGAATTGAGAGAGTGTTAACCATTCCGGTTTTAGATTAAGTAAAGTTAAATATGGATCTGGTTGTATTATTTTTTTAAATATTTTAGATGCAATCACGAAGACTTCCTTCCAGAAGGTTTGGATTACTGGGCACGTCCACCATATGTGTAAATATGTGCCTATTTCTGGGCATCCTCGAAAACAAAGAGCTGAGGTATTAGGTGAATATTTTGCCACTCTAGCGGGTACAAGGTACCAGCGAGTTAGGACTTTATAATTTGTCTCCAGTGCTAAGATGTTGGGTGAAGATGACTTAGATGTGAGCCATATGTTAGACCAGTCCGTGTCTTCTAAAGTTCGTCCCAGGTCCTCCTCCCACCTCTGAACGTAAGAGGGTCTATTAAGATTTGCTACTCCATATAATTGATTATAAAGTGATGAAATTGTACCTTTAGCAAATGGATCTTTTGTACAGATTGATTCAAAAATGGATAATTGGGATAATGGTGTATCCCCCTTTAGGAATGGTGTATAGAAATTTTTGATTTGGAGATATCTAAATATCTCAGAGTTTGGTAGATCATATTTTTCTCTAAGCGATGGGAATGAAAGGAATGATTTAGATGCTATGAAGTCATTTAGTGTCTGAATGCCTGATGTTGTCCAAGCTTTAAAAGAATTTGGGTAGATCCATGCCGGATAAAAGGCCGGATTTCTGATAAAAGAAAGGAGAGGATTGTGTGGAGATTGTAACTGATATTTGGTTTTTAGTTTATCCCAGAGAGATAAGAAGTGTTTAGTTATGGGATTATGAATTTTAAAGCGGTCTTTAGGATCAAGCCATAATAAATTTGATATTGATAGAGGGTCATTTTCTGAAGCCTCTATAAATACCCATAATGGCATTTCCTGTTTTGCATGGTATTTGGACAGACTGGCCAAATGTGCTGCTCCGTAGTAGTTAGTAAAATTAGGGTATCCCAGGCCTCCTTTATTTTGGGGAAGATGTAGTGTGTGTATAGGTATACGTGGTTTAGAAGAGCCCCATATAAACGAAGTTGCTCTTTTTTGTACTATTCTCAAAAAATAGGAAGGAATTGGAATATGGAGGACTCTGAATAGATAAAGCAATTTGGGTAGAATAGTCATTTTGATTGCATTAATCTTCCCTATCCAGGATAAAGGAAGTTGCGAACATTGTTTTATTAGATTTGTGATCTGTCTTAATACAGGAGGATAATTGGTTGAGAATAAGTCAGAATGAGATGCTGTTAAATGAATTCCAAGATATGGGATTGATTTTTCTGCCCATGTGAATGGGAGTGCAGCCCTAGCCGGGATCAATTCCATGTTTGTGAGTGAAATATTAAGCACTAGGCATTTCTTAGGATTAATCATAAGGCCGGATAGGGCTGCAAATCCATCAAGAGCTGGTATTAAGTTAGGACCAGAGACCTGTGGTGATGATAGAAAAAGTAATATATCGTCTGCAATTATACATAATTTGTGTGTAATACCTCCTACTTCAATGCCAGTTATAGTTTGGTTTGTTCTGATGTATTGGGCCATGGGTTCGAGTATAAGGGCAAATAATAAGGGAGATAATGGGCAACCCTGTCGGGTACCTCTTTCGATAATAAAGGCTTCAGATTTGTACCCAGCATATTTTATATAGGCTTTGGGTTTATTATATAATGCTTTGATCCATGTTAAAAAGTGGGGTCCAAAACCCCATTTTTGTAATGAATATTGCATATATTGCCAGGATACTGTGTCAAATGCCCTCTTAATATCGAGAGATAGAAAACATAAAGGGATTTTCCGTTTTTTAGCAATATGTGCCAATAACACTGCCCTGCGTATATTATCGCCTGCCTGTCTATTTGGCATGAAGCCTACTTGATCTCTATGTATTAATTTTCCTATAATGCTATTGAGGCGTTTTGCTATTTTTTTTGCTAATAATTTAATATCGAGGTTTAACAGAGAGATAGGTCGATAATTCACACAGGAAGTATCATCAGAAAGGGGTTTTGGGATCATACAAACAATTGCCATTAGTGTTTCTTGCCGAAAAGAATGTCCATCTAGAAGTTTGTTAAAAGTTTCAGTGAGAATGGGAGAGAGTATTTCTGAGAATGTTTTATAGTATAAAGCCGAGTAGCCGTCTGGGCCTGGTCTTTTGTTAAGTTTTAGTTCTTTTATGGCGTTAGCAACTTCATCTATAGTTATAGGCTCATCCAAACTGCTTTTTTGATTCTGAGATAACTCGGGTAAGGTTATTTTTGAGAAGAAGGATTCAGCCTCTGTAGGATTAAATTCATTGTTTGTCTTGTATAAAGTTGCGAGATGTGAGTGAAATTTATGGACTATTTTAACTGGATTACAAGTGTAAACATTTTTTGATAATTTCAAACGTATTGGTTTGAAAGATTTGTTAGTTGAATTTAATGCCCGAGCCAAATATGTACCTGGTTTGTTTGTATTCATGTAGAAATTGTGTTTGGAGCGTTTGAGGGATTTATCAACTGACTCAGTGAGAAATAGATCGTATTCCAATCTAGATTTTTCCAGATGAGATTTTGTACTCTGAGATGGATTATCTTGAAAAGATATGTAGGCTGCATTAAAATTGAGTTCTAGTTTTTTTGCTAGATTTTTGCGTTCCCGTTTAAATAGTGCCATTTGTCTTTGTATTGTACCACGCAAGACAGGCTTATGAGCTTCCCACAGTGTTATTGGGGAGATGTCTGTTGTATTATTAATTGATATGTATTCCTTTAAAGCTTGTTCAATGGCCATCTGATGTAGTGGGTGTTTGAGCATTATGTCCGGTAAGTACCACGTTGGGTCATGCGCTTTTGGTATGGCTGAGGCTATAGTAGTGTATACTGCATTATGGTCAGACCACGGAATCGGAATTATATCTGATGCAATAATTTCTGGTATCATTCCTATTGTTAGAAAAATATGATCTATTCTGGTGAAAGTTTGATGAGGGTGCGAGAAATAAGTGAATTTCTTTTTCATTGGGTTACTTTCTCTCCATAGATCTACCAGATTGTATTTGGAAAGAAGTTGAGAAAAAGGTAATCTAGAGGTTATTTTGGATGGTGTAAAAGGTGATTTATCTAGAAATGGGAGGAGGACCTGGTTCGAATCCCCACACATTATCACTGTTCCTATTTTGTGTGTATTAATAACTTGTAATATATGTGAGAGGAATGGTGTAGGTTGTTTGTTAGGAGCGTAGTAGGAAATCACTGTGATTGCTGTATCCATTATATAACCCATGAGTATCAGGTATCTAGCTTCTGGGTCTTTAATTTCTGATGATAAGGTGAATGGTGTGGATCGGTGAAATGCAATTAGAGTTCCCCTTTGCTTGGTACAGGCAGAAGCCGTGTAAATTTGTTGATAAAAAGGAGAAATATATTTTGGAGTAGAATCTTTGTTATGGAAAGTACGAAAGGCTTTGGTCCTTTTCTGAGGGACATTTATTCCCTGAACATTCAGGGAAAGTATATTCAGTGGTGCCATGGCAGCAGATCAAATAGTTTTGACTTACTTTTTGTTATGCAGAGCTGACTGCGCAGATCAACCTGTGTGGACTGAAGAGATGAATAGATAGAAAAGAAACCAGTGAATTCTGGAGTAAAGAGTAAACAAAAAACATATGAGATTAGATGATACATTGTATAAATTATTTTTTGCAAGTAATCACAATTTACCCGTGAAAGAGAATAAATTTCTCTCTCAGGGGAATAAGTGCCTTCGTCACACTCCCACATAATATGGTTGGGAGAATGAGGAGGGCTAATGGGGGAACACGGATCTTCCGCTTACAGGAGAGAAGTGCTATGTCAAAAGACATCAAAATGATGTTTCATTAATTGGAGTGCAGAATATAGTTTTTGTTGAAATTATTTATTCCAGGGTGGTTGTATATGGTTAGTCTTGCCCTAGGCTAAATAATTCAGTTAGAAAGGTACTGTTAATAACTTTGGTATTGATGAAGATAGTTTGAATTATTTTGGGATTTTAACCCTTTTAGAGTAAACAATTACATATTTTATTCATATGTAACTGTTTAGATATGTTAACTCATAAAATTGAGGTTGTATTGCTTCAGATAAAACAAATAAACAAAAACATAATTCTAGGAACTATTACTAGGTAATAATATATTTGTTTTAAGAAAAGAAAGAAAAAGCTTCCATTACTTCTGGATTATTGAACATATTTGTCCTAAAAAGTAATAAATCTATTGTTATTACCTGATAATATATAACTGAACAAGAATTTCCTTATTTCACTTATATATTCTAAGGCTATATGAATCAGAAGTAATAAGAAATATAACTGGAATGTAACATGATCCCACACAGTGTGTGACTATCAGAATGCAGTTACATTCAGTTATAAATATAGGTTTTTTATAGAGAACCATCTCTTAGTATAATAAATGAAGAGATATCAGGAATTAGGATGTCAGTCCATTGAATCTTCTTGGTCCATGGATGATGTGGCATAACGGCCTCTTTTGTGAGAATGATGATTCTCATTTTGTTCTGAAATTTTCTGGGTGCTGCCTGAAGGTGAAGATGATGTAATTCTTCTGCGTGTGGGAAAGTTGCTGTTTGTGGGTTCTGTCAGATTTAATTTTAAAAGGGTTTGTTGTAGTTCATCTGCTGATCTGCTTCTGTAAATTGTACCTTGGTAGTTAAATCTGACTGAAAAGGGGAAGCCCCATTGATATATAATGTTGTGGCGTTGCAGTTCCATTAGTTGGGGTTTCATGGATCGTCTTTTAGTAATAGTAAGTTGGGATAGGTCAGCAAAAATTTGATAATTGTGTCCTTGAAAATTAAGTTCCTTTTTTTCTCTTGCAGCAATTAGTATTTGTTCTTTCGTTCTGTAATAATGAAATTTTGTGATTATATCACGTGGGGGTCCATCTTTCTTTTTGGCTGTGAGGGCTCTGTGTACTCTGTCCAGTTCTAAACGTTCAATAGGGATATCTGGCTTTAGTTCTTGTAATAGAGCAGTAATAGTAGATTGCAGGTCTGTCACAGTTTCAGGTATTCCCCTTATGCGCAAGTTTGAACGTCTGGCTCTATTTTCGTAATCTTCGAGCTTAGTTTGAAGTATTAAATTCTCTTTTTTTAATTGTTCCAATTCTGTTATATTTTCTTGGGTTGTAATTTCAATTTCATCCATTTTTATTTCTAAGGCTGCGGTGCGGTTTCCCAGCTCTCTTATTTCTTTGGTTAGTCTTTTTGTTATTTGGTCTGAGGTTTGTTTTAAAGCCTTATGAAGCATCTTTTCAAATTGTAATAATATTACTGGGGATACTGAGGAGGCTTGTGGAGAAGTTTGTGAGAGGATTTGTTCTGTATCTGACTCAAATGGAGAGTCTTGCTGTGACATTTTCTGTCTGTGAGAGCGCCCTGATGCTGTATCTTGTGAGGTGACTGGAGCTGCTTCAGCTGCAGTGAGTGCCTGTGAGCTCTTTGTGAGGTGATTTTTATTTCTGCCACGGTTTCCTCCCAGTACCATATTTCCTGCCCAAACTTTCACAGTTTGTTCCCTGGGGCAAAAAGGTTCAAATGGATACCTTTTGAGCCTGCAGGCTCCGCTTTGTCCTTCTCTTCTCTCCTCAGCGGTGTGGAGCTCTAACAATGCATGTCTGCTCTGCTAGGCTCCGCCTCCTGCCCCCCATTAGTGTTTTTTTTATGTATGAAACAGTTTCTTTAAAAAAACAACACGTTTAAAAAATTGCTGCACAAATACCGTGTGACATAAAAAGTTGCATCGACCGCCATTTTCTTCCCGAGTGTGTCTGCTAAAACAATATATATAATATATATAATGTTTGAGGGTTCTGAGTAAATTTCTAGCAAAAAAATTATGGTTTATGTGTAGGAGAGAAGTGTCAGAATTGGCATGGGTGGCAAGGGGTTAATTACCATAAGTAAATAATATACAAATAATTATTATATGCACTGTGAGCTCATCCTCTTAGTCTGCTGCAAACAGTGTGCCAGCTTGTATTAATACTGGCTGCTCTGTATTTAGCTTCTGACAGGCTGCACAAGCAGACCCGTATCTTCGGAACCAGTGGTAGGGTAGGTCTTCTACTACCTACCCCCAAATTTGGGGTCTCTGTGACCCATGTTCCTCGAGCTACGACCATCAAAGTCTGTTTTTTATTTTTTGGGATTTTTTTTTGGGGGGGGGCAAATGGGCCTATCTTGAGGTAAGGGGCCTGGAGCTGCAGCTCCAATAGCCCCTATGTTAATAGAGAAAGAAAAAACACAGCTCTGAGTAGGTCAATCAGGAACCTCTCCTCCAAACTGGAAGCCTCAGGTGCCAACAATGCTTGTAACGATAAATTGTGAGAAAAGTCCTGGACAGCCGCACTCAAAATAATAATCGCCTTTATTGATAAAAACAACAAAAATACATGCCACAGCAAGAAGTACAGGGAAGCAGACGCGTTTCACACTATAGTTAGTGCTAAATCATTAAGCACTAACTATAGTGTGAAACGCAACAGATTCCCTGTACTTCTTGCTGTGGCATGTATTTTTGTTGTTTTTATCAATAAAGGCGATTATTATTTTGAGTGAGGCTGTCCAGGACTTTTCTCACAATTTATCGTAGCCCCTATGTTAATCCGGCCCTGATTATAGGCTCCTCTCAGTCTCCTCTGTTTTAATGCCTTCTATTTTTTGTTTGACTGTATAATTTGCTGCATTACAATTACTGTACAGTCGATGAAATGTTCATTTCTTTATATTTTCCCCTGAAATCATACACAAAATATATCAATATGGTATAAATGTGTAATGGTCATTATGCTACACCCACTCAAAAAAAACTGAACATTGGGCTTGGGACTGTTTGATTTTCCCATCACTCTACCTATATTTTATATATATTTAACCGTGTGTTGTTGGAATTTACAAACAACAGTCAACCAATCACATAATTCCCTGAACAAAGGAAGCTTCCAATCTAATGTAGCACCCTCCTAGGTAGGTGCTAGAGAGTGCATAGTTTTTTAGTTTCCCTGCTTTACAGGGGGACTGTCAGGCAAACGTAAGTGCTCTCTGCCTAACAGAGAGCAGTGATCCATTGATAGGGACTGCTCAGTGTGCTCAGATGCTGCTCATGTTTTCTGCCTGTTTAACACTGGTCCAATAGGAAGGGGAATATTGGACAGTGGGAGGAAACCTGACAAAGGGGAGCATGGGTGTAGATACAGCCCTGGCCATTGGCAGAGGAAGGTACCTCAAGGCATGCTGGGTGACTGTAATTATAGCAAGAGAGCACAAGTGCACGGAGTCTTCGGATGGAGAGTGGGGTCTCGGAAGAAGGGGGCCCCTCCTCTGTGCAGGCTGCTACGCTAACATCATCCAATCAAACAACATACATACAGGAGCTACTTTTGGCTTGAGGCTAGTTAAAGTGGAATTTCAACCAAAAGGGAAAGTTACACTCTTCCTCCTCTTCTCCCCCCCCCTTCTTTACATTTGGCAAAAAAATATTTTATTGGGTGGAGCAAGTACCTTATTTTGACAGCTACCTGCTCTCCCACTTCTGATCAGATCACCGCAGTGATCTGAGCAGAAGTTCAGACCCCTCCTTCCTCCACATCTTTCTGGGACACATCAAAGGTCCCAAAAGACTGCAGGACCAATAACAAAGTGCAGTGCAGCTCGCGCATTCATAATTGGAAGCCGGTTTCCCTTAGTGCATGGTGCCTGCATCCATAGCTAACTGAAGAATCAGGTGAGCACATCGCAGGATCCAGGGGCCGGTAAATGTCCTTATATTAAAAGTCAGCAGCTACAGTATTTGTAGCTGCTGACTATTTCATTTTTGGGGGGGAGACTGGAGCTCCTATAAGATCAAAGTGTTATTTGAGTGGAAACTGGGGCACCTGGAAGGAACATGAACACACAAACTCCATGCATATAGTGTCCCTGCATTGAAAATCAGGACTGCAAGACTAGTGTTAAAGTGGTATCCAAAAGCACAATCAAGCATCTGACAAATGTTGACTTGGAGGGGAACCCTACAGCTTGTTTGCTCCATCTTTCACCGTGACCGATTAAGAAATACAAGGCCTCCCTTACAATCCAACTACTGAACGCAGGTAAGGCGTGCACCCCCCTCTGTTGGAGATCGGAGACTCTGCCATCCATAGCCCTGTGGTTCTCTGAAGTAAATGAACTGACAGATATGGAAGATCTCACCGCCACTTTACACAACTGGGAGGAGACCTTTCGTGAGACCTGGAGACCCTGGCACAACTTTGTGTATACTGATGCATATCTTCAGGAGGTTTCGTAATCTGCCTGACCTCTTGGATTTAGCTCTACTCACTTGGGCGAGAGGTACCAATTGCCTACTATCTGTTTATTTCTTCTCTCCCCTTTTCCTTTACCTAGTTTTCTTCTCACACTAGGGACACCCACTATCTTTTTCTCCCCCTCCCCGTTTATTTAATCTCTCCCCCCTTGCCCTTCCTTATTTGAATATTAGGTTTTGTTGTGGGTATTACTTTTTTGAATATAGCTTATATCCGGATCCACCTTTATTTTTATTTTAACTTTATGTTTTATCCTAATCCAACTGGCCATCGGGACGCTCTGCATCCCGATACTGTTTGAATCTTATTTTCTAGCACAGCTTGACATTTATGTTTTATGCTAGAGTCACCCTTATAGTACCTTGTGGATTCTCCCAGCTCTACCTGCAGTTCACGTTTCTTAAAACCGTTATATCGTATGTGCCCAACTGATTAGCGTATTGCTGGGACGGTTAATTTGTACATTTGCTGATGTGACCCTTTTGTTCCTGTTACATGATCGTATATAAGTACCTGAAATGAATAAATAATATTATATGTTTTATGTCATTTACTTGGGTTGTAAACCATATCCTCTTTGAAAAATAAAAGAATTAATAAAAAAAAAATCCAAAAGCACATATTGCATAGTTACATAGTTAGGTTGATCTAGTCCAACCTATAAAAGGGAAAAAGAAAAAAAAATCATACAATTCCATATACACAATCCTATATGAACAGTTGATCCAGAGGAAGGCAAAAAAAACCCAGCAAAGCATGATCCAATTTGCTCTAGCAGGTGAAAAAATTCCTTCCTGATCCCCTGAGAGACAATCAGATATTCCCTGAATCAACTTCACCTATAATACAGAATACAGAATATTTTATTAAATGTTAATATCCAGTTATATTATGTACATTTAGGAAAGAATCCAGGCCTTTTTTAAAGCAATCTACTGAGCTGGCCAGAACCATCTGATGAGGGAGTCTATTCCACATTTTCACAGCTCTTACGGTGAAGAAACCTTTCCATTTTTGGAGATGATATCTCTTTTCCTCCAGATGTAAAGAGTGCCCCCTTGTCCTCTGTGATGACCTTAAAGTGAATAATTCAACACCAAGTTCACTATTTGGTCCCCTTATGTATTTGTACATGTTGATCATATCCCCCCTTAATCTCATCTTCTCAGGAGAGAATAAATTCAGTTCCTCTAATCTCCCAGATATCCTTTTTGAGAACTGGTGCCTGAAACTGATCTGCATATTAAAGATGAGGTCTTACTAATGATGTGTACAGGGGCAAAATTATATCTCTCTCTCTGGGGTCCATACCTCTCTTAATACAAGAAAGGACGTTGCTCGCTTTGGAAACCACAGTTTGGCATTGCGTGTTAATATTAAGCTTATGGTCTACCAAAATCCCCAGATCCTTCTCCACTATTGACTCCCCCAGTTATTCTCCCCCTAGTATGTATGATGCATGCATATTCTTAGCCCCCAAGTGCATAACTTTACATTTATCAACATGAAACCTTATTTGCCACAAAGTTGCCCAATTAAACAGTGCATTGAGGTCGGCTTGTAAGTTGGAGACATCCAGTAAGGATGTTATTCCACTGCATAGCTTGGTGTCATCTGCAAACACTGAAATGGTACTTTTTATCCCAGACCCTATATCATTTATAAATGTATTAAAAAGTAAGGGTCCCAACACTGAACCTTGGGTTACAGCACCCATAACCTTAGACCATTCAGAGTAATGCCCCGTACACACGGTCGGATTTTCCGATGGAAAATGTCCGATCGGAGCGTGTTGTCGGAAATTCCGACCGTGTGTGGGCTCCATCGGACATTTTCCATCGGATTTTCCGACACACAAAGTTGGAGAGCAGGAGATAAAATTTTCCGACAACAAAATTTGTTATCGGAAATTCCGATCCTGTGTACACAAATCCGACGGACAAAGTGCCACGCATGCTCAGAATAAATAAAGAGATGAAAGCTATTGGCCACTGCCCCGTTTATAGTCCCGACGTACGTGTTTTACGTCACCGCGTTTAGAACGATCGGATTTTCGGACAACTTTGTGCGACCGTGTGTAGACAAAACAAGTTTGAGCCAACATCCGTCGGAAAAAATCCTAGGATTTTGTTGTCGGAATGTCCGAACAAAGTCCGACCGTGTGTACGCCCTATAAGAATCATTAACCACTACTCTCTGAATTTGTTTTTTTAGCCAGTTTTCTATCCATTTACAAACTGATTTTTCAAAGCCTGTAGACTTTACCTTACACATTAGCCATGTGTGGGGAACTGTGTGAAAAGTTTTAGCAAAACCCAAGTATACCACGTCCACATCCACCCCTCTGTCCAAGTTTTACTTACCTCCTCATAAAAAGAAATCAGGTTTGTTTGACAACTCCTGTCTTTCATGAACCCATGCTGCCTGTTGCTTAAAATACTTTTTACCAGCAATAACTCATCTATGTGGTCTTTTAATAAACTCTCCAGTATCTTCCTGAATATAGTATTTAATCTAACGGGTCTATAGTTACTTGGTAAAGACCTTAATCCCTTTTTAAATATGGGCACCACATTGGCCCTGTGTCAATCCAGTGGTACTATTCCAGTCATTAAAGAGTCCCTAAAAATTAGAAACAATGGCTTTGAAATGCCAGAACTTAATTCTTTTAGGATTAGTGGGTGGACGCCATCTGGTCCAGGTGCCTAATTTACCATTATTTTGTCTAAATATTTCTGGACCAGGTCAAATTTGAGCCACTTTGGATCATTTGGGGCTGTGTCAATACCATCCCCATTATGAACATGAGCTCCCCCATGCTCCATTGTATAGACAGAGCTGAAGGAGGTATTTAATAAATTTGCCTTCTCTGTCCCCAGACACCCACTCCTGATTATTTTGTAAAGGGCCTACATGCTCAGACCTGACCTTTTTACTATTAATATATTTGAAGAATTTTTGGGGTTTGTCCTACTATCTTTTGCATCTGTTAAATTGCAGCTAAACAATTCTTAGATGTAACGACTGCATTTGTTTTCTTTTTTTTATGCTTATTTCCTTTATTTTCACCTGATGATCCTGCCAGAAAGTCTGTGTCCCAATCCACAGACCTTTTTTGGTCATGCCCCTTAGACAGAACCTGGCCTTTTTTGTTCTATTGTACCGGATATTGCACACATGGGACAAATGTCAGCAGGTTTCCATTGAATAAGTTGATGCTGCCCGATATTCAGCCTATGGGTACAGCCCTTAACGCAGGTAGCGTTTTACTGGCAGGATCACTGGGTGAAATCAATGGAAAAAAAAAGCCTGAAAAAGAAACTGAATGCAGCCACCACATCTAAGGATTGTAAGCTGTAACATATTACATTTTTGGTTTCAGGTTCAATAATGCTTTAACCTTTAATTCACTTTGCTTTCCATAATAACCTTTGTTAAAGTATATCTAAACCCCAAACCAAAAATGTAATATATTGCAGCTTACTGGTCCTTGGTGTCATCACTGTCGTGGCTGCATTTGTTCTTTTGTCCTTTTTTTTCCCCAAGCATCTTTTGCGTTATTTTCGCCCAATGAGTCTGCAAATTACACACTTTATGTCCCTGGGTGACCACATTACCCCTCCATTGAATCTATGGAGGGAGCCATGGTTGTCATCCTGAGTTGCTCTGCTGATTTGGACTATACACATCTCTGTATCTTTTCATCTCTATCGAATGGGGGGAAGGGTAACTGGTAATGTACAGAATCTAGCTAGGAAGGAAGATATTCTTCAGTGCAGACAATGACATGACATTTCAACAAAAAAAATCAACACCTATTTTGTGTATTTGGTAACCAACACATCTAAGGACTGTAAGCTGCAATATATTACATTTTTGTTTTTGGGTTTAGTTATCTATTAAGAAGACGCTCATGGTTTACCAAACGCTGTCAATACAATCCTATTCATTATGGGACATTTCTAAGTATGCCTATTAATTGTGTAGGTGGCTGATATTCAGGCAACCAGATTTATTATTATACTATTTGACATCCTCTTATTGTCTACCTACAGTTTTTAAGGCAAGCTGCTGCCAGCACTTATAACTGTAACCTTTTGGATCAAGCGCCCATGTGTTAGCAAACATCAAGCATGCCTTCAAAGGTCAGGCAGATGATGCCCGCTGTCTCTCTCCTATCAGTTCATTATACATATGCTGGAAGCAAAAATATATTTCCTTTGATGTGACTTGTGAGACCCTGCTGGTTTAATCCAAGCAGATCATTTGGCAACTATCAATGAATACCTCGCTCTGCTTTAACCACTTCAGTTCTTTGCCTGCATGGTTCACACATACATACATAAAATGATAATATTCAACAAAATAAAGAATACCCATGTATTGTCAAATCTGTACCAAATTGTACCTCCTTTATCCAATCCCAAGTCAAGTTTGCAGCCCAAACTTTTAATACTAAAGTAAACTTATGGGACCTAGGGGCAGCATTTCTAATCTCCACTCCTTATAGCCAAATTGAACACTCCTAATTTATTACTGTAATGTAATCAGGCTACATTAACAGTAATGCACATGCCACGTATTTACATATTATGAGTTTAAAAGCACTGTGCTGTCATCATATAAAAAAGTCACACTGGAGCTCTCACATACAAGCTCTCATGCAGTCCGACGTGTCCCACTGAACCCTGCTCTAATCCACATCCACTCTTGTTTGCTAATCAGAGATGTGGATTAGAGCAGTGTACAGTGGGGTTTTTATTAAAATGTTAATTATTATGGTTTACTTGACCTTGGCGGGCAAGTAGCACAGCCTGGATGTTGGGCAGGAATCCTTCCTGGGCGTTGGTGATGCTGCCCAGCAGCTTGTTGAGCCCCTCATCATTGCAGACAGCCAGTTGTAGGTGTTGAGGAATAATGCAGGTTCTGTTATCGTGGGGGGCTTGCTCGAGGATCTCAGCTGGCAGATACTCCAGGACGGTGGCCAGATAGATAGGAGCTCTGGCACCAACTCACACCGCATAGTTGCAGAGATGGTGAACATGGCTGACTAGGAACTGTAGACCAGCCTGGAATGATCAGGTCTTGGCCTTAGCCGGAGCCAAGCCTCCTTGTTAACCATGTTCAGAGATGATCAGATTATTAAGTCTTCACTCTAATGGCATATAAGAGGTGGGCTGCTGATTGTGTATGAGACCAGCATTCTGACTCTCCTACCTCTGGAAGCACAGGGTTTTTTAACCCTTGCTGCAGCATCTAGCAGATAAAAAAGCAGAAAGATGCATAATTATTACTGTATATGCAACCTGACCGTGTTGCAGTATTATATTAACATGTTTGATATCATGGCTAACTGTCAACAGTTAGCCATGAGCAGCAAATCCTCTTTTATGAATATGTTGAAAAGTTTCTCACCTGAAGGTGCTATCAGTCACAGTATTTCCTGTTGTAGGATGACAACGCTAAACAAATGCCTTGCAATTACTGTAGCAACAACCATCTGCACACGCTCCTTCAGTTGGCCATTGGGTTGCCTATGAGATCTATCAGGTAGGTCACTGATCTGAGGTGGGTATGCAGATTAATATTTTGGAACGCACACATTGTTCTTGCTGCATACTTGTTCCAACTACATAACTCAGTAACTCACCTTCATATCCAAAGGACTTTTGACACATTCTGTCTTGACACATAGGACAACAGGTGTAACCACAGCATGTGGTGAAGGGGGACAAAGGCATACAATACAATAGGAAATACACTATATTGTCAAAAGTATTGGGACACCCACCTTTACACGCACATAGACTTTAATGGCATCCCAGTCTTCGTCCGTTGGGTTCATTATCGAGTTGGCCCACCCGTTGCAGCTATAACAGCTTTAGGAGTCTGTCTATGGGAATGTTTGACCATTCTTGCGGAAGTGCATTTGTGAGGTCAGGCACTGATGAGAAGGCCTGGCTTGCAGTCTCCACTCTAATTCATCCGTAAGGTGTTCTGTCGGGTTGAGGTCAGAACTCTGTGCAGGCCAGTCAAGTTCCTCCACTACAAACATGCTCATTCAAGTCTCTATGGACCTTGCTTTGTGCACTGGTCCAAATCATTTGGTGGAGGGGGGATTATGGTGTAGAGTTGTTTTTCAGAGGTTGGGCTTGGCCCCTTAGTTCCAGTGAAGGGAACTTTAAGGCTGGGTTTACATTTAAAACAGATTGCGGCTGACAGCAGGGGTCCGGTGCGTCCCTGTTCTCTGTTTCAGGGATGAACCAGGCCTGAATTATTGCCTGAATTCGGCCCTGAAACGAAGTCAAAGATGCACACTACCCCTGTACAATTCGCTCCACAGCAGCCCTGGAGATGTGTGAACCAGTTCCATTGAGAGCCGTCCACAGTCTCCTGTCATGCAAATTTGATGTGGGGAAACCCACATTCATCTCGCATAAGTGTGAACCCAGCCTAGAGGTGTCAGCATACCAAGACATTTTGGACAATTTCATGCTTCCAACTTTGTAGGGACAGTTTGGGGATAGCCCCTTCCTGTTCCAACATGACTGCGCACCAGTGCACAAACAAGGTCCATAAAGACATGGATGAGCGAGTTTGGGGTGGAGGAACTTGACTGGCCTGCAACGAGTCCT
Organism: Lithobates clamitans; assembly: GCA_037952925.1. Taxonomy (NCBI): domain Eukaryota; kingdom Metazoa; phylum Chordata; class Amphibia; order Anura; family Ranidae; genus Lithobates; species Lithobates clamitans. The sequence continues at coordinate 8,249,287 of JBBGZY010000757.1, read as the reverse complement.
GGCCTCAACACGATAGAACACCTTTGTGATGAATTAGAGCGGAGACTGCCTTCTCGTCCAACATCAGTCCCTGACCTTACAAATGTGCTTCTGGAAGAATGGTCAAACATCCCCATAGACACACTCCTAAACCTTGTGGACAGCCTTCCCAGAAGAGTTGAAGCTGTTATACAGTGCCTTGCAAAAGTATTCACCCCCCCCCCCCTTGGCTTTTTACCTATTTTGTTACATTACAGCCTTTAGTTCAATGTTTTTTTAATCTGAATTATATGTGATGGATCACAACACAATAGTCTAAGTTGGTGACTATAGCTAAGTTGGATGTTTTTTACTATAGCCTTCTGCTAAATGTAAGTGTACCATGTTGTTTTTAACCTAATAAACTGATTTATATACGGGATCACGCTATGTGCACTCTCTTCCAATACTTCACATATATGCATCCCATTGTGACGAGCATTGAGGAAATGGGGACGGTTTGAAGACACCCTTTTAGAGGTATACGAACTCGGCATTCGTTGGATTGACGCCCACACTCATTTTACAAAAGTGAGTGCATCCCCCTTCTGTGTCCTGTCCCTTTTTCCACTTTGGCCGCCAAATACTATATACTGTCTGCTTATGTTTTTTATATACCATCCTGCACACCCACCACCCGAATCGCCTGAACTACTGGATGGGACCCTTGCTTGCTGGTGATTTGTTACTGGATTACAAGCTGTTGTCTTGCAGCAGTAAGGTGAGCTGCTTGCGAGCACAGAGGTGTCCCCACTGAAGACCTTTTTCCCTTCCCTGTGGCTTGTGGACTTGCCTTTTTGGAACTGATGACTCATTGTTTGAGCACTTTGTACTACAAGGTGGTGGGACTGTTCACCATTTATTTTTCTTGGAGTCACCAATAAGTATTTGCTGAGTCACCACATATGTGCTAGTATGATACTAGCCCTTTTGCACTGAGATTTTTTCTTTTCTTTTGTGTCAGTATTTACAATATTTTTATGTGCTAGTATGATACTAGCCCTCATGCACATGGACTTTGTTTGATTTATATATTTTATTTTGTTCAATTTTTCTTGTACCCACACTGTATTTGTCACTCATTTCATAGCTTTTTATATGTTTTAGGCTATTTTGTTTCTTCAGTTTATTCGGATTTAGTGCTCATTAGACTGCACTTTATCACATTTTATCACACTTTTATATTTTGTATAATTTTTTCATTTTGCCTTTTGGAACTGATGACTCATTGTTTGAGCACTTTGTACTACAAGGCGGTGGGACTGTTCACCATTTATTTATTTACTTGGAGTCACCATTAAGTATTTGCTGAGTTACTACATATGTGCTAGTATGATACTAGCCCTTTTGCACTGAGATTTTTCTTTTCTTCTGTTTCAGTATTTACATTATATTTTTATGTGCTAGTATGATACTAGCCCTCATGCTCATTATACCTTTATATTTTGTATAATTTTTTCATTTTTCATTTACCTCTCTATACATTTGAGCTAGCCCCTTCCCCTTCCTCCTCCTTCCTTCCCCTCTTATCACAGCGCAATCACCATTTACTTTATTCACACTACTTTTGTCTGTTTGGATCAGCCATTTAGGTGTTGCAGCAGTGCCCCTTAGCATAGGTATTTCTGACAGCGCAGGAGTTTCTTCATTATTTATCCATTTGAATAGTTATGCACATTGACTTTTTCTGTTATTTTGTCCTTTTTGTAGTTTGCTTCACAATAAAAAAAAAATCTTCAAAGTTGTGGACATGTTCTGTAAATTAAATGATGCAAATCCTTAAACAATCTATGTTAATTTCAGGTTATGAGGCAACAAAACATGAAAAATGCCAAGGGGGGTGAATACTTTTAAAAGCAGTAATATAACTGCGCTAACCCAGTGAAAAGAAACAAAGCTGCTACACAAAAATGTGACAAGTATTCAAATGGGATAGTGTAAAAATGTAGCGCTAAAACAAAAACATGACCAAAAAATATATGTATAGGTGAATACAGTTCAATAACCTGTGGGTAATAACCCACTATGATGTGAATATAAACAACATAAGTGATAAAGTCCCACAATGCAATAAAATGTGGAATCCAGTGCAAGTGAAAAAATCTTCCGGTGTATATTTCATCTGCATGGAAATCTTGAAGTAGAAAAAGTTTAAACACTCTTACCAGAACAGGTGGATTCGGATGCCGGTGACACCAAATCAGACAGGCTTAGCGATCCAGATGGAAGGCTATCCTAGGAAAAGGTGGAGGTCCTGGATCTCAAAGGACATCTCCCCTTGGCTGGAACAGCTGCAGTAGTATCCACCAACCGGAGGGAACCATACATCAAATGGGGGGCATCCAGGTCTGTATGCTGGATTCTGCCATCTCTCTATATACAGATTCCACTGTGTGATCTGTATATAGAGAGATGGCAGAACCCAGCATCTGACCTGGATGCCCCCCATTTGATGTATGGTTCCCTCCGGTTGGTGGATACTACTGCAGCTGTTCCAGCCAAGGGGAGATGTCCTTTGAGATCCAGGACCTCCACCTTCTCCTAGGATAGTCTTCCATCTGGATCGCTAAGCCTGTCTGATTCGGTGTCACCGGCATCCAAATCCACCTGTTCTGGTAAGAGTGTTTAACCTCTTTCTACTTCAAGATTTCCATGCAGATGAATTATACAAAGGAAATTTTTTTCACTTGCACTGGATTCCACATTTTATTGCATTGTGGGACTTTATCACTTATGTTGTTTATATTCACATCATAGTGGGTTATTACCCACAGGTTATTGAACTGTATTCACCTATACATATGTTTTATGGTCATGTTTTTGTTTTAGCGCTACACTTTTACACTATCCCGGGTGAATACTTTTGCAAGGCACTGTAGCTGCAAAGGGTGGGCCAACTCAATATTGAACCCTACGGACTAAGACTGGGATGTCATTAAAGTTCATGTGCATGTAAATGCAAGTATCCCAATACTTTTGACAATATAGTGTATGTTGGAAGGGAAGATTCTTCAGGTGGCTTTTCTCAGCGACAGAGCTAAGATTCTGTGAAGAAGCACCAGGACAGGTAAGTATGGAATGCCATCTTTTGAATGCAATATTTTATTTCATTTTTTTCAGAGATAAGTAAGACTGGCATAAGGAAATAAATCTAAGGAAAGTTACCTGGATTTCTTTTCAGGTAAATACTCTTGAATTTAGCTAAATACTGTGACCTTAAATACATAGCCGTATCAAAAAATGTGTATTTTTTTTTTTTTTACACAGAACTAAGTATGCAAAGCAGGAGAGAAGTAAAACAAACCAAGGGGATCGGAGGCTTGATTCATGTAATGTAGGCATAGTAAGGGGTCAAGGTCTTAAATCACCTAACAGCATGAACAAGCTGGTGGTTTTGATTCAAAAACAAGGTGAAATAGTTGCTCCCGCTGCATATCTTCTATAAGAGATGGAGAAAGGGCCGGACGGATGCTGTCAATAAAGAGAAAGAGGAAAGCAGTCAGCATCCTGAGTACAAAGCTCAATACTGTTCATTGAAGCTGTCCAGCTGTGAAGTGTCCACTGCTTAAGGCTTCTGTAGCTAAGAATTGATTTGAAGGTGTTTTTTTTTTTTTCATTTTTTTATTTTTTTGCAGGAAGGTGAACAAAGCAACTAAGAAAGCAGCTCTGGTTGTTTGTAATTCCCACATAACCGCACACTTCAGTATTCCTTTATAGGGCTTGAACTGAGTAAAGAAAATTAGGATGACGTGTTTTTTTTTCTTTTCTTCTTGGGGAGAAAATGTGTTTGATATGAAGTAGGTCCAATATAGTACTAAAGCTAAAGGATGAGTGTAACGTTCAGTCAATGCATTTTGGAAGGTCAGCAGAGGAAGTCGCTGTGTATTTATCAGGAGTGTTTTTTTAAGTTACCCTAATGGCCCCTTTCACGTAAAGCCCCATCTGGTCCGTTCAGCAGGGGATCCGTGCTGAATAAGAGCAGAACTAGACGCATGTCACTTCTGTGACATCTGTGTCTGTTCAGTGTTAAGTTACATTTTAAAACTAGAGATTTCTGGACCCATATTTGATATATGAGTGGCGGATGTAAACGGACTTGGGTCACATTTGGGTCCAGGAAAGCTTAAAAGTGCATAGACCTTGCCCATTTTTCTTCTGGACCTGGACAAGCTCATACGTAAGTGGACATACATCTAACTGCCCATAGACTTACATTATTTATTTTATTTTATTTCGGATACTTATATAGCCCTGTCAATTTATGCAGCACTTTACATATACATTGTACATTCACATCAGTCCCTGCCCTCAAGGAGCTTACAATCTAAGCTTCCTAACTCACATACATTTACATAGTAGGTTCACTTTAGACAGAATCCAATTAACCTACCAGCATGCCTTTGGAGTGTGGGAGGAAACCAGAGTACCCAGATGAAACCCATGCAGGCACAGGGAGAACATGCAAACTCCAGGCGGGTAGTGTCGAGGTTGGGATTTGCACCAGCGACCCATTTTGCTGCCAGGTGAAAGTGCTATCCACTACACCACTGTACATGGACTTCCAATCTGGTCTGCCTAAAAAACTGACAGGCTGATGTGACCAAACTGTCTGTGTGAAAGGAGCCTTAAAGTGTTACTAAACCCAGGAGCCTGCATTCACTATATCTGGTCTCCCACAGTATACAGAACATGGAAATGCAATCATTTTAGTAAATATAAACTGCTAAATACCTTTTCTCATCAGCAGTATATAGCAGTCTTGTAACTTCTATCAGTGCCTGGTTAAAGCTTGTAGGAGGAGTGTTCATACTGCACTAGCTAACCTATCAGGTTGCAGGACCCCTGGCCCACTGTCTGGACAGTGCTGATTGGCCCTCCCAAGAAAAAAAACCTCTCTAGCAATACACACCAAACTGAGCATGTGCAGCCTGACACCAGTAACTCTGTCTTATCTGGACATGCTTTGGAGACAGTGGAAGATGAGGAGGATCTGTGCATACAGGATCAAACAACCTTTTTATATAATGCAGAGGATTAACCCCCTTAGGTTCCACAGTGAATATAACAAGCATGGTTTTCTGCATATACAGACTGATTGTACTGTTGTGGGTTTAGTAACACTTTAAATTACATGCAGAACAAAGTAAAGGTTCATTTAACATCCTTCCTTCCCCAACAATATACACTCTTCTTTACTTGGTCCCATGCAGTGTTGTTTGGCTGCAATAAAGCCCTGTGCATACTCCAAAGTGACTTAATACAGCTTACGCAGGGATATAGACCCACTCCCTGCTCCTTGCACTGCAGATAAATCATCCAGGTGTATATGTTTTAAATGACTGGTTCACCCCCAGTGATTGTTTGGTGGAAATCACAGTCACTGCTTTATAAATATGACAGTGTCCTGCTGGTTAGGAGAGGTACCTAAGGAAGAGGAAAAGAGTGAGTTTTCCTTATAGGGTGTCTCTTCTGCCAGTTTCTTGGAGCTGTCTTCCACCAGCAGCCGGATAATTGTAAGAACCTTTGGGATCACAGGGTGACCCAGATATCTGATATCTCCTCCAAGGGAAGTGCTCCTCTAGCATTCTGTGGTCTGTAAGCTCCTATCAAACTACTATTGGAAAGTGCTATTTTTATAAACATTACCCTCTTATGCCTAAAGAAGTGTATGACCTGCAACATATTTAGTGCTATTGCTGTAAAATGCTTCATTTCTGTGATCATTCAGTTTCTACAATAAAAATAATGTTTAAATATCGCCTCCAAATTCTCAGGTACACCAGCTAGGCCCACCTACATGCATGGGCAAAAGAGAAGGCACTTTAAATCTGCCCTGGTGAACAAATTGCAATTAGTGGGTGTAAAGATATGATTATAGGACAATACATGTATAGAAATGGAGAAGCATCACCTATTTGAAAAGTAGAGAGAGGTACGGAGGTTATGGATTAGGGTGTACACATTGGTCGATACGGTTCTCCTTGTGAATTTACGGAAAGACCCATGGGAAGCTCTTTTACATAAACCTATTGCAGATGCCACCTGTCGGGAACGCACCCTAATTACTCACATTTCTATGGCGACGAAGCAAACTATAGTAGAAAACACCACTTCTTAGCTTTGAAGAGGTTAAAAACCAGGTTCATGGTACACTCATTAACAAAAGACTGACGGCGATCTTTAAGGACAAGTTTGACAAATTCCAATGGATTTGGCAGCTCTGGATGGACCACTTTCCACCTTCTCAAATGACCTCCCGATTCTTAGTAATGTAGAGGTTCCATGTGGTACAGGTTCAAAACCCCTGGGGTGCCTGTCTCCCTCCCTTTTCTTTTTTCTCTTTTTCTCTATTCTCCCTGCTTTTTGCCTTTACATGCTTCCTCCCCTCTTTGATGAGCTCCTGTTAGCTCCAGGTGAACAGCCTAGGCATTAGCCTTCTATTTTTTTAATTTTTTTTTTGCGCCAGGCCTTTTGCTCATATCTTTTATTTATGTCACAAAATCTCTAGGACTTTGGTAGTTTGATACATGATATTGATTCGATTGCCTGGATGTTGCCTTTTTGGCATTTTCTCGCAAATAAATAATCCTTATATCATAGATGCTCAACTTACTCTTACAAAGTGATGTTCCAAAAGTCCTGCTTTATCCATGACAGATTGCGGTATAAGACTGTTGCCGTTCTCACTTTGTATTTGGGGAGCAGTATTTGTACAAACTAAATTGATATTTTTTATGTTTACATTTCATTACTGTGCTGTTTTTAACCTCTTTTGTTATATTGAAAACTTTCGATAAAATTTCAGTAAAAGAAAAGTAGAAAGAGAAAAGGCACCAATGCCTCGCAACAATAAAGTCTAAAAATGTGAAGGGAAGGTGTTTTAGTTTTGATAGATGCTGGAGAGTGAATAAAAAGCATAACTATATCTACTCTTAAAACTTTTATTTTAGGTTAGACAGGATAGGTAGGAGGAGAGGGGAGGGAACATTTTTAAGAATTGATATAGTTAGGCTTTTCGTCCACTTTAAATCACCTGATATATTTGTGTATGTCTTGGAGACTTTAAACTGTGATATCTGTTCACTTAAGTCTGGGTCTGTATCCCTGATGGAGCCATTAATGGAAGAATCCTTGTTGGATTGAAGATTTTGATAACATTTTGGTAAATATTTGAGATTCTTTTAGTGTAAAAATAATGTTTGTCATTTGTCTATGTGAAATAAATGATCTTGCATTATAGCTTTTAGTGATAAACTGTATGCGTTACTCTGTATATTTTGCTGTGAAGTACATAGGTCTGATAACTAAGAAAAAAATTCTTTGTGTAATTTTTTTTTGTGGTATCTGAAGTATATTACTGTCCTTTGCTTGTTCTCAGTAACAGTTGCCATTTCTCCAAATTGTAAAGCCTTGGCTACATACTATTGTGGTATGAACGGGGTCAAATATCTGTAGGCACCCCTTATATGCTGAATAGGAGAGGCAACCACTCACTGGAGATGATTTGGAAGACCTGCATGTGGAGCAATTAGAAGTATTGGACATCCTAAGGTTTAAAAATATATACCAGCTATAGCCTTCCTGAACTAATTTTTAACTTAGATCCCTGCTAATGTTTTTCCCTTGAAGTCATTGTAAAGGATCTTTAAAAAAATAAATAAATAAATAAATAACATTTCATACTTACCTCCATCTTGCACAGAGTTTTGCACAGAGTGGCCCCGAACCTCATCTTCTGGGGTCCACCGGCAGCTCTTGCGGCTCTTCCTCGCATCAGATAACCCCCTAGGAGAAACGCTCTCCCAGGGGGGTTAACTTGCGGGTGCGCTCCCGAGTCCAACACGAATGCCGGACATGGCCCCGCCCCCCAGCGCTCACGTCATTGGATTTGATTGACAGCAGCGGGAGCCAATGGCTGCGGTGCTATCAATCTATCTAATCAAGAGCTGGGACCCCGTGGAGAGAGGGAGAGCGTGTCTCCGCCAACAGAAATTCGGGGCTCAGGTAAGTAAAACGAGGGGGCTGTGGGGCCGGTCACTGCCAGGTGTTTTTTCACCTTAAGGCATAGGATGCCTTAAGGTGAAAAAACACAAGGGTTTACAACCCCTTTAAACATTATAAGGATTTGAGGTGTTTTTAAAAAGAGTTATATGTGGTATAGGAGGGAGGAGCCGAGGCCATGACGTCACGCCGCTTCCTTGCCGATATATGGTGGTGAGCTGGCTGATGACGGTATCATTTAGCGATTTGACATTTTGTTTTGTGTAAGTATATTCAGTTGCGGGGGATTTAATAAACCGTTAAAATCAAAGTACACTATGTTTGTGCCTTTGTATTCCATGTGATTGCATATGGGGGAGTGTATGAATATGCTGGAGAGCAGATGGTGTCTCTATCCCGAAGGGACTGAGGAGGATTAAGGAGGTGTTTTCTGAGGAGCTACTACATTGGGATTATAGAGAAGAGCATGATAAAGGTAAGCTGGTTTTTCACCTGGTGGTGGAGATGCACAGTAGCATGAAGAAGTAGTGAAGACACTGTGATTTTTTTTCTTTTCACTTTATGAACACTGGACGACTTTTAATTTTACTATTGGAATTTTCTGGGGTTTTTTTAGTTTTTAAATTTTTATATTTGATTTTATATTTTATTGTCGCTGCTTGTATTATGGTAATTGATATATTTAAGGTATATAATTGTATTTGGAAGGTGTTGCGCTACACTATTGCGTTATAAATTATATGTGGTATTTACTGCATATTTTTACTGTGTAACAATATGCAGCACACACTTCTAGATGTTTGACTAAAACCTTCTCCCTCTGTTGTCACTGCTTAAGGTGAAAGGTTCTTCATGGTTCGGGCTCTCGCTGAACCTGATTGGCCGGATTAATCTGATCAAGATGATGCTCCTTTAAAGATTTATTTCCTTATTTTGAAACTGTCCGACCTGGGTCCGTAATTCCTTTTTCAAAGAAATAGATCACTGTGTGGGTTCCTTTATTTGGAATGGTACTCCCCACCCTTTGGCTAAATATACGTTCTTCCTTCCACCGCGGCTGGGTGGTTTTGCGCTACCAAATTTTCAAGTTTATTTTTGGGTGGCGATTTTGGTGTCCGTTTATTGGTGGTTTCAGAGCTCTAGGTCCAATGCGACTACATGCCTAGAGGTGGCTTCTTTGGGGTCCTTATAGTACCTGCGTAATTTAATATATCGGAGTTCACAGGTGTACACTTTTGTTCCAGGGCTGACACGTACCCCCTGGTGGGTTTGGAAGGCTGCAACACAGATTTATTAGCCTGGTCACTTGTCAAATGCTCAACCCCTTTGGGGTAACTCTACACTTCTTCACCTCCGTACCATTACGGATCCTGAGGTGTGAGCATGTTATAGAGTTAGGACTCTTAGGGACATAATGCCCTCAGGTACTCTGCTATCTTATTCCCAAATGTCTTGAGGTTTCTTTGCCGGGCTGGATGTTGCTTTGATACTTGCTGTAAGGTCCCAGTTCCCTCAGTTACCCTCCCTCCAAGCTGATCCCATTGAGGAACAATTTTTTCCCCTGGTGATTTAGACAAACCTCTCTCAACCCTTCAGGCCCCTTTCACACTGGGGTGGGAGGTGCATGGCAGTAAAGCACCGCTATTATTATTATTATTTACTCCCCGCTAGCGGCCGAGAAAGAGGCCACTAGCGGCCTCTGTAGAGGCGCCTCTGTAGAGGCGCTTTGCCGGCGGTATAGCCGCACTGCCCCATTGATTTCAATGGGCAGGAGCGGTGAAGGAGCGGTGTATAAACAGCGCTTTCACGGCTCCAAAGATGCTGCTAGAAGGACTTTTTTCAGCGTCCTGCTAGCGTGCCGCTACAGTGTGAAAGCCCTCAGGGCTTTCACACTGGAGACACAGCAGCGGCTGTTTCGGGACGGTTTGCAGATGCTATTTTTAGCACAATAGCACCTGCAAAACGTCCCATTGTGAAAGGGGTCTTATAGTGCTCTCCTCTGTGTTGACTCACCTAAGTGTGGGAGTACTGGAAGAGTGGTATCGCCTCTCTGGATAGGGAGTACTGGGAGGACTGTTTGGAACAGGGCCCTAGGCTAGTTGTTTCCTCCAAGGATAAATTAATTCAAGTTAAATTTCTTCACTGAGTGTACTATACTCCCTCCAAGCTCCATAGAATGTTCCCAGATCGGGACCCCCTCTGTTCCCGTTGTAGACTTCAATCTGGATCTTGTTTCAATATGTTTTGGGAGTGCCCTTTTATTGTGACATATTGGGCTGCTATTTTTGGGCTGCTATTTTTGAGGAAATTATTATTATTATTATTATACAGGTTTTATATAGCGCCAACAGTTTGCTCAGCGCTTTACAACATGAGGGCAGACATTACAGTTACATTACAATTTGGTACAAGAGGAATAAGAGGGCCCTGCTCGTTAGAGCTTACAATCAAAATTTAGATTACAATTGATCAACTCTCCCTCTCCGTCCTTAGCTTTACTGGGAATTCAAGATAACAAACAGTCTCTACATACTAAGCTCTTAATATCATATCTCCCTTACTATGCCAAAAAAGAGAATAAAATGGTCATCCATAACGCAGCCTGAAGTGTCCTCATGGAAGGTTATGGTGAATGCGGCCCTCTCTCTGTATAAGTTAAGGTATATGAATAGGGGATGCCCCTGTAAATTTTATAAGGTGTGCCCCCCTGGATCCTGACCTGAGGTTCTCCTGGTTTGGGTGAAGGGTCTAATACAAGATGGGAGTGTCCTTCCCATTGGCCCCTTTCTGTTCCCTTTCCTGACTGTTTCTTTAGGTTCGTCTCCTGCCCCCCTCCCTCCCCTTTCCCTCTCCCCCCTTTTCTTCCCACCTTTCCCCCTCTTCCCTTTCCCCCTCCCCCAACACATAATGCTCCTGGGTCCACCTATGTTCTCCTGGTTTGGGTGAAGGGTCTAATACAAGATGGGAGTGTCCTTCCCATTGGCCCCTTTCCTCTCCCTTTCTTGACTGTTTCTTTAGATTTGTCTCCTGCCCCCCTCCCCTTTCCCTCTCCCCCTTTTCTTCCCACCTCCCCCCCTCTTCCCTTTCCCGCTCCCCCCAACACATAATGCTCCTGGGTACAAAATGATTCTTCCTCCTATGAAGGGGGTCCTGGTACTTACTTACAAGTATGGTATTTACATATTTTTCCCATGAATTGTTATGCTTAATCTGCCTCTACTACCTGTTCTCTAATGCTTATGATTGCTTGACATAACTGTATTCTACGTGCACATACCTTTGTTTAGTGCTGTACTAGACAATGTTTTTGTGCTCTGTTTATGCTGTACTGCTACTGACTGAAATAAAGCTACCCTGTTTAAAAGAAATAATTAAAAAAATATGCAGCAGGTACCTGGTAAATGTTTTTTAAAATAAAAGAAATTGGGCCATCATCACAAAAACCTGCTCAAGTTGTACATTAAGGTTGGCTATTATCCAGTCTTAGGTCTCATTTACATGTCTTAAATAGTCATGCTACAGCAAGTATACCATGAATATCTATAGCTGGGATCCCAGGTGTTCCAGTTATCGGCAGCTGCTCAGCCTGTACACCTGAGTGACAGGTTGAAATGAGCTAAGGCTATCCACTGCTGTTAACCCACATCCAGTGGTTACCTGCAGTTAGGGGCAAATGTCCGACCCTGGATGCAGAAAGATTGCATCCAAGGGCAGACATGTATCCCTAACTGCAGGTACCCACAGGATGTGCAGATGCATGTGGGTACATGTTAACAGCAATGGACAGCCTTGGCTCTTGGCTCTCTCGGACTTGACTGCCCATTGTTCCATTCAAACTCACCTTCACCCACAAAAGCCGGAACCATACGGTTTACAACTCGGAGGGGGCCAAGTTAACCCTGGAGGCGCTGCACCTTTTACCCTAGGGGATATCAGCCTGGTACAGCATTCCAGTGCACATCCTCCTTCCAGCCAGCTGGGTCAATTCTGGGACAAGGTTGGAAGCCATAAGCACTCCCTCCCTAGTACCCCTCCACAATCAGAATCCTCACGCTCTGACCTGGGTTGAGACATGATGAGCGGGTAAGCCTTGTTTCTCTTTTTATTTTACAGCTTGGCCGTTTGGTCAAGAACCCCTCAACCTGGTCGGTGCACTGGCCTTGACTGCCACCTTTTTATTTTTGACAGACAAGCAGACCATTGCTAAAACCTTGAAGAAGCCTAGAGTTAATGTATTAGAAGTTAAGGAGCATGTGAATACACTATTAGGTAATGAAAAAATGACTAGCATTTTAAAGACTCCCAGGTTACATTTTCTTGAAGTTTGGGAACCCTGGCTTTACTGTGTTTTCTTCTCTGCACCCCTCTTGTGTCAACTATTTATGGTTCCCCTTTTTTACTTTTTGTCCCTACTCTGAGGAGGGAATACCTAGTCCCTCTGTCCTTCCCTCCCCCTTTTTCCCTCTGTTGGTCCCCGCTTCCTCTTGCTGGAGCAGAAAAATCTTTGTGTACATTTTTGATTAGATTCTTTGATACCATCTGTGCACATTTTGGACATTTTATTGTTGTTCTTCATTCTGCATCTCTTTGCTTTTATGTTGTTAGTGTATGCTGACCTATTTCCCATGTGTGGCCTCTACTGTTTCTTTGCGTTTTGAAATTAATGAAACTTATTGAGATAAAAAAAAAAACAGATAACTAAATTCCTCAGCCATGCTGTGCTCTCTCTATTTTTTTTAAAACAGATACAGTATATACTCACCAACAGTATGTTGTAAAGCTTTGTATATATAAAATGTCCTCAGCTGCTGTACTGTACTGAGAATTGTTTAAAACGTTTCACTCAATTCAGTTACTTCTCTACTTGCCATCTCTACATCCAACTGCTACACATATATTTTCAAAAATGTATTGTTTTTAAAGGCTTTACAGCGTCAGGGCAATCTCTACACCGATACAGTGTTCCTCTAAAATAGGTAGACACTGAATAACAAGTTTAGTCTCGCTTTTGTTAGTTGAATAGCACTTTTACTAATACAGGTCTACCAAAGGGACCTAAAAGAGGGACAAATTAGTGGGCAGGAGGGACAGAAGCATTTGGTTCCCAAAGAGAAACCTTTAAGTGTGTTTCCATTGCTCAGATGGAATTCCTACACCTGCTCCTCTTGTCCAGCCTTCACACTTTTCACTGCACTATATGTTCCCAACCATACCTATATGGGCTGCTTGGACCAATGGAGGGCCATGTTAGCAGTCCTAAATATCAAAATAACCTGAAAGGGGCAAACCACTGGTTTTGAGTCCATTTTATTTGAATGATTAATTTTATTAAGGATCTGTGTTTTAAACAGATATTTTGTATGCTTTTTTTTCTTGCAATACTATACATAAAATCTTTCCTTGACAAACATTTAATACAGAGCACACCTATGATACAGAAGGATTCAAAGAGCAAAGAAATCACTACAGAGACTGTTCGTTATCAGACTCTCTGTTTCAAATAAACGTCTTAGAAGCCATCTGCAAAGGCAGGCAGGAGTAGAAGATAGGTGAGCCACTGTCCTAACTTATTCAATTATACAGGAAATAGGATTAATTCCGCGCTTAGGGCTAATAGGTAGGTATGCAGCCTCCCCTGATGGCACTCCCCACAAACTAAGGTTAAAAAGTTAATCAGGTAATAGGTAAGGGGGGAAAATGGCGCTCCCTATAATGATGGAAAACTGAGTTTCTACAAGAATGTTTGATGCTACATTCAAGTGTAGATATGCTCCACCCACCTAAAAAATAATAAAATAAAGTAAAATAAAATAAAATAAATATTGTGTGTTTGTGTCACTAAGTGTGTATATCCTTTAACACAAAAAGGAGTGACTTATATATGTATGCTACACCTTAAAAATAAAAAAAATAAATATGCCTCCCCCAGTATAGACAAGGTGTGTAATGCGTGTGTCACTATGTAGGAAATGCAATAACGAAACACCTGGTGCAACCACATTAATCGGGACAGGTCCTACAATAATGCACCAACACTAGAAAATGGAGATTCCTCCACAGGGATTTCCAACTAACAATAAAGTGACAACCATAAAAAATATATATACACAAACGATAAATGTCCAAATCACGTATGAGATTCCACAATTGTGAAAGTGAAGTGCTAAATTGGCAAAATGTGCAAAACAGCAAGTATGATAGACAAAAATGATACAAGTGGTCATAAAATAAAATAAAAAAAACCCTCCAAAAATGGCATAGTGTTCATTGCAGAAAACTAATCATACAAAAAATGCCCATGCAAAAAATGCGCCAAAAAATTGTGTCCAAAAAAGATATATATGTATATATAAATGTTCATAAACATCTAAAGTGACTCTTGTGCTCCACACAGCATCCAGTGATTTCTGTGGTCCCCCTCAAGGGTCCCCACTCCCCAACTCCTGGCACCCCCACGGGGGTAGAAAGCGTGTAGTATAAAGGTGGATGAGCTCCTATCCCGGATGGGACGTTCCCACCGATCCTGTATTCAGCACAGCCGTATCCAGGAGATGAATGATCAGCTTTCAGTAGTCACATCCTCTTGAGAACAGAAGAACGGGGCTCCCATAGTGTAGCAATTTAAAACTTTTTATTTGTAAAAATGAATAAAAACAATAGTCTCCCACCAGGGGAGAAAATGCTACAACTGTGGTCAAAGATTTAGCAAAGTCCAGGAAGCGAACGGCACACAGCCTGCGCCTCAGCTGCAATCCGAGCTCCCTGTCAGTATGCTGGGTGTGACATAAGTGCGTAACTCCGGCTTACGCGTTTCGTCATTGCCGTTATCAAAGGCGCCTTGGTGGTTGCACCAGGTGGTTCGTTATTGTATTTCTTACATAGTGACACAAGCATTACACACCTTGTCTATACTAGGGGAGGCACATTTATTTTATTTATTTTTAAGGTGTAGTATACATATATAAGTCACTCCTTTTTGTGTTAAAGGATATACACACTTAGTGACACAAACACACAATCCATATTTATTTTATTTTACTTTATTTTATTATTTTTTTAGGTGGGTGGAGCATATCTACACTTGAATGTAGCATCAAACATTCTTGTAGAAACTCAGTTTTCCATCATTATAGGGAGCGCCATTTTCCCCCCTTACCTATTACTTGACTAACTTATTCAATTGTGTTTATAAATTTCAGCTTGGACCTTGCACAGCCTGGATAACATAGGACAAGGAAGAGTTGTACCAGCTGCCCGCATAAGAAAATACAAAATATTCCCAAGCAATATTGCATCTTTTGCTTTTTGTATCCGAATGATTCCCAATTATACCCTCACATTCAAGCTGGGGCTCCGTTAAAAAACGAAGGTGATTGTAAAGGCAAGGTTGTTACTGCAAGGTAAAAAACCTTCTGCATGCAGCTTCCCCCGCACCCATCCCCAAAGTACATAGCTGAGCCCAATCTCAATCCAGCAATGTGCACAAAAGCCGAGGTTCTCCCGCTACCACTGCTGTCAATCAGAGTCAGTGAGGAGGGAGCGGGGACAGGGCCAGGCTCCACCCTGTATGTCTTATGTACACACAGAGAGGGGCTCGAAAGCAAGCGGCTAGCTATGGGGGCACTTGGTAGGGGGGGTGAGCCAGGAGCACTAGCAGGGGACCCGAAAAGATGCAATGCAATGTCAAGCTGTAGCAAGCAAAGCCAGCAGACTATTAGCATTAGCAAAAAGTAGTGTAGTGTGACAAAAGACAATAGACAGTTTTTGACAAGTCCTTTATTAAAAATGTCTTCTTCTTCCTCGCTTCTTCCTCCTCCGGGCTTCTCCTGCTTCTTCCTCCATTCTTCTCCTCCTGCTTCTTCTCCTGGTCTTCTTTCTCCTGTCTTCTTTGTCCGGTGTTCTCCTTCCTCCGCCACTCCCGCCGACGACCCCCCTCGTGACCTCACAAGCCCTTCATCCCCCGGGCGGTGAAGTCATGAGGGGGCGGGGCCTCTGAATGGCTTGACATCGGTACAGATAAATCAGCGGGATTCAACATCAGAGGAGGGTTCTCAGTGGGAGCGATGGCGGAAAAAGAAGAACACCGGACAAAGAAGACAGGAGAAAGAAGAAGACCGGAAGAAGTGGGAGAAGGAGAAGAACAGAGGAAGAAGCGGGAGAAGCAAGAAGCGGGGAAGAAGATAACATTTTTAATAAAGGACTTTTGTTTGGTGAATGGGTAGGGGTACAATGTACCTGATACCAATTCACATGGGGGGGTGGGATCTGGGGGCCCCCTTGTTAAAGGGGTCTTCCAGATTCCAATAAGCTCCCTGCCCACAGACCCCGACAACCACCTGGCAAGGGTTGTCGGGCAGAACCCCCCCTGCCCCAAAGCACCCACCCCCTCATTTTGAGGGCATGCGGTCTGGCATGGTTCAGGAGGGGGGGGAAACTCTCTCATCCCCTCCCTTTCCTGACCTGTTGGGCTGCATGCTCAGATAAGGTTCTGGTATGAATTTTGGGGGCCATGTAAAAAAAAATTGGCATGGGGGGTCCCCCAGAATCCATACTAGACCCAAGGGCCTGGACCTGAGGGGCCCCACGCTGTTTTTTTTCACAATTTTTTTTTAACATTCAGCTGTCAGTGAGTAAGCCCACTGATAGCTGATGACTCATGGTTATCGTTGACTCATCATTGTTAAAGACGCGACCAGCTATATACATTGTTAAAAAAAACGCAAAACGCTAATCGTGGTTAAAACACATGTCCAAAAACGCGGCAAGCGCAGTAAAATGCACTGCAGAAACGCTCAAAAGCAACATGCATAGATGTGAATCAAGCCTTAGTGAACACAACATACAGGGATATGATATGGGAAATGACTATCGGCATTGACACATATACACCTACACAGGTTCAACTGGATGGACTAGTGTTTTATTCAACCTTACCAACTATTAAACTATAAGAGGAGGATTGGGGCTGTTCCTTGCAAAACCATTGCACAGAGCAGGTAAGCATAATGTTTATTATTTTAAAACAACAACAATAAAATAACCTTTAATATTACTTAAGCCTTTAACCTGCAGATGGAGCAGCAGGTGCCACTGCAGCCTGAAGGCAGCATTAATTTGTTTAATACTGTAATTGTCATATACAATTATAGTATTAAAAATAATACTGGTTCACACCAGAGTTGATAGTGAAGTGAGCCACAAACAAGCAAAAAGGTTGACCGTTGAAGGTTCTGTAATGCTTAGCACTGCTGTCTTACAAAACTATGTACTTTGCTTTCATTGCTTCTTTAATTACTTAAAGTGGATGTAAACCTGATTCATGAAATTTGACCTAGGCACATACATTATCTCACAAAAGTGAGTACACCCCTCACATTTTTATAAATCTTTTAATATATCTGTTCATGTGACAACACTGAAGAAATTACACTTTGCTACAATGTAAAGCAGTGAGTGTACAGCCTGTATAACAGTATCAATTTGCTGTCCCCTCAAAATAACTCAGCACACTATAAGAAGATTGCCAAGACCCTGAAACTGAGCTGCAGCACGTAGCTAAGACCATACAATGGTTTAACAAAATAGGCCTCACCATGGTCGACCAAAGAAGGTGAGTGCACATGCCAGGGTCAAATCCAGAGGTTGCATTTGGGAAATAGACATGTGAGTGCTGCCAGCATTGCTGCAGAGGTTGAAAGGGTGGGGGTCAGCCTGTCAGTACTCAGATCATACACTGCACACTGTATCAAATTGGTCTGCATAGCTGTCGTCCCAGAAGGAAGCCATTTCTAAAGATGATGCACAAGAAAGCCCACAAGCAGTTTGCTGAAGACAAGCAGACTAAGGACATGGATTACTGGAACCATGTCCTGTGGCCTGATGAGACCAAGATAAACTTATTTGGTTCAGATGGTGTCATGTGTGTGTGTATGGTGGCAACCAGGTGAGGAGTACAAAGACAAGTGTGTCTTGCCTATTCCCCAAACACACCTCCAAGACGACCACTGTTTCACTAAAGAAGTTGAGGGTTAAAGCTGATGGACTGGCCAAGCATGTCTCCAGACCTACATCCTATTGAGCATCTATGGGGCATCCTCAAACGGAAGGTGGAGGAGCGCAAGGTCTCTAACATCCACCAGCTCTGTGATGTCATCATGGAAGAGTGGAAGAGGACTTCAGTGGCAACCTGTCACGCTCTAGTGAACTCCATGCCCAAGAGGGTCCAATTTGGACATTTTCACTTAGGGGTGTCATTTCTTCAGTGTTGTTACATAAAAAGATATAATAAAATATTTACAAAAATGTGAGGGGTGTACTCACTTTTGTGAGAGACTGTATATCTGTAGTGTTTACTTAGCTCTCTCCAAAGCCCTAAGTCCCGTGTCTTCCTGCTGCCTTGTTCTTCTGTTATCAGCATGATAACTTCTGACAAGTTCTCTGATGCGGGAGATAAAAGCAGCTGAAAATTTGTGTCAGGGAGGTAACAGAGACAGATAAGCAGAGAGCTTGTCTGTTCACAGCACAGCTCTGCAAGTATCTTCGTTCCTCTGCCTATGTGGAGTGGGGGTGTGTGCCTTTCCTCCAATCAGCTGCCACACAGTGTAAGCCTAGACTCCACTATCACAGCTGAAGCAGGATGAAAAACTTCTAACAGGATGTTCACTTTCTAAACAGTAAATAAAGCAGAAAACAGCAGATATACATGTAAAACTTATGTAGTGAAATTTGTCTCATCTATGTGTATCATCCTAGGCTGTTCACTTCACTGGGCATAGGAGAGGGTTTACATCCACTTTAAGGGTTACCATCTCATTTATGAAACATATTGCTAAGGAATAAAGAAAGTGAGACAGTGTTGCAGTATTCACAATACTCCACAGACAATGTAACTTTTATTCACAAATGATTGTTTTTACAGAGGTAGAACAAAATACTTTGTATATCTTTATTATATACATAAAAAGAGTCTAAAATCATGTTTTTTTTGCAAATGGGAAATCAGTGGTTGTACACAGTAGTAGTACACAGGTAAGATCTGAAGCTAGTGATTTGGATACAAGAGCATGCAGAAATAAATAGACTACTCTTTGTTTTGCTGGTGTTACACTTGAAATTTCAGATTCTTCATAAAAAATAACAATAAAAAGAAAGGCTACAAGAAGTACCTGGTTTGTTATAGTGTGCATTACGCATCCAAAGGTTTATCTAGGAAAAACATTTTTATTCCAGTTTTCATAACTGCTAATGTAAAAAAAAAAATTATATTTAATGAAGCAAACACAAAAAAATAGGAAAATTATGAACACTTTTAAGTCACAAAACAACATTTCAGATTTCCTAGAGGAGTTTGCAGAGAGAAAATGGAAAATGAAAATGACTTTACAGCAGACTGTGTGAGGTGGTTATTGAATGGGATATATGAAAGTAGAAGCTCATTGATTTGTTGGTTTATATCAGTGGCTTGGTAGTCACTTGTTCTTGGCTCCCCCTGATGTGGTTGCTAAATAGATGCTTGTATACATCTCTCTGGTCTAGACAACATCTGCACTTTACACTTAACAATGGTAAGAAACATTTTCAGAGGTCACCTAGTAGCATTTACTGTATATATCTTGGAAACTCCACTGCTGAGATCTACCTGTCATAGTTCCTCAGATGTCTTTTGTCCTCCTTAAGATTTTGGGTGTTTCCATCCACTTTTGGTGCATTAAGCATGCTACCATACAAAGGTCAAACTAAGCATTTGTTTGCAACCAAATTTTTTTTCTTTGTTATGTTCTATGCTAGAAAAAACTGCTGTATTTGTGTTTTCTTTAGCCAGATAAATAATATAAAATATTGTATATGATTAATTCATATTTACTAGGTTCAGAGACCATTTAGCAAGCTTTAGGCTCAATCCCCCTTTTTATTACTGTAATGTGTCAAGGCTGCATATACAGTAATAAATATGGGGATCGTTTACTTGTTTACACTGACACTAGCCAGTCAGTCTGACAACCTGAAATACTATATTATTATACATTGACTTTACAAATATTTTCCCAGTAACTTTGTAAATGTACTGTCTGCATTCAATCCCAGATAAAGGGGAAAATTTTAGCCCCTGAAACGTATTAAAAATAAAATATTTTTGGACTTACTCAAGTTTTGTGCCACTCTCAGCCATTTAATGCACCCCTAGCAGAGATGGGAACCTATCTGAGCGGTTCAGGCCTTTCCTATTAGAAACCTGAGCTTGTTATGCATCCTGAAATACCTTTTTAAACACAATTAAATAATAAAATTAAAAACTATATAACATTTTAAAGTCATACATTAAATCTAAAAAAAGCTATAAATTAACTATAAAAACTATAATTGAACAAAGCCATAATAGTTTCCTTTTAAAGAAAAAGAGCTAACATTTTTGCCTAACTCATCAATATTTTTATAAATAAAGTTACAAAATTTTCTTTTTTACTTTTTTTAAAAAAAACAGGTTATTTCCCAAGCTCTCTCTTTGAAAACAGCCTGTCTATGGTATTCATATTATGCAGTCTTTGCTACAAGGCACTTCATCCTTCAGCCAATATCATAAATATGTTGTCATTTAGTTTTGTGGCAGAAAGTGTGTAATTATGCCAGGGAGGATCAGGAAGATTAAAGCCTGATATTGAACTTGGGTAACAAGGAAAAATTCCCCTAAAGTTACATTAAACCCTAAACGTTGAATTTCATCTTAAAATGTACCAGTATATTATCTAATGGTGGTGTTGTGGGGGTAAATACCTGGTGATCCTGCCAGCTCCCTTTTCTGAATGGCAACACTACTGCAGATGATCATCCTGCCTCTATGTTGCCACTCACTCTGTGCGTGCTCTGCATTCTTTCTACAGCAAGCTGCCCCATGTGACACTCATTCATATCACATGCAGGGCCCCTCAGGGATCTTGATTGACAGGAGAGCATTTTCTCCTTGCTTCACTGTTCATCATTGCAGTCTATGTGAATTGGTGGGTGAGACGGTAGTAATGTGAGTGTTTTAAATGTAAATACCATTATGTAAAACAAACCCATGGAAGCAAAGTTTGCTTTCATTGGTTTGTGATAAATAATGTTATATACAAATAAATCTCTTTTTATAAAACAATTACATGACCAGTACATGAAAGTAGTGGAGCAGGGAGGAAATGCTTCACTGCCAATCAAAAAGCCTGAGCCGTCCTGCATGTGACATGAAGGAGTGTCAGTGGTGCTGTATTTACAATCTTTCTAATTCTTCAATGGACCTGCCCTGATTTACATATATATTAAAGCATGCACACGTGGTTTTATTGTCACTTTAAATGTAAGCACAAACCCAACCTTCAGCCTCAAGGTACACCAACTCTTTCTATGGAAAACTCTGTTTCTAGCTTTCAAAAGTACATTTTAGCAATCATAATAAAATAAAAATGTTGTTAAAGAAAAAAGGGTCTAAATGGCAAAATAGCAACAATCTGGTTCCAAACATCATACATCTTGTGCTGCCTGGAGAATGAAAGTGACATTGCTTTTAGCTGGTATGGCCAACGATGCTACATTGTGGCCCTGCTGAGTTATTTACACTACCTCACAGATAGCAAGGATAACTTGTTGAATTGTAAGTCTTGTTAATTTGCTGCACATTTTCAATGGCAAGTTGTACACTTGCAGAGCACTTAAAGCACAAGTTCTAGCTGACACTTTGCCAATCTGTATCAAATTTGCGTGGCAACCCTCTACAGTCTACAGCAAGAGCTCTACAAGTCTACAACATGAAAATTCAGCCACAGTGACCCTTGTGGTGGGATGACTATTGCACAACATAACTGAACCAGAACTTGTAGAAGACTTGCAGGGTGTTTGCAAAGAAAATTAATCTGGAGTCATGCAATGCGGACTTGCTGCAGTTGTGCAAAGAAATTGTGAAGCCTGGCAAGTCTAGCAATAGAAAATATATAAAAAAAAAAAAACACTGCACTCTATATATAAACAAAATGGATCAGCAGCAGCATACGTTGTGACAAAAACAATAAGATAAAGGTGAAAAATGCAGCGCTAAAATAAAAAAATAATAAAAGAAAAAGAACCATAAATCAAGTCCATGGGTGTGGTCTTGGTGGTGAATGATGTGGTAAATAAATCATATAGTCCATATAGCACCATTGATGTTTTTTCACCCTCACAGATCTACATCACGTTTACCAGTCCTTTTCGGACTTCAACCATCCACTTCTGTTTCCTCTAGTGTGCGGACAGGACTAGACACTTTATCTATACATCTTTTCTATTTTGCATATTTGTACTATATGCTTTATTTACCACATCATTCACCACCAAGACCACACCCATTGACTTGATTTATGGTTCTTTTTCTTTTATTATTTTTTTATTTTAACGCTGCATTTTTCAGCTTTAAGTCTAGCAATAGCTTAGCAAGTCATTTTTAAACTTGCAGCTCAATTACTTTCTATCTGGGCTATGCACCCTTTAAACTGAAGAGAAGAAAATAATTATAACAAGGATTGGTGATTGCATGTTCCTAATCACATGAAAATGTATGTGTGGTTACTTTGTTATAGAATATGCAAATTAAGCGAAAATTTCTGATTAGAATACTTGGCTATCCTCTTGAAAATAATGAATTTGTGAAATGAGATGGCCATCAGAAGTGAAAAGGATTTACCTCTAGATAGGGATTTTAAGAAGCGGCGCATATTCAAAATAAATGAAGCTAATGGGGGTCTAGTGTTGCTGAAAAGAAGGGTGCATTTGGCATTCTATGCAAATCATATTTAAAATTATACTTAAACATAATTTTAAAGGATTTAATGGATGAATGTCAATATGACTGGAAACACTTGTTATCAGCAAGTCTGTCTTGTGCACTGAAGAGGAACACTAATTAAGATAAAAAGGTGTTTTTCTAGCAGCTATAATAACAGTATCTTGTGAAATTTCTCCTTGTTTTTCTGTATCTAATCCTTGGCTGTGTTTGCGTCCCCATGCAATTTACCTTATTTATCCAGAAAAATCAGACATTCTTATGTGTCAGCGTTTAATGCAGGGTTCCCCATTATCACTCTTCAGTGATGTGCAAGAGACCATGGCAATGTAACATAAAGAAGGAAATAAGCACTGCATATAGCAACATTTAAAAATGTAATTACGACTTGTTTATTAATTAAATAGATTAAAAGGTGTTTATTTATTTATGCCTGAGGTTTTAATTTTAATAGAACCTATTAAAAAGCTAACATTTTAAAGAAAGACATACTTAAAATTTTACTAAAATCTTGGGGTTTTCCTGTTAAAAATAACATACATGTTATACTTACCTGTCCTGTGCAGTGGTTTTGCACAGAGCAATCCAGATCCTCCTTTTCTCGGGTCCCTCTTTGGTGCTCCCTCCTGTTAAGTGCCCCCACAGCAAGCAGCTTGCATTGGGGGCACCCGAGCTGAGCCACAGCTCCCTGTGTCCATTCAGACATGGAGCCGTGACCCGGCCCCACCTCCCCTGTCTCCTCATTGGCTCACTGACTTTTACTGACAGTAGTGGGAGCCAAGGGTGCTTTGCTGCTGTCTTTGCCAATGAGGTGGCCTCTTGTGCAACATCACTGGATCAGATGGGCTCAGGTAAGTATTAGGGGGGATAATGCACACAGGTGGCTTTTTATCTTAATGCAGTGTGTAATGTTTGCAACTGTCCGTGAATATCCATTACGGACATGTAATCTGCATGTCTGTAAGGGACATTCATGGACAGAAGCAAAAATTATGGATTTTACAAAATGTTCATAAATGTACTGAAAGTTGGCAACCCTGCCTTGCACAGCCATTCACTGGGAAGAATAGTGTCCATTCACTGGGAAGAATAGTATATATATATATATATATATATATATATATATATATATATATATATATACATACTGTTTTTCCTTTCATTTCTGTTTTAAACTGAATGGGTTGTTTTACAAGGTAATGGTCCCCTTTTATTTTTTTTTTAACTAATGTATCATTATTTCCATTTTAAGCTGCTACCACCATCCCCTGACCCACTGTAAGTCATCTGAAGTAGTGATGTTGATTTTGGAATAGCTCCAATGAGCCATACTAAAACATCATAACCACCAAGCATCAAAAGGCTATTCTTACCTAATACATGGTAAATGGTCGCGGTACAATATACAGTGCATGGAGAATTATTTAGTGAACCAGACAGTTCTATGCAAATGAGTATGGACTAAGATATAAGGGTACGTTTGTTGATGCTCACTCGTATGATAAAAGGAACTAGAGATGGAGCATAAAACATTGATGCATGTGCGTATATCATTAGCCCAATAACTGTATTTTATAATAGAAGGGACAGTAATGATTGGAAAGTACAGTACCGCACAACCATTCGATTACCCATTTCATCAGATAAGAATTGCCAGACAGACAAAACGGGGTTGACTGCTATGAATTATTGCAGTTGGGTATTTTTCTTCTTTACTTCGGACTGTTTGAAATTAATAATACATATTAGAGTAATAACCTTATTAAGCATTCCCATAAATGAAACGCCTCTACTAGTATTGATGCCTGTTATTATCATATAATGCAGCAGATACTCAGACAGATGAGCCCTAACTGGAAGCCTGCGTAGAGCAACATCAAAGGTACCTGAGATCTGCATGTGTGCTGATGGACCCTTTTATTGTTCTCTGATCTGCATATGATCTACATATGTCTCATGAGGCACTGGCTAAGCTGGTCCAAACCTTAGACAGGATGTGCACAAAGGATACACATACAGCTTGGGTGAGCTGGGAAAAATTAAAATATGTCATTTTTCAAAAATTCTCCTGTTCCTGCATTGCCAAAGAGATCAAAAATGCTTCTGGTGAAAACCACATACAAAGGCATAAAGAATGTGAACAATTCCGCAGAATTTATTTTCTACAGTTGCAAGTCCTTGAACAGAGAGACTGCAAAGTTGGGGAGGGAGGGTTAACACCAGCCATCCAGCTAGTGGCTGATGCTTATTAAACCTTGGCAATGGAGGCTCTATAATGTATATAGACTTTGATGTTCAGCCATTACTATTTAATAGAATACTAGATGCTTTTGGAAAAAAGAGAAGATACATTCCTTTAGTACAGATAACTATGGTTGTTTCTCTAAGGAATAAACTAGTCAGTTTGTATTTTATGTACAAAACCTCAGTGGGTCTGTTTTAGTTTACAAGGAACATTTTTACTTAATAAAGCAAGACGAAATAGATGTAACTGTAGTGACTGTCAATACTGGTAAGCACAGCATTTCATTCTTTTATTTTAAGCTGGTAAATATTCTGCTTGGGCTTTGACTGGCAGAAATATATGCGCCACAGTCCCACCGGACGGCTTTAAAGATGAAATGCTGCTGTAGTTTAAAATGAATGTCAGCTCTAATTGGTCCACAAGAAGTCCCCTAATCCGATTAGCATGACCATAACACAATGTAATGCTTCTCAGGTATGGAAGGAAAATTTCAACATTGGCGTTCATTTGCCATAATTCCATCGCTGGCAATGTACTGTCAGTCCCTCTGGCTTCAATCACTCACATTCAGAGCTAAAGCTTCTTAGGTGTACAAACTCAATAGAGTTTTTGCCCTTAGCACCCACATTTTTGGATGCTGTAAGTGTAACTCAGATTGTAATGTCATAGTAAAGACTTAAATCTGAACTCCAGGCAGATATAAATAAAGCACTCTTTAATTCAATTATGTATTTATTAAAAATCATTAAACCTAATTTATATAGATATAGTATAAGTACCTAAATCTACCTTGATATTATCCTCCTTTGTTCCCTTGCACAATGCTGTCCATCTAATACGGTTAACATACAAGGGATAACAGAGAGATGTTCTCATCAATATGTCACTTCTCATTTGTTCCCAGTAACAGGCGGGGGCAGGTCCTGAACCAGACTGCATTGATAAACTGCAGAAAGGTCCAAGATCTGACAGTGCTTCATAAGGTAAGACATTTTATATACAGTCTGGACTGGACTCTCAGAATTGCTTGATCTCTGATATGCTATAGAGCTGGACAGTGAAAAGAACGTATCAACGCAACCTGCAATTCTGCACGCTTTGGGCCACTGCATTGCTTCTACCCTCTATTAACAGTGTATTTCCATGTTTGCAGTCAAATTTGAGTAAACTTCACTATATGTTTGTTATGTGTTCCCATTCACCTAAATAATGTAAAATCTTTCAGACATTTCTTAGGAGATGGTGTCATGGCAGTTTCTGACATTTCTGATCAATGTCAGAGTGAGACTCACTCTTTTGATCAGAAATGTCAGGCTCTCGTCAATATACAATGCAAGAAGAACAGCTTCTAAATCTTTAACCCTTTGTTTAACCACTTCAGCCCCAGAAGATTTTCCCCCTCTATGACCAGGCCATATTTTGCGATATGGCACTGCGTTGCTTTAAGTGAAAATTGCGCTGTCATGCGACGCTGTACTGTAAACAAAATTAACGTCCTTTTTTTCCCACAAATAGAGCTTTCTTTTGGTGGTATTTGATCACCTCTGCGGTTTTTATTTTTTGCGCTATAAACAAAAAAAGAGTGACAAAAAAAAACTTTTCACATTTTTAATTTTTGTTGCTATAATAAATATCCCCAATTAAAAAAAAAAAAAAAACAAGCAAATTTCTTTATCAGTTTGGGCCAATATGTATTCTACATATTTTTGGTAAATAAAATTGCAATGAGGAAACATTTATTTATAGTGTCTACAAAATAGGGGATAGATTTATGGCATTTTTAGATTTTTTTTTTTACTAGTAATGGCAGTGATCTGTGATTTTTAGTGGGACTGCAACATTGCGGTGGACAGATCAGACACTTTTGACACTATTTTGGGACCATTGACATTTATAGATATAAAAATTACTGTGTAAATGTCACTGGTATGGAAGGGGTTAACACTAGGGGGCGATCAAGGGGTTAAATGTGTTCCCTCGTGTGTGTTTCTAATTGTGGGGGATGGGACTGACTGGAGGAGGAGACATATTGCTGTTCACAATTACTACGAACAGCAGATGTCTCTCCTCTCCTGTCAGAATGGGAATTTGTGTGTTTACACACACAAATCCCGACTCTGACTCTTGTGCCTGCGATTGCTTGTGGCCGGCAGTCATTGCGCCCACCGGCCACGTGCATCGGGTCCCCAGCCGTGCAACGGGCACGCGCACCTACTATGGCTCTTAAAGGAGCCGACGTACCCATACGGCGATTCGCGGGAATGAGACACTTTGCATATGAATGTGAGCTGGTCACAAAGTGGTTAAATGGTGTTGACATCTAGTTTACAAGTGATAATGAGATCTGACAGCACAGTACAGCTAGGGTTAATTATGGCAAACACATCTCCTTATCCTCTCATAAAGAGAACTAAGTAGGATTGTTCAGTACTGGAGTTATCAGAAAAGAGATTCTAAAACGGAAAGTAGCAATGTTTAAATATTTTTTTTAGGTTATGCTATGTAAATGAGAACATGCAATGAATCTAAGGGAGTTGTTATCCCAATTTTGCTGCAAAAGTAGAAATTTACTTTAATAATAGTGAATATCACTGACTGATGTTTATATTCAGATAGAATTAACACCCTGATAGCACCCAGTGAAGCCATTTTGTAAGCCTAACTAGTGTTCATGAAAATGTTGCCTATC
Source organism: Lithobates clamitans (assembly GCA_037952925.1). Lineage (NCBI taxonomy): Eukaryota > Metazoa > Chordata > Amphibia > Anura > Ranidae > Lithobates > Lithobates clamitans. Next base: position 8,221,546 of record JBBGZY010000757.1, on the reverse strand, counting down.
CTGTTAAAGTGACAGAATGACGGCTGGTTTTATAATTTGGAGGCTGCCTCTGCTGCGTCCAAGGGATCAACCTGTTTTAAATAAGCCCAACTTAAAAAAGGTTTTCCCACTTTTACAAAAACATATATATATATATATATATATATATATATATATATATATATATATATGTGTATGTATATATATTTTTTGCACAAATATCGTTCAAGGGACAAGCGTAGTTGAATGTGAATAAATACTATTTTCTGCCCACATTTGTGGAACCCTAACCTTGGATACCAGGTGCTCATTTGATCACAATACCCTTCAAGGTCACTAGAAACCTCTGAGCTTCTTCGGTTCAGAGATTGCAGCTCTAATCCCTAAACCCAAACAGTATATTGGCTGCAATGGAGAGCAATGTACCATATGGCATTACCAATTAATTAGTTAGTGTTCCAATTTTCTTTAGCTAAAAGTAAAAAAAAAAAAAGGGGGGGGCTACATTTTTCAATTGTTTCTTCTGAATATTTAATTGCTTTACCTTGATCTACACATTTACATTTTCAAAATACAGAAGCAGGGTGCTGTGTGTGCTATGTTTATCTTGTGCTGTAGTGCTGCCACATGTACTTCTAGATCAATCGCATCATTTATTTATTAAAGAACGCAGCATGGTTTTTATCTGTCTTATCTGTGTGCTCAGTTTATTGTATAATAAAAATAATAATGTGATCTCAGGTGAACTGAAGCTTGAATATCAATGTTTAGATGTGTTTTTAAGGAAAAAAATGTAAACTGCTGTCTTGTGATTTAATATAATAAAATTACAAATGATAATAAAATTGCCACACTTGTTTGACCTTTATTGTTTTACACAAACCCCATAAAATCTGTTAAAACAAGAAAATACACACAAAAATCAACATTTTTTTTCTTTTTGTATTTTTCTTTTAAGTATATGCCATAAGGCGATGATGATGAAAACAGTATTGGTATATTGGTGAGTTGGCCATATTTACTAACATGGTGCAAAAAGTAGTGAAATGCAGCCAGAATTTTAAATGTATAAGATACTAGCTTTTAACATTCTGTAGTAATCAGACACGTCATTTGATTGGTTAATTAAAACAACAGTAAATCACATTTCTGCATTACAATGATGTTAAAGCAGAACTATGACCTCTATTTAAAAATATATGTGCCGCAGCACTTAATTATAAGGGCCTCTGCACGTACAGTTTTTATTAGTTCCCCTGCAAAGTCTCATAAGTATCTAGTGATCCTGCCAATAAAATCCACCTAATGCAGCTTTCTGTGCGCTATGCCTGCTTCCAATATAGTGAGATGAGAGGACATAGTGGGGTTGGGGGGAGGGGCGTTATCAACTTTCTCATTGTTGATTGACAAGCCTATAGCTGGTCAGTCAGCACCTGATCAAATCTAATCCTGCCAACTACTTTCTAGGGCAGCACTCTCTCTGCTCCTGAAATCCTCCCACTGTGAGCTGCAGTGTCTGGGAGGGGGATCATGTGAGACATAATTTTTTTAAGGCTTGTGAATCACATAGTAACTGTATTTGGGACATGTTTGGACTGTCATACAGGAGACCAATTTTAGAGGGTAACTCAACACGGCATTAAATAAGGCAAGGAGAAAATGCATAGTGTATTAAAATACTTCAACCAATCAGAGATCATATTTAATGTTGATCTAAGATGTAGATAGCTGTGTGGTTGTTTTTCTGGCACCCGGACACTGTTACTTGCTGCACCAAGTTACTAAATAAAGACCAATAAATAAGAAAATGAGTGATTTGGTATCCTGCTCCATAAATGATTATCAGGAAAGAGAAGGAAAGCCAAATGATATCTGCTCACCAGGATGACTATGTTTTCTTCGTACCCATTTGCTAAGTTTCTGCAATTTAATGACCTTCCCACTGGGGGGACAATGCAGACCGCAAGTTTCTATGTGGGTACTATACATAATACACACCAGGTCACAATTTTCAACAACGCTTAAAAGTATTGAGAGAAAGAAAGGGATGAGAGAAGAATCTTCTAGATTTGTTTGGGAATGTGGAACATTTATTGTGGAAGGGCCTTTAGTATTGCGTTCACTTCTTCTGCCACAGCTGTCAGTGCAAACTCAAACTGCTCCTGGAAGACAAAAATAATGGGATATTCAATTTGCGTAATCTTTGTGAAAGGCTTGAACAATCTGTGATTCAACTGTTCATCTGGCTGCATGTTAACTAAGTGGTTAGCACTCTTGCCTTGCTTGTATGCTCCCTTTGTCTTTGCAAGGGGACTCTCCATGTGACCCAGATCCTTCCTACAACCTACCACTCCTAACTTATCATAGGTAGATTTGTTGATGTTTAGGCAGGGGTTGACTTGGTTTGTTTTTGTACTATAAAAAAACAAAAATGGATCCATGATTGAGATTCCTAAGACAAAACTAGCATTTGATGCAGTTAAGAAATGAGAGAAGAGCAAATAAAACCTTTCAGTCACTGATGCAAAACACTGACTCGAATGCCTACCGTGCATATATAGTGCCTCCCACATTATAAGACTCTTCTGAGCATAAGTCCCCTAAAGGTACTGTACATGGTTTAAATGTTAACTTATGCATGACACTGCACACAAAGGACACATGTCTTCATAGGTCTATGCAAAATTGAAAGCAGTAAAGGCTGAAAGTTTTTTTTACCTTACTCGATTTTCTGCATCAAGGTAAAAAACGCCCCATTCCCTACCACCACTATCTCTAAACACCTAGCTGGCTCATGCCACTGCCACCTGCTTCAGTGTTGCTCCCCTCAGTAGTCATAGAATCTGGATGCTCTAATTCCTTGGAGGAGAGAGCTGTGTGTGTGTGTCTATGATGATACCAGATGGAAGCACTCTGTAGCATCATGCTTGCTACAGGAGGACCCTAAAGGAGGTGAAGAGCCTACAGTGCTATTGGGGACTGCTAGAAAAGGATGGAAGCGATGTTTCTGTGCAATATTTTTGCACAGAGTAGGTAAGTGTACATTAGGCTTTAAAGAGAAGTATGGCTTCTTCAAAAAAAAAAATACTCAGTTAGGTGAATGCAGCACACTGATCGCTTGGCTCTCAGACTTCAGTGAGCAGAAAGCCAGTGACTGTTGCTGAGAGGCTGTGCCAGCTGCGGTTCCAGATATTTTGGTGGATCCCAACTGTAAAGTTGGGATCGATCCAGAGCCTGGACCAGCTCAGTGACGTCAGCCGAACTGCACTCTTGTGATCCATACTTCTCCTTTAAACAAGCTCAGGTAGTTTTTTTGTACATCTGACTTATAAAATATGTAGATTTTATGCAGTACTTTTCTAGTGCAGCCAAACAGCATCTAACTGCCTCTTTTCTCTGTTGTGTCCCAACTGCAAACCCTGGTTTAGTGGTAAAACTGTAAGCTCAGTACTGTTGCAGAAATTATTAGTTCTAATAGGACGTACACACGGTCGGACTTTGTTCGGACATTCCGACAACAAAATCCTAGGATTTTTTCCGACGGATGTTGGCTCAAACTTGTTTTGTCTACACACGGTCGCACAAAGTTGTCGGAAAATCCGATCGTTCTAAACGCGGTGACGTAAAACATGTACGTCGGGACTATAAACGGGGCAGTGGCCAATAGCTTTCATTTCTTTATTTATTTTGAGCATGCATGGCACTTTGTCCGTCGGATTTGTGTACACACGATTGGAATTTCCGACAACGGATTTTGTTGTCGGAAAATTTTATCTCCTGCTCTCCAACTTTGTGTGTCGGAAAATCCGATGGAAAATGTCCGATGGAGCCCACACACGGTCGGAATTTCCGACAACACGCTCCGATCGGACATTTTCCATCGGAAAATCCGACCGTGTGTACGGGGCATAAGAAGTATTTTTCAAACATGTGCAGAAATGTTAATTTTCATAGATGCTAATTTATTATGCAAAATTCTTTAAAAAATCTGTCTGATCTCTATGATTAAGCCTGTATTGGGTGAAACACATTAGAGTGGGACGGTCTGCAGGTGGGGGTGCTCTGTGAGAAGTAAAGAGTGAAGACAGGCTCCATTCCGTATTCATCTGATATGCACAACACCGAAACCGAGGAAGAATAATAGGGGTTTTAGAGCACCACCTTTCCTTTGACCATAAATAAAGCAATAGGTTAAAGGCCACAAACAAAACAGGACATTTTTCAGTCCCCCCCTGGATAGAAAGTTCCCTGTACATAAATTGTGAAATCCTCTGTTTGTGTAACACTGTTGTCTAGTCTGTTGCTTTTATACTATCTGATAATGTGCGTTAGCTAAAACCACCAATAGATGTGCAGATTAAAAGCCTGGAAGTCTCTCTGACATTTCTCACCTGCTTTTTTTTCCAGGTCATTGACCAAGAAAGTACTGAAGACAGAATAACAGCATTTCAGCCACGGAATTGGCATGTTTAAAAAGGGTTACCAATGGCTGCCCTGATTTTTCTCCCATTATCAGTTTCTTAAACTTGAACTCCAGGAAAACTGATCAATGTTATTGTGATATCTATCTATCTATCTATCTATCTATCTATCTATCTATCTATCTATCTATCTATCTATCTATCTATCTAGATATATCTATATCTATATATATATATAGATATATATATCTATATACCGTATATATAGATATATATATCAGAATCAGATTTCACCTTAATCTGAATTCTGTAAAATTAAATGTTACTGGTTACTGCAGCTTGCTGTACTTTATACATGACAATTGAACATTGCACTGCATTATTAAATACATTAGCTAGCCTTTCTGATGTTCCCTGGGAACAATGGAAAGCTTTTTACGGTCTTCCAAAGGATATTTAACAGAATAGTTTACATGGACTGTGAACGTAAAGACACTGGTAAAGTAATTTGGGTGGCTGTTTGCCTGGGGACTAGCTCTAACTGGCATTTGTAACCTGATTTTTAATCCTTAGACTCAAATTAATTGAAAAGCCTACAATTTCTTATTTGTATTCTGCTGGCAAATTGTGTGGTTTGTTTAAATCCGTCAAGTCTAATTCTCCTGAGAGCACACAGCCCTGGCAAGTAATCAGATACTTATAATTTACCAGGCATTTCCATGAGAGATTTGGGCAGTGGAACGGATTGGAAATAGAAGAGCGATGTGATTACCGTTTAGCCCACAAAATAAGGAGCTAGCATCTTTTCTTATGAAGCTATTAGCTTTTATTGTTTGGTTTGTGTTATTTGTTTATCGTAATGAAAAATAGACCACAGCAGAAATATTAATGTAGCAAAGCTTGATGGGTTTCAAACAAACTAGGTTTGGTAAATTGTTACTGATAATTTGTTTGGGTGGTTTTCACATAAATACATTTCTAGAGGAGACGTAACGGTAAAATAATGTGGAACTACTGGACCCCATGGTCAAAGTCAACACTGTCTTCTTCTTTGAAGGTGTACAACCACTAGCCATTATGAGTTATTTACTAAGCTTCATGTTCAACATTATAGACACTAATGCATACATATCAAAAGCTGATATTTGGTATGGTGCACATTGTAACATTTTAGTAATATTTTTAAAGTGCATTGCAAGAAAAGTGTATTATGGCCATCTGGCTCAAGATGACTGGATACGTGTTCCTGGATTTAGTAGTAAAAACGTAAAGGCATGCAGTATTTTAAACAGAAATTAAATGCTTGGCATCTTGAGAATGTTGGCATCTTGGCATAAATTGGTCTCCTCTGGTGCTTACACCAACTACTCATGGCAAAATCCCAAATGGTTTAATAATCTGGCAAGAGGCACACGAATTGGAAGCCAAAAGGCAGGCTCCCCCTGCAGTTTCTGAGTACACAAGTGACTTGTAGCGACCTTTAACTGTCATCACTTTGGACACTCTCCAGGTAATGATGTATTTCCATACAGCTTCAGTACAGAAGCCCTGCCTTCATCAAATGCTACATCTAATTTGTGACATCAGTGGTCTCTATCTACAAATAAAAAGTCTACCCTATACTGTACTGCCTTTACCATCACCACGGGGACCAACTCACCCTCTTGAAATCAAATTCATTTTATATTATCGTGAATGCAACAAGAATATAATAACACCAAGCCAAGGTACATGGAATCACCTAAAATTCAAAGACAAGGGGGGAACAGCAATAAGGACATAACTAGAGCCATAGCAGCCTTTGCAGCATCCACTATTAAAAAAAGAAACTGGCTTTGAAAATCAAGGACTATTTTCCATACATCATTTCATCTACCCAGATAAATTTAGTTCTGGCCAGTCACCATGGAGATCGAGAAATGAAAATCAGTTCTTGACACAGACAGCAGAGGGAGCCATACTGATAGGAATGTAGAGTCTGTGGCATGTCCATGATGACTGTCATCAGTTTAAGCTGGTCACAAATGTTTAGGGCAATTGTTAGTTGCCCATCAATATTTATAAGGGCTCATATTAAGGTTAAAGTAAAGTGCCAGGAGCCACAAAGAAAGGTCACTAATGTGCAAGTTGAGGGTGTCCCTTCAATATTTGTCTAAGGGGCCCCCTGGTGTATAGGTATGCCCCAGGGAAGGAACTATGACATTGAAACTGGCACACCCAAAAGATCCAATAAACCAGCTTTAGTTAGTATGAGTTGACTGCTTCCATATTTAACTCAATTAACTTTTGGGTGAATCCACCCTTTAAAGGTTTTAGTATTTTACAGTGTGATCTATTTGTCTACTATAGCTGCTTGCAGTACCCAGAGTTACATTAGGGCCTTCTCTATTAACCCTTGGACTTCAAGTACCTTGAGAAAACACCACTGGGCCATTACTCACAGATTGAATAAGGAAGACCAATTTTTACAAACCTGAGTCTTCCAAATGTATATGTATATTACATTTTGGGGAAAGCAGAAGACTCAATTCCTATAGCATTGTGCTACAAATGAAATTAGACTGTCTCACTGACTTGATCTTGTTTATTTCACAATTCCTTTGTGAAACCCTGCCTTTCCATACCACTCTGAAAACTTTTAAATGCTTTGATAGTTCTACACTAGCACCTGTTGATTGTTAAATACACTCCAGAATTAATGTGAAGGAGCTGTAATATGACATCTTACAAGAAGTTGAAGCTCAGAAGTGCTACTATCTACCACAGATTCCACCTAGTCAGGAAGTACTGACCTATCCTGAGGCCACATATCATCTTTAGGCTTTGCAGCTTTCTATCTGCTAAAAATGGTGCAGAAATAAAAACATTACCTTCCTGCATTGTTTTCTCATAGTGCATTATATTTCCACCTAAAGATCACACATATAAAAGTTTGCTAAACATCCTATTCCAAAGCCTTTCGAATCAATAAGGGTCAGCCCTCCTTAGCATCTATAACAGGTTCCACTAAAGATTTTGGAGTCCATTCAGGAAATACAAGTAGGGCTGAAGTCAGAGCTCTGTGCAAGCCATTCACGTTCTTTCTCACCAAACCATGTGTTTTTTTATGGAGCTGGACTTGTTCACAGGGGCACAGTCATGCTGGAACAGAGAAGGGCCTTCTCCAAACTGTTGCCAGAGCATAATTGTCTAAAATGTTTTTTGTACTGCCATACTATTAATAATTAATTACCCTTCACTGAAAACATCTGAACTTAATAGCATAGAGGAGAGTCCACATTTGTAGCCAATATAGTATAATACAGAGCCCAAGATTGGCACAGAGGTGCAGGATTCTAGGTGTGGCTAGGTTTCTGCTGAAGGCAAGATACCTCATGAAAAAAGTCTCTGCTTAGCAGTTCAATGCATTTCTCAACTGCAGTCCTACACAAATCTCTATATGCAATCTATCATTTCCCTGCAGGACTGTAGTTACTTTCCAGGATTTTAAAAGTATGCATCTTGTAGTGCAGCTTTTTGGTTTAGCTGCACCTAAAAAATACTTTAGTTGGAAAAAATAGGAAGTAGTGTAAGTTTAAAAATGCATTTTGTTAAAGAAATGCTTTTTGCATATGCTTTACCTGTCTGTAAATAATGCTGGCCATTATTATGTACATATTATCTTGAACAATTCATGAACATGATTTGAGCCTTTTGGGCATTTTTGGAAAGTCATTGGAATTCATACTCAGACCTAAAATAGTTTCTCCAATAAATAAAAGTGTATTTCATTGGGGTCTCCTTGAAGATATGTAATTGACAACAATGTCACGGTTTTCATTATGAACGGCATCGCTGGCATGGATGAAACAGGATGAGAGCGGTGATATCATGAATTAAAAATAGTAGATTATAATTTCCTCTCCAGCTGAGAACACATCCTGTATATTAGACCTTGATCCTGATGCTTGATTAAAGGTTATTCTTTCCTTCTGTATTTTATTTTGTATTAATTGTTATGGATTTTTTTCCACAGCCCTGACATAATGAATATAAAGATAATGAACATAAAAAAGGAAGAAAATCTTATAAACAAACATTTAAACCTGATTTCCAGGATGGTCAGCAAGACACCTAACCAGATCTCTTGTGCTGAGTAGGTACGTTATTTATTTTTAAGGAGAAAGGAGTCTATTGTTGATTTTGTTATTTATTTAGTTCACTTGATAACTATATATACTGTATATCTATGTACATGAAACAAAAAAACTCTAGTCCCAATTAACTGAATAAAGAAGGTGCTGAAAAAAGACTAGGAGGAATATTATTTGACTAATGGACAATTGGCAGCTTGAGTTTTGCCCATGCTTCTTCATACAATTTACACACAAAGAAAGACTTGAAAGTCCTTTTTATAAGAAAACTTAAATTACTGTTAATATATAAAAGAGATGTTTGCCTTTCTGAGTAATCATTTATTATAAAACAATAAAAACTGTATTGGCTTTACTCTCTTTGTTTATAGCATCCTTGAGTAAAATTGTCCTAAAGCGAACAAAGAAGTCAATATATAGAGAGACCTGCCACATTCAGCTATCTTATGTTCAGATCAACACAATAAAAATACCGTACATAGAGATGTTTTGCTAAAATGCTAAACCAAAATGCATTCAGTGCTATAGTAGTATGCTAATTAAACAATGTCTACATTTTCCTTATTTGAAAGACAGTCTTTTTTTAACACAAAAACAAATCAGAGAAAAGCCTTTAATATATTTTAATTCCCTTGCCATTTAATTGACAGTACCTTTGTCTGCACCATGCCTGGTCGCTGGTCTCTCAAGTGCTCCAGAGTCGCAGCAATATCAATCTCTTTAGCACCTGCAACAAACCACAAATTGGGCTGAGTTCAGAGAACACGATTATTCAGGCTGCATCTGTCAATCTCTTCCTAGCTGGTTCCCCTTGGACAGCAGACCAATTGAAAAATATTAATTCATGCCTCAGTGGATGTGGCAGACAGATGCAATTGTGATGTTCATACAGAATAAGAGGAGTGTAGCTTTGATTATCATCAATGTGCAAAAAGAAAGAGGAGGCCTCGCAAGAGAGGTTTGCCTATTGTGTACTACAGTGGTACAGTCTCTAACATAAAGACCATTCCTGTCTGCTAAAATGAAGATACAGTTGCTGTGAAGGTGTGGAGTTTAAAAGTAAACTGACACTGTGATAATCACAAGAACCGAAAGGTTCAATGAGAAACCCTGACCAATATGGTTTAGTGGAAAACAGTATTTAAAAGTACATTACAGCCAAAATAGTACAGGGGTATGAGGTCACAGCAGCCTAATGCAAGAGAACACGTGAAGGACAGGATTTATTTTTATGACAAGCTATTGCTTACATTCTTGTGTATTGAAGAATTTAAAATGTCACTTTGCAAATATATGAAGTGTTAATTGTTGTATTTGCCATGCATAAACATATTGGATTTTGCCAAAAGAAGGGATTTCAATAATGCATAGTCTCTTGCAACATTTGTTCTGCACTCAAACCCCATTAGTTACACCTGATGGAAAAAGATTTTGCAGCAAATGAGAATTTTCCTCATTTTCTGAGAGCACTCAAGATAGAATTACTGCTTTGCTGTATTTTATTACAAACTCGGACAACTAGAACAACTTCTAGTATCTTCAATATTTATATTGGATGCTTTGTAATTACTTGTAATATTAGCTGTGCCAATGGTGAGCTACATACAAACTGGGAAAAAAGGCATTTAGAACGAAAAGGGAGTTATGTCCTTTAGGAAACACTTACAGTTCTAGTTTAATTTTTCCTTTATAACAAAATGTATAAACTTGCTTTTCTTACAGTTTTAAAAATTAGCTCCAGAATATTCTGGAAAACCACCAGTTTTTTTCCCACTTCCAAAGAGCTTCTATTAATTATATATTTACCCATTTACTTATTTTTAGAAAGAGAGAGAGATATCAAAGAGGCGAGTAATGCATAACTAAGGCAAAAGAAATACGTTGCGTTAAAGTGTGCTGAAAAAATAAATAAAAATATGTGTATGTCCATGGACATGAATAGAACCATATAGTGACACTTAAAAATTATTATAGCGATAATAATAAACCCAATAGTAAAACACAAAAAATAAACTATACATGAGCTCATTAAGGTACAGTATATGCAACCAATACAACCTTATATTAAAGTGCAAAGTGTAAAATCAATTCAACCAAGCATGCTACAGTGAAAACAAAATCTTATACAAAAAAAAAATATATATATATATATATATATATATATATATATATATATATATATAATATATATTACCAAAAGTGCTTGGTGACACACAATATATGTGAACAAACAGTCCTCAATAGAACAATAAAAAATATATAGTGAAATCTGGAAAATCAATATCAGAAAAATGTGCCTAAGTGTCCAATGATGTTATTTTCCAGCGTGCTCATAAATTTTCTTTGTGATGAAAACCATGCTTTGGTGCAATCCGGTGCCCCCCCAGGAAATATTCTCACCTCAGGGTGTGTGACTTAGCTACTAACTAAGTCAAAATATGCCTTTGAACCACCCCAGGGCTCAATAGAGGTCACCAGATACCAGGTTCCAATACAATCAGGTTCGCTGACTACAGGACTGGAGGCCGTCCAATCACGATCCCCCCGATGAAGACACGTGATCCCTGTGTCGAACACACGTAAAGGGGAGGGGCCCGGATGGAATGAGAGTTTGTGGATCTGTCACAGATGGGACGCACACCATACTCCTGCACTGATGCACCTTGAGTTTGTGAGTATCCCATTTGGGTAGAGTTTTTTATTGATTAAATAATTTTAAAAAACGATATCACACCATCGAGCGTTTTTTCCTTATAATTTTGCATATTGCATTGGAACCTGATCGTATTGAAACCTGGTATCTGGTGACCTATATTGAGCCCTGGGGTGGTTCAAAGGCGTATTTTGACTTAGTTAGTAGCTGAGTCACACACCCTGAGGTGAGCATATTTCCTGGGGGGCACTGGATTGCACCAAAGCATGGTTTTCATCACAAAGAAAATTTATGAGCACGCTGCAAAATACCATCATTGGACACTTAAGCACATTTTTCTGATATTGATTTTCCAGATTTCACTATATATTTTTAATTGTTCTATTGAGGACTGTTTGTTCACATATATTGTGTGGCACCAAGCACTTTTGGTAATCTATATTATATATATTTTTTTTTGTATAAGATTTTGTTTTCACTGTAGCATGCTTGGTTGAATTGATTTTACACTTTGCACTCTAATATAAGGTTGTATTAGTTGCATATACTGTACCTTAATGAGCTCATGTATAGTTTATTTATTTTTTGTGTTTTAATACTGGGTTTATTATTATCACTATAATAATTTTAAGGTGTCACTATATGGTTCTATTCATGTCCATGGACATACACATATTTTAATTTATTATTTCAGCACACTTTAGCGCAACGTATTTCTTTTGCCTTTAATTTTGCACGATATATGAGACGTGTTCAACATATTCAGCTGAGTAGTGTTATTTTGTTGGCATTAGGTACACTTGTGGCTCGCAGGACGTTTTTTCTAATAATGCATAACTAAGGCCTCATGCACACTGGACGTTTTTACAGCTGTTCTTTTTGGCTTCATACTTCTTTTTTCTGCAGCTAGTAAACTCCCTAGCATGTTATCCTATGCGTACATGCACACATATGCTTTTACCAGCAGCTTTTTGACAGGGTCGTTTTCTGGCTGGAAAAAACAAAACAAAACTAGTGGGTTTGAAGAGGAGTTTTTCAGCTGTAAAACTCAAAAAAGATGAAAAAAAGCTGAAAAACACTGAAAAACACTAAAAAAAAATGAAAAACGCATCCATTTTATTTTATAAACGTTTTTGAGCCATAAGCTTTTGTGGGAGTATAGTTTTTCTAAAAAAAGCTAAACAACGTAAAGTGCCAGTAGCTTTAGGTATAGAATCCCCATGACTAAGCTCCGGGGGCGAAGTGAAACACGTTGGGTCATGACCTGGTCGAAGTCCAGGCTGAGGTTGCCACTCCACTGATCTCTGTAGGACACTATAGATGTGCAGCATTCGGGGGTCACCCTTCTTCCCTTTAGCTGTAGAATGCTGCTGAAAAAACGCAAATTTAAACCTACTGGCCTTTTTTATACCATTCAGTGTGTATGAGGCCTTAAAGTAAATCAAGCAAGGAACACAATATATATATTTTTAATCCTTTTCCATCAACAACTTTCTTGGTCTAAAGCTACTAATGAGCAATCCAAATAAACCTTCTATAGGATTCATGCACACTTTAGCCTGTAGAAGCAGCTCTATGTTAGCCAATGTGTCCATGCACATTAGGACATCTAGAGGCTTATTTTCAGAGGTGTGTTTAGAGGCAGAAAAAAATCCCCATCAGAAACACCCTTTTGAGAGAAGTTTTCAGACAGAAAAAACACTTAACCCTCATTAATGCACAAAAACACGCATAGACGCTGCATTTTGGAGCGCTCACATTTTCAAGTGAACGTTGAAAAAAAAATGAGCAGGGGGGAATATTTTGGAAAAAAAACACTTGTAAAAGCAAATGCCCATAAATGCTCAAAAACTCATGTGCAATAGGAGCTACCATGAACATTTTTCTGTCACCTTTTCTGCTAGAGGTTCTGGCATTTTTTTTCTGCCCCTAGAGTGCATGGACACTATGGGGTTGATTTACTAAAAGCAAATAGACTGTGCACTTTGCAAAGTGCAGTTGCTCCAAAGCTTATTAAATGGGGTAAAGAATGGGTGCTCAACCTGTGACCCTCCAGTCCCATCATGCCTCAGCCTTTGGGAGTCATGTTTGTAACTGTCAGCCTTGCAATGCCTCATGGGACTTGTAGTTCTGCAACAGCTGGAGGGGCAAAGAATACCCAATCAAGTGCAAGGAAATAAAAAAAAACAGCATTTTTGCTTGCACATGATTGGATGATGAAAGTCTGCAGAGCTTCTGCTCATTTACTAAGCTCTGGAGCAACTGCACTCACAAAGAGCAACTGCGCTTTTTTTGTAAATCAGCCCTAAATCATACAAGTATAATGTGTGTTCTTCAAATTTACATTTTAGATACTTTGATTTTTCCTTTGCATCAGAACTTTACTAATTAGTTCACCTTAACTGTAAAGGATCAATTTATTGATGGACAGCTAACACTCACAGATATAGCTAATTAAATCCCTTAAAGGCTAAGATAATGTCACAGGAAAGTAAAATAGGTGAACTTATGCACAGTAAACTGCCCACAAAAAAAACACATACAAATACAGAGCACACATGCACCAAAATACATGGGACAAACCTTGCCGCAGCACACACACAACATATAACACAAATGGCACATGTACACACAAAGCACACACACACAGCACACAGAACAGTATGTAGATCTTACACAGCAAAGCAACTATAGAAAGAAATGTCATCCAATTAACCAAGAAAACAATAGCAGTTTTTTCAACAGTCACATGACCACTGTACACATAGCGGTGAGCACACTATTACAGATTATACTGAACTCAGGAACTTACTGTAAAATAACAACATTGAGAGGGTTATAGAAAAATGGCATTGTGCCATACACAAGTACATGATGTAAGTTCTAGGGCTTCAAAAAAATGGAGAGAGATAATATAATACTGTGATTGCACCATATTTTTTATAGCCATCAGTCATGACATGTATGCTCACATATTATATTACTGATAGTTATATGCTCCTCTCTAGATGCCCATATAAAATAATGATTTGGCTGTTGGGAGACATCCTGTATGTTTGTGCATTAAAGATTGCAGCGTGACTCAGAGTGCACAACACTGCATTGTCACCACAAATGTTTCCAAAGCCTTGCTAAAACATTAGGGCATATTTATACATTAGTGAATGTGGCATTAACCACTTCAGCCCTGGGAGGATTTACCCCCTTCCTGACCAGAGCATTTTTTGTGATTGGGCACTGTGTGGCTTTAGCTGACAATAGTGCGGTCGTGCTACGTTGTACCCGAACAAAATTGACGTCCTTTTTTTCCCCACAAATAGAGCTTTCTTTTGCTGGTATTTGATCACCTCTGCAGTTTTTATTTTTTGCTCTATAAACAAAAAACGACATTACATTACATTTTGCTATAAAAAATATCCCCAAAAAATATATAAAAAAAATAATTTCTTCCACAGTTTAGGCCGATGTGTATTTTTCTATGTATTTTTGGTAATAAAAATTCATAATAAGTCTATATTGATTGGTTTGCGCAAAAGTTATAGCGTCTACAAAATAGGGGATAAATTTAAGGCATTTTTATTATAACTTTTTTTTTACTAGTAATGGCGGTGATCTGTGATTTTTATCGGGACTGCGACATTATGGCAGACAGATCGGACACTTTTGATACTATTTTGGGACCATTGACATTTATACAGTGATCAGAGCTACACATAGCCACTGATTACTGTATAAATGACACTGGCAGGGAAGGGGTTAAAAACTAGGGGGCGATCAAGGGGTTAAGTGTGTTCTCTGGATGTGTTCTAACTGCAGGGGGGGTGGGCTCACTACAACATGACAGAGATCACTGCTCCCCATGACAGGGAGCAGAAGATCCCTGTCATGTTGCTAGGCAGAACAGGGAAATGCCTTGTTTACATAGGCAACTCTCCGTTCTGCCTCTCCTCGCCACAATCGCGGGGTGCCGACGAACATCGCATTTGTGGGACCTGCCGGCATGCTCCCGCAGCGCGTACGTGCGCCCACTAGACGTCAAATTCAGAGGGACGTACGGGTACGCCCTTTTGTCTGCCCATGCCGACGTAAATTGGCATGCGGCGGTCAGCAATTGGTTGACCAAAAATTCACTGAAGGTGAATCAATTGCTTTAATTTAAAATACACACAAGAAAATTCCCCTGCAGTGAATGTTTGGTCAATGCCACATTAAAGTGATACTAAAGTCTTATTTTTTTTTGTTTAAAAATAACAAACATGTTATACTTACCTGCTCTGTGTAATGGTTTTACACAGAGCAGCCCAGATCCTCCTCTTCCCGGGTACCTCGCTGGCGCTTCTGGCACCTCCCTCCTGTTGAGTGCCTCTACAGCAAGCAGCTTGCAATGGGGGCACCAGAGCTGAGCCACTGCTCTCTGTGTCCATTCACACATGAAGCCGTGGCTCGGCCCTGCCCCCTCTCTCTCCTCATTGGCTCACTGACTTTGATTGACACTGTGTGTCTCAGCAAATCAGGAGGCAGAGTCCACAGCCACTGAGTCACTTGTGTAACATTGCTGGATCGAGATGGGGCTCAGGTAAGTTTTAGGGGGGCTGAGGGGGCTGCTGCAGACAGGTTTTTTTTTATCTTAATGCATAGAACTTCTGCCGTTATAAGCACTTTAATTGCTTTATAAATATACTATTTTCACTGAAGCATTATAGTAAAATACTATGTAAGTCGCATAACTAAATTTAAAGGGGGATTCCGGCCGTAAAAAAATAAAAATAAATAAAAGTCAGCAGCTACAAACACTGTAGCTGCTGACTTTAAATAAGTACTTACCTGTCCTGAGTGCACGCGATGTCGGCCGCCCAAGGCTGACCCGTCCCTCGGCTCTCGGGTCTCGGGTCCCGGCACCGCCATCCTAGGTAAGGGAAACAGGCAGTGGAGCCTTGCGGCTTCACTGCCAGTTTCCTACTCCGCACGCACGAGCGGCACGGCGCTCTGTGAATGGCCCCATGGTGTTCTGGGAACACACACAGTTCCCAGAAGACAACGGGGTCGCTCACCGAGGAGCAGAACACGCCACGGAATAGGAAGAGGCAGATTAGGAAGACTGCCTAGCAACAAGGGTTTAGGTAAGTTTAAAAATATTTTTTTTTTTCAAATTTTTATTTTTATTTTTTTTTTAGGTTTTTTGGTGAATTTTTTTTTTTCAGGGTGGCCCTCCACTTTAAATAAACCAAAACCATTACAAATGAAATGTTCAAGGAAGGACACATTTTTCTAGGTAATAAATAAATAGAATTGCCTGAAAAGTAGTGATTACAAAAGAAACAATGATGTGTTATTCAAATCCTGGAAGCATTTCTTAGTTTACTATATTATTTAAGATCGCAAATATGGGAAAAGAGAAAATATGAATGTCATTATTTATTCCATTAAAAGTGGGACTACTTTCAAATGCACTATTCACAGGACTTAACTTTTACAGCCTGGCATTTGCAAGTTATTGAGAAAAAGGATTGCTTTAAAACATACAGTAGCACAGCAAAAACTGACTGATGCACAAAAGACAAGGTCATTTTAAAGCTTTTCTTCTTTCCCACTGCACAAAGCTGTTTTTTTGCTTTGATTTTAAAACATATTATTGTCTACTTTCCAATATACTAAGCATTGGAACAAGAACACAAATCATTGCATTTTTTCCCCCTTAAAACTCCTTTTTAAATGCTGAAGGCCTTAATCCTTAAAGGGCTTTTTTTTTTCTTAAAGAAATGCTCATAGATGCAAGTCCTGCAGCTGGGCCCAGATTGAAAATGCACTTACATTTTTATGTGTACAACTGAAGGACTCTGAAGTTCAAGCTCACACTCAATATAAAAGCTTTGGAAATGGAATTCTTTGGTACTTGTACAATTCATTCTTTAAGAAAAGGAAATGGAAAGAAAGATTTCATGTCCAAGGCTTCAAGGCCTTTGATCATTTTGATGAACACTGGATTCTGAACCTGGGCCTCAAACTTCTCAGGCCAGACAAAGGAGACCTAGGCCTCACAGACCGGGCCTAGATTCCTGTCAGAACAAAACCTTTGGCTGCCTCACAGTGTGACAGCCTGGGAAAGGCCCACCTCAGCAGGGTTGAAATGCCCGTGTTGCCCTTTGATCTTTCAGTTAAACTACAGCCTAAGCACTAGGTCAGAGGATTTCAAATTACATAGCCCATTGGCAGAAGGGAGCAGGTCAAACACAAAATGGTGGGCACAAACCTAAGAAAGCCCTGTGACTCCATTCTTCGGCCAGTTTCACATGACTTGTCTTCTATTGTGTAAGACTAAGCACACACTTAAAATGGAATTTGACATTACATGGTAGAATGGAGTCAATAAATGACATTCTTTAGTGTTCATGCAACAAAGTCAACCAAAGTGCCTGAAAGACCAAGCCAGAAAAAAAAATCCTTCTCATTTATTTATTTTTTCAGGATATAAATAGCATGTATTGTAATTCTTGAATTTTTGCCACAATGTATTACAAAGGAGCTGAAACGAATTTGACTAATGTTTAAAAGATGATGTTAAAATCAATGTTACAGTCTATCATGACTATATAAATAGAGACTAAAATAGAATTGTTATGAATGAAAAAAATGTATAACTTAACAATTCTTAACAATAGTTCCTATCCTCTTTTACTTGTCTTAATATTTGCCTCTTGTGTGTATATATATATATATATATATAGATATATATATATATATATATATATATATAGATACACATATACACACACACACATACACATGTAAAATGAATGCATTATTAAAGCTCAACAAAACATTTGTTACAGTATAGGGTTGTTACTGGCAAGGTGAATTATTTCTTAGGACTTCCACATAAAGACCCCCCCCAAAAGAACTACCACATTTATTCTAAGAGGGCTTGATTTGCTAAGTCAAACAATGGGTTCTGAATTTCCTGATGGGTTTGCCATAATGTAGAACAAGAGGGCAATCCAGCTGCAAAAGAATGCAAAAGATGAGAGCTGAGGACACAAACTAGGGAAAACCTTGAAGATTGTATTTGCAAAGCCAGAGGGTGATTCAACTCACTGGTGCCCCTCAACCTTAAGCTAAAAATCGGGCACATATAAAATTATAGAAAACATTTCCAAAATGGAAGGAAATTTAAAAAAATGGACTCCTCAAGAAAAGAACACATTTCTTGTTCTAAATATAAAAATCTAAAGGAAGCTTTGCTTTTTTTTTCATAGAGTAGGTAAGAAACAAAGCAGGGTCAGCACTACCGGTCCTCTGTAGCATAGTAAAACTGTCACTTTTATCGATATAGCTGGAAAGCAAAAATTCACATGATAATGTATTTCGGTTCTGTATTGAGAAAGGACTAAGCTGTCTGAAAAATGTAGACACACAATTTTTTGCTGTTAGGCTGGATCAATAAATGTGCCCTTACTATACCAGTGAGGTTTGTTTAATGGAAATTAACCACTTGCAGACTGGCGCACGCTGATATACGTCAGCCGAAGGGCACGTACAGGCAGATTAATGTAGCTGTACGTTGCCCTTTGAGAAGCGCTTTGCGGGCGTGCACCGCTGCGACCTCCGTGAGTGTGATGGCGGGTCCCGCGGACTCGATGTTTGCGGGGATACCCGCGATCGTCTCACGGAGAGGAATAACGGAGAAATGCATAGTGACAGGACACTGATCACGGCTCCCTGTAATCGGAAGGAGTGATCAGTGTCGTGTCACACATAGCCCATCCCCCCACAGTTAGAATCACTCCCTAGGACACACTTAACCCCTACAGCGTCACCTGGTGGTTAACCCCTTCACTGCCAGTCACATTTACACAGTGATCAATGCATTTTTAATTGCACTGATCGCTGTATAAATGTGAATGGTCCCAAAATCTCACCAAAAGTGTCCGATCTGTCTGCCATAATGTCGCAGTCACGATAAAAATCGCTGATCATCGACATTACTAGTAAAAAAAAAAATTAATAATAAAAATGACATAAAACCATTCCCTATTTTGTAGACGCTATAACTTTTGTACAAACCAATCAATAAATGCTTATTACGATTTTTTTTAACCCAAAATATGTAGAAGAATACGAATCAGCCTAAACTGAGGAAAAAAAAATTTTTTATATATTTTTTGGGTATATTTATAATACTAAAAAGTAAAAAATAATGCGTTTTTTTCAAAATTGTTGCTATTTTTTTGTTTATAGCGCAAAAAAATAAAAACCGCAGAGGTGATCAAATAACACCAAAAGAAAGCTCTATTTGTGGGGAAAAAAGGACGTCAATTTTGTTTGGGAGCCACATAGCACGACCGCGCAATTGTCAGTTAAAGCGATGCAGTGCCGAATCGCAAAAAGTGCTCTGGTCTCTGGGCAGCCAAATGGTCCGGGGCTTAAGTGGTTAAAGGACCAGACCACACAAAAGTTATATTTTATTTATAGGTGGAGCATGGCAGGCTGCATCAGCCTGTGGTATTTTTTATGTCTTAGAGTTACCCAAAGTAAAATCTTCCTAATGGAATTTCCAATTCTGTTCCTGCCCAACTGGAAGGTTTGAGCGTTCCTGTCCACCTTTACTTGTTGTAGTTCCTGCTATTGCATTCTCCATACAATAAAAGAATACAAAATCCAACAGGGAGAGGGGCAAACTGTTCTAAACTATATAGCAGGAGGGTAGGAGCCAGGAAATCAAGTGCACACATCCCACCAGTGGAGTTCCCAAGAAACTGTCAGGGGCATTTACCAAAAAAAATGGGAATATTTGTTTTGGCTGGGCTGGCCTTTTAATGCACTTTTTATGTGACTGACATAATGGGGCTGATTTACTGAAGGAATAGAGGTTGTTCACTTTGCAGAATCATGGTTCACTTAGGGTGACCATACGCTAATAGATTTTCAAACTTTCATACAAACATTCATATGAAAATTCTTGTGCATTTGATGAATGTCATTTGAAAGTTTAAAATTTTGTTTGCTTTTAACATTCTATTTTAATACTAATGAGCAGAAATCACATTCACTGTTAGAAATTTGTTCGTTTGAGAAAAATTTTCCATCCTGTTCCTTCAAATTTTCTCACCACTGTGGTTGAAAATGAACATCGATTTGACCCCACTTATGCTTAGGAAATTGAACAAATTTTCTTAAAATGAACATTTTAAATCAAATTCTACTAGTGTATAGCCAGCTTTGGCTTAGCTAATGAAAGGAAGCTATGTCTCATTTGAATACCAAATCATGTGCAAGGAGAAAAAAAAAGATTAACCTTATTGATTTAGGGAAGTGAACAATTTAGAACTGATTTTCTTAAGGATGAGATACTGTTCATTTAAAATGAAATACGGTAAAGCTACCCAATCATGTGCAAAGGACTAATACAAAATGATTTAGCTCTTGCACACGGTTGTTTAGATAAATGAAGTTAAAACATCTTTACTCTTATTTACTACATTTAGTAAACTGTCTATAGTCCTTGGTAAATCATAGTCCTTTAGTTATTTTTAATTCTTTAATAAATTAAACCTTTGTCTCTGTCACTGTTGAGCAGGTAACCTAAAGCAAGCCACGCATTATACAATTCTCTTTCCTTCAACCACACATCTTTGCCTTATTTATTAAGTTCAGTGAACTGTCTATAGTCATTGGTAAATCATAGTCCTTTAGTTAATTTACATTCTGTGATTAAACCTTTGTCTCTGCCACTGTTGAGCCGGTAGCCTAAAGCAAGCCATAAATTATACCGTTTTTTTTCCTTCAAACTTTGGTTGAAGGAAAGAAATTTGCTTAAGTTCCTCCCACTGCGCTATTGCATTCTGACAGCGAGAGGTTTCTCAGCCGTCAGAAATACAATGATTACTGCTGGCAACTACAGCCGGTGGCAGTGATCGCACAGGAAAAAACCCAACAAGCTGATTGTACTGTGGTCGATCGATGGATCTGCTGAACTGGCTGAATTTCGATCTATCTATGGCCGGTCTAAGTGATTGCACTGAAGAACAGATAACCACTAGAGGGAGGTTCAACAAATGTGCATATATTACATATATAAAAAAAGAAAAAGCAAGCATATTCAAAAGTGAAATCTGCATAAAACATATACAACATATCAAAATCTGCAAACCCGAAAAAAAAAAAGTTTTCCTTTTGACTACACATGTGACTCCTATATATGTTTAGGTTATAACGGACGCTACTTCTCCTGACTGCCTTCCAGTTTTTCTTCAATGACTAAGCATCCAGTGAGCTGTTCACCCTGGTGTACAGGACTGAAAATAGAATGGAAAACAAAGTCAGAGAAGCCTTCTTTGTTGCACTCTGAGGCCAGCAGCTCTGCACACCTCCCTGTTGCCGTTGTATTCGTATACACATTTGACACATAAAGAAATGGCTCTTTTAAAGCTCACCTTTAGCCATCTTATTGAGAACCATGTCAATCAGGATATAGGTCCCACTTCTCCCTGCGCCGTCACTGTGAATAATAGAGAATTGTGTTAGTGTTCCCCATGAAAATAAAAAAATCACAAGAGTCAAAAGAGGGCTTTTCTCTTCTATTAGTTTTATTGTTAATGTCATAAGGGAACAGCTAAACAGAAGGAGGTAAAAAAGAAGAGGTTGGAACTAAAAGCAGAAAAACACAAAATGCCACAAAGCTTTAATCAACGCAAGCTGTTCAGCAGGGATTAACTATTGTTCAATATAGTTGGTTTTTACAACAAAAAGAAAAAAAAAAACATAAAAAAGTACTTAACCCAAAGAAACTGCTTACAATGTGGGCAACAAACAAACAAACTAAAATAAAAGCACAATAAATTATTTTTTAAAGCTATAAAGGCGACAACAAAACATCTTCTATATGAAATAATTCTTTTCTCTTGTAAACAGAACTGTGTTCAGCCTAAGTGCACTTGGGGCTCATACAAATCTACTGCATGAAAGTTTTAGATTTAATGACATCTTGTTTGAGTTTGGATTAAAATATGAAACAGGCAAAGCTTATGGTAAGCATAGAGATTACAACCACAACCAAAATGCTATAGGGTTACCACAGCAAAAAAAAAAAAAAATCATTAAATTAACTTGATACGCTAATTTAAAACATAACTCCCGAAAACACTAAAATAAAAGTAAAATTAAAAAAATTATTATTATATTATTATTGTTATTCTTTTTTTTTAACTCTTATGATCTGCACATACCTAGGTAGGAAGATGAATCTGCGATTTTTGCTTTGCATCTTACACCGAATAACAGTTGGTCTGTCTGAGTTGCACTATATTTTGCACTTCGAAATAGACATTGATACTATGGTTCTCTCAAATTAATTTTGAACTATTCATTAAATAGGACCCAAATAATTGAATTCAATTTTTTTTTGTAATACAAATATCATAAGGTGTTCAGCCTCAAGTAGTTAAACTATTGGAGGGGAAGGATGGGCCACTTAGGAAGCAATACTTACCTGCAATGAACTATTACAGGACAGGAGCGCCCCTTGTAACACTTGTTAACTTTCCTACAATGAAGAAGATAATGAACTCATCAGTATTGTAATATTAACACAGTGCAACCTTTACAAAGTGCAATCCATCAAGAGGAAGAAAATTACTATGTTTTAAATTTGAAGGCATTTTAGAAGTGCCAGGGCTTTAGATAGGACATGGGCATCAGTCATAAGCAGCCACAGAACAAACACTATTAACGTTATGATTGTATTATTAAAGAATACTAAAAATGTTTTTTTGCAAATGATAAAAAACAAAATAAAGTGTAAAATCATTAAAACATGTTCTTCCATAAATAGTCTGGAATCCCCTGTGTAAAGAACCTCTTTTACTCTTTGTGTGAATTTTTTTCCCCCATAAATTCACAAAATTACTTTTTATACACTTACTAAGAGACATGCTTATAAAAGATTCACTCATGTACCTGATACATTGATTGGATAATATTTGTTGTATTTCTAATGCACATTTACCACTCATACATAGACCCATTCTCAGAGTGAAAAGTCATTCTTCAGTAAAAAAAGGTGGTATCAGTATCAAATATAGCTTTCACAGGGAACTACGACCTCAGACTGAGCGTAGCATGCGGCTTAAACCTGGCAATTCTGTTTCCATGCTCCACAGAAAGTCAAAAGACTCTTGTTGGTGTGGCAAAACGAGTCAGAGAGTGTGGTTACTTGGCATAGACATGTAGGCTGAAGCCGATTCCCACTTGTATGTCATGGTGGCTAGGCGGAAAAGTGGTGTTTCCTCTATCCATTTCATAGGGAACTGCTGGTATTAATTGAAGGCTAAGAAGAAAAGGAGGAGCTGTTTTGGGATCCTACACCTAAAAAAAGAGGTGGTGTTCCTTTGAGCAAAAATTTTAGATGCTGCTGGATCCTGTATGTGTCTGAGTGTGTTTTGTTAAGACTTTAAAACCACTAATGCATGGTGAACTGGTCGACCATTAAAACCTAATCATTAGGAAGGGGGAGGCCACCTAACAGCCCCCATAGGGGGCAGTCAGTGACACATAACCCACTTAACTATCAGTACCCTCTCTTTGGCACTGGGGTGCGGAAAAGCGCAGACATTCTGCTTTGAACAGGCTGGTCCTCTTTTCAAGCATCTCTCTCAAATCCCTCTATGCTGAAGGGTATGTTGACAGACATTTGCATGGTGGGGCCCCTTTGCCATGGGACATACAGAATTGATCAAGGGCTAAGCAAAATGCACTTTTTTCATTTTAAAAAAGTGAAAAAATGTTAATTGAACCCTTCTTGTTGAGAAACTGCATAAAAACATCTACTGTACGTTCACCAGATATTTGTGGACTGTGTAGCACATTGTGATCAGACAATACGGTAAATGTTCAGTCAACAAATGTACTTTAAAACATTCACTGGTTTTTGTGCCAGTAAATACTTATGTTACTAAGTTACCAAATACTTTCTAATACATTTGAAATGTAATCATAGTAACACGGATTTACACAAGATAAACACAATAAAATATGCATTATTAGTGTTATTCAGGACTTATATAGCGCTAATAGTTTAGTAATTCAATTCAAAACAAGCGGGTTAGGAGGTTGGGTTTGTGTAATTAAAACTCTTTGTTACTAAATTGTTCTAAACAATTTACATTCAAGTTACATATCAGCAAGATCCCAGAGTTACAGGTAATGTTAAAGAGAAGGCTGACAGTGTAGAAATCAGTTTTATGTTTCATTTTTGTTGCTGCTATTGTCCTTCGGCAGAAAGCTGCATGGGAGCTGCATAGATTAAAAACATAAGGGCAAGCAGGGTAAGTTTTATATTACATTGAAAGACTGGGGAAACATATTAAAGGGTCAGCACACAGAAAAGTGATATTTTACTTTATAAGTGGATGCTTTACACGCATTTATATGAATATAATTATTTGTTTTTTCATTTTGCTTAGAATATATGTAATAACATTCCTGAAGAAGCGATTGCTCGTGAAACATGTAGAGCTTATTTCATCCATGTTACCCTGCCTTGGCTTTGATCCATAGTTACTGTGCACAAGAACATCTAAATATACAAGGCCTTGTTTGTGATGGTATAGGATGAATTGTATTTTATACATATGACATTTTTAACATTGTTAACAAATTTTGAATAAATGTACATAGTTTTAACCAAGTTTGGTGCCGTTAAAGTCCATGTTTGTAGTCACTTACAATTTATAAGAATCCACTGTGATTATGCACTAATTCTATTTTCCTAGTTATAAATGAAGCCTGATGAGGCTCCCCCTCCCTTCCTCCCAGGTTTGTGTATGTCTTGGATACTCCAACCACAAGATCTATCTGTTATATTTCTCAATACTGTTCCTTTTCTGCCGAGAAACGTTATGTGTTTCTCCCAACTTCCTTCTTTTGTACTCTCCACTATATAAAAAAAATGATTGTCTGGGTAGAGTGGGGATACCTCAAATAAGCCACAGTAGATGTGTAGAGGTAAGAACTCAAAGAGAAAGCGTTCCAGTAAAAAAAAAAAAAAAAAATTAGGAAGGGTTACAACCCTTATGTCATATTCTTACAACTGGATCTCTTCTGGGGAAATTTATCATAATATCTTGTGTTAGTAACACTACCAAAAGCAAGAATAATTCTTTAGAATGAGAGGAAATTCCAACTTTGAAAGCTGTCGCTAAACAAATGTTCCCATTGAAAATTTTCTATGTACCCTTTTTCCTCTTGGTGACAAATGAAACATTTTAATTTTTTTTCTCCCTGTCTGTCCTGGTGACAATGGTTGCAATGACAAATGGTGAAGTAGAGTCTCTCCAGCAGGGATGCAGCAATAAGAATCAAACTGAGGCTGAAACCCTACCCAATTCCTAAATTTGAAAACAAATGTTTTGGTTGAAGGTCCATTGTAACTTTCCAGCCTTTACAAAAAACTGAAATATTCTTGGGTGTACTGATCCTATAATTTATCTAACTGTACACTGCTGATGTCCAGCAATTTCTTTTTTTGAGTGGCTTATTCCTGTTCAGAAATATTTAATATTTCCATTTGATTTTATAAGTAGATATGTTTTCCAACCTTCTTACAGGTAACTTTTGTTATTTTTCAGTTTTGTAAGGACAAATACGGCTCTTTCTGTTTTCCACATTTTTATGATTCAGCCCAGTAATAAGGTTGCTGATAGACTGAAAATGTCTCTGTTACATACTTAGAATAGAATAGAATATACATTTTGTTACCCTAATCATTAATCATGTTGGTGCCCTCTGTGTTTTGTAGGGGTTAGGGCAGGTGTGGCATCAACTCAGGAGACATTTTATTGTGCTTTATATTCCTTATGTCAGATGGGCATAGTGTAGTGTCGTCCACATCAGAAAACATTATGCGTCAATTCCTTTTTAAATGGTTCTCTCTCCCAGGATGGAATGAAGGGGGAACAGTTGTTCACAATTAAATTGAGGCTCAGCTGGTGCTGGCTTTGAACTCTGCATACTGAACTTCACCCCTAGGCCCTCTTCTCATCTTTAGTTGCATTAGCATGACACATTACTGTGTGATATTGCAGTTAATTCATTTTGAAAGGGCTGACAGCACACCCTAACACACTGAATATTGGACATGCACTTTATTTAGCGCTCTGCAACAAACAGCATGTGTTTTGTGGTTCTCTTTAGTATGATTGCGTTGCCTGCTACTGTAACTGTGTGTTAGGGTACCATTGAAAGCAAACAGCTCCCTTCAGTTCTAGTTTGAAAGTGTTAGATTCAGACCTTAATGGCAGTGCTGTAGTTTTAAACTGTAGGTTTAAACAAGCATTTGGCAGGCTTTCAACAAGCTACCATGGCTTTAGAGTCTGCTAATGCACTTGTGTATATGGAAGCAATCTCAGAAGCAAGTCAAATCTTCTATGCTTTCAGGTACTTCTAAGCTGCTTTGGTTTGCTTCTGAGTTCATTCAAGTTTCCCGAGGAGATGCTTCAAGCTGTCCTTGTATGTAGAAAAAAGCACGGTAGGTATCAATAAATTCTTGAAACTAATGCCGCGTACGCACGAGCGGACTTTACGGCAGACTTTGCCCGGCGGACTGGATTTCGTCAGACAATTCGATCGTGTGTGGGCTCCAGCGGACTTTGTTTTCTCAAAAGTTGGATGGACTTAGATTTGAAACATGTTTTAAATCAATCCGTCAAAATCGAGTCCGGTCGAAAAGTCCGCTCGTCTGTATGCTAGTTCGACGGACAAAAAGCCACGTTAGGGCAGCTATTGGCTACTGGCTATGAACTTCCTTGTTTTAGTCCGGTCGTACGTCATCACGTACGAATTCGACGGACTTTGGTGAATTGTGTGTAGGCAAAAAGTCCGTCGTAAAGTCCGTCGAAAAGTCCGCCGGGCAAAGTCTGCCGTAAAGTCCGCTCGTGTGTACGCGGCATTAGAAACACCTCTTAGTGCTAGTTCAGGAATCTTGAATACTAACATTAAATTGCAACTCTATAATGCCATAACTGGACATCATTGCAAAGTAATATTTAGCAAGCTTTGCGCAATACTGAATCTTACAGAAAACCCTTGTTGGAAGCTCGTACAAGGCTACAGCAAGCAATGCCATTGAAATAAACTTGTGAAGATGCTAGCTGTGAGGGTGTAAATCTAACTCTCTGACCTTGACATTTTTTTTCAGTTACTAACTTGGAACAAAATTGCACATTAAGAGCTCTGACATCCCTGTGAGTTAATTAGATGCTTGTTCTAGGTCAGTGTATCAAAGCCTGTGATTAATAGGCAATGATAGTCTTGTGTTTCATTGTTTAAGATTAGCACCCCAAGACTGGAGCTGAAAGGTGCTTTAAAGCAAACTTGTACTTTGTCCATTTATGACAAAGCAACATGTGCACTTTAAAGTATAACTAAACAGACTATACAGAGTGGATAGGGTTAGAACACCTGTCAGGCTTTTATTGCTGACTGTGCCCCTGTTATGTTAGGGAGATTCACCCTCTCTATTAGTCATATTTACTGTTATCACAGAGAGCAAACATTTTAAAAAATCCAAAATTTTGGTCTGTCTCCAGAACAGTAATAGAGGGGAAATCTTCTGAAGGGGATACTAGCTCTGATGACTCTGGTGACAGCCAGGGAGTTGCTCTCATTTCCTGTTTTGACTATGGGACAGAAAAAAAAAACCTGGCAGGTGTTAAAACCATCCCTTATTCTGCCTTTAGTCCTACTTTAATGCCCCCTCCCCAGATACACATACTCAGCTTCCTTTCTCCCTCCTCCACTGCTCTATTCAGCTGTCAGGAACAAGAAAGTTAGAGGAAAATGAATGTGCCTCCTTCC
Organism: Lithobates clamitans; assembly: GCA_037952925.1. Classification (NCBI taxonomy): domain Eukaryota; kingdom Metazoa; phylum Chordata; class Amphibia; order Anura; family Ranidae; genus Lithobates; species Lithobates clamitans. The sequence continues at coordinate 8,193,512 of JBBGZY010000757.1, read as the reverse complement.
CCTATCATGTGACAGCACTAGTTCTTATTGCTGTGCAGACAGTGTAATGTCTGACTACATTGACTAGGGTTTAACATATCTGGAAACTCTCAACAAGAACCAGAAGGGGTAGGAGGCAGATTCATATCAGGAAGTAGATGATTCTTTTTTTATCTCCAGCAACTAAAAGGAGTGGTGGGGGAGCAAAGAAAAGGTCAGTACATGCTGATGGGGAGAAAGGCATTAAGGTGAAACTCTCGCACTGACCTGCATGGGCAAAGCACAGGTTTAGTTTATGGACTTCAAGAAAGCTAGTTGAATCCTGTTTAAAGTTTTTCAAATGACTGATGCTCTCCAGACTAGCATTTACAAAAACTGTGTTTAGGCCTAAGTCAACCCATATAATTGTTAGCTAAAATGGCTTTTTGAAGGTAACAAACATGTATTTTTTTAGTTGTTTTCCATTCGTTTTTTATTTTTGAGCTGCAAAAAAAAACAGTTGATCGGTAAAAAGCAAATTTCTGGCTTTATAACTTACATGATGTGCGAGACCCATTGGAGCTGATGACTAAAGGGGTCACTTTTACTCTAGTCCATGTTCTCTTCAAATACCCAGTGGGGCGCAAAAGAAAATTTTTTAATTACCTTGGACCTGCCTGGCAGTTTATTCCTTCAACACAGTGGGGGTTATTTACAAAAGGCTAATCCGCTTTGCACTGCAAGTGCAAACTACAAGTGCAAAGGGCACTTGAAATGGCACTGAAAGTCGCTGTAAATCTGGGGGGTAGATCTGAAATGAGGGGAAGCTCTGCTGATTTTATCATCCAATCATGTGCAAGCTAAAATGCTGTTTTTTTTTCCTTGCATGTCCCCCTCTGATGTACAGCGACTTCACTTCCAAGTGCACTTTCAGTACAATTTCAAGTGCACATTGTACTTGTAGTTTGCACCTGTAGTGCAAAATGGATTTGCCTTTAGTAAATAACCCCCAGTGTCTTCTTTCCTCTCCATAATATTCTGATTCAAAAGAAGCTGTGTGCAATAACTATTTAATTGTTTTTCAGATAAACCATAAAGGAGTAAGATCCCTTTTCTCCAAAAATAAGGAGCCATTCAAATCAGTACTTTTGTAAATTGCAGCAGTTGCAATAACACAGTTGCACAAGATTGTATAATCAGGTCTCTTTTCCATGAAGATTATTAGACAGCCACATGCTGGTCTTTACAGTTTTATGCCAGTCCAGCACTTATATATAAAACATCCTACTGAGAAGGATTCATGCTGAACTGCAGTGTGCTTTCAATGGACAAAAAGCACATACAAATAACTAGGACCTGGTTAAATTAAGTGTGAAGGAGTGTGTTTTCACTTCATTGAATTAAAAGATTCAGGTATAACAAAGTAGTAATAAAAAAGGGTGCCAGACACCCAAAGCTCCATTAAGGCCCCATTCACACCTGAGCTTGGCGTTTTCAGGCAGAAAATCATGCGATTTTACTGTGATTCTGCAGCGTTTTTTATCGCAATTTGCAGTGATTTTGTGCAGGGCAAAAAGGTCACCAATGTAAAAAGCAGAAAAACGCCCAAAACTGCCTGATTTGCGCGACAAAAAAGGGTCCAGAACTTGTTTGAGCTTCAGGCGTAGGGCTTCAGGCGTTTTGGAGTGGAGATGTGAACCATCTCCATAGAGAATAATTGATTTTTTCCCCTCCAGCGTTTTGTAGCTTCAGGCTTCAAGCTACAAAACGCTCAGGTATGAATGGGCCCTTACAGATTGATACCACTTACAACTATAAGGGGTAAACAAGACAGGTTAATTTTTCCACAGTAACAGTGGTAGATGCACAATGTTTCAAAATAACAATTCCTCTTCTTTAAATAACTCTAAGGAATAAAAACTTTACCAGGCTTACGTTTCTCTACTCTACTTGGGCCTATCGCAAAGTTGACGTACGCAATTGTGTAAAATGTTTTGGTATGCAGGTGTAGCATTAAGAATGAACCTCACTGTAAACACCTGAACCCAATAATCTGGAGGGAAATCCATATAATTGTGGCCATATATTGTAGGTGTAATGTTCAGATGTTTTTATTAACATTATTGTTATACAAGATTTATATAGGGCCAACAGTTTGTGCAGCGCTTTACAATATAAAGGGAGACAATACAGCTACAAGAGGACCCTGCTCATAAGAGCTTACAATCTAATAGGGTGGGGCAAATGGTACAAAGAGTAAAAACTGTGAGGGATGCCCTGATGGAAGAAATAAAAATTCAGGTGTTGTCAGGAGGCTTCCCTGAACAAATGAGTTTTCAGGGATCTCCTAAAGGTGGCCAGAGTAGGAAATAGTTGCACAACTTGAGGTAGAGAGTTGCAGAGGATCTGGAGAAGTCCTGGAAATCAGCACAAGAGGAGGAGACAAAAAAGCTAGAGAGCAGGAAGTCTTGGGCCGAGCAGAGGGGATAGTTTGGGTGATAGTTTGAGGCAAGATTGGTGATGTAGCTTGGGGCAGAGTTGTGAATAGCTTTCTATGTTGTTGTTAGTATTTTAAATTGAATCCACTGGACAATCAGAAGCCAGTGGAGGGATTGGCAGAGAGGGGTGGCAGACAATGAGGGGTTGGTAAAGTAGATAAGTCTGGTGGCAGCATTTATGACAGACAGAAGGGGGGATAGCTTGTGTAGAGGTAGGCCTAAGAGAAGAGCGTTGCAATAGTCAAGGCGAGAGATACCAAGGAGTGAATGAGTAGCTTGGTAGTTCATTAGTTAAAAATGGGCAAATTTTAGAGTTGTTATGGAGGTGAAGTCTACAGGCTTCGGACAGTGATTGGATTTGGGGCTAAAAGGACAGGCCAGAATCTAGGAGTACACCTAATATTGTGGCATAAGGGGAGGGACTGATAGTTGTATTATTGATCTTTATGGAAAAGCCAAGGAAGGAGGGCAGGAGCAAAGGGAAATTATACAAGCTTTGTTTTAGAGAGATTTCGTTTGAGGAAATGTTGTGACATCCATGTTGATATGTCAGGTATGCTAGAGGAGACTGGAGGAGTGAGGTGAGTGGCAGAGAGATAGATTTGGGTGTTATTGGCATAGAGATGGTATTGGAAGCCATGGGAAGTTATCAAGTGACCAAGAGAGGTGGTGTAGATAGAGAAGGGGTCCAAGAACAGAGCCTCGGGGGACACCTACAGAAAGAGAAAGTTGGGAAGTAGGATACAGAGTTGTAGGTAACACTATAAGAGTGTGCTGATAGATTGAAGAAGAACCAGGAAAGAGCAGAATCTGGGAGGCCAAGGCAATGGAGCTCATTGAGGAAGAGCGGTTGTTCAACAGTATCAAAGGCCACAGAAAGGACTAGTAGTAAGTGTATGGAGTAGTGGCTGTTGGTTTTAGCATTAAGTAAATCATAAGTGAATTTTAGTGTGGCAGTTTCTGTGGAGTGCTGCGAGCGAAAGCCAGACTGTAAGGGGTTAAGAAGGTTGTTTTCAGTGAGGTAGGAGCTTAGGCGATTGTGGACAAAGCATTCTAAAAGATGTTCACAAACATTTGACCATATAGTGTATATTCCATCAATGAATTCCCATCTTAAAATTGTTCTTATTAGGGGATGTACACCAGCACACTTCCATCTCATACATTTATATGGATGGATCTATGGGCAGATCTACCAAATCTCTATATATTAGTTTATTGTTAGACTGCAGAAGATGCGTCTGGATTTAAATTTCCATACTGGGGCACTCTGCTGCCTATGGCATTCAATTTATTCTGTTTCTTTCTGCTTTACGTTTTTTATTCTTTTTTTTCTTTAATGTTTAATTATCAGATAAATGTGTGTTGAATGTGGGTGATTTTTTTATTCTTTAAATTGTTTTTTAAATAAAACTCCTTTAAAAAAAAAGTTTACTTGTCAACTGGATTTAAATGGCCAAAATAACAAGACTGTTAAAGTGCTGCTTCCTTTCTGCAATTCCACTTCTGTGCTGCCACTCAGCTCTTGGATACCTGATACACACTAGTAATCTCTTTCAAACTAAGGCCCCCTTCACAACTGTCCAAATCCATTGTGGTTTGTTACCACACTCATGTTAATATGCTTTGTATTAAGGCAGCCCAGTCATTTAGAATGGACTGTCAACACACTGCAACACACAAAAAACTGCTGTGCACTTTTTACCAAAGCACATCACAACGCACAGCATGTGAGGAGTAGGACCTCCGGCACTTTCTGTACTTATGCATTGGGGTCCCATTCTAAATGAATTTGACCACAATGCACTGCACAAAGTGCAATGCACTATGGTAACACACATTAACAAAATGCAGCCTTTGAGTTAGGTATGTCACCAATTCTGGATCTAACCCCATCCTCACCTGCTGGCCACTGAGGCTCTTACAATAGAACCATTTGTGAGTGGGGCTTAGCTTTTGATGGGTTTAGTTTATAGTCACATTCTTTCATTCCTGTGCTTATATACTGTCTTATATTTTTGGTTCATTTTCTTAGTGCATTTACCTGCATTTGTCTATTTAAGCCAATGGGGATGAAAACTTTCATAAAAGCAACACATCTAAAACACAGATCAATACAAGTCAACATAACCTACTTTAACCCAATTTGTTTTCAGGTATCTGTGCACCCACTGGGGGAAAACTCACTCTCTCCATTTTTATTTTTGTACTGTCGTTGTAGCAGAGAATTTTTCCATTGGGGGCATCTGCTTCGATGACATCTGCCTAGGAAGGGATTTCCCCGATGAGACATAGGCAGCAACAAAAGAAACCTGACAGGGATTTTAACCATTCACCATACTATCCAAAAAATCTTTGGCCCTTGAATATGTTTTAAGTGACAGAAGACAGAAAAATGAAGAAAAATGAAGCTGATGTTCTAAAAATAAAATTTTCCTTTTCCGTAGATATTCTTTGGTAGCAAGCCATCTTTACATTTTTTTTTTCCATAGCAAACTGCTGTGGGGGACTCGAGCAAAGCTACTTTCTAAAAAAACAGCCTTCAAGTGTCTCGGAGTGACACAATCAGTGTGTTAAAGAGGCCATACCTCTCACTAAAAATTAAAAAATAACATGTGGGCATGTCTTAGTAGCATAGCATGCATGAATTCCTTATAGGCGTGACCTAAATATGTGAACATATGGAGGAAATCAGCGTAGGAAGAAGCAAAAAAAAAAAAGGAATAGATGAGAAGACATTAGACTAGATACTTTATTATTATTGTATTCAAAACAATAACATTTTGTTATAAACAATTAGAGAACTAGTATTGGAATGTACATATTTATTATATAAGTATATAGAATACACATCTATCAAGATTATACATTTCTCTTATTAGAGGCAATTAAAGAGACAATGTAATTTCCTTACATTTATTCCTGATATCTAAATCATACAGATCTTGTTACAGCTAGATATCTCTGCTCACATCTAAACTGTCTTTTTTTGTAAATTTTTCAAATTTTACTTGAAGACTCTAGTACGACTATTATACTGATATTTACAAATGTAAAATACATAATACAATTAGATATTAGCTTTTTTAGATTATATATATATATATATATATATATAAAAAAAAAGGACGTGGATCGATGCTTGATGCAAAAGTATCTTTACTGAATTATTTCAATTAGTACAAGCAAGCCACTGTACAGTTCCGAGCGCACCTCGCTCTTCGTCAGGCTTCATGGGAATCTGTTGGAATTCTTCTATCTGCGGGTATGATCGTCTTAGGATCGCCCAATGCTTTCTTAATACATTAAATATTTTATCACTATAGCTATTAAATTGGAAGACAAATGGGATCCTAGGTCTGTCAGGATGATATTTTTTATTGTATTGGTGGTTATCAGATGGTTTCAAAATTCTATTTAGTTCCCGTCTAATCAAACCCTCCGGATAGCCCCGCTCTTTAAATTTACAGCACATCTCATCCAATCTCTGATCTCTTATTGAGATATCACTCACAATATTGGGATGATTAATGTATATAATAGCATGTATATTGAGGGATAGGAAATATTTTGATTCAGGTTGAAATAATAAGGGTTGATTACCTCACTAGGTGGTGTTGTTTTGTTTATTAGTAATTAAGTTGATACACATGTGTGAGTTGACTGGGTGTGAATAAGAGGTAATCTGTGCTTTGGCTTTTCACACACAGCCAAAATAGCCTGACGAAGAGCGAGGTGCGCTCGGAACTGTACAGTGGCTTGCTTGTACTAATTGAAATAATTCAGTAAAGATACTTTTGCATCAAGCATCGATCCACGTCCTTTTTTTTATCCATTTATGGTGGAAGTTTGGGAGTCCACCTTGACGGTGCCTTGATTGGACGGATCTAAGAAAAGAGGGTAACCCACCTGAAGTTCATTATATATATATATATATATATATATATATATATATATATATATATACTATTGTATTATATCTAAAATTATATTAAAGGAGAAGTCCAGCCTGAGCTTTTTAGGGTCACAGGAGTGCAATTCATTTTGCACTCCTGTGGCCCGTTTTCAGCAGGGAGCAGTCTGAAGTCCGCTCTCTGCTGATGTCACTGCCATCAGTTGAGGCAGCGTGTCATCCTGACTTCCAAGTCTGGATCAGCCAGTTGCCTTGATTGATGGCAGTCTCAGCATCTCAGCCCGCCGCTGATACGGCCTCTCCCCGCCCCTCCACAGCTCAGCGTTCCAGTGAGCGTGGAAGACCAGAGAGGAGAGATGCTGACTGACAGTCAGTAGCTTTACTCTCGGGGATCTGTGCGAACCGAGCCATCGGTGATGTTTGGTGGCTCGGTTCTCAGTGAAGAGATGGCGGAGGACAGCTCATAGGTCTGATGCTCCATCCACGAGGTAAGGTTAGGTTCACACTACTGCAGCTTAGATTTCGGCCCTGTTCACACTGGTGCGACATACGCTCCGACTTTGGGAGCACATGACGCATGATGTATATAAATTAATGGTTCCCTACGAGAGCCGTTTTAACTGGTCCAACACAAGTGTGACTTTGAACAAGGTTCCTGCACTACTTTGGTCCGACTTTGGTCTGACTTTGGTCCGACTTCAGCTCATTCTGTATCATTGAAGTCAGATCAAAGCCGGATCATCATCTTAACCAGTGGTCTCAAACTGGCCGCCCTGCAGCTGTAGTGAAACTACAAGTCCCATCATGCCTTTGCCTGTGGGAGTCATGCTTGTAACTGTCAGCCTTGCAATGCCTCAGGGGACTTGTAGTTTCGCAACAGCTGGAGGGCCCCCAGTTTGAGACCCCTGATCTTAACTGATCTGACTTTGGCTTGCCACTTTTGCTCTAATGATCTTGAAGAGGAACCCCACTCCAAAATAAAAGATAAAAAAACAGTGTGCCTCCCCCCCATTACATACCAGGCCCTTAGGGTCTGGTATAGATCTTGAGGGAAACTCCACCCCAAAATAAAAATAAAAAAAAATGGTGTGGGGTCCCTCCCCCAAGGCAGATTTGGATATGGATTTTAGGGGGAATCCCACACTAAAATAAAAAAATTGCGTGGGGTCCCCTCCCCAAAACCAAACCAGACTCTTACCTGAGCATGCAGCCTGGCAGGTCAGGTAAGGGGGATTATGAGCGTGTGAGAGCTCCCCCGTCCTGGACTATACCAGGCCACATGCCCTCAAGATGGGGGATGGGTGCTTTGGGACCCCACCATGCCCCGGTCGGTGATGTCACGAGGGCCATAGCCACCGGATGACGTCACCAAATGTCCACGCCCCATGGCTGTATAAGTAATGGCACACGTCGGAGCTAACACTACAGCGGGGGCTAGCGTGGGAAGAAGAAATAAAGGAGGAACCGGCAGAGGAAGAAGACAGCGGAGAGAAGAACCGGAGGAAGAACCAGCGGAAGAAGAAATCAGCGCAGCAAGAAGAACCGGAGGAAGAACCAGAGGAAGAAGACATCAGTGCAGCGAGAAGAACCAGAAGATGAATATATCACTGGAGCAAGAAGAACCGGAGGTAGTAGAAATCTGAGAGAGAAGACACGTTGGAGCTACTTTAATAAAGGACTTTGTCAAAAACTTGTGTACTGGTTTTATTTATTTTTGGCACTTTTTTGGGGTGAATGAATTGGGTATACAATGTACCCCATACTCATTCAAAAAGGGTGGGTGGGGCGGGATCTGGGGGCCCCCTTGTTAAAGTCCCCCGTCCGCAGACCCCCACAACCACCACCCAGGGTTGTCAGGAAGAGGCCCTTGTCCCCATCAACATGGGGCAAGGTGCTTTGGGGTGGGGGGAGCAGAGCCCCACCTGCCCCAAAAGCAACCACCCCGCCCATGTTGAGGGTATGGTCCAGATTCATACCAGACTCAAGGGCCTGGTATTGTTGGATCAAAGTCAGATCTTGTTCATTGAAGTCGCATGGAAGTTGGACATGAAGTCGTAGGGCAAAGTCGGAGCGGAAGTTGTCCGACTTCCATGTAGGAGCAGTGTAAAGTGCTTAATCTGATTTTTAGTGCGATTATAAAGTGCAACTTGGTTGCAATTTTGATGTTTTTGATTTTGGTCAATGATAAGCATATCGATGTGAAAGGGGAAAAAAACACTGAAATTGCATGAAAAATGCATAAAAAAGTGTCAAATCATATGTAGATGCGTTCTTGGTGCGCTTCCATTGAAGTCATTGGGACCAAAATCGTGCTGGAATTGCACCAAAGTGGTATAGGACCCTTTTTAAAAATTGCGCCATGCTGTGCTGCATTGATGTGAACAGGCATAATTGGAAACAATGTGATTTCTTATCTCATTTAATTCTGTGCGACTCACATCACTTCTGAAATCGCACTAGTGTGAACCAGGCCTAAAATAAGATATATTAAAAGGTCAAAAAAAGGATCCAGCTGATAATTCTCAGTTCAGTTCTATAGCATAACTCACTGGGGCTAATTTCCAGGCTAGTTTACTAAAGCACGTTGATTATACACAGACATTCTCACAGTATTTACATCCATTAATTTGTGGAAAAAACAAAACAGTGTTACTGTATTGTGCATGCATGTTTCTTTGTGCACATAAGCACAAGCTCAGAGAAGATTCCTTACACTAGAATAGAGAATCAATCAATAAATACCTGTACATATACTGTTTTTTTTTTCTATATGGCAGCACATTGTATAGGGTTTTTAAGCCTGCTGCTTTAATTGACACATGCTCATTCCAATTCTTCTTTTTATTTTATGAAACTAAATTGGGCACATATATACTAGTATGTCCTCCTCCAGCGCTGGTCCAGAATTATTATAGCCCAATCCCTACCCCCCCCCCCCCCCAATCCCTACCCTGCTGAGGCAGCAGCCAAAGGTGTACACATGCTGCAGCAGGAATTAACCCCTTTCTGCTTTTGGTGGGTGCTACTGCCTGCCAATAAAAAATAAATCTTAACTGAGTGGCTTTACCACCCCCCAAACTGCAAATGTAAATGAACCCTTGCTGTTCTGAGCCCTCAATAAAGCTGCTTTCCCACTGATGTGCTGCAGGTTAACCTGTACCGCAAGCGCAGTGCATCTGCAACTTTCCTGGATTGGCTGCTCTTTGCCATAGACATCTATTATATCCTGAAGGTCTGAAGCACTTGCTGAAAGCGCATCAAAACTCCTGCATCCAGTGCACCAAAGTTCACAAAACCCACAGGATATAATAGAAGTCTATGGCTAAGCGCAGCAAAACCACATGAAAGCTGCATGTACACTGCATCTGTGGTGTGGGTAAACCACAGCAGATCAGTGTGACAGTAGCCCTATACCAGTGATGGGGAACCTTGGCACCCCAGGTGTTTTGGAACTACATTTCCCATGATGCTCATGCACTTTGCAGTGTAGTTGAGCAATATGGGAAATGTAGTTCCAAAACATCAGGGGTGCCAAGGTTTACCATCACTGCCCTATACTATTATGCCCAGTGTATTGGTTCACAATGACCTGAAAGATCTGTTCTTTCCTGCTGCTGGCACCACTCTGGAGACCACTAGCTGGGAGAAGAGGTGGAATGCAGTTGGTATCACTCCGCATGGGACAGGAGCCAGCACTACAGAGGAGGCATCGACTTATGTGGCTCTTACTCCCTAATACAGCTCCAACTTTACCTGTAGTCCCTCTGCATTGCACTCTGTTTGATGCTCTGGAATGGTGGGTCAGCAAGCCCAGGCCATGATCTACCGGTCACCTGTCCGTGATCTACTGGTTGCTGACTGTAGCAAGAGTAGTAAGTTCATGAACACTGGACATATTGCTAACTCTCCTAGACTCCTTTCCTCATGGCAGAAGAAACACTTGATGCTTATAAACATGTATAACGCGTTTAGGCTTGTTTAAGCATGTCAAGTGCTTGGGCGTTAATTCATTTAATTTGCCATAGATGTGTTAACACGCGTTTAGGCAAACGTATTTTCTACCAAAACTATGCTGCTCCTGGATGCACTGGCTGTGGGTTTTTTTTTTTCTAAATTCCTCTAAACCCCTATGTGTGCATGGACACATAGGCTAACATGCAGGGGCATTTAGAGGCAGGAAAAAAATGTCAAATGCCCCTAGGAGCAGTAGAAAAAACTTCCACTGTGCATGAGGCTTTAAGGTACAAACAGAATTTTTTGAATGTTCAACATGAATGGCAAACTAGAACCACACATAGTTATTGTACATCAGTGTTCAATCAGCTACATATGTTTAGGGGCCACATTCACTGTACACATGTACATCCACAAGCTCATATGGGCCCTGGATGCCAGTGTAACACAACCACATGTCCCTGCTCAGGTGTATTTGCTTTAGTAAATCAGGCCAAATGTTTTAAGACTTTAAGTATACAAGAAAGGGAGATAACATAAAATTTACAGAAAAGAATTTCTGGTTTGCAGCCAGGAATAGAAAGGCAGCAATAACAGAGCTGTTCATAGAAAGTTCTAGACATTAAGGATTAACTAACACAATATAAAACAATACCTATACAGAAAAATATGAGATCCAATATATATTGTCAATAAAAACCTGATGTCTTTTTGTAAGGGCCAAACCTATATTAGTGAAAGAGCTACTAATAACATTGGAAAATTTATGCCAGCATAACATGAAAGTGAATGCAGATATGTAATTGTGAACTATCTTACCTGCCAAAAAATGTGTAATTTTATTTAGACCGTTTTCTAAATCATACACCTCTGTTAGGCTGGGTTCACACCTTTGCGAACTGGATGCAGGTTTCCCCGCAACTAATTTGCATTACAGGAGAGTGTGATTGGCTCTCAATGGAGCCGGTTCACACGCCTCCAGGGTGGCGCAGTCCAGATTTGGAAAGGGTCCTATGCGTCTTTGGCTCTGAATCAGGTGCAAATTCAGGCAGAAATTTGGACCTGATTTGCACCTGAATCGGAGAACAGGGACACACCGGACCCCCTGCTGTGAGCTGTGGCATGTCTGAACCCAGCCTGAGGAAACATTGCAAGGTTCTGACTTGAGTTTTCACTGCTGCAGTTAAAGCAATACAACTTGTTCAAGCACCACCACAGCCTGTGAATGGGCATTGAAAGAGTAGTAGCACATTGAAGAGGTCTAATCTGTGTTCTGCTTCCAGCTGAGCAATTGATTTAGGCGGATGCCACGGTCTAGACTGCAGTTTTCTGTTTGTGAGATCCTTACCTCTTTGCTGTAGTAGATCTGCTAGATCTCTGATTCCATCCACATTTGCTTCCCTATATATAGACCCCGGTTTCATCTAATGTTTGTGCTTGCCTGCCACTCTCCCTGACCTTGGCTTGTTTCCAGGATTGTTTCCTGGATCTTCTTCTGTCCCCTGCCTTTGTAATCTGCACATGCAAGTGGTCTCCTCAGTGGGCATACCTGGGGCTGCGACCTGGTTCCAGCTTGCTGCAAGTCCATCCCCACCATCAAGGGCCCTGGTGAAGAAGCAGGCTGGGGCTTAGACTTCGCACCATGGGGAACCCCAAGTGGGCATTTTATAGGGGCTCACTACTACTGAAACCTGACAGCTGATGCTACAAAAATATTTTATTGATTTACCAAATGTGAGTGTGATAGGTGGCCATGTGAAATATAGACATGTCCTGACTCAAAGCTAAATACTAACAATTTTATTAAAATAAAGAACATATGCCTATGGTACATAACTGTAAACTTATAAGAAAATTAAGCACATACAGTTGTGTGAAAAGGTATTTCCCCCCTTTCTGATTTTTAATTTTTTTTTTGCATATTTGTCACACTTAAATAACTCAATCAAACTAATTTTATCATTACACAAAGATAACACGAGTAATGAAAAATTCAGAATTGTTTTAATTCAGCCACATTGGAGGGATCTCCAGCATGAACGACCTGTGTAAGGTCATGATAAAGCATCTCAATTGGATTTAAGTCCGGGCTTTGACTAGACCACTCCAAAACCTAAATTTTGCTTTGTTTGAACCATTTGGGGGTGGACTTTCTGTTGTGTTTCGGATCATTGTCCTGCTGCATAACCCAAGTGCACTTGAGCTTGAGGTCACGAACTGATGGCCGGACATTCTGCTTTAGGATTTTCTTGTAGAGCTCAGAATTCATGGTTCCATCATTTATGGTAAGTCGTCCAGGTCCTGAAGCTGCAAAGCAGCCCCAGACCATCACGCTACCACCACCATGTCTGACTGTTGGTATGATGTTCTTGTTATGAAATGCTGTATTAGTTTTATGCCAGATGTAACGGGGCGCACACCTTCCAAAAAGTAAAATTTTCGTCTCATCAGTCCACAGCATATTTGCCTAAAAGTCTTGGGAATAATCAAGATGTTTGTGCTCTTTTTGGTCAGCAGAGGCTTTGACCTTGGAACTCTCCCATGGATGTCATTTTTGCCCAGTCTCTTTCTTATTGTTGAATCGTGAACACTGATCTTACCTGAGGCAAGTGAGGCCTGCAGTTATTTAGATGTTGTTCTGGGTTCTTTTATGACCTCCTGGATGATTCGTCGTCATGCTCTTGGAGTAATTTTTGTAGGCCGGCCACTCCTGGCAATGTTTACCACTGTTCCAAGTTATCTCCATTTGTGGATAATGGCTCTCCCCGTGGTCCACTGGAGTTCCAAAGCCTTAGAAATGGCTCTGAAACCCTTCCTAGACCGATACATGTACATTACTATGTTTCTAATCTGTTCTTGGATTTTTTTAGATTGTGGCATGATGTGTGGCTTTTTGTTATCTGTTAGCATGCTTCACTTTGTCAGACAGCTTCTATTTATGTGATTTCTTGATTCAACAGGTCTGGCAGTAATCAGGCCTGGGTGTGGCAAGTGAAATTTAACTCCGCTTTCCAAAAAATTGTGGTTAATCACAGTTCATTCATGATTTAGCATGGGAGGGGGCAATTACTTTTTCACATTTGGCAAGGCAGATTTGAACAACTTTTTTCTCTTAATAAATGAAATAATAATTTAAAAACTGCATCTTGGATTTACTCAGGTTATCTTTGTGTATTATTAATATTTGTTTGTTGATCTGAATCAAGTGTGAGAAATATGCAAACAAAATAAAAAATCAAGAAGGGAGCAAATACTTTTTCACACAACTGTATATCCTTGTTTCAGAGAAATAGGTAAACAGAAGAAAATTATACTAAAACAAAATAACATTAACAAACAATATTAAGAACATTGTAAACATGGATCTAAATTCTCTCCAGACAGGAGACAACCAGAAACCTGGCAGAGGTTTTATATGTTCTCTGGTCAGTCCAAAACTGAATAACTTCTTGACTGGAGTAGAGCTTTAGGTATCATCACAGTTTTGCTTGGTAATACACATGCACATACATGCACACCCCCAAGAGATGCCTGCCAGACAGCAACGATGACCATTCCCTAAACCCCAAATAGAATGTTCAGTTTAAATTAGCAAAAATACACTTCAGGTGCATAAAAAGGTGTCAAATAACTTTACAGTTCATTTTCTTTAGAAATCAGCTACAGCCACAGAGTAAAAAAGCCTGTCCCCTGCCTGCATGCTGCAGAGAAGGATCTTTGTGCTCTGTGTGGAAGCAGTGTCTGACTCACCCCTTGCTTAGTCAGACTAATAGCTCTGCAATCAGCACATTCATGCTTCCTGCTGATTGGAGAGTTTTAGGTGGGACTCAGCAATACGTGTGTTGGACTTTGGAAAATGGACCACTGCTTTCACACAAAGAGTATGCTGGCAGGGGGCAGGCTTTGCTACTCAGGCTGTGGCTACTTTCCAAAGAAGACAAGCTGTAAGACTTTGCACAACTTTTGTTTTGATGTACCTGGAATGTATTTAGCTATTTAAACTAAAAGTTCAGTTGGCTTTTAATGTGTAGAGCAACTGTTGACATAGTAAGTGTCAAATAAGTGCAAATGTACGCATGTATGGGTGCATTTAGAAAAGCCTTGCTTTAGTGAAATTAATGGAGTGTGCAGCCAGCATTCAATTTGGTAAATTAAAAAAAAGTATTTTCAAAGTATTTTTTCATGTCCCATATTACATTTTGATTGCATGTAATCATGTTAGGTCTATATTTACAGTATGATATTAATAGCTGAAATTTTTCTTAATAGATCTCACGTCTGATTTCCTTTTTTATAGTCTATACCCGCAGATTCCACCTTTCACCATATTCTTTATTTAACAGTTGTTTGGGAGCTACAGAAACTACTGTTTGGTTGTGTTTAAAGTTGAATTACAAGGAAATGGGTCACATTTGAAATACACACAAGATCTGTTTTGCCTGCCAAAAGATTGTTTTCTGTTCAGCCAGTTTTATGATCCAGACGGCCTCTCCAAATAGCATAGTCAGGTCAGTGACATTTTAAGCTACTGCAGTTAAGAAGTACAACTTGTTCAATGGCATGCCTCTGAGGAAGCAGCCATACATTGATGGGGCCATGTCTATGCCCTCTCATCCTACAGACTGGCAAAACTATTCAATACCCTAAGTGACTCAGAGTACTGGCCCTGCTGGCCCTCTCTTTTCCACTCTACTCTCCTGCTGTGAAAAGAAATACAAAATCATATATCAAGAAAAAACGCAGTTACATATATAAATGTACTTGTATTTAAAACCAAATTCAAAGTTTTTTTTTTATAGATACACAGCTTTAATAGATTTTGTTTCTGCCTAAAGTTCAACATTAACTTTTTTCTTAACTTTCTAAACCTGTTCAATAATCATGTAAGTGAAGAAACATTGGGATTAATTTACCAAAGGCAAGTCGGCTGTTCACTAAGCAAAGAAAGTTGCCCTTTGCAAGGGAACTTTCTCCAGTGAAATATCAGTTTGCCAAGAATATCCAATCATGGAAAAAAAACACCGGCCTTAACTTTCCCCACCTTGGATTCGACATTGGTATATGAGTCCCAGAAATTACTTGTAGGATTCTAGCCATTTCAAGCTTAGGGCTCGTCTACATGTTGATTACAAACACAAATTAAAGCGCCTAACACTCTAACATGCACTTTTGATACTTTTGTGATGCTTTAATAAAGCTTGGCAAGTATGCGTTGATTTTCTATTTATTTTAGGGGAAGTGATGTCAAATGGGAAGTGATGATAAGGAAGTTGCCAGATCTGAGGAGTAGTTAGGTGTTGGTGTGGTATCTGGTAATTTTTAATTTTTTTTTATTTTGGTGTTTTCGGTGGCTCAGTAGTATCCCAGCTCATCAGTTTCCTGGCTCAGTAGTACACCACTCAGCGAATCTCCAGCTCATCAGTTGTCTGGCTCAGTAGATGTCCTCCTCAGTGGTTCCATGCCTCAGTAGTACCCCTAGTTTAACCTCCCTGGCGGTATGATTATTTCTGATTTTAGGTGCTGAAAGCGGTACAATTATTTTGCACAGAAATTTGGCGTTTTATATTGTAGGCCTGTAATTCTTAGGAATAGTTCACTTAAATCTGTCCAAACAAGAGTCTAGTAGACATCCCGGGTATGATAAAGTTTGAAAAACTAAATAAAAAATTATAATATAATAAATAACTATAAATAATTATAACAAATAATAATATAATAATAATAAAAATTATATAATAATATAATCAAATCAAAAACACTGAAATTTGCTCAGTTGCAGAATTTTAGCTTTCGTTACTTTTAGTGTTTGATGACGGATCTCCCCACAAATCACTATTGCTCAATTCTGCGAGTGATTCTAATTTATTATTGCTTTTTTCTAGCTGCTCTAAAACCACTTTTGATGTAAAGAGACAGTTTTGGTTGCTATGGACAATCTCCAGTTTCCTGGCAGAAAGAACAGTTTTATATATATAAAACTGCATGCAGGACACTGGGCAGACCACTAGGGACAAAGGGGATGTGTAGTTATTTGATACAGTACTGTAATCTGTAAGATTACAGTATGCTGTATCTATACTGTGTGTTTCACTATTTGAATTTACCGCCGAACTCCGTCCCCGTGCGTCGCAACGCTCGCAGGGAACGGAGTTCGGCACTGTGAATCGAGCGAGACACAGCGGCTCGCCGATCACAGCGGGGAGACATCGCAGGATCCAGGGGACAAGGTAAGTAAACTCTTCCTGGATCCTGCGATGCAAGCCCGAGTCTGGCTCGGGGATACCGCTTTTGGTATGTAAAATCCAACCCGAGCCAGACTCGGGAATACCGCCAGGGGGGTTAATAGGTCCTTCGCTCTGCAGCTTCCTGGCTCAGCATTTTCCCAGCTCAGTAGTACTCCCTGCTTAGTAGTACCCGCCTCGTGCAGTATTAACCCACCCCACTCCACGGTACATTACCGCTCAGTAGTACACCCCCCCACACTCAGTAGCATCTCTCCTGCACAGTAGTATATTTCCCACTAACCCTGCTCAGTATTATCCTCACTGCTCAATAGTACATGGCCCCACCAGTAGTACCCCACCTCCCCATTTAGTAGTACATTCCCCATCCTCCATCCCCGCTCAGTAGTGCCGCCACTCCCGCTCAGCAGTACATTCCCAAATAGTCGCTTCCCCTTCCCTGCTCAGTAGTACATTCCCCATACCCCCTGACCACTCAGCAGTACAATCTACACCCCCCTGCTCAGTAGAACCCCCTTGCTCAGTAGTACATTCTCCTCCTCTCAGTAGTAGTATTCCTCTCCCCGCTAGGTAGTAACACACCCCCTTCCTGCTTAGTAGTAATTGCCTATTCTGCTGAAACTCCATTCTGCTGATTTCATTCTGATCTTTTGTTATGCTTATCTCCTGCTCTGCTAAATCCCCATCGCTCAGTTTCCCACTCGGTCCCTCACTCTGGTCCCTGTTTACTTTCCTGCTGTATCACTTTCATGCTGTACACCGTGTGTGATATCTGCTGATCACCCACCCTGATCCCTAAAACAATATCTCCTCACTAGTCTGTCTTTTGCTGTTAGAAAAGTCATCCAAAAGCATATCATGCTTCAGATAGCAAAGCAAGTCTAAACAAGGTCATAGAAGTCTATGGGGGCAATGAAAGCAACATGGGGTAGAATTTCTGAAGCAAAGCAAACTCAACAGTGTGTACAGGACTTTAAGGTAACCATTTTATTTATTGAGCGGTTCTTTGATTGGCATTCAAAGTGCTTTAAAAAGCGTGTCAAATGCCACATTTTGAAGCAAGTGTAGATGAGGCCTTAAAGTTGTGCTCCAGGTAGATATAAAATGCACACATGTAGCTCTGTATTCATTAATAAAACAATATATATTTTTTTTAATTCAACAATTGTAAGTACCTGAATTTGACTTGGTTTAGCCTGTTGTAATTCTCTGTACAGCAGCACTTAGTTTGGAAGAAGGAGGCACAAGACTGGGAGCCTCGGGTGCAATGCATGCAAAGGTGCTGACAAAAAAACAAACAGACAGAAGAGAGAGCTGAGTGAGCAGAGGAATTACCTCGCCAGTTTGGTACTGCTCCTTCACTGTCCAATTTAGCAGGATGTATGTAAAAACCATCACTGTATTCCTTAACAGTAACAAATAAAGTGGTGTTATACTCCTGGCTTTGCTAACTAACAGAGCTGTGTAAATCTCAGAACTGAATGAAAAGAAATACCAATCCTTTGGCAGTTTAAACAGCACTCTTATATGTATTACATCTGTGTATTCAGCTATTGGCCTGGTTTTACCGTTAAGAAAGCTTAAGTGTAGCAACGTGCAGCATTCTTTTACAGAATAATTAGAAGAACCAGCTAGGTGTTGGTTATACCACCTTAAAATGTACAAACTGCCATTCTTGACTTTATTTTGAAGGTGCAGGTTCCAGGGTCATCATTCTTATCCTTTCTTCATTAATTGTAACTCACTGACTTGGAACACATATGTAAATACCAATTGTCACACTTGAAAAGATTGTGATTGTTCCAATGCAGTGACTCCCTAAGTGATGAAGAAAGAATGAGGTCTTGGAGCAAAAAAGGCTGCTCCCACATTCCCATCCTGACAAGTTTTCTTTAAACATGCTTTATTTGAATACTTTACTACAATGTTAACATTTTTACTGCAGAACATTACGTCTTCATATAGACCAATATATAATTGTAGCTTTTGTTCAAGGATCCTTTAAGAAAATATTTTTTTATTTTTTTAGGTTAGTGTCCTTTTAAACCTGTATCTGTCCTTAGGGTTAAAATATACCATAAGCCGGTGCCTTGCTAAATGGTTCAATGAGAGCAAGGGTTAATTGCGTCAGTCTGAATAAATCTATAACCAAGCATTTCATTCTGTCAGTGCGAAATTATAACCACAAGCCTGCTGTTCAACCCAGAACATGTTTTATTAATGTGTACACACACATAAGAGAGAGAGAGAAAGAAAGAGTGAGAGAATGATTAGTGATACAAACCAAACCACGAGTTCAATGAATGAAAAGAGACCCATCATGCAAACCGTCAGCAAGCAAAGGTCAGAGGTCGTTAGAGGCACAGAAAAGGGGCTTCCATATTGTCCCCGCAGCAGAGTGACAGTTTCCAATGATCACTTTTGTGACTATGCAACTGGGCTCATATTACTAGCTGCAACATCACAAAAATGACACTGGCAACTGCTAATTAGCTGGCAAAATAAGAATTTAACCATTTTCAAGTGAGCGATTGTTAGTAAATGCCAATGTGCGTACAGCAAGAAAAAAAATAAAATTAAAATGTTGATTTTTTTTTATGCTCCTAAAGTGATGATGGTGATCTTAGTGTGTTTGGTTTGCGCACACAGATAGGGAACAGGTGATCAAGCTGGTTAATATTAGATTGGCTTAACTGCACAATGCAGCTGTCATGGTGACCTTTGTTGTGAGGTTTCCTTATCACTTATAAGCAAAGACACATTTTCTTTTCAATGAACAAAATCAGTATTACAGAAATATCAAGCATAGAAAAAAAAGAGTTAAGCACAACATTAATTCTTTAAAATCTTTACAAGGTCATTTGTCAGTGATTAATTTCCTTAATAACAACAGTACAGTTTAAACATTAGCGTGAACATAAATTCAAAGCATTCAGATTACAAGTAAACTTTATATGCCAATTACATGATGAAATATCAAGACCCTATGTACAGGAAGAAAAAAATCATTAGACTACAATAAACTAACAGCTTTATTCAATAAGAGTTCGTATTTTTAAAGCAGCCCTATTGCTAATACAAAAAGTCTTACAGCAAGCCATAAATGTAAAAGAAAACAAGACATACTTTCCGTTTTGCAAAATGTTGCTTAGATTCTTAGAAATCTTCTGCTGAAACCTGCAGGGAAACCAATGCTTCCAATAATGTAGATCCCCTGGGTCTCCTGCGGTTCTCACCGGTTCCTCTTGCTGACCTTCATGCCATAACTCTATCCTCTAATGGGTGGAGGTCAAAGCAAGGCACTAGTGAGAGCTTCAGAGGACCCCAGAGATCAACAACTGCTGGAAGTGTCAGTTTCCCTACAAATTTTAGCAGAAGATTTCTCAGGATCGGAGTGGTGTTTGGCAGCATGGGTAGTGGGAAGGGTAAGTATGTCCTGTCTTTATTACTGGAAGGGCCTGTTGTAAAACTTTTTGGATAAGGTTAGTTAAGCTATCACAGAAGAAACATGGAGCCTCTCACTGCTGAAAAAGCTGGTTGTATGGCTGTCATCCTGATCCTCTTCTTTCAAAACACAGAGACATTGTCCCAAAATGGAATTGCACATGCAGAACTGTTGATTTACCCCTGGTCAGTGACTAGGGAATTTTGAACTCAGAGAGTTAGCATAACAGACACACGACTAGCGTTGGCAGTCCCCATATTTCACTCAAGTTCTAATGATTAAATAACAGTAAACAAAAGCAACAAGATTCACTCTACTGAAAGACCAGTATGGATTCTGCTTGGAGTCACTATATGTAGGAATAAGAATTATTTTTTGAACAGGGATATAAAAAAGTTTGCTGCCAGTTCAGTTCAGTCTGAACTAAGTCCACCCAAAACTCCTTTACTCACTGGTAGTTTCTCATGACTTTCAGGCATTCCAGAGTAGAGATCTCTGCTCTGGTGTTCTCAGGTCTACATACCTGCCGTGCCAATGCAGAAAGAGGCCATCACACTCTGCTGGCCTTCAAATGTATTTTAAATGACGCAGACTGAATTTGAAGGAGTTTAGACACCCAAATACAGAAACAGTGGTGTGGAAATTGTAAAGTTCCTAATAGATATAAGAAGAAGCTGTTGGCATAGCTTACCGGATTGCACCCACAACAAATATCCCATTTGGGTGGACTAAACCTTTAATGACATTCACATCGTCAAGTCAGATTTTATCTATAAACAGCTTAGACAAAATAAATGAAAAGTGATTTCAGATTGCTTGCTGATGGTTACTGCACTTGGCAAATTGTTCTACTTGATTAAAAAAAGGGCACTATTGCTTCTTGCATGTTATCAATGTGGACTTATTAGGGGCCAGTGTTTTCGTAAAGGACCTTTTTGTAAACGCTTCTAACAACCAATCAGGCTAGATTGAATTTCTACAGATTTTTCTCTCAAACTGATGGAATGTTTTTAACAGACAAAGGTTTACAACAATAGCAATAAAAATAGCTCTTTAGGAAATGATTCCCTAAATTATTACATTCAGCTATCTTTGCAAAAATGGATCATATACAGCATACTCTGGAGAACTTCTAAACTTAATGTGGACATTTTCCTCAATTGTTTACATAGGGCTCTGTTAAGAGTCTTCCTGGGATGGAAAATAAAGAGAAACAAAGGGGATTTCCTGAATAAAATGCTGCACTTGGCTGCTCCCAATGCTGTTCGCATAGCCAAAAGCCTAGATAGTTGTAAGTTAATATTAAGTGTAGCCTTGCTTTAAGATGAAATTCTCATTTATGACACTTAAGCTGGTGATAGACTAGTAGCATTCCAAATAAACATTCAATGATCTGATAAATGTCATTCTAATGTATTTCAAATTTTTGTTTGCTTTTACATTTGATTTTGGAACAAATGGACGTTACCAAAAGAAAACTACATAGACTGTTTCCACCCTGCTCCTTCCATCTGTCTTGTCAGTGCAATCAAAAACAGTTATTGACTTGACCCCAATAAAGATTAGATAATCAAACATTCCTAAAAAATAAAAAATTCTAATTAAATTCTACTATTGTATGGCCAGCTTTAGAGATTTAATTTGTTGATATAAAAAAAACTAAAACTGGAATTTAGGAAGACAGGACAGTTGTTACTAAAGGAGCCAGCATACCTATGATTATCACAAACATGCAATCGGGTTCAGGAGAATTTTTTTTCGTTTGCTTTGCCAAAATAATATTTGCAAATAGACATAGTATGCCATACAGAAATTACTCCTTTAGGAAAGTTGCTCATATTGTGTATAGTACTCAGATTAAATCTTCATCTGAAGATAATAAAAAAAACAGAAACCCTTTGAATAGCACCCCCATCTCTGTTGATGCATAGCTGCATAAACAACTTTGTTAACTGACATGAATTAATGGAAAAGTACTTGTTGTTCAATTTAAAATATTGCCATTGTATAATGTTTACCAGCTGGATATGCAAAGTGGACTATGACAAGAAAATTGCACTTTTTTCACCTTATGCCACTATGACAACCTGTGTTTCTAATTTAGACTTAACACCTTTAAATTGAAATTCAAATATTCTGAAGTCTTATCACTGTGTCAAATTAAATTTAAATAAAAGTAGAGCAAAAATGTAGTTGCCAAAAACACTGTCATCATCTTTGCACATTCAATGCATTTATGATGCGAATGAGTCATTAGGCAAACTACAAGGTCAATAAGAGTTACTGATGACATCACAGAGGCTGCATGTATATGAATATGAGAGCACAAAATGGCTCCCTCCCTTCAACAAATGTCAAATGAACACCTTTAGTTTTATGACTGACAGTTAAGCCTCGTACACACGATCGGATTTTCCGACGGGAATTGTGTGATTACAGGCTGTTGGCAGAAAATCCGACCGTTTGTATGCACCATCGGACAATTGTTGTTGGATTTTCCGCAGACAAATGTTGGATAGCAGGCTTTTAAATTTTCCACGGACAAATGTCTGTTGTCTGATTTTCCGAGCGTGTGTACACAAGTCCGTCGGACAAAAGTCCAATTTACAAACACGCATGCTCGGAAGCAAGGATGAGCCAGAAGCAATCGGTCTTGTAACCTAGCGTTCGTAATGGAGAATTAACATTCGTGACGTGGCAAATTATGAAATCTCGAAATGCAGCGCACAATTCTCTTCTTCTTTAATGGGATAATAATGAAGCTGCTTTGCTGGTGATACTGATGGAGTTATTGCAAACAAATGTTCAAAGGCTTTTTTTTTTCTAGTGATATCAATAATAATATTTATTATGCTTTTTTTTTTATTTGGGCAAGTTACCACAACACCATTATCCCATAATTTTTAAGATCAAAGATACAACTATGTTGGTGTCCCTTGTCAATTTTACATAGTATAGCACTGCCTACTCCAAAACTGTCATTTGAAGTAAAACACATAGCCAAGTATTATTCTAAACAATTTTTTTATTGTGCATTAAAAAAAGAAAACAAATAAAATTAGACATGCTATCTGCCAATAGAACTTAACCAAAAAGTGCATTCTTTGCATCCAAAAATATAGAAAATATACCAAATCAAATCATTATTATTCAACCAAAAAATAAAATAAAAGCCTCACGCATGTGTCCTGCTTCTTAATATAGGGGGTCAACAATGCCAAGAGTTGGTGAAAGCAGGGGTCCGTCATCTGGAGATAATTCCAAAAATCATCTGGATTATTCTCCTGCTCCTGCAGCAAAGGCATATGACATAATTGGTCACGGTTAATAAAGCAACCAATTTTGGTCCAAGAACTCCTCCTGTTCCTGGACTGGACTTGGGTCAAAGCAATAACTCCAAGGCCAATAATAAATAACATTTTATCTCCTCAGTCCGCAACATGTCTGGTTGACGAACGGCCATTCAGACCCGAACTGAAAACCACGAAATGAAAAGCGCAAACTGAAAAGCGCGAAATGAAAAGCGCAAAATGAAAAGCGTGAATCAACACTCACCAAACTTCTACTAACATGAAATTAGCAGAAGCATCCCAAAGGGTGGCGCTAAAGAGCTGAAAAACCATGTAGTACGTCACTACATTCGTGTTTGTTGGCCGACAATTCCTTGCCGTTTGTATGCAAGACAAGTTCCTGGCCAACGCCCTTCAGACAAAAGTCAGAGGTTTTGTCTACGGAAAATCCGATCATGTGTACAAGGCTTTAAATAATCCACCTGTTTAAAGTATCTCTCTGGACAAAACTTTTTTTCTTAGATAGAGTTTGGAAGGGTTAAAACCTCTCTCAGGTTTTATATTCCTGCCTGTGTTCCTCTTCTTTGTTGTTCTGGTGAACGCTGTCATTGAGACAGAAAACTATGGCAAATACAAAATTACACAGTTGTCACCAGAATAAAGAGGGAACATCTTCTAAAGGGCATAGTTCTGCTGACAACTGTTTAAAGGGATTTCCACTCATTTTGAAAAGATTTTCACTTCCTGGTAGATCTTCTGGACAGGAAGTGAGAGGAAATCTCACCAGTGAAAACAGAGAGAAACAACATGTTAGGGGCTCTAACCATTTTAATGCCTTATCCTATATTGAAAAAATAAAAAATTTTGGCTATAAATACACTATATGAAATTCAGCTGCCAGTGTATTGTTACAGTGCTATATGGAGTCATATAAATTAGTAATTTGGTACAGAAACTAAATGGCAGACTATCACCCACCCCACCATAGCTATTCCTCTCCCATTCCTAACAGTGTAGAATAATGCCCCTTCTCTGAGTTATGGAGAGATGGAGGGAAAGCATGATAGGGCAGAAATTTGGCCTTCCCCTTTTTATGCCCTGGAGAAAAAATGGAAACTGACACTACTGAATGCTCCAATAACAAGTGGTTACTGACCCTCTTGCTTCATTACTTGCAGTGACTGACCCAGAAAAGGTATTGAATTCCATAATTTTCATACTTGCTCTAATTGAATTACTCAGAAATCACTAAAGTTTGTGGGACAGCATACCAGCTAGGCAACTAAGAATTTAAGAAAGAGTTTAGTGATGACAGCCCCCATATTTTTCTCACAACAGGATTTTCTTGTATAATGCATAAACCCAACGCAACCCAAGACTAGTACAAGGTGGAATCTGATTGGCTGCTATGAATCACTGCAACTCTTTTTCAAACAAGGCCTTTAGCCCAGGTTCACACTGAGCTGTGGGAATGAAGCCGCGCTAGTTCAGCTGAACTCGCATGATTTCACTCCCACGTGTCACTCCCAATTTCGGACGCGATTTCAGAGACATCTGTGCAGATGTCAATGTGAATTGCAGCCCAAAATTGCAAAACGTAGCACAGAAACTACTTTTTGAAATCAGTGCAGCGCGGCAGATGTAGCATCGCACCGACTGTCAATTGCCGCTGATTTGACATGCGATTTGACATGTGAAATCGCATGTCAAAACGTTCCAGTGTGAACCATGGCTAAAAGATAATGCTACCTGTAACGCTAAGATGTGTGCTAGCTCCTATTGATCTCTAAATCTGAAATATGAAGTAGCTTTGGTTTTTGCTTGCCAGCAAATTGAAATGTCCTCTTGCTTCTCCTATGTCTCAAAGACACATCCAGTAAGATACACCTTCCAGTTCCCCTCAACTGCCAAAGCCAAATGATGATGTCACACTAGCATGATAGACAAATCATTGCGGAAGCCAACTGCAAGAGAATGACTCTTCTATTATGGCCTTGTACAAGGAGGTAGAGATAGAAAAGAATGCAGAAAACTCTAATTACAGAAATCTACAAGAGGTGGCTGGCATATTATTCAACCCACTAGTACCCACAAAAACCTGAAATCTTAGTTTTAGGGATAAGTAGGCCTTACAGAGATTCTGCCACTTTGCTCATTTAGGGAAAGTCTCTTTAACTCCCCTCAATCCATTTATACATGTCTTCCCCTCTACTGCATGGCTCCACATAAGCTGCAGCAAATTACCAAGTACTTCTGCATCTGAGGGAGTATTTGACCTCCTTTTTTGGAAACCATGGGGGAGATTTACTAAAACTGGTGCATTCAGAATCTGGTGCAACTGTGCACGGTACCCAATCAGCTTCTAACTACAGCTTGTTCAATTAATCTTTGATAATAAAACCTGGAAGCTGATTGGTTTCTATGCAGAGCTGCACCAGATTTTGCATTCTCCATTTTTAGTAAATCAACCGCCATGTAATACAGCTTACACAAGGTAAGGACAGTGGAAGAACCAAGCCAGGAGGAGTGTAGGGAAGGTAAGGAGTATTAATGACCCTGAATGAAAAAGTGATAGTGTCTGTTTACAGTTTGTACACATACTACAATCTAGTAATGCACAGCCTTTCATCTAGGAAAGCAAGATGGAGTTCTGTATGATCCTATCAGACTGTAGGACTATTGGATCCCCACTGTTGTGTACACAGGTCCCGTCCTCTGCCTAAAATGTCATGCTGAGACATGAAGGCCCAAAAAAAACTACAAAAGCAACTATCTGCCTAAACCTGTGCTATTTAAGGGTTTACAGGCTTAGAAACACAGGTGCTTCATCTGACGCTCCCCATTTTCTGTTTCCCATCCAGAATCCAGAGAGGCTAGAGAAGAAGGAATTAATGTTATTGTTATAACTCAGTGACAGCGAGGCCACCTTGCACACAGGCAGATAAATGGATTTCGCTCAGGACCACCGCAAGCGCCAGTGACAGAGGCAGACATTGAACTGATGACCTTGTGCATCAGAGAACAGTTCCTTAACCAATATGTCACATCTCAAAAAGCCTTTTACACTCCACTCAGAATGACAATCCCAGAGACATTAAAGGTCAGCTCTCTCCCTGTGTAACCTCTATTATTTCTGTGATATGATGAGCAGAAGCTGTGCATAAAAGCCCAACACAAAGCGGTAACTGCTGCTGATTATGTGTCAAGTACTGTTCTACACCATAATTATGTGCTTTTATGTACCATTTACAAAGTATGCGTGCTTCATCAACAGGAGTTTCTTCCTCCCCTACGCAAACTTCTCCAAACTGCACACAGCCAAGCATTTTCTGTGCATGTTAAGAATTTTTTATTATCTGCAAATGTTTTTCACAATTTCCTCTGTATGATATAATGTGCAATTAGGCAAGGCATCCTGAGATATTTCAAGCTGCATGGTTTGTAACTAGAATAATTTCCCCACATTACCTTTCCTCCCTCATTCCTTGTTTAGGAGATATAAGCTTCCGTCTTACTCCTTAATCTGTTTATTTATTGTTTAGAACAATAAAAAAATTCCAGTTTCAGTAATGTAATTTAGCACTTTAGTTAATTTCTGAAAACTGCAGGCATATGTATAATAGTAGTCATCATCAGAGAACATTCTGCTTGGCTTATTATTACATATGGCACTAATAGGGGCTGTATCATATAAGCTCCTTCAGGAGCAGGGGTTAATGGAAATTGTTTGATGTACTGTAAAGCACTGCAGAATTCTTTGGCTCTACATAAATAAATAATTACATGATTTAAATTAATTAAATATTTTGCAAACCAAGCCAAGACTTTTTTTAAGTTTTAGATACAATAAGGAAGACTTAAAACTGCTGTCAGATAATTGCTTGCTGTCTGTGCCCCTTATGCCCCGTACACACGAACTGATTTTCTGTCGGAAAAATCTTGGATGTTTTTTTCCGATGGAATTCCGCTCAAGCTTGGCTTGCATACACACGGTCACACAAAAGTTCGCTAAACTTTCGACCGTCAAGAACGCAGTGACGTACAACACTACAACGAGCCGAGAAAATGAATTTCAATGCTTCCGAGCATGCGTCAAATTGTTTCCGAGCATGCAGAGAAATTTTGCGCATCAGAATTGGTACAGATGATCGAAATTTCCAATCAAAACTTTTTCCAACCAAAAAATTGAGAACCTGCTCGTGTGTACGTGGCATAAGGAAGATTTCCCTTCTTCTTCCATTGCAGAGATGCAACGAGAAGTTAAAGGGAAACCCCTAAAAAGTGAGGGGATATTCTCTCTTAGACACTTGTCACCAGAACCAGTGTCCCCCTTAGAAGATTTCCCCATTACTTCTGTTTAAGAGACAGCTGTAAAATTGTGGATTTCCCATCGCTTATAGGAACAGTTTTGGCTACTATGCAGAGCCTACTGGATATAAACTACATATAGCAGTTGCTGGTCTAAAGGTGACTGTTCAAATATTTAATTATGCAATCAGACTATATTATAAGTGGACAATTTAAGAGCAATAAAAACCTCTTAATAACCCCAGTATCTGTTATAATAGAACTCCAGCCACAAATATTTTCAAGTCCTGGAAGGCATGGGAAAAAGATAGAAACATTTTTTGTTGTCCAACTGGAAAGACTTACTCTAAGTATCCATCCTACTGACCATAGCTAATTAGGCATAAAGTGAGAAACAACCCAAAATATAATGAACACCTAATGGGGAGGGGATACCAGTTCTAGTGACAACTGTAATTTCAGGAAGCTCTTACTTCCTGTTATGTCTCAGGGACAGGAAGTAGGAATATAAAAAACCTTTACTAATGGGGATGCAGTCAGTTCAGAAAACTGTGTCTAATGGGCCAATCCCAACTATTCAAAACTAAATATAAAAAAGAGTAGGACTTTAAGCTACCTATAGATTATGATGATCATTGCCTGATTCAGATATTTTTAAAGAACACGGATCATTACATGGATGGGTGCCCTTAACCTCTGGTGAGCCAGTTTTAGCCCACATGTCAGGTCACATTTTCCTAGCTGAAGGTTACCCTGAAACAACACTGGTGCTAGAGTTGTCTGCTGAGAGCATATACAGTACATACACAAATGTGCATGTGTTAAACCTGATTTTTTTGGCACTTCATAAAGAAACACCTATAAAGATGAGATATGAGAAGTACTCAAAGATCAGATTTAGCAGTGGCTAAGCTAGCCTGACTCAAGTTTCTCATATTTAACAACACGTGTATGCAGTTATTTGTCATATATAGAGAGTTAGATTGTACATGCAAATCTCACCTCCATCCTGTGCTATTGCTTGCTTTGTTTCAAACATCTAAATATACAATCTATGTGGTGGTATAGGAACTGTTTACTAATTTACTGTTTGGAATACATTTGTCCCTTACATTTAATTTACCTAAATTACAGCATGCACAAAAATTCAAATCAATCATGAATACCTTACGCCCCTTTCACACAGGCGATCCAATCAGGTCTGCCTGTCAGGTGGACCTGATCGGATGGTCTATGTATTCCTATGGACTGGCGGTGTAAACGGACTTGTGTCTGTTTACATCCTCCTACCTCCTTGATCCAGGTCGTTAAAGAAAGGCAGAAGGATGGTCTATGTATTCCTATGGACTGGCTGGTGTAAACGGACTTGTGTCTGTTTACACTCTCCTACCTCCTTGATCCAGGTCGTTAAAGAAAGGCAGAAGGGGATCTGTTCCCCTCTGTCTAGGTGGATCAGATCAGAGGGCAATCGGGTGTAAATGAATAGCTGGTCTGTTTACACCCGACCGCCCATAGAACACAGGAGGCTGTGTCCATGTCCACTCTGCATAAACAGAGCAGACATCATCCGCTCCGCTCTGCTGTGCTCAGCAGGGGTTCAGCGGACAGATCCCCTGCAGAGCAGAGCGGATTCCACCCCATGTGAAAGGGGCCTTAAAGCATAAAATGTAAAGGTCCACTTGTTAATTGTCCCTTCCTTTTATAAAAATTGCTGCACAATAGTAGTGAAAAATTTAATTGTAAGGAAAAAAGTTTGAGCAAATACTTATCTAACCCTTATCTTCTGCATTGCAGGGCATGATGTTGCCACCCTTCCATCGAGATTCCCTAGGAACTTAAAGACACTACAGCCTGGAAGACACTGCAGCCCAAATGCAACAACATCTTTTCACTTTTGTCTAGGTGTCGTGGACAGAAGATGGAGTTACGTATATATTCGTTTATCTTATTCTTTATTCTTTTTTTCCTAACAGGTATATTTTTACCCTTATCATATAAGAGGATTCTAACAAGGAGAAGGGGTTCCAACCTAATAAGCAGATCATGCATTTTACTTCAAGGTCTGCTTTAGGAATATCTTTTGTGATTGTTGTGTGTATATATGTTTTATACAGGAGTTTTCGTATATAAACTCATATATGTACTGTTCATGAATAGTCTCACCTTCCACTATTATCATGTTATGTAATGAAAAAGAAAACTTATCCATACCTACTGTACAGTGGGCTGTAACACACATGATTTTTGCAGGACCTTTTTTAATGCACTAAGGTACCATGACAGCCCATTCAAAATGAAAAACACAATGTGCACAAAAACACATGCGCTACAGAGCACTGCGTAATGGTGTGAAAGGAGTTTAAAAAGAACTGCATAACAATTAAAATTGTGTTGTATTTGCCTAAAGCTTATTATGCAAAATAAATATAATGATTAAGATATTTAAAAGGAAACTCTATCCAGGTAAAAGTTGGGTTTAAAATGTCAAGATTAGAAATGCCTTACTGCACGACTGATTCAGTGACAGTCACAAGAAGTTGTGAGCTTAAAATGAGTACCTGCGGAAGTCTAACAGTGAGCGGGTTGAAGCCGGAACGCCATGGTCATTCCAGTTGAGGAAGTTAAACTGGGTGACAGTGCGAGTTTCGTTAGTCTGTAGATTTTTCAGATAGAAGCTTCTGACAAGAAAATCCTCACACCAGATATGCTCGGAGACAAGATTTACCTGGAGACGGAAGGAAGGCGTAGGGCACAACTTAAGTACTTTACTGAACATCTGCTTCAAATTGTTTTACAAAAACCTGGCATCTCTAGAGAGTTCGACACCTGGCACACTCATACCACATCCATGTTAATCAAAATGAAGGGGATTATTTATAGTCGCATACAAGCCACTACTGCACAGTCAAGGCACTGCTCACAAACAACTTCCACTTGTCTCATTTCCTATCTGCTCTGAGGCTCTTATCTTAATAGAAACTTTGAAAGATGATGAGTGAAAAAGAAAAAGAGTGTGGATAGAGAAAGAGAGGAGAATTATAAACAGAGGGGGGATGGTAGAGAAAGGTCGAAGAGGAGACAGACAGCGAGAAAGGGCAGAGAGAAGAAAGAGAGAGAGACAAAGGGCAGAAAGGAAAGAGAAGAGATTGAGAAAGACAGGAAGCGAGAATGAGAAAAGATAATTCTTTATCTACATCTCTTCCCTGGGTCAGCTGAGAGTCCCTACTGCTTCCAATTTCTATTTCTATGTTGATGACACCAAATCTATCTCTCTACTCACCCTGTCAGTTTCCTCGAGTAACACTAATTTACTAACCTACATATAAGTGTGAATGTCACTCTACTTCCTTTCCAGAGCTGAGCAATAATATTTCTTCCCCCCTGTGCCCCCTCCCTGACTTCTCTACAGAGATCAATGGCACAACTATCAGTCCCTCACATCATGCCAGGGTGCTTGATGTAATCCTGGACTCTGTCCTAATCTTACTGCCCTAACCTCCGTAACATCTTCAAAATTATGCGCCCTCTCAGCCAAGGACACCACAAAGCTACTAACATACTTCCTTGTTATCTCTCTCCTCTACTATTGCTACACTTCCCTCATTAGCATACCTTTACCTAGGCTACCCTCCTTCAGTCTATCACAAATGCTGCTGTCAGACTCATCCAACTTAGCAACCTATCAGTGTCCACCACCTATCTGCCAATCCCTTCACTGGCTTTGGCTCGCCCAACAAAAAAAATTCAAAACACAAATAAAAACATAAAAAGGCATCTACAACTGTCCTGAGCTAAATCACCAGTCCAAAACAAAAATATCACCAAAACTGTCCTCTTCACTTCTGCCAAGATCTTTTACTCGCTAGCCCCATGCTCCAGCTATCTCTAATGGGGCGTACACACGGTCGGACTTTTCAGCTACAAAAGTCCGACAGCCAGTCCGACAAACTTTCAACGGACTTTTGGCGGACTTGCGGTGGACTTTCCAACAAACGGACTTGCCTACATACGATCACACAAAAGTCCGATGGATTCGTACGTGATGACGTACACCGGACTAAAATAAGGAAGTTGATAGCCAGTAGCCAATAGCTGCCCTAGCGTGGGTTTTTGTCCGTCGGACGAGCGGATTTCTGGGTCCGGCGGAGTTACGACGTAAAGATTTGAAGCAAGTTCCAAATCTAAAGTCCGTCAGATTTGTGACTGGAAAAGTAAGCTGAAAGTCCGGGGAAGCCCACACACGATCGGATTGTCCGCCGGATTTGGTCCGTCGGCGTCCGTCGGACTTTTGTAGCCGAAAAGTCTGACCGTGTGTACGCCCCATTGCTTTGTCTATCTTTAAGTGATCCCTGAAAACTCATCTCTTCAGAAAGGCCTATCCTGCTTCCACCTAAAAACCAATCGTTTTACTTTCTCCATCAGCTTATCCATCATAGTTATCATCTTTTGCATGATATGACCGCCCTTTTAGATTGTAAGCTCTCACAAGCAGGGCCCTATAAACCCTCTTGTATTGAACTGCATTGTAACCTGCTGTCTCCATCTATTTTGCAAACTACTGTGCAAACAGTTGGATTTATATAAATCCTGCATAATAATAATAATAATAATAATAAGAGGAAAAAGATAGAGGGAGAGGGAGAGGAAGAGAGAGAGAAAGAGCAGAAAGGCACGTGTGTTAGGAGCAAAAAGGAGGAAATAGTAAGAGATCTCAGATAAATGGAAGGAATAGAGAAAGGGAAGGAAAAAGAGAAGGAAAACAAGAAGGAAATGTGGATATACAGTAGGTAGAGAGAAAGGGGGAAGGATGGGGACAGTAAGAGAGAGAAGCTTGAGTGTCATACAGAGGGAGAAAAGGGGAGAGAGGAGAAGGAAAACTGAAGATGATAGGAGCAGAAAGGTCAGGAGAGAAAAAAGGGAAGGGGGAAGAGAGAGAGAGAATTTGCAAATTTTTTAATATGCATGAATAACAATAAGTAGCTGCATGCAGTTTTGTCTAATCTACAGAGAACCATAACCTGTATGAATCATAAGTACCTGTGTTCCTGAATTATATAATTTTCAATAGATCATAACAACCTGAATACTCAGACGTCATCAGAACAATGCAGGGTCTGAGTGTCAGAGCATGAGGTAGCGGAGGATCAGTTAAGTAAAAGTGCTTTTACATTCCCCTATAATAAGTGATCAGTCAACCCACATACCCCCACTGGATGGGAGAATTTTCAAAGTTTCTGGAGCTGGGTTTTAAATATTCATTTTGGGTGGACTGATCCTCCGATCCTGAAAATAAAAGGTATTGTCAAACAAAATCTATTATTAACATAAAAAAGTAAGAGTTATACCTCGTAGATATGGTAGAGGTTTGAGCCTTCATCTGGCCAGTAGTGGTAGCACTGCTTGACTCCATTCTCCGCCAGTGATGTCAGCATCACGATTACTACACAGCCATTCTCCCACACCATCTGCAGACAAAAGAGAGACACACTGTGGCCACACTGCAAACGTTTAATTACTGTGTGACATATGTAATTACAGCACTCAGACACACAATCAAAACTCATTCCATTCAGTGCAAATTCAAATTTCATTTTCATTAAACACTTTTTCTCTGCAGCTGCTTCCAAATCCCCAAGTACCCAAGCGAAACACAGCATTCAGAAAATAGATGATTTAAATATGTTCTCTTTGTAGAAATTGTATGTGTGAAAAGAAGGCAAATGCCAAAGGGTTTGGGGTCTTGCTATGCTTTAATAAAGGGCAGAATGAAGCAATAGGTTAGTGAAAATAAACAGATACAGTAAAACCTTGGATTGCAAGAATAATTTGCTCCGGAAACTTGCTTGTAATCCATAGCACTCGTATATCAAAGCAAATTTCCCCATTTAAAGTCCATATAAAAAGATGATAGCAATGTGATAGGTTGTGTAATCATAAAATGTCCATCCACAAATGGAAGTCTCCACAAGGGGATTAGAAGAAAAATCCAGCAGGAGCTACAGAATATAAAAGAGAAGAGGCGAGCCTCTAAGTGTAGCAATATGGTTACATTTAATGAAGGTAAAACAAGAGGCACATTCAAGTATGCAGGCATTCGGGGTAAAGCTGTGCACATAGACCATCCCTCCGCACCGCCGGCTCTCACCGCTGTCAGTCTGCAATCGTGACCGGGAAGACTATCCTACAGTAGAGCGATCTGAAAGTGAGGCTTGAAGCGCTCATGGAGTGCAGCGTGGAAGGAATGACATTGATGGCGGTGCGGAGAATGGTCTATGTGGACAGCTTTACCCCAGATGCCTGCATACTTAGATGTACCTGTTTTAATCATCAACCATTTGAGTTGCTAAATGTACCTTCATTAAATGTAACCATGTTGCTTCACTTAGAGGCACATCTCTTCTCTTTTATACTCAGTTGTGACATGACGCTACTCGTATATCAAGACATTGCTCATTTATCAAGTCAAAATTTATAAAAAAATGTTGCTGTCTTGCAAAACACTTGCAAACCAAGTTACTCTCAATCCAAGGTTTTACTGTACTAGTAAATATATATTAAGGTTTCTCCCATGGAAAACTATGTCTCATTTAAAGTGTATCTAAACCCAAGAACAAAAATGTAGATTAGTACAGCCTGCCGGTCTTTAGATGTGGTGGCTTCACTATGTTTCTTATTTTGGTATTTTGTTCCCTATATTTATACTTGGTGATCTTGTCACACAGTTGCTGTCCCAAGGTACTTGATCCTAATCTGAACTGCAGAACACCCTTCTCCACATCTCCATAACACAGAGGAAGCATTCTGTAGTACAGCGGGGAGAACTGGGCTCATAACACTGCTTGAGATTTCAGTGCAAAAAGAGCACAGAGAGTTAAAATGTTTGTTACTCCAATATTTTATATTTCTGATATGTGGCTGTACCAAGTACTATGTACCTATATAAAAAAAACTATCCTGTTCTCTTTGTATTGCTTCCTTTATGTGAAATCCCTGGAGTTCCTGCCAGCCCATCTGATTTCCTATTAAAAACTGACCACACTAAGCAGGAGAACATACCGTGGTCAGTTCTCTAGCTATTCTGGGAACTCAGTCTGATCCCCTCCAATGATCAGACTTATCCTGATAATTTACAATCACTTTAAAGATATCTGGATTTCTAGCAGGATCAACCATTTTGGCACAAGCAAAAGGGCGCAAAATAAGTTCATTATTAGGAATTACATACACTTCAAGCCATTTTCTAAAAATGTTACTCCTACAAATATTATGGCATTGCTGCTTTGTTACTAACTGATATCACCCATTTACTTTTCTGCAATGTGCTCAAAGCAGAACTAAACCTTACAGCCGAGGAAGCTGCCATCTTAGCCTCTGTTTGATCTGCAGTTGCCATGGTGCTGCACATGCGATCAGTTAACCAGCTTTTTAATGGCTTGACCATTCTGTTTAGAGCACAAGTGACTGTTACCGTTATAATAGCACAACATATCACAGCATGCCTTGAATGTAACTGTTTTGGGAAACTGTTAAATCGATGGGTTTAATTCTGCTTATAGGATCACACATACATTGTGTGCTCCATATTTACATTATTTATTTAATTATTCTTTTGTTTAAACTGAAAATATTATTGTATTGTATAAGCTAAAATATACTAAAATACTAAACTGTCCAAAAAGGTGCAGTTTTTAAACTTAAATAGCATGGTTAGTAATTTTGTACATTTTTTTCTTTCTTTTTCAGGGCACAAAAAAACTAATTAAAATGTTTTGTTTTTTTAAATAACATACTGTGAACAAATAATTCATTTTGCATTTTCAGGAAGTAGGTGGAGCCTTAGGCTATGCTTTACATGTTTCCGGCTGACTCTGGCTGCCCTGCTGAATAAAGTGCTGCTGTTTACTGAGCCCAATAGCTGAAGCTCATATTTACATACAAAACGGAATTACTTAGAACAGAATTTTCAATTAGAGAAGGACAGTCAGGAAATTAAAAGCTTCTGCTGAGTCCTCTCTTTTGAAAATTCATAATATACTGTGCCAGCAGTAGCAA
Source organism: Lithobates clamitans (assembly GCA_037952925.1). Lineage (NCBI taxonomy): Eukaryota > Metazoa > Chordata > Amphibia > Anura > Ranidae > Lithobates > Lithobates clamitans. The sequence continues at coordinate 8,157,852 of JBBGZY010000757.1, read as the reverse complement.
AGTTGGACCCTCAATTAAGTATTTACTAATATGAACTGTAAAAAACATCATTTTTAAATGTTATAAAACAAAACTGTAATATAAAAATAAAACTGACAAACTCTCACTGTTTTCCTTTAATTTTCCTCCTGAATAACCCCCAATTACGTTATCAATTTTTAACACTTCTGTATGGATCACTAAGGTGCACATTATACAGTTGGAAGCCAAATGGGATGGGGGGGGGGGGGGGTTTTATGTAACGTATCTCTCTCCAAACTGGAATTAGTATACAGGATAGCCCCAGGTTTTGGCACTTACGGGTAGGAGGTTTTTCAAGGCAAATTAAAAATATGCTACTGGGTATTTGGGCAGTTTAATGTACATGCACTAAGAAAAGGTTCACAGAAGATTTCTAATTTCTATTCTCAATCCACCTTCCCCACTAAAAGGACATTTGTGAGATATGTGAATCCTCTAAACGCTATGTAAATTCAGTTGTCTTATATTACATAATAGACTTCATGGAATGCATTGATTGTGTTTACAGTCCTGCGTTGTTCTACATTGTACTATGAGCTCCTCAGGAATTGTGTTTTTCCACAGTATCACATATTCTATGGTGAGAATTAGAACTATCATTTATACTTGTCAGTGCTCACAACACTTTATTCTGTGTTCGCTATGAATATTTTTTCTACAAAGAGGAAATTAAATGTAAAAGCACTAAAAAAATGTGCAGAAATTGTAAGAATGTTTTAACCTGTACATATACAGTTTATCCTAATTTCATTAGCATACTTTATTTCTTTTATAGGACCCTGCAGCAATAATTATTACAAAGCTTCTGATTTTCAGTGAATAATAAACGTAATTTTTTTTAGTATGCAAAATTTTATGAAAACGTTAATGTGAATCTATCGTGCCAGACAAAATCATGATGTTGCATTGCACATCGCAGAAATCACTCTTACTGTTTAAATTTAGTCATTGCTATGTAATCAGAAGTTCAAAAAAAGGGCTTTAGTGCCTTTCACTTAAAGAGACCCTGTCGGGTACCTACAGCTTTAAAAGCCTTCCATGACTGAAGTGCTGGAAAAGAAGAGAGGTAGGAGTAATGGACTGCTGGAGCCGTGATTATATCCTGTCTTCTACAGCAGAGGAGTAAAGTTTTCAATGCGGTAGAAACTTGTCATGGTTTCTTTAAAGCAAAAGTATATCAATAATTTAAACATAAAGCTATATCAACTTTGTGTTAAAAAAAAAAACCCATAAAGCTATATTAACAAATGGTGAATTGAATAAGAGCAATAAAAGGACTGAAGTACTTCCTTTTGGTAAATACAACTCCAATTTATGCTCCCTCCAGGGAAGGCCATATGTCTAAAAGCCTATTTGGTCAGGTGATCTCTGCTGTAGGTGTAAAGCGAAGTCCAGAACCTCCAATCTTTCCCTTCAGTAGTGATCATTTGACCAAGGGCCAAGTCATTTAGGCTTGTGCCAATACTGGAAGTAACCTGAAAGGGCATTTTCTCTAAGACTGGTATTTAAGTCCTTCTTCATTGTTTATGTATTACCATAAAACTTAAAATAGCTGTAAAGCAAATCTGTGGTGAGGCTGTGGACAATCAAGTTTTTACATACTCCTAATAGGTAGTAAATTAGCTTTAAAAACAAGCCCTGATTGACCTCTGTAGCTGGGAGTACTGTGGAGCAATCCATCCTTAAAATTCCTAGCAGGAGCACTGAAGTCATCAAAGTAATCAGGCAGCTCAGCTCACCATGATCCCTCTCCCAGCTCCAGTTCTGTTTCTACATTAGGATTTAGAAGGATGGAAAGTTTCTGAGTCTCTGTTGGGCTACAGTTACAGAGGTCAGGGAGAGCTTGTCATAAAGTGAATTTATTGCTTGTTACGAATATTGAAATACTTGAATGCTCATAATCTGAGCAAATCGCTTTAAGATAACATTTATGTAGGAGGTTGGTTCAGATCTGACAATATTGCAGAACACTGCTACATGGAGTGGGGTTTATGGACATTGTCTATTTCTGTCTGGACAATAAAGACAATTTCTCACCATATCTTTGCCTAGGGAGAATTTTTTATTAGATTGCAACATTAATTCCAACACTGTCAGACTCATAGAAAATATATTTCTTTGTTCAATTGCTGGAATGATGCATACCCAAGCATTATTTTATAGGAGAAAGCACTTTCTCAGAAGAATATAGATTTTATATGAAAACAGTTAATTCACTTTTTTTTACCTGCCAAAAATCAGCCACAGTAGCAGGAAGAGGTCCTTGAGAAGCAATATAAGCTGGATTTCGTGGGTCATGATCCATCTATAAAGAAACATAAACACTGTTAATAAGGCAATCACTAATTGTGGGACTGTTACATGACAAGTGGCAGACAGAATTTTCAGCTCTTATCTGAAACCTTATAGCATTTGTAAAACCAGGTACTAATTAGGCACAGGCTAGCATGGAAGCTGGCAGCATTTTCAGATCTCAGCCTATGCGATTTGTCACGGCAATGTGACAGATTATGATAGCTGATTACCGTTGTGGTTAAAGAATGAATGATACAAAGTGTAAATTTACAAAAGTTGATTGCAGAGACTCAAAAAAATCAATCTTTTAAACGCTAAGCTTTCTCCACCCCCTAAATTTTCAGCCTGCAGCCTCTCGCTGGCAAATAAGGAGGTTAGGAGGTGGAAGTAGACTTAAAATATTTGTGAACACAGATCTGTGAAACCATATAGTTAGACTGAAAATAACATTTAGAAACTATAAAAGTTCTTACCTTAAAAAAGAAAACCATCTAATTTTCATACTTTATATGCTGACCACATGTCCACACCAGCTTCCTTGCTATAACGACATGGTGGGGGTGGGGGGGCATGTCCCTATAGCAAGGGAGCAGTAGAACACTATGTCACACGTCACACACAGCGGGGAAGCAAGTTCCGTTTTTGTGTGTACTTCTCTCTTACAGGCAGGGGGCACATCGGCCATATTGTCTACGGGAGATACAGGCATGCTGTGTGCCAGCACAACGCTCTAAGGGGTTGATTTACTAAAGGCCAATAGACTGTGCACTTTGGAAAGTGCAATTGCACTCTGCTTAGTAAATGAGGTAAAGCTTCACTTTGCAAAGAATACCCAATCACATGCAAGGAAAATAAAAAAAAAACAGCATTTTTGCTTGCACATGATTGGTTGATGAAAGTCAGCAGAACTTCTGCTCATTTACTAAACTCTGGAGCAACTGCTCTTGCCGTGTGCAACTGAACTTTCCAAAGTGCACAGTCTTTTTGCCTTTAGTAAAATAAACCCCTATGTTTCCATGAAGGAGGCTTTGATACAAAAACTGACTATGCCAGCACAGAGCTTCTTCCATGCTTGGCATGGTCAGATTGCAAAAGCAAAGAAAGGGGAATAGCAGGACCAGCAGCTATTTTTCATAATTTGATGAAATCAACAGATAACAGATTACTATCACAGCTATCCACATGGACAAACACACACAGACAAAAAAATACATTTTAGGGTAATATATACTTTTTTGGAGAAAAGGTAAGATTTGCACTGGCTTTCAGCTGCCTATATCTCTGTATTACATGATCACACTAACCAGTTTTGCCAACTGTCATTATTTTTACTGGCAGCCAGTAAAAAATGGGCACTTTTCTCCTGCTAGTAAATGTTGGTGACAGGAAAAGGTTGCCAGTTAAAAATATGTCTGTTAGAGCCTTTTCACACTGAGCCGCCCTGGGCGTCGGCGGTAAAACACTGCCATTTCTAGCAGCAATTTACCGTAGTTTTTGTGGTGCTATTCGGCCGCTAGCGGGGCACTTTCAACCCCCGCTAGTGGACAAAAAAGGGTTAAAACTGCCCGCAAAGCACTGCTACAGCGATTTCAATGGACAGGGGCGCTTTAGGAGCGGTGAGTTCACCGCTCCTAAAGCGCTCCAAAGAAACTGCTGGCAGGGCTTTTTCTGATGCCCTGCCAGCGCATCGCTCCAGTGTGAAAGCCCTCGGGCACTTTGCAGGCGCTATTTTGAAAGCTATAGCGCCTGCAAAGTGCCTCAGTGTGAAAGGAGTCTTACACTCAGCATGCGCAGTTCTGGTCCAGATCCAGCCGAGACCATCCGAGTGCCTGCTACAGTGTTTTTGGGTGGTGCCGGCAGGGGGCTGGTTTGGTGGAGGTGGTGCCTGAGCGTGATGTCACGGTGCAAAGGAAGCTGAGTTAAGCTGGCAGAATATTGTGTGTGGGTCTGCGGGTTGGGAGCAAGGCAAGCCGGGACTGTTAGTGATGTTTGGACTTGAGTGGACTGAAGGAACCACCTGGCATGGAGAGAGAATGTCACTGTGACTCAGGAGGGGACATGTCATGTCAGTGAGGTGTCATCATTATCTGTGCTGCTGCACACTGCTATCAGTGTCCATGAGCTTGATACTTACTTACGATATCGAAAATAAAATAAGAAATATGTTTTTTTGCCTTAATATCTACCTTAAAGCACATTGCTAATTGTATATTGTACTTGGTTGTTGCCTAAATACTGAAATTTGGAATTAAAACGGTAATTTAGTAACTTATGGAAACGCCAGTAAAAACGTGGCGGTGCCAGTAATTTTGTGTGTCATGTCAGTAAATTTCAATCTGGTAGGTTGGCAACACTGATACTGACTCACTAACCTCTGTGAGTGCATTTTTTAATGACATGCTTGGTTTGAATTGCCCAGATTTGTCACAGGTTCACTTTAATGTGGAGCAGACATATTTCATCTTGGACAGCGCTGCTTAACAGCCCTACGATCCAAAATAGTGAGGCCGGTGAGTCTCTTCATATAAGCACTTTTGTTACTAGTTCTGTGATTACACATCTAGTTCATTTATTGCCACTTTCACACTAGTTTCAGATTTTGATTATTTTGATAGTAATAAAAAAAATTATTGTAGAGCTACAAGCATGCCAAATCTGGTGACATTACATTACATTTTGTGCCTATCATATTATTGGGTGTCACCCCACAGATATAAGTTCGGCTCTCAGCTGAAAGAGCCTTTCTAATTTATTCAGCAATTCAAATGATATACCGTTATGCTTTACCACGAGCGTCAATATATCTAGAAACAATGATGTTATAGTGAAGCCTGTTTTTTCTTCCCTGGCATAAGATTACAATTTGTATTTTCCATACATACATAGATATTCACTCATAGCTGACACATTATGTACTGGGAGTTGTGGCCTTGAAGTATACTTACATATAAATCTATGTAAGCACAGTTAAGGAAGAACCCTGGTCTAAAAAAAAACAAAACTGCTGTGAATTCTAATCGTAAAGATGTTTAAATCTACAGATATAACAATTTCTTCTCCGGTTTTTGAAGTTAGAAATGGGTTTCCAGTTTGAAATTTAGCTGTTCACCTAATCCCAACATGCAGGACCCTTTGATGTCTTGTGTTATAATCAGTCCAAATATGAAGTTGGACTCCTGGCTATATGAGAGATTTAGGCGATCAGTGGGTGCTTGAAGTGATGTCGATGGACGGGCACATGCCAGAACTAGATAAAGGGATTCAAAGTCACCAGACTTACTGATAAATATCTATCACAGATTTATTGTCAAAGGAGCACCACAGAAGAATCTCAGAAGACATAACAGTTCCCATGCCACCTAAAAGAGAAGTATGGGAATCATTTTTTATTTTTAATCATACTTACCTAGGTGGATGCAGCATCGGTCTGATGCTGCATCTGTCCCCCACCGTCTCTAACACTGAGAACCAAATGATCAAACACCGCCGATCGCTCAGTTCTCAGTGCTTCCTGAGGAGAGAACTGGTGACTGCCAGTCAGCCTCTCTCTGATCTGCCCCGCTCCCATGCTCACTGGAGCGCTGGGCTGTGGATGGGGGGCAGGAGTGGCCGCCTCAGGCTCTCAGCGGCTCAATGAGATACTGAGCTGGGTGCCAGTCCAGGCATGTGGGCAGATCCCAACTTCATTGTCATGATCTTGCCTGAGCCTGGACCGGCTCCGTGATGTCAGCTGAAAACGCATCACAGGAGTGTAGAACAAGCTGCACTCCTATGATCCACAGGAGAAGTACAGCCAAACAAGCTTTGGCTGCATTTCTCCTTTAAGGAGGGGACCCTACGAGGGCCCAAGATGTTGCCATTCTTCTGACTTATGTGATGCTGCTTTCACAATAAATCTGTGGATGCATTTATTTGGAGGACCAATGACCCCCACCCCTCATAGGTCTAACATGCTGAGAAGGAAAGGCCAAACAATTTTTTCAAACATGCAGCAGTTTGCAGTTGTTTTTTTATTTTTATATTATTATTGTAGAAAGTAAGTAGTTGTTTCTTTTTCAATATTACAGATAGCTCTTTTAACGTCATTGGTTAGTTATTTCAGAGTGCTTAGAGAAGGCCATATCTAACCCCCAGCTTTATTGTTATCCATGCCACCAGCTCGCTATTTAAGCAAATAGCTTAATTTAACATTTCTGTATTAACAAATGAAGCACAAGGTACTATTTAGCTAAGTTTTTTTAAATGTTTGCACTTTGTTGACGAAAATTACACAAAGGCTGATAATACATTGGCGTTTCTGAAGATAGCAAGAAATAGCCTGTGGCAGGATCGCTACAAAGGCTGCCCGTGTGTCCCTATGGAATCGTTCTACAGCCAAATGCAGCGAGTTGCTGCTCTGTCCCTGGTCCAAACACTGTTGAGTCTCGATCGCTAGCAATGGGAGCAATATCTTGCTGCCTCAGCTACAGAGAGAGCAATTCCATAGAGACAAACAGGCAGCTTCCTAATGCTCCGGCCACTGGCAATTTTGACAAATTGTTAGTGGGCAGAATTGCTAGTGCCAGAATTGCCCAAGTGTCATCAGACAAAAGCTATTGTATTTCTTTGTACACTGCAAACCAATACAGGAATAGTCACAATTTCTAAAAGATGAGTAATACAAAACATGACATCATGACAGCCATTCCATTATCTAATATGTACATTTTTTGGAAAACAAAAAAGTATTGTATTCATTTTCAATGTTACTACATACAAGTAGCAGCATTAGTGATGCAGGTAAAACTTGCGATGATTTCAGAAGAAAGGTCTGATGGGGGTTTTTATGATCTGCCTGACAATTTAAAATTGCCATTGAACATTTTTAATGTTGCATAGCTAGCTGATGCTCTGTGGTTTCATCACATGAGAACTGCTTGCTATGTGACAACACCATGGAGCTTCTCATTTGGGAACAATCAACTCTAAGCAGAAACTAAAATCAATGCATGATATATGAATTATATATAGACAGCCCTACCACTGTGCTAAAACTACAGCATCCACTCGATTTACCTTTACAGGGAAACTACAATGGCTTTGGTCAAGTTACATTTTTTTTAACATTTATAAGATTATAAACTGAAGCATTATATCACGTTTTTGGTATTTGCATTCAATCTTTAATCTTTCTTTAAATTTTAAACATAATGCATTTAAAACAGGGTGTATCTAACATTGTTTCTGGGCTTTCCAAAGCAAAAGTCCAGCAACATTTGCTCAACTTTGACTTTTTCATTCCAGTTCAAAATCTTATCTTCGCAGCAAAGAGAGAGGGGTATTTCAATTTTTTTATTCAATCAGAAGTTTTTGATTTAAACATTTGTTATTCAAGTCAATGCAAGCTAGTCACAGCATAGCAGTAACGTTAACTTAGTGCAATTGTAGAGCAGTAGCCTGGAACACCAACTGTTGGCTGTAAATTATAAATAATAAATATTCTTGTAGTGATGTAGTGACTGGCAGGAGTAGCCAGGGTGCCCAGCTGGGGGACTTAGAAATGTCAAATAGCAGCAGTGCCTGGAGCTCTTCAAGACAGAGAAGATTTAGCACATTGCCCACTGGAAAGATGCAAAGATTATAAGTGCTAGCGATTTGTTAATTTTTGGGGATTTTTAAATTAGAACTAAACAACTAAATTCTATTGCTGGCACTTAGGGCTTTTGCCATAATGTGCAAAGGATATAACAGTAACTTCGTGCAATTGTAGAGCAGTAGCCTGGAACACCAATTGTTGGCTATAAAAGATAAATAACTGTATATTTGGACAATGTAGCAGACATCTGCCAAAGCGCCCCCCTCCAGTGAGGCGATATCTGCTGATATCTTTGGCCAGTCTTTTTCTGGGTTTGGCGCCTTTGGCAATTTTTATTGTTTTGGATGGGATTACATAACAGAGAATGTACACTGAATTAAGATTAAGTTTTGGTAAAGTGCACATGCTTGTTAAAAAGTAGGAAGGTTGCATTTATTTTAAAAGAAAGAACAGCAAATGGGACAAGTTTCTAAACCTAACCCCTTCCCCCAAAGTTGTTAACCAATGGTTTTCTGCAGCTGGTATAGACATAAGATGTCTGTTGAAAACAGCTAATGTGGGCAACGAGCACTGTATGTCTATGGCAAGCCTCAGCCTCTTTTCCCATAAGATAGAGCAAAGAATAGTGTTGTGTACGGTTTTCAAATCTGTCCTATCAGTCTTTTATCATGATATATTAAATTAAAATTGGCCCATGTGGTGTACTTTCACCCTTTGCCATATCAAACGTATCAAGAATTCTGAAACAAAGGTGTTACACTTTAAGCATCAAAAGACACCAAGGTAATTTTCTACTGTAAATATGATTAGGATGAAACAATAATCCAGGCTCATCTGTACAACAAGCCACATAGCAGAAACATATGTTTGCTTGCATAAATACCATTACACTGTCATTCAAATGAAATAAATAAGTATAAGGAGCGGCTGCCCTGCATAGCCAGCCATTCATGCTCAGCTAGACACAAGCAAGCGGAATCAATACCGATGTGAGCTGTGCTGTCAGGAGCTCTGCTATCTGCTACATCACAAACAGGCCACTCGGCGCCTTTTAGCGCTAATCAGCTACTGTCACAAAATTGCTATCTGGAACATGGTAAACATAATGATTGCAGAGCAGCAAAATATGCCATCTGCTTATGAAGGCAAAATGCAATTACAGCTAAGCCAGTCTGGAGGCAGGCAAACAATTCTGTGTAGTTGTTACTTACACAAGAACTGCATATAATGCACCTCAGGGGAGTAATTGCATTGGCTGCATGAACACTCTACAATAACTGTACTGAGATGGAGGTCAGCACCATAGAAAGAGTTAAGTTATTACACTCACATTTGCATTGATCCTGGAAGCTGGTGAGCAGGCTCCTCTATAATTGCTGGCAAGTTATATGGGTTCTGGTTGATTACATCTGTATTTTACTTGCACTTAAAACTGAACCACATGAATTCAGACACTTTGCAAAATGTGTTGGCATACCATGAGTTAAGTCCAACAAGGTGTATGCCACCTCCTGGACTTATCTCTTTTATTTACATCTGACAGTTTTTCGGAGCTCTGGGAGTAAATCTCTGCCTGCCCCTCCCCTCTGCTTTTCCATTCACAGAAGGCTTTGTATTTTGTGAATGAGTTCTGTGATTGGGTAGGAAGGTAGAAGGAGCGAGCAAAACTGAGTAACTGAGACCAGAAGGCAATGTGTTGGAGCGTGGAGATAATAGAGATAGCTACATTGCCAGTGCTCAGTAAAAATACAAATTGTAAATCAAATAGATAAGTCTACGGGGTGGTATTTGCCCAGTTGGATATAGCCTCTAGTAATCCAGCACATTGTACAAAGTGGCTGATTTCCTGAAGTTTAGCTTAAAGTGGTTGTAAAGGCAGAAGTTTTTTTTTAACTTAATGCATTCTAGCCTTCTGTGTGCAGCAGCCCCCCTCAGCCCCCCTAAAACTTACCTGAACCCCATCTCGATCCAGCTATGTTGCCTAAAAGACTCAGCTGTCTGAGACTCTCCCTCCTCATTGGCTGAGACAGCAACAAAGAGCCATTGGCTCCCGCTGCTGTCAAACAAAGTCAGTGAGCCAATGAGGAGAGAGAGGGGGCAGGGCAGTGCAGCGGCTCCATGTCTGAATGGACACACAGAGCTGTGGCTTGGTTCGAGTGCCCTTATAGCAAGCTGCTTGCTGTGGGGGCACTAAACAGGAGGGAGGGGCCAGGAGAGCTGAAGAGGGACCTGAGAAGAGGAGGATCGGGGCTGCTCTGTGCAAAACCAACTGCACAAAGCAGGTAAGTATAACATGTTTGTTATTTTTAAACAAAAAAATTGAGACTTTAGTATCACTTTAAGGAGCCACAAAACCCATGTAATGAATGTATTCACCTGCTTCTGATGGCCTCTTTCCCTTAGCTGCTTGGCTGTCATGCTAATTCAGTCACTTCATTACTCTTTAAAGCACTGCAACAAGCATACAGATCCGGTGGTGCACCCTTATTTGCTGCATGCTTATTGCAGGTCAGAGACTCATTGCAATTCCTGGATCAGCTTGGAAGTCGGGCCACTAGCATTTTCCATAATGCCTATTCTGCCATCACCTATTCTCTTTTGTTGAAATAACAAAATCACATTTGTTCCCCAAGTGAACCTGTTCCTTGGACTACAACATTCTCTGCGGTACATAATTCATTTAAGCACCCTGCTGAGTAGGCTATGTTGGGATTTTACTACAAGCATCTGGTCTCAGCTGGGGAGTGGGGGCACAGTCTCCACTAGTCAGGTCTTGCAGATCATCTAGTCCAAAAAGGCAGCATAACAGATAAAGCAGCCCCACTATCCCATTAGTAAGTAAAGGTTTAGAGTTGAACAAAAAATATAACTAATTCTGAACCAGTAAGTTCCTAGAAAACCATTTTCAAGTGCAGATCTCCACACATGGGGTGAATGAGCCCTAAAAGTGTCATTGTCCTATAAGACTGGGGCTAGGCTACAAATATGACTTTAATCATTTGTCATTGAAAGACTCAGGGCTTATTCACACTGCCCATGTGCTAAAATGCAGGAAGATTACAGCGGGCTGCAGAGAAGGGATGGTATAATGCGCCTTTTAGCACATCGCACTGCAGCACACACCAACAAGCGTTAACAAAACATTTTTTGTTTTTAAATATTGTAGGGGGTGGTAAAACCCTTTGTAGGGTTTTTGCCATCTGTGTTTCATTAGGGGGATTTTCTTTTACTTCCTATCCCATAGACACAACAGGAAGTCAAAGGTAAACACACCTAGACAGTTGGCCCTGCATAAAGTGTCCCCATCATAAACTGTACCCCTCCTGTTTCCGTGATGGTATAATTCGCCTTTTAGCACATCGCACTGCAGCACACACCAACAAGCGTTAACAAAACATTTTTTGTTTTTAAATATTGTAGGGGGTGGTAAAACCCTTTGTAGGGTTTTTGCCATCTGTGTTTCATTAGGGGGATTTTCTTTTACTTCCTATCCCATAGACACAACAGGAAGTCAAAGGTAAACACACCTAGACAGTTGGCCCTGCTTAAAGTGTCCCCATCATAAAACGTTCCCCTCCTGTTTCCGTGACAACTCAGAATGAAGAATTTCCTACTACTTTGTTACTGTAGGTGCTCTTTATTTCCTCTAATATAGAGGTAGGTGCTACTGTAGGTGCTCTTTATTTCCTCTAATCTAGAGGTAGGTGCTACTGTAGGTGCTCTTTATATTCTCTAACCTATAATCTAGCCTCTGACTGCAGATCCCTGTGCAATCCTGCGAGGGGTAAATTGAGGAGAACAGAACATATTGCTATTTGAGCGGAGAGCTGAAATAACATTTCATGATTACAATAATAGCAGTTCATGAGAAAACACCTTTGTAATGGTTGCATAATTATTTTAAGCTAAATGATAACAATTACAAACCTATGTGATACTCTTGCAAATAAATTGAACATTTACGTATGCCGCAATAATAAACACAATTAGAATAACTCATATAGCTTAGTAAACTGAACCCTAATTGTCTTGCTATCAACTGATTAAGATTTGACATATAGCCCCATCCTTAAAGTGATAATAAAGTATTTTTTTTGTTAAATGAGCTGCAAATAGCAGAATTTACATGCTCTCGTTGATGTTTTTATCATTTTCTTTTTCTCTGAGCTTCCTCCTCATACTGCCCCCCAGGGATGCTCTCTGATTCCAGGTATGTGGGTGCCCCCTGTGCCTGCCAGGACTAATGGAGTGCCCCCCGGAGTTTCCACTACTTGCACACCTCTTGTTTTGTACTACAATCTTACATGCAGCTGCTCCCAAGAGGGCCACAGAGCCAAAGCCATGCTGATTTGGGGCCACTGTGAATCACCGCTTTGGAAGAGGAGAAGCATGACTTGGGCTCTGTGTTCCACTCGGGAATAGCTGCATGTAAGAGTTTTAAACAGGAGTGTGCACATAGTGGAGACTCCAGGGGAACTCCATAGGACCTGCAGGCACAGGAGGCACCCACATATCTGACACGCAGCACTGCTGGGGTGCAGTAACTGAAGGAAGATCAGAGGAGAAAAATTATAAAACAACAGCAATAGCTTGTAAGTTCTGCTATTAGCAGCTCATTCAGCAAAAAGTTGACTTCAGTATCACATTATATAAAAGAAACTAGTGATATCCATAAGGAAAAAGAAATCAGTACAATAAAAAGCAAAGAACTTAAGCCTTGTACAGGCGTATGACAACAAAGGTAGCAGTCCTGGCCCAGATAATAGAATTCTTATACCAATGAAAGGAACATTTGCAGGTTTTTCATTGAGAAGACGTGACATACTCATAACTTTGTAATATTACACTCTTTTCTACATGACAGCATTATAAATAATGATGCTGTGGGTATCTAGTTGAACAGTAAAAAGCTCCAATGGCTCAATTCAGTTCATGAACATAACCCTTTATTCATATACTATAATACAAGCATGATATAACAGCCATAGGGCCCATTCACGCTGCTCTTATGTGTTGAGTTGCATTATCACATATGTGTTCATGTACAGCATTAGGTGCATTGCATTTAGGTAGTCCATTGAAAATGCACTATAATGTACACATGAGCGGACTTTTTGACCGGACTGGTCCGGCGATCTATCCGACGGACTTTCGGCGGACTTCCGACTGACTTTCCTAACGAACAGACTTGCCTACACACGATCACACCAAAGTCTGACGGATTCGTACGTGATGACGTATGACTGGACTAAAATAAGGAAGTTGATAGCCAGTGGCCAATAGCTGCCTTAGCGTCGGTTTTAGTCCGTCGGACTAACATACAGACGAGCGTTTTTTTCGACCGGACTCGAGTCCGTCGGAAAGATTTGAAACATGTTTTATTTCTAGGTCTGTCGGACATTTGGGAAAAAAAAGTTATCTGGAGCCCACACACGATCGAATTGTCCGACGGGGTCCGGTCCGCCTGAACAAGTCTGCCGGAAAGTCCGCTCGTGTGTACGTGGCATATTTTAACAGGTATGCAGTATATTTTTCAATGCAGTGCACCACAATACACAAATTCCAAACTCCAAGTCTCAAAAAGAAAGGGGAAGGGGGTGCCATTAATACATAAAAACAATCCTGTTCATTTAGGCTCCCCAAAATACAGACAGCTCCTCCTGGTTTCACTCATATTAAAGCTTACTCATAGGATCTGTTTCTTTTTTGACAGTTGAAGTTCGAAGAGTGGCCAGTGACCGTTAGAAGCTGGATCCCTAAATTTGGGGTTTGTGGAGGAGTGCTGCCTGGAGCAGAGGTGTGTGCTCTGTTTCCTGCAATGCACAGATTGTTTTACATCTGTCTGTTGTGATGTGATACAATGCAATAGCGTTGCAGGGCACTGTCTTAGTGGCTTTAAAAAAGAAAGGCACTGCAACACACCACACTTCACTTTGCGCATTACTGTGCATTGCAGTAATACATGGCAAAAATGGCTGTTTAACCGCACCTTACTTCAATGCTGTACTCTCACTGGGCCTTTACAGCCTTCATTAGGTCATGCAAAAAAGTAATTTGAAGGCTCTTAGTTAGGATCTCCTTTACACAGGCAATATCTTGCATACACTGGATTCCAGTGGCAAGAAACAAAAGGTGTAGGCTTTATGACCATGACTGGGACCCAGGCCTGCTGCTTGACTGATGCTCTGCCAACGCACTCACTGTTAAATGCACCTCATTGTTCTTCGAATATATTGTTTCTCTAGGTCCTGATGGAAGGGGTGGAGAAAAGCCCCCCAAACATGCTGGCTTTTGTAAACAATTTGTTTTTGGAATAAACGTAGGCAGGCCATAGATAGTGTGAATTTCTTTCCTGCAACCATGGGTTGCAGGAAATAAATTTGCATGATTTCCCCATCAACACAGACAGTGCTGACAGGGGAATTACTCCTGCCGAGACACTGTCTTCCGCCGGGAGAAGACACTGATTATTGCTATCAGCTATAACAGTCCCTAGCGATAATTGCAAGTAAAATCCGGCAGTCAGGTTGTACCCAAGTTGATCTATTGATCAACTTGGTACATTCAGCCTGCCCATACATAGTTCCTGCTGAACTGAGATTAGAACTGTCTATGGCCGGCCTCAGCTTTGTACTCGAATATTATGGTGTGGCGCATCACCCTGTGTGAATTTGTACTAGGCCATCACACCCCACAAGGCCTAACAAATGCACCTGCACTGGCACTTTTTTATTTTTGCATACTAATTTTTTTCTCCATGTGTGTCACCCTGCACTTATATTTTTTTTTTCCTTTTTCACTCAAATGAAGGGTGTTGCTCTTTGGGCATTTCTTTCTTCCTCTGTCTTAGGGGGATTCTCTTCTTTGTCACCAAGGACTTGTTGCTCAGCTTTGGCTGACCATGAAGAGTGGGGTTCGTCAGGAAATTTGGCTAGGTGGACCTGAATGTGTCTTACCCTGAGTCTTGTCCCCCAGGGGGTCAGGTAAAAGGGTCCTTCCTCTTCAGGAGGAGACTAATAGACACACCTTAAGTGCACTTTTTTTTTGTGCGTGTTCACATGCACTTGTTTGTTAACTTTTGATGTCTTGTTTTTGCACACCACACCACAGGCTCGAGAAAAACTGAACAAAAATCCTCCTTACATCCTAACACTAGGTTCACATCTATGCGTGTGGCTGCAGGAATTGCATCTGTTCCCTAACCCGCAACCACCCGCAGCCAAATCGTGCTGCTCATTCTGAATGGCATCCCCACATGTCAATCCACAGCACGTTGGCAGATACGCAGGCACGGCAGCCCATTGATTTGAATGGGCTGCCATGCCCACGCAAACGTGGGCCACAAAAACGCTAAGGTGTGAATCTAGCATAAGGTGATCTTGGAGATATTTTAGTGTGTATAAGTTGCCTGCCTAATATTTATATTTTCCATTGTAAGACCACCAGCCTATTGACAGCAACAATACATAATTATTAGTCAAATAAACTTGAGAGTTCCTACACCCCTAACCCACTTTTTAAGCATATAAAAACAAACTAAAATGTCCCTTTTGGGTGTACTGGCCTTTAAATAAAGCATTTTAGGCTTGAATTCTTAGTAGGAGAAAACTTCTGAACACAGTTAAATTGTGAAAAAGATAAACCTGCTCAAAGCAGCTGGGTATATTTGATAAATGTATGCCCAGAGCATGTTCTCACAAGCTCAAAGAAGCAGCATCAATTGGTTAATCAATGACAAGTCAATAACAAGCTCATCAATAGCTCTCTATGTAGAAGCAAATGAAAATGGACTGCTGGTTCAATCTATTAAGTGTTCTGATTAACACACATAAATGTCAGTCTTACAGTTTTATTACACCAGACAGGGGATGTCTACATACAAATCACAATACTGATGAAGTGCAACCAAACGTTCAGTAGTAGGCTCTATAGACCAGTTCCTGTGCTATCAGTCAAACTCCATAAAAACTTGAAAACCTGCGTAAGACAACTTCATATTGAAAGTAGCACAATTCAGACAGCTTGCATCTGCTGAAGGGAACTTTCCGCTAAAGTGGATGTATAGTGCATTTTCAAAGTATTTTTTTAACGACTTGCTGACCAGGCTTTTTCTGGAACTTTTTGTTTACAAGTTTAAATTAGTATTTTTTGCTAGAAAATTACTTAGAACCCCCAAACATTATATATATTTTTTAAAGCAGAGTCCTTAGAGAATAAAATGGAAATTGTTGCAATATTTTATGTCAATTAGTATTTGCACAGAAATTTCCATGGGCGGTGCTTTAAAAATGTTTACATGGTACCTGTTTAGAGTTACAGAGGAGGTCTTTCATTAGCTATATTGCTCTCACTCTAGCGATTGCGGCAATACCTCACATGTATAGTCTGAACACCATTTACATATGCGGGTGCGACTTACGTATGTGTTCGCTTGGATGGGGCACTTTAAGTTTTAACATTTTTTTCCTTTTTTTATTTTTACACTGTCCCTTTATTTTTATTTTTTGATCACTTTTATTCCTATTACAAGGAATGTAAACATCCCTTGTAATCGAAATAAGCATGACAGGTCCTCTTTATTGAGAGATCTGGGGTCAAAAAGTTCCCAGATCTCTTATTTACCTTTGAAAGCAAAAGCAAAAAAAAAATCATTTATTTATGCTCGAAGAACTGGAAGTGGCGTTAAAGGTCGCTCCAGTCTCCAAGGGCAAAGAGCCATGTGGGGGCCATCTGCCCTCACTCAACTTTCTGCCTAGCCATTGGTCACACCATATTACTTCTGGGTTTACCGATGGCTCTGTTAAGTTCTGAAACAACTGTGAACCAACGGGAGGGAGCACCTCTTCCACAGCCTAAAAAAGTGATCCTGTGGTGAATCCGCCTGTGGGACCACCTTTATCTTGTAGAGAAATGCCCACAGTAAATAATGATACTGGGATTACGGCAGCTAGCTGCTGCCATAACACCGGTATTCAACGTCAAAGTAATGACGTATATTTACTGTGGACAGTCGGCAAGTAGTTAATATAAATTTTACATTCTACATGCATGTTCTTAAAGATTTTTTATTTTTTATCATTTTTTTTTGACTCCCCAAAGCCAAAGGTGATGTGTACAGCCACCTGTACAAATGAATGAAAGGATATGGTTGTATGAGGGTATACGTTGCTCTGAGTGTAAATAGACTGCCTGCGTTCAGGGGTGTACACCCAGATTTGTATTCTGAGTATACCCGTGTAGAGGCAGTGCAGCATTACAATGTAGGAAGCAGAACTTGCATACCTAATGAATGAATATGGATGTCCTCATGTATATATATAATTTTTTTAAAAGACGCAGAAAAATAAACATAAATCTAAACATACTGTATATTAAGAGATTATCTACATTTCTTTTGATAAGTGTAAAATAGAAATAAATTACATAAATGACATACCGTGCAAAAGCTTACTGAGTATGCTACAGATGGTCTTAAAGCAGATGGAAAGGCAATAAACTACCAATGTCTCCATGGTACATCAGGAACTGCTTAATTCCTTTTTTGCTGAGAATATTTAAATATAGTTTCATGAATACCTTATTTTCTATATTTCTGAGTAGTTACATTTCCATAAACTCTGAGTAGTGTGCCTCTCTCTGCAGGGCCAAGGGCACAGAGCTTAGATTCTTGCCTACACAAATTTTACGGTGGGGGTAGAGGGGAAGAGAAACAAGTGAACATTTTAATATAGAGGTCCCGTCGTTTTCCAGTGAGGAGGTGGCGTACCTTGCTTTCTCTCCGTGGACCTCCCTGGTGGGTTATTTCTTTCTTTTCCCCTCAATATCTAGTTCTGACCAACTCAGTAGAGTTTTAAAAAAGAGCTGGATGCATTCCTAAATGCACAAAATATAACTGGACACCAACACTTGTAGGTAATATTACCAAATATATTTGATCCAGGAAATATCTGAATGCCTCCTTGGAAGGAAAGAACTGTTTTCCTCTGCTGGAGCAAATTGGTTCATGTTTTATTGTTTTTTTGTTTTTTTGGGCTTCCTCTGGATGACATGTGGGTATGGGACTGTGTATTTGGAGGTTTTATATTATTATTCTTTTTTTCTCCTGGTTGAACTAGATGGATTAGTGTCTTTTTTCAACCAGACTAACTATGTAACTAATTACTATGTAATGAACAGTGTTTTGCAACAATACTGACCATACAGGATTATTTTTTTGCCAGTGAACCAATGGGTTGAACGAAAGAAATGACTCAATTTTCCCATCCACACGAAGAAAAAAGAATAACAGGTGTTCTAAACTAGAAACACCTGTATATAAAGTGGACTTTAAGAGCACAACATGAGACACATATCAAAAAATAGTTTCAATAAAGTAGAAATTTATTAGAACAATAGTCAACATGAACATGAACATAAAGCGTTAAAAAGAGGGGTAGGCCCTATGTCTAGAGCCTAACCCAATAGATACAAAGAGAAAGCAGGAGGAAAATCCTCCTTAACCACTTAAGCCCCGGACCATTTGGCTGGCTAAAGATCAGAGCACTTTTTGTGATTCGGCACTGCGTCGCTTTAACTGACAATTGCACGATCGTGCGCTGTGGCTCCCAAACAAAATTGACGTCCTTTTATCCCACAAATAGAGCTTTCTTTTGGTGATATTTGATCACCTCTGCGGTTTTTAGTTTTTGCGCTATAAACCAAAAAATAGCGCCAATTTGGAAAAAAACACATTATTTTTTACTTTTTTGCTATAATAAATATCCCCAAAAAATATATAAATTTTTTTTTGTCCTCAGTTTAGGCGTATTTATACGTATTCTTCTACAAATTTTTGGTAAAAAAATCGCAATAAGCGTTTATTGATTAGTTTGCGCAAAAGTTATAGCGTCTACAAAATAGGGGATAGTTTTATGGCATTTTTATTGATTGCGCGCCTGCAAGCTGTCTCTTACAGGGCCATGTACAGGTACGTTAAGCTGCCTGTACGTGCCTTTCTGCCGCAGTATATCTGCGTGAGGCGGTTGGGAAGCAGTTAAGATATATGTTGTATGCATCTTACATTTGAAACACAGACAAGAAAATTATAATGATACATACGGTAGATGTGTGGGTACATATGTTTTTGTCCGATGGGTGGTCAACGTGTTTCGATGTGAGTTTTTGTATTCTTTATACAAGTATAGGAAAACGGAAAGTGGTATGCCAGTGTGGTATAAATATAGTGAAGTTCCAGAGGTTTTAAAAGTAATGCATATAAATGCATTTCAATGAGTATTGCTCATGTATAACTTAGCTTTATAAATTATCACAAGGTAATCAACATAAAATTAGTTATTGTATTCTGATGGCAAAGGCACTTCTCTGCTGTCAGAATACATTGATCTGCACCACCAGCTATAGCCTGTGGCACTGATCAGGAGAACATTTTTTAACAGATACCGCCTGAACCGACCAAATTCTGATCCATGAATGGCCAGCTTTGCTCAGGTTTTCACAAAAGACAGTGATCACTATCTTGGAGTTATTGTTTGGTTTCCAGCCAATTTACCTGGCTGCTAATGTTGCAGGCAGCTGGGTCAAAGCAAGTATGTAGTGCACATTCCTAAGTACACTTCAGCTTATGCTTCTTCACCATATAAGCATATATTTGCCCTGTGGCAGCAATGTACAGTAAATAAGGGTGTGTGCTGGCTGGTCATTAGGGTAAAGAGTCAGAGTCAGTCTGCTACTACAAAAGACGGATTTCCACTGGCTTTCTTATACAATAATGTTAATCATATGCAGCTTAAATGAAAAAAATCTAACAGGTTCCTCCATCCATGCCATGCAGTGGGCTGTCAGCATACCCAAACAGTGCCTGCATCTGATAGGACGATTGACTTACATTTTTTTTTTTTTGCCTGGCTCTTTGAATCTTTCAATTGAAGGGTGTTGGGTAGAAGGGGGCCAACAGGGCTATTCACTAAGTAAATTTCAACTGGTTCATCAACAAACGACTGAAATGCCAACAGTGTATGGACGGTTTAAAGCAGTATTTAACTCAAAAGCAAAAATGTATTGAATTGCAGCTCACCAATTCTTAGATGTGCCAGCTGCATTCTTTTTCTTTTTTGTTAGGCTTTTTTCCCTTATTCTCACTTTGCGATTCAGGAAGTAGGTTTGTTATTTTTCAACTTACATTAACAGACCAAACTGTCCAGACAAAGTAACAGTTAGAGGGTTGGGACAAACCATTTACCACTGACAAAGTGGTTTGCAATGGTCAGTGTTTATTTATTTATTTATATAAAACCTTTAACACAAAAAAAGAAAAAAAAAACAGTTTGCTGTAACTGCTTAAAAAGTTGTTAGTGAAGTTCTGCTTTAATTTTTTATTCAAGTCCATCTAGTTAAGTCCATCTAAATTGCTAGTCTATCTAACACTATCTTCTTCCAAGACTGTCAATGCTGTTGTCCAATGTGTTTCTTTTAGTACTTCATCCAGAATGCAGACACCCTAAGACAGGAAGTGTGTTACTGGCTGGATCACCAGGTGAAATAAAAGAAAAAAGATTGAAAAAAGAAAATGTATGCAGCCACCACATCTGAAGGATTGGTAAACTACATTATATTACATATTGTTTTTGGGTTTAGCAACACTTTAATACATGCAGCTTTGCAATCAGAAAAGTTACATCCTACTTTCCATGATACAGGTAGGCTTGATTTCTACGGGGCAGAGAAATGTGCAATGTCCACAGTAAAATTAGATGTATAGTTGTTAAGTCTACCTGCAGTCTGTGCAGAACAGGTCTCCATCTTTACATTTCAGAAGCTCTTTCATGTATTCATCATATATATGGACTGATTTGGTGACAATTCCTTAAATTGGTAGAGCCGTTGCATTAAGTCCTTTGTAACTCCAAAGTAACAGATGTCTTCTAGTGCAAAGGAAAGCTAATTTAGGATTAAAAACTACGGGTGGTCTGAGATCTGAAAGAGGTTTATTTACTGACTCTCTGACCCTGGGAGAGACGTTTTTTTGTCAGGACTGATCTATACAGCTCTCCTATAGTTTGGAATTTATTTAAAATGTCTTATTTAAATTGAATGACCAACCTACAAAAGCCATATGTTTCAACTTTAAATATATGCTTCATTTAAACAAGAAAACTGAAAATCCCCACTCTATTGGAAGGCACAGCCAACCCTTTGAAATTGAGCTTTTATGTTCATTCTGGCATTATTTCTTTACAGCTGTTTTCTAGGCTCATCAGTTCCCTATCAATGCTGGAATCCTCCAAATTCCAAAGCTGCAGAAAGAGAAACCTTGAGTTTCTGACCCACCCACCACCTTCTCTAGTTCTCAGACATGGAGGTTGCACAGTGCAGAATCGCATGGAAAGAGGCTGCAGTCCCACCAGAAAAAAAAGTCAAAAAGACTTTAGTGGATTATAAATTTAAAATGCA
Organism: Lithobates clamitans; assembly: GCA_037952925.1. Classification (NCBI taxonomy): domain Eukaryota; kingdom Metazoa; phylum Chordata; class Amphibia; order Anura; family Ranidae; genus Lithobates; species Lithobates clamitans. Next base: position 8,136,512 of record JBBGZY010000757.1, on the reverse strand, counting down.
TAATAAAGTAAACTGTTTGGCATTTCAGACTTTGACACTAATGTTATGCTCTCTGGATAGCACATGACTGATCTCACTTGAAGCTTGGAGTTAAAATATATGTAAAGGCAAAACTTTTTTTTTTACATTTTGGATAAGTGAGGAAAGGTTAGAACCCCTGTAGGAGTTTTATTGCTGAAGAAAATGGACAAAATAGCGCTGAACAATAATTTTATCTCAATGGCAGGCAGGTGGCTTCTATTCCCCAGAAGGTCTCCATGGTCTTCTTGGCTTGTAGCGTAATATAACAAAAATGGAAACTGAAGTGCCATACCACTGCTAACAGGTCCAGAGACAACTTTATTTCAATAACAGTTAGGGGGACAGTCCAAAGGGTATCCAATGCATTTTTGGGGTCCAAAAATGCCCCCTTCATTGGGGCATGATTGAACACAATCTGATTGGACTATAAGTGAACTGGACCTTAAATGTTATTTCTTCCAGTGTGATTACAAACACAGGCCTTGTCAGCAGGTGGTTTGGCATTTGGCATTGGATACGCTTTGGACTGGCCCCCTGAAAGTTGCATCCAGACCTCTTAGCCCTATGGTGCTTCAATTTCCGATTTTCTTAGATTTGTATTGCTGTCTGTGTCCAAGCTACAGGGATTCACCCTCTCTATTTGTCCTGGTGACCACTGTCATTGGGACAGAAAGTGTGGAAGAATCCATAGTTATGAGTTGCCACCAAAGCAGGAAATAGAGAAGAAATTCCCTCCTATCTACTGTTATATGACAGAGTAAAGCAGAATTTCCCCCATCAGAAACATGAGTTTGAACTATTCTTAACTATATCCAATAAGATATAAAACACTTTGGCTTTAGATGTACTTATATTTGCTCAAAGTATAACTAAAGCCAACAGGGGACCATTACAAAATGTGAGCAGGCCTTGCAGTGAAAGTCATTATATACCTATGTTATATAGCTATAGGGCAATAAGACAGGGTTGTAAACACCCCCTTTTTTTTTTTTTGCAACAGCAGTCAGAAGACTTTTGAAAAACAGAGCCAATCTCCAAATGCAATATCATGATATCAACAGATAGTCTATAATGGCTGTATGTTTTGTATGTATTTAGACTGTACCAGAGAGACTGGGGGAGATTTACTAAAACTGGGGCACTCAGAACTTGGTGCAGCTGTGCATTGCAGCAAATAAGCTTCTTACTTCACCTTGTTTAATTAAGCTTTGGCAATAAAACTTTAAAGTGGATGTAAACCCAATGTCATCCTTTCTAAACTACTGCCATAGGGGTTATCTATAAGGATATACATGCCTCCTGCATGTATCTTTACCTGTCAAATGTCTCTCCTCTGTCTGTTATGAGACCTGAAAAACTGCATTGGGTCTGTTGTCTGGAGCTCGGTGGGTGGAGTCATGATATCAGTAGACTCCCCGCCCACCTCTACACTCCCCTTGTCAATATGCATTTTCTCCTGTGTATTTCTTACACTGAACTTCTGCTATGATCTCTAACATCCAGTGAAAAGACAGGAAAGTAACCACATGGCTTCAGCATGCCAAATCATGCTGAGGTGTGGAACAGCCAATCCTTGCAGAGCTGCTGAAGAAAGGAGCGGGGGTGGGAATAAAAAAATACTGCATGTCTTAGGCTAGTGCACGAGATATGTAAATCACCTGTCACTCACAGCAAGGGGGAGGATTTGACAATGTTTTTCTCTGTTTGTCAAGTTTTATCTCACTGAACAATAAAAGAGGATCACTCAGAGCTGGATTAACTCTTTGTGGCAAGACTGGGCTCAAATGATAGGAAATCTTATACTCTACATTATGACATCAAACAAAAAAAAAAAAATTCGGGTTTACATCCACTTTAAAACATGAAAGCTAATTGGTTTCTTTACAGAGCTGCTATGTTCCTAGCAATACAACACAGTCAGCAATTGCTGGGACCTTGCAGTAAACATAGAATTGTCATACAAACCAATCAGTCTCACTCATATCTCTGTGTCACAGTGCATTATGAAAACAGCCTGTGGGAACTGGGATTTTTTGGAGGACCATAAACGTTTATGGTAAGACATTAAAATGTATATGTAATTTGTATTATTACTGCTTGTTAACAGAGTATACTATATGACCATAAGATAGAGATTATTTTTATATTTTAGAGATAACAACAAATACATGCAAGGAAACACAGCAGCACACATGCTGTTCTGCTCTAAAATCATGTGCCATAACATGCATGAAAAATGCCCTAAACCTCATTCATTTCCAAAACTCAAAGTGAAATTTCAGCCTTTGTGAAAACCACATTCAGAAATGTTTTGTAGATATAGATATAGTATAGTTGCTGAAATTAACTGCCCTTCTCTTCAAAAATATGAAATTGTGTCACTGTTAATTAACAAATTAATTAACAGTGACACAAAAAAATTATATATATCTAGCCATTAGATATAGCTATTTATATATTCATTATATTACGTATATATTAATTTATTTGTGTCACTGTTGATTATTTGATTGTTTTCATATATTTAATCTGTGTATGCAATTTTTATTATTTTATATTTCATATGTGTATGCACAATTATAAGTATTGATTCTCTTTAAGATATCACATTTGTCAAGTGGACAAGGTTGGGTCATGTGGATGAATTTGGTCACCGCGTCTAATTACATTTTAATATTGATTTAGGGTTTTTTTGTTGTCACGTGATTTAGATTTTGGGTTACGTAGATAAATGTGGTCACAAGGGCGAATAAAATTTCAGCTATATTTATTTTTAACTTATTACCAATTTTTTCCTAAAGTAGTATGCGCACCAGTTTATATAATATTTGTTTTGAGGTCTTGTATTCAGGTACGTTTTGTTGCAGCAGCTCCAACATTTACATGGCTCAACGCAAGTCTTTCTTTGGATATATTTTTAGAAGATTATATGTGCATTTAAAGTATTTTATTCATGTTCTCTACTCCCAAAAATCACCCTTGTATAGACATCTTAAATGCCTGAGACTGTGCTGTGTGCCACCATCTTGGATGTGATGTCACCAAGTATTCCCTTTTGCTCATCCAGCAGCAACTACATACAAGTTTGGGGGGAGGGCAGAGGAGCTGGGCCAGCACATGCAGTAATTAGACACCCCAAAAATAGGAGAGGGCTATGGCATGGCAGGAGGGGGGAACTGTGATAGCAAATCGACTCTTCCTGGAATGGTTGACTCTCCTTGCAAGTTCAAGGGCACATGGCAAATGATTAGAAAGTATTTTATGGAAAGGAAATATTCTGCAAGTAAGCATTTCATATAATTTATTTTACCTGAAATTTGATAACATGCTCTCTGATTGATGATTCCCCCTTTCTCCTCCCAATTAATACTTTAATGTAAAGAAGGCCCTTACTAACCAATAGAAAGCCTTGTGAGTGTGATGCGAACTAGCCAGCCGTAACTGGATCTGTTGATAGTTTAGACTTGAGGTTTTCTCGAACAAAAATCTTTTGCATTTTTCAAAGAAATTCCATACATATCTGTATGGTTGGCAGCCTTGTTACTGGAGGTCCAGACCGATAACAGCATGATAAAAGGACTCAGGTAATGGAACATATTTATTATGTCTGTACAGAAAGCAATTTGAGCACACAACTGCAAACAAAAGCCCCAGCCTTCATCTAGATGCTCCCTAATTGATTTCATCTAGATGCTCTTTCAATAATAAAATTAATCTATGGTGGACAATCCATTTGATTGATATGCCAGACACCAGGAAGTAAATTTTGATCGAAAGTTAAGATACAATTGTAACTTATGATCATAATTTATCAATTGCATCTCTATCTCCATCATGTGATCTCATAATGTGATTGATCAGATCTTAGCGATGTCAGTTGATATATAACAATTGACAATATTCCACCCTGGCTGATCGAATCAGTTTGATTAAATGCAATGGAAATTATGCATATTTGATTGCAGATTTGATTATTTTGATCGCATTACATATCAGATGAAACAATGTCAGAAATTTGAGATCACACAACTACCAAATTAAAAGTCAGTATTAAATAACAGAATATATTTAAACACCCATGATCATGCAACTAATGTGTAAAAGAAAGTTGACTTGTGCAAACTTTCTTTAATGTAACAAGTCATTTAAATTTTAAACACATGAAAAAGTAACTACAGGTTTCCAAAAGCCAGAGGCAACCCAACTATGTAATCCCATCAACACAGCTATCACTACTCATCTGTAACCATGGCAACCAGCGCCAACCATTTGCTCTGTAACTCATAATTGCATTCATTAGTAATGCAGTAACGCAAGGCAAAGATGACTTGCCGATAGGCACTTAGTATGTAAACCAGACTCTAACGAAGCAGAAAGATGAAAGCAAAATACTTACAATGGGACTGGCGTTGATGTAGTCCGAATGATCATGGCTGTTCTCTGCCTTCAGAATAATTCTGTTGTGGTCATCTAGGAGAAAAAAAATATCACTTTTATTGCAAACAGTTCGTATGTGTTATTTCTTCAAGAATCTGGCTTTCTAAATTAAAGTGGTTGTAAACGTTGTTACGCCACTTGTATAATAAGGCTTACCTGTAGGTACTGTAAATATCTCCTAAACTTGCACAGTTTAGGAGATATTCACTATAAACGCTGCTGGCGACATCATCGGCGCATGCGCACTGAAGAAACGGCCCGCTGGTACCATTTTTTAAGGCCCGCACCATGACGTCATTGCGGCTCCGGCCAATCACAGCTTCGGAACCCGCAAACCCGGAAGTAACTCCGGTGAAAGATGTCGCCGTGAGAGCGGAGTGCGGGCGGCACTGCAGGGGCTTCGTTCTAAGGTGAGTATTTCATAATGAGCTAGTATGCGATGCATATTAGCTCATTATGCCTTTGTCTGTTTTTTTTTTTTTTTTTTCGGGGGGGGGGGGGGGTTTGGAGGTTTACAACCTCTTTAAATGACAACTAAACCCAAAAACAAAAATGTAACATATTGCAGCTTACCATTCCATAGAAGTTGCAGCTGCATTAGTTTTCACCTCTTAAGCACAGAAAGTTTTTTAGCAAGCACAGAAAATACCTGTTGATCTTGCCAGAAATTCAGTGTTCTTGTAAACTCTTATGAGATGAACTTGTGTAAACTGCTAATCCCATGACCCCAATGTAACGGATATGAACGAAGGCAGACATGTTTGAACTCCAGCCTGGGCAGCAACCAGGGCTCCCTCTGTACATACAATGGAGGAGTGACAGCAACCATCCTAGGACAGGATGTGTATTAATTGCGGCATTATCAGGTGATAATAAAGAGGAAAAAAGAAAGAAAAAGAAATGCATGCAGCCACTACATCTAAGGAGTGGTAAGCAGCTATTTCACAGGATTTTTGTCGTCACGGTAAAATCCTTTTATTTGGAGTTCATCAAGGGACTTAAAAACAGTAGTAGTCATAAACATTTGATTACACTGCTGCCTTTAGGAGGAAGAATGAGTTTTGCCAAGTGTGGACCTAGGTTTCATTTGTTGTGATAAAAGCATATTTTTAATCGCCAGTGACTTTTTTATAAAGTTGTCATAGGAAACCCCAAAGAGATGTTCTCTCTTGTAGGGCACGTGCAGCAACTGTTTTTTATATTGTTTCACAGACCAGTATTTTAGCCAGAAAGTCCTCTGCATTGTAGTAGACAGGACACTAGGTCTGGAGATGGACATGGTTCCCAATTCAGAAACCTTGTCTGTCTCATTCCTGTCTTTTAATATTAAAAGCAAACATAAAAGATGGCACTCAAATATCACATGTATAAATCACCATAATATCAAACCACCATAGTGAATAAAAATAAATGCATGAAATGGATTGTTATGACTAAAATCCATCAACAATCACATAAATAGTAAACATAATAATAAAAATAACAAATTGAGGAATAGATAAAGTCCAATGTGACTGTTCACAACACCAATAAAGTGCTTCAATATGGAATGTTCTTTTATCTTCACCACTAGTGCTCAAGTAAGAAACAAAAAAATAGTGCTAAAATGATTGAAATCGTGAGACAATAAAAATATGTGCTCACAATAATGAGTACCAACATGCCACACTGCATATTGGTACTCATAATTGTGAGCACATATCTTATTGTCTCACGATTTCAATAATTTTAGCGCGACTTTTTGTTTCTTATTTCTACTTAGTGTTGTATAATGCTTTTAAGTCGCAGCTTAGCGTTTTTTCCAGTTTTTTTCTTTTAATATTTACTAGTGCTCAAGTGATAGGTGTGAACTCAGGTGTATTTTTCACTTTTACAATGGGGCAGCTACATTTTTTAGATATTTTATTTATCAGGTCGTCATACACTGGTAATTTATATTTGTCTTTTAAGATGCAGAGGACTCTCTGGCTAAAATACTGGTCTACAAAGCAACAATCTAAAAGATTGTTTCATGTGCCATTCAGTGAAAAAGGTATTGTTGGGGTTTCCCACAACAACTTTACCAATAGGGTCACTGGCAAAAAAAAGACATTTTTAACACAACAAAATAAACCTAAGCCCCTACCTGGCAAAACTCTTTCTTTTTCTCCCGAAGGCAGCAGTATAACCCTATGTTACTGAATATTATTGTTTCTTTGTCCCCTGATGAATTTTTAGGAAATAACATGGTTGCACTTGGTTTTGGGTTGAGATACGATTTTAAGAAGGTGCATTTGCTGTTGCTTATGCCTTGTAAACATGGGCCAAATGTTGGGCGGCATCAGCCTGGTTCAATAGAAACCGGCCGACATTTGGACCGTGTGTACTGGAATCGGTCCGATAGAACCCAGCTGTTCGGCCGGCTTCTGTCGAAGGGGTGTGACCAATATAGGTCTGCCCATCGGCTTCTGATCAGCGCTCTTAGCCCATGGCTGAGAGTGCTGACCGTAGTGTTCTGGCGGGGGGGGGGGGCACAGCAGGGGAGATTGCTGTACTAACATCGGATTGTTAGTACAGCAGCTCTGACCTGAGCTGTCAGTTTTTTGAACGAAAAAAAAAACGAGTAGTGTGTACGAGGCTTTAAAGGGACTATGACAGACCATGTGCTTTTCTATGACAGAGAATGTCAGGAAGAGCTAAAATACAGGATAAACCAAAGACAAAAAAAATGTGTTCCATTGGATTTTCTGACTAGTATTTATTACACTTTCCAACTGCACCACAGTAGCCAGTATGTGAATAGATGGCTTCTCATATATCAGTTGATCAGCAGGCACTGTTGCCCTCTTTTTGAAATACAGTATTTACCCAACATGTAGCAGTGGGCACAGAAGACAAACCAGCTACAGCATATAAGCTGGGCAAATGTAGGAACTAGCAATACATTTGACAAAAGGGAGAAAGGCCACTTCATACATGTACATCAATTTTTAATTCTAAATCACAGCTGCATGTTCTTGGGCATCTTCTTATGCATTTTGTCTTCTGTGTTGTGAATTAATTTTTTATACTTCTATTATAATATTAGCTAACAATTTCTTCATTTCATAAATACCAAATTCCTCCTGTGCTATTTTTACCTTTGGCAGTGTCAGATTTGAGTTGCATCAAGCCGCTTTACCTGTGAAATGCCTCCCCTTGTGAATTATTAGTTTCATAGACCTAAAAAACTTCTGTCTCCTTGAGTAACTCTTTTCTATTTAATGACCTACAGTTATTAGACTCGTTGGGCAAATTTATACCTGTGTCTCCCCAGGCCATCTGTTTCCAGCCCTAGGCTGGAAGATGATTTAGCTGTCTTCCATTGTTAAACTTGGGAAGAATAAAGGGCCAGTCTACCAAAATTGAAGGAGTGTGATGAGTCACCCACTGACTTCTTATTGAGTCACCCACTGGCTTCTTATAACCCTTGGGAATGCCATTCTCCCTGTTCTAGTTTGTGGCTTAGTTCCAATCCACGTTCATGTTTTGGAAGTTCCCACACACCTTGGAGTATTCCAAATTCTGCTTTTGTTTTGTCTAAAGAATGAATTCAATATCCCCTTGTAATGGCCATTGCAAGTGTACAGGTTTGCGAGCATACACAATGATCTTGAGTGCCAAGGAAATACAAAAAGCCATTAGATAATGTAACTGTTTGCTGTCTGCTAAAAAAGTTGTATCGGCCTTAGGTGAACTGAGACTTGCTATCTAGTTATACTTACATGCAACCACAGTTAAAGATCTGTTCTTTGCCACGTTCTCCTCCTTCAGCGCTATATTTGTTGCAGTCAAGTCAGCTTGATATGCACACAGAGCCTCCCACTCTTTCTCAAGGCGATTCTTATTCTTCAAGTGGTCTTCCATGTAAGACTAAAACAAAGACAAGAGCAGTGTTATGTAGTGCACTCTGAATCTTATTCTTGGTTCAAATGCACTTGACAACATAACTTGACATCAATGGAACGATGGAGCTAAAGTTTCAATGCACAGAGTATATCACAATTTTTTGTGTTGCTGCTACAGTACTGGTTCCTGTCCGCAGAATCCTTTAATGCGCCCCCTAGTGGGACAGCATCAAAGGCCAGCCGGACACGAGATTGTTAGCACACTAATAGATTTGTATCATAATCCAAGGCCCATGAGTTAGTCTTTTAAAGTGGAACCTATCATCAGATATTTTTTTTCATGTTATGTGCATGCTTGCATAGTACTCCCCTTAACAATATCTGTATCTGCTTTTCTATGCAATCAGCATCATCTTTATTCAGGCTAACATAGGGTCAGAATCTACTTCCAGGGCTGAGATGCTGGTTCACAGACGATGCAAACATGTAAATCTGGTGCCTGTGCAGTTCTTGGCAGTGAAACAGATTAGCCCCAGATGATCTCCCAGGGAGAGGAGACTATAGAAATGCAGTAGACTGGTGGCATCAAATCACCCTAGGAAAAGTCAATGGACTGGAGCTTAATAATGCCTTCAATTGATAAAAGGTACATTTTTTTAATATAAACTGTTGCTGTATATTGTGAGATGTCAGGATTTTTTTCATACAGACTTGTAAAGTTACTGAGAGATCCAGTAACTTTGGCAGTAAAAAACTGAAGTGTTACTGAAAATAACAAGAACATAAGAATAAAAAGAGAAAATCAGTTTTTAAATAAAACTAAAACAATTTCTGTATTTGATCTTGTGACTATAGAAGAATACTAACACAACTCTACACATTTTGTAATTCTTTTGCAGTAAAGGAGGGGATGGTATTGTAAGTTATTTCAAGAATAAGTCTATGAATTTATTAGGAATCTGTCATATGTGTGTATATGTACCCAGAGTGGGTGATAGTGGAGAACAAAATATTGTGCAGCTCTGAAAATAAATCAAATTCCAGTTTTTTTTTCAAAGCTTAATTGAGCAAATGGAAGTTAGAAGCTGATTGGCTACCATGTACACCTGCACCAGATTTTGCACTCTTCAGTTTTAGTAAATCACTCCTACAGTACACCATTCCAACAACAGGACAGGACAATCATCTCAAACTGTTTATTATAATGGGAATGTGTTACTGACAGTCAACAACAGGATTTGTAGATAGCTATGTGCTGCCCCTGGCAGTCCTGTTGCCCTAGGCCATACCTTGTGTGCCACTGTCCCAAGATGGTCTAATTTACTAAAGTTAAGCTCAGATTGCCATTGAGGGTGAGCAGGCACAATCATATTCATTAGAAATATTCAAGATGTTTTATTGATACAGTTTAAAAATAATTTTATTTGATTTTAAAAATCCTGCTTTACTGCCATGTAAAAAAGAAAATGTAAGTCTGGAAAATGTTTCCATGACCACAGAAACATTTGAAAGGCTAGTGAATTCTCATGCACATAAATCTTCCATTGGAAGGAACCTACATTTCATACAAACATGCATTGCATTGAATTGGCTTTTAGTGAATTGCAGTACCAAGTCACTGAAGAGCCTCTCTATTCTGATTGCCAAAAAACTTTACATTTTTCACATTAATCTCATGCAGACATTTGTGCAAATTGGTAAAATCCAGATTTTGTGGTTTGTTTGACTGTTTAGGGACAACAGTCAATCACAGATGCGATCGGATTATCTATCCTGGCTTTCCATTGCTGAGAGCATATTGATATGGAAAGCGTAACCATCTGTAACCCACACATGGTTTATTTGTAAGTTATAAATAAAATAAGCCAATCTGTCAAATAACTGGCCCATCCATGGTAACAGGTCAACTTCAAACGTCAAACCCTTCATGCAAGATATGTAAATTTCACAGAAAAAATGTATTAATTAAAGTACATTTAAAGCCAAAACTTGAAAATAAAATGGATAGTGTGCGGAAGTTTTGCCTGTCGGGGTGAGGCAGGGAATTATTTTTTTTTCTATTTGTTCCACTGACCATTGTCTCTGATACAGAAAGTTATGGAAAATCCAAGATTTTAAAGCCCAGTTAATGCTTTCTTTTTATTACTGTTATTCAGTCCAGCTGCATAATCAGAAGTGGATTTAAGCATCTTCTTTCATTTATTTTTAATTTTACTGCAGCTAGGCCCTGTTCTGGCAGCATGCTGGAGATCCAGACCACTGCTCAACACTGAGAAGAACAGTCCAAGTCTCCAGTGGTCTGACACACCCTGCACAGTGCTGCTCAGGAACCATGAATACACCTTTATACTACAAATCTTTATTTATGTTGACATATTACATCCAAAAACCTATATGTTCCCCCTTTTTTCCCACAGTCCATCATCCTTATCCCCATCTTCCCCCCAATCTTCTTCCACCTTATAACGCTCATAAATTTATCCCTGCCAGACCCCTATCGTCCCCCTCCTCCTTTACTTCCCCGGAAATTAATCATGGCAGATCCTTAAGACTTTATTTAAATCAAAGGCCATGTTATCTGTAGTATGTTCCCTATGAATTTTACTGTCTAACAATATCTCATGGTCTGCATTGACCTTGTAAATAAGTTTTGTAAAAAAGTTTTAAAATAAGAACAAGTTTTGTGCTTCTGTGACCTATATGACGCTGTCATTTGTTTATGTGAGTACCATGTGAATACCAATAAAAACATTTAAAAAGTAAAGAACTTATATGTATATTTCCAGTAAGATGTTTATGTGATATGCAATCATCAGCAGGAGCTACAATATACATCATAGTAATGGAAACAGGCATTCCTACCATGAGCACTCTTGATTGCAGCACTGGGCGGGGACATTACACCGCTGTTAAGCAGCTATCTAGATATCCAGCACCCTTGTTTTGGCTAAATCGTTCATTAAAAATAGAACGACACCCATAACTGCATCTAATACTGTTAATGCCACCAGATTAAATTACAGTAATAAACAAAGGAGGCTTCAAATGGGCTTTAAAGTTGTCACAATAACAGGAGGTCGGGGGGATATCTTCCAATGGGGATACTTATTCCTATGCCAACTGTCTAACTGAGAATATTGCATTGATTTGGGGTGATTTCTTCCTATTTCCTGGTGTGTATCTGGAAAAGGAAGGGATATCTGACATACAAGACACAGACAGAAAAAAGTGTCAATGGTCTTATCAATACCCTCATCTATCAAAAAGTTAAAAAAAAAGTGGTTGTACATACACTTTAATAATATGGTGGAATAAAGTTCAGTAATCATGTAGTGACCAGTAGGCATGCCCACGTTATCGTCAAACTGGTTAAATGCATTGCAGTGCATTACTGTAATACACTGGCATGAATAGGCGCCTTGTACAAGCAGATATCCAAGCGACGGCTTGTGGTATGCATGTACAAATTTTCACTAAAACTATAGATTAGACCCAGAATAACATGCCACTATTATTATAGCAAATTTTATTTCTTCTAATGATAAAAATATTCCTAATTTCTAAATATGAAAGTAATATTAATCTGTTATCATTCACACACTACTCAACAAATACCTAGGGGGCATGGTATATTGTAATAATGGGTGAGTGCCAGTTGGCATCTTTTGTGCCTCTTCACTAAACCTGCTGTTGGGTAATTTGTGTCCCCAGCATGAAACATCTCTGGTGGAGGTTGAGTACTGCGCCCTTTTTATTAAAGAAAGGAAAAAAAATTCTAATTAGAATATTTGATTGGTAAATAAATTCATAGTGCCCTCAAATGCCACTTGCAGCACTGATTTTAATTATGTTTCAATTAAGTTCTCAGACATGGAAAATACTGATGTCTGTTACAAGAGTTGGCAGCGTCTGGCGCAGCCCGGTCACAGGGAGCAGAGGAAACATATTCCACAGAGTTGTACCTATAAGGAAAAGGACGACTGCTGCTGGACTCTGCACAAGTTTCCAAAGGGCTAGAATTGAATATTCTCATTTGTGTCCTTGTCTTCTCAGACTAGCAGAGACTGAGGAGTTAATACACAGATTTCTTTAATTCTTGTGGGTGGTAGCAAACAAACCAGATTGTAATTAACTCTCTGTTTCAACACAGATGGCTCAGTCAAAAGGCTGAACCAGATTAACGCATTTTTGCTAACACAGGAATATCCCTGCGATCTGGTTTAGTTACAGTCACTGATGACAAGAACTGGCAACTACTAATAGAAAAAGCGCCTTTCACCTCCTACTTCTCAGCAACTGGCCAACATAATTGGCAGTTATTAAGAAAAATATTGTTAAGTAAATAAAATATATGTAAATATTATAACTCCTGTCCAAAAAGATAAAGGGCCCTTTTAACAGAAGGAAGCAATGAAATCAGAGCTGTTGCCCACAGTGACCAATCAGCTACCATGTTTCACTTTCCCGAGGATAAAAAAGATGACTCCTGATTGGGCACAATATACAACATTCCTTTGTTCTGACTTTCTCCATCCCACCCTTTTAAGTGAAATTTTGTTGAAATCACTATGTATAAAACATATCTTTACTGTAATGTTTTAAGTATAATGCAAATTAGCTGTCCTCCAGAACCAAAATCACCACCATATAAGCTGTCAAATTTATTTAAAAATAACAACATTGGTACAGAAATCTATACTGACTATCACATTTTAATTAATGCTTTAAGATCAGTTGAGAGGTAATTTCTGATTGGTCCTTATTCATTAAAACTGCAAAAATGGTTAAAGAGGTATTAACACAGCACCAATCCTTTGCAAGTATTTGCAACAGTGTTCCCATCATTTTAACCAATTTCAATTAGAGCGTCGTGCTATGCAACAGCAAGACATGATAGTCACTAGGGCACAGCAGGCCATACCTTCATCTGTCAGATGGTACTTAATAAACATCTTCTTATAGGAGTCAAGGAAACATTATGGAATTCTATCACTTGAGTTGGAAGACTCCAGATCACTAGATATTATAAGTACCTGTGTAAGCTACTGCATTTTGTTCATTGTTGCTATTATTTTCACCCTGTTTCTGTATACACCCACATTTAGCAAGCACAGGGAAAGCTTTGTTGGCTCACAGACCTAAAGTTTTTGTTGGGGTTAAGGTGCCTTACATCAACGCAGCCTATTCATTTGAATAGGTTTCCATCTCACCACAACGGACCTAAATTCAGACCTAAACTATGGCTAATAAAGCACACCATAGCACTACAACTCTGGATTATTAGTTCTGTGCATTGGGGTGACATTCAAAATAACTAATACCACAATAAAACCCACAGCAGTACATGTTTGGCAGTAACAAGTTATTGGTAAGCAATTTTTTAAATTGCAATAATAAAGATGTTATACTTACCTTCTCTATGCAATGGTTTTGCACAGAGTGGTCCTTTACCTGTCCACTCCTCCTTTCCATTGAATGTACCCTCAGCAAGCTGTGTGCAATGTGGGCACGCTCCTGAATTGGGCCATATGTGTCCTTAGACAAACACAGCGCTGCTTGGCCATGCCCCCCCCCCAGCTCCTCCCTCACAAGATTTGACTAACAGTCGCAGGAGCCCATGGCTCCCACTGCTGCCTGTGACACAAGGAAAAGAGGAGAGTGTAGAGTTTTTAGGGACCGGGAGGAGAGTAGTGGAACTGTCTAAATTGTCACTAGTATGTATGAATGTGAGTTAGGGACCTTAGCTCCTTGAGGGTAGGGACTGATGTGTACAATGTATATGTAAAATGCTGTGTAAATTGACGGCGCTATATAAGTACCTGAAATAAATAAAATAAAAAAATAAAAAGTTTTTTTTTTAACCTTAATTATAGAATACATTAAGGCAAAAAACATTTAGACTTTAGAACCCCTTTAAATATTTTTTTTTGCAATGCATAGGTCCAAATGGGTCTTATGTTAACCTCCCCAGTCAACAAAAATGTGAAGCAGCACAGGAAATAAAAGCAGATATGTGTAAGAACTAAAAACTAGGTTCAGGCAGTGTGAGGAGGTAAGTGGTCTTTTTTGCAAGGCAAGGTCAGTATTTGTATAGTAGATATTCCCAGGTTTTGAGGGTCTCAGAGTCCTCAACAAAACATTAGTAGGAATGTGGAGACAGAGGGTTGACTTACCAAAGAAGAAAAGCATGTTCACCTTTCAAGGGACTTTTGACTTGGTTTAGTGAATGTGGGGTAGCTATGCTGATTTACATATTCCAATAATTAAAATTTTTAATAAGTAATTTTTTTTTCCATTTTCCTTGGGTGGAGCTTGATTGGGTATTCTATGCAATGTCCACCATATTAAAGAAGCTAATTGAAAACTCCCTTTTAAAGTAACAAAAATTCCCCTGCAATATGAACATGCTTTACTCCTTTAGTAAAGTATCCTCAGTATCTCAGAATGCACATTAAATTGAAAGTAAACTTATGCTTAAAAAATTGTAAAAGCCTAATTACTTAACGCTCACTGTAAGGGAAAATGCAGACCTCAGATTGTCTAAGACAGCGGGGCACAGAACTGAGCAAATGCAGGGAAATTCCATGGGGTCCTATGGATTGTCCATAATATATTAACATCTACGAAGCCGTCTCATGCTTGGACAGTACTGCACTCAGCTAGCTGCCAGAGCACAAGTTTCTGATCTAAGATCTGCATTTCTACTTACAGTTAGCACTGGGAGATGAGAAGGGTCCTTTGCACACTTTTCATATGTAAATTATTCCCTGCTTTATTGGGAAATTACTTGATTCTGATACATAGCATTTTTTGGGGGGGAAAAAATATTTTCATCCCATCAGATATGCTTTTTTTTGTGACCCTACCCTCAATGTCGCTCCAAAAATGACAAATTGATTTATGAACACAAAATAAATTTCAATAAACAAATTCCCAGGATATTCTAAAGACTTTACAGGTGGACAGTTTGCTGACCTCTTGGATAAAGTAATATCACAGCTGGAATAAGCCTCCTATTTAACGGTGGAATTTCTCTTGCTTCATCTATGAAATACATAGTATTGTAATTGTTCTTCAGATTAATAACCCTCTGATGTCTTCGATATTATTGCCACCTTTTTCGTAATACTGTAATAATGGCATTTTGTAATGTGTAAAAGGATTATTTCAATCCAATCAGCAGGTGGCAGGGATCAGCTTGTGACAGGCAAACACTTTAATCCTTTTTACTTGCAGCTCCCAGCTGCCAAAGGTAGTGGGTGAAATCTATGTGAGATGGCAGGCTGCATCCCGGAGTGGAGTGACGCAGGCTCTCCGAATTTTCAACAGCTTGAAATGCTCATGCCATTTTAATCCAAGTTACAGACCAAGTAACAGTAGATACACATTTCCAATACACGGTCCAGAATATTGCCATTTCAAGAGAACAAAGAAGAATAACATGAAAAGGCACATTTCATGCCACTGGAAAGCAAGTCAGATATTTCTCGATAACCAAAGGTGATAAAATCAGCTGAAGGTATAAATACATATAAAATACTCCTATTAAAGGTGATTTCACAGGCAGATTTCAACCTTTTGAAAAGGAATGAATATTCATTTAGTTTATATTTTTATTATGGTTAGGATTAAAAAAAAAATCTAAAAAGTTGTTGGTTAATTAAACAAGATGTCTTTTGCATTATTGCAAAAAGATGTTGCATATTTAATTTTCTAATTTTCCATCCTGAAGGAGTTCAGTAGCTCAAGCTGAAATTTACAACTGCAACTGAATAAATCAGAGGAGTGCCTCCTCCCTCATCACTTACCCATATCTGTTGATCTATGCATAGATTTTAATTGAAAATTCCAGATTTTTTAAATTGCAGTACCATGCAGTGCACAATGCATTGTGGTGATGGCACCCCAACTGCACTGTTAAACTAGCAGTCAATCCACTCATACTGCAGCATATCATAACACATGTGCCATGAACTGCATAAAGAGAAGGGTAAGGTAAAATGTTTGTCCTAAATCAGCACACCTTAAATGGTAGCACATAATGTATAGGGTACTGAAATTAAACAGAGATCTTTGGAAAATGAGCTAAGCCGAAAAACATATCATGTCTAAATTGTCAAGCTGCCAGGCCACATCTTTAGCTACTGTCTTGTGAGTAGATCATCCAACTTCAGAAAGACTGACAAGCTCAACAGAGAAAAAAAAGAAGTGTTGAAACAAAGAATATGGAGGTTGTCAATGCAATTGACCTGGCTATTGATCTGGCTAGTTATGCTGTTCAAATGCTTCAGCACTTTCTAAGTAACTTCCCTGGAACAAATATGCAGATAAGAAGTTTTGATTTCACTTACCGGTACTTTTTAATCTGCATGTCTGCTCCATGTCAGTGACACAAACTATTGAAGCCAGAGTCAGCCAGGCATCTAGCATTCTTTAGAGTAGACCAGCACTGGCCACCTTTTGTGTTTCTTCCACTGTAGATTTTGCAATCATGTATGTAAAACAAGCCATTCAGAACTAAATACTGGACACAGAAGGATATCTTGAATATTTAAACAGTTTTCTACTCTTTAAATGATTCTTATCCCAATTATTTTTACTGATATCACATTTAGTGCAGGTAAAGTTTGAATGCTGATTTGTTATCATGGCAATAGTGTAAATGTTGCCCTTTGGTTAAAGGTAAGTTAAGGAAAACATCACCTCATTAAAGGCTTTTGTAACCACTCTGGGCTTTGCATGTAAAAAAAATAGGACAACTTACAAAAAAAAAAAGTCAGTGAAGCATATTTGTTATTTTAAGGTGTCACGTTAAGATTTTTAGCCATAGTATAAATGCTTCTATACAACCTTGCATATCCTACATGACTATATATGAAAGTATTGTTTTTGCTATGACTGCTGTAGCCTCCTCTTCTTGTCCATTTCTCTCCCTTCCCTACTCCTCTCCTGGTCCCCTTCCCTCCTTTCTTTGCCTAATCCCACTTCTTCTTACTCCCATTTCTTTTGTGCTTGTCCCTTTCTACCCTTCCCCTCCCTCTTATCTATTTCTCTCGCTCTATAATTTCCTCTCCCCTCTGTCTACCCATCCATTTTCTGTCCTCCTATCTTCTTTCCTCTCCTTTTCACCTCTCTTATCTCATCTCTTTTCCCGCTTCTCCTCCTTTCCCCCTTTTCCCCTTTCCTCATTTCTCACCTTTCCTCTCCTCCTCTCTCCTTCTCTCTCCTCCTCTCTCCTTTCTTACAGTCTTGGGCCTGATCTTCCAACTTTCCAGTTGGTCCATTAACATGATGAGTGGCCTGACTGACCACTAGGGAGGCACATAGGATAGATGGGGTCAAACACAAATTTTACACTAACTTTTGCTAAATTGATTAAATGCTCTTAGTGATGAGGAATCATGTGTACTACTTATCTTACTCCTCACTTTGGCAGGCTCCTTCTGTTTGTGCGACCAGTTCCCCCAAGCCCCTTGCTCTGGGCCGTGGTTGCACAATGACATCATCAAGTACAATGCAAGGCCAAAAGCTCTGCAATGTCCTTGAGGACAGCAAGGGACCATTCATAAGTTGTAGCAGAGGTCAATGTGGCCTAACAAGATAAGTACACTTTATTCCTTTTCTTCTAGAGCTAATAAGCAATTAACCATTGCAATGCGGAAGGGGGGGGGGGGGGGGGGACACTGCATGGGCAGTTTCTTTTGTAATTCTTGGATTTGGGCTTTAAAGCTCAGCTGCTTATATTTCCTGCTCTACCTATTTTTTTAAAATGTGATTTTCAATAAATCCTATCTCTATTTATGCATTTTTAAGTCAGATTTTGACTTTTAGTTGCTCATTTATTTTCTAGGAGAAACATTAATTTTGATTGGCTGCTAGTGTAGAATCACTCCTCTTTAGGAACAGTTTTTTCTGATTTTTCTCCATGTGATAATGGATAAGACAGACTAAAATGGATTGTATGCTACAGACACAACCTCTATCCATTTTTCAGCTTGTATGCATGAGGCACTTTTAATGTTGTTTGTGTTCTAAGATCAGATGATATCATTATCTGTGGTTCTCATGAAGGAGAAGGTCAGAGTCTAAGATGGAAAGAAACTCAATTAAAAAAGCAACTATGGCTTCCCCTTTCACCCCCCTTTCCCCTTTTCTCTCTGTCTATTTTATCTTCTACTCTTTTCTCTTTTAAATCTTTTTAAACATCGCCCTTTATTAGATGACCCTAAGGCTAGCCAGCACTAATTGATAACATTTCATCTAATGCTTACGATTAAGGATTCAAAATTAATGATAAGACACAGACAAACTACAATTATTATAGTTCTTCAGAAAACACTTGAGTAACAAGGATATATATATATATATATATATATATATATATATATAGCGGTAAAATAAGTATTGAACATGTCACCATTTTTCTAGCTAAATATCTTTCTAAAGGTGCCATTGACATTACATTTTTACCACATGTCAGTAACAACCCATGCAATCCATACATACAAAGAAGCCAAAACAAATAAGTTCAGAAATTAAGTTATGTGTAATAAAATGGAATGACACAGGGAAAAAGTATTGAACACGCTAAAGGAAAAGTATTTAATACTTCGTAAAAATCCTTTGTTGATAATGACAGCCCCCAAGACGCCTCCTGTATAGAGAAACTAGTCGCATGCGTGGTCAGGTGTGATTTTGGCCCATTCTTCCACACAAACAGTCTTCAATTCTTGAATGTTCTGTAGGCCTCTTCTATGAACTCTGATCTTTAGTTCTTTCCATAGATATTCTATTGGATTAAATTTAGGTGATTGGCTGGGCCATTCCAACAACTTTATTTTCTTTCTTTGGCTAGATTCACACCTATGCAGTTTTAGTGCTTTTTGCATTTTGCAGATTTGCACTACAGCCCATTTAACATGGTTTCCTATGGAACACCTTCCGTAGTGCAAATCTGAAAGAATGCAAAAAATACATAGGTGTGAATCCAGCCTAAGAAACCAATTGAGAGTTTCCTTGGCTTTGTGTTTGGGATCATTGTCTTGCTGAAATGTTCACCCTCGTTTCATCTTCATCATCCTGGTAGACAGCAGTAGAGTCTTGCGTGGTGAGCGTGCATACAGTCCATGGCAGTTGAATGCATTACTGATTGTTTTCTTTGAAACAATTGTACCTGCTAATTCCAGGTCTTTCTGAAGGTCTCCACAAGTGGTCCTTGGCTCTTGGACAATGCTTCTCATAATTCTTTTTACTCCTCTGTCAGAAATGTTTTAAGGAGCACCTGCTTGTGGCCGATTTATGGTTCTTTCCACTTCTGGGTTATGGCACCAACAGTGCTCACTGGAACATTCAGAAGTCTAGAAATCCTTCTGTAACCAATGCAGTCGGTATGTTTTGTAACAATAAGGTTGCAAAGGTCTTGTAAATGAGACACCTTTTTATAGGCCATCAGATGAGACTGAACCAGCTGATATTATTTTACACTGTCAAGGGGCAGGATTGCTTTCTAATTACTGATAGATTTCAGCTGGTGTCTGGTGCTGGTGTAGTTCCAGTGTCCACCAGAGGGTGTGTCCCAGCATCCAGCAAATCCCAGTAATCAGTATCCACCTGATGCTGGCTGCTGGGAGGGCACTTAGTTCCTCCTCTATTAGTACCTAGTGTTTCAGTGTTTTGCCCTGCTAGCCAGATACTGCTTGCTACTAATCCTGAGCCTGATTCCTGTCTGAGCCTGCTATTGCCTTGTACCTATACGCTGTACCTTGTACCTGCTCCCTCTTGTTCTTGATCCCAGTTTTGGTTCCCCCTTCCTAACTTTTTCTTACACCTCCAGTTTTATCTAGTTAATCTGTGTTCCTCATTTTGTATATATTACATATATTGTATTACAGTTAGGTTATTAGGCATTTGTCACTCAGTTTTTAGTTCATGTAGATCTTCATGTTTGCTGTATTTTTTGTTTTGCTAGTGTTTGGATGGATTTTTTTTCACTGTAAATACGGTAAATCTTACTTAAAGCATACTGTATATAGTCTGGTCTCAGTTTTCTAAGTGTACTTACGCAGCCTGCTGTCAGTATCCCTGACACATTGTGACAGAGAATCCACTAGAGGGCAGATGATACATTTCTGTATCCTACTCCCTCTATAAGATTTAGGGAGAATCAAAGAGGGTTTAGATAAAAACCAAGCTCAAACAATAAAATTTTTGATATTTTTGATTTAGCCTTTTACTGGACAGCAGAATGGGAACGCAATCAGTAAATGTGAATTTGCAGGTGTTATTTATAACTGTCTTTGCTATCATATTTTTAGTGCCACCCTTCTTATGTGATTCCAAACCTCTGTTGGAAATTGTTAGAAAAAGACAGGACAAAATTACATAAAATATCATTAGACACAGCTCTGCTGATTTGTCGTTCTCTGTGAAGATAAACATCATAATCACACATTCCTTTTTACACGTCCCTCCGACTTCTACAACTGTCTCTGTAATTGCCAGAGAAATGATTATACTGTCCTCATTTCAGCTGGCAGGCACACAGTGACAGACAGAGTGAGAAAGGAAAAAGATTGCAGGTGGGTTTTCTTTCTGAAATGTTTTTTCCTAAAAAAATGTAATTGCTACCTTGTTATATTAATATGTTTACAGTTTTACACTAGAGTGCATGTAAAGGTAACAATTTAGTAATGGTTACTAGTTTATCTGTGATTCTGAAAAGGTAGCCATTTTGTATTCTTTGATAAGTAACTATGATTCTTTAATAACTAAATATGTAAAAAGTTTTAGCATATACTAAAATGTAAGCCTTTATTGTAAATTTTATGCAAACCCAAGCTGAATCACTTTTAGTCTGCAAATGAACTTGCATCATAAAAATTGCTTTCACATGTTTTCATCCTTTGTTGCATCTAAGTGCTACTGATCTTCTGCCACCTTTTTGCAGCCCCTTTCAGTCTACATGTATGTACTCCAGTGATGGCATTTGTCAGGGTGGGTTTTCTGATGGTAACAACAGTGGACCATGCCCTCATAATATGTGTTGAAAGGACCACACGTAGTCTCCATTGGAAACCCATGAGACAGAATGACAGCAAATAGGCACAAATGGGAGGCAGGCACAGAGAACTGTCACCCTCAAACAAGAAGCATCTGAACAAGGGCCTTCATTGCAGGATCATCAGTTATCATTTTTGGAAATATTATCGTTTTGGAAATATTAAAAATGACTTTGCAAATCACATTAACATGTTAAAACTTATATCCTAGATAGCAAGCAATTGTGCTGCAAGTTTGAAAATAACTTGCTAAGCTATTGCTAGACTTGCCAGGCTTCAAGTTAATTGCTCAATTGCAGCAAGTTCGCATTGCATGACTCCAGATCAACTTTCTTTGCAAACATTCTGCAAGTCTGCTGCAAGTTCTGGTTCAGTTATGTTGTGCAATAGTCATCCCACCACAGGGGTCACTGTGGCTGAATTTTCATGCTGTCAAATTGCAGAGCTCTTGCTGTAGACTCACCACTGCAACTTTACTCCTGCCAGAGACTTGCCACGCAAATTTGCTACAAATTGAAAAAGTGTCAACTAGAACTGCTATTTCAAGTGGTCTGCAAGTTTTCAACTTGCCAGTGTGCAGCAAGTTTACAGACTTACAATTTAACACTGCTATCACATCCCAGATAGCAAGTTATCCTTGCTATCTGGGATGTGATTTTTGGGGTTGAGCCTACACCTATACTATACCTCCTAGGGCTCCTCCACTTAGAAATATTCATAATATCATAAATGTGAATACACAAATGATACACAAATGATTTAACGTAAAGTGGAGTTCCACCCGTTTTTAGGTTTATTAAAAGTGACTTTTAATAAACCAACACTTACCCGTCCCACAGTCCAGTGATGCGGCCGCCCGGAGCCTCGCTTCTCTCCCCCTCCTTTCCTCTGTGCCTCCTTTGATATTGTGGGCACCCGGCTGTGACAGCTTATGGCTTCACGGCTGGGCGCACACTACGCATGCGCGAGTAGCACTGTGCCCTGCTATTGGCCAGCTAATCTTCTGGGACCTCAGTTGTGTCCCAGAAGATCGTTGGCAGTGAGGGGCCGCCTAGAGCGAGAGGAGCAGCGCCTAGGCAGCCGAGAACAGGAAGGAGGAAGTGGGACAGGAAGTCCCACTAAAAAGAGGGTACACCCCCAAAAAAAGACATGCCAAATGTGGCATGTCAGGGAGCAAGGAGTGCTTAAAGGGGAAGTTCTACTTTTGGGTGGAACTCTGCTTTAAAGAGGTTCTTCACTCTGAAAAAAAATAAAAGTCAGAAGCTACAAATCCTGTAGCTGTTGACTTTTAATGACAGGACACTTACCTGTCCAGGGATCCAGCGCCATCCTCACCCTAGCTAGTTTTTCCCACTGCCCACTGCACTTTGTGAATGGCCCCGCAGTCTTCTGGGACCTGTGACGTGTCTCAGAAGACTGCAGGGAGGGAGGGGGAGAGGAGAACTTCTGCTCGGATCACCTAGGCAATCCAAGCAGAAGTAGGAGCAAGAACCTGTCAAAACCAGGTACCCACTCCCCCTCAAAAAAAACAAATGACACGCCAAATGAGGCAGAGGAGGGAAAGAGGAGGAATTAAAGCGTAACATCCCCTTTTAGGTGAAATTCCGCTTTAGGGAAAATACTGTGAAAATCAACTGCCAAAGGGAAGCTTGTAACTGTAGTTTTAGACCTAGGGGCATGCTCACAGGCTTTTCCTGCAGTGCTCAGAAACACCTTCAACCACAGCTGCCAGAAAGAAATTAGTGTAGATCTTCCTGGTGAACTAAAGTGTCAGTATTCAGTGATCTAACCTCTCTAAATAAGTGACAAGAAGCATGATGGAGAGTGGCAATGGACCCAACACGATGCCCAGTTACCATTTCAATCTATGGGGTCCACTGGATCAGTGAAGTAGGCGTTACAACAGTTAACCATGCAACAGTTAAAATGTAATTAAGGGCAAAAATTTTTTTTTTTCAGTTTTGGATAGAGTGGAGAGGAATTACTCTGTTAGGGAGATTCATCTTCACTATTTGTCCTGCTTACTGTTGACATCAAAATTGACCATCCCAAATTTTGGATTGACTCCGGAACAGTAATAGTGGGGAAATCTTCCAATGGGGACACTAGTTCTGGTGACGCTGGTGACACGCCAGGATTCCCTCACTTTGGAGGGATATCTTCTCACTTCTCGTTTTGGCTTTGGGCAAGTGAAGGGAAATCTGATGTCAGTATTACAATGTATATACCTGTATGTTGTGGTTGTTTAGGTGCCTATCTAATAGTTTTTTGAAATTATCGATGCTCCCTGCTTGCGTGAAGAGAATTCCACATCCTAACCGCTCTTACAATAAAGAACCCTCTACGCAGTTTAAGGTTAAACCGCTTTTCTTTTACTGAATGGCCGCATGTCTTATTAAATTCCCTTTTGCGGAAAAGGTTTATCCCTATTGTGGGGTCACCAGGACGGTAACTGTACATTGAAAACATATCCCCTCTTAAGCGCCTCCTCTCCAGAGAGAACAAGTTCAGTGCTCGTAACCTTTCTTCATAACTAATGTAATGTTCTCCAATCCCTTCTCTGGACTCTCTCCAGTTCCAGCACATCCTTCAGGACTGGTGCCCAGAACTGGACAGCATACTCCAGGTGCGGCCGGACCAGAATCCTGTAGAGTAGGAGAATTATCGTTTTATCTCTGGAGTTGATCCCCTTTCTAATGCATGCCAATATTCTGTTTGCTTTGCTTGCAGCAGCTTGGCATTGCATGCCATTGCTGAGCCTGTCATCTACTAGGACTCCCAGGTCCCTTTTCATCCTAGATTCCTCCAGATATTCTCCCCCTAGTAAGTAGATTGCATTAATATTTTTGCCACCCAAATGCATTATTTTGCATTTTTCTACATTAAACCTCATTTGCCATGTAGTTGTCCACCCCATTCATTTGTTCAGATCTTCTTGCAAGGTTTCCACATTATGCGGAGAAGTTATGGCCCTGCTTAGCTTAGTATCATCCGCAAATACATAGGTTGAGCTGTTTATCCCATACTCCAGGTCGTTTATGAATAAATTAAATAGGATTGGTCCCAGGACAGAACCCTGGGGGACCCCACTACCCACCCCTGACCATTCCGAGTACTTCCCATTTATCACCACCCTCTGAACTCGCCCCTGTAGCCAGTTTTCAATCCACGTACTCACCCTATGGTTCACGCCAATGGACCTTACTTTGTACAGTAAAAGTTTGCGGGGAACTGTATCAAATGCTTTTGCAAAATCCAGATACACCATGTCTACGGGCCTTCCTTTATCTAGATGGCAGCTCACCTCCACATAGAAGGTTAATAGATTGTTTTGGCAAGAATGATTTTTCATGAATCCATGCTGATTGCTGCTAATGATACCGTTGTCATTACTAAAATCTTGTAGATAGTCCCTTATCATCCCCTCCAAAAGCTTGCATACAATTGGTGTTAGGCTAATCTGTAATTCCCGGGGATGTATATTGGTCCTTTTTTAAATATTGGTGCTATATTGGCTTTACTCCAATCAGCCGGTACCATTCCAGTCAGTAGACTGTTTGTAAAAATTAGGAACAATGGTCTGGCAATTACTTGACTGAGTTGCTTTTTTTTTTTTATATCAAATCTTCTTTTATTTTTATAATGCTTACTCCATACAAAGGTTGAAAAATTATTTTTCAAAGCAAATAAACAACATAAAGAAATATCTATCGTTTTATTCCTAATGTACATGTTCAGTTAAACTTGACTGAGTTCCTTAAGGACTTTTGGTGCAAGCCAACCAGTCCCGGTGACTTATTAATGTTAAGTTTTTCAAGTCTTTTTCTAATTTTGTCCTCTGTTAGCCATGAGGGGGCTTCCTGTGACACGTCATGAGGATAAACATTGCAGTTTTGGTTACTGAAGCCCCCCGATTCCCTTGTAAAGACCGAGTAGAAGAATAAATTCAAAACCTTCTCCATATCGCCATCCTTAGTAACCAGATTCCCCTTATCATTCTTTAGGGGACCAATATGATCTGACCTCCCTTTTTTACTATTTAAGTACTTAAAGAATATTTTGGGATTTTTTTTACTCTCCTCCGCTATGTGCCTTTCGTGTTCTATCTTGGCCGCCCTGATTGCACCCTTACATTTCTTGTTGCATTCTTTAAAGTGGGACTGCTGATGATGATCCCTCAGCTTTGCATTTTTGAAGGCCTTCTTTGCTTTTATATGCATTTTTACGTTGGAGTTAGGCCACCCAGGACTTTTATTAGCTCTTTTAAAGGTATTTCCCATCGGGATGCACTGGCTAATGCCCTTATTTAATATGTTCTTAAAGCATACCCATTTTTTTTCCGTGTTCTTTGTTCCTAAGTTGGCCCATTTGAAATTCAGTGTCTTTGTATTCCCCTTGTGTTTCCTATTTGAGTGATTTATACTAAAACTAATTGACCTGTGATCTCTGTTTCCTAAATTGCCCCGTATTTCCACATCCGTGATCAGGTCTGTATTGTTGGTAATCAGTAGGTCTAGTAACGCTTTGTTTCTAGTTGGTGCATTTACCATCTGACCCATGACATTGTCTTGCAAGACATTTAGGAAATGGATAATTGAAACCCCCCATTATAATGACACTTCCCATTCTTGCCGCTAATCCAAATTGTGATAGGAGGTCCACCTCCGCCTCCTCCCTCTGGTTAGGGGGCCTATAGCATACTCTCAGTATTACTTTCCCCTTAGTTCCCCCCTTTGTAGCTCTACCCATAAGGATTCCACCTCCTCCCTTAGTGATGTCATCTCTCACATTCACTTGTACATCATTTGTGATATACAGTCATACCCCTCCCCCCTCTATATCCCTGCGGTATAGGGAATACTCTTGAATGGTTGCCAGCCAATCATGAGAGGTGTCGAACTAAGTCTCTGTAATTCCTACAAAATCTAAATCTTCCTCGTACAACAGTAGCTCTAGTTCTTCCATATTGTCCACCAGACTCCTGGCATTGGTGAACATGCCACGTAGTTTAGACTGGTCGCATACTATCTCCTTATTGGGTGCTCTGGGGTTGCAAACAGGACTTGTTACTATACTTACCTTGGGTTTAGGTGCTTTAGTCAACCTACCACTAATGCCCCCAATACTACCCTCTGTAATATGTTCTGTGCTGGCTATCTTTACCTTTGGACCCTCCCCCTTCACCTAGTTTAAAAGCCTCTCTAACTTTTTTGCCATCTTCTTTAACAGAAGTCTATGCAAGTCATGCTGAAGTCGCACAAAAAAGTAGCGCAGGAACCTTTTTCTAAGTCGAAGCGACTCAAGTCTCTCCTATTAGAACAGTTCCATTGTACTTAATGGTGCGTGACTTGTCATGCGACTTGTGCGCTCAAAGTTGGAGCTCATGTTGCACCAGTGTAAACCAGGCCTTAGGGGCTTATAAACACAGTTAAGAATGTACTGCACTTCTCCAGATTTCTAAAACAATTTAATATGTTGCTTACAACAGATGGGATTACCTTAAATGTAGAGGATGCAGTATCAAGAGGGGCCCCATAATGATTGTTCCTTGGGCTGTACGTAATTACAGCTCTGTATTGGGCGTTCTGGCCAGCATAAGAAAAAGCTTTCCTAGTTAGCTTCTGGCAGCCACAATTTCAGCTGGTGACTTAAGTATTTGTAAAATTATTTAAACACATTACAAGCCTTGTAGAAATGATTTGTGTGGGATTAAACTGTAGAAGAGTGCTGTTGTGTTAATGGGTTTAGACAATTATTGCCACCATGAACAACAACTAATTACAAGAGATAAAAAGTGATCTATGGTATCTCCCAGAGCCATGACATTTATGGTACTAAACTAAAGAGAATATCTGAGTCTTATAGTCTTAAAGTTCTGTAGCTGAGTGACAAACTTCATAATGGCTGTAGTAAATGATTATCCAGTGCCTTCAGATAGTTCTCCTAATAAAATACCTTTTCAAATGTCTGTAAAAGTAATCCAACAAGCAGTTAAAAGGGGGCTATAATTAGTTGAAAGTTCAGTCAAAAGCTAACTAAAGCCAGCCATAGACAGAGCAAATTTCTTTCCTGCAACCACGGATTGTGCTTTCTCTGCCCCCCTCCGGGAAAAGACAGTGATTATTGCTAGCAGCTATAACAGCCACTTGCAATAGAAAAGAGAACTAAGGGTTTGGACTTTAGAGGCAATTTGGACCACATAAATAGTATAAAAATGTATATTTTATTTGTACATAAACAACATAAAAGGATTTGCAAAGGCAAAATTGAAGAATTAAAAACAAGTATTTACATATGTATATGCAAATATGTACATCAGTGCGTTTCGCTGGTCCGCTTCATCAGGACACATGAAGGGGTAGTACAAGAGAAAACAGGTCTCACTAGCCTGAGTATAAATACACATGTATGAAAAGGATCTCCCTGGGTGGACACTGGAGCAACTTGATAAGCCAGATGGTCAAAACCCCACACATTTTAATATAAGCAAGAAATTGATATTTCAAACACATATATATGGAGGCTTTCATCCACTTATTCAGGTGGCACAAGGATCAAAACTGCACAAAGGTATATATGTATTCTTTCCAAAAAACAGGAAAATGCAGGCAGTAAGACAGATAGCCCAGCATCAGTTCAGAATCTACTGACATGGGATCCTTGGATTGAATAAGGGAGGATGGAATATAAGTGTTCCTTTCATACCAAACACTGCCAATCCGTGCAGTCAGGAGGTGACCCAGGGATATAATCCAAAGTCCTAACCCTTAGTTCTCTTTTCTGTTTCCAAAAATTATGGACGTGATTCCAATGTATGCAGCCACTTGCAATAATTGCATTTAAAATCTGGCAGGGTGGTTGTACCCTAGTTGATCGATCTATCAACTTGGGTGCATTCAAAATGCCTATACATGGTATAAATCGCTGCTGAACTGGGAGATCTGAGAACTGAGATTCAAACCGTCTATGGCCGTCTTAAGGTTAAACCTACTCCTACTCCCATTTTAAGCCTATTCTAGCTAATCCTGTAAAGAAAAATCTGTAAACTTACCTACTCTGAAGTCGCTCTGACCCGGTTCCATGATCAGCTGTCAGCTGCGTCTTCAATGTAGAGGAGGGACAGCAGACAACTGATGCCCCATTGAAAGCCTATGGATGACACCATCTCCCAGGCATTTGCAGCCCTTTGTTGGTGTTGGAGAGATCATGTGACTGGACAGGAGCGGCTTTAGAATAGGTAGGCTTACAGAACTTTTCTTTACAGAGATAGAATAAGCTTCGAATGGGGTGGGAACAGATTTATCCTTAGTTAACTTTTGACTGAACTTTCACTTTAAGACAACCTAAGGACTTGTTACTTAGTAGCAGATAAAGTTCAACTAGGGGACAAAAGGTAGTTGTAAATAATGTGCTTTAAAACTAACTATGAATGTTTTTTTTCGTGTTTGTTGTTTAACCACTTCCCGCCCGCTGGCTGTCAAATGACAGCTGGACGGCGCGACTCTCATTCTGGGTGGATGTCATTCGACTGCCCTCCAGAATGACTGCTCTTGCGCACCTGTGGGGGGCGTGCATCGCGGCGATCGGTGGTGCAGTGTGTCAGTCTGACACACAGCTACACTGATCTTGGTAAAGAGCCTCTGACGGAGGCTCTTTACCACGTGATCAGCCGTGTCCAATCACGGCTGATCACAATGTAAATAGGAAGAGCCGTTGATCGGCTTTTCCTCACTCGCGTCTGACAGACGCGAGTAGAGGAGAGCTGATTGGCTGCTCTCCTGACAGGGGGGTCTTTGCTGATTGTTTATCAGCGCAGCCCCCATTGGATGCCCACCCAGGACCACCAGGATGCCGTCAGGACCACCAGGGATTGCCACCACACTGGACCACCAGGTATGCCATCCTAGACCACCAGGGAAGTGCCAATCAGTGCCCATCCCCAATGCCTGCCAGTGCCATCAGTGATGCCTATCAATGTCATCTATCAGTGCCGTCTATCAGTGCCCAGCAGTGCCCATCAGTGCCGCCTATCAGTGCCACCCATAAGTACCCATCAGAGCAGCCTTTCAGTACCCAACAGTGTCGCCTATTAGTGCCCATCAGTGCCCACCAGTACCACCCATGAGTGCCCATCAATGCCACCTATCAATACCCATTAGTGCTGCATATCAGTGCCACCCATCAGTGCCACCTATCAGTGCCCATCGGTGCTGCCTATAAGTGCCCATCGTCAGTGCCCCTCAGTGCCACCTCATTGGTGCCGCCTTATCAGTGCCCGTCAGTGCCGCCATATCAGTGCCCATCAGTGAGCGAGAAAACTTACTTATTTACAAAATTTTATAACAGAAACAAAAGAAAAACTTTCAAAAACATTCAAAATTTTAGGTCTTTTTTTATTTGTTTAGTAAAAAATAAAAAGAGGTGATCAAATACCACCAAAAGAAAGCTCTATTTGTGGGAACAAATTGATAAAAATTCTGTTTGGATACAGTGTAGATTGACCACGCAATTGTCATTTAAACAGCGGCAGCGCTGAAAGCTGAAAATTGGCTTGGGCAGGAAGGGGGTGTAAGTGCCCAGTACTAAGGTAGTTAGGCAACCCAAATTTTGTCATTTTAAAAACATCCTTTAGTTCTCACTGTTATCAAACCAAATCATGAGATACATTTTTTTACCTGGGCATGATTCTAGACACTGATCTATCGATTAAATAACTATTAACTATAATAAATATTACAATAGTCAAATATCCGATTCCAGCAAAGGATATGTCACAATTAGCCCATGTTTTTGTTTCACCCAAGTATGTCATTATTCTTAATAAGCATTAAATGAGCTTTAAAAAAACATTAATGATCTCTGTAGCTGCAGGTACTGTGAAATAATTTATCCT
The DNA here is from genome assembly GCA_037952925.1 of Lithobates clamitans. Classification (NCBI taxonomy): domain Eukaryota; kingdom Metazoa; phylum Chordata; class Amphibia; order Anura; family Ranidae; genus Lithobates; species Lithobates clamitans. The sequence continues at coordinate 8,106,237 of JBBGZY010000757.1, read as the reverse complement.
AAAAGATCTAAACAGAATCTCTGAAGTCTAGGGTGCAGTCAGTTTCTAAACAGCACTTGCTGTTTGCATTAGAAGACTAGCAAGCTGCCAAGAGGCAGCAGGAGGAATTGAGCTACTTTCAGTATCTTTGGTATAAACTTTGAAAATGAATTGTTCTACAGTGTCTGCAGCTACAAATGTCAGTGAGGCTATGCTTCCAAGAACATTTACTGCTTAGGAAAATGTGAATATTTGACTGTTCATACCCTGGCCAAGTTTACGATAAACAAATTGAGGAGGGTGCAGCTTGCAGAACAACTATATTCAAAATTGATTTCCCTGTTTAAGGTAGCATTGAAAGTTTTAACACTTGCCGGAAATCAAGCTCACAGTTTTACCAACTTTCTATGAGTTTCTAAAATTCTTCTGTAATATTGGTTTCAGGACACAGGAAGTCTACCCCATGTCATCTATAATAAATAGATACACCCAGGAATACATGCAAAAATGGTGAATATCAAAATGATGCAAGCAAAACTATAAATAAATATATATATATATATATATATATATATATATATATATATATATACAATTAGTTATAGTTTTGTTTGTACCATTTTGATATTTATCATAATATCCTAATTGTTTGGTGGGGCTGCACGATTCCAGGGTTTCATATAATTACCCCTTTTTTGCTAGCTGCCACAACCTTCTCTAGTGCTGACTCATTCCTTATTTCATATTAGATTTGAACACTGTCTGTCCTAACAAAGGGTTATAGGTGTACAGGCTGGGCTTCTTGTATTTTTCGTTAATGAGGGCAGACTTGGGACAGGCTCACTCTATCATTTTTATCTAAAAAGGTAAGAAATATATATTTTTTTAAATGTCTAGGCATGCTGGAACACATAACAAACATATATTGAGGTTTTCTCAAATTTGACGGCAAAAGTGGTTCCACAACTCAATACCTCCCATCCTGTTCTTGGACATATTCCATGGTGATTTGATTAAGGTGTCTGTGCCACCTGTGTGAATATAAATTCTGGGGTACCTTTCTGACACTCATTAGAGCTAAAGAAATGGCTTGGAGAAGCCAAGAAACATCGTCAACATTACAGAACATTACAGAACAAATTTAGCCGAATGTGACTAGCAACTACTAGCTACACTGGATAAATGAGAACCCTGATTTTCTGCAGTATAATACAGTGATAGGCCCACTTTTAAAGGAATCTATTTTCCATATGCAGTATATTTTTTCTATTTAGAGATGACCAATACATCTCAAATAGTGTTCTCTCACAGGGCATAATTATTTAGGTAAACCCTATGCAGTAATCTGAGGTTTACCTTTACCTCTCCAATGCTAGCTCCCATGCTGGACACTCAGCATGGGCACATGAGTAGAGATTTACTAACACAATGTGAGCCTGTAGTAAGCTAGTGTTAAAATGCACAATTTAAAATCTGCAAACAAAACTGAAATGCTTTCGAGCTAAAACCTTTAATGTTGCCAGCTGTTTACAGAGGAGATAAATATACTTCCTGTAAAGGTCATTGTAGAATCTGTTGGAAAACAAAACCACTCCGACATAAATGAGAAGATAAATATAATGTTTATTTATATACTAATAAGAATCTCTTGTACTGCAGCCAAATGTTTCTAAATGAAAAAAAAATATGAAGCTGAATTAAATTGGAGTAAGCCTATATGCCACAGAAAACCTACACAGTCGTATGATTAAAGGTTTTTATAAAGGAGTCTGTCTCTGATCTAAAGCCTGCAGCTTATTACATTTTTTATTTTTTATTACATTTTTGGGTGTGTAAAGTTCACTAGCGGATTGTACACAAAGATGTAACCTATTGCAGCTTATCAGTTCTTAGATGAGGTGCCTGCATTACTTCCTTTAATAAATCTTTTTCCTGTGAGTAACACACTTCTTCTCCTAGGGTGACAACGCTCCTTCCCTGTACTGTATCTATGGAGTAGCAGTGTTGTCACCCTAGAATGCCGTCCTGATTTGAAAAATCTCCATCTCCATTATATAAGAAGGTAAGTCACATGTTTCCCATACCCTATCACAGTTAAGCAGTAAATTGAAGAAACATTTGTGCAGCAAAAAGGCCATCAATAAGTTGACCCGGCTGCTTTGTCCTTCTGAGCACCTGTTTGAAGGCTAAAAGCAATGAAAGCTGTGTATTGAGAGACACTCACTTTTACTGGGAGTCTTTAAGGTAGCTTGACAAATCTTTCATTATGGCCTGATGGGCCTAGTAAAAATTGCCAGTCATACACTCAATAAAAGAACAAATTGTTCCTAAGTTGTACTCTGAAAAATGTAACTTTTATCTTGAATTTCTCTTATACAGATCCTGACATGTGATTATGCCAAGGCGCTCCTGTTCTGTAGCCTCATAACTGTAAACCTGCAGTGTGAAATCTGTACTGCGGACTCTGAGTATTGAAGTGGTTGTAAAGGCTGAAGGTTCTATACAAGAAGGTAAAAAACCTTCAGTGTGCAGCTCCCCCCTCAGCCCCCCCTAATACTTAGCCTGATCTCAATCCAGTGATGTGCAGGAGACCCTCCTGACTGGCTGAGATGCATGTGATTGCCATTGGCTCCCGCTGCTGGCCATCACAGCCAGTGAGGCAGGAGCAGGGGGGGCAGGGATGAGCTGTGCTCTCTGTGTCTTATGGGTGCAGAGAGGTGGCTTGGGAGTGAGCTTGTACTAGTGCCCCCACAGCACATGGCTTGATGTGGGGGCACTCGGTAAGGGGGAGGGGCCCAGATCGCTGGCAAGGGACCCAAGAAGAGGAGGATCGGGGCTGTTCTGTGCAGGTAAGTATGACTTTGTTATTTTTTTTTTAATAAAACATTTTCCTTTACAATCACTTTAAGCTAGCCATACAGCAATTGAAATTCAGCTGGTTAAGCAGGGACTGGCCAAATTTCAATCAGTGTGTGGCCATCTCTGCTCAACAGAAGTTCTTCTGCGAGGATACATATTGGAAAATTATTCTCACTGATTGGCTGCAGCCATTGATTAATGTATTCGGACAGATGCAGATCCCACTGTCAGAATACAATGTCCCTTGGGGGTGTTTCCTTTCATCCAAGTCATTTGTGTGGATGGAGGAATACATCTTTTTTCTTTGTTTGGCCTGGTATGGTAAGCTTTAGTCCCTTAAGATTTGCGTGAGATTTGGTAATGTCAGTGCTCTGCTGTTCACTGTTATTTGAGGGTTTTCTGGAGAGAAGCTGTACCTGGTGATCTGCAATCAGGGGCGTAACTAACACCATAGCGACCCATGCGGGCGCTATGGGGCCCGCAGCCGAGTGGGGCCCAGTGAGGATAAGAGCACCGCCGACACAGTCTCACAGCCAGGGGAAGAGAGAGGAAAGGAAGAGGTGAGCTGTCCGTATCAGCAGAGAGCTGAACTGCCCGATGTAAGAGCTTTCATTAGAACTTCCAGTGTTCCCGGGGCTCACGTCACATAGCTCCACCTTTTGGCCCGGTGCCTTTGATAGACAGAACGCCGATCCAATGCGGGACATGTGACGTCATCAAAGGCGTCGGGCCAAGAGGTGGGGCTATGAGCCCCGGGAACACAGGAAATTCAAATGAAAGCTATTACAGTGGGCAATCCCGCTCTCTGCTGATCCGGGAGGCTTGCCTCTTCCTCTGCATAGGTGGGGCTGTATGGGGCACAGGCAGACCAGGCTGTATTGGGCACAGGTCACGCTGTATTGAGCACAGGTCACGCTGTATTGGGCACAGGTCATGCTGCATTGGGCACAGGTCACGCTGTATGTGGCACAGGTCACGCTGCATTGACACTAGGGCAGCTGTGGGGGGGGGGGCTGTTTGCAGGGGGGCCCCATACAACATTTTGCTATGGGGCCCTGCTATTTCTAGTTACGCCCCTGTCTGCAATGTAAAGATCTTCCTGGTTCTATTTTATTCTGTTGTTCTTTTTCCTACTCTCCTGCTGCTTATTGATCATCACCTCACTAGCCATCAGGATGTAGTTTTGACACAAGGAAGCAAAACCTTGCTACTTTAACAAAATGGCCACCCTACTCAAGTGCTGAACAAGGCACTGTAAGCCAGTAATAGAGTAGAGATCCATTGTAGGGTACCTACAGACAGTAACAGTGATTAGTCCCTGAACCCTTGCATTATTCAACTATGTCAAGGTCAATTGGTTTATGACCACCATTAGAGCTGGAAAAATCCCAATCACCACATTATTAAAGAGTTTGGTACTCCAACATTCCATATTCCTGATATGTGTCTGCTGTACCATGTACTTGTATTAGAAAGTATGCTATTCTCTTCGTATTGCTTAATTTCTGTGAAATTGCAGGTGTTCCTGCTAGTCACTCTGCTTTCCGATTAAAAACTGACCAGACTAAGCAGGAGAGCACACCGTGGTCAGTTCTCTAGGAACTCAGTGTGCTCTCCTCCAATGATCAGACTATAATCCTGACACACCCGCTGCTGCACAGCCATTCACTGGCAATTTCAGTGTGCTGCTCAGTTTCCTCCCCCCAGCTCTTATGCAGCTGAGAACAGAGGGAATGTGATCATTTATAAAAAGGGGAAAAAAGTAATGTTTTTTTTATAGCTATACAAAAAAGTTTTGCCCTTTATTTCTATTTTAAACTGAATGGGTTGTCTTACAAGGTGATCGTTTACAATCATTTTAAGCCTCAATGCTTATCTACAGTGAAATGTTTTTTGATGTTTATTATGCTATCTCAGCACAACCATTGGGCTGTGGGTACTACAATCGACAGTTGCATGTAATGAAACACAGCTTTTAATCTTATATTTTAAAATTTTTGAAAGGCTAGTTTCTCTTTAAGGCATAAAAAAGTTGCTTTCATGCTTAGCTCCAGTAGTTAGTTTAAAGACTAGACAGAACTTAATATAGACAGAACACAATGGAGCATCGGAGCCTTTACAGAACTTTATAGGTCCACCAGGAACTGCTGTCTGCAATAACAACTCCAGCACAATATTTCTGGCCTGAACTTGGGAGCTGTAATCTCTGCTCCAACAATCGTTTGTGTGAAATGAACAATTACTACACAATAACAACACATGCAATCTGGTCATGCCACAAAATCACTCATGTGAAACAAGAGGAAATATAATGTGAAAACAGTCTGCAGCTACCTAATGGGAAAAGGCCATTAAAAATTCTTTGAACTCCATCCATGTTTAAACATAACCTTAAAACAAGCACTGTTATGAAATGGTGCCTATTTTTAAAACACATCACAGATACAGTATATTTATGCTACAGAAACTGCAGTGAAATAAATATCACACAACACAAATATGTCCATGTAAGGATGTTCGAGCAGAACCAGAAAATAAGGTACAAATAAACACCAAACCAAACTGACACTTCTTATTTTAACTTACAAGGCATATTAAATCTCCCTTTACATAATAATAAAACAAAAAACTGTCAAATATGAAAAAAAAAAATCTTAAACATTCCAGCAAAGTAGAAATCAGGGTGAGCGTGGGACTAATACTATTTTTGCTTTTAGCTGCATTGTTACTTAACACCTGTGAGTAATGCAAATTTTAGCTTTTTTTTTATTAAACAACCATACCATTACAAAATTAGCATCATCTAAGCACAAGAATAATATTCTGTTTTCTATTTTTTAAAAATAATAGGTCCACTTTAAAGCAGAACTGTTGCAAATATAGATAACCCTCTTTTATCCAGTGATGTAGCTAATAAAAAAAAAATCTAGGTTTTGATATATTCAGTCTGGAACATTATCATGAGGCAGGATATTGGTGTCAGGGTGTCCTGAGCACCTTCCTGGCTTATACAATGCGTATACATTTGGTACACAGAAAAAAAATGCTGATGATGTTATTGGACGGCTTATTCACTGTCAGGGCAATAAGGACGTGGAACACTTTTCCACAATTGGTGATGGCTGCGGGGAGAATGGATATTTATAAGAGACTCTTGGATGTGCATCTTAAAGTGGTTGTAAACCCTTTTTAACAATTAAAAAAACCCCTGCAAGATCAAGGCATAATGAGCTAGTATGCATAGCCAGTTAGACATAATGAGCTAGTACGCTGTGATTGGCCGGAGTCGCGATGACGTCACTCCCGCGCATGTCATTGCTTTAGTTTGCTTAAGTGCGCATGTGTCAATAATGTCGGCACATGCAAATACAGGGATATCTCCTAAACCATGCAGGTTTAGGAGATATTCAGTGTAGCTACAGGTAAGCCTAATTATAGGCTTGCCTGTAGTAAAACATGCTTGTAAAGGGTTTACAACCACTTTAAAGAGCACAACATACAGGGATATGGGAAATAATTATAGACACTGACACACGTGCACCTACACAGGTTGAACTGGATGGACTATTGTCTTTATTCAACCTTATCTACTATGTAAAGGTTAAGTTCACCTTTAAAAAAAAATAATAAATGCACATATTTTGCAGGTATAAAAAAGCATTTATTATTTTTTTTCTTAGGATCCTTTAAAGCATTGCACCCACGATCAGCAGATCGCTGGTGCAATGCCAGGCTCCTGCAGATTGTCAGTAGAGCTGTCTGCTCATACCTCCAATACAGGCAGGCAGTTACTGAGTTGCAGAAAGATCAATGAACTACCATAGTGTTCACCAACACCATTACACTGAGAACTACAAGTTGTCAGCCGCAATGGCACACTGAAGTTGTAGTTCATTCATTCACAGAACCCTGTGAGTAAATGACATGGTGATGTGTGCTGAGGACCGTACGGCAACACTGTTTTTAAAATGTGACAGCAGGTTCAGGGAGAGGATTCCCCACCCGCTGTCACAATGGGGGGATCGGGGTGGGGTGAAGGCAGGTGATTTAATAACATGTTACATGTTATATAAAATAGGTGCAGCGCTAGAAGAATAATCCATAAACCCTCTATTCGTCAGGTGTGGATAATGATCGTATAGTCCATAGGGTATAGTAAAAGAGTGTGGTCACATAATCCGTAGGATATAGTAGAGACATGTGGAGAAGGAATTAACCACCACTGGCACCCAGACACACTGCCTCTTACCCTCCACTTTGGACCCATATTATAGGGGTCAAATAGGCACTGAATGAGAGGAAGATCCTTCAAATGACCACAATCGATCCAGTGTTAGCAGGTATAACCGGATATAAGCAGGTTGGATGTCAGTCCCCACACTCCTCGTATTTAAAATGATAACTCCACACATAAAATCAACCCATGTAACAAAGGTGAAAAAGCCTCACAGTGTAGTGTTCTTATAAAGTTGTTTATTGAAATAACAAACAATAATGCATTCACATGCTCCGAATTAAGGACAGGCATTGAATACAGGCTCTAACCACCAACAAGATGGCCACCCTGTCCTGGCATACACTGTCGTCACGTCACATAAAGGCTCCACCCTATGCGTTTCATCATAGGCTGACGTCAACCCTGACGTGAGGCTGCACATGCAATTAAAATATGCTTCTGTTTTTGTTTTTTGTACTTCATTTTTTCTGCAGCACTCTGGAGAATGGGACCAGCTCTCCAGCAGTCTGATACTCACACCAGCACACTTTGCTGTAATCATCAGCCCTCTTTTACCTTGGGCAGCACTCTTGGTTGGAAAAATGTTCAGGCGGAGTAGCAGACCACTGGAGAGCCAAGGCACTGCATTGTATGTGGGAACAGCAGTCTGATACTCCATAGTGCTACAGAAAAGGGTATGTTAACCCTTACTGCAGCATAAAGTACATACAAAAAAAAGAAAAAAAAAAACAAAAGCTCATTTATTACTGTATATGTGAACTGATCGTTACACTAATCTGTGGCTGCAATTCAACTGGGTTTTATAATAAAAAAATGTTAGCATGAAAAAACAGACCCAAAAAGGACTTAATTTAGCCTTTAATGAATTGGGTCATATATATCAGGTTGGAGAATAAAATTGTTTCAGTTTTATCTTCTCTTTTCCTGACTCATGAAATAAAAGCTCTTACCAATATCATGTGACCGGTGGAGATGTCCATATTTGACTGGACGGGTTCCTCACTCCAGGAGGATGTGCTACTCCTTGCAGTGGGGCTGGCCATAGGCCCATCACTGAATTGCGATGAGATGCTATTAATACGGGAACTGTGCAGTGGCTCTGGTCGATCTGAAGTCTTGACAGACATCCGCTGACGGCAAAGCTCCTGCAAAGAAATGGAAAGACATACTATATGAATAATATGGAATTAATTTTGACCCCAGGGGAGCAGTTCTTGTCAGCTAGGAAGGAAAAATCTGCCAATCTTCTACAGTCAGCAAACATAAATAAAACTATGTACCGTTAGACTCTGCTGTCACACACTGGTTGGTTTGCTTGGTATACAGTGGAATTTCTGCCAAAACCTTTTTTTCCCTATATGGGAAGGTCTCCCCTAGTGGGGTTTTTTTCCGCAGCAAAAATAGTTAAAAATAATTCATTAATGAAAATTGTCAACGTAACATGGACACATAGGCGTTTAAAATATGATCTCTAGTCGGGGGATATAACACCATAGTACACAACATTATATCAAAATGTCTGGTATGCAAATCCCTGACACGTTTTAACCTACGTAGTCAAAGTCTTCCTCAGGGGATGGATTTGCTGTCAAAGAATATATATATTATCTACACTTATTGACATAGTTTCGTAGAGTAAAACTGTTTTCTTTGTATTATCAAGAAAGAATAGAATTTTCATGGAATATAGTTACCAATGAAGGGTATAGATAAACAATCTCCCGACCACAGTTCCTCTAATGGGTTGCTGTGAAAAAACCCCACTGGGGGAGACCTTCCCATATTGTAATTAATTTGGGGCGGCAGCATCATTATCACTCTTGTCATGTGTCCTTCCCATATAACCATATAAGGTTGTAGCCTTTTTTTCCCCAATTAGATTTAGATTTAGCGGTCTTTTACCGACGTTTTAGCGGCTGCAGGACACTTTTAACCACCACTAGGGGCAAAAGAAAGGGTTATTTCTTTGTGTTGTGGCACTGCCGAAGCAGTTTGTAGGTGCTTCGGCAGCGCTGCCCATTCATTTCAATGGCAGGGCGCCCCAAAGATGCTGCTTGCAGGACTTTTCCGGCGTTGGTTAGAGGCTATTTCCAGCGCTAAAATGCCTGAAAACCGCCTCAGTGTGAAAGCAGCCTAAAGGAGAGAAGTCTTTAGTTCTTCTTCTTAAAAAGAGAAGTATGAAGTTGTTGTTTTTTTTGGAGATTCATACGTAATTACCTAGGTGGATGCTGCATCAGACCGATGATGCAGTTGTCCCCCGGCGTCTCTGCACTGAGAACGGAGCCACGGAACACCGCCGATGGCTCGGTTCTCTCACCTCCCCGAGTGGAAAGATGCTGCCTGTCAGTCAGCATCTCTCCTGCTCTGTTTCTCCGTGCTCATTGAAGCTCTGAGCTGTAGAGGGGCGGGGAGCGGCCGTCTCAGCGGCTCGCTGAGACTGCCATCAGTCAAGGCAGCTGGCCGATCCAGACTTCCTAAGTTGGGATGACGCAATGCCTCGACTGATTGTAGTGACGTCAGCGGAGAGCGGACTGTAGACCGATGTTCGCTGAAAACAAGTCACAAGAGTGCAAAACAAATTGCACTCCTGTGACCCTTAGGAGAAGCCCAGCCTAAAAAGCTCAGGCTGCACTTCTCCTTTAAGATCATACTGACCAATGCAACTTGTGTTCTTATTTGAGTGGTTTGATTTTTAATAGATTTGACTATACACGGTATAGTCTTTAATAGCCTGATCATGTTTAAATTAAGCCTAAAACTACTAATCTTCCACGATAGCCACTTTGTGTTTGGGCCTTTCTATGGTGTACAAGCAACTGTATTCCTTCATGCTTGAGGCTGGGTTCACACTATTGCCACATGCGGCTCACAGCAGGGGTCTGGTGCGTCCCCATTCACCGTTTCAGGTCCGAGTTCAGCCCGAATGTTTGGACTGAATTCGGACCTGAAATGGACCAAAAGGCACACAGGACTCCTGTGTAAATTTGCACCGGAGCCGCAGCGGAGATATGTGAACTGGCTCCATAGAGAGCCGGTCCCAATCTCCTACCATGCGAATTGGATGCGGGGAAAGAAACCCCCATCCAATTCGCATAGGTGTGAACCCAGCCTAAAGCAACCCATTTTTTTCTAATGTTTAGAGAAACTTCATCCTATATATACAGTATACAGGCATACCCCATTTTTAAGTACACAGTGGGGTTTATTTACTAAAGCTGAAAAGTGCAAAATCAGGCTCACTTCTGCATAGAAACCAATGAGCTTCTAACCTTGGCTTGTTCAATTAAGCTTTGGTAATAAAATCTGGAAGCTCATTGGTTTCTATGCAGAAGTGAGCCTGATTTCGCACTTTCCAGCTTTAGTAAATAAACCCCATTGTGTACCTAAAAGTGGGGTATGCCTGTATGCTCATCCTATAGTTATGTTCTCTGCCTATGTCAGAACAAGAAAAACTCTTAAGGCCTCATGTACACCGGACATTTTTACAGCTGCTGTTTTTTATCTCCAAAAGTTTTTTCTGCAGCCAATAAACTCTCTAGCATGTTATCCTATGTGTTTATGCACACATACCCTGTTTCCCCGAAAATAAGACCTAGCGTGATTGTCGGTGATGGCTGCAATATCAGCCCTACCCCCCAAATAAGCTCTAGTTAAAGTCCTTGTAGGTCTTATTTTCAGGGTAGGGCTTATTTTCGGGGAAACAGGGTAGGGCTTATTTGGGGGGTAAGGCTTATATTGCAGCCATCACCGACAATCACGCTAGGTCTTATTTTCGGGGAAACAGGGTATGCTGTTATCAGCAGTCTTTGGCAGGGGTATTTTCTGGCTGAAACCCCCCCCCCCCCCCAGACCTAGTGGGTTTTGAGAGGAGTTTTTCAGCTGTAAAAACACTCTAACTCTAATAAAAGCTCAAAAAAAAATGCAGTTTTTCTGTGTTTATCAATGTTTTTGAGCCATAAGCTTTTATCGGAGTACGTATAGTATTGCTAAAAAAAGCTAAAAAAAAGCTACAGCTAAAAAACGCTGAAAAACACTACTGCAAAAATGCTGAAAAACTCACTCTACAGCTACAGCCTTCTACAGCTAACCTTACTGAGGTTTTTATAACATTCAGTGTGCATGAGGCCAAATAGGTGGAAATGAGGACTTAGATGTTTTCTTTGTACAAGTTGAAATTTGCATATCAGTAACAGCATGTTATAGTCTGTTTAGGCGGAACATTTGGGGGACAACAGCTTGCATTTGAAACAGCTGATGGAGCAAGTTATAAAGACGCTGCTGTTACATGTTGGAGGAACGTAAATGCTCACTCTAATAAAAGGGAGTTAAGACGTAGGTGCAGCAACCCACAACAACCACATAGAACCAATTAGAATTAAGCTGAATTTAAGGTCATTATACGGAATCTTGGCATCGGCCGATTGTGCTGATAAAAAAGGCCGATTATAACTTCAGCGCGACTTGCAAATGACTTCTGTAATAGAAGTCAATGCAAATTGCCTGAAGTCTTCCGTGGAGCGACTTGTTTCTCCTCTTTGGGCAGCCTGTAAAGTCTGAGAAAAGAAGCTAAAGAGATACAATGTTTATACTTATCAATGAACTGAACTCTGTGTGTAGAAGTTCTCAGTTTAACCATTTAAAGACTAAATCTTTTCTGACACTTGTTGCTTACAAGTAAAAATCCTGTATTTTCTGCTAGAAAATCACTTAGAACCCCCTAAAATTATATATAATATTTTTAGCAGAGAGCCTAGGGAATAAAATAGCAGTTGTTGCAATATTTTATGTCACACGGTATTTGCGCAGCGTCCTTTCAAGCGCAATTTTTTTGGAAAAAATACACTAATGAATTTAAAAAAAACTAAAACAGTAAAGTTAGCCCATTTTTTTTCATCCAAAAGTTTTGATTACCTGTTTTTGTGTATTTAATATTTAAGATAGTTTTTTTTAAATCTAAATTATACATACAAGTGAACTGATTGGAGGTTTGTTTTGTTTAATAAATGTATAAATGTAAGAAATTTTCTGTATCACTTATTACTTAAGGCTGCTTTCACACTGGAGCGGGCAGGAGTTGACGGTAAAACGCTGCTAGTTTTAGTGGTGCTTTGCCGTCATTTTAGCAGCACTATTCGGCTGCTAGTGGGGCGCTTATAACCCAGCTAGCGGCTGAGGAAGGGGTTAAATGCGCTTGTGAAGCGCCGCTGCCGAATCGCTTTATAGGCGCTTCGGCAGCGGTGCCCATTCATTTCAATGGGCAGGAGTGGTGGAGGAGGGGTATACACTGCTCCAAAGATGCTGCTTGCAGGACTTTTTTTTCCATCCTGCCTGCGCATCGCCTCAGTGTGAAAGCACTCGGGATATCACTCTGAGACTGCAGGGGAGCCGTTTGGCAGGCACTTTACAGGCGCTATTTTTAGCCCAAAAGCACCTGAAAAACGCCCCATTGTGAAAGGGGTCTAACTGTTAGATTTTATGAGATGCAGGGGAAAAAAAAATCAGCCTAACATATCGGCCCAAAAAAAATCAGCATCACATATCGGCCATCGACCGATGTGATTTCTAAATATCAGCATCGGCCAGAGAAAAACCCATATTGGTCAACTGTTGGGCATTCTAATTGACAGAATTTCACTTGAAACAAGAGAGACCACAAATGCTGCAAAAGGAAAAGAAAGAGGAAAAGAGAAGAAGTCATGCTTCTCCAAATGGGTATTTATAGATAAGGAGGAAGATGTCAGTTTGATTAGTGTAGTATTTGATTTTGTATATTATGTATATAACATATCAATCAATACGCATTCCCCCCATCTATTTAGCAATGATACAGTTTCTTAAATGCTAATTTTAACAACTAATTTACAGGCCAGAGAGCATCAACGACTGATAATAACTGAACATGAATAAATCATGGATTTGATGGCACTGCTGGTCCTTCAATCAGGGACATTTACAGACAGAGCTAAACAGGATGTAAAATGTAGCCTTGGTTTATAAGCCATACAACAAACTTTTTCTTTCAAAGCAACTTATTTTTTTATTTAAAGATACTTTCAAACAATATATTAGGAATTCCCAGTAGATAATACTTTTGATTGCATATTCACAGACATTTACCGGCAACATGGCAATACATGACATTGACAGTAAGATTATCAAAAATAAAATGTTTACCTGACTTAAAAAAATAAAATGCATTTTTAAAAAATCTATGTTATTGTCCTGACCCTAATAAACAAAAACATAAAATATGCACACGACCAATACACATTCTTTTTAATGTAAAGCCAATTCAATTACTGTTTTATATAACCTTATCTAGTTTGTATGAGCACACAAGAAAGCATGCACACAAACTTGGATATCTGGCAAAGTTAGTGACTATGGATGACAGCAGTCATGCATTTCTTCTCCTGCATTATAAATGGGATCCAGTGAAAGCCTACACTATCACCACCTGAGGTTTTACTGACAGCAAAGAGATCTGAGTTACTAAGATGGGAGGTAATACAAGCCAAAGAAAAATGTTATTGCAGGGATGTCAAAGTCTTCTGTTTGAACTGTTTCTGTTAATACAAGCTGGGTTTGTTTTATGTGTGAGATTGCCTTCAAATACAACACAAGACCATTTCACAGAAAATACTCTTGACATAAATTTCTTAGACAAGCAAGGTTATTGTCAGATCATTTTAGTGTACGGCACACGCAGGAAAGTGACAGAAAAACATGGTAGATTTAAGATGCGCATCAAGGCCACGTCAGCACCCTCTCCTAAATCCTTCCCTTGCCTGAGATGAACTCTGAGTGTCACTGACTTCTGCATAAACAGATAAACCAACCTCGAGCAATCCTGATCACAGATGCAAACACACATTTTACTCTGGGCACCCCAGGGTAGAATTATGTGGAATAAGAAACAGGACATTTAAAAAATATTCCACGGTTTATTCACGGGTAACACCATAGCCTTGTGGCACTGGGGCCCTGTGTACAATCCTTTTGCGTGAGTTTGTTTAGTTGCCAATTGTGTGGGTGTGTATGTAGGAGTGGACTAAGGCTTCATGTACACGGGACGTTTTTACAACCTCTCCTGAACAATTTAACTTGACAGATTTGCCGCGTTTGCGCTTAGAAGCGTTTAAAAATTTAAAAAATTAATACGCATTTTATTTAAATAACCAAAAATGAAAACGCCTGTAAACGAGGCGCGGCTAAATACGAGTTACCGCATTTAGAAGCATTTGGCGCTTGAAATGCCTCTAAATTCAGCTTCTGATCCCATTTTTTTGCTTTCCAAAAAAACCCTTCAAACTCAACTGCCTAGAAACAACTGTAAACAACCCTGTGTACATGTACTGATAAGATAACATAGAGGAGAGTTCAAGAGCAGTTAAAAAAAATGCCCAACTGCTCCTAAAGGTCTGTTTAGCAGCAGCAGTGTACATGAAGCCTTATGCCGCGTACACACGAGCAGACTTTTCGACTAGACTGGTCTGACGGACCTAGTCCAGCGGACAAGTCGACCGTGTGTGGGCTTCATCGGACCTGCAGCGGACTTTTACGGTCGAAAATCTGACGGACTTTACATTTGGAACATGTTTCAAATCTTTACGTTGGAACTCCACCAGACCCAGTTCCTATCGAAAAGTCCACTCGTCTGTATACTAGTCCGATGGATGAAAATCTACGCTAGGGCAGATATTGGCTACTGGCTATCAACTTCCTTATTTTAGTCCAGTCGTACGTCATCACATACGAATCCGTCGGACTTTGATGTGATTGTGTGTAGGCAAGTCCGTTTGTTAGGAAAGTCCGTCGGAAGTCCGCCGAAAGCCCGTCGGATAGACCGTCGGACCAGTCCGGTCGAAAAGTTCGCTCGTGTGTACGCGGTATTAGACTATAAGTGGCAGGGTGCCAGAAATAATATGAAAAATTCAACATATGTTGTAAACACCGTCACTACAAAATGTAATACAATAAAAAAATCTCAGCCCTTGTAAAAAAAAAAAAATGAAGCCATTCAATTTCCATGATAGCCAAGCAACTATTACAAGTTCGTAAATGCAGTACCCATATACAATTTCTTTCTATTTTAAACAAGATTTCTAAATAAAGACAGGAAAAAATTTCTCGTTTCCCCAATGGAAGAAGAGACAATTTATATTCTAGTGCCTGACACCTTCTCACACTTTTGGCTTGATTTACTATGAACATAAGCTTGTTCCTTGGGCCGTCAATCCCTAAGGAAGAAGCAAGGATGCCTTTCCAGGATTTACATATGTGTATACTAAATGCATGTGTATTGTTGGCTCAGAGCCATGGATATGCAAATTCACTAAAGTCAAGCATCCATCCTCATGGTTGGAAAATCCTATTTCCAATTATATCCTCTCACTTCACAGGAAGAGGTGAGATTCAGAAGTGAATAAAATTATTTTGCCAATGTTACAGTGTCATTAGATTGTTGTATTTTTCCAATGAATGCATTTTCTGATGAATAAAAGTTTCATTATAATAGGGTAAAATTTAAATACAAGTATCTCACATGTAATTATTGATGCTCTCATCGTGATATATTTATGATCATATGTATTGTAAAATAAAAAATGTATATTGAACAGAGACCTCATTAATATTCGTGTGGCACAATATGCCTCCAAACATGCACACAGGAACCTAGAATATAACATAATGTAACATAACTAGAATATTACTTCACAGTTAATAATGTTCACTTTTAGGCATGAATTTAATTAGCTTAGTGAATAGAATAGCGCTATGTTCGTTTAGAATACCTAATAATATGCAAAATAAATTTTAAAAGAAAAACATTTTTTTTTTGCTTGCAGGTAATTGGATGAATGAAGTGAACATAGCTTTACCTGATTTGCAAACTAAGTGAGCATTCATTTTGCAAAATAAAAATCCACCTCTCCTTCAGGAAAACAACCTCAATATGCAAGTATCCTCTCTTTCTGGGAAATAAGCAGCTTTTATGTTTTTCGCTATTGGTTGAACTAGATAGACTTGTGTGTTTTAACCACTTGCCGACCAGCCGCCACAGTTGTACTGCTGCAGAATGTCACGACTGGGCGAAACGACGTTATGTTACGTCGCTTCACCCTGTGGCCATTAGGGGCACGCACACACTGCCTGAGGAAGTTAACGCCTCTACACTTGTGATAGTAGCAACTATAAAATATTAGATTTTTTCTCACTGTCCATCCTGTTGAACCCTAATAGTGAGGGTGGATCTTTCTAACAGTGAAACAAACAGACAGAGATTCTAACCCCTACCTAATCTATCAACCTTGAAAAAAACATTTTGGCTGGAGTTGTACTTTAATGTTAGCCCCTGACTGCAGTGTACTTCTAAGCACGCAGATGTACAAAATGTTCAGCTGGAATATACATTTAGGGAGAAGTGTGGGTACTGATGTCCCTGCACTAAGGAAGTAGTTCTTATATATATTTACATAGAGAAAAAAAATACCTTCTAGTACAGTAGATTCAATCAAATGATTGGGGCAGTAATTTATAAACTGCAATTGGCCAAAATCTGTTGGCAGCGGCATAACTGTAACAATACCAGCCAAGAACTACACAAGATATCTCATCTGCTTAGGTCAACACATCTTTTGAGAATTTTTTTCACCTGTGTCGATTACTGAAACTGGAAAACTTTTTTTGACCAAGACTTATTCTTTTCTGTTAAAGTGGTTGTAAACAATCACCCTGTAAAACAACCCATTGAGTTTGAAATAGAAATGAAAGGCTAAATATTTGTGTATAGATTAAAAAAAATATATTTTTTATTTTAAGTGATCACATTCCCTCTGTTCCCTCTCTTCTCAGCTGCATAAGAGCTGAGGGGAGGAGAAGCAACAGGGAATGAGCTATCCAGTGAAAAGCTGTGCAGGGGGTGTGTCAGGACAGGTCTGATCGTTGAGTTCCCAACACAACTAGAGACCTGACCACTTGTTTTTTTCTTGCTAAGTGTGGTCAGTTTGTAATAGGAAAGCAGAGGGACTGGCAGGAACACCAGGGATTTCACACAAAGGAAGTAATACAAAGAGAACAGGATACTTTTTCATACAAGTACATGGTACAGCAGGCACATATCAAGAATATGAAATGTTGGGGTAGCCAACGCTTTAAATGTCTAAATGGAATGTAAATATCCCAATGTCATGGAAGATCTCATCAACTAGTACAAATGTTTCATATGCCCCATTTATAAAGCAATGGGGCAATATTACTGCAATGAAACTGCTGCTTTAGAAAAGTGTGTGTTAATGTACATTGTGTTCTGGTTCCTTCAGAACTATGAAGCAAGTGAAGTGCAAAAAATAATTGAAATATAGGCAATGACGAGAAAATGACGAGGAAATCCTGGTCAAGTGACCTGTCAAAGTCAGCTGACCAGCCTCTCCTCCAATCATGGAGTTCTCTCTGTAGTGTTAAGTCTCCACATCATGGTCTGCATTTTATGAATAGGATGGAAAGTGTAGATAGAATAATACTGCAGTGTCCACAATGTTTTGCACAACTAATGTAATTTCCTAAAGCAATGACTTTCCTGGACACACGATCAGATTTTCCAACAACAAATGTTGGATGTGAGCTTGTTGGCGGAAAGTCCAACCGTGTGTATTTTCCATCGAACATTTGTTGTCGGACTTTCCACCAACAAATGTTGGCTAGCAGGTTCTCAAATTTTCCGCCAACAAATTTTTTTTGTCGAACTTTCCGATTGTGTGTACACAAGTCCGTCGGACAAAAGTCCACTCATGCTCGGAATCAAGTACGAGCCGGAAGTGCTCGTTCTTGTAAAACTAGCGTTCGTAATGGAGATATCACGTACGTCTTCTACGTCACTACGTTCATAATTGTTGGCCAACATTTGTGTGACCATGTATGCAAGACAAGTTGGAGCCAACAACCTTTCGAACAAAAATTACAGTGTTACAGTGTTACTTGTGCAAAAACTGTACATTGTTGCTGCTGTGGGGTGTAAACAGGTAAACTCCAGTTTGCAGCTAACTACACACTGAAAACAGAGAAATACAGTGAAAATAGAGAAATACATGTGTCCTGAATTAGGAAACAACACATGTATTTCTCTATCTATCGCCATCACCCCTTAGAGAACTTGAAAATACATCTGTTACCATACACCTTTTTGATTACATGGATCCCTGTATATTGGCAGTGGGCAAGTGTAATTTTACCCTTTATAAATGTCATTTTTCTCTCGGACTGTTATAAACACGGGAAACATGAACAACTTTACAGGCATACTATAGACACGCCCCAGAAACTGCCTGTGGACTGCCGCACAGTGGCACACACTATGACTGCCTGTTACCCCCGCAGGGGTTAAAGTAGCTGGTGAGTGTCTGCATGATCACAAGACAAGACACGAGCACCCGGTCACCAAAATTAACACAGGCAGTGGATGCATGTATGGATACACCTGCCTAGGTCTACAGAAATACCAAGAATTTTACTAAGATTGTTTAATATCACTTATGTTGCACTGAGCACCAGTCACGATTTGATTTATCTTATTCAGTTCAGTACCAATGTTTGATATTTTTAAAAAAATCTTTTTTTTTTTTTTGTCAAATAATTCATTTGCACTGAGAACAAGTCACTTATTATATGTGGTTTTGAAACTTTATATGTAGCACAGTCACTTTGGACATCACCTACAGAATACTTCCCCATCATCCCTTTTTCCTGTCTCCCCCCCCCCTTTCACATCCTCACTCATAGTGGATCACCTTTCATATGGTTATTTGGTTATATGTGATTCATATGGTATCCATTAGTCTTAATACCCAGGACAGCGCCACACCCACTCATTAACCTTCCATTTACCATTTCTTTTTTTTTAGAAGCAAATTAATATTCACTAATGTCTTTCTACTGTCTTCCTGCTTCTCCTCCCGACCATCTAGAAAGCGGGTCCTGATACCCCATTGGCCAGGGAGTCTTAGAACCCACTTCCTGTTTGGCCCGGAGGAGAAGCAATGGCCCCGGTGTTCCTTTAGAATCATCAACCTGTCACCAGCTAGCGCTAGAAACAGCGGGCGGAGGGGCAGCAGCAGCCGCTTCCAGGATCCAGCACCGCCTCGTCTTCGGAAGATAAGGCATGGATTGCCACCTACCCGTCAGACCCGCCGGGGGGGTTGTTTGCAGCCCCCCCCCCAAATTATTCAGCACCAGCCGCCACTGCTAAGGAATCATTCACCCTGGTGCACCCTGGTGCACTGCAATAATATTAAACCCCAACATACCTTAGTCTTTTCACCCCAGCCATACACATATATGCGATGGCTGGGTGAATGGTTTTTAATGCTGAGCAGCTGCACATATTTGTCAATAGGGAACAGTTTTTCTGTGCTGAGAGCGCACTCATCGCGTGCTCTCAGGACAGTAACCAGTAACTAGGTTGTCACTAGCAGCTCCTGATGCATACTTGCAATTGGGAGCTTCCAATAATGTGACTGCGGAGACAGCCAATCACGGTGGTCACATGACCAGGAAGCCTGCCTCTGCCTCCAAGTATTTAGATTCTCATAAAGGACCAGGGGGCAGTGGTGGCAAGAGGTTAAAATGGCATGTGTGCTGCAAGGCACTACAGTGTAGCACAGCACACAATGTTCAGTGCATTGTGTTGCGCTAGGATAAATTACAGCCTGCCAATTTAGCAAGCATTGTTGTGCTTTTCAGCCCATTCATTTCTAAATGGGCTGTTTAAAATGAGCAATGCAAGTCAATGCATGACATGTGCACAGTAGTGCACAGCACTACAACATAAATGGGCCCTTAACCTAAAAAAAAATGTGACTTCAGATACACTTTAAGAATGAGAGGTCAGCAATGATAGAAGCCTCTGTAATTCCCTCAATACGGGTTCCTTTAGCTTTCTGCTGGTGTTTGGCAACTCAGCTGAAAAACAGATTGCTGGTTATTGTAATAACTGAACTGTAAAATGATTTCATGACTTTCAAAAGAATACATAAGGGAACTAAGGGGAGTTACAGATGTGCCTGGAGTTATTTAAAGTCAGTAGCATTGGTGAGAAACCAAAATAAGAGAGTTAACAGCCTGGCAAGAGATTACTAATAGTGTGAAGCCTAAGACTGGAGCTGCGGTCACCCACTTAGAAGCAATATCCTCTCCATAATGCCATTTCTATGGCCTTGTACATTAGACAGAAGATGACAAATGTCGATGGACTTGCTCAGCATGCTGTTTATATAATGATGGAAATCTCACTTGGAGCACATTGTATATCCCCAGGCACGTACACTAACTGTATGGTGGAGTAGAAGAACATGTTCAGAAATGTCAAGGTCAGGGAAATGCAGGACTTGCTAGCCCCATGTGAAATGGAATTCATATTAAAGTTCTTGTTTCAAATGTAAACCTATAAGCTCCAGCCCCACAGCCAATTATTTACTTAACTGCTTGTTGTGTCTTCTACACAGGGTGACCTACGCTCTATAATTACTTGTGATTTGAATTTGACAGTATTTTCTACATTTTTTAATTGCCTTGGGTCGATTGACCAGAACCTTCTGCGAAACACTATTAAAGAGGGATTTCATAAACAAAGATAAAGTTAGTAGTGACATGGAAGAATTTCCTTGTCTCACAGTTTCCTGCTTCTTACTGTTTGCAGTCCCGGGATATGCCTAGAGTAAGGCCTCGTACTACCGTTCATAATCTAGAAATAACATTCGTGACGCGACAATTGATGAAATGTCAAAATTCTCATCTTCTTTAATGGGATAATAATGAAGCTGCTTTGCATGTAGTTATGCCAAACGTATCTTAAAATGCATTTGTTTTGTACGATCTGAAAATCGCGAATCAACACTCACCAAACTTCTACTAACATGAAATTAGCAGAAGGGTGGCGCTTGAGAAATGAACTTCCTCTTTATACTCTCGTAATACATCACTACGTTCGTGTTTTTCAAACGACAATTTGCGTATAGTTAGTATGCTAGACAAAATCCTGCACACACCCTTTTGACAAAAATCAGACGCTCGGTCGTCCAACAACACAGACCGTGTGTACGTGGCTTAAAACTAGCAGATAAGTCCGCACATCTCAACTATACAACAGCATAGCAATCTATGAGGATTGCTATACTCTCCTGGGGAGTATAAATAGCTATACAGTGGCAGTCCCACTATTGCTTACACGGAAGCCCTGGAAAGCGAAAAAATATTATTATTATTAATATTATTATTGTTGTTGGTGTTGTTGTTCAGAACATAAGACCCTTTTATGCTCAAAATCACAGTTCCCCCCATTTTTCTATCTTTCTTCTTTTTCATATCTACCTTTTCCCCTGTGTCTTTCTATTGTTGCCTGATTCTTACATTTGAATGGCTGCCTTTTATCTGTACATTAAAAAGCTTTTATGTGTATACAACTCACTCGTGTTGGCCATTTCTTTTATTCTAACCTGAGCAGCTTAAAGAGAAAAGCATACATTGCTTTTGCAGTATGCAGTGTATAGAAAAAGACAGAAGGGTTGATTTACTAAAACTGGAGAGTGCAAAATCTGGCTTCCAGTTTTTTTTTTTTGCCAAAGCTTCATGGAACAAGCTGAAGTTAGAAGCTGATTGGCCACCATGCACAGCTGCACCAGATTTTGCATGCCAGTTTTAGTAAATTAAACCCAATGAGTGGGAAAGTGAGAGAAAGAGCAACACAAAAAAAAGTAATTAGCTTTTAGCTTTGTTTAATCTTGTATCTTGTGCCATTCTATATTTTTGCTCCTTGTACAAATCTGAAGTATTTTTTTCGGATCCATTCACACTTGATCGAGTTTTTATGAGTTGAAGCACTCTGCACTCTGCATTCAAAATGAATAGGCTGTAATGCACCTCAACACTTGGAAATTTAGATCCTGCTGCATTTTTTTTTGCAGCACACCACAACTGTCATCAAGGTGCAGTGCAGTAAACTGTAATGCAGGTGCATTCTGGACATACATTGAAGTGCCATTCAAAATGGCATTGCAACACACTAAAATGTACACAATGCAATACTGCAACATAGTAGTGTGATGGGTGCTTAGAGTTCACCCATGCTAGACTATGGACATTAAAGTGGTTCTAAAGGCAGAATATTTCTTGCATTTTATGCATTATAGGGGAGTTCCACCCAAAAGTGTAAGCTCTGCTTGTTCACACCCTCCCCCTCCGCTGCCACATCTGGAACCTTTCGGGGGGGGAGTCGATACCTGTCAAAACCAGGTATCCGCTCCCACTTCTGGGTAAGCAATTTACGCAATTTCTGGCCCCTCCTCCTTCCTCCCTGTTGCCTTCAGAAAGGGCAGCGCGACTAGCGCATGCGCAGCAGGAAACAGTCTGTGAAGCTGAAAGGCTTCACTTCCTGTTTCCCTTAGTAAGGATGCCTGCACCCGGAGCTGATGGACAGGTCGGCTTCGGGTGCCAACATTTTGGGCTCCCTGGACAGGTAAGTGTCCTTATATTAAAAGTCAGCGGTTACAGTATTTGTAGCTGCTAACTTTTATTTATTTTTTCACCCAGGCTGGAACTCCGCTTTAAGATAAAAAGCCTTCTGTGTGCAGCAGCCTCCCTCAGCCCTGCTAATACTTACCTGAGCCCCATCTCGATCCAACAATGTTGCATGACAGCCTTGGCTATCCGGGACTCTCAATCCTGATTGGCTGAGACAGCAGTGGGCACCATTGGCTCCCACTGCTATCAATCAGAGTCAGTGAGCCATTGAGGAGAGAGAGGGGGCCGGGCCAAGCCGTGGTTTCATGTCTGAATGGACATACAGAGCAGTGGCTCGGCTTGGGTGCCCCCATAGCAAGCTGCTTGCTGTGGGGGCACTCGGCAGGAGGAAAGGGGCCAGGGGCGCCAGCAAGGGACCCGAGAAGAGGAGAATCGGGGCTGCTCTGTGCAAAACCACTGCACAAAGCAGGTGTGTATCACATGTTTGTTATTTTTAAACAAAAAGACTTTATTTCACTTTAAAGTATTTGCATATTTTTAACAAATATTAAAAAGAGCTTTAACACATGTCCTCACTGACTTCTCTAGCTGCTTGTACTTTGAAGTAATGAATTCCTCAAGATGACAACAAAGACTCCAAATTGGGTTTTAGCCATTTTTTAACAGTTTAGCAATACCTCCTGGTTACAAAGCTGGCAGGGTTCTGTTGTAATAGGAAGTAAGAGAAAAATAGCTTAGATTTCAGTGCCTCAATTGTAAACTTAGAAGATGAATTTCTCCACAGTGCCTATAGCTACACTGGGGAATTAAGGTTTGTTTTAAAGTGCTTTTACTGTTTGTAAAAACTTGTCTGAGGACAAGTTCATTTTAAGCAGATCTGTCATGTGTGTAATATGTTCACATACAGGAGGCTGAGACATTGTAGAAACCGTCTTCATATTTTAGCTACGTTAAAAAGTGTGCCTGAATGCTATTTGGATCTCCTTCTCAGAAGCAGGAAACGCCATAAAGCTGGAGTCACTACATGCTGCTCTGTTGTATTACACTTTAACATCAAATCAGACATTGAAAGACATGGCAAATATGTGACCACTTTGGACAATTAGGAAGAGCTGCTGCATATCCTAGCACTCTTCTCATTGTAACAGTTCTCTATTAACAACTTGTTGCTATTTGGAAACCTAACTTTATAAAGATAACAGTATAATCCAGAAAAAAATAATGTAATGCAACATGTAGTGCAGACAAACATACAAATCAAAGCATGTAGTGGGTAGCACTTTCGCCTAGCAGTAAGAAGGGTCGCTGGTTCGAATCCCAACCACGACACCACCTGCCTGGAGTCTGCATGTTCTCCCTGTGCCTGCGTGGGTTTCCTCCGGGTACTCCGGTTTCCTCCCACACTCCAAAGACATGCTGGTAGGTTAATTAGATCCTGTCTAAATTGTCCCTAGTATGTATGAATGTGAGTTAGGGACCTTAGATTGTAAGCTCCTTGAGGGTAGGGACTGATGTGACTGTACAATGTATATGTAAAGCGCTGCGTAAATTGACGGCGCTATATAAGTACCTGAAATAAATAAAAATAAAATAAATCAAAGTGAAAATATTTCTGTATTCCTACTAAACATTGCCACTGACAATTTCTATCCACTTAGTTTGGACTATATTGAATTTTCTGGATCAATGTTGGGTACTCTTAAGACCAGTAAAAACCTGAAGTACATGATCACAAAATCAGATTTTACCTCATAATACCTTCCCTGCCAGAAAGCAATAAACTGCTGAAAATCAATAAAAACAGATTGCAATGTACTTTTAACAAAATACTACAAAGTGAACACAAAGTACACTTCAGAAAGTTCTTTTTATTTTATAATACTAAAATGCAATAAAAAGGGTCACAAAAATGAAATGAATACACTGATTTGATTTCAGGGTCATATCTGTCAATAATAGAGGGAAATGAGGATGTCATCTGCCACGAGATGTCACCATAATCTACTGAATGTTTTTTCTCTCCTCGTGTCGTAGAGAGTGGTAGCCATGACTGCAGGGAACATTGGTAACAGTTAAAATGTCACATTTCAGATGTACTGTACATTAGTGTCTGGGACGCTCTAAGGGTAGGTTATAATTATTATTTTTTAATAGAATGGAAGGTTCTTAGTAGAGGTGCACAGGCCCATCATGACAAAGAAGTGCATATTTGTATTTAATTTTTTGGCACTTTGCAACAAAAAATGTTTGTCAGATTTCCAGCTCCTTACAACCTTTGCCAGAAGCCCTTGAATTACTCTAAATGCCTTCATCACTTTCCTTTTGCCTGCTCACCTTTCCCACAGACAGTCAAATGGGGTTGGATCTTCAGATACCTTAGGGTCATCATCAGTCATAGTTGGGGCCTGTGCTGGCAGGCTTCTGTTTCCATCAAGACTGCTACTCTTTCGATACAATTCAATGGAAATACATAAACAGCTAAAAGCAGCCTGTGGCAGCTCAGAAGCAAGTCAAATGCAGGTCAACTGCAGGTCCAATGTACCTGTCAGAAAATTCTGTATGATCTCAAAAATTTCTCAAACTGATCCTAAATGCCAGCAGAGTGCACCTGAAATCTGGAGTAGATTTTTGGCACAGTCTGCATCCTGGGCCGTTCACTCACATGCATGAGTGATTATATGCGAGTGGCCATGATTACTTGTGGAGGCCAGTAACCTCCCATTTCTTTTAATGGGGCTGCCTCCCACAGCTAATCATGGGAACCCTCAATTGGGTTTTTGCATCTAATCAGAGTGCGGGTGCACTCACAGGTGTGGAAGCACCCTGAACGAACAAGCTGAAAAGAGTAGCTGATTGGTTGCCATGCACAGTTGCTTCAAATTCTGTCTGCTCCAGTTCTGATAAATTACCACCACTGTATGTTTTATTGACACAAGCCCAAAACCCATCGACACAGGCTGAACATAATGTGATATCATCAATAATCATCTTAGTCACAGGGGGTGCATTTGCTAACTGCTAATTGAGCAATCAATACTAGTTCTCTGTAAGTCACACTTGGTATACTGTTTGACATAGGCAGACGCAAAGCTGCAATCATAGACTTCATACAAAGGCAAACAGGGTCACTGTGAAGGTCTGTATTAAACAGGGTCTGAGTAAAGTAGAGAAATTAGAAGTAAGGTAAAAGCTAAGTTAGGTGCTTGTCCTGTGTAGAGAAGAGTAGCCCTGTGCGGAGAGGTATTTAGTTGCCACTATTCCAATGCATTTTTAATTTTTTTTTGTTGCTTAAAGCACCTAGTGGGCTTGTCTCTAATGTTTTACACAAAGGTAGTAAACCCCTTCAAATCCAAATATGTCTGATTTGACTTTTTGACTGCTGTGGTGAGATTAGTAGTGTGGCAGTACTAGTCATACTGCAAATCTTAACGCGTTTGTTAACCCACCCCCCAAAAAAAAAAAAAAAAAAAACAGATCCTGTTCCCCTAAAGTAATTTATACAGCACAGTGCTTGTGTTGTGTCATTTGGCCCCCTGTAACACCTAAAAAACCTGGCTGATCCTGCCTGGCTATACCCTCCCCCCTGTACGCTAACCACAATATATTAGGGCTGCTGAGCCCTGACACCGGGGTCAGAGTATGTGCCTCTGTCATCCGCAGCCCTGCTCTCCTGTGTCTGTGTCTCCTCTGTCCTCCTTACCCCTTCCTTCCCTGTCTGTCTGCTCATACCATTGCCGACTCCCCCCCCCTGCTCTTGCTGCTCTCATATCTGCTACTAAATCCTTCCATACTCTTTGTACCATAATAATAAGTGTCCCTGTGCCTGTTTTATGTAAAAAATCTGCCGGATTGTACCTATAGCGAGGCTCCCGGCGTTTAGCTGACTGTTGGCTCTCTCTCTCCTCTCCTCCCCAGCTGACGTCAACGGGAGGGTCGGCCCTGCCGGAGAGAGAAGAGAGCCAATGGTCAGCTGAGCGCCTGGGAGCCGCGCTTATATAGGTACAATCCAGACTGTCAATCTCCCATGTATGAACTGGGGATTGCTGGAGCATTCAGACAGCCAACCTTTGGTTTTGCTGGCCTGCAGCTTCTTCCCTTTAGTATCACTTATAAGAGACCAAATACATGCCTAGCTAAGTGACTAACTCAAATTTCAAATTAAAAAATATTTTACCCCAACATTTCTCCTGATTCGTGCCTATAGCATGTACTTCTCTTTGTATTGCTTCCTCTGTGTGAAATCCCTGGTGATTCTGGCAGTCCCCCTGCTTCCCTATTTCAAACTGACTACGGTAGGCTGTGCAGTCCTCCACTGTGCCCAGCCAATCACTGGGAAGATCAGTCAGTGTTATACTGTTTCTCAACCCCCAGCTCTCTTTAAGCCCCTTATACAACCGAGAACAGACATTTTGTGATCACTCATAAACAAAGAAACAAAAGGTATACACATATGGTTTGCATTTATTTTTTTATATTAACCAGGATGGTTTGTTTTACAAGGTAAGGGTTCACATATACTTTAAGACATGGTCACCTTAAAGTAGATCTAAAGTCTTTTTTTTTTAAATAACAAACATGTTATACTTACCTGCTATGTGCAGCGGTTTACACAGAGCAGCCCCAGTCCTCCTCTTCTCTAGTCCCCCGCCAGCACTCCTGGCCCCTCCCATCGAGTGCCCCCAGAGCAAGCAGCTTGCAATGGGGGCACCCAAGCAGGCATGCTCCTCTGCGTGTCCATTCAGACACAGCACTGCGGCTCGGCTCCGCCCTCTCTCTCTCTCTCTCCTCATTGACTCACTGGCTGTGATTGACAGAAGCGGGAGCCAATGGCTCCCACTGCTGTTTCAGCCAATGAGGAGGGAGAGTCCCTGGAGAGCCGATGCTCTTGTGCACATCGCTGGATCGAGAGGTAGCTCAGGTAAGTATTAGGGGAGGCTGGAGGTGGCTGCTGCACACAGAAGGTTTTTACCTTCATGCATAGAACTCATGAAGGTAAAAACCCTTTAGCCTTTTGAACCACTTTAAGGAAGTCATAAGAAACAATGGATGCAGTTATGTGCCTATTAAAACAATTATTACATTAAATTTTATTGTAATTATTGTAAGCATATACATCTACCTTCCTATCAGATTGCTGAAAACCTCTGCAAAATCTGGGTTTATCAGCAATAGAACCAATCAGCTGTTATTGTAGTGCACAGTGCTGTCAGTCTAATGCCCCGTACACACGGTCGGATTTTCCGATGGAAAATGTCCGATCGGAGCGTGTTGCCGGAAATTCCGACCGTGTGTGGGCTCCATCGGACATTTTCCATCGGATTTTCCGACACACAAAGTTGGAGAGCAGGAGATAAAATTTTCCGACAACAAAATTCCGATCGTGTGTACACAAAGCTGACGGACAAAGTGCCACGCATGCTCAGAATAAATAAAGAGATGAAAGCTATTGGCCACTGCCCCGTTTATAGTCCCGACGTATGTGTTTTACATCACCGCGTTCAGAACGATCGGTATTTCCGACAACTTTGTGTGACCGTGTGTATGCAAAACAAGTTTGAGCCAACATCCGTCGGAAAAAATCCTAGGATTTTGTTGTCGGAATGTCCGAACAAAGTCCGACCGTGTGTACGGGGCATAACACTGTATACATACTGACTAATAGAAAAGCACAGGAATGGGCTCATGAGTGTACTACTGCTCTTTTAATGTCCAATTAGCGGGCTGCAAATGTATTGTGGACTAAGCTGTCCTACTACTGAAATAGAAGTCCAGGACCTAGCTCTTCGCTAAACCTGGCATGTCTGGACCACAAACCTATCTACTACAAAATTACAAATCCAACAGCTCACATATACGTAGTTGAAATCACTTTCCTAGAATTTAATTGCCCACAGAAAT
Organism: Lithobates clamitans; assembly: GCA_037952925.1. Classification (NCBI taxonomy): domain Eukaryota; kingdom Metazoa; phylum Chordata; class Amphibia; order Anura; family Ranidae; genus Lithobates; species Lithobates clamitans. Next base: position 8,077,751 of record JBBGZY010000757.1, on the reverse strand, counting down.
CTTTAGCTGAAACTAGTTAAAGCAAAATTGTGGTTTATGGATTCTTATGTTTAATGTTAATGTGATGTTGTAACAAAGCCATGTCCTACTTTCAGCTAAAATGTGTTTCTGTGCTGCCTATTATTGAGGAAAAATATCTGGTTTATTTATATGAGGGTTGGGAATATAAAGATTCATCTGAAAGCAAAGCCACTCCATAGATATCAGAGATATATTTTCAGAGGAGCGACTAAACCCCTCAAGGCCCGAAAATATGGTTCAAATACACATTCTTTTTAGAGGATCTTTAAAGTCAAAGGATATCATTTTAAATAAATGGTCTATGTAAAAGTTAACATTCAGGAACTGGATAGAATTTTGTTTAACCAGACTAACTATGTAACTGTGTAACTATGAATTAATATACAACTGAACTCCGGGATTAGCAAATATTGTCTAAATACAAGAACCATGTGTATTATTCCTGTTATAAGGACTGGTCACTGCTGCATTCTATCCTTGGGCAGGATGACTGGTCTTGTGTCTGCCCCCACTCCTATAGTTTTCTGCAGGTAGCCTGCAGTAGGTAGACCTGCTGGGTCCTGCCATAGCTTCACCATCTGTACAGGTTATGTGCAGCAAAGTGATGTTATTTTTACAAGGTTTTAGCTGGGTTTCCAAAGGCATTTGGTGCACACAACGTGGATTTATATCCTTTCTGGCTATTCAATATAATTTAATGAAAGTTTAAGAATCTGGAGTTTAGCTTTTAGAAATCAAATACATGTTTTAGGGAATTGTGCACACAGAAAATTAAATAAAATGAAGATGAACATTGATGTGTTAATTTGCAAGATGTGACACAAAAATTACTAAATGATGTATGTTGACTCCATTGCTCTCAAGCATATTAGCACATGAAAATGTGTACTCCAGATAATTCCCATTTTCTGATACAGATTTCTGTACTCACATTAAGGTCAAATTGTTAAATTGATAATATATATATTTTTTTTGAAAGGAAAACGATGATAATGGCTGGAAATGCAATCACTACATTCAATCTGATTGTAACATGCTTTGTAGTCATGTATTTTTGTCAGTTCTAAGGCAACATTAAAAATTAAAATAAAAAAAATGAAAGGCCATGCCTTTACATCTTTACTCTACATCTTTAGAGTGATCTCCAGAAAAATGCATCTTCCATAGGAATGAATAGTAAAACAGGTAAATGCGTTTAAAACTCATATAGGACTCCCATAAAAACGAACCACAGGAAAATGTAAGGCAAAAAAAGCGTAAAGTAAAGCCCAAACATTTTCATTTTAGATAGGGAATAGTTAAAACCCCTGCCAGTTTTTTTTTCATTCTGTGTCCCAGTGGATACATTTTTTTCACTTCCTGCCCTGTAGACTCAATTGGAAACTAGGGGAAATTTGTAATATGTAACTGGAACACATGTCCCCACTGGAAGATTTCCCCTTCATTCAGACTCGAATGACAACCTAAATTTTTGTTTCATTGCTCACATTCTGTCATGGTAATGATCAACGGGACATATATAAAGGGTGAACCTCCCTAACAGGAACACAGACAGCAATAAAGACTCGATACAGGGCGCTAACCCCTCACCCCTATCCAAAACTAAAACAAGTTTATTTGTACAATCTTTTATAATTAAAAAATGCATCAAAAAAAAAAATTTCATGTTCTATTTCATTTCTGGACACCAAAATACCACATAACCCAACCATAGAAAAACTGTATTGTGGTAAAAAAAAAAATAACATACATGGCTACTACAAGAGATCTGATACTTCTAAAACAGACAAGTAATTGTACATGTGCTGGCCATATATTAGTAGATATGTCCCCTATTAAAAGCATGTTTTAATATCCAAAAGGGATTGCTACAGCAAACAATAATGCTGCATTTTAGGAAACTGCATTCGAGAAGCATGTAAGCTAGCATTCTTTTGAATAGGGGTAGGGGTGAGGAGGGCTGGGTGCTAGAGAAGTGGGGGTAGGGGTGGGGTAAACAGGGGAGGGTACCAGCCGATCTTTCAATTAGATCAACAGACATGAGATCTGTGTGAACTATCCAATTACTGGGAAGTTCCCCCTGAATTAGCCAACATCCAAACACATAACACCCGCCATAAAGGTATTATTCATTTTTTCTTTTTATTAAGCTTGTGGTAAAGTTATAAAAAAAAGCCATTAAGACATTCCCCTGACTCAAAATGCACAGCAACATTAAAGTTACACTATCTGAAACAGTTATTAGTAAACAGTCAACAAGACTAGAGCCCATACCATCATGTCACCCAATCCCACAACCCCATGTAGGGCCCAACATATAGGATAGTACACTCATATTATTTAGGGGTTCTCCTACCCGCAATATCTCTCTCCACTGCAGTATCAACTAGATGTACCCACCTCAACTAAAAGGGCGTTATGGATAATATATTACATTTTTGTGTGTCTCTGAACAGTTTGGGGTCAGATGTCAAAGGTGCATTATCCTTACCACAAACCAGGAGGACTCATGGAATATACTGTAAGTTGAGATTCAAAGTAATGGTAACACTGGAGCTGATCCAAGAGACCCATACCTTTTAGAATTTACACAAGAAGCCTCTGGATTCATACAATGCTTTGTACAGTGGGAGAGCTGGGTTAAATAATGATTTTGAAAGTCCAGGGAATGTGCCCCAGAGTTCTTCTGGCAAAGTATTATGGCCTTCTGAGTGTAGAACAGGGGAAGGCAGAGGAGGGTATTGGCAGAGTAAGTTGTAGTTAGGGGCTTCACCAGGCATAAGGAGTGCTTTTCATTATTTAGGGGAACATGTACAGTAGTCAGTGAGACAATAAAGTTCAATACCGTAGACCAAAACTGTTGAATACATGGGGCATCTCCAGAATATGTGGATATAGTCTGCTGAGTCTTGAAAGCATCTCCAAAATGTTTGGAGAGCAAGGGATGGGCTTTTAAAAATGTGGTTGGTGTCATATAGACTCTGAGGAGACTTTTACGCTATACTGTTCACTTTTTTTTTAATGGAGAAAAGTTTTATGCTCTTGAAATAGCACTTAGGTCGTGTGGCCAGTTTTGAGTGGTATGAAGCAGAGTTCTTCTTTAAGGCAATCAGGTTAAAACTGCATATGTGTCTTTATGGCAAGCATGTAACGATAAAGCCCTGTAGTCCTAACACCTGCTGAGTGCTACCCAGAAAACTAGGGAGCACTAGGCACTCAGCAAGGCATTTGTAATGTGCTTGTAGGAATGGCACCAGCAGTATCGGCCAGCATTTCACACTACAGCACCTGTCATGAAAGACTTTAAAAAAAAGAATGTCTAAGGGTTCTCAGTTACTGTACCTTCATAACTCTTTGCACTGCCCCCCTTTACAGGAGTCCAGTAATTACAGCTGCTGGTAATTAGATTTCCTTTTCCCTATTCCAGATTTCTGTCTTTTGAATTTATGATTGATTTAAAGCTCAATTTAGCTCTGCAGCCCTGCAGATTTATGCACTGGAATCAATTAGCCTAACATAATAAAACATGGCCAAGACTCTGTGTGATGCTAACTCCTTGTCAGGGCCACCGGCCATCCAGCAAGTAGTAGCACTTTATTTAAATCACAGTGGGAAAGCTGCATTTCCTGCTGCTCAGATTATGTGTGAGATGTTAATGCAGGCTGTGGACAGTATTGCAGGTGGACAAGACTCAACTGGGATAACAAGCTATCACAAGGAAGAGTGGTGTGCAGAAACTTATAGCATCTAGTGGAAGTGGAACTACATTTTCTGTACTAATATATAAACACCTCAGATTGTAATAAAACTAGAATTTTCTAGACAAAGGCTGTGATGCCAGCACCTATATTTCTTTAATGACAGGTTTTAAATTACCACCTATTTAATAATGTGTATAGACAAATGCATGCTGAGTAGTCATCCCATAGATTTCTTTTTAGTGAAGTAAAACTACTGGACAATGAATTGCACTGGTTTACTGTACACAACTTTCCCTTTTTTTCTCTTAATCAGATGGTAAAGGCCAGCAGATGAATTTGCAATTCAACTACTGCTGATAGACTGGTTCTGACCTCAGGTTTCTCTACTGCAGTTAAAGCAATACAGCTTAGTCAACGGCTGCCCCAGCCTTTGATTGGATAGTGAAGGAGCAGAAGTACACAAATACAACCCTACACGAAGCAATACTCTAAGCTCCTTGTGCATTCTGCAATGTTGTATGGCCTAACTGACATAGGCTGGCCATAGGTAGCTCCAATGTTGTCTGATTCCTGCTGAGGTGTGGGTGGCCCTGTAAGTAGCACCTGGTTCATGAAAAGCTCATTTTAAAAATGGGGCTGTGTTTGATGTATTTTGGGGAAATTTCATTTTGGCGGTATGGCTATGAAGATACTGTTTCTGTTATGGTATATGCTGGTGTTGAACATGGGTGGGGATGGTACTGCACAGGGAGAGGGGGATGGAGCCTTGTGTGTAAGAGAGGGGAGGTTTATGGCAGTGGGGTCCTGTGTGACACCCTTGGTGTTTTGTTTTTGTGTCTTTTTATTATGGACTACCAAAAGTGGATGAGCGGGTGGAAAATTAACAGTGATTGCATACTATCAGATGTAGTCAATGTTTAGCAGCGCGTTTGTATTTAGGCAGTTGCAAGTACCATAGCTGCCTAAATACAATATCAGACAGTGGAGATTCCTCCATCTGCTCTGTTAGCATAGATGGAGAAATATATTGATGTGTGTAGCTAACTTTACAGTTTTGACTTTTCTTATCCTCGGCTGAATCCAGCACTGAAGGGAACTAAAAGAGATTAAGGCAGAGACAGAACAAAATACCTCAAGCCACGTACACACAATCAGATTTTCCGCAGACAAAACTGTGGACTTTCGTCCGAAGGGCGTTGGCCCCAAACTTGTCTTGCATACAAACGGTACACAATTGTCGGCCAACAAACACGAACGTAGTGACATACTATGTGGTTTTTCAGCTATTTAGCGCCACCCTTTGGGCTCCTTCTGCTAATTTTGTGTTAGTAGAAGTTTGCTGAGTGTTGATTCGTGCTTTTCATTTCGTGCTTTTCAGTTCGTTTCTGAACGGCCGTTTGTCAACCAGCCATGTTGCAGAATCGGAGATAACGTGTTATTTATTATTGGCCTTGGAGTTAGTCCAGTCCAGGAACAGGAGGAGGATTTCTTGGACCAAAAATTGGTTGCTTTATTAATCGTGACCAATTATGTCATATGCCTTTGCTACGGGAGCTCCAGGAGAATAATTCAGATGATTTTCAGGAATTATCTCCGGATGACGGACTCCTACTTTCACCAACTCTTGTTGGTGAAACGCTAGTTTACAAGACCGACTGCTTCTGGCTTGTCCTTGCTTCCGAGCATGCGTGTTTGTACTTTGGACTTTTGTCAGACGAATTTGTGTACACACACTAGGAAAATCAACAAACATTTGTCTGCAGAAAATTTTAAAGCTTGCCATCCAACATTTGTCCATGAAAAATCTGACAACAATTGTCTGATGGAGCGTACAAATGGTCGGACTTTCCACCAACAGCCTGTCATCACACAATTCCCATCGGAAAATCAGATTGTGTGTACGAGGCTTAAAGTTTTATATCGTTCTACATTTTTTCTTTAGGTGAAAGTCATCTAATACTTTTTCAGTCAATGTATTGCAAAAAAATTAGATTTTCAACATTTCCAGCAAAAAATAACTGCAGTGCAGATTATGCTCTAATTTAGCTATCACTGGAGGCAAGGCTGGCATTAAGAAGGGGAAAACAGGGCAATTGCCCAGGGACCCCAGTGTTCTTGGGGCCCCCTGTGCAACAGCAGCTATGCCCAGCCACTGTCTCAGCTTGCAATGCCCACAGTCTTACAGTGACCATGCATAGCTGTTATACTGCTCCGCCAATCAGGCCTTGGTGTTTGTGCGGACCTCATGGGTTCATTTGCAGCTCTGTTATTTGATTTGTCAGTCAGAGCTGCAAGGGAAGTCAGGAGTGGGCCAGTTCTGTTGGGTTTGAAGTTGGGTAGCAGGAACTTAAACATGCCATTGAACTTTTGATTTAAACATGTGCCTATATATGTATACATTTTACAAAATTCATATGTATGTATATACATAAATTATATATATATATATATATATATATATATATATATATATATACACCACAGTACCATTAGCTACTTTTGAAAATTGGGGGCCCCATTTAGTCTAAAACTGTCCCTGATTGGAGGCAAAAGCAGGAAACAAAGTTGGTATTTTTTACTTATGGGATTAGGGGACAACAATGTTGGAAAACATTGCTTCTTACAAGTGAACCTCAGTTTCTATATTTTTTTATGTTCTAATAATTTCTGAAACATATTAAATCATGAATGTTATTAAAATCTCATTTACATAAACCAGATTATGAAAATGATGTTATTTTCTTATAGTGGCCCTTTAATGTCAGAATGAAACATTCCTTACCATGTGAAGGCAGTATGGTGTGAGGCTTGGAGGATTTTGCAAATGATTAGAATCCTATAGCAAAGTGATTATAGAAAATGTAAGAGAAGGATTATGGAAAACAAGGTTAAAAGAACAGTTTTCCTTCAAGCTGCTGAGAGCTGATATCTGATTGGCTGACATGGTTTACTTATGGTTTACTTTAGAATTTTTTTCTTTTCTATTACGTTAAGCATGTGTAGAATTCATTCCAAACTTTTTACTTCAGATAATGTTTTTAAAGCTCCGTTCCTTCTATGCCGTAAAATTAAAGAACATTCATCCCAGCATATATAATATGCATCTGCACCTCCTTCTTTGCACTGTCCTCCATGGACTTACTGTTCTACGATCCAGTGCTTGAGTTGAATGATGCCCAGCATCCATCCCCTGTCCTGTAAACTTTAGGCCATTATGGAGACACCTCCTAGGGGCATGCCATCACACCAGCCTAGGCTCACAGTATTCCTGAACAGAACGGATGTCACACATTATGACTTAAACACTGATATGTCCAGGGCTAAGTACCATCCACCTCCAACATCAAAGAAAAGGGACCCATAACGTCACATGGACAGCCATAAAACTTATCGGTTTAAGGTATGCATGAATAGATGTGAGGTGAGGCTCCACAAAGTGGGGGGGGGGGGGGGGGTTCTAAAATGTGGAGTTGAATAAATTACATTTAGGGGGTTATTTACTAAAGGCAAATTCACTCTGTACTACAAGTGCACTGCAAGTACACTTGAAAGTGCACTTGTAAGTGCAGTTACTGTAGATCGCTGTAGATCTGAGGGGAAGCTTTGAAATGAGGGGAAGCTCTGCTGATTTTATCATCCAATCATGTGCAAGCTAAAATGCTGTTTTTTATCTTGCTTGCATGTCCCCCTCAGATCTACAGTGACTGTACTTCCAAGTGCACTTTTAAGTGCACTTGTAGTGCAAAGTGGATTTGCCTTTAGTAAATAACCCCCTTAGTGTGCTAAAGCACTGTGTATCACAGATAACTGCCATTTTTAAAAACTAAAATAATGTTTTCATGTCTTTTTATCGCCGTTTTTATCTTTTGTTGCATCTCAGTTCTGCATATTCCCTGCAGCCTCTTTGCAATTTATATCTGGATAAATGCTCACATTTGTAAGGGTGGATTTACCAATAGTAACAACATTGACCATGTCTGCATAATGTGAGTGGCTACTAATGGCCTCCACTCATGCGATAGGGTGGCAATGCAGCATAACAAATGTGAGACATATTTAAATGGACTAGCCCCTAACAAAACTCCACATACCTCCTTTATTTAAAATTTGTAGTTAAAATATTTTACTCATGATCTTACATACTCTTTATATCAGTGCAGAAAAGGCTGGCGCCTAAAAAAGTATAAAAGAAAAGTAAAAGAAAACTATGTATAAAAAGGAAGCTCATATTTGTGCCCTCCAAACCAGAATTCTAATTACAACGTACGACCATGGTGCACTGGTAGGGTAAACCTTTTGATACGAGCAAGCAAAAAGACTTCAGTAACAGTAACAATAAAAGGTTTAAATATACAGCCAACACAACAAACAGAGCCTCAATAGTTTGACAGATTAAGAAAAATACTCAAGATTTATCCAGACTGTAATGAACAGACAACAAAACAAGTAGGAACAATTAAATAGCCCACATAAAATAAATCCATTCTAAAGATCTGTGGCTCAGGGAATATTGTGTGCCAATTGTGGATTGCACTCAGAGTGGACAGGCTGCAATTATAGAGAAGACAGCTAAGATAAAAGCTCTGCTAAAGTACAGAAGACACTAATGTCCCCAGTGTTCGCACACTGCTGTAAGCATATCTTATAAATGTATAGGTTTGACATAACAAAATAAAAATACAAAATGGAAAAATACATCTAAAAGTTTCTCAACAAATCAAGAAATGTTCTCATCCTTCATAAAAACAAAATTAATATTGAGGGTCAATTGCTTAAAGTGAATCTGGCAGGATAGAAATATGGGAGATGCCATTGCTAACCTCTCCTTTTAAATATGTTAGATCAGGAAGAGGAGGCATTTTTAGAGAGAGTTATGCATATTTAAGGCCTCATTTAAACAGGTGTACCTGAGCGTACACCTGTGCGAGGGCCATGTTTTCCTACACAGGTATGCACAGGTGTTCCATGCATCCCCCTGCAGGTGGTTCTATTCATGTCAATGGGGTCGCAGCTTCTTGGACACAGTCCCTACTCCCAATTTGACAGCCGTGTAAGTGTGCAGCCCTGAACACAGAGAGTGTGTGTTTCAGGATGTGCACCTGCACCCTTCCATGTGAACGAGGCCTAACTGTTAAGATAACAAACCATATGTGAAATGCACTAAATGCAGGTAATGTTTGGATATGTATAGTTTTTTAAATTTTTATACATAGTTTAACTGAGAACACTAATAAACTTTCCATTGAGAAAAAGCAATAAAGTTTACTAAATATATTATTTTTAAAATGTTCACTCAGGGTATTGGTAGCCTAAGGCTACAAGGGCGATTCAATCTTATTGTCAGTGTGAACTGTAACTGCTTGTTGAGAGTTATTTTATTAGCATTATATTGATTTCATTGTACTGCAGATTACATGACTCCCAACAAGTAGTAACAAGTATAGACAATGTAGCCCTAGACTTAATCGAAATCCTTTGTCATCACAAATGCTCCTACACCCCTAGGAAGGATATTTTGCAGGCCTAAAACCTCCAGTAAAGAAGACACAGCAGCTAAAAGCCCTTTGCTATGCATTTTTCTGGCTATTTTTTATACGCTGATTAAACTTTTTTGTATATTGGTGTCAGCTACATGCTCTTATAGTGATTGTAGAATAAGTTCATAGTCTGTGAGAGTCAAGCTGTCCAAAGTCTGTTGGTTACTCCAATTTGGACAGTATGTGTAACACTATGGCTTGTCTTGCATTCCTATACCTTGTGTTCCAAGTACCAAGAGCTAACTACAACAAGATGCATTCTTGGGAAGGATGCCCTTAAAGGTGTGTAAAGTTCTGAGGTGCCTGCTCCCCTGCATAAACCCTGCCAGCTTTCGGCAGCCCTATATTAATCTATATTAGGGGTTTTCAAACTATAGCTTATGAGTCATGGGCTCACTTCAAGATTTTATTTAGAACTCTGATTTAAGAGGGGGCTCTAATGGGGACCCTTATGTAAGGGGTGCCCTGATGAGGACCTTAATATAAGAGAGGACTTTGATGGAGACCCTAGTTTAGGGGGGAGGGTGCTGATCGGGACCCTGATGTAAGAGGGATTCTGGTGGGTACCGTGATGTAAAGAGGGGACTCTGATTGAGACCTGACGTAAGGGGGAACTTCGATGTAATAGGGGCCTTGATGGGGAATCTAATATAAGTGGGGACTCCAATGAGCTCAAGTTTATTTGGCGTTTCTTTGCTGAAGCTTTTTCTCTGTTCTAAATTACCGTATTTATCGATATATAGCACACACTTTTTTCCCCTTAAATTCAGGGGAAAATCATGGATGCGTGTTATACACCGATCCCTGCTGTCTCTGAAGGAAGAGGAGCGAGCGCCGCTGAATTACATAGGGCCGCGATCTCCTGCGTATTCAGCGCTCCGTCACTCCCAGCCATGCCTCCTGGCCCCGCATTGGGCCACTGTTCTGTCTATCATATGAGCAGGGCCAGGAGGCGGGGCTGTGAGTGACGGAGCCCTGGGTACACAGGAGATCACGGCTCTGTGTAATTCAGCAGCGCTTGCTCCTCCTCTTCCCTCGGAGACAGCAGGGATAATCCAACACTGGCGAGGCTGCAATGATGGGAAAGGTGAGGCCACAGATGGGCACTGAACAGGCTGCATTGTTGGTCAATTTATAGGCTGCAGATGGGAACTGAGCAGGCTGCATTGTTGGTCAATTTAATGGCTGCAGATGGGCACTGAGCAGGGTGCATTGATGGGCAATTTAGAGGCTGCAGATGGGCACTGTGCAGGGAGCATTGATGAGCTGTGACCCTAATTTTTGCTTCAAAGTTCTTTATTTTATATGTAAGTTTTTTCCTTAAACTTCCCTCCTAAAATTGGGGCGCGTGTTATAAGCCTGTGCGTGTTATGCACCAATAAATACGGTATATTATGCCGAATCCAGAAAAATCAGAGTAGAACGTATTCATTCATGAAAAATTTGATTCCTTCATATAAAACAAAGTTTTATCTGGCCTGTGGGTATTTGTAAAATATACAATGTGGCACTTGTGCTGAAAAGTTTGGAGACCCATGACCTACATGTTGAAAAATGGTCCCTAGGCTACACTGCATGTAATCACAGTTTTGTGCATTTGTAGTCCTATGATCTGCAGACAGTCAATTATATGCGCAGGTATAGCCCGCATTACCCTCTTTTCATTGTATATGAGCAGATTGTCAATCCTGTGTATGAGGCCCCTCATTATTCTAGAATGGTACCAGTGTACATAAAAGGATGATTTAAAATGTGACTCCAGTTACAGTAACTGTCATCTAACTAAGTTGCTGCTATATTATTTAAATCTAAAAAAACAATTAGGTCTAATAGATTGAGATATAAAAGTAATGAGCTCTTCAAGGAGTTAGGAAAAGTTGGTTGGCCTGGCTTCCTGATGCTCCATCTCCCTCATGTCATGTTTTTGTGATATATTCTAAAACAAGTTGAGAAGACTCTGCAATGATCTATAGTCTAGATTCCCACAGCTGGTTCACACAAGTGTCCTAAGTCCCATCTTCACCAATTAGTCAAGTGTTTATAAAAAGAGAGGGTGGGAGACAGGAGACATACTCATAGTATGACAGCAGATTTACTGGGTAAACTCATTTTAATTGTTGTATTCTATTCATGCAGGTAAAAAACCTTCTGTGTGCAGCGGCCCCCCCAGCCCTCCACCCCAATTCTTACCTGAGCTCCCTCTGATCCAGCGATGTTCACAATAGCCTCAGGGGCCCCGGGACTCTGTCTCCTAATTGGCTCCCACTGCTGTCAATCACAGCCAGTAAACCAATGAGGAGAGAGCGGGGGGGGGGGGGTGAGTTGCAGCTCTATATGTCTTATGGATGCATAAAGCAGTGGCTTGGGAGTTAGCACGCAGCAGTACCCCCAGGGCAAGTGGCTTTCTCTAGGGGTACTGCTCTAGAGGGAGGAGCCAGGTGCGCCGTCCTGGGACACGAAAAGAAGAGGATCAGAGCTGCTCTGTGCAAAACCACTGCACAGAGCAGGTAAGTATAACATCTTTGTTATTTATAAAAACAAAAACAAAGCTTTAATACCACTTTTACAATCAATTCCATTTTTAAACAGTCAAGTGGCCCTTTGCACTGCATAGTTGTTGGTAAATTTAGTTAGCTGTTGGTAGAGCTAAGGAAATCTGCTTAAGAGGTTTGCACTCCTGCATTACAGCACTGACTCCTGGGCTCAGCTTCCCCAAAAAATGTCATTTGTATACAATTGAATTTCAGATGGCCACATGAACCTAACCTTACTGAATGTTATGAAGAGCATATGTGAAGTTTTAAACCATGATCTGTTTTTTCACCAGCTTCATATTTCTCCTTTAAAAAGTTACAGGATCATTATAGAGTTACTCGACAATTTTGTTTTTGTTCCCATTCCACTGCAAGTATTATATCTGCACATTTGGTGTTATCCTCAGTGATCAATCCAACAGACTCCCACTATATCAGTGTTTTTATATCCTCTCCCTGATAGACTGATAGAAAGCAGGCCATCTGTGCTACTTCCTGAATAGAATTTAGATCATCTCCAAAAACCCAGATGAGTTTCTACATTCCTCCTTGCTTGTAAACTTGGCCAATAACTGCGTGTTGATGACATTTACTATATATGTTAAGATAAAATGCAAATTTAAAGAATAAATAAAGATGTACAAAAAAGAAAAATGATCTGCATCCTTCAGCAATGCCATTTTACACAGCTCCAAGTGATCAATATTTAGTACAGTATTTAATAACGTAGCATGCCCATGAAGCTGAAGAAGGCGGCTGGCCATTCAGTATATTGGCAGTCCATCTGGTCTAGGTGTTAAGGTAAAATCATCAGCTTTATTTTCTTTAAGGGGCTAGAGTGGCTCTTAGATTTGTGTTTGGTTGTAAAGCTCATATCGCAGCGTATTTTAGCTATTTAAAAGACAAAGTATGAAATATTGATATCAATTAAAATAAATCGTTGCCTGGAGGTCTTCAGTGATGCCAATTATTAACATCAAAGATATGCCTTGCTCTCCTTTCTGTAGTTAAAAAAAAGGCAATTTTTAGATTAGATTCAAAAGCATTTTGTAGTAGGGTATGTGTGTTTCTGCATGTATACAAACTTTTACATAAATCATCTATAGTAAAACACTCTCTATAAAGGGCTTATTCATTAAATCTGTGCAAAGAACAAAACCCAATGTTCAGCATTACATAGCGGCTGAATGGTTTGAATGGTTTACTGTACCAAGTCATACTTTGGACAAACTTGTATATTTGCACTGTGCAACTTTTATTTGTCTTTGACTTTGTCGCTATAATATATTCAAAGCTCTTCACATCAAATTAGGGCCATACCATGAACATATAAAATATTTTAACATGTGTCATGAACTATTTGTAAGCTTTGGGTGCCTGTAGACATTAGCGGGCAGTCAAATGTGCTGGAATGATATACCAAGCTCATTTTAAACTCTTTGCAGACTGTCTTATAAACATGTGTGCTCTGCTTTTTTTGGAGAGGAAGAAGGCCAGAGGATTGATTAGTGGCCATACACTTCCAATGCTTGGTATTACAGGCAACACAAAAGCAATTGATTATCTAATCTAAGCTGTCCAAAATTCTGCTGTCAAGGTGTGGTTGACCAGTGAGGGTCTGCTGCAACCATACATATGGTAACATTGTAAAAAGCTGTGTACACAAGGATAGAATATTGGCCAGTTCAGCAGGGACCAGCCGAATTTCAATCTGTGTGTAGCCCTCTCGGTTCGACAGAAGCCGATCTAAAGACCTGCTGAAAAACCTTATTTGATCGGAGCCTTGCAACTAATCGGCTGCAGTGTTGATTAGTCGATTCTGACAGCGGATAGTCCCCGCTGTCAGAATACAATTTGACAGAGGGGGGGGGGATCTTGCATTAACCTTGCTTATGGGGATGCAGAAATCTGTTAATTTTTTTTGTGTTCAGCTGGCTGGCTAAAGGAAAAAATAAAACTAACTTTGTGTACCCAGATTAAAGCTCTGTACACACGGGCCGAATGGTTAGTACAGTGGCTCCGACTTTCGTGCAACCAAAAAAAAACTGTAGTGTGTATATGTTATTGAGTGTAGCAAACCAGCCCCAGGCCTAAAACAGCTTAAACAGCTTACACAAGCGTTGAGCAAGGATTATCTGTACTGAGAACAGCTATTCAGAGGGCAGGAATCTGACTTACAGGCCTAAACACATGGGAGAAAAGATGAATATTTATGCCTAATATTTCCCCAATCCATTCCCCACTGAGAGCAGATCAGTCATGAAATCATTCTTTCATTTAAAATGATTGTAAACCCTTAATTTTTTTGTTTTTAATAACATACATGTTATACTTACCTGCTGTGCAAAGGTTTTGCACAGTTCAGCCCTGATCTTCTCAAGTGCTCCTGATTCGTCCCCTGTGCACTCATGCAGGCTGGCTCCCGAGTCGGCTCAGTCTCGCCTGCCTCTCCCTCTTGTCTCTGAGCCTATAAGGAGGGAGAGAGCAGAGAGAACCACTGCTCTTGTGCACATTGCTGGATTGAGATCGGGCTCAGGTAAGTATTGGCAGGGGGAGTTGCACTCAGAAGAACCTTGAGAACCAATTAAACTAGATAATGGGGTTGATTAAATAAAACTGGAGAGTGCAAAATCTGGTGCAGCTCCACACAGAAGCTTCCAGAATTTTTTGTCAAACCTTAATTGAACAAGCTGAAGTTTAAAGCTGATTGGCTGCCATGCACAACTTCCCAGATTTTACACTCTCCAATTTTAATAAATCAGCCTCATTGTGTCTTTAATAATAATGAACCAACCAAAATTGAAATCAGGATCACAGTGGAAGTATCTGTTCTGTAAAATAGGGAGATATTTAGATTAGTTTATGGAATGGTGGGTGCTTAAGGTGGTTGTCAAGAGTGTTTGTGGATATTGAAAAGGTGCAGCGATATTTACTAGTAGTTCAAAGGACACTTAGGAGGTAGTGCAGTGCCACAGACTCGTTGACTTGTTTACTAAAGCTGGCCACACACTGACCAAATTACAGTCAGCAAAAAAGTAATAGTAAAGCCTTGTTTTTTTGTGTGTAACAAACATGTTATACTTTCCTGCTCTGTGCAATGGTTTTGCAAAGAGCATTGCTAATCCTTCTTTTCTAGGGTCCCCCACGGACACTTCTGGCTCCACCCCCCTGCCACTTGCTATGTGGGCACTCAAGTGTGCTAGCTCCCGAGCCCCATTCTCAGTGTCCATATAGCCCCTGCCAATGGCTATATTTTAGCCAATCAGGAGCTAGAGACCAGAGAGATCCTTGGCTCTCGTGTACATCGCTGGATTGAGATTGGTCTCAGTCTTGGTTTTTTTTTGGGGGGGGGGGTGCATGGGAAAGTGCATGCAGAAGGTTTTTTTGCCTTACTGCATAGAATCCTTCTGCCTTAACAACCACTTTAAATTTGATCAGTAGGCTGCCCTGTCGGCACCTCTCCACCTGACATCCTTTAACAGCACCAGTTGTCAGAATAAGATAGCTGGCAGGGGAGATTTGTCCATTTGCGCTTTCTAGTGTATGGGCAGTTTTAGTACAGTAAAATCTGAAATATCATGGCTATCATTAAGACGCATACCAAAAATGCATGCAAGAGAAAGAGTAGAACTTCAAAAGTCATTATTATCCAAAAATAGAAGGCAAAAAATATATAACATAAGTATTGTACAAAGCATGTTCTACTAAATGCACATGTTCTCCTAATAATAATTGTACTGACTGGTCTATCAGAGATCTAAATGTGTGATAGCATACAGAGCTTGCTTATCTCCTTATCTCTTCCACAATGTTTTCCCTCAAAAACAATCTCACCAGAGGATTGCTGTAAAAAAATAAGGCTACAGCTACCAAGCTTTTTACTTAATTGGGTTAGATTAGATCTCTTTCCAGAGGCAACTCAAGCACAACAAAAACCAATGACTTTTTGATAAATTTTACTGTTTTTTCTACCTTCCCCAGAGAGCTCCTTCAGCCACCGTGGATACTAATTAGCTTAAAAAACTATAATAAGATTGGGACTTTATCTCTGAAGGGGGCTAACATAGCAACCCATATAAATATGTAAACAAATGCCAACTAATTTAAAGGGATATCTATTAATTTATAGTAACATATCACCAATATATAAAGTTTAATAAAAGGAAGAGACTTTTTCAGTAATCCAGCAGGTTTACAGCCATGATTTAAGTTGCTGATTTATTCCTGAACACCCATCTCTTCAGAGAGGCCTATTCTGCCTCCACCTAAAACTTGCCCCCCCCCCCCCCCCGCTTTAGATTGTAAGCTCATGCAAGCAGGGCACTCCTAATCCTGTATCAAATTGCATTGTAACTGTACTGTCTCCCTTTATATTGTAAAGCACTGAGCAAACTATTGGTGCTATGGAAATCCTGTATAATAATATTTATACTTGAATGAAGTATTGTTAATATAAATTGGGAATCTCATCCATTACTTCCCCATTTACTTCCTCACTCCAAAGCTCGAGCCACATGTACAAAATGCTAATGGGTCTCACATGCATGATAATAGACCTCACACACATTTTATGTATTCATAAATGCCTCCATGTTTTATTGTTTTACTTTTTCTTTTTACCTGTCAACTGTTTTATATTAGTAATGGGATAGGTGAGAATTAAAGACAAGACTATATTTATGTGCAACTACTGAGTTACAGATTCAATATTAATATGCAGTTTATAGACTATAACATATAAAAAAATTATGTGCAGAGGATTAAAAAAAAGGAAAAACATTTCAAATACACAATGTGCCGTATATAAAAACATAATTTTAATTCTGCATTTCAAATTTATACAAGAACATGCTCATATATACAGTGCATGTACGTACAAACATTATATATATATATATATATATATATATAAACTATACATAGATATAAATATTTAATATACATCTAATATATATCTATACTATCTAATATATATATATATCTATATATATATTATTCGGAGCCAAATAAAGCAGACTCATCAGAGCTGTGAATAAAACGTCTTTGATCCCATCATATCTCAGCCATAAAGCCTGTGATGTGCCTCAGTGGACTGTGTCCTTGGCCCATTCTGAATCTCTTCGTTAATTAGCAATCCTCTTTCCAGTATGTATAATCCTATTGTTTAAATGCTAAGCTGATTTTGGTTTGACTCTCACTTGTAATACACTGCTGAAAGGAGCTTCACTGAAACAGACAGATTATGATCTAAATTTACTGCTGCAGGTTTACGCAATGTTTGTGCTTCACTAATATTGTATCATTTTTATGGAAGTGACAGCGAGACCGCAGAACGCCAGCCCACGAGAACGTGTGAAATCATCCATTACCTTATTATTATTAACACCACAATGCATAATGCCAGGATGACATGGCCCATGTGATATTTCAGCTTTGAGGTATGTGCTATGGAGAGCATGATGCGGCAAAAAAAAAAAAAATGATTCCAGCTGAAGGATTTTGGTACAGGAAGTGATGCATTAAAAGCAGCACCAAAATACTTCAACTGTAAATGTTTTACATGTTTTTATGGAGTCAAGACGTGAGAATAAATTATCCTACATATCAAAATGTAGAGCCCCACAACACTTCCATATTAGCATCAATGCCTATAATACCTATAAATGCATCATGCATTATAGCATATTTAAAGTTTATCTGAAGCCAAAAATGTTTGTTTTATTTTTGGATAGAATGTTGAGTGGTTAGTACCTCTGTCAGGTATTTTGAGCCCCTTCTAGGGAGATTCTCTCTCTCTATTTGTACTAGTGACCACTATTATGGAATTAAAAGGGATGAAAGAATCCAAAATTTGTTATGAGAACAGGAGGCAAGAGAAAATATAGTCGCGGGGGTCCTTGTTCTGGTGACAACTGTTCAGGAAGTGGTTTCCCTAACGTTGGAGAGATTTCCTCCCACTTCCTGTTGTATCCGCAGGACAAGACATAAAGAGAAAACTCCCAAATGGGACACAGATGACATAAAAACTGCCATGGTGTTTAACCATTTCTTAGTTTATCCAAACTGGAAAAATGTTTTGGTTTTAGATGTACTCTAAAGGACTGTCTAGTTAGCAAACCCGTCTCCCATCATGTTTGGCTTCCAAAAATACTACAATCAAGGGAAGATCATACCCAACAAAGGGCAATGAGCTCGGTAAAGGTTGCTATCCCTTCTGCTTTTGACAAGGAGTTATGAAAAGAATAAAACAGTTGAGAAATACTGGGACGTATAGTCCAACCAAGTAGCGTAAAAAATGTCTGCATTTGCTAAAAACCTGTTCAGATAACAACATTGTGTAGTTGTATAAGCATTGGACAAAATGTGCTAGTTCTGTTACAAAAATATATTAAATGTATTTAGAATCCACAAATTACAAGAGTCTTTCTCTGAATCATTTTATATTTATGAGATTAAAAATGTATTTTATTTTTAATATTCCATTGTAGGCATGTGTTCTATACAGTATGCTGTCGCATTTTTGATGTGTTGTATTGCATTTGCAATGTGCAAAAAATGTTTATTATTTTTTCCTAAAGCAGATGCGATAGTGGGACACAGAATAAAAGCCCAGTGTTTCATGTGAACCCGCAATTGTTTTCTTGCTATTGTTTTAGGACCACATATGTTTAACAACTGACCCCTGTCAAGTGAATATAATTGCTTTGAATTTGGGTACCTAAAAGTTAAATAATGGTCGCCATTAGGGCTCTGGGCACACAAATTGCAAATCTAGACACAGCATGAACTGGACTGGACAAAAGTGTGAACCTGCATGTAAGGTGGGAGTAAAGCTTTTTTTAGCTAACATCTGGGTGCTGTTTTAAGATTATATTTGGTCAAATTAGCATTTCAAATGACATATTTAAGGACAGCAATGGGAGTTTCTTGATCTTGCCAGTATCAAAAAACATAAAATTACCTCTAAAATCCAGCAGGCGCTATTACATTTTATAAAAATGTAAAAAGGAGTGCTGTCCAGTCACAAGAACTACAAGCAAGTGGTAACGTATATACTCGAGTATAAGTCGAGTTTTTCAGCACATTTTTTTGTGCTGAAAGTGCCCCCTTCGACTTATACTCGAGTCAAGCACTTTTCTGCAGCAAAAAATTTTTATTTTCTGAACCAAATTTGGGGCCCCGTATCTCAGGGCCACTTTGTGCTAGGAACCCCAAATTTGGTCTGCTAACCAAGTGTAACTGGTACCACAACATAACCAAAGCTGGTGTTCCTAGCACCAAGCTGCCCCAGAGATACGGGGCCCCAAAATCAGTTCAGAAAATGTCATACTCTGCTGCAGAAAAGTGCTTGACATTTTCTGAACCGAATTTGGGGCCCTGTATCTCAGGGCCACTTGGTGCTAGGAACCCTAAACTTGGTGTGCAAACCCTGTGGAACTGATACCGTAACATATTCAAAGCTGGTGTTCCTAGCACCAAGTGGCCCTGAGATACAGGGCTCCAAAACTGGTTTGGAAAATATCATTCTCTGCTGCAGAAAAGTGCTTGACATTTTCTGAACCGATTTTTGGGGCCCTGTATCTCGGGGTAACTTGGTGCTAGAAACCCCAGCTTTGGATATTTTATGGTGCTAGTTCCACTGGGTTTTCACACCAAATTTGGGGTTCCTAGCTCTAAGTAGCCCAGAAATACAGGGCCCCAAATTCGGTCAACTGTGTCCATCTGCAGCAATGTCATTTCGGGACCCTTTGGGTTCAGAGACCCCAAATTTTGGCTGCAGCTAGGGGGCATATAGGAACCCTTAACTACTGATTTTGAAGTTCAGGGGACCTATGGCTTCAAATGGGCACAGTGAGGCATGCAAATGGGCACAGTGAGGCTACAAATGGGCATTGTTGACCCTCTTTTCCACTTACACTACCTGTGCTTTTCTCACCCTCGTCTTATACTTGGGTCACTAAGTTTTTCCCATTTTTTTGTGGTAAATTAGGGCCTCGACTTATACTCGGATCAACTTATACTCGAGTATATACGGTATTTACCTTGCAGTGCCACCAATGTTCTCAAATGGCCATTCATGTAGCAGAGCTTTAAAATTCCATGCAGAACTAAAACATGCTGGTGCCTAATTTACAGCACCCACGCTTCCCTACTATGACTCAAACATTTATGTTCATGCTCTGGGCAGAGTCTGCAGATGTCCCCTGGTGCTCCTTTTGGGTATTTAATATAGATCTGCCATTATTATTAATTCCAGATTATTCTTTTATAATAAACAACAGGTAATGGTGTCACGTGGTGCCCACAGAGGAACTGGTCAACAAGGGTCACCTGGTGACTATGACCCTCTCATTTCTCTGGCTAGTTTCACAGAAAGTATTATTATTATTTATTATTATACAGGATTTATATAGCACCAACAGTTTGCACAGCGCTTTACAACATTTGGGCAAATAGTACAGCTACAATACAATTCAATACAGGTGGAATCAGAGGGCTATGCTCGTTAGAGCTTACAATCTAGGAGGGAGGGTCAAGTGATACAAAAGGTAATAGCTGTGGGGGATGATCTGATGGAGAAAGTAAAAGTACAGTTGTTAGGTGGGGGTAGGATAGGCTTCTCTGAAGAAAAAGGTTTTCAGGGACTGTCTAAATGCAAGCAGAGTAGGAGATAGTCGGCCAGATTTGGGTAGGGAGCTCCAGAGAATGGGAGAGGCTTTGGAAAAGTCCTGGAGGTGAGCATGGGAAAAGGTAAAGTGGAAACTAGAGAGCAGGAGGTCTTGGGAGGAACGAAGGGAACAAGTAGGTTGGTGTTTTGAGACTAGGTTAGTGATGTAGCTGGGGGGGCAGAATTGTGGATGGCTTTGTAAGTTGTTATTAGAATTTTGAATTTAATTTGTTGGGTGAGTGGAAGCCAGTGAAGGGATTGACAGAGACGGGTAGCAGACACTGAGTGGTTAGTAAGGTGGATGAGCCTGGCAGCAGCATTCATGATGGACTGAAGGGGGGATAGCCTGGGTAAAGGTAATCCTATGAGGAGGGAGTTGCAGTAGTCAAGGCAGGAGATAACCAGGGAGTGAACTAGGAGTTTTGTGGTGTCATTGGTTAGGAAGGGACATATTTTGGAGATGTTGTGGAGGTTAAGATGACAAGATTTGGAAAGTGTTTGGATGTGGGGCCGAAAAGATAGTTCAGAGTCCAGGGTTACACCTAGAACCTTGGCGTGCAGGGACAGGCTGATAGTAGTGTTATTGATTTTGACAGAGAGATCAGGGACAGAGGCACGTGGGGGAGGAAAAATCATGAGTTCAGCTTTTGATAGATTGAGTTTGAGGACGTGGTGTGACATCCAGGCTGATATGTCTGTTAGTAGGTTAGTAATACGTGAGGAGACTGAAGGAGTGAGCGGTAGAGAGATAGATTTGGGTGTAGTCAGCATAGAGATGGTACTAGAAGCCATGGGAGGCTATTACCTGACCCAGGGATGAGGTGGAGAATAGGAGAGGTCCAAGAACAGGACCTTGGGGGACCCCGACAGAGAAAGGGAGAGGAGAGGAGACAGCAGAATTGTAAGTGACACTAAAGGTGCGATTGGATAAGTAGGATGAGAACCAGAGAAGAGTACAGTCATGGAGACCAAAGGCATGGAGTTTTTTGTTGTGGTCCACTGTGTCAAAGGCAGCAGAGAGGTCTAAGAGTAGTAGTTCAGAATAGAGTCCATTAGATTTAGCTGTTAGCAGATCAGTACTGGTTGCTTCCTTGGATGAAGCAGATCTCTGTGGGTGGCTGCTTCTAACTTTATTGATTGGGTGAGCTAAAGAGACAAGTGTTGAGACAGAACCCATTCAAAATCCTGTTAAGATGCCCGTCAACATCTATACCATGTTTATTTAAACTAAACAAATATACCAATGACTCATTGGACCTCTGATATAAATGTGACCACATACATGTCCATTAAATTGTACAAATCAATAAAACAATTTATTCATTACACAAGCCAAGATAAGAGCATACAATAACTATCTAGAAAGATATCTAATTGTATCAGACTATCTGGTCTTTCCTATAGGAAATATTATCAAGGTTTACCAAATGACAACTTAATAAACCAATAGCTCTTTATTGAACTATTTTCGCATGGTTCTTGAAAGAGTAAGCACAATTACATTTTTACAAGCTCTATAAGAGATGTCCAAATTTTTACAGGGGCTATTTAAAGGGCACCTATTATTAAGAAATACAAATGCATTTGAAAATCAGCTTTAAAATAATAAAACAGTATCACTAATTTGGCAAATTTCTATCAGTAATAAAGTGCTCAGATTGTTGCATACAATGGAATGTATATGATGAGGGTAAATACACTTGTTTGCATGTAACATTTTTTCTGCTTTATGTTGTCCAGTGCTGGACAACATAAAGCAGCAGCATAATGGGATGATTTCTGTGACTCACCAGCTGTCACGTTTCCTAAAAATTATGATACATAGATTATTCATCCCCTCGTCCCCCTACTGTCCTCATACTCCATCCTGTGTGTCAGCTGATGTATGAAATATGTGCTATAGGACAGACAAAAATGTGTAGATATCTTATCTTTTTCAATGAGAGATTGAGAGATAATCTGCCTGTCCTCTAAACAATCACTGCACACTTGGACCCACTGTGTTCCTTTTTTTCTATTTTGATTGTGACGGACAAGTAGTACAGTAAGATTTCCTTTTCTATTAATTAATTTATTTATATATTTATTGATTACAAAGTTTTTAAACTACACTTGAAGACTGTTAAGACTGATTCTACAGGGTTTTTGTTGTGAGCATTGATTATCGCCTGTATGATAAGCCCAGGATCTGATTTTTGGTAGAGATGCTCAGACTGAATCAATCATTAGGCCATGATTTCCTCATAAGGCTAAATTGGTAAGCTGTCCATAGATAATAGAGGGTGGGTAATTGACTGTCCCCAGGACTCTCATCTGCAAAATGCTTTTTTTACCTTGAATGTTCAGCTCGACTGAGCTTACATTTACAATTACTTTTAGAGCAGAGGAGCTGGAGCAGAACAATGACAATGAGTTACGGGTTATAAGTGTGTTCCCATCTTTTCTATCTGGCTCGATTGGTGGATGGGGGACAACTATAGATACAAGGTTGTTACCGAACCCATCTACTATCTATAGGTACCCTGAAACTGAGTATCCCAAAGTGGATCACTCATTAGTTTTGATGAAAGATGATAAATCTGTTTGCCTTCCTGAATGATGACCACATCAACTGTAACATTACTTCCTGTTTTTTTACATTTTTAACACATGGCATAAAAGGACTCATAGAAATAGGCTTGCCTAGCTGAGACCTAGAAGACAGGGATCCCCACCTCCCACAATGACTATGTAAAAAACATTTAAATCTCCTGCAGTTGTTGCTGTTACCCTGCATGGCAAGATGACTAAAACCAAAATGCATTGGAACCATTACAATTTATGGCTGCTTTGCAAAAATAGTATACACTATAACCTGTTGACACTTCTGTATAATCTGTATACAGTATGTTTTTGTAAAATCATTTCATGGTCCTGGTAAAATTCAGGACTTAAGTAGTTGTAAATAGAGAATTTTCCATGATACTATAGAAAACCAGGACAACATGTTCTGGGTCATGCCCCATTCTCAAGTTTGGCATGCCCCGAAACATGTCATCCTGGTTTTCGGCTTAGTATACTGTTCCTTGATGTCCCTTCAGTTTGTTCTGGGTCAGTGGCTGAGGACTTCTGGGTTTTTGATGACATCACTTCCTGGTCCATTGGAGCTTTCCCATCCTGGCTGGCAGCCATCTATCTCCCTGTCTTTGCTGGATGTTTGACTGGAGATCGGCACACTACATATGCTATCAGCCTGTTAACTTTCTATCGATGCCTTGGATTACTGCTTGGCACCATGTAAGATCTACTTGATTACTTCAATAAACTTGGCATATTTCTTGGACATTATTGTTTTTTGTTGAACTTCCTTTAGCCCACGACTGTGTGCATATGCTTTGAGTCCAGCTCTTAAATTTCCAATTAATACAGCAGTTTTCTGGAGTGTTTACACTGGTGCACATGTTTAGTGTTCTTTCTTGCCATTCATCTGTTCCACTACCCTAGTGGCCACTTTTAAGGTTGCCTGAAGCCACCCATGCACCTGGTAGCAGTTACAGTTTACATGTTTGTGTTGGGGTTCAGTGCCTAACCATTTTTTTTTAGTTATTGTCTTAAATCATTTAAAGACTCCTACATCTTTTTTTCTGAAGGTTTTGAATATTTTGCTATAGATTCAAAACTGAAAATTGTGACATTTTGTAACTGCATATAACACCTGAAAACATATAGCCAGCATGGCATATACCTCAATGGCATGTAGACCAGCAGAATTCACACAAGGTCTAATTGTTGCTATTAAGTTCCATTAACCTCCCTGGCGGTTTTCCCGAGTGTGGCTCGGGGTTAAATTTCAGTACCATTAGCGGTAACCCCGAGCCACACTCAGGATTGCATTGCAGGATCCTGGTGCAGTATACTTACCTTGTCCCCAGGATCCTGCGATGTCCCCCGCAGTGTCCGTGGGCTCTGTCCTCCGTCTGATGCCTCTCTGTGCCGGGCTCCGTTCCCTGTGAGCGTCGCGCTGCATGGGGGCGGAGCCTGGCGGTAAATTCAAAAATTTGAAAAATCATAATACATACAGTACACTGTAATCTTACAGATTACATTACTGTATGAAATTATTTCACATCCCTTTTGTCCCCAATGCTTTGTCCAATACCCTGCATGCAGTTTTATATATTATATACTGTTCTTTCTGCCTGGAAACTGGAGATTGTCCAACCAAAAAGTGTCCCTTTACGTCAAAAGTGGTTTTAGATCAGCTAGAAAACAGCGATAATAAATTAGAACACTCACAGATTTGAGCGATAGTGAATCGTGGGAAAATTAATTTTATTATTTTTATAATATTATCTTTTATAATTACCGTATTTATATTTAATTATTATATTATAATTTATGATTTTGTGTTTCAAACTTTATCATACCCGGGATATCTACTAGACTCTTGTTTGGACAGATTTAAGTGTGTTATTGCTAAGAATTACAGGCCTACAATATAAACCCGCCAAATTTCTATGCAAAATAATCTGACATAATCATACCGCCAGGGAGGCTACATGGGTCCACTGCTGGCAATGCAGAACCATTGATTTGAAAGCATTATGAACCATGGAAAACCACTGATGTACTCTGTATTAAGCTGAAAAGGTGGCCAGTGACAGAGAAATAATTATTACAGAATCTTTAGAGTTCAAACACAAAGGCAAAATGTTAATGCTGTGCTGCAATGTGCTGAAAACTCAGGGTGACTTTTTCAGGGAATTAGCTTAAAACTCTTGGTGAAATCAGCAAAGACACATTAACCATTTCAATACTGGGCACTTTTACCCCTTTCCCAGGCCAATTTTCAGCTTTCAGCGCTATCCCAATTTGAATGACAATTGCGCAGTCATGCAACACTGTACCCAAATGAAATTTCTATCATTTTGTTCACACAAATAGAGCTTTCTTTTGGTGGTATTTGATCACCACTGGGTTTTTTATTTTCTGTGTTACAAATTAAAAAAGACCGAAAATTTTGAAAAAAAAAAGTTTTTCTTTGTTTCTGTTATAAAACTTTGTAAATAAGTAAGTTTTGCACTGACGGGCACTGATGAGGCATGAATGATGAGGCGGCACTGATGAGGTGACACAGATGAGGAGGCACTGATGGGCACTGATATGCAACACTGATGGACACTGATAGGCAAGACTGAAATGCAGCACTGATGGGCACATATAGGGGGCACTGATAGGTAGCACTGATGGGCGGCACTGATAGACACTGATTTTGCGGCACTTATGGGCACGAATGGGCAGCACTGATGGGCACTGATAGATGGCACTGATAAGCAGCACTGATGAGGAGGCACTGACAGGCATTACTGATGTGCACTGATTGGCATACCTGGTGGGCATTGCTGGACATCACTGGTGGGGCACTGCTGGGCATCCCTAAAGGGCCTGCACTGATAATCAATGCACTGATTATCAGCACAGACCCTCCCTGTCAGGAGAGCCACTTATTGGCTCTCCTCTACTCGCGCCCTGTCAAGCACTGAGGAAAGCCAAAAACCGGCACTTCCTGTCCTGGTTACAATGTGATTAGCTGTGATTGGACACAGCTGATCACATGGCAAAGAGCCTACATCATAGGCTCTATACCAAGATCGGAGATGCAGTGTGTCAGAGCGACACACTGCACCAACGATCACCACGCTGCATGCCCCCGACGGGACGAACGAGCGGCTTATCCTTCTGGACGTCATTTGATGCCCAGTCAGGATAATGGAACCCCCGCCCCGCCATCATTCTGCTATAGGCTGGGTGGGAAGGAGTTAAACAAATATTCAGTAAATTACTTTCAATAAAGATTATACAAACACATGTTAAACCTTTAAGGCATCAACACTGAGGTTAGTGCTATGCTGCCCCAGGAAAATAAAAAAAGGCGCACAAAGAAGTTAGGATGAAGATATAGGCATAGAAGGCCATTAGACAGCTGTGGCACCCAGAATCCCAGACAGCCTAAAACTGTCCGGCTAGTTGGTGATTTATGCCATTAGCAATAGTATTTGTCAAATGTATTTGACTAAAATGTATGTAACTATAGATATATAGTATATGTGCAATTGGTTTCCTATATCACTAGAGAAAATGCCTTCAAGATGAAGATTAAAGACAAGGGGATGTGGGGGGATGGGGAATCAAAGGTTTTACTATGCGGTCTCCATAGTAATGCTGATTAGCTGTAGCAGAGATGTTCCAGCACCCTACACAATTTCTGCAACTCCTAGCCAGTCATTTGTTTTTGTTTGCCAAAAATAAAACTGTCCTTTCATCATTATTGTACCTAAAGCATTACTAAACCCAGTAACATGATCTGTATACCACGGTCAGTGATAAACTGCACATTTTCTCCAGTGCTGAGCGTTCAGGTAGGAGGAGATTTCCACTACAGCCTGTACACACGCCCACATGTGTGATGTCTTCCTTTATGTCAATATCATGTGACCTGGCTAGCTCTGATTAACAAATAAATATTCTGTCCAGCATAAAAGACACAACTGAGCATGTGCAGTTTGGCTACCCTTCCTGTGTTAGCTGGCTGTCCCCAGATAGACAGTGCAGGAGGGACAGCCTTTTTACACAATGCAGAGCATTAACCCCTTTAGTTCCACAGTGAGTATAACAAGCATGCTATGCTGCATATACAGACAGATTTTACTGTTGAGGGTTTAGTAACACTTTAAGCTCAGGATCATCCTGGAATTTCCAAGGTATTTATGATGTGGAATATCCTGTGCATAGCCACACCAGTCACCTAATGTCTATAAGCACCTATTGTGTTATTTTAAACTTTCAGAGGGTTGCAGGCTGTGTGGAATAACCACGGTGCAAAGGAAGCATGCTAAGTTTTTAACTTACAACTGTATAAAGACAATCAGAAAACTTGGCTAGTTGACGATTTGGGGAGCTTTGCAAAAAACAATTGGAAACTAAACGTAAGCGATTTTTTGTTTTGTTTGACTATCAGTGATTAGGCTTCTGTCAATACAGGCAGAATTTAGGAAAAGCTGTAAATGACAGAAATAAATCACTACAAATGTTTTTTATTTCATAAACAAAAATGCTCATTATGTCTAAATTCCTCTTGACTAGAAGTAATAACACACTGGCCATGAAGCCTAATATGCAGGAATCAAGCTTTATCAGGGTCACTGTCAGTCTCTCACAACCTAAAAACATGCTGAATGGGTAACTGGCTTTCTCTAGACTCAGACTCGGAGCCTGTGAATCCCATTGGGAAACAGACTGATGTGAATTGCTCATCACTCTCTGCAAATCACTATGAAAGGGTATTATATAAAGATAAGCAATGGTTAATATAAAAAGACAAGAACATTCCTGAATATATTTTGTAGACAAGAATTCTGTGGGAAAAAATAAAGATAAAAAATAAAGATAATAAAGATTCATGTACTGGCTTTTTTTTCTTCATTTAAAATATTCTTTGCTACATGAGTGATAGTTAATGCAGATGGTACACTATCTATTTCAACCAGCAATATGACAGACCACTAGCAAAAGCATAGCCTAGAGAATAAGAGTTCACTCATTTAGGTGAATAAGGGCATTAAAGAGATGCAATATAACTGATGGTAGTCCAAAAAGCATTAGAGCATGCAGGACAGTTATCTGCAATGAATAAAGCTGTAAATGACACACATAGATGGGTAGTAAGGATGCAGTTTGGCTAACCAATGCTGTGTCCACATGACAACTCCCTCAACTGTTCCCCATACAGAAAGAATGGCAGTCATCCTGCATGCATCAATGTGGATCAGCAGGAGCTAGGCTAACAGATTAGCAATGACATCTTTGTGCATTAAACATAGTTATACTATATAAATAAACGTATGAGTTGCATGAGTCTTCCTATACATGGAAATCCATATAAATGATATGATTTACAAGTGCTTTCAAATATAACAAACAGTACATTGCAGGGCTATAGGGTTTCCTACTGCAAACTATCCTGGAATGCCACTCTTTGACATCATTGGCATATCTTATATATCAGTTGATTTACAGAAGCATTCCTAGATTGTTCAGAATGGCACAACCACTCTATCAGTGATAAGCCCAACCCCTTCCATTTGCAGCTGCTTTTGACTCTTCTTCCTTGTGTTGAAGATAGATGAGGACCTTAAGTTTAGATAGATGCTTAGTATAAAACCTTGTCTCATACTAGCCCTACAAAGCACCACTTGGGACAAAATACTCCCTTTGCCTGTGGGCAAGAAAAATTCTTACTGATTTACATCTTACATCTTACAATTTTTCAACAACTGAATTGTTCATTGTTCTTTACATACACCGATAGAACGGCTATTATAAGGCATAACTGAACCTGCAACTTCCCCTATTATAGCTAAAAAATGACAGGCTCTGTATTTGTTGGACACAACCAAGATTTAAGCTTGTTTAAGGACCTAGGTTGGCCATAAATTAGTCACTCTGAGAACGATAAGTGGTGAGATATCTGTCTATCCTTGAACCTGCTGGGACCCACCACAAAACTGAATAGTGAAGTAGTGGTCAAGCAGCTAAATTCTTCCTTCCTTCTGCTCAACTGGCCAATCACAGCGAAATGTCAGTGCTATGAGTTATTCAACTAGCTGTAAATGTAGAACCTAGATAATCCCTATATGACCTAGGCCCTGTTCAGTCATTATCACGAGCCAATCAATCTGTGTGGAATCAGGTAGTATATGGATATCTGAAAGCTGCCCATAGCCAGGAATAATTCTGATTGAGTAATTTGACCATCTATTTCATACCTGACCAACATGTACATGCCTTCCCACATAGATGACAACTACATTTAGCACATGGCAGTTAAAAGACTATTTTTTTTAGATCTAAAAAAGAGAATTACTTTTTATTAGTCGCAGAGCTTTTCAAACGTTCCCATTTGCATAGAGCACAATGGGTTTGCTGGAAAATAGTTAAATGAACTAAGGAGGGTACAGCTTTCCCCACCAGGCCCCGTGTGGTTTATGTTTAAAATGACATATCATCTTAAAATTTTACATTTGCAACAAATAGTTTCATACTGCCCAATGATTAAAAAAAAAAAAAAAAAACAAGCTTACTGCTTCTTAAAGCAATCCAGCTTTCACAATGGCATTCTAGCTTTACAGTTTTGTCCTGGCTGTCAGATCCGGCTTTTTTGAGCTAGCATAAAATCACATTTCACCATCACCTACAATGTGAAAAGCGTTCTCTGCATTGGTGCCACTCTGCATTGAACGCATGACTTGTCTTTACATGGCACACACTGGCAGACTCCAGAACTGTGACGCCTTCAGTGACAGGGTATTCAAGCAAGTCAACCACGGTCAGGATGTTAATGAATGAAAAGCAGACACGTTTGGTCACATGCAACATGCAGGCCAGTTACAAGCTCAGCGTGATACTTATTGTTCTTCAGCAGTGAAACATCAAAATGGAAGATCGACACTGAGGTTTTAGATTTGATGTTAACAAGACATAATGTCCTATACCAGACTTGCTATTTTCAATGATTTTATCCTTCACTTGGTGATTTTTAAGCATCACTACACATGCATTATGAGCTGGTTAAGATAAAATGTGTCTTCATAACATACACAGATAAATATGTACATGTGTCAGGAACACTTTGGGCCTGATTTACTTAATTGTGAAATGAGGGTAAATGAAGTGAACTGATGCACATTCAAATTCAGTTTAGACAAGAAAGGGTCTAGTTCTTTTTATTTCCTCTACATTTGATTGCATACTTGTCTTCTCTTTGCTTTTCTGTATATAATCTTACATCACACTTTAGTGAACCAGGCCCTTTTTATTTTAAATAATGGTGCTATAATGGGTATATTCCTTTTCTTCTGAAATGTGGTGCATAGTGTATAAAACCCAAAGGGGCAAACGCATCAAAGTGTCTATCAATTCAGACAGCCCGTTTTAACACAAAGATACATATGACATGTTGTACAACACTTGTCTGCTCCCCTGCACAGCTCTGCTGCCACAGCCAAAGGCTATCTTAGTAGGACGATAGTCCCAGCAGATCTGAAATGTCAGGCAAACACGCCCTTTTCCCGAAAAATTGCACTGGGCACCAAACGCTTACTCTCTACAACAAACACATGATGAGAAAAAAGGGATTGCCATTGCCGCCCACTCTTGGCAGGAACATAGAATTTTCACCAATCAATCTTATTGTTATTTGTCTTAATGTAGCAAAATATCCAAATGTATCCTTACAATACAACATCTACCCTATGCTAATGACTATGGAGTTGATTTACTAAAGGCAAATCGTCTGTGTACTGCTCTAGATCTGAGGAGAACATGCAAGGAAAATAAAAAAACAGCATTTTTGCTTGCACATGGTTGGATGATATAAATCAACAGAGTTTTCCCTCATTTCAGAGCTTCCCCTCTGATCTAGAGCAACTGCACTTCCAAGTGCACTTGTAGTGCACAACATATTTGCCTAAATCAACCTCTAAGTATAGTATGAAATTATGTCTTACAAGTTGCTATACAGCAGGAAAGGTGTACAACCAGGGGATTTGTAAATGGAAGCACAACTTCCTCATGTGTACTGTAACGTGTAGGTTATGAAACACTGTGTAACCTGATGTCCTGCAGACATGGGTGTATTTCATGGAACAAGTGCTATGTAAAATGCCTGTGATTTTGCAAAGAAATTATTTGAATTTATAATAAACATCAGATAAGAAAATAGCCTACGAATTAAAGAAAAAGACCAGCAAGTTCCCTAAGAGAGACTGCCAAATTTTCTTCTTCTGTAGACCTTGAGATAGACTGTTACCTTTTTCTCTTTTGTAGACATTAGGGGCCCATTTAGAACTATGCATAGTGGTGTGTTTTTTGTAGTGTTAAGCAAGTGCTTTGCCATGCATCAACATAATTCCTTTGTGCATTGACATGCATTAAGGGTGCGTGTTGACATGTGTTTTCAATGTGTTTTTCACTTTACGATTCAGAAGATACAAGGCTGACCAAGGCCTGACCAATAATAACAGTTGCCAACACATCAAAACACGTTACATGTGTTTTGATGCCTTGCCAATGACTTCTATAGACCTCCTAATGCACTAAAATGCAGCAAAAAATTGACATTTCATATTTTTAAACTGTACTGCACTGCAATGCTAAGACAGAAACAGACATTTTTATCATGGGGAAGATGGACCAATAAGCTTTAGTGCATTGAAACATATGCATTCAAACGCAACAGTGCACATGGGCCCTTAGACAAAATGTCACTTTTTCCTCTCTTGTAGACAGCAATATTTCTTACTCTTGTTGACATTAAGGGCTTGTTCACAACATCAACCACACTGTGCAACATGCTTTACTTTGTTATGTGATGTGCCTTACCACAATGTGCAACAACACATGCTAAATGCATTAATACAATGCAGTATCATTAATTTTGAATGGCACCCCAACACACCTCATGAAAGTGGTGTGTTGAAGTGTGCTGCCAAAAAAATAGCGCATGCAAAAAATAAGACACCATTACCATTTTTTGGCACCATAGTAGTGCACCATAACACACATCTGTTGGCAAGGTGCACTGGGGTGCCATTCATTCAGAATAGCACTGCATCACACCAAGATAGTTAACATGTTTTGCAGCATCTTGCAGTAACACACACCTTACAGCAATGTGATTGTGTGATTGGGTCCTAAGAGAGATTACCACATTTTTCTCTTTTGTAGACATTAGTGAAACTGCCACCATTTTGTCTTTTATAGCATTAAAGGAGACTGACATCTTTTTGTCTTTTATAGACATGAAGTACTCTGTACCTAAATCTAAGTATGTTATGCGAAAGGTCTACTGTTACCATTCCAGGTTCTCTACATTGAAGCATTTATACCTGTACAGACTGTAAGTTAAGTAACAATTCTGCTAAAATGCTGCCCAACCTATTTTCCATGTTAGCTGCTGTGTCTTCATGTTTACAGAAGAGGACGTCCTTTCACACCTGTGCTTTCTTCAGACATTGCTGTTCCCTCCTTCCTTTACAGGTAGACACCTTAATACTTCTGAATCAATGGATTTGATTTACTAAATACAAAAAGGCTCTTCATTTTGCAAGGGACTTTGCCCTTAGCTTAGTAAATGAGGAGAAGCTTTGCTGACTTCCATCATCCAAAAATGTGCAAGCAAAATATTGTTTCTTTATATTACCCTTGCAAGTGATTGGGTATTCTTTGGAAAGTGAATTTACACCACATTCACTAAGCTAAATTAACGCCCTATTTTTATTTAACAACCCTAATCACTCAACTCTAAAGAAATATAAAAAGCAAAATACTTTTTTGCTGAATATTGTAATAATCATCATCTAGTTTAGCTAGACAATGAAAAAATCAAGATACACGATCTCCCTTTTTTCTATTTCTACCTTTATTATTCTCTCAAACATTTCCACTTTACTATCACCCTATTTGTATAAATGGAAAAAAAAAGTTAAACATGTACATGCACATAACCATAACACTATAGAAAAGTTTTTGACCAATAGCAGGAGTTAGGAAGCCAATTAACCTTAAAAATCTTAATGTCTGCTGACTTTAAGATTGATCCATGTAGCCTGTAAGTGACTTGAAGCTCTTTTCCAGATGTTAACATGTTCTATAATAAATGTGAAAAATGCTACCAGAGAAGGAGTCAATATCTGGTCTCATACATTTGGGTTTCTGTGATCTTCATGCTAGTGAGATTACATTTCTGGTATCCTAAGAAACGACATACAAGTATCTGAGGCCTCTGAAGTATGTGTACTAATTGTCTAGGGCCCTCATTTAAAAAAAAGTTGAAACTCAGTGACCTACATTTTGCACATATTTGGGATTTTTAATTATTGTCCCATATTTTTGTGCAGTATCATTCTTCATATTTCAGCAGACTCACACTGCCATCTGATATCTGCTCAGCGTAAAAAAAAAAAAAACCCAAAAGAAGTGAAATCTCTTGTTGAGGCATCAGTAGGTGGGCAACTAGTGAAACCCAAACCAGACATATCAGTTTTGCACTGAGTTTATTTTGTACAGATTTTTAAAGATGAGAAAATAAGATTTCTTAAAATCAGTCTGTCAGTAAGAAAGTGGAGTTTCGGCATCAGTAGCGGGTGTATTGCTAACAAAGTACGATATTCATTGTGGAAACGGCCATTTTGAATAATTATTGGCTAGTCCGGCTACTTATTCAAGTTTCATTGAGATTGCACAGCTTTCTGTTTTAGCACTGGAGATTTCAGTGAAATGTCATTTTTATCTACTTATTACACAATAGAATTTAAACAGTAAAACTCTTTAATCTGATCTACAACACTCTGATCTTGCTACATATGTCATCTTTGCTTTAAGAATGCAAATTTACACATAGGAGCCCCAACAGTTAAAAGATAAATGTTATTGAGCTACATCTTTAATGCCAACTGCACTCTGTTATGTTAAAATTTAATGTAAAATTATCCTTAAAACTAATGGTACAAGAATGATATTTCGGAATAAAAACTACTAGGATATTTGGAGAGAAACCAGGAAACACATCAGTAGAATAAATTAATTTCATGTTAGATTTTAGACTGTGACTTTAATATGCTATTTGGGGTGACTTCAATTTTTTTTTCCATTCCAAGGGCTCACTGGTAGGCTAAAATGTGACAACAATTTTCTGCAATGATGTGAACATCAAAGACGTTAAACAAAGAGAAAGAGAGAGGGGAACAGGAGGGAGACAGCTTCATACACATAAAAGAATTTTCTTTGCTCCGCTTCTCGTCTCCTGACATTTGTAGGATAATGAGAGTGCTCTTTAGAGACCTAACTTTTCCATAAAACAGCTCTTTTCCTTTCTTATTTTACATCAGGACTATCTATCATCTAAATGCTGTTATCAAATAATAAATATACACATTGCGGTTTAATTTAATAAACAAGTAGGGACAACCTGTAATATATTACATGTATAATATCATGTGTGACAGCCATATTATCATGAACGGATAAGATGTGTGGCTAGGATGACCAGCCTTTTGTGTAATCACCACAAAAGTGAGCTGTACTGCCTTTAGTTAAGGCTAACACCCATTTTGCCTTAATATATAAAAAAGTAAATTGAGCCTGAAAATGGATTCTGTGGTTTCATTCATAAATCTGACAGTTGTATTCAGTCTGTAGTGAATCTTTCAAGGATCACATTATGCAAAGCACCTGTTCTACGCCCACCATGCAAACAACTTCTAGCTCCAAACATATAGACTTCCTTATAGTAACTACTACACCATTAGCAAGTATTTGTAAGACATGAAATTGCACTGGGAAAGAGTTCTAACGTTTTTGCTAAATTGATGCAATGACCTGTTATTCTCTGTAACGTCTTACAAATGCTGAATATTATTTAGCAGATATTGCAAAGTTGGACAAAAGAAAAAAACAGCATATGTTGAAAGGCAAGCTGGTCTGAGGGTTGCTGACTGTTGGCCCTTCCGTTAACAAAGGCCACCACACCATATGCTGGCCAACAATTTAATCAAATGGACCGTCTGTGCTACAGGTTATTGCAATGCAAATTGTAGATAATTAATATTAATATGTAATCAGAAAACATCTCACTATTCTATTAAGAATTGTAATGCATTCTACTATGTATTTATAGTTAGTTGTTCACTGTAAAAAAGTACATATGAAACAACATTATATTTTATAATAATATATTTTGAATAATTGTATATTTTAATACTATTCTTGTTAAGCATTTTTATGTTTCTTTAACCTATATCCTGAATATGTAATTGGTTCATACAAAGATACATATATACTGAAATACATCATGATCTAAAATAATAATAGTTTATGTGTTTGGATCATTTATAAAATAAAGCTGAAAGAGAATCTAGTCTCTGTATGTAAGATATATGAAAAGTCTGCCGACATAAGCACATTTTATAACTCTCTTTTTGGTCATATATTGGAAAACGTTATTTCTTTTCCTTTTAGGGTTGCAACGTAATATAATCAATCATTGCTACAAGCCTTTGCTTATATAACATGCAAGCTTTATATCATTTTTAAGGGAAGATCAATATTAAAGCAAGTAGAAGTCAGGGAAGGCTTATTAGGAACATGGGCTGGTGCTACATTTATAGTGAAGGGGTGCAGGACATCTAGCACCGATTGTAACAATGCATTGTGGGTGATCTGTCAGCAGAACAAAGAGGAGCTCTCTTGCAAGGCATCATGAGCCATTCTGGAAGCAGAGAGGTTAAAGGATTAACAGGTGCAACATCAAGTCAAACGCCCACCCCTCTGGCATTTTAGCATTTTGAATACGGTAACCTTTGATATTTTCCAAAGTAAAGGGTGAAGTAATGGGTCCATTCTATCCAGTGTTGTACAATGCAGAAATAAAAAAAAAAAAAAGTAAAATGGTTTTCTACATGGGGTGCGGTTTTTAGACTGGGATTAACAAGCAGCCTCTTTAACACATGCTCAGCGTTGGCTCTTAATGAACTAATGACAGAGCAGCAGGGAGGTTAGTGAGGTGGCGCGTCAGGTGAGAATGGGTTGAAATCTGCATTACCCAAGGCCAATGTAGCAGCACTAAGCGGTGCTGATCACTGAGGCAAGTCACACAGGCACTTTTCCTAATCACCTTTAATGGGAGCCGTGACAACTAGCATGTGTGCTTAGAGCTTCTGTTTACAAGACACTCCCAAGGCTTGTTTATAGCTTCCTAAAACACCATAACAATAGGGGGAATAAAATATGGGCATATAAAACAAATTGCAAGACATAATAAAAATGTTAATTCAAATGCAACACACTCCTGGCTTGGCCAGCCTTTCTCTGCTGGGACTTTGTCTAGCATAGAATGGCTGACAATGAAGATGAATTATAATAACAATAATCAGCCAATTTGTAAATATATATATATATATATATATATATATATATTATAACCATTTAATTTATTAAAAAGACTGATTCATTATCACATAGATTAATTAAATTATCAAATAATTATCACTAAAAAAGATATTTGCGTGTGTGTGTACAAGAGAAAAAAGGTCATCTATTGTACACATTTATGGATAAGCTGGTGTGTTTTTGTCACAAACTGTGGAAGTTCCATTTTTCAAAAGCAAAAAAAAAAAAAAAAATCTTTATGTTATATTTTCAAACCTTCCAGTATAGTATATGTAAAAAAATGGATTGAGTTTTATTATATTATGCATGGGTTTTAAAATATGATTTTAGTCAAAAATAATTTTATTTTCAAACTTGGGCATGCTGTCACTAGTGCCATAATTCCAGTATAATTTATGTAGTGTGTATATTCCAGATTATTAAACAAACCATTACTCATTATAAAATCAATATCAGCCTAACCAATATGCCCCCAGGAGGTATAGCCAAAAGGTCACATAGAAAACATTTTTCTAGGTTTGATTTTAATTACATATATTATTAATTGGAGCTGTCAAAAGAAGGTTTTGTGCCCTGTTAATTTTCATGAAAAGGCATTTCAGGTTTTGGCTCTTTGTTACCTGGAATTTAGCAATTTTAGAGCGACTAAATACTAAATTTCACTCACAATCTTAGTTATTTACTGATGTACTATACATGAGTAGTAGTAGTTGAGCTATATATATATATTTATATATATATATATATATATATATATATATATATATATATATACATAGATAGATAGATAGATAGATAGATAGATAGATCGATAGATAGATAGATAGATAGACAGACAGATATGTATATATAGATAGATACATAGATATATATCTATCTTTATATATGTATGTATATATATATATATATAGATATATATCTATATATATATACATAGATAGATATCAGATATTTATGGGCAGACATGTTGGTATTTTGGGATGATTTACTTAAGGGATATTAAAAATAAGAAAGGCTAAGGAGAAAATAATTCCTTTAGTAAATCATTTCCTTTCAGTATATACATTTTGGCGATTATGAATTCATAAATGCAGGGCTAAAAAAATGCAATAACCAATGACATAAATGAGAAAATTAACTATACACTGGAAGCATCAAAATCTAAAAATGATATCATAAAAGTGCAATTTTTGCAATGGACATGTGAGCCTGTGGTCTTTTAAAGGTAAATATAATAGACATTTTTTAAATATATAACAATAGAAAATCCTTGAACCTGATTGGACCATTATGCCAGTATAAAAAGTATGTTTTTTCTACATAAATGTACAAAATATCTGTTTAGTGCAAACACAGAGAACTTTGTCTAAATTTCTGCTATTCAGCAAACACTCTACACTCTCATTCACAGCAGTAGCAGTAAAACCACAAACAAGGCATGTAAGATAATATAATAGTGTATTAGTGCTCCTTACAGAGATTATTTAGTAGAACCTGTATTTACATTATACTTGATCTCTTGCAAAGTGCATGATATAATATCACTACACAAAGTAAAGTTATCAAATTTCTCTAAAATAGTTATTGCTCATTAACTTCTACCTTGCTGGGAAGACTGCAAACCAAAGCAAATCATTTACATGATTTCTTGATACCAGTAAATGGTATAGTATGTTCTATATTTGATAAGTAACAACATGCTTCATATTAGCAAGGGTGTTTTTTTTTTTAAAGCCATCTAACTAAGTATTTATTGAGAAGCAATTCAAGCTTTCAGTCTGTGTAAAGACCTAGAATTAACTTTCATCGCAGTAAATAAGTTAATCAGAAAGGTTCATAGAAAACAATCCTTACCTGGTATGTGTTGGTGGCATCTGTACTGCTGTCACCTCCCAAGGCTGAGAGCTTCTCCTTGAGTTTGTGATGAGACCGGTGGCGCAGGCAGTAGATGACCCCGGACCCAGAGAGGATCCCAATGATACAGGCAATGGAGATGAGAGTGAGGATAATAAATTTAGTAGAATCTTCTTCCTCCAAGCGATGGGGCAATAGCTTCAATTTACTTTTCTGTGGAGAATGACAGAAGAGGAAATAAGTCCTCCTCAATCTATTATGAGTTATCACATCAAGCACTATACTATCAGGTAAAGGAAAGGGAGCAAGGGAAATGTCACAGACCTAAAACAACTCAAGAAAGATATTGAAAAATTATAGAAGACCTAACACTGATAATTTGAAAAAAAAAGCTATTTAAACAAAATCAAACAGTCACTATTTACTCACAATTATCTACATCTTATTTTTAACTAGTGATCATCTGTCATTTTAAAATGATAGATTTTCACAGCCCTTAAAAAAATATATACAGATGAAAACCATGGAAACTATGAATAATTTCAGATTATAGAGTAATGTGAAGGAAATGAAGGAAAAAATAGGTAGTAATAAGTAAACTGCTAGTGACATATAAAGCATTGTACCAAACAAGTGCCAAACCATAATACATAATCAAATAATTAATTCAAAGTCCTGGAATAATATGCAAGGGATATGAAAATTTATCAGACAAAAATAAAGAAATGCACTGCATAAACATAAGTGCAAGGAAACCTTGTACTGAAAGGTCAGGCATTTTAAAGTGCCAGATATTGAGTAATAGAAATGATCACCCTTAAAAAATACATACATAAAACATACACAATTTAGTTATTAATATAGTTCCAAGCAAATTAAAACATTTAGTCTAAATAGGTTGCAGTGTAAATAGAAAAGTACAAATAAATTGCTATTTTAAAGTGCAAGATTTTGAAAACTGTTTTATTCAAAGCCTTATTATATATAGCAAATATGAACATTTTTTTTTACACTGTAGCATCACTTTAAAGTGATTATACAGAGTAAACAGAGAAAATAAAACTAAACTGGTATTTATTGACCAGTCACACATTTAAAAATCCAGGTTTTGGGATGCATTGAGAAGCATACTTGTACCTGGTGAAAGGAGGCAGTGAGAGGCAGTACCAATCCAGTAATGAGAGTGCAATAGCCATCAGGAGCAGCAGACAATCCCTGTGCTGCTCTCTCCTTGCATCCATGCGTAAAGTTGTCCAATAATTCACCCTCATTAGCTTCATTATAAAGGTGTATTAGCAACAATTAAAAACCCAACAGGAAAAAAAAAAGTGAAAAGCCTGGGCAGGCAGATTGCTGCAGGGCGCTGTGGGCACCCTTCCCCACTCACAATTAGCAGAGAAATGAATTGGGGAGCAGCCCTGCCTGCTACAAGATGAGGACAATTAGCAAACTCTTTTCCAGCACCTCATTTCGCGTGCTAACAAAATGGATTTTTCCCCATGAATGCCTGCCTGGTCTATTCATTATCTCTTGTCTATTAGTAATTTTCTGCTCCGTATTCAGGCGGCCAGCCTCTTAATGTCCTCCTGTCTTGCAGTGTACACAGTGCCTCTTATGTGAGACCCGGTCCATTTTTATCTTGGCACCATAAAGGACACCGAAGCAATTATCGCCAGTCTTGACTGTAAAAGCTTGTCATTAATTAGCCTCCTTGCCTTCAGTGCAGTGGATTAGCTATTGCCTAGGCTGAGTTAATGGAAATGGACATTCAATAAGACTCCCAAGCTTCTTCTCGGCTGATTTCGGAGAAGGAGGAGGAGGATTGTTAGGTTTGGCAGCCCCGGGAGTTGGATAAAAAAGAAGGGAGGGAGGGGAGAGATCGAAAACCCCTTCTAAAGCTAAGCAGAATGAATCTGAGATGCATGTGTGCTTGTAGAATCCTCCTCATTGTCAGAGGCACAGAACAAGTCTCTAGTGGCCCCACCCTGCCGAGTGATCCTCCCCTCTACCCCCCTACACACTGCTATAGCCATGGGTGTGTACCCCTAAAACACAGCCAGCCCCCTGGACCATACGACACTGTCACCCAGTCACTGAGCGGAGGGGGGATCCCTTATTGTGATCCACCCCTTCCTTGCTATTGTTTTTCCAGAGCTGGATAACTGTTATTTTTAAATGATTCACAATCCTGCTGTCATTCAGGGGTTAAAATTAACATTCTGTGTGGAACTGGTCTCTTGCAGCAGGAATAGCCCACCGGTCCCCAACACAGCAACCACTACAAAGGGACAACTTTCCCAGATCCTATATAGTGATGTCACTGCACAGTCTGCCAATGCCCACGGCGATCCTCCTCTTCACCAAGATTTATATCACCCTTTATGGTCGATGAGATAATTATTGGCTATGTTGCATTGATTTACACCTTCAGATTTGATCAGTTTACTGTAGCGTTACCAGAATCGTGAGTTCTTTAACACACAGAAGGCAGCAGGAAGTGTCCAACAGCCAAACTAGAAGCGTGTCAGTGCTTGATACAAAGATCACTGATGGAAAATGCTTGCGGAACAGAATGACTTGTAGGCAGCAATTCAACATAAAATTACCATTCGCAATGCATCCTTATTTTATGAGTTTTTTGTCCATTAAAATACTAATAAGGGATTGAGCCAATGCTTGCATTTAGTATACTGAAAAAATGTACACAAGCACTGATTATGTATAGTGAGGGTGATAGGATCTGGCTTTATACAATCAAGGTATGCAACAGAATCAAGCTTCACTTGCATCATTTAGTTCATGCAGATGATAAGTAGAGAGCCATAATGAGCATTTCCGAAAGAGAAGTGCTTGTTATTGCAGGCAAAGATTTTCAGACATGATAGAATATTTCTAAGTGACCAATTTCCAATTGTTCCCTTTTTTTATGTAGGAAAGGAAGGTGAACTGTGTCCACCCATTAGTGAGAAGAGCATAGCGGGTCCAAATTTGATGGCATACCATTCCAGCAAGGATGGACAAATATCTGACTGCTTGTCATTGTCAGTGTTAGATCTAACAATCTATGGCTTAACTAAAGCAACCAATCAAAAATCACTGTGTAATGCTCTGACTGCAGTGAACTGATGAACAGTGAAGTCTAATTGGATGCTACAGCACATGCATATCGTCATTACTATATGCATCTTAGAGGATAAACACCACTATAATATAGCCAGTTTTTGTATAAATTAAAGTAAAAATTATTCTCTAATCACAAGTATACACTATTACAAACAATTATGCACAAAAAATTGCATTAATATTATAATAATAATTTAATATATTATATGACCATAACATTGTACAAAATTCAGTTGTTTGAAGTAACTAAAAAAAAAATCTGATTTTTATTACTTTGAGCTTCTCAAAGCTGAACTCTACTTTGTTGTCCTTGGTTGCTTTACATTGCAGATATTAACAAGTTGATATAATGTGGGAATCTACCTAATACCAGCACAAATCTGGCTTGGCATGAGTTAACGATTTTTCCTTTCTAAAATAAGTCCACACCTACACAGTCCTGTCCAGGATCTCCTCTGCCTGCCAAGCAGAGTCATTGGACTGTTACATGCAAGCCCAGGGATCTATTCATCCTCTCAATCAGGGGGCGTGGGTGCATTTGGGTTATATTGGGAATAAAGGAGAATAATTGGCAATTCTTTTTTTTTCCAAAAATTATAGCGGAGTTGCCTTTTGAGAACCATTTTCGCACTGCAGAGGCTTCAACATTCGGAAATTGATACCGTTTGCTATTTTGCAATTAATTCTAAGCAACTGGGCTTTTTCAAAAAGGCAGTGCAAAGTAAATTGACTGTGTGTAAAGTACAGTGCGCCACAGCAACCAGTTGGAATGATTTTGAATGAAAGGCCAAACTGAAATTTGCTTGGTTGGAGTGGATTACTGCTGTGTTCAGCTTTTACTGCACTTCATACTGCTTTACTGTGGAATCCCAAAATTATCCAGATTACACACATAGTGCAGACAGCAACAGGGTCCCTTGGAATTCAGGCCACAAGAACACCATTTGCCTTACACTGTGTGGGAGACCTGGAAATGCTATTCCAAATAATATTTGCAGATTAAAGGTGCAGAAAATTAAAAACTGGAGGTGTTGCCAACTGCACCCAACCAGAGCTACAGTGTTGGTTGGGAATAAAATGAAGCCCTTTTTGGCTGAAATGAACCACTTGAATGCTTCTACACCTGATGCGTCAAAGTGTCCCTGTCAAACACATTGGCCAA
Organism: Lithobates clamitans; assembly: GCA_037952925.1. NCBI lineage: Eukaryota > Metazoa > Chordata > Amphibia > Anura > Ranidae > Lithobates > Lithobates clamitans. The sequence goes on along the minus strand of JBBGZY010000757.1, from coordinate 8,035,167 downwards.
TCAAATTTTCCTTTCATTTTGCCATACTGCACTAGAAACACGACAGCGAGAATATAATTGGATCATGTGGGGAAGAAAGAGTATGCTTAAAACCTTCTGTTATATAAATCTCTGCACATTTAGACTAGCTAACAGCATATGCAGAATGGCGATCGGGATGCATTCCCTGTGCTAGTCTGTGTTTACATTTTAGGACATTTGACACTCGTTACCTGTGATCACATTACAGATAATTTATCTCTACTGTGAATGTCGCTGCAGTACACACTATTACTGCTAAGTGCAGTAATCACACCTGAGCACAGTGTGCAGCATTGAAACGAATTTACCCCAAGTAACAGCAGCTGGTTGACTCTAGCTGGTCACAGTAGAAATTATGTATTTCTAAAAAGACCCTTTAGCGAGTATGTATCAAGTACATCTAAGCACAAATGTTGACTATGGAAAGGAGCAAAGTAAATGGAAGCATTTTTTAATGTACATGATCATAACGGGCAGTACAGTGGCTAAATGGTTAGCATTCCGCCTAGCAGCACTGGGGTCATCGGTTTGAATCCCAACCACGGCACTACCTGCTTGGAGTTTGCATGTTCCCCCTGTGCCTGCATGGGTTTCCTCCAGGTACTCCGGTTTCCTCCCACTTTCCAAAGACAGGCTGGTAGGTTAATTGTCTCATGTCTTAATTGGCCCTAGCATGTGTATGTATGTATGAGTTAGGGACCTTAGCTTGTAAGCTCCTTGAGGGCAGGGACTGATGTGAATGTACAATATATATGTAAAAGCGCTGCGTAAATTGATGGTGCTATATAAGAATGGGTATGTAAAATGCTATAAAAATAGATTTGATGAATAGTTGGTAAATATAGGGGTAAATAAGGCCAACTATGTTTCCTCATTACATACGCAGCATACTACTTAATAATGTAGCACCATAATCGAGTACTCCTTTTTAAATTCTCAGTGTAAGACTATCAGTCTGCTGAGACTAACTAAAAACAATGGGGTGAATTCAATAAAGCTGCTGCACCACTGTTTTGGTGTTAATCGCTCTTGTTAACGTATTGGGCCAAATTCCTGAAGTATTTGCAACACTTTTGGTTCTGACAGCGACTCGTGCACCAAATTCAGGTGGTTCTAAAATGTGCCACTTTTACATTGTGGCGTAACACCTGCACCAAATTCAAAATAAAATATTGACAGTTTGAATCCTTCGTAAGTGTAGCCAATAAAGACCTTTTGGCATACAGAGAGAGAAATTGGCACAGATAGTGGGGGAGAGTTACTAAAACTGAGGCACACAGAATCTGGTGTAGCTGTGCATGGTAACCAGTCAGTTTCTAACTTCGGCTTGTTCAATTAAGCTTTGATAATAAAACCTGGAAGCTGATTGGTTACTATGCACAGCTGCACCAGATTCTGTGTGCACCAGTTTTAGTAAATCTCCCCCAGATTCTGCACAAATGTCTTAGGTACAATCATAGGTGTGCACATAGGGTGTGCTAGGTGGTGACCCCTGATATTTCACCAAAGCCCCCTATTCGAGCGCCTAAAAAAATTGAAAATAAATCATTTAAAAATAAAATTGTAAAAAATAAAATAATAAAAATAAAAACTACTGACACTGTCCACTGACCTACTGACACCAACCTCTGCCCAAATGACACTGTCCACTGCTCTACTGTCACTGTCCATATATATATAAACATGCACACACACATGTGTTTGAACTTTGGGATGAACATCCTAATTCAATAGGCTGTGCACACCTATGTGTACAGTCTAAAAGGGGTGCAGCATGCGCCAAATTCAAGTTCTAGACAGATACATGAATTTGGAGCATGAGGCACCACTTTTAGAGCGTATGAGAGACACTTTCGCATAATCTGTCTGCGCCAGTCTTTATGAATTCCAGGTAATATTTCCAGGTGCATATAGATTTCAACTCAGCAAGGTTCCTGATTTCATTGTGTGATATACTGATATTACCAGAGGGATGTCTATACATTTCTAGAAATAAAAATATGAAATATAAAAATATGAAAGATGAAGTAAATAATAAAGTAACACCTACAATTACTGTCAAGTAAACATAGCAGTAATATGTCAAAATGTGTTCTCAGTTTCAAACACACTGTATTTTCCGCATTAAGGGCTCATTTACATGTGCACAGAGAGTCGCACAATATGAAAAACGAGCGCTCGGCAGAGACAAGTCTTTGCGCACAGACACCTGTACAAATCAATGACAGGCTATAGCTTACTCTGGTAGAAGCACATCAGAGCATTAAGACCCCTTTCACACTGGGGCCACCTGAGTGTTAGAGGTAAAGCGATGCTCATTTTAGCGGCGCTTTACCGATGTCTAAGCGACGCTTTTCGGCTGCTAGCGGGGCGCTTTTAACCCCTGCTAGCGGCCAAAGAAGGGATTAAATGTGCCCGTGTTGCGGTGCTTCCAAAGCGCTTTTCCAGCCCTTTGGAAACCCGGATCATTCATTTCAATGGGCAGGGCGTTTCGGGAGGGCTGTATGCAGTGCTCCCAAACCGCCCCAAAGATCTTGTTTGCAGGACTTTTCCTAACTTCCCGCACGCGCACCGCTCCAGTGTGAAAAGTCACACTAAAATGAATGGCAGGCAGTTTTCAGGCGCTTTACAGGTGCTAAAATGCCTGAAAACTGCCTCAGTGTGAAAGGGGTCTTACTTGTGTATAGGGATGGAACGCCCAAATGTGTGGTTACCAGCGTACAGCTATAACCTGTCATTGATTTGTACAGATGGCTGTACACAAATACCTGTCACTTCTGGGCGCAGATATATACGCTTGTTTTTTACAGCGTATGATACTTTGTGCATGTGTGAATAATAAATAGATAAAACATCTAGCTATTCATAGCTCCCAACTATTTCTCATTTGGAGGGATTGTTTCTCATTTGGCACCAGATCCATCTGTACCTTATTACTCTTCTGTTATCGCTCTTTTTGGTCAGATGTTCAGACATCTAATAAGCAATGTAACTACCAAAATGGTTATGGTACACTAAGTGCTTTATCCAGCCTTTATATTATTGCATTTGTTGTTTTTAGGAAAAATGCATATAGAACCTGCAAGCAAAGAAACATACCATTCTCCAAGTAAAACAGATGTGTAGCACTAACCGTTAGTTAGTCTGGAGGAGCTCAGACTAGCGCATATTTAAGAGTTTGTACTTAGAGATTCCACACTTCTGACCTGTGAAATCAGAGCAGCGGGTCTAGGTGCTCATGGTCAGTAAGTGTCCAATACAGCAATCCAAAAAAACAAGGTCCAGGGCACTCACCCATGTCTTGAATACCCTGGAATTTTTTAATGTTTTTTTTTTGTTTGTTTTTTTAGTTGCTGTACTAAACATAGAGTTCTACTAGGAGGGCAATAAATCATTTTTAAAAGTTCCCTAAAAGTGCTACAGTAGTCAAAAGAATTAAGTAAATTACTTTGAAAAGTAAATGTTACCTTATAATTGCTGTTGGTTTATATCTAGAAACACAAGCAGCCAACTTTGTATAAAGGGTTGACCTACAAGTGAAATTTTTACCCTTCATGAGCATGAAATTTAATCCCATGTTGACAAGTGCCTCATCTGCAACATACCAATTTCAACCAGGAACAAGCAGTTAAATCTCAAGCTCACAAGAAATTAAACCTCCCCAACAGCAGAGGTCTTCATAGCATGTTGACTGCTTGTGTTTATAGCTTCCAAACAGGTCATCAACATGGACACTGCATTGTGGATGTTTGAGAACCAATGAATGAAACCTAATTACATTGTATCACTTCTCTCAGGACACTTCTTGCCATACAATGCGTCTTTTCCAGGGCAGCTGAGGAGTGCTGTGAGGTCTTGAGCATCTCAACAGTAGAAGGGAATGATTATGAGAAAAGCATGTATACAACCTGAATGCATCTTTCAAGAGGAAAATGTGCCATTGTAAGTATGGAATAGTAAGCAACCACTTAAATAAAGCAGCAATGTAGCGGCAATACTCAGTATCATACAATAAGAAACAGTATCCTTTTGATGAACAGTATCCAAAGAAAAAAAAGAAAGAAATGGGAAGGGTGGTCACAAGGAAGGGGGGGGAAAGTAAGAGGGTAGGGAGAAAAATAAGGAAGGAAAGAAGGGATTAAGGAAAGGATGCAGGAATGGAGAGGGAAAGGCAGGGAGGATGGGAGGAAGGAAGGAAGGAAGGAAAGAAGGAAGGAAGGAAGGAAGGAAGGAAGGAAGGAAGGAAGGAAGGAAGGAAGGAAGGAAGGAAGGAAGGAAGGAAGGAAGGAAGGAAGGAAGGAAGGAAGGAAGGAAGGAAGGAAGGAAGGGAGGAAGAAGTAACAGAGGGAGGAATGGATGAAAGAAGGGAGAGGTAAAGAAGTAAGGGATGGAGAAAGAAAAAAAGAAAGATATCATAACTTCTCAAAGACTATCTATCTACCTATCTATGTATCTTTCTATGTGAAAGACACCCATATTTTGGGAAACTAAATATGAAACTAATATGTTGACTTTCATTGTTGACTTTCTTCTGAAAATGCTAGCTGCCTGGCTATCACGGACTTTGCTGACCTGGAGCAAGCATTCTGCTCATCAAGTAAGAACCCCTGAATGGCATACCTGTTTCAGATCCGTGTCTCAGAAGACTTTCTGGATCAGCAGGACAGCCAGGTAACTGGCATTTTTAGAAAGAGAGGTCAATATGCCAGTGCACATGGCATTCCATAATTCTCTCAATACAATTTCCTTAATTATGTTTCATCCCATATTCTGCTCTTTTTTACCACCACATTTTCCTTCAATTTGTAAGCATTGAACATAAAAAGCTACACTATGGAAGTCAAAAAGTCAGCAACCAAGAAGAAACTGAAAAAAACACTGGGGCGCATTGAGTAAAGTTACCTCTACAGACAACTTCCACTGGAAAAAATGGATTATGTCTGGTGCGTATAGGCACTCTATTTATTTCCATTTTGGGTGACAAAGGAGTTGATTTACTAAAACTGAAGAGTGAAAAATCTGGTGCAGCTGTGCATAGTAGCCATTCAGCTTCTAACGTCAGCTTGTTCAATTAAGCTTTAAAGAAAAACCTGGAAGCTGATTGGTTTCTATGCAGAGCTGCACCTGATTTTGCACTCTCCAGTTTTAGTAAATCAACTCCAAAGTCTTTTATTAACTGGTGAATTCCCCTACAGCTATGTATGGTTGTGGTATTTTCCCCTTATTTGAGTTAGATTGGAACAAGAGGAGTACGTGCCCTGAGCAGCTTTAAAAGCATGGAGAACCTTTGAAAATATATTTTCCATGAAAAAAAACCCAGCAAAATAATAATCTTGACATTTAAAAGTAGACTTCATACGTGCCAAAGAATATATGGGCCAAGTACAAAGAAAAGAGGAGCACAAAGCAGATCTTCCCTAGCTATAGTATACATGATTTAGGGGATTGTTTGTAAGAATTCATTTGCTGTTGGTATGCCAACATTTCATCCCTGAACTAATGCAAGATATGGTTCCAAACCAGAGCCAGAAGTATAGCAATATGAAACTACAAAAGACCAGCCTTGCTAAGGCATGGGTATATACGTTCATTTCATGTATAAAGGTGTCAATGTCATTAGGCTATGGCTTTAAAAAAATAAAAACACTTTTTTACATTTCAGTGGGTCCACAAGAAATAAGCAGACAACCCCTGTAGTGTATGGAGTTAAGCACCTATAGATCGTATCTCCAGAAAACCTTTGCCCCAGCAAGCACAAGTCAGAGTTCACCATTTTCTATCCACTGAGCTCCACTGGGAATGAACAAAACATCAGGGTGAAAGGTTACAATCTGCATTAAAATAGACAAGTTTTTTTTTCTTTTTGAAAAGAGAAAGAGCTGTGTGTCACAAGCAGGTCTTGTTCAATAAAGGCCAGAGCTGTAAGAATAATCACAGACACCGAACACACCAAATCAACGGTCACTACTAGTAAGACAAAGCTCAGTGTTTGCTTCTTGCAAAGGGCTTATCAGCTTTGTTGGATGTGATGGGTTAAAAAGTCACCCTAGGAAGGCATCATCACCTAGGCAAAGTTGCTGACCTCATAGCTTGGCCAGTATTCTTTGCTTGATTTGAAGTACTGAAGCCAAACGCTGCGAAAGCAAAGAGGTCCAGAGTGTAGCATCTGTTTTCAGGCCCTCATCAGTATGGTTTAGACCCTGGTTAAAAAGTGTTTGTCTCCTTGCCTTTTATTACACCAATGGAAGGATCAACAACAAGTATCTAGAAGGGTCTATTAAACACAAGTTGCCTTATTATTGGTGTAAATAAATTAGTGGCCACAGCCTTGGCTCTGTAAAATTGTAGCAAATAAAATGTTATCACATTTTGTAAAAATCGATTATTTTCCTACATATTTAGGTTTGCATATCACTCCATTTATTTGCTATGGGGTCTATTTACATTACATTTTAATATTAGCTGTTATTACTTACAAGTTAGTAGCCTATAAAAAGGCCTATAAAGCATATAAATAGGCCTCCAAGTGCAGCATACTGGGCCTGATAAAGTGAGGCTCCCCCAAATTTGTTGCTACCAATTCTTGCTAACAGGAGGTGAGTGTATTACAGCAGTTCTGTGTGCTACAGAAATGGATATCAGATCACACTGATTAGGTCAAAACATGGAGGTTTTCTATCTACTCAGGACTGATAAAGCAGGAGCCACAGACTCCATTGGACAGCAGCACTATTTATGACTCCCCACCAGCTTGGCCATTGACAAGCCTGCCACTCCCTTTGCAATATGGAAGGGCAATATTTGTTTTTAACAATAAATGTTTTTCATTTTTATAATGTCATGGGCCAGTGCACTCTGTTTTTTCATTAACTGCTTGCCGACCGGCTCACGCCGATACACGTCGGCAGAAGGGCACATACAGGCAGATTAACGTACCTGTACATTTCCCCTTAAGAAGCGGTTTGCGGGTGCGTGCGCCTGCCACGACCTCTGAGTGTGATCGCGGGTCCCGCGGACTCGATGTCCGCGGGGATACCCACGATCGTCTCACGGAGAGGAAGAACGGGGAAATGCTGATGTAAACAAGCATTTCCCCGTTCTGCCTAGTGACAGGACACTGATCACCGCTCCCTGTAATCCTGTCGTGTCACACATAGTCACGGCCCCCCACAGTTAGAATCACTCCCTAGGACACACTTAACCCCTTCACTGCCCCCTAGTGGTTAACCCCTTCACTGCCAGTCACATTTACACAGTAATCAATGCATTTTTAATAGCACTGATCGCTGTATGTGAATGGTCCCAAAATTGCGCCAAAAGTGTCCGATCTGTCCGCCATAATGTCGTAGTTATGAAAAAAAATGCTGATTGCCGCCATTACTAGTAAAAAAAAAATATTAATAAAAATACCATAAAACTATCCCCTATTTTGTAGACGCTATAATTTTTGCGCAAACCAATCAATAATTGCTTATTGCGATTTCTTTTACCAAAATTATGCAGAAGAATACGTATCGGCCTAAACTGAGGAAAAAAATGTTTTTTTATATATTTTTTGGGGATATTTTTTATAGCAAAAAGTAAAAAATAATGCATTTTCTTCAAAATTGTCACTTTTTTTGTTTATAACGCAAAAATTAAAAACGACAGAGGTGATCCAATACCACCAAAAGAAAGCTCTATTTGTGGGGAAAAAGGACGTCGATTTTGTTTGGGAGCCATGTCGCACGACCGCGTAATTGTCAGTTAAAGCGACGCAGTGCCTAATCGCATAAAGTGCTCTGGTCTTTGGGCAGCCAAATGGTCCGCGGCTTAAGTGGTTAATATAGTGCAGTGATGGCGAACCTTGGCATCCCAGATGTTTTGGAACTACATTTCCCATGATGCTCAAGTACACTACAGAGCGCATGAGCATCATGGGAGATGTAGTTCCAAAACATCTGGGGTGCCAAGGTTCAACATCAGTGATATAGAGTCTCTTTTCACCCTTCATATTAAAACCCAGAAGAGTTATGCTATGACAGTGCTGATCTGATGGGAGTTCATACATTACTGTACACTACTGTATTAAAACTTAACAAAGTACAAAAAATATCTAATTTTAATGGTCTAAGGAGTTGGGAACTAATCTCCAAATCTTTTATCGTCTTTAGAACAATGCTGAGGTACTCGGAAAGCAGAAAGGTAAGTGGAAAGTGGAACAAATGCAAGGAAAGGTGATAATGAGGCTCTGAATGCAGATCTTCAACCTGTGAGAATGAGTCATTGGTTGAACCTATTGACATAGGCTTGGCAGCTAGCCATAAAGCCAGGAACCCCCAAGAAGTGGGGGCCACTCAACACAAGAAATGTCAAAAAAGCGGCAGTCTTCAAGAGCCCAAAAATCTTTAATAATACCACAAATAGCAATAGGGAAACAAAAGGCAGCCAATGCATTTCAGGGGCCAATGATCCCCCTTCACCTTAGCTTAAACGCAGAAAAATAATTGGACTCAACAGAGTTTCTGCATAAAAATGTTACTTCTGGCAAAAGAAATGATTTGCAAGTGATATTTCCTGTATTCGCAAGTGATTGTGGTGGTATTTGCAAGTGATTGTGCCAGTAACAATGGCCAAATGAAAATATGGGTACGAATGGGCAGCACAGTGGCTTAGTGGTTAGCACTTCTGCCTCCCAACAGCACTACTTGCATGTTCTCCCTGTGTTTATATAGGTTTTCTCTGAGTATTCTGGTTTCCTCATATACTCCATAGACATGCTCGTAAGTTAATTGGCTCCCGACTAAATTGGCCCTATTATGTGTATGTATGCATGTCTGGTGGGAACTTTAGTCTGTAAGCTTCTTGAGGGCAAGGACTGACGTGAATGTATTATATTTTTGGCGCTATATAAATACCTGTAAAAAAATTTAATGGACACAGTACAGGCAACAAAAATTTCTTTTCTTTACAAACTTTTTATACACTTAACCCTCCATATCACCCCATTTCAGATGATAATGTATACAAAGCTGATTCCTTTTAAAACTTATATTTCAGTTTTGGCTGGGTATTGAAGGGTTGCATCACTGGATTTTTATATCCTTTAATAACCCCCGAAGCAAGATTTCCCCACAAGTAGTTCTTGTTTGTCTAACCCTTGCCATCAGGCATCAATGGTGGGTTGGTGCTCTCATATTGCTCAGCTTACATAATAGAGAATCCAGCAGAGAAGAATGTCCTTTCTTGGCTTTGTAAAGGTCTCTGCAGTTAGATCTGAGAATTCTGCTGGGAATATCTTACTACTAGAGATATATGGAACCAGAATGTGATTTAAAAATTATATCCTGGCTTTGTATTGACAAGAAGCATCTTCAGCTGTTATTCGCATCATAGTGATGTCAGCAGAGCAGGTGCAGCATAAGCCACACAGAGGACTGGAGACACTAAAGGAGATGACATCTGACCTGGGTGTGTTTAGCAGTTTAACCAATAAAATGTTGATATTTAGATCCACAAGCCATTATATTATTGAGGAAGAGGAAGTTACACTATATGGAACCAATTGATCTGAGCCTTTTAGCAGTCTTCTTCCTTGCAAATGCTAGGGAACTAGGAATCCCAACATATCCTGCTTTTACCATCTAAAGTACCGTAAGTAATCTATATCCACCAGTACTTTGAGAGTCAATAGCTGGCAAGACTAATACATGTAGTTCCACACTAGGTGGTCTATATCCACCAGTACCTTGAGGGTCAATAACTGACAAGACTAATACCTGTATATATTTTTCATCTGACATAGGTACGCATATAGCATCCTGCACCTCATCCCAAAGGATCAAAAGTAGAAGGAGAATTGGGGTGGGATTATAATGGTGCCAACAGATAATAATAGAAACCAAGTATAGTTAAAATATAAAATTGATTATAGACATAATTTAAAAAAAATCGAATCAGATCATATCATTGTGTTTCATTGTACATTTCCATTTGGGTGGTCATGCAAGTAAAATTCAGGTTGTAAAGAGGTTATATGTTCGTGTTATATCCCGACATGTTTCGCCTATTGACTTCATCAGGTGATAAATGAACCACCCGGAAGACACAAAGAACCCAAAGAAACCACCAAAAAAAGGTTCACCTACATAGTCAGGCCCAAAGGGGAGAGGGGGCACCGTGCGGCCACAAAGAACACATAGCGACCAGGTTGAAAGGTATTGAAGGTGAACACAAGAGGGCGCCTGCAGATAGGTTAACTTATATCCAAACGGAATGGATTGGTTATTGCTAAGTTATTGCTTACAGACAGAAAAATATCATTTGCAGGTCACCCTTGATATCTGTTGACACCGTTATAATCCCACTAATACCTGTAGTTGACAATTGGTGGTCTATAGCCAACAGTACCTTGAGAGTCACTGACTGGCAGACTAATACTTGTAGTTCACAATAGGTGGTCTATATCAACCAGTACCTCAAGAGTCAGTGATTGGCAAGACCAATACGCGTAGTTCACAGTAGGTGGTCTATATCCACCAGTACCTTGAGAGTTAATAACTGGCATAACTAATACTTGTAGTTCACAATAGGTGGTCTATATCCACCAGTACCTTGAGGGTCAATGACTGGCAAGATTAATACTAGTATTTCACAATAAGTGGTCTATATCCACCAGTACCTTGAGGGTCAATGACTGGCAAGACTAGTGCCCCGTACACACGGTCGGATTTTCCGATGGAAAATGTCCGATCGGAGCGTGTTGGCGGAAATTCCGACCGTGTGTGGGCTCCATTGGACATTTTCCATCAGATTTTCCGACACACAAAGTTGGACAGCAGGAGATAAAATTTTCCGACAACAAAATCTGTTGTCGGAAATTCCGATCGTGTGTACACAAATCCGACGGACAAAGTGCCACGCATGCTCAGAATAAATAAAGAGATGAAAGCTATTGGCCACTGCCCCGTTTATAGTCCCGACGTACGTGTTTTACGTCACCGCGTTTAGAACGATCGGATTTTCCGACAACTTTGTGTGATTGTGTGTATGCAAGACAAGTTTGAGCCAACATCCGATGGAAAAAATCCTAGGATTTTGTTGTCGGAATGTCCGAACAAAGTCCGACCGTGTGTACAGGGCATAATACTTGCATTTTACAATAGGTAGTCTTTATCCACCAGTACCTTGAGGGTCAATGACTGGCAAGACTAATACTTGCACTTTACAATAGGTGGTCTATATTATCCACCAGTACCTTGAGGGTCAATGACTGGCAAGACTAATACTTGTAGTTCCACAATATCAAGCATGCCAGAGGTTGACATTTATATATATATATATATATATATATATATATATATATATATATATATATATATATATATATATATATATATATATATATTCCATAAGATAAATTATTTAAAATAGGATTTGAAGAACCTCTTACAATTATGATGATATTTGTTCAATGATACATGTTAACAGTGATATATGTGCAGGGTATGAATTTGTACATCTATAAATGCAGATACAAAACCCTATAAATAGCAATAATAATAATGTTTTAGGTTGCATACATAGCAGATTTTAGAATTATAGTGGCAACGCTCTTTGCTGTATTGTTTTTAACTATATATAGCTAATATAATATATGATAATAAAAATAATAACTGCTATTAATATTTAATTAGGGAATGTATAAACACTGACAGTTTATCTTAAACTGCAGTCCTAACTCAACAGCTATTCAGTCAAGCTATCTGTCCTAATCTATCTATCTATCTATCTATCTATCTATCTATCTATCTATCTATCTATCTATCTATCTATCTATCTATCTATCTATCTATCTATCTATCTATCTATCTATCTATCCCTCTGTATATATCTAATTTACCTCACCCAGTCCAGGCCGCTTAAGCATTACTGACAGGAATGAAAATCTATAAGCAAATGCGTGTTGTCTTTTCGGCTAAATATTGTGATTATTTTAGTGCACATCTCATTTTTCCTACGTCTCCCCTCTGTCAGCGAAGATGTGACGCTCCTCCATTTTGCCCATGTTCCTGAAGTAAAATGTGGATCATGTAATCAGGACTGTACTGGGGAGAAGCCTGGGTTAATTAGAGGCATCCTGTCAGGAATCAGCTCAAAATTGTGAGAGGCCTGTTTAAATATTAATGAACATGACATTTACAGTCAGATGTTTTCCTAAAGTAGAACACTTCTCCTCAGAGCTAGGTCAGCCTGCCACCCTGCTTCATAGCATTATGGTAATAGAATCATATATTATTTCTCTAACCATGTGGAATATTTTGCTGTATTATAACAGTATGTGTTCCTTGTAGCTTTTTGGGCTACTAATCATGGTGAAGAGAGAGAGATAGAGTAAAATATGTTAAGCCCCACAGGAGACAACATGGCTTCCACAGGCTCAGTACTCAAATGAAGGTTCCCGCTTTTATTTTTAGTCAAAGCTTACAGTACTAGTGTGACAAAAATAAACAGTTTATGTTTTTTTCCTTACATTCTAGGTGTACTACATCTTTCTCCTAGCAATTCAAATGCCATTTTTTAATAAAATCTTAAAAAAACTACTTTTTTTTTTTTTTTTAAATTAAGCGTCAAGGTATTTCAAAATTAGCCCTGGCACCCAGCAACAGCCCAGTAAACCCTGCAATATCCTGTCTGCCGAATTATGTATTTGGTGAATTATAACAGCAATATTACAAATGGATGGAGTCTGCGATCAGAGATATAGGCTAAATGTCACATTTAAGATATTGATAAATGTTACTCCAGTCAATATTTTGACTTTACATAAATAAAAAGACAGCACGGCTTTTAGGCACAGTAAATACAAGTGATTTTTCTTTAATTAAGGATACTAAATAGGGATTGTTCACGATGCATGGGCAAAGCCACATTTTTTTTTTTTTATTAGCATGGTTTATTAAGAGGCGTCACTCATGTACTAATGACTCCACGTCTAATAAATCTCCCCCAGCACTCCCCATATGGAAGATAGCAGGTGAGGTGTCAGGGACTGTGCTCTAGGGCTCAGTATTCTGCCTCCCTGTTAGCAGATGGGGCAGGAGGCAGGGAAAGGCTGTGTACCCCGGGTGTGAAGCTTCTTTGTGCTGTGTTGGGCATTGTTCTGCTGTGCAGAACAAATTGTACTTGCAAATCCACTATTCACAGGCCCCCACCAAGCCCTGGCTATTGCAAACAAGTAAAGGGCATGGGGGAGGTCAGCAATTGGTAACATGCTTTCTGTGCCTACTGTACTCTGTACAACACCTATCTTCTTAGAAATGCAATATATATTATATTATATTATATTATATTATATTATATTATATTAAATGCTACACGTCCTGTAAACTTCAGTACAAGTCACAATTCACATCTGGCATCCAAGCTGATCACATGCATACATTACAATAAAAAAAATTAACAAAAAGAAAGACAAAAAAAAACGATATAAAAATATTATTGAGTCATTAATCTAAACTATGGACATGCATATGTGAGGTTTTGAAATAAGTTCTATTAATAAAATAAAAATAAAGCTACATCTATATCACAGATAGATTTTCTAAAGGGTTACTTTTACAATAGATTAATGAACCCAAGCTAAAGATACCCAATCAGGTTATAGATAAAGAAAATCTTAAAGGGAGGTACACTAGGTTAGCATAAAAATTACTACCATAGTAAATCACCCTTTTATTTTTTTAAGATTCCAGCAACATGATTGGATCCAGAGTGGTAGCTGATTGTGAGTATTAAGGTCACAGTCCTGTCCATATCTCTCTAACTTACAAGATGGTGAACACAGCCAATTCCTGCATTACACCATGCACAGCTTCTAGGAATTATCAGCCCCAACAATGGCTAAGAACTTCAGGAATTCTACCACTTCAAAGCCATGGAGAACTGATAAACCCCGCTTCAAATGAAAAAAAAAAAAACAACAACATCAAGAACCTAAGACACATAAATCTACAACCCTATAAAGGAACTGCTGCAGATGCAGGGATCACTATTTCTGTCAATAAATTTACCACAGTTAATAAAATTGTAACCAAGATGAATTCTGATTAATATTATTTTCAAATGTCTTAGATGATGTTATTTTTTATGCCGAAGACTACTCCTTTTTTTTTTTTATAAAGCCTCTAATAAGAAATACCTTCCATTTTGTACAAGGTTTTGTTTTCATTTAATATAATATAGATTAAAAACTAATAAACATTAATAAAAAAAATTTAATTCCATGTGTCATCCTAAAAAGGTGCTTTAACATCAGAACATTCTGAAGTATATTAATGAATGTGATACTGAATAATGTAAAGACAAATAACAGTTAATAATAGTAATGTTTAATATACTATCTTGTAGAACACATAAAAGATTTCTGGTACAGAGCATTGGCCTGTCATATACATAATTGCTGCACCCTTATCGTTTCAATAAATTGCAATGAAGGTCTGTATACATTGAAAATGTGAAACAATTATATTCATTTATTATAAAATTAGTTTAATAAATGTACCCATTTCTCTTTTAAAAAATAAATATATATGCAGCTGGCAAATTAAATCCATTTATGATTCCCCCCCCCAACTGACATCGTTATCCCAATTTATTGTGAGCTTGTCTTAACAGGAGAGTTCATTTTTTCATGTGCTCGGGACAGTTTAAGAGGAAAATATGTTAAATAAATACACCGAGTCCTGAGCACAAATCAGGATAAATAAAATATTAATGGGCCTTTTAATTAAAAGATCTTTAATACACTGTATGAGCTAGAATGGGTATTAGTAAGTCTATGCACCCACCACTTCCTAACATCCCCCCTCCCTTCTCTTTCCACCTACTACTTCCAACAACGTTAAAGTGACATGTTCACATACAGGATTAACGCTGAAGTGCTTCACTTCACACAGCGGACATCAGCATAATATTAAGGGAAAAAATATAATGTAAATAAAATAAACTGCAACAGTAGTAGAATACGACTATCTATATGGTAACAATGTTAGTAAAATAACAAAAAAAGAATAAAAAAACTAAAAAACATAATAGTAACAATAATCATATAAATAATGATGCTAATAATAACAATGATAGCAGCAATAATAACAGTAAAAAAAAATTAGCGGAAGTAGTAGTAAATATTATTTTAAAATATAGTAGTAGTTATTATTATATTAATATAATAAATGATGATAAATAACTAGATATTCAAAGTTCACATACATTTGGAGGTATATTAGCACACAAAATAAAACATAGAGAATTATAGAATGATACATAATGTCACTATTGTATAGGTTACAATGGTAAAGAACTTGATGCCTACAACCACAGAACCTGCACCTTTTTTTTTTTTTTACCTGATCCCCTTGAAGTGATAGCAAAGTATGTCTATGTCTCCTTCTGGCAAGCAAGCTGGACTTTTTGGGGAGAACAAAAACACAATCTGGACTAAATCCTCCATCTGTATGAAACTTCTGGAGAGCATGGCACTCTCCACTTGAGCAGAAGAGAGTAAGGGACAGAAAAGAAAGAGGGGGGAGTAAAGGGAGTTAGACAAAAGGAACTCACAAGGCAGATCCGGTAAAATCTGGCATTCAGCAGCTGCTGTCCCGTGGCTCTCAAAGTGATGATGATCCCTCAATAGAGAAAGAACATTTTAAGGATAGCAGCGTACATGCAGCAGGTGCTTTCAGTACCCTGGAGAGTATCTCGATCTGCTAGGAGAAGCCAAACCTGGCCCAGGTGACAGGTGCTCTTTACTACCCATGTGTTACCTCGTCTCATTGTCAAAGCCGGTGACAGAAAAGTGCAGGCAGGGCTGAGACCCGTCCTTATATCCGAGCCCCCCGTCTACAGCACATGGCCTATCCACTCGTTGCTATAGCAATACCTCCACATGTTGCTGACAGCAATTGGCTGTGGAGGCCTTGCTGTTAATAGACCTTAGCTAGAGTGGAGATGTGAATGGGCATCTGCTTTGTCACTCATTTGAAAAGCTGTGCGTGGCTATTCTTTTTTTTCATTCTCTTTCAGTCTTTTTATTTAACATTTTCAGCCAGTGTGGCAGAAGAACATGATGGCAATTTGGAGAGTGAATGTAATAGAAATGGAGGGAAAATATCCCCTTCAGGGCCTCAGATAGGAAACTGTTATGGCCAATGTTAGGCCCACTGCAAGGCCAAGATATTGTCAGAATATGCAGAAATGTTATGGTACGCAGTAAAGGGATGATCTTATAATGCTGTAATCACTTTTCTCCTATAATAGAGACTTATTTTGTAACACGATGCAAAGCACTATGGGCTCAATTCACAAAGCTTTAACACAAATATCTCTGCTCCAGTGATGTGAAGTCAGTGAGAACATCCTTGCCAGTGCCAACATCATCCCCCCCTCCCGACTTCATCCAGATACAGGGTCTTGGTTGGCCAGCGTGGGATGACGGAACTCCCACGCATGTGAATGGGAGTTAATTCATCTTGGCACTGCGGCGTGTCAAGAATGTACACTGAGCTGAGCATGCAAGTCTGTAAACATTCTAAGGCCTCGTTCACATGGGAAATATCAATGAATACCCTGTGTGAGGGCCATGTTTACCCGCACGGGGATGAACAGGTATTCTGTGCATTCCCCCGAACAGGCTGTCCCCATTGATGTTAATAGGGACATAGTGGCTACACAGATACAGTGGCTGCTTCCAATATGATACCCTCGTGGGTGTGGTGCGTGTCCCCAAACTCACACTTTCTGAATTTGAGGCTGGCACTCGCACGGATGTCATATTGTGAACAGTGGCTAGTTGCTGTGTCCCAATTGACATCAATGTGGCTACCTGCATGGGGATGCACAGAACACAGTCCTCACACGGGCATTGATACACCCCATGTGAACGAGGTCTAAAGAAGATTGTGAACAGGCATATAACTTAGTCTCTCCTGCAATAAAGAGCCTGTTTGCAGTTTTTTTACTAATCAACATTAGTTCCATATTAACCACTACAATAAAGGGCACTTTAACCCCTTCCTGCCCAGGCCAATTTTCAGCTTTCAGTGCTGTCGCACTTTGAATGACATTTGTGCAATCATGCAGCACTACCCAAATTACATTTTTATCATTTTTTTTACGACAGATAGAGCTTTCTTTTGGTGGTTTCTGAAAAAAAACAACTTTTTTTAGTTTCTGTTATAAATATTTTGAAAAAAGTAATTTTTCTCCTTCACTGATGTGCACTAATGAGGCTGCTCTGATGGGTACTGATAATACGGCACTGACAGGCAAGGTTGATGGGCACTGATAGGCGGCAACAATGGGCACTGATAGGCAGCACTCATGAGCACTGATAAGGAGGCAGTGATAGGCGGCACTGATGGGCATTGATGTGGCTGCACTCATGATCAGTGCCCTGATTATCAGTGTAAATGTCCTCTGTCAGAATTGATGGTTACCGGCTCTCTTTTCCTCACACTGTGACAGGACGTGAGAAAAAGAATGCCGATAACCGGCAAGTTTGTTTACATGTGATCAGCTGTGATGGGACACAGGATGCCCTCCCACAACTGGACGAATGTGCTGTAGCTATCAGAAACCATGAACCAGACCGAGACAGAAGTACAGTAAAATTACACTAGTTTATTAATAAAAATAAAAAGGTATATAGAGTAAGCGTAGTCAAAGCATAGCCAGAGTCCAGTAACCGGATCGGGTAGTCAGCCAAGCCAGAGTTCAGTAACTAGATCGGGTAATCAGCCAGGCCAGAAGTAAGGGATCCAAGTAGAGGAACAGCAACGATACAGGTTAAGGAGCCAGAAGGGATGTCAGCAAAGCCAGTCTTTAAACAGGAACGCAGGAGATGTTAGCTTTGTGAATTGTGCCTCATATGCAAAATACTGTATATACTAACCAGTCAAAGTAGAACTTGCAGGCTTGCTAGAACAAAGCACAGCTACCCACAGGAACCACCTAGAACTCTTGCCACTTGACTTCAGCTTTATTTTTTGTAGTGCCTTAAGGAATTGTGATTTCAAATAAAATCTCATATAAGTGTTATTTAAAGTGTAATTTTCAATCATTTTAAAGTTGAACTAAAACCCATCAATTTAATTGTTTCCCAAAACAGTTACATTCAGAGCATGCTGTGAATGATTACTGTCACGGTTGCTCGTGCTCTCAATACTGTCACATCAAATGTGCAGGACCATGGAAATGGCAGATCAAACAGAGGCTAAGATGGCAGCTTTCTTTGCTGTAAAGGATAGGAGGGATAGGAGGATAGGAGTGTTTATTTCTGCTTTAAATCTGTAGCTGTCATTAAAAAAATCTCCGGTGATCCTCCCATGAAGGTCCTTGTTTAGGCACCATCTGTTTTTGGTTCAGACCATTTTGTCCCTATCGGCCAACTGTGCTCGTGCATTTTACATGACCATTATTCTGCCAGGGGAGCCGGTAAAATGACCCCTGCAGGTAAATAAAATACTCAGGTCTCATAATCAGCATGGCTGGAACCCAATATTTAAACTCCAAGCACTGGGTTCAGTACAGCACAATGAAGATGTGCTCAACAGTGCCTACTCCTTCCATTCAGGGTAGTGCCTGGTCAGCAGATACAGCAAAGTCTTCCACCTATGAGTTCCTTATTGGGTCATGTGACACGTCAAACGACCAATGCAGACAGCCACAAGGGAAGTCACTGACCACAACTCCCCAACACTAGTGATGGCAGAAAACCTGCTGCTCATCTGCTTGCACAGAGTTGCCACCTAAGTGGTCAAAACAGGGTGGAGACTGCAAGTGGCCTTTTCAACACACATTATACACTCATGGTCCACTATTATCACTATCAGGGGATCTGCCATGCAGCCATTGCTGGGGTGTATGCATAAAGACAGGAAGTGACTGCAAACAGGCTGTCACAAAGGATGAAAAAAAAGGTGAAAACAAGTATTTTGAATAAAAAAATATAAAGAGAAAACAAATCAGGGCAATATAAATAACCCTTTTCTATGGAAGCTGCTGAACACCAAGGGTCAATAATTCAAATCCCTGAGGCAAAAATATAAAAAGACAGTGCAGCGCTAAAAGAACAAGTCCGTAAATCAAAAACATGACAATCCATGAGGTCTTCAGTGACAATGCATGCAGGTGACTTCGTGGGAAAAACGGAACCTCCACCAATGATAAAAATGGTAGCTCATCTCACAGAATGGACCCTTTAATTACAGAGGGTCTGATACACTTTCCCACTCGGGGTATATGATGATGAATCAAAGATGCAGCAAGCCAATCTGGAACTTCCCCTCTTTGGGTGGTTCAAAATAAATACTTTCCACTCCAAAGCCACATAGATCATGCAAATATAAACAGTACATAGTGCTCTTTGCAGATATAAAGTATTTAATGGTACTAAAAACAGAATAAAACTTCCAAATATGGCACTTAAAACCAAGTGTGTTACGTCCCAGTGGGCGGGACTTCGTCAGCGGATCAAGTCCCGCCCACTGGGACGTAACACGTACGGATGGACGGAAGTCTCGTGACATCACCCGCGGCCATCGCAGACTCTGTTTACATTTATGCTGTTATACCAGGCACTTGGTTTTCAGTGCCATATTTGTAAGTTTTATTCTGTTTTTAGTACAATTACATACTTTATATCTGCGGAGAGCACTATGTTCTGTTTTATATTTGCATGATCTATGTGACTTTGGAGTGGAAAGTATTTATTTTGAACCGCCCAAAGAGGGGAAGTTACGGATTGGCTTGCTGCAGGTGAGCTGCCATTTTTATCATTGGTTCGTTTTCCCACAAAGTCACCTGCATGCATTGCCTGTAGTTCATCACTGAAGACCTCATGGATTGTCTTGTTTTGTGGATTTGATTTTTGATTTATGGACTTGTTCTTTTAGCGCTGCACTGTCTTTTTATATTTTTGCATAAAACAAAAGGTGTGCAATTCATATGGCCTGTACACATGATCCGAAAATCATATGAAAAATACCGCTTTCGAAGCGATCGTGCGATAATTGGATCGTTAGTACTGAGCTTTTGATAGCCGATCACGACAGTTCATCCGATATTATCCGATCCGACCAGCACAAAAATTATTCTTGTACAATACCAGATTGTACGATTTTCATTTAATCAGTACAGTTGTCGTCCGAAAATACAATACAATTACACTACAACACATGACATCACTTCCGATTTTTTATTTTGTCGTACGAGAAGTTTTCGTAACTTTAGTAAGTTCTTCATGTTCAATATATGACTAGCATGCAATAAAAAACAAATGATCTGTTGTACGATTTTCGGATCGTGTGTACGGGGTATAAAGGCCATTTACACCTTTAACCACTTCAGCCCCGGAAGGATTTACCCCCTTCCTGACCAGAGCGTTTTTTGCGATTCGGCACTGCGTCGCTTTAACTGACAATTGCGCAGTCATGCGACGTGGCTCCCAAACAAAATTTAAGTCCTTTTTTCCCCACAAATAGTGCTTTCTTTTGGTGGTATTTGATCGCCTCTGCGATTTTTATTTTTTGCACTATAAACAAAATAAGAGCGACAATTTTGAAAAAAACGCATTATTTTTTACATTTTGCTATAATAAATATCCCCCAAAAATATATAAAAAAACATTTTTTTTCTTCAGTTTAGGCCGATTGTATTCTTCTACATATCTTTGGTAAAAAAAAATCGCAATAAGCGTTTATTAATTGGTTCGCGCAAACGTTATAGTGTTTACTAAATAGGGGATAGTTTTATGGCATTTTTATTAATAATTTTTTTTTACTAGTAATGGCGGCGATCAGCGATTTTTATTGTGACTGCGACATTATGGCGGACATGACGGACATTTTTGACACATTTTTGGGACCATTGTCATTTATACAGCGATCAGTGTGATTAAAAATGCACTGATTACTGTGTAAATGACACTGGCAGTGAAGGGGTTAACCACTAGGGGGAGGGGAGGGGTTAAGTGTGTCCTAGGGAGTGATCCTAACTGTAGGGGGATGGGCTGTGTGGGTGACGTCACTGATCTCTGCTCCGATGACAGGGAGCAGAGATCGAGTGACACTTGTCACTAGGCAGAACGGGGAGATGCTGTTTACAACAGCATCTCCCCGTTCGTCCTCTCCGTGAGGCGATCGCGGGTATCCCCTGCGGCGATCGAGTCCGCGGGACCCACGACCCGACTCAGGGAGCTCCTGGCTGGCGCCGCCGGCGCGCACCCAATGGCACGGCGGGGAATTCAAATGGACGTACAGGTACGCCCATTTGCCCAGCCGTGCCATTCTGCTGACGTACATCGGCGTGCGCCGGTTGGGAAACGGTTAAGGTGCATTAATATACACTATATTGCAAAAAACGCACAAAAACAGTACATGCACATTTTTTAGCAACATGGTGGACCACAACACATGGCAGTATCTCAGGCCTGGTTCACACCTATGCAGGTTGAAGTTTGCATATTCCAGGTGCATTTTGCGTTTTCAATACATGTTTTTGGTCCATTGAAGTCTATCGAACCAAAGACACAACTTGCTGGTCCCTGGCTCTTTCCATAAAATGCACAGATGAGAACATGACCCATAGGAAACCATGTTAAATGGACTGTAGTGTGTTTCTGCAAAACTGAAAGCGCACTAAAAAATACATAGGTATGAACCAGGCCTTATTGTGTGTTGCTCAGGAGCATTTGGAAGGTGTGCTGGGGTGCCGTTAAGAATAAATGGCCCAGCAGTGCACCAACATGCAAAATTAGTGAATCCAGTCTTACAGTGAGTATGCTGCACAGAAGGACCCTTGCTCTGTGTGTAGAGACAGTGGGGGAGATTTACTAAAACTGGTGAACTCGGAATCTGGTTCAGCTGTGCATGGTAGCCAATCAGCTTCTAATTTCAGCTTGTTCAAATAAGCTTTGGCAATAAAACCTGGAAGCTGTCTGGTTTCTATGCACCAGATTTTGCATGTTCCAGTTTTAGTAAATCTCCCCCACTGGTCTTTCTGCCAGGTCCAACAGGCACCCTGCTGAGTGAAAGCTACCGCTCTTTAATGAACAAGGAACATTTTGCTGAATCTAAAGTTATAGGGTCCGACTTAGCATGTATTATCCAGGATGGTGACAACCATACCAAATCCTACTGAAAGCAATGACACATACAGTGGAACCTTGGATTACGAGCATAATCCGTTCCAGGAGAATGCTTGTAATCCAAAGCACTCGCATATCAAAGCGAGTTTCCCCATAGAAGTCAATGGAAAGGAAGATAATTTGTTCCGCATTGACTTCTATTGCATGCAATACCGCATGTGGCCAGAGGTGGGGGGGCACCGGAGAGCCTCGGAAATACTCAGGGACAGCTCAGCTGAACTCGGAAACCCTCGGAAAGGCTCAGAAACACTCGAGCGGCTTCGAACTGTTCCGAGTGTCACCGGCGCCCCCGCACCTCTGGCCAAATGCGGTACTGTACACCACATTAGCTTGAATTCTGCTCATTTTGCGAGGCAATACTCGCAAACCGAGTCAGGATTTTAAAAAAAAAGTTGCTCATCTTTCAAAACGCTTGTTAATTGCGTTACTCGTTAACCAAGGTTCCACTGTATATTTTGCATGTCGATTGTGAACTGCTGCATGTCAAAGCTCTCTTTATTTGTGGACAGACTGTTTTCACTTTCAATAAAAAATCATCTAATTCTAACTTGGAATAATCAGGTTTACTAAAGTAACATGATAGGACTATAATCTATTAATTATGATATATTTTCTTTTAACAAATATGCATTACATAGAAAAGTTTTGAAGCAGAATTAGCCAATAAGGGGAGTATGACCAATCCATATTATAATATTATACAACTCTATCATCTGCTACTGTATATTGTGAAAAAGATTGCATACAATAGAAGGCTAATAATATTTTGTTGCAAGAAAATAATATTGTCTAAGCTAAATGATAAACACAAGAATATATGAGCTATGCTTTAGAAAAAATAATTTAGAACTTAGTTCCTAGAAAGAGGTCACCTGTATTAAAGGGGACTAGTCACCAATGGGCACTTGTTCTTCAGGATTACCTGAGTTTTAAATATTTACTTGTACTTTCTCCCTGTCAGAGCAGGATTGTCGGGTTTAGTGCCAGTCTGTAAGAGCACCTTATACCCTATCTAAGCTCAGTGCTAATATCAAACATTCAACAACTGCCATATACAGAACAAAATGTGCTGTCAGTTTTACATTAAAGAACAGCCAGGCAAAGTGTCAAATGACAGTGTCTGTGTAAAGCCCAACCCAACCACCTCTACTCATTCACCTCTACTCCTTCTTCTATGGTTGCAACTGCAAAATACCAGGTTGTTCCGGATGAGAAGGCGTGTATGACCTCTTCCCATTAGGCCTAGCACTCACTCACCAGGCATGCCCACTGGCACAAAAAAGGGGCGACATCATCTTTCCCTCTGAGGTCCAACACCAACCTACGCTGGATATTTTGGTGGCTGGTGGTGGCATTCCCACTGCGCATGTGTGAGCTGTACTTTGATTTGTGAATGGTCCCACGGTCTTCTGAGACCTGTGATGTGTTCCAGAAGCCTGTGGGCAAAGAAGGGGGGGTGAACTTTTGGCAATCTGGCCGGAAGTGGGAGTGGGAACCTATCTAAAACAAAGTTCCAAATGGGGAGCAGAACTTCCCCTTTTGGATGAAGTCCCACTTTAATTTCTGCAGTATCTCTTGGACAAGAAGCCAAAAAAGCCAAAAAACGAAAAAACTGAGTTTTAAGCATTCCCTTCTCTATCCAAAACTAAAAATGTTTGACTTTACATACGGTACACTTTAAGACATGCTGCTGAGTTTTTAATTTAGTTTATATCAGGAATACAGCATATATCATGGAGGATTATTCAACAAAAGAAATGAGGCTTCAAGGTAAGGGGGAAATAGACAGGAACTGTCATCAAAATATATAAATAAATAAAAACAGCCAGGATGATTTGATTAATTTTGATTTGATTAGTTTTAAATACCAAAAATACCTAATGGTTATATCAGATTCAAACAGTAGCCCCTATGTTTCTGCACAGTATTTATGTGTTCTCGGCTGGCATTGGAATGAGTGTTACAAGGGAAGGAACAAGTCCACCTGTCTTTCACTCTGCTACAGCTGCAGAGCCTGTTGGATCTCACTTGCTGTCAGCTGTATGACGTCATCTTTTGTGGGCACTGGGTATAAAAGCCTATATACACTAACAGCACTCGAAAAAGAGAATGCTGATTGACAGCTAGGCTCTTTTCGCTTCAGCAGTCACCTTCAATTTCCACCTGTCTTGAGTAAACGTGCAATTATATCTCTTCTTTCCAATCCAGGCAGTGGACATGTGAATGTAGCTTGATGTCTGGCTATTATTTGCCTCTAGCCAAAATGCTGCCAGTCTGCCCTTGCACCAGGCTAAGTACAATGGAGTAATAATGAGTCTGACACTTTAGGACACATAGGGATTATTTTTACAGCAGAGAGCTAACAGCCTGTTAACAAACCACCAGAGTCCAGTAAAGAGGGAGGGCAAATGAGTTTGGCTCGGCTACCCTTCTCCCTGTGCCATATGTCAAGCACAAACGTTCCATTTATGCCACTAAATTGACCTAAGAACCATAGTAAATGTTGCCAATTTACAGTATCAAGCAATTGTGCCTTCATTGCTGCCTTAATGAGCTGAAAAGGGAGGAAGTCAGGTACACGCTATATGGAACGTGCCCTTCACTTACCTTGTCTTTTCTGAAGCATCATACTGTTTATCCCTGAACTGAAAACATTCTATCAGCTGAACTCACAAAGACAGACCTTCAAACACTTTGGAAACATTACAAGAAAGAATGACTAAAGGAGGCTTGCACGCAGGACAATATTATTGAGTCTTTCTTTGCATGAAGCATTCTCACTGGTGCACCTCCAGAAGGTCAGAAATGGCGTCACAAGGGATCTGCACATTTGGAAAGGTATGGTAGAATTTCAGCTAATTGTCTTTTAGCACGGAATAACATTTTTTTTATTGCTATCTGTGCTATCACTGGGGAGATTTATCTTCACTTTCTATTTCACAGTTTCAACAGTAAGTAGTGATAAAGGGAGGTGAAACTTTGACAGCTGTCACAAGAACAGATGTCAAAACAAGAACAAGATATCACTCATACATTACTTCTCGTGACAACCGTAAAATTCTGGATGTGTCTGTTCCAGTGACAATGGCCACCAAGAATAGTAATTAAGGTAGGTCTTCCCAATGGGGAACAAAAGACAATAAAAACCTGAAAACGGTACTAAGCCTTCCCTACTCTTTACAAAGCTAGACTGATTTTCAAGCCATCTATTTGACTTCTCATAATGATAACTTGGTGCCAACTCATAGGCAGGGACACCAATGCGTTGATTTACTTAAGCTTAATAGGCTGTTCATTTTGCAAGGGAATTTTCCCCAGAGTTTAGGTAATGTGAAGGTAGGTGACAATTCTGTCTGCAAAGAATACCCTCAGGTGCAAGGAAAAAAAATGCATTTTGCTTGCAAATGATTGGATGATGCAAGTCAGCAAAGCTTCACCTCAATCACTAAGCTCTGCAGAAAATTCCCTTGTAAAACTTCCCATGCAAAATGAACCACTTGCTGACCAGCGATGTACCAGTACGCTGCTGGATTGAAAGGGTGATGTCTCTCCCACCATAGCACCATATAACAATATGGTGTGACCAAATCCCCATATTTTTGATAATGTCTTTTTGAAAATGTTTAGGTGTTTTTAAACTAGCCTTGCTGGAGGTGATTTTTTTTTGAATGTGTGCGCTGTAAAATTTTCTTCTACTGTATGGTCTTATGGCGTCACCAGCTTTAATAAGAGGGTGTGCACCCCACATATCTTGTTTGTTTATTGTATGGATTCTGACCAAATCCTTTTGGGATAGGAACACCCCACTCCCTCATTAAGTACCTCTCATTAGTGTCCACTTGTGTCATGGGTGGAGACCTCAAGATTCTCCCATTTAGAAGAGTGTATTGCTCTAATGGTTCAGAGAAGCAGGATCTCCCAATCCATGGATAGTGTAGGACCCACTAATCATGGGGTACTTTGTCGCAGTAAGTGGGCTTAGCACCATATAGCAATATGGTGTGACCAAATCCCCATATTTTTGATAATGTCTTTTTGAAAATGTTAAGTGTTTTTAAACTAGCCTTGCTGAAGGGTGAATTTTTTTTTTGCATGTGTGCACTGTAAAATTTTCTTCTACTGTATGGTCTTATGGCTGCACCATCTTTAATGAGAGGGTGTGCCCCCCAAATATCTTGTTTGTTTCTCCCATCATCCAACCTTAGGTATCTATTTACTCGGTGTAACATCATCTTTTATATTGTACCAAATAATTGGGTATTATATTGTATTTTTCTGCATTTAAATTCACTAAAGTGTATTTCTTCCCAAAAAAAAATCTATTTGAAAAACCGCTGAGCAAATATCATGTGACATAAAAAAAATTGCAACACGCACCATTTTATTCTCTAAGGCCCTGGGCCAACACACATATACATCTATATATATATATATATATATATATATATATATATATATATATATATATATATATATAATGTTTGGGGGTTCTAAGTAATTTTCTAGAAAAAAAATGCTGATTTTTACACTTATGTGAGAAGTTTTAGAATAGGCCTGGGGGTCAAGTGGTTAACATTCTATTTGGCTTTGGACATTTACCCCCAATTGTTCTTGTCCAGTAGTGCAGGTGCATTATTTCATTTGTTGAAGTTTGTTAAGCCCTGGTTCACACTGATGCGAATATGATGTGGTTCAGATGCGTTCCAGAATGCATAGATTCACATGTCAAGTGAAATAACATTGTTTTCAATGAAGGCGGTTCACATCTATGTGGTGCAATTCTGATGTGATTAAAAAAAAGGGTTTTGTGAGTGTAGAGTACGATTTTAAGCTCCATAGACTATTAAAATCGCATTACAATAGCATCTGTCAACCACTTATCACACCGCAAATTCGCACTCCAAACCGCATGAAAATCCCACTACACCGCGATGCATCCTGTAGGGATTTATACTGTAGATGTTCCTGATCAGAGGCCAAACTTTTCCATTTTCACGTTGAATATAAATATGGGTTTGCTTGGGGTCTGTAAGATAACTTTTAGTTTTCACTTTTGTCTGTAATCTGTTGGTCTGAGAACCCATGCTTGTGATTCAGGAGATGAGATCCCAAACCCATCCATTGCAAGTTTTTTTTTAAGCTCTCTCACACATACAGAAAAATTTATGTGAAAAATAATCAGTGCTAAAAAGTTTCTTCCCGCAATTTGAATTAGTAGCACATGAATCAGAAGAATAGGATGCTAAAGTGTAATTGTGGGAAAATAGATAGGTTACAGACAAGTACTCCTCACTTAACGATCAGGTTCCGTTCCAACGACCAGGTCGTTAAACGAATTGGTAGTTAAACGAGGAGTTACAAGTAATCAATATTTTAAGCATTCTTAAATACTGCACTGTATTGTGAAAAAAAAGGTCTAAACACAAAACTTCGGCTCAATAACGTTGTTTTAATTTGCATAAATACAAGACACAAACGAAAATTCTGTACTGTACTGTACAATACAATGATGCATAGCGCGTCGTTCGGGTGGGGAAAGCTGGTTGCAAGACTGGGTCATTTAAAAAGGTAAGTCGTTAAATGAGGAATATCTGTAGTAGGTTGCCATAAATAGGTGTAATGTGTAGTAATGTATTAAAGGCTGTTTTATTTATAGCCCAACACCAGCCAAAACTTATTTTAGGCTTGGACAGAGTAGGGAGGGGGTTAGAACCTTTGTCAGATTTTTACTGCTGTTTGCTTCTGGGAATAATTACCCTTACTTCCTGAAGGTATGGGAATTGATAAAAAAATCTCTCTGGCGGAGAAATTGATAAGAACAAAAACATTTTGCAGCAGATTGGGGAAGAGTAGGAACTTCTAAAAATCTTTTTTATTGCTACGTGTACCTTGATGCCCTGGTGGCACCTGCACCCCCCCCCCCCCCATTTATTGCATCTGTGTCACGGAGACAGGAAGCAAGAAAAAATGGCACCAGTAAGAACGCAGAAAGCAATTTAAAGCTGGCAGAAATGTTGGCTCTAAAGACTGACATAGGTGGCTCCAATTTTGTCCTGTTTCTGCTGAACTGGATGACATTTGAGCCGTGAGTGACCCTGTCAGCACCACCTGGCTTGACAAAAATCGATTCTGCAATCGACTTTTGCCAAAAGAGCTGGGTGGAAAATGGTTATTACATATTTACAAATACATATTTAGTAATGTAAGTACAGGCTAGAACCCATGTCAGTTTAGTATTGCTGTCTGTGTCACCGTTGGAGATTTTCCCTCACTTCCTGTTTCGTAAAAGTACTGACTTTAGAACAGTAAGCCTCGGTTCACACCAGAGGCGGCACGACCTGCACACGACTGCCGGGGCAACTTGCAAGACGACTTCTGTATAGAAGTCTATGCAAGTCGCCCCCAAAGTAGTACAGGAACCTTTCTTCTAAGTCGGAGCGACTTGCGTCGCTCCGATTAGAACGGCTCCATTGTACAGAACGGGAGGCGACTTGTCAGGCGGCTAGGTCGCCTGACAAGTCGCCCCCGTGTGAACCGGCTCTAAGGGAGGCAGAATCCATTAGAGCACTAGCTAACAGTAAAAACCCAACCAAAGTCCCGATCCTTCCCCTTGCTATAGAAATTGCACTTACACTGTATAGATTAAAGTGGTTGTAAAGTCACAAGGTTTTTTTACCTTCATGCATTCTGTGTACAGCAGCCCCCCCCAGCCCCCTAATACTTTTTTTTATTATTTTCAATAAACAAGTATAGTATACAATAAAACAGAAACATTAGGGACCTCCCACCACAATACGGTAAGTCATCCCAAAAACTAGCCCCCCTAATATTTACCTGAGCCCCCTCAAGAGCCTTGCCTTGGGGCTCGCACTCTTGATTGGCTTTAGCAGCAACAGGAGCCAATGCTGCTTTCAATCACAGCCAGTGAGCCAATCAGGAGAAGGAGGGGGCGAGGCCAAGCCGCAGCTCCATGTGTGAATGGACACAGAGTAGCAGCTTGGGACCATGCCTGCTTGGGTGCATCTACAGCAAGTTGCTTGCTGTGGGGGCACCAGGCAGGAGGGAGGGACCAGGAGCGTCGTCATGGGACCTGAGAAGAGGAGGATCCGGGCTGCTCTGTGCAAAACCACTGCACAGAGCAGGTAAGTATAACATGTTTGTTATTTTAGAAAAAAACAAGACTTTAATATCACTTTAATGGCACTGAAACCACAGCTTAACATTACTTGTTCAAAAGATCTACATAGTTCTAAAACCATTAACATATTTATCATATTACTACCAAACCACTCCCACATAACATAAGGCTTCAAGATGAAGCTTGGGGAGAATACTCTTTGAAGGAGACCTGTAAATTGCCTTCCAACTTCATAAGGAGATGAGATAGAAGGACATCTTTTTCCATGGGTATGAAGGCAAGAGCCATACCTCATCCTACATGTACAGCAAATAATTGCGTAAATCGAAAAGTCTTTTTTTTTCTAGCCATCACTCCTACATTATAATGACTTTACAAAATAATAAATCCAATAATATGGATGTTTAATGAAAGGTTTAGTGCAGAACACTTTTGATAAATAGTACATTTTATATGGAAGTCTATCTATCAAAACAAAATGAGGGACAGAGGGATTTGGTTGCAAAGAGGGACAGTCCCTCAAATTCAGGTACAGTTGGGATCTATTCTGTAATGCGAAACTCAATAACCTGCTCCATTGCACCTTCTGAAAATAGTGTTTTCCATGCTGATCCAATACTTTCCAGATCACTGACTCTGCATTCTTGTTCTAGATCAGTATTAAGTTCTAGACGCCTAAGTGAGCTAGGCAGCAAAATTATTCTCCAAAAGATGTCAGCATTGAAAGATTTCTTTAACTGATTTGGTCTAACAAACATGGATCCACATTTGGCAAATTCAGACATTCGCTATATAGGCTGCAATTTAGTGTGAAAACTCTGAAAAACCGGGCCCCTTGCGTGTCACTAGTGCTGGGTAACATGATGAAATCCTCCAGATACAAATGATATTATGTGGCAGTGTTACTAGTTACACTCACAAACAGTGGAATATATTAACTGAGCAAGACAGTTGACAATTGACAGGTGTCAATATATTCATTGGTGTTACATATAAAATGTACAACTGTATTGTGTTACCTCTCTGCATTCACTATGCATAGATACAGCAGTTTCATTATAAAAGATTAGCTACAATCCACTTTTTTTTCTTTTTTTTTTTTTTTTTTTTTTGATGGAGTGGATTGCACTGAGAACTGTTTCTTCTAGTAAAAGGGGGTGTAAAAACAGTTTAATAGATTCAACCACTGTAGAAATCTCTTATTAGGAAAAGATAATCTCCAGCCCAGAGTTAAGCAAGGCTTTGTACAATCCACCTGGTTGATTGGATCTTAGAGGATCACCAGATGACCTAACCTGCATTAAACCTATTGTTTATTTTAAACAGTAAAAACAACATAAGTTTCAGTAATCCTATAACAATAGGTTTATGAACAATGTAAACATTTGACTTTGCAAAATTTAAATTTTTGAACAACAGAAATCTTCTCTACACTTACATTACAATCTAATGCCTGGTACACACACAAATGATCGTCCATGTTCTTTTGCATGTTAGTCTCATATCGAAAAAAAAAAGAAGTTACTAAAGTTATAAAAATTTTCGTGCAACAGAATAAAAATTTGGTAGTGATGTAATGTATTGCATTGTATTTGTATTGTATTTTCGGACGACGACTGTACTGATTAAATGGAAATTGTACGATCTGGTATCATACGAGAAAAAATTCTGTGTTTGTCCCTTCAGATAATATAACCGATGAACTGTTGTGATTGGCTCTCAAAAGCTCTGTACTAACTATCAGATTATCATACGATCGCTTCGAAAGTGGTATTTTTTGTACAATTTTCTGATCATGTGTACGGGCCTTCAACTTATTTAAGAGCGCAATTGGATACAGGGACAAAAATAGAGATGAGTAAACCATAAATCAACACTCAATGGGGGTTATTTACCAAAGGCAAATCCACTTTGTACTGCAAGTGGAAACTACAAGTGCAAAGTGCACTTGAAATTGCACTGAAAGTGAACTTGGAAGTGCAGTCACTGTAGATCGGAGGGGGACATGCAAGGAAAATAAAAAAACAGCATTTTCGCTTGCACATGATTGGATAATGAAATCAGCAGAGCTTCCCCTCATTTCAGATCTACCCCTCAGATTTACAGCAACTGCACTTCCAAGTGCACTTTGTACTTGTAGCTTGCACTTGTAGAGCAAAGTGGATTTGCCTTTCGTAAATAACCCCCAATGCAGATCTCAACAATCCACTGAATGTGAATAGCTGCAAATCTTTTCTGGTCTACAGCAAAAAGTTTGCATCAATTTCAGTTAGTGACCTCAAGTTGGGTCATCCATGCTTCTTTTCATGTCCTCTACTCGTCCTCAGTGTTTTACTTCCCACTCCTGAAGTCAATTAGGAAGTGCTTTGTGCTCAGTAGGGATGAGCGGCAAAATTCATCCAATTTAATTTCACAGCAAAATTGAGCCCTAATTTCACTACATAGACTCCACCTTTAAGAAAAACTTCCAATGTAATTTTGCAAGCCTGGTGATGCTTCTCAAGCCACATCTAGCAAACCAAATTTCAAAGCAAAGCAAAATTTCTCAGTTGCGTTCATGCTTAGTCCTCAGACAAAACCATTATATGAAAGCATTGCAGGGGGCGCCCTCACCCTGGACACTTCTTCTTATTGATCT
The DNA here is from genome assembly GCA_037952925.1 of Lithobates clamitans. NCBI lineage: Eukaryota > Metazoa > Chordata > Amphibia > Anura > Ranidae > Lithobates > Lithobates clamitans. Next base: position 8,003,187 of record JBBGZY010000757.1, on the reverse strand, counting down.
CAATGTTACTTTTAGTTGTGAAGTCTCTCAGTGAGTCAGATTAAAGTGATTGTAAAGTATATATTTTTTTAAATTACAAATAACAAACATGTTATACTTATCTGCCTTGTGCAGTGGATTTGCACAGAGCAGCCTGGATCCTCCTCATCTCGGGTCCCTCTTCGCCGCTTCTGACCCCTCCCTCCTGTTGGGTGCCCCCACAGCAAGCAGCTTGCTATGGGGAACCCGAGCCGAGTCACAGCTCCCTGTGTCCATTCATACATGGAGCTCCGCCCTCGCCGCCTGGCTGACTGACTTTAATTGACAGCAGCAGGAGCCAATGGCACGTAAAATGTACATGACAAACTGTAAATTATGCAAATATGTTTCTTTTACAAGTTCCAGTTATGTAGGTTTTTCCCAAAAGTTTTACATTGAAGCAGGCCAAAAAAAAGTGGGGGAAATAATTATTTGATCCCCTGCAGATTTTGTAAGTTTGCCCACTTACAAAGAAATGAAGGGTCTATAATTGTTATCATAGGTGTATTTAAATGATAGAGACAGAATATCAACCAAAAATCCAGAAAAAACACATACAAATGTGTATGTGGCTTGGCGCATGGCCCCGCCCGCGCACCCTGCTCCCATGGGTGAGTGGGGGAACGCACACCAGCCCAGCATGGCACCATGCACCACTGGTCAGCGTGACGGCAGGGCTAATCCCCCCTATGGGGTCCCTAAGATGTGCAGCCCCAGGGAGTTTTGTCACCCTGATACGCTCTTTGCTAGCAGGGGGTTATCTACCTCCTTCCATGGGACGCTTTAGCCCATATCCTCTCTTGTGAGTAAAGTAGGGACACAACTCTTTTTAATTGTTTTGTAATGAAGCATATGGGTCTTGCATAGAGTCATTTGTTGCTGGATACAAAGTAATGATAGGAATGCTTTATTTTGATTAATAAATCCTTTTTACATATATTCTTTGAACTCTATAGATAAAGCTTTACCTCCATGCTATGCTGATTGCAGCAACTATGTGACATAAACATATTGCAGGTCATTTGCTATAAAAGCTGCATATCTCACTACACCAGTGGCTAAAACCCCCCCCCCCCCCCCCTTCCACCTACTGCTGACTTAATATATTTCATAAGTAGCATTTTTTGTTCTTTTTTTACAGCTTAATTGTTGTTTAACATAATTTATATATATATATATATATATATATATATATATATATATATATATATATATATATGCTTCTTTGTTCAGAAGCCATACCACTCCGGTCTGGAGGACTCTGTCCGCTGTACATCAGCCCTGCTGAACTGTTCCACTTTCTGAACTCGCTGGGTGTCCTTAATTAGAGCCCTGGTGATGGTGAGTGGTTCTTTTGGCACATGGGTTACCCTTGGTTGGATTTGGCTGTTTTTAAAATTTCTAAACCTGTGTGGCGAATATGCGATTTTTCATCATCAACATGTAAGTCTGTCCTTCTCCTTTGGTTTCCATAATAGACAAATGCTATTTTGTTTTTGCCCTGCATTGTTTTAAACCTTATCTATTTGCATTTATAGCATGAATGTCTGCATCTATTGATACGCCCCTGAAGAAGGAAGTCATTTCTGAAACGCGTTGGGTATGAAGCCTGCATTCTATATTGCAGTGTCTCAGGACCCTCATAACATCCAGTCATTATGTCATGTTGTCATGTAATTATATTAGCCACTTCTTTTTGCAGAAAGTACCTGTATGTCATGTATTTTTTGTAATCATTTATAGCAAAATAAATTTCTATTTTTATATATAATACATATTTTGTTTGTGGTTGTTCTATCACCACTGGGGCCTTTAAAATCCCATAAGGGGGAATCCTGTTCTTTGTATTTTGTCAATTTAAGAAGGTGCCCCTAATAAAAGACACCTGTCCACAGAATTGGGAAGGCTGCCCCCTTACACTGGTGATCAGTGGGAGGAAGAATGCCTCTTACATTGGTGGTTGTGGGAAAAGAAGGCCCCTTTACATTGGTAGTTAGTAGGAGATAGGAAGCCCCTTTACATTGGTGGTTAGTAGGAGATAGGAGGCTCCCTTACATTGGTGGTCAGTGGGATATTCCCTTACGTTTGTAGTGAGTGGTAGAATAGAAGGAGAAGAAATGGAAACAGTGACAGATTTTATCTTCCTAGGCACCAAGATCACTGCAGACGGTGACTGTAGCCATAAAATTAAGAGACTGGAAGGAAAGCAATGTCAAACCTAAACAACATTATAGAAAGCAGAGACATCACTCTACTGACAAAGTGCCATATAGTCAAAGCTATGGTATTCCCAGTAGTAACCTATGGCTGTGAAAATTGGACCATAAGGAAGGCTGAATGCTGAAGAATTGATGCTTTTGAACTATGGTGTTGGAGAAGACTTATGAAAGTCCCTTTGGACAGCAAGAAAATTAAATCAGTCAATCTTGAAGGAAATCAACCCTAAATATTCACTGGAAGAACAGATCCTGAAGCTGAAACTCGAATACTCTGACCACCTGATGCAAAGAGAGGACTCATTGGAAAAGACCCTGATGCTGGGAAACATGGAAGGAAAAAGGAGAAGAGGACTACAGGAAACAAGATGGATAGATAGCATCATCGAAACAACAAACATGAAGTTAAGCAAACTCCGAGAGGCAGTGGGGGACAGAAAAGCCTGGCACGCTATGGTCCATGAGGTCAGGAAGAGCCGGACATGACTAAACGACTGATCAACAACAACAATTCCTTGGAACCAATGGCTGCAAGCGATGATCAGTGTGTTCTGGATGATCAGTGTGTTCAGAACACAATAGCTCAGCGGGGAAGATCGTTGTACTAACATTGCTTGCGTTATTATGACAATCTGTATGTTTTCTTTTTCATTCAGGCCACTGGGGTGAACAAAAAAACAAAAAACCTATAGTGTATACCCAGCTTAAGTCCCTGCCAGATCACGCCCTTGATTGGCTATTATTTTTAAAACTGCTAAAAATATCAGCTTGTTTCAAAGCTGAACTCCAGGCAAGCAGCACACACAGTCCTGGCCGGCAGGCCAGAAGATCTAATTATCCTCTGCTGCAGTTCTGCAACACTAATGCCCCGTACACAGAGTCGGACTTTGTTCGGACATTCCGACAACAAAATCCTAGGATTTTTTCCGACGGATGTTGGCTCAAACTTGTCTTGCATACACACGGTCACACAAAGTTGACGGAAAATCCGATCATTCTGAACGCGAAAACAGTGATAATAAATTAGAATCACTTGCAGAATTGAGCGATAGTGATTTGTGGGGAAATTCGTCATCAAAAACTGAAAGTAACGACAGCGATAATTCTGCAACTGAGCAAATTTCAGTGTTTTTGATTTGATTACATTATTGAATCATTTTTATTATTATTATTATATTATTATTTCTTATAATTATTTATAGTTATTTATTATATTATAATTTATGATTTAGTGTTTCAAACTTTATCATACCCAGGATGTCTACTAGATTCTTGTTTGGACAGATTTAAGTCTGTTATTCCTAAGAATTACAGGCCTACAATATAAAACGCCAAATTTCCATGCAAAATAATTGTACCGCTTTCAGCACCAAAAATCTAAAATAATCATACCGCCAGGGAGGTTGAAGCCATCCCAGTCTTATGCCCCGTACACACGGTCGGACTATGTTCGGACATTCCGACAACAAAATCCTAGGATTTTTTCCGACGGATGTTGGCTCAAACTTGTCTTGCATACATACGGTCACACAAAGTTGTCGGAAAATCTGATCGTTCTGAATGCGGTGACGTAAAACACGTACGTCGGGACTGTAAACGGGGCAGTGGCCAATAGCTTTCATCTCTTTATTTATTCTGAGCATGCGTGGCACTTTGTCCGTCGGATTTGTGTACACACGATCGGAATTTCCGACAACGGATTTTGTTGTCGGAAAACTTTATAGCCTGCTCTCAAACTTTGTGTGTCGGAAAATTCGATGGAAAATGTGTGATGGAGCCCACACACGGTCGGAAATTTCAACAAGGTCCTATCACACATTTTCCGTCGGAAAATCCGACCGTGTGTACGGGGCATTAGAGGGTCTCCTTACACCATGGGTGCTCAATCTGTGGCCCTCCAGCAGTTGCAGAACTACAAGTCCCATGAGGCATTGCAAGGCTGAAAGTGACAAGTATGACTCCCAAAGTCAGAGGAATGATGGGACTTGTAGTTCCACGACAGCTGGAGGGCCACAGGTTGAGCACCCATGCCTTACTTCCTACCCTGTGACAGGCCAGTGAAGGAGAAGCAGACTGACAAGCTCATCTCTTTATCATTCTGCTCTTTTTCTTCTATCAGCATGCTCCTTGTGCTGCAGCACAACTGATTGGTCTCTGTTAGACTTCTATCCCCCTTGTGCCTTTTATATCTGCCCAGAGTTCAGCTTTAACTCAGACAATTCTCTTTCCAAGCATCATCCCTTTGAACAGATCACCCAGCTTATTCCAGCACAGAACGTTCATGTGTCTGGCACTCCAATTATCGCAATGTTCATATCATTGTCAAAAAACTGCATAGCGCCTACGGTCCCCAAAATTAGTTTTGGAAAAAAAAAAAATGTAAGTATACATGCTGTGGTATAATAATCTGTTATTACCCATTATTGATTGGGGTATTAAATGTTACACACGATATTAGGTTTTATATATTTCTTACAATCCTTAATGAATTACTGACTGCAATGCATAACAATTTACCATTAATACACTCTAAAAAGGGGTAGAATGAAGCATAAGCTGAAATTAAATGATAGCAAAATAGAGAAAGTGAGCCCCTAAGCTTCTTCCTTGAAGACAGCAGCATGGAGAACGAGGCTGGCAAGGAAGGTGAGAACCCTTTGTTCCTCTCTGGCTTGGGAAGAGGGGTCTCAAGATTGATCTTGCAAGCTAGAGATATACAATGAAGCTTGTGCTGCTCCATCCACAGGCTCCACAGGATTCTCTCCCATCTCTGCCTCCCTGCTGAGACTGTATAAGCCTCTTTCCCCTTTTATCAAGAGAAAGAGATTTGTGTCCAGCATCCTCTGCACAGTGTTAGTGGAAAGAAAAAGAATCAATAGGCAGTTCACTTAATTGGATTATTGAATATGTAAATGTTTTAACCCTATTTGCTCTAAAGGAGAGGAAATGAAGATTTTACAGACAGCACAGAATACTTCACTATATACCTAAACCATGATCAGAATATATTCATTAAATGTGCGGTGGACAGTAATTGCACAGTGCATTTAATTGGTAATATATTAGTTATTTTACATACTTGCATTTCATTAAATCTCTTTTCACGGAGCTACGCTAAGATCACACGATTCTGCACTAAATTCTTTATGGTAATTTAAATTTATTATTTGTTGGGCTAGCCTAAGGCTGAGAAAGCTGGTAAAAGCTTAGTATAGTTTTGGTGTAAGTATGTAACAGACTGTAACCCACTGGATCCCACCACACTCTATCAAGCGTATTGAGCAATCTCTCTTTTTTTTTTAACAGCTTCAGCCCCGGCAGATTTTACCCCCTTCCTGACCAGAGCACTATTTGCGATTCGGCACTGCGTCGCTTTAACTGACAATTGCGCAGTCGTGCGACGTTGCACCCAAACAAAATTGACGTCTTTTTTTCCCCCACAAAATGAGCTTTCTTTTGGTGGTATTTGATCACCTCTGCGTTTTTTATTTTTTGCGCTATAAACAAAAAATAGAGCGACAATTTTGAAAAAAAACGCATTATTTTTTACTTTTTGCTATAATAAATACCCCCCAAAAATATATAAAAAAAGCTATTTTTTTTTAGTTCAGGCCGATATGTATTCTTCTACATATTTTTGGTAAAAAAAAATTGCAATAAGTGTATATTGATTGGTTTGCGCAAAAGCTATAGCGTCTACAAAATAGGGCATAGTTTTATGGCATTTTTATTATAATTTTTTTTTACTAGTAATGGCGGCGATCTGCAATTTTTATCGGGAGTACGACATTATGGCGGTGAAGGGGTTAACCACTAGGGGGCAATCAAGGGGTTAATATGTTCCCTAGTGTGTGTTCTAACTGAAGGGGGGAGGGGACTGTACAGGGGAGATGACAGATCGCTGTTCATACTCTGTATGAACAGACGATCTGTCCATTCTCCCCTCAGAGAACCGGAAACTGTGTGTTTACACACACAGATCCTGGTTCTCCGTGTGCCCCGAGCGATCGCGGGAGCCCGGCAGTGATCGCAACTGCCAGGCACTTGCATCAGCTCAGTGGGCGAGCAGCCTCCTTGTGGCCACAGGGCGAAGCCACGTTACATAACGTTGTTTCGCCCAGCCGTGCCATTCTGCCACAGTACAACTGCGGCAGATGGTCGGCAAGTGGTTAAAGACATAAAAGTGATTAAAAAGGCAGAAGTTTTTTTTATCTTAATGCATTCTAAGCATGTTGCACATGAGACTCGACTGTCCGGGACTCTCCCTCCTCATTGGCTGAGACAGCAGTGTGGCATCATTGGCTTCTGCTGCTGTCAGTCAGTGAGCCAATGAGGAAAGAAAAGGGGCAGGGCCGGGTCCACGGCTCCATGTCTGAATGGACACACAGGGAGCAGCAGCTCGGCTTGGGTGCCCCCATAGTAAGCTGCTCGTTGTCGGGGCACTCAACAGGAGGGAGGGGCCAAGAGCACAAAAGAGGGACCCAAGAAGAGGAGGACTGGAGCTGCTCTGTGCAAAACCACTACACAGAGCAGGTAATTATGACATGTTTGTGGAAAAAAACGAGACTTTAGTATCACTTTAAGAGCAACATCTAGACACAGTTAAACTGGTTGTAAAGGCTGAAGTTATTGCTAACTTTTTTTATATTTTTTATAATAATGTCAAACTTACCTGCTCTGTGCAATGGTTTTGCACAGAGCAGCCTTAAACCTTCTCTTCTTAGGTCCCCGGCCATGGCTCCTGGCTCCTCCCCCCTTGCTAAGTGCCCCCATAGCAAGCGGCTTGCTATGGGGGCACTTATGTGGATTTACTCGCAAGCCGGGTCTATGTGTCCATAGAGACACAGAGTGCTGCTTGGCCCTGCCCCCTTCTTGATGGCTGCTACTGCTGTGTCTGAGTCAATGAGGAGAGAGAGAGCTGAGAGAACTGCAGCTCTCGCGCCCATTGCTGGATGGAGATCAGGCTCAGGTAAGTATGAGGGGGTGCCGGGGGGGGGGGGGGGATTTGGGGGTTGCGGCTGCAGAGAATGCATTACGGTTAAAAAACTTTCAGGCTTTAGAAGAACCACTTAACCACTTCAGCACAGGATGAATTTACCCCCTTCCTGACCAGGCCAATTTTGGCGATACGGCACTGCGTCGCTTTAACTGACAATTGCGAGGTCGTGCGTCACTGTAGCCAAACAAAATTTATATCCTTTTTTTCCCCCACAAATAGAGCTTTCTTTTGGTGGTATTTGATCACCTCTGTGGTTTTTATTTTTTGTGCTATAAACAAAAGAAGAGCGACAATTTTGAAAAAAAAAACAAAATATCTTTTACTTTTTGCTATTATAAGTATTACAATAAAAAAAGTCTTCATCAGTTTAGGCCAATATGTATTCTTCTACATATTTTTGGTAAAAAGAAGCAAAAAGCGTATATTGATTGGTTTGCACAAAAGTTATAGTGTCTACAAAATAGGGGATAGATTTATGGCATTTTATTTATTTATTTATTTTTTACTAGTAATGGCTGCAAACAGTGTTTTTTATTGGGACCACGACATTGCGGCGGACAGATCGGACACTTTTGACAATTTTTTTGCGATCACAGCTAAAAATAGCCACTAATTACTGTATAAAAGTCACTGGCAAGGAAGGGGTTAACACTAGGGGGTGATCAAGGGGTTAAGTGTGTTCCCTAGGTGTGTTTCTAACTGTGAGGGGATGCGACTGACTAGAGGAGGAGCCAGATCATTGTTCCTACTTAGTAGAAACAGACAATCTGTTTCTCCTGTCAGAACTGGGATTTGTGTGTTCTCGTTCTGGCTCTCATGCCCGCGATCGCGGGTGGCCCGGCAGCGACTGTGCCACCGGCCACGTGCATCAGGTCCCCCGCCTGCCATGGCTCTTAAAGGAGCCGCCGTACATATACGGCAATTCGCGCGGGAGAGCCATGCTGCCGCCATATATGTACAGGAGCCGGTTGGGAAGTGGTTAAAAAAACCTCCTGCATGCAGCTCCCCTCACAGCCCCCACCTATACTTACCTAAGCCCGATCTAAATCAAGCGATGTCCACAAGAGCAGAGGCTTCCTCTGCTCTTTCCCCCCTCATTGGCGCAGAGACAGCAGGGGGAGCCACTGGCTCTCCCTGCTGTCAATCACAGCCAGTGACAAGGGAAAAGAGGGGCAGGGCAGAGATGCACTCTGTGGGGTTGATTTACTAAAGCCAAATAGACTGCGCACTTTTTAAAGTGCAGTTGCACTCTGCAAGTGCAGTTGCTCTGGAGCTTAGTAAATGCAAAATTCCACTTTGCAAAAAAAACCCAACCACATGTAAGATTGCGCATGATTGGATAATAAAAGTCAGCAGAGCTTATGCTCATTTACTAAGCTCTGGAGCAACTGCACTTGCCGAGTGCAAATCACTTTGCAAAGTGCATAGTCTATTTGCCTTTAGTAAATAAACCCCTGTGTGTCTATGGACACACAGAGCCAGCCCAGGATTAGGCCCGTACAAGTGTTAAGCACTCGGCAGAGGGGGGTAGGGGCCAGGAGCATTGTTGAGGGACCCAAGAAAAGAAGGACCATGGCTGTTCTGTGCAATACCAATGCACAGAGCAGATACAAATAACATGTTTGTTATTTAAAAAAAAAAAAAATGTTATCTTTTACAATCACTTTAAATACACTGCACAATGTTAAGAATATCACCCTGATAGTATCATATATAGTATATAAATCACTCAGAAACAAGCAAAGCCTAGCTAAACATTACTGTAAATACATATGTCAATTATCAGTCAATTTCAACCACCTTCAGGCCACTGGAAAATGCAAATACTATCATAAGAAATCATCAGGAACCCGGCAATCCACAACCCAAATGTTTGGTCGACTACCAGGATTTGGTAGATTGTGAAGTAGAAGAGGAATCAAAATGGGAAAAAAACAACAGCAATTTAGTTGAAAGCAATCTAATTTTTGAGCTGTGTTCAGGTCTTTCCTTCCTGAAATCAGAGCTTCCCCTCTGATGACTGGCGATCTGATCTGGGCAAGGATCAAGATGCAGTAGGTGAGGCGCAAGAAGCACACATCCACAGAATGGATGCAGTATCAGAGGGACCTTTATACAGCTCCCTAGGTACAGATTCTGCTCAAGCAAAGAAAACAGTAAGGAGTACAGTAGCTACATCGCCAAATCTTACTCCAAACCATAGGTGTGCACAGCCTATTGCATTAGGCTGTGCACCTCAATGTTTAAACACACATGCGTATATATATATATATATATATATTATATTTATATTTATATTTGATTATTTTTTACAATATTATTTTCTATTATTTTGTTACGATTTTTTTTAGGAGCCCCATTGGGGTGCTTTGATGAGATATCAGGGTTCTATTTTGATGCTTGATGTCTCACTTTTGAGACAGGGAAATAGACCGAGGACAGAGATTCTCCAGTCCTTTTCTCTGCAGCCTCAGTTGCACTGGACATGAATGAACAGGAAGCACTTTGTGCTGAGCGGCTTCCTGTTCATTTACAAACTAAAGCATAATAAACAGTTTGGTATGCCACAGTTATGAATGAACATAGTGAGTAAATGGCCTTTTCCCCCTTCTTCAATCCTGAAACTTCTCCCCGAAGCAGAGGAGAGGGTGGAAGCCGGAAGCAATGCCGTAGGGGGTCCTGAGCAGCCGGGGGAATCTGCGTACATGGGCTGATTAGGGTGTGCCCAGGCACTCCCAGCACATCCCATGTGCACGCCTATGAGATTAGCAGTCAAAGGAAGCAGTGTCTTATGCCGCGTACACACGACCGGACTTTCCGTCAGAAAAGGTCAGACGGAATCATTCCGTCGGACATTCCGATCGTGTGTGGGCTTCATTGGACTTTTTCTTTCTAAAATTCTGACAGACCTAGAAATAGAACATGTTTCAAATCTTTCCGACGGACTCAATTTCTATCGGGAAAACCGTTCGTCTGTATGCTAGTCCGACGGACCAAAAACGACGCAAGGGCAGCTATTGGCTACTGGCTATTGAACTTCCTTTTTCTAGTCCCGTCGTACGTCAGCGTGTTCTAAACGAACGGACTTTGATGTGATCGTGTGTAGGCAAGTCCGTTTCAGCGGAACTCAGACGGAAAGTCCGGTAGTGTGTACGCGGCATTAGATCTCACACAACAAATATACAGCCTAGGCACAGTCATATATCAGTAAGTACACTGCTATTTTGAGGAGGAATTCAAGATAAAAGGAAAACACTGCAGATACTGCTCAGGCACACTTAACATTTCTAGACGTTCCCTATTGGATAGCAAATCTATATATTTTTTAATTCAGATCCAATTTAAAACAGGAGGAATATTCATGTCTCACATCAATCATGAAATCTAAACTGAAGGGGTTTATTCCCCATTTTAGGATAGTGCGCGGAGGGAGGGAAAGAGTATATAAAATACTGCCTTTGTCCGACTGATTTAAATTTTAGCTGTCATGCAGGAGTAAATGGGAATGCAATATAAACACTGATTACAGGTAATTAAAAATAGTACAATTTAAAATTTTGGAAACTGCTCAGTGACTATATCCACGTGTGGTCTAAATGGATATGTTTTTATTGTGTTGAAATGATACATGTTTGCCTTTCTTCATACACAATGGCTGTCTTTTCTTGTAAAGGACATCAGCAGTAAATAAGGATGCTGAAAGCATCCCTTATACTAAACCAATTTTAACCATCTCCACACTTGGCTTACTATGATACGAACGGTACACATGGGACACCTTGAGAAAGTGAGTGGACTCCACTGATAAATCATGGTTTATCACCTGCATGAACACCAAGAAAAATATATACCTGGGAGGAGATCAGGATTTACTGCTTCAAGGTTCATGAAGCAGAAGAGAAATCCCAACTGGTTTCCATGGCTGTAAATTACTGTGTTCTAGGGGGATGTGACATCACTGGAAACCCAGGCTGTACTCTGAGGTCACTGCACAATATGGAACACTGGAGAGATACATCTCTAATAATAGATACATATCATAACAACTTATGGGAAACTCCAGACAAAACCAATTTAGCTAGTTATGCATATAGTGGAAAGGTTTGAGATTTTTTCAGGTTTTTATTGAAGTATGGGTCTCCTGTAGGACTGCTCCCCATTACTTAATGTCTTGGTGAACACAGTCATATTCCCAGTAAAATCTCTCCAATGAGGAGCAATACAAAATAACACTATATTAGCAGAGTTAGGACTGGTTAGAACCCTTATAATACATCTACTGCTGTTCTGTTGTTGAAATTTCACTTACATTCTGTTGTAGTAGCACATAGTGCCATTAATGGAACATATCATACAGGGAAATCTCCCTAAAGCTTACCATACATGCAATATTACAAACTGATTGTACTATCTTTAGATGTACCAACTTCAAATTTATCAACAACTTTGTATTGATTAGGCAGGTCTTCACATTACATGGCTTTGTCTATCTAAAGGAAATTTCACAAAAGCTAAACAACAGGACTGCAACATATATGGTCAGCTTACCATATTTACCCCTTCCTCGCTCTACTCATAAATAATGTTTAGTTGTCATTTAATTATAAAGAGGCACTCCAAAAAAACTTGTTCAAGCAGGTGGAATAGCCAATGCCTGCCAAAAAATATTTTTATGTGTCATCAGTTCTTGGCTCTAGTAGTATAACCAAAACTATACAGCTCATTTAACTTAAAGAGGGGCTCCACCCAAAATGGGAAGCTCTGCTTCTTCTCACTTTGTCAAAATCAGGTACCCGCTCCCCCCTCTCCCCCAAAAAAGGGCCAAATGTGGCGGGGGGGGGAGCTTCCCCTCCCACTTCCGGGTAAGATCAGCAATCGGTGATCTACAACATTTCCAGGCCCTCCTTCATCCCCCACCCGCTGCCTTCTGGGACACACACAAGTCCCAGAAGATGGCGGGACCATTCAGAAAGAGCAGCGCAACTCGTGCATTTGCAGTAGGAAACCGTCTGTGAAGCCTGAAGGCTTCATTGTCGGTTTCCCTTACTTACAATGCCGGTGCCTGCACCCAAAGCCGATTGAAGAATCAGCTCAGGGTGCCGACATCGATGGATCCCTGGAGAGGTAAGTGCCCTTATATTAAAAGTCAGCAGCTACAGTATTTGTAGCTGCTGACTTTTAATTTTGTTTACAGACTGGAGCTCCTCTTAATCATCTTGACTACAGCTGAGTCTGTAATTTTGTAAAGAAAAAAGCTCACAGACCCGCACCTTGAAACCTACAGTATTAAAATGCTACAGTGTGTGCCAACGTCAAATCCCCCTCCCTATCCTACCTCAATGTAATGGTATGTAATCACTTGCCGCGCACTGTAGTTTTACTGTTATGCCCCGTACACACGATTGGACTTTCCGACAACAAAAGCGTGGAATTTTGTTCGAAGGTTGTTGGCTCCAACTTGTCTTGCATACACACGGTCACACAAATGTTGGCCAACAATTACAAACGTAGTGACGTACAAGACGTACGGCGAGCCGATAAAAAGGAAGTTCAATAGTCATGCGCCACCCTTTGGGCTCCTTCTGCTAATGTTGTGTTTGTTGAGCATGGATTCCGAGCATGCGTGGACTTTTGTGCGACGGACTTGTGTACACACGATCGGAAAATTTGAGAACCAGCTAGACAACATTTGTTGGCGGAAAGTCTGACAACAAATGCTTGATGGAACATACACACTTTCCACCAACAAGCTCGCATCCAACATTTGTTGGCAGAAAATCTGATCGTGTGTACATGGCATTACAATGCAGGCCGGCTGCGCAGAATCACATATATATTCTGCATTTCCAGTTAGGGGGCACTTTTGTGCCCACTCCAGCACATGTCGATCACCAGTTCCCAGCCAATGATTTATGGCCAAGGACCCACCGATTATCGGAGCGAGTGACAGGAGAGAGCTTTGTGTATGCAAAGAACGCAAAGCTCTCTTCTGACAGCGGTGATATGCAGTTTTTTGTTTCCCTGCAGGAAATAAAAACTGGCACATCCCTTAGTATAAGCACCATACAGTACACACAGTAAACATAGTTAGGCACACATTTAACCCTTTGATTGCTCCAGATGTTAATCCCTTCGCCTCCAGTGTCATTAGTACAGTTTCAGTGTATATTATTAGCATTGAAAATATATACTTTACAACCACTTTAGGGGAACTTATATCAAGGAAATAAGCAGCATTCCGCAGCTGCTCTCTATTTCTGAAATACTATTGGCCTGGCTGCCATGGCAATCCACTTAAGCTTATGACCAGGTTAAAATGGGCAGATCAGGAATTCTGACTTCAATCCGACTTTGCTGACATTGTCCCCGATCTGTGGTTCAAAGCATAGATGGCTGAGGCAGACATGCATGTAGAATTTTTAATAAGGACAGCATCAAAGGCAGTCTGTATATTTTTTCTCAGCAAGGGTTTCCCTTAAATTGTTGTCTGGTCTCCTACAGTACACAGAACATGGAAAGGCAATTATTTTAGTAAATATAAACTGCTAAATACATTTTCTCATCAGCAGTATATAGCAGTCTTGTGACTTCTATCAATGTCTGGTTAAAGCTTGTAGGAGGAGTTTTTATTCTCCCATGATCATTCTATATGGATGCAGGACCACTGACCCTCTGTCTAGACAGTGTGGATTGGCCCTGTGCTGATCACATGCACTCTCTGAAGAAAAAGAAAAGAAAAACTCTCTAGCATCACACACCAAACTGAGCATGTGCAGCTTGTCCCCTAGCCTCTGTACTATCAGGAGATAAATTGGGGACTCTGGAAGAAGGGGAGGATCAGAGGAGACAGGATCAAACAGCCTTTTTATAAAATGCGCAGGATTAACCCCTTAGGTTCCACAGTGAGTATAGCAAGCATGCTTTACTGCAAATACAGACTGATTTTACTGTTGCGGGTTTAGTAACACATTAAGGTGAAACAATATGGGGCCCGGCAGTGCTGCCCATCTTCTGAAAATTCTAGTTGCCTTGCTGTTTCTGAGTCACTGATCTGGAACCAGCATGCAGATGAGAAAAGTCTTGATCTGTTCTAGTTACGGACACCTCTTAAGTCACTGGATCAGCATGATAGCCTTCATTTGTGCTTGCCATACATGCATCCAAACCCAAACACTTAAACCAAGTGGGTTGTTCTCATGTTTCCACATACACTTCCTGTTTTCGGGTAATAATGCTTTGTATAGCTGCAGAGTTGTCTCCCTTTCCTGTGCACCCCTGAGTTGGACTATGAGCAACCATGTCAGCTCACAGCACTCCGCAATGTTCCAATGTAGTTGGTGCAGCAAAATAGTGATGTTCTGCTGCTATTAGAGCGCATACATGTACACCCGAAGTTCCTAGAAAGGGCTTGATTTAATAAAGGCAAATAGGCTGTTCACTTTGCTAGGAAAGTTGCACCATCCAATAACATGCAGGCAAAAATTCAGTTTTTTTTTTAAATTTTCCTTGCACGTGTTTGGGTCTTGTTTACAATGTGAAATAAAACCATATTCACTAGGCTCTGGGAAGTGCAGCTTCCCTTGAAAAGTGAACAGCCTATTTGCCATTATTAAATCAACCACAAAGAGTCTAGAGGATGTGCACAGCACAGGGTGAGAAACTACGCACAATGTAAAGAGAGAACAGTGGGGTTGATTAACAAAACCTGGGGCACTCAGAATGTGGTACAGCTGTGCATGGTAGCCAATCAGCTTCTAACTTCAGCTTGTTCAATTAAGGGAGTTGTAAAGGTAAAAGTTTTTTCACCTTAATGCATTCTATGCATTAAGGTGAAAAAACATCCGACAATACCGCCCCCCCAGCCCCCCCCGTTTTACTTACCTGACCCCTCGAAAGTGCCGCGCTTGCCCCCGACATCCTCTTCACTGCTCAGCCTGGCCGTTGATTGGCTAGAGTGGATGGATTGACAGCAGCGCAGCCATTGGCTCGCGCTGCTGTCAATCACATCCAATGACGCGGTGCGCCAAGTGGCGGGCCGAGTGATACAGTGAATGGCTATGGCCACCGGCTGTATCATGGGAGCGTGCCCGCAAGCACTCAACACCATGCGAGGGAGCTCGCATGAAGGTGTTGAGTCCTTGTGGGGGGGAACCGAGACAGCCGCCGAGGGACCCCAGAAGACCAGGTTCAGGGCCACTGTGCAAAACAAGCTGCACAGTGGAGGTAAGTATAACATGTTTGTTATGTAAAAAAAAAAAATATATATATATATATATATATATCTTTAGTGATCCTTTAAGCTTTGACAAAAACAAAAAAGCTGGAAGCTGATTGGTCTCTATGCAAAGCTGAGCCAAATTTTGCACTCTTTAATTTTAGTAAATCAACCCCTGTGTTTTGTAACAAAATAATAATAATATATAAGAGAGAAGAGCTGGCAACTCCAAAAGCAAAGGTCTGACGCGTTTTGACTTGAGCCTTGGCTATGACACACTGAGCCTTGGCACCTGTGCTGCAGACTGCACACTAGGATTGGATTGCTTCTATTGAGAACGTTGCATCTTTCAAATAATAATATAGTTTTACTTACAGCACGCTACAAAACTAAGTATTCTTTTGTGAGCATTTAGTTCTACTTTAAACAATCAAGCAGAAAGCCGTTGTTCTGTATTGCAATTTAAAGTCTTTAAAGTCTTGCGTAGAATAATGTATTTGCCTCTATCACCTGTTTTTAGCTGGCAGACATTTCGAAAAATAAATTCAACCTTTAAAATACTTGGCATCTGATAACAAAAATCACCCTGAGCAGTATAGTGTCCCGCTGTAAATTGTAACTAAAATAAACCTGTCATACATGTGAACATAGATGTATTTTACCTTTTATATGGAAGTAAAGGTCAATTTAGCCCCGGAGCTTCTTGCAGCACGCCATATAGTCTACAACCCAGAGAATTCTACACACACTTCAAACACATGGTCACATGACCAGAATCATTAAACATCTTGGGGTATTTAAAATCCAAGCTTTTCAATATGTAATATATTTGCTAGACCTTTGAATTCTCTCATATGAACAGGATGACGTTTCTTTTCCCATCTTAACAAATGTTCATTTTGCTGTGTTCTAACCTCCTCCCTTTTATATAGATGTTGGTTGTTATAGGAGATGGTTGCTGTATCCCCATCCTACTCCCCTACTTCCTAACCTCTCCATATCCCTGTCTCTATTTTTCCCTTTCTCCTTTTTTACCCATCTGTTTCGTGGTTACATTAGGGTTGATGGGAATAGGATTCACAACTTTGTCTTGATAATAGACAGGCTGTGTCTCATGTACATGCTGAAAGTTGCTGAGGTTTTATGGTAGGGGTAGACAGCCTTGGCATTCCAGCTGTTGTGGAACTATAAGTCTCATGAAGCACTACTCCGTCTGTCGGCCTCCTCCCCCTCTCCTTCCCTGCCTCCCCCTCCGCTGCCACATTTGCCACCGTTTGGGGGGAAGCAGGTACCTGGTTTTGACAGGTACCCGCTCCCACTTCTGGCTTAGTTCTAGGGTTGCCGCCTCATCCCTTTAAAACCGAACACATATTAATTACACAGGTTCTGTGGCTGATTAAGGTGGTAAATAAATCTTCAAATCATTCTCTGCAGCTATTACCTTATATACCACCACCCCCTCCCTTTAGAATATAAGCTCTACGAGCAGGGCCCTCCTGTACCTTTTGTATTGAACTGTACTGTAATTGTGTTGTCCCCTTATACATTGTGAAGCTCTGTGTAAACTGTTGGCGCTATATAAATTGCGTATAATAATAATAATTAAAATCACTTGGTGCCTTATCTGCATTAAATTAGCCTTAGAACCTGTGTATTTCATATGTGTTTGGGTTTAAAGGGAAGAGGTGGCAACTCTACTTAGTTTGCCGTGGCAAACCCAACCCCCCCCCCCCCGGACCCAGACCATTCACAGAGTGCAGCACGATTCACGCATGCTCAGTAGGAAAATGGCTGTGAAGCCTCAAGGCTTCATTGGCAGTTTCCCTTAGCCAAGATGGCAGAGCCAGCACCTGAGAGACAATTCAAGAATCAGCTCAGGTTAAGATGCTGGATGCCAGGACAGGTAAGTTCCCTATGAGTGCAAAATCTGTGTATGATGTCTTGTGTCTTGGTTTGTTTGTTTGTTACAAAAATAAATAAAAAGATTTATAGGAAGAGTGCAAAATCTGGTGCAGCTGTGCATAGAAACCAATCAGCTTCCAGTTTTTTATTTCGTCAAAGCTTAATTGAACAAGCTGAAGTTAGATGCTGATTGGCTACCGGGCACCAGATTTTGCACTCTCCAGTTTTAGCAAATCAACTCCACAGGCTAACATAGAGGGGCATTTAGATGTAGAATTTTTTTATTTTTTTTTTAAATCTGCTGAAATGATCCTAACGTGGTTGTAACTGTCAGTCATACACAGCGGGGTTAATATACTAAAGACAAATAGGTTGTTCAGCTTTCAAGAGCATTTGCCCCAGAGCTTAGTGAATGTGGTGAAATTTTGCTTTGCAACAAATACCGATTCATGTGCAAGGAAAATTTAAAATATTGCATTTTTGCTTGCATTTCTTTGGATGATTGACGTAAGATGAGCTTCACTTCATTCACTAGGCTCTGGGTCAAAATCCCTTGCAAAATGAACAGCCTATTTGCCTTTAGTAAATCTACTCTAGTGCCTCAAAAGAGAACATGTAGTCATAGGGCTGTATTTTTCATAATGGCTCTCATGGACCAGTACCTAGGGCAGCAGGGTTAGAGAGGGTAGAGCTAAGATTCCAAATATAAGCACTGTAATAATTATTTCCTTTTTTTCCCCTCTTCTGTCGACCTCTGGAAATTTAGATCTCTAGGCAGGAGGGGATGTAGGGAAAGTTGCGTGGAGTCCCCTTAGGACTATTAAGCCTAGTACACACGAGGCAAATGTTGGCCAGCATCGGCCAGTTCAATTGAAACCGGCCAATGGCTGAGAGCGCTGACCGGAGTGTTCTGTCAGAACACAACAGATGGGGAGATTGCTGTACTAACATCAGATTGTTAGTATGGGGGCTCCGATGAGCTGTCAGGTTTTTTCATCCAACCCACTAGGTTGAACGAAAAAAAAACTAGTGGTGTATATGGCTTTAATGTGTGGTATTTCACACGCTGATGTGCACTGAGGTAAATAGGTCAACTCTTTTTGAATGGACTGCCTACACACCACAATGTAGGTTTTAATAGACCTGCAGCATTTTTTTCGCCACGGAACACTGCAACGCACTTATGGTTCACATCTGTGTGCTGTGGTGCGCTAAAATGCACATGCAGGCCTACTCTGCCTAAGAGCTCATGTTAATGGCTGTACACTACCAAGATCAGCTTTTTTCTTTGGTGAGTAAGGTTAGGTGTTTCCGATTAGTTGTGGACAGGATACCTATATAAATCAATGATAGACTAACACTGTTCAATGCTCCTTGGGCAATTACATGTGGCTAAGGACAGATAAGCAGCTCTGTACACAGACTGTTTGTGTCCAGGGCCACTCATCTATCTCTAATTGGAAGTAATCATTTCATGCGTGATTACATGTGGACAGCTAGAGAGCTTCTCAGCCTATCATTGATTTATGCAAGCTGAGCAACTGCAGAAATCAGCTAAGTGAAGTGCAGCTCTGAAAGGGCCATTTTTATTCAGGAAATACAAAATTATCTCTTCTTCCCCTGTGTGATGCTGTTCTTGGTTGAAACATGGTCCTAAATAAGGGAAACCCCATGCTGTCTTCACTGTAGATTCTAGAAGTAGCTTCTTTAAAGTAATCACATGATACAAGAGGGTTTGATTTACTAAAACTGGAGAGTGCAAATTGGGCTGCAGCTGTACATGTTAGCCAATCAGCTTCTAACTTCAGCTTGTTCAATTAAGCTTTGACAATAAAACCTGGAAGCTAATTGGTTTCAATGCAGAGCTGCACCAGATTTTGCACTCTCCAGTTATAGTAAACCATCTCAAGGACTGGCACGAAAATAAAAGGTGCACATCACTCAGGTGTGCTTAGAAAAGTATGATGTTACATAGTTACATAGTTATAAAGTCGGTAAGGCTGAAAAAAGACAATAGTCCATTCAGTTCAACCTGTGAAGGTATATGTGTATCAGTGTATATAATGATTCCCCATATCCCTGTATGTTGTGTCCTTTTAGATGTATGTCTAAGAGTCTTTTAAAAATATCCATACTCCCCGCAGTCAACACCAATTGTGGGAGAAAGTTCCACATCCTTATGCCCCTAACAGTGAAGAACTCCCTACGCAGTTTAAGGTTAAACCGCTTCACTTCCAGTCTCATTGTGTGCCCCTGTGTCCTTATACACTCCCTAAGACCAAATATTTTAAAGTGATTGTAAAGGTAATTTTTTTTTTTTAAATAACAAACATATCATACTTACCTCCACTGTAAAGCTCGTTTTGCACAGAGTGGTCCTAAACCTGCTCTTCTGGGGTCCCTCGGCGGCTCTCGCGGCTCCTTCCCACATCTGCTAACCCCCTCGGAGAAGCGCTTCCACGAGGGGGCTACCTTGTGGGAGTGCTCCCAAGTCCAGCATTTGGCGTCCATAGAGGCCCCGCCCCCCGCATCATTGGATTTGATTGACAGCAGCGGTAGCCAATGACTGCGCTGCTATCAATCTATCCAATCAAGAGCCGAGAACCCTGGGCAGAGAGACAGCGCGTCCCCGCCAGGTCAAGTTCGAGGGCTCAGGTAAGTAAAATGGGGGGGCTGGGGGGGCGGTCACTGACAGGTGTTTTTTCACCTTAATGCATAGGATGCATTAAGGTAAAAAAACATGAAGGTTTACAACCCCTTTAATTTCTATACTGGAATCCCCATTTAGATATTTGTAGATCGCTATCATGTCCTCTCTCAAGCGTCTCATCTCCAGCGAGAATAAATTTAGTGTTTGAAGCCGTTCCTCGTAATTGAGGTCCCTTTATTAGTTTTGTTGCCCTTCTTTGGACTCTCTCCAGTTCCAGCACATCCCTTCGGAGGACTGGTGACCAGAATTGGACAGAAAACTCCAGATGAGGCCTAATCAGATTTTTCTAAAGTGGAAGAATTATAGTTTTGTCCCTGGAGTATATCCCTTTTTTATGCATGCTAATATTCTGCCTGCTTTGGTAGCTGCAGCTTGGCACTGCGTGTTGTTGCTAAATCTGTCATCTATTAGCACCCCTAGATCCTTCTCCACCCTTGAGTCTCCCATCGGTTCTCCACCCCAGTGAATATTTTGCATTCATGTTTTTTGCCCCCAAGTGCCCACATGTAAAAAAAGACCCCATGTACAAGCTGAACAGCCCATATAACATAAAAATCAGAACTATTCAACATACACATCGTACAAGACACAAAAATGATATAATCCCACTGAAATGTAACAACAAGTTATAATTCCCAAGAAAACATACAAGTGCATGTTTGGGCCTTTGAATTTTGTGCTTTCTAGGGTGAAAATGTGGAAGCGTGCCTAAAGATACAACCAGTTCCTAATGCAATGCGCCTTTCCGATAGAAAGCAGGGGGAAGGGTGGAAGGTGGACTGATAAAATCTGGACAGTTTGTCTGTTTCTTCGCTGATCATAATAAAAGATGTCAGGAAGTGTCAGCGCTGTTTTTGATGTGCAGCGTAAATCCTGAGCCTAGCGCTAGGTGGGGGAGACTGATTTATTAATACTGAACATGTGCGGGACTACAAAGGGTAATAGAAAGTGAAGGGTAAAAGACATGATTCCTCAAATGACTAAATAAAGGTTTATCACACATACGGGAGAACACATACAAATACAAACACGCAATATTGGCTCATTAATGTAGAAAACACACATGAAACCAAACTGTATGAATAGATTACTTTATTTACATTGCACCATATTGGATTACATATGGAAACCATGGAAACAAATGACCTACAAACACAGATTTCACATTGTGCACTATTCAGTATGTAATTATTATTATCATTTGCTGCGTACAGTGCTGACATTTTCTGCTGCGCCGAGTGATTAAGGGTTGGGGGAGGATTGAGATACACAAATGGTAGTAGGGACTTCAGTGCTGATGTTTCTGTCACACAGATTGAAGATATGTGATATGTAACTATTTCACTGCCATCAAACTAAATGTTCCAGCATTCTAATGCTAGACTATGATTTTCCTGGTATCCTGAAACTTGTAGGGTTGAAGGCTATAAATTAAGACAGCAACCATGGAGTTTCTAGCAAGTTCCTATATTTTCCTTATATACGTATCATAGTCAAGGTCAGATTCATGTTTTTTTGATGCCCCCAGACCACCTGTTGTGTTTAGCTCCTGTGCTACCCCGTCAGCTGGCTAACCAATGATATTTGGCCACTCTGTGCCAGTACGCCTAGAACTACCAGAAGAGTACAGAATCTATCACCCTACATTGCTACAGTTTGGTTCAGAGTGGGTGAATGTGGTATCCACCTAGTACACTAATCCATCAACAAACATGGTCAAACTGTGGACACTATCAATGAGAACCCAGCTGGATTGCTCTAGCAGGCAGTCTCAAACCCAGAATAGTGGGCATAGTCATTCAAATAATTCCTTCCCAGATAGAAAACAATTGAGCTGCAAGTTTGAAAATGACTTGCTAAGCTATTGCTAGACTTGCCAGGCTTCACAAGTATGTTCCACAATTGCAGCAAGTGCACATTGAATTAATCCAGATCAACTTTCTTTGCAAATATTCTGCAAGTCTGCAGATTCAGAACTTCTGAACCAGAAGTTCTGGCTCAGTTATGTTGTGCAATAGTCATCCCTCCAAAGGGGTCACTGTGACTTTCAGAGCTCTTGCTGTAGACTAACCACTGCAACTTTGCTCTTGCTAGAGACTTGGCACGCAAATTTGCTACAAATTGGAAAAGTGTCAACTAGAACTTGTGCTTCAAGTGCTCTGCAAGTGTCCAACTCGGCAATGAAAATGTGCAGCAAGTTAACAAGACTTACAATTCAACAGTGCCACAAATCTGTGGCAAGTTATCCTTGCCCTTGTGGCCAATCTGCATATCCAGAACCACTTGTGTATAGTACAGATACAGCATAGAGCCATGTACATCAAACTGCATACAGATTTTCTTTGAAAAGCCAGTGGCGTGGAAAACACACCCAAAAACTTCCACCCGGTGCCAAAAAATGCGCACACACATAAAGAGTGAAACACAAAAACGTGCAACGGGTGTTTACACTGATCCTCCACTAGGGAAGGACCTTTCCCTGATCCCCCGGGGCGTTAGACTCCAGACAGGGACTGAGGTACTTCACTTGGGTCCATCTAGCCGAAACCAGACAGACCCCCAGTCTCTGGAAGGTCTGCCGAAACAGACCCACCCAAGTACTAGGTGGGACTCCCCCGAAGGGAGACCCCATGAGAGAGGGCGAATTAAGCCAGAAGGCCTATTATCCGCCCCCTCCCAAGACTTTCAGAGTAGACCGGAGGACTCACACCCTACTCATCACATAGTGACAAACGTGTATACACATCAAACAAAAAAATACAAAAAAGTGACAAACACGGGGATAAATAAAAAGAAAGTGGGGAGAAGGAAGGTGGGAGAGTGAAAAGTGACCATTGTGTAATACAATGGCCGGCCCTCCGGCCAGGAATAAAAATTTCCCCTGGTCCTAGTCAAAAGGCTCGGCCCTAGAGGCAGGTGCGAAAAACGTAAAGAGAGAAAGGACACACAAGAAGGGAAAGGAATGCTGCTCACCCCTGGTACTAAAAAAGGAAAAAGAGGAAAAATCCCCCAGGTGGGGTTTTCTGGCAGCAAAGTAAGGATATCGAGTCAAAATATGTGTAAAATTGAAAAAGTTTTTTTTACAAAAAATCACATATGAAAGTTAAGAAATTAGCTCCAGTAGGAAGTATTTGAACCTTTTGTTTTAAAAACGACATACACTATACAGACATATTTCATTAATGGCATCAGACAAAAAATGTCAGCAATATGAGAAATAAATCTGACGTGTTTCAACCCATATACTAGGGGTCTTCTTCAGAGGGTCAGTCTGTTAAAAGATATGTGATATAAGTACACATGTAACAGGGGACTTGCATACGATAACAGTAATATACAACATATACACCTGATATAATTACCCAACAGTGTATGTCCAATAGGGGAAAAGGAGACTTCCTACATACAGGTCCCTTTAAAAGCTGCTCACTCTCTCACCCCCAGAGGGTCCCAGGCACCTCTACCAGCACCGCAACCAGGAAAGAGGGGCAGTAGTCCACCAATGTGGCTTACGAGAAGTCACACTAAAAAGTCACCCCCCATCGGGCCAGGTGATCGGTCGAGGGGAAAAGCCTCACCTGCAGTGGAAATCCAAAAAGAATATACTAAACAATATGTCCCTTTACATAAAGAAGGATTATCTGAAAAAATATATATAGTTGGAACACAAGGATGCGAAAAGTGAACAGTGTGTGACTGTAGGAGAAGAGAAAGAAGTCACCACTAGGGCCTAATACAGAAAAAAACAGCAAGATAAACCCAAATATACCTTAATAAGTGTTGAAGCAGATATGAAGCTGCTCCAAATCGCCCTATATAACCAGACTATGGTTTGTGACCTGGCCCGGGATTGGCCAAAAATTGTGTCAGGCTCAGTCGATCAATGTCCAAACCGAGTCGACAAGTCTGAAATGTATAAATATAAAAAGGAGTACTATGAGTATCTACACAAAGGTACATAATATCTTTGTTATAAAGTATAAGTATAAAGGCAAAGATGGCGCAAGAACATACTGCTCAAGTGTATACTTACAGTGCAGGAGCTGCATAGATTTCTGACCCACCAAGTAGAGAGGCTACAGATCCAGAAGCATTCACATGTATATATACTTACTAGGGGCTTATCTTAATCAAGGTAGATCCACTGCAGGTGTGCATCCCCCCCCCCAGGAACAACCCCCAACTGGGGGCCTATCAGAAAACGTGTGTTGTGAAGTGACCATGGTGCCATAAATCAAGTGCCGAAACACTGTGACTGTACGGCACCCCTGAACTGTCACTTCAGGGGCACATTCACCACTGGCTTTTCGTGCAACCCGGACCTAGTCCATTGAAAAGTCAGCCCCTGACCCCCGACACAGGCCACAGCAGCGCCCACCTCAGGCAGAAAGGCATGAAGTTCTGGAAGCTTGGTGAGAGCCCTTTACCATCAGGCCTCACCGTCGTTCCATCCCTCCTACCTAATTACATTCGGGAAATACTAGCCGCTCCCCCAGCGGGAGAAAGGGGAGCCAGTGTTCTCTCCAGAAAAACTGTCCGGAGCTAGAGCTGCCCCAGTCTAGGCCAGAAGGCCAGGGACCCGACCCTTCAGCCGGACCCAGTGGTTCTCAATCCCCATCAGAAGGCTTCCCTTTCAGCTACGAACCGCTCCAGGTCACCTTTGCTCCAGCAGGTTTTGCATAGCAACCGCCATCCCATCTCCACCTCACCGTAGATCAGGGTCGGAAGCAAGCGCCACCTCCTGGAAACTGATAAGAACAGATACTACACTTGATCTTAGCCAAAAGGCCGAGAAGCGGTAATGGCATTTAGTCTGTAGAGATCTTTAAAGAATAATACATTCAGCCTGCCCATTTGTCTTTAAACTTGTCATGTTGGTCTGTGACCGTATGTGACCGTATGAACCCACCATTCAGCCTCCATAATTATATCTCTCTTTCCCAGTCCAACAAAGTAGGACATGTAGACTGTTTACAAAACCTAGGTATTAATGATTTGGCTGCATTCAATACATGTGAAGTGATGCTTTTTTTGTAGAGTTTGATGGAGGAGGGCACCCCATGGAAAAGAAAAAGCAAAGGGGAGAATTCTATGGGTCTAAAAGTCATCTGTTTATTCAATTGGGCGACTGCCTCCCAGAACGGTTTGATCTTGGGGCAGGACCACCATAAATGGAAGAATGTGCCCTGTTGATCGCAGCACCTCCAGCAATGGGCATCTACCATCGGATACATCTGTGCTAAACAGACAGGGGGCCGGTACCATCTAGCAAGAAATTTGTAAGACATTTCTTGTGTGCAGGAACTTATGGAGGTGGAATGGGTCAATTTGATCAGTCTTTGAATTTGTGGAGGAGTAAAAGTATAAACCATCTCTCTCTCCCATTCTCGAATGAAATATGGAATGGAGGTATATTGGGCGCTAAGAACCAATCTGTACATTTGGGATAATAGGTGTTTAGATTCAGGACTGGAAAATATTTTTAATGTGTTATGTACTTGGTAAACGCCCAGCCCACTGAATGCAACTGCAATTTTTTTATTTCTCTTAAAACGAGCTCCTCTGACCCTAACGGATTGTTACAATGAATTACAATATGAATAATTTTAGAGCAGATTTATGATTTGCTTCTTTTTTTTTTTTCTTTGGATTACCACATAGTGTCCTTTTATGAAGGGCATGCAGCAGAGACCCTCTGGTATCAGCAACAATATGGATCCTGTCAATAAAATGACATGCAATTTACAAAGCTATAGACACTTTAAAAACTCTATATGGCAACCAAACTGGCCCATCCATTTCCCATTATTTTTCATGGAACACATAAACTTTGGAGCTTCATTCACAATGCGCTGCAGAATATTGACATTGAGAAGAAGTGAGAGGTGCACAAGAGCAAATCACACTCTTTAATAGCAGGAAAGAAAACCATTCAGACAGAGATCTTTGAGGCTTTAAATACTTGTCAAGAAAGCAATCTTTTCATCAATAATACACATTACAATTTTTTTCTATCCTTTCCCCAGATACAGCACATGTCCAATAATAACACACGATTCAGGAAGAATATCAGGATAACCCAGCACAAAATTGCTTAGTTTCCAAAAATGAACCAATTTCTTTCCAGATGTAATGATACAGAAGCTGCTATAGATTTCTCCGATTTTCACATATACAAAAAAAAAATAGCTCATTGAAGAGTTACGACCCTGAACAAAATAATCAGAAACTTTGTATTTTATCTTATTTGTATTTATTTTTTTATAGGCTAAAACGCAAAAGTGCATTAGTGATCTTCTGCCACAAATGAGGCAAATCGTTTTCCATTTAGATTCTTAGGTTCCTTCTTTTTTCTTCCCACCTTGGAAAGGCATAATGAGCTATACCCCTATTGTGCATAAATAATAGGCTGATTCTCTGGCTGCCTATGCTAATGGACCTGATATAATTAGCGACAGGAATTTAAAAGCCATCCAAAATTAGCACTGAAAGACTAGATGAAAAATACTATAGGAAGAATGATAAACACAATGAAAATGGATGTTGCCAGGCAAAAATAAAACGACTAAGCATGTAGCAGAGGTAGTTATAGGAGATGGCTTACTAAAGACTTATCAGGCCACCAAACTTGTGTTTCTAAATTTGGTTAAAGCCCCTCTCTGGGATAAAAATGCCCCCCCCCCCCCCTTTCCACCACCTCTAACTAAGTGCTGTAGTAAGAAAAAGATCAACATGCCTTTTTTAAAAGCGGAACTAAAGCCGGCCAAAGACAGTTCAAATCTTATCTGTTCAGCAGGGACCAGCAAAGAGTCAAACCATGTATGAGCAAGCTGATTGTACCCAAGTTGACTGATTGCTCAACTTGGGTACAACTAGCATGTCAGATTTTTCATGCGATTATTGCCAGCAGCTATAGCTGCTAGCAATAATCACTGTGTGTACTCCCGGCAGGAATAGCCCCCCTCCGCAGGGAGAACACAATAGCTCCGCAGGAGGGACTCCTCCATTAACACTGACTGTGTTGATAGGGAAACTAGCAATATTTCTTTCCTGCAATCGAGGTTGCAGGAAAAGCGTACCATCCATGGACGGCTTAAAGCTAAAAAACAAAAGAAATTGCGAAAAGGCAGGGTCGAAGACCGGCACACAGAAGATATCAGTGCTGGCAGGGGACTTCATGGTCCTTGGACCATTGGAATTAAGGTATGTAATTTTACCTTTAGTTCTGCAATAAGTTATCTGAAGCTGCGATCACATGACACTGCTGGCCTGCGTTTTCTCCTCTTCTGTTGATCCTTCTTTGTTTGTCCACATCAATGCTTGCAAGATGTGAACAATTCTTATTGGTTGGCCACCACAGGAGAGAGAAGATGACAGACCTCGTCACAGGGGGGTGGCAGGGGACTCCTAGCCGGTGGTCTCCTTGCCATCCCAGTGATGGATCAGCAGTCCCCTGCAATGGAACCGGCAGCAGTGAGGGACCTGGGCCGGAGAGGTATCGGAGAATACCTGCCTTTACGGGGGGATGGGGAGATGACCAGAATAGGGTAGAGGTGGGTGGGAGGGAGGTATAGCTAAAAATTAGTTTTTGCCCAGAGTGGGGCTTTAAAATTGTTAGCATTAAAGTTGAACTAAAGGCTGAACTTTTTTTATTTTGGATAGAGTAATGGAGGGTTATAAACTCTGTCAGATTTTTTTTTGTCTTCTGTGTTCCATTTCTCTTCACTTCCTGTCCCATAGCCAAAACAGGAAGTGTGGGAAAATTTCTATAAAGTGAGGAAAACCCTGATTGTCACCATAGTCACCAGAGCTAGTGTTCCCATTGGAAAATTACCCCTCTATTCTTGTTCTGAGGACAATCTAAAATGTAGGATCTTCTTTAATGACAAAGTGTATCTAATTATTGGGGCACGGACAGCAATAAAAACCTGACAAGTGTTCTAATCCTTCTCTATTCAATCAAAAACTAAAAAAAAAGTTTGACCAACAGGGATGCCCTTAGGACCACCAGGGATGGCCACCAGGTATGCCACCCTGGACTACCGGGGATGTTAGTCATTGCCCAGACAGGTGCCCAGACAGATGCCAATCAGTGCCCATCAGCAATGCCTGCCAATGCCAGTGCGATCAGTGATGCATATCAGTGCCATCTATCAGTGTTCATCAGTGCCACCCATCAGTGTCCATTGGTGCCGTCTATCAGTGCCCATCAGTGCCACCTATCAGTGCCCATCAGTGCCACCCACAATTGCAGATTAGTGTAGCCTTTCAGTGCCCATCAGTGTCGCCTATCAGTGCCCATCAGTGCCACCTATGAGTGCCCATCAGTGCTGCCTATCACTGCCCATCAGTGCTGCATATCAGTGCAGCCTATCAGTGCCCATCAGTGCTGCCTATCAGTGCCCATCAGTGCCACCTCATTGGTGCCACCTCATCAGTGCCACATTACCCACGGGCGGGCACCAGCTGTTATCCCGAAAGACGTCTTAAGATGTCCAGTCAGGGTAACTGAACCACTGCCCAGCCTTCATTCTGCTATAGGCCAGGCGGGAAGTGGTTAAATACTATACTTTTACTATACTATATAAAATAAACCTTGAGAAGCCTATACAAAGCAAAGACTACATGTTCAGTACTTTCTATTCAATCACTGCTATATTACACTTTTCCACCCTACTCCCTTTGTTGCTGTTTTGTGCTGGGAGTGTGTGCAACGGCAGGTAGGATGGGCGGCCAATCATGTGACCACTGTGACAGACAATGATCAGACAGTGATCACATAATTAGGAGGCCAAGGAAATGCCTCTGGCATAAATAATTCATAAAAGGGCCATCTGCAGCAGACGGTAAGAGGTTAATAGCTGTGAGGCAATTTATTTTTCAATTTTATAGCCCAAAATGGAAATGGGCTTTAAAGAACAGCAAAAAGGATGTAAATGCAATTCACTGCTGTGACTTCTGTTCCAGGACTCAGAGTCATGGAACTCTTTCATCAAGTTCTTTCTGAAAAGGTCAAATTTACAAATGACCAGACATCCCCCCCCCCCCACACACACTCATACTGTAGTCACAGCACACAAACCTGGCAACTGGCTTCTTGGTTAATGAGCATGGTATAGTAGGAAGCAAGAGGAAGTGTCATGAGTTACCCAATACCTAAAAGTACTGTATATTGCTTTCCACTGGGTTAAAGGAGCTGTGCCTACTTTTGACTTTCTATCATTCTCTTCTCCTCTACAGCAGAGCTCAGACCAGCATAGGGTCTGACAATGGGTCCAAGGATTTCACTCTGATGCCTAATAGCAGTCAGGTTGCCATTGTCTAGCCCGTAGAGGTCTGTGCGTCCCTCCATGGATATGCCTCCCCAGACCATCACTGATCCTTCACCAAACCGGCCATGCTTAACAATGTTTAAGGCAGCATAATGTTCTCCACGGCTTCACCAGACCCTTTCCCGTCTGTCACATGTGCTCAAGGTGAACCTGCTCTCATCTGTGAAAAGCACAGGGTACCAGTGACAGACTGGTGTTCAATGGCAAATGCCAATTGAGCTCCACGGTGCCAGGCAGTGAGCACAGGGCCCACTAGAGGATGTCAGGCCCTCAGGCCACCCTCATGAAGTCTGTTTTGGATTGTTTGGTCAGAGACATTCACACCAGTGGCCTGCTGGAGGTCATTTTGTTCCTCCTTGCGCAAAGGAGCCTTCTACAGCCCTGTCCAGCTTTCCTAGAGTAACTGCCTGTCTCCTGGAATCTTCTCCATGTTCTTGAGACTGTGCTGGGAGACCCAGCAAGCCTTCTGGCAATGGCACGTATTGATGTGCCATCCTGGAGGAGACTGCCTGTGCAACCTCTATAGCAGTGGTTCTCAACTCCTATCCTTAGGACCCACTAACAGGCCAGATTTTAAGTATTACCTTGGGGAGATGCAGACTAAAATACTGCAATCACTAAGCAGCAAATGATATCACCTGTGAGGTATTTCAGTTATCTTGCAACCCTGGCCTGTTAGTGGGTCCTAAGGACAGGAGTTGAGAACCACTGTTCTATAGGGTCCAGGTATCGCCTCATGTTACCTGCAGTAACACTGACCCTAGCCAAATGCAAAACTAGTAAAAAACAGTCAAAAAAGATGAGTCGGGGAAAAAAATGTCAGTGGCCTCCACCTGTAAAACCATTCCTGTTTTGGAGGTTGTCTCATTGTTGCCCATCTAGTGCACCTGTTGTTAATTTAATTAACACCAAAGCAGCTGAAACTGAAAAACAACCTACTTCTGCTACTTAACTGACCAGATCAATATCCCAGGAGTTTAATTGACATGATGCTATACTCTGATTAAAAAGTGTTTCTTTAATTTTTTGGAGCAGTTTTCACCTTTAAGAGTTTAATTGCATTTCCCAGCAAACCACAGGCATACTTACCATCTCACCTGTAAAGAGGTCACAGCAGCCTTCTGCTTCCGCCAGAGTTGCAAGATTTCCAGTCCAGGTCTGTTTGCAATAAATTAATTTGTGCTAGGACAAAGAGCAGACTAGAATTGTTACTGCTGAGTTACTCCCTCACTCTTGAGAAAGATTTAAAAAGAAGCATGCGAAACGTGTGAACCCAGTAAGAATATCTTTAAATGATCTGTGCAAGGGAAAAAATGACATACAGCGTAGAAGCCAATCTAATCCAGCGCAGCCCCAGGCATTTACACTACCTTGATGTATGAAACAAATGCTGGATCTATGCCACGGTTCCATCACTGATAGAAGTACAATAATATACCTATGCAAATACACTCACTTAAAAAAATGTAACAGTACCCGTTGACTATTCATAGCATATGAATACATTACCATGTTCAGGCAGATGATTTATCTGCGTCTTGCAAGGAGCTGGTGCATCAGACAAAGAAGAGAGCAAAGCGACTGAACACAGGGAACCAGCTTTTTCCAAGTGATTAAACTTGAAATTTCTGGGTTTTTAAACAAGAGCTTTGGCACCTTTTAGGAGTCTCCATCCCAACTTTAAATTAGGTGTATGACGCGATACAATCATGCTTATTCAGTAAAACAGCATAACCAGCAAAAAGGATTTACATAGTAAAGCATCCCATAATAATCATACACATTTTGTATTATTCTGATCTACTCAGATGCCTTGGGATTGGTTTGCTATAGGAAAGTGCTTATCTCATATTCCCCTTGCTCCATGTACTGAATAACTCCAATGAGTTTCAGAATTAATGGTAGGTGCATGTTACTGTAGAATTCCCTCCCCTGAGGGCCAGGATCCTGCAAAATATTTAGTTTTTTTTAAACAATAATAGTGAATTAAAGGAAACAGTGGAGGCTGGTGGTCAACATTTGGGGGGGCGGCAAGCAGACCTGGCCCCCTCACTTGCTCTAGCACCCCCCCACATGCTTCTCAATAGACCCACTTGCACTACAACCCCCCCCCCCCCTGTGCTCGATAAGCTGCGATCCTCTCGCACTAACACCAAAGTCACCCCTCCCCCCTTCCCCTGCGTGTGCGATCCATGGCCTTACCTGACTGCTGAAGAGTTGCGGGGTGGAGGATGAGGTGGCAATTCTCTGCTGAATCAGGGGTAGGGCTCCTAGGAAAGACTGCTGCTGCCAGGGCCCTTGCTTCTCCGGGCCGAGCAGGAGGCAGGTCCTAAGACCCGTCCTAAGACTCCCGGTCAATCAGGTTTTAGGACTGACTTCCTGATTGGCCTGGAGGAAAAGCAGGCACACATTAGTGAATATTAATTCACTAATGTCACACAAATGGGTGGGCTCAGTGCTCTGCGCCCTGAGCACACCCTTTTTGAAGCCAATTAGAGCCTCAGGCTCTAATCACATGCTTCAAAGAAAAACCCCACATTGAAATTCATATGTCCAGCACCCTGCATTGAGATTAGGGTTCGGGTGCATGGCCCTGCCCCCCTAATGGATGGGCCGCCACTGAAGAGAAACCTGTCTTGAGAGATAAATATTACAGACTTTACTACTGTGCCACACTGTGCCAACTTGCAGATAGACCTCTCCCTATAACGGTATGGTGATAGGAGCGATGATGAGAAAGGCTGTATGCCCAGCTACCTCTCTTTCTTTGAATTCTCTCCAGCCTGCTTCCCACCCCTACATACTGCAGCCCCTTCCTCAATAATATAGCATTGGTGTGTGCAGAGATCCCTGCCTTGCTTAGCAATAGCTATGCAGGGAATGGGGCCAGGAACCAGCCCGTGATGTCAACTGTCAGTCAAGCAGCTATTTGCTTCTTTCTGGCTGCATGTGCGTTGTGTGTCTGGGTTGCCTGTAGACCTGATCGAGCCCAAGCCTTGTACAGGAGAACTGTCTGTACCGCATTATCAGCAGCCCTGGGGACAAGCATGCAGCAAGTGATGTCAGAATGAAGTCAGAATTCCTGATCTGCACACTGGACCATCATGGAAGCCACTGGATCATTAGGAAGCCACTGGACCATCATTATTGGAAGGAGAGGTCAACAATGGCAGACTGCTTTTTTATCTTTAAGTAAGGGCAGGGCATTTATTCTCAGAGAATAGGTGCAGGTACTCACTCCCTTCCAAGTCACTCTTTGTCTTCACCCACCTCTGAGCACCATCCCTTGGTTCCACCCCCTACCCACTGCCCAGTGCTGCCCCTTTTAGAGAATACAGAACCATTGGTTCCTGCTGCTATCAATCCAATGATGTGAGGAGGGAGCGAACCCCCAGGTGCGCCACCATAGAAAGCTTCCTATGGGGGTCCACAGAGAGAAGAGGAGGAGTTGAGAGCGCTGGTGGGGGACCCCAAAAGAGGTGGTTTGGGGCTGCTCCGAGCAATAGCAGGTAAGTATAACTTATTGGTTATAGAAAAAAAAGGAAATGCCCTCACAACCAATTTAAAATGTCACTAAAGGGATAGAGTGGAGGGAGATTAGAACCCCTGTCAGGTTTTATTGCTTTCTGTGTCCCTGTTAGGGGGATTTACCCTCTCTATTTGTCCTGTTTACCATTATCATCGAAAATTTAAGATCATCCCAAATTTGAGGTTAACATCAGAACAGTAATAAAGGGGAGAATCTTTCAACGAAGACACTTGTCCTGGTGACCCTGGTGACATGCTGGGACTCACTTTGGAGGGATTTTTTCTCACTTCCTGTTTTGACTATGGGATGGGAAGTTAAGGGGAAGCTATGGGACACAGATGGCAAAAAAAACCTAAAAGTGGTTATAACCCTCCCTTAAGCACCGTATATATGGGCCGAATGCCGGGAGACATCGGCCGGTTCAATAAAAAACGCCCAACATTTGGACTGTGCGTATATCGGTCTGTCCGACAAAAGTCGGCTGTTTGGCCAGCTTCTGTCAGGTGAGCATGCTGGAAAACCAGCAGCCAACTGACCCCTGATCTGCGCTCTAAGCCAATGGCAGAGAGCACCGATCGAAGTGCTTTGGCGGGGTGGGGGGGCTGTCCCCCTATCAGATTACAACAGCTCAGTGTGGGAGATCACTGTACTAACTTTGGATTGTTAGTACAGTGGCTCCGACCAGGGCTGTCAGTTTTTTTTCAACCCAGCTTGTACTGTGTACCAGGCTTTAGTCTATCCAACATAAAAAAAAAAAAAACATGTTCCCCTTATTTACACTTTAACTTAGTATGTGCTTTTTCTAATATACATGTAAACAGCTGTATTTTCTCACAATATTCTGTTATAATTAAGGAATACACTACAGACACCACCCTGTCCCCAGCCAGCTGATAAGACAGTGAAGGAGCAGCAGAAGACTGATGAGATCCCCCTTCTGCTTACTCTGCTCCATCTTCCTAGCAGCATGTTCTTTGTACATTCTTTACCTTATTGCCCCCCCACTGTACTACCATCTGAGTGTTGCTGTATAGGAGATTGAAAGAACCTGATGTCAAATTCAGGTTCTTGCACTGCTGACATTCAAAATAATAGATCTAATGATTTATTGATGAATACAGAGCAGCATTAGTGTGTGTGTATAAATAAATATATATATATATATCTGTCTTGAGTTCCGCTTTAAATACGCAGGTTCTGCTTCATGTCTATGTAAGCCTATGAATCATGGGACTCATTGAGAACAATGATGCACTCCCTGTGTGGGCGATATAAGCATGGAGGTAAAATGAGTCAAATTCAAAGCTTTTTACACTAAAGGTTCATCTTAAAATTGCTATATATTTATACAGTTGAAAAAAATATTTTTCATGTCAAAGCATACAAAGATTCTTTAGTACAAAAGCTGGAGGACTGTATGTTACCCATACCATTTCATTCCAGGTGAAATGTTAATACTACGTATAAAATAAAGATGAACTCTGTGCAGATATAGAAGTCACAACATAATGCAGCTCTGTATTAGTGAATACATTATAAAATGCATTTTTGTCAATGCAAGCATTGTAGGTACCTGGATGTGACCAGGTATAAGTATCTTACAGTCCATGTACATCAGATCATACAGCGGAAAGGACAAGGAGCACAGTTGTGTTGTAGAACACTGAGCATGCTGATAGGAGGAGAAAACAGAGTAACAGAGAGATAAACCAAGCTCCGAGTGCTGCTTGTCCATTCACTATTCAGTCATATAGTGGGGGAGACCTGCAAGGGAAAGTGCAACTGCAGGACCGGATGAACAGAAATATTAATCGTTTAACAGGTTTTATTTCATCTGTGTATTCAGCTGTTTTCCTTGAGTTCATCCTTTGCCACTTGAATCCAATGATGGTACATTAAGTATAACTGAGCTCTAACCAGTGTGCAAAACTAATGTTTAAAGAGTAACTCCACTTTTGTAGGGAAAAACATTCCCATGTGGGTGATCTGTGTACATTGCAGGGGTTTTAACAAACTTTGTTGCCTATTCCTACCTTTTGTTATTTTCAAGAAATAGCTGTTTGTTTGTCTGTGTCCATGTGCTCAGTGAACCTGTATGGGAGCGGTTTTATAATTATCAATCAACTGCTGCACCTGTAAAGCTCTAATGAGGAAAGTGGTAAGGCCTGTATCCCTTTAGATGTGATTTCCCTTTGAGAGTATCTCACCAAAAAATGACATTTTGTTTGCAGGGGATGCTAAAAATCTGACTTGTATCATAGTGCAGACTTCTGGGAAAATCAGTGAGCCAATCACACAAGCAGGAAATGACATATCTGGGGGGGGCATTCTGTACAGAAGCTGTGTACAGAACACCTCCAGGTAGCTATATTATATTACATTTTACAGAAAATAAAAGTGCTGCAGGAAAGGTGATTTTTTAAAAATATTTTTTTTTTCTCTTTAAATATTCTTTATTAACATTTCTTATAATTTACATACCTAAATATTTAATTACAAAATGACTTGTGTTATCATATTATTTTTTCTATTTGCTAATTGTTGTTTCCTGCGAAAAGTGGAATTACCCTTTAAGTCTTCGTTCACACTGGTGCGCTTTGTCATGCAATTTGACAGTTCCAAATCACATGACAAGTCGCACCCAACCGGCAATAGAACCATTCAAATTGCCCAAAAGGTTCCTGCACTACTTTTTTCCGATTTCATTGCAGCTTGCATAGACTTCTGTTAAATGAAGTTGCAAGCCGCAATCAAATCAGAGGTGCAAACCTCACTGATCTGCAGCTTTGAAATCGCGCGACTTCAGAGCGTGAACCGGGGCTAAAGGATATTTTATGTCCATCTTCAAACAGATAATGGTATAGGCTATAATCATTATTGTGTCCTGGTAAAGAAAGTGGGGGTACTCCAAGGAGGACACAGACAGAAACAAAAATATGAAAAGGGTTTTATCAATTTCACATTTTTCCCAAAAACTCAGGACAGCATTAAACTAATGTAATGGTGTTTAGTACTGTCAGTTTTTTTTTTTTTTAAACTTTGCAACATGTAATTTAATGTTTTAAAAGGAGCCCCCACCACCCCAAATTATACCAACCTGGCACAATACATACAATTTGATACCCCCATGACTGAAGAGTTCCCAGGATTCAGGCCATACCATGATCGGGTACCAGACGGTTTGCCTTCATTTTTGTGTGTTTTTCAAGAGATGAATGCTGAAAGAATGGCTTCCTTCTTTTTTCAATCATAGTGACGAGAAAATTCAAAGAAGCAGGATACAAAAGTTTTCTCGAATGAATAAAATTCTAAATATGAATATGGTTTTTGTTTGGAAAAAATTGTACATTTTGTAATGTGCATGTTCTAGGCACAAAAGAAATCCATTTCGTTTGTCTGGGAATCCATTCAAGTAGCGGGTCTCAAAATTGTAAAGGCTTTTTAACCAAACTAGTTAAGTTGATGATGGCAAGACAAACATTCATACAAAATTCTACTGGTGTATAGATGGCTTTACTGCTGTTTCTGATTATACGCTGTAAGAAAGTTCACAGAAAAGTCTACTCTTCCTCTAAGTCTGTGAATCAGGGGCCCATAAATTGTTCCCCAACAGTGCCTTTGTCCACCAATGGATGAAAGATAATGAGGGGAGGGATTATGTGCAATTTATCACTCCACTGTGGGGTCATGTACAGTGGGGATGGAAAGTATTCAGACCCCCTTAAATTTTTCACTCTTTGTTATAGTGCAGCAATTTGCTAAAATCATTTACATCCATTTTTTTTCCTCATTAATGTACACACAGCACCCCATATTAACAGAAAAACACAGAATTGTTGACATTTTTGCAGATTTATTAAAAAAGAAAAACTGAAATATCACATGGTCCTAAGTATTCAGGCCCTTTGCTGTGACACTCATATATTTAACTCAGGTGCTGTCCATTTCTTCTGATCATCCTTGAGATGGTTCTACACCTTCATTTGAGTTCAGCTGTGTTTGATTATACTGATTAGGAAAGCCACACACCTGTCTATATACGACCATACAGCTCACAGTGCATGTCAGAGTAAATGAGAATCATGAGGTCAAAGAAACTGCCTGAAGAGCTCAGAGACAGAATTGTGGCAAGGCACAGATCTGGCCAAGGTTACAAAAAAAATTCTGCTGCACTTAAGGTTCCTAAGAGCACAGTGGCCTCCATAATCCTTACATGGAAGACGTTTGGGACGACCAGAACCCTTCCTAGAGCTGGCCGTCCGGCCAAACTGAGCTATCGGGGGAGAAGAGCCTTGGTGAGAGAGGTAAAGAAGAACCCAAAGGTCACTGTGGCTGAGCTCCAGAGATGCAGTCAGGAGATGGGAGAAAGTTGCAGAAAGTCAACCATCACTGCAGCCCTCCACCAGTCGGGGCTTTATGGCAGAGTGGCCCGACGGAAGCCTCCCCTCAGTGCAAAACACATGAAAGCTGCATGGAGTTTGCTAAAAAAACACCTGAAGGACTCCAAGATAGTGAGAAATAAGATTCTCTGGTCTGATGAGACCAAGATAGAACTTTTTGGCCTTAATTCTAAGCGGTATGTGTGGAGAAAACCAGGCACTGCTCATCACCTGTCCAATACAGTCCCAACAGTGAAGCATGGTGGTGGCAGCATCATGCTGTGCGGGTGTTTTTCAGCTGCAGGAACAGGACGACTGGTTGCAATTGAGGGAAAAATGAATGCGGCCAAGTACAGGGATATCCTGGACGAAAACCTTCTCCAGAGTGCTCAGGACCTCACACTAGAGGTCGACCGAAATATCGGCCGGCCGATATGTCGGCCGATATTTGGCTTTTTTTACTTAATCGGCATCGGCTGATTGTGCTGATAAAAAAAGCTGATTATAACTTCAGCGGGACTTGCAAATGACTTCTGTAATAGAAGTCAATGCAAGTTGTCTGAAGTTTGTCTTCTCTCCTCCTCTGGGCAGCCTGCCAAATCTGATAAGAAGAAACATTGTATCTCTTCAGGTGTTTTTATCAATAGACTGAACTCTGTGTGTAGAAGTTCTCAGTTTAACCATTTAAAGACTAAATCTTTTCTGACACTTGTTGCTTACAAGTAAAAATCCTGTATTTTCTGCTAGAAAATCACTTAGAACCCCCAAACATTATATATATATATTTTTTTAGCAGAGACCCTAGAGTATAAAATAGCGGTTGTTGCAATATTTTATGTCACACGGTATTTGCGCAGCGGTCTTTCAAACGCAATTTAAAAAAAAAAAATACACTAATGAAATTTAAAAAAAAACTAAGCAGTGAAGTTAGCCCATTTTTTTTCGTCCAAAAGTTTTGATTACCTGTTTTTGTGTATTTATTATTTAAGATATAGTTATTTTTTTTTTAATCTAAATTCTACATACAAGTGAACTGATTGGAGGTTTGTTTTGTTTAATAAATGTATAAATGTAAAAATTTTTTTGTATCACTGATTACTTCAGGCTGCTTTCACACTGGAGCGGCATGCGTTGACGGTAAAACGCTGTTAGTTTTAGCGGCGCTTTACCGTCATTTTAGCGGCGCTATTCGGCTGCTAGAGGGGCGCTTATAACCCAGCTAGCAGCCGAGGAAGGGATTAAATGCGCCCATGAAGCGCTGCTGCCGAAACGCTTTGCAGGTGCTTCGGCAGCGGTGCGCATTCATTTCAATGGGCAGGAGTGGTGGAGGAGCGGTATACACCGCTCCAAAGATGCTGCTTGCAGGACTTTTTTTTAACATCCTGCCAGCGCATCGCCTCAGTGTGAAAGCACTCAGGATATCACACTGAGACTGCAGGGGAGCCGTTTTACAGGCACTTTACAGGCGCTATTTTTAGCCCAAAAGCGGCTGAAAAACGCCCCAGTGTGAAAGGGGTCTAACTGTTAGATTTTATGAGATGAAGGGGAAAAAAAAAAAAATCGGCCTAATTATCGGCCCAAAAAAATCGGCATCATATGGGCCATCAATAAATAAATATTAAAAGAGATAGAAGTGGCGCTGCCCTCTCTATTGCTTGTTAAATAATATAATCTTTAACCTAAGTACAGGTGTCTATGGCATATAGGACCTTCATCACTAAATGCCGTAAACAAGTCCCAAGATAGAAAATCTTTGTAATGTAAACAGAACAGGAAAATTGTATACGAGTAAATTAATACGATATTACTAAGATGCAGGTGAGAAGTATATATGATATTACATGTGTCGTTGTGCTAACAGAAGTGAAGCAATAACTTTGCACCACAACAGAGAGGAAAAAAAAAAAAATTATTAAATAATACACCCCAAAATGCAAAAGTATTGGGACAAGATGGCGCTAAAAAGTAAAAAATATATATGTTAAATCAAAAAACATGAGTGAAAAAAATGTCAGTGCAATAACTAGTAGACCAATGACAAATTGTAGGTGGATTACTGCAATTAAGTGGTAAGTACCCCCCGAAATAAATAATAAATACGGTAATGTTTAACTCAAATGTTCAAAAATATTGAGACAGTGTGCCACTTGTGGGATGTGACGTGTTCTAATGTAAAACAGGTTTAGTTTAACATTAGGTAGAAAAAGTATCTGTGCATAAATAAAATTATAATTAAATAAATATACAATAGTTCCAGTTCATCAAGCAATATGGTAGATTTCAGGTAAAGTTTATATATAGTCCATGTAAAGAGGAAAATTATAAACCAGGTAGGGAAAGCAAAGTTCAGGTAAAAATTGCTGTTTATTTCACCCTAGAGGGTACACCACGGTGACTTCAGTGCGATTTTTCACAAGGTGACTTGTAGTGCTCGCCCCCCAGTGTTACCCCACT
Organism: Lithobates clamitans; assembly: GCA_037952925.1. Lineage (NCBI taxonomy): Eukaryota > Metazoa > Chordata > Amphibia > Anura > Ranidae > Lithobates > Lithobates clamitans. Next base: position 7,963,433 of record JBBGZY010000757.1, on the reverse strand, counting down.
CACCAGAGATAACCATCCCCGCAGGGGTACCAAGCGTCTGAGTGGGTGCCTTAGGGTGGGTGTTTTTCACTCCAAAGACTGCTTCCAATCCTCTGCTTAGTGCGGTCCTCACGGTTGTTGCAGGGAAAAAGAGTGTTATAATATCACCATACTCCTCCAGCTGTATACCACCTTTAAAATGTTAGACTCTCCAGATGACCGAACAAAAGAGAAACACAAGGGGCTGCTCCTCATGTGTTCAGACTAAGAGGCCATCGGCCACCGCGATTTCTAAATATCGGCATCGGCCAGAGAAAAACCCATATCGGTCGACCTCTACCTCAGACTGGGCCGAAGGGTTACATTCCAATAAGACAATGACCCTAAACACACCTAAAATAACGATGGAATGGCTTCACAACAACTCCGTGACTGTTCTTGAATGGCCCAGCCAGAGCCCTGACTTAAACCCAATTGAGCATCTCTGGAGAGACCTAAAAATGGCTGTCCACCAACGTTTACCATCCAACCTGACAGAACTGGAGAGGATCTGCAAGGAGGAATGGCAGAGGGTCCCCAAATCCAGGTGTGAAAAACTTGTTGCATCTTTCCCAAAAAGACTCATGGCTGTATTAGATCAAAAGGGTGCTTCTACTAAATACTGAGCAAAGGGTCTGAATACTTAGGACCATGTGATATTTCAGTTTTTTTCTTTTTTAATAAATCTGCAAAAATGTCAACAATTCTGTGTTTTTCTGTCAATATAGGGTGCTGTGTGTACATTAATGAGGAACAAAAATGAACTTAAATGATTATCAAATGGCTGCAATATAACAAAGAGTGAAAAATTTAAGGGGGTATGAATACTCTCCGTCCCCACTGTAATATATATTGCAAAATATTACAAGGACCCATTGGAACACTTATGTGTTTACTGAATGCAAAAAGCTAAAAACACTTCAACACCAGCACAATAAACATAACTGCCTCATTTTCAAATTTACTAAACGAATAGTGTAAAATATTACAGTATATATACATGTATATATATATATATATATATATATATATATATATATATATACACACACAATATCTCACAAAAGTGAGTACACCCCTCACATTTTTGTAAATATTTTATTATATCTTTTCATGTGACAACACTGAAGAAATGACACTTTGCTACAATGTAAAGTAGTGAGTGTACAGCTTGTATAACAGTGTAATAGTGTAAGTTTGCTGTCCCCTCAAAATAACTCAACACACAGCCATTAATGTCTAAACCGCTGGCAACAAAAGTGAGTACACCCCTAAGTGAAAATGTCCAAATTGGGTCCAAAGTGTCAATATTTTGTGTCCACCATTATTTTCCAGCACTGCCTTAACCCTCTTGGGCATGGAGTTCACCAGAGCTTCACAGGTTGCCACTGGTGTCCTCTTCCACTCCTCCATGATGACATCACAGAGCTGGTGGATATTAGAGACCTTGTGCTCCTCCATCTTCCATTTTAGGATGCCCCACAGATGCTCAATGGGGTTTAGGTCTGGAGACATACTTGGTCAGTCCATCACCTTTACCCTTAGCTTCTTTAGCAAGGCAGTGGTCGTCTTGGAGGTCTGTTTGAGGTCGTTATCCTGTTAAAATACTGCTCTGCGGCCCAGTCTCTGAAGGGAGGGGATCATGCTCTGCTTCAGTATGTCACAGTACATGTTGGCATTCATGGTTCCCTCAATGAACGGTAGCTCCTCAGTGCTGGCAGCACACATGCAGCCCCAGACAATGACACTCCCACCATCATGCTTGACTGTAGGCAAGAGAAACTTATCTTTGTACTCCTCACTGGTTGCCGCCACACACGCTTGACACCATCTGAACCAAATAAGTTTATCTTGGTCTCATCAGACCACAGGAAATGGTTCCAGTAATCCATGTCCTTAGTCTGCTTGTCTTCAGCAAACTGTTAGCAGGCTTTCTTGTGCATCATCTTTAGAAGAGGCTTCCTCCTGGGATGACAGCCATGCAGACCAATTTGATGCAGTGTTCAGCGTATAGTCTGAGCACTGACAGGCTGACCCCCCACCTCTTCAACCTCTGCAGCAATGCTGGCAGCACTCATACGTCTAGTTTCCAATGACAACCTCTGGATATGAAGTTGAGCACGTGCACTCAACTGCTTTGGTTGACCATGGCGAGGCCTGTTTTGAGTGGAACATGTCCTGTTAAACCAATGTATGGTCTTGGCCACCGTGCTGCAGCTCAGTTTCAGTGTCTTGGCAATCTTTTTACAGCCTAGGCCATCTTTATGTGGAGCAACAATTCTTTTTTCCAGATCCTCAGAGAGTTCTTTGCCATGAGGTGCCATGTTGAACTTCCAGTGAGAGAGTGAGAGCGATAACACCAAATTTAACACACCTGCTCCCCATTCACACCTGAGACCTTGTAACACTAACCAGTCACATGACACCGGGGAGAGAAAATGGCTAATTGGGCCCAATTTGGACATTTTCACTTAGGGGTATACTCACTTTTGTTGCCAGCAGTTTAGAAATTAATGACTGTGTGTTGAATTATTTTGAGAGGACAGCAAATTTACACTGTTGTACAAGCTGTACACTCACTACTTTACATTGTAGGAAAGTGTCATCTCTTCAGTGTTGTGCCTTGAAAAGATATAATAAAATATTTACAAAAATGTGAGGGGTGTTCTCACTTTTGTGAGACACTGTATATATATATATATATATATATATATATATATATATACCGTATATACTCGAGTATAAGTCGTTCCGAGTATAAGTTGAGGCCCTAATTTACCACAAAAAAAATGGGAAAAACTTATTGACCCGAGTATAAGACGAGGGTGAGAAATGCACAGCTACTGTAAGTGGAAAAGAGGGTCAACAATGCCCATTTGCAGCATCACTGTGCCCATTTGCAGCCATAGGTCCCCTGAACTTCAAACTTGGTAGTTAAGGGTTCCTAGATGCCCCCTAGCTGCAGCCAAAATTTGGGGTCTCTGAACCCAAAGGGTCCCGAAATGACATTGCTGCAGATGGACACAGTTGACCGAATTTGGGGCCCCGTATCTCAGGGCCACTTAGTGCTAAGAACCCCAAATTTGGTATGCAAACCCAGTGGAACCATAAATGTTTCAAAGCTGGGGTTTCTAGCACTAAGTGACCCCGAGATACAGGGCCCCAAAAATCAGTTCAGAAAATGTCAAGTACTTTTCTGCAGCAGAGAATGACATTTTCCAAACCGGTTTTGGGGCCCCGTATCTCAGGGCCACTTGGTGCTAGGAACCCCAGCTTTGGATATGTTATTGTTCCACTGGGTTTGCACACCAAATTTGGGGTTCCTAGCACTAAGTGGCCCTGAGATACGGGGCCCCAAAGTCAGTTTGGAAAATGAATTTTTTTGCTGCAGAAAAGTGCTTGACTCGAGTATAAGTCGAGGGGGGCACTTTCAGCACAAAAAAATGTGCTGAAAAATTCGACTTATACTCGAGTATATACGGTATATATATATATATATATATATATATATATATATATATATATATATATATACACATATATATATACACACACACTATAATGCCAAAAATATGCCGCTACAGGCACATGAATTTTAATGGCATCCCAATTTTAGTCTGTAGGGTTCACTACTGAGTGGACTCACCCTTTGCAGATATAACATCTTCAACTCTTCTGAGAAGGCTGTCCACAAGGTTTAGGAGTGTGTCTATAGGTATATTGACGCATTTGTGAGGTCAGGCACTGAAGTTGGACGAGATGGCCTGGCTCACAGTCTCCGCTCTAATGCATCCCAAAGGTGTTCTGGGTTAAGGTCAGGACTCTATGCAGGCCAGTCAAGTTCCTCCACCCCAAACTTACTCATCCACACTATATAACCAAAAGTAATGGGTGACCCCTCCAAATCATTTGGTGGAGGTGGAATTATGGTGTGGGGTTGTTTTTCAGGGGTTGGGCTTGGCCCGTTAGTTCCAGTGAAGGGAACACTTAAGGCGTCAGAATACCAAGACATTTTAGACAATTCCATGCTCCCAACCTTGTGTGAACAGTTTGGGGATGGCCCTTCCTGTTCCAACATGACTGTGCACCAGTGAACAAACAAGGTCCATAAAGACATGAATGAGTGAGTTTGGGGTACTTGACTGGCCTGCACAGAGTTCTGACCTCAACCAGACAGAACACCTTTGGGATGAATTAGAGCGAAGACTTCGAGCCAAGCCTTCTCGTTCACATCAGTGCCTGACCTCACAAATGCGCTTCTGGAAGAATGGTCAAACATTCCCATAGACACAATCCTAAAACTTGTGTACAGCCTTCCCAGAAGAGTTGAAGCTGGAATCACAACCTCCTTCCACCTGCTGGTGATCCCTCTAGTGATAAGTAACGATCTATATAGAGGAATCACAGCCCCTTTCTTCCTGTTGGTGATCTCTCTAGTGATAACTAAAATCTATATAGGGGAATAAAAAAACAAATACAAGCTGAAGTGATGATATATCCATACCCCAATCGTAATTTCAAGTATGTTTTCATTCCTAAAGGCTCAAACACACAAATAAACACCCGCATAAAAGTCAAATCGAAGAAATATTACACTCTGCTTCTTAAAAATTAACTATGGCAAAAACATTATTTACAATTAAACGCAATTAAACTGTCATTTTGGTTCTATGAATTATGAACATTTTTCATTAGAACCAGGGTTTGCTATTATACCCTTTTACATTAAACACAATCTAAACATTTCTGTGTGCTTTGCCTCCTTTTACTTAACACCTAATGCCTGCTTATTAATGTAATCTGTCTTATTCATGCCAGCATTGAATTATATGTAATTTATCAAAGATGCATCCAAACAAATTTCTCTCATTAAAATTAGTGGAGCATTTATAAAATAAGTGCTGATAAGTGCTAAGATGGAAATTTAAACAATCATGGAGGTGATTCGTAATGAATTAGTTTTGTCCTTGGGAATGATAACTACATCCAGCAAGGGGCACCGTGGAATAATAACCGTTGGCAGAGTTGTAATCACTTTTTATTTATTTACTTTGTTTCACTCAATAACAACAGTATGAAACAGAATGTCTGGGATCAGAGGCAGCTGCAGTCTCTAAGAAGCTTCGAAAATTGGCAAGCCTCCATGGCTTTGTAGAACTATCATTGAAATCTTCAGAACAGGGAAATAAACTATGGAGAAATGCTGAAGAAGGACTCAAATGCAAATAGTAGCTAAAATGATCCTAGTTTTAGAACCCCCTTGTCATTTTGAAAAGCAGTAACTTACTTAGTTACAAAATGGTACTCTCATTCCTTCCCGATTCCTCAGGTCCCCTCCCTAAACCATCCAACAGACTCATCGAATTCTGGAAAGCTCTAATTAGGACAATTTTACTATGCCTGACCAACAGCAGGAAGGGATTCATATAGTGATAGGTTGCTCCATGAATTTTGAAGCCTAATGTTTATTCTTCCCTATGTTATTAATGTTACTGAGCCCTACCCTTTGAATGTCCATGTACTTGAAGTCCATTACCAACCTTTTCTCATATATCTGTACATACTTCAAGTTCTGGGTTCCTGATCTCCTCTTAACACTTTCCTCCTCTTCCCCAACCCACTATGCACACCCTATATGTACTTATATGGAAATCCAAATGTGGAATTTTGGTTCTGTTATCATATTGTACAGCCACACTTGTATTGTACCTCTGTATTGTAAAATCTTCAATAAAGCATGTTTTTGAAAAAATTGTACTCTGATTTCAGAAACTATCCATTTTCTATCCTTTGTTTAAACGTCTACTTATCTGATTCCACTTTCTCATAAACAAGCTATCAGCCTTCCTGCATAAACATATCCAGCTCTGCTCTGTGATGCCAAAACTCTACATTTCTATTTGTTTGGAATGCTACCTGATTCTGAGATGGAGTTCTAAGTCACAGTTTGTGGACCTTCAATCTGGAAAGATACAGGTATTTATGAGTGATATCATAAATCAGGCAAATAGTGAAAATTTTGGATTACTTGAATATATCGTATTAACACGTGTCGTCCCCGGAAAATCATACAGTTCATAAGTCAGAGTTACCTAAATGCATTGCATTGATTGACCCCCCCAGACTGAAGAGATCTGAAAATATTCTGGTGAATCTAACATTTTTTAGTTTTCTTGCTTCAGTTATCACTATGTATCCGTGAGTATCCATGTACTGGTAATGTCAGGGTATCACCGGCACCAGACATGGGCGTCGGCGCGCGCCTATGCGCCGGCGCGCTCCATTGCACACTTCCCAGCAAGATCGTGGTGTTCCCGGGCGTCAGCGCGGCGCTAGGGCGCGCGCGGGTACGCGGCGCTCGGGCGCGCGCGTGTGCACGTGCGCGCGTACGGGCGTGCGCGCGTTCGCGATAGCGCCGGTTTGGCGCCAAAGTGCATATAAAAATCCCCCTGTGCCTCTGGCACATTGCTGCTTCGTCTCAGCTTGTGATTTGTGTAAACCTTGAACCTGATTGCTGTTACCCATCTGACCCGGCTTGTTTGACTATCCGTCCTGCTCCTATCCGACCCGGCTTGCCTGACTACTCTTCTGCTACCTGCCTGATACCGTTGCCAACCTCCGCCTGCCTACCGACTCTGCCTCTGCCTGCTGTTTGTGCCTGTCTCATACCCGTGCTGACCCGGACCGTCTGACCCTGCTTGTGCCTGCTGTTGTCCTTTGCTGTTGCACCTTCAGCTCCAGCTCCAGTGATCTCTGCATCTACAAGTGTTCCAGTGTGCTGCCTCCAGTGTCTACCTGATCTGCAGTCCAGCCATCCCTGAGGGATCTCTCATCACCTCTGCTCCAGAGACTCCGCTCTACAGGCACTCCTACCCCACTGTGCTCAGGAGACCACTGTCCCCACTCCAGTGGCTCCTGAACCAGCGTTGTATGAGAGGTCTTCTCCTACAAGTCAGGCTCTACTACCAGGTACCTAACAGTACGAAGCAGCCATGTCTGAGCCTGCAGGAGATACCTCTCCAATGAAGGAGATATGCACACACCTGGCGGCCCTTACCCAAGCAGTACAAGCTCTGCAGGACAATTACAACAGACTGGAAGGACAAGTTCAGAACCTGGCGGGGTCCAACCCTTCTGCCTCTTCTTCTGCTGCTGCTCCAACACAGACTGCTTCAGGGCCCGCAGTTGTGATGCTCCCGCCTGAACCACGGGTCCCCATTCCAGAAAGATTCTCTGGGGACCGGGCTAAGTTTCGGACCTTCCGCAATGCTTGCCAGCTCTTTTTTGCCTTACAGCCCAGAACTTTTTCACTGGAAGCCACTAAGGTTGGATTTGTCATTTCCCTCCTGCAAGGGGAACCTCAGACCTGGGCCCATCGTTTACTTGAAGGGGACTCTGCTCTAACCCAATCCTTATCCGCCTTCTTCCAAGCCATGGCACAATTATATGAGGACCCTCAACAGACTGCTTCAGCTGAATCTGCCCTGTTCGCGCTCCAACAAGGCCGCAGACCCGCGGAGGACTATGTTACTGAATTCAGACGTTGGAGCGCGGACACACAGTGGAATGACGCGGCCCTGCGTCACCAGTTCCGCATTGGACTGTCTGAAAGCTTGAAAGACGAACTTGCTCGTGTAGGTGTTCCAAATACCTTAGAGGCCTTGATCACCCTAACCATTCAGATCGATCGTCGCCTCCGAGAACGACGATCTGAACGATCAGTTCAACCAAACCGCCCGACCTGGATGACAGCCCGAGCTCCGATGCCTGCAACACGCTACTCCCCTGCATCCAGTCCTAATTCAGTCAATACCACACCAGATACCTCCGAACCCATGCAACTGGGGGTGATGCGACCTGCTCTGTCTTCTGAAGAACGTGCCCGACGTCGGCAATTAAATCTGTGCCTTTACTGTGGTGGAACCGGGCATTTTGTCCATAATTGCCCAGTTAGAATGAGTAAGTGTCCATCTCCTATACCTACCAGTTTTTCTGCTTTATCTACCAATTCTACCCATCTTGCCATTCTTCTCTCGTTACAGCTTCAAGAAAGGACACTCCAAGTCAACGCAATTATTGACTCCGGGGCATGCAGCTGCTTTATAGACTTAAGCTTTGCTAAGCAGCATAACATTCCTTTACAGACCAAGACCCATGGACTTTCTGTCTTCCTTGCCGACGGCTCTCGTATCAGATCTGGACAAGTGACGCAAGAGACTCTGCCATTACCCACTACAATTGACTCTCAACATAAGGAATTGCTGATCCTGGACGCCATCACCTCCCCTATGTTCCCCATTATCCTGGGCATCCCCTGGCTCCGGGCTCACAACCCACACATCCATTGGGTCTCTGGAGTAGTGAAATTCCTGTCATCTTACTGCCAGGACCACTGTCTGGCGAAGGATCTGGATTCCCAGGCTACCCTGCTGTGCCTGGACACCGACCAGAAAAATTGTCAGGTCATTCCCAAACAGTATCATGATTACATTGATGTCTTCAGCAAGAAGGGGGCCGACTCTCTTCCACCTCATCGCCCCTACGATTGCCCCATCGAATTGCTGCCAGGATCCGAAATTCCCTTCGGACGCATCTTCCCTCTATCCGAGAAGGAACAAGAAGTGCTGAAGTCTTACATAGATGAAAACTTGGCCAAGGGATTCATTCGCCATTCCACTTCTCCAGCAGGTGCGGGTATATTCTTTGTTGCTAAAAAAGACAAATCTCTCCGCCCGTGCATTGACTACTGAGAACTGAATAAGATCACGGTCAAGAATCGGTATCCCCTACCTTTGATACCCGAACTGTTTCAGAAATTAAGGACTGCCGTCATTTTCACTAAGCTTGATCTGAGAGGGGCCTATAATCTGATCCGCATTCGGGCTGGGCATGAGTGGAAAACAGCTTTTCGGACCCGATTCGGGCATTATGAATATTTAGTCATGCCTTTTGGACTCTGCAATGTCCCTGCGACTTTTCAACACCTGATTAATGACGTGCTTAGAGACTTCCTAGACCTATTTGTGATTGCATATCTAGATGATATTTTGATCTTTTCAGAATCCTTGGATCTCCATCGAAAACATGTTTGCCAAGTGTTGGGTCGTCTCCGCTTACACAGACTTTATGCAAAAGCGGAGAAATGCGAGTTTGAGCAAGAAAGCATTCAGTTCTTGGGCTTGATCATCTCCTCCACTGGCATCAGGATGGATCCACAGAAGGTGTCTGCTGTTCTGGACTGGCCGGTACCCCTAGACAAGAAGGGGGTGCAACGATTCATCGGGTTTGCAAATTTCTACAGAAAATTTATCAGGGGTTTTTCTGCGATAATCGCACCAATCACTCAACTAACCAAACAAAATACCCGTTTTTCCTGGAATCACCTAGCCCAAGAGGCTTTTGAGAACCTCAAGAGACTATTCACCTCAGCACCTATCCTCAGTCATCCTGAACCATCCTTGCCATTTATTTTGGAAGTGGACGCTTCTGAAATAGCGGTCGGAGCGATACTCTCACAACGAAGGGGCAGTAAAGACGATATGCATCCTGTGGGGTTTTTCTCCCGAAAACTTTCCTCCGCGGAGAGGAACTATGATGTTGGAGACCGGGAGCTTCTTGCCATCAAAACTGCATTAGAGGAGTGGAGGTACCTGCTGGAGGGGGCTATGCATCCAGTACTAATTTATACTGACCACAAAAATCTAGAATATCTACGTTCCGCCAAAAGGCTAAGACCCCGACAAGCCCGCTGGGCGTTGTTTTTCTCACGCTTTTCCTTCCACATTACTTATCGGCCAGGTTCAAAAAATGTCAAACCAGACGCATTATCACGTATGCATGACAACCCAAAAGACTCATCTGCTCCGGATACCATTTTACCGGCAAACAATTTTCTGCTCATTCAAACTGATCTCCTCTCCCAGATTAAGGAAGCTTCCTCTGAATCAGCCAGACCCACAGGGATTACTTTAAGTAACAGGGACGGACTATTCTGGAAAGGGAGCCAAATTTTTGTTCCTGAGGAGGTTCGGGTCAAGGTCTTAGCACTTCTTCACGATCACCCGCTGGCAGGTCACTTTGGGGTTCGTAAAACCATGGAGTTGGTACAGCGTACCTTCTGGTGGCCCAATTTAAAGGACTTTTGTGAGAAATATGTTAGCTCGTGTCCTATCTGTACCCAGAATAAAACTTCCAGGAGTCGAGCTTGGGGCCTGTTAAAACCCTTACCGGTACCCGATAGGCCTTGGAAAATGATATCCATGGACTTTATTGTAGAGCTGCCATGTTCTGAGGGATGTTCTGCAATTTTTGTGGTAGTTGATCGCTTTACCAAAATGGCCCACTTTCTTCCATTAAGAGGAACTCCGTCAGCTATGGAAACTGCTCACGTCTTCATCAAGGAGATCGTTAGACTCCACGGAATCCCCGTAAACATAACCTCTGACAGAGGGGTACAATTTACCTCACGCTTCTGGAGAGCCCTGTGTGAGTCTTTAAAAATCAAGCTGGCTTTGTCATCGGCCTACCACCCTCAGACCAACGGCCAGACAGAGAGGACCAATCAGACTCTTGAACAGTATATTAGATGTTTTACTTCCTTTTCTCAAAATGATTGGGTATACTTGCTGCCCTTGGCAGAATTTGCCTACAATAACGCCAAGCACTCAGCCACTGGTCAATCCCCCTTCTTCGCTAATTATGGGTTCCATCTAACCTTTTTACCCGATTTCCTTCCAGAGTCCTCAGTTCCAGCAGTGCAAAGTACGGTAGACTTTATCAATCGTAACAACCAGATGTTGCAGGAAGCAGTGTCCAAGGCTCAGGCGGACAGCAAGAGGATCTTTGACCGAAGGAGAAGAGGGGAATTGAAGCTTCAGCTGGGCGATCAGGTATGGCTTTCTACAAATAATATCAAACTAGCTTGTCCTTCTAAAAAGTTGGCACCTAGGTTTATGGGACCTTTTCCGGTTAGGAGGAAAATTAATGAAGTCTCGTATGAACTGACTTTGCCTGACTCTCTTAAAATTCATCCCGTGTTTCATGTGTCTTTGCTCAAGCCTGCTGTACCTGATCCCTTTCCTGGTAGAGGGACTAGACCTCCTGAACCTATTTTGGTTGACGGTAACGAGGAATTTGAAGTTGAAGCTATCCTCGATTGCAGGAAAAGACAAGGGCAGATCCAGTTCCTAATCAAATGGAAGGGCTACGGCCCAGAAAATAATTCATGGGAACCTGATAGCAATGTGCATGCTAGGCGTTTAGTTCGAGCCTATTTTGCTAACCATCCTGAAAAAAGACTTTTGGGCACCCAGAGGTTGCCCCTTGGGGGGGGCAATGTCAGGGTATCACCGGCACCAGACATGGGCGTCGGCGCGCGCCTATGCGCCGGCGCGCTCCATTGCACACTTCCCAGCAAGATCGTGGTGTTCCCGGGCGTCAGCGCGGCGCTAGGGCGCGCGCGGGTACGCGGCGCTCGGGCGCGCGCGTGTGCACGTGCGCGCGTACGGGCGTGCGCGCGTTCGCGATAGCGCCGGTTTGGCGCCAAAGTGCATATAAAAATCCCCCTGTGCCTCTGGCACATTGCTGCTTCGTCTCAGCTTGTGATTTGTGTAAACCTTGAACCTGATTGCTGTTACCCATCTGACCCGGCTTGTTTGACTATCCGTCCTGCTCCTATCCGACCCGGCTTGCCTGACTACTCTTCTGCTACCTGCCTGATACCGTTGCCAACCTCCGCCTGCCTACCGACTCTGCCTCTGCCTGCTGTTTGTGCCTGTCTCATACCCGTGCTGACCCGGACCGTCTGACCCTGCTTGTGCCTGCTGTTGTCCTTTGCTGTTGCACCTTCAGCTCCAGCTCCAGTGATCTCTGCATCTACAAGTGTTCCAGTGTGCTGCCTCCAGTGTCTACCTGATCTGCAGTCCAGCCATCCCTGAGGGATCTCTCATCACCTCTGCTCCAGAGACTCCGCTCTACAGGCACTCCTACCCCACTGTGCTCAGGAGACCACTGTCGCCACTCCAGTGGCTCCTGAACCAGCGTTGTATGAGAGGTCTTCTCCTACAAGTCAGGCTCTACTACCAGGTACCTAACAGGTAAAGACCATGTTCACTATGCTTATTTGAACTTTTCCAGAAAGCAAAAGAAATACAGACTAAGTGTAAATAACTGGTGGGTGAGGTGGCAGTTTAGACAGCATACAAAGGTCAGGCAAAGAATGGACACATACCAGGAGGCAAATGCCACAGATAATTTATGGTAGACCTGGTGTAAAAAATGCAAGGTCCTTCTATTTCCCAGCTCCACCCCCGAGTAAGAAAACGCTAATGAAAACCTAAGAAAATTGCGCAGGAGTGCATTCTTTTGGGATATAGGAACCTTAGCTTTTCCAGATCCCTCAATAAGTTGGAATCACATAACCTTTGTGAGTAGAAGCTGAAGTGTAAAGTGAGTATTTTGTACGTTTTAATCCTATTATTTCTATTTTTGTTTAGGTTTAAATGAATGTCTAATTTGTGATGGAGGGTTAGAAAATAGCATTTTTCATAGTAAATCTGACATATTGCACATAGCCTGGATATGGAACCAAGGACTGACTGCTGAAAAAAAAAATCAGGTAAACAATGTCCGTAATAACTGCACAAAAACTCTTTTTTTCTTTTGACTGGAGTGTCACCAAGGTTATATAAAGGTAGATGCACTTTGTATATAAAGATCTCTGTATCTACAAAGAAAAGACTTGGGGGAATTCGACCCCTTGGGGTTGTTGTGTAAAGGCATCAGAGCACAAGAAAACTTTCCTTTAATAAAGGCAAAATGACTGCCTGTAGACCTACAGCCTGCAATGCACAACAATAAGAATTTCTAATGCAAGAGGCATCTTTGCTCTCATCACCATACAAGTATACTGCATGTGCCGCAGAGGGATTAAATTTATTAAAGTTCAGTTATAAAAATCTGTATAAATATGTGGCTTGGTGACCGAGTTATTAATACATTACCTGTTTAACAGTCCATGGCTCCCTTAATTTTCTTTTAAGTTCAAGGGATGAGCAATGAATGCAAACATGAGCCATTCCAATTCTGCAAGTACTTCTGCCCAAAATATTCACAATCCCCCTAGCACATAAAGAAGATCTATGGCTTGATTACTTATCATTAAAATGATGGGGCAGCAATCAAAACGTGTCTTCGGTCGCTGTACACTTGACAGTTGTAGCGTAATTAGACGCTAAACAAGCATGTTACTAAATACACTCTTGAGTTACTGAGAAAATCTGCTGCTATAAAGACAATTTTATGGGTCAGGCATATCACACAGCTGAGCTGTTTTATATCTGCTGGATGGTGATTTAGGATGGGAATTGAATTACGGAGGTTTGCCTTATCCTCTCCATCTAGCGGCATTGGATAGAATGTAGTGTATGAAAATTATACAGTCTCATTTACGGCTCACATATGGCTGTATGCATGATACTAAAAATAACATTTTTGGCCAATCAGTTTACTAATGGCAAGCTGAAGCTTCATTTATTATTACTGTAATGCAGCTAGGCTGTATATACAGTAATAAATGTGGGCGTATTTATCTTTTTTAGTAGTGCTGCAGCAAGGGTTAAAGTGATTGTAAAGTCTCGTTTCCATAAAAATATCAAACATATAATAATATGTAATAACAAATAACAGTTATACTTACCTGCCCTAGGCAGTGGTTTTGCACAGAGCAGCCCAGATCCTCCTTTTCCCTCTTCGGAGCTCCTGGCCCCTCCGTCCTGTTGAGTGCCCTCACAGCAAGCAGCTTGCTATGGGGGCACCCGAGCCGAGTCACAGCTCCTTGTGTCCATTCAGGCACGGAGCCCCGGTTGGGCCCCGCCTCCTCTCTCTCCTGATTGGCTAACTAACTTTGACTGACAGCAGCAGGAGCCAATAGCACCGCTGCTGTGTCTCAGCAAATCAGGAGGAGAGTCCTGGATGGCTAAGGAACTCATGGACATCGCTGAACAGAGATGGGGCTCAGGTAAGTATTAGGGGGTGCCGGGGCAGGTGCTTCACACAGAAGGCTTTTTATCTTAATGCATGGAATGGAATGCAATGGAACCTTCTGACTTTCCAACCCCTTTAAACTACCCTGCGCTGGCAACATGGCGGAAAGCCAGACCACTGCTAAACACAAACTGCACCTGTTAGGGTCTTCAGTCATTTGGCATGCCCCATGCTCAACAATGCTGCTCAGGGAATATCACCACTGTTGATTTGACCCCCACTACAATCTAAAAAGTAGATTTTTTTTTTTTTTTTTAGCCCATCTCGTCCCCTGACTCCATTCTTGCCTTGGCAAGAGTAGCATGTATGCTTCCACTGTGGTCTCCCGGGATAAGCATGTCACAAATACCAGCATGTATCAGCCTACATACTACAGCTAGAGGAGGAAGGATCCTGCAGCACATCATCAGTGGGTAGGCTGCAAGAACCACGAAGAGACAGTTCCTGATCACATATAGAAGGAAAATGGCAGCACAAGACCAACGGTACTGTGGATTACAGCAGGAAAACTCTGGATTCACTGGGCATGTGAGTATGTTTATTGTGGATAAAACTAGTGAATGGAATCTAAAACAAAAAATGAAGTTTCTCCTTAGATTAATCATGCAGCGTTCACTAAAAGAATACCTGGTGATTCTGCCATGAAGATCTTTTTTCAAACACTTCCTATCATGGGATGATATCCGCCCCCCAGCTGTGCTCCTGCATTGTCACCATGCCACGTGCATCTCTGGTTGAGACACTACAATTGACATGGTAAGACATTATTACAATCAGGAAACTGGTCCAGAGCAATCACGTGCAGCCAATGCGAAAGCATGTGCATCTAGACAAAACGTGCCTGATAAAGGTTGTTGCATGAAATTGAAAAATGATTATAAAGATGTAAACCGTAAAAACAAAGGAATAGTTTTTGATATGCAGTGCTAACTAGTTTACTTCTAGATAGGGATTACATCTACTTCTGTTTGCCTTCAAACTGTGTTGAAGTGCCACAATTTTAACTGGCATAAGAACACTGCTCCCAATGATCTCAGTGGACCCACACCCATTTAGATGTATAGGAAATAAGAGACAAAAACATAAAATCATTTTTTATAAATTGTGTACTATTTTTCCATCATGTTAATCATGAATTTCTAATAAAAAAATATTTTTTTAAAAGCCACCTTGCCATCCCACGTTCTCTTGTCCTCGTTCTATCTGTGTATTGTGCACTGCTGTGACCCACTGCTGCTAAGTCAATGATGTCCCCCTACTGCCTCTTTCATACTGACAGGCATAAATACCATTTCCAAGCCTAATCTGGAGGCCTGGTCATGTGATGAATGAAAATCAGGCTGCTGTGGCATGATGTGGAGGAAGGGAAAGAGTACAAAGAAAGCATTAAAGAGCTCTAAGAAGACGGAATGCTAAAGGAAAATGTTAAAGAGACACTCCAAATCCAACTCGTTTTCATCTAAAGGTAATCCTACATCCAATTAACCAACAGCTCTGATCAGATTTGACTTCAAATGGATTAATGTATTCATTGCTATGAAATATGCTTTGCTTCTTTGAAATAATTGTGCACTGCGGAGTTTTATGGTTTTATAAAATTCAACAACAACCACATACTATACTGTATGTCCACAGTGCAGAACAATACCTGGTAACACAAGTAGGATTCTGAACTATGTCTGGTGATAGCAATGCCAATTTAAACAAAATGTGGCAAGACTGCATTATTAAAATAAAGAAAATGATATTACTAATGATAAAATACTGTACATCATCAAAAGAATAAAAGACACCTGAGTACATGTATAAACTACAGTATTCCTCATTATAAACTCCAATAGACATGTCACTTATGACTTATATAACTGTCACAGCTAAGGCTGATTTCTGTTAAAAAAAATCTACTTGGCATATATTATACTTTGACAGTGTTATGGGGCGTACACACGGTCGGACTTTTCGTCTACAAAAGTCCAACGGACTCCGACGGACTAAAGCTGCCTGGTAATCCGATCGTGTGTGGGCTTCCCCGGACTTTCAGCGGACTTTTTCAGCCTCAAATCCGACGGACATGCTTCAAATCTTTACGTCGTAACTACGACGGACCCCGAAATCCGCTCGTCTGTATGCTAGTCCGACAGACAAAAACCCACGCTAGGGCAGCTATTGGCTACTGGCTATCAACTTCCTTATTTTAGTCCGGTGTACGTCATCACGTACAAATCCGTCGGACTTTTGTGTGGTCGTGTGTAGGCAAGTCTGTTTGTTAGAAAGTCTGCCGCAAGTCCGCCGCAAGTCCGCCGAAAGTCCGCAGGAAGTCTGTCGGACAGGCTGTCGGACTTTTGTAGACGAAAAGTCCAACCGTGTGTACGCCCCATTAAACTGACCACTTCAAGGATAGAGGGTCAGAAAAGGACTTTAACCAAAGTGCCCTCCAAGATGAATACTTACAGAGCGTCTCTGCTGTTTGTGCTAGAATTTGTACAGTAACCTTCCATAGAGGTCTATAGGGCCGTCTCCCCAATGCCTCTTGCAGTGGTGGGTATTTTCGGAAAAAGGCTATGCAGTGCCAGGCAGGACCACACAATGAAGCTTACTGGAAGAGGGAGGAAGGTAACTATTTAAAATGGTGGACTGAACTCAGGCGGGGTGGAAGCAATTATTAAAGGACAAGTTCACTGAAATTTAACTGGGCTTAACAATAATTGTCTAAATATAGGAGGCATGTACACTATGTTACCAAAAGTATTGGGACGTCTGCCTTTACACGCACATTTAATGCCACCCCAGTCTTCGTCTGTAGGGTTCAGTATTGAGTTGGCCCACCCTTTGCATCTATAACAGTTTCAACTCTTCAGGGAAGGCTGTCCACAAGGTTTAGGAGTGTGTCTATAGGAATGTTTGACCATTTTTCCAGAAGCGCATTTGTGAGGTCAGGCACTGATGTGGACGAGAAGGCCTGGCTTGCAGTCTCCACTCTAATTCATCCCAAAGGTGTTCAATCGGGTTTAGGTCAGGACTCTGTGTAGGCCAGTATAGTTCCTCCACCCCAAACTCGCTCCTTCATGTCTTTATGGACTTTGTTTGTGCACTGGTGCGCAGTCATTTTGGAACAGGAAGGGGCCATCCCCAAACTGTTCCAAAAAGTTGGGAGCATGAAATTGTCCAAAAGGTATGGTGACGCCTTAAGAGTTCCCTTCACTGGAACTATGGGGCCAAGCCCAACCTCTGAAAAACAACCCCACACCATATTCCCCCCTCCACCAAATGATTTTGACCAGTGCACAAAGCAAGGTTCATAATGACATGGATGAGTGAGTTTGGGGTGGAGGAACTGGACTGGCCTGCACAGAGTTCTGACCTCAACCCGGAACACCTTTGGGATGAATTAGAGCAGAGACTGTGAGCCAGGCCTTTTCGTCCACATTAGTGCCTAACCTCACAAATGCACTTCTGTAAGAATGGTCAAACATTCCCATAGACACTCTTTTAAACCTTGTGGACAGCCTTCCCAGAAGAGTTGAAACTGTTATAGATGCAAAGGTTGGGCCAACTCAATATTGAACCCTACGGACTAAGACTGGGATGGCATTAACCTCCCTGGCGGTATGATTATTTCAGATTTTTGGTGCTGAAAGCGGTACAATTATTTTGCATGGAAATTTGGCATTTTATATTGTAGGTCTGTAATTCTTAGGAATAACACACTTAAATCTGCCCAAACAAGAGTCTAGTAGACATCCCGGGTATGATAAAGTTTGAAACACTAAATCATAAATTATAATTTAATAAATAACTATAAATAATTATAAGAAATAATAATATAATAATAATAAAAATGATTCAATAATGTAATCAAATCAAAAACACTGAAATTTGCTCAGTTGCAGAATTGTCGCTGTCATTACTTTCAGTGTTTGATGACGGATTTCCCCACAAATCACTATCGCTCAATTCTGCAAGTGATTCTAATTTATTATCACTGTTTTCTAGCTGGTCTAAACCTGTTTTTGATGTAAAGGGACGGTTTTGGTTGCTATGGACAATCACCAGTTTCCAGGCAAAAAGAACAGTTTTTATAATATAAAACTGCATGCAGGGCACTGGACAAACCACTAGGGACAAAAGGGAGTTGAAAAAAAATTGATACAGTAATGTAATCTGTAAGATTACAGTGTACTGCATGTGTAATGTGTGTTTTACTTTTTGAATTTGGCGCTGTTCTCCGTCCCCATGCGTCGCAACACTCGCAGGGAACGGAGCCTGGGCACTGTGATCGAGCGGAGGACGAGCCGCTCACACTGCGGGGGAGACATCGCAGGATCCTGGGGACAAGTTAAGTAAGCTCTTCCTGGATCCTGCGATGCGATCCCGAGTCTGGCTCGGGGTTACCACTTCTGGTACTGAAAATCCACCCCAAGCCACACTCGGGAATACAGCCAGGGAGGTTAAAGGTAATGTGCGTGTAAAGGCAGGTGTCTCAATACTTTTGGTGATATAGTGTATATTCTTACTTGAATGTTAGGGACCTTGGTGTAGTCTTTTAGAGCTGTTCAGTAATATAGCATGAAGCAACTTCAGCAATTTGCATCTCTCTCCTTGTACAGGGTGACTGGTCTTGTTTTGTGTTAAAAAAAAACCAAAACAGTAAAGTTAGCCCAATGTTTTTGCATTTTGTGAAAGATGATGTTACGCTGAGTAAATAGATACCTAACATGTCACGCTTCAAAATTGCACATGCTCGTGGAATGGCGCCAATGTTCGGTACTTAAAAATCCTAAAAATCCAGTAATTTTTTTACTGGTTACATGTTTTGAGTAACAGAGGAGGTCTAGGGCCAAAATTATTGCTCTCGCTCCAACGTTCGCGGTGATACCTCACATGTATGGTTTGAACACCGTTTTCATATGTGGGCAGGACTTACGTATGCGTTCGCTTCTGCGTACGAGCACACGGGGACAGAGGCGCTTTAAAAAAAAAAAAAATTTTATTGTTAATTATATTTTATTTTTTTTATTTTGACACTTTTTTGAAAATCTTTTGAGAATAAAAAAAAAATTTAATCACTTTTATTCCTATTACAAGGAATGTAAACATCCCTTGTAATAGGAATATGACATGTCAGGTGCTCTTAATAGTGAGATATGGGGTCAATAAGACCCCATATCTCACCAATAGGCTGGGAAGCCTGAAATAAAAATAATAAATAAAACAATCGCCGCTTCCCAGCCGAAGCGGCGCCATTTTTGTGAATGGAGAGGCCGGGCGTGATGTCATAACATTGCGCCCGGCCTCTGACGATCATAGAGACTCCGGCGACCATCTGGTCCGCCGGAAATCTCTATGATCTACATCCGGCGCCGGCGGATCCACTCTCCGCCTCACCGAGCGTAACGATGAGTCGGAGCAAGCACCGGAGGGCGGCGGGAGGGGGGGCATCCCCTCTCACCTCCCATAGGAACGATCAAGCGGCGGAACGGCTGCTATGATCATTCCTATGGTGTAGAGATTCGCCGGCTGAAACCGGCAATATCTGAATGATATCTGTAACTACAGGCATCATTCAGATATACCTGCTCAAAGCCCAGGACGTCATATGACGGTGGGCGGGAAGTGGTTAAAGGAGGAGTAGGGCCAAAGCTCTTTTGTCCCTACTTCTCTTGTGAGTCATAGGGAAGCATTTAGTTCTGCACTCCTGTGACCCGTGTTTAGCCAATATCTGATATCACTCATCTCGTCTAGGCTCTGGAGAGATCTCGACTTTAATGTTGGGATCCACCCAGATACACAACCATCAGCTGGCTCATTCTCTCAGCAAGCTGCTGTGAGACTAAGCCAGATGCTCCCACCCCCTGCTCAGCCCTCCACTTCAGTGATTGCTGGAGGGCCAGAGCAGAGAACCGTTTACTGACAGTCACCAGCTCTCTGAAGACCGAGAACTGAGCGATTAGTGGTCTTTGATCACTTAGTTCTCGCTCTAGAGTCGGCGGGGGACAGAGGCAGTTTCGGACCAATGCTGCATCCTCCTAGGTGATTATACAATGTTTGCGTTTCCAACTTCTCTTTTAAGACTGTGGAAGAGTCAGGTACACTAAGGCAATTGTAATACCTCAGGTGCTCCTTTTAGAAGTCAGTGATTGACATATGTCCTCTGGTGAGGGTTACATTATCTCCAGTATCCTTCACAGAATTACATTTTTAGCTATATCTCTTGTGTAACGTTGCTTTAACTCCTTCTTTTAAATGCACAAATATATTCATTACTTTACATACATTAGTCATACATTACACAATACTCATTATTTTTGATATATTTTTACAACTGGCTAAACATGTAAACTGCACTGATGAATATTTTGAATCTGCTGAACCCTTCAGAAGTCCCAGTTGGCTAAGAACCTTTAAGAATCCTCAAATGGTCTTTTGTTTGTTCGTTCTCATTCCTCTTGAGCATTCTTATTTCAATAAACAACTATTCTTTCAGTTTGTAACATAGTTTGACAAAGAGAATGTGAACTTTTCCTACTAGTCTGAAAGACCGTTCTCTTCACACAAACATCCATTCTGAGATAACCTTTAAAAACAGCTGTATTTGTCTGTATGAACTGATCTGTTGGGTTATGAGCATTTTACACCTTATTCATCTCCATATCCATCTTGGACTGGTATGCCCTACAGAATTGTTATTGATGAGCTATTGCGCTTTGCCCCATGTATCCTTTATTGAAAAAGCTCATTATTCCTTTTACTTTCATACAAGTCAAGTTAATATTAACAGACTAGTACTTCACAAGTACACATACCAGAACACAGATTTATAGAGGAAACACAATAACGATGAATTTCACCATCTCAAATTCATTACAATGTAGTTCAGTTTCTGCTTTTGTGGCTAAAGGTGACAAGTTCACTTCCCAGTAGGAAAACTGGAACACATTCCTACATTCAGAGTGTAAGCGTGCTGTCACATAGATGACAAATGTTGTGAGATTGCAGTTTATATTGTATGAATAAACAAACTGGTGTCTGTAATTATCTCTCTGGAAAAGTCAATTAAGCAGAAGATAGCTTGGGAGGCACTAGAGTCGCTGGATGTCTGCAGCGGTCCCTGTTCTGCATGTGCTCAGCATACATGTGACCGCTCTGTGTCTGACAGTAATGAGTGTTAATATCACAGTTGTGTTACACTGTTAAAACATAAAGGTATTATTAGACGGAGTATATGACATAAAGGGAAATAAGTTGTAGGAGACATTACTCTTTATTAATTAAATATAAAAAGTAAAGATCAAATAGAATGTAGACAATAAATATAATGATGATGCACAGAAGGTAAATGATGAAAGGAGTCCATATACAGTTCTGCATTTAAAACACATATGATATTAATATGTATTTTAGTATCTTTTCATAAGGCCTGATTTATCTGTGCTTTGCAGTTCAAGGCATATTTTACCATACGTTAAAACAACACATGGTAATGCATAAAATGGTACAGTGTGCTGCAGTGTCCTTTTTTTGAGAATACCAACCCGATATACCTTGCTAGCGCACTACAATGCATTTTGCATTGGAAAAAAGCTTTTTCCTCTGCACGATTTTGGTTTATTTCTTTTTTTTTGTAATTGTGTACAATGTATCCATATACTGTATAGTTGGACACAGGCACAGTTTTAGTTTTTTCAGGTATTTACCAAAACATATTCAAGCTATAGTTATATAATGGATATGGGCCGAAACTGCACACACCCGGGTTTAATTTGAGGGTATGTACATCCAAGTTGGAGGAAGGGTTTCAGAATTACAGCTCTTAAGAATAGCCATCCCTCCTTTTTCAAGGGACCAAAAATAAGTGGACAATTGAATAAGAAGCTGTTTCAAGGCCAGGTGTGGGCTACTCCTTTGTTATTTCTTCATCAATTACGCAGGTAAAAGGTCTGGAGTTAATTCTAAGTGTGGTATTTGCATTTTGAATTTTATGCTGCAAACCTACATCATGTGTTCAAAGGAGCTGTCCATGCAAGTGAAACAGGCCATTGTAAGGCTTCAAAAACAAAGCAAATCCACCAGAGAGATAGCAGTAACATTAGGAGTGGCCAAATCAACAGTTTGGTACATTCTGAGGAAAGGAGAACGCACTGGTGAGCTCAGCAACATAAAGGCCTGGGCATCCACGGAAGACAACAGTGGTGGATGACCGAAGGATCTTTTCTATGGTAAAGAAAAACCCATTCACAACATTCAGACAAGTGAAGGACACTCTCCAGGAGGTGGGCATATCATTGTCAAAGTTTACAATCAAGAGAGGACTTCACAGGAGTCAATACAGAGGGTTCACCACAAGGTGCAAACCATTCATAAGCCTGAAGAATAGAAAAGCCAGATTAGACTTTGCCAAAAAACATCTAAAAAAGCCAGACCAGTTCTACAAAAGCATTCTTTGGACGGATGAAACTAAGATTAATCTGTACCAGAATGATGGGAAGAAAAAAGTGTGGAGAAGGCTTAAAACATGGCGGAAGCAATGTGATGGCATGGGCATGCATGGCTTCCAGTGGCACTTTGTCATTGGTGTTTATTGATGATGTGACAGAAGACAGAAGCAGCCGGGTGAATTCTGCAGTGTTTAGATATATAGTGTCAGCCCAGATTCAGCTAAATGCAGCAAAGTTGATTGGACGCTTCACAGTACAGATGGACAATGATCCAAAATGATGCAAAATCAACCCAGGAGCTTTTGAAGGAAAAGAAGTGGAATATTCTGCAATGGCCAAGTCAATCACCTAATCTCAACCCAATTGAGCATGCATTTCACTCGCTGAAGGCAAAACTAAGGGCAGAAAGACCCACAAACAAAGAACAACTGAAGACAGTTGCAGCTAGAGCCTGGCAAAGCAAGAAAGGAGGAAACCCAGTCTTTGATAATATCCATGGGTTCCAGACTTCAGGCAGTCATTGCCAGTAAAGGATTCTCAATAAAGTATAAAAAATGAACATTTTATTTATGATTATATTCATTTGTCCAATTACATTTGAGCCCCTGAAAATGGGGGGACTGTGTATAAAAATGGTCGCAGTTCCTAAAATTTGTACTTGATATTTACGTTCAACCCCTTGAATTACAGCTGAAAGTCTGCATTTCAAATTAATTTGGATTGTTTTGTTTTCATTTTATTCTGGTAGCATACAGAGCCAAAAGTATGCAAATTGTGCCTGTGTCCAAATATATATGGAGCTAACTGTATATGTGGGGTTCAACTAATTTTAGTATACAGTATACTGTGTGATGCCTGGGCATATCTAAGCTGTGGGAGAGTTCAATAAAGCGTTTGCGCCACTTTACTGGAGGTAAAGCCCTTTAAAAAGTCCTACACAGATTCAAAAAAGAATTACCTCCAGTTTGTAAATAAAAAACTGGAGGTAATTGAGAGCAACTCAAAGTGGGCGTACAAAGACAGACAGAGTGCCTCTCTCTGTACACTATGTAGCAGGGTAGCATGCTTGCCACCACTGCCCCTCCCCTTCCCCACCTGTCACTGGCTGTCAAAGACGCTGTCAGTTTCACAACAGACAGCCTCCTAGCAACCAATTATGCCAACAGTGGGCAAAGTCTGATGGGAAAGCTAAGGGACTAATTCCCCATCAGATCCACTCTCTCTTTGTTTTTTAACACAGAGCAAATAGCAGATTCCATAACCAACAGAAAGCTGTCAATTGCTATGGATTATGTGGTTCAAATGCGTTTTAGCCTAACATGAGAATGTAGGCATTGGAATTCGGTGAGTGCGTTTCTTTAGGGGAATGGAATCACAGACACACTGGTGTAGTGAATGGATTATGAGAGCTTCACATTGATTGTGGATCCCCTTCAATATTCCACCGACTTTTTTTCACATTATTTCTTTGCTTTGTTGATTCATTAGTTTCACTATATTATTTCACTTGTCACAGGGTGTTTATTATTATTACACATTTATTGTATATTATATATACTTATTTTTTCAACTTATGCCCCGTACACACGGTCAGATTTTCCGATGGAAAATTTGTGATAGGACCTTGTTGTCGGAAATTCCGACCGTGTGTGGGCTCCATCACACATTTTCCATAGGAATTTCCGACACACAAAGTTTGAGAGCTTGCTATAAAATTTTCCGACAACAAAATCCGTTGTCGGAAATTCCGATCGTGTGTTCACAAATCCGACGCACAAAGTGCCACGTATGCTCAGAATAAATTAAGAAACAAAAGCTATTGGCTACTGCCCCATTTATAGTCCCGACGTACGTGTTTTACGTCACCGCATTCAGAACAATTGGATTTTCCGACAACTTTGTGTGACCGTGTGTATGCAAGACAAGTTCGAGTCAACATCCGTTGGAAAAAATCCATGGATTTTGTTGTCGGATTGTCCGATCAATGTCCGACCGTGAGTACAGAGCATTAGAGTTTTTTTAGTCACATGTCACTTTTAGGTGAGTCAACACCTCTTTTGAACAAACACTTAGCGCCGCTATTTTGACTTTGTGTCATTATTGCATATTGACCAGTAATTGCTATGGGTTGGCACACTACCTGCTGTGAATCACAGGAGGAGTGGACCTGCTGGGGAACAAGTGTCTTTGAATCCCCATCAGCTTTGCTCACTGTTGGCACCAATGATTGCTAGGAGGCTCACAGCTTTAAAAGTACTTGCCTGTTGCACTGTCTGAGTGGCAGGTGCAGCGGTGGGAGGGAGCTCAGTTGCACTATACGAAACGCTACTTACTGTAATATCTACATTTTTGTTTGTAGTGTTATCCTTATTAATATTTATTAAATTAAATGTTAATCAGAATGCAAAATGGAGCAATAATTACAAGGTGGAAAACTACTCAGTTTATTGGCACTTGATGCTTGGGACCCCTAGTGAGTAAAATGCCGCGTACACACAAGCGGACTTTACGGCAGACTTTGCCCGGGGGACGGGATTTCGTCGGAAAATTCGATCGTTTGTGGGCTCCAGCGGACTTTGTTTTCTCAAAAGTTGGACAGACTTATGCCGCGTACACACGGTCGGACTTTCCGGCATACTTGGTCCGGCGGACCAGAGTGTGCCGGACAATCCGCCCGTGTGTGGGCGGCGGCGGACTTTTCCGGCGGACTTCTTCCCAAAAGCCCGCCGGACCTAGATTTGAAGAAAGTTTCAAATCTTTCCGTCGGACTCAGTTTCGGGCGGAAAGTCCGCTCGTGTGTGTGCTGGTCCGACGGAAAGCCCGCTCGTGTGTAGGCTGGTCCGACAGACCAAATGCGACACGAGGGCAGGGTATTGCATTTCGCGCTCGCTGCAATAGGAAAAACAAATCTTCCTATTGCGGCGAGCGTGGGGCATACCAGGTCCTTAGGTCTGGTATGGATTATAAAGGGGAACCCCTACGCCGAAAAAACGGCGTGGGGCCCCCCTAAAATCCATACCAGACCCCGATCCGAGCACGCAGCCTGGCCGGTCAGGAAAGGGGGTGGGGACGAGCGAGCGCCCCCCCCCTCCTGAACCGTACCAGGCCGCATGCCCTCAACATGGGGGGTGGGTGCTTTGGGGGAGGGGGGCGCCCCGCGCCCCCCCCCCAAAGCACCTTGTCCCCATGTTGATGAGGACAAGGGCCTCTTCCCGACAACCCTGGCCGTTGGTTGTCGGGGTCTGCGGGCGGGGGCTTATCGGAATCTGGGAGCCCCCTTTAATAAGGGGGCCCCCAGATCCCGGCCCCCCACCCTATGTAAATGAGTATGGGGTACATGGTACCCCTACCCATTTACCTAGGAAAAAAGTGTAAGTAATAAAACACACCACACAGGTTTTTAAAATATTTTATTAAACAGCTCCGGGGGGGGGGATCTTCCTCCGGCTTCGGGGGTCTTCTTCCGGCTTCGGGGGTCCCTCCGCTTCATCTTCTCCCGGCGTCCGGTTGGTTCTTCTCCGCTCTCCGGCCTCTTCTCCCGGTGTCGCAGGTCTTCGGCCGGCCCCTCCGCTATCTTCATGTAGCTCTATTGCGAGCGGAGGTCCGGACTTCTGGGCTTCTTGGCTTCTTGGCTTCTCTTCTCTTCCCCCAGATGTTGACACGACGCTCTCTCCGGCTGGACTGGTCTCTGAGGGCTGCGTTGTGACTTATATAGGCGGAGACCCCGCCCCCATATGATGTCACAGTCCTTGGGCATGCTGGGACTGTGACGTTTTAGGGGGCGTGGTCGGAGGAAGATCCCCCCCCCCGGAGCTGTTTAATAAAATATTTTAAAAACCTGTGTGGTGTGTTTTATTACTTACACTTTTTTCCTAGGTAAATGGGTAGGGGTACCATGTACCCCATACTCATTTACATAGGGTGGGGGGCCGGGATCTGGGGGCCCCCTTATTAAAGGGGGCTCCCAGATTCCGATAAGCCCCCGCCCGCAGACCCCGACAACCAACGGCCAGGGTTGTCGGGAAGAGGCCCTTGTCCTCATCAACATGGGGACAAGGTGCTTTGGGGGGGGGGGCGCAGGGCGCCCCCCTCCCCCAAAGCACCCACCCCCCATGTTGAGGGCATGCGGCCTGGTACGGTTCAGGAGGGGGGGGGGCGCTCGCTCGTCCCCACCCCCTTTCCTGACCGGCCAGGCTGCGTGCTCGGATCGGGGGTCTGGTATGGATTTTAGGGGGGGCCCCACGCCGTTTTTTCGGCGTAGGGGTTCCCCTTTATAATCCATACCAGACCTAAGGGCCTGGTATGCCCCGCGACGGGGCTCGCAAGGTGTCAATCTAGCCGATAAAAGCGGCAAGATTGACATCCTTTTCTAGTCCCGTCGCACCTGAGTCACGTTCAAAATGAACGGATTTGTCCGTGTGTGGGCAAGTCCGTTCATTCTGAAAGTCCGCCGGAACTCCGGCGAAAGTCCGTCGGAAAGACGGGCGGACTTAGCCCGCCGGAAAATCCCGGCGTGTGTGGGCAAGTCCGTTCGTTTTAAAGTCCGGCGCACCTGGCGGACAAAGTCCGTCGGAAAGTGTGCCGGACCAAGTAGGATAGAAAGTCCGACCGTGTGTACGCGGCATTAGATTTGAAACATGTTTTAAACCAATCCGTCGAAATCGAGTCCGGTCGAAAAGTCTGCTCGTCTGTATGCTAGTTCGACGGACAAAAAGCCACGCTAGGGCAGCTATTGGCTATTGGCTATGAACTTCCTTGTTTTAGTCCGGTCATACGTCATCACGTATGAATTCAACGGACTTTGGTGGATTGTGTGTGGGCAAGTCCGTTCATTCAGAAAGTCCGTTGTAAAGTCCGTCGAAAAGTCCGCTGGGCAAAGTCTGCTGGGCAAAGTCTGCCGTAAAGTCCGACCGTGTGTACGCGGCAAAAGTCACACATTTTTTTTCAATGATTTCAAATGTGTCCATATTGGAGTTCCTCTTTATGAAGGTAAATAGCAATAAACAAAATAACTTTATTTTACAATGGAAAGAAAAAAGAACTCATGGAAATAATAAAGTTATTTTTGATCCATGATCATACTATGCACTATACTGTTATTTCATCAATATCATTTTTTAAAAAAATGATTAATTTGTATTTTGTCTTACTCATCTGACGCTATTACAACAATGCACAATCGCTGATTAAATAACATGTTATGAACACCACAAATGTGTTAAATCCACAGCAAACAATCAGAATTACAGTTTTATTAGCACAATTCTGCTAAGCTCATTAACCCTAATACCTGACCAGTTTTTTCTTTGCAATTTCCCATAGGCCTTCTCTGCTGGAGATTAAAGTGCATTAAATAAGCATTTAAGTGTTTTGTTTTCTTCCTTTTAAGTATGTTTGACAAAGTGGGATTCCAGCCAAAATGTTCTCAATTGTTTTGAATAGAGTGCGTTTTTCTTAGCAGTCTGGAACCCACTGTAGACAATTTCCCTCACTTCCTTCGCAATAGTCACTGAGATAGAAAATCAGAGGTAACCCCTCCAGCTTGGACACAGACAGAAGTTCAAGTGCTTTTTAAACTGGAACTGAAACTGTAAATAATATGGCCTATGGCTACCTAAAGCGAAAATTCAACAATTTATTTTTTTAATTAAAAGTCAGCAAATTCTATGAAACAAAGACTTTTAAAAATCAGGTACTTACCAGTCCATTAATTCCAGCGCTGTCTTCCCACAGCTAATTCTTCTCACTACTGTGGGTCCCAGGCGCTGCCATCTTGGACTTGGTAGCTGGCTGTGACTTCCTGATAAATCACAGCCAGTTGCTCCCTATGCTCGTGGGTAGGTGCAGTGTGATGCGGCCGGCAGAAAACTC
This sequence comes from Lithobates clamitans, assembly GCA_037952925.1. Classification (NCBI taxonomy): domain Eukaryota; kingdom Metazoa; phylum Chordata; class Amphibia; order Anura; family Ranidae; genus Lithobates; species Lithobates clamitans. The sequence goes on along the minus strand of JBBGZY010000757.1, from coordinate 7,935,066 downwards.
AAAGAGTCCAATGTAGTAACAGGTATATATTGTAACAGAAGTCCAGGAATACACAGCAGACCCGGCAGGAAGGTTACCCACCCGGGAACACTCACTAGTTATACAGAGGTGTAACAGTGGATTGAAGACTCAGCGGTGCCGACAGCGTCTGTCTCAAGCTGCGGAATGCAGCCTGGCTGGTCCGTACCCAAATGGGGAGGCCTCCAGGAAGGATGGTGTGCCCCCGTACTTTTCCTACTCCCCTGGAACCTTTCCCTGACGCTAAACACTGTCCCTGACCGATGGGTATCCCATCCCTACACTGCCACTCGCAAAAATGCACACCAAACCCGGAAGCCAGGGTCTTTAATAGCGTTTGCCTGACCCAAGATGGGTGCCAAAGTCAAATGGGGCACCAGCATCCAATCAGGTAGCTGCCTCCCAGTGACACCATACAGGAATAAGGTTCCTCTCGACTTCCTCCACCATCTGCACTGCCACTGTGAACGAGTGCCACCTGCAGTGGAGAATACAAGACTAGTCCTGCATCCTCCTGTGATGTGTCCTAGGAGAATGCAGGCAGGGATGAGCAACTTCATCCTCACCCTGGCGAGAATTGAGGAAGTGGGAGCAAATACTGATCAAAAACAGTACCCGCCCCCCAAAAAACTGCAACTCAGTTACAACCTGGGGGAGGGAGGGATAAAGCAGTACTTCACTTTTTGAGAGAAGTTCAACTCTAATGGGCATCTTTACACTTCTCAATTTTGCTGTGATGCATTGTCGCATGAATGTTAACATGCAGTAATTCATGCATTAGCATTTGTTGCATTAAGGCAGACTACTCACCTAGCATTGGCTGCCATGCAGTGCATCAAAATGCATGGTATGTGTGTCATATACACTGCAATCCGGGTCCCTCAAAACATGTTGAAATTACATTCTAAATTACTGTCACCGGAGCGGACCACACACAGTGGCTTTCCTCAATATAACTGTCAGACCCCTTATAGAGCAGGAATGTTGTCTTTATAAATAAACAAATAAACATAATAACTAAAAAGAATGGATTTGTTATTTTAGATTGGAATTTAGAAGATACCAAGAATCATTGGTGATGTCACAATCAGGAAGTAACCGAGGAAAGCAAGTGACGGAAAAAAGAAAAGCATGTCCTGTTAAAAATGTAAAGTCTTTGCGAACAACAAAATGACGCTGTTATCATTTTAATAATTTTAATAAATTATTACTCACCTGAATTTGACTTGATATTAAAGGGGTTCTAAAGGCAGAAGGTCTTTTTATCCTAATGCATTCTATGCATTAAGATAAAAAACCTTCTGTGCAGCAGTCCCCCTCAGCCCCGTTATTACCTGAGCCCTTCTCGAACCAGCGATGTTGCACAAGAGGCTCAGATGTCCAGGACTCTCCCTCTTCATTGGCTGAGACAGCAGCGGGTACCATTGGCCCGCTGCTGTCAAAGTTAGTGAGCCAATGACGAAAGAGAGGGATGGGGCCAAGCTGGGCCGCGGCTGCGTGTCTGAATGAACACACAGAGCAGAGGCTCGGCTTGGGTGCCCCCCATAGCAAGCTGCTTGCTGTGGGGGCACTTGGCAGGAGGGAGGGGCCAGAAGCGCCGGCGAGGGATCCAAGAACAGCTGGATTGGGGCTGCTCTGTGCAAAACCATTACACAGAGCAAGTAAGTATAACATGTTTGTTATTTTTAAACAAAAAAAAAGGGAGTTCCTGTACAGCAGAGCTCAAGTTGGGAGAGGGAAAAGCAGCACAAGGAGCCAATCAGCTGTGCCGCAGTGTTTATGTGCTTGCAGGGAACATGTTGATGAGAGGAAAAGGCAGAGAGCGTGACACAGAGATGAGCTCATCAGTCTGCTGCTTCTCCTATGAGTGCCCAGTCAGAGGCGGGGGGGAGACACAAGACCTGAAAGTGTTATGAATTTGAGTCCATGAGTTAAAAAACAGTAATGCAAACTTGTTTTTGTGTACATACATGTATATCTGTCAATAGCTCATATCCCAGCAGCTCTGGAATTAAAAAAAATTAGCAGGAATAATTAATTTAGAGGGAGGTAGGATTGCTCTGATGGAATGTAATGATTGTAACAAATTGAATATGACACTGGTTTTTAATTATAATAAAATATCAAGTTTACAGACACCATTAGTTTACTCATATGCTAAATGTATTCCCCAATCGTCCCCTCACTGTGCCATGCAGCTGTCAAACAAACAGTAGACAGCAGCAATTAGTAATGGGAGTGTGATCAGTAAGTGTGAATGTCACGTATAACTTGTAGATCTAGCAGAATATTATCTGCCGTAGACATCTTATCATTTGCTGCCTTGTGCTATAAAACATTTTACAGCTGTACTGGCGGAAATTAGAGCTACAAACATAATGCCATTTCTCTAGGCCGTAAGCTTGTATGGGTAGCGCTCTATTATGACACCTCGTTATAGCTGACTATGTTTTTACTATACACATCGGTATGTATTTTTGATTAGAAACATTATGTGCATTTGTATTATCTGTATAGCTCACCTTATTGTTGGAATAATTTACACTGCACAACACCATGGGAGAAGATGGTACTTTATAAATTGTTAAACGGTAACTCCACTTTCGAGGGGAAAAAAATTGCAAATAAAGAAAAAATAATATAGCACATATAATTGCGACACTAATCATGGTGTAATTGAATGTTATTAACCGTTTGCCGACCAGCCGCCGTCATTTTACTGCGGCAGTTCGGCATGATCCCTCGAACCGTCGTAGCTATACATTGGCTCGCAGGATCGGGATAGCAGGCGCGCGCACCCGCTGCAGAGCGCGGGTGCCGATGCTCGTGGCTGATGGTCGCAATGACCGCCGGCCACGAACGATCGCAGGCACGAGAGGCAGAACAGGGACAAGTGTGTGTAAACACACACTTCCCTGTTCTGTTCTGAGAGGCGTGACAGATCGTGACTTCCTACTAGCTAGGAATCACGATCTGTCACTTCCTCTAGGTCAGTCCCCTCCCCCTTCAGTTAGAAACACAAACAAGGAACACAGTTAACCCCTTGATCACCCCCTAGTGTTAACCCCTTCCTTGCCAGTGACATTTTTACAGCAATCAGTGCATTTTTATAGCACTGATCGCAGTATCAATACCAATGGTCCCAAAAATATGTCAAAAGTGTTCTATAGGTCCGCCATAATGTCACAGTCCCGATAAAAATCGCAGATCGCCGCCATTACTAGTAAAAAAAAAATAATAATAAAAATGCTATAAATCTATCACCCATTTTGTAGACGCTATAACTTTTGCACAAACCAATCAATATACACTTTTTGTGATTTTTTTTAACCAAAAATATTTAGAAGAATACATATCGGCCTAAACTGAGAAAAAAATGTGCTTTTTTTAAAAAAAAAATGGGGATATTTATTATAGCAAAAAGTACAAAATAATGCGTTTTTTTTCAAAATTGTCGCACTTTTTTGTTTATAGCACTATAAATAAAAACTGCAGAGGTGATCAAATACCACCAAAAGAAAGCTCTATTTGTGGGAAAAAAAGGACGTCAATTTTGTTTGGGTGCAGCGTCGCATTTGTCAGTTAAAGCGACGCAGTGCCAAATCGCAAAAAATGGCCCGGTCAATCAGTACCCAAATCTTCCGGGGCTGAAGTGGTTAAAAATTACCTTTCCATTTGAAGAAAAGAGAATGCATTGCAATATGGCTACATGGAGTTGTTTTTGTACACAGAGTGTGTACTGACCACTCCCCAGAAACATAATTTCCTGCTTGTGTGATTGGCTCACCAATTTTCCCAGAAGTCTGCCTAAGATAGAAGTCAGATTTCAGGCATCCCCTGCAACAAAAATTTCGTTTTTGGAGAGATACTTTCAATAGGAGCATGTCTACAGGGATGCAGGCCAGTAGATTTCCTCATTAGGGCTCTGCAGCTGCAAACCTGACAGTTGATTATAAGACCACTACCATTAGACCCACTGCGCACAGTGCCACAGACAAACACACATGGATTACTTCAGAATAACAAAAGGTAGGAATCTGCAACAAAGGTTTTTATAATCCTTGGAATGTACATAGATCACCCAGAGGGGAATGTTTTTTTTTCTCAACAAAAGTGGAGTTATGCTTTAATAGCAATAATAAGAGGAAGATGCTATATAAACCACTAATATTATTGGCAGTGGAAATACGAAGATCAAAACGCTACAATGTTGTAGCTCAAATAAACCAAAAATGACCCTAAAGTACATCTAAGCTATTTCTAGATGTTAATCTAGTTAACTAAAGCACTGCATATCATAAACAACTGCCATACTTTTTTTCCTAATAAATACTGTACTGTTTTTACCCTTTTTCATTCATTTTGCATCTCAGTACTTCTTATGTTCTCCAGCTTCTTTACAGACATCTGGAGGGTTATTTACTATAACTGGAGAGTGCAAAATCTGGTGCAGCTCTGCATAGAAACCAATCAGCTTCCAGATTTTATTGCCAAAGCTTAATTGAACAAGCTAAAGTTAGAAGCTGATTGGCTGCCATGCACAGCTGCACCAGATTCTAAATTAGTGGTTAAGTAGTTTATAAGAGAGGTATACAAAGCTTTCTTGGCCATACTCTTCATGTGGGTCACAGGAGTGCACTTGTCCTCTCTTGTGATTCAGAATCAGCCATCAGTGGGCTAAAATCTGCTGTCGGCTGATGTCACAGAGCCGCTCCAAGCTCTGGAAGGATCCTACCAATAAGGTGGAGATCTACCAAGATGCTTGATTGGCAGCTGTCTCAGCCTCTCAGCATGCTGCTGAGAGCCTGAGCCAGCCACTTCCACCCCCTCCCCAGCCTGGCACTCCAGTGAGCACTGGAGGGACAGAGTAAAGAGCGGTGACTCAGAGCGGACTAAAAACTGAGCAGTTCTGTGATCACTCAGTTCTCAGGCTTGAAGCCAGCTGGAGAGAGGGAGGTGAGTATGTCTTTTTTATAAGTATACATTTTTCCTGTAAGGGTCCATGCACACTAGACAGCTGAAAAAGTGCCAGAACCTCTATCGGGAAAAGCAGCATAAAAACATTCATAGTGGTTCATACTGCACATGAGTTTATGGGCATTTGCTTCTATAAGCATTAATAGGCATGTACACCTGAAAACACAGAATGCTCTTAAACATCACGTTTATGGATGTTTACAAGCGTTTATGCACGGCAAGCATTTTTTTTCTGGCCCAAAGCTCCTCTCAAAAATGTAATGCTGATGTGTTTTTTGTGCCTGAAAATGCTTCTCTGCAAATTTACCTATAAACTCCCTAATGTGCATGGACAAATAAACTAACATTGAGCTGCTTAGACAGGCTGGATTTTTTTTTCCAAAAGGCTGTCTAAGCAGCATTTGTTATGCCCATTGTGCATGAGGCCCTAAGAAAAACCTTCTTGCAGGATCACCTGGTATTGATTTAATGAAAGTTCCAGATATAAAAAGATTGAAAATTACTTTTGACATGATGTTAAAGCTTTTTATGGGATTTAAAAGTGGTTGTAAACCTCTGAAATAAAAATAAACAAAGCATATCCCTCTACAGTGTGTACTAGCCTCAACCCAAAGCACCTAATGTGGTTATTATCTGCTACTGCTTTCTTCTGCTATCTGCATGAGTCACTTCTGGCAGTCTATGCCGACACAAGACAATCCCGAGAGATGGTCCTGTCCCCCTCCAACACACAGGTGGTTGACAGCCTCAGCTGTGCATGTTTGCCTATGATCTGTGTGACCCTATTACTAAGCCCTGGCTGGTTGGGAGTTGCGATGATCCTTTCCTTCTTACATTTACTAGCCCTCTGGATTGGTATTAGGACAAGCCTGCACCCCATGCTCTGGGACACAGATGTCGAAAGAAATATCACAGGTCACAATGTGTGTGTGTGTGTGTGTGTGTGTGTGTGTGTGTGTGTGTGTGGGGGGGGGGTACTCTCCCTTCACTAGGGTCTCAGATTAAAATCAGCTCCCCTCTCCATGTTCTGCTGTATGTGACTTTAGATCTCCACCCCCTGTTTGCTAGAGCTCAGAAAGTGCCTCATGATTTTAGGTAAATTATGTGCAGGCATGGGCAAATTTTTTATCGAGGATGTAAACATCACACTAACGGAAAGAGGTAGTAGGCACCTTTGTGGGGGTGATTCAGGGACCCCCGAAAGCCCAGCTAAATTCTACCACTGCAGCTGGATGGGGTTGTATACATGGTGCAGTAATTTTAACCACTTCAGCCCCGGAAGAATTGGCTGCTCAATGACTAGGCCATTTTTTGCGATACGGCAGTGCGTCGCTTTAACTGACAATTGCGCGGTCGTGCAACGCTGTACCCCAACAAAATTGACATCCTTTTTTCCCCACAAGTAGAGCTTTCTTTTGATGGTAATTGATCATTTCTGTGGTTTTTATTTTTTGTGCTATAAACAAAAAAAAGCGACAATTTTGAAAAAAACACAATATTTTGTACTTTTTGCTGTAATAAATAGCCCCAATTTTTAAAAAAAAAAAAGCAATTTTTTTCCTCAGTTTAGGCCGATATGTATTTTTCTACATACTTCTGGTAAGTTATAAGTGTCTACAAAACAGGGGATAGATTTATGGCATTTTTATTATTATTATTATTTTTTTACTAGTAATGGCGGCGATCTGCAATTTTTATCGAGACTGCGACATTATTGTGGACACACACACTTTTGACTCATTTTTGGGTCGACTGACAATTATACAGCGATCAGTGCTATAAAAATGCACTGATTACTGTATAAATGTCACTGGCAGGGAAGGGGTTAACACTAGGGGGTGATCAAGGGGTTAACTGTGTTCCCTATGTGTGTGTTCTAACTGTGGGGGATGGGACTGACTATAAGAGATAAGAGATCGTGGTTCCCAGCTCATAGGAACTCACAATCTCTCTTTCCTCACAGAACTGGGATGTGTGTGTTTACACACACACGTCCCCGTTCTGCCTCTTCTGCCCACGATCGCTCATGGCCAGCGGTCATCGTGACCTCTGATCATGAGCATCGGCACCCCTTCTGTGCAGTGTGCACGTGCGCGCCTGCTATCTCGCTTAAAGGGACTGACGTATAGCTATGACGGTTCGCGGGATCGTGCCAACCTGCCGCAGTATAATGACGGTGGCTGGTCGGCAAGTGGTTAACTCAGCTTGCAAAGTTTGACATGCAACACTGCCTTTCAAGCATGCCCATTAAGGTCAATGGGCGCATGCAGTATTGAGGCAGACTCATCCAGCGCCCAGGGCAAGGATACAGAATGGTGCCCCCCTCCCCCACTTTTAATATGTGCTGTAGAATGGGTGTACCATCCTGTGTCTATTTTTTGACCCTTTGCTTCACTGCGCAAAGGGCAGGTGCCTCTCCTACCCACCCCTTGTCCCAGCCCTGGGCGCATGTGACGACTCTAAGCCAAATGCTCATAATATCAGTGTGGTATTTTATTACAAAATCCCCTTGGCATGATCTCCTCCAAATTATCTGGCAGCTGCTGCTGTACTGCCCCCTGAAAAGGGATCCTCTGCAGAGCTCTGAGCTTAGACCAGGTTTGGGGGATATGGGAGGGGGCTGGAGAGCCTTTTTCCCAGGTTAACCTGTCCTTTAAACAGACCCATTGCTTCATAAAACAATTACCGTATTTATCGGCGTATAACGCGCATTGTTTCCCCCTTAAAATCAGGGGAAAATCGTGGGTGCGTGTTATACGCCGAACCGCTGCCTCGGAGGGGAAGGAGGGAAAGAGTGCCGCCAAAATAGACAGAGCTGAGTGTACTGTGTACTCGGATAGGCTCGGCTCCGCTCGCAGTCACGCCCAGTCCCACCTCCTAGCATTTACGTCCTGCCATTGGACCGGTGTTGTGCCCATCATAGGAGCTGGGCCAAGGGTCGGGACTGGGTGGGACTGCGAGAGGACCCGGGAGGAGCCGAGTACACAGAACATCCGGCTCTGTCTATCTTGGCAGTGGTAACATTAAAAAAACGATCATGCTGCAATTTTGGGCAAGGTTGCAGATGGACACTGTTGGGCAAGGCTGCAGAAGGACACTGTTGGGCAAGGCTGCAGATGGAAATGGTTGGGCAAGGCTGCAGATGGACACTGATAAGGCTGCATTGATGGGCATTTAAAATGTAAGTTTTTTTTCCCCAATCTTCCCCCCTAAAAGTTATTTTTCCTTAAACGTTCCTCCTAAACTTGGGGTGCGTGTTATACGCCGGCACGTGTTATACGCCGATAAATAAGGTATTTATCCCCTGCCTCAGTGAACTTTTTTCTGCCTAATCCATATCATTCTGACAATAAACATAAAAGAATTAGGAAAAACAGTTCTACACAAAAAAATGAAAAAGAAAAACATAATAGTAGTAGATTCAGCTGTATGCTATTTAAATGACACTAAGCTTAAAGCATTTCCTCGGGTATATTTTTCCATTTACGCACTGCCAATCACACACTCTCAAATACTTTTGTCATCTTCCAGGCCATGTTTCCATAGAATTATGTCTGTAATTGTGTATAGGTTATGATCATTGCTGAATACAGAACATACGGATGCTTATGCAGCTTTGAATAGGTGATGAGGAATCCGCAAGCCATTGTTGTCTAAATACAGACACATTATGACCAATATATGTGTTCCTGTCTTTTGTTCCCTCCTCACAATGTGTGTGTGGGGGCAAATATGTCTAACATCCCGCTTCTCCATACAGAAACACAGATCTATAGATTAACAGAAAAGAATACATTTGTTGGGAGTAATACATGGAAATAATTCACTGTGATCTACCAGAAGGCAAGCTGAGTGTACTGCAATAGCTGTACTTTTACAGCAGGACTGGTAATAACCAGGTAAAAAAACACGCAGCCTCTAGATCGCTTCAGGCGCAGAAAACCTCCGGCGGGATTTCATGACTTTAAGTTATTCCATTTTTTTTTCCACAGTACAGCTGAATAGTAATTACACTGAAACTTCACATATTCCTTTGTGGGTTAGTCAAACAGTTTAATATTTTAACCCGATCCATGGCTGGAGGAGACTGAAAAGTATTATGCAGATCGATGCCGGTTTCCATGGGAGCACATGGGAATCCTGTTCTTCATGTCACGTTGTCTGAGCAGTAACTAAGCAGGAAGTGTTGGGTGAGCAGACACAAGTGGAGGGAGAGGTAAGGTAAGATGTTCTTCGCAGAAATACATCAAGTTTCCGTTCATTACCAACTCAATGGCTTCCTACATATAAGTTCTTAAAGATGAATTCCAGGTATGGTATAATTTGACATAGTTACATTAGCCCAGCTGGGACCAAGCTACTGTATGTATATATGGATACCTGGTAGCTGGAAATCACCGAAGTAGACACCACTACTCAAGGAATCTCCACTAGCTTCTGTGTCCTGTACTAAGCAGCTGACCTGCTGAATGAATGGAAAGCACTCTCTGATTGGACGAGGTGCAGAACATTATGTCACCACCTCACCTTGTCCAATCAGAGAATGCTTTATTTAATTCAGACAATGCCTACTTCAGTGATTGCCAGCTTTCAAGGGCATTAACCTGGTATGGTATATACATAGTTCAATTGGTCCAAGCTGAATCAATGTAACTATGTAACTATATAAAATATCCATACTTGGAAATTCTATTTAAAGGTAGCAGTCAGCTGGTGTGGATGTTGGCAACAGTGGCGTCACTAGGGTTGGTGTCACCTGGTGTGGTAAAACATGGTGTTACCCCCTACCACAATACATTTTTTTCCCATTTAACAGAAGCTGGGCAGGCTAGTTTTGGGCCGGAGTCGCGCACGGTCAGGGTAGTTTCTGTAAATGATGCTGTTGGTGCTGGCACGCTGATCTGAGTGCCAAGACATGTGCTAGAGGTTACTACACATTACTGCTCACCATTTGGTTGCTAAAGGTTACTGCTCACTGATTGCCACTCATTGATTGGTTGCTAGAGGTTACTACACATTATTGCTCACCATTTGGTTGCTAGAAATTACTGCTCACTGCCACTCATTGATTGATTGCTAGAGGACACTACACATTACTACTCAGTGATTGCTTGCTAGAGGTTACTATACATTACTGCTCACCATTCGGTTGCTAGAGGTTACTATACATTACATTACCGCTCACCTGTCTGCAACTCTGTGTCCCCCTCTGCAAGCTGCTCAGTCCTGTGCCGCTGCTTTATAAATCACTACCTCCCCGTCTCCCTGCTGCTGACAGAAGAACAGCCCGCTCTGTGTGTCTTTGATCTCTGTGCTTGTGCTGCTGACCGAAGAAGGGGGGGTAAGCGGGGGAACACAGAGAGCCGGCTCTGCCTCCCTCTCTGTCACAGACTCTCAGCCACTCCAGTCCCGACAGAGGTAGAAGCAGGATCTCTGGGGCATGCAGCCCGCAGCTGTGCCTTTCCTCTGTCACAGAGTTGCCACAGGAGAGCAAGCTGGGGTGATCGCCTGCACCCGCTACAGAAAATATTTGCAGTACTTGGTGTCACCCTTCTAGCGGGTGTCACCCGGGTGCAAGCTGCACCCCCCGCACCCCCATAGCGATGGCCCCGGCTGGCAATGCGGTTCCAATTTACCTGTATTGTTCTCTCCCACAGACCAATACACTCTGGAGAGTAATGTCTCTGGGAGTGCTTGTACCTCCAACTCTCCTGTGCAATCATTCTACCTCCCAAATGTTATACTTCTACTTTAAGAACCACTATCATTAAAAAAAACACTGGAGTGGTGGGGGCAATTCAATAAAGCATTTCTGGCACTTTTCTGGCAGTGTGTCCCTTTAAAAAACCTTGTGCTTAAAGAGAAACTCCAGTTTTGTTAAGAAAAAAAACATTCCCCTCTAGGTGATCTACAGTATGTACATTACAAGGATTTTGACAAACTTTGTTGCAGATTCCTACCTTTTGTTCTGAAGAAACCCCTGTGTGTTTGTCTGTGCCCATGTGCAAAAGTGAGTTTCTTAATTATCAACCAGCTGCTGCACCTGCAAAGCTTTAATGAGGAAAACTGCAGAGCCTGCATTACTTTAGATGTGATTTCCTATTGGGAGTATCTCCCCAAAAATGACATTTTTGTTGCAGGAGATGCCTAATATCTGACTTGTATCTTAGTGTAGAGTTCTGGGAAAATCAGTGAGCCAATCACACAAGCAGGAAATGACATATCTCGGGGGCGTTCTGTACACATTCTGTATACAGAACACCTCCAGGTAGCTAGATTGCATTGCATTTCACATAATATTATAGAGCGGCAGATTGAAAAGGGAAGGTAATTTTTTATAACTTTCAATTACAATATGACTTGTGTCGCAATTGTATATGCTATATTATTATTTTTTTTTGTTGGTTATTTTTTTTCCCACAATAGTGGAGTTACACTTCAGCCACGGAAGGTCTAACCCCCTTAATGACCAGGCCATTTTTTGCGACACGACACTGCGTTACTTTATCTGACAATTGCATAGTCGTGCAATGCTGTACACAAATAAAATGATTGTCCTTTTTTTTTCACAAATAGAGCTTTCTTTTGGTGGTATTTGATTACCTCTGCAGTTTTTATCCTTTGTGATGTAAACAAAAAAAGTTTGACAATTTTAAAAAAGAAACAAAATTTTTAACTTTCTGCTATAAAACACATCCAATAGAAATATTTAAAAAATCTAATTTCTTCTTCAATTTAGGCCAATATGTATTCTGCTACATATTTCTGGTAAAAAAATACCAATAGGAGTATATTGATTAGTTTGCGAAAAAATTATAGCGTCTACAAACTATGGGAGTTTTTATTTTTTTCTACTAGTAATGGCGACGATCAGGGACTTATAGCGGGGCTGCGACAATGAGACTGACAAATTGGACACCTAACTGACACTTTTGACACTTTTTTGGGGACCAGTGACACCAATACAGTGATCAGTGCTAAACAATATTCACTGTAAGGGCTCGTTTACACTTGCTTCGACTTCAACACACATTAACGGCTAGTATACACATGCTTCAAAATAAGGCTTTGGACAGGCTTTGTTAAAGCTCTCTGAACGCTAGTCAAAGCTCCTGCTACTAAATAAAATGGTTAGCTTAGGGGCTGGTTTACACCTTGCTTTTGGTTTGCTTCAGCTTCGCTTCACAAATTATACCCCATGTAGCTTTAGTGGTGCTTCAAAGCCTCCATAGAAGAATGGCAAAGCTTGCTTGAAGCCCCACTGAAGCCCCACTGAAGCCCCACTGAAGCCCCACCAAGGCCTCATCGAAGCCCCACCTAAGGCTCATGGAAGCCCTATCGAAGCCCCACTGAAGCCCCACCGAAGCCTTATTGAAGCCTCATTGAAGCACCAAGCAAAAGCAAGGTGTAAACAAGACTGTAAGCTTGAGTTTGACTGGCGTTCAGAGAGCTTTAACAAAGCGTGTCAAAAGCCATGTTTTGAAGCAAGTGTTAACGGGTAACATCAGGGGCAATCAAAGGGTTAAATGTGTTCCTAGGGAGTGTTTTAGAACTGTGGGGGGGTGCTTGTACTACAAGAAGACAGAAATTTGTGTTCCTGCTTAGCAGAAACACAAGATCTCTGTCTTCTCCTGTCACAGAATGGCGATCTGCCTTGGAACGACTGGTGGATCCCAGCAGACATAGGGTCTGCTGGACCCGTTGATTGGCTCCTGCTGTGTCCAATCACAGCAGGAGCCATTAGCCAGCAGCGCATGCGTGCCCCAGACCAGGAAGAGCAAAATCACGTACAGGTACATGATTTCGCGCAGAGGCCCCTCCTCTGCAGAAAATGTATGTGGTGCAGTCCAGAAGCGGTTAAGGCTCCATTCACACTAGCCAACTGCAAAGTTGCGCGATATTCAGTGCAACTTTGAAGTGACTTTGATAACATTTTCACACTCTATGGTATTTAAGTTTTGTTAAAGGAGTGTGAACTGAGCCTAATTCATGAAAGCTTTCTGACAATTTATTTTTTATTTATTTCAGGTACTTATATAGCGCCATCAATTTACGCAGCGCTTTACATATACATTGTACATTCACATCAGTCCCTACACTCAATGAGATTACAATCTAAAGTCCCTAACTCACATTCATACATACTAGGGGCAATTTAGACAGGATCCAATTACCTACCAGCATGTCTTTGGAGTGTGGGAGGAAACCGGAGTACCCGGAGGAAACCCACGCAGGCACAGGGAGAACATGCGAACTCCAGGCAGGTAGTGTCGTGGTTGGGATGCGAACCAGTGACCCTTCTTACTGCTAGGTGAAAGTGCTACCCACTACACCACTGTGCCGCCCCACAATTTACGCCAGATGCTTTCAGATGCATTTTAAAATGCATGCCCAGTAAAATCAATGCATACCCAATAAAATCAATGTTTACCAATCATTCTATTTTCTTCGTACTGCGTTCAATTCCAGTGCTTTCAAAAAAGGAAGAGTAGCATGAATTTTCTGTGTTGTAAAGAGCAGGGCATCTTTGTTTTGGATGGGATGGTAGGATGCCAGACACCAGTGTCCTAGCAATCAATGACACAGGGCTGAACATTGACAGTTGGCAGAGTCTGATGGGGATGCTGAGAGACTAATTCCTCATCAGGTCTGCTTCCATTGTGATTGACAGCAGATTTCAGTGGGAGGATCTTGTAGTTATTTTTTGGCTGTCTAGCAGCTATGGAATCTGCCTTCTGCCATCCCCTGTCAATAACAAGGGAGTCGGAACTGATGGGGAACTAGTCTCTCAGCATCCCGATCAGGCCCCACCCGCTGTAAATCTAATCTAATATAGCACTCAAAAGGATGGTTCCATGGGACCCTGCAAGCCAGTGGAGCCACTCTCAAAATGCAAATAGATTACGGAGAAACTTTTAAGGCAGAATGCACACAAGTGACAGGCTGAAGACAAAAAGTAAAGGAAAAACATGATAATTCCTTTAGCATGCTGCTATACATTGCATTATAAACTGAGGGCTTAACAACTTTAATAAGGCTTAAGTGAAACAAAAAACATTTTATGATTGGGATAGCATAGGAAACGAGTACAATCAAAAACAGAAAGTTTTATTGAGAAAATAAATCACTGAGTGATATGTGATCATATGCAAAGGATGCTAGCAGACTCCTGCACGGTAAAGCGATACAAATTCATACAACCTAAAATTTAATGAAGGAAAATGGAAGGGGATATCAGTCATGTTACATAGGTGAATTTCATATAAATTATGAGTTGACATATCACTACCAATGTGAAGTCTTGTCGTTTTTTTAAGTAATCAATCAACGACAACATGTTTTAGATGAGAACTAGAAAACCATTAAATGAGTCTGCTCCAGCTATGTCTGTGCCATTATAAATGATAGAGGGGGGAGAAGACATTATGAACTGACTCAGTTCTGTATCTGGAACGTGAAGGGAGTGAATTTCATCTCATAGTAAGGGAGACTGCTATGATTTGGAAATGCTCCCCATCTATGACAGGGTGGTATTGGGGCACACAAGCCTCACCCATTGCACTTTATCAAATTTCTCAGGGCATCATCCAGCCAAATATAGTACAATTTGTTTTGATAACAGTATTAAAAAAGAATATTAAAATCATTAAGCTTCCAACTGTCTGTGTCCCCATTGGGGAAACTTCCCCATCACTTCCAGTCATAGTTCTCAGTGTACGATCGGACAGGAAATGAGAATATAGACAGAAATAAGACCTTTTTTTTAGTAGTGGAAGGAAGATTTAAGGCTTTATCAGGGTTTGGTTACTGTCTGTGACCCTTTGGGGGTTTTTTCCAATTTTTTTCTGTCCTAGTGACTGGTGTCAACTGTGACAGAGGACGCAGATAATAATGGCAGCGGTTTTAACCGTTGGAAGTCTATTTAGCCCTGAAAAAGTTTTGGCTGGATTTCAACTGTATATGTATTTTCCTGAACACATGATCAGATGTTGCACTGTAGTTTTGTAGTATGTTGTAATACCAGCATTTGCTTTGCATAGCTCAGAGGAATGCTTTAGATTGTTGTCGTGCTTCGCTGACCCCAAGAAGTGGAACGATGATGAAAATATATTTGTAACCTTTCTGGTTCATTATTCTGCGCACTTTGTATATTTCCCACCTAACAGCACAAAAGCAGCCCCATACCATTACATTTTCACTGCCATACGTAAAAGAGAAGTTTGGAAAATTTTTTCTTTAAGAATTATACTTACCTAGGTGGATGCAGTATTGGTCCAATGCTGCATCTGTCCCCCCCCCCCCCCAACTCTAAGGCTGAGAACTGAGCGATCAAAGATCGCTAATCGCTTGGTTCTCAGAGCTTCACGAGCAGAGAGCTGTTGACTGTCAGTCACTGGCTCTCTGCTCTGCCCCCTCTCCACACTCACTGGAGCGTTGGGCTGTGTAGAGGGTGTGAGCAGTTTGCTCAGGCTCTCAGTTGCTCGCTAAGAGGCTGCGCCAGGTGCCGGTCAGGCTCCTGGTGTGGATCCTGACCATATGGTCCTGATAATTTCCAAGCTTGGATCGGCTCTGTGACGTTAGCCAACAGCGGGCTTCAGCCTGCTGTCTGCTAAAAACAGGTCACACAATGCAGAATGAACTGCACTCCTGTGATCCATAGGAGAAGTACAGCCAAAGGAGCTTTGGCTGTACTTCTCCTTTAACCCCTTGCCAAGTGCCGCACACAGATGTACGTCAGCAGAATGGCACAGGCAGGCAAATGGGCGTATGTCCCCTTAAATTTGCCGCCTTTTGGGCGCTCACCCAAAAGGCGGCAAGGGAGAAGCATGCCCGCGGGTCCCAGGAACTGGATGTTCTCCGGCGGCCCACGATTGCGGTGTGCAGAGGTACAACGGGGAGATGCCTTTATAAACATATTCCCCATTCTGCCTTGTGTCATGACAGAGATCTACTGCTTCCTGTCATCGAAAGCAGTGATCGCTCTCATGTCCTAGGTAGCCCCTTCTCCCCACAGTTAGAATCACTCCCTAGGACACACTGAACCCCTTCATCGCCCCCTAGTGGTTACCCCTTCCCTGCCAGCGTCATTTACACAGTAATCAGTGCATTTTTATAGCACTGATCGCTGTATAAATGACAATGGTCCCAAAATAGTGTCAAAAGTGTCCGATGTGTCCGCCATAATGTCGCAGTCACGATAAAAATCGCAGATCATCGCCATTACTAATTAAAAAAATAATAATAAAAATGCCATAAAACTATTTTGTAGACGCTATAACTTTTGCGCAAACCAATCAATATATGCTTTTTGCGATTTTTATTTACCAAAAATATGTAGAAAAATACATAACAGCCTAAACTGGGGAAAAAAATATTTTTATTTATCTATTTTTGGGGGATATTTATTATAGCAAAAAGCAAAAAATATTGCTTTTTTTTCAAAATTTTTGTTTATAGCACAAAAGATAAAAAACGCAGAGGTGATCAAATCCCACCAAAAGAAAGCTCTATTTGTGGGAAAAAAGGACGTCAATTTTGTTTGGGTACAACATCGCACGATCGCGCAATTGTCAGTTAAAGCGTCGCAGTGCCAAATCGCAAAATTCGGCACTGGTCAGGAAGGGGGTAAAATCTTTCAGGGCTGAAGTGGTTAAAGTGTTACTGTGGTCAATATGTAAATTCATATACTGATTTCCACATTGTATTTCAATTATTTCTAGCCTACTCCCTTTAATCTGAACAATTTTAAAGTTTGAAACCTTCGTGAAGATCCTAACACATTTACTTTCTTAATTTCTCACATATTCAGTGTTCCCTGTGAGTAGGCACTACTATGTCACACATTTCACAGAGCCTGCATTCTGAACTACAGAGGTGCTGAGAAGAGGAGTTTCAGAAATCACTGATTGCTGGCAGCAATGTACTATGGGAAATGTAGTCTTTAGAAATTAAAATTAAACAGCAGAGGAGAAGCTGCAAGGCAGGAAATCCAAGAAGTTTTGGATAAAGATGGCCAACAGACAGGCAGCACTCACAACATGAAAGATTTTTCAAGTAAGCGTACAGTATATTGGATTGTCAAATATTCTCTGTATTTTTATTACAATGCTGATGTTATAAAATGAAAATGTATGCTGTGACCATAGATTTCATAGATTACGGAAGGCAATTATGGCCTCCTTCAGCATTCTTTCTTTTACTTTAAACCAAACATACACTCAACAGCCACTTTATTAGGTACACCTTGCTAGTTCCCTTTTGCCTTCAGAACTGCCTTCATTCTTCGTGGCATAGATTCAACAAGGTTTTGGAAACATTCCTCAGAGATTTGTCGGCTGCACATCCATGATGCGGACCCCCCATTCCACCACATCCCAAAGATGCTCTATTGGATTGAGATCTGGTGACTGTGGAGGCCAGTGGAGTACAGTGATCTCATTGTCATGTTCAAGAAACCAGTGGTGAAATGATTTGAGCTTTGTGACATGGTGCATTATCCTGCTGGAAGTAGCCATCAGAAGATGGGGACACTGTAGTCATGAAGGGATGGACATGGTCAGCAACAATACTTAGGTAGGCCTTGGCATTTAAATAATGCTCAATTGGTACTAAGGGGCCCAAAATGTGGCAAGAAAATATCCTATAAAATTAAATATAGCGCTTGCAAAAACAATAAGTGAAAATTTGTTAACAAAAAAGAAAATCCAAAATACAATAAGTGAAAATAAAGTCCAAATAAGGTGACTGAAGGTGCTCCAATCCAAAGTGAAGGAAATATAAGGTGCTTCAGAGAAATTTAGGTGTGCAATACCCCCTCATGTATCCCCACTCACCAGATCACAACGACCCCCAGCTTTTCAGTCTGGTGGGTCATTAAAAGCTTGAAAGAGAATCCTGGGATGGCAGATAAGGTGATATGCCTTCAGGTCTGGAAATCCTTTAAAGAGTTTCTCAGCCAGAACACAGAAGGTACCCAGAAGTAAAAACAAAAGGAAAAATGTTAATATCCTTTTTTAGGAATGGTGCACAAGTCTCATTAAAGAGGGGTGGGGCTTCAGGTCTCAAAAAGTTGCTATGTAGCAATATTATGCTGATCAGAACCAGTGAAATGGAATCAACCAATTGTATGGCCAGTCTTCAGGTTCAAAAAGGATGAATGGGAGCCCTATGTTGGAACACTCCCAGGCTAAGCTTAAATGGGCTGTGGTATATACTGTCTCCACCCTCAAGCAGTGCATCAAAGCTCACAGGGAACACCCATGAAGACAGGGGAACGCTGATCTTGTGTAGCAAACTCAGTGTGTGACCGAATCCTGGCTGTGCAGCCAAAGAAAATATCCCCCACACCATTACACCACCAGCTTGAACCATTGACACAAGGCAGGATGGATCCATGCTTTCATGTTGTTTACATCAAATTCTGACCCTACCATCTGAATTTCGCAGCTGAACACGAGCCTCATCAGACCAGGCAATGTTTTTGCAATCTTCTATTGTCCAATTTTGGTGAGCCTGTGCGAATTGTAGCCTCAGTTTCCTGATCTTAGCTGACAGGAATGGCACCCGGTGTGGTCTTCTGCTGTTGAAGCCCATCTGCTTCAAGGTTCGATGTGTTGTGCATTCAGAGATGGTATTCTGCATACCTTGGTTGTAACAAGTGTATTTGCATTACTGTTGCCTTTCTATCATCTCAAACCAGTCTGCCCATTTTCCTCTGACCTCTGACATCAACAAGGCACTTTCATCCACACAACTGCCGATCACTGGATATTTTCTCTTCTCAGACCATTCTCTGTAAACCCCAGAGATGGTTGTTCGTGAAAATCCCAGTAGATCAGCAGTTTGTGAAATACTCAGACCAGCCATGTCTGCCACCAACAACCATGCCACCTTCAAAGTCACTTAAATCCCCTTTCTTCCTATTCTGATGCTCGGTTCGAACTTCAGCAAGTCGTCTACCACATCTAGATGCCTAAATGCACAGAGTTGCTGCCATGTGATTGGCTGATTTGTGTTACCAAGCAATTGAACAGGTGTACCTAATAAAGTGGCTGGTGAGTGTGTATCCTCAAGCTTGATCCAAACACTTCACATTTAGAATCATCCACCCATAACACTCTTTTCCAGTTATCCAGAATTTAATGTTGGTATTATTTTGCTCATTTTAACCTTTTTGTTAGTTTGTTTTTTAAACCCTCTAAATCTCTAAGTTTCTCCAAAGGCAAGCATCTAGGATCACTTGTAAATTACATCTGTTGTGAACCATTTAATGAAGCAGCCCACTGAGGAACGCTAAGGAGTTTGCTTCTCAAACTGCAGATTCTGATGTACCTTTCATGCATTTGCACATATGAGCCTTCTGCTTCTTCTTCTGATCTGGTTAGATCCAGTTTGCTGTCTTCTCTGACAGTAATGGACACCTTTGTAGGAAATTCTCATTTTCTTGATGCATGGAATATCCTTAAAAAGCAATCCACTGTACAGCAACAGTGCAGGTATATGAGGGAGAAGCAGCACATGCAAGCAATGAGTTGTACTGCATTACTCATGGGCTATAAAGGAACATGCTGATAGAAGAAGAGGGCATGGAGGCAGAGTGATGAGATCACCAGTCTGTTGCTTCTCATTTTACTGTCCAATCACAGGCTGGAAGAGGGACAAGAGCAATAAATGTTACTTAAAGTGATTGTAAAGTCTCATTTTTTTGTTGTTTTTTTTCTTTAAATAACAAACATGTTATATTTACTTGCTCTGTGCAGTGCATTTGCCCGGACCCCCCTTCGCTGTTCCTGGCTCCTCCCTCCCGTCGAGTGCCCCCACAGCAAGCAGCTTGCTATGGGGGCACACGAGCCGAGCTGCAACTCCGTGCGTCCATTCAGACACGGAGCTGCGGTTCGGCCCGTCCCCTCTCTCTTCTGATTTGCTAACTGACTTTGATTGACAGCAGCGGGAGCCAATGGCTCTGCTGTTGTGTCTCAGCCAATCAGGAGGGAGAGTCCCGGAAAGCCGAGGGACCTGTGGATATTGCTGGAATGAGAGGGAGCTCAGGTAAGTGTTAGGGGGACTGGCGGGGGCTGCTGCACACAGAAGGCTTTTTATCCTAATGCACAGAATGCATTAAGATAAAACTGAAGAACTGAAGCAGAGAAAAATCAGGTCTACTGCCCTGCCACACAAAACTGTGCTGGGTGGAAGAGCTGTGTAAATCTCTTTATCAGATGGACAGAAATACATCCTTTGGCAGATAAATCAACTTATATATATGTTTTTCATCAAATTATGTATTTCATCTGTGTATTTACCTGTGTGACTGGAGTTCAGCTTTAATCTGGTCCTACTATGTCCTCTGGGCTCCAAAGCAGTTGCACTGGTTGTTATTACTATTACTTACCTTATTTTACACTGTACACCTTGGCTTTATTTGCAGTATGGACAGCACTTTTCTTGTTATTAAAGATTATAGTGCAGCCTTCTGGCTGGTGAACGAGCCAAGTCTGAGTGAAAGCTATTCCCCGCATGGGACCACTGTTCTTTACCGAGGTGAAGCTGGAAGTGTTTCTGGGTGACAGGTGATGTACTGGAAGCAGCTTATAACAAGCTCTGCCAAGTGAGTCTGACAGATTTGTAAGTGTATTAATTTATTTATGTAGCGCGCCTAACTACTTTACATTCACAAAACACTGCCGCTCGTCCCAGATATCTCAGGCACACGTCTTCCACGTCGTATCTTTACGCCTACCACTCTGCAATGTTTGCACTGCAGTTAAAGATTTAATCTGATGTTTGCTAAATATAAAGGAATTAATTTGGCCCATGCAACCTTTTTTTTAAGGCCCACAGCAATTGTTTGATTTGTTGACGTTCGGCCGCTGAGACTGACTTTATGTGGAGTCTGGTGTTTAAAAGACAAATGTCTGAGAAGATTGCTTAAATGTCCCATGAAAACACAGTCTGGAAGAAGGCTATTTAATCATATGAGATATAAGCAAGACAAGTGCTCTCACCTCCAGCCCATCAAATTGAAATATACCAATGTTTATCGCTAAGTCTCAACTCTGCTGATGAATTAACAGACAATTTAAATGTAGGACTTCCCCTGGCAAAACAATATTGTTGAAACATTGTGATAAATAACTCAAAGTGGCACTCAAACTAATGTAGTGGCCATAGAGAATATTCATTTACTAGGAAATGCTATGCAAACTAAAGTTGGCCATACACTGATCACAATGTGGCCATTTTAGCAGGGTCCTGATGAATTTTGTTCAGTGTGTGGCCATCTCTGCTCAACAGAAGTCAATAATTTGATTGATTTCTGTTGCAGGGATATGCTGGAAAGACCTGCATGGTGGCAACCCTGGAAACAAAGTACTATTTCAATGGTACCCGGTCCCAGCCAGGATAGCCAAATATGTTCCCAGTTATACCCCCACATGCTTTAGAGGCTGCAAAGACCTAGATACCCACCAGCACATATGGTGGAACTGCCAAAGTGTTAGCAAATCCTGAATCAGCATCTTTGACATAATATCCAACCTAATTAAGAAAAAGGAGATATCTGCACTAGTGGTAAATAAAGCAAACAGCTGCTGAACACTATACCTCTGATATCAGACACACACGGCTGCGCATGTGTGGTAGCGTGTGTGCATGTCTCTGACCTACGCGTTTCATCAGATATGGTGCCCCCCTGATGATGTCATTTCTGACTAAACGCATAGGGCGGAGCTATCAAGCATGCCCCGCTGAGTGTCAGCCATTTTGGATATTAAAAGAAGACCTTTTCCTGATTTTAATCTACATGGATGTAAGTGCAATACTTTTAAATAAGCCCTGTGTTTTTACAATATCACACTATGTTAAGCCCTTATTTTACATATCTTTTGATCCACTGAGAGTGGCCCAGGATCCCTTTTGATTTGCTTGCTAAAGTTGACATCCTTGCTCTGGTCACGGGAATCATTTTCGCTGTCTAGCTTAGCGTTTTCTGACCATCCTGAATAAGGGGTTCACTGGCATTCTGGTAAGCCTCTGGTTTGGATATTCTTCTGGGTGTCACATCGGCTATCTCTGGATTCCTTTCCAACTTAGCACAAAGTTTAAATGGGACTTTCTGTTCACATTTTTTCACATCTACAGTGTTTTTACCAGCACATTTCACTGTGTACCTTTTGATTTTTTTATGGACATTACGTATAAGTTCATCACTTTATATTGATGTATAATTTTTATTGATATGATTTAGCGTCACTTTCTGTGCGCTGCACTTTTTGATAATGCCTAACCTCCTAAGCACAACAAACACTCCAGACTCCACAATAGCACTTGTCAACAAATCTCTTGAAGTATCACTTAAGCACAATTTAAACATTTCTTACATGTCACAATAGCCACTAAGAAAACTATAGCTAAAGCCTGAAAAACAGCTAGTCTGTTAACTGAAACAAAATATGGAATCACACAAGCCATGATTCACAAAAAAATCAGGGGCACTCTACAAGACAGGATGGCAAAATATGGCAACCTTGGATAAATACCCCCGATCAGACTTTGACTCCATTCTTTTAGAACCCTGACAAAATCACAGCCTCATCAGTTCCCAACCACCACATCACATACAGAATTTACAAGATAACATATGTAAAAGATAATACACAAATGGTATACTTAATTTTATGTGCCATTATTGCTGCATACTATAAAATGTAACCTGCCAAGGTTACTAAACAAAAATACTGAACAAGAAAAAAAGAAAAATAATTATTTTAACGGAACAAAAAATATTTTTAGTAGATGTAAAAGTGGCACTAGAACAGCCATTTACAACTAGGGTTCCTCCAGAGGTTGCAAAGGGTTCCTTGAGCTGTGACTGATTGACCTCCCATTGGATGGTGCCCAACACAACTTTGTAAGGGTGGCAAGAGTGGCTACCCCTGTAAGGGTTGCACTCTTACTACTAACCACCAATGTAAGGGGCATTTTTGCCATTGACAACCAATGAGTTGGATTTAGTAAGGGTTCTCCAAGACTTGAAAATTATTTTAGAGGTTCTTCTGGGGTAAAAAAAAAAAGGCTAAGAAAGGCTGTTCTAACGCATATTCAGCTGCTATAAAATGCTGTGTAAGTGTATATATTAATTAAGATTGTCCCACTTTTCTGTACAGTGGAGTACATTGATTGATTTTGCAGACATTGAGACAAAAGATAGTGTTGATTGATCTAAGACTGTATATATAAAAAGACAGGTAACTCATTTTGCGAAAGCAAAAAATATTTTTAGTAGATGTAAAGCCTAAGCAGGAACTTTGGTTGTGAAAGTGCTGTGTGTATCATAATTGATTGCCATTATTTTCCTTTTGGAAACTTCTGTTTTCAGCACTTTTTTCAGCTTTTTTGCATCACACTGCTGCTGATATCTGGCAGCCTCTTTACGGCTACTTCCTGTCTACATTTACTCACTCCCATGTAGGCTGTATGGTATTGTTTAGGTTGGGCTTTCACATGGTTACACTCAGGGACCAGCACGGTTGCTTATAGTCTCTACTGGGAATGTCACAAGGACCTTCATGGCAGAACCACCAGGTATTATTTGAGTGAAAGCTTCAGATTTAAAAAAAATGAAAACTACTTTTGGAAATACCCTGTAGTGTCAAAAACTATATGAGATTTTAGTGACTAGGTTTATATATGATTTTTGGCTAAATCACAGAAAAGTCCCCTTTTCCGACAATCTCTGCCTCTTTCTGATCAACAGGCAAAAATTTGCTTAGTGGGAGGTCCTATCGGGCCCCCTCCTGCCCAACATCCTTTGATTTGAAAATTGTCAACCAATCAGTGGTTGTATCCAATCAGATGCAGCCGCTGTTCCGGTAGTCTGACAGCCGCAGACAGCACATGTCAGAATATATTAGCCCATCAGGGGAATCTGTTAGATATTTTAGTTGAATGAAAAAAAATCTAATTTTGTATAGCCAGCCTAAGTTTTACTGTATGCCTTCCCTCTCTGACTGGTAGCGCCATGACCATAGACTTGGCAGATTCATCATAACCAGAATGCTGTCATTCATTTTACATCAAGGCTGATCATCATCATTTTGTCATCACAGTGGAGGGAAGCAAATTGTTCTTTTGTCTTGCCTACTGATCAGTTTTCATCAGAAAAATCTTCACATTATCCATTCCACTATTACGGATAACATTTATCAGCTATCTCTTCTCTTCCAGAACACTGCAGACCACAGAGTAGATGGTTAAACAAAGTATATGGATAGAATGTACAATGCCAGATAGAAAGAAAACTTTTAAACTACACAAGTAGAGAGGATGCCCCAAAATGATTTCAATATAATGAAAATGTTTTATTGTTTTAAAATGAGGAAATAAAGGCTAAGATCACCTTTAAAGAAAAACGAATAAATGTACATATTTTTGCAAGAAAAAAATGTGTGTTCATTATTTTTCCCCCAAGAATCTGCAAAGCATTGCACCTGCAATCAATTATTAATGGGTGCAATATAATGCTACTGCAGACAAGTCCTCCTGCTTTCTGTCTGTACCTCCTTACAGGCTTTTTGTTTGAAAGCTGGAGGACTTGTGAATGGACTACACGCCTGCAGTCCATTGAAACTACAAGTCCGTCTGCTGCAGTGGAAGACAGGACTTGTAGCTTCTTCATTCACAGATCTCTGTGAATGAATAATGCAGCTGTAAGGGTGGAGCCCGGCACAGCTGTGCTGCTTTTAAATGTGGCAGCAGCTGTGGGGGGGAAGAGGGGGGGTGAGGGGAATATGTGCTGGAACATGTTACATGTTATACAGGTGTAAAATGTAACATTACAAAAGTTTAACTTATCCTTTAACTAAATGCATATAATTAAAATATTTAAAGTAAATCTTAAAGATTATGTAAAGGTTCGTTTAAAAAAAATAAAGTCATACTTACCTCCTCTGTGCAGTTGGTTTTGTACAGAGTGGCCCCGATCCTCCTCTTCTGGGGTCCCTCAGCGGAGCTCCTAGCTCCTCCTCTTCTCGAGTTCCCCAATGGAGATCTGCTCTCCCTCGAGGCACTCGCGCGGGCGAGCTCCTGTGTCCTGCAACTGCATCCATTGACACAGACAGCAGGACTCGGCCCCGCCTCCCGCATCTTTGGATTTGATTGACTGCAGCAGGAGCCAATGGCTGTGCTACTATCAATCTATCCAATCAGGACCCAAGACACCAGTTGAAAACCCCTTTAAAGCTAAACTCTAGCCTTAGAAAAAACAAGTTTTTCATCAGAAGCGTTAGGGCTCTAAGAACATCAATTGTGACAAAACGCGTAAGGACTTACAACGTATGACGTCAGCACGCTGGACGCTGTGGCCATCTTTTTTTGATTTAAAACAAGTGCTGTTACTTCAATATACATGTGAGTTTAATACCTTTATAAACATTGGTTTTATTGAACTTATTACTCTACAGAGGCGTCTCGATTTTTATGAGGATGTCCAACATACGCCTGTTGATTTGAGCTGGACGTTTGGTGATCAATTGAGTCCTAGAATATCGGTATCAGCAGAGTGATTGGGAGATCTGCATATTATATCTTTGAGTGTTTATGACCACTCTATAATTTGAAGATCTCTGATATCTGGTAAGCGGCTTGAACACTTGGGTGCCGAGTGTTGTCTTCAAGCACATTTGAATTTGGTGTGAGGCTCCTCTGTCTAACATTCATATGGACCCAATAGGTTGAATTATCATATTAGAATACTTATGGATTCTTTATCATAAATTCTTAGAGCTGCATATTTAGTCTTGCACAGATATACAGGCCACACTGTTCTGAAATAGCTTACTCTGATTTTGTTGCACACTGAGAGCTGTGAAGGGTTTGTTTAGCTTAGCATGCCACATAGATCAATTAATGACAATTATTGTCCAATAAATCCTTCAAAAATATGACTCTTATTAAAAAAAAAACAAATTTGACTATTGCTTCTGATCTACATTTTTTACGCCCTCTGGTACTTTATCTATGTAACAAAGGCTGGACGCAAAACTTTGATATCTCACCTGCAACACCATCTATGTGTGAAACCTGCAATTACAGTCTCACAGGATATTCATTCTCTGTAACAAATATCAGAGCAAACAATTGAGAAGATCAGAATTCAGGTTGAAATTTACGAAACAAAAGAAAAGGAATTCAGGAGAAAGTAAACGAACCGTGTGGAGAAGATAGTGATAAAAAGCAGGAACATATAGTCAGGTATGAAGCTGTGAAGACAACCTCTTACTGTGGTAATCAATGCTTAGCTAAACATTTTAGATATTGGTAATGCACCACATGTACTATGTAATGCCTTTTTTGTTATATATCATATATGATGGTGGCAGTTTCTTATTTCCAGAGATTTTGGTGTAAACTATTCAGCAGATAGTGATTACTTGAGGGAGGAAGATCATGTACAGTATGTTGGGGTTTTAACACAATCGGACAGTGCATAACTGGTCTATAAACAGGAATGTATGGCAAGAGTTTTCGTTCAAAAGTGGGGATGGAGATGAATGTTACTGGCAGAGGCTGTGGGCACCACATATTTCAAGGGGAACAACAGCAAATGCAAAAAATTTTCTAACCTACCAAAAAATTGGTTAGCCCATGGGGCTGATAGCTTCCCATAGACATGGGATCGGTGCTCAATCTGGCTGCCTGGGTGGCTATTATTTTATGAATGTGGGTGCCTTCATATCAGATAGCTTTCAATATACAATTATTATAAATAACAGTATTTTGGAATTATTTCAGCTTATATTTCAATCCAATATTAAATGACACCCCATCTGTTATGGTTTTCAGTAGAAATGATTTTAGGATTTTTGATCTTGCTGAATATAGGGATATGGGCTACTAACGAACTAGGAGCTGTACAATATTGACTTCTTGTGCCTTTTTTAAACATTTATATAGTGATTGATCACTACAGATTTTTTATGGGAAGTCATCTACAATGTGTTGTTTGACCTGCCAAATCTAATGTATCAACTTATTAACCCTCACCTGCTGTGGGAATGCCTTTGTAATCCCCTTTCCCGGCCGCTCCCACATTGACGGAGCGCAGGAGAATTAATCATACTTACACAGGAGACGGGAGACAAAGAGTATTGAGGTCAGAAAAGCCATTACAAAATGGCTAGATGGTTGGACCTTTTAAGGAGCAGATGTTTCAAATGAGAAGTCATTTATAAAGGGAAAAATGGTATTCAGGAGATGATAGCACTGATGCTCTGAAAGGTCACTATTATTCTTTCATTTCATTTTTTAAGTGCTCTTTTGGCAGTAATACTAAGTTTCTGATGCTGCCTTTTTTTCTTTCTTTTTTGAGAAGAAAAAATTATTTTTTATGTAAATACCACTAATTCATACACCAAGAAGTGCACTACAAAAACTGTACTCGTATATACTGTATAAATACATAACACTTGCCAAATGTACATACGCACCCATACATACATATGCTCTCATAAACAAGCCAAAACTAACTTAGTTTACTACTGATTTAAAGAAAATAAAAATAAATTAATACAATTCACCAATAACATCCTGCCATCAATCATCGGGTATAGTTAAAGCCAAAACTTAAACTTTTTTTTTTAGTTTTGGAAAGAGTAGGAAAGTAGGGTCGGACCATTGGACTGAAAAGCACCACATCCCAAAAAAAAATAAACTCCATAGATTGACTTTTTAGGTGCATCGCCTCAATAATGATACATTTTTTGTTATAGTTTAACCACTTGAGCTCCAGAAGATTTTACCACCTTCATGACCAGGCCATTTTTTGCTGATCTGCACTGCGTTACTTTAACTGATAAATGGTCATGCAACGCTGTACCCAAACTAAAATTTATATAATTTGTTTCACACAAATAGAGCTTTCTTTTGGTGGTATTTTATCACAACTGGGTTTTTTTTTATCTTTGTGCGATATAAATGGAAAAAGGCAGAAAATTATGAAAAAAACAAACAATATTTTTTACTTTCTGGCATAAAACATATCTAATAACAAATTTAAAAAATATGAAATTTCATAAAATGTTGGCCAAAATGTATTCTGCTACATGTTTTTAATAAGAAAAATTCCCAATAAGTGTTTATTGATTGGTTTGCGTGAAAGTTATAGCCCCTCCAAACTATGGTATATACTGCATACTGGAATTTTTTAAAAAGTTTTTTTTTTTAATACCATTTAGGGCGTCGATCTTATAATGGGACGGCGATACTGTGGCGGTCAATCTGACACTAACTGACGCTGGGGGGAACTGACTAAATGCCATTGACATCACCTGTGACATTAGTACAGTGATCAGTGATAATACTATACACTGTCACTGTACTAATGACACTGGCTGGTAAGGGGTGAACATCTAGGGCAATCAAGGGGTTAAATATGTACCTATCTATGTGTAATGTGTGTAAGGTGTGCTGCTTTTCACTAATGATCTATCGTTTTCTCATCCCTGCTTTTCAGACATGAGAACTGACAGACCGCTCCCTCAGTGTAGAGCTCTGTATTGTTTACCAACACAGAGCTCTGGGCTGTGATTGTACACAGCAGATCCCAGCCATGAATCATTGTTCACAGCGGGGGCCGTGCATGTGCGCATCCTAAACCCAGAAGCAGGCAGCGACTGACGGGTACGTCGCTGTGCCTACAGCCGCCACTCACCCGCAGTACGATGGGGACGGGCGGTTGGCAAGTGGTTAAAAGGTTTTTCTCATCCTTTTTAATTATACAGTACAAAATTGTTAAAAGATCAGAAGACATAAAAATACCATTAATTGTACAATAATACATTGTATACTTCACTTTTTCATTATACCTCTGTGTACCAACTACTTCCCTAGAGTGGGGAAGTGTTGAACCGTCTTTCTAGGGGTTATTCTTGCTTTTTGTATCCCTGCTGGGGAGATTTACCCTATCCCTATCTTGTAACTACTATCACTGGGATAGGAAGTGATGAAAAATTCAAAATGAAAAGTTGTCAGAAGAAGTACAACAATTGAAGGGAAATCTTTCAAAAAGAGATGTCTGCTCTGGTCAGTCTATGAGGAGCTCTCTCACACTTTTTCTTACTTCATATTGGGTCTCCAAAGCAGAAAGTAAAGGAAAATGGTACATAGACAGAAAGAAAAAAAATAAAATAACTTAAAAAAAAAGAAAAAATGTTTGAAGCTTTTAATGCCATATTAGAAAGCTTTGAATTCTTCTCTCCACTTCCTATAAAAAGTGTCAGTTTATGGATGGATGGAGAGCAGTGGTACTTTATCAGAAATGATATTTCAACTTTCAAAGCTGGGATTAATCTGATTAGTGGCTATGGGAAACCACTAACTACTGGCATTTTTACTGTATGTCAAAGGAAGCAAGGAGACCGCACATAGCTCCAACATCCCAAACAGGTATGTTCCGGGATCAGCATTTTACTGACAAAAGAGAGTGGGGTGCACTGATACACTAGAGCAGGGGTCTCCAAATGTTTTAAACAAAGGGCCAGTTTATTGTCCTTCCAACTTTAGAGGGGCCAGACTGTGGCCAGTGGGAGTAGAAAATGTCCTGGCATCAGTGGGAGTATACATTGCCCCTTCATTGGTATTAGGGGGAGGAATAGTGGTCCATCGTTGGTATAAATGGGAGTAATAGTGCCACATCACTGGTAACAATGGGAAGAATAGTGCCCCATCATTGGTGTCAGTGGGAGGAGAAGTGTCCCATTGTTGGTGTCAGTGGGAGGAATAGTGCTCTATCATTGGTAACAGTGGGAAGAATAGCATCCCATCATTGGTGTCAGTGGGAGGAGAAGTGCCCCATTGTTGGTGTCAGTGGGAGGAATAGTGCTCTATCGTTGGTAACAGTGCGAAGAATACCGTCCCATCATTGGTGTCAGTGGGATGAATAGTGCCCCATCATTGGTATTAATGTAAGGAATACTGCCCCATTATCAGTGTCAGGAACTATGCCAAACTGTTACTGACGGGGGGGAGGATAATGCACCAAGGGCTGAATAAAAACAAGCAAAAGGCCACATCTAGCCCCCGGGCCGCACTTTGGAGACCACTGCACTACAGCAATTCATAGATGACAAACTAAGGTAATGAGCAGGTAGGCTGTGCTCACTGTATGCATCTCAAGCCTTTATTTTTAGTTTTGACAGAAGTGTACTTTCAAGGCAAACAAAAAAATAATACCCTAAAATATTTGATGGCCGAAAATATACTATGGTCTCCTTTGAAATCGGAAATGAATAGGGCAGGACATTGATGCAATATGCAATGTGAAGAAACAAATAAAACCAGATTTACATTAACTGGAGCCAGACCAGCGAAAGACAAATTCTGATTGACAGATGTACTTGCAGATTGCACTTTTAGTGAATAGATGGGTCTTTTGGATTTGTGTTTTCACATACATTATCTCTGCTTCATTTCCTTAAAAGTTCTCTCCAAATACAGCATATTAAAAACTAAAGTATGTGTGAACTTAGTAAAGGCCTAATAATTTTGGTGAACTGAATTTTTTTAAAATTTAAGATTAAACATTTCCCTTTGTGGGAACAATCACTGCTGTGATGTCTGCTATGCTGAAAATTTAGTTACCAAAGTGTCCTCCACTTACATACACATTATTGGCCGCATAGCAATTAACTTCTCTGCGGAAGGCCTGTCACTTTTTCCAAGTACATAGCCAGCCCCTTCATGTTATAAATGTTAAATTATATTTGACATTTAATTTAAATCCCACACTGCCTTAATTCAAAAAAAAAAAAAAGGAAATGCTCTGTTCGTAATAAAGAAGCACCGGGGCCTCTCATTATAGAAACAACAGCATTCCCAGGCAAACTCTGGCTGGTTCATCTATATTTTCTTTGCTTTATGTGAACTGATATGAATAGCATATTTAACACAGAAAAGGTTGCTCTAGCCTCCAGCCTATTTCTGTTCTCGTAGATCAGAAATGGCCCAAAGTTGTTATTAGGCGGCTAATGTTGGTGCTGTTGAGTAATGGAAGACAATGGGCGAAATATTTTATGCAAAGGTATGCGATCCTGCTATTACTAATGAAGCAAGATAGGAAATTTGGGATGTTTTCTTTCTGACTAAGTGCCAAAACAAGACCAGCAAATCTTAGATTTATGCCAGAAGGGCTGGAGGGGGGTCAAACAGTATTTGTAGTCTAATGGGAGCTCCTCGGTTTTGCTCAACCTCAATCACCTCAGGACAGCTAAACAGCAAAAACAAACTGCAGATTGTACTTAGTCAACTAATGAGCAGACTGCTATGTCAATACATTTATATTGTTCAACGTATTATTTCTGCATCTCATGCCTATTATATTTTTGGGGCACAGTTTTCACTTATTTTGGAAAATATTAATATATGAAATATAGGACATGAAAGCCCAGTGACACACTTGTTCTTGGTCCTGGAGACCAGCTTTGGCAGTTGCATCTCCCCTAATGCTGCGTACACACGAGCGGAATGTCAGACAGAAAAAGTCAGATGGAAGCTTTTCATTGTATATTCCGATCATGTGTATGCCTCATCGGACTTTTTTTTCCGAAAATTCTGACGGACCTAGAAATAGAACATGTTCTAAATATTTCCGACGGAACCAATTCCTATCGGGAAAACCACTCGTCTGTATGCTGTTCCGACGGACCAAAAACAACGCATGCTCTGAAGAAAGTAAGAGAAGGAAGCTATTGACTACTGGCTATTGAACTTCCTTTTTCTAGTCCCGTTGTACGTCACCACGTTCTGGACAGTCGGAATTTGGTGTGACCGTGTGTATGCAAGACAGCTTGAGCAGAATTCCATCGAAACTCCGTCGGAAGAACTCCAGAGTTTATTCAGACGGAAAAAACGGTTGTGTGTACGTGGCATTAGAGGTACTAGAATATTAAAAAGGATCCCCTACACTCAGGCACCTCCCTATGAATTAAAATGTATGCAAGTGTAAAAGACCCCCCCCCCATTTAATTCAAATACAGTGGCAAAAATAATTATTTGATCCTCTGCAAATTTTATGAATTTGGCCACTTACAAAGAAATGAAGGGTCTATCATTGTTATGATAGATGTATTTAAATGATAGAAATGGAATATCAACCAAAAATCCAGAGAAAACACATATTACAAATGCAGTTCAGTGGGTAAAAAAAGAATTTGATCCCCTACCAACCAACAATATAATTCTGGCTCCCACAGACTGGCTACAGTATGTGCTCATGTGGTACACAGATTAGTTCTGTCAATTTAACCACTTGCCGACCGGCCACCGCAGTTGTACTGCGGCAGAATGGCACGGCTGGGCGAAACGACGTTATGTAACGTTCTTCGCCCTGTGCTCACTAGGGGCGCGCGCGCTCCCACCGAGCCGATGCGAGTGCCCGGAGGTCACGATCCAGAGTATGAACAGTGATCTGTCATCTCCCCTGCACAGTCCCCTCCCCTCTTCAGTTAGAACACACACTAGAGAACACATTAACCCCTTGATCGCCCCCTAGTGGTTAACACCTTCACTGCCAGTGACATTTTTACAATAATCAATGCATTTTTATAGCATTGATCGCTGTATTAATGCCAATGGTCCCAAAAATGTGTCAAAATTGTCCGATGTGTCCACCATAATGTCACAGTCCCAATAAAAATCGCTGATCGCCGTCATTACTAGTAAAAAAAAAATGAATATTAAAAATGCCATAAAACTTTCCCCTATTTTGTAGATGCTATAACTTTTGCGCAAACCAATCAATATACGCTTATTGAGATTTTTTTTTACCAAAAATATGTAGAAGAATACATATCGGCCTAAACTGAGGAAAAACATTGTTTTTTTAAATATATTTTTCGGGGATATTTATTATAGCAAAAAGAAAATATAATGCGTTTTTTTTTTAAATTGTCGCTCTTTTTTTGTTTATAGCACAAAAAATAAAAACCACAGAGGTGATCAAATACCACCAAAAGGAAGCTCTATTTGTGGGAAAAAAAAGGACGCCAATTTTGTTTGGGTGCAACGTCGCACGACCAGGCAATTGTCAGTTAAAGCGACGCAGTGCCGAATCACAAAAAGTGCTCTGGTCAGGAAGGGGGTAAAATCTTCCGGGGCTGAAGCGGTTAAAAAGGTGTTCCTAACGACAACTCGTTAAGTGTATAATAAACACCTGTCTCTTTCTTCCATTCAAGTCTCACCATCATGGGCAAGACCAAAGAGCTGTCAAAGGACATCAGGGACAAGATTTTAGACCAGTACAAGACTGGAAAGGGCTACAAGACCATCAGCGAGAAGCTTGGCGAGAAGGAGACACCTGTTGGAGCGATTATTCGCAAATGGAAGAAATACAAAATAACCATCAATCACCCTCAGTCTGGAGCTCCATGCAAGATTTGGGTAAGGATGATTTTGAGAAAAGTAAGGGATAAGCCCAGAACTACATGGGAGGAGCTTGTGAATGATCGCAAGGCAGTTGGGACCACAGTCACCAAACAAAGTTACAGTCAAGCACGGATGTGGAAACATGATGCTTTGAGGCTGTTTCTCTGCTAAAGGTCAGGCCCACTTTGCCGCATTGAGGGGCCAATGGACAGGACAATGTATTGTAAAATCTTGGATGAGAATCTTCTTCCCTCAGAAGAGGAACACTGAAGATGGCTCATGGATGGGTCTTCCAGCATTACAATGACCCAAAACATATCACCAAGGTAATAAAGGAGTGGCTCAAGAAAAAGCACACTAAGGTTATGGAGTGGCCTAGCCAGTCTCCAGACCTTAATCCTATAGAAAATTTATGGAGGGAGCTGAAACTTCGAGTTGTCATTTTTTTCTGGATTTGTGGTTGATATTCTGTCTCTCTCATTTAAAATACACCTATGATAAAAATCATAGACCCTTCATTTCTTTGTAAATGAGAAAACTTACAAAATCTGCAGGTGATCAAATAATTATTTTCCCCACTGTATGTATGCACTCAAAAATTGTAAATGCATATTTACATAAGACCTAAATCTATCTTTTCACTAAATATCCTGTAATCCCCTGAACATCAGAATTCAGACTGGGAGAGAATTAAGCAGTGCTGTAAACCAATAAAACTTGGCTGCATTGTACACCACTGTGATGAAGCAGAGGGGGCAGGGATGACCTCAGCAGTGATCTGTTGCTCCTTCCCCATCCATTCAAGCTTTCTTTCTTTTATAGGGCGTACACACGGTCGGACTTTGTTCGGACATTCCGACAACAAAATCCTAGGATTTTTTCCGACGGATGTTGGCTCAAACTTGTTTTGTCTACACACGGTCGCACAAAGTTGTCGGAAAATCCGATCGTTCTAAACGCGGTGACGTAAAACATGTACGTCGGGACTATAAACGGGGCAGTGGCCAATAGCTTTCATCTCTTTATTTATTCTGAGCATGCGTGGCACTCTGTCCGTCGGATTTGTGTACACACGATCGGAATTTCCGACAACGGATTTTGTTGTCGGAAAATTTTATCTCCTGCTCTCCAACTTTGTGTGTCGGAAAATCCGATAGAAAATGTCCGATGGAGCCCACACACGGTCGGAATTTCCGACAACACGCTCCGATCGGACATTTTCCATTGGAAAATCCGACCGTGTGTACGGGGCATTACTGTAGTGAAGTAAATGTAAATAGTGAGTGTGTGTGCTTAGTAGGCCAGTCATGTGACACCTCTTCGGATAGTCTCTGGAGCTGGGTAGTCGTGACATGATGACGTGTGAGTGGCCCTCAGGCTGCAGGTCCACTCACAAGGTTGGATAACACTGGTAGTCAGAAGTTAACTTCTCTGACAGAGACTTTCCCAGCATGCTCATCAGCACCTAGCAGAATCAGTAGACAACCTGCCTAATTGCAGCCTTCCAGTGTAAGTTCACCTTGCAGATGTTCACCTTTCTGTAAATGTGAACTTACCCTTTAAGGTCCGTACACCAGATCAGAAAATTGGATGAAAAATATCACTTTTGAAGAGATCATACCATAATCTGATTGTTAGTACGCATCTTTCATCCTAAATTATCCGAAGGGACAAACACAAAAAATGTTCTCGTACGATACCAGATTGTACGATTTTCCTTTAATCGGTGCAGTTTTCATCCAAAAATGCAATACAAATGCAATACAATACATTACATCACTTTCAAATGTTTATTCTGTCGTACGAGAGTTTTCGTACTTTAGTAACCTCTTCATTGTTGATATGAAGACTAGCATGCTAAAAGAAAAAAAAACAGACAATTATTCGTCCGATAATCTCATCATTTGTAGTGTACCAGGCTTAACTGCTCCCAGCAGATCACATAAAAAGATAAGTCTTACTTACTTACAAAAAGTCATACTGCAAAGTCTCAACAGTAAAGGTATAAATAAATAAATAAATATATATATATATATATATATATATATATATATATATATATAATTTTCCCATTATTAGCTGGCTTGAAAAGAGCAGTTTCTTATTTGGTGTTCTCAGCAGTCTTTTAGCAATAATGTTAGCTTCCTCTGTCTGCCATAGAGACAGCCACTAGAGGGCGAATTACAAATTTTGAGAATTAAATACTATCACAAAAAAAATCAATAATAGTAAATGACAAATTAATCCACCTTACATTTAAAATAACAATATGTGTTTCCTTTTGAATGAATGAGATAATTAACAAAGGCAGTGGGAACTGGAGCACGGAATTCGCCCAGAATGCCCCCATTATTCTAACATTCTAACAAATCTCTATATGTCTCAGTAACATTGGGATAAAGGCCAAGTCTATCAAAGATGAAGATTTGTTAAGGATGGAAGAGAGAGAAGACCTTAACATCTAATTTCAACTACATTTTATTGAATAGGTAAATGTGTCTGTGTGTGTGTGTGTGTGTACCATTGCAGACAAAGTTGTTTTCTAAATTTCCACACAACCTCTTTGTGGGCATTATCAGTATAGGACAGCCCAGTGCCCCTCTAAGTTGGTGTTTCAAGTGGAACCTCTCTAACACTACCCCCAATCAATATTGAAGGGAATTTGCCATAGTTTAAGTAGATCAGAGCCATACACACCTTTAGCCCTCTTGTTTTTGGGGATAATAGCCCATATGCCCAGTGAGTCAAACTGGTATAATTTACAGACCACATCTTTCTTTTAATGTTTAAATCATGTACATTTTTGAAAATGAATACAAAAATAAAAAAAGGAAAAACTAACCCTACAGAACAAATTTTGTTGCATTGTTGGAGTTGATCTCAGCAATATGGATTAGGCAAATTCAAATAAAAGATTTACCAAAATAACTTGAAATTGTGTACTTACAATGGAACTTCAGCCTTTTTGTTGGTTGAACTAGATGGACTTGTGTCTTTTTCAACCTGACTATGTATAACTATGTAACTACCGTATGTAACACATCCCAGGAAGCCTTTAGTCATTCATTCAATATGTTGGAAGGGGGTGGGCCTAGCGGCGCATCATCACAAGGCCCAGCTGTCATCTAGATGACGTCATAAGCAAGATGGTGGCACGGGACCCAGCTGTGTCTGTTGACCAAAGGATGTCAGTGGGACAATGCTGGATTTGGTGGCTGGGTGAGTATACAGAGTGTGCTTACAATAACACAGAATAAGCGGTAGCATAGAAAAAAATTGGGGGGTGGGTAAGCTGGAGGTCCTCTTTAAAGTGGTTGTAACCCCTTAGATATACCCAGTGATGTAACTGGCCTCAGGTGATACACAGAGATTAAACAAATCCTCTTGCATAAGTTGTACCTGTTTATCTGCAGTCTTCTCTTCTCTACAGAAGTCCAGAATTTATCCAACTTGTCTGAGCTTCCAGAAAGCAGAGGGGGAGGATCTGAAATTACACTCTGCAGAGCTCAGTAAGGAGCGCTAAGAGCTGATTGGAGGGTAGGGCTGGAGCTCCCTACCCTATCAACTTTTTACATCTTGGTGTCAGAAAAACTTGTCAAAAGTGACTCATGCTGATAGCAGAGGAACAAGGCAGTAGACAGAAATGATACTTAGTGCTCTGGATTGAGACAAGTACACACTATAAAGGGATGTGCTTTGTTCAGATTTCATATCTGAGGTTTATAGCCACTTTAAGGAAAGTAGACATTTGAAAAGCTTAACAGAAATGTGAAGAATGCTACGAATTTCTTTGACACTGTTCTGATCTTTGCTTCTGTTAGACTTAATGGGGTAGGAGAATATGTTTTTGCATAAAAAGTAAGACTTCCTTATTCTGTCCTACTCTCCTCTGAGTCTGTCTTACAATTCTGCTTTTCTAAAATGTTGACAGGGGAGAAGTGGGGTTGTAGACTTGTGAATTTACCCATATTATCATTGTGTTTCAGCAATACATCAGTAAAGCCAAGTTTGTTTTTACTAAGTCAACCTTTTAATGGATCCAAGTTAAAACGAACTAGCCAAAACAGTGACAATTGCTGGAAAGCTCAGAATCAAAACTCTTTGGTAAATAAGATGGTATTGTAGCACTAAAAGAAATACATTTTCACTAATTACCTCCCTGTAGAATTTGACACCACATAGTCAGAGGTACTAGCCCTGAGACTTCTGGAACTTTATAACATGGCCTCTAAAACTCACACACGTTCTACCTCTATGCAGGAGGCCTTTATTATCCCTTTTACAAAAAACCCTCAATTACCAAAATCCTATCAACCCATTACACATCTAAAGACTGACGTTAAAATCCTTACAAAGGTCTTGTGCCTTAGCTTAAACCAGACCATCTTTATTCTTATACAAATAAGAAAAAAATACTACCCTCAATACCAGACAATTATTTATGAATCTATGGAGAGACCATGATCTGGGCGACCAGAATAGTAGTCAGTCTAGATACAGCAAAAGCCTTTGATTCAGTTGAATGAAGCTTTCCCTGGTTGCCACTATGGAACTTCAGATTTGGTCCGAATTTCATGAGCTGCCTGCAACTGTTCTGTTATCACTCAATCACCAAAATCAGGTGGACATCAAACTAATTTTCCCTTTCCAGGGAAGCATGTTAGGGGCTTTCTAATTGGGGGATATAAGTGGACAATATGCTGCCATATCTTGAATACATTGACCCTTCATTATGAACAGCACTTACAATTGTTAATAAATACGGACAATACTCGGGCCTTGTTATTACCTGGTCTAAATCCCAGATTGTCCCTCTTGACAGTTTTCTTCCTATGCAAGAACAGGCATGCCTCCCTCTAGTCATAGCAGACATTATCAAGTACTTGGGTATTAATATCCAGATACCCCTTCATCTTTACTAAACTCAATATGGAACCCTTCATTAGAACTGTCAAAACGTAATCACAAATTTGGCCAAAAGCGAGTGCAAGGCAGGGTGATGATTTTGTTTTCAAAGTTTTATACATCTTGTGGCACTCCCCAATATATACGTCCACTGTAGTACTTTAAAATCATTAAGTCTACCCTTAAGCCATTTCTTTGGGGCAAAGGCTAACTAAGCTCAGTTGAAGAATTATCCTTAGATTCCGGGGCACTCGCTGTACCTGCCCTGAAATTATACTACCTTACATCTCAACTCTCCCATCTCCCCCACATGATTGGCTCTGAATTACCTACACTTACCTGACACACAAGAAACCACCAAATTCCCAGACTTCTATTATATTTTGTGTAAAGGCTAAAGGGGTCTAACTCTCAAAACACTTTGAGACAAGATATTCACCTGGTGGCATAAAACCTGGCAGGCAGCACAAAATGATTAATGTAGATTATGGACCTGAATCAACAATCTCACATCTGGAATACCTCACATCCTTCCAGAATCTCTGTGATTTGCACACCCTAAAACCTGGATCAAACTGGGAGTCAGTAACCTTGGCCACATTATTAAGGGTCACTTAGTGAAATCCTTTTCCCATCTGCAAAACAAATTTAGGCTTCCAAACCAAATGTTATTTAAATACCTCCAGCTTCAACATGCTGCCAAAGTGAAGTACAGCTCACATCTCTTTCCACAGAACTATCTGACAATTCTCTACTGGATCTCTTAGCAACATTAGACTCAACTTAATTAAATATTATGAGTTCAGTTTTGGAAAGATTGGATATATGGATATGTCTGTTAGTAAATTATTGATGCGAGAGGAGACTTAAAGAGTGAGGCGAGGAGTGGAGGGGTAGATTTAGATGTTGTCAGCATATAAATAGGAAATGGAGAGAACCAGAAAGAAGCAGAGTCTCAGAGGCCAAGGGAGTGGAGATTTTTGAAGAATAGCAGTAGTATCCATTGGTTTTACTAGATAGTAAGTTGTTTGTAATTTTTATGAGGGCAGTATCTGAGGAGTATTTAAGACAAAATCCAGACTGAAATGGGTCAGGAAGGTTATCAGTGAGGTGGTAGCTCATGCAGTTGTAGACTAAGCATTCAAGGAATTTTGAAATTAACAGGATCAAGGAGATAGGTCTTAGGTTGTTCAGATTGGTGGTGTCCAGCAGGGGCTTTTTAAAGGGGTTGTAAAGGTAAGAGTTTTTCCACCTTAATGCGCTGTCTCTCTGCCCAGGGTTCTCTGCTGTTGATTGGATAGATTGATAGCAGCACAGCTATTGGCTCCCACTGCTGTCAATCAAATCCAATGACGAGGCGCTTCTCCCAGGGGGTTATCTGAAGCGGGGAGGAGCCGAGATAGCCCTCAAGGGACCTCAAAAGACCAGGATCAGGGCCACTCTGTGCAAAATGAGCTGCACAGTGGAGGTAAGTATGATATGTTTGTTATTTAAAAAAAAAAAAAATAACTTTAGTGTCACTTTAAGTATGGGGATGACCAGTGCATATTTTAGAGGATTAAGGAAGATGCCAGTAGAGAGGGAGAGATTGAAGATGTTAGCTGAAAAGTTTAAAAAAGAGAAAGAGGGTGACCGTAATAGTTGTAAGGCAATGGGGTCCAGGGGGCAGGTGAATAGGTGGGGAGAGATGAAATTGTCTTATTTTCCACATTTTAATACACACATAGTTTTACGTTAAGAACCATCATTTTATCAAATTGTATTGTGTATCCTTCCAATTTGCTGTAATGCTTTTACTCGGACACTGATATGTTTGATTGACTTCTAATGAAGCTCAGTTTTAAATGAAGAAAAAAAATCACAAACCCTCAAAATAATAAATTACCAGCCAAGCAGTTGCTGTGCTGATCAGTGTATTCTGACAGTGAAGGAGTTCCCACTGTCAGAATACAATAACACAACAGAGAGGATTCCTCTATCCACTGCACTTGTATGGAGGGGGGAATGGACAGGCTGGCTGACTGAAAAAAAAACTGATGCATGTATGGCCAGCCTTAAAAGAAAAAGGGTAACATTGGCACATATTGCTGCAAATGCTAGTTACTAGTTGCCTGCTTATCCTAATAACTCCCATATTGCAATACTTTTATTTACTAGCCCAGAACAAGATTGCAGAAAATAACTGCTGGCTTTACTTAGTTTGGGACTTTGGAAGTGCTGAAGCCAGAGGGATAGCAAATAAGCTGGACCTGTCTTTTTCAACCAGGGTGCCCAGGCACCCTGGGGTGCCTTGAGGCTTCTTCAGGGGTGCCTTGGCAAACTGCCTAAAAATTGATCAAAAAATTGTATACAAGTCAGCAGGTGGATGAAGCCTGCCTTTTAGTTACATAAAGCCATGGGTTTTCATCATGCACCATTACGACTTTCTAGACACTGGCATCCTGACAACCAATAATGTCGTAAGTTGATAAGGAGGATGTCTGTCGCCTCCACAGTATCCTTGTTTGACCCTCCTGTGCCCCTTTCCCTCAGCACTGTGGTGACATTAGCTGACTGATGGAGAGAAATTGAGGAAGAAGAGAAACATTGGAATACTAGTCAGCACCAGTGTGCAAAAGAGTACTTGCCTTGGAAGAAAAAATCACCTCTAACTTTGGGTGTCCTATGTGTGGATGTTGCTGCATCATGTAAAACTATTAGAATAGTTTGTTACATTTTAGAATGGGGTGCCTCAAGACTGTCCATCATTTTAAAGGGTGCCTTGAGATTGTCTATATTTCTAAAGGGTACTTTGACTGAAAAAAGGATGAGAAACACTGAGCTAGACAACTAGAACTGTAACTGTAAGGTTAGCAATGGCAGCCACCATAATTCTCTCAGGAAAGGTTTACTTTGTTATCCAAGAAATTCTGTAACAGTGCTAAATCCAATTAGTCCACTCAATTTATCTTAATTAATCTGTGCTTCATATGGTCCATTGCATTCATATTCAATAGACTTTTGATATGTCTGCTGCCTTTTGTGAAATGGTTCTGTGCACCCTCCCTGAGGGCGGAGCTACGAACCACAGAACACACTTGTCTGCATTTTAGCAGGCTCACAATCAGGGTCATTAAGAAAATAAAGATGCCACTGGCAATAGGGATTTAGCAACTGGGACAAGTATGTGTAGAAAATGAATATAAAGATGAAGATTAGCACAGCTGGTCGGCTGTATCCTCTGGGTGAGTTCAATTGAGAGAATGTTCATGTTATACAGTAGCGTTCCTTTAATTCAAAACACAGAAGACTACTTTATTCACTCCCTATTATCCTTGCTATTCCATTTTCGGTTAAGAGAATAGGACATTTTTGTGCTTTATAAAGCTAAATATTGTGCTATCATCGTGACAACAAAAGGACATTTTTAATACAGTACAGTAAGGCAATATTTTTCTTTGTGCTTTACATTAACCTATTCTCAGTAAACTTGTGTTTGGTAAAAAAAAAGAAAAGAAATAAACTTTCTGTAAGGTGCTAGCATGGGAATGGAGCCCAGATTCACCTCTTCCTCTTGTCTGGGTTTGTTTGTCTTGATTTGCTGTTATATTTTTATGCTGGACACTGGGACTCTGCCTTGTATATGTCTGTGTTTACTTTTATAGAACCACTGCGCACCAAGAGCATCCTTCCAGTGCACAAGGGAAATACAAGTTCATTGTGGGAGTCCTCAAGCATATCGCTTACTATTATGAATATAGAAAAATAAAACAAAGCTTTTTGATTTTCAAAACAACATTCTGTATCCCTACATGCACTGGTGAACACATTCCAAAAACATTTAGGAGGATACCTTCAATGCCTTACGTATGAACATTTCTGCACATCCAAATCTGGATGCATCATCATAGGTGAAGTCTTTATGTAGTGTATATATTCATGGAAAAGAATAAAAATATATATTGCTCAGGACACCAGGAATGTGTCCTGGATGGCAGGTATAACCCCCCAATATTTGAGTTGTGGTCCCTTTTACGGGGGACAGGGCTTTGTGGTACTCAGGGGTTCTTACCCACACCGGGTGAGGTGTCCCAGGTTAAGTTTGGCTGGAGAGGACTGACTTCTATGACTCTCTGGATTGCTACATTTATATTAGGGACCCAGGATTTCAAAGGTTCAAAGAGACTTGGGGGGAAGAGCATTCAAACCCTGACTACCAGGACTTTGGTCCCGAAGGGTTTAAGTCCCAGGTGAGGGAGGCTTGAAAGGCAGCAGAGGGAAATCAGCACCTGTGCCATCCTGGGTTCACACTAGTGCGATGCAGGAACCAGCGTGATTTCAGCGCCGGCTCCCGCATTGCTCCTCTCCCGCAGGCAGTTCACACTGCCTTCTGCGAACTGCTGTGGGTGTCATCAACAAAGTTAATGACACCCCCAGTTTAGTTCACAGATCGCAGTGCGAACTCGCACAGGAATCGGATCACGTAGGTGAGAACACCCATGCGATCCGATTTTAGTGCGGGGAAAAGCAAGTCCCTGCACTATTTTCTGTGCAAATCTAATAAATTCGCATTGCTCAGAGATCGCATGTGATCGATGC
Organism: Lithobates clamitans; assembly: GCA_037952925.1. Classification (NCBI taxonomy): domain Eukaryota; kingdom Metazoa; phylum Chordata; class Amphibia; order Anura; family Ranidae; genus Lithobates; species Lithobates clamitans. The sequence goes on along the minus strand of JBBGZY010000757.1, from coordinate 7,892,172 downwards.
GATCTCTGAAATCGCGCTAGTGAGAACCCTAGGTCAAGAAGGTGAGTGGAAGAGAGAGAGACTCATAAGCTGTGCAGCAAGTGTGAGCTCTCAGCCAAACGGAGACACGGGCTGCTAACCCCCTGTGTGGGGTGCCTTGCACCCCTACTTGGAAGAGCCTAGCCCCTGCATGGGACCAAAGACTAGTGGTGAGCCTGCTGTTTAATTACTACTACCAGGATTTGGATTGTTTATTTACTTTGGCTGAAGTAAGCTGTCGTTTTGTTTAGCCGTGATTAAAATAAAAGAACTGTTGCTTTCATCAAACTGGCTGGCAGTTATTACAGAGCTACCCCCAGGTTACATTTGGTGAGGGAGTGCGGGGCAGATTATAGCCGCAAAAGCCTTTCGGAAGCATTTAAAGGGCCAGTACTCTCGTTTGCATGTCCTGGGTCAGGACAGCACAAGCTTTGAAAATCTCACAAGGCAACATGGAGGAGGTGATAAAAGCCCTGGCTCAGAGCATGATAGCCCAGCAGCAGGCCACCGCAGAAGCCAACCGTCGCCATTAGCAATGGCCCAGCAACAGGAAACCACACGCTTGTTGGTCACCCAGTTCAGCAAGAAACTACTCAAGCGCAAGTAGCTGCTTTACAAGAAGCAGTGCAGCGTCTTGCACAGGGATGAGAACACACCGTTGGTGCCTCTAGCAACCAGGTAGCCGTAAGGGCCAGTCACTACCTGCAAAAGCTGACGCCTAGTGATGATGTGGAGGCATTCATGGCTACTTTTGAGAGAACAGCAGAAAGAGAAGGGTGGCCCCCAGACGAGTGGGCTGGTATTGTTGCTCCTTTCCTCACTGGGGATCCGCAGAAAGCATATTTTGATTTGTCAACTGCTGATGCCAAGGATTACAAACGGTTGAAAACTGAAATCCTGGCCCACATGGGGTAACTACTGCTATGCGGGCCGAAAGGGTACACCATTGGAGGTACCGCCTGGAATGTCTGCCAAGGGCTCAGATGCATGACCTGAGTCAGCTGGTTAAAAAAATGGGATCTAGTGTGATAAGATAACAATGAAAAACAATGTAGGATGGGGTTGGTTGATCAAGCTGTCTTTCTTCCCGTGTAGACTATTCCAACAGGTGTAACAGGAGCCCTGACCGCACACATCCTTACCATTCACACATTTTTGTTGTGCTTGACTTCCAAAAAAGACAGGCAAAAAAATGGGACCAGGTCCTATTGACCCTCTCTGCCTTACGACAGAAGGCGTCAAATTGGGCTTGTATGGTCACCGTGACCAACTGCAGATCTTCAGTCGGGATATCTCGTCCTCCCTGCACACCAGATGGTTCAGGTATGGGCTTCATCCAACGCTCCTCCCTCCTGCACAGCAGGAAAGCGAGCTAGAGCCGGCTTGTGGGGTCACTGTGACCGGTTGCTGATTCTCCTCCAGAGAACAGCATTGTCTTTGCTCGACCAAAATGTAATGCCACAAGCAATGCCTCACACGTGACACAATGAACCGTGGAAAAAGGGGTTAACACTAGGGGGTGATCAAGGGGTTAACTGTGTTCCCTATGTGTGTTTCTAACTGTGGGGGGAATGTGGCTGACTAGAGGAGGAGAGAGATTGTTCTTCCTACTAAGTAGGAAGAACGATCTCTCCTCTTCCCTGCAATCACAGTGATCACAAAACAGATTATGTTTATAGTTGAGACCCCTCTATTTCCTTCTCAGCTGGCACTTCTCCTGCCAATCCTGTGAATAGAATTGCTCTCACTGATTACCAACAAAAGGGAGCCATTGAGCATCAAGGGGGCACACTGACCACCAATTTAAAGAGAAAACAGATACTGACCACCAATGTAAGGGGGCACAGATTCTGACCAATGTATGGAGAGCAAAGGCAGTGACCACTGACTTGGAGCATTTTTTACTCCCATTAACCTCCAACGCCAGGCTTCGTTCCTCCCACTGACCACCAACAATGGCCATTTGTTTCCTCCTGTAGACTACACTCACTGGCAATCTTTGTCTCCTGCTGAACCAACCAAATAAAGAGAACACTATGACATATACTGCAGACTTTTGCACTCTATACATTGTGCTGAACATAACATAACATAACATAACATAAGTGCTTACCGCTGTACATTACATTCTCCTGACCAAAGTTTTAATGGTATAAACAGTTGCTGGTTGCTAAGTAGTTTCTGACTTTTTAATGAAGTTCTTCTTTAAGGTGGGCTCCAACAAGGTGCCTCCACTCCAAACCTCTTTAGCAATGCCCCTCTACCAACTCTGGGCAATGTTTTCTTCTCACTGTCTAATGCCCTGTACACACGGTCGGACATTGATCGGAAATTCCGACAACAAAATCCATGGACTTTTTCCGATGGATGTTGGCTCAAACTTGTCTTGCATACACACGGTCACACAAAGTTGTCGGAAAATCCGATCATTCTGAACGCGGTGACGTAAAACATGTACGTCGGGATTATAAACGGGGCAGTAGCCAATAGCTTTCGTCTCTTAATTTATTCTGAGCATGCGTGGCACTTTGTGCGTCGGATTTGTGTACACACGATAGGAATTTCCGACAACGGATTTTGTTGTCGGAAAATTTTATAGCAAGCTCTCAAACTTTGTGTGTCGGAAATTCCGATGGAAAATGTGTGATGGAGCCTACACACGGTCAGAATTTCCGACAACACGGTCCTATCACACATTTTCCGTCGGAAAATCCAACCGTGTGTACAGGGCATAACAGTTATCACCATTTTTTCCTCCCAATATCCTTGACATTTTTTTCCTCTGACCATCAACACTGGGCATTCTCCAGGGCACTGTTCTTCCAACGGACACTCCAGCCACCTCCCCCCAATGCCCCTTTTCCCCTCAACTGACATCAGGTCATTTTTTTCCTCCCCTGAGCCCTATGGGGCCCTATGATACATACTTCTTACTGCTGCACAGTTTCTTATTGTTGTGTAGTTTGGAACTAATGAATATTTCTTTAAGGTAGACTGGGGTAAAGTGTTAGCTCTCTGTGTATAATTTTTTTGTTATTTAAAGCAAGTAAGACTCTCAATTATAGCACAGTAATCATGGAGTATTTGTACAAGAACAGCAGTGTATACGTTAATGGTAACAGTACAAGAAGCTATCACTGTGAAATTGGTCAATTAAAGTACACAGTGCGCATTGCCTCAGTGAAGGACTACAGAGCATAGATGTGGAGTAGAGAAAACTGCTTTTGCAGCTTTCTCCTAGTTTTGGTATACCTTGATGGGGCTCTGTAGTTTGGAGATTCCATAGTGTCTTGGGTGGGATGGAATCTCCAACCCAGTGTCCGGATTTTGTGGAGGACCAGGGCGTGTGGTCAGGTACACACAGCCCTTATAATGGAGGTTTAGGAATACCTCGGGGCTCCCAGTTGGAGACTGCTCCACCCAAGAGAGACAGGAGGTCTCCAGGAATCAGATAGGTTGCATGTGGCAGCCAGAGCAAGTGGGTCTGCAACAAGACCGATAACAGCCTGAAGATTAAGGCCATTTGCGTCAAGCTGTCTGTATTGGAGAACCTGTGGTCTGGATGACCAGTGGAAAGAGCAGAGGTACTGCTATAAAAGGGTAGCCAGGTGGGCTAGCATTTCTGTGTGTATTTTTACTGGAAAAAACCCTGTGTGGGAGATTTATGTTGGACTTGTGCTTTGTTTTTGCCTTTTTTAATAAACATGGGCCCTTAAATATAGTTCAGTTCCTGACTACCGTGAATCACTAGAATAGGGGATGGAGCCCACGTGTTGACGTCACACCGCGGCTATCCAGTTTGATTTGTATCTATGCTTGTACAGGTACAGCTAGCACAGCTTATAGTGCCTTACTTGTGAGTATGTTTGACTCATCTTTTATGGGAAAAAATTGGTTTAAAACGGAGAGCACTAGATCTTGCCATTCGGTTTTTATACATATGCTGATCGTTGGACACTTGGAGAGCTTGTCAACCACTTAGAGGAAGTGTATGGAATTGAGGACTTCCGATGTCAGCTTTACGCCAGTCCCCTCTGATATCCCCATAGGGGAACTGCTTTATTTGACCCGCTGGTGAAATAGGGGTCAAATTTGGAGGCGAGCAGCCTAATACACAGGTGGAGGAGAGCACGAGCACAGTTTATTTGGATCATCTTACACGAATGGTGGATTGTTTTCTGTCACCCGTTTTACTTATCCTTTTTCATGGACTGGAATATTTAGTTCATGTCTTCATTGTATTATTTATGCACATTGTATTTTTAGTAGCGCAGCACTGTTTATGTATTTATATCTTGGAAATATCTGAATGATGTATCCTCACTAGCAAAGAAAATGTTTTGGTTATTGTAGTCTTACGTTGAACTTAAAAATGGGAATCTATCACAGTAACCGTTAAAGTGAACTGCATTTTGGAGAGAGTTAAGCCGGCCATAGACGTTACCCATCTTGGCCGGTTCAGCAGGGAACAGCCGAAATTCAAACCATGTATGGGCAGGCTGATCGATCAACTTGGCTACAACCAGCCTGTTGGATGGTTGTAGCCAAGAGCTATGGCTGCTAGCAATAATCACTGTGTGTTCTCCTTTCCAGCCAGAAAACGCTCCTGCCAAAAAAACGCTGATAACAGCCTATGCGTTTATGGACATGTAGGGTAAAACGCTGGGGTGTTTACCGGCTGTAAGAACATCCAGTGTGCATGGGGCCTAAGAAGAAACAGTAGAAATAGAGAGAGTGAATCTCCCTAATGGGGGGGCACAGACAGCAATAAAAGCAGTGTTCTAATCCCTCTATGCTGTATCCATCCCACTGGATATGACGGATATGGAAATAAATACCAATCGGTTTCATGTGATATATGTCAAAAATTACGATGTAATATCGCATTCCTTATTTAACACGTTTTTGTTTTTTTTTAATGAATTGCAATTTTATGGGGGTAAAAATGCTGTTTTGTCACTGATCCTAAAGCGCTAGATACCATTTCATGACTTTAGCCCAGTGTGCCTTTAAGTAGGGAGTACTAATCAAAATTGCTAATATACCAAAGATCTGTATATGTTAAGGTTACACTTTTAAACCAATATATGAATTTTCTGAACAACTTAAAGCTTTACTTTCAGTGCTTGCACGGTCACAGCCAAAATCACACACATGATTTCAGTCTGAGTAACAAAATTCACCACAAATAGATTTATTTTAAATAGGTTTATTTCCCCCAGTCCAAGTTACCTATTTGTGGTTCTATTTTATATCCACAGCAATTATCTAAAGGGAAAATATAAAAGATATTTATATCTCCTCGAAGCATTCTAGAGGTTAATAATAGTGCCGTCTTTGCCAATAAATTATAGCCTAGCACTGGCAAAAAAAAAAAAAAGGATTTCTAAATTAGTTTTTGAGGTCTTAATGTAACTAAATATTTCAGGCTTTTTATTACCTAATCATTTAAAGAAGACTGTTAGCAGAGATTTTTGTATTCTGCTTACTTGCTCATATTGACATTTCTTCTTGTGTTTGTTTTCTAGAAACAAATTAACTTTCCATCAAGAGTTGGAGAAATAAATGGGAAGGCCGGTAATTACTCCAGGAGATTAGAATTGCATAAGTGTTAAGGCATAAAAAAAAAAAAAATACACTTACTATTCACATAAAACACAAACAAAAAGGAAACATTTTTCCATTAAATGGCTGCAATAAAATCTATGGCTTTCAGGAGCTTTTTTCAAATTTAGATTTTCCCTTCTGCTTTGTGATCTATCTGCACATTAAAAAATTCAGATTTTTGATAATTAAAGTCAAGCTCTACCTTTTACCCCATACTATGAAAAACTCCACAAATTATTCACACATGCTTATAGAGACCCTGTTAGCTTAAAAAAATGCAGGTAAAAACACAGAGAAATCAAAAATTTCAGACTTTTACTTTCGGCATTTTTTCTTTTTCTAAATGATTTTTGTATTCACTTGCACTGTGCCTTTAAACTTGCTAAGGAGTTTGACCACTTTAGGGGGGTAATTCCCTAGCATAGCCAGTGTCCCCCCCTTCCTCCTGCCATTTATAGCTTTCCCCTCTTATTAGATTATCTAATTGCTATCTGTGCTGGCCCAGCTCCTCCGCCCCTCTCCTCCCTACATAAACTCTTATGTAGCCACTACAGGAGGAGCGAAGGTAATATATATTATATATATATATATAAAATATAGAGTGTCACTTAAGTACCGATGCTTCTGAGATCACATCCAAGGTAGTGGTGCCCAGCAGAAGTTTCATACCGTGTACACAGAGGCGGACTTTCCGACGGACTTTCGACGGACTTTTGACGGACTTCCGACGGACTTTTGAACGAACGGACTTGCCTACACACGATCACACCAAAGTCCGACGGATTTGTACGTGATGACGTACGACCGGACTAAAATAAGGAAGTTGATAGCCGGTAGCCAATAGCTGCCCTAGCATGGGTTTTCATCCGTCGGACTAGCATACAGACGAACGGATTTTTCGACCGGACTCGAGTCCGTCGGACAAATTTGAAACATGTCAAATCTAAAGTCCGTCAAATTTTTGACCGAAAAAGTCCGCTACAGGTCCGATGGAGCCCACACACGGTCGGATTGTCCGCCGGATTCGGTCCGCCGGACCAGTCGGGACGAAAAGTCCGCCTGTGTGTACACGGCATTAGGCTTTGTGGATGTTCACATGAGATAGGATTTACAAGTATGGGTACTTTTAGAAGGAAGTGCTCCACTACATTCTACGTTCAGAAAGGGATCCTTGAGAAGATCTGCTGTCAGTGCCCTGGTTAGAAAGAAACATCCCCTCTACTTGTCCTATAAAGACCACTTTCACACAAAGTGGATCTGGTTTGGCTCAGCAGGGGATCCGTCCACTAATCCCCTGCTGAGCTGATCGGAGCGACTGGATGACAGGTTTATGTCTGCACCGCTTATGCCGAGCAGACACAGCCACAACCTGCTCTGCAACAGAAGGACGGCTCCTCCATCCCTACAGTAAACCATTGCGCCCAGGGTAGCCGTTTATTCTGCCCACCCCTAGTCCCAGCCCCTGTAGATTAGATCCAGAGGTAGTCGGATGTAAATGGACACAAGTCTGTTTACAACTGACTGCCCATAAAAGAGAATGGAGGGTCTGATCGGGTCCGGCTGAAACAATGGATAGGACCCAATCTGACCTCTCGTGTGAAACGGGCCTAATCATTATAACTAAGAGTGAAAGTGGAAGAAAATCTCAAATTTTGGGTTGTCACCAGAACAAGAATAGAGGAGGGATTTTCTCTCACTTCTTGTTTTGGCTATGGAACAGGAAATGAAGGGAAATCTCCCAAATGGATCACAGATGGCAAAAAAATAAAATTGAAAATCAATTCAGTTTTTTTTAACAGAGTATCAATTTTTGCAATAATTAGTATGTCAGGTTTGATGTCATTGTCCTCCTTATTCGGGTATTGGTTGCTCAGGCTGAACACTGAATCCCAAAAGTAGAACACATGCTCCCCATACGCGGAAGAGCCAGGTATTTGAGTTCAGCTCCAATAGAACAGAGTGGCTGGGGGGCTTGGAGAGGATCTATATAGTGGGTCTGATGATAGGCTAGTGAGAGAATGTGTCACTTCTTCCTGAATGGGCAAAATTGCAGTCTTTTTAAAATGGCCCTGTAATTATTGTATGCCAAGGTAAAATAAGTCTGTAAGTCTTTCTATCTCCTGGTTCCCCGCAGATCTTAGGGGTTCCTCCTGCTGACCTCAAAGTCAATGATGGGTGGAGGTTTGCTGGGAGGAACTGATGGGAGCTTTACAGGACCCAGGAGACCGACTCACCAAGAAGTGTCCATTTCCTTTGGAGATCCGCAGAAGATTTTTCAGGATTAGAGTGGCATTCAACAGTGGGGGCAGCATGAAATGGAAGTATTTACAAAATTCTGCTACAGTGCTATGTTTGCTTAAAATACCTACAATAGGGGTCTATGGAGGAAATTATTTTTTAATGCAATCATACAGTGGTGATCGAAATGGGGAGATTCTATTCCTCCTAATGGGTTAAATACATTCCAGTGTAATATTCAGCAACTGATTATATAAGGTATTTTTTGTATAGGGATAGTATTAGTATACAATAATTTTTTTGTGGATTATCCTGTGATAGTAGAAACCTTTTTTGGATTGATTTCATTGTGTGTGTGTGTTTTTTTTTTTCATGAACTGCGTTGTCTTCTTTTTTTAAGACCTAAGCATCAAAGGACTTACTTTTACCCAAATTCTAGATACATGTACACCCCCGTGTTCTATGAATGCAGTTTGAGCTGTGACTTATAAGAGTCATCTCCTTACTATCAATACAAAATCAGGTGAAATCTTCCAACATGACTGACTCTGACAAAGGTAAGCAAAGCCAAACTGGGAGTAAATCTCAGCCTTAGATTATAACTCACACCGACTCCACATTGGAGTAAATACTAAACTTGCCCAAACCTGGTGGGCTAATACAATGTATTGAAAGTGGTTGTAAAGGCTGTATTTTTTTTTACCTTCATGCATTCTATGCATGCCGTGTGACTTGAAGCCCACCCCCCCCACAATTAGAATCACTCCCTAGGACACACTAAACCCTTAAATCTCCCCCTAGTGGTTAACCCCTTCACTGCCAGTGTCATTTACACAGTAATCAGTGCATTTTTATAGCACTGATCGCTGTATAAATGACAATGGTCCCAAAATAGTGTCAAAAGTGTCCGATGTGTCCGCCATAATGTCGCAGTCCCGATAAAAATCGCAGATTGCCGCCATTACTAATTTAAAAAAATGAAAAATAAAAATGCCATAAAACTATCCCCTATTTTGTAGACGCTATAACAATCAATATACGCTTATTGCGATTTTTTTACCAAAAATATGTAGAAGAATACATATCGGTCTAAACTGAGGGAAAAAAATCGTTTTTTTATATATTTTTGGGGGATATTTATTATAGCAAAAAGTAAAAAATAATGCTTTTTTTTTTCAAAGTTGTCGCTTTTTTTTTGTTTATAGTGCAAAAAATAAAAAACACAGAAGTGATCAAATACCACCAAAAGAAAGCTCCATTTGTGGGAAAAAAGGACGTCAATTTTGTTTGGGTGCAACATTGCACGACCACGCAATTGTCAGTTAAAGAGATGCAGTGCCGAATCGCAAAAAGTGCTCTAGTCAGGAAGGGGGTAAAATCTTCCAGGGCTGAATCGATTAAAGTGTAACACTATCTCAAGTACACAATACGTTGCTGCTGGTGAAAGTTCACTACAGTATTGGGAACTACCACCCAGGTGAAATTTTCCTGTTTTGCTGTGTGTTTTACCCAGGAGAAGCAGAATTATCTGACATCACCCTCCTTCTGCTTAGGTCCCACTCACTGACAGCCAGCGCGGGGTACATGCAGCGCACTCTGCAGGTGTCCTTACCTCCCCCTGAATCTGTGCCCAAGCATTCCACAGCACAACCACATTCTGTGATGCCAGTGTTTGAGATTAGTGAGTGCAACACTGCCTCTACTGGGGTGCCTGAAACAAAAGACCCAGTTTCTACCTAGTATAATGCCCCGTACACACGGTCGGACATTGATCGGACATTCCGACAACAAAATCCTAGGATTTTTTTCGACGGATGTTGGCTCAAACTTGTCTTGCATACACACGTCACACAAAGTTGTAGGAAAATCCGATCATTCTGAACGCAGTGACGTAAAACGTACGTTGGGACAGTAATAAACGGGGCAGTAGCCAATAGCTTTCGTCTCTTAATTAATTCTAAGCATGCGTGGCACTTTGTGTGTCGGATTTGTGTACACACGATCGGAAATTCCGACAATGGATTTTGTTGTCGGAAAATTTTATAGCCTGCTCTCAAACTTTGTGTGTCGGAAAATCCAATGGAAAATGTGTGATGGAGCCCACACACAGTCGGAATTTCCGACAAGAATGTCCTATCACACATTTTCCCACCGTGTGTACGGGGCATAAGAGAGGGGGGTCTGTACTGAGGGGAGGTCGTCTGTACTGAGGGAGGACAATACCAGGCCACATGCCCTCAACATGGGAGGGTACTATGGTGCAGGGGGCCGCTCGCCCCCCCCCCCTTTCCTGACCTGTCGGGCTCCATGCTCGGATAAGAGTCTGGTATGGATATTATTTTTGGGTTTTTTTTGCCGTTTTTTACATTTATTTTTCATTGCGGGCATTCTTTTTTTACATTCAACTGTCAGTGGAGAAACCCGCTGACATCTGATTGGTCATCAGCCGCTCCTTAACAACCAGCACGGAATTCTAATTGGTCGATCAATTTTCAACCGATTAAAATTCGACTCGTTCTGAAAATTTTAAATTCATTAGAAAATAAAGAATCCAAACGAAACAAAACACAATTTTCGATTCTGCACATGTCTATTGGCTTTGTGGAGCACAAGCAAAAAGGATCACATTGGTCAAAGCCAAAGTCATAACAAAGTCGCACTTATACAAAGTCGATACAAAGTCACATCAAGTCGCAGGGTAAAGTCGCAATGGAATTCACATGATTTTTAAGTCGCACAAGCATGAATGGAGCCTTAAAGTAAATCCCCAAACTTGGTACACATCAGAAAACAAACAAGCTATTTTTCAGTAAAGCGGTGACTAGTAGATGGAAGATTTGAATACAGCTACATTCTTGAATATAACTAGGTGGAATCAACAGTAACCCCATCCCCTATTTATAATTTTTCTTGCAAAAAGACAAGCATAAAGACATTGCAAAGTATAAGAGTTATTCAAAGGTAGGAAAAAGAACACTGACACCCAGTGGTAAAATTATCTCTTAGATGTAGTACAGCACAAGCTTTCAATTAGCAGGAAAAAAGTTAAAGCAAATGAAAATACCATTATTTACACTTAGGCTTCATGCACATGATACTCCTGTTTGAGCATCTGCTTTTTCAGACTTTTTTTTGTATGTTTTTGCGTGTATTTTATGCGCATTTTCGTGTATATGTGTTTGCACATTTTGGCACAGAAATGCGTAAAAACCTATTCTTGCATTCTCTTTCTGCACAATATATATATATGCATTTGTGCGTATTCGCGCGCATTTGTGTGCATGAGGCGTAAATTACTGCCCAAAAAAGTTGATTTTTCTATTTATTTTTTTTTACTGTAGAATGCATGGTGCTTGTTTATGCGCCTGTGTGCATAGGCACATTACACTTAATGGGCTGTATTTTAGCTCAGTAAAAAATAAATAAATAAGCTGTACTGAGCTTCTTCAAGCTGCAGTGTGCAATAGGCCTTAGAGGAAAGATTCAGTTCATAAAAACATGCTGCAAATATCCTGGTTTGCAGAAGCCTTTCCCTTTTAACACCTTTTTGACAAGAGGTCATTGATGCATAGATGTTCAGGCCAAATTTAGCAGTGCCAGGTATATTTTTTCTTTGTTTTAACCACTTGCCTACCAGGCCAATTATGACATTTCTCTCCTACATGTAAAAATCATAAAAATCAAAATCATAATCTAAACAGAATCCCCAAACATTATATATGGTTATTTTAGCAGAGAGTCTAGGGGATAAAATGAAGGTCGTTGCAACTTTTTATCTTGCACGGTATTTGCGCTGCAATTTTTCAAACGTGTTTTTTTTCGAAAAAAACATTCATGCATTAAAAAAAAACAAAATAGTAAAGTAAGCCCATTTTTTTACATAATGTGAAAGATGATGTTATGCCGAGTGAATGTTCGTCGAACGGCGCCAAACTTCGGTACTTAAAAATCCCCACTTTAAAAATTTGGATCGCCGGAAATCTCTATGATCATCATCCGGTGGCGGTCAGTTCCTTCTTCGGATTGCTGATCGCAGGGACGAGCCAGGAGAAGCACCGGAGGGCGGCGGGAGAGGAGGGACATCCCCTCCCACCGCCTGTAAGAACGATCAAGCGGCTGAACAGCCGATATGATTGTTGTTATGGTGAAGGGAATCGCCGGCTGTAAAAGAAGATATCTGAATGATGCCTGTAACTGTAGGCATCATTCAGCTATCACCGCTCAAAGACCGCAACGTCATATGACATTGGGTGGGTGGGAAGCGGTTAAAGACATAAAAATCTTTTATTTGGCAAAAGATTTTAAGAGCACCACTCACCATATTTGTTCCTATGGCTAGAGCCATATTCCTTTGGATGGCGCACATCCACAGTAGAAGCAAAATGTGGCTTTGCCTTTTTTTGCAAGGCTTTGTGGTACTGGGCACAGCCAAATAGCCAAATAGTAAGGATCTCGTGGTGGGCTGAAAGTAATTATTCCATGAGGTGTCACTGAGGTAGGGTGAGAGGAACATTTTAAAGAAAGTTGTTCTAAAAATGAGGGATAATTGCACTTTCAATACTTTTTGCCCCACCCTTTCCCTCTCTAAGCTAAGCTATTTGGGTTAAAGGGCAAAAAGGATAAGTACACTTTGTTTGACTTATACTTTAAGAGACAGACCACATAAACATGATATTTCTTTTTTAGGTAGATGCTGGAAAGTAAAACTACCTGACCATTTCTAATAGTATTTAGAAATTGCAAAAAACACCCAATCGCATGCAGGGAAAATAAAACACTGCATGTTTGCTTGCACATGGCTGGATGATGGAAGTCAGCAGAGCTTAACCTCATTCACTAAGATCTGAGGAAAATTCTCTTGCAAAGTGCAACTTTCCTTGCAAAGTGAACAGGCCGTTTGTCTTTAGTAAATCAACTCCATGGGGTACAATTCAAATTTCTCTTGGTCAAAGAAAATGACCTAAACCAGGGCATGTGCTAGGAGTTCCATAGCTCAGATTCTATCTTCCTTGAATGTGTGACGATATAGACAAATATTCCTGAAGATATTGTTCTATTTTAGTTTAATCTCATTTTTTTGACATAGTAACCAATACATGCTTCCATAATCGCAAAAAAACAAAGAGTATCGTACATAATGTAACATATGGAAAGTATGATTTCTCAAAAGGTGAGATAGGCTCATAAATGCAGATCTTAAAGGCAGCGAATATGTAAAACAGAAAAACAAGACAAATATAAAGGTACAAAGCACCGACATCAACGTCATGGGTATCATATGGACAAAAATCATTAAGACATTGTGAAGTACACTGAAAAACTATTACTCTTAGAAAAGGGTATGCTGTAGGGATCGCATACTGTCAAAAATGAACGGAGAAATGTTACGTAACGATTGCTCAAAGAACTTCTAAAGGTGCATATACAAAAAAGAGGGAAGGAATGGAAAGAGCGGAGACAGAAGAACTGTGGATAAGATACACTCTGACTAGGCTATGAGGTGATGGCATCCAGGTCACCTTCAGCCCAAGAGAGAAACTCTGCGGAATAGTGGAACATGAAGTCCAGGTGAGGGAAAACTGCTCATCCTTTCCAGTTTCCGGAGCCAACAGACATTCTAGATCCCTAATACGGTCAACTTCAGCAGCCTAATCCCCTAAGGAAGCCATGGTTGTCGATCTCCATTGTCGGGGAATCACTACTCTGGCCATGGCCAGGAAGTGTCACAGTACATCTTTCTTTACAGATTTGAAAGTTCCAGGGAGCATAGACAAAAGAGCTTATTGTTCTATTTTATACAATATATAACAAAATATATATTAATACAATATATATTAAAACAAAATCTTCAGGTACATTTGTCTTTATGAAAACAAAATAAGTGTAGCGCTATGAAAAAGTCCAATGTAAAAATCTTTAAACTGACAGTTCAAAATGTAGTTGCCAAAAGAAGGACATCCTTGGAAAGAGATAAGGAATCCTCAGGAACTGAACACATCAAGTATATAAACCATCTGGAGTAGAAACATGTACAACACCACCAAAAGTGAAGAGGCTTACCAGAATCGGTGGACCCAATGGGGCATACGCCGAGTGGGGTCAGACAGGCTTAGGTGGTGATGAACTACAGGTGGCCCAGGAGGGCTGTGTTCCTCAAACGATACCAGAACCGAAGGGTATGGAATAAACAGCACGTAGATTATATCCCTCAGTGTGAAAGGGGTCAGTGTAAGTCTAAGACCCCTTTCACACTAGGAATTACAACGGTTTGTATATGTGCCTCCCACTTTTTAAGGGACCAAAATTAATGGGACAATTGGCTGCTTAGCTGTTCTATGGCCAGGTGTATGTTACTCCCTCATTATCCCATTTTCAAGGAGCAGATAAAAGGTCCAGAGTCCTGGTGAAGAAAACACCCTTCACAACAGTTGGCCAGATCAAAAACACTCTCCAGGAGGTAGGTGTATGTGTCTCAAAGTCAATAATCAAGAGAAGACTTCACCAGAGTGAATACAGAGGGTTTACCACAAGATGTAAACCATTGGTGAGCCTCAAAAACAGGAAGGTCAAATTAGAGTTTGCCAAACAACATCTAAAAAAGCCTTCACAGTTCTGGAACAACATCCTATGGACAGATGAGACCAAGATCAACGTGTACCAGAGTGATGGGAAGAGAAGAGTATGCAGAAGGAAAGGAACTGCTCATGATCCAAAGCATACCACCTCATCAGTGAAGCATGGTGGTGGCAGTGTCATGGCGTGGGCATGTATGGCTGCCAATGGAACTGGTTCTCTTGTAATTATTGATGATGTGACTGCTGACAAAAGCAGCAGGATGAATTCTGAAGTGTTTCGGGCAATATTATCTGCTCATATTCAGCAAAATGCTTCAGAACTCATTGGACGGCGCTTCGCAGTGCAGATGGACAATGACCCGAAGCATACTGCGAAAGCAATATAAAAGAATAGTATATATATATATAACAGTACATGTAAACATACACTATAAACAGCGCTAATGTTGAGCAAAAGATATATATATATCATGCGGCCAACTTCACACGAAATGCGATGTGATTGGGAGATTTCTTCTTTTGGAGGCTTATTTAATTTGCAGCTCTGGTGAGTTTGATCCCCTAGGGGGAGAGTGTTAACACAGGGTGAAGCCCAACTGACCGATGGAAGGTGCAGACCGTGATCCAGCTGTATTATCACCTATGAACATTTTCCTAATCACCTCACAGACTCTGCACTACTTTTTTTAATGACTTTCGTGTGAAGTTGGCCGCATGATATATATATCTTTTGCTTAATATTAGCGCTGTTTATAGTGTATGTTTACATGTACTGTTATATATATACTATTCTTTTATATTGTTAATATTTTTTAAACAGCTGCTGTTTTTTGGTCACTTAGTGTAGAAATTGAGTGTCATACCTCCTTGTATTTTCTAGTTCAGCTCTCATTATTTTGGACGCCAACCTGTCCTTCTGGCGCTGAGTGGTGTGCTGCAGGCCCGAGCAAACCCCTTTTTATACTGCGAAAGCAACCAAAGAGTTTTTTAAGGGAAAGAAGTGGAATGTTATGCAATGGCCAAGTCAAACACCTGACCTGAATCCGATTGAGCATGCATTTCACTTGCTGAAGACAAAACTGAAGGGAAAATGCCCCATGAATAAGCAGGAACTGAAGACAGTTGCAGTAGAGGCCTGGCAGAGCATCACCAGGGATGAAACCCAGCGTCTGGTGATGTCTATGCATTCTAGACTTCAGGCTGTAATTGACTTGCAAAGGATTTGCAACCAAGTATTAAAAAGTGAAAGTTTGATGGATGATTGTTAATCTGTCCCATTACTTTTCTTCCCTTAAAAAGTGGGGGGCACATATACAAACTGTTGTAATTCCTACACCGTTCACCTGATTTGGATGTAAATACCCTCAAATTAAAGCTGAAAGACTGCAGTTAAAGCACATCTTGTTCGTTTCATTTCAAATCCATTGTGGTGGTGTATAGAGCCAAAAAGATTAGAATTGTTTCGATGTCCCAATATTTATGGGACACCTGACTGTATATATATATATTGGTGGTGAGAAATAAGATTCTCTGGTCTGATGAGACTAAGATAGAACTTTTTGGCCTTAATTCTAAACGGTATATGTGGAGAAAATCAGGCACTGCTCATCACCTGTCCAATACAGTCCCAACAGTGAAGCATGGTGGTGGCAGCATCATGCTGTGGGGGTGTTTCTCAGCTGCAGGGACAGGACGACTGGTTGCAATCGAAGGAAAGATGAATGGGGCCAAGTACAGGGATATCCTGGATGAAAAACCTTCTCCAGAGTGCTCAGGACCTCAGACTGGGCCGAAGGTTTACCTTCCAACAAGACAATGACCCTAAGCCCACAGCTAAAATAACGAAGGAGTGGCTTCACAACAACTCCGTGACTGTTCTTGAATGGCCCAGCCAGAGCCCTGACTTAAACCCAATTGAGCATCTCTGGAGAGACCTAAAAATGGCTGTCCACCAACGTTTACCATCCAAGCTGACAGAACTGGAGAAGATCTGCAAGGAGGAATGGCAGAGGATCCCCAAATCCAGGTGTGAAAAACTTGTTGCATCTTTCCCAAAAAGACTCATGGCTGTATTAGATCAAAAGGGTGCTTCTACTAAATACTGAGCAAAGGGTCTGAATACTTAGGACCATGTGATATTTCAGTTTTTCTTTTTTTAAAAATGTGGAAAAATGTCAACAATTTTGTGTTTTTCTGTCAATATGTGGTGCTGTGGGTACATTCATGGGGAAAAAATTAACTTAAATGATTTTAGCAAATGGCTGCAATATAACAAAGAGTGAAAAATGTAAGGGGGTCTGAATACTTTCCGTATTTTCGAGTTCCTATACTCGAGTATAGGTCGATCCAAATATAAGCCGAGGCCTCTACCACAAAAAACTTGGAAAACTTATTGACCCAAGTAAAAGCCGAGGGTGAGAAATGCAGCAGCTACTGTAAGTGTAAAAGAGGGTCAACAATGCCCATCTGCAGCTGCATGCCTCCCTGTGTCCTGTGCATGCCTCCCTGTGTCCTGTGCATACCTCACTGTGTCCTGTGCATACCTCACTGTGTCCTGTGTATGCCTCCCTGTGTCCTGTGCAGCCTACCTGTGCCAATCTGCATCCTCTCTGTGTCCTGTGCATGCCTCTGTGTGGCGTTCTGCAGCCTCCGTGTGCCGATCTGCAGCCACCATTGCACCGATCAGCGTGTCATAAAAACATACAGTGGCCATTCCAGTGTTCAAAAGCCATGCCTCCTCCTCATCTGTGATAGGCAGAACACTCAATTTCCCAGCAGTCAGTGTTCAGCCTATCACGGACGTCCGCTCATCCTCATACCACGGACGAGGATGAGAGGATGTCCGTGATAGGCTGAACACTGACTGCTGGGAAATTGAGTGTTCTGCCTATCACAGATGAGGAGGAGGCACCGCTTTTGAACACTGGAATGGCCGCTGTATGTTTTTATGACACGTTGGGTGCCGTCTGTCTGCATGACACGCAGACCAGGTAGGCAGACGGCGGTGACTAGAGTATAAGCCGAGGGGGGCACTTTCAGCCTAAAAAAAAGGGCTTAAAATACTCGGCTTATACTCGACTATATACAATATATATATATATATATATATATATATATATATATATATATATATATTAAAGAGTCATTTTCAAGAATCTGTGCACATAAGCCAGTTCATCCCTGAGCAGAAAACTTCACACATTATTACCTGTTTTTTTGGAACTGGTGTGTGTGTCCACTGGCTCTCTATTATTTTTGACATTGTTCTCAACAACCTTTCAGCAATAGGTTTATAAGAAAATTATTACTTTTGCAATATGATGCGTTTACAATTTATAAATAAAGTTCATCTAAATATAGACAAAAATTACTTTGCAATACATAATAACTGCTAATAACAACATTAATAAAGCACATTTTATTGAGATAGATGATTTTGGAGTACATATAAACACAGGGAGTATAAAAAATTATATAAATATTATAAATCAAAATATAGAAGGGAAAACTGCATTTAACATTTACTTGTCTTGGCAAAAAAATAAAGTGCTAAACATGAATTGCATAGATTACAATGGGAAAACTGAGGCTGCTCCCTCTGAAGCAATAGTGTCAGGAACTTTACTCTATCACACCACAAAAGTTCCACAAAGATAGTGGCTGATTCAACCCACCCAACCAGAACTCTCCATAACCAACACATCAGTGATGGATATTGATTGACTGACAATTTGATAATTTTGCCACTGACCTATGCACAGTTAGCCATGTTACAAAATATTAACTCAGTAAACCTAAGAAAAGATAAGTGTCCATCAGTGACACATGTTGGACAGTTTATATCTTCCTGCTCCTTGTTCAGACCTGCTTCCTTTCCCCCATTCAGACCTATGATCATAGCATATGGCAGAGAGAATTCTCCTAGCACTGAGTACCATTGCAACTTTGCAAAGTTAAGCAACCGAATGCCACATGCTGAGAAGAAAGCTAACACTAAAAGTTGTAAAGGTTGTGTCACAATAAACCATGTCCTTATGGAGCACCCACATTTTACTATGTCCAATCAGTGTCACACATTGGGGTTGATTTACTAAAGGCCAATAGACTGTGCACCTTGGAAAGTGCAATTGCACTCTGCAAGTGCAGTTGCTCCAGAGCTTAGTAAATGAGGTAAAGCTTCACTTTGCAAAGAATACCCAATCACATGCAAGGAGAATAACAAAAAACAGCATTTTTGCTTGCACATGATTGGTTGATGAAAGTCAGCAGAGCTTCTGCTAATTTACTAAATTCTGGAGCAACTGCTCTTGCCGTGTGCAACTGCACTTTCCAAAGTGCACAGTCTTTTTGCCTTTAGTAAATCAACCCCTATGACTCATGGTACACATCTTGTAGCCCACAGAAATCGGTCCCCACCATGAAAGGGCATGTTGGTTGTGTTTGCCCGAGGCCAAAGTTTCACAGTTCTCCCTTGAGAAAAAGGTACAGGCTAATAAGTAAAATCTTTTGCTTTTTTGTATTTTTGTAATGTACAGTGTGCAATATCTTTACAGTTAATTCAAATAAAGCAAGAATGTGTGATGTTCACAACACTAGTTATAAACTAAAAATATTCACTAAGGTGTTAATGTATTGGTACTCTATTAATCTAAGTACCAAATGTTTCTTGCATTAATTGCTCACTCTCTACAAAGAACAAAGCCGCACAGGAACCTATTGTAAGATTAGTCCAATTATACCAGTGTGGACACAGTGGTAATTTATATGCTTTGTAATATAGACTAATATCTATTCAAGGGCAGAGGCAATTATGAAAACTAAGGCTCACAACAAATAATTGTTTTTCTGCATTTTTAGTAGAAAAATTTCAGAAGCAGTCTTGAATCCCACACCTTTAATGAGATGTTTTTTTACATGTAAAAAAATGTATTCTACAGAGTTTTTTTCAGGTTTTTTTTTTGTGCTATATGCGTCACACCTACAAGGTTCATAAATGCCATATTTTACTATTTTTTCTAAATTGTGGGATGAGCAGTAGGTGTGTCTACCCGCGCCGTACTTCCCAGGCAGGTTTAAAGGTGTTTTGGGGTGCTCCAGTGGCATTTTGAAGGGATCTTCAATAACAGAAGATGTGATCTTGACCCCTTAATCTGGAACACATGTAAAGTTTTTTTTTTTTGTTCAACCCAGTGGGCGAAATAAACAAGAACACACACGATGTTAGTGCGGAAATCTCCCCCACTGCACCTTTGTGTATTCTTCCCCTGCCAGAGCACACTGATCAGCACCGGCAGTCACTGGCTGCCAGTGCTGATCGGATGCTGGTTTTACAGCATGTCCCTTTGACAAAAGACCTTTGTTAGACCTGCTTCTGATGGAAAGACAGCTGTACACACTAATCAAATGTTGGCCGGTTTCTGTTGAACCAACTGAAACCGGCCAATCTGGGGGCCGTGTGTACCCAGCCTTACAGTGCATGTTATACGGCCTAAAATCTTTATATATATATACAGTGGGGCAAAAAAGTATTTAGTCAGCCACCAATTGTGCAAGTTCTCCCACTTAAAAAGATGAGAGAGGCCTGTAATTGTCATCATAGGTATACCTCAACTATGAGAGACAAAATGTGGAAACAAATCCAGACAATCACATTGTCTGATTTTTTAAAGAATTTATTTGCAAATTATGGTGGAAAATAAGTATTTGGTCACCTACAAACAAGCAGGATTTCTGGCTCTCACAGACCTGTATCTTCTTTAACCACTTGCTTACTGGGCACTTAAACCCCCCTCCTATCCAGACCAATTTTCAGCTTTCAGCGCTGACGCACTTTGAATGACAATTGCGCGGTCATACAACACTGTACCCAAATGAAATTTTTATAATTTTTTCCCCACAAATAGAGCTTTTTTTTTATTATTTGATCACTTCTGCGGTTTTTATTTTTTGTTAAAAAAATGTAAAAAAACTGAATTTAAAAAAAATTTAACAGGTAATTTTTCTCCTTCATTGATGTACGCTGATGAGGCGGCACTGATGGGCACTGATAGGCGGCAGTGATGGGCACTGATGGATGGCAGTGATGGGCACTGATGGGTGGCAATAATGGGCACTGATCTGTTACACTGATAGGCAGCACTGCTAGATGGCACTGATTGGCACTACTGGTGGGCATTGATGGCTGGCACTTGTGGGCACTGTTAGGTGGCACTTGTGGGCACTGTTCGGTGGCACTTGTGGGCACTGTTCGGTGGCACTTGTGGGCACTGTTAGGTGGCACTTTGGGCACTGTTAGGTGGGACTGTGGGCACTGTTGGGTGGCACTGTTAGCTGGCAAAGATGAGGCAGATGTGCCTCTTCCACTTCGGGACCTTTGTCCCTCTTATCTGAGCCGGTGATCGGCTTTTTTTTCTACTCACGCTATCAAAGTAGAACTGTTTGGTAGAAACACAACTCATCGTGTTTGGAGGAGAGAGAATGCTGAGTTTCAACCAAAGAACACCATACCTACTGTAAAGCATGGGGGTGGCAACATCATGCTTTGGGGCTGTTTCTCTGCAAAGGGAACAGGACAACTGATCCGTGTACATGAAAGAATGAATGGGGCCATGTATCGTGAGATTTTGAGTGCAAACCTCCTTCCATCAGCAAGGGCATTGAGGATGAAATGTGGCTGGGTCTTTCAGCATGACAATGATCCCAAACACACCGCCCAGGCAACGAAGGAGTGGCTTCATAAGAAGCATTTCAAGGTCCTGGAGTGGCCTAGCCAGTCTCCAGATCTCAACCCCATAGAAAACCCTAGGTTGGAGTTGAAAGTCCGTATTGCCCAGCGACAGCCCCAAAACATCACTGCTCTAGAGGAGATCTGCATGGAGGAATGGGCCAACATACCAGCAACAGTGTGTGACAACCTTGTGAAGACTTACAGAAAACGTTTGACCTCTGTCATTGCCAACAAAGGATATATAACAAAGTATTGAGATGAACTTTTGATATTGACCAAATACTTATTTTCCACCATAATTTGCAAATAAATTCTTTCAAAAATCAGACAATGTGATTGTCTGGATTTGTTACCACATTTTGTCTCTCATAGTTGAGGTATACCTGATGAAAATTACAGGCCTCTCTCATCTTTTTAAGTGGGAGAACTTGCACAATTGGTGGCTGACTAAATACTTTTTTGCCCCACTGTATATAAATACAAGTTTTCATAACTAATAAAGTATATCTAAAGCCAAAACTTTTTTTAGTTTTACATATAGTAGTAAATAGTTCATCCCTGAAAGTTTTTCTTTTTGCTGTCTGCATCCCCTTGAAAAAGATTTTCCATTATTTCACAATTTTAAAAAAATTAATTGGTCAATAGGGAAGGCACAATAAAGATATTTTTTAGGGTGCAATGGGCTTTTAATGGTTACAGAGTGTTGTTTTTGTGTTTTTTTCCCTTATTTTTTAAGGTGTATTTTGCAGTTATTTGATGTTTTTTTTTGATCACAAGGAAAAAAGCAAAAAATAGTTACATAAAAAAATGTTAATAGATATAAAACAAGAACCTATTTTAGTTTTTCCCTAATTCTTGTGTATTTTATTTTCATTTGTTTTTGTTGTTATTTTTTTTTTGTTTTTTGTTTTTTATATATAGCATTAGTGTGTATTTTTGCATTAGTTTTCGATTGTTGCTACTTTTGCCCTTTTTTCTTATTTGATTATCAGAAAAAACATTGATCATCATTAGGGATGAGCTTCGAGTTCGAGTCGAACTCATGTTCTACTCGAACATTGTCTGTTCGCAAGTTCGCCGAACAGCGAACAATTTGGGGTGTTCGCGGCAAATTCGAATGCCGCGGAACACCCTTTAAAAGTCTATGGGAGAAATCAAAAGTGCTAATTTTAAAGGCTTATATGCAAGTTATTGTCATAAAAAGTGTTTGGGGACCCGGGTCCTGCCCCAGGGGACATGGATCAATGCAAAAAAAAGTTTTAAAAACGGACGTTTTTTCAGGAGCAGTGATTTTATTAATGCTTAAAGTCAAACAATAAAAGTGTAATATCCCTTTAAATTTCGTACCTGGGGGGTGTCTATAGTATGCCTGTAAAGGGGCGCATGTTTCCTGTGTTTAGAACAGTCTGACAGCAAAATGACATTTGGAAGGAAAAACCCCTACCATTTCACTAAAAAACTGTCAAAAATGTTAAAAATGACAAGTGACAGTTTTTGACAATTCCTTTATTTAAATGCTTCTTCTTTCTTCCTTCATCTTCTTCTTCTTCTGGTTCTTCTGGCTCTTCTGGTTCTTCCTCCGGCGTTCTCGTCCAGCATCTTCTCCGCGGCGTCTTCTATCTTCTTCTCCTCGGGCCGCTCCGCACCCATGGCATGAGGGGGGAGGCTCCCGCTCTTCTCTTCATCTTCTTCTCTTCTTCATCTTCTTCTTCATCTTCTTCTTCTTCCTTCTTCTCTTCTTCCTGTCTTCTCCGGGCCGCTCCGCAGCCATGCTGTGGCATGGAGGGAGGCTCCCGCTGTGTGACGGCATCTCTTCGTCTGACGGTTCTTAAATAACGGGGGGCGGGGCCATCCGGTGACCCCGCCCCCCTCTGACGCACGGTGACTTGAGGGACTTCCCTGTGACGTCACGGGGAATGCCACAGGGAAGTCCCGTCATGTCACCGTGCGTCAGAGGGGGGCGGGGTCACCGGGTGGCCCCGCCCCCCGTTATTTAAGAACCGTCAGACGAAGAGACGCCGTCACACAGCGGGAGCCTCCCTCCATGCCACAGCATGGCTGCGGAGCGGCCCGGAGAAGACAGGAAGAAGAGAAGAAGAGAAGAAGGAAGAAGAAGAAGAAGAAGAAGAAGAAGAAGAAGAAGATGAAGAAGAAGATGAAGAAGAGAAGAGCGGGAGCCTCCCCCCTCATGCCATGGGTGCGGAGCGGCCCGAGGAGAAGAAGATAGAAGACGCCGCGGAGAAGATGCTGGACGAGAACGCCGGAGGAAGAACCAGAAGAGCCAGAAGAACCAGAAGAAGAAGAAGATGAAGGAAGAAAGAAGAAAGAAGAAGCATTTAAATAAAGGAATTGTCAAAAACTGTCTCTTGTCATTTTTAACATTTTTGACAGTTTTTTAGTGAAATGGTAGGGGTAAGTACCCCCTTACCATTTCACACAGGGGGGGGGCCGGGATCTGGGGGTCCCCTTGTTAAAGGGGGCTTCCAGATTCCGATAAGCCCCCCGCCCGCAGACCCCCACAACCACCGGCCAGGGTTGTGGGGATGAGGCCCTTGTCTTCATCAACATGGGGACAAGGTGTTTTGGGGGGCTACCCCAAAGCACCCTCCCAATGTTGAGGGCATGTGGCCTGGTACGGTTCAGGAGGGGGGGGGGCCGCACTCTCGTCCCCCCCTCTTTTCCTGCGGCCTGCCAGGTTGCGTGCTCGGATAAGGGTCTGGTATGGATTTTTAGGGGGACCCCACGCCGTTTTTTTTTTTTTTTTGGCGCGGGGTTCCCCTTAAAATCCATACCAGACCTGAAGGGTCTGGTATGGAATTTAGGGGGAACCCCACGTCAATTTTTTTTTTAAATTTTGGCTGGGGTTCCCCTTAATATCCATACCAGACCTGAAGGGCCTTGTATGGAATTTAGGGGGACTCCCACATCATTTTTTTTTTTTAATTTTGGTTCGGGGTTGCCCTGTGGGGAATTCCCATGCCGTTTTTATCAATGAACTTCTATGTGTATTGTCGGCAATGCAATAGCCGCGGTAGTTTTAAATGTGTTTTTTCCTTCAAAATGTCACTTTGCTGTCAGACTGTTCTAAACACGGGAAACATGCGCCCCTTTACAGGCATACTATAGACACCCCCCAGGTATGAAATTTAAAGGGATATTACACTTTTATTGTTTGACTTTAAGCATTATTAAAATCACTGCTCCTGAAAAAACGGCCGTTTTTAAAACTTTTTTTTGCATTGATTCATGTCCCCTGGGGGAGGACCCGGGTCCCCAAACACTTTTTATGACAATAACTTGCATATTAGCCTTTAAAATTAGCACTTTTGATTATTCATGTTCGTGTCCCATAGACTTTAACGGCGTTCGCGTGTTCGAACGAATTTTTTTCCTGTTCGCATGTTCTGGTGCGAACCGAACAGGGGGGGTGTTCGGCTCATCCCTAATCATCATGTCAATGCTGACATGGTGATTACATGTCAGTGACATGGCTTTGTTTATCGACAAGCCCATGTCACACAGCAAAGGGACTTTAAAGCTAGGAGTTCTAGTTTTAAAAGGGGACATTTTAATGACAATTTCAATGCATATCGAAATTAGTGGCCATTTTTTATTTCAAGTGGATGTAAACCCTCACATATACCCAGTGAAGTGAACAGCCTCAGATGATACACAGAGATTAAATAAATCTCCCTACATAGGTTCTACTTGTATATGTGATGTCTTCAGCTTTCTATATGCTTTAGAACGTGCACATCATGTTAGAATTTTTACTTCCTATTCCAGCACTGGGAGTGGAGTCTTGGCATACACTGTGTGACAGCTGATTGGAGGAAAGGCACCCCTCTCCCCTCCACATAGGCAGAAGAATGCAGATACTTGCAGAGCTGTACTGTGAATAGACAAGCTCTCTGCTAATCTATTTATAGCACCCTCTCTGACACAAATTTTAAGCTGCTTGTATCTCCTGTGTCAGAGAACTTGTCAGAAGTTATCATGGTGATAACAGAGGAACAGAGCAGCAGAAAGACACAAGACTTAGGTCTTTGGAGAGAGATAAGTAAACACTACAGATATATGTGCCCAGTTTCGATTTCATAAATCGGGTTTACATCCACTTTAACTTTGATGAACAGGAAATGGCTAATTTTGCTGCACAATTTACTCTGCCTAAGCCCCGTTCACATCAGTGCAGCTTTGAAATCACCCTACTTCAGAGCAAATTCAAAACTGCACATCAGTGTGATTTGCACTGCCAATTTCATGCTAGCGACTTCATTTAACAGAAGTCTATGCAAGTCGCAATGAAATCAGCAAAAAGTATTGCAGTACCCTTTTTTATAATCAACAAATGTCCCCATTGGAATATTTGCTCACTATTTTTTTTACCACTTTTTGTACCATTGCCAATGGTCATCAGGACAATAGAGAGAGGAAACCCCTTAGAGCAGGGACACAGATAGCAAAATAATGCATAAAAAATGCATATTTTCTAATTATATAGTGCCTTGCAAAAGTATTCACCCCCCTTGGCTTTTTACCTATTTTGTTACATTACAGCCTTTAGTTCAATGTGTTTTTAATCTGAATTATATGTGATGGATCAGAACACATTAGTCTAGGTTGGTGAAATAAAATTAGAAAAATATATACATAAACTATTTTTCAGAAATAAAAAACTGATAATTTTTTATTTCTGAAAGGCCCCAGAGGCTGCAACACCTAAGCAAGAGGCACCACTAACCAAAAAACTACCATGAAGACCAAGATACTCTCCAAACAAGTAAGGGACAATGTTGTTGAGAAGTACAAGTCATAGTTAGGTTATAAAAAAATATCCAAATTTTTGATGATCCCTAGGAGCACCATCAAATCTATCATAACTAAATGGAAAGAACATGGCACAACAGCAAACCTGCCAAGAGACGGCCGCACACCAAAACTCACGGACCGGGCAAGGAGGGCATTAATCAAAGAGGCACCACAGAGACCTAAGGTAACCCTGGAGGAGCTGCAGAGTTCCACAGCAGAGACTGGAGTATCTGTACATAGGACGACAATAAGCCGTACGCTCCATAGAGTTGGGCTTTATGGCCAGAAGGCCATTAGTTTCAGCAAAAAAACAAAATGGCAAGTTTTTAGTTTTTTGCGAAAAGGCATGTGGGAGACTTCCAAAATGTATGGAGGAAGGTGCTCTGGTCTGATGAGACTAAAACTGAACTTTTTGGCCATCAAAGAAACCACTATGTCTTGCGCAAACCCAACACATCACCCAAAGAACACCCTCCCCACAGTGAAACATGGTGGTGGCAGCATCATGCTGTGGCGATGTTTTTCGGCAGTCGGGACTGGAAAGCTGGTCAGAGTTGAGGGAAAGATGGATGGTGCTAAATACAGGGATATTCTTGAGCAAAACCTGTACCACTCTGTGTGTGATTCGAGGCAAGGATGGAGGTTCAGCTTCCAGCAGGACAATGACCCCAAACACACTGCTAAAGCAACACTTGGGTGGTTTAAGGGGACACATGTAAATGTGTTGGAATGGCCTAGTCAAAGCCCAGACCTCAATCCAATAGAAAATCTGTGGTCAGACTTAAAAATTGCTGTTCACAAGCGCAAACCATCCAACTTGAAGGAGCTGGAGAAATTTTGCAAGGAGGAATGGGCAAAAATCCCAGTGGTAAGATGTGGCAAGCTCATCCAAAGTGACTTGGAGCTGTGATAGCCACAAAAGGTGGCTCTACAAAGTATTGACTTTATGGGGGTGAATAGTTATGCACATTGACTTTTTCTGTTATTCTGTTATTTTGTCCTATTTGTTGCTTGCTTCACAATAAAAAAAAAAACATCTTCCAAGTTGTGGGCATGTTCTGTAAATTAAATGATGCAAATCCTCGAACAATCCATGTTAATTCCAGGTTGTAAGGGAACATGAAAAATGCCAAGGGGGGTGACTACTTTTGCAAGGCACTGTATATGGACATTGCAAATGCTGCCTCATTCTGCTTAGTTCTTCTTCTTCCTTAGAAATACTGCACAGTGATTATGTTTTATTTCTTTTCTGTCAATGCAAATCTATAGTTCTGCTCAGACACTTAAAATACAAGACTCTTTGTATGGCTTACCCTGTCATTTTATCATTTGAGCAGCAGGGATGATGATTGTAGGAGATTTTTTCTTATGCAGATAACAACATGAAAAATAAAGATACCGTACTATTTTCCTCACTATATAGCTCACTGTGAAGCTAAGGTGACAAACTGAATGCAAAGAAGACACCCTTAAATTCCTGCGCATAATTTTTATAAACTTTGCAAACACCCCCAGACCCCCAAACTCAGGGCGCTCTCATATGCAAATCTCAGTGTTTGTCCATCAGCAATATTCATATTACAAAGTTATGGATGGCCTGAAGCTTCAGTGCAGAGTTGCAGAAATAGGGAAGCCAGCTTTTGACCATCTCTGCAAAAACTGAGACTTGTATAACAAATCATCTCAAGTTTTGGGAGCCCTTAGGCATTCATGAAGTTAACAAACAATACATTCCATTTGGACCATCACATTATAGTGAGGAAAGGGCCATATTAAAGTGACCCTGTTGCCAGAATAAACAGGAAAAAGGTATTATTAAAGAGTTATTATTTACCTATGTCCATGCCACTAAGCTTTGCTCAACAAAGAGCTACACAGTGGCCAAATAATCTTTCTGGTGAGCTGGATGCCTGGCCTCCTGCTGCACCTTTGTTACTACTGTGTCCTATATGGGTAGATTTACTAAAACTGGTGCACTTGGAAACTGGTTTAGCCATACAGAGTAACCAATCAGCTTCTAACTTCAGCTTGTTCAATTAAAGTGGATGTAAACTCTTCCATATACCCAGTGAAGTGAACAGCCTCAGATGATACACAGAGATTAAACAAATCTCCCTACATATATTTTACATGTATATCTGCTGTCTTCAGCTTTCTACATCCTTTAGAACAGGGGTCCTCAAACTACGGCCCGCGGGCCGAATACGGCCCGCCAAGGTCTTTTACCCGGCCCTCCAGGCCTTTCGGGGACTAGAGCCCCCACAACGGTCCGCCCGGAGAGATGCTTTCCCTGCAGACCCCGCTTCATAGGGGGAAACAGTACCAATTTCGGGCACTGTCCAGAGTGGGGGCGGAGACACAGAGAGCCTACTCCAGCGCGGGAAAGCTTCACAAGGATTCTCCTCGCGGCTGCCTGTTCATAGCGGTAAGTCCCGCTGTGCTCCTCTCATTAATCCCCGTGCACTGGACAGGCTGGCTGCATTACTGGGCACAGATCACGCTGCATAACTGGGCACGGGTCAGGCTGCATAACTGGACACGGGTCAGGCTGCATAACTGGGCATGGGTCAGGCTGCATAACTGGGCACAGGTCAGGCTGCATAACTGGGCACGGGTCAGGCTGCATAACTGGGCATGGGTCAGGCTGCATAACTGGGCACGGGTCAGGCTGCATTACTGGGCGCAAGCCAGGCTGCATTGCTGGGCACTGATCAGGCTGCCTTGCTGGGCGCAGGTCAGGCTGCCTTGCTGGGCGCTGGTGAGGCTGCATTGATTCGGCCCCCCAACAATCTGAGGGACAGTGGACTGGCCCCCTGTTTAAAAAGTTTGAGGACCCCTGCTTTAGAATGTGCAGATCGTGTTACACATCTGTTTTCCTTTTCCAGCAGTGGGTGTGGAGTCTAGACTAATGCCCCGTACACACGGTCGGACTTTCCGACGGAAAATGTTCGATGGGAGCTTGTTGTCGGAAATTCCGACCGTGTGTAGGGTCCATCGGACATTTTCCATCGGAATTTCCGTCACACAAAATTTGAGAACTGGATCTCAAATTTTCCTACAACAATATCCGTTGTCCTAAATTTCGATCGTGTGTACACAATTCCGACGCATAAAGTTACACGCATGCTCGGAATCAAGCAGAAGAGCCGCACTGGCTATTGAACTTCATTTTTCTTGGCTCGTCGTACGTGTTGTACGCCACTGCATTCTTGACGCTCGGAATTTCCGACAGGATTTGTGTGACCGCGTGTATGCAAGACAAGTTTAAGCCAACATCCGTCGGAAAAAATCCATGGATTTTGTTGTCGGAATGTCCGATCGTGTGTACGGGGCATTAGTATAAGAGTGTGTGAGCTGATTAGAGGAAAGGCACACCCCTCCCCCCTTCACATAGACAGAGGAATGATAAAACTTGCAGAGCTGCAGTCTGAATAGACAAGCTCTCTGCTAATCTATCTCTAAACACCTGCCCCGACACAATTTTTCAGCTGCTTTTATCTCATGTCTCGGAGAAGTTATCATGCTGATAACAGAGGAACGAAGCAGCAGAAAGATACAGCACTTTGGAGAGAGAAAAGTAAACACTACAGATATATGTGCCTAGGTCATGAATGGGTTTTACAACCACCTTAAACTTTGGCAAAAAACCTGGAAGCTGATGCACTGGGATGCACAGGCTTTTGACACACTTAGAAGTGTGTTAGGTACTGGAGATTGTTTAAACCACTGCAATTCTTCAAGACAATGAAGACCGTCAGCACATGAAGTAGAACAGTTTTTCTTCATTTTTGGATGGAGTAGGGCAGTGGTCTCCAAAGTGGGGCCCTGGGGCCAAATGCGACCCTTTGTTTGCCTTTATTCAGCCCTTGAGGCATTTTTCTTGCCACTGACAACAATGGGGCATATCTCCTGCCACTGACACCAACAATGGGGCACTATGCCTTCTACTGACACCAACAATGGGGCATAATTCCTTCCAGTGACAACAAAAATGGGACACTATTCCTTCCAACGACACCAACTATTTCTCCCCCTAATGCCAAAGAGCTGGCATTGTTTACTTTCTCTGGACACAATCCAGCCTCCCTAAAGTCTGAAGGACAGTAAACTGGCCCTTTCTTTAGAAATTTGGAGACCCCTGTAGTATGGAATGGTTAGAACCCCTGTCAGGCTTTTTAGTACTGTCTGTGTCCCTGCTGGGGAGATTCACTTTCATTTTTGTCATGTGACCATTGAGTAATTAAAACGGATGTAAACCAGATTCATGAAATTTGAGCTGGGCACATATATCTGTAGTGTTTTCTTATCTCTCTCCAAAGCCTTGTGTCTAGTAGCTGTCTCTTGCTGCATTCCTCTGTTATCAGCCTGAAAAGTTTCCGTCACATTATGATAAGAGCAGCCGGAGTTTGGGGTCGGGGGAGGTTGCTATAATCAGATTAGCAGAGCTCTGGAGGATACAACGGAGAGAGCTGTCTCTACCTATGTGTAGAGGGGGTCTGTGCCTCTCCTCCAATCAGCTGTCTTGGCTGTATGCCCAGGCTTCTCCGCAACAATAGCCAGGAAGAGAAAAAATCCTAACCCGAAGGGCACTTTCTAAACAGTATCTAAAGCTGAAGACATCAGATATGAGTGTAATACTTATATAGGGATGTTTGTTTTATCTCTGTGTATCATCTATGGCTGTTCACTTCACTTAAGGCTTCAGTCTACAAACAAGCGCTTAGTTTATTGACCATTCTTTACATGCAGAGTAGGCGACTTGTGTCTGTGTGTTATTTTACTGGTGGAAATAAAGGTCTAATTTATACCTCAAACAAACAAGGTCTTTACAAACAGAGTGTGAGCAACAACCCATCAAGAAGTAATCCCACTGATTTATGACACCAGGAAGCAGAATGCCAACAGCCCTTTCTTGATGTATTTTTTGTTGGTGCCCCAATCCCTTGATCTTGCTTGAATAGCTTAGACTGACAAAGACAATGTACCCATGTAGCTTTATTTACTTTAATTGTACTCTTTATTGTAATCAACAATAAGCAGCGATTAGGATCCTTTTTTCAGTCTTCATCAGGCCAAAACCACCTAGCGAGAGTTCAAAGAACAAAGCGGCTGTTTATTGGAAGACGAAGCTCGACTTGTCCAATGAACTGTAGATCTTCTAGACTAGAGTTTTTATGTCTTTATTTATCAATGTGCAATTACTGTCACCATTGTGTTGTGCCATTAGGCCTAAGGTCCCATCAAGGAAAAAGAAATATGCAGGAGTGTTGCCATAATTTTTCATTATCATCTTTATTATCCGCAGTTAATGGGAGTTCGTTTACTCGTCCTCCAGTCATTGTCATGACAACGCCTCCACAGCTTGTCTGCCAAGTGTCCACAAGGCAGACTATATTCAATACCCCTATTATCCCGATGCTCTCCCTCTTACCCATGCCAAGGGTGAGGAGAGATGCACAGGGCTGTTGATTTATCCTTTGTGATTTCTTGTGACAGGCCTCTATGCTGTCTCAACAAGGCAATCGGCCTGATTTCACAGTTTAATTATAGCTAATCTAAGGGAGCATGGCCAATGCTAATGAGGCAACAGCAATGAAATGGATAATGGCTTAACCCCTTGCATCATTGAAAACCCCTTTGTTCTAAACCAAAGGAAACTGCTTGTTTGGCTTTCTCAGTTAAATTTGGAATAATAAAGGTTTACAAAAAAAAACTGTAGGAGAGAATATTATAGAGGCATTTGGTATAGATACTAAAGGTTAAAATTATTTTGTCATAAAATGGGCTATGGCTACATGTACAAGGCTGTCTTTGCTCTGTTTCTACTTCATTCCATTCTCAATAAAAACTTGGATAATGCATGCAGAGCTCTCATACTCTATATAATGGCTCCCTCATATATACATTATACAATACCTTACTATACAATATGCCAGCAGGACAAAAAAGGCATCAAAGATTGAATGGGGAAGCTGTACTGCCCTTTCTTCTGGCCATTTTATGACATCTGTCTCTGGCAACTCATTTTTATGGTCTCTAAGATGTTTCTTGCTAATATTTTCACAAGGGAAACAGCAAAATGATGCAAAATTTGGTAGTGCTGTGTTCTTAGTGCACATAGTAGAAGGAACAGTAGTTAGTGTGGATGGTAGATCCAGATCAAAACAAGTAAAAAGCATTCTTATAGCATTCCCTGAGGTGGGTAGGATCAATGCAAGACTGACAACTTTCAAAATCTGTAGGTGGCTTAAGTGCTCAAGGGGAAGTGGGTGTTTTCCTGAGCTGTGCAATGAAAAGGGACAACCAAGGCTTCTGGTCAGTGGATTGCAGCACAAAGAATTTCTATTTTCTATACTTGTCCCAGTTAGGTTTGTTTCTTAATGTATAACTAAAGGCAAAACGTGTTTTTTAGTTTTGGATAGAGTGGAGAGGGATTAGAATGCTTGTCAATTTTTATTGCTGTCTGTGCCTCCGTTAGGGAGAATCACCCTCTCTATTTGTCCTGTTTTCCATGATCATTAAACGTGAAAGTAAAAGAAAATCCCAAATTTTGGGTTGCTCCTAGTAAAGTATTAGAGGAGAAATCTTCCAATGGGGACACTAGTACTGGTGGCCTGTGGTCCCAATGGAATTCCCTTAATTTGCAGGGATTTCCTCTCACTTCCTGTTTGGCTATGGGACATGAAGTGAAGGTTAATCTCTGCAATGTGATACAGATGGCAAAAAAAAATCTGACATGGGTTATAACCCTTAATTACTCTATCCAAAAAAAAACAACTTTTTGCCTATAGTTTTACTTTAACCCCTTTGATTTGTATGAATAACACAGCAGAAGTTGTATGAGGGCAAAGACACACATGTGCTCATAGCATATTGCACAAGAAAGGGTTATAGTAGCAATAAAATGATGCCACACATAGAATTCCATTACTTATACATACAAGTAATCAATAGTATTCACAATTACTCACAGTAACCAAATATAGGAGTAACCTGAGGAACTTTCTGAGAAAGGGATTTTTTTTTACCCCAAAACATCAGAGTTTGGTCTCACTTTTTTAGTTCCTCTGCATATATGCTGTCGCTCTCTACAATCATTTTGGCTTAAGTTTTTTCACTTTTTAAGTTATCTGTACTACCGTTATTGCTTTGTGTACCATTTTGCAAATAAGTCAATTACAATTAGGAGCTTTCTCTAGAGCATGGGTGCTCAACCTGTGGTCCTCCAGCTGTTGCTGAACTACAAGTCCCATAAGGCATTGCAAGGCTGACAGTTACAAGCATGACTCCCAAAGGCAGAGGCATTATGGGACTTATAGTTCTGCAAAGCTGGAGGACCCCAGGTTGAGCACCCATGCATTAGTCTAGAGTGTACAGTGTATATATATCACATGGTTTGGTTGTGTCTCTTTAATATGTATTCATTAAGAATTGTGGACTATATATATCTTGCATAAGTTTATTTTTTGGCTTTAAAAATCCCTACTAAATATAAAAATGAAATAATGCACTTGAATATTTGGCATTTACTTTTCCAACCAGTAGGAAGAAAGAGCTTCAGGGCCTTATTCATATGTTTAGCAGGCTTAATGGCTTTGCTAAAAAAACAAAAAACAAAAAAAAACTGTTGTTTGCAGTGCTTAAAAGCTTAAATTGACACACAAAACTGAATTAGTCAGAGGAGGGACTCATGCCCTCTCCTTCCCCCTCCTTGTATCGTTCACACATGCCCACTTAGAGATTCAATTGGAGAGCGATAAGCTGAAGAAAAACAGCTTCTACTGTGCTCTCTTTTTGAAAAAGCTATGATGTTCAATGAATTCCATGTGACAGTTGTATCCTGTATGAAAAGTTAATCTGTAAAACAAAGGTTTTATATGAATACCTTAACATATAAAACATTACTTAAACACTTAAAATAAATTCATAAAATTGAGCTAAAACCATCATATTGTCACTTTAACCTACGTTGAGCAGCCAACAGCAGTTCACAACATCACAGAAAAACTCTCAGATACCTGCTTGTCAATCAATCTGATTTCTTAGCAGACAATATGATGGAGAGTTTCCAAACGGTCTCCATATATCTTTCATTTTGTATCATCAGTTCTTCCTGAAGATTTCCTTTTCTAACATTTTTAAAGGTCGAACAGTTCCATA
Source organism: Lithobates clamitans (assembly GCA_037952925.1). Taxonomy (NCBI): domain Eukaryota; kingdom Metazoa; phylum Chordata; class Amphibia; order Anura; family Ranidae; genus Lithobates; species Lithobates clamitans. The sequence continues at coordinate 7,858,035 of JBBGZY010000757.1, read as the reverse complement.
ACAACATTTTAGATTTCTTAAATGTGTTCAGGAAGAGAAAGAACAGATTTACCTTTAACAACAATAACCTTTCAGAATTTTAAAGAAAGAAAACTGAGTTATTCAGTGATTATATTGTTGTGGCTGACAGAAAAAACAATGCTGATTAACCCTCTTCTTGAATGAAAAGCATTGTGCACACCTTGTAGATGTTGGTAATGTTAAGAAGAGAATAGATGCAGCCAGAATTCTATAATGAAAAAGAAAAAGAAAATGCCTCACAGTAGGGTCATCACCGATGCTCTTTTAGAAAGCATTACCTTAGGTGTATTGCTTGAAAAGGTCAATGCGCACCCATAGACAATGCCTTTTAAGTCAGAGTTTACTGTTAAAGGGACATGCTTTTGATTATAAGACATGCAATTAAATACTAAGATGACTTCCTTCTAGCACTTTCTGTTGGATAATATTAAAGTTTGACATCCTTAAAGTGTTTATAAAGGCTCAAGTTTTTTTTTACCTTCATACATTATATGCATGAAGGTAAAAAACCTTCTGTGTGCAGCAGCCCCCCCCCCCCCTAATATTCACCCGAGCCCTATCTAGATCCAATGTGCACGAGAGCAGCGGCTCTCCCAGGTCTCTTCCTCCCCATTGGCTGAGACAGCAGTGGGAGCCATTGGCTCCTGCTACTGTCAATCACAGCCCGTGAGCCAATGGGGAGAGAGCGGGGACAGGGCCTAGACACGCTCCATGAGTGAATGGACACACAGAGCAGCGGATCAGGAGCAAGCCTGCATGTACCCCCACAGAAAGCTGCTTGCTATGGGGGCACTCAACAGAAGAGAGGGGCCAGCGGGGGACCCGAGAAGAAGTGGATCAGGGCGGCTTCTTTGCAAAACCACTGCACAGAGCAGGTGAGTATGACATGTTTGTTATCATTTTATTGTTTTTTAATTTGTCTTTAATATCACTTTAAAACTTGTTTAGATGGGTGGCAGTCTCTATCATCAGAAGTGGATTGCTTTTCAGATGAAGGTAGAGCAGGGCATTCAGGAGGCAATACTGCTGTCTTCTGAATGTCTGTTTTTTTGTTTTTTTTCAGCCAAAGGGGGATTTTAAATGGGAATACTGTCCCACAACCATGATCCATGCATTTGGCTCAATCTTGTAGTTCGGCCCCATGCATTTGAATAGCTTACGTTTGATAAATGTGACATGTGGTATATATTTTGTGGAGATGTGTACTAACATGGCTGATGTTAACTTGTGGCTGGGCGGTTAAACGATCCCTCCACCACCCCTGTAAATGGGGGTATAATGTGCCTCCATGAAGCAGTTCTGCAATGAGTCTGGACTCTTGGTAGGGCCATAACATGGTGTTAAAGGGCAATTTTCTCCATAACATTTTTAAAGCTCAGCTCCAGTCAAAACTAATATTTTACTTTTGTTAGCGTGCAAAAGTGTGAAAAAACTATTTTTTTGTTGGTGGCCAAACAGGAAGTGAGAGGATCTCTCTGACAGTGCCAAAATCATCAACAGAAACATGACAGCCATTCACAACCATTCCCACTGTACATGGGAAAGGTTGTGAATGACTGCCATGTCAACAACTTTGTGTACCACCATTGAAGAAACTGTGCTCATTTTCTGTACTGGTAACCATATTGGGAAAATCTGCCCAACGGCCTCCGAACAGCATTAAACACATGACAAAGGTTAAATCCTCTCTCCAATGTCCAAAATTTAAAAAAAAAAAAGTTTTAGTTGCAAGAAGCTGCAGCTCTTCCCAGTTTTGTACAGTATTTTATTTTATTGTGTCCTTAATAAAGGTCTGGGAGAACTTATTAGCCACAATACTTACAGATGCATTCTTATATTATACTTATAGGAGCATTTTAAAGATTCACATTCATAGACATTTATAATGATCTATAACATCTAAAGAAAATGGAAGAATGCACACACAAACTGCACAAACCAGGTTAGTTCTGGGGTAGCTTTGGGTGATGCAGCAAATAGCCTTGAATTTTGATGAAATATATTATCTTAAAATCAAGATTAAGTTGGGCTGAGGTATAAAAATGTAGGAGAAAAGAAGAGCTTTACCAACCATTTAACATTTGTCTTTATTTTTAACTATATTAATTCTAGGTTAGGAGGACCCTGCTTCAGAGAGCTTCAATTCTAAAAGATATTACTGAATGCTTTGACCAACACCTATAATTTCTACTTTTTCTACTAATTATTATTATTATAGATCATAGTGGGGAATAACTACCAATATAATCTCAAATATGAAATAGTAATGACAACAGGGACAACGCTCTTACCTCACCTTTTACCTTCTATGGCATATTACTATAATCACTTCCATAAAGGTACCATAAGCCCAATGACATCCTAGATGTCTATATGGGGGTAGAAACAACACATGGCCATCTTGGCAGGAGCTTTTGGGCCCACTGGATGTCCAGGCCCAGCCAAAATGTTCATGCTCCTGCACTAAATCAGGGGCATACAATAATTAAACAAAGATGTGAACAACTCTGCCTGTCACTTCACAAGGAGGATGAAGTTGCAGACAGTTGGTGTCTGATAGGACGGCTTCTTTGTGCTTATTGCAATTCTTATCAATATTACTTGAAGGAATTGCCCATAGTCAAAATCAAAATATCAAACTCTAAAGCCAAGAAAGCTCTAAGTTGTACCCCTGATCCACCCAACCTACTACCAAACACGGTAGAAAGTCAGGACAGTTTTGTACATTCATCACAATGTGGCAACAAAAAACAAAATTGTACTGCCAAAACAGTGAGCTGGGACATATGATGTATTTGGTGGTGATCATGACACAGATATAGATAAAAAACAACAACACAACTACCAAGAAAATAATTATACTAAGTAGTTTTTTTCATTTAGAGTCCATTTACATGTGTCCAGTGCATTAATGCATTATGGGCTACAGACACACCAAAACATGCAAAAAATTTAGAGTCACGTAATTATTGCCATGCCTTGCAGTGCACTGAAACGCATGTGCGCTGCCATGTATGTGCGTTGCCTTAGTGCATTGGGGTGCTAATCACAATGAATAGCACTGCAATGGATCAACGCACATAATATAAATGGATCTTAATCCTGACAAATGAATCCACTGTTGCCTTTTCAACAGTTTTGACCTATACAGATGGAAATTTGCCTCTGCAGGGCACTCCATATGTAAGGAAAACCAAATGTAAGGAAATGCAGAACTGGAAAAGTATACCTGTGCTTGCTAGTCCCAGTAGTCACCTTATATGTCCTGGCATACAAGAAGCTAATGATAAATCCCACTTACCATTCAATTGTAGTTCAGTCTGCAGAGAAACTTCATTGAAATGTTATTAGATTCCTTATGAATAATTTATGTAGATTTGTGAATAATGAAAACAACCCAAGAGGATTAGAACCTTTTCACACATCTTTAAAAAGTTTTTGGAAGTATCTGAAATACTGTTCAATGAGATGCACCACTCGGCAGGATCTCTTTTCTAGAGTGTTATAGCAAAGGTAGAGAAAAAGCAGCTGATAACTCATGCAAATTGTAACAACTAAGCAAACTTAGCAAGATTAGATTGGAGTTCATCATGATCCAAGCTCAGTTATAAACACTGGGGTTCATTAACGGCCAGACTTAGCACTGCAAATCTGTGCATGTGATTTAGACTCTTTGCTCCTGATTTTATGCACCAATGAACAAAACACGTCTTTTTTATCCTTTTCGTCTTCTGCACAACACCGAAAAAAAAAAAAAACGCAACTAGAGCTGTTGTATGATATTGTCCATCTATTCTCACTTTACACAAAAGCCCAGCTCCCAACTGTCCCTTTGAAACCACATCCCTCTGTTCACCTATTTTTCTTGGCTGCCCCTTATTTCGATCTGATATATGAACCTCTATAATAAATGCACAATTTTACTATTAAAAATGTTATACTACACTAAACATTTCATCCAACCTCTATATGATTACATTGCTATCCAGGATTAAAAGAGAGGTATGGGAATTTTTTTTTCCCATAATCATACTTACCTTGGTGGATGGAGCATCAGACCAATGCTGCATCTGTCCCCCACCGTCTCTGCACTGAGAACCAAGCCATCGAACATCGCCGATGGCTCAGTTCTCACAGGTCCCCAAATAGAGAGCTGCTGACTGTCAATCAGAAGCTCTCCTGCTCTGCTCCTCCATGGTCACTGGAGCGCTGAGCTGTGGAGGGGCAGGGAGCGGCCATCTCAGCTGCTCGCTGAGAGGCTGAGACGGCTATCAGTCCAGGCACCTGGCGGATCCAGACTCCCAGAGTCAAGATGACGTGGTGCCTGGACTAATCTGTGTGACATCAGCAGAGAGCAGACTTCAGACTGCTCTCTGCTGAAAACGGGTCACGGGAGTGCAACATGACTTGCACTCCTGTGACCCTTAAAAGAAGCCCAGCCAAACGAGCTCAGGCTGAACATCTCCTTTAAGGAAGCAGTGAAAAAAAAATTGAATTGTTGCTTTAACCCATCATTTGCTAACTAGCTTTTTGTTAAAATTTGGCCCTTTTACAATTTGAGGAGCTTTTTGTGCGCTGTTCAGGCGCTTTTGTAGCACTTTCCATTCATTTCAATGGAGCGGGGTGTTTTTTAGGCTTTTTTTTAAGCGCTCCAAACATGCTCCAAAGATGCTGCTTGCAGGACTTTTTTCACCACCCTGCCAGCGCACCGCCCCAGTGTGAAAACATCCATTGATTTTAATAGGAAGCAGTTTTCAGGAGCTTTTTGCTTAGCATGAAAGCACCTGAAAAGCACCTCAGTGTGAAAGGGGTCTAAATCTCAGTAGCACCTGGGGGACACTTCTGTTTTGGGAAAGCAGGCTGTTCTACCAAGTGCCTTACATCAATGGCAGCTACAGTAATCTTTCCTCATAGCTGAGCTCCTCCATGCATTTTATTATTATGGTTGCCTTTCTCTGCACTCTCTCCAATTCACAAACATAATTTTTTTGAACTGGTGCCTAAAACCGAACTAGATATTCCAGATAAGGTCTTACTAATGTTTTGTACAGGGGCAAAATTACATCTCTCTTTGAAGTCTATACCTCTTTGTCAGGTCACCTGAGACCAGGTGACAGATGCACTCTGCAGGAGTCGGAAGTGCACCGCTAAGGTAGTGGACCCTAGGACTGACTGCTGCGGATTGAACCCTGGGAGGTTCAGGAAGCAGGTCTACTGGATCACTAACACAGATCCTACTGGGAGCTAGAGCATAGATTCCCCAGGGCGCGGTGTCTAAGAGGCAGCAGGTGTTCACCAGAGCCTCCAGTGGTGAGGATGGACTGCGCTGCAGTCTGGCTCCAGGTCCCGGCCCCCAGGGTCTCACAGCTCACCCTTACGGTAGACTACAGGAGAAGAAGGGATAAGCCAAGGTCGGGGCCACAAGCAGACAAGGACAACAGAGTTTGCGCCAAGGTTCAGGGTCACAGGCAAACAGGGATGGTCGGGGACACGCCAAAGGTCAGGGTCACGAGCAGACAGGAATAGTTGAGAACAGACCAAAGTCGGTAACTGGAATCAGACGTAGGAAACACAGCAAGCACACACAAAAGCTAACACACAATGGTTGATCAACACCGCTGGCTTGCAGTGCACAGGTTAATATAGGGTTCCCTGATAGGGCCTGGGGTGGGGCCATGCTTAGAGGATAGGTTATAAAACCAGCCAGGTGTGAAAGGCTGGCCTCTTAGTCTGATAACATGAGGAGAAGGTAAGCTGACAGAGAAAGATTACTGCATAACCATGACACTCTTTCAATACGTTTTACAAGTAAGTATTTAGCATGCATTCGAAATTTCAGCTTGGCATTGCTTGCTGTTGTTAAATTTATGATCTACCACAAAACCCAAAAACTAATCAGCCATTGACTCTCCAGTCGATCACAATCCCTAATAAATCTGCTGTGAATGAGATGCATTGCAACAGAAAACTTCAGGCATTTTTGTTAATGGTGTACTAGAAAGAGTGGTTGCAGTTTATGGCTATCTGTTTCTATCCAATGACATGGCCCAATCTAAGTCAACCTAGGCTTCATGTACACTAGCAGCTTTTAGCGTTTTTTTGCCAACTCCATAAAAGCCTACAGTATGTGTCAATGTACACATAGGCTTTTAACAATATTTAGGAGCTGCTGAGGTTAGGTGAGGTTCAGCCTCCTCCTGAATGCGGAAGAATTGCGTTCAGAATAGGAACGTTTTGACTACCAACCGCAGCAAAATGCAAAACATGGCAAAACCACAGTAATTGTAGGCTGTGTGTACATGAAGCCTTAGTGGGCTTCTTTAAAAAAAATCTTCTAAACATAAGGTTTCTCTATTAAGGATATATAGCTATATATACTATATACCTACTGGATCCAAATGCAGTGATTTCAAGGCAAAGTCTAAAAGTGAATCATTAGTGAAGCCTAACGATCTGAGTCAGCCCCTGGTTTATAACAGGTTTAGGATTCTTCAACAGCAAGTTCTCCCTACCATAATTCTTAATTATGCTCCCGACCACCTGGGAATGTTGGCTGTTCAATGCTACCTTTGTATGTTCTCACAAACAGGGAACCCGAGAGGTACAAGAAACTGTCTTCTACCAAAAATGTAACTATGGGGTTTGGGTCAACTGATCCTGTTCCTCACCTTTGCTGTGCATCTCATGCTTTATATGAGATGCCACATTAGACCAAAGACTTTAGCAAATTGATACTAAAGACTTTTATCTATAAAGCCTGCGCAGGAAGTGTAAATGAAAAGTTCCCAGATATGCCACCTAATGTTTAAAATACTTACTGTTGTAATGGTCCTCTGAAACCTTTGCATATTGTTACTGAACACAGCTATCTACACTGCAGTTTATGTTTAGAGGTGCTTTTATTCTGATATCAAAAGAAAATTTGGTATTCCAGCAGTTTACTTGACCGTCACAGATAGACAAATGTGCATATACTTTAGAAGCCCACAAGTGGATTGAGAGAACAAAATGACAAAAGACACAGCTAACAAACTACAATTCAGTGATTTTTGAGAACGATGTGATGTACTCACGAACCAGAGTGATATGGTTCAATCATATGCATGAAAAGAATATACTTATGTAGGAGCATTTTTCCTTCAAGGAGTGAAGGGAATCAGAAGGGAGAAATTATTCAGACAATGAAACTTTCTACAGCACAATACTTAAATCAGCTGAGAGCAAGTAGAGCAGGTAACAATGCCCTGAATTGCTGATAACGCTTAGCGTACTCGAAATCATAACCTATAGTGACTCGCAGCAGCAATGTATTTAGATATTATGCTGTCCTAGGAACACATGAACGTGTATGCCCTTTTGTACAGGCTCCTCCCTTTTGGTCATAATCCATTTTGTTAAAAAAAAAATAGTAAATGCATAATCAGAGAGACGATGGCTATATTATAGGCTAAATTTGGCAAAAAAACACAAAATATAAGATGGTAGCTGGATTATAACGATCCACAATATAAACTATTTATATTTTTACCAAATTAGGGTATGGTCATGCATGCTCAGACTGGATTAGAGGTTTTCTTCATGTACTTAGAAGACACTACAAATGGCATTATCTTGAAGCAATGACAATTGGCCAGAAAAATCTAATCAATTGATTATCTATGGTTACAAGGTACCACCATACTTAGTGATTGCCACACTGACAAGGTTAGATAACTACCACCTAATTCTATGGTCCATGGCTCTCAAATGGTGACTGAGAAATGTTATGCTGCCTTCTTGATCTTGACAATAAGCTGTCTCATTATTTTTAGATGTATATTTGTTAAAAATTATCAGTTTGATATACAACTTAATATGTGTTAATGTACACAGGCTCTGCTTCCTGCTTTGCAGTACTGCACAATGGTATTCCTCTTTTTCACAAACCAAGTCTATAAGTTGGCCAGCCCATGGCAATACACTCTCTGTGTGGCTTATATTTTATATCAATAGCTCCTAAAATGAACCTCTGCTTTACCCACATAGGGCAAAACAAAATGTTGATATTTTAACTCCCCTCTTCACAGAAGCACGTACTCCCCTTTTCCTTTCCTTCTCTTCCCCAAACACATTTAGCTGCCAGGAACGCTCTCTGGTATATTTTTGGCACAGAAATTCAATGAGGCAGGCATACCCCTGGGTCTAATTGACATCACTGTGTCAAACATAATAATTAGAATTGTGGTTTACATGTAAGTTCCTAATTTTGGAGTACAGCACAGGAAACAATATTTGTATTCATAAACCATAGGTTGTATGCGGCTACCTTCAGGTGATTGGACACTGGTAAAAAGTTTTGCTAGGGCCGCCCCTAGAGTGTACTCACAGAACCCTGCTCACTTTGTGAGGCTTCTGTTTTTTTTAGGATGCAATAAAGAATGATCAAGACACAGCAGGGAGGGACCTGTACCATGCACTGAACTCCAAGGTAGGGAATGTACAGGCCAGTCATAATTCCTATTATACTAATTGTACAGCACAGGACACATGACTTGTATTCTAAGACCCAAGCAATAAAACTGAGGGGTGGACAACAAAATAGCAACATAGAACTGTCAACAGGCCCAGAGGAAACACCAAGGTTTAAGAACTCAGATAACAGCATGAAGAACCTTGAAGATAGAGTCCTGAACAACAACCTGGTATAACATGGAAAACATGTGAACAGAGGACCAAGTGGCTGCCTTGCAAATCTGAGATGCAGATGCTTGATGCCGAAAAGCTCAAAAGACACCAACAACCCTGGACAAACGAGCTCTGATGGAAAAGGGAGAAACCTTTTCCTTTAGGTTACAAGCCTTGGAAATTAGTTGTCCAAACCAGCTGGCAATAGAGGAGCCGGAAGCAGGGTGTCCTCCATGAGCACCTCCAGGTCAAACCAAAAGGGACTCGGATTTGCAAAAGAGGCTGCGGCTGCCAGGTAGACTCTGACATCCCTGACCACATTCAGACTTTGCAGGGAAATTTCAAGTTTTGGGGCAGGATGAAAGGAAGGTTGGATTCAGTCCTTACTGAGGTGAAAAGAAGAGACCACTTTAGGTAAAAAAGAAGGTTTTGATCTCAAAACAACCCAACCCTTGTGCAAAACAAAATAAGTTCCTTAACATGAGAGAGCTACTAACTCTGCAAATTCAGCTAACTCGGAAATCATAAAGGTGAGGTCTTTTGATTGAATGTCTCTCATTGGTTTAAAGAGGGGGGATGTTGTGAATCACCCTTAGCCCATAAAATAGCCAACAATTCATGAATTTCAAAATTATCATTTTAGCTTTTCTCCTGAAAGCTGTCATCTGCATTCATTGCTTTGCTTCAGCAAAAAAATTATTTATGTGCTATTACAATAAACTTGAGGTATAAATAGCTGCCAGTGAATGTTACCTTATTCCCCTCTTGTATAAGATTATTATTATAGTTCTATAACTTGTTCAATAGCAGTCAAATTTTTTTCAGCACTGTAAAATATTCCCTGAACATTTCTGAAAGCCGCAAATGTCTTATCTTCCTTTTATTCTTTGTACCTTTACCTGTCAATCAAGCAGCATATCTATCCATCAGTCTGTGAGCAGCTTGCAGTTTCACAGGGGGATTTTTCTAATTCTGTCACCCAGGTCTGCAGGCTACTACATGCCATTTGTTTAATCATCAGCATCAGTGGCTTTACTAGTAACAGACATGAATTATCAAAACCATCTCATCTGAAAAGTTGACCAACATTGTCCCTTATATCCGGTGATGTATCTAATCCTTTGGTCAAAAACAAGTGACCCTGAACACAGTGTTTTACATTTCTTCCTAGTAGACAGGATATATAGTAAGCAAAAGGTATTCATAGAAACATTGCAAGGTACCAAGCTACTCCAATGTTGGACAATGATTTGTTTTCAGGCAGACATGCAAGGTTCATGAGTGTGCTATGTAAAGAGTGAAGGGTTCAGGAGTAAGTTATGTATTGAGTGCATGGTTCAGAAGTGCATTGCGTACAGAGTTCAGAAGTGCCTTACGTACAGCGTGAAGGGCTCAGCAGTGTGTTCTATACAGAGTGCAGGGTTCAGGAGTGAACTATGTATTGAGTGTAAGGTTCAGAAGTGCATTGCGTACAGAGTTTAGAGCTCAGAAGTGCGCTATGTACAGAGTGCAGGGTTCAGAACTTCTCTATGTACCAAGTGCAAAGCTCAGGAGTGTGCTATGTAAAGAATGCAGGGCTCAGGAGTGCACTACATGCAGAGTGCAGGGTTCAGGAGTGCACTACATACAGAGTGCAGGGTTCAGGAGTGCATGGCGTACAGGGTTCAGTAGTGCGTGGTGTACAGAGTGCAGGGTTCAGGAGTTTAAATCATATAGGGTTTAAATCATATACAATGATGTAAAAAACATATACAAATATAGCACAATTAAAATTATGTACAAAGAAATAACAAAGTGCAAGTGCTGATGTACTGTGCAAACATGCAATAAGTGACAGAAAAAAAATCAAAATTGCTATGCAAACAATATCTCAATAAAGTATATGTGACAGGTTAAAAGTCCATCAACAAAACGTGTCACTGTAATAAAGTGCAGGGTGCTACACATTCCAATGTCACTCCAAATAGTGCTCCAGTGTAAGAAAGGACGTGCCCCTTGGTGCAACAATTAGCCTCTTACCAAATGGAATGGATCTCCATTACAGGGATCAAACACAGCCTGTAATCAATCTCCATGGAAAATGATTCCAAGTGAGCATGTCTCCACAGCCCTCTCACAGCAGCGTAGACTGTTCTTTGGGTGAGATCCACTCACCAGTGGAGTGTGTATGTAATGTGAACAGAGAGAAGCCTCATAGCGTGAATCAGTTTAACAAGTTTATTGTTTAAAAAAATGTAACTTACAACTGAGGGACAGAAAAATGAGCAGTGGTATAAGCCAGTTACAGTGTCGCCCGTCCTATCAGCCACAATGACATCACACGTGCATTCCAGCTGATGCATTTCCCCAAAACTGGCGTCTTCTGGGGAGTGGCCGGCTTATACCACTGAGATCTGGAAACATTTGTCTGATAATAGGAAAGTATATGTAATCGGAATCAGGGGTGAACCTGTACCTCAGGGGACCTTCCTGTAGGCCGTGAGTATATGGTTGGAAAATCAAGTAAAAAGTACCTGGGGGTGGAGGTCTGTCATTTCTATCCAAAATTGTATCTGTCAATTGCTGTCAATGTAATGCCTGCCCCTCTGAGCTGAACATTCGACCCCCATTTCCCCTGCTACAATATTACCATTAATTTTCACTTTGCACAGCACCTTCAGCAAGTCACTAACATGACTGATGGATGCCACCTGGTTGCAAACCACCCTCTGTTTTGTGCTTTTCCAGAATCCTAAATTGCTAGGAAGAGATGTTGTGGCAGCATGTGTGCTATTGGAGCGGCTGGAAACTGCTCTGCTGAGCTGGCTGGCTTTGTGGGTCGGGCGTTCAGAAAGGAAAGAAGCAAATAGTTTAGGCCTGCATGAAAAGAATGTTGTGCAATTCTGTAAAATCTTGGTGCTATACTCACATTCTTTATTTGGTGATAAGTGATTGGGTAATTACTCTTTGGACTCTTAGAAAAAAAACAGCTGACTTACAAGAATGCTAGAAACACTCTTTTTGAACAGAAAAGGTCCAGGTCTGCACTCAGGACCATGGCCATGAAAAAAATCTCAAGACTTAGGAAAAGCGGTGATCCTAAAGGTCTGAGCAAGCCAATAGTGCTTTGTACCTGTTTCCACTTCAGAGCAAAGTAATCAAAGTAACTGTATACAGTTCTACTACACTGCTTGCAACACACTACTGTATCATCTAGATTTAAAAGTTGTAAAGCCAAAACTCTGCTTCATGATCAGACATGATATGAAATCTTGATCATTTTATTCCTGTTTATACAAATCCTTGAATATGCTAGTCCAGTTTCAAGGTATCTTCAAACCTATCAAAAAGATATTTTACAGACATAGATAATATTGGAAATTGCCAAACACCAAATTACCATGCAGGCTAAAGCTGATATTATTCAACTTAAGGTTGAGCTCCTTAGTTTTAAAGAAAATGATGCAGCTCTAAAGAAACCATGCCCTCCTGATGATGTAGCTGAGAATCAAAAACTCGTTGATGACAAACATATATCATGCGACTTAAGGGTCTTGTGAAGGAGTTTTCTCAAAGTAAAAAATTGTAAAAACTAGATTAAAGATCTTCGATTGGGCAGGATTTTCTGGAATCCCTTATTTTACCACATAGAGATGGATATCATCAGAAAATAATTTTGTAATGACATCTTGACAATTTTTATTTTTTTTTTTATTTTATGTTCTACTAAAAAATTTTCTTTAAACTGAATACAAAAACAAGACAATCATCCCAGTTCCACCACCCCTTACCATTCTCAATCTTTTTACCCCAGAGGAACCCTTGTAATAATTGTCAGCTAAAATTAAATAACTGGGGTCAGAGGAAAGAATACCTCTTATATTGGTGGGCATTGGGAAGAATGTTCCCCTTATGCCCTGTACACACGGTCGGACATTGATCGGACATTCCGACAACAAAATCCATGGATTTTTTCCGACAGATGTTGGCTCAAACTTGTCTTGCATACACAAAGTTGTCGTAAAATCCGATCGTTCTAAACGTGGTGACGTAAAACACGTACGTCAGGACTATAAACGGGGCAGTAGCCAATAGCTTTCGTCTCTTAAATTATTCTGAGCATGCGTGGCACTTTGTGCGTCGGATTTGTGTACACACGATCAGAATTTCCGACAACGGATTTTGTTGTCGGAAAATTTTATAGCAAGCTCTCAAACTTTGTGTGTCGGAAATTCCGATGGAAAATGTGTGATGGAGCCCACACACGGTCGGAATTTCCAAGAACAACGTCCTATCACACATTTTCCGTCTGAAAATCCGACCGTGTGTACAGGGCATAACAGTGGGGATTAGAATAACACCCTTACAGACAGCTAAAAAGTTCATTGGTGTCCTTGGTGCTGGCTCTGCCAAGTGGTTTTGGACCCAGAATTATGCAGGCACCATCAGGTCAAATGTCAATCAGTCACAACTGAAAGAACCCATAGTAACTTCTGGAGGAACTATTAAGTTCCATTGATCCCTGGTTAAGAATGGCTGCCTTAAAGACAAAGAATAGTCCAGAATATGTCAACAAACAATAAAATGAAGGGAAATAAAGCCAGGAAAAATTACATCTTAGTTATTACAAAGAGGTTAAAGGTTGACATTTTAGCTAAACCCATTGGGGGAACAATACAGTTAAAGAGCGCAATAACTCTCTAAATATTGTTAAACTCTACATAACTAAAGTCAACATCCTGAGGACTGGGTAATACAATCATTTAATCCTCATAATAGGTAGTGGCACTAGCTTCACCAATAACTGTGTATGCCATTTTTCTGTCATCTGTTTTTTTTCCCTGTCATATACATTTTGGATGTCATTCATTGAGCACAACTTTGTAGAAATCAGACATGATCATTTGTCTGAATATATTCGCAGGATTGTGTTATAAATACTATATAACTAATGTCAACAACTTGAGGATGGATAATACAATGATTTCAGTTCTTAACCATTGTTCATCATCCTCTTCATACTTAGTGACACTTGTTTGCCCAATCACTGTCTGTGTAGTTTTCCAGTCTTCTGTTTCTTTTTTGTTATATACATCTTGGCTGTTGTTCACGGAGCACAACTATGTAGAAATCCATTAGAATAATTTCCCTGAATTGCAAAGAATAAACCTTTTAGGTCTATTTGTGGCATCATAAATAAATTGCTTTTGAATGGAGACGGTAGTTGTGTCGTGTTGAAAAAGTTTACATGTTATTGAGGTGACCTCTCAGACCTAAAATCTCCCACTTGGGCCCAAAATCACTCTGGGTAGAAAGGAGATAAACTTTGGACAGCCAAAAGCACGGAACAACAATCATAATTCTGACACAATGCTATACAAATTTTATATATACACACATTATGCTATACAAATTGTAATCATTAAATGTGCCGAAGATGGACACCTAAGCAAGGTCAAAACAGTTGTCCAGTGGTCAGTGACATTTATTTTTTGCTGCTCCTTTAAAGGGATAGTTCACCTTTGCCACACAATTGCCTATGCAGAAAAGGGGCATCTATAGATAAAAACAAACTTTGCAGCTCTGACTAAAGTTGAATAAAGCCCTTCTATAGGTGCAGGCCATTTACATAACTTATGAAGCCTGACTAGAATACTCCCAGGAGATTGCTAGGAACTTCCAGGACGTTGCTAAGCGAGGCCTTGTCATCCTCCACCATCACAGGAGTGAGCTCTCAAATGCTGAGCTCAGCGTTACTGCATCAGGGGTGACAAAGAGTATGTGAGGAGGTTTGAATCCGAGAAATAGCTCACTCCTGTGATGGTGGAGGTAAGCAGTAACGACTAGGCCTCACTTAGCAACATCCTGAGAGTATTCCAGTCAGGCTTCATAAAGTATGTAAATGGAGTACATGTTAATTTCTAGTCAGAGCCACACAGTTTGTTTTAATCTACAAACATCTTACCTGCATAGGTAGTTTTTTTGTAGAGGTGAACTATCCTTTTAAATGCACTTAGCTTGTGCCCATTGCCCTCACATGACGAAAATAAGGGGGGCGTTTATTTGTCATCCTGTCACTCAAAAAGACACCCCTTTATTTTTTTGTGATTGTAACTGTCTAATCTTTTCTTTGGGTACAAGTACAATGGCTGAGCTGGAGGAGGATAGTTGTATGTCTGAATTATTAGCCCAGTTTACAGAAATCCCAAGTCTCCCGTGAGGTGTGGGAGCCTCCCGCATTTTGGGGGTGGCTCCCGGACACCCGCAAGTGCTGCCCATTATCCTGGCTGCGGGGCTGATCCACGATTGTCCCCTGGTTCACAGCCGGACATGATCAGTACAGCAGAAAGGACAGCTGTGAGCACCGATTTCCCTGTATAGCCGACAGCCGCTTCTTCTTCTCTCCCTCCCACGGCTGTCGGCTAAAAAGCTATACAGGGAGATCGGTGATCACAGCTGTCCCTCCTGCTGCACCGATCATCCCTGACTGTTCCCTGTATCCTCCTCCTCCAGCCCCCCTCCGTGTCCTTCTACCCCATTCTTCTCCAGATCCCTGTCCTCCTCCCCCGCCCTCCCTCATCCTCCACAGCCGGCTTCCCTCCTCTCCTCTCCCACCAGCTGTCAGGATCTGTCAGGATGGAGAGCGGGGGAAGGGAATGGTCATTTACCGGCCCCTTCCTTTTCTGAATTGGACACAGTGAGCGAGATCACTCCTGTGTCCTGTGAAAACTGAGCAGAGTAACCTGTGTTACTCTGCTCAGTTTATGAATGGACAAAAGCCGCTGTCTTCCGTCCATTCATCTTCAATGCTGAGAAAGGGACTGGGGAGTCTGTGTCCTCAGCCCCTTTTCCTGTCTCAAGGAGGAGATGTCAGGGGCCTGTTTAGACCCCTGATATCCCACCAAAGCCCCCCCCCAACAGGGTTGAAAAAAAATGAAATGAAATGAAATTGTAAACAAAAATTATAAAAAATTAAATTATAAAAAAATATATAAAATAAAAAACTACTGACACCACCCTTCTGCCCTACCAACACTGTCCACTGCCCCAACCCCCTCCCCCCAAAAATCACTGTGAATTAAAAAAAAAATTAATTGTAAAAAAACAATATGTAAAAATAAAAACTACTGACACCATCCACTGCCCTACTGACACCATCACTGCCACATACTCTCCACCCCTTCCCCAGAAGCACTGTGAAAAAAATATTTAAAAAATGATTTAAAGAAAATAGTAAACAACAAAATTGTAAAAAAAATTTAAAAAATTATAAAAACAAAAAACTACTGTCAAACTGCTCTACTGACACTGTCCACTAATCCCCCCCCCCCCCCCCAATCATTGTGAAAAACAAAAAATAAAAAAAGTAAATTGTAAAAAATAATTTAAAAAATACAATTGTAAAAAAAAGATAAAGAATTACTGACACCATCCACTGCCCTACTGACACCATCCTGCACATACTACTTACCCCTGTACACTCCACACTCCTCACATGCACATTATACCCACCACCATACACTTTGCACTGTATATTCACAATTTAACATTACTACATTCTGCACAATGTAAGTCATCTCAGACTCTATTAAACCACACCATTTAAGCCACTCCCAATATGTAGCACGGCTTAAGCCACACCCACTTCCATGCAATTCGTTATTGGAGGTTGGGATGTCTGAGTTTATACCTCCAAGGAATACACAATTTATGGTGTCTGTAGCTCTGTTTTGATTTCTCTATGTTAGTTTGTGCAGTTTTTTTCCCTTTCTACAGACAGAAAATAATTGAGGACTCAGCTCCATTAATATCTGCATGGGGTATCTGAAACAACAGGCAGTAAAAGGCACAAGCATAATGGAGTAGCTAGCTATTTGTATGAGTGCAGTCAACAATAAGTTTCATTCTGTTACTAGCATTAACATAGCAGTTTTTTTCTTGTAACATAGTTTTATTACCTATTGATTCAGTGGACCTGTTTTTTCTCCGCTTTCTTGACAAGGTGACAACAATATGTTTTCTGCAGCAAAATCTCTACAGCTTTGTCAACCTGTGGACAGCGTCATATTAGATGTAGATTTTAGATGGACTAAATGGTGCATACATTAAAGTGTTACTAAACCCACAACAGTAAAATCAGTCTGTATATGCAGTAAAGCATGCTTGTTATACTCACTGTGGAACCTAAGGGGTTAATCTGCTGCATTGTGTAAAAAGGCTGTTTGATCCTGTCTTCTCTGTTCCTCCCCTTCTCTTCTCTCCCAGATCTATCTGCTGATAGAACAGCCCCTTGGGGACAGGCTCCAAGTGCTCAATTTGGTGTTTATTGCTAGAGAGGTTTTTTTTTCTTTTGGGAGTGTGTGTGATCAGCACAGGGCCAATCAGCACTGTCCAGACAGAGGGTCAGGGGTCCAGCAGCCTCAAAGGACAGTCAGAGCAGAATGACAACTCCTCCTACATGCTTTAACCAGACACTGATAGAAGTCACAAGGCTGCTCTAGCTGCTGCTGAAAAAAAGGTATTTAGCAGTTTATATTGATAAACTATTGCATTTCCATTGTCTGTGTACTGTGGAAGGCCAGATATAGTGAATGCTGGGTCCTGGGTTTATTAACAATATATGAATACCCCCCACCATTGATGTACTGTTGTCCCCAACCCCTTTTCCCCTTTTAATTGGACAAATAGACCTGGTAAATAAAATGGAAAAAATAACAGAACTACTAGAAGGATCAACAGGCATAAAATTATGGAGACTCAAGATAAATGAAAACTGGTGTGTTAGTGTTATTGAGAGACTGAATCATACAGTATATGTCATTCTTTAATTCTGCTTAACTTAACCACTTGCCGAAAGACGGCTACAGCGCGGAATTTGCCGGGAGGGTGTCCCTGGACGTCCTCCCGTGCTTGAGCATCCTGTGCGCCCCCTGCAGAGCGCGCGCTCTGTGATCAGCGAGTCTATGAGACTCGCCTGATCCCAGATCGTAATAAGGGGTTGATCCCGACCCCTTACCACGTGATCAGCTGTCAGCCAATGACAGCTGATCATGTGATGTAAACAGAGCAGGTAATCGGCTATTTTTCCTCCTCACGGAAAAAAAAGCCGATCACCGGCGGCTGCGAGAGGGACATCGGTCCCGATCATGGAGGTACCTACCAGTGCCCACCAGCGCCACCTACCAGTGCCCACGAGCACCATCTACCAGTGCACACAGTACAAACCATCAGTGCCCACAGTGTCACCTATCAGTGCCCTCAGTGCCACCTATCAGTGCCCACAGTGCCACCTATCAGTGCTCACAGTGCCGCCTATAAATTAATCAGTGCGTCATTACCAGTGCTGCCTATCAATACCACCTACAGTGCCCATCAGTGCCACCTACCAGTGCCCATCAGTTTCACCAATCAGTGACATCTATCAGTGCCACCCATCAGTGCCACCCATCAGTGCCCATCAATGCCGTCTTATCAGTGCCCATCAGTGTTGTCTTATCTGTGCCTATCAGTGTCGCCCTATCTGTGCCTATCAGTGTCGCCTTATCTGTGCCTATCAGTGTCGCCTTATCTGTGCCCATCAGTGCAGCCCATCAGTGCCCATCAGTGCAGCCTCATCAACGAATATCAATGAAGGAGAAAAATTACCCATTTGCAAAATTTTATAACAAACTATGAAACATGTTTTGTTTTGTTTTTTTCAAAAAATTTTGTCTTTTTTTGTTTGTTTAGCAAAAAATAAAAACCCAAATGTTGATTAAATACCACCAAAAGAAAGCTCCATTTGTGTGAAAAAAATGATAAAAATTTCATTTGAGTACAGTGTAGCATGACTGCGCAATTGTCATTCAAAGTGTGACAGCGCCGAAAGCTGTGAATTGTTCACTCCAGAAATCAAAAGCAAGCAAGCAGAGCATGACTGCTTATACCCTGTCTACACCTACATGTAGGGTATGCAGTGCAAAGGTCATAATGATAAGTAAAAATTATAAACCAAAAAGCAGAGAGATTTTTAGCTATATATATTAATAGACTGAAAAGAAATGAACGAACAAAACTGAACACACATCCAGATTCTACCAAAATGGCCCCTGTTGTATTCATCATAAACTATCCCAGATAGTAGGCAATTGTGCTGCAAGTTTAAAAAATGACTTGCTAAGCTATTACTAGACTTGCCAGGCTTCACAAGTTTGTTGCACAGATGCAGCAAGTCCACATGCTGCAATTGTGCAACAGTCTGCTGCAAGTTCTGGTTCAGTTATGTTGTGCAATAGTCATCCCACCACAGGGGTCACTGTGGCTGAATTTTCATGCTATAGACTTGCAGGGCTCTTGCTGTAGACTCACCACAGCAACTTTGCTCTTGCTAGAGACTTGCCACGCAAATTTGCTACACATTGGAAAAGTGTCAACCAGAACTTGTGCTTCAAGTGCTCTGCAAGTATACAACTTGCCAGTGAAAATGTTTAGCAAATTAACAAGACTTATAATTCAATTCAAATTTGTGTCAAGTTTTTCTTGCTATCTGGGATGTACACGGTGTCCCGAAAGTCACCATACATAGGGAAAATGGGAAATTGTAGCTAAATGTACCTTTAGTTACAAAATATCCATTACAAAACTTTACTAAATATTTGCAAAACATTTTCTACATGCTGGCCACCTCTTTCTACACACAAAGTAAATACTGTATATAAACTATAATATGAGTTTGGTAATTTTTCCTACATATGGAGACTTTTGGGACACCCTGTAGAGGGGAGAGTTCTGAAAATGCTCTCTTTTATACTGACATCCAACACACATCTTTTAATGGCTGGAGATAAGGGAATCAATACTCACAATTTTTACCACCTTGCTGTTTGTAGATTGGGGATAGCATAGATTTTTAAAGATTTGTTCGGCTGAAGAACTTGACTTTTACAGTGAAAAATGAGAATATTTGAGTTAAATACAAAAGATTGTGTCAGCCTCTAACAATGATAACTGGATTTTTACTCTCTGCAACATCATGTAACATGACATTTGGATCAGTTACATTTCTTGCTCCTGTGACCAAGCTGTCCTTAGTATAATTGCTGCAGTTGAACTGTAAGAATTCCGTTTAGAAATATCTAATATTTAATAAGGTATAAGGTAAGGTACTGTATACCTTGTATATGGTATATAAGGTAAAATAAAAACCCCAACCAAGTTGAATGTGTTAAGTTTTAAAGGAAGAGCAATTATTAAACCTTGCATGGAAAGGTATGCATACCCCCTGTCTATACATTATCCCACCAGAAAACCTTCTTCATCTCATAACTGAAACATAACTGAAAACTGAAAAGAAACTCACATGATTCCCCATCAACACAGACAGTGCTGACAGGGAAATCAGCAATTGTCTTTACCAAGCAGAGGGGCAAGGGCTATTGGGGGGAGCTGTCCCCGCCAGGAGAAGACAGTGATTATAGCAGCTGCTTGCGCTAATCGGAAGCTAATCTGGCAGGCTGGTTGTACCCAAGTTAATCGATCGATCAACTCGGTACATTCAGCCTGCCCAATAACAGTTCAAATCTCAGCCGGAGCCTGCTAAACAGGCCGAGATTCGAACCGTGTATGGCCAGCCTTAGGGATGCAGAAAAGGACATGGCTGCCAAACCAGCGACTACAGCATGCCTTGTACTTACATTTAAAATTCCTTCACAGAGATCTTGCTGAAGGTCTACATTATGTCCTTTCCAACATCCCTAAGCCCTGATAGAGGGAGTCTCTCAAAATTCCTAAAATACATTGGCATTTTTATTGGGTGCAATATTTAAAAAAAATACATCTGGACAATCAGTCTGAAAAAACAATCAACGCACGCCATGTGCTATGGTATTCTGAGTTTTGAATCAGGCTGGGTTCACACTGGTACGACACAACAGTCGTACCACTTTGGATCCGTCTTTGCCCTGAGACTTGAAGTTCGACATGCGTCCGACATCAATGAACAGAGATCTGATTTTGATCCCCGACAATACCAGGCACTATATCTGCTATGAATCTTTAGGGAGGACTCCACGCACAATGTAAAAAAAACAAAAAAAACGGCATGGGTTCCCCCTTCAAGAGCATACCAGGCCCTTCAGTCTGGTATGGATTTTTAGGGGAACCCCCATGCCAAAAAAACGGCATTGGGGTCCCCCCAAAATCCATACCACACCTTTATCCGAGCACACAGCCTGGCAGGTCAGGAAAGAGGGTGGGGATGAGCAAGCGCCCCCCCTTAAACCCTACCAGACGCATGCCCTCAACATGGGGGGGTGGGTGCTTTGGGGCAGGTGGGCTGCGCCCCCCACCCCAAAGAACTTTGTCCCCATGTTGATGAGGACAAGGGCCTCTTCCCGACAACCCTGGCCGTTGGTTGTTGGGGTCTGCGGGCCCCCAGATCCCGGCCCCCCACCTTATGTGAATGAGTATGGGGTACATTGTACCCCTACCCATTGACCTGAAAAAAAGTGTCAAAAATAAAACACAGCACACAGGGTGTTAAGGTAATTTATTAAGGCAGCTCCGGCGTCTCTTCCGACTTCTTCTACCCTCTCCTGGTCTTCTACACTGATGTCTTCTAGCCCTCTCCGGTTCTTCTCCGCTGTCTCTCAGGTTCTTCTTCCTCTGTCCGCTGTGTTCTTCCTCTGCTGAGTCTCCTCCGCTATCTTCCTGCTCTTTTGCCCAGTCTTCTCCGGTGTCTTTTCCCTCTGTTCTTCTTCCAATGTTGACGCGACACTATCTCCTGCTCTAATGCCGGGTGCGTGGTGTGCCACTACTTATGTTGGCATGGGGCGGGGTCACCTGGAGGCCCCGCCCCTTATGATGTCACCGCCCGGGGCATAATGGGTGGTGACGTCATAAGAGGCGTGCCTCCGATGACCCCACCCCATGTCAATATTTGTAGTGGCACACTGTGCACCCAGCATTAGAGCGGGAGAGAGCGTTGAGTCATTGGAAGAAGAACAGAGGGAGAAGACAGCGGAGAAGACCCAGAAAAAGAGTGAGAAGATAGTGAAGACCCAGCAGAGGCAGAAGACAGCGGACAGGGGGAGAAGAACCGGAGAGGGGAGAAGAACCGGCAGAGGCAGAAGACATCAGCGGAGGAGGCAGAAAGGCCAGAGAGGGGAGAAGAAGTCGGAAGAGACCTCGGTGCTGCTTAATAAATTACTGTAAAACCTGTGTACTGCGTTTGATTTTTGACACTTTTTTTTTTAGGTGAATGGGTAGGGGTACAATGTACTCGATACTCATTCACATAGGGTGTGGAGGGCTGGGATCTGGGGGCCCCCTTGTTAAAGGGGGCTTCCAGATTCTGATAAGCCTCGCCTGCAGACCCCAACAACCAACAGCCAGGGTTGTCGGGAAGAGTCCCTTGTCCTCATGAACATGGGAACAAGGTGCTTTGGGGTGGGGGGCGCAGGGCCCCCCTTGCCCCAAAGCACCCACCCGCCATGTTGAGGGCATATGGCCTGGTACGGTACAGGGGGGCGCTCGCTCGTCTCCACCCCCTTTCCTGACCTGCCGGGCTGTGTGCTTGGATAAGGGTCTGGTATGGATTTTAGGGGGACCCCCACGCTGTTTTTTTGGCATGGGGGTTCCCCTTAAAATCCATACTAGGCCAAAGGGCCTGGTATGCTCTTGGAGGGGAAACACATGGCGTTTTTTTTTTTATTTGGTGTGGAGTCAGAGCACAAGTCGCATGCCAAAGTTGGATCAGCAAAGACGGCGATCTGACTTTGATTCGACTTCAGTGGTATTCAATGAGCTGAAGTAGGATTAAAGCAGGACCAAAGTAGTGCAGGGCACATTTTCAAAGTCGGACCGACTTGTGTCGGACCAGTTAAGATGGCTCTCATAGGGAAACATTGATTTTCACACGTCATGTGACATGAGCTCCCAATGTCGGAGCGTTTGTTGTATCAGTGTGAACTTGGCCTCAAGGATCACATTTTAGTGAAAAAATGTTGGTGTGCCAGATTACTGTGCTGCAACCCACCTTTCTGTTTCCACATTGCTCATCTTGCAAATACGTTTTAAATAAGATCTTACTTTAATTAATGGATCAGACAGATATAATTTGTTAGAGGTCTCCTTTGATTACACAATCCTTCATTGCCCTTCACACTATATCACCTATATATTATAGCACTTCTTTTTACAAGTAATTTGATTATACAATACCAGCATGTGTTATTTCAACTAGAAATTTAATTTGTGAATTTAATTAGTAATTATAGGCCTTATGCAATGTCCATGGAGCTTTCAGTGCACCAACTCAGTATTAACAGGAAACAGTGAGACACAGCTTTTAGGGTGGATTTGTTTTTCTTCTCATTTGGAAAGAAACGTCTCTTGAAACATACCTTCCAAACATTACATTGTCATTGAAACAGTCCAATTTTTGGGCCTCAAAGCTGGCAGAAGCTAACTGAGGATGGTTTTAACCAATTCAGATCAGTTCAGGGGCTGGGTGTTATGTTATAATTCAACGTCCTTCAGCTATCGGGAAATATACCTAAACTGCTGAAACTTTTTTGTTTCTGTTTTAACTATAAAGCGGAATGGCCAACCCTGGAAATAGAACACAATTGTTTTCTATGATTGAGGTATCACAGAATCAGCAATATAAGGTTTCTTTTGCAATTACTTTTATTTAAAAATTGACTAATAATTAATTTACATTCGTGAAAATCGATAGGCTGTTTGTTAAGACATTTGGCTTGAACAACCATTAAATCTGTGTGGTTAGATTAATATCTGTTTCAATAATGAACCCATAGATCACCAAGCATATTTCTAACTTAAAAGAGAGGTATGGTCAAAGCTTTTTTGGTCATACTTCTCTTGTGGGTCACAAGAGTGTACTTACTTGTGGTCTCCTGTGATCCAGAATCAGCTGACAGCAGGCTAAAGTCCTCCGTCAGCTGAAGTCACAGAGCCACTTTGGACTCTGGAAGGATCCTGACCATATTGTCGGGATCCACCCTGATGCCTGATCAGCAACTGGCCCAGCCTCTTAGTGTGCTGCTGAGAGCCTGAGGCATCCACTTCCTTCCCCTTTCCAGCCTGGCGAACCAGTGAGTGCTGGCAGGGTAGAGCAGAGAGCCAGTGACTGACAGCCACTGCCTTCTGTGCAGAGCGGACCAAGAACTGAGCGATCAATGGTCATGTGATCGCTCAGTTCTTGAGCTTAGAACCAGTGGGGAAGAGCCGCAGCATCACGCTGATGCTGTAGCATGGAGGTGAGTATGTAATTTCAAACCAAAGTTTATTAAACAAAAGAAGAGGTGATAAGAAAAACATAAGGGTGGGATATACAAAATCCAGAAGGAATACAATATCTTTGTTATACAATAATGCATATTCTATGGCAATTATATGTTATACGTTGTGGAATATTAATGCTATATAAAATAATAAGACAGCTGCTTTTTTTCTATGACCCCAAATGTCTCCATTAAATGCCAATATGCTCATAAAGGATTAGCCAATCATAATCAAAGTTATTTCTTTTATAATAGAAATAAACTGCTTATCCTACCCTACAATGTAAATTTTAACTGGTGACCTGACACTTGTAAAATTTATCATCTGGAAGTCTATTATAGGCTATACCATCCAACAGGATAGAGACACACAACCAAATTAATAGCCAATTTCATCAAACAAAAGTCTTAAATTGGCCAAATAAGGGTAGGCACCTTTTGCATAGCTGCTCCACTAGAACCCTCCACAAAAGAGTTAACAGAAACAGGGAAAATGGTAGTGTATTAAACGCAGCATGGCAAAGTCATCAACATACAGTACATAAAATACTGAAAATAGTGCAAAATCTTTTGGCGAAAACCGCACTGAATGAATGCATGAGATCCAAGTTTAATTCCTAATTTGCGCTGCTCTTTAGGAAACATTTCATAATTTTTCCTTAAATTGTGTGCCTTGTTTGTAAAGCAGATGAAGGAAAACTACGATTTTAGCTGCAGAGGAATTAGAGGATTAACCGTGTCTTAGACTTTAGTCAGATTATAACGAATTCTGAAGTAAAACAACTATCACTGGGGAATGTATCACCAGGTACACTTCAAGGCACATAAGTCTAGTGCCTGTTGCTGGTGCCATGAACTGATTTCAGCAAACTTTCCAGATATAACAATCATTTCTTACATTTTTATAGCAAGCTAGTAACTGATGGGTGAATCGTGAGCATGATAGGAGAGATACTGAATATTACACAGGACACTTCCTCTTCCTTGTAGATAGGAATACATATGAATTTACAGTGGTGTAAAGAGGTTCTAAAGCCCAGAGCAATGTTAAGTCCAAGTTTGTGTCCTTATCTCAGCTGAGGAGTTAAAGTAGATTCTGTTTAAAGAATGTGCCAGACTCATTACTCTGCAGCAACTCTTGATTTAGGTTGAGACAACAGAGGTTAAAACTGCCATTGTTACAGAAAGCTTATAAGCCACACGCTCTTGTGTTATTAAATGCTCAAATGAATTGCACTCCTATTTCAATGCAATTACAGCACATTAGCAAAAATAAATTTACTTTCCGATATGGGCAAATAACTCTGCCCCATCATTTTTAATTAAGTGCCACATCTAATATTCCTCTCCAGTTTACCAGCTTTCTGCATTGTCCATGTCCTTGTTGGCAAGTACAAATCTAATATTCCTCTCCAGTTTACCAGCTTTCTGCATTGTCCATGTCCTTGTGTATAAGTACACATCTCCCTATTCTGGTCTGATGAACACAAATAGTCTAACATGGACAGTTAAGACTTTGGTTTGCTAATATCTTCCTTTGGCCTAGACCGATATGTCTGCCTCCATGTGCACTTAACTCAACCACACTCTTCTGCCATCATGATTGTATGTTATTCAAACCTGTTATTGTTATACTATAGAGATATATAGATAATAATATAGAGAATTGGAATCTTCATTGTCTTATTTTATTAAAAAAGAAAAAAAAAAACTATTGTCAGCATTAAAGTGGTCGTAAACCCTTATAAACAGAAAAAGTGTTTCTCCTGCGTGCAGGTGGTATTAATCTAAAATAGTAGTAATTTCGAATGGTGAATAGTATAGGGCCATCATGCGGGTCCCGCTGCCTAAATTGACCAGCGGTGGTCCGAAAGAAGCTCAGTGAAGAAGAGGGGATGGAAGGTGCGTGATCTAACGTATGAATCAAAGCGATATACAAGATATTTGTAAAAAATGAGTTATGCCCATACAAGGGCAAATGCTCAAGGTAGGCTAACGCATTTCAAGGTGTTCCCTCTTCATCAGAGCCTTGTAAGGTAAAAGAAAGTCTGTAGGATGTGGTAGATATACATGGAGAGGGATGGCTGATTAGGAGAAGTATCCCATAGTGGGTAATGTATTCTCCTTTACTCTAGAGGTTTCCACATCACATTGCTCTAGATAAAATAAATACCAAATGTATGTGTGTATAATTAAGGTTCTAGTAAAAGGCACATGTATACAAAGTGTTGGGGTTATACTCTATACATTGTGATTACAGACAAGAGACGTATAAAAAATGTTGATGAGCATAACACATTTTTAATGAATACCTTGTAAACTAGTTTGTATGAACTTGTAGTAATTTCTTTGTACTTATCTACTTTGTTTATGAATAAACTATATCACTTTGATTCATGCGTTAGATCACACACCTTCCATCCCCTCTTCTCCACTCAGCTTCTTTCGGACCACCGCACATGCATTAGATCAGTGTTTCTCAACTCCGGTCCTCATGGCGCCCCAACAGGTCATGTTTTCAGGCTTTCCATTATTTTGCACAGGTGTTTTGATCAGTTTCACTACCTTAGTAATTACCACAGCCGTTTCATCTGAGGGAAATTCTGAAAACATGGCCTGTTGGGGCGCCTTAAGGACTGGAGTTGAGAAACACTGCATTAGATCACGCGCCTTCCATCCCCCTCTTTTTCACTCATACACAGTGAAGTGCCTAGCCTTAGGTGAGGCTAATCACTTCACTAGGCATATGTAAGGGTTTATAATCACCTGAGGCGAGTCACTTCACTTGGTTTATGTAAGGGTTTACAACTACTTTAAACTTAGAAATGTTACAATATAAATACACAGCCTTACAAATGGCAGGGTACATATTATCTTATTTCAGCAACAAATACACTTCCCATCAGTGGTTAATATAAATGGTGTTCTTGTAGCTAATGTATGTATCCAAAAATCTCCAAGTTAAGAAGTTTTTTTGTTTAAATCATCACTTTTGTCCAAAAGACTAATTTTTTATATTCCATAAAAAAAAATAAAAAAAGGGCATGTTGCCCCCATGTATATCTGCAAAATGTTTAGAAACTGCACATGGAAGAAGGGCTTCTGGGTTCACCTTTTACAAAAGCTGACCCATCACAGAAGCTGGCAAAGCTTTCTCATTGAACACTATAAAATTATAACTCATCACTATCAAACTATAACCGGGATTTCCTGAACCATGACCTTCATGGCAGGATCTCCAGGTATTTTATTTCGATGAAAACTGCAGATTAAATAATGAAAAATTACATTTGAATTTACCTTAACATGTTTAAAGCTCATATAAAATTTTAGTGATTGGGGTTTTGCAAAGAATGGCCTCTGAAAAATGTAGGCTGTTTTAGCGACGACTGTTCAACTGTAATGTGTAATAAAACTTGCCATAACTGAGATGGCAATTTCACTGTTGCGCGTTGAACAATAGTATACCAGTATCATGTACAACTATGTCAATACCTCATGCACTCTATAATCAATATTTATGACATCATCGTGCTTGTGAAAGCACAACTTCAATACCGCAGCAGAACCCCAATAACATTTCTACTCCTCTGTCTGTAGCCATTTATTTTCTGCATTATAGCCACAGAGTTTTTTCAGTCTAGCCAATTATGTGTCTATAGCACAGAAATGTGTCATTAAACCAACCTGATAAACAAGCTTCTAATACTGTTTCTATGGTGTGACTTTGTTTTGATGCTTTGAGTTCTTGTTGCTGCCCCCTCTATAGCTGCCGCAGTGTTGTTTACAGCAAATGAGGCTCATGTCTCACACTTTATGCACAATTTTGCTATTTTTCATACTTTTGGCTTGCTGCTTCATTAGATTTTGACAGTTATTTTATTGGGACATAACTGCTCTAGAGATATGCAGTTTAGTTTCATCATTTATGAGCTTTTCCTTGAATAAAGTTTATACAACATTTAATAAAGGAATATGTACAATCAGACAAGAGGATGAGTAAAAATGTGGATTGAAGGCTGGGTTGAATTCCGTGCAGAACTGGCAGCATAAAATATAGACCTATCGTTTGTCTTACCTCTTACTAGAACCCTTTAACCACTTGCCGACCGCCGCATGTACACTGTCTACTGGGGCCCCTTGGCTGCACTGCATGTACATCGGCAGAATGGCACGGCTGGGCAAATGGACGTACAGGTACGTCCCTTTGAATTTTACCGCCGTATGGTCACTCGCGTGCAGCCGGCAGGGCGCGCGCGACCCTGCCGCAAGCTCCGAGAGTAGGATCACTGGTCCCGCGGACTCCATGTCTGCGGGGATACCCGTGATCGTCTCACGGAGCTGAAGAACGGGGGGATGCTAATGTAAACAAGCATCTCCCCGTTCTGCCTAGTGACACTGTCACTGATCATAACGCCCTGTGATCGGGAGCTATGATCAGTGTTGTGTCACACGTAGCCACGCCCCCTAACAGTTAGAACACAGTTAGAATCCCCAGGACACACTTAACCCCTTCCTAGCCAGCTAGTGGTTAACCCCTTCACTGCCAGTGTCATTTTTACAGTAATCAGAGCAATTTTATAGCACTGATCGCTGTAAAAATGACAATGGTCCCAAAAATGTGTCAAAATTGTCCAATGTGTCCGCCATAATGTCGCAATCACGATAAAAATCGCAGATTACCACCATTATTAGTAAAAAAATTAATAAAAATGCCATAAAACTAACCCCTATTTTGTAGACGCTATAACTTTTGCGCAAACAAATCAATAAACGCTCATTGCGATTTTTTTTTACCAAAAATATGTAAGAATACGTATCAGCCTAAACTGAGGAAAAAAATTGTTTTTTTTATATATTTTTGGGGGATATTTATTACAGCAAAAAGTAAAAAATAATGCGTTTTTTTCAAAATTGTCGCTCTATTTTTGTTTATAGCGCAAAAAATAAAAACCGCAGAGGTGATCAAATACCACCAAAAGAAAGCTCTATTTGTGGGAACAAAAGGACGTCAATTTTGTTTGGGAGCCATGTCGCAGGACCGCGCAATTGTCAGTTAAAGCGACACAGTGCCGAATCGCAAAATGTGCTCTGGTCTTTGGCCAGCCAAATGGTCCGGGGCTTAAGTGGTTAAATGCCCTCTACTCCTGCCTTGTCATTGTGGCATGGGTCTTTGATTTTAAATCCTGCTGCATGTAGGAGAGGACATGAAAAAACAAGCTGGAAGCATATCAATGGTCTCTGGTTTCTAGGCACAGTGCTTAGTTTTTGAAAATATCCCAGAACTGACCACCACTATTTCCTTGTATATGCATATTAACCACTTGCCGACCAGCCACCGCAGTTTCACTGCGGCAGAATGGCACGGCTGCGCGAAACGTCGTTATGTAACATTGCTTCGCCCTGTGGCCACTAGGGGCGCGCATGCCCGCTGCTCGCCCTTGGAGCCGATGCGAGTGCCCGGCAGTCGCGATGTCGATGGGCTCCCGCGATCGCTCGTGACACACGAGAACTGGGATCTGTGTGTGTAAGCACACAGTTTCCGGTTTTCTGAGGGGAGAAGGGACAGATTGTCTATTCATACAGAGTATGAACAGTGATCTGTCATCTCTCCCAGACAGTCCCATCCCCTCTTCAGTTAGAACACAGAGAGGGAACACAGCTAACTCCTTGATCACCCCCTAGTGTTTAACCCCTTCCTTGCCAGTGACATTTTTACAATAATCAGTGCACTTTTATAGCACTGATCGTTGTATAAATGCCAATGGTCCCAAAAATGTGTCAAAAGTGTCTAATGTGTCCGCCATAATGTCGCAGTCCCAATAAAAATCGCAGATTGCCGCCATTACTAGTAAAAAAAAAATAATAATAAAAATGCTATAAATCTATCCCCTATTTTGTAGACGCTATAACTTTTGCGCAAACCAATCAATAAACGCTTATTGCGATTTTTATTAACAAAAATATGTAGAAGAATACATATCAGCTTAGCTTTTTTTTTTTTTTTAAATTGGGGATATTTATTAGAGCAAAAAGTACAAAATATTGTGTTTTTTTCAAAATTGCAGATTTTTTTTTGTTCATAGCGCAAAAAATAAAGACCGCAGAGATGACCAAATACCACCAAAAGAAAGCTCTATTTGTGGGGAAAAAATACATCAATTTTGTTTCTGTGCAGCACCGCACCACTGCGCACATGTCAGTTAAAGCGACGCAGTGCCGAATCGCAAAAAATGGCCCGGTCATTCAGCAGGCAAAGCTTCCGGGGCTGAAGTGGTTAAAAAACATTTACATGATTTACTTACATGATTTGTGTATTCGAAAAAAATGTATAGTACGTACCGTATTGGAACTACATTTCCAGATCATACCTACAACAGCCTTTAGTACCTGCTGCTTTGCCTAAAAGCCAGGCTGTTCTGATCATGGAAAGCTCTGATACTTATTGCTAATACTGAAGCTAGCTCGACCCTATCCTGCTTCATGAATATTCTCATTGGCCAGTTCCCTTGCATGCATAGGCCATCAGGAAGATGTGCGAGTACAAGCTTTCATGCTACCAGAAAGTGTTGGAGTTTTTCCAAATCAGAATGGCCTGTAAAGCACCGTACACGCAGCCTGGATGTTGGGAGACATCGGCCGGTTCAATAAAAAGCGGCTGACATCCGGCCCGTGTGTATACTGTTTGCCCGACTGTCGGACGAGCATACCTGAAAACCAGCAGCTGACTGATTCTCGATCAACGCTCTCAGCCAATGGCAGAGAGCACTGATCGGAGTATTTTGGCGGGGGGGGGGGGCGCCCCCCTGTCAGAACACAACAGCTTAGCGGGGGAGATCGCTGTACTAACTTTGGATGGTTAGTACAGCAGCTCCAACCGCGTTTATTATGTTCAATCCACTGGGTTGAACGAAAAAAACTTGTAGTGTGTACAAGGCGTAAGGATGTGGGTGCAAGCTGCTGCAATTACCTTGGGGTAATGGGGTTCTGTCTTTTTGTAAAACACTATGCAAACTGTTGCCACTATATAAATCCCGTATAACACAAATATAATAATAATTTGCCTTAAAATAAAATTTGCAGTTTAGGCAAGGAGTCCCAGTAGTTTACAAAGCATGGTGCAGTGCAGAGAAACTCAATTTGTTGTAAATTGTATACCTGTAGGCCAACCATGACTTCCACAAAGCCTGGCTAAAAAAGTAGCATTCTGAATGATTGGCCTCATCCTGTATATAAAATAGGATGGTACTAAACTTGCCCCTTTCATCACAGGAACGAGCATGGAGCTGCTCTGTTGCTCGTCTACAAATGTAAACAGCAAACAGAGGGATGGCACACTGTACATGTGCAGATTTGTGGAGGAGCAATATAAGCAATAGAACAATCATTCCCGAGATGATGAGGGCATGGGTAATATACCATCTGTCCTATCTTTTATGCAGGGCGGCGCCAATCATTCAGCATGCTCAATCATTAAAGAATGTTTTGTAAAGTACTGGGCCCCTTGGCTGCACTGCAAAGTGTATAATAAAGGTGAACTCACCCTTTAAGTAAAATTTCATGAAAAAGTAGCATTTGCAATGCAAATGTATTTATATGTTAAAACTATAAACAGTTGATTGAGGGTTATGTTACCCTGAAAAATCTATATTTAAGATTTTTCATATCTCATAGATATGATGTGAGTTAAATAAGAGTTCTTTTCGACCAAGAGTGAAAGCTTCAAATATAATAACATTTATTAGGAAGCAGTTGAAAGTCTAGCTAATACACAATCATCTATCTATAGTCTTACACCAAGGAAGAAAATATTAGATTGAAATAAAGGTTCATAGCTTTCCAGTGTGCCCTGGAGTATTGTGCATGTTAACCTGAGGGAAAAACAGCTCAGTAGAAAAGTATACCTGGATGCTATAGTAGAAGGTTAGCAACCATGATCCAAGCATATACAGACCTATGGCTGTCCAGTTGTTCTTTACCATACTGTGTAGCAGAGAATTCGAATGCCAATGTAGTGTGTTTTTCAAACCTCTCGACAGACTAGCCTCAAGCAAGGGCACTAATGGTGACACAGCCCAGCATTGGTACATTTAAGTAGACAATGTATCCAGGCGTATATGCAAGGCTGTGATCACTGATGTTACTAATGCCTTTCTGATAGTCTGTTTTTTTCCTGAGCCCCTCCCTCGTGACAAAGTTTTATTAGTGTAGTCTTATGCCCCGTACACACAGTCGGATTTTCCGACGGAAAATGTGTGATAGGACCTCGTTGTCGGAAATTCCGACCGTGTGTAGGCTCCATCACACATTTTCCATCGGATTTTCCGACACACAAAGTTTGAGAGCTTGCTATAAAATTTTCTGACAACAAAATCCGTTTCTCAGAATTTCTGATCGTGTGTACACAAATCCGACGCACAAAGTGCCACGAATGCTCAGAATAAATAAAGAGATGAAAGCTATTGGCTACTGCCCCGTTTATAGTCCCGACGTATGTGTTTTACGTCACCGCGTTCAGAATGATCAGATTTTCCAACAACTTTGTGTGACCGTGTGTATGCAAGACAAGTTTGAGCCAACATCCATCGGAAAAAATCCTAGGATTTTGTTGTCGGAATGTCCGATCAATGTCCGACCGTGTGTACGGGGCATTAGATGAGCATGTAGTTTTAGGTTGACTTTAAAGTGTACCTATATCAGAAACTTTTTTTTTACTGCTATCTGGGGCTCCATTAGAGAGATTTCTCCTCACTTTCTGTTCTAGGGAAAAACTTTTACCAGACAGGAAGCGTGGAAGTCAGCAACAGGGAAACAGGTAGTGCTAGCATTCCACTAACCTAATTTTTCTGTCTATATTGTTGTTGGAGAGATTTACTATCACTTCCTGTACAGGGGATGGCCTTTTTACCTGAAAGGAATCTCTCTAACGGTGCATCTGATGGCAGCAAAACATAACAGGAGTTTTGAACCTTCCCTGCTTTATCCAAAACTAAGGAAACATTTTGTCTATAGATACACTTTAAGGCCTGGTCCACACGGGCCGTATATCGGCCACTTCAACAGAAGCTGGCCGACATTCGGCCCATGTGTACAACAGCCTGAAGGACAGAGGCCGGTTGAGTGGCTGACTTCTGTCGAACAGGCATGCTGGAAAACCAGCATCCAATTAGTATCTGATCAGAGCTGGCAGCCTGACCGGTATATTCTTGCGGGGGGGGGGGGTCCCCCTGTCAGAACACAATAGCTAAGTGGGAAGATTGCTGTACTAACATCGGATAGTTAGTACAGTGAGCTCCTCCCGAGCTTCTCAGTTTTTTTTTTCGTTCAGCCCACTGGGTTGAACGTAAAAGAATGGATAGTGTGTACCAGGCTTAAGCAGGAGACAAATCAATTTTTTCAACAGTTAATCCTGTATAATAATAATAATGTGCCCCTGTGTCGAGTAAGTCCAGTGGGAGTGATTTCATAATTATCAATCAGCTGTGCACCTGTAGGGCTCTAATGAGGAAATCTGCTGGGTCTGCATCCTTTTAGACGTGATTTCCTATTGGGAGTATCTCACCAAAAATTACATTATTGTTGCAGGGGATGCCTGAAATCTGACTTGTATGCCGACTTCTAGGAAAATCAGTGAGCCAATCACACAAGCAGGAAATTATGTTTCTGGGGGGCGTTCTGTACACATTCTGTGTACAGAACACCTCCAGGTAGCCATATTGCATTGCATTTTCAGAAAATTCCAGCGGCTGCAGATTGAAAAGGAAAGGTCATTTTTAATAACATTCAATATGACTTGTGCTGCAATTGTATTTTTTACGCATGAAAGTGGAGTTACCTTTTAATTTTTATGCCATGGTATCAAACTGACTAATGTTTTTTTTTGTATTGTCCTGTGTGCCAAGTGTACCGGTCAACCTCACTGTCAACTGCATTCTCATACTCAAAAGTTAAAAAAAAAAAAGATACTGTTTCAGGAACAAGTCTTTCCTTCAATCTGCTAAAAGCAGATATGTGCAATTTTTTTTTTTTTTTTAATTCTTTTTATTGAAAAGTTTCACTGTGAAGGTACAAAACAGGGCCATTGGGGCATACCCTGGCCAACTGGTGCACATAGCCATGTGCATAACACGTACAACTCACGGTGTATCTCAAAACTAAACATAGTTACATAGTTAGTCAGGTTGAAAAAAGACACAAGTCAGCCAGTTCAACCATAAAAAATAAATAGAATAAAAAATATCATACAATCCCATATACCCAATCCTATACCCACAGTTGATCCAGAGGAAGGCAAACCCCCCCCCACCCCCCCTGAAAAGCAGGATCCAATTTACTACAGCAGGGGAAAAAATCCCTTCCTGATCCCAGAGAGGCAATCGGATTTTCCCTGGATCAACTTTACCTATAAATGTTAGCACCCAGGTATATATGTACATTTAGGAAAGAATCCAGGCCTTTCTTAAAGCAATCCACTGAGCTGGCCAGAACCACCTCTGGAGGGAGTCTATTCCACATTTTCACAGCTCTTACTGTGAAGAAACATTTCCATATTTGGAGATGAAGTCTCTTTTTCTCTAGACGTAAAGAGTGCCCCCTTGTCCTCAGTGTTGAACGTAAAGTGAATAACTCAACACTAAGTTCATTATATGGACCCCTTATATATTTATAGATGGTGATCATATCCCCCCTTAATCTCCTCTTCTCAAGAGTGAATAAATTCAGTTCCTCTAATCTTTCCTCATAGCTGAGCTCCTAACATATCTAACTATACCTAAAAACCAAAACAATCACACATTCAGTAACCACGTTTCACATGGTGTGATGATGGTAGTAGATATCTTTTCCTGTAGGACTTCTCATCCCTCTCATCTGTCTGAGCCGGACGCTACGAGAACAGTTAGGATTAAGTGTGATCACTTAACCTCTGGACTAACACCACCGCTCACTTGTTTGGGGCATGGACCTCAGCACTCAACAGGGCCAGGTAATTATTGAGGGTATCTAACCAGGGCAATCCCACATGGGCTGATCATCCGTCGTAGACTCTGAGTCTGTCCACAAGTGCCAGACTTTTTCATATTTTTTGGGGCATCCTCTGGACAAATATGTTGCTTTGTAGAGGGGTATCATTGTATTAAATTCATTTCTTTCATTGTGACAGGGCAGAGGGATTGGCTGACTTCCATTTTAGTACTATGGCTTTCCTCGCGTAAAATAATAGGATACTTATTAGAGTGCCGGTTACTTTAGCTAATGCCAGTTGTTCCACAAGGCCAAGGAGTCAGACACCTATTGTCAGAAATGTGCAATTCTGTGCATTTCCATATCCACCCCATATTCAGCAAAGATGTTAAAAGTAAATATGATATCTGCATTGTTTCAGTCTGCTCTACAACATGTAGTCTAGCCTTCTACAGTAAATTTGCTTTGGGAAGATAACAATAATTTCCACAGTAAACTGAAAATTGTAATCTTCCAGTCATGTTTATTGAGGATTATCAGAAATAAAGGCTACACACAGAAGACAAAGGGCCAATGTTGAGGTACGTTTGTACATTTTGGTTATTTTTTTTTTCCTAAAAGATAGATAGTGTTGCTATCAGTCTTGAAATACATTTTGCAGTTTAGAACCTTGTGTTTGCTGCAGCTATGCTGTCAACTCCTTAATCTTGATTAGTTTCTTATGTCAAACCATTTAGTCACACCTCCCACTGTGAAAAGATGGGTCTCATAATAATAAGGGCTGGTCATAAAAACAAAGAAAATGATTCCATGTTAAATCTAAATATTGGTTTCACAAAGAATAGCGTATCACATTCACATTTCTATTTGTTTCCACAAAATTCAATTTGGTCCTTTTCTGCATGTTAAAAATATAAAACCTTATGTTTTTCCTATATTTGTTCATACATAGTACTAAAATTCGCTGTTAAAAGAAATTCAAAGTCTTTTCAATGATTTTTTAATTTAATGTTTCAAAGAGATTAGATGTGAATAAACAATGAAATCAGCCATGTTGGAACATTAGACAATGGACATTACATGCTCTGCTTTATATTTTGCAGTATAACGTGGTGCTTGTGCTTTACTGCTCCTTGACACAATGTCAATTAATGTAGGTGGACCGACTCATTTAAAACAATGCACTCCCTATTAAATCTAAAGCCTGGTACACACCATATTTTTTTTTCCGCTATACTAACTGTCAGCCATTATACTAACTATGCAAAGTTAGTATAGCGACAGATTGACATACACACGAGCCAAATGTTGGCCGTTTTTTTTTTTGAACCGGCAAATGTCTCCCGACATTCAGCCCGTGTGTACCCGGCTTTACATCGACAGTTACTAATCAGTTATGTAGGGTCATTGTGGTGGCTAATTACCCAGCCCGCAGTAACTAACTTATGAACCCCTTCACGCTAAAGTAACGCATATATGCTGCCTCACTGGACTGGGCTTTTTTTCCATGAGACTGCATATATGTGTTTCTCCCTTTGTGCTGGGAGTGCGCCGCACATCGCACCACCACCACAGAGACCGGAGTCTCAGCCACAGCCCCAGGTCCCATACTAACAATCAGGATCCGGATCTCCTGGTTCAGGGTCACCTGATTGCTGTGATAGCCTCTGATCAGTCACTGTAAAGCTGGCCCCTGTGTTTCTCTCTCTGTGAATGGAGAGATGCATGGCATCTCTCGCTTTCCTTCAAGAGAGACAAAAAAAGTGCGTGTGCAAAAAAAAAAAAATAATACAAAATAAATAAAAAATAGCTAGATGAAAGTTTGATCTAGGTGTAGTGTTTAGGTCAAGTAAAGATCAACGGTCAAGGTCGGGGTCAGTATTATTTGGGCAAGATTTTTTTTAAAAAAGCATTTTTTAAATTAGTATCAGTGTCAGTTAATGTCAGTGTAGGATAAAAAAAAAAGCAAAAGCGCACTATTATTTCTGGGCTGTACTACGGGTACATACAAATAACATACACATATGTGGTATCACTGTCATTGTCCAGAGCAGGATTTATTTTGAGTTGTTCTTTGGTAATAGGTTATGATAGTAACAATAAAAATACAGCTAAATTATTATTATTTTTTTTTAAAGATTTTTTTTTATTATTTTGGGCCAGTTTTCTGATGATAATAATAAAAAAAAAATCAGGAGATACCCATTACCATTTACAACCAAATGAAAGCCCAATTTGTCCTGCAAACAAGGTATAATCCACCTGGATGTACAAAGTAGTCATGATGATATGTACGGTTTTACTAACACATGTCAAAATTGCAAAATTGTGCTTAGGCATT
The DNA here is from genome assembly GCA_037952925.1 of Lithobates clamitans. Lineage (NCBI taxonomy): Eukaryota > Metazoa > Chordata > Amphibia > Anura > Ranidae > Lithobates > Lithobates clamitans. Next base: position 7,820,784 of record JBBGZY010000757.1, on the reverse strand, counting down.
TAGATTTGTTTTACCCTTAGGCATGAAGGGGTTAATATTTAGGATTCAATTACGAAAATGTACAAATCTTAGGTGAAACAATGGTAAATATACCCCTAGGTGTAGAAGGCTACCTTTCTACCTACTTAATCAAAGCGTAACTTTTACAATACAAACACAAAACAGAGCACCATTGGTGTATACAATATACAGCTAGTGATACTCGGGAAGATATGAAGGGGTATACAACTCTTCCCCAAAGAAACAACAGACTGCACTCACACTGGGCATAATTAAACTGAACCATGCTTTTTTTTGTCTACCCTGCCTTTTCCTTGCTGGTTTGCACTCACACTGGATTTTAAGGAAGCGTTTCCAAGCACATTTACATCATCACCTTTGCCAACCAGACCACAGTGATCCCTTTGCTTTGGTGCTCAGCGATCTAAGGGGAGTTCTGTGCTCAGGCACAATTTGTGCAAAGCACACTGGACCACAAGTGAAGTGATCCCAGAGCCACCTCTTCCAAGAGGTTCTGAGCATAGTATGCTTAACCGAATCCATGCATGGTTCGGAGCACTCACACTTCACAAATGAATCATACCAAAGGGGTGAACTGTCCCCTGGCATGGTTAGAACTGCCAGTGTGAATGCACCCCTAGAGGCCTATTTAGCATCATTTTTACTCAAGATTCAAACAACTTTTATCAAGATTCACACATTTTTCTACTTGAACCTACACATTTTCAATGAATGAAACTTTGGTGAAAGTTGTGTGAATCCTGAGGGAAAAAAAATATTACTATGCTTTTCCCAAAACTGCTCCTTCTGGCACAGAGGCAACCAGAAAACCTAGAAAACCTTGTAATTAGTAAAAAGTTGACTATTTACCTGTATAAACAGGGTGCATGATGAACTAACATATTCTTTGTACAGAAAAACTGCCAGTACCAAGCACATCTGATAGCTTTCAGGCTCGCAAAGTAAACAACTGCGGATCAACCCTATGTGCGCTACCTGAATTATTAGGTGTCCAGATGGTGTTATGTACATCAATGAAATAAGACATTCTTTACAAAATAAATGCAAAACATGCACAGCTTTACAGTATACCACAAAAATTATAACAAAGCTGTAGAGTTATTATGGCGGTCTTCAAGATAGTGCCTTTAATTTAAACATGCTGCCATTTTCTTCTGATTTCTTTCCGAAAGACCCCTCTGCATATACAATATTTTTTATGAATTCACATATGGTGACTATACATAGGGTGATTTTTTTGGACCGGTGCACACACCTTTCCACCTCCCCAACATGGTCACTATAGATGGCTATGGAGGAAAGAGGGACTCAGAGAGGCTTGGCATAGAAATCCAGGAATTGGAGAAAGGAAGCATATAATGTACACGTGGCAAACTCACAAACACATACCTACCAACTTTTTGACATGCAAAAAATAGGACACCTTTCAATACAAACTATTTAGGCAATTGGTACACAATTGCCACACCCTCAAATCTTGTAGACCATAATGAACATAAGAGGTTGTAAAGCTCATTTTTTTAAAGTAACAAACATGTTATATTTACTTGTTCTGGGCAATGGTTTTGCACAGTGGTCATGAACCTCCTCTTCTTCGGTCCCCTGCCAGCTCTTTTATCTCCTCCTTTTTTCTGTGTGCAACCACAGGAAGCTGCCTCCTATGGGGGCAGACATGTTGGCTCGTTCCTGGGCCAGGATCTGTGCATCTATAGACACAGAGAGCGGCTTGGCCCCATCCCCCACTCTCTGGTCACAGAACTTGATTGACAGCAGCTCCAGCTGCTGCCTCTCTGTCCTGAAAATACAGGAAGTGAGGAAAGAGCTGCTACAGACAGGCACAGGGCTGGATTGAGAGAGGAGGAGGAGCATACAAACACTGGGACATTTTTTACCGGAATGCAATGAATGCAATAAGGTCAAAAATATTTAGCCTTTACAATTGCTTTACAGTGCCTTGAAAATATTCATACCCCTTGACATTTTCCACATTTTGTCATGCTACAACCAAAAACATAAATGTATTTTATTGGGATTTTATGTGATAGGCCAACACAAAGTGGCACATAAATGAAGTGGAAGGAAAATGATAATTGGTTTTCAGAATTTTTTTACAAATAAATATGTGAAAAGTGTGGCGTGCATTTGTATTAAGCCACCTTTCGCTGCAATTACAGCTACAAGTCTTTTTGGGGATGTCTCTACCAGCTTTGCACACTTAGAGAATTACATTTTTGGCCATTCTTCTTTGCAAAATAGCTCAAGCTCTGTCAGATTGGATGGAGATCATCTGTGAACAGCAATTTTCTGGACTATAACTGGGCCAGTCTAACACATGCATATGCTTTGATCTAAACCATTCCATTGTAGCTTTGACTGGCTTTGTCTTGCTGGAAGGTGAACCTCCACCCCAGTCTCAAGTCTTTTGCAGACTCTAACAGGGTTTCTTTTAAGATTGCCCTATATTTGGCTCCATCCATCTTCCCATTAAATCTGACCAGCTTCCCTGTCCCTGCTGAAGAAAAGCATCCCCACAACATAATGCTGCCACCACCGTGGTGGGGACAGTGTGTTCAGGTTGATGTGCAGTGTTAGTTTTCCATCACACATAGCGTTTTGCTTTTAGGCCAAAAAGTTCAGTTTTGGTCTCATCTGACCAGAGCACCTTCTTCCACATGTTTGCTGTGTCCCCCACATGGCTTCTCGCAAACTGCAAATGGGACTTCTTATGACTTTCTTTCAACAATGGCTTTCTTTTTGCCACTCTTCCATAAAGACCAGATTTGTGGAGTGCACGACTAATAATTGTCCTTTGGCCAGATTCTCCCACCTGAGCTGTGGATCTGTGCAGCTCCTCCAGAGTTACCATGGGTCTCTTGGCTGCTTCTCTGATTAATACTCTCCTTGCCCGGTTTGTCAGTTTAGGTGGATGGCTATGACTTGGTAGGTTTGCAGTTGTGCCATACTCTTGAACAGTGCTCAATGAGATGTTTAAAGCTTGGGATATTTTTTATAACCTAACCCTGCTTTAAACTTATCCACAACTTTATCCCTGACCTGTCTGGTGTGTTCCTTGGCCTAATATCCTCTAACAAACCGCTGAGGGCTTCACAGAACAGCTGTATTTATACTGAGATTAAATTACACACAGGTGGACTCTATTTACTAATTAGGTGACTTCTGAAGGCAATTGGTTCCACTAGATTTTAGTTAGTGGTATCAGAGTAAAGGGGGCTGAATACAAAACACACTTTTCACATATTTATAAAAAATGTTGAAAACCATTTATCATTTTCCTTCCACTTCACAATTATGTACCACTTTGTGTTGGTCTATCACACAAAATACATTTACGTTTTTGGTTGTAACATGACAAAATGTAGAAAATGTCAAGGGGTATGAATACTTTTTCAAGGCACTGCAAGTGCAAGAATAATCAATTAAACCCAGTAGGCCTTTTTTCACTGCTATATTTCCTTGATATTAGTGATTAATAATAATCAATGCAATAATGTAAAGGGTGGCTGAAAAGTGTAGTGTAACATAAACACCTTTACCAATTAAAAACACATTTTTTTATATATATACTTCTACACTAAACCAAAAACAGGATGAATGAGAGATTTGGTTTAAAAAGAGGGACAATCTTTCTAAAAGAGTTTACAGCTGGGAGCTATGCAAATATCAATATTCCCAGTTAAATTGTAAAATGTGTGCTTCAGTGCAATTCTCCTTTAACATTCTGGAGAACACTTTAAATCTGTGTGAGACAGTGCTAGGATTAAATATACATTAGGCCATGAAGCCTAGAGATTCACTATGAAATGAACTTTTGACTTCCCGTAGGGGTGATGGGCACTCGAAGAGGAAAAATATGCTGGCTTGCTTTTTTCTGAACTTCACTTTTAAATCCACAAAAATGATTCTATACTCTTGAAACATCTTTGAAAGGCAGAGCAGGCAGCCTGAAAGACAGGCTGATGTTCCCTGTAATGGCCAGGAGCTTCAAACAGCACAAATACAGAGTAAATGTCAGATTTTCATTACAAGTCGTGAGCAGCCATTTCAGCAGTACTCTCTTTAGCAAGGTTTTACATGACTATTTCCCGCAATTATGGTTAAGAGTCTGGCCATCATGCTAGAAAACAACATGTTTGGACTATAACTGGATGCCATCTGAATAAAACTGTGGAGAACATTATGAGTGCCGGTTGTCTATTATATATCTCTTTTGATTTACGGTATTTAAAGGTAAAATGTAATATTTAAATATAAGTATAAAACAAAAAGGAATGAATCATTGCTTAAAGCTTAACTCCAGGCAGATATAACACATTACTGCAATTATGTATTCATTAAAAAAATAATTAGAAATCTTTTAAATGCACCTATAATGGAACTGGTCTCCTACCCCCTGTACAGCAGCACTCTAATCATATGAGAGATGCAGGAGTCCAGCACCAGTTCCCCAATACAGTATGTAGTTCAACTCTGTGCTTAGTCATTTGTCTAGGCATCTAAAGTTTTTCTAAATGTATGAAAATGTAGAACCTTGCGTTAGGAAAAAATTAAGTGCTGGAGAATTTGTTTTGGGTAGAAGTTTATAGCTGGGTATACACTAGTAAAATTTTGTTGGACCTTTTTTTATTGTAAGAATGTTGTAAGAATAATTTTTCTAATTATTAGTGGGGTCAAATCATCATTAGTTTTGGACCACATTGACAAGAGAATTCAAAGGAGCTGGATGGAAGATTTTTCTGGAATGTACGAATTTCTAACAGTTTATGTGGTTTTTCGTTTAGTAAAGTCCATTTATTCCAAAATTAAATGTTAGAAGCAAGTGAAATCTTGAACTACTTTTGAACGACATTTGAATGTATTGAGAATTTTTTTCCAAATTTTTCTAAGAACAGTGTATACCCAACTTATAATAGGGCGAGAACCTCAATGTTTTAAACCCCTGCTAATCAGCTATACTTAGGCCGGCCGTACACGTTTCGAATTCCTGCTGAATTCCTGCCGAACTGGCCGAGATTCAAACCATTATTAGGCAGGCTGAATGTCGATCGATCAACTTGGGTACAACCAGCCTTCCAGATTTACTTGCAATTATTGCAAGCGGCAGCTATAGCCACTAGCGATAATCACTGTCTTCTCCAATTGCTCGGCAGGAGGGATTCCCCTGTCAAAACTGTCTGTGTTCATGGGGAAATCCTGCATCCCATGGCTGCAGGAAAGAAATTTGCACCATCTATGGTCTGCCTTAGACTTGAAAAGCAACTCTGAAGTCAAAGATTCATCAAAATTTCTGAGCAGCTTTGGGCACTGCAGTGCCAAGGAATACTTGCGCATGAAACACTTAGCAAACCTACCTCTAGGTTTTACCGGTTCCAGTATTAGAGCTCCCCGTTCTCATGTCCTACCACATATCCACCTTGCCATCTTCACTAAAGCTCTGTCCAAAGTCAGTGTCTTCCTTCTTTACCTTCTTTAGCCACACAATGGTTTGTGATGATGCAACTCCTGCACATACGCAATTATGTTGCACCATTCTGGCACTAGGCTACACGCAGCCCAGTGCACAGTGAGCAGCGAATGCACAGCAGGCAGTGTATATTTTAGAAAGTTGCAAACATAAAGAGAAAGAAGAGTTTATTGGCAGAATAGACACACAAAATCTCTTCTATCAAGAAACTGCACCTTCCAACCTTTTTTTTTTCTTTTTATGGTTGCTTTTGTCATAGTAAACCTTACTTTACAGCGTAACTCCACTTTTGTTGAGAAAAAAACATTCCCCTCTGGGTGATCGATGTACATTGCAAGGATTATAACAACCTCTTTTGTGGATTCCTACCTTTTGTTATTCTGAAGAAATCCATGTGTGTTTGTCTGTGCCTCTGTACTGAGTCGGTCTAATGGGAGTGGTTTCAAAATTAACTGTCAGGTGTGCAGCTACAGGGCACTAATGAGGAAATCTGCTGGGCCTGCATCCCTTTAGGCCCCATGTACACTGCTGCTGCTAAACGCACCTTCAGAGGCAGTTGGACGCTTTTTTCAACTGTCCCTGAACTCATTCAATGTTATCTTATGTGACCATGTACACAGTTTAGTTTACAGTCGTTTTTAGGCAGTTGCGTTTAACAGCCTTACTTTGAAGGCAAAAAAATTAGTTCAGACGCCGAAGATTTCCACATTTCAGGCGCCAAACGCGGCTAAACGCGGTACTGTTTTCATTTACCCAATTTTTTGGACATTAAAACACTAAAAAATTATGGAAAACGATGAGAAAACATAAAAAAAGTTTAAAAACTGGTAATTACTTTCAATGATTCATAGACCATATATAGCCCTTGATCCAATCCAATACACCACTAGCAATTTTGTTTTACAAAGTATAATTGTAATTTGACCTATATGTTGTTAGATATGAAAAAGATGACCCCACCATTGAGCCTGACCACCGACGTGATCAAACATAGTTTCATGAAATTTGATAGTCACCAACAGACGTTCCTCTGGTGGCACACTCTTCCTCGTATTTGTGTCCAAGCGTGTCAGACTGGGCTGAACTTTTTTTAGCAGAATGTCAAATGAGGTAATATACATACGTGTAAGACTAAAAAAATTATCAGGGTAGGTACGCAGCTGTATGTACATGTTGGTAAAATATCCTACTTACATGCACTGCGCGATCAATGGTGGGTCCGGTAGCGACGAACTCTGGTCCTCGCACGCAATTTTCGGCGTCGTTCTAGCCTCATCAAGAGCAACACCAGGAGCATTTCCTCACATATGCTCATTATGGGATCCATTGTAAAAAAAAGCACAGAAATGGGGACAAATACAAGGACACTGCTGCTCTGTCTGCTGCTGCTACTCACTCTGGTCTCACAAAAGTAAAAATAAAACCTTTTTTTGAGCTTGGGGAGGGTCTTATGATATTATCCTTACTAAATGCTTCTAGATGCAAACGCGGCTAAATGCCGCTAAATGGGCGTTTCTAAATGCCGGTTGCAAGCTTTCAAAAAAAAAGTTCAGAGGATTTTGCCTCAGCATCCCGTGTACATGGAGCCTTAGACGTGCTCCTATTGAAAGTATCTCTACAAAAATAACATTTTTGTTGCAGGGGGTGCCTGAAATCTGACTTCTGGGAAAATTGGTGAACCAATCACACAAGCAGGAAATTATGTTTCTGGGGACGGAGTCAGTACACACTCTGTGTACAGAACAACTCCATGTAGCCATATTGCAATGCATTCTCAGAAAATTACACTGGCTGCAGGTTGAATAACATTCCATCACAATATTAGTGTCGCATTTATATGTGCTATATTATTTTTTCTTTATTTGCTATTTTTTTCCCCATGAAAGTGGAGTTACCCTTTAAGCATTGCTCAGACAACATAGTTACCATATAGTTTGATCACATATTCCAGACACTACAACAGCATGTGTGTAATCTAATTAAAAATACTCAGCTCAACATAACAATGAACATGAGGGACAAGGCTTACTTATATTTGCACTTTTCTGTGCAGATGTTCACATTTACATGTCTTTTGATCCATCAAAGACTTCTCAGTTGAAAAACAAACCCATTAATGAAACAAAAAGGCAAGAGTATGGTAAGCAGGCTGGTGCTTGATCCCCACTTGTAGTATAAAAAACCTGGCTGAAACAAAGGGGCTGATTCAGGATAATACTCAGTATTTTTTTTTTTTTGTAAAAAAAAAAAAAAGAAATGCTAGAGATTCTGGTGCTGGAAGGCTTATAGAATACAAACCACTTATCATAATATTGGCATATTCCATCCATATTGTCCCAGGCTCCTATGGCAAAGCACAATAGAGTTCAAAGGTCAAAATCTTATCCGAAGACTGACAAAAATAATAATGAAAAATTTTGATCTTGGAGCCAGACACAGACACTCTTCAGCGTATGCTCTGTGAACATTTGTAGGCCTTTATCCTATTTAGTAATTCTAAAATTACCATTGCCATTGGGGGAAGTAGAGTTCTCGAATGACCACAATCTGATTAGGGTTTTGTTACTACAATGAGACACTGAACATTAAGCAATCATGTAGACAACTGTTCTCTGCAACATAATTTAATGCAGAATTTAGTTTTTATACATTCAGAATGTTTAATCCCCCTTCCTTCTAAAACAAAATCTTGAAATTATTAGGTGATATATGGCATCTATTTATAAAAAGTCAAAATTAAAATTCTTTCTATAAAATATTGATTTCAGTAGATTGACCTGTTTTTAGTTCTTTTCCAGGGCAATTCCTTTACTTGCTTTCATCATTGTATAATGACGATAGAGATAATCTAGAGAATCTGTAAATAAAAGACAGGGCATTGTTTTCAACTGAAGAGCTGTCAAAGCCAATACATACAACATTTTGGCTATTTGGTTAGCAATGGGAAATTAGCTACAATGCAGTCCAGGAAAGACACGCTCATAGATTTAGCTTCAATGTCCGCCTCTACTAAGTTATCTCAAAAAAACTTTTCATACCTTCCAACTTTCTGGGATGAAAAAGAGGTACATCTTTTAGCATAACATATGTTGGCAAAGGAAACAACACCCCTTCCCCACCCCAAATTAGCCAGACCATAAAGAATTAACATAAAAACGGATTAGTTAAACACACATGTTTTTTTCATCCCTCCAGCTTTTCTACTGGCTTATCAAAATAACAAATGCAATAATTTAGAGATTGGATGAAAGGTTTAGAGTAGTTTATCACTTCATAGTAATGTAGGAGGAATGATGGAGTTGATAAATAATAATTAGGGTAGGGAAGAAAGGAATGAATTAGGGTTTACTAAGGGTTAATAAGTAGCTTAAAGTGGTTGTAAAGGCAGAAGGTTTTTTTTATCTTAATGCATACTATGCATTAAGATAAAAAGCCTTCTGTGTGCAGCAGCCCCTCTCAGCCCCCCTAATACTTACCTGAGCCCCATCCCTATCCAGTGATGTGCACAAGTGCCTGGGCCATCTAGGACTCTCCCTCCTGATTTGCTGAGACACAGCAGCGGCAGGGGGGGGGGGGACCAAACTGTGGCTCCGTGTCTGAATGGACACACAGAGCGGCAGCTCGGCACGGGTGCCCCCATAGCAAACTGCTTGCTGTGGGGGCACTCAACAGGAGGGAGGGGCCAGGAGCAATGGAGAGGGACCCAAGAAGAGGAGGATCTGGGCTGCTCTGTGCAAAACCACTACACAGAGTAGGTAAGTATAACATGTTTGTTATTTTTAAAGAAAAAAAAACAAGACTTTAGTATCACTTTAAATGTTGGTTTTTCTTGCACAGTACAGGACATAGCTGGCAAATTCAATGGCAAGACAGGCTACGCACCCTGCATCATGGAGCCAAAGGCCAGTGTCACTTCTGCCTTCCAGATCTGGTGAGATATAGCCCACAAAGCCACCAAGCTGATTGTCAAAATCTTTTGAGTCATGCATGCACAGTGCACACTACATTCAAACCTATGGAGAATTCATACTCCATTCTCCATCCAGCGGTGGCTTCATGGCCAATATCTCACTGAATTGGGGGCAGGTTAGCATAGCATATGCAGAAGAGGGTTGGAATTGAGATACAGTACAGTGTAACTATAACTCCACCAAACCTTAATTAGTACAAATTTTTTTTGGGAGGGGGCATACATAAGATCAAAAAGAAGGATGAACAACTAAGGTGGGAAAGGGGACAGAGGGATTGATTCAAAATGAGGGACAGTTCCTCCAAATGAATGACAGTTGGGAACTATGGTTTATAGCTAAGCTTTACATGGCTCAAACCAGCTGAACTAGCACATGCTGAAAAGAGTGACCACATATAAAAAAAAAAAAAAAAATAAACAGTCACAGGGGTGAGGACAGTGAAAAATCATGTTTCCTACAGACAAAGTGTAGGCTTTATAAATTATATTGCAGTTATATGCTTCACTGTTGGCCTAATGACTCCAGGCACTCATAACAGAACCGAAACAACATGCTGAAATTTTCAGGGTCTGTCAGAGTTAAGATGAAACAGCAGCCTTCTGAAAGCCCTTGGTCAGCTGCCAGTTACTTGCCCAGGAGCTGCAGACGACAACCAGAAAAGAATTAACAGTCTATAATGAGATGAACACAGTATGCACAAGGCACTTTAAAAGATTGCCTTACACCTGGGAGACACCAACTCTCACATTTGTTGATAAGAGTCCTTACATGTCTTTCCATTCAGACTCTTATAACATCAAGCAAGAAACATGCCAGTTTAACTTCAAAGTGTTCAATTTAAATTAACACAGGAGTCACACACTACTTGCTCAATGCCTCTAATGTTCATCCTTCCATATATCTTGTGTGGCAAACTAACTACTCCCATTCATAGTTGCAAGTACCTAAATCTGATTCCCCAAAAATGCAGCACTGGTTAAAACAGCACACTCTGAGCCCCTGCATCCTTGCACATAAATCATATGATAATGGGCTGCAGTCCCACCAAGAATCCCTTTGAGAAGCCTGAAAAATCTGAATATTATAAAAGACAGACTAAAGATAAATTGTCTTTTTTTTTCTGACTGCATTATTTTCTGCATGGCATTGGCAGCTCAATGACTGATAATACTCACTGTCCCAAGAAATTCTTTAAATCAATAGTAAAACATAAGGACACAATGATGGTGGTGGAAATGTTGAAGATAATATATGGTAGCCACCTCTCTCCATTTTGAGGGGCCTGTCCCCAGAAAATAAACCAACCTAATGATACTGTATCATCGGGAAGGTGCCCCAGGACCCAATGCTGCAATTCATTCTTCTAGCTTTCAGCTTCTGTCTCCGGCCGCCGGCTCACTTCATGTCAGATCTGTAGCACAGAGTCAAAGGAAGTGCTCTGAAATTCCTCCTTGGCTCTGTGCTACAGATCTGACAAGAGGCAGGCCAGTGACTGGAGACAGAGGCCTGCATCTGCATAACTGAGATATAAATTATAAAAAAAAGTGCAGGTCACAGCATTGGGACCCAGGACACTCAAAAGCAGAATAGCAGATGCAAAGCAATGCCAAGGCCCTGTGAGTAGCTAGGGACATGGTCTTGTCATATAGGGTTGGGGGGTTGTATTGGGAGGAGAGTGAAATTCTTGCTTGGGGAACACTGTGTGTGTTACTTACTCTTGATCGCTGTACACTGTGTGTTACTTACTCCTGACCTCTGCATTGTGTGCATTATGCATTATTGACACACAGCGGAGTAGGTCCAGGCTTTATTTAACAATATCCCATTAGGCCAAACCAAGCTTTTGCCACTCTGCATCAATACTCTCCTCACAATGCCCGAAAGTGTCCCAGGTCTTTTACAACCCTAAAATGCCCCTGAGTATTCAACAATCTTGTGCTGCTGGGTAGCCATGTTAAGGCTGGCACCAGTAAGAATAGCAGGCACCACCCCAATATGGCACTACTGGAGCCATGCACAGTGATAGTGTCTCTGACTGGCTTTCCTTTGCACTAAAAAAATATATACAATTATGGGGAGGGGGCTCACAAAAAAGGTTGCGTTGAAAATATGTTTTTCACCTACAAAAGAAACAATGATTAATGAAAAGAAAATATAAGCTGCCAAAGAGTGGGAACCCCTACTAGGTGAGAAATTAAAAACTGTGCCCCATAAAGTCTAATAGTATTCATGAAACACACAAAAAGATTAATTGGTAATCACATTAAATTATAAAACTAATCGCACAATTAATTGCTGCATAATAGGTAAGTATAATTATAAAAAGGAAATGCTGGGTGATGTCTACTGAGACCTAATTAAGAACTTCTAATGGAACACTACACAAGCACCCTCCATAATCTCCAATGTTTATATTTATGACGGAGCGCTGTAAAATTTAGAAGTAAAAAACAAAATGTGCCAAGATGTGACAGCGACACCAACAAGTTGTTTTTAAGTCAGTTTTATAGGTGATGTTTTTCAGCTAGAATGAACTTAAAGAAAGGCCTACTGACCAAAACATCCTCTGTATCTGAAAGAGCAAAAGTCACTTGACAAGAACTCTATGGTGGTGCTATTATCTCGTAAAACCAGTACTGTCACTGAAACTGGCAATTTTTTGCCTAAAATAGGCCCAGGTAATTTTCAAGGGAACTACAGCCAGTATTTAGTTCTCATGGGACCTGTAGAGTCCATCTCAGGCACAACTATTATAATCACTTGCCGACCACCCTATAGCACATTTACTGCTGCATGGTGGTCACGCTGCACAGGATCAGTATATATATGTGATTCTGCACTTCCGGGTATTGGGCTCAAGTGCATGTCGGCGGCGACATGCTCCCACTGTGAATCTACAGAGTGGGAGCTGATCAGCGAGTCCCGCGGGCCCAATGTCTGCCGGCACCCACTGATCATTCTGTACACAGGCAGAATGGCAGTCTGCCTATGTAAACAAGGCAGCTTGCTGTTCTGTCAGCACAGAAGGCATGGATCCTGTGTTCCTGAAAAGCAGGAATACCAATCCGTGCCTTCCACTAGTAAAAGCGCCTCCCCCACTAAACTGAATGAATAAGCGCAGCGTTGCTGTGTGAAACGCGTCTACCTGTACCTGTTTGTCAGTCCTGTGGTGTTTTTCATGTTACAGATTTTACAATAGATTCATCACTATTAGATTGTAAGCTCTTCTGAGCAGGGCCCTCTTAATCCTATTGTATTGTATTGTATTATAACTGTATTGTCTCCCTTTTATATTGTAAAGCGCTGCGTAAACTGTTGGCGCTATATAAATCCTGAATAATAATAATAATAATCACTACCTCGGTGTGCAGCCATCCATTCCTTTTACACACTAAACTGAAACACCAATTAGGCACACAGTTAACCCTTTGATCGCCCCTGATGTTAACCCATTCCCAGCCAGTGTGTAGTACAGGGACAGTGCATATTTTTAGCACTGATCACTGTAATAGTGTCACTGGTTCCCAAAAAAGTGTCAAAAGTGTCAGGTAGGTGTTCGATTTGTCCGCCGCAATATCGCAGTCCCGCTATAAGTCGCTGATCGCCGCCATTACCAGTAAAAAAAAAATTTCAAAAATATATCCCATGTTTGTAGACGCTATAACTTTTGTGCAAACCAATCAATATACACTTATTGGGAATTTTTTTTTACCAAAAATATGTACATACATATTGGTCTAAATTGATGAAGAAATTTTACGTTTTACATTTTTTTTATTGGATATGTTTTAGAGCAGAAAGTAAAAAATATTTTTTTTTTTTTTCAAAATTGTCAGTCGTTTTTTTGTGAAAGCGTGGAAAAATAAAAAAACGCAGAGGTGATCAAATACCACCAAAGGAAAGCTCTATTTGTGGGAAAATGGGCAAAAAATGTATTTGGGTACAGCGTCGTATGACCGCGCAATTGTCAGTAAAGGTAAAGCAGTGACGTATCTCAATAAATAACCTGGTCATTTAGAGTGGTAAATCTTCTGAAGCTGAAGTGGATAAAGTGGATTTGGCTGTCAATACTCATTGACATTTTGCTCAGTGTTGGGCACACCAAAAATTACACAATCAGCATTCAAGGTCCATTAACCCCCTTAGCGGTATTCCCGAGTGAGGCTTGGGGTGAATTCTCAGTACCAAAAGCGGTAACCCAGAGCCACACTCGGGATCACATCGCAGGATCCAGCCAAAAGTTACATACCCTGTCCCCAGGATCCTGCGATGTCTCCCCGCTGTGTGTGCGAGCCGTGTCCTCCACTCCATTCATCACAGTGCTGAGCTCCATTCCCTGCGAGCGTTGCGACGCACAGGTATGGAGCACGGTGCCAAATTCAAAAAGGGAAAAACACACAATACATACAGTACACTGTAATCTTACAGATTACATTACTGCATCAAATTATTTCACATCCCCTTTGTCCCCAATGCTTTGTCCAGTGCCCTGCATGCAGTTTTATATTATAAATACTGTTCTTTCTGCCTGGAAACTGGAGATTGTCCATAGCAACCCAAAAGTGTCCCTTTACATCAAAAGCAGTTTTAGACCAGCTAAAAAACAGCGATAATAAATTAGAATCACTTGCAGAATTGAGCGATAGTGATTGGTGGGGAAATCCGTCATCAAAGACTGAAAGTAATGACGGCGACAATTCTGCAACTGAGCAAATTTCAGTGTTTTTGATTTGATTACATTATTAAATAATTGTTATTATTATTATAATTTGTTATAATTATTTATTGTTATTTATTATATTATAATTAATGATTTTGTGTTTTAAACTTTATCATACCCGGGATGTCTACTAGACTCTTATTTGGACAGATTTAAGTGTGTTATTGCTAAGAATTACCGGCCTACAACATAAAATGCCAAATATTCCATGCAAAACAATGTACCACTTTGAGCATCAAAAATCTGACATAATCATACCGCCAAGGAGGTTAAAGGAGTCTTTCAGTAATTTTACCGTTCTGCCTGAATACATTTCTGTGGCATTACATATGGTGATATATAGTCTCAAGTCACAAATGTTATATAAAGTGGAAGAGAGGCTAGGCTATGGACACTAAGCTTTAAAACACAATGTTAGTGACCTCTGTCTATAGGAACTGTGGAGTAATTTATCCTCAAATAATAAAGCAAAAACACTTTACATTTTTTTCTCTTCCCTTTTCTTCTCAGTAGCTTGTTTTTCACCCCCCCTCCCAGCAGTGATCTGGCAGTCTGCCAGTTGTCTAAACCTTCAATGTAAACCATGGGTGTTCAACCTGTGGCCCTCCAGCTGTTGCAGAATTACAAATCCTATGAGGCGTTACGAGGCTGATAGTTACAAGCATGACCCCCAAAGGCCTGATGGGACTCCAGCGACAGCTGGAGGGCAACGAGTTGAGCACCTGTGATGTAAACACTGAGAAGGTGCACAAGAAGAGTAGGGTAAGCAGAATGCTTCACTTTTGAATGCTAAGAATTAATAAGCCCACAGTAACTGTGGCTACAGAGGGCAGTTATTTTAAAGCTTATCTACTACTTGTCAGAAATATGTAAATCTGTCCTGGTCAAAGTTCTACTTTTAGTGGAATAGATTATTAGGGATTCTACTGCTTGTGTGCAGCCTGGCACTGAATTCTTTTGTGAGAAGGCGGCCTCACAGTGAAGATTAATGTGATGCAAGGACAGGTAAGTATAGATTTAGGGAAATTATTTAAAGGATAACTGTACTAAAAGAGGTACTGTCAAAAACTAGGGACATTCGAGCTAAATGTTTGAATAAAGAATGTTTATTTAAGTTTACCTTCAGTGAAAATCGTGTCAAGATAATCAAGAGATTCACCGTTTAGGCAGCTTATTTATGTGCAAATCTTGAATTTCTTCCCTAAACTTTGAGCTTGGCCCCACCCCTACTGCCTCCTTAAAGTGTTACTAAACCCAGGACCCTGCATTGACTATATCTGGTATCCCGCAGTACACAGAACATGGAAATTAAATTATTTTAGTAAATATAAACTGCTAAATACCCTTTCTCATCAGTGGTATATAGCCTTATATAGTCGTGTGACTTCTATCAGTGTAATGGTTAAAGCTTGTAGGAGGAAATTTCATTCTCCTCCGACTGTCCTATGAGGCTGCATGATTCCTGACTTTCTGTCTGGAAAGTGCTGATTTGCCCAGTGCTGTCCATATGCACCCTCCCAAAAAATAACAAAAAAACTCTCTAGCAATACACACCAAACTGAGCATGTGCAGGGTGCATCCAAGGCTCTGTACTATCAGGAGATGGATTGAGGACTGTGGAAGAAGGGGAGGATCAGAGAAGACATGGTCAAGCAGCCTTTTTACAAAATGCGCAGGATTAACTCCTTAGGTTCCACAGTGAGCGTAACAAGCATGCTTTACTGCATATACAGACTGATTTTACTGTTGTGGGTTTAGTAACACTTTAAGGCTCCCTACTGATATTTTAATGTGTTAAAATTCTCAGGGATCAATGAGAGGCTCACCATAAAGGACCATAAATTCTCCTTTTTATAGAAAACATTTACTGTTTATATATATTCTATACTGTTTTTAATGCACATTTTACTGAATTTATCGTCTGCTTATGCATTTTTTTTATGTATATGCCCAGGTTCACTTTAAAAAAAAATGTGGAAACTCAACCTTGCATTTAACTGTCAGAAGCTCCGACTAAGAGACAAGGTTATTTTAAGATATCTTGCATCACGTACGCCAGAATCGCCCACGCACAGCAGCAAGGATTTGTAAAGAAAATCCAATTAATCTTCTAAAATATTTTAAAAGCAGTTTATTCAGAACACTTTCTAAACTACCTGTTTACAAGAAAATGCAAACACCGAAATGATTATGTCAAGAGACATCTACCAATTATTTAATCATTAATGTGGTCATCAAATTAAACAGCAAGAAAGACCTGAACAGAGATGTGTTTGATGTGTCATAATCATACTTGAAGTTTCAAGAGGATAAGAAATGATTCGCTAATAAGATAGAGGAGGATATGGAGGAGTTAGGTGTAGTTGATAAGGAATTGCAAATGATTCACAGACAAGGCATTCTGCAAATCAGGATTTTGGAAGTCTTTTGATCTGTTGCAGGCTTTCTTTATACTGGCGAGAATAAAAATTCTCTTGTAAAAAAAAAAGTATACAGAGATGATTAATCCTGATTTTGGTCTAATTTACTTGGTTAAACTTTCACAGCTAAAAAAACTGTAATTTATTTCTTTACAGAGACAATTAAAATGGTAAGTCTGTGAAAAACAGTGAAATCCTATTTATACAATTATTTATATATCAATATAATAGGAGGCATGTGTATAGTCTTCTAATTACCCATGGCTTTTATTCATTGTTATATTAGCAGTTGCAGAATTAAGGGGAATATATAGATCTAGAACAAATCCAGGCAACTAAATTAAAATGGGGGGGTCGGAGGAAAAGTTAAAGTGATTGTAAATGATCACCTTGTAAAACAAGCCATTCAGTTTAAAATAAAAATGAAAGGCAAAACATTTTGTATACAGTAGATAAAAAAAAACATTATAAATACCTTTTTCCCTTTTTTATAAGCGATCACATTCCCTCTGTTCTCAGCTGCCTAGGGGCTAGGGGAGAAGAAGCAGTAGCACACTGAACCTCTTAGTGAATGGCTGTGCAGCGGGGGGTGGGGGTTGGCGGGGGGGTGTCAGGACAAGTCTGATCATTGGAGGAGAGCAGGCTGAGTTCCCAGCATAGCTAGAGAACTGACCACGGTGTGCTCTCCTGCTTGGAAAGCAAGGGGACTTGCAGGAACACCAGGGATTTCACATAAAGGAAGCAATACAAAGAGAACAGGATACTTTTCCAGTACATGGAAATACATACAGCAGACACATATTAGGAATATGAGGTGTTGGGGTAAACCAAATGTATTTACCTTAGAGAAGAGGCCCTTAAAGGGGTAGTAAACCGCGGTTGGTTAAAAAAAGAAAACACCTGTAAGGCAATTGCATTACATTTTGAAATACTTACCTTGGAACAAAGGCTTCCAGTGGTGTACTGTCACCGCTGAGATTCCTGACATCTTCCCCCGGTCTTTTTTCCGGGGTTGCACGCTACGGCTATGGGATTAGCAGGAGCCGTGATAACGTCACTCTTACACATGTGCACGGGAGCCCTCGGTTCCGGCATGAAGCTCTGAGGGTCCGGTATGGTATGCTGGACCTTCAGAGTGCATGGGCCGGTGATGTCACCAGCTGCATCCAGGATGAATATCTCCTAAACCAGTGTTTCTCAACTCCAGTCCTCAAGGCGCCCCAACAGGTCATGTTTTCAGGATTTCCCTCAGATGAAACGGCTGTCGTAATTACTAAGGCAGTGAAATTGATCAAATCACCTGTGCAAAATAATGGAAATCCTGAAAACATGACCTGTTAGGGTGCCTTGAGGACTGGAGTTGAGAAACACTGTCCTAAACAGTGCACATTTAGGAGATATTTATTTTACCTACAAGTAAGCCTTATTATAGGCTTATCTGTAGGTAAAAATCACAAAATGGGCTATACTACCGCTTTAAGTGGAGACATGATTGCTATATACAAATGTATCAATGCTGAATGTAAAGCCAGGTACGCACGTACTGAAATTCAGCCAGACCACCTTTTGTCTAATGGTCCTGCTAGAAAACCAGCATTCGATCACTGCCAATGGCTGCAGCGCTGATCTGTGTATTCTGATGAGGAGGAGCCCCCGGTTGACAGAAAACAATAGCACAGCAGGGGGAAGCCCAGCATTCACATCATTTGTGTGGATGCGAGGATTTTGTCAATTTTTTTTTTTGTTCAACAAAACTGTGCAATATGGCTGGCCGTACACTAGTAGAATTCCATTCCAAAATATTCATTTTATTTACGACATTTGATATTCTATTGGTTAGTGGGGTCAAATCTATGCGGATTTTCGAACACAGTGAGCAGGATGGAAAATTTTTCTCAAACAATATTCTGACGGTGAATGTGGTTTGCATTCGGGAAAGTTCATTCATTCCAAAATCAAATATTCAAAGAAAGTATTTTTGAAAGATATTCATCATGTCAATAAATGTACTGATGACATTTTTTGTACAAATGTTCATACAATCATCAAACTGAAAATATACTAGTGAATGGCCAGCTTAACGCTTGTAACAACTTGTTTATTTTCAGGTCCCTGATGAGGGTACGTGGTCACAATGTTAGCATTGAGGAGAGGAATTCTGTGGAGGGTTCTTTGCAGTCAGAGTAACAAAATGTGGAACTCCCTTCTCCAGGTAGTGGGATTAGCTGGGAGTATTGACAAATTAAAAAGATTATTAGGCGTCTTCCTATGATAAACACAGCATTAAGGACTATGCATACCCATAGACAACAAACTTAAAGGCACGCAGACATACAGTAGGTTGGACAAGATACGCCTGTGTCTTTTCCTAACCTTGTTTAGCACGTACTGTAACTATATGTTTAATCATTTCAATTATTTGTTAAATGTACATATAAAACAGACATGCTTAAATTAAATAATATTATTAATGTGTGTTCATGTTTTTTGAGCCTTGTTTACTTGTAAAGTTTTTAATAATATATTGTATGTAGATGAGGCAGCCATATTTTCCCATTACACATTTGTCTTTTTGCTTTTCAGTACCACACAATGATTGAGGTCGGGACTCTGTACAGGCCAGTCAAGTTCCTCCACCCCAAACTCGCTCATCCATGTCTTTATGGACCTTGCTTTGTGCACTGGTGTGCAGTCATGTTGGAACAGGAAGGGGCCATCTTCAAACTGTTCCCACAAAGTTGGAAGCATGATATTGTCCAAAATGTCTTGGTATGCTGACGCCTTAAGAGTTGCCTTCACTGGAACTAAGAGTCCAAGCCCAACCCCTGAAAAGCAACCCCACACCATAATTCCCCCTCCACCAATTGAACAAGTGGGTGTTGAGGAGACAAGTCACCCAGCACACAGTACAGTACAGGCAGGAACCACTGCTCTTTTCGACCAGAAGTCCTGGGATCCCACTAGTTGAAAGCATAATATAAATCCTGTATAATAATATAATACAATAAAAGCTCAACCATGTACAAATATGATAGTTATCTTAAGACTGCGGTAGGGGTCAGTGTGGTGCGTGATTCAGCACAACACACAGATTCATTTTTTGAAGTGTACAAAACATACACTTTTTTCATGGTGCTGTACTGTTGTACAGTACGCTGTGATAAAATGCAGCATGCAGATAAAATGCTTTGCAATATGAACAGGACACATAGAAAAAAATGTTTCCTGTGTGTCCTTGCAGTGACCTAAAATTTAAAAGTTTTTTACGTGCATTTGGGGAATTCTATGTCATCAGGTCTACCCCCAATAATCCATAAAGCTCCCAGGGTTGGCTAGGGGTAAAGAAGCCTGATGACAAAAATCACCCAAAATGCACCAGACATACATAAGTAGTTTACTGACCAGGGAGTGCTGGGGTTTTGATTTCTTTATATATAACACAACCTGTTACATTATTGGCTACATTCTAGGACCACATATGCGACTGTATGCATTTACTTTTGGACCTCTCTAAGGTAAATACTACATTAATAACTGAAAATACCATACTGAAACCATGAGAGGTTGAATCAGTTTGGCTACTATGGGCTACTTTTACTTTTATGCATAAGACCCAAAAGGATTTTCAGGTCACTCAACTGCACCTGGGTCCAGATTTCTGAATAGAGTGGTGTATATAACTTCAGTGCATTTAACACCATATGCTGCCTGTAATCAGCATTGCCCATTGGGTGCTCCAAATCTAATATTAAAGTGTGGTCTTAATCTAAACCCTTTACGTTATCAGTTGTTTTTTTTTATTGAGGTATGCTGTGCAGAACCAGAACATACAGTATCTCACAAAAGTGAGTACACCCCTCACATTTTTGTAAATATTTTATTATAACTTTTCATGTGACAACACTAAAGTAATTACACTTTGCTACAATGTAAAGTAGTGAGTGTACAGTTTGTATAACAGTATAAATTTGCTGTCCCATCAAAATAACTCAACACACAGCCATTAATGTCTAAACCGCTGGCAACAAAAGTGAGTACACCCCTAAGTGAAAATGTCCAAATTGGGCCCAATTAGCCATTTTCCCTCCCCGGTGTCATGTGACTCATTGGTGTTACAAGGTCTCAGGTGTGAACAGGGAGCAGGTGTGTTAAATTTGGTGTTATCGCTCTCACTCTCTCATACTGGCCACTGGAAGTTCAACATGACACCTCATGGCAAAGAACTCATTGAGGATCTGAAAAAAATAATTGTTGCTCTACATAAAGATGGCCTAGGCTACATGAAGATTGCCAAGACCCTGAACTGAAAGTGGTCATGACAATACAGCAGTTTAACAGGACAGGTTCCTCTCAGAACAGGCCACGCCACGGTCGACTAAAGTAGTTGAGTGCACATGCTCAGCGTCATATCAAGAGGTTGTCTTTGGGAAATAGACATGTGAGTATTGCCAGCATTGCTGCAGAAGTTGAAGTGGTGGGGGTCAGCCTGTCAGTGCTCAGACCATACGCTGCACACTGCATCAAATTGGTCTGCATGGCTGTCATCCCAGAAGGAAGCCTCTTCTAAAGATGATGCACAAGAAAGCCCACAAACAGTTTGCTGAAGCCAAGCAGGTTCCAGTAATCCATGTCCTGTGGTCTGATGAGACCAAGATAATCTTATTTGGTTCAGATGGTGTCAAGCGTGTGTCGCGACAACCAGGTGAGGAGTACAAAGACAAAGGTGTCTTGCCTACAATCAAGCACGGTGGTGAGAATGTCATGGTCTGGGTTCTGCATGAGTGCTGCCGGCACTGGGGAGCTACAGTTCATTGAGGGAACCATGAATACCAACATGTACTGTGACATACTGAAGCAGAGCATGATCCCCTCCCTTCGGAGACTGGGCTGCAGGGCAGTATTCCAACATGATAAAAACCTCAAACACATCTCCAAGACGACCACTGCCTTGCTAAAGAAGCTGAGGGTAAAGGTGATGGTGTCATTTCTTCAGTGTTATCACATGAAAAGATATAATAAAGTATTTACAAAAATAAGTGGTGTACTCACTTTTGTGAGATACTGTATATTTCCTTTTGGCTTATAAATCATTGATAAAGTGCCACTGATTTTTTTTTCACTCAATGAGATTTTTCAGAAGGACTCCTACATATTCTGGGTGCCTTGGTGAACCATTTCTAGACAGAAGATTTCTAACCAAATGACAGATCTGACAAAAGAAAACAGTGAGCCTAGGCGCAAATACTTTGCTTCTATATTTGGCAGCAGAACGCTGCATCTTTTCCAGCGTGAAGAACACTGTGCCAGGAGCTCCTCTACTACCGCCAATCTAATCAATGGCATCTGGCCTGCTGCCCATAACTATCCAAGCCACCAGATATTTTGGTCCCATGCCCTAAATTTCAAGCCTCATTAAAATGCTAATTCTAACAGATCCCAGTGGAAGGTTAGGAATTCCTGGAAATAATCCCAATAAAAGAACAAGTGGCAGGACAATCATAGACTGAATTCCATCATCCTGAATCTTCTAAAGGCATGTCATAGTTCTTCCGTTGAGGACAACATGCAAACAACTTTCAGATGGCTTGGCAATGACCAGCATCTGTCATGAGCTGCCAGCTTAGACTTGGATTGAGGTTAGCTGGGAGATGTGCTTATTTTTCATTGTTATCATGTTTTCACTTGGCTTCAGCTGCAGAAACAACCCATTCCTATTACATTCCACGGAATTGTATCAGGATATTGATGTGTCCATATGAGATCAAACATTTAAAACAAATCTAAGAATCACGCATTCTATGACGTACACATTTCCTATATATATGATGAACAGAAAGGCCTACAGTGTGTTCAATGTCAAACATCCAGGAGGGGTTATTTCTAACGACCTTCAAAGCAAATAAGCACAACAATTTACTCCTGTGGCTCAATATAATAACTTCAATCAGGGTCAGACACAATGACAGCTTGGGTATACATATCAAATCAGCCCACATTTATATCTGGGCCTAAGATCTGGTAAAGATTCTGCTGTGCCACTGCTAATCGTCTATGAAAACTTGCTAAGCATGCAAAAACCAGACTGATTACTAATGAACTAGATCATCACCTTTTTAAGAAAACGCTATATCAAACTGCTAGTGCGGGCTTGGATATATGGTTTAAAGGATAAGTTCACCTTTCATAACATATAGGGTATAACATGTAACATGTTATGAAAGGACCGGTCCCTGCCCCCCCCTGATCCCCCGCTCCAACAGCTAGTGGGGATCATCTCCCCCTGCTATCTGTCAAAAACGTGGCTGTGTGGTGCTCCACCCGACCAGCCGCGTCACTAATTCACAGTGTTCTGTGAATGGAAAAACTACAAGTGCAGAATGAGCTCTGTGGTAGTTCATTGATTCATCCTGTCAGAGTGTATCTGCTAGCCCATACAAGGTATGAGCAAGCAGATACACTGACAGATCTGCATGGTATCAGCGATCTGTTGACTGCTGGTGCAAAGCTTCACAGACTCCTGCAACAGCAAAATATAAATGCACATTTTTTAAATTCAATAAAATGTGCATTTATTTTTTTTTTGGAAAAAAGTGAACTTATCCTTTAAGCTTATATTTAGTATAGTGTTGGAAGCACAGAAAATGTAAATCTAAAACCATGTTTTCAATTTGTATAGAGCAGGGAATGAATAAATCCCTGACAAGTTTTCTTTTTTTGCTATGTCCCACTGGGGAGATTACTTCCTGTCTCAAGACACATTACAAAATGGGAGAAGATCTAAGTTCTCACTTTGACAGTAGTAACATGAACAAGTGTTCCATTTGGAAGATTTTTTGCTTTAATCATTTTCAGGTTACAGTTCAAAATTTCATTTTTATTCTTACTTAAAGTATATGTAGAGACTAAATCTATTTTAATATGTTTGGCCTCATGACTCATTGTATACATTTTTCATAGGCAAATCAGTTTTTATGAATCTGTTGAAAAGTTTCTTAGCTGGAGATGCTGCCATCAACTGTGCTTTCTGTTGCAGGTTAACAACTCTAAAGCTGGGTACACACTAACAATTTTTTCTGTGCAACCCAGTGGGTTGCACAAAAAAAACCTGAAAGCTCCAGTCAGAGACACTGTACTAATCATGTGAGGTTATGGCAGCGATTTCCCCAACTGAGCTGTTGTGTTCTGACAAGGGGATGCCCCCCGCCAGAACACTCCGATCAGCGCTCTCTAGCGTTGGCAAGTTTGACCGGCTTTGGACAGACAGACAGACCCCCAAACACACACAGGCAGAATGCCAGCCTTTTTTTTTTTTTTGAACCGGCAAATGTCTCCTGAAATTCTGCCCGTGTGTACGGGGCTTAAAGAGGGGGTCCACCTATCTATCGTTTTTTTTTGAGTTCATTCACAAACTTTTCTTCTCAGCATTACATACTCACATATTGTGTGTAATATGTCCGCCTGTGTCAGATTTCGTCGGAAAGAATAACTTATATTATTCACTGCATCTTCATTGTGGGCATTTGAAGCCCACAAGCATTTATTTCCTGGATGTGGTGAATGCTGTGCTCCCAGATTCACTGCTCGTTCCCGCACATGCTCAATGGCATCCTGGGAAGCCTGAGACTAGCTCCCAGGAGTCTGGGAGAGGCTAGAAACACGCCTACTCCCACGGGAGGAGAACCAGGAAGTGCAAAGAAGAATAGAAAAATAAAAGGTAATTACGGCGATTTAATTTTTTTTAAACGGCATGTCAGCATCTACGCAAGGAAGAGAATACATACAGATATTGTTCAAAATTTGGGTGGAACCCCGCTTTAAACCACTTCTTCAAAACTAGCAGTAGCTTGAAAAAAGCTCATTCAGTTGGCCATTGGGCTGCCTATCAGGTCTGTCCATGCCTCTGTAGACTTGCTAGGCAGCCCAACAGCCAACTCCTTCTGTTGGCTGTCAAGCTCCTTCCACTCACACTACAAGATGACAAAGTTACTGCATTACTGCAATACTGCAAGACAGTGGTTGAGCATTGTCAGCCAGGAAATGCTGTTACTGGCAAGATCTCCTGGTAAGCAACTTTGCAACAAAAACACAAAAAATTGTTTGCTTATAAAAACTTTATACAGTGAGGCAGTATGCCAAACATACTGAACAATAAATTTTTAGTTTACATTTATTTTAGGGTAAACACTCATAGATATTACACTATACTTTCCCTTTTATTCTGAAAGCTCATCCCTTCCTATGATAATCGTACATCACTGCACTTTGTGGTATATTATAGACAGATAGACTGACAAAATCGTGCCTCATAGCAGTATGTGAAATGACAGTATATAAAGAATCTGATACACAGAGGATAAAGATATCATTACAGAGAATATACTCATGAAGCTAGTTGTTATTAAATATGCCCAAATAAAAGTGTCATTGACACAGTCATGTCATTTATTCCACTCACTACTGTATTTTGTAGCTGAGATAATAGATTTACCGTCATTTTTAGACAAATGTCAAGCAGGATTTTCCAGCTCTGCCTATGTTGCTGTCATACAATGTTTTGTCCCTTTCTGTATTTTATCTTTTATATTGTACTGCAGCAGGAGAACAAAGCCAACCACCATAGTGTACACTCAAGTCCAATGTCCATGGGATGGTTTACACTATTGTATTACCGCATACCATACATGTGGTGGTGCTTTGTTGTGTCTTTTATTTGATGCAGCTGTATTGCAACGCACAATGGGCCTTGTGGTTCTGTTTGCTGCAAAAAAAAAAAAATGATGTAACTTTTTTTTTCTTGCATTGATTGTGTTCCAGTCAATTCATTTTACACCACAAGCATGTGCTATGACACAAAATGTCCTGGTCTGAAGGGGCCTCGAAACGGGAAATTCTACCACCTGCAACTGGGACTGACCATACATATAGATGTCCCAGTCCAAGTCATTATAATACACACCAATCTATGATAAGACTGAACTATTCAGCAATGCATCTGTTGCTTAAAGCCCAACTATTTCGTTTTGGATAGAATGGGGTCAGGATACAGCCCCTGCCTATTTTTTATTGCCTATTGTATCCCTATTGAGGAGATTTGCTTTCATATTTTGTGAGGACAGGAAAACATAGATTAATCTCTGCAATGGGGCCAAAAAATACCATTGTACTTAAGTGTAGGCTTGTGCAATACATTTCGTAAGGGATCGAAATTCGACCGAATTTTGCATCTTTCAGGCATTCGGATGTATCCGAATGTCCGAATAAAAAAATAACAAATTTCAATGAATATGAAAGAAAATATAGCAGATATAACAAAAGAAGAACAATTAAAGATTTAATAAAACAAAAGGTCAACTCAAAGTAAATCTTACAGTCCAATCAGCTAATTCATTTTGTGCTGGAGGTTGGATTACTGGCAAAGTGCATTCCTGAGTTAGAAGGGTGTTGTATTGTATTTGAGCAGAGGAGAAGAGATATTGTCATTGTGTGTGTTAAAAGATTCAATAAACAAAAGACTTTAAAACTACGAATCATCATCACGAATAATATATATACATACATAAATATCGAATTTCAATGAATACAAACGAAATTATAGCGCATATAACGAATGAATTCGACATGATTCGAGAAATAACAAATTATCCAAAAACGTATTAACGTAACATAACAAATATAACAGAACAAAATTATGTATTTTACGAATGACAACGAACCAAAACTAAACGAAATTTTCCGTTGTGCACAAGTCTACTTAAGTGAACATTTGCAAAGTTTTTATTTCTGTCTCTTCTTTGCTATTCTGGTGACAACTTCACACACCTTTTTGTATTGGTGTCACAGGGACAAGTAAGGGAAAATTTCCTTAGTGGGGTCACAAGCAGAAATAAGTACCTGATGAAAATGTTTACTCTTCCCTACTCTTATTTACTCTTCCCTACCATAATCTAAAACAAAAAAAAATGGTTGGAGTTAGGTATTAGAATATTTATGCAACTTGGGTGGAATACGACAGAGTTTAATCCCCAAGTACATTTTTATATGTTTCTATGGAGATAGCACTAAGAGGCCAGTGATACCATAATGCTGGCTGACTTTACTGGATAAACCCTCTCTGTACATAAGGAGAATCAACTAGGGGGTGGAGACACCAGCATTATGGCATAACTGGACCCTAGTTGATTCTCCTTATGTATATATTAAAAATGCTTTAAATAAAGTTGTAAGTTGAAAAGGTATGGCAGTGTTGGCTTTTAGCCATGGACACCCTTGACTGAATTCTTTTTTTTTTATGTTACTTTAACAGCTCTGATGTCTTTTTCTCCTATGTAAACTGGAGTTACTAGTCCTGGCCCAGGGATCCTTACTGATTTCATGTAAGTTAAAGCTCTGTTATAGCGATGTGTCCAGCTAAGAGGGCTATTTGTCCTTTTCCGTTTTCTTATGCACTTCATGGAATGTTGCACTACTGGGAAGTGGGGAGAGGGAGGTCTTTTTTTTACATAGCTGGTTACTTTGTTAGTTAGGCTCACCGACCTGGTGAGATTTATTACCAGGTTATATCATGTTCTTACTGTTTGTATTGTAAATTATATTCCAAAAAAAAAGGTGGAGCCCAAAGTCCAGCTCACAGCAGAACTCTGGTTGTCACAGAAGGATCAGGTTTTGGGCATTCCCCTACTGGGGAGCAAAATAAATAAATAGGTAAATAAATAAATAGTGGATCATTCCCCGCCTTACTGCAGCCAATTTTATTTTTTATGTTTTAATTTTGGCTCTACACAAACTAAAATAACATTCTGACCCTTTCCAACTTAAATATATTAAAATAAAAACACGTTGAAAGAATCAAACCCAGTTTTGTTTGTGGCGAGTAATACAACGTACTATTAATTGAAAGAGCAGCTGTTGGGTTTTGTATTTATTAGCTGGTTCACATATTTACCATATATAACTTACAAATGATAATAAACATGGTGGAGTTTTGCCAAGGGAATACAAAAATGTATCTAAGAAAAAAGTAACCTAAGCAATTTGAGTTGTGCAGTGATTCAGTGAGATGGTTTGCAGTACATC
This sequence comes from Lithobates clamitans, assembly GCA_037952925.1. Taxonomy (NCBI): domain Eukaryota; kingdom Metazoa; phylum Chordata; class Amphibia; order Anura; family Ranidae; genus Lithobates; species Lithobates clamitans. The sequence goes on along the minus strand of JBBGZY010000757.1, from coordinate 7,793,097 downwards.
AGAAGGAATAGACTTGTGCTGTTGAACCTCTTCAATACTGTATTAGAAGATTATTATTATCTTCTTTTAGTCATTGGGGGAGGAGCTCTGACATGAAGTGGCTCACGCTGGACGCCAAGACCTCGTCTCCACCCGAATTCTCCAGCCAACGCCAGAGAGGAGAGTGAGCCGCACGAGAGGGCTTTGACCCAGAGGGATGAATAGAAGAAGTGGCTCTCACGCATGTCTCCTGGCACCCTGACACCTATAGCCGATTCAGTGCGGATGCCTGCCGCTCTGCCTCCCACCCCCTCGAGTCTCTCCCTGTGCTTGAAAGCTCCATCCCGTGATGTTATACTGTGCTGACAGCCGCTGAAGGACCTGTGATCTACCCCGGTGCTGTGTGCTGACACGCGCCCCCCTCCCTCGCTGATTGATCTGACGAGGACCCCAAAGCAGAGACCCTGAGGCTGCGGGCTGGGTTGGGAACAGGATTGGATCCCCCCACACAGACTGCCGGGGACGCAGGGGGTTGTCCCTCCCTCTGGAGAGAGAAATCTACTGGGATGCGGTAGGAACTTATAACTATTTAAAAAAAAAAAAAGCCGAGCTGAAATAGATCCCTATACAGACTGCCGCAGATGCCGAGGGGCTGCCCTCCCTGCCTGAGAGGAGAGAGATTCTTGGGGACACGGTAGGACCCAATAATTAACACGCAAGTGATTTATGTGCCTGATCTGGTTAAATGGAACTATACTCAATGAACTATACTTAGAGCTGTAAAGTACTTCTGTATTTAGTGGCTCCTAAAAAGCAGTTAACCACTGAAAATCCCTGTCAAAATCGCTGTCAATCGCAGAGGAATGTTGATAATTGGAGTAAATTCCTGAGAACTGTTGGAAAACTGTTGCTATTTGCCTTTAAACCTGGAGAAGTATTGCTGTGACCGCTTCGATGTATGATGACACCTGCAATTATTCATTTATGAATTTCGGTATTTGCAATTAATCTGCTGTAACTCTCTGATGACTGTCGGTGCTCGTTGATAATCAATGAAAGTTGAACCGACACTATAGGCTGGCGAATATCTGTATTTGGGGATAGCGGCGCCATCAGCTGATAATCTCCTCTGCCTGCTGATATCTTTTAAAGGGCGAGCGCGGGTGGCTGATGGTGGCTCTTGTTGGCTGAAGGCTACTGTTATTTACTGAAAATCCACACTGTTTGCTGATAACTGCCCCTATTTGCTGATAAATCTCTGCTGTATGCTGACAACCATTGTTGCTGGCTGACAACTGCTGTTACTTGCTAACACCTGCTGCTACTTGCTGACAACTGTTACCTGTCGATAACTGTTGCTACCTGTTGACAACCGCTGCCACTTGCTGACAACCGCTGTTACTTGCTGATAAATGCGGCTATTTGCTGACAACGGGGGCTACTTGCTAACAACTGGGGCAAGTTGCTGACAACTACTGCTACTTACTGACAACTGCTGCCATTAGCTGACAACTACTGTTACTTGCGGAAAAATGCTGCTATCGATGATCTCCTCTATCTGCGGGTGACTGTCGCCCTCAGTGGATAAACGCTGCTATTGGTTGATGACTCTTGTTACTTGCTGATAACCGCTGATAGCTGTCGCTACTGGTGGATAATTCCCAAAACCTGATAAAGTGGGCCAAGTCTCTTAGCAAAAAGCAAACATGAGAGAAAGGTCAGATAAAGCGAGGAAAGGGGCGCCGCCAGCTGTGGGCCCTGGGGGTATTCAGCGATATATGTCAGCAGAGAAAAGTATAACAGAAAATGGGCAGGGCAGCCCCAGGCAGGCAGCGGCTGTACGTACGGGGGCAGGTAAGCTAAAAACGACAGAGGAGGACATCAAAGTATGAAAGAGTAATGATACATCTGTCATGAGGCCAAGGAATGCAGATCAGAAGAAGAAAGGAGGTGTGGATATAGAGATAGAGGAGAATGTAAGGTCAGCGGAGGTGCCAGCAAGCTTACCCCAACTCAAAGAGATGCTGACTGAAATGCTGGCTAAGGATGAAACATCCCTGAAAACAGATATTGCGGCAGTTAGAGAGGACATCGGGCAGGTCCTGGGATAATTAGCAGAAGTGGAGTAGAGAATGGATAAATACGATCAAAAGCTGGAGGAAATAAATGAACAGATGAAGCTCATGCAGAAAACGAATAGATCCCTATTATATAAAATGGAGAACCAAGAAAACCGAAGCCGAAGAAAAAAACCTATGGAAAAGAGGTCTATCAGAGAAATATAAGAAGGATGAATTAACAAAGGTGATGCAGGAACTGTTTAACCCCATAATTGGGAAAGATGCAGCAGAAACATTGCAAATGGACAGAGTGCACAGGATCACAAGGTATCAAATTCAAGCGGACGAGAATCAGAGAGATGTAATAGTCAGGTTTCACTATGCTGAAGAGAAATCTAAAAATATGGAAGGCATACGGAAGTCCGCAGGAATTTCATATGAAGGAATTGAATTGCAAATGTTTTCAGATCTATCAGCTGAGACTCTGGCAAGAAGAAGACTTCTTAAACCTCTAACAGAACAAATGCGGTCAATGGACGAATCATATCAGTGGGGATTCCCAGCGTGTCTGAAAGGAAAAAAAGACGGTCGAAGTGCAGTATTAAGATTCCCTGAAGATCTTCAGGATTTCTGCAGCAAATTGGACCTCTCGCCCCCTCTTTACCGGGCTGGGAGGAGAACAGTGGGACAATAGTTCCAAATAACATGCAATGGACTCGTAGCGAGGGACAGGGGAGGAGGGGGAGGTAGAGCAGGGACTATATAATAATGTAGTTACTCTGAGTCCAAGAATAAGAAATAGAAGGGCATAATTAGATTTAAAAAAAAAATGGGTGGAGGGATGGGGGGCTAGCAGAGGGGCTGGTGATGTAGGAGTAACCTCCCCCAAAGAGGCATGGGAACCGAACGACATCTAGATAGATGCCATCGGGCCCATGCACAGAACAAATATAGAATTTGTTCATCCTCCAGTAGGGAGGAGGACTTCGGAGAGAGGGTGGGGGGAGTGGGAGGGGGGCGGGATGGTTTTGTGGGGGGGGTTGTTTTTTTTTTTTCTTTCCAATCCTCTCCCTTGTTCCTCAGACTTGCTGCAGTCTGCCAGGTGCTCCTTATGACAAACTATGGCCACAATAAATGTAATCACTTATAATGTAAGAGGGGTAAATACCCCAAGTAAAAGGTATAAAATAAATAAAGATTTGTTTTTCCTTGGGGCGAACATGGTCTGTCTTCAGGAGACGCACATCGCTCATGCTTCTGGCTGTAGACTGGCTTCACATTTGTTTCCTAAGTGGTTCTATCGTGATTCAACATCTAGCGACTTAAGGGGTGTGGCCATAGGTTTTGACAAGACTATGGTATTTACAGTAAAGGGGCAGCTGGCAGACCCTGAGGGGAGATTTCTCTTCATAAAAGGGAGATTGTTTAACATGGAATGTACATTAGCAAATATATACTCCCCAAATAAGGAACCAGATTTATTTTTAAAGAAAGCCCTAAAAAACTTGAAGTATTTAAAGAAGGTAAACTCATAATGGTAGGAGACCTAAACTTGAGCATAGACCCGCAGGGGGTCCATTTCGCTATACAGCTAAAAGACAGAAGGGCGTAAAAAAATTATTAAGCGAACAACAGCTGGTAGATACAGGGAGGATCAGGCACTCAGGGAGGAGGGATTATACTTTCTATTCCCCAGTCCATGGGTCGTCTTCAAGGATCGATTATATTTTTATAGAACATCAATTACTACCATCTCTCAAAAGTGTAGAGATTAAAGCAGTTACCTTATTTGACCATGTCCCAGTAGTGATTAAGCTAGAAATATTAAGTTTCTTTGACGGGTAGGAATTGGAGACTGAACATCTCTCTTATCAGGATCCGGCGATAATCAAGAAGATTATGCAAGAACTTGAAAATTTCTTTGCTGTAAATGATACACCAGAAATCCCCCGGCCAGTCTTGTGGGAAGCACACAAGTCTGTCATAAGGGGGATACTGATAGGGGTAGGCGCAGGGAAAAAGAAGGAAAGGGGAGAGAAACTTTGTACCCTATATAGAGAGATACAGGAACTAGAACAAATGACAAGACCCCAAGGTATCCCGAAGAGACAGGAATTAGTAGCAAAAAGGGCGTAATTAGTGGACCTGCTAGAACTGGAGAAAAAGCGTGCCTTTCATATAGTAAACAAGGAGAGGTATCAATGGGGAAATACATCAGGGAAATGGCTGGCCAGAGTTTCAGGGGGAAAAAAAATTGTTCCTTTATTCCTAAAATTAGGAACGACCAGGGAGAGATGGTGCATTCGTCCCCTGAAATAGCGTAGGTATTCCATGAATACTATAGCTCAGTACATAATGTAAATCAGAGAGAGGCATGTAGAGAGGGAGAAATCTATGAGTACCTGAGGGACCAAGACCTTCCCATGTTGCCTAAGGAGGATCTCTAGCATCTTGAAGCTCTAATTACTCAAGAAGAAGTAAGAAGAGCAATAAAAAGTATGGCCCTGGGAAAGAGTCCAGGACCTGACGGTTACTCTATTTTATATTTTAAGAGATTTGCAAAAGTTTTTGATCCCTATATTATGCGAATATCTGAACGCCATAGCAGAAGGAGAGACAATGCGTGAGGAATCATTATTGGCCTATATAACTCTCATTTTAAAAGAAGGGAAGGATCCAACAGTCCCAGTGAGCTATCGCCTAATATCCCTGTTAAACACAGATATAAAGATTTTTGCTAAAGTAATAGCAGGAAGATTAAAGCCCCTACTACCAAGCTGAGTAAATAGCGATCAGGTAGGGTTCGTGCCAGGGAGAGAGGGAAAGGATAATGGCCTTTAGTCATTGTGTCTGATCCATGATCCATCCAAAACCCCAGTCGCATTCCTGTTGATTGATGCCGAAAAGGCCTTCGACAGGGTGGACTTTGGCTTTGTGTATGGAACATTAAAACATCTGGATATTTGAGTGAGGATAATGAAATGGATATCTGCCTTCTATCACCACCCAACGGCTAAAATTTGAATAAATGGGAACCTATCCCCCACCTTGGACCTATTTAGTGGAACAATGCAGGGGTGCCCTCTTTCACCAAAGCTGTTTGTAGTAGCAATGGAACCCTTGTTAGCGGCTGTCCATAAAAATCCAGATATTGGAAGGGTAAGAGTAGGGGAAAGGGAGTTTAAGGTAGCGGCATATTCCGATGACCTCCTTTTCTATGACTCTAACCCTAGAATAACAATCTCAATTATATTAGACGAGTTAATTAGATATGGAAAACTGACCAATTTTAAAATAAATATGTCTAAATCTGAGATTCTAAATAATACTATTCCTAGGGAGGAGCAGCGATCCAACCTAAGTTCCCCTTTGAATGGTGTAAGGAGGGAGTGGGGTACTTGGGAATAAAGTTGACTGCATCCCTGGGGGCTATGTATAAGGCAAATTATATACCAGTGCTTAATAAGATCAATGAACATTTGGAGAATCTGAGACATAAGCCTCTTTCATGGATAGGAAGAATTAATGCTTTAAAAATTAATATTTTACCAAGGATGGTCTACATTTTCCAAATGATTCCAATTACAGTACCCCAGGACTACTTTAAGAAATTAAGATCAATGATATTAAAATATATCTGGGCACATAAACGTCCAAGAATTGCATATGCAACACTGACAAAAGCCAAAAGGTCAGGAGGATTAGCAGCTCTGGATTTTGAAAAATACTATCAGGCGATTTGCGTTTCCAGGATGGCAGAATGGATTCATAATAAGGAGGGGAGAAGCTGGGTAGATATGGAGATATCACAAAGTAAGACAGATCTGGGAAAGATGGTCTGGATACCACAACAGCACAAGGATTTAGCTATTAGCACAAACCCACTAACTAGAAATACTTTTAAGATTTGGAATGGCTTAGGGAGACACTGGGATTGTAACTCATCACTATTATCTATATTGGGCACAAAATATTTTAAGCCAGGGAAAGAGGAACCTGTATACTTCACTAGATGGGCAAAAAAAGAGGAAATACAATTACAAGATGTAAGGAATGAGGAAATTACACAAAAATGGGGAAACAAGCCCCTGGATAAATGGAGGTATACACAACTACAGCATTTTGCACAATCACTGCCACAACCGTTACAGGGGAAAGGACACATGAGGTTAATAGAGAAACTTCTCTGCTTTCCCCTTAGCCTAAATCAAAGCATATCAAAAATGTATAGAATCCTAATTAAGGAAACGGAACCTGAATTCCCTTCATATTTGGGAAAATGGGAAGAGGAGATAGGCCCGCTTAGAGATGAGGAACATAGAAGGAAAATTTTGAGAATAGCTTGTGTAAGGAGATTCCATAATACATTTCATTATTGATTGATTGTTGATTTCACCCTGTTCATGAGATATGTTCAGGGTTTGCTTATTTGCTTAATAATTAGAAAAATATCTTGGTATATTTTAGTGAATGTGACAGACTGTCTTATGACAAGTATTACTTACTGAATTATCTCATTGCAATATCACCCTGTCTGTCTATTCCTGTCTTATGTCTTCATCTGAGGAAACATCTGTCTGTGGTTTTTATCTCTGTACACTGTTGCTGGGTATGAGAGGGCCAACAACAGCTAGAATTAGTTTTTTTAGGAAGTTGTGGTTGGACATCTCATGGTCCGGCAGACGGTGACAGAAAATAAGGAATCTTTTGACCTATTAACTTGAACTATAGGGGTTAACATTTAAGATCACAAGATGAAGGCATTATTAATATATGGAAAATCACAAGATTAAGAAATTACTAAATATGCTAATATGTATTATTTTGATTGGCCCCCAATTGGGGCAGAGTCTTGTAAAAACAGCATAAAACAGCGAATCCTGGAATAAACTATTGTAATCATTCAGCATACCTAATGTGTGTATGTGTAATTGATTAACCGCCGGCGAGGACCTCCACTGAGCCATCTCCAAGAGCCTAGGCCACAAGGAGAAGACGGGCGCCTAACAGTTTTGGTACCAGGAAGTGGTGGGGTGTTTTGAACAGGTAAGTCATTTTACTCCTTTTTACCTATTTTTTGGTAACTGGTGTTGATGCTTGCCTTGTTCAAATAACCTTGTATGTCCACCCACTTACATAACTGTGCCTTCGCAACGGACTAAGGCTGGTCCCTTGGAGGGTTAAAGAAGGGCTCGCAGGTTTTTTGGTTTTTTGTTTTTTTTATATAGTCTGACTAGGTTGGTCTGACTGTGTTGAGTAGATATATGTGTGTTTAAAACTCGGGAAGTATAGAATACGCCCGTAGTATAAGGAGTGGCTGAGTGGACGCCCAATTTTTGGGGAAAATATTGAAAAGTGCACTTATTATAACATGTTCATATAATGTAACTTTATTTTGCCACTGTATATATAAGATTTTGCTTGTTTTCTTTTAGGTACCACCGTAAGTATTTAGAGTGTATAGAGTATTAGAGAATTAGAGATAAGTGTATGATATATATGTGTATGACAACTGAATGTAAAGTACTGTATTGATTTAGAGGATTTTTTTGTTAAAGTATTACACATATATGTACTAAATGAACCACATAGGGCAAGAGCCTGACTGTAGTGAGATAGCGCCCACCTGCCCACATTGCACCTTTGGTTTACTGTTCCTTAGTGTTGACAGGACGTGGATCCTGCTTACCACTAGACCAACCGGATTTTCATACCGACTTGGTGCAAGGGGGGTTTTTCCTGCCACAAGAAGGGGTACTCTATACCGAGTACTAAGAGTTAACCTTCATAGCTATTTCAGCCCCACTGCCATAAGAGACCAAGGGACTTACTCCCAAGTCAGGGAACAGATTATAGCACAAACAGGTTGCTTTCATCTCTGTCCCTGTACTAGACACACACTACCAAGGTTATTAGATGGGGAATTCTGTGGCAACCCAGACCATGGCCAACCCATCCCCCTATGAGTATGTTAAAAACACACTGCCGGGGTCACAGGTAGAACCGTTTTGGACACAGGTCAGAGAGAGGTGCCAACAATTGGGGATACATGACCCAGGGCCAGTGGGACCCTGTTCTGAAGACGAGTGGAAGGAAGTGAGCAAGGTGTGTCAGGTACACAAGCACTCCTACCCACCTGGGAAATGGGAAGACACCCAGTATATGAAAAATTGTTACAAAATATGGAGTAAATGCCTAGCCAAATATAAAACAGAGTATGTAACTAAAGCCCCCACACCAAAACCTGTAAATTCACCCGCCCTATCACAGCAACCCGAAGCACCCCCCCCTTATGTGATGGTTAAACAGGAGGATGGAACATTGGGTCCATGTCTTCAGCTGTATCCATCTTTGGATCCAGCAGTATTGGCTACCATGGTATATGGGGCAGCTGATCAGGCACAAGTCACACGATGGGAAAACGAAAGTAGAAACAGGGAAGAGGAAGTCCGGGCAGAAGGTATACGTAGGAGGGAAGAAGAGAGGATTAGGAGGTTGGATCCGAAGGAAAGGGAATTAGAAGAGAAGTTAAAAGAGCTCAAGAAAAGGGAGGAAGAGCTAGAACATTACAAAAGAGAGCTAGATAAGAGGGATGGTGAGATGAGAAAGTATTCTGCGATAACAAAGGAAGAAAGGGATGGAATGTCCCTGGAAAAGGGAGAAGAGGAAGGAGTCAGGAAGTTAAGCCCCAGGGAAAAGGAATGGGAGGAGAAACAGAAAGAATTTAATAAAAGACAGCAGGAAGAGGAAGAAAGGATACAGAGGAAAAGGGAAGGTTTAGAGGCGTACGAGAAGAAACTAGAGAAAAAGGCAAGAAGGATTAAGGAAGCTGAGGAAAAGATAATTTGACAGCCATCCACCACACTCAGAAGCCAGAAACCCCCACAGGAGGAAAGGGAGCAGGGTGAATCCTCTACTGAGGAAAGAGAAATGGAAGTGGAACAGGAAACTCTAGGTGCCACCTTTAAAGCACCACTTATGCATATAGGGGAGACGGTAGTCCATATTCCCCTACCCCTAGGCACACTGTCAAAAATAAAGGAGTTATGCCCCAGCCCAAAGAAAAGCCCTAGGGAGGCTGGAGCTTTCCTTGCAAAATACAGTGCAGGGACAAGCCTGGATAAAGAAGATATAGCAGGGATTCTTAGTATAGTTGACCCTGACAGCCCAGAAGGGCATCCCGTAGATGCCTTATGGACAGCCCACATAGAAGAAAATAAAGATTGGGTGTCTTTTTGGAAAGGTATGGGGAATCATTGGTCTGCTATATACAAGGGTTCATCTGCACTTCAGGAACTTGTCCTAGCAAAACAGGGACCGAAGGAAAAGTTCTATGAATTTTGTACCCGGGTATATGGTCTGTGGAAAGCAGTAGATAACGCCAACCCCCAATTGTTCACCACCACCATTATGGCTGGTGGCGATACGAAGGTGACACAGTTGCTTAAATTCACTAATCCAAAGTGGGCAGAACAACCCCCATATGAATTTATGAAAGATGCTAGGTCACGAGAAACATCAGGGGTATTTGAGCAGAAGGGTGGCATTTTTCCCTCCCTGACACCAACCCAGACTCTGCCAACTGGTGGGACCCCGCCCACCCACATAATGACAATGCAACCTTATCCACCAATGCAATCTTATCCCCCAGACCAGGGTTACCCACCAGACCAGGGGTGCTTTAACTGTGGGGAACTGGGGCACTGGAAGTCCCAATGTCCCTACAGAATTAGAACAAACGCCCAGAGAGGAAGAGGTAGGAATCTTAACACCAACCCCCGTCGCCTTCAGGATATCAGGTATCCTCACCCACCACAACCCCAATCACCCCCACCACAACCCCAATACCAGCCTCAGCCTAACAGACCACCCCCACGCATCCCGATGCAGTGGCCATCCGCTCGGCGGACACCACAATAGGGATGCCAAGAGTATGTCCCGTCCCTCAGCCTTGTGTGTTACAATCCATCGTGGAAAAGTCTTCCGCAGGTACTATTGCGGGTAGACAATCACCTGATATGTCTACTTTTGGATTCAGGGGCTACATTCAGTAGTCTGAATGATGCCATATATGACACACCGCACTGCACTGAGGGAAACTCTATTGGTATAAATGGGACATCAGTTACCCACCCCATCACTCCACCATTGCCCGTGGCCACTCCAGAAGGGCAGGAACTGTGCACTCAGAGTTTTGCTGTCCTTGTGGATTGCCCAGTATCTTTAATGGGGAGGGACCTACTCTCAAAACTGAATATCACCATTAAATTTGACAGAGGGGGCTCCCTCACTGCCAGCTCACCGTTCTGCTCCAAAGAGACACACTTTCAGGGGACTCTTTGCATCATTGCCACCCACTCTAGAAACACATGCTATATGGGCAGATAACAAAGGGAGTGTGGGTTTTATTAACTGTACACCTTACACACCACAAATGCGTCCAGACGCTGTAGTACAATATCACAAGCAATACCCCCTGCCACTTGAAAAAATTGAAGGCATCACACCATTAATCAATGATTACATAGCAAAAGGGATTCTGAAACACATTATAAGCCCCTGGAATACACCAATCTACCCTGTGAAAAAGGCAAATGGGGAATGGAGGCTTGTACAGGACCTAAGGGCCGTGAACAAGCAGGTTATACCTCTGCCACCTTTGGTAGCAGATATTTCTTTCATCTTTTTGAAAATACCTGCTGATTCCCTTTGCTACACAGTAGTAGACCTGGCGAACGCGTTCTTTAGCATCCCGATCGATGATGGGGTATTGCCCATGTTTTCATTCTCATGGGGGAGGGAAAAACAGTTGACCTGGTCAAGATTACCGCAGGGGTATGTGGACAGTCCCGCAGCCTTCTCCATGGTCCTTAATGAGACAATTAAGTCATGGACTGCTGAGCGCGGGTCGGTGCTAATACAGTATGTGGACGACTTGCTCCTGTGCAGTCGATCTGCTGAAGATTGTGCGGTCGATTCCACATCTCTGTTACATCACCTGGCCAGGTCTGGCCACCTAGCATCGCGGAAGAAGATACAATGGTGTCAAAGTCAGGTAGAATACCTGGGATGCATTCTGAAGGAGGGAACCAGGCTGGTATCCCCCAAACGTGCCGCAGCCCTGCAGGCTCCCAGTCCTCCAAGAGACAAAGCAACTTTGCTCTCATTCTTGGGCGCAATCGTATATTGCCGCCAATGGATCCCAGATTGTTCATATTATGATGGCATTCTGAGGGAGGCTACCTTGTCCACCGCCCCAAAGACAGTAGATTGGACAACAGAAAGGCTCTGTGCTTTTCAGGCCTTGTTACAAAGTCTGACTCAGGCCCCCGCCCTGGGATTGGTAGAATATGGCAAACCCTTTCAATTATACTGTGTGGTATTGGGAAATTCTTTTGCTGCGGTTTTGACACAGCAACATGGAACCGGGTACCGACCAGTCTCCTATCTCTCAAAAAAGTTGCCTACCCAAGTACAGGGGATGCCATCTTGTCTACAAAACCTTGCTGCTTGTGCTATGGCAGTTCAGGAGGCTAACAAATCAGTATTAGGCCATGAACTGACTCTCTACACTACTCATTCAGTAACTCACCTTCTGCAGAACATGAACACACAGCATATGACAGCACAAAGGCTTAGTGGGTATGAGATCACACTTCTGAATACTGATAACCTCACCCTCAAACACGCACCACCAAGTAATCCCACTGTCCGTCTTTTACATTCTTTGCTCAAGCTGCCACGAGACCCTGATCAGAAGCACAATTGTGTTGAACAGGTTGCAGCAATAACCAGCCCTCGCCCAGATCTCACTGACATTCCCCTACCAGGAGTACAGGACGTCTTCATAGACGGCAGTTGTTCTCGCCCCTCTGATGCAACATTCCTGACAGGGTATGCCATTGTCCAACTACCTGATGTGGTGTTGGAAGCAAAAGCCTTACCACCCTCCTCGGCACAGGTAGCAGAATTGGAGGCACTTACACGAGCTTGCATACTTTTCTCTGATGAGGAGGTAAACATCTACACAGATAGTAGGTACGCTTTTGGTGTCTCGCACGACTATGGCGTAATCTGGGCGAATAGAGGATTTAAAACCACTGACAACAAGCCAATCGCTAACTCTACGCAAATTAAAGCACTCCTGCAAGCGATTCTTCTCCCAAAGAGGATAGCGGTCGTCAAGGTAAAGGCACATACATCGGATAACAGCAGAGTTTCCAAAGGAAACGCTCTGGCAGACAGAGAAGCAAAAAAAGCCGCTGCCCTATACATTGGTCAGCCAGCCCCCACAACAATGTTCTTCAAAGAACATTTTACATCACCCAACTTTAAAACCGTTGTGGCACAAATACAGGGATTAGCTACAGAGGAGGATGTTTCTTTTTGGGTTAAGGATGGCTTGACCAAGAACCAAGAAGGTCTTTGGTCAAAAGAGGGGAAGATATTGGGCATACCAGAATCAAGCAGTGTTCTCATACTTTCCTATCTCCATGGTCCAGGACATATAGGTACCACCGCCCTAACAAACATATACACAAAGTCTTTCTGCACAAACAACTTAAGTAAACAGGCAAAACTCCTCACCAGCAGTTGTCTGACCTGTGCACAAAACAATGTCCAAGGGAAAAATCATGGATTACATGGCCACCTGCCCTCACCCCTGGGTCCCCTAACAGATTTGCAAATAGACTTCACACACATGCCCAAACAAAAAGGCAATTTGAAATGCCTTTGCGTGATCGTATGCAAATGGTCAGGTTGGGTTGAAGGTATTCCGTGTACAGGTGAGACTGCTAAAATTGCTGCCAAATGCCTACTGAACCATTGGGTTTGTAGGTTCGGAATACCAACGGCCATATGGTCGGACAGAGGGCCTGCCTTCAGCTCCTCTGTTACACAGATTTTAGCTAAGTTACTAGGCTTACAGTGGAAACTGCACATCCCTTACCACCCACAAAGTGCAGGAGTAGTGGAAAGAATGAATAGGAACATTAAGGACAAGTTAAAAAAGGCTACGGGGGGCACCATGAAAGGATGGTTGGATTACCTTCCTTCTGTCCTATTCCAGATCAGGACAACACCACATGCTAGAACAAAACTCTCGCCCTTTGAGATTTTGATGGGAGTTCCTGCAAACATAGAGCTGCCCCTCTTAGATCAAAACACTGACATTAACATCTATTCTCAACAGGAAATGTACGTGAAAAATCTGGTAAGTATGCTACAGGATATGAACGAACAAGTCTCTGTCACCTTTTCTCCTCTTTCAACAGAACCTACTCATCCCTTCATCCCAGGAGACAAAGTACTGGTGAAACAACTGGCACACAAAAAGAAGGTTGGACCCATTTTCTCTGGACCTTGGAAAATAGAGAAGGTTTCCAGAACTGCTGTACTGACCGATCTAGGAAACACCTGGATCCACGCCAGCCGGTTAAAGAAGTGTCCACAGCAACCCCAGACCCCTGACCCTCCACCAGCATCCCAAGACTTCTCTCTTCAGGAACAGCGACCAGATTTGGAGGACATTCAAGAAGGCATAAAACAAATCTCTCTGGACGACGAGACGAATCCCCCACCAACAAGAAGAAACGAGTAACAGAACTTTGCACACAGTACCTGACAAAATGATTTCTACCTTTGTGTCAGGAAAAACATTATGCCTCTGGACATGTCTGATTCTGATAGTATTCCTACCTACTTGGTTAATAGCGAATTGTGTGTACCATCCAGAAGGTTTAGGGCTACTAAAAGGGATATGTGGAAATGCCCAGACAGCCAAAGCACCTAGTATAAAATATAAAAGAAGTATGTCCCCCACTGAACCCCCTTCAGGTTTCACTGACAAGATGTTGTTGTTGAAGTTTAAGTACAGTTATGCACAGAAGTCTGGTTTTGAGAAATGTTGGATATGTAGCAAACTCCACCCCAGTACAGCCAGAATCCCATTGATGGCCATTCCCTTAAACATCACTCCTTTTTTGAATGGAACACCCCCCATAGTTCTTGCCAATGTCATAAGGAAAAGTCCCAATAAGCCCCTCAGTTTTCAAATTGTGGGCAGGAGCCACGCTCCAGATTGGTGTTTCATACTGGGAAACATTTCCAAGGGAGCTGAGGTGTGCAAACGGTCAAAACTTAATGTCTCCATGGCTTCCCTTACCGATAACTCACTTTTTCGCACCTCAGACCCTGTGATAAATGCTACCATCTATGACCTTTTTAATTCTAGTTCCCACTCCACGGTCGCACAGTTATTAGCTCTGCTGATGGCATCAGGTCATTCAAAGGGTGCAAGGACCGTTGTTAGTCAACGACCCTTGGCATTAGGTAACACAACCTACATCTGTTGTGGCAAGCTTTGTTACCCATGGATTCCTGAAGAACCTCAGGGGTGGTGTTACCTTGCTAAAATAGTTCCTGTAATGGGAGTAGTTGGGGATAATGGGCAAGGACACCTACTTAAAGCTAGCACCCACCCAAGATACCCTCTAAAACATCTTGGAAAGAGAGAAATGTTCCTAGAAAAAGATATGACCTGGGCTTGGTTCCCTTCCTGGACAGGTTGGGGAATAGATTTGATGAAGAAACTAAATAACTACACCTCAATCATTGATGAGATCTTGGAGAAGGACTCTGATGACATCTCAAAATTAAACCTAGAAACCAGAGCAATTAGAAAACAATTGGAGTTACATGACCTGGCTATAGAAAGCATGAGTGCAGCCCTCACTGGCCTCTGTGAAATTACTGAGGACTATGAATGCTGCACTTGGATACACAACACGAGTATCGAGATCCCTGATTACTATGACATTATTACACAACACAGAAAAGAGGTAAACAAGCTACAACAGGATGCAAGGGATATTGGGAAAACATGGGACCCTTTCTCTACCGGTTTCAGTTTGGGAGGTCTCACTTCATGGTTTAAGAACACTGCAATGACAATTTTTACCATACTGCTTTTCATATTGTTCTTGTATGCATGCTTCATGTTACTTAAATGCCTCTACAAAAAGGGTAGCGAAGCACATTCCGAAACCATGAAGCTGACTTCCATTACCAGAGATCCCACGGTATGGTACGAGAACCAGGAAAATGAGGCCGAGGGATATGAATCCTTAAGGCGTGACGAAAAGGTAGCCGAGGAATATGAATCCTTGAGGCATGACAAAAAGGTAGAATGACCATTTCGATGATATCGAATGGTCAAAGGGAGGATTGTAAGGAGATTCCATAATACATTTCATTATTGATTGATTGTTGATTTCACCCTGTTCATGAGATATGTTCAGGGTTTGCTTATTTGCTTAATAATTAGAAAAATATCTTGGTATATTTTAGTGAATGTGACAGACTGTCTTATGACAAGTATTACTTACTGAATTATCTCATTGCAATATCACCCTGTCTGTCTATTCCTGTCTTATGTCTTCATCTGAGGAAACATCTGTCTGTGGTTTTTATCTCTGTACACTGTTGCTGGGTATGAGAGGGCCAACAACAGCTAGAATTAGTTTTTTTAGGAAGTTGTGGTTGGACATCTCATGGTCCGGCAGACGGTGACAGAAAATAAGGAATCTTTTGACCTATTAACTTGAACTATAGGGGTTAACATTTAAGATCACAAGATGAAGGCATTATTAATATATGGAAAATCACAAGATTAAGAAATTACTAAATATGCTAATATGTATTATTTTGATTGGCCCCCAATTGGGGCAGAGTCTTGTAAAAACAGCATAAAACAGCGAATCCTGGAATAAACTATTGTAATCATTCAGCATACCTAATGTGTGTATGTGTAATTGATTAACCGCCGGCGAGGACCTCCACTGAGCCATCTCCAAGAGCCTAGGCCACAAGGAGAAGACGGGCGCCTAACAGCTTGTTTCGCTACAGGAGATATAAAGACAGTGGAAATGTGCTATAAACTCCTGGCGAGATGGTATGTGACCCCCTAGAGGGCGCACAGGATAGGGGCGGAGGGTCCCCCAACCTGTTGAAGGGGCTGTGATGCCCTGGGGACCTTTGCACCCCTCTGGTGGGAATGCATAAAGATTCAACCCTCCTGGGAGGGGATCTTGGCAGCAACCTACCCAATCACAGGAGAACAGATTCAGAGGAACCCTTGGGATTGCCTATTTCACGATACAAGAAAAACGATTCATCAATATAAGAAAACCCTAGTTCCATTCCTTTTAAATGCAGCTAAAAGTTTGATCCCAAGCTTTTGGAGGACTCAAGAAGTCCCGAGTAGGAAGGATTGGGTTGTAAGGGTGGAAATGATAAAAGCCATAGAAGAAACTATCCACATAGAAGATGACTCACTGGAGATATTTCAGAATTTGACTTTTTATTATGTGTATTAATAAAATTATATATATATATATATATATATATATATATATATATATATATATATATATATATATTTGTCTAAACAATAAAAATGAGAATATTCAAACAGAAGATTATTATTATTATATAGCACTCATACAGCGCCAACAGGAAACAATTGAGACAGTAAAGGTACAATGTAATTCAAGATTGGATGGTTAGGGAGCTTGTGAAAGCTTACAATCTAACAGGAAGGGTCAAGCGATACAACAGGCAATAACTGCTTGGGGATGATGAAGAAAGAAAACATTAATCTCTTAAGTATAGCAGGAGTGGCTTCCCTGAAGAGATGAGTTTTCAGGGATCGTCTGGAGGCGGACAGAGTAGGAGAGTCGAACAGATTAAGGAAGAGAGTTTCAAATGATGGGAAAGGCTCTGGAAAAGGAACGAGATGAAGAGAGAGCTAGAGAGCAGGAGTTCCTGGGAGGAACAGAGACGATGGTTTGGGTGATATTTTAGAGATAAGGTTGATGATGTAGCTTGGGGCAGACTTGTAAATGGCTTTGTATGCTGTTGTTAGTATTTTGAATTTAATTAGTTGTTAGGGAGCGGAATTCAGTGGAGGGATTGGCAGGCATGGGTTGGTGAGGTGGATGAGCCTGGCAGAACCATTTATGATAGACTGCAGAGGAGATAGACTTGGTAGAGGTAAGCCAAAGTGGAGGGAGTTGATTGATTTAGTAGCTTGGTGATGTCATTGGTTAGGAAGGGCCGTATTTTGGAAACGTTACGGTGTAAAGGTGTCAAGATTTAGACAATGATTGCATGAGGGGTTGAAAGGAGAGATTAGAGTCCAGGAGTTCATCTTGCACCCTGGCATAAGGGAAGGAAAGGATAGTTGTGCTTTTTTTTTTTTATTCTTAATTTAACAATTTTCAGCATTACATGGTGCATAGAATGAGGATGCAACACTGTATAGAGACATACAATGTGGCGTCAGCAATTCTGTAAGCAACAATAAGGGTTACATGGCATGAAATAATCAAATACAAAATTGACAACCCTTTGTTGGTGACACCTTAAAGCATTTGTTAACCCCCCCCCAAAAAAAATATGCTGCTCCTGTCCCTTTAATGTGAAAGCTGCAGCATGGTGCTTTTTGCTTTTTGCCGTACTTCTCTGTATCTCTTACAATACCTGTTTGATCCTGCCAGCTTCTGTCTTCCCCGCTGAGAACAGACCACGATTATCATGGCTGCTGAGCCAAGATACCATGGTCTAAATGCGTGTCTGCATCATCCGCAGGTCTCCTCTCTGCCTGTTTTCAGCTCCCTCCTCCTCCCCCTCCCTCTTCCTGTCAACATGTAGTCTGGAGTGAGAAAGCCGATCTCCTACATTTCCAGCCACACCCCTCTCCACGCCCCAATCCCTCCTCCCCTCTCTCCTCTCCTCTCCTCTCGTAAACACAATGCATTGATGGCCACAGGGAGGAACATAAGAGATTCCTCTTCTGACATATCTTGCATAAGTCAGAAGGAATCTGTGTCCCTCCTACTCAGCTCCCTCGGCTCAGATATAGAGAAGATATAGGACAATTGACAGAGCTAAAAAAGGCTAATAAAAGGTATTTACACAAAAAATTTAAATAAGAAGAAGATGCTGCAATGGTATAGGGAACGATGTACCGTGTGCCTTATTAGTTGGGGGCAATTGGGTTAACAACCACTTTAAGAAAGCTAGTAGCTTGTGGAGGTTCATTTTCAGCACAATTCCTGCCATCAAGAAAGTATGGTGTACCCATAACCCCGACAAGGGGAGGATGGGCCGAAAACAGTGTGGAGAAAAAAAAATTGAGGAGGGTGAGAGAGGAGGGGGAAGGCATGGAAGGGACAGGAAGGGGCACTGGGAAGGAATCCCAATCTTAATAGAAAAAGTTAGGGAAGAGGTCACAGGGGAGAGGAAATATAATGAGCAAGTTAACTGGGAAAGGTAAGTCAGGAGCCCTGTACAGAAATCAACAGACTAAATTGTATTTATATCTAAGCCTGTTAAAGGAAGACTTATTCTGGCTTAAGATTTAGCTAGTTACTGCTCTGGAACAATCAAACAAAAACAAGACTTCACTGCCTGCAGTTTCATTTTAACTTATAGGTCTCTTTCCCAGCCTGTGACTAGACAGTGAAAGAAGAAGCAGCACATTGATAAGCTCAACTTACTGTCATTCTAATCTCTCCTATCAGCATGCTCATTGTGCTGCAATACTGTTGGCTGCTTCTCCCCGCAGGAGGCTCATATTAAGTTAAATTCATGTACTTATATTATTTGAATTACAAAAAAATATATAGTAATAAATACACAGCTGCATTTTTGCATTTTTTTATTTACCCGGAGATCAGCTTTAATTATGGAAAGCTAAGAATACCACAGCTGTAATAATAAAAGATGTCTCTATCAGCAGCTCACATCCTCTGGAAGCTAGTCTCTGAATGGCCATTTCGTATGCCATGTCCAATTGAAGATATAGCAGGATTAATACCATTGACCAATTTATTATTATTATACAGGATTTGTATAGCACCAACAGTTTCTGCAGCACTTTCCTATTAACACTATCCAGAGGTCCAAAATTGAGCTGGAAAATTGTGCATCCAAAGAATAAATATTCCATACAAATATATAATAATTACCACTTGCAGTCAGCAGGTAGCGAGCTCTAAGCCAGATCCGTAGCTTTCTGCAGACTCTTGTAACAGCTGCACGGAAAACATAGTAAGCCTTCTATCTAGTGCTCAGTAAATTAATAAAGGACCAGTGACAACTCAGATGCATTTTGTACACTTAGCAGGACATTTAAAAAGCGGTGTATTTTACAGATAATCACTGTGCTTTGCTGACTTCAGGACTATGAAGCTAATCCTGCACAACAGAATTGAAAGGGAATTTGAGCAAAAAAAAAATGCCAGCAGGAGAGCCTGTCATGTAATCTGTCAAAGTCACATGACCAACTCATCTCCAATCACAGCACTCCATTGAGCACTGGAGTCTACACAACATGGCCCACATTTTATGAATGGGTCATAAACTGTGGGTAGTTCTGTACATACAGAATAGTATAATGAAGACAGGAAAGCATCACCTTATTCCTTAATACACATTTCGTTAGGTAAACAATCTCTACTCTATTAGTAAATCAACCCTATTACAGCTAGAAAAACAGTAAAATAAGGTAGGAAACGAAAAAAAACAAAAAAAACAAAGCAAAGCAGAGAATAATGAAAACACGAAGAAAGATAATTAAATACAGCAGAGAAAGAATGTACAACAAACATTACAAGTGAAGGTGAACTCAAACTTTAAAGCTGCAATGGAAGCAAACAGCTAATTTCACATTTAAAATATGTATATATGAAATTACTTAGAAGCCAAAAGATTAGTAATTTTGTTTGGCCAGTCTTGTGATCCAGGCTCTTCTGCCAGACTGCATAGCAGGGTATACAATGTCACCTTCTTCACTACTGTTAAACAGCAATGTCAGGCAGCAAGTGAAATCAATCAGTGACCGATTAGTGCTATCTACCAGATGCTGTAGCCATGCTAGAGTGCAGAACTTACAAAAAGGAATTTGTGACTAATGAAAACCTCTATTGATATTTTTATGTCAGGCATTTTATGCATGAGAGGTAGCAAGAAGCCTGCATCATGTGTTACAGCTTCATGAAAAGGAAAGGTTTAGGACAGCCTTTCTCAACCTTTTAACATAGAGGAACCTTTCAAAATAACTTTCCAGTCTCAGGGAACCCCTACTAAAAATGTCTATATCTACAGCTCATGATACATTGGTGTGATGGTCAGTGGGAAGAATGTTCCTCACACTTGTGGTCACTGGGAAGAATTGCCCCCTTACAGATAGCTAAAAAGGGGAATTGTGTCAGTAGGACCTTATCTGAGAGGTAGAAATTGCTCATTGCTCAAGGAAGCCAAAGCAACCTCTGGAGGAACCCTAGGGATCCATGGAACCCTGGTTGAGGAATCCTGGTCTAGGATCACCTGATAACAAAAAAAGGGAATGTGGTGGACCGATGTGGTTTGGCAATGCCTTAAAGGAGAAGTACAGCAAAAAAACCCTCTTGGCTGTACTTCTCCTGTGGTTCACAGGAGTGCAGTTTGTTTTGTACTCCTGTGACCCATTTTCAGAAGAGAGCAGGCTTAAGTCCGCTCTCTGCTGATGTCACAGTGTTGGTCCAGGCTCAGGTGTCATCACGGCCATATAGTCGAGATCCGCCCAGATCTTTGGACCAGCACCCAGCTCAGCTTCTCAGGGAGCCCCTGAGAGCCGGAGGCGGATGCTCCTGCCCCTCCACAGCTCACCACTCCAGTAAGGTTGGGGGTTGGGCTGAGCAAAGAGCCAGTGATTGACATTCAAATATACAAATGCCTTTGTTATTCAAGACATTTACTGTGGCAATGATCAAATAAAACTAGACGACGGTGCGCTGCCCTGCGCACCAAATGCCACTTGTCTAAAACTTTTATTGTAAATCGTAACAGGTATGTGTATGACCATAGATATCCCTGTAAGGCGATGTCTATCTCTCAAATATGCGGTACAGGTACACTCATCCATGTGGACACAAATAACCACTGATGGACGAACCCCATATATCATCATATCCACAAAAAAGCTTATCTCTTAATGAAGACTGCATTGACACAAGGCATATCTCACCCCAGTGACTGACATTCAGCAGCTTTCTGCTCACGGAGCTGTGAGAACCGAGCAATCGGCAGTGTTCGATCGCTCAGTTCTCAGTGTTCGAGGCACCGATGCTATATTCACCTAGGTAAGTATGGTTCTAAAGGGGGAAAAAAAAAACCATACTTCTTTTTTACTGAAAAACTATGAAGCTGGTAGGGTATGCTGTGTGTATCTCAACTTTTAATTTTCAGGTTTGACAGGAGTGTAGTAGTAAGCAATAGTGTGGTCACCAAACCAGCTTTCTGCTTGATGAGATCACCCCTGTACATGCTGATTTTTTCCTCCTGTCATCAAGCTCCCACTGTTAGACTAGCAGCACTATGTAGTACTGTACAGCCTGATTCACTCACACATCTACTTTCCCTTCTATGCAACGAATTATAGGAAATTCATATAAAGAGAAATTAAGGTACTTAAAACGGCAAAATTCAAAACTTTGTTTAGAGCAGAGCTAATCTCTCCACTCTTGCTCCCTCACTAGTGCTGCCATTTTCACCCAGTCTTCTATGAGTTACAGGATCTTCAAGTATCTTGACTGGCCAGGCCAGAAGGACGTAACTCTCACACATACGCATGGGAGTTAATTTGTTCTACCACTGAGGTGTGCCAGGAATGTACACCGATTTGTTTATATGGAGCTCAGTGTACATTCTAAAGAGGAGTGTGAGCAGGCAGAGGTAAGTTTGTTTTATTACAGAGGAGACATAGCGTGTCTCTTTCGCAATAAAGAACTTGTCTGCTCATAATTTTTTTTTTCTGGTTTAGTTTCACTTAGAGAATTTTCTAATGTATACATATAAGCAGATTAAATGATTATTATTTTTTATTTGTCTCAAGTTCAATGCAAAGACTTTTGTTTTTATTTGAAAACATCTTTATAAAGTTACAAAATAGGTTAAAAAGAAGGCAAAATACGATCGGTACATCTTCCTGCCTAAAGAGCACTGGAAGAGTTAATTGCAGTTCTGACCATCGAGCAGCTATTCGTGATTTTCTCCTTTTGTTTTGGCTTTTATTCCATTTATAACAGAAGCGACCAATAGCAGCATCTGATGTCCTGGATACCTCTGCTGGTACCCCACCATGCTCGTGGCCAGAAGGGCTTGGAGAGAGAGAGACAAATTTCCATATCAAACCCAATTTAGATGAAACGCCTTGCTTAAAAAAAAAAAAAAGGAGAGAGGCAGGCTAGTGAGTGCATCAATAGACCCTTGATTAGATTTCAATCTCCTGAGCAGACAAATTTGAATATTTATTACCACAAATGCAGATTTCCCTTCGCCCTCACACTCTTGATCTTGAATTCTATCCACTGTTTTGTGTTTTTATGAAAATTTGGGTAGCGCTGTGTTTTCCAGTAAAGTGACAGTTCTCAAGATAATCCTGTTATTGTTTGCTAGAGACTGACTGTATCTGCTTATTCATGTGTTAACGAGGAATAAAATATTTTCTTTTTTGGCTGCAACAATTTAAGATGGGCTGGAAACTAATTTGTGGACATTTTATAAGAAACTGCTCTGTAGAGATTAGAATGTGTTTGACAAATCTTGTAAATTAACAAACGCAATATATTTTAATATTTATTTATTTGATTTGCCATATTTATATAATGCTGGCATATCACAGGGAGCTTTACAATGTACACAGACCTGCTCACATAATTCCCTTCCCACAATGGAAATCATAGTCTAATGTCCCACTCCCTACTATACTCTAAAGCCAATTTAGTGAAGTGCTAGTTAAAATTCATCTCCAGGCTCAATGCTTTCTTGCTCCCCGCCCTTGCGCCATCTCTATACTGTGGTCTGCACAAAGAGTCTTCCCTACCTTGTTTAAAAGCCATTTAATGTTTATTTTTAATGGTCAGCAACAACATTAGTCACTGGCCAAAAATGCTTCAAGTACAGGTTGTCGGGAGGAGGGTTCTGCAACTCTCTCATGTCATTTTTTGTATGCAGGGCGCACTGAAGAACTCTTTTTCCCATGTGCCCTCTTCAGAGACCAGTTAGAGTGGGGAATGACATTTAAAGAGATCAGCAGAAACGGTTAGCTGTAGTAGGAGCTGGGTAAAGATATGTGGGTCTGGGTGAAGGTGGGCACATGCATAGTTTATTTTAATTAACACAATCACAGATGCAGGCAGTGCTGAGGTCTTTACTTCAGCACAGCCTGAATAGAAACTACAAGAGGGCATTGAGAAGACTGGTCATCTTGCACACAAAGCAAGCAGAGGTGAACGGTCACCTCCACAGGAAGTGCTGTGCCCTCATTGTCTGGAAGATAATTTACACTAGCAACTGCAAAAGGAAGGAAGCATTACTTGAGCAATACAATGAAAAGAAAGGAGGGCGCAAATGCCTCGTGCATTACCTTCAACACTAGAATTAATTTATTAAAACGCCATAAACAAGAGAAGAAATATAAGCCCATCAAATCACAACTCCAGTATGGTGGATACACAGTATCTGTATTAGGAAAGCTGACCCGTTTCGGGAGACAAGCCCCCTTCCTCAGAGTTTATCAGAGTTGTGATTTGATGGGCTTATATTTCTGTTCTGGAGTTTCCCCACTCAAGGGAGCGCTGATGTTTGCCTGTGATATAAAAAAAAACATTTCTTGAGCAATTTAATGACACTTAAATGGTAAGAGATTTACTCCATTTGTATATAAATTTGAGTGTGCCTGGAGGTGAGCTTTGATCTACCAAGTAAATTTTTTGTGGAAAACAAACCAGAGAACCTGAAGAAAACCCACACAAATGTAGAGAAACATACAAAGTCCAGGGGTTCAGAGCTGCACAGATTGGTGATTACTGGATTTATTTTTTCCTGCAAAAATAATTAACAATAATAATATTGTAGATCAATAAGGGGGGTTCACATATGTTAAAGCCATAGGAGTGCGCAGCCTATTGCATTAGGGTTTGCACCCCAAAGCTTAAACACACATGCTTTTCTCTGCAGCCTCAGCTGCATGGGGCAGTAAATGAATGGGAAGTGCCCTGTGCTGAGCGGCTTCCTGGTTATTCACAAAAGGAAGCATAGTAAACATAGTTTACTATTCTTCTGTTTTGAATGGACACAGTGAGCGAGTGTGTTCAATGTGTTCATTTAGATATGAAATGGACCGGTAATTTACATATTTGCTAACCCTTTCCACCACTCTCCATCCTGAAACATACCCTGCAGCAGCCAGGAGGAGAGGAGAGGAGGGAAGCCAGCAGCACTGCGGGGTGGAGAGGCAATAAGGTGGGTGAAGCCTGGACAGTAGGGGGAATCGGAGCTGCACATGGTGATTAGGGTGTGCCCTGGCACACCACCTTGCGCACACCTATGGGTAAAGCCCAGCTTCAGTCAAGACCGTTTTTATCTTTTCTACAGAGTGGAGCAGGGTTAGAAACTTTATAAGCTACAGCTGCATGCTATTGATAAGCATACTGGTAGGTCAAATAACTTCTAACCAAACTGACCCTATGGTGTATGCATGATTCTTCAACACAGGAAGAAGCATTCAATTGTTTCATCAGGTGCATGAACTAATAATATAAATGGTTTTGTGTACTATATAAATTACAATGTAATAATCTGGTGTTATAGCAAATAATTCTGATAATTGAAAAGACTTTGTCAATTCCTGTCCTAGAAGCTGAGAATCAGATTCCATCCTCCCATAACAGAAGTTACTCTTTGACTCTTGGGCCACACTACAGTTACAGAGTAGCCATACAATTCACTGTGAAACTGAATGGATTTGAGGACTAGAATGTGACCCGGGATTTGGAGATTAGCTGGTGCCATGGGAGAATTGAAGCTTCTGCTGATGTAAAATCAAGAAACACTGATACACACAGAACTTCCAGCCTAACACAGGCATAAGAACGTAGACAAGTGTGCAGACCATACAAAAAAAGCATTTCAGGAGAGTAACACAGAGACTAGACAATAGTATATGACAGGCAGGGCAAATGTCAAAAATTCTGTGATAAAACTGATTGTTAACAAATTAACAAAAAACATTTTCCAGATCACCGGTCTAAGCAGCAAAATAATTAGACAAGTAGAGCTCAGCAATGTCTCCAAATGCTAAAGGTCAAATTTATTTGAGGCGTAAGATATAAAAAAAAATCTATGTATGCCATTCTGATTTTACAAGCCTTTAACCACAAAGTCATAAATAGATAAACGGGTTTCTTATATCCTGTGCTTTAGTAGAGTATTGTACCATGTTAACCATTAATGCAGAGAATTAGGAATCTAAATTATTCTGAACACCAGCTACTTTAATAATTTAAGCTAACCAATAAAGATTATCACATAAACTCCAAACAGTTTACAGTGCCTCAAGTTAAGTTGATCTCTACCACCTAGAGACCATACTGGTCAGTCATGTATCTTCCTTTCTTTGTTCTCTGCCTTGGAGAATATAATAACTCGTGCAACAGTCCCTGGGAGCCCAGGTCAATGGATAGAGTGGCCCACTATTTCTTCAGTTCAACAAAGACATTTTTTTCCCATTAAGTATGAGCAACAGATACACTGTAAAAGCAGTATATTATTCTCTCTTTTAAAAGCAGTATATTATTCTCTCTTGTATATAGCAAGCAGAGTGTAAGAAAGTTATACAACATGAGATCATACCTCTGCAACTCCTGTCTGCAGAATTTTAAGTTCTGTCCTTTTTTCCAGCTTGTCCTTATTGGCAGCTATGAACGAAATAAAAAGAAAAATATTACTTTACAGTAGAACTTTTCCAGATTTTTAGAAACAAACTGTATTTTCTTTATATCTGCATACCATTAAAATGCCTACTATATCAGTTCTGTAAAAAAACTATCCTTCCAATTATATTCCATCCCCAGATGCACAGTTCATACAGTGAAGAATTTTTCCAGGAGCTTAAAGAGAATGTATAGTCGTTCTCTACATATTTCTTTTATTTATAATGGTCAAGGCTCCAATGTCCTTTTCTCATATTTAGCTATTTCATCTGATAGCTGTGCTGAAAAAAACTGATATTTACAAAGCTGCAATATACCATCAGAGTAGTAACTCACACTCCCTTACCATAAGTCTGAGGTTTCTATAGACAATATATATATATAGTAAAAATCATTATAGTTACCCTTTAAGACAAAGCTGAAGGCAGCTTCAGCTACTGTGATTAGCATGTCAGAAAACTTTGCCAGAGTCTCCGAAGCTATTAATGTCACAATACCTTCATGGCAGCTGTATCAGACCATTAGCATCTGCTGCACACATGCAAAATACCTCCTAAGCAGACCCAGTATGCCTAAGCTTAATGTAACCACCATAACAGAGATATGCTTCACAAGCCCTAGATAATGGCAACTTGATCAGCAGTGTCTTAAAATATTCAGACTAAAATACGGCTGTTGACCACATTGGTTACTCTAACAAACTGTTTTATTAGGAAAAAAAGAAAATGTGTGCAGGTCGCAAATGTAGTATCATTTAATACATCTTTCTAATCTGGTCATAAACAGACAAATCAATTTTTTTAGAAAATGGACCATCATTTAATTTACTGTCAAGTATCCTGTGTAGAAATTACTTGTGATCCAGGTTTTCAGTATTCGGTTTCTGGGTGCTTGGATAATTCATATATGAGTGCATATGCACATTGCCACAGGGATATTGTGACATTGTTTTTTTGGATTTAGTCATAATGAGCACTGGAAACATGACCACAATTTATTTAACATAATTATAGCCAAAATGTGTTCTGCCATCTAGGAACAAAGGTATCTTATAACTATCTTATAGTAATCTTATAGTGAATTGTGACCGGGAGGCTAAGGTGATTTGAGGAGTAGAGCAAAATATATGGTCATGGTCAGCATAGAGATAGTATAATGCCCCATACACACGGTCGGATTTTCCGATGGAAAATGTGTGATATGACGTTGTTGTCGCTAATTCCGACCATGTGTGGGCTCCATCACACATTTTCCATCGGATTTTCCGACACACAAAGTTTGAGAGCAAGCTATAAAATTTTCCGACAACAAAATCTGTTGTCGGAAATTCCGATCGTGTGTACACAAATCCAACGGACAAAGTGCCACGCATGCTCACAATAAATAAAGAGATGAAAGCTATTGGCCACTGCCCCGTTTATAGTCCCGACGTACGTGTTTTACGTCTTCGCGTTCAGAGCGATCGGATTTTCTGACAACTTTGTGTGACCGTGTGTATGCAAGATGAGTTTGAGCCAACATCCGTTGGAAAAAATCCTAGGATTTTGTTGTCGGAATGTCCGAACAAAGTCCGACCGTGTGTACGGGGCATTAGAAGTCATTGTAAGTTATCAACTGACCAAACTAGTAGGTGAACATAGAGGTTAAAAGGGGTCTTAGAACAGAGCTTTGGGGTACCTCTATGGAAAGAAGAAATGAGGGAAATGAGTAGTAGGCACTGAGGAGCATTTAGATAGGTAGAAGCAGGAAATCATAGCCTTGGAGGCCAAAGGAGTTATGTTTTATTGGGAAGGAGCAGGTGGTCAATTGTACAGAAGTCAGTAGAAAGGTATATGGAGTAATAGCCATTTATTTTTAGCAATTATGAAGTTAGTAGTAAGTTCTATTAAGGAAGTTGCTGGTAAGTGTTGTGGACAAAAGCCAGAGTGGATTTAAAAAGGTTGTTATCAGTGAGGTAACATATCAGACATTTATACCCTAGGTTTTCTATAGGTTTGGAGTTAAATGGGAGAAAGGAGATGGTTATTAAGTTGTTATGACTGGGTCGAGTGAGGCTTTTCACGCATAAGGGTTGACTAGTGCATGTTTTAAATAGAAGAGAAAGATGCTGAGAGAGAAATAGATTAAAACTGTGAGTTAGAGAGAGTAATATAGAGCAGGAGGGTAACCGTAGTAGTTATGAGAACACAGGGTTCAGGGGGCAGGGGGCTGGGTGAGCATCAAGGAAAGGCTTAGTGACTTCCTCTGTAGTACCAGGGTCAAGAGGAAAGTATTGGATGTGGTGGAAGACATGGTATGATAAGTAGGGAAGATGCCTGGACAGTGGAGAGCTCATCACAAATTGTATCTATGTTTTGTCTTCAAATGATTGGCAATGTCCTGGGCAGAAAATAAGTTAGTTGGTGGGGCCTGTGAGGGACAAAGTAGAAAGTTAAATAAAAGAGCTGATGAGGACTGAATGAGAAGGTATTAACAAGATTGAAGAAATAAGACTTTTTGACAGCACAAAAGGAGGAATAATATCCTAGGAGGGCCAATTTATACAGGGTGAAGTCTTCCGAGGATTTAGTTTTACACCACATTCACTCAAAAGCATGGCTATATCTTTTGAGACTTCTGATGTCCTCCCTTTGCCAAGGTTGTGGCAGTCAAGGTCTAATTTTGTGTATGTAGAGAGGGAAGCAGGGAGAATGAGAGTGAGCTGTAATAGACAAAACTGGTCAAGTCAGGCAGGACAGTGGTTAGATTTTGTTGTAGGGGCAATCAGTAGCAGAGTAGCGAAGAGAAGCCTTAACATGGTGAAGGTTTCTATGGGTAAGGGTTTTTTGGTTGGAGGAATAGGGCACTGAAGACAGTATGAGTGTGAAATTGGAGTTAGATTTCTGAAGCCAGGTTTCAGTAATGACAATTATCCTAATGAAGGGCAGCAATGAGTTATCACATTGATGACTCAGCACTGCAGACTACACTTGGAGATGAACTCTACTAGAGTAAGAGTGGGGCCCTGCTGTCCATATGACAGCTGTCCTATACACTCTGTTTATCTGTAGCTTTTGATAAAGTGAAGGCACTTCTGCAACACTGACAGCAGAGGCCCCCCTTTATTGTTTGACACCGTCTGACACCAAGGATTTCATTGTCAATTGTGATGGAAGCAAGAGTAGCGAGGGAGAACTAGCAAGATGAATATCAAGGTTTGGGGGGGGGGGGGACTTTGCAAATACACTGTCACTTTTCCCTGAATGGGCAATGACACCTCTCCGGCTTAGCTCTATAATACTCCTGGAAGACAGCTATCGCTGTGGTTTCGGCAGAGTGACGCTGATCCTTCTGAGCTCTGCAGCTGCTTTGCCCTCCTCCCCTTCTCTCCTTGGACCCAATCACAAAAGCCTTGGCAGTATGTGAACACATTCACAAAATACAAAGGCTTCTGTGAATAGGCAGTAGAGGGGAGGGGCAAACATAGCTGCTCTGTGTGTTTCTCTCCCCTCAAATACCCAGAGTGTCTCTCGGCAGAGCAATAAACCTATCAAATGTAAATAAAGGGATTAGCCCAGCAGATGTCATGCAGCTGCTTTGACTTAACTCATAGTGTGCCTTTACTTTTTACAAAGTGGCTGAATTTCTGGAATGCAGCTTTAAAATAGAACTCCAGCCAAAGAAAATGATGTTAGTAGTTCAAATTTCTGTCTGGATTTTGTTTTACCTAAAATAATACATTTTTAAAATTATTGTTTATTCTTTCAAGCCAGGTTAATTGAACACAAATAGATATGTATTTATTTATTCCAGTAAGTAGATGGAGCTCTAGGCTCCTTTTACACGTTAAGTTAACCACTTTCTGACTGTAGCTGCAGCAATGATCCTGGCATCAAACTTGCATCCGGCGATGAGCTGTCCTGTAAAAGTGATCCAAGCATACTTGTAAAAAGCCATTATCAGCCATGCAACCATCTAATGAACCCCAAATTTATATTTGAATAAAAAATAAAATAAATAAATAATAATAAAGCACCCTTATTCCCTCGTGTGCAAATGTGAACATGCGTGTATGTTCTGCACACATACGTAATGGTGATTTTACCTCACATGGGAGGGAATCACTGCAAATGGCAGAGTGAGAGCAATAATTCTAGTGCCAGACCTCCTGTTTAACTCTAAACTGGTAAAGGCTTTTAAAATGTCACCTATGAATAATTTAATGTACCAAAGTTTGTTGCCATTCCACGATGCGCAATTTCAAAGCATGACATGTTAGGTATCTATTTACTCGGCATAACATCTTTTGTTATATTTTACCAAAAAATTCTGTTTGTGTGCACGAAAATTCATTTGAGAGTATTTTTTCCTGAAAAATTGCATTTAATAAACTGTGAGCAAATATTAAGTGACAAAGAAAATTGCAACAACCACCATTTTATTTTCTAACCCCTTCGCTTCCAATAAAGATATAATGTATGGGGATCCTAAGTATTTTTTTAGCAAAAAAATGCAGATTTTTACATGTATGTGAGATATGTCAAAATTGTCCTGGACGACAAGCAGTTAAACTGCTAAAAGACCTTGCTAAAAAAAAAAAAGTCTATTGGTTGAACAGCCCAATAGCTCAAGCTACAAACACATTAGGCTGAGTGGCCAATCCTCAAACACCAGTGCTGTCAAGTGGAAGAAAGTCACATGCCCCCCATACTTATAAGTAATGGATATGTTTCTCTGTTCCCAGCAGGGGTTCACATTAATAGAAACCCCCAGCAGCTTTACCACACCTTTCTTTCATTATGGAAGAGAAAGTGAGCATAAGTTGCTGGAAAGGCATTCAGTAAAGTGCACCTATTGCTTTTCCATGCACTTTAACAATAAGAGAAAAAATTCAATACAGGCTTAATTAATTAAAAATGCAGCAGTGATGTGAAAAAAGCAAAAACCCATAACAAATCATTTAAAATATTTGGCACCATTTACCTTTCTGACCACAAAAAATAGAATGGTTGCTATAGACTAATACACTTGTTAGCACATCATCTGTGCTCTTTGTAATAACCTAGTAAACAAGCTTTGTTTGGTTCCTTGAATTTTTTTTTCACTATAAGTAAAGTAAGCAAAAAAGAAAAAAAAAGGGGGAAAAGGGAGAACAAAAAAAAAATATTGGCAAGCGTTTTCAAGGATTAAGTACAAAGTAAAATAAGTCTGAGATTCTTCTCATTAATTTTAAAATCAAATCTCTTCCACCTCTTTTGGAAATTGCCTGCCTACAATTTATCCTGAATAGAGGGAAAAAAAAAACATTTTAAAATTTAATTTCTTTCTCCCAATAAAAGTAGAACTCATTTGGAACACTGAAAGCAGTGGCCACCGTAAGACCTTCATTCTGTATTTATGTGAAACAAAGGGGTTTTGAAATATAAAAATGAAGCCCTTCAAAATTAAATTCATAGATGAAGGATATGCAAATTACCTGGAGAAGCGGAACCCTATAATGTTCTCAAAATTCTGCAACAGCCTGTTTAATTAGTATTTTAATTTATCAGAATAATTCCTTACACTTGACAATTTATTCAGTAATCCATATAATTAAGCACGTTCCTACACTGAAATAATTTAGCCTGCACCCTGAATTGTAACCTCAGGGAGTTTCTGGCAGCAGTTTCTATCGACAGAAGAGAAAGCCTTTGGCCTCTGTGCCATTTGCATGGGTTTTACCGCTAAGGGAAAAAAAAGGGGTTAGCATGACTAGCAGGTCTGGCCTGGAGCAAAAATCAGCCATGACATTAAAGACACCACCCAAATTCTTCATACATAGCAAAATATTGTTAGGACCGATGGAGAAATAGTATTTTTTATGATGACTGTACGGTAGGCCAAGACGGCAGGTTAAACAATTTCCTACTCTATAAAAACTGCTTTGGCCTTAGATATACTTTAAAATTGGCCTGTACTCAAATGTTGACACAGAGCTATATGTATAGTCTTGCTGGAATTAATGAATAAAAAGTCAAGTTGAAATTTTGGGAGAAAACACTGCTCCAGGTTCCCTTCAGACATGGCCTCATATCATTTTGTCATAGAATATCTTTTGAACAGGAAGCTCCATTAATCTGAAGTTAAATCTCTTCTTTTGACGTAGATCACATGACTAAGAGCCTAGGCATTAAAGCATGTAACAAGCCCGGCATTTTCTCAACAACAATCAGGTATTTCAGTTCTTCCATTACCCTTTATTCATCCATCCTCCATCCCTGGATACTGTTTACATTAATGTAAGTAATAATTTTGGATAGAGTAAAGAATGTTTATTTATCTATGCTATCTGTGTCTCATTGAAGTGATTTCCCTTTACTTCATGCTCCAGAAACATAAAAAGAGGACATCTCTTTAATATCTTCATGACCGCGCTATAGCTGAATGATGACTACAGCAGGGTGGTCCATTGACGTCCTCCTGTGATCGCTTCCTGCACGCCACCTGTGGCGCGCATCGGAGCTCTCTGTGATGGCTATGTCCTTCGGACATAGCCATCACAGATCAGGGTAAAGAGCCAATCACAGCAGGTCTTTACTATGTGGCCAGCTGTGTCCATTCACAGCTGTTCACACTGTAAACAGGATTTGCCAATTATCGGTAGTCCTCTCCTCATGTTGACAGTTTGTGAGGAGAGAGGAGCCGTTAACCAGCCAGTGTGAAAGGGAACATCTACACTGATAATCAGGGCACTGATCATCAGTGCCCTACTATCAGTGCAGCCCTCAGAGTGCCCATCTTTGCTGCCTATCAGTGCCCATCAGTGCTCATCAGTTCAGCCTATCGGTGCTCATCAGTGCTGCCTAATCAGTGCCTATTAATTCAGCCTATGGGTGCCCATCAGTACAGCTTATTGGTACCCATAAGTGCAGCCTATCAGTGCCCATCAGTTCAGCCTATCAGTACCCATCAGTGCAGCCCATCAGTGCCTATCAGTTCAGCCTCATCAGCACACATCAGTGAAGGAAAAAAATTACTTATTTACATTTTTTTTTTTAAATTCTGGTTTTAACAACAAAAAGGAAAAAAACCCAGTGGTGATTAAATACCACCAAAAGAAAGTTCTATCTGTCTCAAAATAAGATACAAAATTTGTTTAGGTACAGTATTGAGTGGCGACGTAATTGTCATTCAAAGTGTGACAGCGCTAAAAGATGAAAGTTGGCCTGGGCAGGAAGGGGGTGAAAGTGTCCAATAGGCAAGTGGTTAAACAAAAAATAAATCCCTGTTTACATACAGTATCTCACAAAAGTGAGTACACCGCTCACATTTGTGTAAATATTTTATTATATCTTTTCATGTGACAACACTGAAGAAATTATACTTTGGTACATTGTAAAGTAGTGAGTGCACAGTTTGTATAACAGTGTAAATTTGCTGTCCCCTCAAAATAACTCAACGCACAAGCCATTAAAGTGAAAGTAAACCCTCCTATCGTTTTCAGCCAAGGAAGCTGCCATCTTGGCCTCTGTTTAATTTACAACTGCAATGATGCTGTACATGTGATCAGTTATGACACCAGCCATTGGAAGGTTTGACAGTTTGGTTGCAAGCACAACCAATGGGAGTTTTAAATTCCCAGCACGTGGCGGAAAGGTAATTGTTTTATGGATGGGTTTACTTCCGCTTTAATGTCTAAACCGCTGGCAACAAAAGTGAGTACATCCCTAAATTAAAATGTCCAAATTTGATGTTATCGCTCTGACTCTCTCATACTGGTCACTGGAAGTTCAGCATGGCACCTCATGGCAAATAACTTTCTGAGGATCTGAAAAAAAAATTGTTGCTCTACATAAAGATGGCCTAGGTTATAAGAAGATTGCCAAAACCCTGAAACTAAGCTGCAGCATGGTGGCCAAGACCATACAGTGCTTTAACAGGACAGGTTCCACTCAGAACAGGCGCTGCCATAGTCGACCAAAGAAGTTGAGTGCACATACTCAGCATCATATCCAGAGGTTCTCTTTGGGAAACAGACATATGAGTGCTGCCAGCATTGCTGCAGAGGTTGAAGGGGTGGGGGTCAGCCTGTCAGTCCTCAGACCATACGCCGCGCACTGCATCAAATTGGTCTGCATGGCTTTCATCCCAGAAGGAAGCCTCTTCTACAGATGATGCACAAGAAAGCCCACAAACAGTTTGCTGAAGACAAGCAGACTAAGGACATGAAACCTTGTCCTGTGGTCTGATGAGACCAAGATAAATGTATTTGGTTCAGAGGGTGTCAAGCATGTGTGGTGGTAACCAGGTGAGGAGTACAAAGACAAGTGTGTCTTGCCTACAGTCAAGCATGGTGGTGGGAGTGTCATGGTCTGGGACTGCATGAGTGCTGCCGGCACTGGTGAGCTACAGTTCATTGAGGGAACAATAAATGCCAACGTGTACTGTGACATACTGAAGCAGAGCATGATCCCCCCCATTCAAAGACTGGGCCGCAGAGCAGTATTCCAACATGATATTGACCCCAAACACACCTTCAAGATGACCCCTGCCTTGCTAAAGAAGCTAAGGGTAAAGGTGATGGACTGGCCAAGCATGTCTCCAGATCTAAACCCTATTGAGCATCTGTGGGGCATCCCCAAATGGAAGGTGGAGGAAAGCAAGGTCTCTAACATCCACCAGCTCCATGATGGAGGAGTGAAAGAGGACTCCAGTGGCAACCTGTGAAGTTCTGGTGAACTCCATGTCCAAGAGGGTTAAGGCAGTGCTGGAAAATAATGGTGGCCACATAAAGCATTGACACATTGAGCCCAATTTGGACATTTTCATTTAGGGGTGTACTCACTTTTGTTGCCAGCAGTTTAGACCCTTAACCCTTAACCCTTTCATGACTAAGCCTATTTTTGAAGTTTGGTGTTTACAAGTTAAAATCCATATTTTTTGCTAGAAAATTACTTAGAACCCCCAAATATTATATATATTTTTTAGCAGAGAATCTAGAGAATAAAATGGAGATTGTTGCAATATTTTATATCACACAGTATTTGTGCAGCGGTGTTTTAAACGCAAATTTTTGGAAAAGGGACACTTCCATGAATTTTAAAGAATCCAAACAGTGAAGTTACCCTAATTTTTTTGTATAATGTGAAAGATGATGTTACGCCAAGTAAATAGATACCAAACATGTCACGCTTTATAATTGCAGGCACTCGTGGAATGGCGACAAACTATGGTAGCTATGAATTTCCATAGGCGACGCTTTAAATTTTTTTTAGGGTTACCAGGTTAGAGTTACAGAGGTCTAGGGCTAGAATTATTGCTCTCGCTCTGACGATCGCGGTGATACCTCACATGTGTGATTTGAACACCGTTTACATATGCGTGCGCGACTTCCGTATGCGTTTTCTTCGCTGCGCGAGCTCGCAGGGATGGGGGCGCTTTAAAAAATGTTTTTTTATTTTTTTTTATTTATTTTTATACTTATAATTTGTGTTTAAAAAAAATGTTTTTTTTTTTACTTTTATTGCTGTCACAAGGAATGTAAACATCCCTTGTGACAGTAATAGGTGGTGACAGGTACTCTTTATATACTCCTTCACACTTCAAAGTATACAGATCGGCGAAAATGGCGATTCTGAATACTGTGTATTTTTTTAAATTCTGCGCCATTGGCAGCCGAGTAAACGGGAAGTGACGTCATGACATCGCTTCCGCGTTTACATTGAGAAGGCTGGAACGAAGCTGCCCACAGCTTCATTCCAGCCCACCCACAGCTGCCGGAGGCACCTGATTGGACACCGGGCCTCCCGTGCGAGAGCGGCGGGAGGCGGCGGGAGGGGGGGATGTCCCCTCCCGCTCATCAGGTATATTAGCCGAGCGGCTTTTAGCCGCATCGGTTGTTATATACGGATAGCCCATCGCCCGCTCGAAACAACGGTACCGGGATGATGCCTGCAGCTGCATCATCCCGGTATAACCCCGGAAAGCCGAGTACGCATATCTGCGTACGGTCGGCGGGAAGGGGTTAATGACTGTGTGTTGAGTTATTTTGAGGGGACAGCAAATTTACACTGTTATACAAGCTGTACACTCACTGCTTTATATTGTAGCAAAGTGTTATTTCTTCAGTGTTGTCACATGAAAAAATATAAATAAAATATTTACAAAAATGTGAGGGGTGTACTCACTTTTGTGAGATACTGTATATGTCACTGATGCAGTCTGTCCCCATGGGAAAATTTTCCCTCATTGCCTGTTGTGGTGACAGTTTTTAAATGTTTGGTTTCCCATCATAATGGTTACTAGGAGAAATATAGACGGTGGAACTTCCGCTCATTGTACTCCTTCCCCCCCCTCCGGTGCCACATTTGGCACCTTTTGGGGGGAGGGGGGACAGGATACCTGTCGTTCATAGGTATACTGTCCCCACTTCCGGGAGCCTCAGCCTTGGATATTTGCGTCACTGCTTGGGCTTCCTCCTCCTTCCCCAGCCGCCAGGCCAGTAGGAGAGGAGCAGAGCCTCACACATGCGCAGTAGGGTCCCCGGCATAAAGCTGTAAGGCTGCACTGCCATGTTCCCTTACTCGCAATGGACCCGTCAGCTGATGGAAATAGCTGCGGTGCCGACATCGCTGGACTCCAGGACAGGTAAGTGTCCGATTAATAAAAGTCAGCAGCTGCAGTATGTGCAGCTACGGGCTTATATTTTTTGCAGCGGTGGGCGGGCCTCAGCTTTAAGGATTTAGGCCTTCTTTAAAGTTAAAACACATGAAGTGCAACTCTTAATTTTCTGCACGAAAAAGGCTTTACTAGAGCCAAAATGTATTGAAATGCACTCGACTTTTAAGCTCTGTTTATGAAATAAATTTAGAATTTTTTTTTATTTTATTTTTTTATTGTTATCCCTTAAAGTGCAACCATCATTGAGAAGGAGACATAATGCTGAAAAAGAGTAGGGTAGGTAAACTAGACAATACACTTATTTTGCATACTAATGATGAATTCCATCTACACTCCTGCAGTTAATGTTTGCATTTTATGGTTCCCTCGTGTTTTAGTCCAATCATTTAGATATACAGATCAGATCTATGAGAAACTGAATCACTTGTGGGCATGTTTCCATCACTCAATGGATGTTTTAAGGGTTGAATTAAAAAGAAAGCACACTGGAAGCTTTGTGATTTTGTATGGAGTTGTAGCATATGGTACAATCAAACTATTTTTTTATTTGATCTTTTAAATCATGGCAAAAAATGATCAAAGAAAATTTATTGGAAAACTATCATAATTGCAATTGAAGTAAAAAATTAAAAGCACATTTGTAACACCATCAAAAGAATAACCTTCGATCTCAAACAAAACTGTAAAGACATCAATGTGAAAATAATTAATGTGCAATTTCAGCATTAGGATGCAGGATAGGTAGGTGTAACATACAGGGTTTTATTCATAGAAAAAGAAATAAAGCTGCAGAGACAGAGATGGAAAGGCATAGGTATGTGAGGGTTAACAATGGTTTCAAAGCGGAGTTCCACCCACTTTTAGAACTTTAAACTTAAAGCCCAGTCCACAGGGCTGGACTGGGACAAAAATCTGGCCCTGGACATCATCCTGACCGGCCCACTTTAATTTCGCAAACAGTATATATACTTTTGGGGAGGTGGAGGACACAGGGGGACAGTGTGGGGGGGGGACTGGAGGACACAGTTGGACACAGTGGGGGGGTGGAAGACACAGTGGGGGGTGGAGGACACAGGGGGACACCGGGGGGGGGGGGTGGAGGACACAGTGGGGGGTGGAGGACACAGGGGGACACAGTGGGGGTGGAGGACACAGTGGGACACCATGGGGGTGGAGGACACAGGGGGACACCGTCGGGGGTGCAGGACGCCATGCGCGTGGAGGACAGAGGGGGACACCGTGGGGGGTGGAGGACACAGTGGGGGTGGAGGACAGAGGGGGACAGCATGGGGGTGGAGGACAGAGGGGGACAGCATGGGGGGGGAAAAAGAGAGTATCATGGGGTCTCCTGCGATACTGTTGGGGCCTGGGCCCCCTACATCTGTACTGGCTGCCTCACCTCCCCCCCTCCCCAGTGATGGCGATAGTACACAGCCTCACCCGATGCCTGCAATAAGACCTCTCATGGCACGCTGCTCTCTGCCGACCCCTCCGCTCTTCTCGTCCATTCCGGATGATGTCATGTACACGCACCTGGGGTGGACGGGAGGGAAGGAGGGGCCAGCGGGGAACAGCACACTGTAAGAGGTCCTATTGCAGTCGCTTCCAGTGCTAGTGTTGCAGCTGTCATGGGGCCCCACAGTGCAGAAAGGTCAGTCCACCCCTGCAGTACAGCAGTGCCGCGCAGCCATTACTTTGACAGGCTGACACTCAAACCGGCCCACTGAATCATCGGCCCACCGGGAAACTCCCGGTAATCCTGATGGCCAGTACATGCCTGCCCCTCCACCACTCGTTTTTGGCTAACTATTGTTTTTTCTAACTTACCTTTTCTGAAGTACTAAGTGTACTTCCGTTCCAGCCGGCCACGACGCAGGACGTCATGTCCTCATGTGCAGAGAACCCCCCCGCTGTCTTCTGGGACCTGTGTGTGTCCAAGAAGACAAGCTGGCCATTCACAAAGTGCCGCTCGACTCGCGCATGTGCAGTAAGAAACCGGGAGTGAAGCCACAAGGCTCCACTCCCAGTTTCCCTTAGTTAGAATGGCGGCACCTGCACCCGATCCGATGGACGGATCGGCCTCGGAGGGGGGGAGCGGCATTGCGGGCTCCTTGGACAGGTAAGTGTCCTTATTAAAAGTCAACAACTACAGTGTTTGTAGCTACTGACTTTTTAATAAAAACTGTTTGTGGCTGGAACTCTGCTTTAACTATAGTCTGTCCCGTCACTTTTTTCTTTCTAGATCAGCCTTTCTCAGCTTTTTTTCAGGTTTCAGGGAACCCTTAATAAAATATATTAATCACAGTATGTCAGCGTGATCAGTAAGGTGCAATAATCAATTAAAAAATAAATTATGAAATTCGCTTTTTTGATGTGAAGTCCATGCTTGTTTTATTACCACACAAAATAAAATGAATAACAATAATGGGCAGAAAAGAAACACAGTGAAAATGGCTGTATCTCCTTTCACAATGGTCAGCAAAGAAACATCATCACTAGAATTCTGCAAGCCACTGATTGCTGCTCACTGCTCAGGAAATCCCTAATGACCTCTGAAGTAACAGTAGAGTTTCACCCACCCCAGGGGGAATGACCATAGTAAATGCTTTGCCTTACAAGTGGCAGTAACTTACTGTGTCACCAAGATAGCATAAATACACTTGAAAATGGATTCTTATTACATAAAGATATGTAACAACCATCAAAAATTTAGAAATCGGACAAATTCTATAGTCAGTGTTAAAAATATCCACTTTTAATGCTTAAATATAGCTTTTAACGAAGAACTCTAGTTTTTGTTATTTTTTTGCTGCCTTGCATCCACCTTATCTTTAGAACTACACATTTACTGCTCCAAGATCCAGCATGATCTGGGTCAAATAACATACAGGACCATCCAACCCTACTTTCTGTGGGCCCAGACAGTCATGGACATGCCAAATGTAGCAGTGTGACCCCCATGCTACTCTGTAAAATGGTGGTTAAGGCCAGATTTTGTGGGAAGAACGCACACTGATGGCACAGGTGTGTGCTGGCTTTATATGAGAGTCAGAGATAGCGCTCAGAGCCCCACCCTTCCGAGGAGGTCAGTGTGTAAGGGAAGCTGTTTGAGGTGCTGTTGTGCACCATGGTGTCCAGGTCGGTACAGAGGAAAGCCCGAGCCTGAGAGAGCATCCACGAGGGACAGAGTGCAGCTAGGAAGCTGTATAGAGAGTCCATGAGGGACGGAAACAGTTATGAAGTTGTAAGGAAGATGCAGAGCTGAGATGCAGCATCTGTGCATAAACACTGAGATATGTTTCATGGTCAGGAGAGCCACAAAGGTACTCAGAAGGGACCCTGAAGAGGTACTTGGAGCAGGAAAGCTGCCAGGAGGATGAATGTTATGTTGTTGCTGTAATGGTGAGAACCCTATAGTGTGGGAAGACATACCTGTGTAAAGTGTTGATGTTCGTTTAAAGAAAAGTGGGCAGGAAAGCCCTGAAAACGATATCTAGCATGGAGTAAACTCACAGTTTTGGCACTACCATTGAGTTAAGAAACCCAGATGTGTCACACTAAACAGTACTGGTTAGCATGTTATTTATACAGACATAGGTGCAACAACCATTCTCATATAATATACTCTGATTAGTGGTTCTGCCACTCAAAGTTGTTTTACGAAAAAACCTAACAAGTGGGGCATCAGGCTGGGTGGGAAGAAAGCTGAAATGCTGCTTGAAGCAGCAATATTTGCCCTTTATTGTATGTATACATGCTGTGCTCTCTGCATAGTGCAGCAGAATACAGTTACTGCGCTTAGTACTCTTCTCCAATCCACAGTTGGAGATTTGCCAATGGACTTTCACAATACACACTCAAAGTAATATAATTAATTTTTCTGTATTGTTATTCAGCAAGGATTCTGATTGCTTTGTGTAACAAAAAGAAGTCTAGTAGAGTAATGCAGCGTACACACGGTCGGACTTTTCAACTGACTGGTCCGACGGACCATCCGATTGTGTGTGGGCTTCATCGGACCTTCAGCGGACTTTTCCAGTTGAAAATCTGATGGACTTTAGATTTGGAACATGCTTCAAATCTTTACGTCGTAACTCCGCCAGACCTAGAAATCCACTCGTCTGTATACTAGTCCGACGGACAAAAACCGACGCTAGGGCAGCTATTGGCTAC
Organism: Lithobates clamitans; assembly: GCA_037952925.1. Taxonomy (NCBI): domain Eukaryota; kingdom Metazoa; phylum Chordata; class Amphibia; order Anura; family Ranidae; genus Lithobates; species Lithobates clamitans. The sequence goes on along the minus strand of JBBGZY010000757.1, from coordinate 7,752,428 downwards.
TGGCTATCAACTTCCTTATTTTAGTCCGGTGTACATCATCACGTACGAATCCGTCGGACTTTGGTGTGATCGTGTGTAGGCAAGTCCGTTCATTAAAAATCGGAAACATCGGAAGTCTGTCAAAAGTCTGTGGAAAGTCCGTCAGAAAGTCCGTCGGACCAGTCCGGTCGAAAGGTCCGCCCGTGTGTACGTGGCTTAAGAATACACAAATCTGCATTTAAAATTATAATCAGAAAAATAAAACACAGCATGTAAGCTACTTAAAATGTGTGAGAATTACTTTGGATAACTTCACAATATACATAAAATTCCCTTGATACCCCCCTGTCTTAACTGTATAGAATATTTAAGTGATATAGAAATATATTATATATATATATATATATATATATATATATATATAGTACTATAAGCCAGTGTTTATAACTGTGTTTCAGTAAGGATCCTCAAATAAAACATGGTCAGATGTATTCTGCCTGAACAGCCTCCATACAACCCAATAGTGAAACTTCTAGATCCATAGGGAAATCTGCCTTAACTTTACTAATATATATATATATATATATATATATATATATATATATATATAAATATTTAGGCAGTAAAAGTAAATAACTGGCACTATGGTATAAGACCTATGTACAGTGGACAATTATAGTAATATGAGAACACTTTAAAAAAAAATATTGTGTTACAAGGACCTTCTGAATAAGGAATATTTCTTAGTATTATTATTGCATTGCCAGGGAGTTGGAGGTTTGCGGTTGAACTGCTAAAGTAAGTTGTAAGTTCAGAAGAAGAGGTCTTCATGAAAAATATTAAATTTCCTTTACAGCTGATACAAGGCACAGACTGTGAATCTCATGTACTGTACAGAGTTCCCAGGCGGCTCAGGATTCTCTGGACAGGCTTACAACTAAAACTTATACTTCAGATTTTTATAGAACCAAGTTGTGTGATTTTTATAGAACCAAGTTGTGTGCATTATGTTAATAAAGAGATTGTCGGGGTGGTTCATGTAATATTTGCTTTACTGTTGCAAAAAGAAAGCATGTTTAGAAATAAAGATCCAGGCAACTGGCAAAAGTTATAGCAGGGAAAGGAAAATGTTTCCATTGCTCCCTGGCTGCTAAGCCAAATGCTCATTGTTGCTTTGCTATTGACCATTTTACAGTGCCTTAAAAAAGCATTCATACCCCTTGAAATTTTCCACATTTTGTCATATGTATCAATGTATTTTATTGGGATTTTATGTGATAGACAAACACAAAGTGGCACATAATTGTGACGTGGAAGGATTTACAAATAAATATCTGAAAAGTGTGGCGTGCATTTGTATTCAGGCCCCCTGACTCTACACGTTGTAGAACCACCTTTCACTGCAATTACAGCTGCAAGTCTTTTTGGGTATGTCTCTACCAGCTTTGCACATCTAGAGAGGGACATTTTTGCCCATTCTTCTTTGCAAAATAGCTCAAGCTCTGTCAGATTGGATGGAGTGTGTCTGTGAACAGCAATTTTCAAGTCTTGCCACAGATTCTCAATTGGATTTAGGTCTGGACTTTGACTGAGCCGTTCGAACACATGAATGTGCTTTGATCTAAACCATTCCATTGTATCTCTGGCTGTATGTTTTTGGGTGGCTGTCCTGCTGGAAGGTGAACTTCCACCCCAGTCTCAAGTCTTTTGCAGACTCTAACAGATTTTCTTTTACGATTGTCCTGTATTTTGGTTCCAATCATCCAAAAAGGCACTGCAAGCTAAAGCTGGCTGACAATAGGGTTACAAGATAGGCTTTTACATGCACGTGGGAAAATTTCTCCCAAATTTCCCACATGAATAATTTCGCCATAAAGTGGACCTTTCAGTAACTTTACAAGTTTGCAATAATATATTTCTGACAGGTTACACCATGCAGCAAACTTATGAAAAAATATATACCTTTTTTCTTTAAAATTTTTTTTTCTTTAAAATTACCCTTTTCTTTACCCATGTAGGGCAAATTTAAATGGTCACTTTAGCTGAATTCCAAGAATTCAGCTCCTTTGTAAAACAGGAAGGCACACTATGAGTTAAGTCCAATGAGCTGCATGACATCTCCTGGGCTTATCTCTATTTTTTTTACATTTAACAGTTTTTTTGCACCCCAGGAGGACGACTATTGCTGTATTTCAGGAAGCCAGACACTGAATCTCCAGGTCTAAGCATCTTCAACATTAGAGTGCCCCTCTCCTCCTCCTGCCCAATCACAGAAGCCTTTGTATTATGTGAACTCAATCAAAAAATACAAAGGCTCCTCTAAATGGGCAGCAGAGGGGAGGGCGGGCATAGCTGCTCTGTGTGCCTCCTTCTCCTCTCTCACAGCCCCGAGGGTCAGTGTATGCCCTGGCAGAGCAATAAACCTGTCATATTTAAATAATAGAGACAAGTTCAGTAGATGTCATGCACCTCCTTGGACTTATCTCATAGTGTGCCTGAACTTTGTTCAAAGTGGCTGAATTCCTGGAAGTTAGCTTTAACTTCTTCTCTTTCCAGCAGTACATGCTCACCTTTCTTAATTACTCTGTTGCTCTGTTTGGCCATTAGGAGCTATGTAAAATACCCAGCACTTCTGGGTATGGATTAGCATGTGACTTTCTCTCTTAGCCATGTGCTTGCAAATTTGGCCAAATGGGGTGTGGCAAGAAGTGCATATCCCTGTGTGAGCTCTGACAAGTTGGTTTGCAGCTTATACAGGGATTTTTTTTCCCTAACTCAGCAGCAAAACAGAGTGGTGGAGGAGTGAGTAAATCTGAATAACTGTTGCTGTAGAAGAGGCTTTAAAGTTTAAGTGATGTTATTATTTTGCCCTGAGCTCCAGTCAAATAACTCTGCCTAGGCTGAGATGATGTTCTCCTGCAGGTGGGAGGAAACCATTCTGAATCAATAAAGCAAAGCGACATGTTTATTTTAAAGTGTGTGTTTGGCCCAAACTTTTTTCAAATTTTGGATAGATTGGGGAAGGGTTAGAAAATCTGTCATGTTTTTATTGCTGTGTTCCCACTGGGTAAGTTCACCCTCTCTATTCATCTTGGTGACCATTGTAAGGATACAGAATACGAAGGAAAATCCACTATTTTTAGATTTGTCACAAGAGGTAAGAGTAATTCTTCCAAAGGGGACAACTGCTTAGGTGACAACCAATTTAATGCTTCATGTACACAGGACATTTAAAAAACTTCTTCTGAACGCTGGAACTTGACAGCTAGTAACCGACGGTTAAAAACGACAGTTTTCCCACTTTTACATGCCACGTTTATGCGTGTTTTGCGGCGTTCATGAGCGTTTGCATTTAGAAAAGTTTTTAACACATAACAGATTTTACAAATCAGCAGACCCTCTCAAATGCCTACAATGCAGGAAAAAAAAAAAAAGAGAGTCTCTCTCTCTCTCGGGAAAGTCTGTTTTTTTTACCATTGCAAATGGTCAGAAATGATTCCCCATTGAAAAGGCCTATAAACAAAAATGCTTATAAATGCGTGTTACCGCGTTTACACGCTGTTACAAGCATTTGGCATTTAAAATTCTCCTGAACTACCGTCCTGAATGCAATTTTTGCTTTAAAAAAAATGCTTCTAACCTCAATTGCTTCTAAATTACTACTGTTTTCCCGAAAATAAAACCTACCCCGAAAATGAGACCCATCTCGATTTTCTAGGATGGCTGCAATATATAAGCCCTACCCTGAAAATAAGCCCTAGTTAAAGTCCTTTTTTAATCATATAATCCACGCTGTAAAAAGATTATATAATGTCCAGTGTGTGTCTTTATGTAACATTGTTGTAGAAAATACCTTATTTACAGCGCCGCTGGGCGCTCATGTGACCCACCGGAGCTCTCCTCCCCTCCTCCTCAGCGGCCCCTCCCTCTGCCGTGCTCGGAGCAGGGCTGACATCAGCCGGGATTTTGTCATCTCCCTCAGCAATGCTCGGAGCAGGGAAGAGCTCCGGTCATGTGAGTGCCCAGCGGCGCTGTATATAAAGTATTTTCTCCAATGTTACATAAAGACACACACTGGACATTATATAATCCATTTACAGAGCGGATTACATGATTTTACAAGGACTTTATCTAGGGTTTATTTTGGGGATTACAGAGATGCTGACTCCTGAGCTGACAGGGAGAGAGGGGGAGAGAAGACAGGGGGCACAGGAACTTTTTAAAGAACATTTTATTGTTTTATTCCTGTAAAAAAAAACTGTAGATTATTTTACATAAATAAATAAGACATCCCCTGAAAATAAGCCTTAATGCGTTTTTTTTGTAGCCAAAATTAATATAAGACCTGGTCTTCTTTTCGGGGAAACACAGTATAAACACCTCAGTGTACATGTACTCATAAGATAACATTGAGGAGGGTTCAGGGGGCTGCTAAAAAACACCCAAATGCTCCTAAACATCTGTTTACCAGCTGCAGTGTACATAAGGCCTAAGAGGAAATTTCCCTCACTGTGGAGAGAATGCCTCTATCCTGGTATAATGTTTACTTCAGAGTAATGCCCCGTACACACGGTCGGACTTTGTTCGGACATTCCGACAACAAAATCCTAGGATTTTTTCCGACGGATGTTGGCTCAAACTTGTCTTGCATACACACGGTCACACAAAGTTGTCGGAAAATCCGATCGTTCTAAACGCGGTGACGTAAAACACATACGTCGGGACGATAAACGGTGCAGTGGCCAATAGCTTTCATCTCTTTATTTATTCTGAGCATGCGTGGCACTTTGTCCGTCGGATTTGTGTACACACGATCGGAATTTCCGACAACGGATTTTGTTGTCGGAAAATTTTATCTCCTGCTGTCCAACTTTGTGTGTCGGAAAATCCGATGAAAAATGTCCTATGGAGCCCACACACGGTCGGAATTTCTGACAACACGCTCCGATCGGACATTTTCCATCGGAAAATCCGACCGTGTGTACGGGGCATAAGAAGTGAAAAGAAATCTCCCTAATTAGCAATAAGTAATCTGGGAGAGGTTTTAACCCTTCCCTATTCTATCAAAAAAAAAAAGAAAAGATTTGCATACATCCATTATCATCCTTTTTACCTGAAGATGAATTCCAGTTCAAAGAGGAATTAAACCCCGATGGGTTTTACTTCCTCTTTTGCTCCCCAAAAGGCCTGCAAAGTAAAAGCATAATGGGCTAGTATGCATCGCATACTAGCCCATTATGTGACACTTACTTGCAAACGAAGCCCGCGCTGTCCCCTGTGCAGGCCGCGTCCATCTTTGCTCTGTGACTGGCTGGAATCGTGTGACGTCACTGTCGCGCATGCGCTCGGGAGCCGGCAGTCACGGCACATGCTGGGGGAAGAAACAGCACGGTGGTCCGTTTTGTCACAGCACATACGCCAATGACGACATTGGCGCACTAGAAGTGAAATATCTCCTAAACGGCGCATGTTTAGAAGATATTTCCAACCTATAGGTAAGCCTTATTCTAGGCTTACCTATAGATAAAAGACAAACAAAAGGGTTTATGATCACTTTAAAATACTGTCTCTCGTTTTCAGTTGGCAATGCAGTTTAAGTCTCTATTGCTACTCATAGACATAATTTGATTTCAGCAGGTGCTTATGGACATAAGCATACTGCCACAAACATCCCTAGCCAACCAAACTCAGGGAATCTTATTAATAAAAGAAACACAATCTGGCGCACAAATAATTAAATGTCCAGCCAGCATAAATATCTATAACCCGGGTTGTTACAAAAATCCATGAATAATTGAAGAATGGTGCACTTATTCCAACATACATTCCAAAAATTTGAACTACGTGACATCACCAAATCACCACATTAATTGCAAAAAGTCCCATAAATAAATAAATAAACAGATGGATAGTCCTCTTGATGCACTAATAACTTGTTAAAGTGTTCACAAAGTGCTCATCCAACAACCTTTTCCGTGATATATATCACCACCTCCACCACCAGGTGCAATGTCCACTCACCTTATGGAGCGACCCCACTGGGTCTAGATATATAATCCTAGATGGCCTTGGAAGGACCGCGCTGCTGTACCGGGTCCCTTCAGAATATCCTTTAGTGTGAAGACACCAGCTGATCTCTGGAGTGACTCAGAGCGAGAGAAACAAAAACTTTCATCGCTCAAAATTGTATAAAATCGTGGATTTATTGTAACTAGCAATATTCCACTCACAAAATTATTGTATTGTAGATTGCATAACAAAAGAATGTGAATAAACAAGAGGGATAAGAGGCTCTCATCCTCACCGCTACTACGGGATAACTGAGACACCAGAAGTGACGTCACTGACTCCTCCCGATGCGTTCCATCACAGATCATGTGACTTCTTCGTCACGTGATCTGTGACTTCACCGGAAGAATGGAAGGACCAGACAAGAGATAGGCTACACTCTCAGAGCATCTAGCTCCTTCTACAGACCTGGTTGGTGTGGTTTTCTGGGGCTCGTCCAGGCTCCAGAGCCAGCCATCACCATGCCCAGCAGTCGGAACCAAAGCCAGCGGTCCTGCAGGATGGATGCAGGAGGGACTGATATCCACAACCATTTACCAGATGAGCATACTTGTATTTTATCTCTTGTGAGTGTTTTTTAATCCATTAAGCTTGCTATAAAACCTTTTTACCTCGGATACTACACTTAGCTGGCACTTCCTTCTTGGTTTCCCTCTCTCCATAATATTTTTCAGCTCATCATCACTATATTCTGTAAATAGGGTGGCATCAAGGTGTCTTCATACACTTCACCCTGTGGCTTCCATTGTCATAAACATTCATGGTTTACCAACCTCAGCGTGTACATTTATTTACAAAAATGTTATTTCAACAGCTGGATCATGGCCACACATAAGACCTCCTTCAAATGTTTAGGGATAGATTCAACATAACCCGTTAAAGATTTTGCCTCAGTTTCACAAGTAGAAAAGCTACTGAACTCCTAAAGCAAACATCTAGAATATTTTTTTGTCTGTGCCTCAATGATGGTCACAAGCACCAATATTATGGCAATTATAATTACTTATGACCAGCATTTAGCTGATCTAAGAATCAGCAGTGCTAAATCAGGAAGTAGCATTGCGACTTTCTTAACTAATTGAAGTACACGTATCTCAAAAATGACTCACTATCATTACAAATTATTTGGCAGATAAAGCATTCCAACCCCGTATTCCCACTTTATTGTAAGACTTAGTGGAATTCTACTTGGAATCCATGCAGTTGCTTGTCACCAAGTTGCCGGAGTATACACCTACTTGGGAAAAATATGCTTTGCCTTACCATGCTCCCCTCTGCTTGGGAAGGGGGCATGACTGTGCAAACATGACTACTGTCAAAGGTTAGCCACATGCTGACAATGGCAGGGAAGCTAAAACCATTTATACATTTATGTTCTTCACCCTGAAACCTGCAAAACCATATACAAAGGACACGTGTCATTTTACGACCCCTCCTAAACAGCGATCATAAACAAGCACTAGGCTCTGAGTACTGCTGTGATTTGGGAAGAAGTGACAGGTTTTCCTTTTTTTTTTTTCATATACACTTTTAATAGAGAAAACTGTATTTTTATTTATCTTTACCAATTCATTATGCATGCCTAATATTTCTATTCAGAGCACTGTGCTTTTATGCCGAAAAACATCAATATTATTTTATTTAATTCATACACACTTGTCACTAACTCTTCAGAATTCTGAGTTTCGCTCCACAGCATTGTTACCATTACATGGCTTTATTAGGGGCAATTATTGGTTATATTGTTTGCCTGTATAGTAAAATATTTCTTTTGTCTATGTTTAATATAAGCCTTTTATTGTTCAGTTTAAGGCCTAGGTTTAAGATCCTTTCTTGTTCTTTGTCCCCGTACTTTTGTGCTATTTCAATTTCAAGTCAATTATTAGGCATTACTGCTTGAAGATAATTAATGCGCACGTTGAAAATCAAAGGTGCAGTGTGTATACCTATCTCATAGCTCATGGGCAAAATTATCAAAAGACATTACAAAAATATGTTGATGCTTTTTAATTGAATTTAAAGTTGAATGCATGTTAACCTAAATAATTGTCAAAAAGCAAAATGTTGTAACAAACTTAAGAAACATGATTCTGTGAATATTTTTTAAACTTTTATTTGAAATATGTACAGCAACTGTTCAAAGAAAAGGACTTTCTTTTCTATAGAACAAGATGTACTTGGAATGGAAGAGTGGCTTTCATCAAAGGCAGTCTGCCCATTTAGTAATACAAAATGATAGCTTCAATTATCTATTCTGAAGATTTTTTTTTTTTGTTAACCCTAATGTGAATATGTTTTATCTTTTCACTACAACAAGCTGCTTAGATGACATATCTTGCTTTTAAATTCTGACTGTGATGGGATATGCTAAGAAACCTTCTAACCTCCTTCCATTTGCAGAGGAGTCCATTTTCACCATCCATGGAAAAACATGACTGTATTGTGTGGTTTGCTCTCCCCAATTCTATTATATGCCTATTTAAAAAGCTATTCTTACACACTAAAATCTAATTGCACAATCTTTATATGATGTGTCAGAAACTATTTAATTTATAGTCAATTACATAGGACCTCTACACTACAAAGTTGTTGGAAGATTGTGAAATGGGATTACAACATGTGTGACCAGCTTAAAGGAGACCGGTATTGAGGGACATATGGAGCCTGACATTGCTAACCTTCTTTGGGAAAATTATAACTGCCTGGCTATCTCTGGCTTCAGTACTTTTAGACACTGAAGCAATTATACAGAGGTGAAAACAATGTAAACAGACACAGTCATCTGCCCATTCAGGAGAAAGTGACAATGTCTCCTGATACCCCCCACAGTGAGCTATAGTCACCTTTTATATGTCCCCTTCCTGCTTCCCAACGGCATTTGAACACTCGCTCCATTATTCTAACAGAGAAGGGCTTCCAGGTATGGTGGAGCATACTAACAGCTTAATGTAACAACGCTTGGTCTGAGTGGGCAATTGCCCTTAACAATACACTATCAGGTGAGGGACCAGTGGTGGGCAGGTTTTCAGAAGACACTGTCACTCTACCCTGTACAAGAAGGTGACAATGTCACTAAGAATTGGCAATCTGCATACTCATACTTATGAGTCAATGACCTGACTTGTATTGGCCACCTCCATATTTCCCTATCACAGGGTTCTTTGCAGCAAATATGTACATTATGTATTCGGCAGATTGCACTGCAATTGCTGATCTGCTATACAGCATATACGTTTTGATGTTGTGCTGATAACTTGTCATGAGTTCATCTGGTTGTTTCCTCCATGTTACTCTAGCAGTTTGCATCACCAACAGATGTCAGGTATATCATGGTTAAAATTATGTAGAACAGAAGGGCATCTATAACATCGGGTTATCACTTTACACCCTTTTTCTTGGGTTTTCATATCTAGTGATGATTTATGGGTGAAGCTGAAACATATTTTCCATTCTGCAGGGGATAAAGTGTGTTTAAGGTCCTTTTCCCAGGTCTGCGTGTACAATGGGAGGTCTGGGTGAATTAACATCAGAAGAATAGAGTATAGTAAAGAGATTGTGGGTGCTGGTGAATCCTTCTTTAGTAACAGAGATCCAAAGGTAGTTGGTTTGATATGAATGTCGGAGATCAAAGGAATAGATTGTATATAGGACAGTGCATGTTGCCTCTGCAACCGTTGTGTAGAGTTACACAGGAGTATCAAGGACAAGTAAGCCACAATCAATGTCAGATCTGACTGGAAGACCTGAGATAGTATTCTATGTTCCTGTTTGCACCAAAGGCCAAACACAGTTGATTGAAGAGCTGGTAAAAAAACTGGTGTTCCGAAGAAAGGAGTCATGGGGCCCAGATACTTTGATATACTAAAGGTGGGTATCGCACTGTCCCATATATTGTGTGTTTGGCAAGTAAGATCTACTAGAGTTGAGGGATGTTTTGCAAACTGCAGGTAAGATCCATAGAAGGGCACAAAAGTCTATAGGGTTCATGTGGCCTCCAGTTGTACCCATAGTCCTAGATGGGGAATGATGGAACCAATCAAGAATACATGTAAATGTTGCTGCTTTGTGGTAAATAGCGATATCGGGTACCCCTACTCCACCACGATGCTTCAGGAGAGATAACATCCTAAAAAAAATTCTGGAATGTACCGGTACTGAGTTCCAGATACAGTTGGAAAACATCCAGTGCAATTTTATAAAGAACAGGCACGGAAGATGGATAGGGATCATTTGGAATAGATATTGGAGACGAGTAAGAATATCCATCTTGAGAATGTTTAGTCTGCCGAACCATGAGAATCTCTTTAATGCTTGAGAAGCCAAGTCTGACTGGATTTTATGAAACAGTGGCAGAAAATGTAAGGAGTATAATTGTGAAGCAGAAGCTGGTATCTGAATTCCTAAATTTTCATCTACTGCTTTCAAGGAATTCACATGAAACCAAGTAAGCAAGACTGCCCAGACCAAATGTGGGCTAGACATGTATTGATGGATGCTTTAAAGCAGTTTAATGCTCACGCATCTGGAGCGAGGGACATGGGGCAAACCCAAAATGCATTATTTAGCTTTTTTTCTCCCAAAATGACAGTGGAATGTCAAAGATAAAGTTTGATTCTGTGGTTGAGCAAACAACTACATAAACTCACATGCTGCCTTTAAGTGTCTTGAAACATGCTGCAGCCCAATACAGCAACTGAATTACCCTTGCCATGCAAGTGAAAATACGTTTTCCTTTCTTTGCAAAGGGGAAGAAGTTGTGTAAAAAAAAAAAAAAAACACATCAGCAATATATTGAAGTTATGTTAGATTTTGATGTTGCTGGTATTTTTGGTGGTGAGAAAGGCTAAAAAAATGCCCTTACCCAACCCTAAACATTACTTTAATATGTAGTATCCTCTATCCAAAATCTAACCTAATCCCTATATTTAACAGATAAGCTCACCCAAAATATAACCCTTAAAAGAGTAACCCACCCAAAAGTAACATCTGACTATTAGGTAGATGCTGAAGAGTTGAAGCACCTGACATCTCTCAAGGATTCCTCGGTTTGCACATCTGCTGTGTAAAACAGGTCATGGAAATACAAGGGGGTGCTGATATATATTGAGTATTACCCAGAAAAAATTGAGCGAGGAAGCTGTAAATTGCATGGTGTACTGGCCAATTTGTCTATATTCAATGGTGCAAAAATCAACTACCTATGATTTTAACTTATCTTTCTTTTTCAGGTGTGAAACATGGCACCTCTGGAAAAATTCATGTGGAAGAGCATAGGGCCATAATCAAGTTCCTGTTTCTCCAAGGAAAAGGTGCGAAAAAAATCCATGATGAAATGTCACAAACTTTTGGTGACAGTGGCCCTTCATTTGTAACATTGGGTCGTCAATTTTAAAACTGTCCATTTTCAGTGTTGAAAGTGAGAAACCCAGTGGAAGGCCTGTTTCTGTCTCTGTGCCTGCAAACGTCAAAAGTTTTGGTATCCACTTTGCTGCAAGCGTACTCATTTTCAAGTCGCTGTGGATAATGGCACCAACTCTCTCACGTGATATTCCTAGATATGTAGCAATACTTTTGGCTGATATTCTGCGGTCCTCCATGATCATGTCATGAATGGCTTTCACATTTGCAGGCACAGAGACAGAAACAGGCCTTCCATTGGGTTTCTTACTTTCAACACTGAAATGGCCAGTTTTAAAATTGGCAACGCAACATTTAACTGTTGCATATGAAGGGTCACTGTCACCCAAACTTTGTGACATTTCATCATGGATCTGCTTGGCACCTTTCCCTTGGAGAAACAGGAACTTGTTTATTGCCCTATGCTCTTCCACATTGAATTTTTCTGGAGGTGCTGCCATGTTCAATTTGGACCTGAAAAAGAAAGATAAGTTAAAATCATAGGTAGTTGCTTTTTGCACCATTGAATATAGACAAATTGACCACTACACCCTGCAATTTACAGCTTTCTAGCTCAATGTTTTCTGGGTAAGGCTCAATACTTATCAGCACCCCCTCATATTAGCGTTGAAGTGTTGAAGACATAAAAGAAGAAAGTGGCTGACTTGGCTCACAAGGCTCCATTTATACCTAAAATTGCACCTTGGGCAGACTGGCACCTTAATTCTTAAAGTCAGGACAAAAACAAACATTTAAACAGTTGTCATCGGGAACCCCAAGGGATAATTCTAAATTGTTTTGGCTGCTCTACAGCACTGATAGCTGAAATGATCTCTCTAATCCACATCATGTATTCCTGCTTGGTGGCTTTCTGGTATAATATATATGTTATCAAGGTAGAGAAATTGTTAATGAAGAAAATGTAATCTACAAGGCTGCATTTATACTAGTGAAATGGGACATAAATTTTTCATGAAAACTTCACACCAACCTCAGGGCAGCTGATAGGCTGGGCTTAAGGGATGTCTATTAGTATCTCATGTGAGTAAGCACTGAATATTGTTCTCTCTGTCATTAAGCAAAGCCTCCGTCAAAGGCATGGTTAGTTGCTAGGAGCCCCAGGGCAGTATTTTATCACTGGAATTCAGGTGAATTTGATTAGTTATAATATGGGAAATGAATTATATGTCATTAGAAACAAATGACTCTCAATTTGCACCCGTTTGCTTTACACAGAACTATAGTGTGATGGAGATTCCATTACTGAATGTCTGCCCAAATCTCCAAGTCTAGCCAGAGAATATCTTTAGTATGTTATTAACCACTTAAGGGACTGCTATCATAAAAATGAGTGTACACTAATAATGATGTGTTTTACCGCTTCAGCCCCGGAAGATTTTACCCCCTTCCTGACCAGAGCACTTTTTGCAATCTGGCACTGGGTCACTTTAACTGACAATTGCGCGGTCATGCGACGTTGCTCCGAAGCAAAATTGACATCAATTTTTTCCCACAAATAGAGCTTTCTTTTGGTGGTATTTGATCACCTATGCGGATTTTATTTTTTGCGCTATAAACAAAAAAAAAAAAAGTGACAATTTTGAAAAAATTATTTCTTACTTTTTGCTATAATAAATATCCCCCAAAAATATATAAAAAAACTTTTTTTTCCCTCAGTTTAGGCTGATATGTATTTTTCTACATATTTTTGGTAAAAAAAAAATGCAATAAGAGAAAATTGATTGGTTTTAGCAAAAGTTATAGCATGGCATTTTCATTATTATTTTTTTTTTACTAGTAATGGCAGTGATCTGCCATTTTTATTGGGACTGCGACATTATGACGGACACGTCGAACAATTTTGAGACATTTTTGGGACCCTTGGCATTAATACAGCGATCAATGCTATAAAAAATGCATTGATTACTGTAAAAATGTCACTGGCAGTAAAGGGGTTAACACTAGGGGGCGATCAAGGGGTTAATGTGTTCCCTAGTGTGTGTTCTAACTGAAGGGGGGAGGGGGCTGTGCAGGGGAGTTGACAGATCGCTGTTCATAAACTGTGTGTTTACACACACAGATCCCGGTTCTCTGTGTGTCAGCGGCGATCGCGGAAGCCCAGCGGTGACCGTGACCGCCAGGGACTCGCATCGGCTCAGGGGACGAGCGCGCCCCCTAGTGGCCACAGGGCGAAGCGACGTTGCATAACGTCGTTTCGCCCAGCCGTGCCATTCTGCCGAGTATAACTGTGGCGGCTGGTTGGAAAGTGGTTAATATTCAGTATATTAATTCCATTTTATTTCACATGCCATTTTTAAAAGTGACATGGGTGGAACAACCTATAACACTGCTTGGGTGCTTGTAATAATTACCTTTTATTCACATGGTTTTATTACAAAAAAAAATTCTACATCTGCTCAAGCACTCCTGAAAGTATTAGTTGGTCCCAAACCTTGTCACTTTAGTTAAACAGCTTGGTCTGCATGTGAATATATTGTAAAATACAAAATTGAAGCAAGTGCAATAAAGAATAATATACTGAACACTGAACACTCTCATTATGTGAATTGATTACATAAAGTTAGCAGGATACATTTTTTTTGATGATAGAGGTCCTTTAAACCACAATTCACTTACTCTGGATGTAGTAGACAAGGGTTAGACTTAGATTGTTTTTCTTCATCTGCACATTTTGATAAAGACCAACACCAGACATTTTTTTAACTTTAGTTTTGAATAGATTGAAAAGGGTTAAAATGTCTTCTATGCTTTTCCTGCTGGTTTCAACTCTTTTAAGGGGAGATATACCCTCCCCTTTAATTCCTGTGACACCAGAATGTGAAATAAGGGGAGCATGTGCCATGGAGCAGGGAGTAATACCTATCAAACCTGCCAGGTTCTAATCTCTACAAAAAAAAACCAAACATTTTAATTGCTGTTTCAGTATTGTAGAGATGTTTCCATCATCCATTCATGTTCCTATAACTCCACAAGGACAGGAAATGAGGGGATATCTCTCCAGTGAACAATAAACTTCTCCACTATATGCAAGGCTAAAAAAGTGAGGGATTTAATAAACCCTAGAAAATACAGCTGTGCTGCAAGCAAAAATATTTTTCAATATAAAAAATATACACATTTCAAATATTCACAGTCGATTTACTGAGCCAACAAAGCCTATTCTGTGGATAAGTTTTAAAGACAAATTGGTCCGCAGAGCAGTTAAAAAGAGCTAGACCCAAAGAAAGAGCTTTGGAGAAAATGGTTTGTACTGGAAAAGTAAAAGGTTGTTCAATTGTATAGCACTTGTATAGCTCCATTCAATGTAGAAAGACGGCTTGAATGAATAGCGTAGAAGAGATCCAGGCCCATACTATAGTTATGTTCACCATTGTACATCTGCTATTATGTCAGCATTTTATCTCGGTGTTCTTGCAACACTGCTGTCAATAGACCCTTAATATACCTTAATACGCAAGATAAATAGAAGCAATGGTTCTGGTAGCACCTGATCTCCGCTTTGTTATGTTGCTCTAAATCTTATATACACAAGGACAGGTGTAAGAATAAACTAAGCTTCTCTCACTCCTACAATAAACCTACATATCATCCATGTTAAGAACATAAGCAGCTTTTATACAGCTGAACAGTCACATGCAAAGTAGATGAAGCGCAGAAGTTTCAGATGCTGACACAAAAAAAGAGTTTGAAGGAGCTAGTGTTCAGTGAAGTCACTTAATATTCTTCTCCACTCCCCATTTGTTGTTTCATGAAATCCAATCAAAAATCACTGAATGCAGTTCAGTACTCCGCTGAAGTTCAAAAGGCCTGAAAACATGTACAAGTCTATTCTATAAGACCAGCCGATAAAGAATAAAAATTGCTTTGCTTTAAAACCATCCAAAAAATAGATGTGAAATACATTTTAAATTGTCTTTGAGAATCATTTTTGGGACATTTTAGAAAATCTTTGTTACATATTGCAATGTACCGTGTTTGTAACAGGGTGGGGCCGTATTATGTAATAGCCTGCAGCAGAAATGGGAGCTCAGGAATGCAGCATTTCAGTAGTTAAAATAGCATTGTTTTGATAAATTAATTTGTATCCAGGGTAATACACTATATTCCTGATTTCACCCTAGGCATGCCCATTTTGGATAACTATCTGCTTCTGTATAATGGGCATAGAACAGCTTACAGAACTAGACCCTACGAATCATTCTTCTGTAGGGTTGGAAACATTGACAATTTATTGTTAGATAGATAACAGGGAATTAAAACATCTTGTAAAACGGTAATTGAATCGGAAAGGCAGGAGGAACAAGTCTTTTCATCAAGGAAGTGGTGGCTTATCGCCGACAGTTTTTCTTTTCCACACGTAAACACATGTAGAAATATAACAACAATCATGAAAAAAAATGCAGGGTCCTTAGGTGACTTTAGAAGAAAAATGTCAACAGCAACAAATATACAAACAACGCCACATGATGGATGGTTGGATTGACTGGTGTAAGCAACAACCCCAGCAGTGTCATTTCTTCAGTGTTGTCACATGAAAAGGTATAATAAAATATTCACAAAAATGTGAGGGGTGTACTCACTTTTGTGAGATACTGTATGTGTTCATGCTCACATAGGCTGTTATCAGCAGTTTTTGGCAGGGGCATTTTCTGGATGCAAAAAAAAAAACAGAACTAGTGGGTTTTGAGAGATTTTCAGCTGTAAAAATGTTCTAACTCTGAAAAAAGCTGAAAAACAAAAAACAACACTGAAAAACGTGGCAATTATTAGCGCGTTTGAGCCATAAGCTTTTGTGGGAGTATAATTTTGTTAAACAAGCTAAAAAACGCTACAGCTAAAAAACACTACTGCAAAAACGCTGAAAAACTCATTCTACAGCTACAGTTGTCTGCAGCTAACGCTACTGGCTTTTTTATAACATCCAGTGTGCATGAGGCCTAATGTGTGTCTTTGTTGGGTTTTCTGATTTGTGGCATATTGCTTTGCATATTTTGTCTTACATTTAGATTTGAAGTTCCCTTTTAAAACAACACATTGTTTGATTGACTAAATTGCTTTAGTTAGAAAAATAGAATATATGAAAAAAAAAAAACAGCAAGCATACATGGCCTATTTTTCAACCTGAGCAAGATATGTGTAAATAATCCCTTTGGCTATTGTTAAACTATAAGAAAAATGTGACATTCTTTGAAAAATGCCATCCATAACCCTCTAGACTCATAGCATAAATTGCTGTCAACTCCAATCATCACCTAATACCTGAATTCCAACATAACCCATCTACCGATTCCATTACTAGAGCATTTACAAGCCAATGTAAACTGTCTGATTGCTTTTTCTTAAGAAATAATCCTATCTATTCAATTGGAAGAAGAGATGATTGAACTTTTAACCTCATCAATCTCTTATTAATAATACTTCCATACGGGAAAGGCCAAAATAACTTATGTTCGAGATGAGGCTTTCCCTGTCAACCTAGAATGTTTTTTTACGTTGTCTCGTTATATTGGTAATGTGTCACAACCCTAGGGGTATATTAATAAAGCACTGGATCTGACATTCACCAAACATTCAGTGGGGGTGAATCTTGCAGATACATGTGTTTTAATCTTTTCCCTGCTAGAGTCGGTATTTTTTTTTCCACATGTTAAATGTACATTTTAGGCCTGAAGATTACTTAACCCCCCCAAACATTAAATATTTTCTGAAAGCAGAGACCCTGTAGAATAGAATGGTGTTCCTTGCAATTTTTGTATGCCCCATGACATTAGTGCAATGGTTTATCAAACCTATATTTACATTACAAAATTAGCTAAAAATAAATTTTAATAGGCTAAGAACAGGTAACTGAGGTACAATTCACATAGGCTCGCCAAAATTGGACAGTAGAAGATTCAAAGAAAGTTGCCTGCCTAATGAGTCTCGATTTCAGCTGTGACATTCAGATGGTAGGGTCAGAATTTGCCATAAACAACATGAAAGCATGGATCCATCCTGCCTTGTATCAACAGTTCAGGCTGGTGGTGGTATAATGCTGTGGGGGATATTTTCTTGGCACACTTTGGGCCCCTTAGTACCAATCCTCAATTTTGGCATTTTTTTCTGACACATTATTTCTTAGCCCCATCAGATTCCCGCTCCTCCTTTGAATTCCTTTGTAGGAATAACCCCAGACAGAAAGGTTTGATCTCTGAGCTTTATACATCTATAGTGGCAATAGGAGACAACACCAAATTAAAATACATGTCTGGCTGGGAACGGGAGTTAAACTTAGAATTTGACATACAGGAATGGAAGATGAAATGGCAGAACATGCGTAAATGCACAAAATCCCTAACCATACCGAGACAGCAATTAAACTTTTTACCCACAGGTTTCCCCCTTCTGTTTTCGTGGCTGTGCTCTCTCGGGCTCCTTTCTGCACGTGTTCTGGGATTGTGATAGATTACAACCTACCTGGAACAAGGTGTTCACCCTGGTGGACCCGCTTGCGTGGAGGCATCTTGCTCTGACACACCTACATTGCCTTTTATCTGAACAAATCTGAGATATTCCTAAACACCTATTAAAACTTATACATACCATCTGTGTTTCTATGCAATGGGCAATTGCCCTAAACTGGAAATCTAATATGGTACCGTTCTCTCAAGTCATTACACATATTGACCAGATAATGATGATGGAAAAAATGTTTCATACATTGCATGATTCCATATCTACCGTTGACGCTAAGTGGGACCCTTGGTTCATTTACCGCCATCGGGATTGATTTCACTTAGCAGTTTCAAATTCCGTCTTTCCAAGGTTTTCATGTAATGGTTTTATGCTCTGTTTTATTCTAAATTGAGGTTTTAGAGTTGAAATTTATTTTTGAAGTTGAGACAAAATTGCCACTTAGTATTATCCCCTGGTCCAATACTAGGTTTGTGAAAAAGCTGAATGTTCTTATCTTATTAGATATTGGACATCATATTTATTTTGAACAGTTTCCACAACAAGTACCTGTTTTATGTACTATCCTTGTACCACTTTATAGTTCTTTTGTGATGTGGATTTAAAATCCCGTCCTAATGTTTTGTACTGTAAACTTTTTATCTAAAAAAAAAAACAGTTTGTAAACAAAAAAAAACAAAAACAAAAACAAAAAACAATCCTCAATGACCTCTGCAACTGCAGGAGAAATTAAATCGTAAAATTTCATGGCAGAAGTATTGAAGTCATTCAAGTACTTCTCTCAGCATTAGGGATGAGCTCTGAAGGGCCTGGTATGGACTGGTATGGATGCTGTTTTTTTCAATGTTTTTTTTGGAATTTTTTAATTCCAAAATAAAAACTCCATGGACACCTCCCACCATCCTTGGACAGACTATCTCTCCAAGCACCAAAGCCAAGAGTCTCGGAGTCATTTTTGACTCAGGAATGACAATGGATGCACAAATAGGATCAGTGGTGAGCGGATCCCACCATCTCCTCCGCCAGCTATGTAGACTCATCCCATTCATCCCAGAAGAGGACAAAGCGGCAGTTGTGGGTACAATCATCAATTCCCGACTCGACTACGCAAATTCGCTCTACGTAGGACTACCCCAATATCAGCTTGCGCGCTTACAACTCATCCAAAACACGGCGGCAAGACTGTTAACAGGAAAAAAACCCTGGGAATCCATCTCCCCCTCCCTAAAGAGCCTACACTGGCTAACCGTGAAGAATCGGATCACATTCAAGACCCTCTGCCTCACCCACAAATGCATACAAGGAAATGCCCCACTAAATTCTCCGTGAGAAAATAAAACACTACACACCGAATCGCAGTCTTCGATCAGCTAACCAAAACCTCCTTATCATTCCCAAATACCACTACAAAGCAAAGGGAGAATGAAGATTCGCAGTCCAAGGACCTCGACTATGGAATGTTCTTCCAACCAACATCCGCATGGAAGCAAACCACCAGGCCTTCAGGAAAAAACTAAAGACCTTCCTTTTCTGAGAAGCTGTCAACAGAGAATGCATCCAACGCCTTGAGGCGATTCAGTTCGCATTTGCAGCGCTTTATAAATCATTCATTCATTCATTTATCTATATTGCCGGGAGCCGACAATATATTATGTCCGTGGGCAATTTTAAGTTAATTTTTTTCCTTTCGAAATGTAATTTTGCTGCGGTACTGTAATACTTTGCAGGCAGACTAAGGGGACCCCCCAGGCATGATATTTAAATAAATATTTAATTTAAATTGTTTCACTTTGAGCATTATTAAAATCACTGCTCCTGAAAAAAGGTTGTTTTTAAAACTTTTTTTTGCATTGATACATGTCCCCTTGGGGAGAACCCAGGTCCCTATATACTTTTTATGGCAATAACTTGCATATAAGCCTTTAAAAAGAGCACTTTTGATTTTTCATGTTCGTGTCCCATAGACTTTAACAGTGTTTGCATGTTTGCACAAATTTTTGTCTGTTCGCATGTTCTGGTGAGAACCAAACCGGGGGGGTGTTCGGCTAATCTCTACTCAGCATCTCCCCCTGTCCCCCACCCAGCCGCATGTGTGCACAAAGCACATGTTCTGAAAGAAGAGTGCAGGGGAACTGATCTGCTAAGAGAAAGATGTAACTGACATTCTCAAAATGAATTTTGAATATGAACTGCTCCACAGTTCTTGCAGCTACAGATATCAATGAGGGCATTTACTGTTTGTTAAGAACATGTAAATACACTAACGCCCATCACTTCACAGGTTCAACTTAAATAAATAGTATGTTTTCATACCTATCAAAATATAATGTAAAACTATATTGGCTTACTTCATATCATTTTATTATCTGTTTTTAGTGCTCTGGGATATAATTTTTGGGACTTCTGTCTTTTGTAAAATGATAACTTTCAAGACAACCCATGACTTATTCTTTTGGTTTTATTTTAGACCTGCTATACAATACATGTATACAAAAAGAGACTGTGTATAGTTTCCCCTTTTTCCTACATTGAACTTAATTAGTTAGAATTGGCTATACCAGAAAATAGGACCTCGCTACAGTAAATTGCAACATTTGCAATTTCTAACTGGGTCAGCCTCTATAAAATGTAAACAACAAAACTGAATGCTCTTTTAGCATGTTAATTTTGTGTAATCACTTCTTATATATTAAACATACTTAACCTCCCTAGCAGTAATCCTGAGTGTGGCTTGGGGTTAATTTTCAGTACCAATAGCGGTAACCCCGAGCCACACTCGGGATCGCATAGCAGCATCCAGGTACGGTTACTTACCTTGTCCCTAGAATCCTGCAATGTCCTCCCACTGTGTCCTCCGGCGGATCCTCCGCTCAATGTATCAAAGTTCCAGGCTCCGTTCCCTGCAAGCGTCGTGACACACGGGGGCGGAGCCCGGCGGCAAATTAAAAAAAGTAAAAAAAATAACACTCACAATACATTGTAATCTGTTGATTACATTACTGTATCAAATAATTTCACCTCAGTTTTGTCCCTAGTGCTTTGTCCGGTGCCATGTCTGCACTTTTATATTATATATACCGCCTGGAAACTTGAGAATGTCCATGGCATCCAAAAAGCGTCCCTCTACGTCAAAAGCGGTTTTAGACCAGCTAGAAAACAGCGATGGTGAATTAGAATCACTTGCAGAATTGAGCGATAGTGATTTGTGGGAAAATTCGTCATCAGACACTGAAAGTAACGACATCGACGATCCTGCTCTGAGCTCAGTGATGTGCGAAAGTTGGTGCTCTATTGACTGTGCTACGGATCATGCCGCACTGAGCTCAATCGCAAAATTATCGCTGTCGTCACTTTCAGTGTCTGATGACGAATTTCCCTATGAATAACTATCGCTCAATTCTGCAAGTGATTCGAATTCACTATCACTGTTTTCTAGCTGGTCTAAAACCACTTTTAACGTAGAGGGACACTTTACATTGTCCTGATTGGGACGTTGGATTTTGCGCAGTCCCATGTTTCAAAATTTTTCATACCCGGGATGTTTACTAAACCAAAATGCAATGTCTACTATTACAAAGACTAGTAATATTGCACCCTTGTTTGAACAAATTTCTGTGTTTTGGATTTGATTACATTATTGAATAAAGTGTATTATTATTTTTTAAAATTATTTATAGTTATTTAATATATTATAATTTATGATTTTGTGCTTTAAACTATATCATACCCAGGATGTCTACTAGACTGTTTGGATAGATTTAAGTCCTAAGAATTACAGGCCTACAATATAAAATGCCAAATTTCCATGCAAAACAATGTACCACTTTGACATTAAAAAATCAGAAATAATCAGACCGCCAGGGAGGTTAATGAAGTTTAACCTCCCTGGCGGTATGATTATTTCAGATTTTTGCGTCTCAAAGCGGTACAATTATTTTGCATAAAAAATTGGCGTTTTATTATATATATATAATAATAATAAAATAAATTTCCCCACATGCACTATCGCTCAATTCTGCAAGTGTTCTAATTTACTATCGCTCTTTTCTAGCTGGTCTAAAGCCACTTTTGACGTAAAGGGACACTTTTTGAGCGTCGTGACGCTCGCAGGGAACGGAGCCTGGCACAGAGAGGCTTCGGGCGGAGGACAGAGCCCACAGACACCGCGGGGGGGACATCGCAGGATCCTGGGGACAAGGTAAGTATACCGCACCAGGATCCTGAGATGTAATCCCGAGTGTGGCTCGGGGTTACCGCTAATGGTGCTGAAATTTAACCCCGAGTCACACTCGGAAATACCGTCAGGGAGTCTACAGAAAATATGTGGTGGTGAATTTTGAAAAACCTACTTCACAAAATGTCTGTAAATCATAGTCACCAACTATAGCAGCTATTTATTATAGAAACTAATAGCATCTAAAAAAAAGAAAAGAAGCGTGTAGTGTTCTTTCAGTGTATGTAAAGCTTTTTGTGTCCCACTGGGGAGTTATCCCTTTACTTCCTGCCCTGGAGATGCAACAGTAAATGAGAGGAAATCTCTCCAAAATGCATGGAATTCCTATATTTGAGAGCTGCCACTGGAACAGGTCTCCCAGCTAGAGTATTTCACTTCTTAATCTGGTGACAACATTGGATTTTTCATCATTTTCTGCCTGACTGACAATGATCATCAGGAAAAACAGAAAAGGTTAAAGAGTAACTCTACTTTTGTCGAGAAAAAAACATCCCCCTCTGGGTGATCTATGTACACTGCAAGGATTTTAACAAACTGTTGCAGATTCCTACCTTTTGTTATTTTGAAGAAATCCATGTGTTTCTCTGTGCCCATGTGGGAAAGTGAATCTAATGGGAGTGGTTTCATAATTATCACTCAGCTGCTGCAGCTGCAGAGCACTTATGGGAAAATCTGCTGGGCTTGCATCCCTTTAGCCGTGATTTCTATTGGGAGTATCTCACCAAAAATGCCATTTTTGTTACAGGGGATGCCTGAAATCTGACTTGTATCTTAGTGCAGACTGCTGGGAAAATCAGAGAGCCAATCACACAAGCAGGAAATAATTTTTCTGGGGGGGCGTTCTGTACACATTCTGTGTATAGAACACCTCCAGGTTGCCATATTGCTTGGCACTGTCAGAAAATTACAGCGGCTGCAGGATGAAAAGGAAAGGTCATTTTGAATAACATTCAATCACAATATGACTTGTGTCGCAATTGTGTACACTATATTATTTTTTCATTATTTGCTATTTGTTTTTTTCCCACGAAAGTGGAGTTAGCCTTTAATATACCTAGTGGGGATTCAGAAAGCAATAAAAACTCAACAAAGTAAGTATCCTTTTCCTACAGTAAGAAAAAAAGGTTCCTTAACATACATTTTAATCTGTCATATTTTGTATTGCATTAAAGTAGAACTAAACCCTTCTATTCTTTACAGCCAAGGAAGCTTCCACCTAAGGCCCCCTTTAAACTGTAGTTTGCATGGTGCTCCATATGTGATCAGTACACCAGTGATCACCAGCCATTTTATGGTTTGACAGAAGCAAATGTTGGGAGCAATGTCAGAGACATCGGTTCCTGCAAAGTTGTCTATTGAAATCGCTCCCAAAGACACCAAAGGTAGTGCAGGAACTACTCTTGGGAATTGGTGCAGGGCCGCAAAGTCGCAGCCGCATCGATTCAGACAGCGCCATTTCCGGCAATAGCCAGTGATTTGACATGCAATTTGACGTGTAAAATCGCATGTCAAAACAGCCCAATGTGAACGCGGGCTTAAACATAGAGATTGGTGGATTAGCCACTGGAGGGAGCTCTATGTTGCCATTACTCTGTTTACTGCTGAGATAGGACTTCAGTCACATAGCTGGACACAGACTTTGTGCATTGGGAATATTGTGCAAAGAGCCCATTAAAAACACCACAACATACTGCTGCAAAGGTGGAAGCAAAGCCTGGATATGTATTATGTAAATAAGAATGTCCCAGAAAAAATGGTCTCAATTCATTAAAAGCATATTGCATGCAGTATTTGGGTCACGTGACACTTTTTTTTTTTTTGAATATTGCATGCGATACTGAAAATGTCAATTGACTATCCCTTTACCTTAAAGGCTAAGTTCCCCTTTTTCTTTATTTTTAAATTTCAGCTCCCCTATGTACCAATACCTATGAAAATAAAAAATATTTGCGCTGCGCTTGATAATATGATATAAAAATAGTGTCAAAAAAATCACTGAAAAATAAATGTCAAAATAAATATCAAAATAAAATTAAAATGAATCCAACTTTCCACATAAGAAATTACTATGTGCAATGTGCATAATTATCTTCTACATTATATATGCATACCAAACAATTAAAGTGCAATGTGCATGTGTAATAATAACAAATTAAACTCATACTAGTGATGAACTAAACAACATGCAATAACTCGCATGTAGTGCAGCATGCAAGAAAAATAACAATAACAAATAGCATAAAAAGTGCCCAGTGCGTCTTGAACGCAGTCAATGTAATCTGTGTTTAGTGATATCGTTATTGTAGTGTCCAAAATATGTCCAATATCAAATGTGCAACAGTGTCCAACAAAATCCAAAATATCCAGTGCGCTGAATTCAAATGCTGCAAACAACCGTGGTATATTCTGGTAACCCCCCAAAGTGATTTAGCTCACCTCAGAGCGTGTGACACAGTGGCTAGCTATGTCAAATCACGCTTTGTAGCCACCCCTTGGGCTCTGTAAGGTATGCTAGATGCGATCTCCACTCACTCTGGGTTAAAAGGCTTCATAGACATCCAATCATAAAATTGAAGAGAGACTACATAGTGTAATATTATCAAACACTAGTTTATTTAAACATAAAAACCGCTTCCCACAGAGGGGTACTCACATTCTCCTGGTGCTGCTGTGCACCAAACAATAAACCGCTATCTAAAACGCCAGCCTGTATGCCGCAGGGTATGTGTTTCTCCTAGCTCAGCTGCTCCGTCCTGGCCCCTCCCCTACGCGTGTTCGACACAGGGGGTCACGTGTCTTCATCAGGGGGATATGATTGGACGGGTGCTCTATCACTTAAATACTCTCCCGGCAGCCATTTTTCCTGAGATCGCAGACTAAATCCCAATGGGCTACACTCCTCTATCTATTGTATTGTAAATCAGTGAAAGGACGCTGTGTAGCCAAATGCTATCACTCTGTAACCCATTCAGGCTATGCTTATGCTAATCCAGGACGGAGCTTAAGAGGGAGACAAGATACCCCACCGCACTGGCATTACTATACATAAAAAGATACATATTTAATAACATAGGATCTAACATAAAAATATATTGTCATGTGATAAATATAGATCATATAAGAAACAAAAACAATAAGGACAAATTAAACCAATAAAAACACTAGTGTATATCGTGAATTTTCTTCCTTAAAACATTATAGCAATCTATTATAGTAATATACAGACGCTACCCCATAAGCATTGCGCTAGGCATTGCAGGGTGTCATAATTACTATGGTGCCTGCATATCTGAGATGTATAAGTTCAGAATAATGAAACAGAAATCTCCATACAAAGTTTAATATTAACCCCTGAGTTTCTAAACTCAGATTGAAAATTCATAATTTATGTCATGTGTGTCTCTCCCAACATCACTGGGGGGGAGGGGGGGGGGGAAGGGGGAAGGGAAGGGCTGGGAAGGAGAGGAAGGGGGGAGGGAAGGAGGAAGAGATAGGTAGGGGGTGGGGGGGAGGGGGGGTGGGGGGGGATGGGGTTGTTGTAAATGCAGGGAGAGAAACATAAACGGTAGTAATGAGAAGGATGAATAGTAACTTGGTTGTGTATGAAAAATCTTATGGGGTAAAAATGATGGATCTAAAGTATAGAGCGACAAGCACATAAATTATTTAAACTACAACAAACATATATCATTAAAAATTACTCAGAAAACATGTAAGATCGAACTCTTTGTTCAATCCACCAGGCGACAAAGAGCCGAGCTGGTATATCCACCAGGAAACACTAGTTTATTTAAACATAAAAACCGCTTCCCACAGAGGGGTACTCACATTCTCCTGGTGCTGCTGTGCACCAAACAATAAACCGCTATCTAAAACGCCAGCCTGAATGCCGCAGGGTATGTGTTTCTCCTAGCTCAGCTGCTCCGTCCTGGCCCCTCCCCTACGCGTGTTCGACACAGGGGGTCACGTGTCTTCATCAGGGGGATATGATTGGGCGGGTGCTCTATCACTTAAATACTCTCCCGGCGGCCATTTTTCCTGAGATCGCAGACTAAATCCCAATGGGCTACACTCCTCTATCTATTGTATTGTAAATCAGTGAAAGGACGCTGTGTAGCCAAATGCTATCACTCTGTAACCCATTCAGGCTATGCTTATGCTAATCCAGGACGGAGCTTAAGAGAGAGACAAGATACACCACCGCACTGGCATTACTATACATAAAAAGATACATTTTAATAACATAGGTGAAAAATAGTGAAAAAAACTGCGCTAAAAACAAAGTAAAAGTCAGATAATATGTAAAGCAGCAATCCCCACAAAAACATTAATTGTAGAAAAACGTAAGGAAAATAAGGGGTTTGCGCTATACTAATAAAGCATAATAAATAATTCACAGTGAAGCAAAGTTCATATAGTGCTCATAAATGAAAATAAGTCTATGTGCAAAAAAACATATAGTGGTAGTGAAAAATTCATTAGGTGAACCATCAATTCAGTGTCATGAAAAAGTCCGCACCACCAAAAATATACAAAAAACATCCAAGTGAGATTGATGAAATTCCGTGACAACAGCGAGGGGTCCACCACCAAACAATAGAAGGGGTTACTCCTTACATGAAGGCCATGACCCCCCACCACAGAGGGTCACAGCAAGCAGGAATCTTTGGGAACCAGGAAGTGGAAAATGCCAGCGGTGTCCACCAGGGGTCATCACATCCTCGGCAACGCAAGCAACCCAGGGCATAGGTACCATAAAAATATAAAGGGGCTCACATAGTGTAAAACTGGTTTGATTTATTAAAAATTAAAAGATAATACAAATGCGCACTTACAGAATGTAAATGGATAAGACAGCCTTAAGTCCGGCTCCGTGGCCACCGGAGCTCGGACAAACCCGTCCTACTGGAATGTAAATCGCTTGGGGGTGCCCCTGGAAGACGTGATGATGTCACGAAACGCGTAGGGCGGAGCCAGACGACGCGCTGATGTCACCCCCAAGCGATTTACATTCCAGTAGGACGGGTTTGTCCGAGCTCCGGTGGCCACGGAGCCGGACTTAAGGCTGTCTTATCCATTTACATTCTGTAAGTGCGCATTTGTATTATCTTTTAATTTTTAATAAATCAAACCAGTTTTACACTATGTGAGCCCCTTTATATTTTTATGGTATCTATGCCCTGGGTTGCTTGAGTTGCCGAGGATGTGATGACCCCTGGTGGACACCGCTGGCATTTTCCACTTCCTGGTTCCCAAAGATTCCTGCTTGCTGTGACCCTCTGTGGTGGGGGGTCATGGCCTTCTGGTAAGGAGTAACCCCTTCTATTGTTTGGTGGTGGACCCCTCGCTGTTGTCACGGAATTTCATCAATCTCACTTGGATGTTTTTTGTATATTTTTGGTGGTGCGGACTTTTTAATAACATAGGATCTAACATAAAAATATATTGTCATGTGATAAATATAGATCATATAAGAAACAAAAACAATAAGGACAAATAAAACCAATAAAAACACTAGTGTATATCTTGAATTTTCTTCCTTAAAACATTATAGCAATCTATTATAGTAATATACAGACGCTACCCCATAAGCATTGCGCTAGGCATTGCAGGGTGTCATAATTACTATGGTGCCTGCATATCTGAGATGTATAAGTTCAGAATAATGAAACAGAAATCTCCATACAAAGTTTAATATTAACCCCTGAGTTTCTAAACTCAGATTGAAAATTCATAACTTATGTCATGTGTGTCTCTCCCAACATCACTGGGGGGGGGGGGGGGGGAAGGGGGAGGGGAAGGGAAGGGCTGGGAAGGGGAGGAAGGGGGGAGGGAAGGGGAGGGAAGGAGGAAGAGATAGGTAGGGGGTGGGGGGTGGGGCTGTTGTAAATGCAGGGAGAGAAACATAAAAGGTAGTAATGAGAAGGATGAATAGTAACTTGGTTGTGTATGAAAAATCTTATGGGGTAAAAATGATGTATCTAAAGTATAGAGCGACAAGCACATAAATTATTTAAACTACAACAAACATATATCATTAAAAATTAAAAATTACTCAGAAAACATGTAAGATCGAACTCTTTGTTCAATCCACCAGGCGACAAAGAGCCGAGCTGGTATATCCACCAGGATTCGCGTTTACTAATATCCCTGACGTAATTTGAGCCCCTCCAGTTTCGTTTGGGTGCTTCAATTCCCCAAAATTTCATGCCTTGCGTACTTTGATTATGAATCCTTTTAAAGTGTATGGAGAGGTGATGTTTGTCGTGTCCTTTTCTTATATTTCTCACATGCTCCTCCATAGCCCTAGTAGTACAGCCCACATAAATAAGATTACAGGGACATTTGATCGCATACACCACTCCTATCATGTCACAAGATATAAAATCCTCTATGGTATGCAATTTGCCCCTATGGGGGTCATAGAACTCCTTCACTCTCTTGTTGTTGGATGGGACCCTGACAGAGCTGTAACATCTTCCACAGCCGTAAAAACCTTTTAGGTCCCAGAACATTTTATGCCTTGGTGGGGGTGGTTCCACTATGTTATGTACTAGCCTATCACGCAGCGAGGGTGCCTCCGAGAAGGTCACAGAATGACCACTATGAAAATCAAGGACCGAGTGGGAACAGGTACAGCAATCAGTATCAGGGCCCCCCTTCCAATCAAGGGAATTGGGGTTATGGGGCGCCATACAATAGGGGTAATGGATATAGGACCCAGCAAGGTGGGTACCAATATGGAAGAAGATATCCACCTAACCACACACCCTATAGGAGGGGTGGACAACAAAGGGAACAACTCCCCTATGGACCACAGCAATATAGGAACCAGGGGTATCAACAAGGGACACCCTATAGGGGTGGCCGACGTCAACCCCATGGGGATCCCCCGCCACCCCCCACCACCTCAAATCAGAAATCATGGATATCCTCCCCAACCAAGAGGTGACGCTCAGAGAGGGGAAGTTTATCACTCACCTAAACCAGAAAGAGGAAGATATGACAGATCCATACAGGAACAATATGGAGTACCTGTATATAACAGCTATCAACCACTGATGGATAACGGTTATCAGTACACTAACGAGTCTTTTTTAGGGACGGAAAGGGATGGGTACATTCGAGAAACAAGAAACCCAGAAAGAGAGGAGGAAGAGCCGGACGAAGGCTACAGCAAAAAAAGAAGGCGGGAAGATTAGGTGAGGGGATCTACAATTTGAGTGGCAAGGAACTATCAAGGGAAGAAATTTTGACCCTTGATAAGGGTATAAAGTTTGCACCCAAGAAGGGGTTAAATAAATTCGAGACGTATATAGGGGTACAAAAACTGATTAGAAAGCTTAACATAAAAAAATATTACGCCCTAAATCCAGTAGAAAAAACAGCTATAAGTAACAAATTCACCAATCTGCGCAACAACTCCGTCTTTAATCCACATATAGCCAACAATAGATATGTGGATCTCTTCAAGAAGTTGGTTACTACAGAGCTGGAACAACTACCCATCAAGAAGGCATACGAGCATAAAGATTTCAAGAAAGGATTGAACCCATTGGAGAAGTGAACCGATATAGTAGTACGGCCAGCGGATAAAGGGGGGGGTATCGTAGTACTTTCATTACAACAATCTAAGGACGAAATGAATAGAATACTGAGTGACAACAGTACATATCAGATGCTGAGTGCTGATCCTTCGAAGAATTTTAAGAAAGTATTAGACCTCATTATTAAATACGGTGTAGATAACAAGCTTTTAAATAAACAAGAAGCCAAATATCTGATTCCCACGGTTAGCAGGATTCCGGTTATATATTATCTACCGAAGATTCATAAAGATAGTTCCAATCCCCCTGGAAGGCCCATTGTGAGTGGGATCGAACTTTAACATCAAGACTCGGGGAGTATATAGATTTACATCTACAGCCTCTAGTAAAAAAGACACGAGCTTATCTTAAAGACACTAAGCACACCCTTCAATTAATAATTGAACTCAGCACGGAAAATGATATAATTATGGTCACGGGAGACGTGTCGTCGTTATACACCAACATTGACCACGAGGGCGCCCTGGAAGCAGTGAAATGGGCTCTGGATAAAGAGGAAGGGATTGATAAAGGCCTTTGTGGATTTATTTTGAAATGTTTGGATTTTTGTTTACACCATAACTTTTTTTGGTACAATAATAAGTTCTTTCTGCAAATAAAGGGTGTCGCTATGGGCGCTAAATTCGCCCCAAGCGTAGCAAACTTATATATGGCAAAATGGGAGGAGGAGTCAGTAAAGGTTGAACAGCATACAGATATAGTGATGTACAAAAGGTTTATTGATGATCTTATAATCATGTGGAAGGGAAGTAGAGAATCATTAATGGCTCTGTTGGAAACCATGAATGATAACGATCGAAATATTTCTCTGACATGGGATATAAATAAGGACCGTATACATTTTCTGGATTTGGAGATACTCAATACAGTGGATGGTATGATCACTGGGTCCTTTTTTAAGGCTACGGATCGTAACTCCTACATTTCCACTACGAGCTGTCACCATAAACCATGGCTTGATAATATTCCCAGAGGCCAATTTATGAGGATGAGGAGAAACTGCACGCTTGAAGACGATTTTGAGGTTCAATCAGATAGGTTAGAAAGAATGTTTTTAGATAAAGGATATCGAAAAGAATTCCTAAAGAAAGAAAGAAATGTGGTGAGGAATCTGAATAGGGATGATTTGTTGAAGGAAAAAAATGCTGCTGTGGGAAACAAAGAATTTGATGGTACTTGTATTGTTTTGGATTACAGTTTACAAAGTAGGGAGGTAGAGAGGATTTTAAAGAAATATTGGAGCGTACTTAAACAAGATACTCATTTAAAAGATCTTTTATCCGACAAACCCAAGATTGTTTACAAGAAGGCACCCTCGCTGCGTGATAGGCTAGTACATAACATAGTGGAACCACCCCCACCAAAGCCTAAAATGTTCTGGGACCTAAAAGGTTTTTACGGCTGTGGAAGATGTTACAGCTGTGTCAGGGTCCCATCCAACAACAAGAGAGTGAAGGAGTTCTATGACCCCCATAGGGGCAAATTGCATACCATAGAGGATTTTATATCTTGTGACACGATAGGAGTGGTGTATGCGATCAAATGTCCTTGTAATCTTATTTATGTGGGCCGTACTACTAGTGCTTTGAAAGATCGTATGGAGGAGCATGTGAGAAATATAAGAAAGGGACACGACAAACATCACCTCTCCATACACTTTAAAAGGATTCATAATCAAAGTACGCAAGGCATGACATTTTGGGGAATTGAAACACCCAAACGAAACTGGAGGGGCTCAAATTACGTCAGGGATATTAGTAAACGCGAATCCTGGTGGATATACCAGCTCGGCTCTTTGTCGCCTGGTGGATTGAACAAAGAGTTCGATCTTACATGTTTTCTGAGTAATTTTTAATGATATATGTTTGTTGTAGTTTAAATAATTTATGTGCTTGTCGCTCTATACTTTAGATCCATCATTTTTACCCCATAAGATTTTTCATACACAACCAAGTTACTATTCATCCTTCTCATTACTACCGTTTATGTTTCTCTCCCTGCATTTACAACAACCCCATCCCCCCCCACCCCCCCTCCCCCCCACCCCCTACCTATCTCTTCCTCCTTCCCTCCCCCCTTCCTCTCCTTCCCAGCCCTTCCCTTCCCCCTCCCCCCCCCCCCTCCCCCCCAGTGATGTTGGGAGAGACACACATGACATAAATTATGAATTTTCAATCTGAGTTTAGAAACTCAGGGGTTAATATTAAACTTTGTATGGAGATTTCTGTTTCATTATTCTGAACTTATACATCTCAGATATGCAGGCACCATAGTAATTATGACACCCTGCAATGCCTAGCGCAATGCTTATGGGGTAGCGTCTGTATATTACTATAATAGATTGCTATAATGTTTTAAGGAAGAAAATTCACGATATACACTAGTGTTTTTATTGGTTTAATTTGTCCTTATTGTTTTTGTTTCTTATATGATCTATATTTATCACATGACAATATATTTTTATGTTAGATCCTATGTTATTAAATATGTATCTTTTTATGTATAGTAATGCCAGTGCGGTGGGGTATCTTGTCTCCCTCTTAAGCTCCGTCCTGGATTAGCATAAGCATAGCCTGAATGGGTTACAGAGTGATAGCATTTGGCTACACAGCGTCCTTTCACTGATTTACAATACAATAGATAGAGGAGTGTAGCCCATTGGGATTTAGTCTGCGATCTCAGGAAAAATGGCTGCCGGGAGAGTATTTAAGTGATAGAGCACCCGTCCAATCATATCCCCCTGATGAAGACACGTGACCCCCTGTGTCGAACACGCGTAGGGGAGGGGCCAGGACGGAGCAGCTGAGCTAGGAGAAACACATACCCTGCGGCATACAGGCTGGCGTTTTAGATAGCGGTTTATTGTTTGGTGCACAGCAGCACCAGGAGAATGTGAGTACCCCTCTGTGGGAAGCGGTTTTTATGTTTAAATAAACTAGTGTTTGATAATATTACACTATGTAGTCTCTCTTCAATTTTATGATTGGATGTCTATGGAGCCTTTTAACCCAGAGTGAGTGGAGATCGCATCTAGCATACCTTACAAAGCCCAAGG
Source organism: Lithobates clamitans (assembly GCA_037952925.1). NCBI lineage: Eukaryota > Metazoa > Chordata > Amphibia > Anura > Ranidae > Lithobates > Lithobates clamitans. The sequence goes on along the minus strand of JBBGZY010000757.1, from coordinate 7,719,613 downwards.
GGTGGCTACAAAGCGTGATTTGACATAGCTAGCCACTGTGTCACACGCTCTGAGGTGAGCGCAATCACTTTGGGGGGTTACCAGAATATACCACGGTTGTTTTCAGCATTCGAATTCAGCGCACTGGATATTTTGGATTTTGTTGGACACTGTTGCACATTTGATTTTGGACATATTTTGGACACTACAATAACGATATCACTAAACGCAGATTACATCGACTGCGTTCAAGACGCACTGGGCACTTTTTATGCTATTTGTTATTGTTATTTTTCTTGCATGCTGCACTACATGCGAGTTATTGCATGTTGTTTAGTTCATCACTAGTATGAGTTTAATTTGTTATTATTACACATGCACATTGCACTTTAATTGTTTGGTATGCATATATAATGTAGAAGATAATTATGCACATTGCACATAGGAATTTCTTATGTGGAAAGTTGGATTCATTTTAATTTTATTTTGATATTTATTTTGACATTTATTTTTCAGTGATTTTTTTGACACTATTTTTATATCATATTATCAAGCGCAGCGCAAATATTTTTTATTTTCATACTTTTTGCACGATTATGAGTACGTGAACTGCGTTTGCTGCTAGATATATATATATATCCTTTTTATATATATTTTATTTTCTGATTTCCATGTTTTGTGCATATTGAGCATAGGATTATTGTGGCTCGCAAGATTTTCCTTTATTTATACCAATACCTATGGACGGATCTTAGGACATAAATACTTTCAAGACACTGGAAGGCCAATTTCACACGGGTGCCATCCGTTAAGTCAAGTTTTTGCTAAGAAAAAACAGATTAAGTTTACATCAGTTTTTCATTTGTTTACACCAGTTTTTCATCCATTTTACATCCACGTTTGATCCATTTTTTGTCAGTTTTTCATGCTGGATGACAGTAGATGAAAATAATCAAATACTATTATCAAGTCCCACTAGTGTGACACTAGGCATACAGGAGAAACTTACTACTCTTCTCCTGCTGCTTGTAACTTAGAGATGACCAATCAGGTGTCACTGCCTGAAACACTCTGTCCGGAGTTTTTTTTTCAGTCTGCCCCTGTAGTGATGGCATGAGGTGTCCCACAGGCCAGGCCTGGCATGTACCAGGTTGATGAGGTACTCATGAAACACGTCTTTTGCCATGCTTGCTTGGAAGGGGAAGTCACTTCCTTTGCTGATCACTTTCTGGGCCACAGGTTAACTTTTGGTTTATAGTACATTAAAACATGTAAAAAATGGAATGGATGGTAAACGGATGATCATCCGTTTAGATCAGTTTTTCGTCTGCTTCCATTTTTAAATGGAACAAAAATGCAGACCTGTTCTGTTTAAAAAAAATGGACCTGAAAGTGAAAGGTAGAAGACGAAAAACTGACGACGTCCGTTTTTCATCCGTTTGTCCATAGGATTGCATTGCTGTCTGTTTTTCATCAACAGACTGATAAAAAACAGACAAACGGAACACCCACGTGAAAGGGGCCGAAGACGTTCACCATGTGACCTCATTAACGCACACCTTGCACCTGCCCTCCCCTTCCAGTGAATGGCTCCCACCTATGCAGGTGCATGGTCTTCTAATGCAATCAGTTAACACCGTTCTCACTAAATACACATCCAATTGATTTTTTTTCCACCTTACCTTCATCTTGCATAGATTGTTCATTTGGCACAGTGTGCAGGAGCTGAGCAATCACAAAACACCCCCCCCCCGTGAAAAAAACACATGCAGGGATGTGAGTTCCCATAACGGGGAACAGGGCCTGAAAGCCAAGTGTCTCAGCCCACTCCCTCCTATGTACTTGTATAAAGCTGGCCATACAATATGCAATCCATATTGCAAAAAAACACAGTAAAACACGCAGTAAAAAACATGCAACCTGCAACATGTCAAAATATCCGATGAGTTACTTGCCACGTGTAACACATCCCATTGAAATGAATGGGCTGCCATATGCGTGACGAGGGAAAAAAATAGCCAAAAAATGTATGGTTCAACGATGTTAGGTGTAAATGGGGCCTGAAAATGAAATTGGTGTTTACATAAAAACAATGAAGCTCCATTCACATCTGTGTGTTTCCGAACACATGGCAAACTGCATAGAAAATGCATGCTTTGCCGTGCATTTCAGAATTGAATTGCAAATGCACCAAAAATCACGGTAAAAATGCACCATGCTCCACTCTAAAAAAAAAGTTTGGAGCTTTTTTGAGGCTATTTTTGCATGTAGGGCTGACCTATGTGTGACAAGCAAAAACACTTCAAAACCCCCCAAAAAACATGCATGCGAAAATGAGAGGTAATGAGAGTTAATGCAAAAAAACAAAACAAAGGTAAAATCTAAAAAATAATAATACAACGAGTAAATAGATACCAAACATGTCCATAGGTTATGCTTTACAATTTTATACAGGTTACCAGTTTAGAGTTACAGAGGAGATCTAGTGCTAGAATTATTACTCTCACACTAACGTTTGCAGAGTTACAGAGGAGATCTAGTGCTAGAATTATTACTCTCACACTAACGTTTGCGGCGATACCTCGCATGTGTGGTGCAAATGCCGTTTACATATGGGTCGCAACCTACGTATGCATTTGAACACGAGGAGACTGGGACGCTTTCAATTTTTACATTTTTTTATTTTATTTTTTATTTTTTTACACTGTCCCTTGAAATTTTGTTTTTTTATCACTTTTATTCCTATTACGAGAAATGTAAACATCCCTTGTAATAGGAATAAAGCATGACAGGCCCTCTTTATGAGACATCTGGGGTCAATAAGACCCCAGACATCTCCTTTACCCTTGAAATCATGAGATCCAACTACCTGTAAAAGCAATCAAGCAGCTAATTAGCCGCTAGGATGGCTTTTACAGGAAATCACTGGCTGAAAACAAAGATATCTGAATGATGCCTGTAGCTGCAGGCACCATCCAGATATCACCACTTCAGTCAAGGATGTCATATGACATCCTAGGGGCGGGAACTGGTTTTAAATAGAGATGCACTGAAATTTCGGTGGCCGAAACATATTGCGAACCTTGCAGTGATTTTGCTATGCTTATAGTGTGCTTACATATGTCATCTGATTAAAAAAACGCATCAAGAACATAATACGGGTGCGTAACTGCTGTGTTTTCAATGCATTTCAACCGGGAGGCGCGTTTTTGGGTGCGTTTTTTTTAACTGACCAAAAATGCAGTAAGCAGGATTTTTAACATTTTTCTTGAACTTTTCTTGTGCTAAATGTGCTAATAATGGCTGGCAATAAATTCATATTCATTTAAATGAAAAAAAAATAAAAAAAATAATACAATTCTATATAAATATAAATATATATATATATATATATATATATATATATATATATATATCATATTAAAACATTCATTTTCAGTTTTGGCACTTTCTGCATTCTGCATTTTACATTTCGGCACCAAAATTTCCATTCGGTGCACCTCTAGTTTTAAAGATATACAAAGATATACTGCATACAGTATATGTGTGTGTGTGTTGTGGCCCAAAAGCTAAATTTTGGTCTCATCACTCCAAATGACTTTGTGCCAGAAGGTTTGAGGCTCGTCTGTCTCATTGTTGTGCATCTTGAAACAGCCACACCACATGTTTTCAGAGAGTCCTGTATTTCACCTGAAGTTATTTGTGGGTTTTTCTTTCCATCCCAAACAATTTTCCTGGCAGTTGTGGCTAAAATTTTAGTTGGTCTACCTGACCGTAGTTTGGTTTCAACAGAACCCCTCATTTTCCACTTCTTGATTAGAGTTTGAACACTGCTGATTGGCATTCTTAATTCCTTGGATATTTTTTTTATATACCTTTACTGTTTTATACAGTTCAACTACCTTTTCCCACAGATCCTTTGACAATTCTTTTGCTTCCCTCATGACTCAGAATCCAGAAATATCAGTGCAGCACTGGATGAAAGATACAAGGGTCTGTCAGGAGTCCAGAAACTCATTGACCTTTTATACACACACACTAATTACAAGAAAATAGATCACAGATGAGAATGGTTATCTTTAACAGCCATTCAAACCCCTTTGTGTCAACTTGTGTGCATGTTATCAGGCCACAATCACCAGGTTATGAAAACTTTTGATCAGGGTCATTTGGGTAGTTTCTGTGATTATGATTTAAAAAGAGTAAACACAGTTTATTGATAATACATGGCTTCATGAGTAAAAAAAATGTTTTTATGTTATCATTCATATTCTCTGAAAAACAACACAACTGAATATATATATATATATATATATATATATATATATATATATATATAAAAAATTTTTTTTTTAAATTTACTGTAAAGTTGTACACGTGTACACCAAAATCAAAGGCAGTTTGAATCTGGAGCAAAGGAAATTGTAATGCGTTATATTCTTAAAAACAAACGTCATAAAAGTCAGATGTTTTTACAGATCCATCTACATACTGTATCTGCTTCCAAACGTGAGAAGCAACCTCAACAACTAATGAGACTCATAACAGCAACATCACAAAAATAAAATGGTCTGAGTCCAGTCAAGCTTGGCTTCCTACTCTCTGTATTTTCCTTTTAAATATTTGTCCTTGACTACATTTGAACCGGCCTAAATTCTACGCAATGCTTTGATCATGAAAGCCAAGTTACTCTTGAAGTCCATGAGGAGCAGTGAATGAAAATATCACATTTATTTGTGCGCCGAGGACATTTCTACAAAGAGACGAAGAGAGGAAGCAATGTGCCAGTAGAAAGACAGATATTCTATTTTATGTGCTTTTGAAGTTCCTGTTTATAAAACATTAACACATGATCTTTACAACACACGTTCTATGGCTCTCAGCTGATGGTTTCTCCCGGAAATCAAAATGAGATATAGTAAGCCTGGTTCATCTGAAATGTCACCAACATTCATTTGTACTAACTTTGAACTAGAATAATTTGGCCATTCCAGAACAACAGACAAAACCCTGGAAATTCATACACACTCATTTACAATAACTAGTATTTTTCTTTTGTTAGTAGATAATGGATAAAGTCAAATAAATGTTATTTTGCATAAATCCACTTATAATTAGGATAGCCTGCCGTTTTAAGAGATTTCAAAGAAAATGAATAATAAGCTTAAAATGTAAGCTACTCAAAAAAAGGTAACATTCACTAACATGTCTGTAAATTTTATCATAGCAAACAGAAATTGAGTATTTTAAAGCTGAATTCCAAGGCAAAAAGCCAAATACATACAGTGGGTATAGAAAAGAATCATCCTCCTTGAAAATAATCACAATTTGTTGCTTTGCAGCCTGAAATGAAGACAGACACTTGTTTTGTTTTATCCAGCTATATTTACTCAGAGCAACTTATAACATCCAAGTGAAAGATATAACACCGGCAAGTTAAAAAAATAAAAAACAAAGTTGGGAAAAGGATCAGCCCCTCCTAAAAATGACTTGTAAACTCAATACGGTGTATCTAATCATCTTCTCAATAGCACACAAAGCCATTGACTTTCAACTGTGATCATTTTGATTAGCTCAGCATGAAAAGAGCTTTCCTGGTGCATTTCAGTCCCTGATAGTGCAACTGAAGCAAACAATTAACTATGGGTGGCAAGGCACTGTCACTGGGATCTCTGGGATAATGTTGTAGACAGGAACATGCCAGAAGATGGATAAAAAATAATTCAAAGGCTTTATCAACGCCTAGAAGCAGAGTGAAGTCTATTATTACAAAGTGGAAGATACTTGGTGCAACACAGACCCTCCCTGGATCAGGATGTCGCTCCAAAATAGATGGCAGTGCCAGGCAGAAACTGGTCAGAGAGGCTACCAAGAGGCCTACAGCAACTCTGAAGCAGATGCAGGAATTTATGACAAAGAGTGGTCATTGTGTGCAACAATATCACAAATTCTCCACAAATGTGGCTTGTACAGGAGGGTTGCAAGAAAAAAGCCACTCAAGAAAGGCCACATGCAGTCACAAATGAGTTTAGCAAAATGTACCTTGAAGATTCTAAGGCCACATGGAAAAAGGTGTTATAGTTAGATGAGACTAAAATTGAATTATTTGGCCTCAACACCAAATGATATGTCTGTGTCAGTACTGGGCTCAGCCCTTCCTTCTCTGAGCTGGCGCTCAGCTGTCGGCTAATTGCCAGCCCCTATCTCTCCATGGTGACTCACCTGTTAATGGTATCCTGCTGGTCAGTCCTGCCTACCTAAGCCATCCAGCCCAGATGATCTCTGCCTTCGCCTTGGTCACATCTCTAGAGACATTCCTGTTAAAGACTTTTTTGGCTGACATTCCTTCTGGCTCCAGATCCTGCTTGCTGTCCTACTACGCTCATCTCTGGCTCTCTGACGTTTTTGGCTTGTCTCACTATCCGTTCCGGTTCCTGAACTCTGACTATGTTTTGACTACGTTTACTCTGCTTACCTATTTTTATTATTATTATTATTAAACAAGTGAGATTTAACTGTACTTCTGTCTCAGTCCGAGTCATAGTTTCTGACAGTCTGGAGGAAATCCAATACAGTGCACCATCCCTACAGTAAAGCATGGAGGTGGTAATAGCCTGTTATGGGGGTGTTTCTGTAGCATGGACTGGAGCACTTATCAGGATAGAAGAAAAATGGATGGGACAAAATACCGACATATTCTTGAGGAAAATCTGTTGCCCTCTGCCAGAAAGTTGTCAATGGGAAGAAGGTTTACCTTCCAACATGACAATGACCCAAAGCACACAGCAAAAATGACCACACAGGGTTGAAGGAGAAAAAAGTAAATGCCCTTGCATGGAGTAGTCAGAGCCCAGACTTAAACCCCATTGAAAATCTGTGGAATGACTTGAAGACTGCAGTCCACAAGTGGTCACCATCAAATTTAACTGAACTTGAGCAGTTCTGCAAAGAAGAGTGGGCAAAGTCTAGATGTGCAAAGTTAGTAGAGACATATCCCAACAGACTAAAGGCTGTAATTAAAGCAAAAAGGTGGTTCAACAAAATACTGACACAAGGGGGTGATCCTTTGACCAACTCAGTGATTCAGTTTTATTTATTTATTTATTTATTTATTTTTCTGACATGTTGGTGTTATATCTTTCACTTGGATGTTATTAGTTGCAATGAGTAAATACAGCTGGATAAAACAAAATCTGTGTCTGTCTTCATTTCAGGCTGCAAAGCAATAAAATGTGTTCATTTTAAAGGAGGGTGATTCTTTTCTATGCCCACTGTAGATAAAATACATATATTAGAGGAGTTTTACCCACAAAAAGATTTTAATATCTGTTCATTCAATCCTGAGATTGACACATCTTTGCCACACAGTCCAGTCCTCCCTGGCAGGGGACAGGACCTGAACTTTCATGCAGTTTCTTTTTCACCAACAGGTCTCCACCTCATCCCCACCCTGTGATTGGACAGTGAAAGAAGCAGCAGCACACTAATTAGCGTATTTCCCTTTTAGTTTGCTGTTTTCTAATCAACATACTCCTTGCACTGCAGCACACCTGGTTCGCTGTTTGTGCTGCTTCTCCCTCCCACCATTCTGAGCTCTGCTAAATGGCAGACTGCAAAATATTGATACCAAGTCAGAATCAGGTACTTACAGTAATATTTTTACTAGCCAAAGAGCAGTACAAAGTACATGTGTACAAAGGAAGCCATGTTTCTCAATGATTAGTTTGGATTGTTTACTATTGGATAAAAGGTCATTTGAGCTGCAGTGAAAAGGAATCTTTGCTGATGGAAAGGGTGGGGTTGGGGTGTTCCACGTGCTGTAAAGAAAGTGGATATTGATATCAGTTATTGGACATATCTACTAATAGGGGTTAGAATTGGACCCCCTACAAAAGTATGCAAGGGTAGAGGTCATGCCTCTTTGCATTCCTGCAACCCTCTTAGCAAGCCCCTACACACCCTCCCTTCTATCCCTTCTTCCTTATTGGCAAGTTTAACTTTGCCAGGATTTGAATGTTACCTGCTTTATTCTCTCTGTGGATACTAGTTAATTGGATGCCTGTCCAGGACTGATGATTAGGACAAGCAATTAAGCAAGTTGGAGATGTTATTGCTCAGTCATAGCTCATCTGTGACTGACACATTTTTTTGTTTAATTTTAATTGCTTAATGCTGTTTGATGTTTTGTTGAAATACATATGTAACACAATCCAATAATGATGTGGTCTTGCCCAATACAACGTAATCGACCAAGTCTTTAATGGGCAAGGTCCCTTTACAGTCTTTAACCACTTGCCACCCAGGCCAATTCTGACATTTCTCTCCTACGTGTAAAAATCATAATTTTTTTGCTTTAAAATTACATAGAACCCCCAAATATTATTATTAAATAGTGAAATTGAATAAAAGGATTCCGCGCATCAAATCTATCACATAAAAACTTCCATATATGGATAAATACTAGTGCATAAGTGTGTAAAAAATACAGTGAGTGACACTCAAAAGGTAAAAGTGAATAAATAAATAAAGATAATAAAGTTCATAAATATAGTGTTGCATCCTCTGGGATCAGACACATGGGGAGATGGTGATGATCTTTATATATAGAAACTGCCGGTCTAAGCAGGCTGTCAGAACTCTCACCTTAATAGTGATCAATTTGGGCATCAGAAGTGTCTTTGCTTGATGTTGTGCATTATAGTGTGCTGATGGCCAAGTTGTCCTCTGTATCTGGCAGTTGCCTGTGGGAAAAGAAAGGGTTTTCCCACCCAGGCTGCACCGGGATATAGACCGGGAGAGGAGAGAAAAATAGCCTCCAATAGTGTATTATCTTCGGTTAAAAGTATTTTATTTAAGTTAAAGGGTGGTCTATTACATTAAAAACTAGGTAAAATCAGCTTTAGAACAAAAGGAGCGGTGTCCGAGGCGCCTCCTTACGTGACTTCCGGTATCGTCTGCTCTCTGCCACGCCCTACGCGTTACGTCACCGCTCGTGACTTCAACTGGGGAAGTTTCTATATATGAAGATCATCACTATCTCCCCATGTGTCTGATCCCAGAGGATGCAACACTGTATTTATGAACTTTATTATCTTTATTTATTTATTCACTTTTACCTTTTGAGTGTCACTCACGGTATTTTTTACACACTTATGCACTAGTATTTATCCATATATGGAAGTTTTTATGTGATAGATTTGATGCGCGGAATCCTTTTATTCAATTTCACTGTTTTAGAGTGTAATGTGTACACTTTTTGATTTTGCTGCAATCTTTTTTGATATCATCACAGTCAGTTAACGCTTATTTATTATTTTGAGTACTACTATTTATTATTGTTTGTGATTGTCATCCACTTCCCATATCTCACAGTAGCGCAAAGGACACCTACCTTATATACGCCAAGTAAATAGATAACTAACATGTCAAGCTTCAAAATTGCTTGTGGAATGGCGCCAAACTTCGGTACTTAAAAATCCCTATAGGCAACACTTTAAACATTTTTATTGGTTATATGTTTTGAGTTACAGAGGAGATCTGGGGCTAGAATTTTTGCTCTCAGTCTAATGTTCGCGGTGACACCTCACATGTGTGGTTTGAACACCGTTTTCATATGTGGGCAGGACTTAGGTATGCGTTCGCTTCTGCGTGCAAGCACGCGGGAACTTATTTTTTTTTTTAATTGTTAATTTTACTTTTATTTTTTTAGTTTGACACTTTAAAAAAAATAAATGTTTTTGATCACTTTTCTTCCTATTACAAGGAATGTAAACATTCCTTGTAATAGGAATATGGCATGATCGGACCTCTTTACAGTGAGATATGGGGTCAATAAGACCCCACATCTCACCTCTAGGCTGGGACAGCTGAAATACAAAAAAAAAAAAACACGATCTCAGCTTACCAGCTGAGGCGGCGTCGTTTGTTTGAATGCAGAGGTCGGTTGTGACGTCATAACATCGTGCCCGGCCTCCGAACGATCATAGAGACTCCGGCGACCATCTGGAAATGCCGAAAATCTCCATGGTAAACATCTTGGGCCGGCGGATCATGTCTCTGACTTACTGATGGCAGGTGGTGAGTCGGTAGAATCACCAGAGGGCAGCGGGGGGGGAACGTCCCCTCTCGCTGCCCGTAAGAGCAATCAAGCGGCTGACCAGCCACTATGATCATTCTTATGGTATAGGGAATCACCGGCTGAAAAAGACAATATCTGAATGATGCCTGTAGCTGCAGACATCATTCAGATATACCTGCACAAAGTCAACGTCATGACGGCAGGCGGGCGGGAAGTGGTGAATGGTATTGCTTCTTATGTTTCTTAGCAGCCATGAAACTTGATAGTTCCTCTATAAAGATTGCGAAAGCTGCCTAGAAATTCTCTTCTAAGAGAGGTAAGCAAAGAAATGGCACAAATTGTATGTTCTCACCTTCTTTTTTAATAGGTCCAATGGACTGGCCAGCAAGTTTCAACTCATATGTTTGGCAAGGGGAATAAAAAAATCTGTTCCAGTTTTAAATAACATTAGATAGAAATCCAATATTATGCGTGCTATCCTTCCATGTCTGAATATTTTATTTTTGTAAGCCTTAAAAGTCTTTAAGTTAACAGAAGGGCAAGTGATAATAGGCAGGAGAAAATTAAAAAAGCAGACACAGAGACCTTTAAGTTCTCCCAATGTGAAAAGCTATGAACCATACAATTTCAATTTCCAATCTTCTGCTTTAGTATTCACTCCTATTTCTTAGAGTCCGCTGTGCAGACACTTGACAGTCTTATTGCACTTGCATTACCTATGCTGGCTAAGCTATGTATTTTATATGTAATAGCTATTTTAATGCATGGGAAACTGAACAAACTCAAACAATAAAAGTGGGGTTAGTGCTCACACCATGTATGAGTGTCATAATCTGTTTAAGACTGATACATTCTGATGCTGGATAATCTGCAGAGAGACGTGCAAATATACAGTAGACTGGGGATATAAACGTGAATAAAATAATAAAATAAAATGAGAAAAGAAATATTGTTTTAAAAATGTGTTGTTACAGTTGATGGGTTATATAAAAGAAATACAATTTGAGATTGATTTTCTGAATAATTAGGTAGGGATATAATTAAAAATCAGGAAATTTGACAATCACCAAATATTTAATACAGGTGAATCTTCCTCGTACATGTGTTTAATTACAGGGGGTGAATAACCAAATGGGAATGGAAGGTGAATGTCAAATTCACTGTTTTATAAATATGTCCATGGACTTGAAGCCTATTTGTTGAGGAAAGTGGAAAGATAGCACTGGACCCATAGGATTACCTTACTGATATTGTTATCTTAGGGTACTGATGTTGGTGTAAATGATCTGGTTCCTGGGCAGGTGTCTCCTACATCCCAGAGGATCTCCACAGTCTCCTTGGTTTGTAGTATAATGTAACAAAAATTGATGTTTAAATGCCACACCACTGCTAAGAGGTCTAGATACAGCTTTATTCCATTAAAAGTCAGCTAACGTGTTTGAGGGGTCTAAGCCTCATCAGGGCTAGAAAGAACAAAAGAAGAATCCCAATCAATCTGATATCTGTGGAGAGGATATTGTATTGATATCAAAATCTTATGTTCTTTCTAACCCTGATGAAGGGGGCACTTAGACCCCCCAAAACGCATTGGCTACGTTTTTGGATTCTATACGCCACATTTATTGGAAAAACACCAAATGAAATAACTTGAAATGTGTAAAGCATCCAAATAACTCATAAATAAAAATTGTGATATGTTGACTGCAGCCCCCCTAATAATAAAGCGCATGTGTCAAACAACAAATTGAAAAAGTGTCCATAGATTTCAGGAGGACATTTTTGAGGCTACTATTTGGATTTTTATGATGATTCCTTGAATACTGTATATGGACACTTTTTTGAATTCTTGTTTGAAACATGTACTTTTTTGGATTGTACCCCTGGCTTTTAATGGAATAATGCTGTATCTGTACCTCTTAGCATTGGTGTGGTGCTGCAAGTTAAAGTAAAAATTGTCAAATAATTGGGGAGAGGCATTTTTCTGTTTTAAAACCCCTTATGTATATTCTGCTGCTCAAATGTTCAATCAGCTCAAGACTCATATGAATGTTTGTACTAAAAATGGGTATTTTCACATGCAATGGCTAGCTGGTTTCATCCAACTCCTGTTCCCTCCTGACGTTCCATGATGGCTAACTCAGATACTGAATCCCTGACCATTCTGTCAAGCTCAACTCCAAATATAAAAGATCATTACTGTTCCAATACTTAAAAATGCATAACTCTCACATAGTGTTGCTGCAGGAGACGCACCTGATGGGAAGCAGGGTCCTGGCTCTTAAAAGGCCATGGGTGCAAAGAGCGCTCCATGCGACTTACTCCTCATACTCCCGTGGGGTGTCTATTTTGATTAGCAAACATATACCATGTGTGTTTCAAGATGTTCATCTAGATCCCCAGGGGAAATATATTATGTTAGTGTTAACCATCTACAACGTGAAGTATATAATTGTAAATATATATCTGCCTCCTCCTAGTCAGATACAGGTCCTGTACTTGATGTATGAGAGGCTGGCTCCGCATTGCCCATCCTGCATTCTGTTCATGGGGGACCTTAACGCCACCTTATCACGTGACCTGGATAGACCCTCCCCCCAATCCAATTTTAGCCCAGATTTGGGCACCTGGGCTCAATCCACCGAATTTACAGAGACATGGAGATGGTTGCATCCCCAGGGCAGAACATACTCCTGCTTTTCAACTACCTTTAAAACCTCCTCCCGTATTGACTTGGCTTTTGCCAATGCACCCTTCTGAATGACTTACAAGTTACCTCCCCTCTGGCCTCTCTGACCATAACCCACTCAAATTGTCCATTAGGACCACTAGGCCCTAATGGAGGCTACAACCCCACTGGATCAATAACAAGCCAGTCCATGACAGAGTTTCCCCTCAGCTGCAGGAGTATTGGGCACACAATGCGGAGTTAGCCTCTCTAGAGATGATTTGGGACGCCTTCAAGGCTCACAGCAGGGGGCAGTATATTTCTGCTGTGGCTGCGATGAAGGCGGAGCTTGGGGATACGGTCTCTGAACTGCAGCACAGGGTTGATGAGGCTTTGAGCCAATACTCAGCCTCAGCTACAGTCCCGAACTTTGAACATCTCTCCTCGCTTAGGAGAGAATTGCAACTTCTCTGAAACCACTAGGATTGGCATACATTCTAGCAGACAGGAGTGTTTTGAGCATAGAGACAAAAATAGCAGACTATTGGCGCTATTAGCACCGCAGGATAGACCCCTTGCAGTTATCTCTGAAATCCTCACGCCTGGTGGTGCATCCGCCACCTTGCAGGAGAATATCCTAGCTGAATTTACCACATTCTACACCACACTGTACGTCTCTTCACTGCCGGAAAATTTTGACCGTGCACCTATGATTTCTGTGCTGGACACCCTGGCACTGGGATGGCTATCCGACACTGAAAGGAACCTCCTAATCTCTGAAATAACCCAGATGAAATTACACTTGCTATACAGTCTTTCCCGGCAGGTAAAGCCCCGGGGCTGGATGGCCTGCCACTGGAATACTATAGAGCCCACACTTAATTGCTTGCCCCTAGATTGGCAAACGGGTTCTCTGCCTCCCTCCATGAGAGAAGCACACATCATTCCTATCCCAAAGCCCAATAAGGACCCTAAGTTGTGCGCCTCCTACAGGCCAATCGCACTTCTTAATTGCAATCTAAAGATACTTACTAAAGTACTGGCCACTAGACTAAATAAAGTTAGAAAATCCCTTGTTGACTCTGATCAAACTGGCTTTTTGCCGGTAGGTCCACGGACATCAATATACGCAGATTATTTGCAAATATCCATGACCACACACCAACCAGGGTACCAGAACTATTGCCACCCTGGATATGGAAAAGGCATTTGACACGGTGGAGTAGGGGGAATCTTTGGGAGGTGTTACGAAGAATGGGATTCCCATTAAAATTTATTGATTGGATACGTACGTTATACATTGGCCTCTTGGCACGCAGTAGGCTAAATGGATCTTTGTCTGCTCCATTTCCCCTGCAGAGGGGCACCAGACAGGGATGCCCTCTCTCCCCAGCCCTCTTCGCCCTGGCCATAGAGCCCATTGCTGATGCTCTCAGGTGCTCGGCTGTGGTCCGTGGTTTCCGGGTGGGATGGTTGGAGGAGAGAGTGGCTCTCTACACAGATGATCTGCTCCTAGATCCTCCTCACCCCCATCTCTCCCGCTGCAATGGGTTGACCATTTTACCTATTTGAGTATAGTCATCTCAAAACAGAGTGGGGACTTTGTGTGGCTCAATCTTGACCCTGTGTTGGCTGGAGTAAGGATCAAATTGAAGGCTTGGAGCAACCTACCCCTTTCCCTCATTGGAAGCATCAACCTTCTAAAAATGAAAGCCCTTTCTAAACTCACGGATATTTTTAAAAACTACCCACAATGGTTGACAAAGACATTCTTCAATTCCATTAAACGACTTTTCACCTCCTTCATTTGGGGGCTCGAACCACCTAGATTCAGATATAGCACTCTGACCAGGCTTGTGGATAATGGGGGTTGGCTCTTCCTGATTGTCACAAGTATTATTTGGCCACCTAGCTTGTGACCGCCCATTGGTGGTTACAGCCGGACTTGACCAACTCTGCAACGGTGCTGGAGGCAGCTATAGTTGGGTCTATTGAGGCCTTGCAGGGGCTGTTGTTCAGGGGAACTAAGACCCCACATCACCTTACTCCTTCCATGCGTACCACCATACAAGCATGGAAGGTGAGTAAAGCTCTGAGGGCGCCCCAACCGAACTCCTGGTCTCCTCACACCCCACTCTGGCTGAACCCTAACCTTTCGCAGTTCAACACCATACCGGATCTGCAGGCCTTGGCTAAATATAAAAAAGTGAAACTGGAACACATTATCACTAATAAAGAGCTAACCCCTTTTCACATTTTACGCACCAAATTTAATGTACCCGCACATGCACATTTTAGGTACCTTCAAATTGCGCATGCCTATAGGTGTTAGTTCCTGGGCCAGGCAGTTGAGTTATCATACTCAGAGCTCGAATCTACCCTTCGGGTGAAGGACTTTTTTCCACATTTTTTGGAGCTGCTCAGCATTACTGGCAGGAAGTTATTCAGGTGATTGTTAAGGTCACCAAGACCCACGTGTTTGGCCCCTGCGTGGTCTAGTTTTGTTTTGAATGAAATGAAAAACTCAATAAAAAAGATTTTTCAAAAAAAAAATTGTCAAATAAACAGCAATTTAAGCAAACTCTTTTTTGATCCCCTATCTCTTATTTTCTGCAAATATACCATTACTCATGGTTTGTTATGTCTGTCTGATAAGTGCAAAAAAAAAAACCCTGTTGACTTTGCCAGAATTCTTGTGAGCTGATAAGTTCCTGTGCCCTCTGCCTGTGCACAAGGAGAGGCTATAGAGATGAGGCGAGGGAATGAAGATGAGGAGAGGTCTGTGCTTGTTGTAATGCATCAGAAGTGAGACAGCTCTGACACAACATGTTTTGGAATTTAGAGTAAAAAATACACTTTGCGGTTGATTTACTAAAACTGGAGAGTGCAAAATCTGGTGCAGCTGTGCATGGTAGCCAATTAGCTACTAACTTCACTGAACTTGTTCAGTTCAGATTTGACAAAAAAAAAACTGGAAGCTGATTGATTTATATGCAGAGCTGCACCAGATTTTGCACTCTCCAGTTTTAGTACATGGACCCCTGTGTGTCATGTGAATGAAGGAAGTCGGACCACATTATAATTTTAGCACAAAAACAGTTCATTTTCTGGATGTTAAAATGGATTACCATGGGGAATTTTGCATATACTGCAGATATGTACTTAAATTTGCCTAGAGCGGTGGTCTCCAAACTACTGCCGGGGGGCCAGATGCGTCCCTTTGCTTGCCTTTATCTGGCCCTTGGGGCACTTTTTGTCCCACTGACACTAACAATGGGGTATAATTCCTATTACTGACATCAACAACGGGGCACTATTCCTCCCCCTAATGCCAAAGACTATTTATTCCCACTAATGCCAGGACAATTTCAACTCCCAATGGCCAAAGTCAGACCCCCCCCCCCCCCCCCCCCAGTAAACTGGCCCTTTGTTTAGAAAGTTTGGAGACCCCTGGCCTAGAGATACACTTGTTAAAGATCTGGCCATACACTGCATCTTTGACCCTGGTTTGGTGAGTTTGCTACCTTTTTAAATTATACAGTGAAATATTCATGTTGTCTACCTAAGGTTACCAAGCTACTAAGTTTTATTTCAATAAAGCTGAATAATCTGTGATGGGCTGAATATACAAGCCATATTTGAGAGTTAGTGTCTTTATAATGCTAGAAGTATATATGAATATATAGTAACCCTGAGACCCTTTGATTGGTTTTCTTACTTACAATATAATTGAGGTTGTTGAACCACTCTAATCACAATCAGCACACAAAATGAATATGCTTGATATGACTGTAGAGGACCTCCCTACGCCCCTTTATATGACTCATTTCTTTCCGTAGACCGCAATGTACCATAATTCTATCACATGATATTCATTGTATGCTCCGAGATTAACTGGATAGGAATCCAGTGACTGACAGGTGTAAAGAGCAGTGTTAACAGTGTAAAAAAACACACTAATGAGTGAAACAAACATCTCCTGCCATCTCACACATCCCCTAGCAATCTCATGGGAATGCTTTTATGCTTTGCCTAATCAGACACTTTAAACAAAATGTATAACATTCATTTTACCTACTCCGGCTCTTTAGAGGGACCTGAGGGGCTCATAGCCAGACAAATATTTTAGTGGGGAGTGCTCAGCTTGCCATCTTTGGCAAATCTCAGTGACATGTCTTCTGATGTAGAGGGTCTGATTGTTTTAGCTATTTGCCTGGCTTGAAAGTAGAATGAGGAGAGAGGGAATGAAGATCACTTATGTTCACCTAATACTAATCCTCCAATCATCTACAGTGATTGGATGCACTAAAACAGGCAAGGTACTGGGGGCAGAAGTGACATTGCACATCCAGAGAATGTGCCAAACATGGTGCCATAAGTGCTCTCCATAGTGAGGAACTTCACTCCAAACCCTTCAGAGGCCACATGAATTAAAATGACCAATATATATAACTTTATCTGTAAAAATATTGTGACCTTATTCTATCACAAGTAGAGCAAGAGTGCTGATTAAGCTGCTTAAAGCAAAATCTACAAAGAATTAAAGTGGTTGTTAAGGCTGAAGGATTTTTTTAAATCTTTATGCATTTTATGCATGAAGGTAAACCCCCACAGCCCCCCTAATACTCACCCGAGCCCCTCTCTATCCAGTGATGTGCACGAAAGCCTTGGATGTCCCGGGACTCCCTTTCCTAATTGGCTGAGACAGCAGTGGGAGCCAATGGAGACAGCCATTGGTTCCCACCTCCTGTCAATCACAGCCAGTGAAGAGAGAGCAGGAAAGTGGGACCGAACCGCGGCTCTATTTGTCTCATGGACGCATAGAGCAGGGCCCGGGAGCTATCACCCACTATTTCCCCCCAAATCAAGCAGCTTGCTACGGGGGGCCCCTTCCCTGCCAGTGACATTTATACAGTAATCAGTGGCTATTTTTACCTCTGATCGCTGTACAAATGTCAATGGTCCAAAAAAAAGTGTCAAAAGTGTCCAATCTGTTCGCCACAATGTCGCAGTCCCACTAAAAATCGCTGATCACCGCCATTACTAGTAAAAAAAAAAATTATTAATAAAAATGCCATAGATCTATCCCCTATTTTGTAGACGCTATAACTTTTGTGCAAGCCAATCAATATACGCTTATTGCGATTTTTTTTACCAAAAATATGTAGAATACATATCGGTCTAAACTGATGAAGAAATTACTTTTTTTACATTTTTATTTGTGATATTTATTATAGCAAAAAGTAAAAAGTAAAATATATAGTTTTTTTTTTCAAAATTGTCGGCCTTTTTTTGTTTATAGCGCAAGAAAAAAAAATGCAGAGGGGATCAAATACCACCAAAAGAAAGCTCTATTTGTGGGAAAAAAAGGACATATATTTTATTTGGGTACAGCATTGCACGACCGTGCAATTGTCAGTTAAAGCGACGCAGTGCCGTATTGCAAAAAATGGTCTTGTCATTAAGGGGTCAAATCCTTCCGGTCCTTAAGTGGTTAATACATATACTGTAATACTGTATGTGGCATAACTGACTTCAATATCAAGATCTGGTAGGAAGCCATTCAATACTAAATACACAAGATAGAAAGGGAATTCCAAATGTATAGTGTGATGACTGTATGTGGGCACTGTATGTATGTGAGTGTGTACTGTATTAAGCCACAATGGATAATAGGTTCAGACAAAGGATGACACTAAACCAGGAGCATTGCTAGGTGGCAAAAAGACCAGGGGCTTCAGCTCGAGGTCAGAGCCCGGCACCGGGGGGGGATGGAGCGGCGGGCGGTGGGGTTGTATGGAGGGGGGTGTTACCTACCTGACACGCACTGACCTACCTGACATACACTGACCTACCTGGCTGACATATACTGACCTACATGACATGTCTGACACATACTAACCTACCTGACACACACTGACAACATAGTTGCCAACATTGTGAAAAAAAAATATTAGGGACACTTTTTTGCATGTAGGGGGAGCCTTGCTATAATTAGGGAGCGGGCCATTTGTTTGTAAAGCGCGCGGTGAAACATGGGCATGGTTTACGTGGAATAGTGGGTGTGGCTTAAATGTGCCCCGTCACATGAAGCCACTGTGCCCCATCACATGAAGCCACTGTGCCCGTCAATTGCAGCCACTGTGCCCCATCAATTGCAGCCACTGTGCCCCGTCAATTGCAGCCACTGTGCCCATCAAGAGAGAGAGAGAGAAGAGAGAGAGTGAGAAAGAGAGAGAGAAAAAGAGAGAGAGATACAAAAGAGAGAGAGAGGAGAGAGAGAGAAAAAAGAGAGAAAAGAGAGAGAGAGAGAGAGAGAGAGAGAGAGAGAGAGAGAGAGAGAGAGAGAGAGAGAGAGAGAGAGAGAGAGACAGTGACACAGAGTGAGAGAGAAACACCTTTTTTTTCTTTAATCTTCATCGTTCTGTCCCAGTCACAGGCAGCCACCATGGCCATTATCCAGCGTGACTGGAGGTTGAGGGAGAAGGGGGCGTCGTCGCGCTGTCATTCTCCTGACCTCCTGCAGAATATCACTCCGCCTGCTGTCAGTCAGTGGGCGGCACCGCAATAGAAGCACACAGAGTCCGTGTAAACTGCCGCCGCTGCGGTCTGCCTGTCTCAGTCTGACGGCGACCTATTTTTTTCCTTCTCTGACACTCGGGGGACACTCGAGGCTATTGGCCACACATTCGGGGCTTCAGCCTCAATAGCCCCATGCTAACGAAGCCTCTGCACTAAACAATATCCATATTTTCCAAAAATAATCCATATACATACTCTACATGGCCCTGTATTCTATTTTTCATTAAACAGTTCCTTACTGTGTTTTTCTGACTCCAACACCCTCTATGAGCTCCTGAACCTTTCTCCCCCCTCACTTCCTCTTATGTGCACTGCTCTGTGTACACTACAAATCCTACAGTAAACAGTCTATGCTCCCTAGTCTATCTCGCAAGCAAGCAAGAAAGGGTAGCTACATTCCTACACACAGTGGGCCCATGAAGAATGAATGTAACAACCCTCTAACAGAAAGTCCGATCACAGCAGGCATTTGAAAATTTGAAGGAGGCTAAGAGCATTAGAGGGCACTTTTTAAACTAAAAATACATACTTGAATAGATTTTGTTCTTTTCATACCAGAGTTGTGTGTCATTTGACATTGTTCTGCTTTCCCAAATCCAGAGTCAGCAGGAATCTGGTATAAAGCTCATACACACGATCGGATTGTTGGCCAACAAAACCGCAGAATTTTTGTCCTAAACTTGTCTTGCATACACACGGCCACACAATTGTTGGCCAACAATTACGAATGTAGTGACGTACTACATGGTTTTTCAGCTCTTTAGCACCACCCATTGGGCTCCTTCTGATAATTTAGTAAAAGTTTGGTGAGTGCTGATTCGCACTTTTCATTTTTCACTTTTCATTTCGCACTTTTCAGTTTGCGCTTTTTATTTTGCGCTATTCAGTTCGTTTCTGAACAGCTGTTCGTCAACAAGCCATGTTGCGGAATCGAAGGAGATAACGTAATTTATTATTGGCCTTGGAGTTATTGCTTTGACATTATTTTTTTGGTTGAATAATTATTTAATTTGGTATATTTTCTATATTTTTGGATGCACAGAAAGCACTTTTTGGTTAAATTCTATTGGCAGATAGCATGTCTAATTTTATTTGTTTTCTTTTTTTAAAGCACAATAAAAAAAAATGTGGAGAATAATACTTGGCTATGTGTTTTACTTCAAATGACAGTTTAGGAGTAGGCAGTTACATTTAAAAAAATACAATGTGAAATTGACAAGGGACACCAACATAGTTTGTATCTTTGATCTTAAAAACTATGGGATAATGGTGTTGTGGTAACTTGCCCCCCCCCAAAAAAAAAGCATAAAATTATTCTTGATATCACTAGAAAAAAAAAAGCCTTCGAAAATTCATTTGCAATAACTCCATCAGTATCACCAGCAAAGCAGCTTCATTATTATCCCATTAAAGATGAAGAGAATTGTGCACTGCATCTCGAGATTTCACAATTTGCCGCGTCACAAATGGTAATTCTCCATTACGAACGATAGTTTACCAGACCGACCGCTTCCAGCTCGTCCTTGCTTCCGAGCATGCGTGTTTGGACTTTGGACTTTTGTCCGACGGACTTGTGTACACACGCTCGGAAAATTCGACAACAGACATTTACTCGCAGAAAATTTTAAAACCTGCTATCCAACATTTGTCCACGGAAAGTTGGCCAACAATTGTCCGATGGAGCATACACACGGTCGGATTTTCCGCCAACAGCCTGCCATCACACATTTCCCCTCGGAAAATCAGATTGTGTGTTTGAGGCTTAGCACTAAATTTGATCACTATATACAAGACACAATCTGTGTAATATCAACGTTCATTTCTAGTTGGCAGAATCACCCTCTGCGTCTTAGTGTTCTCTGCTTTAGTTTGTATTTAACTGCTAGAGAAAGCTTCAATACAGAACAAATAAAGCTATATTTTACCATGCAGCACATTTGGCCCACGCAGGCAAATATCTGACTGAGAACAACAGGTGGTGAAATGTCTGCTAATCTTCGAACCTTCAGTACCTGTGGTGATCTTCTTTAAAATGTGGCTACATTTGTTTAACAGTACATGGGCTGTTAACCACTACCTTTCCTTTTCTATTCCACACCACACTCTACATTATGTTGGGAAAACTTTATGCATGATATCAAGCACCTCCCAGTCACACATGCTCATCATTGCTCATTAGTTAAGGTAAATATAGCATGCACATTGCCCAATTGTCCTTGAAAATCCTCCAGTTGGGTGAGACATCTTTTTAAGGTAACCAAGCATTAATGCATTATTAGGGTCCAATCCCACCTGCTGCTGCATTACAACTCTCAGCGCATTGCACTGTTCAGTTGTTTTTTCTTAATGAACTGTGGTGTGAATTGGGCAAACAGGAGACAAGGTATTTTTCTTGTGGTGGGACTGTGCTACAATATCCGCCCAACACAGTCCCACCGCATCTGGTGTGAATGAACCCTTAATCTGCATGTAATGTGTTGCCTTTAAAGATACTGTAATTCAGCACAAAATGTGATAGAATTGGGAAGAGTAAACTGCGGTCTTTGACCCTGTTTTGGAGTATGTACACTGTGATATATATTATGTATTCCATATGTCTCTTTCCTGTACACTGTGATGTACATTAGACTGCCACACTAGTCTACTCTAAACAGCGTGCAGAACATTACATTCTACACACCACCCCACTATCTTAGATGTACAGTACAGGACAGAGTTATATGCAGCTTGAGGTGATTGAACACTGGCAAAAAAATAGCTTGGGCTTCCCCCAGAGTGTACCATATAACCTAGCCCACTCAATGAGACTTCAGTTTTTTGCTAGTGTCTTTAGGTATTGAACCAGTTCTCCTTTGGAGAAGTTTTTTACTTTTGCTAACAACGTCATTTTTTTTTCTGAAGCTTCTATCAAGATCTGATTGTTTACTGCCCTGGGCTATCTCCAGACCACTTACACTCAGTGTGTACCTTGGGAACTATACTCTACTGTGTGGGATCTGGCTGTAATGTTTGCTATGGGCACTGGATTCTGTGTAAGGGTCTCACCTTGGCACCTAGTGCAACCTATGTGTAGTCAACTGTAGGTGCTATATAGGTCCAGTGCTGTAGTCCATTTCTATGGTTCCCAGATCATAAAGACCTATTTGGGGGTATGCCAACTGTGATGGACAAAGCCTAGACCTCTAATAGATCCAGCATCTTGGATACGGTAAGACAGGGTTTCCCTGTGTATTTTCACCAGCTCCTGGCTATTACTAACAATGCTCAATGCTTAGTACATTATGAGCTTCTATAGGCAGAGTTTATGGGAGATAATCACATGTATTATTGTGGTAACCCCTGCCATTTTGTCTCTAATATTTTTTTGGACAGGCATTTTAAACTTTTTCTCCTGCCCAAACTTAGTCTTAGGAGGATAAGAGTAACTGCCTTATGCCTCTTGAATGTTGCCTGTCTGCCATCCTTTTCCATCACGAAAGCACACAGAATGTTGCTGTACTCCTTCTGTCATCTTCTACAAGAGACAAGGTCACAGGAATATGGTCAGCTCCTAGGATGTAATGTCTCCTATATCTTAAGCAAAACCCCTACTATTCTTCAGTCTATAATCGTGAGTACCGCAGTGGAGATCCCCTTACTTAGCAATGGCAGATAAAATACGCAAGGGAGCTGGGATGAAGTGCCGAAAAGCATGCATTTTGCATGTGGCTTACAGGATATTCTAATCACCCTTTGTCTGATCACAAAACACAAAGTGCAAACTACAACAATGCATCAAAATCAGAAGTTGCAATTAAAAACTAAAAATTGTAATAAAATCAGTAATATCAAATATGTAAATGTTTTTTCCACAAAAAGGCCGGTCAATATAAGGCCAACATCAGAGTTTAGATGCCTAGAATGAATCAGCAAAAGAGAAAAGATAACCAACACAGAGTCTAAAGTGTTAAGGAAGAAACTGATAACACATTAGATAATAAGAGTGTATTCACTCCATAGACCATGCCTGATCATTTCACACCTGGTGTATTGACTCAGGAGCTACAAGGCTTGTGACTATTGGTAAAAATGTCTTCAAGCCGCTTGACTGAAGCAAGACAAAGAAAATTACCACAGCTAATACACAGTTTATGGTTTCAGGAGTAGGGGAAGGTTACATTTGCTACCCTGTCTCAGACCATCAGAAGAAAGATGCTTTTTAAAGATGTACTGTATGTACAGTACCTAGACTCAAAACTTTATGACAGTGAAAAATCTCACCAAGCAAGGCAATGCAGTGATAGCATTATCTCAAAAAAAAGCCACGAACACTTGCAAAGAGAAAAATAACACTTAAACTACACTGCAATGAGGTGGTTAAAACTGCCAAGGAGGATAGACATGCAGCACCCTCTAGTTAGGTAGGTGCTAGAGTGAGGATTTTTCTGGAGAGTATGAAAATTTAGGCAGGCATAGCTGGTGGCTAGGCCTGTTTGTTTTTATTCTGGGCCTGGAGTGGCTCAGGGCAAGGAAGGGTGACTCACAGGTAGCATCACTGTCACCTTCCTCTTCTTTCTAGAAGGTGCTAGAAGAAAAGGAGGAGAGGTGGAGCTGCCTGGGGTATCTTGAGGAGCATTGACCAATCCCCAACTTGGACTGGGAGTGGGCAGGCCTCCTCAAATACCTAGGGTCAGCCCAGCTGGGGAGGAGTGAGTGAGAGAGTGTGGAGGCTGTCGGGGCCCACGGGGAGCTCCCCAGTCTGGAGGAGGGGGGTGACCCTGGGTCAGGGCTCGTGTGCATCCAGGAGGAGAGAAGAGATCCTGGAAAGAGAGGGACATGAGAGAGCAAAGAGAGGACAGCGAAAGAGAACACTACTAAGAGCCTCCAGATCGGACAACTGGTTGCAGCCTGGAGAGCTGGTGAGTGAAGCACAGTTGGCAGGACTGGAGAGGCACGCCTCAGAGAACTGGGAGATTGCAGTTTGGGATGGGTGCAGAACCAGGAGAGAGGACTGTGGGAAGGGCAGTGGAGAGAGGTAATTGGAGCCAGGCTGGCTGGCAGGGCCTAAAGAGAGCTATCTGGAATTGGTAGATGAATAGAGGGCAGTTAGCACCTAAACTATTTATACACCACAGGGGCCTGAGGTACCTGCCCGCAAAAGGCAGTTCACTGAGGTCTGGCTGAATTAGTGTCAGGCCTAACCATGCCGTGCTAGCTAGTCTGGAGGAGGAACAATCTGCAGCAAGGAAAGTGCTGGAGTAACGGTATGCAGCAAGTGAAGTGCTGGAGGAGTGAAGGATAAGAGGTCTTAAGCAAGAGTTTGTGCTGGAGAGAAGACTGGAGTGTATATACTGGAGTGTATATAGAAGTCCCAAGCAAGTTGCACTGAATGTTCCTGGGCATCCCATAATTTCCCATTTCCCATCCAGGTTAAATTCCCTCAAAAAAAAAAACAAAAACAAAAACAAAGCTTATGGACTGTTCTATGTCTCTGAGTGTCTGAGAGATGGATGTCGGGCTGGGCAGGGTGACAGGTGAACCACTACATTCAGCAACCCCTACGGGGCATGACTACAGACATTTGAATTGTGTCCACACTTTGCGCCATCATCTTGGGTACAGGAATTCCAAAACAAGTTAGCATGTCTTAAAGACTTGAACGATATTTTGTCAAAGTAAGCATTTGGCAAAAGCACACAAATACATTCTTTATATAATAGAATAAAGTACACAAGTAGAAAACCTAAGCCATCAAAAGCAAACATGGAATTATGTTTCAGACTACCTGTACCATAAATCCCAGAACAAAATTGTATTACATTACATTACATTATGTGAAAGAGCAACAACTGTTTTTCTTTAGGCACATTTTCCAGCCATATAATGGGCAAAGCCAGTGAAGACAGACTGGTCTCTTCAATATTGCTAGCCTACATATATATATGTACTGTCATTCTGTACTTGCCAAATATGCTGCAGAAATCTCCCTCCACTGAGTCTGGCTGCATCCATTTTAACTGTGGGCAGCTGAAGTGGCTGCCTGTTCACTTCCTGGATTTACACAGGCAAACAGAGACACACATCTGCAGCTCTCATTGGCCCTCTTATGACTCACCCCCTCCCTTTCTAGCAAACTCTCATAAGAGTGAGAGAGAGAGCTGTGAATAATATCATAAGCCTAGGCTTTTTTTGCAGACAATAAACAGGAAGTAGGTTGTATAAGGTATTTACTGGCAGAAAAAAAAATGCTATCCAAAGTTAAAACAAAAAGGGCAGAACATTTAGTAGATAGAAAGATTAAAAAAATGACTAAAATTCCGCTTTAAAGTAGAACTAAAGGCAAAACATATTTTTTTTCATTTTGGATAGATTAAGTGAGGATTATAACCCTTGTAAAGTTTATTTTTTGCCATCTGTGTCCCAGTGGGGAGATTTCCTTTAATATCCTGTCCCATAGCCAAAACAGGAAGTGTGACCAAATCCCTTTAAAGTTAGGGATTCCCTGAATGTCACCAGAACTAGTGTTCCCATTTAAAGATATCCCCATGATTCCTGTTATAGGGACAACCCAAAATTTGAGGTTTTCATTTACTTTCATTTACAGTGATAACAGTAAACAGAACAAATAGCAAGCTTGAATCTCTCCAACATGGGCACAGACAGCAATAAAAACCTGACAGGGTTCTAATCAGTCTGCACTCTATCAAAAACAAAAAAAAAAAAGTTTTGCCTTTAGTTATACTTTGACTGACTAAAGTCAAGGCGAGCATAAATTTGACAGTAGAAGCAGTGGAGCTACTTTTGTATAGACTAGCAGTGGAGTCACGTATGTCCACTGTAACCACTGTACATCGTCAATTAACTTAATCGTCAAAAAACAAAATGTTGTTGGTTTTGTACACAAGACCCATAACATAGAATAAGAAAGCTTCATAAGCTTTGTTTCCAACATATGTCTGACTGTAGCCCTGTCTTTGGCACCTTCTAATAGAAGGGATGGGATTACAAATGCTACCCTTTTAAAGTGACCCGACTGCTATAAAATATGTATAAACTAATTTTATGTGATGGCATTTACCATCAGATGTCAGTACATACAATATTTTTGTTAAAATTTGGCTCCATTGTTTCCTAGAAGCCCCTGAGTCTGGAATGCATACTATACACCAGGGGTCCCCAAACTTTCTGAACCAAGGGCCAATTCCTTGTTCTTCACTGGCTGTGACTAGTGGGAACAGAATTTGCCCCAATGTCAGTAGCCAATGGGAGCAAACAAATGCCCCAGGTTGTTGCTCAGTGGGAATAAAATAAAAAATCATCTAGCGCATATGGTCAGTGGAAGGACTTGTGCCCTGTCAATGGTGCCATAGGGAGGAATCAAACTTTACTGTTGGTGTTAATGGGATGAAATATGCCCCATCGCTTGCTTCAGTGGGTAGAATTATGCCCCATCGCTTGTGACAGTGGGAGGAATTATGCCCCATCGTTTGTAACAGTGTGTGGAATTATGCCCCATCACTTGTGACAGTGGGAGGAATTATGCCCCATTGCTTGTGTCAGTGGGAGGAATATTGCCCCATGTCTTGAGTCAATTGGAGGAATAGTGTCTCATTTCTTATGTCAGTGGAGGGAATAGTGCTTCTTTGTTGGTGTCAATGGAAGGAATAGTATCCCATCGATTGTGTTAGTGAAAGGAATAGTGCCTCATCATTGATATTAATGGGAGAAATAATACTTCAAAAAAAAAAAAGGTGTAGGGCTGAAGTGTGGGGACCACTGGTATACGGTATATACACTTACTTTCCTGTCTATCTAATCTAAAGCCACTCCACCCCAGCCACGTCTAACAATGCAATGCAGATTGGCTCCGTACTGCATTCAAGAATGTGAGGAAGAAGCACAACCTACAGTAACCTACCTACAGTAAAGTCTGACCTAACCAACAGTAAAGTCTGAATTTACATACTGTCTAATCCCTGTTTCAAGGAACCCCTGAACCAGAGTTAACCAGAAGATTTAACAAGCCTTGTTTTGTCTGCTATTATACTGTATAACTTCAAACGCATGCTTTTTTAAATCACTTAGTATAGATATCATGTATTTGTGAAAAGTTATGTCATTATCAACTACAGATCAAATTCTTACCAGCCTCTGAAGCAGCTGGCTAAGACCGACGAAACTGGTCAGGATTCTTGCCATTGTCTTGATGACCTAGTAACATGGTATGGAGCAGATTTATCTTGCAATACATCCCGCATTGGACATTCTCTCCACCAACCATAGGAGATTTACCAATGATCAGATCTGATAAGTTTAATTTACTTTCTTGGATATTGGACTTTCACTTCTTCCCATCATGTTCTTCATGGATTAAAATTATCTCTGGAACTGTGCCTGAAGGGTCATAGACCATTGTGTGCTTTACCAGTGTGGTTTATTATACAGTGCGAGGGAGGGAGTCAAGGCATGAAGATTCGCTGAGGTATAATAGACAATATATGACCCTTGGTTGGGTCTTCAACACCTTTACATCTTCAGAACCTTGAATAACTGGCCTCCTCTAGACTTTTACCAGCTTTGTTTGGATATATTCCGTTCTACCCCAATCAATGTGTTATTTTATACAATCGAATATGAACTGTGTGTATTTTCCTCAATAGCTATATCCAAATACTTTGGCTTAGATACTATAGGGATACTATAAGGGGTCATACTGAATTGTTCCTTTGCAGGATCTGTCCAGACACAATATTTGACCCTGCATATTATATATCCCTATCCACTGGCAATCCTAGCCAGGGGGGTCAGGGTATAATAAACTCAGTGATACACTTGGGTCACAAACATATATTTATGTGAGGTGGACAATTGTTTTTTAATGGCATGAGTGATTTCTTGTTTGTGCAATATGGTACCAATTTTTATTTTGCTAATCTTTTCACTACTTAAACAAAATAAAGCATTTTCTAGTTGACACAGTGAGTTGAACCAATTTTTGTAATACATTGTATATGAGGAGGTTTGAGCTAAAATCAGGTTTTTATTCTCAGTTATTGCACTATAAACTACACCACATCCACCTTTTGACCACATCCACAGATCTATTCAGCCCCAAATAGTTTTTTACATGTGGGCGACATGTACAATGTACCGCATATACTCGAGTATAAACCGAGTTTTTCAGCACATTTCTTTGTGCTGAAAAAGCCCCCTCGGCTTATACTGGAGTCACTGTGCCCATCTGCAGCCTCATGCGCCTGATCTCCCTTCGCTGTGTCATGCAGTCTAGTCGGCAGCCCTGCAGTGTAACAAAGCCCCGCCTTCTCCTTGTCCTAGTACGAACACTGACTCACTGCTGGGAAACTGAATTAGTGTTCCGTCACGGACGAGGAGGAGGCGGGGCTTTGTTACATTGCATGGCCGCCGACTAGACTGCATGTCACAGCGCCGGGAGATCAGGTACATGAGGCTGCAGATGGACACAGTCAGGCAGGGAGATGGCACAGTGGGGCATGCAGATGGCACAGTGGGGCATGCAGATGGCACAGTGGGGCATGCAGATGGCAGTGAGGCATGAAGATGGCACAGTGAGGCATGGAGATGGCACAGAGAGGCATGGAGATTGCACAGTGGGGCATGCAGATGGCACAGTGGGGCACGAAAATGGCACTGTGGAGCATGCAGATGGCACAGTGAGGCATGCAGATGGCACAGTGAGGCATGGAGGAGGCACAGTGAGGCATGGAGATGGCACAGTGGGGCATGCAGATGGCACAGTGAGGCATGAAGATGGCACAGTGAGGCATGGAGATGGCACAGTGAGGCATGGAGATGGCACAGTGGGGCATGCAGATGGCACAGTGAGGCTGCAGATGGGCATTGTTGACCCTCTTTTCCACTTACAGTAGCTGTTGCATTTCCCACCTTAGGCTTATGCTCGAGTCAATACGTTTTCCCAGTTTTTTGTGGTAAAATTAGGTGCCTAGGCTTATATTCAGGTCGGCTTATACTCAATTAAAAACGGTAACACCAGTTTAAATATGCTTTTAAAACCACTATTAGTACAGTTGTACAATTTAGTAGAGCTGGGCGATTTTCTAAAAAAAAAAAATCTGCGATTTTCTTAAAAAAAAACTCGATTCACGACTCAATTTTTTTTTTTGGACACTACGCCGGTCCTGAGGAGCTGCGGGCGGGAGTTTTTAGGCGAGGCCACGGCTTCGGCCTAGTCCGCGGCGTCTGGCCTCGTGGACTAGGCCGAAGCCGCGACCTCACCTAAAAACTCTTGCCCGCAGCTCCTCAGGACCGGCGCGGTGAAAAAAAAAAAAATCTAATAAAACGGATTTGCTTAAATTTTGAATCGATTTGACCTCTCAACTCGATTCAAGATTTAAATCGATTTTTTCCCTAGCCCTACAATTTAGTCTGCTATAGTCAAACAAGAATGCCTATATTACAGTACCAGTAAGCTTCACGTGAGGTAGAAGTGCTTGTGCAGGTGTAACAAATGTGTTATTTAATGTCTACCTACTTAAAAGTTTTGAGTTTTGATTTACTGTATAAAAGAGGACTGCCTGCCCACAGAAGCAAATATGAAAAGGTGCAGGGCTTATTTTTGCTCAATTAATTGTGCTACTAAAATCACTAGCAATTAATCACTGAGTAGCGACTGATCGCTAACCAGGTGGAACAAATGGCTCTCTATTGTGCATGCCACAAAAGCAGCAAGTAGTCGTGATTAATCTCACATGCTCACATAATGCTCCAATTGTGCACAACTGAATGCTACAATATGCTACTTGTAAAACCTATACCATAGGAAGCCATTTATTCCATCTGTTTATGTGCTCAATCCCTACTTTTAGTGATCAACCACTAGTGATTGAGCTAATAAAAATTGTAACTCCATTCCCGCAGACATGGAAACACAAAAAAGTAACAAAAGGGTTTAGTTGTTTAAATATTACAATTGGCTTTTGTTATGTGGCTTTTTAGATGTGGGAGCTTAGTGGTGATCTTTTTTAAGCAAAAATAAGAAAAAAGAAAAGAAAACATGCCTAATTTTTTGTAAACTGTATTTCTATTCAGTATGGACAGTATGTGTTCATCCCAAGAGACACAGAAAAGATTACAAAAGCAGCCATAAGACATTTAAAGTTTCTTCTATGTGCTCCTCCAAGTTGATGAGATGTAATCATTTTTGTTGAGAAAGCACTGTCACATATAAAAAAAAAGCAATATAAAAGGTAGGAGAAGCACAATAGCTGAACACAGCAGGATCCTAATGTGGGAAAACCTATTGAACTGAGGAAGTGATTCAATGTCCAAGTCTCTTGTCAGTGTCTACACATCAGCCACAGCATGTAGTGAGATTCTGAGTTCTGACCAAGACCTCACATTATAACTTTAAAGCACACCAAAATGCTTGCGTGCTTTAACCATTTTCCTACTGAAGGTCAGTGTCCCATCATGATGCATTAGGTTTCCATTACAATCTAAGTACAACAACATCAATAGTGTATGATGAGTCTAGTAACTGTTATTAGGAAGAGATATCTTTGCCCTTCCACTTCAATTTCAAAACCTTTAGGGATTTTAGTTACGAGTAACCCCCATTTAAAATAAAAATTTAAAAAAACTGCATCCTCCTGGGTGCCAGAAATTTCAACAAACACTTGTATGAAACTGACTTATTGGATACATGATACAGAATTAGGCTGATGAATCTTGTGGGTCCTGAAAGCAGCATGAATTGAGACTTACAAGTGGTGTACTGGGGATCAGGAGCACAGAAAAACACAGCCACCTCCAAAACCTGATTTCTTTTTATGAAGAGGTAAGTAAAACCTTGGACAGAGGGGTGGCTGTGGACGTGGTTTATTTGGATTTTGCAAAAGCGTTTGATACAGTTCCGCACACACGGCTCATGTGTAAGTTAAAGTCTACAGGCTTGGAAATATCAGTTTGTAAATGGATAGAAAACTGGCTAAAAGACAGAATTCAGAGAGTAGTGGTTAATGATTCTTACTCTGAATGGTCTAAGGTTATCAGTGGTGTACCCCAAGGTTCAGTGCTGGGACCCTTACTCTTTAATATCTTTATAAATGATATTGGGTCTGGGATCAAAAGTAACATTTCTGTCTTTGCAGATGACACCAAGCTATGCAGTGGAATAACGTCCTTACAGGATGTCTCCAATTTACAAGCCGACCTCAATGCACTGTCTAATTGGGCGACTATGTGGCAGATGAGGTTTAATGTTGAGAAATGTAAAGTTATGCACTTGGGGGCTAAGAATATGCATGCATCATACATGCTAGGGGGAGTACAACTGGGGGAATCTGTAGTGGAGAAGGATCTGGGGGTTTTGGTAGATCATAAGCTCAATAATAGCATGCAATGCCAAGCTGCGGTTTCCAAAGCGAGCAAAGTTCTTTCTTGTATTAAGAGAGGTATGGACTCCAGAGAGAGAGATATCATTTTGCCCCTGTTCAAATCATTAGTAAGACCTCATCTGGAATATGCAGTTCAGTTTTGGACACCAGTTCTCAAAAAGGATATCGGGGAACTGGAGAAAGTGCAGAGAAGGGCAACCAAACTGATAAGAGGCATGGGGGAGCTCAGCTATGAGGAAAGATTAGAGGAACTGAATTTGTTCACTCTTGAGAAGAGGAGAATAAGGGGGGATATGATCAACATGTTTAAATATATAAGGGGTCCATATAGTGAACTTGGTGTTGAGTTATTCACTTTACGGTCAACACAGAGGACAAGGGGGCACTCTTTACGACTGGAGGAAAAGAGATTTCATCTCCAAATACGGAAAGGTTTCTTCACAGTAAGAGCTGTGAAAATGTGGAATAGACTCCCTCCAGAGGTGGTTCTGGCCAGCTCAGTAGATTGCTTTAAGAAAGGCCTGGATACTTTCCTAAATGTACATAATATAACTGGGTACTGACATTTATAGGTAAAGTTGATCCAGGGAAAATCCGATTGCCTCTCTGGGATCAGGAAGGAATTTTTTCCCCTGCTGTAGCAAATTGGAGCATGCTCTGCTGGGGTTTTTTGCCTTCCTCTGGATCAACTGTGGGTATAGTATTGGGTATATTGGATTGTACGTTTTTTTTTTTTTTTTTATGGTTGGACTGGATGGACTTGTGTCTTTTTTCAACCTGACTAACTATGTAACTATGTAAAACCCTGCTCCTATGGCCGAATCTCAGGCTGATTTGATGACTAAGCCATGGCACTTTCTGGTAATGTTAGAGCTTGCTTGTCTGTTCCTGCCTCCTACAAGTCAAAAATCAATTTTTTTAATGGCACATCACAAGAGAGTTAATACTAATGCCGCGTACACACGGTCGGATTTTCCAACGGGAAATGTTGGATGTGAGCTTGTTGTCGGAAAGTCCAACCGTGTATATGCTCCATTGAACATTTGCTGTCGGACTTTTCACCAACAAATGTTTTCTAGCATTTTCTCAAATTTTCTGCTAACAAAACTTTGTTGTCGGAAAGACCGATCGTGTGTACACAAGTCTGTCGCACAAAAGTTCACGCATTCTCAGAAGCAGAAGCGGTCGGTCTTGTAAACTAGAGTTCCTAATGGAGAATTAACATTCGTGACATGGCAAATTAGGAAATCTCCAAACACAGCGCACATTCTCTTCTTCTTTAATGGGATAATAATGAAGCTGCTTTGCTGGTGATACTGATGGAGTTATTGCAAACAAATTTTCAAAGGTGCTTTTTTTCAAGTGATATCAAAAATAATAATAATAACGCAAAATAATAAACGCAAAAAGAAAAGCGTGAATCAACACTCACCAAACTTGTACTAACACAAAATTAGCAGAAGGAGCCCAAAGGGTGGCGCTAAAGAGCTGGAAAACCACGTAGTACGTCTAGTACGTCGCTAAGTTCGTAATTGTTGGCCAAAATTTGTGTGATCGTGCGTATGCAAGACAAGCTTGAGCCAGCAACATTTAAACAAAATTCCACGGTTTTGTTGGAAAGTTCGAACGTGTGTACGGAGCATTGGAGTTGGTCAACAGCAAACAATGGCTAACAAGCCTACCAAGAAAACTTTTCATTTCCATTGCTTTTTATTAAGTATTTCAATGAAGTACAAAAGCCAACTAGAAAACATGTGGTTTAAATGGTCGGATAACAGTCTCCAAATGCATTCATACTTATTATAGT
Organism: Lithobates clamitans; assembly: GCA_037952925.1. NCBI lineage: Eukaryota > Metazoa > Chordata > Amphibia > Anura > Ranidae > Lithobates > Lithobates clamitans. The sequence goes on along the minus strand of JBBGZY010000757.1, from coordinate 7,686,128 downwards.
ACAGTAACCACAGTCAAGACAGTATCCAATAATCCTAAGGTCCTCTGAAGTGCAATACGTTTAGCTTCACGAGATAACTGTATAACCGAAGAGAAACCCTTCAAGCAGTGTTAATTTCGTCGACTAAAACGACTAAAACATTTTAGTCGACTAAATGAATATTATTTTAGTAGACTATAATACGACTAAAACTAAAACAACTGAAATGACTAAAATACGACTAAAACTAAAATGGCATTTTAGTCAAAAGACTAAAATGGGACTAAAACTAAAATGCCATTTTAGTCAAAAGACTAATGGCCCGTACACACGGTCGGATTTTCCGATGGAAAATGTCCGATCGGAGCGTGTTGTCGGAAATTCCGACCGTGTGTGGGCTCCATCGGACATTTTCCATCGGATTTTCCGACACACAAAGTTGGAGAGCAGGAGATAAAATTTTCCGACAACAAAATCCGTTGTCGGAAATTCCGATCGTGTGTACACAAATCCGACGGACAAAGTGCCACGCATGCTCAGAATAAATAAAGAGATGAAAGCTATTGGCCACTGCCCCATTCATAGTCCCGACGTACGTGTTTTACGTCACCGCGTTCAGAACGATCGGATTTTCCGACAACTTTGTGTGACCGTGTGTATGCAAGACAAGTTTGAGCCAACATCCGTCGGAAAAAATCCTAGGATTTTGTTGTCGGAATGTCCAAACAAAGTCCGACCGTGTGTACGCTCTATAAGACTAAAACTAAATTGAAATTTGACTTCAAAATTAACATTGGTCTTTAGTGCATGTTCATACCTCAATGTAATAATAAATAACATATTAGATTTTTCACTCCAGCAGTATATAATGAGTTTGCAAATTGTAGAGAATTGTTAACTAATGCATTACAATTGAATTACACCCATTAGATTTTAGACGCCTAAAATGAGTTTTAGTCGACTAAAACTTAGGACATTTTAGTCGACTAAAATGTACTGGAGATTTAGTCGACTGAATACGACTAAAACTAAAACAATTGCAGAAGACTAAAATGGGACTAAAACTAAAATGCCATTTTAGTCCTAAGACTAAAACTAAATCGAAATTTGCTGCCAAAATTAACACTGCCTTCAAGTAGCCTCTCCATTAGAAGTTTAACTATGGAGATGTTTATGGCTACATCAAAAGATATTAACCATGACGTATACCTGCCTGACCTTCCCCATCCAGGAGAAAGGAGGGGTAGATCCACCTCCCCTGCCGGGGGAGACGCTTTTGGTGTGCGTCACGCCAGCTTTCTAGAACATATTTTCTCCTACAACACACTGGGCTACACTTGTCAGCTTATGTGCAAGGTAGTGTATTCGATCGAGAAATTGACAAAAGATAAGCATACAGAGTTGAAAAGAAAAGCTAAAAAAAGTGGACAAACAAGGCAAAGAAAAAGTAAAGAGAAGAAGAAGTGCTTCCTCTACTTTCAGAACATAGGTTGTGGCCCCCTTTCAACAGGAGTCTGAAAGATACTTTATCCAGGGATCCCGGATTTTTCTTAAGAAGCCCAATCTGTCATGTAGAGTCGCCGACAAATGCTCATTTATCATGATCCATGTCAACTTGGCCTTCAAAAGATCAAACTGGATTGTGGGTGATTTCCAGGATCTCACAATTGAGATTCTGGCTGCTGTGAAAATAAACAAAATTAACCATCTCATGTGTCCTGGTTTCCCCTCTACCGGACTTCCCAGTAGGGCCTGGTGTGGAGCTTTAATTAGATTTAAAAAAAAACAAGTAAAGGCACAAATGCTGGATCAGATTATCCCACAATGGTGAATAATAATGCATATAACATATTTTTTACACCAAGCAAGTATGCTTTTAACGTGTGGTGGTAAAACCTACGGGATAAGAGCGTTCTGATTTTTAGCATGGTGGTAATCAAACTGAAAGACCCCTATCTGGACTTGGCCTTCAACTGCCAAACCATAAAAGCCAGCAGCTATGATGCAGGATGGAACATTATACCTTGAGAAAAAATGCCTGGCATGTTTTCTCCCTCTATTCTTTGAAGCAGACGAGAAAGGAGTTTGAGAAGGGGGAACACATAAATCAATTTGAACTGATTCCATGGTGTGATTGAGGCATTCACCCCGAAGAAGGGAGGATCCTGGGATCTTGGCCTAAAACCATTTTAGTTTGGGGTTGAGTCTGGATGATGGTAGATCCTTGTCTGGTGTCCCCTTCAGAAGATAAGTGAAACACCTGTGGGAGAGACCATCCTCCGGTATCCAGCAGCTGGCAAGTAAAGAAGTCTACTTGACAATTTACCTTGCCTCGAACGTGCCTCACAGACAAGGCCGGAACATGAATTTCTACCCAAGTCAGAACGATCTTTACTTCTTAGAGAGCGGTTTGACTTGAGGATCTATGTATGTCAATGCTGTGACATTGTTGATGTTCTGTACCAGATAAGACCAGAAGTGTGTGGACTGCAACAGAGGAAACCCAGACGTGTATAAGTGAAAAGATAAATGATTTATTAAGGATAAGTGAATAAATATAACACGACCACCTCCAATATCACTCAGTGCACAATGACCAATACCAAACAGAATCCCACAAATAATAATAATAACAGAACAAATATATACAAGTAAGGGAAATACCAAGATCATAAACAGAGCCAGGCCAGGGTCGTCAACGGGAGGTCAGCAGCTGGGGAAGGAAAACAAACAGGACAATAAGAGGATGGATGGATCACAGGAGGGATGGGTCAGATACAAGGATCAGGGTCCAGGGTTCAGGAAACAGACAGGGAACAGGATAAACAGGTTCCAGGAATCAGGTTTCAGGTACAGGAATCAGGTTTTCAGGATCAGGGTAACAGGATGCAGGCTGCAGGTCAGGGCTCAAGGACAATACCAAGGCCAGATGTGTGTGCACTTGCCGGGTATTTATACTGCGGCTGCTAATTAAAGTGAGGTGACGCCTGTCTGCAAAGGGTAATACCTGCTCCATACTGCCAGGATCCCTCCGCTGGTGGACGCCAGTACTGCGGCCCAAAGATGACAAAATACCAGCATGAAAAAGCTCTCCTGACAGCTCCAAACTGCAAGGAGACACCTGCTGCAGGACCTCAGTACTGCACGCCAAATGATCGATATTACCAGCGGTGGGGACCTTTCCTGACAGTTGAGCTGGACCCTGCTTGCCAGTCCCCAGTGTAAGGGAGGACCTGTGCTGATGACAGGCAATCCAAGACACCTCCCCAGCCTGACAGGCTGGTCTCTCAACAGCACCTTCCATGCCATGTGGACAAAGGATTTCCCAAATTTCAGCTCAAGGGCTAACTTGGTTTTGGTCCTCAGATTCATAGGGCAATGCAAAACAGAGTCTTCTTACTGGCATGCTGTCAGGATGTTGAGTTGCAACATTCTTAATTGAAACTGAGTGCATGGTATTGTCTCAAAGAAGGCTATCATCCAACCCAGCACTCTCATGAAACAGCAAATAGAGGGACACTCTAGGGATCATAGTTCTCACGCCTTGAAGGACTCACATCTTTCTTTGGGGAAGGAGCACGGGTGCCAGGGCCATGTCCAAGATGAGGCCCAGATACTCTAGGTACTGTGACAGTTCCAGAGTCAACATTTTGAGATTGAAGACCCAGCAGAAATTGTGTAAGGCTTGCACCATCTGTTGCACATTGGCCTTGAGGCCATCCTCTGATTTGCTCTACCAGGAGTAGATTGTTTAAATATCCTAAAATGCAAATCCCCTAGGAGAGCTGCACAAGAAACTCCAAACTATTTTACCAGAATGGACATTTAAGGAGCACCAGGAATGTCACAATATACAAAGCATTAAAAATATGGGGGAATACATACCCCTCATACAATTTTATTTGTATGGGTATATACAGTATATTCACATTGGTTTGCATTTACTGAGTTTGAGCACATGGCACTTTAGTTTATTAACCTCCCTGGCGGTATGATTCTTTCTGATTTTAGGTGCTGAAAGCGGTACAATTATTTTGCATGGAAATTTGGCGTTTTATAATGTAGGTCTGTAATTCTTAACAATAACACACTTAAATCTGTCCAAACAAGAGTCTAGTAAATATCCCGGGTATGATAAAGTTTGAAACACAAAAACATAAATTATAATATAAGAAAAAAAAAATAATAATTAAAAAAAATAAAAATAAATAGTAATACAATAAATTTCCACACGATTCACTATCGCTCAATTCTGCAAGTGTTCTAATTTACTATCGCTGTTTTCTAGCTGGTCTAAAGCCATTTTTGACGTAAAGGGACACTTTTTGGTTGCTATGGACAATCTCCAGTTTCCAGGCAGAAAGAACAGTATATGCAATATAAAACTGCATGCAGGGCATGGGCCAGAGCACTGGGGACAAATGGGATGTGAAATGATTTCATACAGTACTGTAATCTGTAAGATTACAGTACTGTATGTGTTATGCTTTTTAAATTTTTTTGAATTTGCCGCCAGGCTCCGCCCCCGTGCGTCGCGACGCTCGCAGGGAACGGAGCCTGGCACGGAGAGGCTTCGGAGGAGGACAGAGCCCTCGGACACTGCGGGGGACATCGCAGGATCCCGGGGACAAGGTAAGTAAGGAGGCACCAGGATCCTGCGATGCAATCCCGAGTGTGGCTCGGGGTTACCGCTAATGGTCCTGAATTTTAACCCCGAGCCACACTCGGGAATACCGCCAGGGAGGCTACGGCACTTTGCTCTTTATTCATGCACATGCATATGCATTTTTTCACCTTGTTGCAGTATTTGCTGGATTGATTATAAGATGTTTTATATGTTTGTATCACATTCTGAAGTTTTATATATATGAATTTATATGTTTGTATTGATGATGAATTATTGATTTGCACTTTTGTCAAAGCTTAACTGAATAAGCTAAAGTTGGTTACCATGCACAGCTACACCAGATTTTGCACTCTCCGGTTTTAATAAATCAACCCCAGTGTGACCAGTCAGGTGGTTTTGCTGGGTACTGTATGACAAACAATTCACTTTGCTTAACAATTCAGTGACACTTTTGTATGCAAATTAGGAGATTATATTAGACATCTTCGTAGATCAGCTCCTATATAAATAATGGTGAACAGTCTTTAAAGTGAGTCTGTTATGAGAGAAGTATTGGGGTGGTTCTCTCATGAGAGGGTTCCTTTGATTCTAAGGAATAGTAAATAATTTCACGCATTGGGTTTATGGGATCTATTTATGAAATACGAACACATTTTTTCGTTGCCCATAGAAATCATTCAGAATCTGTGTTTCATTTTTTTAATTTTGCAGTTAGCTGCTGATTGATTGCTATGAACAACAACACATGTTCTTACATAAGTCAAGGTGTGGGTCTGCAATGAACTGAGTGGATAAAGGTGAATCAGTTAGTCATTTAAACATTTAAAACTTGGAGGCGTACCCAAAGCCAAAAATGTTTTTTTTTTTGTTTTGGATTATTGATTAGTGTTGATCCCCAATGGGGAAATTCGCACTGTCCTTTTGTCCAAGTAAAGGGAGATCCAAAATTTTAGAGTTGTCACCAGAATGGGAGAAGGAAAATCTACAAGGGAATGCCACGCCACCGTCTCCATGTGTCTGGGGCGGTGGCTAATACTTGTGGTGATCTGGATGCCGGTTTTTCATCTGGCTGGTGATATTTACTGAAGACAATGCCTATTATGAGGTCCTGAGTATGGATTGATACCTACTACATTCTTGCATCTGGTGAGTGCATGCTTTTGGTGGAAGTCCACGTGTGAGGATATCTTCATGCACCTGGTGTTATCTCTCTGATACCATATAGTGCCCTATCATGTGCTACTTCTGTTAAACAGACAACCGCACACTGAAGGCATTGCTTCTCACTGGGAGTTAAATTAGTGGGGGTTTTTTTAAAAAGACTTTTATCTTTTTTATAATCTATTTTATAACTTTTTAAGCACTGCGCATTCTCCAAAAAATGATAATAGCTGATAATTTCACTCTGAATTTATTTTGAACATTCATAGGTAATGTAGCCTAAAATGAAAATATTTTGGTTGTATTTTATGTTTTTTATCTCATCCTGACGAAGAAATGCCCTTACTGATTAAAAACACTGTAACAACTGAAAGCCAATTGGTGGCTCTAGGGCAATGTAGATCCCATATATAAATGTGGCCCAGTGTAAACACTGCTGTGATATATATATATATATATATATATATATATATATATATATATATATATATATATATATATATATATATATATACACACTATACACACTGTATATAAATACATACACACTGTATGTATTTATATACACACACACACACACACATATAAATAAATAAATAAATATATATATATATATATATATATATATATATATTATTCATGCCTTCCTTTTGTTACACTACTGTGATCGCATACAATTTTTGATGAATAAGCTAATCAAGATTGATCAGCGACAAATTATTTCACAGGCTAAAAGGCAACTCAAGAACTTTCATTAAAAATGCCTTGATCATTATTCCTGTAAAGCTCCAATATATGTATATAAATTGGCCCCAAAGAGACAATTAAGTGAGGGATTCGGGATTTGTACTGGTCATGCCTGCCAAAGTTCATTGTTATGCCCGAGGATATTTTTGCAGAGTGATATTATTTGATATTTTCAAAAAAAAATGAAAAAAAAATGAAGGAATTTGAGTAAGGGCTAATATTTTCAAAAGACAAAAAAGACAAAGGTGTTGAAAAAAAAAGCAATGCATATAAAGAATCTATTTCTCCTGGGACCTGTCACAGCAGGGTAATCAGATGTTTAAAGTCTTCCGTGAAAAGAGATGATGCTGATTCAGTCGCAGTCCAGTGACAAAGCCTCTACACAGGGAAGAATTTTCCAGCTTCAACATATTGCAAGTAGCTGAAAAGAACATATCTTTTTATTGCATTTAGTATACCAAATTGGGTCACATGCAAGTTCTGAAGCCCCTAGCTTCTACTGTTTGGTGATGATTGATTCATTTGTTCTCACACGTCTTGTGGTGGGATATGTCTTGCATTCTTTTGGACTGCTAACAAGATGATGAAGTTCAGTAAAATGGCTCGGTAAATATCACAAATGCCTAAAGAGCATCTAAACCCAAAAACAAAAATGCACCATACTGCAGTTTGACAATCCTTAGATGTGGTGGCTACAATTTCTTTTTTTTAGACTTTTTTTCCCCATTATTTTTCAACAGTAATCCTGCAAATCTCACATTTTGGGATGCATTTATTTAAAAAATAAAATAAAAATGATGCAGCAATTTGCCCAGTGCATGTACATTTTTTTCTGTGAGAATGGGGCAAATGTGCTTGATGAAAGTTTTCTATTGATTTAAAACAGAAAATATTGCATTTGGCCCCTAGCTGATGCTAAGCACCACAAAAATCTCTTATGATACTTATCACCATCTAATGCCCACATTCAGTGCCAGATAAAACTCTATGGAGGTCCCTGAGAAGTCGAAACCTTGGGGCCCCCTTTGTAGTTTTCTGCAGGTTTCTCTAGTGGGATAACACTGAACTAAGTAGTGTGCACATTGGCTGTGAGATGGAGATGACCATCACTACTCTACATTACACATACGTAGGTTGCACCAAATATTTTTACAAACTGACAGCTGAAAGAAGATGAGCTTTTGAGATAAACTGTAATGTAAACCCGATGTCTATGGTTTATGTACTTTATTTAGTTATTGGGTACATTACATTAATACAATATCTTCTCTATTGAATCTTTAAAGCGGTATTTAACCCAAAGCCAAAAATGTAATATATTGCAGCTTACAAATCATTAGATGTGGTGGCTGCATTCATTTTTCTTTTCTTTGGCTTTTTTCCCTGTTTTCACCTGGTAGATCTAGCCAGTAACACACCTCCGGTATTAGTGAGACACTAATCTTGAGGAATGAGCACAGGGGGTACAACAGACAGCAGCGTCGTTAGTCTGGGGGGGGGTAGCATTAAAAGTATTAGCAGATTTAGATACGCTAACAAATTGAAGCCAAACACCAGCTCACACTTTATAATCAGTTACAGCAATCAGTCTGTTTCCCTTTGAGATAAAGGTTTTGCAAAAATAAATCAAGTTGATCATTTTAATAACTCCTGTAATTGTTAAGTGGTTTGTCTCATCCATGAAAACTCATGCATTCTGATGGAGTGTTTGTGCTGTCAAAAACAACAGATTTGCTGGCTGGATTACCAGATGAAAATAAAAGAAAGAAAGCCTAAAAAAAGCTAAGAACATCTAAGAATTGGTAAGCTGCAATATAATAAATTAAAAGTAAAACATCATCATTCTGGGACTTTAAATGAAGCACATGACAAAAAAAGCAGTAAAATAGTCAATACATGATTACAAATGTATTAATCTATATATATATATATATATAAATAAATCTGACAACAGTCAAAAATGCAGTATAAAATGTGTAATACTGGAGCTTGGTAAGTAGTGAATATACAATATCCACATAATTAAATTACAGAGGGTTCATTGATGGTGTAAGTATATTAAAATGTGAGGTCCAAGTTTGAAACACATGATTGTAAAAACTTTCTCAGGGTGCGTATCTGCAGGGGATAAAATATAGTTTGGAAATATTTTAGATATAATGTCTAATATTTTAGATAATAACATCTCCAAACTATTTTTCATTATAATTTTTTACAATCATGCATTTCAAACTTGGACCTCACATTTTAATATATTTACATCATGAATAAACCTTCTGTAATTTAATTACGTGGATATTGTACATTCACTACTTACCAAGCTCCAGTAATACACATTTTCTACTGCAATTTGACTGTTGTCAGATTTATATATATATTACAATGTAATTACAAATGTATTAATCCCGCCAGCGCACCACCCCAGTGTGAAAGCACTCGGGCTTTCACACTGGGGAGCATTGAGAGACGTTTTTCAGGTGCTTTACAGGCGCAATTTTTAGCTCTTTAGCGCCTGAAAAATGCCCCAGTGTGAAAGGGATCTTAAGGAGATTCACCCTCTCTATTTACCATTATCATTGAAAGTTAAAGTAAAAAAAATTGTCCCCAGAAAAGTAATTGCCACCAGAAATCTTCCAATGGGTACACCAGTTCCGATGACCTGGGGGTCCCTGCGAAATTGCTTTAATTTGCAGGGATTTCATCTCACTTCCTGTTTGGCTATGGGACAGGACATGAAGGTAAATCTCCAAAATGGCAAAAAACAGGAGAGAAAAGAGAATTCTTCAATGAGGAACGCGCAATAATCAATATTATGAATATAAATGCTAATTTTATTGAAAAAATCACAATAATCACCAATCCAAAGATATACTGTAAAAACAGGTACCATCACCAATTAAAAAGGACAACATTGTCATGGACAGACGCAGATGGCCACCTCTCACAGCCAAACTCTCACACCAGGCAATTGAACTTCATACAGAAATTGTGCATGAATGGTTACAACAATGAATATATATGCACTACTATGCTGAAAGTCCTTAATGATCAGGAAAGAGCAGCAGGTTGAGGCAGATGAATATTGCTTGGGTGGTGGGGGAGTGTAAAGTCTGACCTGGTTGTCAAAGTGAAAACCAGGTCGGACTGGTGTGAGAGTTTGGCTGTGAGAGGTGGCCATCTGCGTCTGTCCATGACAATGTTGTCCTTTTTAATTGGTGATGGTACCTGTTTTTACAGTATATCTTTGGATTGGTGATTATTGTGATTTTTTCAATAAAATTAGCATTTATATTCATAATATTGATTATTGCGCGTTCCTCATTGAAGAATTCTCTTTTCTCTCCTGTTTTTTGTCATATGCCATTTGAATTCAGAGGAACACACCCACACACGGTCGGTGTTAGCAATTATCTTTAACTTATACAGACGTGGTTAATTCCACCTTTAGTCTGTCCTAATAACATTTAACCGCAGAGTTTTTTGGTTCTTTTATCAATTGTTTTCTTCTAAATCTCCAAAATGGGACACAGATGGTGAAATTCTGACTGGAGTTATAACCTGCCCTTGCTCTATTCAAAATATATATATAAAAAAAGTTTTGCCTATAGTTTTACTTTACAAAAAGTCTCCTGGGAACCACAGGAGATGATACAAATACAGGTGAATTTTGGCATTACAGCTTTAGTTCCTGTAAAACCTGAGATCTGCTGGAGGAGAAAATGCCTCTGTGTTACAAAACAGAAGTTTCTCCAGCATGTAGGAGAATCTCGTTTATAGGATAAACTACTCACTCAGGCATGTGAAGACTCAGAGCCTGAATTACCATTAGACACAAATATAGGCAGCAGAGACGGGCGATTTTACCTTTATAGTTATGGGTTAAACATTTTTTTCCAATATCTGTAGGAATACAGTAATCTAATTTACGTCTTTCGACACTCTATACAAATATTCTAAGACATGTAAAACAAAAAAATGTTCTGTGTAAAACAAGGGTGATGCTTTGGTGTCCCAAGATGTTTAACAAGTGCCTACAGCATGTGTCAAACTCAAGGACCGTGGGCCGAACTTGGCCATTTCATGTGGCCCTCGCACCCTTCCTGCAGCTGTGGCACCCCCCTCGTCTCCACCCCCAGCAGTCAGTAGCAGAGAGGAAAACAGAACTCCTCCACCAGATCTTGCGCTTCTCTGTGCAGCAATGGAGAGGCTCGCCTCTGCCCCCCCACCCCTTTCTCTCTTAAGTCGGCACCAGAGAGGAGGACAGAACTCGTCCTACAGATCTTGTGCCTCTCTGTGCATCTGCAGCACCCCCTCATCCCCACCTCCCCTGATCTCAGCAATCAGCAGACTCTGGCAGTTGACTCACGTCTCCCTCTGGTCCTCCACCAGACCCTGTACTTTCTGCATCCCAGCTCCGCCACCAGATTCTTCATGCAGCTACATATGGTAGGGGGGGGGTGCGCTGTGATGTAAGGAATGGTGGGGGTTATTGACTTCTGATTGTGGGGGGCTCTTGACATCTTACAGATACAACTGGCACTTTGAGTGCAACCATAATGCTGATGCGGCTCATGACGAAATTGTACTTGACACCCCTGGTCTACAGGTTCCAGAGATGGAAATCCAGCCCTGGGGAGATTGTCTGTTTATAAAAAGGTAGGCACTTAAGTCAACTAACAAGTTGGTGCTTTGACTCTCCCCCCTTACTTGCTGATGGACAACTTTACTGACCAGCAGTAAGGGGAAAAGTTTTTTGTATAATGAAACACCCCTTGTTTGAAGGCATTCTTTAATCATACCGAAGGTATTTGAATGCACCTATGGCTGCATGTATTAACATTAAGCTGCCAGCATGATGGGCTATGTAGTGAATATAGATTATATTATTAGTGCTCACACAAGTGCACAGAGAAAGTTGGAGGCTGTCAGCTACAAAATTGATTTGTGTTTCTGGACTTTTTAAAAAAAGAATTAACGCCATTTTTTTAAACATATTTATAAGTTCCCAATGGAACCAAGTACTTGTAGAACATTGTTCATTGCCTTAGGTGCCCTTTACCATTAGCTACAATGTCTGATAGGGTACCCCCCACCTTGGCACAGGGCCACCCAACACCGCAGCTAGCAAGGCAATGGCTACTTTGCTTTGTAAAGCCTGTCTCTGGCTGCCAGCACTTGATACCAGTGCTTGTTTCTGCTGCTCGCTAGCAAAGCAGCCATCACCTTGCTAGCTATGGTGTAAAGCAGCCCTGCACCAAGGGAGGGGGCACCCTGTCCAACATCGGTTGGTCAAAATATTTTCACTTTCATCAGGAACCCCCTACTTTTGCTGTGCATTTTGCTTTATTCATAACCTGTAGTTTTATAACGTTACATGCTGTTCAAGTCTCTACCTTATCTATCCATCTAGATGTCCTCCTAAAGTTATACCTCCATGTACAGCAATGATACAGAGATAATAAAACACCCAGAAAATCCAAACATTACATTGAGTTCTGCAATTACACAAGTGACATGATTCCATTTCGTATATGGAACTATGTGAGACTTGGGGCTCTTCACCAGTAAAGTAAGTAAATCTAGTACTGCGAAAACTTGTAGGTTTCACATGACAGAACTTTATGAACCACCAGCACAGTCAAATAAAATCAATAGCCGGAGGATAAAAATGAACATGAAAGGAAAATAAAATGTAGACCAAAGTGTATGATCGAAAAAGCTATTTTACTGGAAGTCATGGCGCAAGGATGAGATTAAATTCGAATAGAAGAGAAGAGCCAGTTGAGTTCACAGAAATGGTCAGCTGAAAAAAAAATAAAGAAATTCTCTGCGGCCAGATGGTCTATTTGTAGTAGACAAAGATATAAAAGATCAATTTAAAGCAACACGCAAAAGAAAAAATATATAACGCAACTGCTAATGTAATCCAAGAAAACATACAACTGTGCTAAAGTCAACAATTCCCCAAGTTTTATTTTAAGTTAATGTGAGCTTGACCCCTGATTACATTTGCATAGAGAAACTGCATTGTTGGGTCACATGATTCAGAGGTGTCCCCTACCTGTTAAACAGAAGGCAGCATTCTGGGCTGCAGGCCGTGTCAAAGAACCATACCTGTACTTTTGGCAGGCTTTCTAAAGCACCTAAATGCCAGAGCAGGAGGGATCCAGGAGCTGCAGCACAAAATGGAGCATGCATTGGGTACCAGCCCTCCCCCCAAAAATCGGCATTCCTCCATGAACCCCTTCTATTAGGTTAATTCTTTAGGAAGGTTTTCTAACAATATTGGAGAGTGGCAACCTATGATACATGCGCTTTATTGATACACTTGCCCTATGTTTTATATTGCATTTCCTGAGTGCTACACCCTGTGCAGGGTATACATAGAACTGTCTCTGCATTGCATTCTATATTCTGTGTATAATATAGTCTTGACCAAAGAGTAGTTTTTTCTCAACAGTTGTTTTTTGTCACGTAGTTTGCAACTTTTTAAACTAAGTTCCGGCTTCCGACACACCCGCAGTACATTTACAGGCAAATGGCATGGGCAGGCTGGATGACGTACCTGGACATCATCCATCTGTTCTGGGTTAGGGGCATGCAGAGCGCTGTTCCTGTGACCGGACATAGCAGAATACAATTAACAGGGTACCAGGTATCATGTGACTGCTATGGTTGGTCATAGCGATCACATGCTAACAATGTAAACAAACCGCCATGAAGGTATTTTCATTCATGAACGTTTTTTTTTACGGTGATCTGTGATTGGCCCAAAGAAATCACATGGTACCTGGCTACCTGTACCATGTGATTAGCTGTAGCCAATCACAGATCAGAATCATAAACAATCTGTTGATGAATGTTAACCCATTCATGTCAGCTAAAACTATAGCTTATACAGTGATTGTCAGAAGTTAGTATTCCTGATTACTGTCTACACCATATGACTGGTGAAGTTATATGATGATGCCATTGTACTGCACTGGTAATATGTAGAAAAAAACATTGTGGAAAAAACTAATTTTATTTAATTTCTTCATTCCTCATTCTTCAAAAATTTTGACAAAAAATTACAACTTCAAAAAACTCACTAAACACCTCAAACTGTCTACTTTCCAAAAATGGGTCATTTGTGGTGTATTTGTACAATCTCAAAAAATGAGATAGGTTGTCAGTACTTGAGGACTGATCAATTTTTAAATATATATACCAAAGTTTGTAGGCGCTATAACTTTCACACAAACCAATTAATATACACTTGGGATTTTTTTTTAAGAAAGTCATTTAGCTAAATACATGTTGGCCTATATTTATTAAGAAATTTGACTTTATTGAATATGTTTTATAATGGAAAGTAAAAAAAAAAATATATATATATATATATATATATATATATATATATATATATATATATTTACTGTCTTATTCATTTATATAGCAAAAAATAATAAAACCCAGTGGTGATCAAATATTTGTTTTAAAAAATGTATATAATTGTCATTTGCATACAGTGTTGCATGACCACTTAAAGTAGCACAGTGCTGAACAGCAAAAATGGCCTGGTCATGAAGGGGGAAAAACCTTTCAGAGGTCAAGTGGTTAAGATAAGCGCAAACTAAATTTTAGCTCTCTGTGTATATTTGGTTTTCTTTATAGCTTTTCATAGATGGTGCAATTTTCTTTCCTGCAACCACAGGCTGCCATCCCGGCTAGGAGAACATAGTGATTATTGCTAGTGGCTATAGCCGCTGGCAATAATTGCATGAAAAATCCCACAAGCTGGTTGCACCTATGTTGATTGATTGATCAGCTTGGATACAATCAGCCTCCCCACATATGGTTTGAATCTCGGCTGGTGCCTACTATACCAGGCACCATCTATGGCCGGCTTAAGTAAGAGCTTCACTTTCAGCACAGTAATGAAGTATTTTTGAATTTTCTTGTTCAATTTCTTTTAAATATACCTTCAACTATGTAGTGCTAGAGCCCGCCTGATTGCAAACAAATTGAAAGTGTTTCGGTTTGACCTCATATTATATGGTTTTGGTAAATCTAAAGGAAAATTGTACAAGAGAATTGTATAATGTATGATCAGACTTAAACTTTATTTAACCATGCTCCTTTAGGCCACACCCAAGATGCAGTGCAATTTAGCCATGACCAGACCATTTTCACCACAACTTGCTGGGCATCATATGGCTTTTTTATCCCAAAGTGTCCCTCTTTTTTAAGTTCAAAAGTTGGGAAGTATTCTTGTGGACTTCCTACAGGTGGTCTTTTCCCCATTACTGACTTTTCATGCCTTGTTCTACACTGCGCTTCCTATTAGAGCTGCCTCCCTGATGACTTGTGATTTGATGACTGCTGGGGGAGAATTAGGAGGGGAAGCCGGAGACATGCAGCAAGCACAGATCCACAGAATAAATGAGGCATAAGCAGGGAGATCCTTGTACTGCAGTATCCTTTCCATCAAGTAGAACAGTGAGCAACCCAGTAGTGACATCACCAAATCCTACTTTAAATTTCATGAGACTAATGCCTCATACACATGATCGGACTGGTTTGGCTCAAACTTGTCTTGCATACACGCGGTCACACAAATGTTGGCCAACAATTACGAATGTACCACGTGGTTTTTCAGCTCTTTAGGGCCACCCTTTGGGCTCCTTCTGCTAATTTCGTGTTAGTAGACGTTTGGTGAGTGTTGATTTGCACTTTTCTTTTCACGTTTTTCATTTAGCGCTTTTCAGTTTGCGCTTTTCATTTCATGCTTTTCATTTCGTTTCTGAACTGTCAACCAGACATGTTGAGGAATCGGGGGAGATAACGTGTTATTTATTATTGGTCTTGGAGTTATTGCTTTGACATTTTTTTTTTGGTTGAATAATGATTTGATTTGGTATATTTTCTATATTTTTGGATGCATAGAATGCACTTTTTGGTTAAGTTCTATTGGCAGATAGCATGTCTATTTTTTTTTAACGCACAATAAAAAAAATGTGTAGAATAATACTTGGCTATGTGTTTTACTTCAAATGACAGTTTGGAAGTAGGCAGTTACATTTTAAAACATACAATGTAAAATTGACAAGGGACACCAACATAGTTGTATCTTGGATCTTATAAACTACGGGATAATGGTGTTGTGATAATTTGCCCAAAAAAAAAAAAAAAAAAAACATAATAATATTATTCTTGATATCACTAGAAAAAAAAAAGCCTTTGAAAATTTTTTTGACATAACTCCATCAGTATCACCAGCAAAGCAGCTTCATTATTATCCCATTAAAGAACAAGAGAATTGTGCGCTGCATTTGGAGATTTCATAATTTGCCAGGTCACAAATGTTAATAATCCATTACGAACGCTAGTTTACAAGACCGACCGCTTCTACGTCCTAACATGCGTGTTAGTATTTTGGACTTGTACACACGATCGGAAAGTCTGACAACAAACATTTGTTGGCGGAAAATTTGAGAACATGCTAGCCAACGTTTGTTGGAGGAAAGTCCGACAAGCATATACACGGTCGGACTTACCGCCAACAAGCTCACATCCAACATTTCCCATTGGAAAATCCGATCAGGTGTATGCGGCATAACAGTCAGCAGAAATAGTCCATTAGATGCACTGCAGCTATTCAGATAGGGGGCTCAAAGCACCGAAGTGCCTAGGCACAGGTAGTGTGTTGCTATTTTTCAGTAGGAATTTAGGAAAAAATGAAAATTTTCAAGGTACTGCCAAAGCACAATTAAACATTTTAGATGTTCACAATAGGATAGCAAATTTTAACTTTTTAAAATCAGGTTCACTTTAAGGCTTATCAGTTTTATACTGGGGTTTTAAGCATACAATAAAGCTGTACAAAATAAAAGTCACAAAGAAAATCTGAGGCACGATGATCTATGACCTAAATGAATTCAAAGTCTTTTATCGAGGATGGATCCGTGAAACTTTACTGAGCAACCACCGTGCTGAACGCACTTTAACAGACAGAAGTTTATACTAAAATAACGATTGGCTGACACACAGTGCTGAGATCCTGCTTGGAGATAGAGGCCTAGAATGCATCATAAGACAGGCTTTTAATTTCATGGACTCTTTGTCACCAATTAAACTTGGTTACACCTAAACTATCTGATTATATTTCTTATCTCTCTACTTCACATGTTTTCATACTCAAGTGAGTATCTAAAGTGAAGTGTGTCCGTAACAGGAAAAAAACACTATATTTTTAAAATTAAATGAGATTTGAAGGAAAAAGTTTATACGTTAGGGTTCAGAGTGCCCTTGTTAAACTATTTTAGCTTGATATAGAAAAGAATGATAGAAAAAAAGACAGAACAATATGTACAATTTTCTGCCTGATTTTCTATTTGTAATAAATATCTCATCGAAACATTAACAAAGGTTGCAAAAACATTTAAACATATGATGAATAAGTGCAATAAATGATAGAGAAAACAAGTCAGTTTTTGGCAGCTTTTGCAGAAAGATTTGTAACAAATTCTTTAGCTGATAAAGGGGTTATCCAACAAATTCTTTCCATGTGCATCTGATCTTTGTCCAGTAACTTGAAGGTGCCCCCTCCACATGCTGCTTTTTTTTAATATCAACTCATGCATATGTATTGCTGTTATATGCAAACAAATAAAGCTGCAATAGACATATCAACTGCATACATAGCTGTGAACTATAACATTTGCAATCCTCGGGTTAGTAAAAGGGCAGAGATGCAGGAGCAAGAATTGTTCCTGGTCATTGCATCACATAATCAGATGTACCTATAAAATATTTGATCAATTTGAAAAAAATGTAAAGCCCCATTTACCTGTGGCACCTTCCACAACCCCTAATAAATATTGATGGGTCTGCCATATCACTGTTGCTTGAAGTCCTTTGATGACTGAATCCCAACCATAAACAAAATAGAAGGATCCCCATACAGATCCATGGTATTTTAGAGCAGTGGTCATCAGTCATCAACCCTGTCCTCAGGGCCCACTAACAGGCCAGGTTTGCAAGATAACTGAAATACATTACAGGTGATATAATTTGCTGCTCAGTGATTGCAGTATTCTAGTCTGCATCTCCCCAAGGTAATATATAAAACCTGGCCTGTTAGTGGGCCTGAGGACAGGGTTGATGACCACTGTTTTAGAGCATTTGCAGTACCAGATTTCAATAGCAGGTGGTACTACAAATGATTACAGATATTTCTCTTGAGAAAACAGGGAAGTGAAAGGGTTGATTTCCATTTTTTCCACCTATGGAGAAGAGCTACAAACCTCATACAACACTATGTGCAGACAATCAGCTTATTCAACTCACAGTAATCCATCCCAACTTATCAATAATCTCCCATTTATCTGGCTGCTGTAAACTTTAAGAGGAACTCGGAAAGATGTGTGAAAAACAGGGACGGGAAGAGGGCAAAAAAAAAATAGTCATCAGTATTACCTGTGTTCTACCCACAACTGATGTTTCCACCATTACTGAAGTCTTGTTTTGAACTGTGTCTCCATGCGGAGGCAGCTATCTTGGAAGAGGCAGGTTTTTTCTTCCTCAGGTCAAAGCCTCCAGCAAGGAGAACAGTGTGCAGCACAATATCACTCAAAATCTCTGAAGGCTAGCAGTCAAAAGCAGCAGTACCTTAGCTCTTACACTAAAAATATACATGAAGCTATAGGCACAAGAGTGCCTAGGCACTTTCACATGCTAGTAAGTATCCTGTTCTTTTTCAGAAGGAATTCAAGACAAAGGGTACATTTATCAGGGTACTGTTTTGGCACAATTAACATTTCTAAATATTCATATCACATTGCTAATCTTTATTTTTTAAGTTCAAAAGCACTTTAGAGCAGACCAATACTCCAAAGCTTTTTCATCAGTATTACTGGAATAGGTAAATAAAATAACGCTTTTTCTGTAGAAATGTCTACTATGGCTTCCCTTCCGTGCTGCTTGGTGCTTCTAAAGGGGAGTTAAAGTGGAACTAAACACTCTCAATGAGCATTAACTATTATTACTCCTTATGCTTCTAGCATTAGTAAATAGATAGGAAGGTGTATTATATTTACCCTAAACTGTTTTCAATTTCTTAAGCTGCTTCCTGGTTTCTGGTCTAGGCAAAAATTATGTCACACACCCGAAGACACTTTATGGACATTTTGTGTCTTTCATCTGGAGGGTGCAAAGAGGTCCTTTCTCAGTTAAGCACACCCTCCTGCCTGCTTGACTAAGCTATGGGTGAATGGATTCCAGGAAGTAAATACTACAAGAATCATTTTTCCTTGCTAAAGATGGCTAAGGCTAGAAATGCTAGGGGTTTTTTTTTCAACAAATTAAAGTATGGAGACATGGATGGATGAGTCAGTTTGCTTTAAATAATAAAAAATTATTAAATAGCATTTTAAGTTTGTGGTGCTCAGATACAGTTAAGTCCACTTTAATATTGGCTTATCTTGCATTTCAGCAGAGATCATGTGACCAAAGACCTTAGCTGGTGACCAGCACCGGAAGAAGTCTGAAACATGATCTGCTCCAGGAATGGTAACTATTTGACACTTTTTGTACTGTTTAACCTTGAGCATTTTGAAACCCATTTTGCGCCATAGGTAACTTCTGCCTTTGTATTTTTTTATTGTATGCTCAGTTTAATTTTCAAAGGCTTACATTCATTTTGGTTGACTGGATGGGTTACTGAACCTAGCACTTTATCACTGTTTCGCCTTATTGAAAAAGCTCATAAACATTCATGAAAAACAATATTTTTACCTAATACCTAAAACCAAAATGGCCTTAAGTGTTACTTTCTCCTAATACTATTAGATATAATTACTTAATGTGTGTAATTTTTCTTTTAAAAATTGCAGCAATGTACTTTGGAGAGATTCAGATGTACATTAGACAATACCATGGTGTGAAAAATACCAAATATTACATTCGCTTTTCTCACTCATGTCAGAAAGGAACAGATATATGCGAAGCTGAAGAGAACAGAGTGACAAAGTCTAGATGTCAAAGATGAGAATTCTCTGTGTAATTCTAGCACAAAATTGACTTGACACTCAGACAGTTTCATTTGCATCCATGGAATATAGCTCTAGACCTGCGGCATCACTTACAAATCAGTGTTACATTATAGTCAAAAAAGATGTAACTGCTGTATTTTCTGCATATTATGTAGCTCACACTTGCTAGAAAACAGAATAGTTTGAGTGTCAATTAAAGAAAAGGAATAGCAGTAATCACTCAATATCCTGGTTTACTGTCATTATTAAAAATGCATGTGCGTGTGTGTGCGCGCACGCGCACATGTGAAAGCTGAACTCCAGGAAGATACAGATGTGTTATTTTAAATAAAGGCACCATAACTACCTGAATTTAAGCTGGTATCAACTTTTTGCAATCAACTTTACAGCACAGGTCAGGGTGGTTACGGGGGAAGTAACACAAGTAGCCATTTACCTGTACCGGAAACACCTGTACTGCTGTGCTCATGTGCTAAGAAGAAACTTGCTAATAGGAGGAGAGAGCAGAGTGACCGAGAGAAAAGCTCATCAGTGTTCGGCATTTTCTTGTCCAGTCCAGTCACAGGCTAGGGTAGGGACAAGACCGGTAAGTAACACAGCCGTTGCTTCCAATCTGACATCCATGTGGGTGCATGTCCCCAAATGCAAACAGTGTGACTTTGGGGGACAAGCACCCGAATCCACGCGGGTGTTCCACTGGAAGCAGTGGGCGTGTTTGTGCAGACGCAGCTTCCCAAATGATATGAATGGGGCAGCTTGCATGGGGATGTACTCAACCCCTGTGGGCAAACATGGAAATTTGCAAGGGTGTACACTTTGGTATGCCGTGTGAACAAGGCCTAACTGGTATACAAATCAAAGTCCTTAGATGTAGTGCTGCATTAGTTGTAATTTTTAGACTAAGAATATTTTCAGAAAGTACAGAAATACCTGTTAATGGTATTGAGAGGTCCCTTACCTGCTCTTTTTCAGTCCCTCACCAGCACTGTCCACACCTCCTCTCCTGCATCTGCCCCCATAGCAAGCCATGTGCTATAGGGGCACATGTATAAGCTCTCTCCCAAACCAGGCTGCGTACATCCATAGACACACAGCACATTCGGCCCTGCCCCCACTTCTTCCTCACAGGATTTGACTGATAGCAGCAGGATCCAATGGCAGGGAATCTATTTTAGCTTTAGAACCACTTTAACTCCCCTTCAAGCTACCCCCCCCCCTCATGTAATAGACATGAAGTAGGGAAGACCTGTTTTTAGGCCATTTTTGGAAGCAACCTGGGGTGGTAACTATGGATCCCACCATTGTGTTATATGTATGGGCGCCAAGTTGAAATAAAGAAAAAAAGCTTTAAAAAGGGAAACTAAAGGATCCACTACATGTAAGGACTGGTAAGCTGCAACATATTACATTTTCTTTTGTTTTTCAGTTTGTATACACTTTATCATAGGGTTACCAGATTTTCAAAATTAAATCTGGGGACACCCTACTGACCACACTCACTTTTAGTTTAATAGATTTTTATTAGGTTTAAGAGATAAACATAACATGAAAATTAAAGAAAAATGTTACACTTGTTTCCATCCAATAAAGAAAGAGAAAGTTGAACATAGTGTCATCTATAATTGCAATGAAAGCACCATAAACGCATAATAAGCAAGGTGAAGCACAGAGTGCTACTTCATATCATATCTACATCCTAGGGATAGCCTACTCCCAGTCCCTGAGCAATTGCACAGGTTATTGCATCGAGATAACATGTTGCCTAGGATATACATTATCTAGGTTACAGGTCAGTACTACTGTCTCTCTAATTGGGAACTATGTGTGGGGAACAAAATGGGTATACTGTATATTCTTATGATAAGATTGTTACCATAAAGCCCACCTATTGTGAAACATAACAATCCTTGTAAGCCACCACACTCACTTTTAACCACACCTACAAACCCCAACCCTATTTGTAGCCACGCCACGGCAGTAAAAAGCACAGATTTCAGGGGTCAGGATTACCATAGAGAGTTCAAAGGTCAGGAACAAGTAATGCACAGAGTTTAGAGGTCAAGATTAAATAATGCACCATGTTCAGGAGTCAAGAGTAAATAGCGCACAGAGTTCTAGGGTCAGGATTAATTAGTGCACAAAGTTCAGGGTTCAGTATTAAGCAACGCACAGAGTTTAGGACTCAGGTTTAAGTAGCTGTGACTGGTGTCCACCACGTCCAGCATCTGACTTCCTTGCCCTCCTCCTTCTCTATCCTGGGTCTCCCCAGCATCATACCCGGAAGCTGGGCAGCGTAGTGTAAATCACAATATCTAAAAGTAAGTCGAAAATGGCATGGCTGGAGAGGCCTGTGCATGCACAGCAACATGGATTGGGTTAATACTTGCCACTTGAGTTGGAGCTTGCACACCACAGTGGTTACTATAGAGTGCGTGGCTCCTGGGGATGAATCTGGAAATGCCTGTTTTCCAAGGGCAGGTTCCTCACAACGTGAACTTACTTTGACTGCAGCAAACAAGTCAGAGCTGTGTAAATCTCAGGACTAAATGGAGAGGAATGCAAATCCTTTGGCAGGCATAACAGTTCCTATATACATATTTTATCTCAGTATTTAGCAGTTTGCCTGTGGTTTAGCTTTAAAAATAAGAAGAAAATACATTATGCACCATTCCTCGTGTTCATTGAGTGTTGCTTATTGTGTCTTCATTTAGTGAGAGCATCGGTGAATCTACTTTGTGAAGGCACTTTATGAATAGTGATTTACTCACCTGGAATCAGCTAAGAATCTTATGCACCACTTTATAAATCTGCCCCTTTGCTTTTTTCCGACTACTTTTCTGGACTTGTAGCTATCCCTGATTTTAAAAAGTCCCGCTACTGACCAGTTTTACACTGATGTATCCTCTGCAGTATCTTAATTCTTGTGATAAAACCCCAACCTGTGTTCTTTGTCTCTGGTAACTTTGGGCCTAAAATGACTATTTAAAATGATCCTGCTGCTGGCCTGTCATCACTGCTGTATCCTCTGTGGTCTCTTAATTTTCATATTAAAACCACTACCTGTCTATAGTAACTTTGAGCCTAAAATTGCCAATTAAAAATGTCCTGCTATCAGCCAATTTTCTAATGCTGCATCATTTGTGGTCTTTTATTTCTTAGGGCTTGTTTTCACCAGACACAATTAAACACATTTGTAAATGCAGTAAAAATGCATATGCAAGAAAAATGAATGTATTTCAATGACCCAAGTTTACACTATATTGGTGCTTTCATCTGCATAAAAAAAAAAAAAAAAAAAAGACTGCATGTTGAATTCTTTTCGCATAAACTTCCCGGATTGCAAGTAATCATAAATCATACATTTTGGCTAAAAAATGCACTTCAAACACATCAAAAATGCCCTGCAAATGTGACAAAAACACACTGCAAATACATTTCAAATGTGTGCAGAAATGCACACTAAATGTGGGGATTGAGAAGTAGTCACGTTTAAAAAAAAACAAAAAAACAGATGAAGTTTACATCAGTTTTTCATCCGTTTTTTACATCCACCAGCTAGAGTCCTTAACCATTTGAGTTATGGAGCCATTTTTTCATGCAAAAACTGACTGTTGTTTTCCATTTGCATCCGTTTTTCATCCGATCTGTTTTTTTTTAACGGAAGAAAAATAGGGCTTTGATCCGTTCCAAAGAATGGATGTTGATGGAAGCAGATGTAAACATGTAAATGGATGATCATCCGTTTATGTATGTTTTTTCATAGAGATGCATTGATCTCTGTTTTCCAGCCATCAACGGATGGATGAGAAATGAATAAATGGTCCACACGTGTGAAAAGGGCCTAAGTGAAAATACATGTATTATTAATATAATGTATTGAAAAACAAAATACTGTACTGCAGGGAGATGATCTGTTCTTGCTGCTTAAAGGGCAACATTGAAAATACACAAGTCCTTTAAATAATATACTTAAAGCTGCATGATGGTGTTATGGAATAGTGCAATTTAATGCTTTTAAATGTGACACCCAAAGGATTACTTCTTACTGTTCCACAACAAGATGTGCAGCATTAAGGCATCCCCCATGCATGTTATTTATGTATTTTCAATGTTGCCCTTTAAGCCAAAAGAAAAGGCCCTCTCTTCCTGAATACCTAAATGGTATTTTTTTTTTTTTTTATGACTTTGCATTAGTAAATGTCTCCCATGGCAGAGCCTAGATCCCCATACCCTTTATCAACAACAGCTTGCCTGTTAGCCTTGAAAATAACCAGAAATAACAACATTTACCTCTCAAAGACCTTAGTGGGGCATGTGCTAAGTTCAAAACTTCAAGCCTGAATCTCACAGATTCTCCACAACCTGAACCCAGGCCCACTTGCGCATTCTTAAAAAGGATTTTTAAGTTTGATCAGAGTTGCCATAAATGTGGGAGGGAGGAAGGCACCTTTTTACATATGGTGTGGGAGTGCACGAGGGTGAGACCGTTATGGTCTCAGGTGACTGAATTTATATTGGATAAGTTTGCTTTACCAAACATTTGTTCTCCCATATGTTGTTTACTCGGGGTTTTCGATCAGGAAGAGATGAATGCACACACTAAACTGTTCCTTAGGATCCTATACTTTGGAGTGCGAAAACTCATTGCTAGACGCTGGATACATGCCGAACAACTGACGTTAGGGATGTGGATTAAAATAACAAATGCAGATGTGATGATGTATAAAATGACTTATGAAGCTGGGGGGCTCCCAAGAAGTTTAGGAAGGTTTGGTTCCAGTGAGGGTACATTGGATGAGGAGGGGTTCTAGATCATTAGATAAGTAAGACCTATTGCTATTGCCAACCCATGGCAGACAAGTGTTGATTGGTCTGCTCCTTTTGCTACAGACAGGCTAGGCCTTATTGTATCTTAATTAGACAGAACGCCGAATGTTAACATCCCGGGGTGGGGGGGGGGGTTCTTTTTTCTACCCCTGTTCTGAATTCTTTGTCTGGTTTGAAAAAATAAAAAAATTAAAATAAAATAAAAAATGCACATGTCTATTAAATAGACGTGTGCATTCGTTTTTGTCCGAATGCATTTTCGTCCGAATTTCAGGTATTTTCGTTATCGTTTTAACAAACGATAACAAAAGTGCAGGATACAAAAACCGAAAGATCCGACATAAACAAATGCTTTATTTTCATTTTTGTTGCGACAACAGTTCGATATAGATAGGAGATTTGACATGACGCTGACAATAACAATCTGTGTCTATCGAACCTGTGGTCGAATGTGCCTAACCTTAACTCTATTAGTTCAAGATTATTCTACATAGAGAGAAAAGATTCGACATAGAGAGAAAAGATTTGACATAGAGAGAAAAGATCGCTGCTGGAATTGGGTGGGGGAAGTAAAATAAAAATAATGATGATGATGAATGTTATTGGCCGATTGTAACCAAAGAGGAGGGGCAGTAAAATAGCTAGAACTAAGTACACATGTACAGCCATCTTACTTTCAATTACGATTTGCTAGCAGAGACAGACACACACACTGAATCATTTCAGAAGTGTCAATCTTAGCTGGTCCATTTGTCAGAGAACCTGAATTATTTAGCAATTAAGCATAAGCACAGGAGCAGAACAATAGTGAAGCAAGCTACAGTTCAACTTAACTTTTTCATAATAATCTGCTGCTATTGTGTTAGTGTTGTGAACTTGATAGTGATACTAGTGTTGCTAGTGTTGTGATAGCTTCAGAGGCTGCCCGTGTTGTGGGGGGGATTTATTATTGTAGATTCTATATTATAATGCCATATCAATATCTGACACAACGTTGGATGCCGCGCCCGCCATTGCACTTGGAGATTGGGAAACGAATGTGAAAGTTGGCTGACTGTTGGGGTAGAGTAGACCATTCAACATGAATGATGAAGATTCGACAAAGCAACAAAAAACATACAAACATTGAATCTTTGGCTTATGGTGTCTGTCAAAAGTTCTAAGAAGAATCGACGGAGCAGCTAAACTGTACGACGCTGCAATCGTACATTTCCGGTCAAATTTCTAATGTTGGTTGACTAGTAAAATAATTAATAAATATAATTATTACTAGTCATACAACATTAGAATTCTACTACAGCTAGCTTGTAGGCAGAAAATTCAACCCGGAAATGTAGACGTACAGTTTAGCTGCTCCGTCGAATCTTCTTTGAACATTCAACAGACACCATAAGCCTTCAATGACAGATTTGACCAATGAATTTGGATTTTCGGATGAATTAAATTTTTAACGGAAAACGAAATGAATAAAAACGAATTTCAGGAGTAACTAAATAAATGTATTTTTCAGACGAAAAAGAAATTATGAAACAAAATATTTCAGTGTGCACATATCTAATATTGAAACATAGGGTATGCTCATTGACCGGAACGCCACATTCTGGTTACAGAGATAATTGAAAATATTAATGCTGTTTTTCTGGTGATATGAATGTTGATGTAATCCCTATCCAATGTGTTGTAGGTTTAATCCTTATGTGCACAATAAAAACACTTAAAAAAAAAAAAAAGTTTGATCAGAGTATGCCAAAGCTTATAAAGAATTCCATGCTGCCTTGCATTGCTTTGAGTTGCTTTACCATTCAAACTTTTGTACATGGGCCCTAGTTTTACTCTAGCCATGAAAAATGCCCAGCAGAATTCCCACTTCTTCTCTACTACCAAAGCTAAAAAGTGAAAAGATGGTGTCATCGAACACCAATGGATATTTTACGTGGAAAAACACTTTCTTTCAACCACTGCATTATGGAAATGTTTGTTTAATTTGGAGCCTAACCTATGCAAGACTGCTAAATGATTCAGAAATTGTCCTCAAAGGTTCAAAGTTTGGTCCCTGCAGCCCAAACACCTTCCAGCAAATGACCCTTTACCTTCCAAATAGTAATATTACGTTTTTACATTTGTGTTTGCATAAAAAAAAAAAAAGAAAACTAGGGTCAGGGTGAAAATAACATCTTGTTATTTTTTTGTCGTGTTGCAAACGTGGCCTATATTCACACAGGTCAGGTAATCTTTGCAAATTGTTGGGGCAAGTTCTGAAGAACCTTTTGTTGTAGGTTGTAAAGCCACCCCTAGGTTTGCTAAAACTAGTTCAAAGCTCCCCAGTTATGACATGCTAAGAGCGACAGGCCCTATTGTTTTTTGTTTTTTTTTTAATATCCTCCACATGTGCTAGAAGCATTATAACCTACAACAGTTTTCATAAAAATGGTTGTCGTTTTTCTGAAAATAATTTGCTACATGCCCAGTTTAGATCTAAACAGGGCTTAGTGGAGTTGTTCATTTTCAATTAACAGGGCCATTTTAAACGTGCTTTGATAATAATTAATCAAACTTGTACTAATATAAATGTTCATCAAACACTATTTGCCAGGTTTGTTTCCACAATTACCATTTGCAGGATAAACTCCGATTTTGTAAAAATCTCTTGAAGGATTAGCACTCTTAGTAAAAGAGTGGAAGGCAAAACTCTGAATAATTTAGTCAACCATGATTTAAAAAAACACAATAAGTAAACTTTGTCCTGCCATAAACTAGAGCTTAGGCTGATATAAAAAAATAAAAAAAGCGGCTTTTTTTTTTTTTTTTTAAAGAAAAAAAAAACTGGCTGTGAAATTAGGGAGATTATTTATGAAACATGGCTGGAAAAATGTAATCCTGTAATCTATCAATTAATGAGCAGTTTGTAGCACACTTAAATTCACCTATTTGTCTCTGTACATTTCAGGGTGTTCACTTTTCTCTTAGACAATAAGCTGAATGACTTGAATATAATTACATCTGCCCAGCCGCTCCTCCATGGATCTGAATAGAACACGTGAATGTGAAATGGGTTGTGGGCTTTTGCTATTTCTTTTAATCTGCTTAGATTCATTGCTGATTAAAGCACCATGGATAAACGACACAGTGAGCGTGTTAAGTGGTGAATGTTCAGACCAACTTAGTGCACAGTGAAAGCAATCAGATTTTTGACAGCTTATCAATGGTATGATATGCCATTTAATAAATTAAGAATTAGCTATGGACATTCTCCTGGTACCAGTGAAGAAAAATTGGTTCATTTAAAAATGGAGCCTGATGACAAACCTGCTCTTTATCATGGTGAGAGCTCGTTCTGCTAAGTGGTTTGTAACCATTTTCTCCCCTTACATTTACTGATGCCTTTTGTGTGTTAATATGAGAAAAAAAGAGAAAGCAGCTATTATTTCTAATTTAGAATTATGCTGATTAAAAAAAAAACACCATGTTCTGAAAGTTTATGATGAACCAAACAGGTTACATTTCTGGTTTCAATATGTATATAAACCCCAAAACTTAACTTTGCTCTTTGTTCTTTTTTGGTCTATCAAATATACCATTGAATGCATTTTGTTATGTCTGTTAAATAAATGCAAGATTAAGTGCCCTTAATCTCGACAGAAATCTTGTGATTTGATAACCTCCTGTGTTCCCTGTCTGCTCTACTATGAGCTATCGTTACTAAGTTATGAGAGGGTTGTAAGAGGAATCAGGCATGCTCCAGCACTACCTGGGAGTGTCTTAGACCGGCCATACACGGTTCCAATCTCGGTCAGTAGAGCAGGAGCCAGCTACGATTCAAAATGTTAATGGGCAGGCTGAATGTACCAAGTTCATCAATCGATCAACTTGGGTACAACCAGCCTGCCAGATTCTCTTATGATTATTGCTAGTGGCTCCCATATCCACTAGCAATAATCACTGTCTTCTTCTGGCGAGGGAAGCTTCCAACACTCTCGCCTGCCCCCACTGCTGGGAGCAGACAATAGCTGGGCAGGTGGGATTGCCCTGTCAGCACTATCCATGTTGATGGGGTTGCAGGAAAGAAATTTGCATCGTGTAAGGCCAGCAATAGAAGAATCTATTTTTTTCCAAAAGAAAATAGCTTGATTGCCCCATCAAAACAGTCAGTGCTATTGTGTTCTTTGGGGGGGGGGGGGGGGGGGCACAGGGAGCCTTTCTTGGCCAGCATAACACAATGATTACTGCTAATGGCTACAGCCACCGGCAGTAATCCCATGAACAAAATTCGACAGGCTAGTTACACCCAAGTCGACCGATGGACCTTTATAACTCCTAGCCATCCCATCCTGTTGGTTTTCTTTGGAGTAAGGAGCAAAACCTACACAAAATAACCACAAAAATGAACAGTATAATGTGTATGCGTTAAATTATATTATATAGAACCTTCAGTAAATTGTAAACACCATTTCAGTCATAAAAAAATAGAAATTAGGGCATTGGCTAACATCCTGAGAGGTATGTCCTAGTGCAATGCCCACTGGGTTGAAGAAATATTTTGATTGTGGAGTAGGTCAACAGATAACCAAAAATGATACCCTTTGGTTACTTTATGTATACTGTATATTATACTTATTAGTTTGTATTTAAATAAAATTTGCTACACTGATGCAGCCTTCTTATTCTTCTGGCCAAGGTCTGTATATGAAGAAGCTGTGGTATAGCTTTGGGGAATGGGCAGGTAGAATTCCTACTGTGCAAAGATTGCTTAGGATCTGGCTAAGACTTGCAATGCTAAAAAAAAAATTTGAAGCATTTCTGGTCCAAAAATATGTTTGTAGCAGGTTTAGGATTATTCCCAAGTGTTTATATCTTTTACTTCTTAAACTCTTCCATTTACATATTGCAAAAGTGCGGCAGCAAATAGGTTGGCTCTAAACGACCAAATGCACACGTGCCTCCATGGGTGGCAGTGGTTTCTGTGCCAAGAGCATGCTCACTGCACATTCCCAGCACAGTGACTGAGCTGTCAATGACAGCTCCCTATCTCTAGTAATGATCGGGAACCGATGGAACAAGCTGCTGATCATGTGACCACTATGACAGCCAATCACAGTGATCACACAATCAGGCAGACCTTCCCTCCAACCAGGCCTAGTAGCCTAGTTAAAGAGATGCCAGGGCTGGGTAGGAATTGGTTAAATCATGTATAATATATCATCATTAGAGAAATGTCCTTTCACTTCCCGTCCCAAAGACAAAACTGGAAGTGAGAGAAAATCTCTTCAAAGTGACAGGACATGTGTGCCCATTTCAAAGATTTTTCTCTTCTAGTGACAATAAAATTCTGGATTTTCAATCAATTTCTTCCCAAGGCCAATGGTCAAAACAAAAAGAGAGGGAGAATTAGCCCAGCATGGACATAGCAGAAAAAAACATGGCAAAAGTCTCAAAACTTCCCTATTCTATCCAACACTAATACATTTTGGCTTCAAATACACTTTTTAACTGGATTGCCAGTCCACTTTGCCATCCTATAACCCTTTGGAAATGCTAATAATTTTTCAAAGACAACAGGTCTAAAATCTTTGTTATCCACAATTTTGGGAACCGTCTTCACTGTACTGCCATCTAAGCTAGGGTGAAGAACAATAGTGGACCTCAGGTATACAGAGAACCAAGTAAATATGGCAGAGCTGCTCATGTAAGTGGGATTATAGTACAAAGAGCAAGTCTGTGTATGCCAAAATATCTATGTACTGTGTGTCTATATGTAACTATGTACAAACTAGAATTTTTCCAACTTGATTTTTCATTTTATTCCAATTTTCAGCCTCAAATTTAAAACCTTCTTGCAGAAGACAATCAAGTGGGAACATGTCCTTTCCATCACTTTTCTGCCACAGTGTAGGAAGTTATTCCAGGCACGGGATCCGCTTTCACAAATAATTTCTATGGAAAACAGCAGTCAAAGGCGTAATACAGGACCAAGGTGACCTCATTACTGAAATTTGTTCTAGCTGTCATTAGACATATCACACTGTGCCATTCAAAAGAGGGAAGAAAAGAGATACTGACACCAAGTACTAGTGATTAGAGATGAAAAATACCATTACACTATAAGAATCCCTTTGTGGAAAAATGAATATGTACCGCACTGTAGCACAGCCATCTACTAGGCTGTCAACACCATCTTCATGGCTCAATGTTTTATTTATTCATTTTATATGTTTGCCAATATATTACCAGCATTTGGGAGGATGCACAGTTTGTTTAGATATAATATGTATTCTTAGATTTCTGAATATATCTTTATTAGCCATAAAGAGAACCTGTCACCAACTTAAAAAAAGTAAAAGCACAGGAAAATAAGCTTATATGCAGCTTAATTGTGATGTTTTGTTTACTTGCAATGTGGCTTCGAACTTGCTAAGAAATTTGACTACACCAGAAAGAGTCAATTCCCTAGCATAGCTCCCTTCCTCTTTGCACATCATAGCCTTCTCCTCTTCTGCAAGCAATCCATTTCTGTCTTTGCTGACCCAGCATCTCTACCCCTTACCATCTTAAATCACCTTTTATGATTTTATGTAACTACTGGGAGAGGAGCGAAGGGAAATACTTCAGTGACAGCTCTGAGTCTGCAAGAGCTGTTAACATCAAATTCAATATGGCAGCGCCTAGCAGCAGTCATAGAGATTGTGGATGTCCACACAAGAAAGGTTTTTACAGGCAAATACTGTGCATAAAAAAATGATAAATGCACATATACCGACCAATCATGATTTTATAACCACTGACAGGTTGAGTGAATAACACTGAATATCTCATTATAATTGCATTTGAAAGTTGAAAGTGGGATATATTAGATTAGGCAACAAGTAAACATATTTTCCATAAGTTGATGTGTTGAAAGCCCAAAAAATGGACATCACAGTTTGCTGTCAGACTTGTCAGGGTGCACATTCTGACCCGTGTCCATAGCCAAAAGAACCTACAATGGGCATATTAGCATCAGAACTGGACCACAGAGTAATGGAAGAAGGTTCTCTAAGCTGATGAATCATGTATTTACAGTATTTACATCATGTGGATGGTTTGATGAATGTGTATCACTTACCCAGGGAAGAAATGGCACCAGGATTCAGTATGGAAAGAAGGTAAGCTGGCAGAGGCAGTGTGATGCTTTAGGCAATATTCTTCTGGGGAACCTTGGGTCCTGTCATTCATGTGGATGTTATATGACACCACCTACCTAAACATTGTTACTGACCAAGTACAATCTTTCATGCAAACAGTATTCCCATATGGCAGCGGTCTCTATCAGCAGGATAAAGTGCCCTGCCGCACTGCATAATGGTTCTAGAAAGGTTTAAGGAATACAACAACAAATTCAAGGTGTTGATCTGGCCAAATTTTCCAGATTTCAGTTCAATCAAGTATCTGTGGGATGTGCTGGAAAAACAAGTCTGATCCATGGAGGCCTCACCTCACAACTTACAGGACTTAAAAAATCAGCTAATGATGGTTTGGTGCCAAATACCATAGCATACCTTCAGGGTTCTAGTGGCATTCATACCTCAATGGGTCAGGACTGTTTTGGTGGCAAAATGGGAAGCCACACTGTCTGTTTTCCAGCCATGATAAGACTACATTTGAGATGCCAAGCACTAAATAATAGTATTAAATATGACCTACTAATCTGCAAATTATATCTTTAGGCAATAAAAAATAATTAAAGTGGTTCTAAAGGCAGAAGGTTTTTTACCTTAATGCATTCTCTGCTAAGTGCTCTTCCCCCTGCCAGCCCCCTCTTACATTACCTGAGCCCAATCTCGATCCAGCAATGTGCTGTCAGTCATAGCAAGTAAGGAGAAAGGGGGCTGAGCCGTGCTCTTTGTGTCAATGGACACATAGGGGTCTATTTACTAAAGGCAAATCCACTGTGCACTACAAGTGCACTGCAAGTGCACTTAGGAGTGCACTTGGAAGTCCAGTCGCTGTAGGTCTGAAGGGAAGATCTGAAATGAGGGGAAGCTCTGCTAATTTCTATCATCCAAACATGTGCAAGCAAACATGCTGTTTTTTATTTTCTTTGCATGTCCCCCTCAGATCTACAGCGTCTGCACTTCCAAGTGCACTTGCAGTGCACTGCAAGTGCACAGTGGAATTACCTATTAGTAAATAAACCCCACAGAGTCAGTGGAGAGTCCAAACGAGTGCCCCTAGAGCAAACAGCTTGCTATGGTGGGGACTCGGTGTGGAGGAAGAGACAGGAGCACCAGCAGGGACCCGAGAAGAGAAGGATCGGGCTGCTTTGTGCAAAACCATTGGGTTTACAATCACTTTAACTGGAATAAATATATGAAAACATCATAA
This sequence comes from Lithobates clamitans, assembly GCA_037952925.1. Lineage (NCBI taxonomy): Eukaryota > Metazoa > Chordata > Amphibia > Anura > Ranidae > Lithobates > Lithobates clamitans. The sequence goes on along the minus strand of JBBGZY010000757.1, from coordinate 7,653,395 downwards.
TTTCATTGGGTAATATTTTAGTGTACACATATCTGTTGACCAAACAGGTCCTGTTTTACAGCCATCGAAACTTTACCCATTTTATGAAACCCAACCCCTTTCAGCCAAAAACAAAAATTCCCATTCATTTAATTAAAAACAAGTCTACCATAGAAAACAGTCTGACAGCAGGAAATGATCTTAAAGATTGGTTATTTAGCACTCTCTCTGGACAATCATATTTAAACCACTACTCCCCAACCATTCAAGCTTCCATCAAAGCATGGAAAACCCTAAACGACATCAAATGGTCACACCTGCCACCTGCTAACCAAGACCGTCCAAATACTCTTGACTGTGCTTCCATTTCTGTCTCCTGACCTGACCGTACCCACCTGGCTATTTGATCAGGCAACCCACATAGCAGCACTCCGACCCACAGTATCAGGCAAATCATTCTCCCAAATGCAGAGATAATACAATGCACCCGCCAAAGACTACTTCACCTACTACAGGCTTCTAGCAGCACATCCCACTTTGGAAAATGCACTTCCTATTAAAATATGGAATTTCCTTTTCAAAGACAACACAAACTGCACAGGGACTTCCCTCTTCTACTCTACACTACAAGAAAAGGCTGTATTTCACAAATCTAAACCCATTAATGACTGGGCACATGATCTACCGACCCAGTTTACTGACCAGCAATGGCAAACAACCATAAAAACAGTATACAAAGCTACTAACTGTACCTCCCTCTGGGAATTAACACAAAAAACAATGATGAGATGGTACCTGACGCCTCAACGGCTGTCAAAATTCCAACCACTTTCAACTCCCTTTTGTGGGAGAGAGTGCACTCACGCAGGTACCCTCTTACATATTATGTGGGCATGCCCATTCATAAGGAAACTATGGTCAAAGATTGAAAATATTTTGCAAAATATACTGCAGTATCCCATCATACTAACTCCTCAACTTAGCATCCTGAATCTAACCATAGAATTGATTCCTCCCAAGCTCAGACTCATCACTACTCACATATTACTAGCAACCAAACTCCTCAACACCAGAAGATGGAAAACAACAGAAATCCCATGCAGTGCAGAAGTTATAGCATTAGTACAAAATCACTACACTTACGAGTCACTACTGTCCCGAGGTAAACCCTCATACTCCAGGCTGCATGAGTTGTGGCTCCCCTGGGCTCATTGGTATGAAAAGAATCGACTTTAAATCATTGGTCATGTATTATAGGGGAACAATACCAGGTGCTCTGTCTTTTGCTCTTTGTTGCTCTCTTTTGCTCTCCTTCATCTCTCTCTCTCTCTATCTCTCTTCTTCTTTCTCCTCCCCTTCTCTCCTCCTTCCCCTCCTCCATTTTCCCAGCTCCTTCCCCCTCTCCCTACCTTCCCCCCTTCCCTTCCTACCATCCCCCTACTACCATTTCCTACCTTTCCTCCCTTCATCTACTCAAGATTAATGGTAGTGTATACCCTTCCTAGGTTAATGAAGTTACTTATGATTGAAGTAATATAGTTCTAAACCTGTAACCACGCACCCTGTTTCAGGTGTACATATGTTACCACAAGTTATGTTATGCAATTTATTGATAATGAATACTGCCATTTATGTACATCATTTCATATTTGTACTGTCAAAATTTTCGATAAAAATATTTTGAAAAAAAAAAACAAGTCGACCATAAATGGTCAGTCCAGCCAAAACAACTTGACAGTTTATCTCTCAAGAAATCTATTACTGAGATCTCTGCAGTTGATAGCCATTATAACCAGCTCACACTTATACTGGCATGATCTAGTATTAGGGTCCTAAAACCTTCTAAACAAAGTGCCAGTTTACGCTTCTTTAGACATTACGGCATCTGAATTGTGACCAGTAGGAGTGGAAAAGTCCCTGATGTCAGCGGTCAGTGGGAGAAAGCAATGACTCAGGGTTGGTGAGCAGTGGAAGTGAAAAATGACCTATCACCTTTGGTTAGTGCTAAAAGGAATATTGCTCCACCTTTGGTTTCAATGGAAGGCATAATGCCCCATCTTGGTGTAAGTGGAATAGTGGCAAAAGGGCCAATTAAGAGAAAGAAAGGGGCTCCATCCAGCTTACTAAAGCTAAAGTTTTGGTACTGTTGATCTAGTCTTTTTATGGACTGTCATCACAGTGTGCCCCCCCCCAACAAACTACTGGTAGGTTTTCTGGGTGAGTCTGAACCCAGGTGTGTGGGTTCAGCCACAGTCTTCTCCAGAGAGAGGGAGGGGATGTATTCATTGAACTGGCCTGAATTTCTACAAGCTCAGAGCCAAGTAAGATTATGAAAATGGGAGGTATAGTGCCAATAAGGCAGAAGTTGAAGGATTAAAATATAAATTTAAAGGACCTTCTATTAATGTCTATTATGCAAAAAGGCAGGTTAGTGCCATAATCACTAATACAATCTTGAGTATTACATGCATGGAGTTGTAAATTTGTACTGAAATATGTGTATATATTTACTACATGAAGCCAAGAGTGTCCCTGTGACATGAGATTTTATGGAAATGATTGCTATAAACCCCAGTCCCCATTAATATGCCTTGTTCTTTCATAATAGCAGCCATTTTAAAAATTTGTTTAAAAATACAGCTCATTTGGCTGTTCTTCTCCTGTGGATAACAGGAGTGCAGTTCGTTCTGCACTCCTGTGACCCATTTTCAGCAGACAGCGAGCTGAAGTTTGTTATCGGCTGCCATCACAGAGCTGGTGCAGGCTGGGGAAAGATCACTACCATATGACTGAGATCCACCCAGGGGCCACCTGGCTCATCCTCTCAGCAATCTGCTGAGAGCCTCAACCAGCTGCTCCCACCACCTCCACAGCCCAGAGCTCCAGTAAGTGCAGGGGTGGGGCAGAACAGAGAGTTGGTGACTGACAGTCACCAGCTCTCTACTCATGGAGCACTGCGAACTAAGTGATTGGCGGTGCTTGATCGCTCGGTTCCTGAATCTTAGAGCCGGCGGGGGACCATTGCTGCATCCACCTAGATAAGTATGATTTAAAAAAAAGAAAAAAACATACTTCTCTTTTAAACACTTGAAAGACATGCTTTATAGTCAGTAAAAAAGCATACTTTTCAGGTTTGACTTACTTGCACCTGTAAGTTAGTTAAGAATGCGGTAAATATATTTTCTTCACGTAACTGCATTCTACTCACATTTATCACCCCTGTTAAAATAACTCTGGAAACATTCTTTGTTTTACTGTCTTGATCATTTTTTAATTCAACATTTTAAAATTCCTCTTTTCAGCTCACAACTCATTTTTATTCATTGATATTTTAAATCAGCTCCGGCAAAGAGAACCATACTGGCAACGTCTGAAGTTATAACAGTATTTTGAACTTCATAACATCAGTGAGAAACCTTTAATGCAATTCTGAAGCACAATTACACTGCGGGGACAGGCACAGACTTAGCAAATGAATTTGCATTTTTGACTATGGCAGCAATCTGTGCTGGGTTCTGGTGTTGGTTGAGGGGGAAATTGATGAAGAGCTTTTTGAAAAATGTGCAGAAACTGTCTATGTTAATCAAGGTACATAAATCTTGGTATTTTGCTCAGAAAAAGAAAAAACATTTCTCACTAGCTTGCAAATGGAATCTGCCAGTCCATACCTGCTGCAGAACTAATGATTATGTAGTCTGTTAAAGAGATATGTAATCCATCTAACTTCCACTAGCGTCATATAGAAGGTAAGACAAAATTCATATAGATGGGTGAATTTCTATGAGGCTTCAGATGCACAAAGAAAGTCAAGTATACCAAAGAGGCACTCTCTCTACACATTATTACCCCAAATTTTCATTTAAAGAGGAGCTCCAGTCTCACCAAAAAAAATATAAGTCAGCAGCTACAAATACTGTAGCTGCTGACTTTTAATACAAGGACACTTACTTGTCCAGGGATCCATCGATGTCAACACTCAAGCCGATTCTTCAAGGTGCAGGTGCCGGGCATCTTAGGTAAGGAAAACCGGCAGTGAAGCCTTCCAGCTTCACAGCCGGTTTCCTATTGTGCCTGCATGAGCCGCGCCATGGCTTTCTGAAAGGTCCTAAAGTCTTCTTGGACCTGTGAATGTTCCAGAAGGCTGTGGAGGAAGAAGGGGGGTGGACATTGTCACAGATTGCCACGGCAATCTGAACAGGAAGTAGGGAGTGGGTACCTGTCAAAACCAGGTACATGTTCCCACCCAAAAAGTGCCAAATGTGGCAGTGGATGGGGGGAGGAGGGGGTTTGGGTGCAAACAAGCAGAGCTTCCCCTTTTGGGTGGAGCTCCACTTTAACATTTGTTTCCAGTATTTATATAGCATTAACGTATTACTCAGCTCTTTACAGGGCTCCTGAAGCAGCTAACAACACACACTCAAGGGCTTCCTAGCTTTATGATTGTGCCAGGCTGGTGGTGCTAAAAATTCCTCCTCTTTACCAATAAGGCCCTGGTGCATTTTATATGTGTGCCCATTCGTGATTTTTTTTTAAAGGGCAACTCCATACTCCCATAATTTGCTCACAGTTTCTAGGAAACATTGCAATTATGCCAAACTCAGAAATACTTTAAAGCGATACTAAAGTCTTCTAACAAGAGGTTTTGCAGCACGGAGTTGGCTGCACAGTTGAAATCTTCACAAATTAGAGACGAGTTACCAAAAAAACTGCAATCCGTGTCTGTGAAATATATGTACCAGGAACTGCCTCACTCTAGTATCCTAAATTCTGGACACAAATATTTAAATATAACACCTATGCTCATGATACAAAAACTTATATGATAAAATATATACCACAAATAACGTGCTATAGTGTAAAGTAACTATGTTACAACACTCCAAATTATGGTTCTTTATACCAAATGATAATCAAAGTGCATAGGAATTATATAAATCACACAGACAAATAATAACATGCTGTATATCATTAAATACAATAAAATAACCAAATGTTCGTGCTCAAAGCTCAAATTGTTGCCGAATCATACTCACTGTAAAACATATGCTCCTCCAAGTGATCCCACACCTGCAGGAGACACAAAAGACCTCTAGATAATAGGAGATAAAAAAGCAGCTTATGGTAAATGAATGGGTCAGCAGTCTCCACCACTGGGCAGCTCCAATAACTCCAGTGGTAATTCACAATTATGAGTGGTTTATGAAATAGTTTGACCACTAGAGTTTTACTAAAAATCCAGTATACAAAAAAAATATAAAAAGCAAATTGTAATTTGTATATATATATATATATTATATATATATATATTTTTTTTTTGCTTTATTGCTTTTATTCATTGGTCAGAATAATAATCAATGAGGTTACAACATTGCTTTGCAATTCCTCAAGAGAGAGCTTGTTTTTCTATTGACCGCATTGTATATAAGTTGCTGGTAGACGTAACAAAATGGGGGTTATTTACTAAAATTGGAGAAGTGCAAAATCTGCTGTAGCTCTGCATAGAAACCAATCCGCTTCCAGGTTTTATTGCCAAAGCCTAATTGAACAAGCTGAAGTTAGAAACTGATTGTCTACCATGCACAGCTACACCAGATTCTTAGTGCTTCAGTTTAAGTAAACTCCCCCCTATGCATCAGTTTCCTAATCTTGACGTCATCACGCACACCTATAGGGCAGTGTGAGTTCTGCTTGTTCTACTGTATTATTGTGAGCACCTTGTAGTGCACAATAGATAGGAAGTTATATCACACAAAGTGGCTTGCTTTGTTTCTTTTCCATGATGACACTAATCGCTTGAACAGACCTCGCCATGGTCGACCAAAGAAGTTGAGTGCAAAGGCTCAGTGTCATATCCAGAGGTTGTCTTCGGGAAATAGATGTAAGAGTGCTGTTAGCATTGCTGCAGAGGTTGAAGGGTGGGGGGGTCAGCCTGTCAGTGCTCAGACCATACGGCGCACACTGCATCAAATTGGTCTGCACGGCTGTTGTCCCAGAAGGAAGTCTCTTCTAAAGATGATTCACAAGAAAGCACGCAAACAGTTTGCTGAAGACAAGCAGACTAAGGACATGGATTACTGGAACCATGTCCTGTTGTCTGATGAGACCAAGATAAACTTATTTGGCTCAGATGGTGTCAAGCATGTGTGGCGACAACCAGGTGAGGAGTACAAAGACAAGTTTGTCTTGCCTACAGTCAAGCGTGGTGGTAGGAGTGTCATGGAGGAGAGGGTTAAGGCAGTGCTGGAAAATAATATTGACACACAAAATATTGACACTTTGGGCCCAATTTGGACATTTTTACTTAGGGGTGTAAACACTTTTGTTGCCAGCGGTTTAGACATTAATGGCTGTGTGTTGAGTTATTTTGAGGGGACAGCAGAATTTTACTGTTACAGGCAGTCCCGAGTTACGAACACCCGAGTTACGAACGACTCCTACTTACGAACGGCCTCAAATGCCGGCCACTTGTGCTCTACGCGGGTCCTGGATACCTTTCAAGCACTTTCGAGCACTTCCAAACACATTCCACACTGCCGTACTATGCCCCAGATAACATAACAAGCACCCGGAACATCCCACATCCATGCAAAGGTGGCAGTTACACTTACGAATGCAGTGTTCCGACCGGAAGTTACACTTACAAATGCAGTGTTGCGACTTACGAACAACTTCGACTAATGAACAAACTTATAGTCCCTATTGTTATCATAACCCGGGGACTGCCTGTATACAAGCTGTACATTCATTACTTTTCATTGTAGCAAAGTGTAATTCTTCAGTGTTGTCACATGAAAAGATAAAATAAAATAATTACAAAAATATGAGGGGTGTACTCACTTTTGTGAGATATTGTATATAGCATATACAATTGTGACACAAGTCATATTGTAATTGAATGTTTAAAAAAAAATACCCTTCCTTTTAAATCTGCAGCTTGTAATTTTCTGTAAAGTGCAATGCAATATGGCTACCTGGTGGTGTTCTGTAGAAAATCCCTGCAATGTACATAGATCACCCAATGAGGAATGTTTTTTCTAAAGTGGAGTTACGCTTCAAGATAACACGGTAATATATATATACTGTTTTTTTAAGGACAAGCTATTTTTTTGCATGATATTGCAACAATGATTTTTTTCACAATCGTTAGAAAATAAAACACAACAAAACTAAACAAAACACACTTTTTTTTAATTTTAGCAGCATTAGTTTAAAAATAAATAGTGTTACTGCATATTATTCCATAATTAGCCCTGTTTAAAATGACACTACAATTATGATTAAGTGTTGAAAATTTACTTACAAATGAAATAAAGTGTTTTTTTATTTTCAATGTTGTGCTTCTTAAATGGGAAATTGTTAAATCTGTAAAAATCTGTAAATCTGTAAAAATATATATTTTTTTATTTAAGTTTAAATAATAATAGTTAAAAGCAGTATGAAACAGAAACAAACAAAAAAATCACGAGGAAAGCAATAGATGAAGAGAGAAGGAGAATAAGGAGCTAATTAGAGACCTGAAATTTAAAAAAAAATCATTCTTATTTGAGCAGTTTCTCCTAATGCATTAAAAAGTCCCTTTCGGTATAGCCTTTATCCATGTGGGCAAACCAAAAATTACTATGCTTGTGTACAAATTACTGAAACTAAACTAAACTAAACTGAGGCATCCGACTATCAGCATTCTGCTCCTGGAATGCGTACATCGGTGAGGGCCGGAATATACTGACAACTGCCAGGATTGCCAACACCCTTGCTCGGTAGTCCAGATTCCACCAGCGTCCAACGACCCTAAGCAAAGCTCAGTCCCGGGACATCTCCCCACCCGGAAAGACTGGCATTGATGGTCACCCTGTTCAATACAAGGGGAGAAAGGATTTACCCCACCAAAGAACCGGAGAGCGAAGCCACCAGACCAGGGAACCTCCGATTTCCTGGCTCAGCCGAATCTGATTATCCGGAGACCTCGGGCACTTGTCCCATTATATCAGGATCTCCATGAAGGGAGCTTGTATGGAACTGTGCAAATGGAATCGCCTCAAAAGGTAGATACCATCAGACCCAACACGCACATGCAGGTCTGCAGGGAGGCCCACCTGTAGGACAACAGTAAATGAAAAACGCAGCATGCAACTATGGAGGGAAGAAACACTCTGGCCAGAGCTGAAGCCCGGATCAGGCTTAGATAATCCAATGTTCTGGAAAGGGCCAGAGCAGACTTCAGATAGTATAGAAGCCAACTGAAATCTGTCAAGGTCAGTATAGGAGCTATGCTGCCCCTCAGGGTCGTCGAGGACTCGCAGAGGAAGATGGTCCAGGCAGACAGCATACCCCCACTGACGTAGCCACACCAGATCCGGGGCCAACATCTTGTGAACACCTGAGGAGTGGTGGCAAGACCAAAGGGTAACACCACGCGCAGACAATGCTCAGCACCTATGGTAAAATGGAGGAAGTGCTGGAGTCGGGCACATAGTGGAATGCATAAGTAAGCATTTGTGATGTCGATAGAAGCCAGAGAGTCCCTATGATGAAGGGGTGCCACCGCCGTGCGAACGGACCCCATCCTGAACTTCTGTACCCACACAAGGCAGGTCAGAGCCTTGAGATCCAGAATTGGGTGTACCATGCCCTCCATCTTTTGGACTGTGAACAGGTTTGAATAAAACCCCCGAAACTGTTTCCGACACGGGAACTGGGACAATCACACTCTGTAACAACAGGGTTTGCTGTCTAAGCACCAACCCCACAAGTCTGTGGCGGCAGAGCCAGATATAGGATCATTTGAGACAGAGGAGGTAGGGGAGGGCAGGGATGCCATTTACTAGGCTATATGTCTAAGCGCCACCACAAAAAAACTCAGGAGGGGGCCACCAACTGAGACCTCCACCACCCGAGGCCCCACACAGGGGGCGCCAGATGCCCCGCACAGGGGGCACAGACCGAGGCCCCTCACAGGGGGCACAGACCGAGGCCCCTCACAGGGGGCACAGACCTAGGCCCCTCACAGAGGGCACAGATCGGGGTCCCTCACAGGGGGCACAGACCGGAGCCCCTCACAGGGGTCACAGACCGAGGCCCCTCACAGGGGGGTGCCATCCCAGTCCCCACATAGGGGACGCTGATCGAGGCCCCGCACAGGGTGTGCCGACAGATGCTGCCCACATGAGGCACCACTGAGATCCCTCACAAGAGGGCCAAGGCCGAGGCCCCTCACAGGGAGTGCCAGGAGCACCCATGCCGGGCCCACCTAAAGGACACCGAAAAGGAGATTGCCCTCGGGGCCCCCACAGTGCCGCTCCTTTTGTAGGAGGCAGCCACGAGGCCAAACAGGCGGCAAAAACCACGGCCTAAATTTGTGGCCGAACGCCGTGTGTGTGACCCGCAGGGGTGACCGGATCGATCTGAGCCACTGAACGGAGGGCGGACACCCAAAAACGGATAGCGATTGCCTCTGCCACCTTCCCAGCGCCTGGTCGGTAGGCCGCAAAGCCGCGGCATAATTCATGGGAGGGCCGCCGCAGGCAGTCCCCCGATCACGGACGTCTGGTCACCTGCCTCCTAGGACCAATCACTGAAGCAGGGTGGCCCAAGGGATACTGACCAGTAGCAACCGCCAGGGGGGTGGGGAGGACAGTGTGTCTTAAAGCACCTAGGCCAGAAGCCTGGGCCTCACCCGGGGAAGAAAGGGAAGGGGGGTGGACGAGAACCCCGGAGGGACCGACCACCCCAGGGAGTAGCCGCGCCCTACGCCATGTCCAGGGAAGCGTGCAGGTAACGCTCCCAGGCAGATCCCCTCGCCACCGAAGTAGGGGGGCTGTCGGCCATGAGGAACGCTGCAACTCTGGCCAAGACCCAGTCGTATGCGACCTCGCGAGACAATGAACTCACAGGCCCAGCCCCCGTCCAGTAGGGCTATGTCGCGACCGACCTAACGCATAGCTGCGGTCTGCACGTGCTCGCTGGCCAGACTGGGGAGACCACAGGATCTTAGTGTCCAGCCTGTCGCCCAGCCTGGCAGTTGATTGTAGATAAGTTACGTAGGGATCTTGCGAGCCACAAGTGGACTAATGCCTCTATAGTATGTAACAACTATGGGTAAGCGGCAAACACTAACCCCCCAGATCCCCCAGAGGAAGGTACGTGATCCCTGTGCCGAATACGCGTCGGGGAGGGGTAGGATGGAGCTGTCAGCAGAGGAGGAGGTGATACACACCACATCGCATGCCATACGAGCTGTTGATTACACTTTTTACTCTGGATAGTTTGGTGCACTTACGCACTTGTATATTGTGAGTACCCTCCTGGAGGAATATTTTTTACATTTAATAAATCCTTAGCTATATCACACCATGGAGCTTTTCCTTCCTTTCTTTTATATGAACATCATTGTTGTTACCTGAGAGGATTGGAGTTCACACCAACGTACCCTGAATGAGCCCAGGAGTGGCTCCAATGCGTGTTTAGACACTGTTTAATTACCGTGTCACACGCCTAGAGGTGAGCGCAAGCACGATTGGGTGATCACGGGAGAGCACAATAGCATGTTTAATTGTGGACACCGTTAAAGAGAAGCATGATGGACACTTATTTCATGGACACTATATATTCGCACTTTATGTTTTGATATTTATCAGTCGATTATAGTATTATGGACACTTGATTGTCACAATTGGACCACTTGGATTTTACGTCCATAGATATATATATATATGTTAATTTTCTTTGGCATGAAGCACTTTTGAGGATATTTCTGCATTAGGATCGCACTTATTATATGCATTTGTTTTTTACCAGCATATTTTTTGTTTTGGTTCATCATATTGCACAGTTTTAATTTTATTTCAGCGCAGACACATTATTATTATTTATAGTTGATTGTAGATCTCACCAGAGAAAAATCCAGGAAAAAACTAAATAAACAAAAACATCCCCAGGACTAGAGATCCCAGCAGGGAACTAGGTCCTTACTCCTGACTAGGCAGAAAAAAACTGAAGACCTATAGCAGAGAGGGGGGTATATACCACCTAGGACTGCCCATAGGCATAGCCAAGTCTTTTTTTCTGCCTAGTGCCCTACTCCTGTAGAGGGGCGGTAGAACCCTATGGTTCTGAATAATGGAGCGCTGTGTCTGTCAATGAACGAAAAAGAAAGGTAAACTGATAATTTTGTAAATTAAAAAAAAAATTACACCATGTATATGATTACAGAGCAGTGTGTACATTCCTAGGTCTGCACACCTGTTGTGGCTATTATAAGGACTGGGATTTGTTGTTTTTTTTTTTTTTTAAATACACCAGGAGCTTATCATGATGTAAACAGTAGCCTGATCCCCATCAAGCTAGCAGTGATGTGGATTGGTCTGACTACGTCTGAGGTCTGTCCTTACATTTAGTATATTGGTCAGGCAGGTAATGGGGCCAGATTATGTGATATTTTGTAGAACTAAACGTATCCTCCAAATTCTGATCCTGTCAGGGCTGGGCTCAGCCCTTCCTTCCTCTAAGCTGGCCGCTCAGCTGTCAACTAATTGCCAGCTCCTATCTCTCCACAGTGACTCACCTGTTGATGATATTCTGCTTGTCAGTCCTGCCTGCCTAAGCCGTCCAACCCAGATGATCTCTGCCTTCGCCTTAGGCAACATCACAGAGACTATCTCCTGCCTTCCTGTTAAATACTTGCTTGGCTGATATTCCTTCTGGCTCAGATCCTGCTTGCTGTTCCACTATACTGATCTCTGGCTTCCTGACTTTCTGGCTTGTCTGACTATCCCTATAGGTTACCGAACTTTGGCTTTGACTACGTTTGTTCTATTTACTTTTATTATTAAACAAGTGTGATTTAACTGTAATTCTGTCTCGGTCTGATTCATGGTTTCTGAAAGATCCTTGCAATTTTGTTTTTAATCAGTTTTTCTGATGGTGTAAAAAATGAGTCAAACAAAAAAGGTGTTAGTACATTTTTATAACACAGTCAGTCAGGAACTCAAAGACATTGCAATCCTGCTGATGTTTGAAGAATACTTTGTGGACTTATCATGCATTTTCAGGAAATGTGAAGCAGAATACATGTGATTAAAGCTTATTTTTTGGCCGTGAATGTTGTGGTTGTTCTCTGAGAAATATTTTATTCTTCTGAGTCAATTCAATAGAGCGACATGAGCGCTCTTTATTTATAGGAGAGGCTGTGAAAGTGTCTTTTAACTAAGCAATCTACAAGACGCCTCCTTTACATGGCAATACCGCAATCGCATGTGGTATGCACTTGTCAACCCTCCTATATGCTTCCACAGAAATACACTGCAGTAAATTGTTTGGAGGAAGAAAGATTATGTCATGGCAAACGACCGGCCATTATTCTGCATTCACATTTGCCCATTCATTGTGGTAAGACACAGGTTAATGCACAGTTAACAACAGATCCCAAGCCATTCAGATTGCAACATGTTGAATACAACCCCAGGGGCCTTATACATTAAACTGTGAGAATGGTAATAAAGAATAATTTAGCTCAGGGAAAACTCACAGGAATTAAATATATATTTTTCCTCTTAAGTCTCTAAAGAATTTTAATTCTTCTTTTGTTACTTTTAGTTTGGGGTAGATGCTTTTAAATCTGTATTTCTATCATTTGTACACTATTATTGTGCTTTAATTAAATGTAATTAATTAAGTGCAAAGATGGGAAAATGAATGAATGCAATATTTTTAATACAATAAACCCATGTAATTTCTAACAATGTACAAGACCATACATTTAAAAGCTAAAAAAGAACCCATGTCTAATGGAACACTAGTATTATTGGTTTATAAAACAGAGCAGTTAAAAATATATAATCAGTTGTCACTATTGTGTCTTTATCTTGCAATAGGAGAGCAGACAATCTGGAGTCTAGGAAGTTGTGTCAGTGCCCGCCATCTTCAATACATCATGGTGGTTTACAGCCAACATTACATTGCAAACGTTAGCATTTTGTTCCCCTTCCAACTCAGCTCAGCTGTGGTATGTTCAGGACGAGCACCGGACATATATAGGTTCTAATTTTTAGTACATCTACGTGTACCTGACTGTTAGCAACCACTGGAAACCACAAAAGCAAAACGTTTTTATCTTGGGTTGTTGTTTTTCTGAAATTGCATTGTGATTGTACATCATGTGCCCAGATAATATACAATTTAAAGCAGTATTAAACCCAAAAATAAACATTTTTTTTTATATTGCAGCTTACCAATTCTTAGATGTAAAGGTTGCATTAATTTCCTTTCTTTCTTTTATTACCATCTAGTGATCCAGCCAGCAAGTCTGTTGCTTTTCAAAATAACAATCTCCCCAGCAGAATGCATCAGACATTAGACAAACCATTTAACGCTAAAAGGAATGCTTACAATGATCAGCATTTATTTATGTAAAATCTTTATCCCAAAAGAAAAAAAAAACAGTTTGCTGTAGCTGCTTACAAAGCAATAGCTGACAATTTGGCTTCAATTTGTTGGTGTATTTAATTCTGATAGTACATTTAACCACCCTTCCCCCAGACTGACAATGCTCCTGTCCAAAGGTGCCCCCTGTTCTCCTTCATCCAGGGTGGGGGCACACTAATACATGAGGTGTGTTACCGGGCAGTACACCAGGGGAAAACTGATACAGCCATCACATCTAATGATTGGTAAGCTGCAATATATTACATTTTTGGCTTTGGGTTTTTGCTTTATCTTTTTTATTAGGCTTTAATTAGAAATGTAATGCATACTATAGCTGTGGTGTATATACAGTAAACTGCTTAACTAAGATAACCAACTAAGATTAGCCAGATAGTAATCGCCATAAGATATCAGGCCTCATCTTCCACATTACAAAAAAACCTCTTTGCATTGCTGCTGGAGCACCCCGTAATACCCTTACATCTGCATGACCTTGTATGTGACAGTATTACTTAACTAACTTTACCTATAGCTCATGTTGTAAAGCGCTGCACAAACTGTTGATGCTTTATAAAACCTGTATAATAATAATAATAATAATAATAATAATAATAATAATAACTCCAGCACGTGCACAATATCATTCCCGTCCAGCCAATGAAAGCGGACAATGATCAAGACCCGGAAGCCGGCCGCCCACAGATGTCAGCAGTCAGGTGGGGAGCTTGGGGGTGCCGCACCGCTGGAGCTGAGGCGACTATAGTTTCGCTTTACGTTGGCGGCAGAGGATGTGTGAATAAACGTATGCAAATACTGACTTTCAGAAACTTGGGGGTCTATTTATAAATGTTTCAACACAAGATTCAAACACCTTGCACCCAGGATTCACACATCTTTCCACTTGAATCAAGTTAGAAAAATGTGCGAATCTTGTATGACATTTACAAAAAATACATCTTGGCATTTCCAAAGCAGCTTTTAGGAGCCTTCATTAGGATTATGATAATCCTCCAAGAAGATTAACGTAACATGAAAGGTAAAATATGGCATCCTACGGTGACTACTATCTGCAAATTAGCTCTGCTTAGTAATTTTTTATTCAGTACAGGTACACTTTAAGCAACAGTTTTGATGCTATTAAAAAATAACCTATTGCTGTTTATCCTACGTAATCTAACTTTGCTGGCCTTAAAGTGGATGTAAATCCACTGATCATCCAGATTAAACTAAAGGTAGATTATAAAGCTTTCCATACAAATAAATCTCCTGCATGTATCCTTACCTTTCCAATCTTACTCCCTTCAGCTGTAGGAGCCCTGCAAAACTCGGTAATCAGTGGGTGGGTCTCTTTGTCGGATTCATGATGTCACATGACTCCCCACCCACTTCTACACTCCCCATTGCCAGGCAGCGTTTCAAGCCCAAACCTCGTGCCTGGAGAAGCAAAAGTGCGCGCAGATCAGTCCTTACTGCATGGACAGCGTAAGCAGAGCGAGCGCGCTCACGGCCCCACCATTGTGTGCATGTCATATCTACTCGGTGCCGCTTTGACAGCTAATCGGAGACACTCCTTCAGCTCTCATGCTCGTGCATGAGAGAAGGAAATGACATGTCAATCACAGCAGTGGGGGAAGTGGCGACACACATTTGTCTGCGTGTCATTTTTTAACTTTGTAAAAAAAAGGCAGGAGAATTGCTCAGAGCTGGATTAACTCTTTGTAGCAAGACTGGGAACATATGACTTGACATCCTCTACTGTACCAGGTAGAAGTCTTCATTAAAAGGTTTTTTTTCAGGTTTACATCCACTTTAAAGGCCTAAAGTAAGAATGCCAAGAAGCAAAACTGGCACCTTTACCGTAAGGCATTGCTGAGCCTCTGCGTAAAGCAACAACATAAAAACAAGTGCGCACAAGGTACAATATCTGCATTTTTTTTACTGTCCACCTCTAAACATTACTGGGTAAAATTCAACATCAGAACTGAGGGAGGAGTTGGTGGAGAGTCACAGTGGATCTACCCATATACAACTCTATACTCATTACAGTACATCCTTGTTTCCGTATTCACTTAACATGTGATAAAAGGAAGAGAAGTTGTATGAAAGAATATATAATATTCCTGTGTTGTCATATGGCGTAATGTTTAATGCAATGGCATCTATCATTTCAATCATTTCATAAAATGATGATTTTTCCTTGGGCGATGTGATGTCTGAATTAAGGCATCTTATGCATAAACAGAGCAGGGTTAAAGCATAACTAAAGTTCCGTTGTAAGGAACAACGAGCAGGAAGACTTTTATTGCAGAAGAAACATCCAATGAATAAATGCCCCTACCTGCCTGCTCGCTGGTGCTGTAAACTGAGCTGTGCATTCTCAGCTCATCTTACGGTGCTGAACCGATCTCTGAGAGCCAGGATGACTAGCTCCTGTGCATGTTCAGGATTGATGTCACCCCCCACCGGCCAATGAAGAGGCCAGAAGACCGGCACTCAGAGGATGCTGTCGCCAGCGAGGGATCATTGCACAATGAATTAGTACAATTATGCAGTTGCTTTTTCATTGACGAGCCAGGTGACACAGAAAGCTGCAACACTGAAACAGAGAATAGTTCTGACATCAGCCTGGTTATGTGGAGTGGCAAATATTTTTGAACCTTAAGACTGGATGAACTAAATTGCAAATATTTTGTCAGACAAAACAGTTTATGTTTATATCTTTAAGCCCCCATTCACACCTGAGCATTAGAATTGTGTTTCCCTATGCTGAAATACACTTAGCATGAAGAACCCCATGTTTACAATTGTGCCTGTTCATATTTCAACGTTCAGTTTCCTGTACACTTGAAGCCCTATGCTCAAAGAAGTGAACAAGCTATTTTTTCAGAATAAGGCATTTTTGGCCCTGTAGACTTTAAAGTGGTTGTAAATATTCAAAGTTTTTTACCTTCCTGCATTCTATGTATGAATGTTAACCACTTTCTGACCATGTTATGGATGATGCGGGTGGTGCACTCTATGATTGCTGTGTCCTTAGGACACAGCTGATCACAGATCGGGGTAAAGAGCCAATCACAACTGATTACAATGTAAACACAAGCCGGTTATAGGATTCCTTTCCTCACACTAACAGCTTGAGGAGAGTAGAGCCGGTAACCGGCTTGTGTGAAAGAGACATCTACACTAATAATCAGGGCACTGATTATCAGTGTCCTAAATACCAGTGCAGTCCCAACAGTGCCCATCAGTGTTGCCTATCAGTGGCCACCGGTGCTGCCAATCAGTGCCCACCATTGCTCATCAGTGTCCACCAGTGCTTATCAGTGCTGCCAATCAGTGCCCATCAGTGCTGCCAATCAGTACCCATCAGTGATTAAAATGATAACATTTTCATATGGGTACAGTGTAGCATGACCACGCAATTGTCATTCAAAGTGGGACAGCGCTGAAAACTGAAAATTGGCCTGGGCAGGAAGGGGGTAAAAGTGCCCAGTAGGCAAGTGGTAAAAACCATCTATGTGCAGTAGCTCCCCTAGCCTCTCCTAAAACTTACCTGAGCTTCATCTCGATTCAGTGATGTGCACAAGAGCAGCAGCCTACCCAGGTTTCTTCTTCCTCATTGGCTGAGACAGCAGCGGGAGCCATTGGTTCCCATTACTGTCAATCACAGCCAGTGAGTGGGGGCTGAGCCAAGTTGCACTTTGTGTGTGAATGTACACACAGGGCAGCAGCTTGGGAGTGTGCCTGCTCGGGTGTCCCCATAGCAAGCTGCTTTCTATGGGGCATTCGCAGGAAGGAATGGCCAGGCCTGACAAGAGAAGGATTGGGGCTGCTCTGTGCAAAACCATTACACAGAGCAGGTAAGTATGTTTGTTATTAAAAAAATGTAATATTTTAATGGGGGTGCCTGTAAATGTGTTTTGATCCCTGAAAAGCTACTCTCCTCCTCTACAGCTGCTTTTCTCCCTTGCCCAGCCCAGGAAACAAACTCCCACATCCTGATACACATGCAAAAACACTTACACAAAGCCTCTTGAATGCTTAAAAAAACACGTCAGTCACCAAGAATACACTCAGGTGTGAATGTAGACTAAAGTCTGGTCTCCAGCAAATAAAATGTTTCCCTTGTATTGGGGTCCCATCTGCACTACAAAGGATGAATTCCATGGAACCCTAAGGTTCCTCCAGAGGTTGCTAGGGATTCCTCAAGCTGTGGCTAATTGACCTTTTATCTGATAGTGCCTTCATAGTACTAGGTCCAACACCACTTGGCAGAGCTAGTAGCTTTTTTGACCACCAGTGTAAGGGGCATTTTCCTAACGACTCCCAACAGACCAATCTTGGCAGGGGTTCGGACCCCATGAGAAAGGGGTAGAAAGGGTTGAAAGGTTGAGAAAGGCTCGTCTAGGGGATGATGAATACATGAATTAGTTACCTTTTTCCTCATTCCCCACACTTCTTTGCTCCCAGAATGTGAGTGGGCCATGGATGACCTTGTGTACAATGCAGAAATATTGGCCCTGCATTGGACATGATGGCATTAGAGGGCTGCAACCTGTCAGGCAGTGAGGAGGAATGACTTCAGAAGAACAGTCATATGGAGAGGAGGAAGCCAACATGAATGGGAAATAACGTAAGTATTTTACCTTATTACTATGCCGATAGACAAAACAAGCATTGAAGAGCATTGAGGAGGGAGCCTCACAGCTAGGGTAAATTATTCTTCAGCCTGGAGTTCAGATTTTAAATCTATTTGCCTGGAGTTCTGGATGAAATATAGATTTCATGGAAGGTAGCATAAAATGATGATTGGTGGAAATTTATAGCACTTTTTTTTTTTTTTTTTAACCAAAAGTGACCAAGACATAGCTGCACCTCTGATACGTGTGTGAAAAGTTGCAGACAAGGTAAATGTAAAGGATAAAATGTACACTTCCTAAATTACTAGGTGAATGTTCAGTACAAGTCTGGTTCCTGAAAACCATGGCTCCTTGATTATCTTATAGGTGCTAGAGTATTATGAATTACAGTGTAGACTATGCCAGGAACATAGCATTATCCCACATTACTCCCCATGGAAACGGGTTTACAATAGATCTCACCTTGATCTTCCATTTGCAGTCTTAGCTGTAAAATCGCAGTACTACTCACTATAAACGTACTTATACAATTACCTTCAAGGAAGCGTTTTTCAGTGTAAAGATGAGAAAATGACATGCATGCAATACAACAGTTTCCAGCTACAATCCAATTGCTTATTTAGTGAGAGTTCTTTCTGCAGCAATTAAAACCTAAGGGACTTCATGCAAATGCTCTCATTTCCATTTGGCCTTGAGCAGTATATACCTTCTGCACTGCGAGGATTCCCAATTGTGTTCAACATGCTGACAGACTAAACAAATCCGATTCACTAGGGAATCAATAGCTAAAAGATACTTTAACAACCTAATAAGGCAAAGCTGACATTCTAAACAAAAGTAGCGTAACAAATATTACAGCATGATGAGCTCATTGACAGTCCTGTGCGCTGCATAATTTGACAGCAGTAATGTCATTCCTACTGAAGACAAGAATGGGAATGGTTTATAACTGATATGTACAAACCAGGGATTGCAGTCACTCGCCTAGGACTAGTATAAGCCAAAAGACAGTTTCCCCCTAACAAAAAAAAAAGAAAAAAAACAACAACCCAACTAAAGAACACTTTAGCAGAAAGCTGCATTTTTCTGCATAAGTAAAACATAGCTCCCCTTAAGGGCACACAGAAAACAATGGTTTTCTGTGTGACCAGTTTGCGCTTGCTTGCAATCGTCAGATGTGGGGCAGAGCAGTGCGGAAAAATGCAACATGCCTGCATTTTTCTGCACTGCTCCGTAGCTGTTTGTGCGTCCCTGCGTTTCTATACAAAGCAAGTAAGCTCACTGTGATGGAGTTACAGAACGTTTGAATCTGCCTTAAATTCTAGATGTTAAAATGCATATTGTGGCAAACTAAAATCTATTCATTAACTGTTTTATCTGTCACAAGATTTTTCATTCTCTTCATTTACTCTTTTCATCCAGGCTTTAATGCACCATCTTGGGCCTAAAATCATCGTTAGGACCCTGCCTGCTGATTGGAGAATGAATGAGCAGCAGCATAACCCTGTGTGTTTCCAGTCCATAAGAATGTTGAAGCACTGTGCAAAGTGTCATACCACTGATTGGTTTACAGTGTTGACCCCTCATTATCTAGTCTGAGGACTGTTGTGCAAAGGAGGACAGGAAGCTAAGGTTGGCCATAGACTATTACATTTTTTTTGTTCAGCCTGCGGTATGAATTAAAAAAATCGAACAGATTCTCACAGAGTTGAAGACCAAATCTTCCGCTGCTTCTATTGCTCCTTCTGTATCTGACTTGATGTTCATCAAAAAAGTTTCCAGCTGGCGCTTTCAATTTCTCAAACAAAGTATGTTCGGTAGGAGGAACAAATTTCAGAATATGAAATTGGCATATTGTATGGCCAGCTTTAGGCTGCATTCAGGTACTTGTACTTGTTGTATTTAGAAAGTACATTTATTATCTTTTCATATAATAAATAATGGTGTTTGACGCCTCCTGTCCTTTACAGCGAAGGAAACTGCCATCTTACCTCTATCTGATCAGCGATGACGCCAGTCATTTAAGGGCTTGACAGTTTGGTTCAGAGCTAACATAAGCACACTAGTAACTGCAACAGTTATTATCCCTTTCATGACTAAGCCTATTTTTGACATTTGGTGTTTACAAGTTAAAATCCATATTTTTTGCTAGAAAATTACTTAGAGCCCCCAAACCTTATATATATAATTTTTTTTAGTAGAGAATCTAGAGAATAAAATGGCGATTGTTGCAATATTTTATGTCACACGGTATTTGTGCAGCGGTGTTTTAAACGCAACTTTTTGGGAAAAGGGACACTTTCATGAATTTAAAAAAAAAACAAACAGTAAAGTTAGCCCAATTTTTTTTGTATAATTTAAAAGATGATGTTACGCCGAGTAAATAGATACCAAACATGTCATGCTTTATAATTGCATGCACTCGTGGAATGGCGACAAACTACGGTACCAAAAAATCTCCATAGGCGACGCTTTAAATTTTTTTTACGGTTACCAGGTTAGAGTTACAGAGGAGGTCTAGTGCTAGAATTATTGCTCTCGCTCTGACGATCGCGGTGATACCTCACATGTGTGATTTGAACACTGTTCACATATGCGGGTGCGACTTCCGTATGCGTTTTTTTTGCTGCGTGAGCTTGCGGCGACGGGGGAGCTTTAAAAATTTTTTTTTTCTTATTTATTTTATTTATGTGTTTAAAAAAAAGAAAAATTTTTTGATCACTTTTATTGCTGTCACAAGGAATGTAAACATCCCTTGTGACAGTAATAGGTGGTGACAGGTACTCTTTATGGAGGGATCGGGGGTCTGAAAGACCCCCGATCCCTCCTTTGCACTTCAAAGTATTCAGATCGCCATTTTCGGCGATTCTGAATACTTTATATTTTTTTAAAACCGGTGCCATTGGCAGCCGAGTAAATGGGAAGTGACGTCATGACGTCGCTTCCGTGTTTACAATTAGGAGACTGGAACAAAGCCACTTACGGCTTTGTTCCAGTCTGTCCCTAGCCGCCGGAGGTGGCGGATTGTTGATCGGGCCTTCTGGCGAAACGGGAGGCCCGGTAAGAGTGGCGGGAGGCGGTGGGAGGGGTGACGTCCCCTCTCGCTCCTCCGGTATAACAGCCAAGTGGCTTTTAGCCGCATTAGTTGTTATCCCTGGAAAGCCGATCGCCGGCTCTACAAAAAACAGTACTGGGATGATGCCTGCAGCTGCAGGCATCATCCTGGTATAACCCCCGAAACCCGAGCACGAACATCTGCGTACGCTCGGTGGGAATGGGTTATTCAATGCATGCCTTGAATATAACTGTTTTGGGAAAAAATTCAATTGGTGTGTTTATTTCCATTTATCGGAAGTTATGATATACCCGAATGCCGCATTTAAGCGAATGGAACGTAACAAAATAATAATAAAAAATAATAATAATAAAGCGTTATTTTTATTATTAATTTGTTACGTTCCATTCTTTTAGATGCGGCATTTGTTATTTCGGATAATTCGTAACTTCGGATAAATTTGTTACATCTACTAACAGACAAATTTGAAAGGAAATTCCAGTACCTATAATTTAATAGTTAGTAATAGTTATTATTAGTTAGTATGGTATTATTTCAGATTTTTGAATTTTCGTTCTTATTTTCGTTCTTTTGAATTTTTGGATTTTCGTTCTTATTTTCTGATTTTCTAATGTTCTAATTTTCGAGTTTCCGAATTTCCCAATATTGTGATTTTCTAATTTTCAGATTTTCGAATTTCAGATTTTCGTTCTTTCAAATTTTCGCTTTCGGAAAAATTTGTTTAACTGGTTAATTAGTATATTTACGAATTAAAAAATTTGTCGAAATTCGTCGAAAAAAAAAAATTCGCCATTTTCAACTAGGCTGCCCAGGCACCCTGGGGTGCCTTTAGGTGTCTTCAGGGGAGCCTTGGCAAAATACCTATAAATTGCCCAAAAACTGTAAACAAGCCAGCGGATGGATCAAGCCTGCCTATAAGTTACACAAAGCCACAGGTTTTCATTGTGCACCATTACAGCCTTCCAGCTGCTACTGTCCTAACATCCAATGATTTAATCGGTTGATAAGGAGGACATTGGGCACCTGCCCCTCTCCTTCAGCACCAGGGAGGGATTGAAACCGAGGGAGAAGAGAAACATTGGAATACTAATCAGTACCAGTGTGCAAAGATGTATTTTGCTTTGGAAGAATAAATCACCACTAATGTCAGGTGTCCTACACATGTGGATGTTGCTACATTTTGCAAAACTATTCGTTTGGTTTTTTACATTGTAGAATGGGGTTCCTCTAGATTGTGTGGAGTTTTAAAGGGTGCCTTGCTTGAAAAAAGGTTGGGAAACACTGGTTCAGACCCATAATATTTCACCTAAGCCTCCCTACCCCCTATTCCCTAACAGGGCAGTTAAAATAATGTAAAAAATAAAAATAAATCCGTAAAACGCCTAACGCTGACATCATCACGCCTGCTCAGCGGAGCAGAGCAAGCATACAGGCTTGTCTCTCTTGTCTGAATTAATTGTGTGTTTTAAATACAACACTATGGAGTTCCTTTGTCTTTCCCATATATTTGGTGTGGTTTGATTTACTCTGGCAGAGAATATTGAAGCAGAAGTGACCCTGATCTGCAACATTGAATTTCCCTGGATATACTAAAGTGGTTGTTAAGCCACTATCTCATCTTTATATCATCCCCTCTGTCAGATAAAAGCTGTATCCTAGTGCCTGTGCTTTATTTAAAAAAAAAAAAGCTGATTTCCACCCGTTTTAACAGCTTCTTCCAGCGATCACGTGACTCCAGGTTCTCTGCTCTCCCTGTCTGATAGCTCCAGTGGGTGGGGCCGGGATTGCCCTGCTGAAGTCAGCTGGGGAGGCGGGGAGGAGAGGAAGATAGAGCCTGGAGCCACGTGAACGCTGGGAGATGGTGATAAAACAGGTAGAAATCAGCTTTTTTTAATAAAGCACAGGCACTAGGATACAGCTTTTTATCTGACAAAGGGGATGATATAAAGATCAGATAGTTTTGTAGCAGCGGGGAGATGAGCAGAGCAGTGCTAGTGAGAGCTGACAGGCAGGGAGGGAGGGAAGGAGGACAGAGGGAGACAGAGCAGAGACAGGAGACACAGCGGATGACGGAGGCACATAAACTGACCATGGTGTCAGGGCTCAGCAGCCATGATACACTATGTTCAGTTTACAGGGGGGGGCAGAACCAGGCAGGATCAGCCAGGTATTACAGGTGTTAAAGGGGGCCAAATGACACAACACAAGCACTGTGCTGTACAAAATG
Organism: Lithobates clamitans; assembly: GCA_037952925.1. Classification (NCBI taxonomy): domain Eukaryota; kingdom Metazoa; phylum Chordata; class Amphibia; order Anura; family Ranidae; genus Lithobates; species Lithobates clamitans. The sequence continues at coordinate 7,630,054 of JBBGZY010000757.1, read as the reverse complement.
CTTTAAGGGAACAGTATGAATTTTTGGGGTTAACAAACACTTTAAAGCACTGTTAGACCTCTCAATATCAGGTGTGATGGTCACTCACAGACTGCAATGGACTTTTTTTATTGTTTTGTTTTTTGACCCAATTGATTTCACGAGTGAAACTGTAATGCCACGTACACACGGTCGAAATTTCGGCCCGCAAAAGACCGATGAGATTTTTTCGTCGGAAAATGCGTCCGTGTGTATGCTCCATTGGTCTTTTGCTGGTGGAATTCCAGCCAGCAAAAGATTGAGAGCATGCTCTCTCGGGAAAAGTTCCTATCCGAAAATGCGATCGTCTGTGGCAATTCCGATGCGCAAAATCCCTACGCATGCTCGGAAACAATTTGACGCATGCTCGGAAGCATTGAACGTCATTTTCTCGGCTCGTCGTAGTGTTGTACGTCACTGTGTTCTTGACGGTCGTAATTTCAGCAAACTTTTGCATGACCGTGTGTATGCAAGGCAAACTTGAGCGGAATCCCGTCGGAAAAGCCGTCATATCTTTTTCCGAAGAGAAAACCGATCGTGTGTACGCGGCATTAATGTCTTTTTACCATAATACAGTATTGTTGCACTCTCTGCAGGTATATGGTTTAAAGGGGACAGCAACATTTTTCTTGCTTTTTGTGTATTGTTGTCTTGTGTTCGATTATGGATGAATGCAGCTGCCCTGACGGTAATATGCATGTGTTTGGTTTGCACTAAGCACTGATATTCTATATATAAGTCATTTTGCTGCTATGCTTTGTGTAGGCTGTAATTTGCTATTGCTATTCAGAAATCCCATATCAGAGGACGGACACCCCCTCCTTCCAGCTGATAGGGCTCTGTATGGACTTTCAATTAGACACAGTCAATGAGTGGGTAGCTACTGCTGGGACTTCTTATCAGAAAGCCCACACTATTCTGCAAACACTATATAATAAAAGCATCCTGCATTCAAAGTTTATCTGCAAAAAAATATTTTTAAAAAAGGAAATAAAAAAATATTCAGATTATAAATCTGTACATATAAAATCAGTAAAAAAAAAAATTGATGAAACACTACTATAGTTTTGCTTTAAATCTCCATTTCTTTAGTTGAGTTTTGTGGAGCCTGGTGCTCTTGACAAACTACTGTGTCTAGTGATTGGTGATTATAATTTACAATTGCTTTGCCCACACTGAGTATAGTATTACATTGTAAACTGAGACTGGACATTGACAGACAGGTTACTTTATCAAATTAGCGAACAATTACACATCCCAATGTTATTCTCTTAGGGCCAGATTCATATAAGCTTACCACCTATTTATCCTGCCAAGCCCAGTTTCCTAGTAATGTCAGTCATGACACAAGCAAATCCTAATATCAATATTTTATTAGGTACAATTGGAAACCTTGTAAGCTAGTCCTCCGAGCTGGCTAAACTGTCAATACAAAGTGAGCTGGACATGAAACTGAAACTTTGTGGCAAGAGTTAGCAGGAGGCCTCATTAGAAATGCAGCCAAAGCGGCGCAGAAAAGCTGGGTTGAGCTCAACGCTTGAAGAAAACCAGCCTTGCCATTTCCTAGTGAAGTCAGGCAGCAAAAAATCACGACAGGACTACAGCCTTGCATTCGATGCCAGAAGCAACAGACCAGCAGAGTAATCCAAATAGAGTGATTCAGACACATTAATGGGAAACAACCAACGCTGAGCTTCTGTGCAGGTTTGTACCACCTCGAGCCTTCAGGAAAAGTTTGCATTTTATCTTTATTTTCCATAGCCGTCAGGCTTATTTAGTAAGGCAAAAAGCAATGAGACAGGGCTGTAACCCATACCATTCCACAATCATCATCATTCTTCTGTCTGCACCAAATTGATTACATTTGATTGATTATTAAAACACTGAAGGACACCGCAGGCTCCACATTATGATTGAAACACAAAATGCAAGCACAGTGTGGAGCATTTACTGTGGTATCCTGTGGAAAGTGGCTAGCGGCTCTCAACTACAAATCAGCTCCCATGTGTTACTTAGCTGCCTATAAATGGAACATTTTATTATCCTATTCCCAAAGTTCGGACAAATGCTCAACACAATCAGTTCTTTGTACATACAAATTAAAGCGTCATACAATCAGCCAAAATTTGAACTATGGGTGGCCCTGCCGGGACTTTAGTCGAAGGAGCCTGGGTGGAAAATCAGACAACCGCAGTAACTTCTCTGGTATTATGACAGATGCAGGTGGCGGTTGTCAGAATGGAATAGCCGGCAGGGGAGATCCCTTCATCTACGTTGTGTATACATGTATAGATAAATTCTATGTCATGGGCCAGAGCTAGGGCCATCCAATAGAGCAGGGATATACAATTAGTGGACCTTCAGCTGTTGCAGAACTACAAGTCCCATGAGGCATAGCAAGACTCTGACAGCCACAAGCATGACACCCAGAGGCAGAGGCATGATGGGACTTGTAGTTTTGTAACACCTGGAGGTCTGCTATGTGCATATCCCAGCAATAGGGGATCTTGCCAATAAAGTCAATTAATATAACGGTAGTTATAAGAAGCCAAAGCGTATATCAGCCAACCAATTTTTCATCATAACTACAATACAATAGTATTAACAGCATTCATTGTGCACTTATCTCTTAACTTCAAGTTCTCAAAGTGTTAAACCATTTTTTCTCAGCAAAACAAAAACTGCAGCATATAAAAGCAATTTCTACCTAAAGCGGAGTTCCACCCATAAAATCAACTTTGCAGACATCAACAGCATTATGCATCAGTAAAAACATTTGGACATTTTTTTTTTTTACTCACCCCTTCAGCACTGTTGCTACGGGGTCCTTTGTAATCCATCACTTCCTCTCCATGGCGCCTGACGTCATTTTCCTCGGCGCCTGTGCTCGCTGGTGCTCCTGGGAGATGCTTGTCATCATTTCCCAGGAGTCAGTGGGCAGCGCCGAGGGCTTCGTTGCCATCACAAAAGGGCAGGCACTTCTGACGACGACGCCCATTGTGATGGCAACGTCAGAAGTGTACAGTGCTGCGAGCCATACTTCCTGCGCATGCGCCAGAACAGACAGTGCATGCTGGTCGCTCAGCTGCACCTGATCCCGGAAGATAGTGCTCGTGGCCTTCACATGCCCACAAGCAATATGGAAATTGCCAGGAAAGGGGAATATAAGATATCTTCCTCTATGAAATCGGCAATCGAGCGGCGATTCATCACAGAAATGTGAGCGCTATAAATAAGAGTTTAAAACAAACGATATTCATCCAAAAAAAAAACAACATTTTAACAGTTGAAACGCAGCTTTAAAAATGTTGTATTTTTTTTTCAACATTAAAGCGGAACTAAACTCTCTTAATTAACATTACCTGTTTTTAATCCTTATGCTCCTAGCATTAGTAAATAGATAGTAAGGCATAGATTTACTTGTTTTGACTTTTTTTTTTTTACATTTCTTCAGTTGCTTACTGGTTTTTGGCCTAGAACAAAATGATGTCATGCATCCTCTGGATTACAATAACATTGACAGCTGAATGTCTCCTGCCCATGTAATTGTATAGAATTGGCCATGCACTATGCAATCTGATTGTACAACCTCTGTACTTTTCCTTTAGATTTACCAACACTGTGGAATAGGGACCTATCTGAACAATCCATTCACTTTGTATCCAATCAGGCAGGCCCTTGTACTATACAGTTGATGATAGAGCTAAAGGAGGTTGTACAATCAGATGGTACAGTGTATGGCCACCTTAAAAGGATAAATAGGTAAGTGGGTGGATAAAAAAAAAAAGAGGTGGTACAGTAATGAGGGAGGTGTGGTCCGGAATGGTAAACAAGCCCTATTCTGTGATGCAGTATAGCAGTGCATGATGGGATATGAAGTTCCTGGAAAGTCACGTGATGATGCAGGAAGTCAGGTCTCAGAAAGTATATTTTTTAATTTTGAACTGAGAGGTGGAAATTCAAAGCTTCTATGGACTAGGTAAGTGAGAGTTCAGCACACTCGGATGGCTTGGGCAGAAAGGACAGTAAAAAAGGCTTCTATTTCTTATGAAAAGTAGAATTCTCCCTGAAAAGGTGGACTTAGCCTTTAAGATCCGCTTTAAAGCTGCATCATGCAGCCGCTTTGATTCTACCCATTCTTATGCCCTGTACACACGATCGGAATTTCCATCAGAAAAAACTTGGATGGTTCTTCCGACGGGATTCCGCTCAAGCTTGCCTTGCATACACACGGTCAGACAAAAGTTTCCTGAGCTTTCGACCGTCAAGAACGCGGGGACGTACAACACTACAACGAGCCGAGAAAATGACGTTCAATGCTTCCGAGAATGCGTCAAATTGTTTCCGAGCATGCGTGATTTTTTGCGAGTCCAAATTTCATACAGACGAACGCATTTTTGGATAGGAACTTTTCCCGACCGAAAAATAGAGAACATGCTCTCAATCTTTTGCTGGCTGGAATTCCACCAGCAAAAGTCCGATGGAGCATACACACGGTCGCATTTTCCGACAAAAAGCTCTGATCGGAGTTTTGCTGGCGGCATTTCCAATCGTGTGTACGCGGCATTAGATGTCTCTTTTCATTCAATTTTCAATCTGGTTTCAGTTCTCATTTTAGGGTTTGTACTAGTGTGCCAAAACATTAAACAGATTTAAAAGGGTAGGGAATACTAACTGAAAATGAAAGCATTATTTAGAGGGAGGATTACAACTGATTAAAGCAGGATTAAAGCACACTAAATGACCTGTGTTTTCTTGCAGCTTGTATTCACATATAATGATCTCAGTAAACGTATATAATGTCAGCCTACCTATACCACAGACAGAAAACCACATATGAGTATTTGATGTCATGAGATTTCCATACCGACAAATGTATTCTAAATTTGAGCTGCAATGTTACAAAACAATTCTGGAGCAATGTCATAGATTTTAGTCCTCTGAATGTTGCTGTAGACAGAAATCTCACCAGCATACTGAACAGGGCTTTAAAATGACATTACAATCATCAAGTGAAAATAATAGGTTGGATTCAGCTGAACCCTGCTGTCCTTGAAAATGAGCAAGCAAAGTATTTTTTTCTCTGTTTGTCTACAACAAAAAAAGAAAAATAATACTGCTGTGCTGAACAATAGCATATCTTGTCAATTTGAATAAAAAATATGTAATTAAGCAAAGCATTTTGTTATGCCTGACAAGTATTTCCATTCACTGCTGTTTTAAACTTTTCCTTCACTTTATACTTTTTTTGCTGAAAAAATGCATTATGTAGAACTATAGGTGAACTATATAGGACATCGCAGACTACAATCAGTCCTATGGTATGCTTTGAATAGAAAATGGCTTTATGTGGCTGTTGCTATAAAAAAAAAAGGCACTAAAAATGACATAGTTACATAGTAGGTGAGGTTTAACCACTTGCCAACCGCCCTATAGCCAAATGACGGCTGCAGGGCGGCTGGATAACTCTGGGATCACGTCATATGACGTGATTCCAGAAAACTGCTCCCGCGCGCCCCCTGGGGCGCGCACACGGGAACATCCGTGACCGCCGGGTCCAGAGGACCCGGCGCATCACGGATCACGGTAAACGGCCGCTGATCGCGGCCGTTTACCATGTGATCGCTCCGTCAAATGACGGAGCGATCACATGTAAACAAACCGGCGTCATTTCATGACGCCGGTTCCTCCCTCCCCTCTCTGTACCGATCGGTACAGAGGGGGAGAGATCGGATGTGAGCCGTGCTGTGGGCTGGATGTGTAGTGCCCACAGCGCAGCTCAGTGACATGTACAGTCACATCCATCCATCCCTCCATGCTCAGCCACCCCCCCCCCTATGCTCTGCAATGACCCTGTGCAACCCTGTGAAATACTCTGTAACCCTGTGCAATACTCTGCAACCCTGTGAAATACTCTGCAACCCTGTGCAACCCTGTGCAATACTTTGTAACCCTGTGCAATACTCTGCAACCCTGTGAAATACTCTGCAACCCTGTGAAATACTCTGCAACCCTGTGAAATACTCTGCAACCCTGTGCAATACTCTGCAACCCTGTGCAACCCTGTGCAATAATCTGCAACCCTGTGCAATACTCTGCAACCCTGTGCAATACTCTGCAACCCTGTGCAATACTCTGCAATGATCCTGTGCAACCCTGTGCAATACTCTGCAATGATCCTGTGCAACCCTGTGCCATACTCCGCCATACTCCGCCATGCCCCGCCATACTCCGCCATGCCCCGTCATACTCCGCCATGCCCCGCCATGCCCCGCCATGCCCCGCCATACTCCACCATACCCCGCCATGCCCCTCATACTCCGCCATGCCCCGCCATACCCCGCCATGCCCCGCCATACTTTGCCATGCTCAGCCATACTCGGCCATGCTCGGCTGTACTCGGCCTCTGTATGTGGCCAGGCTGTGGAAGTCTCACACATGTGGTATCGCCGTACTCAGGAGGAGCAGGAGAATCTATTTTGGAGGGTCATTTTTGGTATGTCATCATACGACGTCCTTGACTTTGTGTGGGGATATCTGAATGATGGGTGCAGCTACAGGCATCATTCAGATATCATCTTTTTCAGCCGTCGATTCCCTACACCATAAGAATGATCATAGCGGCTGTTCCACTGCTTGATCATTCTTACGGGAGGCGAGAGGGGACGCCCCCCCCTCCTCTCGCCGCCCTCAGGTGCTTCTACCGACTCACCGCTACGATCGAAGCCAGGATCGTTTTTTTTTTTTTATTTCAGGCTTCCCAGCCTAGAGGTGAGATGTGGGGTCTTATTGACCCCATATCTCACTGTAAAGAGGACCTGTCATGCCATATTCCTATTACAGGGGATGTTTACATTCCTTGTAATAGAAATAAAAGTGATCAAAAAATTTATTTTTTGGAAAAAAGCCTCAAACTAAAATAAATAAAGTAAAATGAACAATAAAAAAATAAAAATAAAAAAAAAATTCCCCGTGTCCCCGTGTGCTCGCAGTCAGAAGCGAACGCATACGTAAGTTGCGCCCACATATGAAAATGGTGTTCAAACCACACATGTGAGGTATCGCTGCGATCAGTAGAGCGAGAGCAATAATTTTGGCCCTAGACCTCCTCTGTAACTCACAACATGTAACCAGTAAAATTTTTTAAAGCGTCTCCTATGGGGATTTTTAAATAGCGAAGTTTGGCGCCATTCCACGAGCGTGTGCAATTTTGAAGGGTGACATGTTAAGTATCTATTTACTCGGCATAACTTCATTATTCACATTATGTAAAAACATTGGGCTAACTTTACTGTTTTGTTTTTTTTGAAAGCACAAAACTGTTTTTTTTTTCAAACAAAACGTGTTTGAAAAATTGCTGCGCAAATACAGTGCGAGATAAAAAGTTGCAACGACCGCCATTGTATTCTCTAGGGTCTTTGCTAAAAAAATATATATAATGTTTTGGGTTTCTATGTCATTTTCTAGCAAATAAATTATGATTTTTACATGTAGGAGAGAAATGTCAGAATTGGCCTGGGTGCTCCAGAACGCCTGGAGGTGCTCCCTGCATGTTGGGTCTCTGTATGTGGCCACGCTGTGTAAAAGTCTCACACATGTGGTATCGCCGTACTCGGGAGTAATAGCAGAAGGTGTTTTGGGGTGTAATTTGTGGTATGCATATGCGGTGTGTGAGAAATAACCTGCTAATATGACAATTTTGTGAAAAAAAAAAAAAAGAAAAAAAAAATCTTGATTTTGCAAAGAATTGTGGGAAAAAATGACAACTTCAAAAAACTCATCATGCATCTTTCTAAATACCTTGGAATGTCTTCTTTCCAAAAAGGGGTCATTTGGGGGGTATTTGTACTTTTCTGGCATGTTAGGGTCTCAAGAAATGAGATCTTGGCCGTCAGTACTTCAGGTGTGATCAATTTTCAGAGATTGGCACCATAGCGTGTGGACTCTATAACTTTCACAAAGACCAAATAATATTCACTAATTTGGGTTATTTTTACCAAAGATATGTAGCGGTATAAATTTTGGCCAAAATATATGAAGAAAAAATTACTAATTTGCAAAATTTTATAACAGAAACGAAGAAAAATGCATTTTTTTACAGAATTTTCGGTCTTTTTTCTTTTATAGCGCAAAAAATAAAGAACCCAGCGGTGATTAAATACCACCAAAAGAAAGCTCTATTTGTGTGAAAAAAAGGACAAAAAATTAATTTGGGTACAGTGTTGCATGACTGAGTAATTGTCATTCAAAATGTGAGAGCACCGAAAGCTGAAAATTGGTCTGGTTAGGAAGGGGGTTTAAGTGCCCAGTGGTCAAGTGGTTAAAAAAGACACAAGTCCATCAAGTCCAACCTATGTGTGTGACTATATGTCAGTATTACATTGTATATCCCTGTATGTTGCGGTCATTTAGGTGCTTAACTAATAGTTTCTTGAAACTATCGATGCCCCCCGCTGAGACCACCACCTGTGGAAGGGAATTCCACATCCTTGCCGCTCTTACAGTAAAGAACCCTCTATGTAGTTTAAGGTTAAACCTCTTTTCATACAGTTCCCCACTAAGAAAAGGTTTAACATTCTCCTGTCCAGCCGCCTTTGCTTTTCTTTTAGAAAGATCTTTGGCACCCAACACTTCTGAGAGTACCCAATGTCTGGTGCCCATCTGCAGTCAATGGTTTTATCTGCCAGCCCCTGAATAGAAAAGTAAAGTAGGGGCTGGCAGTAGGAAACAAGGACAAGGAATCCCCGATCAGATGCTGAAGATTCTTCAGTGAGCTTAAAGCTGGCCATACACTGTTAGCATTTAGCCACTGGGCTGAACACAAAAAAAAAATGAACAGGTTCCTCCATCCACACAAACCAAGTAGATGGAGGAATCCCCCTTTCTCGGACATTGTGTTCTGACAGCAGCTACCACACATTTTCCATTATGCCCCTTCAACAGAAGTTGATCAAATGATTGATTTTCTATCAAGCAGGGGTGGCCACATACTGATTGAAATACAACCAGTCCCTGCTGAACTGGCAGAATTTTAATCAGCTTAAAGTGATTGTAAAGTCTATTTTTTTTTTTTAGTTATAAATAACAAACACGTTATTCTTACCTTCTCTGTTGCAGTGGTTTTGCACAGAGCACCCCAAATCCTCCTCTTCTCGGATCCCTCTTTGGTGCTCCTGGCCCCTCCCTCCTGTTGAGTGCCCCCACAGCAAGCAACTTGCTATGAAGGCACCCAAAATCAAAATTATCCCTGTTCCCCTAATCTGCCACTTGGTACTTCAAGGTATGGAGGAAGAGTGACATTTCCCTCACCGTCCAAAACATTACCTGAGCAACCATCTGCCAGCACAGCTCTATAGAGTGACTTTGCTGGCCTTATTTATCTATGGGGTATATTTTCAAAGTAGTGAATGTAAAAGTCAACAAACATTCACTGCAGGTGAATCAATCACTGTAATTTAAAACACATGCAGGAAGATACATCTGCAGCAAACATTTGTAGAATGTCACATTCTCTACTTTATAAATATGTCTCAAAGAATCTGAAGAACTGCCAATTGGATAGTATTCCATCATTATCCCAGTGTAGTCTACAAGTTGACAGGGAAATGCTAACTAGACAGTACAGACATGTCACCTTCCAGAAACTTTGATAAAGCAAGCCCAACAACAAACACTGACCTTTAGACCTTCAGACAACTAGTCACAAGGGTGAATCTGTCATTGACACAACACCAACACCAGCAGAATTACTGAAATTCAATGTCCAATATCATAAGTACCTGAAACATTGATTAAACTAAATTGCTAACAAGGGAGCAGTGATGGACTGACATATTGCTAGTCTGGAATCAACTTCATAGGACAACATACATTGCATTTTAGCACTTCTGTCACTGAGGAGCTATGACATGGCCCTTAGGCTGCTTTTGGTTGTACACATCTCTCATCAATAGGGATGGATATGCCCAAAATAATCATCATTGCTCATCCTATTGCTACCTCAGCAACTTGCTGGGTTTTGGGACACGTACACAACAAAATTGCTTCCTTGCTAACTACTATATGGCTTGATTATTAAAAATGATGCACACCAGGGCCCTGGCTGGGAAACGTTACACTTAACATGGTTTTAACAAATAAAGTTCACTTTTTCGGCTGAGCTATCATTCAAACTGTCCCAAGTATATACTCCAAACACTGTTTGAGGGAGCCCTGCATAGAGAAAAGAACATACAAACAAAACGATATATCCTCTAGTACAATGTTCCTCAACTCCAGCCCTCAAGTACACCCAACAGGTCATGTTTTCTGGCTCTCCATTATTTTACACAGATGATTTGATCAGTTTCACTGCCTTAGTAATTACCACAGCCGTTTCATCTGAGGGAAATCCTAAAAACATGATCTGTTGGGGGTACTTGAGGACTGGAGTTAAGAAACATTGCTCTAGTAGACCTACTAGAGAATTATAGAGAACCAACAGACTAAGAGCAGGAAAGCAGAGTTTGACTAGATTCCCTCCAAGGATTCAGGTTTTTTGACAGAAGTGACATTTTTGAAAGATGTCCATGGGAGGTGCTGGATCCAAAGTTCGTTTAGTTCTTTAGTGTAAAAGTAAGTCCATATTGTAAAGCACAATGACTTTGGCTAGGTTGCTACATGAAGGGGCCTCAAGGGCAATTTAGGTGAACAATAGAAGGTTTGGGGAAAAAAATTACAACAAATGTTTAGAAGCCCAAGTATATATATATTTCATTACATAAATCCAAAGTTAACAAAGATGACAAGCCACGGTAAATTAGGGACTACAAGGCTCTCACAACCAGCTGCTGAAGCAAGCAAGCAAGCCTTTGAAGTTAGATAACCAGTTGATTCCTGGGTTGATTTAACACTCTATTAATATAGGATTAAAATTAAAAAGCTTTATATATATATATTTGGTGTGGGGTTCTGGTTCTACTTCTACAAGTGAAAACCTACGGGACCAAACACTCCAATTGTAACTAAAGAATCTTTCTTGAGTGAATTTAAATACAAGTAAGGTAAGGTATTTACTGTATGTGATTTATATACATTTTTCTTTCTAGAAGACCTTTGAATAAGATCAACCCAACCTCACCTCCCTTTCCAAAAAGAAAAGTTTTGCTTTGAGTTGATTTTTAACAATTCCCCTTTAATAAAAGAATGTGAGGAAAAAAGTTTTACCAACGGAAGTTAATAAACAAATGTTAACCTGCTATATAAATGTTTAATAGTGAATTCCCTTTGATTTGCATACAGCTGTGCTTAGATGTCATTTTCTTTGCAATTTTCTTTACAACAAAACCTAGTCAGGCTTAGAACAAATTCCATAAATCCAGCTAATCCAAATAAGGTGGTGGAATTGCTAATATCGTAAAACAAGTAATAGGGAAATGAACAGTACACACTCATGGATGTTTCTTAAGGTCAGCTGAGCCTATTAGAATGAATTTGGAAAGGTTACTATTGTCTTTTGTTGATCTCCAATCAAAACGGTAGTGGAGAAAAAAGGTCGCTGAATGAATCAGCCCGACTGTAATATTCTAATCTATCAAAGCACAAAAAAAACAAATACTATATATTCATGAAACATTCTCTAAAATTCTCTAATACATTAAATCCAAAGTAATGGCAAAATGGTTTGTTGGCATCCTTCAATTTGGGGATTTAAGCGTTTCTTCAAAGGCTGCTGCATTATCTTGGTACCAATACCTTTACAATTTATAATAATTTGCTTTTAAAAAAAAAAAAACGCTATTTTTTACTTGGTGTGCAAGCTTTCTTTTCTGTTTTGTTGCAAATATCCATAATGAAAGATAACGTTTCTCAGCAATGCATTCAGTAGAGCTCGGCTGTACGTGCCGTTGGCATCTTTCTGTGCTTTGATGTGAATATGAATGATCACAACCTCCTTAGGGATCCTGGACAGTCAGGCACATAGAAGAACCCAAATGATAAGAAGTTTTTTTTTTTCTCAGCAGATGATTAGAAATAATAACAGTGCATTTGGATTTGTTTGTTGATAAAGCAAAAAAGAGAAAGATTGTTTAATGAAATTTGGCCACTGTCATGTGTGTGAAGGGGAAAAGTAGATATTATTATTTTTTTTAATTGCCTTAAACATAGGCGTGGATATATTGCCTGTGTAGCAATTCAACAGAAGCCTGTGGGACATGGAATGCCATACTAAGACCTGTCTTTTAATTAATTAATCAGTAGGTTACCAGTGATGCAATGATCGTTTTACAAGAGCAATTTTTTTTCTTTTGCAAGAAAAAATAAATGGGCTTGCAAAATTGATGCAGCCAAAACCTAGCCCTGTACTAGATCCTACACCAGCAAATAAAACCTCTTTTAAACAGTATCCCGCCTCTGTGGGTACCGGCCAACAAACCAGCAGTTCCTCCTAGCCCTGGCCCCCCATCCCTCTCCTTCTTTTAATTAAAGTAGACCTAGTATTGGATTTAATTTTCATCTTAAGTGAGTGCATGCTCGGTAATGTGTAAGTATAGCACTGTCAGTATGTATTATCTCTCACAGAGATAACAGATCTTGACAATACCTTTATTTGTTTTTCTCTCCAGAAGTATGGAGCAATCTTTGTTCAGACATCATCCAGGTTTAGCATCTATTTTCTGGACTAAGATTTGCATGCTTATGCAGTTCTTGGCTGTGTTAATAAATGTCTGACACATATCAACCACTGCCGAAAGCTCTTACCTTTTGGCTTGCAACAAATTTACAATCTAAAGCAATATAGGTATAAGTGATACCCTGTAGCACTGAACGTATAGATATAGTGTACAAAAATAGTTGAGTAAATAGGGCTTTGAAGGTGCATATATACTACCCTCAGGAAAAGATACACATAAAGAACATATATATATATATATATATATATATATATATATATATATATATATATAATTACATTTTGATCCACTATAATGTTAAAAACGGGGGTAACAACCCAGATTAGGAATCAATTTAGATGACTATAACAAGAGATTCAGCACCCCCCATACACCTTCCGCCGATAATATACTTTAGTCACTGTTGAAGGTACATATCATGTTACATAAACTATGGACTATGGGGAGGTGTACAGTCCCAACGCATTTCGCAAATTGAGCTTCTTCAGGGGTTTCAGGGGCTGCAGCTGTTGAGAGAAATATAAAATTTGACATGTGTATACTGAGAAACACAATTTAAACACATAAAAGATTAACGTCATACATGTTACTCAAAATCAAGTATATCATCAAACAATCAATAGCAAATTACTGCTCATACGGGTGGGTGCCCATTGAGGACACACAGTGTGGAGCCAGGAATGGAAGCTGACCAAAAGCGGCTATATTTTTAGTTCCCCCTGTGTTCACTCCACCCCCCCACCCCATTTAAAGCATTTTTACTTTGAATTATATTTCAGACACTGTCATTCTCCTCTATCCATACATACAAGGATGAATTTGGATGTTTTGTTTCCATCTCTATAGTGTCCTTCTCCTATGTTAGTATATGCCCCTAGTACCCCTTATTACTGCCCCATGTGAGCAGTTTTTTCATGGGTAGAGATATAGTTACTAGCTTTTATTTTGTATGCCCCTATAGGGAACAGTGGAAATAAAGGAGCTGTGAGGTTATTTCCTTCTCCCCCTTGTATATCACCTACATGCCCCGGGTTGGCCTCTTGGGGCACAGTTCCTCTTTCTGATCCGCTTCTGTTCCTGGCTCTGTGCGGTGTGTCCTCAATGTGCCCCCACCCGTATGAGCAGTGATTTTCTATTGATCATTTGATGATATACTTGATTGTGAGTAACATATAATAATCTCATGTGTTTAAATTATAGAGAAAGGAGTGGGAGGGGGGGGGGGTGGATGGATTGTGGAGAGGGTGAGTTGTGCTTTACTATTTTTATTTATCAGATAGGGGGTAGCCAAAAAAAATGAATTAACTGGTATTACCCTTTAAGAAATAGTTCTGACATAAATATGTTCTACATGATGGGGTTGATTTACTAAAGGTAAATAGGCTGAACACTTTGAAAGTGCAGCTGCTCCACAGCTTAGTAAATGAGGTAAAGCTTCACTGTACCAAGGATACCCAAACAAGGAAAGGTAATTTGATTACCTTTGCTTGCACATGATTGGATGATGAAAACAGCAGAGCTATACCACATTTACTAAGCTCTGGGGAAAATGAGTGCAACAGCACTTGCAAACTGCACAGTCTATTTGCCTTAAGAAAATCCACCCCAATATGTTGTAAAATTGTAACCATTATTCAACTAACTAGAAGAACATATAAGTCGATACATTTATATGTGAGCACAAAGGAGGTATACATGTTACACTGTAGTTTATACATAGTAAACTATATGCAATCTTAAAAAAAAATCCTGGTACAGGGCAATGGCCAAGACCAGGTCCACCGCACCAATATATTATGCCGTTCTCTGAGAATCCTCCCTGCAGACTGCATGTTAGTGGTTCTACTTTCAGACACAAAAGGCAGTGAGTGGAAGCAGTCAGGCATCACTACATGCCATTTCTGCTCTCTGTATATAATTAAAGCATTTAACTGCAATCTCTTGAGTTTTCCATATATAGGGGAGCAGGGGGTGGCAAGAGGAAATGCTGTTATTCAGTACATCCATAGGAATAGACAATGTAATGGGTCAGGATAGAAAGATATTCCCTGCAGTTCTTGTATGGGGGCAATAGTATGAGGAGGCACATTTTATAATGTGTGCCTTTCTACCTCATTACATGGAGCATGGTTCTCACTATATCTGCTGGCTTCTAGCTAAATTCTTGATTTGCCTATCCTATAATATATGCTAAGGGGAAACAGTAAAATAATTCATCCACAACAAAGCCACTTCCAAGCTCTAAATTAGGACACACTGTAAATTATTTTTAGTATTGTTCAGGCAGATATAACAAAGCAGCAATTAATTCAGTTATGTACTAAAAAAAAAAAAGCTGAATGTGTTTTACAATGCTACTAGTGTAACTACCTGAATTTGATTACCTCTTGTAATCTCCTGTGCAGTAGAACCAGGACTTGGAGAGGGATGAGCAACACCCCATCCAGACAGGCTCTGCTGCATGCACATGTGCTGACACGAGGAGAAAGCAGAGGGGCAAGCTTATCAATCTACTGTGGATTCTTCACTGTTCAATCAAAGGCTGGGGATAGGGAAGTAACGTTTCTGCAGTAGAAAAAAGTGAAGTGGCTCCTCTTCTTTTTTTAGGTTGTTAAAATCTTAAGACTAGACAGAATAACATAGCTCCTATATATGTAACTAAAGCTGCTCCCTTCATGCAACCGGTCCCCCGAAGCCTCTCCTCTTTGGTGTTCCCTCCATCGTTTGGTGCCCCATCCATCCGTCACAGCTGTGACTTCATCGTATACAATTCAAGACCAACAGTGGGCCTGCCCGGAATCAAGGCCCAGCAAAAAAAGGTGAGCACTGGCTGCTAAGGGAGGGGGGGGAACAAAGAATATCCCAAGTAAAAGTCATTTTTGTTTGGTAGTGTATGCATAAACATGCGGTTTTAACGGCAGAGGGCCTTTCCAGTTCACCAGTTTACCTAGAGCATTAAATGAGGTAGAGCTTCTAGATGTACAAATTTCTGAGGATAGGCCTAAAGGCTCAGTTCAGTGCTGTATCATTATCAGGAGGATTACAGTGATTCTTGGATGGAAGTATTGTAAAAATATTTGTGTTTTTTCAAAGTTTTATCAATGAAATACTCAATATAATATCTCCTTTTAAAATAACAGAAATATGGCCAGGGGTGTAACAAGGTCTTGTTTTCTGCCTAAAAATGTTAATGTCAAATATACTGTATGTGTGATCTTTCCATCTGTGAAAATTGGGGCTTTGTATACATATTATAAAATGTTTGAGAGAATGAGCTTACATTAGCATCCTATTTTTTATGAGTATTATACTTAAGGCCTGTTTCACACCTATGCATTTTTTAGTGTGCTTTCAGTTTTGCTGAAACTACAGTCCACTTAACATGGTTTCCTATGGATGTAGTTGACATATATGCATTTTATGGAAAGGGCCAGGAACTTTTTTCTGGGTTGTGGTTCCATAGACTAAGCGTGTATTGAAAAACGCAATATGCACCTGGAATATGCAAACTGCAACCTGCATAGGTGTGAATCAGGCCTCAAAGACAGGCAATTAATTAGATTACATACATGGCCTCGGCTGGGAATGAAAAACAGAAGAGATCATCTGCTCATGACAGATGGTGGCAATAGGGAGAGCTGGGCCATAGCATGCTTCTGCTAAACTAAAGCCTCTGGTCCAGCTTTTCTGGTTTCCATGCACTGGTGAGGTCACAGAGACCATTCTCAAAAAATTAGTACTTAGGCCCTTTTCACACTTCTACAACACGACAGTCCTATGACTGTGGATCCGACTTTGCCCTGCGACTTGAAGTCCGACATACGTCCAACTTCAATGAACAGGGATCCGACCTGACAATACCAGGCACTTTCTGGTATAAATCTTTAGAGGGAACTCCACGCACAATGTTTAAAAAAACGGCATGGGTTCCCCCTCCAAGAGTATACCAGGCCCTTCGGTCTAGTATGGATTTTAAGGGGAACCCACATGCCAAAAAAACTATGTGGGGGTCCCCCCAAAATCCATACCAGACCCTTATCCGAGCACACAGCCCGGCAGGTCAGGCTCTCCGGGAGTGGGAGAGAGCGTTGAGTCAACATCGGAAGAAGAACAGAGGGAGAAGACAGCAGACAAGACCCAGCAGAGGCAGAAGACAGCGGACAGAGGGAGAAGAACTGGAGAAGGCTAGAAGACATCAGCGGAGAGCGGAGAAAACCCAGAGAGGGGAGAAGAACCGGCAGAAGACTTCAGCAGGGGAGGCAGAAGACAACAGCAGAGGAGGCAGAAGAGCCGGAGAGGGGAGAGGTCGGAAGAGACGCCGGAGCTACCTTAATAAATTACTTTAAAAACCTGTCTACAGTGTTTTATTTTTGACACTTTTTTTAGGTGAATGGATAGGGGTACAATGTACCCCTACTCATTCACATAGGGTGGGGGCCGGTATCTAGGGGGCCCCCTCGTTAAAGGGGGCTTCCATATTCTGACAAGCCCCCCACCCGCAGACCCCGACAGCCAACGGCCAGGGTTGTTGGGAAGAGGCCCTTGTCCCCATAAACATGGGGACAGGGTGCTTTGGGGTCGGGGCACCCACCCCCCCCATGTTGAAGGCATGCGGCCTGGTACAGTTAAGGAGGGGGGGCGTTAGTTCGTCCCCACCCCCTTTCCTGACTTGCCGGGCTGTGTGCTCAGATAATGGTCTGGTGTGGATTTTGGGGGGACCCCACGCAGTTTTTTCAGCGTGGGGGTGCCCCTTAAAAGCCATACTAGACCAAAGGGCCTGGTATGCTCTTGGAGGGGGAACCCATGCCGTTTTTTTTACATTTTGCATGGAGTTCCCTCTAAAAATTCATACCAGACACAGTGCCTGGTATTGTCAGGGATCAAAGTCGGATCCCCATTTATTGAAGTCGGGCGCATGTTGGACTTTAAGTCACAGGGTAAAGTCAGATCCACTGTTGTACGGCTGTCCTGTTGTACCAGTGTGAACCCGGCCTTAAGCTCATTTCAGTCTAAACATCAACACAAAAATATAATGTATTGCAACTTATCAGTCCTAGATGTGTTGACTGTTTTAGTTTTTCAGTTTTTTTCCCTTAAATTTTACCTGGTGAATCAGTCAGTAACACACTTCCTGTTCTAAGGTGACAACACTCACTCACTGTACTGTATCTATGAAGGGGCATAAGTGGGCTGTTGTTTTGTAGTTCAAGACGAACAGTTAAGGAAGCTGATAACATTATTTGACCTTTCAGTTCAGTTCACAAATTAAAAGGACACAACACAACTGAAAATGTTCTTAGCCTTAAAAAAAAAAAAAACAGCAGCCACCTAATCTAGGGGATTTGTAAGCTGCAATATACACAATTGTTATTGGGCTTAGATATACTTTAAAGCATACATATTGCCAAACTTCAAAATATTATATGTTAAGTAGCCTGGCAATAACAATAAGACTGAGCCTGTTATTTCTTTTGTTCCCTGCAATGCCCTATATATCCCCGGTGATCCTTCCAGCAGAACACATTGCCTATCTATATAATTTGATTGGGTGACAACACTCCCCCTGTACTAGTGAAAGCATTGCAGCATTGTCACCTTTGAACCTGCTTTGCTACATATGGACTTTATGTACTTAGTAGGTGCTGCTACACGTATTGTCACAGCTGGCAGACAAGCCCCTAGATCAGTGTTTCTCAACTCCAGACCTCAAGGCGCCCCAATGGGTTATGTTTTCAGGCTCTCCATTATTTTGCACAGGTGATTTGATCAGTTTCACTGCCTTAGTAATTACCACAGCTGTTTCATCTGAGGGAAATTCTGAAAACATGACCTGTTGGGGCGCTTTCAGGACTGGAGTTGAGAAACACTTCCCTAGATTGTTGATGAGCAGTTGGCCATGCCTTTGTTATGCCCACTGAACATCTGATTGACAGGAATGGAATACACATGCTGTAAGCTCTCATGAGTGGGGTCTTCACAACTCTTTGGGTTTAAACTGTATTGTACCTGCATTGTCTCCCTTTATATTGTAAAGTGCTGAGCAAACATTTGATTTTAGATAAATCCTGTATAATATTAGGGAAATTTTAATTGCCCAGTGTTTGCAACATATTTGTGCAGGTAATCCAGAAGATCAAATACCTTCTGTAATTACTAGGTACAACTGTTTGGTAAATAAGATTGTTCTACTGCTGTAAAAAGGTTCTGCCCTAGTGCTCATGGGATATGTAGGTTTTACAGGAACTTGCTCTTTAATGGCTTGCATGCCCCGCTAAAACCCTCCCAACTTCCCCTGCAGCAGCTACTAGCGGGTGCTTCCAAGCCAACATTGGAAGTATAATTGGGATTTTTTGTGCCCAGGAGACACGGGTATATTTCTGAGCATTGACATCCACACAGGGATGAGATGATAGGCCCTAGACGCATAGGGGGAGATTTACTAAAACTGGAGCATGCAAAATCTGGTGCAGCTGTGTATGGTAGCCAATCTGCTTCTAACTTCAGCTTGTTCAATTAAGCTTTGATAATAAGACATGTTTCACACTGAGGTGGTTTTCAGGCATTTTAGCGCTAGAAATAGGCTCTACATAGTGCCTGAAACCCACCTCCCATTAATTTCAGTGTGTCTTTTCACACTGGGGGGGGGGGGGTGCGCTTGCGAGACGTTAGGAAAAGTCCTGCAAGCAGCATCTTTGGGGCGGTTTGGGAGCGCTGTATAGCATGCTCCCAAAACGCCCTGCCCATTGAAATGAATGGGCAGCGCTTCCAAAGCGCCTGAAAAGAGCTTCGGAAGTTCCGCAACACGGGCGTTTTTAATCCCTTCTTTGGGGTTAAGAGCGACCCGATAGCAGCTGAAAAGCGCCGCTTAAACAGCGATAAGTTGCCGCTACAACTAGCGCCACTTTAGCGCTGGCGCAGCCCCACTGTGAAAGGGGTCTAAAACCTGGAAACTGATTGGTTTTTATGCAGAGCTGCACCAGATTTTGCACTCTGCAATCATCTTCATACTGTTTGCATCTAGGGTCGCTCATTAGTCCCTGTATGCGTAGAATGGATGTGTGGCTAAATGCACACAGCCACAGTGCCTGTCATTGATTTGTAGCACCTGTGTCTGTACGCAAACACCTGTGACTCAAGACCACAGAAATCCAGAAATCACGCTCCTGTATATACTGTATGTCTCTCTGCAGCCATGTGAATGAGACCCAAAACCAGGTAAATGCAATATATATATATTTTTTTTTTGCATAGAATGGTTTCACTTGGCAGAGGGTGGTTTTTAATCTTGGGGGAGGGGGTGCACATTTTAATTTACTTTATCATTCATATTGTTGGTCTGCTAATCCTTACCTAATTTATTTATTCATCTTCAACTTTTTAGATACACAGGAAAGTGTTTATAAATCATGAAAGGTGTACAGTCAAGTAGCCATTGTATGCGTTTAATATAAAATACAGAAGACCAGAAAGGGGAAAATATCCTTTAAATGACCTATTTCAGTCAGTCTCTTCTGTCCAGGGGTGATCATGTTAGACCCAGAGTACCAGCAGGCAGGGGTATGAATTTGCAGCTCCATCCTGACCTGCGAGTTAACAAGTAAATCGGGTGCAGTCAAGAAGAACACATCTGTCTTCTACAAATGATGTACAGGAATAGCTTGGCAGTTTGATGCACTTAGATGAAAGGTGAAGTAGCTTTCCTGGGTTTTTTTTTTTCTTTCTTTTTTTAATTTGCTTGCAAAGCATTGTCTTTTCATCTTTCCGTCTATATAATTGTCTCTGCGTTTCCCTATGTAGTACTTTTACACGTGTGCAATATAATGCACAAGTCGATGGGGTACAATATCACACCCGATGGTTTCATTATAAAGTGTGAACTGAAATGTCAGGACAATTCCTTCAAGTGGGTGATTGCTATTGCGTTTAGGTTATTTTTTTCTACCACATTTTTAATGCTTTGAAAATTGTGACCGCATGCAGGGAAGATCCTTCAAATTTTCAGCCAAATTAACCCTATACTCTCGGGGAACCAAGAAGCAACTGCTGAAAACTATATGGTGAACATCAAAACAATATGAAAGGGAAGCGGCAGTGACAAACAGAACCTTGTGTAGATGATCAGATGCACTATCATATTAAGTGAACCCCACAGACAACGTGGGTCCCCACAACTTGTGTAGGAGTCCTTGTTTCATTTCATGTGTTGCAAAAGTATCTCCTGGAGGAGCAGCAAAAATTTTGTAGCAGAATATTGTAGTGAAGCCCTCAATCAAGATGTCTTTGTTAACCACGTGACCATGAAGGTTTTATCCCGTTCATGGCCAGACCATGACCCTCCATGACCAGACCATTTTTGCTATTCACCACTGCTCTACTTTAACTGGTAATTGCACGGTCATGAAACACTATGCAAATTAAATTTATATAATTTTTTCACACAAATCGTGCTTTCCTTTGGATGTATTTGATCGCCATTGAGTTTTTTATTTTTTATTATAAAAAAAACGACAAAAGCCCCAAAATGTTGAAAAAAAACTATATTTTCTACTTTGTTATAAAACATATCCAATTAAAAAAAAATTCTTTATAAATTTAGGCAAAAATGTATTTAGCTACATGTCTTTGGCAAAAAAAAAAAAATCCTAATTAGTGTATAATGATTGGTTTGTGTGAAAGTTATAGCATCTGCAAAACTATGGGATATATACTGGAATTTACGCAGCTATAGATGCTATACTGTAATAGGGGTAATCAACGAATTAGTGTGACTGTGATACTGTGGTGGACAATCAGGCACTAACAGACACTGGCTGGGAGGGTCACTGACACTGACGTCACTAGTGACACTAATACAGTGATCAGTGATAATACTGTACACTGTACTAATGACAATGGCTGGGTTAGTGTGCCTAACAAGTGCAATGTGTGCTGCTTTTAATTACTGATCTGGCTGTTTTTTCTCCCTGCTTTTCAGGAGGGTAGCGTTCGACTGAAAGATTTAGATGGACTTGACTAACAAATTGAAGCTGATATCCAGCTAACACTTTATAATCAGTTACAGCCAATAAATAGATTTTTTTTTCCTTTTGAGATAAAGGTTTTACATAGACAAATATAAGCTGATCATTGTAAGCACCCATGTCAGTGGTAAATGGTGAGTCTCAACCCTCTGTTTCTTTGTTTGGACAATTACAGTATCTCACAAAAGTGAGTACACCCCTCACATTTTTGTATATATTTTTTTATATCTTTTCATGTGACAACACTGAAGAAATGACACTTTGCTACAATGTAAAGCAGTAAATGTGCTGTCCCCTCAAAATAACTTAACACACAGCCATAAATGTCTTAACCACTGGCAACAAAAGTGAGTACACCCCTGTGTGAAAGTGAAAATATCCAAATTGGG
The DNA here is from genome assembly GCA_037952925.1 of Lithobates clamitans. Classification (NCBI taxonomy): domain Eukaryota; kingdom Metazoa; phylum Chordata; class Amphibia; order Anura; family Ranidae; genus Lithobates; species Lithobates clamitans. The sequence continues at coordinate 7,607,953 of JBBGZY010000757.1, read as the reverse complement.
CCCAAAGTGTCAATATTTTGTGCGGCCATCATTATTTTCCAGCACTGCCTTAACCCTCTTGGGCATGGAGTTCACCAGAGCTTCACAGGTTGCCACTGGAGTTCTCTTCTACTCAATAGGGTTTAGGTCTGGAGACATGCATGGCCAGTCCATCACCTTTACTCTCAGCTTTAGCAAGGCAGTGGTCATCTTGGAGGTGTATTTGGGGTTGTTATGTTGGAATACTGTCCTGCGGCCCAGTCTCCGAAGGGAGGGGATCATGCTCTGCTTCAATATGTCACAGTACATGTTGGCATTCATGGTTCCCTCAATGAACTGTAGCTCACCAGTGCCGGCAACACTCATGCAGCCCCAGACCATGACACTCCTACCACCATGCTTGACTGTAGGCAAATCACACTTGTCTTTGTACTCCTCACCTGGTTGCCGCCACACACGCTTGACACCATCTGAACCAAATAAGTTTATCTTGGTCTCATCAGACCACAGGACATAGTTCCAGTAATCCATGTCCTTAGTCTGCTTGTCTTCAGCAAACTGTTTGCGGGCTTTCTTGTGCATCATCTTTAGAAGCGGTTTCCTTCTGGGACGACAACCATGCAGACCAATTTGATGCAGTGTGCGGCGTATTGTCTGAGCACTAACAGGTTGACCCCCCACCGCTTTAACTTCTGCAGCAATGCTGGCAGCACTCATATGTCTAATTCCCAAAGACAACCTCTGGATATGACGCTAATCACATGCACAACTTCTTGGTCGACCATGGCGAGGCCTGTTCTAAGTGGAACCTGTCCTGTTAAACCGTTGTAAGGTTGGCCACCGTGCTGCAGCTCAGTTTCAGGGTCTTGGCAATCTTTTTATAGCCTAGACCATCTTTATGTAGAGCAGCAATTCTTTTTTTCAGATCCTCAGAGTTCTTTGCCATAGGTGCCATGTTGAACTTCTAGTGACCAGTATGAGAGAGTGAGAGCGATAACATCAAATTTAACACACCTGCTCCCCATTCACACCTGAGACCTTGTAACACATGACACCGGGGAGGGAAAAATGGCTAATTGGGCCCAATTTGGACATTTTTACTTAGGGGTGTACTCAATTTTGTTGCCAACGGTTTAGACATTAATGGCTGTGTGTTGTTATTTTAAGGGGACAGCAAATTTACACCGTTACACAAGCTGTACACTCACTACTTTACATTGTAGCAAAGTGTATTTTCTTCAGTGTTGCCACATGAAAAGATATAATAAAATATTTACAAGAAGGTGAGGGGTGTACCCACTTTTGTGAGATACTGTAGGTCTGTAGGAAGCTAAAAAATAAGGAAGGAAAAAAGCGTAAAAAACAAAACAAAAAGAAAAACAATGCAGCCACCCGATCCAAGGATTGGTGAGCTGCAGTTTATTACATTTTTGGTTTTGGTTTTAATACTGTTCGGAATAATGTGTTTAATCTATGCTTTTTTTTTTTTTTTTTTTATTTATACCATCCACACAGCTAAATGAAGGACACACCCTTCTCATCCACTAGATCTACTGGTCCCATGGGATTTTTTTTTTTTTCAAAAAGGCAGTCAACAAATCAAATGTTAGTGCTGGGCTTTCTTATCGAAAACACAAGTATTATGAAAAACTTACTGCTAAATTGCAAGGAACAATGGCAAAATTCCAATCTGGGATCCCTGGGTATTGCATTTTCTTCCAAGAGATTTCGACCGTCACCTTCTTGATCTATACATTTTTGTGCGGCCTCGGCTGAAGCCCCTCAGCCCTTCTCTGTCCCTTTCGTCCTTCCCAGTTTACTTCTTCTTTCTTTTTATCTCTATACAACATTGTGCTCATTGACATAACTAAGACTGGAGCCAGGTCCTAACCTTGGACCTTTATGATAGCACAACCGCTATGGTCTGTTACCAACCTTAACGTAACTGTCTATGGATACTTTTTGTACAGAAGTTTATAAGGCTGACGAGCCCTTTTTTTTGGCATCATACTGTTACTGTATGCTTCAGTGATCATGGATGTAACCCTGTATGTTTTCAATGATCCTCCCTGAGGTGCTCTGCTGTACTTGTACGCTTAGGCAAAAACCAATAAAAATATTGAATATAAGAATAACACAAATATTTTCCAATGCATCCACTCTGCATCCACTCTGTATTCTGACAATTGAAAGTATGAAAATAAATAATACATGATGTCAACAGCAAATTATATGAAAGTTTTGAGCACAAGAAGCAAAACATACACTATTATACATAGCCCTGTTATAAAAGGAGAAAGAAGAATTCACAGCCAGTAAAATACCAACATAAAGTCCTTTGTATGCATGAGAAATCAGTACATAAAAGTACTAGCATTTATACCGGAGAGGAGAAAAGAAGCTTCTGTATGATGAGAACACCCTTTAGAAACCCGCTCACCAACGCTCATCTGTCAATTAAACAAGGTCTCCCAGGACGTGTCAGCTGGATCCATACTCTATCCTATTTTCAGTATCCATCACTAGGTATTCTCTAGAAGTGTAACCCTCTTTATTATTCATTATTAATAATAAGATGTCATACTCACAGTGTAGTGTAATAAACATTCCACATTATTATAAAATAATTAAAACCACAAATATAAAAGCTGCATCTAACATCAGCATATATACGGTATGGAACAGACTGCTTGCCTGCAAAACCTCTGTTAAAACCTCCCACGTGTTCTATCCAATAGAACGTTCTAAAAGGCACAAAACATGACATACATGCCTATTAAAATACTCCTCATGACCTCCTATTACTTAGTCACCTTATAAAAATTACATTTTATATCAGCATTTAGACTGAGTGGTGGTAAAGTATAAAGAAATAACTTGAGGGATCATTGAGAACGTACCCAATTAGCAGCCAGTCAGTAACATAGATATAAATCACTAAAACCGCTTATAATATTTGCAACGTCAATTTCATTTCAAAAGTAATTGTTAGTATTTGAAAATCTACAACTTACATTAAAATAATACCAGGTGCCATAAATGTTCTTGTGCAGGAACTTCCTGTGATAGGGTGATAACACTGTATTCCTGTCTTCCAATTATGTTCCTCTGTTGTCACCCTATCAAATTAATGCCAATGTTCATTGTACAGGTATCTTCTGCAGTTGACAATCAGGAAGAAAAAAAACTGTAGGAGATGTGATGTGATGTGAAACTTTTTTTTTTTTTTTTGTACTCACTGTATAATTCTTTCTTTGATGTTCACTGAGGGGCAATGGGAGCTTCTGTACTCACCATATAACCCCTTTCTCTGATGTTCATTGAAGGACACAGCACTGTACTAAACTTTCTTAAAGCGGAGTTCCACCCAAAAATGGAACTTCCGCTTTGAGGGAGGTGACCCCCTGACATGCCACATTTGGCATGTCATTTTTTTTGGGGGGGGAAGCCGGGACCCTCTTTTTAGAGGGGTCCCAGCTCCCACTTCCTCCGGGCGCACCGCGGCACTGGACTGAACCCTGGGACACGTAAGTGTCCGATTATTAAAAGTCAGCAGCTGCAGTATTTATAGCTGCTGACTTTTATTTTATTTTTTTTAAGCAGAACTCTGGTTTAAGCAACGTTCATGGAAGTTTAGGGTTCCTCCAAAGGTTACTAAGGATTTCTTGAGCAATGAGCAATTTGTGCCTCTTTTTAGCTATCTGGAAGGGAGGAAATTCTTCCCACTGGCCACAAATATAAGGGAGGCCACGCCTCGAGAACGCATCATCATAACAACCCTGCAGGCTGACCTGACGTTCTGCTCTCTGACTTTCGGTCTCCATCGGCTCTCTCCCCCCCACAGCGGGTGCATCATTGCGCAACGCTGGCTGGTCCGGACGCATGCGTGGTCCACAGTGCACGCCGGAGGTGATGTCGAGCGGCTTGTGAGCTGCCTCGGTCATCGGTACATCTTACAGGGGCCGTCCAGGAGATGAGATCATGAGCTCTACATGCCTCATTTGTACTTTCAAAATGTGAGTGCAATTAATTGGAAATCTTTTTCTTAATTGTTTATTAAACAATATAATACTAGGGCGGCCATGTGCTTTTTTCTGCTTTTCGTTTGCACAAATGTAAGGGTCATTCTTCCCACTAGCAACACATATAAGGAGAATTCTTCCCACTGGCCACAAATGTAAGGAGCATTCTTCCCACTGTCCACGAATGTAAGAAGCATTCTTCCCACTGGCCACAAATGTAAGAAGCATTCTTCCCACTGGCCACAAATGCAAGATGCATTCTTCCCTCTGACCACAAACTTATGAAGCATTCTTCCCACTGGCCACCAATGTAAGGACCACTCTTCTCACTGACCACCACAATAATGTACCGCAATCTGTAAATATAGTAATTATTAGCAGGGGTTCCATAAGACCTAAAGGCCATTTCAAAGGTTCCGCCCTGTTAACATGGTTGAGAAAGCCTGTACCATAACCTAGTAGTAGCGTAACCCATTATATACAATATGTTCTTTAGTGCTATATCCCATAATCAATTAGGAGAAACACGTGACAATCCTTTTTGAAACACAGGGCTCTGGCAAACATCCTCCATTTAGGCTTCCAGAACAGAGAGGGGGTGGGGGGCTGTTTATGTCACCAGGTTGAAATGGCACACAATGGGGTTGATTTACTAAAACTGGAGAGTGCAAAATATGGTGTATCTGTGCATGGTAGCCAATTGGCTTCTAACTTCATCTTGTTGAATTAAGCCTTGACAAAAAACATGATTGGTTCTAAGGAGAGCTGCACCAGATTTGCACTCTAGTTTTAGTAAATTAAGCCCAGTGTGTTAAGAGTCATGGTGGGCCCCAGTGTGGCACAGTCCAAAGGCTAATTATGACTCTTCTGCCTGTAGGCACAGGTTGTGTAAACCTTGTTATAAATATAGGGGAACATGTCTTATTTTGTAGAAAGCATATGATCAGAGATAGTGCTATAAGCAGCTGTCAGCAGTATGTTTCATCCTTATAACCAGTGGCGGTGCATCCATAAAGGGCGTAGGAGCGCCACCCCCTCTCTCCTGGCACCGCCATCACCATAGATAGATTCATGCATTGTTTTATGGAAGCACCTGATTAGAGCCGTAGGCAGCGGACGCAATGCTGTGCGTTCGTTGTTCACTCAGCCGTGTGTTATCAAAGCGAAGGAATTCGCTTTGCTAACACTGAACCGCCTCTCAGCCAATCAGGTGCTTGGGTCTGTTACCTGTCACCTGATTGGCTGAAATGTCAGGCGCTGTGATTGGACGCCTGATAGAGAGGACGGAAGAAGACATCGAGGAGCGTGCAAGACACCACAGCCGACCCGCTGAGAGACAGGTAAGTGCACACTGGCAGCATATGATGGGGCACAGTAGTGTGCAATTGATGGGCACACTGGCAGCATTTGATGGGGAACAGTAGCGGCAATTGATGCACACACTGGCAGCAATTGATGGGCACAGTTGCAGCAATTGATGGGTACAGTAGCTGCGTTTGATGGCACAGTGGCTGCGCTTGATGGGCACAGTGGCTGCGTTTGATGGCACAGTGGCTGCGTTTGATGGCACAGTGGCTGCGTTTGATGGCACAGTGGCTGCGTTTGATGGGCACAGTAGCAGCATTTGATGGCACAGTAGCAGCATTTGATGGGCACAGTGGATGCGTTTGATGGGCACAGTGGCTGCCTTTGATGGGCACAGTGGATGCGTTTGATGGGCACAGTGGCTGCCTTTGATGGGCACAGTGGCTGCGTTTGATGGGCACAGTGGCTGCGTTTGATGGGCACAGTGGCTGCGTTTAATGGAACAGTGGCTGCAATTGATGTTTTTGTTTTTTCAATCTATTTGTGCCCCCCCAAAAATTTTGAGCACCAGCCGCCACTGCTTATAACATTATTTATGGTAAAAACGAATTTACAGAGTTTATTCTCTGAACACAAACAGCTTCCAAACAGATGTGACTTCTGTGATCTCTTATTTAGTGTTGATAAATATTCTGCCCACACTGAATGAACAGAATAGCAACAATTAAATCTTTTCTCTTGGTTAAACCTTGGATTGCGGAGGTGGTAAAAAGATTGCTTTTCTGCAACCGGTGAGTCCAGTGCCCCAAGGCTACTGTCCTACCAGGTTACCCTGTGAAGGTCATTAGTACTATGTATACTAATAAACACACACCGCTATCAGATTAAAAGACAAAATGGTTCCCATGACAACAGCCGGACATGAGAGCGCTCCTAGATTCGGCATTAATTTAAAATATATTTTTTTTCCACCGAGCCTCCTTGGAGTCAGTACTGTGAAACACAAGTGCTTGCAAGCTCTCTGTAATCTGCGGCTCTCTTTGAAAACCCATCCACTGTGTGTTGAAGCTGAGCCAATTAACATTAGGAGAATTGGGTGAATGGTGAAGAATCTGGCAAGGATATGTTTACCAATTAGCTCGTTTTTTATGATGCAAATGTTACACACCAGGCAGCAGGGGAAGAGCGAGGGAGACAGAAAAGCCAGCTACACTAAATATGAAACTGTTAATTGCATTTTCTGAGACACGGCTACAAGGTGAAACGAATCATACAAACGATAACTGAGTTCTGCCACCTACGGAGCTTTGCTCTAATACTTCTGCTAATCTGTTTGTTTTAAAATACCCCATAAATCTTTTCAGGGAAGGAAAATGCTAATCCCCATGCTACTAATGCTGATACAGTCGCTTTAAGAAAGCCAGATGATTTAAAGTGGCAATATCACTTTCTTGCTTCTCTTCCTTTATATCTCTTCCCTTTACTTTGTGGTGTCTCCTCTGGGCCTGCTCACTTCTTATGTTGCTGGTATTTATAGATGGCTTGAATGTTGCCCTTATTTGTAGAGGACAGAAAGGCTGATTGAATCACCCTAAATATGCTGCAACTGCCAGTCAGGCACAGTATAGATCTCAGCAGCCTCAGGGAAGAGGCAGGGTAGGAAGATACAGGCTCGGGACAATTGACAGAAAGAAAACTGAAAATAGCTAAAATGTAGATTGTCTAAAGCAGTGGTCTCCAAACCGTGGCCCTTTGCTTGCCTTTATCTGGCCCTTGAGGCATTATTACTGCCACTGACACCAACAATGGAGTATATCTCCTGCCACTGACACCAACAATGGAGTATATCTCCTGCCACTGACACTAACAATGGAGTATATCTCCTGCCACTGACACCAACAATGGAGTATATCTCCTGCCACTGACACCAACAATGTGGCATTATTCCTTCCACTGACACCAACGATGGGGCATAATTTACACTGACAACACAAATGGGGCTCTATTTCTCCCACTGACAACAACTATTTCACCCCCTAATACCAAAGATTGAGCATTGTTTACTCCCACTGAGCACAGTGCAGCCCCCCTAAAGTCTGAAGGACAGTAAACTGGTCCTTCCTTTAGAAAATATGGAGACCCCTGGTCTAAAGGTAATAGTTAGAGCATTCCAGTAAGCTCATGTTTGCAGTTAATATGGTGTTTTATCTTTTTAGAGGGTGTTTATTAAAATATTTTATAGTAATATTTGTAATTAATATTATTACTACAGTGTTTATCCTTTTTTTAAGTTTGAGTTGGTGTTTATTGAGGGCCCATTCACACTATAGGCACAATTCACTAAGCGATATTTTACCGCATAAGAGTATGCAGTAAAAAAAAGCACAACGTTGCGAGAAAAAAAACTGCAATTCACGAAGAAACACTTCTTAAAATCTCGAATGCGTTATCTATCCAAAGTACGCTTTAAATACCGCATAAAAAATGCACGCTAAGTTATCTCGAACATCTGATATGATGCTTTTCCAAAAAAGTGTAAGGCAGCCAGCAATTAAGTCGTGGCTGGTATGGCATCGCTTCTCTGGGTTGAGGGCTCAAGGTACCCTATGAGTTGGGTATGAAGCTTGATAATAAGTGGCTTGGACAACCTGGACTTCTGCAGGGTATCTGCATCCGTGAACTGATCCAGCACTGTGCGCACCTTAAGGCTTCTATCCTTTAAAAGGACCACTTGAGATCTTCTCCTCCTCCTCTTTTGCATTGCTTTAAATTCCAGAATACTGGATTCAAAGGGCTCATCCTCTTTACTATGCCGTCTGCCAGCCTCCAGAGAAAACTCCTGACTAAAATCTAGCTGACACCTGCTCCAGCTTGCACTTTGCTGCCTATATTTTAAAACAATCACGGAGGGGTGACTGACCATTGCCAAAGTTATTGCAAGTTTGGACCAGTACTTAATTATTACATGCATTTATTTCCTTCTGTGAATTGACTTTAATGACTTTTTATGCGGTATTTAACAAGTGTCTTTGGTGTTTGTGATAAATACCGCATATGAGCAATAGTGAATTTACATTTATATTATCACATGCGCTATGTGGTCACGTGACCGACATAACGCATGCAATAAACTTTAGTGAATTGTGCCCTTTGTGTGGTGACTGGCATTTTTCAGCACCGGACCAACACCAATCACAAGGGCACATAGAAAACAATTGTAACAACAATTGAACAATTGAAATGTGTCCCTTTCACACCATTATGCTCACCATTGCTGGTGGCACAGTACAGACACTAGTGTGCACACACTAAAACAGATTGTTTTACATAAATGGGGAACAGGTTCAACTGGATACCTGGACACCCAGGCACAGTCCAAGCAGCTTTATTCTGCTGTTTTATTTAACAAGGCAGTAAACAGACACAGTTTCAATGTAGATAGGCTTTGTACACCAAGTTAATAGCATAAAGCAAATAAAGCAATATGTTCTTCTTGGCTGCTAATTCAATTTATTAGGGTGTCCTCTAATGGGTTCAACAAACAACACTTGTATCTTTTTAGTGTTCTGTCAGCACTCATCCTGTTCACCCATCAGCAGGCTATCTCAGCAGAGATACTGAGAGATCACTGAGCATTGGTCATCTCACATATGAAAAGTCTTTTGTATAGCTGAGGGTAATTAATGAAGTCTGGCTACTAGGTAAGATGAGGACCTAGGACTGGAGGCTTTACCTACTCAAAGCTCTTACAAGCCTCCAGGCTCCAGAATCCAGTATAGGAGTTATTAAGATTCCGAGAATACAAAATGTCTGTTTTCTCTATAACAGACACAGATGCTGGAGTACTTCATTATGTGTAGGTGAGAAACCTAGATGACAGATATAAACCATTTGGACTGAGCAATAGCATGCAAGACTGAGCAATAGCATGCAATATCAAGCTGCAGCAAGCAAAGACAGTAGACTACTAGTGTGAATATAAAAGGGAATTTGCTCCAGAGATAAAACGATAATCCTGCCACTTTATAAAACTATGGTTATGCCACATCTGGAGTATTCAGTCCAGTTCTCGTCACCAATCCTGAGGAAGGGTGTGCTGGAGCTGGAAAGAGTCCAGAGAAGGGCAGCAAAATGAATAAGTAGACCTCAATTATGGGGAACGACTACAAACACTAAATGTATTCTCCCTGGAGAAGAGACGCTTGAAAGGGGATATGATAGTGATGTACAAATATCTCAATGGAGATCCCATCGTAGGAAGAAACTTTTCAGGCTCAGGGAGTGTAAGAGGACACAGGGCCACAAAATGAAACTGGAGAAGAAGTGGTTTAACCTTAAGTTGCATAAGGGGCTTTCACTGTCACTGTTAGAGCAATAAGGATGTGGAACTCTCTTCCACAATTGGTGGTGACAACTGGGAGTATTGATCATTTTAAAAGACTCTTAGACGTGCATCTTAGTGAATACAACACTCAGGGATATGGGAAATGATTACTGACATTGAACACACATGCACCTACTGTACATAGGTTGAACTGGATAGACTAGCGTCTTTATTCAACCTTACTTACTATGAAATTATAACCCTATGGCCATTTTTCAGAGAATATGAATGATAACACAAAAACTTTTCTTTCACTCATGGTTAGTGTTTGGCTGAAGCTATTTATTTTCAATCAACTGTGTTTACTCTTTTAAAATCATAATGACAACAGAAACTAGCCAAACGATCTGATTAAAAGTTTACATACCCTGGTGATTTTGGCCTGATAACATGCACACAAGTTGACACAAAGGGGTTTGAATGGATATTAAAGGTAACCATCCTCATCTGTGATCTGTTTGTTTGTTTGTAATTAGTGTGTGTGTGTATAAAAGGTCAATGAGTTTCTGGACTCCTGACAGACCCTTGCATCTTTCATCCAGTGCTGCACTGACATTTCTGAATTCTGAGTCATGGGGAAAGCAAAAGAATTGTTAAAGGATCTGCGGGAAAAGGAAGTTGAACTGTATAAAACAGGAAAGGGATATGAAAAGATATCCAAGGAATTGAGAGTGCCAATCAGCAGTGTTCAAACTTTAATCAAGACATGGAAAATTAGGGGTTCCGTTGAAACCAAACCACGGTCAGGTAGACCAACTAAAGTTTCAGCCACAACTGTCAGCAAAATAGTTTGGGATGTAAAGAAAAACCCACAAATAACTTCAGGTGAAATACAGGACTCGATGAAAACATGTGGTGTGGCCGTTTCAAGATGCACAATAAGGAGGCACTTGAAAAAAGATGGGCTGCATGGTCGAGTCGCCAGAAGAAAGCCATTACTACGCAAATGCCACATAGTATCCCGCTTACAATACAGCACAGACAAGCCTCAAACCTTCTGGCACAAAGTCATTTGGAGTGATGAGACCACAATTGAGCTTTTTGGCCACAACCATAAACACTACATTTGGAGAGGAGTCAACAAGGACTATGATGAAAGGTACACCATTTCTACTGTGAAACATGGAGGTGGATCGTTGATGTTTTGGGGATGTGTGAGCTATAAAGGCACAGGAAATTTGAAAATTGATGGCAAGATAAATGCAGTATGTTATCAAAAAATACCGGAGGAACATTTGCATTCATCAGCCAGGAAGCTGCACATGGGACGTACTTGGACATTCCAACATTACAATGATCCAAACCACATGGCCAAGCGACCTGTCATTGGCTAGAGCAGAATAAAGTGAAGGTTCTGGAGTGGCCATCTCAGTCTCCTGACCTCAATATCATTGAGCCACTCTGGGGAGATCTCAAATGTGCAGTTCATGCAAGACAGCCAAAGAATTTACAGGAACTGGAGGTATTTTGCCAAGAGGAATGGGCAGCTTTACCATCTGAGAAGATAAAGAGCCTCATCCCCAAATACCACAAAAGACTTCAAGCTGTCATTGATGTTAAAGGGGGGCAAATAAACGGTATTAAGAACTGAGGTATGTAAACTTTTGATCAGGGTCATTTCAGTAGTTTCTGTTGCCATTATGATTTAAAAAGAGTAAACACAGTTGATTGATAATAAATGGCTTCAGCCAAACACTAACCATGAGTGAAAGCAAAGTTTTTGTGTTATCATTCATATTCTCTGAAAAATGGCCAAGAGATCATAAATTCTGCCAGGGTATGTAAACTTATGAGCACAACTATATATATATATATATATATATATATATATAAATTTAAACTATTAGGTCCCCTTTACATAACGTCATGTTACCGCCCAATCTTTGGGTTGTTCCTTTGGAATGGCACCCTATAGTGCCATTACAGTAAGCTGCATTCAAAAAGTTTATGATTAATTGATTTTGATTGCTGTGCATTGGCAGTCCATACATAATGAATAGGCTGCTTTAACACAACACATATTAATAAGCCACATAAGGTGCTTTATCGCAATGCACATCAATGAGCCACATAAGGCACATTAATGCACTGCGATGGCCAGGAGAAATGTGAAGGGGAGCCTTAATAATGAAAACACATTTTCTGTGCCTGCGGTGACGAGATGTATAAAGTTTTTGCATTAATGTAAAATATGTAATCCGAAAGGGAAAGAAGTCAGGGTGGTGGGTTGCCTGATTCTAACCAAATCACAAAGCGAGAAGAAACAAAAGTCATTACAGAGGCCTTAGAAAAAAAATGAGAAAGCAAGCTAAATAGAAGATAGAGCAAAGAGGGAAAGGATTAAAAAAAAACTCAGCAAGGCAGATGAATTCATGGCCAATCTTAAAGCAATTTTTGATGTGACTTTCACATTTACTAGGCTTGCTTTTCTATATATTTGTTGATTTAGGCCTCATGTTGATTTTAGAAGCCTTTTTTTTGAACGCAAAAAAAAATGGGTATAGAAGCTGAGTTTAGAGGCATTTCAAGCGTCAAACGCTTCTAAACGTGGCTAAACGCGGTAACTCGCGTTTCGCCACTTTTTTTTTTACAGGCGTTTCTCATTTTTGGCTATTTTGAAAAAAAATAATATATATATCTATTTTTTTTTTTTTAAATGCTTCCAAACGTAAACGTGGCAAAACGCCGCTAAACGCGACATGTAAAGGCGGCAAAACTGACGTTTTAAATGTGGGTTACTATCTGTCAAGTTAAATCGTTCAGGAGAGGTTGTAAAAACATCCCGTAGAGATTTTAAGATTAGCCTTCAGAGGAAGTTTTCATTGCTTTGGTGCAATTACTCATTCTCTCTGTAATCTTAACATGTTAGCCAAACTGAGAAAGCGTTGTTCTGACAGGAAGTGAAGGGGTTTTCCTCCAAGGGGACACAGATGACAAATAAAATGCTGACAGAGCATCCGTTCTCCACAACTTACAAAATCAACAAATAGTCAGCTTGTTACCTGTATAGAAGACACCTGGGAGACAGAAATCTTGCTGATTGATAGGGGATCAAATAACTTTTTCACTCATTAAAATGCAAATCAATTTATAACTTTTTTGAAATGAGTTTTTCTGGATATTTTTGTTGTTGTTCTGTCTCTGACTGTTAAAATAAACCTACCATTAAAATTATAGACTGATCATTTCTTTGTCAGTGGGCAAATGTACAAAATCAGCAGGGGATCAAATACTTTTTTTCCCTCACTATACAGGCAATAAGCAGTAAGTCATCTACCTATCCTTAGGACATGCCACAATTTTCTCCCCAATTCATCTGATAAGCTTTATTTTGTTGAGAAGCCACTTTGAAAAACACCTTCCTAGCAATTCTAATCACAGCCAAATTTGGGTAAGCGCAGATGATTCAAGTAGCATTTGCTTCCTAGAATCCATCTGTCCTTAGCTCAGGCATGCATGCAGGATGTGCTTAACTGTGAAAGCCCCTCCTCCCATTCCCCAGGTGAAAAAAAAAGCAGTTTTCATCAGAACACTAGCAGAAGCTTTTCACTTGTGCAAATTGGATGCATTAGGAACTCTGGATACTGTTTTTTTTTTTTTTTTTCATTTGCCAAAATATCACCATTGTATGGACACTTAGGTTAATTAACCTTGTATAAGATTGTTCATCACGCTTGAATATACAGCACTTTGCACTATGCACATGGACACTTTACTGTATATGTTCTGATATAATATATATATACATACTAAATTGTCAAAAGTATTGGGACACCTGCCTTTACATGCACATGAACTTTAACGCAATCCCAGTGTTAGTCCGTACGGTTCAATATTGAGTTGGCTGACCCCAAAAGCTTCAACTCTTCTGGGAAGGCTGTCCACAAGGTTTAGAGGTGTGTCTATGGGAATGTTTGACCATTCTTCCAGAAGCGCATTTGTGAGAACAGGCACTGATGTGGACTAAAAGGCCTGGCTTGCAATCCCTGCTTTAATTTATCCCCAAGATGTTCTATCAGGTTGAGGTCAGAACTCTGTGCAGGCCAGTCAAGTCCCTCCACCCTAAACTCGCTCATCCATGTCTTTATGCACCTTGCTTTGTGCACTGGTTTGCAGTCATGTTTGAACAAGAAGGGACCATTCCAAACTGTTCCCACAAAGTTGGGAGCATGAAATTGTCCAAAATGTCTTGGTATGCTGATGTCTTAAGAGTTCCCTTCACTGGAACTAAGGGGCCAAGCCCAATCCCTGCAGAACAACCCCACACCATAATCCCCCCTCCACCTAATGATTTGGACCAGTGCACAAATCAAGATCTATAAAGGCATGGGTGAGTGAGTTTGGGGTGGAGGAACTTGACTGACCTGCACAGTCAACCCGATAGAACACCTTTCCGACGAAATACTGTAGCGCGGAGACTGCTAGCCAGTCCTTCTTATCCCACATCAGTACCTCAAAAATGCGCTTCTGGAAGAATAGTCAAACATTCCCATAGACACACTCCTAAACCTTGTGGACAACCTTCCCAGAAGAGTTGAAGCTATTATAGCTGCAAAGGGTGGGCCAACTCAATATTGAACCCTACAGACTAAGACTAGGATGCCATTAAATTAGTATATATATATATATATATATATATATATATATATATATATATATATATATATATATATAAATATAGATAGATAGATAGATAGATAGATAGATAGATAGATAGATAGATAGATAGATAGATAGATAGATAGATAGATAGATAGATAGATAGATAGATAGATAGACAGTGCCTTGAAAAAGTATTCATACCCCATTGTAATTTTCCACTTTTTGTCATGTTACAACAAAAACGTTAATGTAATTTATTGGGATTTTATGTGATAGACCAACACAAAGTGGCACATAATTGTGAAGTGGAAGGAAAATAATAAATGGTTTTCAACATTTTTTTTACAAATAAATATCTGAAAAGTGTGGCATGCATTTGTATTCAGCCCCCCTGAGTCAATACTTTGTAGAACCACCTTTCGCTGCAGTTACAGCTGCAAGTCTTTTTGGGGATGTCTCTACCAGCTTTGCACATCTAGAGAGTGACATTTTTGCCCATTCTTCTTTGCAAAATAGCTCTAGCTCTGTCAGATTGGATGGAGAGCGTCTGTGAACACCAATTTTCAAGTCTTTCCACAGATTCTCAATTGGATTTAGGTCTGGACTTTGACTGGCCCAATCTAACACATGAATATGCTTTGATCTAAACCATTCCATTGTAGCTCTGGCTGTATGTTTAGGGTCGTTGTCCTGCTGGAAGGTGAACCTTCGCCCCAGTCTCAAGTCTTTTGCACTCTAACAGGTTTTCTTCTAAGATTGCCCTGTATTTTGCTCCATCCATCTCCCCTGAACTCTGACCAGCTTCCCTGACCCTGCTGAAGAAAAGCATCTCCACAACATGATGCTGCCACCCCCATGTTTCATGGTGGGGATGGTGTGTTCAGGGTGATGTGCAGTGTTATTTTTTCTCCACACGGCTTTTTTTTTTTTCTAGGCCAAAAAGTTACATTTTGGTCTCATCTGACCAGAGCACCTTCTTCCACATGTTTGCTGTGTCCACAACAAGGCATCTCGAAAAATGCAAAACAGGACGTATGGCTTTCCTTCAACAAAGGCTTTCTTCTTGCCACTCTTCCATAAAGGTCATATTTGTGGAGTGTCCTTCTTTAACAAGCCTCTGAGGGCTTCACAGAACAGCTGTATTTATACTGTGAGTAAATTACACACAGACGGACTCTATTAATTAATTAGGTGACTTCTGAAGACAATTGGTTGCTCTACATCCGGAGTTGGCAACCCGTCGATCGCGAGCTACCTGTTGATCATGGGAAGCCGACAGGTAGATCTCAATCAGGGCTGTGGTGATGCTTCCCCCTGTCTCCGCCAGCATTGCTCTTCACTAGCAGAGAGGAGCGAGAGGCAAAGCCATGCTGGATGAAGGGCGGGACTGGGAACTGCTCTAGTTAACTTTGCAAGTTAACTAGCAGCTGATTGCTCGCTAGGCGGTCCTAGCAGCCATTCATCAGTAAGTTAACATAAAAAGTTAACTAAAGCAGCTCCTGGTCCCGCCCTCGATCCAGCACCGTGCAGCCTCTCAGCTCCTCTGTCATGTACAAGTGCTGTAAGGCCTACCTACAGCTGTGTGTTGGGAGCGACAGGGAAAACAGCTATAGAGAGGCAGAGGACACTACTGGGGGGGGGGGGGGGGAGAAAGAAACATAGGATAGTGCTATGCAGGGGGGCAGAGGAGAGGACACTACTGTTGGGGAGGGGTTGCAGAGGAAACTGCTATGGGGGGAGGGTACTACAAGGGGGACAGAGGACACTGCTATGGGGTGGCAGAGGGCACTACAGGCGGGGCAGAGGAAACTATTGTGGGGGGGTAGGGGGCTGCAGAGGACACTGCTATGAGGGCACTACAGAGGGGTCAGAGGACACTACTGTGTGTGTGGGGGGTGCACAGGACACTGCTATAGGGGGCAGAAAGCAGTACAATGGGGGGAGGGGGCAGAGGACACTGCTTTGGGGGGCACAGGACACTACTGTTGGGGGGGTCAGAAGACACTACCATGCGTGGGAGGGTCAGAGAACACTAGAACACTACCATGTGTGTGCGTGTGGGGGGGGGGGGGGTGGCAGAGGACACTACTGTGGTGGGGGGAGTGATTTGAAGCAGGGGCAGAACTCACTACTTTGACACACTATGTGTTGTTTTTGAATGCTTAGTTTATTTATTTTATGCCCCAACCCTCCCTCCCACCGGGGATCTTTGATTTCCTACATGTTTCCCAGGTAGATCTCAACCTCTGAAAGGTTGCTTACCCCTGCTCTAGATTTTTGTTAGGGGTATCAGAGTAAAGGGGGCTGAATACAAATGTACGCCACGCTTTTCACATATTTATTTGTAAAAAAAAATTAAAAACCATTTATCATTTTCCTTCCACTTCACAATATATGTGCCGCTTTGTGTTGGTCTATCACATAAAATCCCAATAAAAGACATTTATGTTTTTGGCTGTAACATGACAAAAAGTGGAAAATGTCAAGGGGTATGAATACTTTTTCAAGGCACTGTATATACCGTATCTATATATATATATATATGTTTGGAGATTCTGAGGAATTTGTTTTTACATTTCTTTTTGCATTGGTTATTTAGTCAATTTGGATTATTAATTTAGTGCAGCATACATTTATTCATTCTTTATGCTTGCAGCTCTGACTTAATAGAGTGTGCAAGATCCATAACTCAAACTGAAATATGAACACAGAACAAGAACAGATCTTGCCTGAAAAAACTTGGCTGGTTATGGGCATAACAGGTGTGTGGGGTAGGGGGGTTTGCAGTTAAAGCAGAAAAAAAGATATTTTGAGTCATGGAACCCGCCCCATCCTACAAAAATGTTAGAATCTATTCTGAATAGAGTTATTCATTAGAAAAAAATGCATGGTGTATAACCATAATGCAAACCATAATGCATTTGTTTTTCAAAATACAGTTAAAGCTTTAGCATGTAAATCCTTTCATTTTTTGGCAAAGCTTGTCAGGAAGCTAAGGACGTTCTATGGGAACAGCATAAACTGCTGAAGATAATTAATGAACACAGTGGTTCTGGTCACGCCATGGTATTTCCAGTTTCAACAAGATGCATCAGCAATTTTCAGCTCTTTATGGTTGTTTACTATAAATGCTTTTTACCATTAATGCTAAATTGGATTCCAGTTACAGTACCCATAGTCTATTTATCAGCAGCTCATAATGATATGTACTATTAAAGTGATATTGTAATGTATTAAATTGTGACAGCTGTAGTAGGCAATTCATTTTAAGCTGAAGTAATACTAATGCTGTGTACACACAACCGGACTTTTCGTCTACGGAGTTCCGACGGAGTTCCAACAAAACGGACTTGCCTACACACGATCACACCAAAGTCCGATTGTTTCTAACGTGATGACGTATGACCGGACTAGAATAAGGAAGTTCATAGCCAGTAGCCAATAGCTGTCCTTGCGTCCTTTTTTGTCTGTCGGGCTAGCATACAGACGAACGGATTTTTCGATCGGACTCAAGTCGGTCGGAAAGATTTGAAACATGTTCTATTTCTAAAGTCCGACAGATTTTTCGACAGAAAAGGTCCGATGAAGCCCACACACGATCGAATTGTCCGACGGATTTGTTCCGCCGGACCAGTTCGGTCGAAAAGTCCGGTCGTGTGCACTGGTCGTGTGCTGTGATACTACAACTTTGATGGGCATATCTACTGTCACAACAGACCAGGTGACAGCCATGAGGCTCAGCACTATCTGACTGCCTAAAAACCAGTTCAAAATTAAATTTGCCAAACAAAAGCCTTACATATCCTAAAAAAGGGCCATAAATTAGTCATAGAGTACTAGTGAAATACAGTCAGGTCCATAAATATTGGGACATCGACACAATTCTAATCTTTTTGGCTCTATACACCACCACAATGGATTTGAAATGAAATGAACAAGATGTGCTTTAACTGGAGAATTTCAGCTTTAATTTGAGAGTATTTACATCCAAATCAGGTGAACGGTGTAGGAATTGCAACAGTTTGTATATGTGCCTCCCACTTTTTAAGGGGCCAAAAGTAATGGGACAATTGTCTGCTCAGCTGTTCCATGGCCAGGTGTGTGTTATTCCCTCATTATCCAATTTACAAGGAGCAGATAAAAGGTTCAGAGTTCATTTCAAGTGTGCTCTTTGCATTTGGAATCTGTTGCTGTCAACTCTCAATATGAGATACAAATAGCTGTCACTATCAGTGAAGCAAGCCATCATTAGCATCATTTACTGCATAAAGCAAAAACGCTCGGTAAATACAGCATAAAACAGGAGTGAAAGTCAATTCGCAAAAAGAAAAAAAAAAGTGAAAATGCATGCAGTAAATAGGTAGTGGGCTAAGTAGCTGGCTTTCCAGCTGACAGCTAAATGTAAAAAAATAAATAAATAAATACATTTTTGGCAATAAAAATAAGAAAAAAATGACATGGGGCCCTCCAGATCCATACCAGGCCCTTCAGGTTTGGTATGGATTTTGAGGGGAACCCCGCGCCAAAATTTAACAGAAAATGCCCCCCCCAAATCCATACCAGATGGTTATCCAAGCATGCAGCCTGGCAGATCAGAAAAGGGAGGGGACAAGCGAGTGCCCCTCCCCCCACCCCCGAACCATACCAGACCACATGCCTTCAACATGACCCGGCATGAAACTAGTCAATGACGTCACAAGGGGGTGAGATTTTTAAGAACTGTGAGACGGCGGAGCTGGCCGGTGGCAGGAGCCTTTGGTGTGAGCAGAGCTTTTTTTTTCCTTTATTCGGGTCGGAGGTGGTGGCGTGTATCATAATTGACGATGGATCTACATCGGGGGACATTTATTTTTTTATTTTTTAAGTAAAGGACTTCTAAAAACTGTCTAATGTCTTTTGTTACACTACACTTTTTTTTTGGTAAATGAGTAGGGGTACTATGTACCTCTACTCATTCACATAGGGTGTATAGTGTACATAATGATGCAAGCATTCTTCCAGTGTGATATATTGGAGATGTAAGGTGTCACTGCGTGTTATCCTGTGAAGAGTCAGACTGTTGCTGTGGAGACTGTGGGGAGGTTTTTTTTTTGTACTATATTAAACTGTTATAACTTTGAGGGTAACTTCCTCTGGTAAGCAGTTTGTATTGGTGGAGGTTGTCACACATAGGAGGTGTAAGAATCACTTGGAAGTATCACGGTACTAGTCTGTCTTGTTGTTTAAGGACTTTAAATGTACTTTTCACCTAAATTGATAATAGTTCATATATTGGTAATGCACATAAGAACTATAACTATTGGTATTGCATTTTGCCAAGTATGAATTTTTGCAATATTTATCGCACTTTCTTAAATTTTTTATGAATTTATGAGGTTTGTTTATTGTATTTGAGCATTTCACATCAGTATTTGCAAATTTAAAGAGATAGTGCACTCATTTCTGGTTGTAGCATGTGCAGTCAGTGAACAGAAACTGCAGTAGAGAAACCCTAAAAAAAAAAGTCTAAATATCATTTTTTATGCTAGACCCCACTTGCATAACACGTAATCATGAAAAAATAGCACAATAGAATGCAAATCATGTTTGTTTCAAAATATTCAAGCCCATGTAAAGTGTCAATGCTTTTTATATGAGTTTGCAAACCTGGCGTTTCTCTTTAAATATTAGTGGTCACTGTGGCCGCCATTGAAACCACCATTATGCCATATCTCAGCTTTGTCTATTTTATGTGCGAAGTAACCCTCAAATACTGTTAAAATGTCAATGGCTGTAACGAAAAAATACAGACATTACTTTCATTCCTGAGCTACCTTGTTAATCAAAGCTTTCTGCGCTACAGAAAAGAGGGAGAAAATAGACATTTTGATCCTATCAGTTGACAGACAGCACTTAACCCAGATTTAAATAGTGCAGAGACAGTCAGGGGAGATGGCACACTCGACAAGGTAGTTTTCTGTAATAAAGGATATGATCACATTTGGCAAAAAGGAAAGACGTTCAGCCAACACAACAATTTTCACTCCACTGTCAGCCGCAGAACACAGGAGAAACGATAGATAGGTTTATTGTCCCTGTGTGTTCCTTTTGCTGTTTCCTCCAAAGATTAAAGTATTACAGTCTGAAAATCATAAAAACATATGAAGAAGGCACTGTGGGAAAGTCGAAGCTTTGAAGCGGGATTACTATCTCCCTGCTGTCAGAGTCATTTAAAGAAGTGAAATTAATATTTATAATAAACCACAACTCACAACTAATAAAGCTGCATGTCCATAAGGCATTCTGAGGCGGATTTATAAAGGCTGAGGTTAAGGGAAAATAGTGATGCTGTTTGAAGCAACCAATCAAATTTCATCTTTCATTTTACAGCACTACGAAAATTATAGGTCAGTGGCTTCTGTAGATCACAGACTACACTTTACTTGCATTTCAGTAGACTATAGACTATTTAACCACTTGCTTACTGGGCACTTAAACCCCTTCCTGTCCAGATTCATTTTCAGCTTTCAGCGCCGATGCACTTTGAATGACAATTGCGCGGTCATACAGCACTGTACCCAAATGAAATTTTTATCATTTTTTTCCCACAAATAGAGCTTTCTTTTAGTGGTATTTGATCACCTGTGTGGTTTTTATTTTTTGTAAAAAAAATTTAAAAAGACAGAATTTTACATTTAAAAAAAAAAAAAAATTCTATTTTGTTTTAAAATTTTGCAAACAAGTAATTTTTCACCTTCATGTACGCTGATGAGGCGACAGTGATGGGCACCAATAGGTGGCAGTAATTGGCACTGATGGGTGGCAGTGATGGGCACTGATGGGTGGCAATAATGGGCACTGATCGGCACTGGTTGGTTACACTGATCGGCAAGTACTGCTTGGTGGTACTGATTGGCACCACTGGTGGGCATTGATAGGTGGCACTTGTGGGAATTGATAGGTGGCACTCATGGGCATTGATAGGTGGCACTGGTGGGCACTGTGGACACTGGCAGGTGGAAATGGCAGGGGGTACTGGTGGCACAGATGAGGCAGAATTGCCTCTTCCTCTTCGGGACCAATGTCCCTTGCAGATAAGCCAGTGATCTGCTTTTTTTTCTCCTCACGCTGATTACCGAGCTTTTGTTTAGATCATGTGATCAGCTGTCATTGGCTGACAGCTGATCACGTGGTAAGGGGTCAGGACTGGCCCCTTACGTGGATCTGTGATCTCAAAAGTCTCATGACTTGGTGATCACAGCACACGCCCTGCAGGGGGTGCACGGGGCGCATGCAAGGGGGAGGCCGTCATATGACGGCCTCCCTGAAATTCAGGTCCGCACTGTGGCTGTCGTTCGGCTATAGCGCGGAAGGCAAAAGGTTAAAGAAGACCTGAACTGTGGAATCTGTAGCCAAAAAAAGGCAAGCAGATGGTAAACAAGTAGTCACCATTTTTTCTATAGGCTCCCTGCAGATCATCTTTTCCTAATTACTGACTTACCTTGCCCTGTTCTGCACCATGTCACCATGTGGAGGCAATGGGGTTGATTTACTTAAGGCAAATAGACGGTGCACTTTGCAAAGTGCAGTTTCACTCTGCAAGAGCAGTTGCTCCAGTGCTTAGTAAGTGAGCATAAGCTCTGATGACTTCCACCATCCAATCATGTGCAAGCAAAAATGCTGTTTTTTTTTCATTTTCCTTGCATGTGATTGGGTATTCTTTGGAAAGTGAAGCTTTACCTCATTTACTAAGCTCTGGAGTAACTGCACTTGCAGAGTGCAACTGCACTTTGCAAAGCACATCCTTTTTGCCTTTAGTAAATCAACCCCATTTTGTCAGAGTTGCCCCACTGATGACTGGTGGTGAACATACTGTTGGGGTGATATTCAAGAAGCAACATGAGAGGTTTAGAGAGCACAGATACACAGAATGGATGAAGCAAATGTAGGGGGATCCTTGGGCTGCAAGTCCCCAGGTAAAGCAAGGAGAACAGAGAGCAATACCAAGGTGAAGTCAAAAAATCTCCCTCCAAATCTTGTGAGACTAGCAGTACCTTAGATTATCTCACACTGCAAGTATAAAACTAAAAGTCTGTAGGCACAGAAGCACACTGCCATTTTTCAGGAGGAGTTGAAGACTAAGGTAGATTTTTTTTAGGGTACTGCTTAGGCACAACATTTGTAGTTGTGCCTAATTAGATAATTAATCTTTTCTTTCTCTGAGTTCAGGTCCACTTTAAAAGGTCAGTCATAGCAAAACGGATGCAGTATATCAGATCTGTGCAGTTGCAAGTGGATTTATTAACTCACCAGCTTCTTACAGGGGCAAGACCTATGCACGAGGTTCACCCACTTGAAGTAGCCATTACAGGAGTCCCCAATGTCGTATTCCATATTTAGCTTGTATTAAAAAGAATGCAACATGAGCAATAAATCTCAACCTATTACATAGCAGTAATGACACAATTCCTGAAAAGAAGAGACCAGCCAACAAATCTGTCCACCATTACCAAAGCTTAAAGCAGAAATATACTTTGTTGAAAATACCAATATAAATATACCAATATATATGGATAGCATTTCTGCCACTTCCCAATATTTAAACAAATCAAACTAAATTCTACCTTATATTTTGCCCCTTTAAACTGCTGGCTACCCACTTGCCTAGTCCTTCTGAGCCTCTTTTTCTCATGCTAGGGGTAAGGACTAAAAGCAGAGGGAAGTGACCTCACAAAATAGATGATGTAGGGTGGGTCTTGGAGAAGTTACATCTATCTATGCAGCACAATGCAGGGCCAAGCCAATGATAAGGCAGCAAAGGCTGTCCACTTGGGCATTTTATCAGGAAGAAAGCAGAAAAAGGGCTGGACTTAAAGTCTATACTGCTGTGACACATTACAGCTTATGAGGAGAGGGCACACTTTGGCATTTTCCCCTTGGTTGCTAAAGAACATTGTCCAGACACTGGCACCATGCATTGCTTTTGCAGAGAGCTGAGGACCTGATGTACAAATAGGAAAGTGTGAGAAAGCCTCTAAGCTAAGCAGCTAGAACATGCAGGGTTGCTCAGTTTCATTCACGCTATTGTGCCCCTTTACTGATAAGCCTGAGATAAGTGCCTCTTCTACTTTCACACTTGGTCTAACCGTGTTTGTGGGTTCATATAATTTCCATGTCCAACCAGGAAGGGTGACTTTTTGCTGACGATGTGTGGCACAATGCCAGAACAGGAAATGAGAGCTAAAAAACAACACTGTGCTACCCCTAAATGAGGTGTGGGTCAAGGCTCTGTCAACTATGAGCCATTAGGCTTTCCCAAAAGCATGCATAGCTGTGGATTTCCAAGCAAGTAGTTGACAGCAAATGAGGGCACTGACAAGAGTTGAGAGAGGTAGATATGGATACTTCAAGTGCAGTGGACTTCAGCAACGAACCACCTAAACTAAACAAGAATTATGGTCTATCTTGTGTTACATCTCTAGTATTTAGTTTGTATGAAAGTTGCCATTACCTCCTTCAATCTGTTGAGATGTAAACCTATTCTGGACTAGTTCCAGTGAGAGAATTTTGTTTGTAAAGTGTGTGTTAAAGGCTACTTAGTGGCCACAAATATAAAGACATATGAGTAAGCTTTAAAAGAAGCCCCAGGCAAGACAAGGCCTAAGCCACTAGCAAGTCATTATGAGCTACACTTAACAAAAAATGACAATATTGAACATAAATAATGCAATTATCCACATTAATATCACTTCCTTAATAGCACAGATTTTAATATTAACTATAAAGATACATAAAATTAATAAATTCCTACTTAAAGAATGTGCTTTGTTGCTCCAAAGAACATTGTAAAACATTGTCTGCATGCATATGCTTGTCTCTACTTGTCTCTAACATTCTTTGCTAGAAAAAAATGCACTTAATTGATTTATAAAATTGTGTTTGTTTGGAATTAAATAAGTCTTTGTACTAGAAAGCACTAAATTCAACTTTGCTACAAATCCGTCATCGCTCTGTAGTTTTTTCAGCGAGGTGCAAATTGAATTTTCAGAATATCTGTTGAAGTGAAAATTGCCATCATGTCCTGACATTTTAAAATTGGATAATGTTTTAACATGCTTGTATACTGTTAATATTTAGAAAGAATTCATTGTTTGTCTAATGCTTTTAAATCCTCAGCCTACATTGAACTCATAAAATACTGGAAAAAGCACTAAGCCGATTAATCACTTAAGGCACATTTACATTATTGTGGTGAATTAACACACATCCATTAACATGTGTTATATAGTATGTTAAGATGCGTCGCGTTAACTCAGCCCATTGATAACAATCGTCGGCATTGCACCAAAGCATTCCAAAAATCAAATGCAAATGTACGAAACTTGTAACGTGACACACCACAGAACACTATAGTGCATTGCAGTTAGGGCAATATTCAGCACGTGTATGGAAAGCCGCTGCTATGCCTGTGCAGTAACTCCCTATGGACTTGAATGGAGCTGTACTTGTATTGTTGGCATATGGCCTCATTTAGGTTGAATATGTTTAAGTACATTTTTCGTAAGTTTGAGTATGTAAATTTATTATTAACATTTTGTAGGAAAAAGACAAGCACAGGAAAATAAAGATAACTACATCACAGAAATGAGGCTCAATATATATCCATAATGAAAAACCAATAATCGAAAAAGTATACAATATCCTTATGAGGTGTAAAAGAAACCCCGATCCTGCCATAAAAAAAGGGCAAGCATACAATCCAAGTGACTGAAACAAAACTAAAAGCTCACGGAGGGCTGAAATGACAATGGGGAGTAGGTATTACCCAATTAAGGAAAGAATTAGAAAAGGAAAAAAGAGGAGAAGAAAGAGGAATAAAGAGGGTAAAAAGAAAAGGTGTAGACCGAGCTTCCCTGGAGTAACTGCAATGTATCCTCATAGGAAATGAAAAATGTTGCGACCCCG
This sequence comes from Lithobates clamitans, assembly GCA_037952925.1. NCBI lineage: Eukaryota > Metazoa > Chordata > Amphibia > Anura > Ranidae > Lithobates > Lithobates clamitans. Next base: position 7,582,717 of record JBBGZY010000757.1, on the reverse strand, counting down.
ACATGAAAAATACACACAGACGAGGATGATAAAAAATACATGGAGGGAAAACAGCATGTCCTAACCTGCAGAGGGCATCTCAAGTAGCGTTCAAAAGGTCAATAGCAACTGCCCGCACCAAGGCAATCCCGAGGGAGGGAACTCAGGCGAGAACAAAAAGAAAACAAGCAGCTGAATGGGCAAGCCTATTCTGCAATTTGTCAGAAGCAAAATAAAGCATCAAAATATACCACAAAGTGGTAAACTTATCCCAAGAGTCGGACTCTACTGCCTGCATTTCCTCCACGTAGCCCCATTTAAGTCAAAGAGGAATTACAGTGCAGTGGTAGGAAGCACTGAACAGGATTTTAAGAAGAAGGCTGTAAACACCAAGGTAGGCTCGTACTGTTGGAAAGGGATAATTGGAACCCTCTGCAAGGTGGTTAAGGCTTAGATAAAGAGAATAGTGAGGGTTTTTTTACAAGGTTACATTAAGACCTGATTCACACCTATGCATTTTTAGTGCTTTTTGCATTTTGCAGATTTGCACTACAGAACGTGTTCCATAAGAAACCATGTTAAATGGACTGCAGTGCAAATCTGCAAAATGCAAAGAGCACTAAAAATCCATAAGTGTGAATCAGACCTTATATTGGTTATGAGCCTGAACATACTCTTAGGCCTGATTCACACCTATGCATTTTTTAGTGCGTTTTCAGTTTTGCAGAAACACACAACAGTCCATTTAACATGGTTTCCTTAGGGTCATGTTCACACATGTGCATTTTATGGAAAGGGCCAGGGACTTTATTCTGGTTTTTGGTTCCATAGTCTTCAATGGATTAAAAATGTGTATTGAAAAATGCAAAATGCACCTGGAATATGCAAACTGCAGCTTGCATAGGTGTGAACCAGGCCTTTACTATGCTCAAGGACTGCTTCTGTGAACCTCAGGCATTTCTGATTCCTTGTGTAAGCAAAATGCTAGTATTGACTTTAATTAGAGGTATTGCCTTCATCATCCTACAATACAAAGAGGAAAATAACCTGCAATTTAGGATGTGGGGACAACCTTATATTGGGGTCCTAATTAAGCAAAAGTCCCTCACACACCCAGGAGTAGCTCTAGAACCAAGTACAGGTATGTATGAGCACCTGAGTTGCTACTTTCTAAAACATATCAGGTTCAATTTAGCACTGTGTTACTACCATGATTTAACCGGTTCAATACCGGGAATTTTCACCCCCTTCCTTCCCAGACCAATTTTTAGTTTTCAGCGCTGTCACATTTTAAACGACTATTGCGCGGTCGTGCGACCTTGTACCCAAACAAAATTGACGTCCTTTTTTCCCCACAAATAGAGCTTTCTTTTGGTGGTATTTGATCACCTCTGCAGTTTTTATTTTTTGCACTATAAACAAAAGAAGAGCGACAATTTTGAAAAAAACACAATATTTTTTACTTTTTGATATAATAAATATCCCAATTTTTTTTTAAAAAAAACAATTTTTTCCTCAGTTTCGGCCAATACGTATTCCACTACACATTTTTGGTAAAAAAAATCGCAATAAGCGTATATTGATTAGTTTTTCCGCAAAAGTTATAGTGTCTATAAAATACGGGATAGATTTATGGCATTTTTAAAAAAAAAAATATTTTGTATCTTTTTTTTTACTAGTAATAGCGGCGATCGCGATTTTTTTTCGTGACTGCGACATTATGGCAGACACATCGGACACTTTTGACACATTTTTGGGACCATTCACATTTATACAGCGATCAATGCTATAAAATTGCATTGATTACTGTGTAAATGTGACAGGCAGGGAAGGGGTTAACCACTAGGGGGCGGGGAGGGGTTAAATGTGTTTCCTAGGTATTGCTTCTAACTGTAGGGGGAGGGGACGCACAAGGGGAGGAGACCGATCAGTGTTCCTCTGTTCTGGGAACACAGATCGCTCTCCTCTGAACTGACAGGACGTGGATCTCTGTGTTTACACACAGAGATCCACGGTCCGGCCCGGTTAACGGGCAATCACGGGTGCCCGGCGGACATCGCAGCCGCCGGGCACACGCACCGGGTCCTGAGCAACTCGGCGCATGCGCACTCCCTAGGTGGCCGGGAACCCGAGGCCGTCATATGACGTCCACCCAGGATGGGAGATCCCATCTGTGGACGTCATATGTCTATAGGTGATTAGGGAAGTGGTTAAAAGAATGACAGTGGCCTACTATATAAAAATGTCAGAGAAAATAATTGTGTGTGACAACTCACAGGAAATGACAGTTGGAGAATTCAAGTTGCAATCTAATGCCGGTCATACATGGTTCGAATTTCGAAAGAATTTTCTTTCGAAAATCGTATCTAAGAATTTTTGTACGAATTTCGCACCATTAGTGGGCAGCAGCAACGGCCGATTTTCGTGCGGCAATCAAATTTGAGGAATCGGACAAGTTGGAAATTTTTAGAAAAATGAACGATTTTCTAATCAATGATGGGAGAATCGTGTGAGAAATGTAATAAGAAAAGAACATTTACGGAGAGAAAAGAAGATTCCCGGCCACGAAAATTATTTTCTGTAGCAACATGAGGTGAAATTGAAAGCTTGGTCGGCCAAATTTCAAATATCAATGGTGGCATCATCGGATCACAAAAAAAAACCAACTTTCTGATTTTGAAAAGATAGTTTGTTCGAAATTCAACCATGTATGCCTAATGCCGCGTACACACGAGCGGACTTTACGGCGGACTTTGCCCAGCGGACTGGATTTCGTCGGACAATTCGATGTGTGTGGGCTCCAGCGGACTTTGTTTTCTCAAAAGTTGGACGGACTTAGATTTGAAACTTGTTTAAAATTTATCCGTTGAAATCGAGTCCGGTCGAAAAGTCCGCCGTCTGTATGCTAGTTCGACGGACAAAAAGCCACGCTAGGGCAGCTATTGGCTACTGGCTATGAACTTCCTTGTTTTAGTCCGGTCATACGTCATCACGTACGAATTCGACGGACTTTGGTGGATTGTGTGTAGGCAAGTCCGTTCATTCACAAAGTCCGTCGGAAAGTACGTCGAAAAGTCCGCCGGGGCAAAGTCCGCCGTAAAGTCCGCTCGTGTGTACGCGGCATAAGTCATTTAAAATTCTTCTCTGCGTCTTATCAGTAAGATCCACTATGCATTATTCATCAGCTGTGTATGAAAGGAGAACTGACTAGATTGAAGGGTTAGAACCTCTTTCAGGAATTTATTGTTGTCTCTGTCAGACATATTTAATTGTTGATGCTTCCAAAGTTTTGGAGAAGCCGGACCCCCCATTCGTGACTGACGTAAAAAATCATATAGATTTACCTTACTGTGCACCCCAAACTGTCTCTTTGATAAACTAAATTTATATATTAAAAGCCTCTTACTGTAGACATTGTGGGGTTGATTTAGGAAAACTGGAGAGACATAAATCTGGTGCAGCTCTGCATAGGAACCAATTAGCTTCCAGTTTTTTTTCCCAAAACGTACCGTATTTATCGGCGTATAACACACACTTTTTTCCCCTCAAAATCAGGGGAAAATCGTGGGTGCGTGCTATACGCCGATCCCTGCCGATCCCCCGCTGATTGTGAGAGGAGCGAGCGCCGGCCGCCGATATACATACATAGCTGAGTGTACTCGGCTAGTTCCGCTCACAGTCACGCCCAGTCCCAGACATGTGGTATGTCCATCATAGGGCGGGACTGGGCAGGACTGCGAGAGGAGCCGAAAAGAGCCGAGATACACAGGACCGGCTCTGTGTATCTCTGCGGCGCCATTTTTAAACTGCAGTGACACTGACAAGGCTGCAATTGATCTGACAAGACTGCAGATGGACACTGATAAGGCTGCAAATGATCTGACAAGACTGCAGATGGACACTGATAAGGCCACAAATGACACTGACAAGGCTGCAAATGACACTGACAATTCGCTCCTAAACTTGGGGTGCGTGTTATATGCCAGCGCGTGTTATACACCGATAAATACGCTAATTAAGCAAGCTGAAGTTAGGAGCTGATTGACTACCATGCACAGCTGCACCAGATTCTGTGTTCTCCAGTTTTGCACCCCTGTGTGACAGTGCCATTGCAGGAGCAGAAACTTCTGTTACCCCTCTGCTGTACTGTACAGTCCTCACGGAGGGATGTACTGCCCATTGATGGCTTCTGACTGTGAGCAAACAAAGACAAACCAGAGGTCAGCATTGTTGGACAATATCCCTCCTAGAGGGAGGCACCATTATGATAACCAATCAGAACAGATCATTTCTCTGGCTGTCAAACTGATGAAAGGTCAAACATAAGGGCTCATGCACACTGAGTGTTTGCTCAGCTCCCCTGAACACCTTTTTAACTGACAGGAGAAAAGCTACTTAAAATAACCCATCATTTTACAAATGTGTTAAGGCCCATTTAGGTGCATCAAGCATTTGGGTGTTCATTTTATTTGGCAGAATATTAATTTATTCTGGCCATTGTAGTGAACGATCGCTTTAGGCACGTTTAGACGCATTCAACATTTTTTCCTGCCTAAAAACTCCACCCCTGAATGTGCTGGTGATTTTTTTGTTTTTCTGTCTGTAAACCCTCCTCTTCTAATTCACCTGTAAACACCTATATGTGCATGGACACATAGGGTAACGTAGAAGTGCATTTACAGGCAGAAAAAAAAAAATCAAAACATCTGTAAACACAGCATTTGTTAAGCCCTGTGTGCGTGAGCCCTAATTGTTTGCTGAGAATTACTGAACGCTGCCTTAATGCGGAGCTCCACCCAAAATGGATAAGCTCTGCTTGTTTGCTTCCTACCCCCCCTGCGCTGTCACATTTGCCACTTTGGGGGGGGGGGGGAGTGGACACCTGTCAAAACCAGGTACCCGCTCCCACTTCCGGGTAAGATCGTTGCAATCTACAAAATTTCCGGCCCCTCCTCCTTTCCCCCACTGCCTTCTGGGAGACACACAGGTCCCAGAAGACAGCGGGGCCATTCAGAATCACGCATGCGCAGTAGGAAACAGACTGTGAAGCCACAAGGCTTCACTTCCTGTTTCCCTTAGTGAAGATGCCGGCGCCTGCACCTGGAGCCAATGGATGGATCAGCTTGGGGTGCGGACATCGCGGGCTCCCTGGACAGGTAAGTGTCCTTATATTAAAAGTCAGCAGCTACAGTATTTGTAGCTGCTGACTCTTAATTTTTTTTTTGTACAGGCTGGAACTCCTCTTTAAAGATGGACACCAGAAGAGCTGCTTTACACGCCAAAGGAATTGTATTTTTGCCCATCCAGTTCTGAGATTTACATACCTATTTACATAGCTCTGCCACACAGCACAATGCAGTTAATATGGCAGGAGATCTGCTTTTTGCTGCCTCTACAGCAAATCAGTAAAAATTACAGCTCTCTTTCCCACCCTCCAGCCTGTGACTAGACAGTGAAAGGAGAAGGTGACTACTGAGCTCATCTCTCTGTCGCTCTAGTCTCTCCTCCTATCAGCATGCCCTTTGCACTGCAGCATGTGAGCTTAGCTCCTTGTTCTGCTTCTCTCTCTCCCAGTCTGAACCCTGCTGTACAGGGACTACAAAAGACTGAAGCCAGGTCATTTTAGGTTCTTACACTGCTTGTATTAAAAAAAATTTATTTAATCATGGAATAAAATAGTGTCCGGTACATCTTCTTGGAGTTAAGGTTTCTAGGTTTACTTCACCTTTAATAAAAAAAAAAAGAGCGCAGTCCATGAACAAGATTCCATAACACTAAACTTATCCAACTTGAAAACATGCATTTATGCTCGTCACATTTCTGTAGACCATTTGTGAAGTCTTCCCCAAATTTTTTCACTGCTCTGTTCTGTCTTCCTCTCTAGGACGGATCAGCTGTTAGGATTAGTACCCCGTAGTGCAGGGATATGCAATTAGCGGACCTCCAGCTGTTGCAAAACTACAAGTCCCATCATGCCTCTGCCTCTGGGTGTCATGCTTCTGGCTGTCAGAGTCTTGCTATGCCTCATGGGACTTGTAGTTCTGCAACAGCTGGAGGTCCGCTAATTGCATATCCCTGCCCTAGTGGTACAAGAGTGAGCGCCATCCTTCTTAGCTTTGCACAAACACCACCCTAATGCCCTGTACACACGACCGGTTTTGCTGTCGGAATAAAGTCTGAAGGTTTTTGCGACGGAGTTCCGACGGAATTCCGCTCAAGCTGTCTTGCATACACACGGTCACACCAAATTCCGACTGTCCAGAACGCGGTGACATACGATACGTACGACGGGACTAGAAAATGGAAGTTCAGTAGCCAATAGCTTCCGCTTCAGAGCATGCGTCGTTTTTGGTGCGTGGGAACAGCATACAGACAAGTGTTTTTTTCCGACAGTAATTTGTTCCGTCGGAAAAATATAGAACATGTTCTCTATCTAAGTCCGTTTGAATTTTCGACGGAAAAAGTCAGATGGGGCATACACATGGTCGGAATATACGATGAAAAGCTCCCATCGGACTCTTTCTGGCGGAAATTCTGCTCGTGTGTACGTGGTATTAACGCTTGTCGTTGAAGATGACCTCAGCGGCTGCAACACTCTCTCTTTCCCATCCGCAGTAAAATGTGCAAGGCTTGGAAAAAGGATGGTGCTCATTATAGTACCGCTAGGGAGTGTTGGTCTTAATGGCTGGGGCGTCTTAAAGAAAAGGACAAGGCGGCACTGTGAAAACGATCAGAGGCATTTGGGGAAGGCTGCACTAATGGCCTACAGCTATGGAAGGAGCATAAATGCATATTTTTAAATTCACATTACTTTAGAATGATGGAATGGTGCTTGTGGATTGCATAGAGCCGTTCTTTTTTTTTTTTTATAAAGCTGAACTTTAAATAAACATTTTTTCTAGACATAGAATCTGCTGAAATAGCTAAATAAACAATGCAATAAAATCATATGATGTTTGAACTTCTCTTCCACCACAACTGGCAGATAGATATTATGCAGAGCTCTAGTACATGCATAATTCTGTATGACTGCTGCATTTCTGTAGTAGAACTGTTTTACCAGAAACAAAATATGCCATTATTGTGTCTCCCCGCATTTAAATAAACTGGAATATTTCATTATCAAATTGTCAGTCTCATTTGAGTCCCAATTGACTCTCTGGCAATCGCTTTTCTGGACACTACTGAATCCCGTAATCTGGTGTATTATCTGGTGACATTTACCAATCCTATAAGGAGTGTTTTGAATTGAAAGCATTTTTATCCCTCAGGAACCCTGTATTGTCTTCCTTACAGTCAATGTCTAAGAGCCAAAAATAATAATTACTTTTCTTTCATGTGGGTGTGTGTGTGTGTTGGAGTACATGCATTTCAAAAAGAAAAAAAAAAAAACATGGTCAAAATGATTGACAACTTCTGGACTTTGGGTTATCCAAGCTATCTGCTCTATACACAATGCAACAAATTAAGCTGATCCCTAGAGATCTTCTTATGTGACATAAAAAGCAAAAGAAAAGCTCAAATTGAATTTCTTGCACCTTTTATTCCCGTAATTAACCTGTTTTCTAGCACTGACAGACAGGATCATACAAGTGCATCAGCTCTTATTGCCACACTGTATGTGCGCTCATACAATCGAAGATCTGCTTTTAGAGGATTAACAAGAGATTGTATTTTTTCTATAGTTAATGTCATATTATAAATTGAAATGGAGGTGACCACAATGTCCTTAAATGTCTGCAAATATAACATTTAAGACAAAAGAAAACTATCTTAGGCTACATGTACACTGGAACTCCCCTAAATGTGTCAGCAGAAAAACGCTAAAGGCGCCACAAATGCGTGTAAACATAGTACAGTGTTTAGCGCTTAGACATTTATTAATTTCATTGGCCAGAGTACTTGCCATTGAAATAAATAAACACTCAAATGCTAAACACGGCTAGCACTTAGGCGCGTTTACACGCGTTTTCTGCCACGTTTGGCGTTTTTTTTGCCCAGAACGTTCAACTCCTGAACAGGATTCTTCTGCGTTCAGGAGAGGGATGTTTAACTGCCCCTAAACTCTGGTAAAAGCCTTTGGGGGAGATTTAAACCTGGACTAAACCTGGAGCATGCAAAATCTGGTGCAGCTTTGCACTGAAACCAGTCAGCTTCCAGGATTTATTGTCAAAGCTTAACTGAATAAGCTGAAGTTAAGAAGTCGATTGACTACCATGTGCAACTGCACCAGATTCTGAGTGCTCCAGTTTTAGTAAATCTCCCCCACTATGTACATGGACACATAGAGGGTGAATTTACTAGACTGTGAAATTCGCAAAGTGCAGTTGCTTCAGAACCAGTGGCGGCTGGTGCTCAAAATTTTTGGGGCAGCACAAACTGAAAAATTCTGAAAAAAAAAACCCAATCGATGGCAGCCTCACTGTACCATCAATCACAGCCACTGTACCATCAATCGCAGCCACTGTGCCATCAATCACAGCCGCTGTGCCATCAAACGCAGCCACTGTGCCCATTAAATGCAGCAACTGCGCCCATCAATTGCCGCAACTGTACCATCAAACACAGCCACTGTGCCATCAAACGCAGCCAATGTGCCCATCAATTGCCGCCACTGTACCATCAAACAAAGCTACTGTGCCATCAAATGCAGCCACTGTGCCCATCAAACGCAGCCACTGTGTCATATCAAATGCGCCCACTGTGCCATCAAATGCTGCCACTGTGCCACCAAATGCTGCCACTGTGCCTCATCAAATACAGCTACTGTGCCCATATTATGCAGCCACTGTGCCCATCTTATGCAGCCACTGTGCCCCATTAAATGCAGCCACTGTGCCCATTATATGCAGCCTCACTGTGTCCCATCATATGCAGCCTCACTGTGCCCCATCATATGCAGCCTCACTGTGCCCCATCATATGCAGCCTCACTGTGCCCCATCATATGCAGCCTCACTGTGTCTCATCATATGCAGCCTCACTGTGTCCCATCATATGCAGCCTCACTGTGCCCCATCAAATGCAGCCTCACTTACCTTACAGGCAGCTCCACTCAGGCTGTGCGTTCCATGGAGCTGCCGACGTCACTTCCGGTTTCCAACAGCGAAACCGGAAGTAACCTCTTGACTTGAACAACAAAGCTCCCGCCCGAAGTATTACTGCTTTGGATTGCGCCGCAAAGCAGGTCAAAAGCCTGCAAATGAAGCGCCTTGTCTGCAATCTTGTGATTGCATTGACGTGGCGCTTCCCTTAGTGCACTGTGTCCGGCGCCCGAACACAGTGCACTTAAAGAACATTTTTTTTCTATTTTTTTTTTAAAGGGGCCTTTTTTTAAATGTTTTTAAACAGCCTCACTGTGTCCCATCATATGCAGCCTCACTGTGCCCCATCATATGCAGCCTCACTGTGCCCCATCATATGCAGCCTCACTGTGCCCCATCATATGCAGCCTCACTATGTCTCATCATATGCAGCCTCACTGTGCCCCATCATATGCAGCCTCACTGTGTCCCATCATATGCAACCTCACTGTGCCCCATCATATGCAGCCTCACTGTGCCCCATCATATGCAGCCTCACTGTGCCCCATCAAATGCAGCCTCACTTACCTTACAGGCAGCTCCACTCGGGCCGTGCGTTCCATGGAGCTGCCGACGTCACTTCCGGTTTCCAACAGCGAAACCGGAAGTAACCTCTTGACTTGAACAACAAAGCTCCCGCCCGAAGTATTACTGCTTTGGATTGGGCCGCAAAGCAGGTCAAAAGCCTGCAAATGAAGCGCCTTGTCTGCAATCTCGTGATTGCATTGACGTGGTGCTTCCCTTAGTGCACTATGTCCGGCGCCCGAACACAGTGCACTTAAAGAACATTTTTTCTATTTTTTTTTTAAAGGAGCCTTTTTTTAAAATGTTTTTTTTTTTCGTGACTGCTGGGTGGGGGGGCGGAGCCCCTGCACCCCCTATGGACAGGCTGCCACTGTACAGAACTTAGTAAATGAACAGGAGCTCGGCTGACTTTCATTATCCAATCACGTGCAAGCAAAAATGCTGTTTTTTTTTCAATTTTCTTTGCATGTGAATGGGTATTCTTTGCAACAATGAGGTTTACTTCATTTACTAAGCTCTGGAGCAACTGCACTTTCAAAGGTCTATTTGCATTTAGTAAATCAACCACATAGGCTTTTATTGAGTTGAATTCAAGGGCTCTGGCAAAAAAAAAACGCCAAAAGCTCATGTTGAGGGGCACCTGTGTACATGAGGCCTTATACTATGGCTTTCTACTTTTGTTAAAAATGTATATATATATATATATTACTGTGAAAAGGTTTTCAGAAGGTGTGAATAAATGCTGTCAAGTAAGATTGCTTTAAAAAATCTATATTTTAATTGTTTATTTTTATCTATTTACACAATTCAAAGAAATGATTAAAAGGACAGTGTCAAAATAAAAAATAAAAAAGTAAAATAAATAAGAATAAGAAATAGGAAAAAATAAAATAAAAATTAAAGCGCTCCGTCCCGCCAAGCTCGCACGCAGAAGCGAACGCATGCGTAAGTCACGCCCACATATGAAAATGGTGCACATGTTAAGGTATCGCTGCAATTGTTAGACCTCCTCTGTAACTCAAAACTGGTAACCTGTAGAAGTTTTTAAACAATGCCTATGGAGATTTTTAAGGGTAAACGTTTGTCACCATTCAACGAGCGGGCACAATTTTGAAGTATGACATGTTGGGTATCAATTTACTCAGTGTAACATTATCTTTCACAATATAAAAAAAATTGGGCTAACTTTACTGGTGTCTTATTTTTTAATTCAAAAAAGTGATTTTTTTCCAAATAAAGTGCGCTTGTAAGACCGCTGAAAGATAGGCCCAGTTCTTAAGTGGTTAAAGAGGTCCTGTCATGCTTTTTTTCTATTACAAGCGATGTTTACATTCCTTATAATGGGAATAAAAGTGATCCAAACATTTTTTTTTTAAAGGGACAGTGTAAAAAAAAAAAAAAAAAAGGTGAATAAATAAGAAAAAAAAAATTAAAGTGTCCCGTCATTCTGTGCTCGCACGAAAAAGTGAGCCCATTCGCATGTCACACCCACATATATAAACCGTGTTCAAATCACACATATGAGGTATTGCAATGATAATTCTATCCCAAGACCTCCTCTGTAACTCAAAACTGGTAACCTGTAGAAAATGTTAAACTTCGCCTATGGAGATTTTTAAGTGCCAAAGTTTGTCGCCATTCCATGAGCGGGTGCAATTTTTAAGTGTGACATGTTAGGTATCAATTTACTCAGTGTAATGTTATCTTTCACATTATAGAAAAAAATGGGCTAACTTTACTGTTTTCTTATTATTTAATTAAAAAGAAAAGTTATTTTTTCCCAAACAAATTGTGTTTGTAAGACCGCTGTGCAAATACGGCGTGACAAATTATTGCAACTTTATTCTCTAGGGTGTCTGCTAAAAAAATATATATAAATGTTTGGGGGTTCTAAGTAATTTTCTAGCAAAAAAAAATAAATAATAATTTCAACTTGTAAACAACAAGTGTCAGAAATAGGCTCAGTCCTTAAAAGAGAAGGGTTTTCAGGGATCGTCTAAAGATGGATAGATTAGGGGACAGTCGGACAGATTGGTGTAGGGAGTTTCAAAGGATTGGAGAAGCTCTGGAGAAATCCTGGAGGTGAGCATGGGAGGAGGTGACAAGGGAGCTAGAGAGCAGGAGGTCTTGGGAGGACCGAAGAGAGCGGCTTGGTTGGTATTTTGAGACTAGGTTAGTGATGTAGCTGGGGGCAGAGTTGTGGGTGGCTTGACTGTTGAGAAGCATAGGTTCATTTATGACCAACTAATAACCAATACCTTGCCCCCCAAAAAAGACACAGAAGCTGATTAAGTTGGAAATAGGGCAAGGCCACATCTTTATTGAACTTTTCAAAAGTACAACTTTCCAAATGTACCAAACAACAATGCCAGCGTATACCATGTGCACCCATAAAACATAAACTCACATAGTCTAAGAGGCCTGTCCTTACCAAGGTGCCAGACACGCTTTGGACTGACCCCAGAATTTACCAAACAACAATGCCAGTCATAGTATTCCATGGGCAACCATAAACATAAACTCACATAGTCTAAGAGGCCTGTCCTTACCATCAGTGCCAGACAGACATTGGACTCACCCCAGAATTTAACAAACAACAATGCCAGTCATAGTATTCCATGGGCACCCAAAAACAGGCATTGGACTGACCCCAGAATTAAGCTTGAGGGCATAACCCATAAAGCAACATCAATTGCTGGCAAGGTCAAAACCGCCAATAAAGCTGTGACAAAACATCACAATGGGCGGGAGGCATTTATCTAATCAACATGTGAATATTTTCTAGAAAGTACAATATAATTTAAAAAATGTGGCTTATTCGCCAAGCAATGAAATACACAGGTGGAAGGTCGACAAAAAACTACAAGAAAAAAAGGCAGTACGTGTACAGGTATTTATCGCTGGAATCTCAACCATGCACATATAGATTTTGGTAGCTCAGCTATGATATCTGTGTATAGAATACAATACCCCTCCCCGTCAGGCTGAGGCTTTTTACAAAGTCTTTTTTTTTTTTTTTACAATCTGGAGCCGGTTCATACCAGAACACAGTGCTGGAAAGGCATGTTCTGTGCACATGTTCTGCACCATGTTCAAATGCACTACCCTTGTGCTCTGCATGCACGTGCCAATATAAGTTAACAGCACCCCAAACACAGTACCATGCAATTTGGTGCAACACATTCTTATTAGTAGTGCATGCACTACTTTTTCTGCATTCTGATGTGATTTGCAGCCCATTCAATTAAATTGTCTGCAAAATCGCACCGCATGGGAATTGCATGGGAACGCAGCACATGTTCCTGTGCAATTCTGGTGTGAACTGGCCCTGAATGATAGTCATTTGCAGGTTCACACAATTTTATTCCTGCAAGGTATGAAGATTTTGTTATGAAAATGTTAACAGCATTTAAACTCAATAACTTTAGAGAAAGTGACATTTTTTAGATATGTCACTAATATAGATTACTGTACATTTCATAGCAAACTACACCTAATTATAAATTCAATGTATATATGCTACAGTCTCCTTTACCTCTCTGCATGCATTGCCTGTCCTTAGTAAGACCCATAAGCATATGCTTTGCTTGCTCATGCACAGTCCGTGTGCTGGCATGTGCTTAGTAAATTAGGCCCATAGCCAATATGCCCATACAAGTGGACTGGAGAGAATCTCACCAAAACTGAAACTCAGATTGTAGGAGATGGGAAATTCTGCACACCAACAGTGTGAATATCACATCCAGGTTGCAATATTCCAAGCAAGTGATTTCAATTTTAGACGATTTTAGAAAATTGCAGCATCTCCAGATTGAGAAGGAAAGGTAATGTTTAATAACATTAAATGACAAAATTGTTTGTGTAGCAATTATATGTATGTTATATCTCTTTGTGAAAGTGGAGATCTCCTGTAAGAGCTGCTAAGCATAAATTACACGCGCGTTTTTATAAATGAGCTCTCAGTAACATTGTAATGAAATATGCAGAGGTATCAAGAGCTTATCAGAAGACAAGATTCAAAGATTAAAGTGTATTGGGGGGGGATATAGTTTCTTACATATACTTGGCTCTTTGTCTAGTAATCCCTGCCAATCTACTGCCAATGTTACCCTTTAATAGCATAAAAGGGCTAATGACAAATAACAATCAGCTGCACAACAAAGCCTAACACAGCTGGCCCCATATACTGTATATGTTTTTTTTATTTTATTTTATTTATTTTTATCTTTAACCACTTTAACCATTTGGCTGGCCAAAGACCAGAGGACTTTTTGCGATTCGGCACTGCGTCGCTTTAACTGACAATTGCGCGGTCGTGCAACGTGGCTCCCAAACAAAATTGATGTTCTTTTTTCCCCACAAATAGAGCTTTCTTTTGGTGGTAATTGATCACCTCTGTGGTTTTTATTTTTTGCGCTATAAACAAAAAAAGAGTGACAATTTTGAAAAAAACACTATTTTTTACTTTTTGCTATAATAAATACTCCCAAAAAATATATTAAAAAAATACACTGCACCAGGTGTATTGCTGTCTCCCAGGGACACGCTGGATTATTTGTATCCTGAATATGCAGCGATGGGATTGTATTGAGCCTTTAGCATTGCTGATACTAAATCCAGGATCTAAGTGGTAAATCCGGTGTTGGCCCTCCTCCCTCTAATGGCTGCTCCCTTAATTAGGAATATTGTTTACATGCCCCTGCTGAGATATTTAGCTATATCTAATATACTTTCTTACTGCTGATTGAACTTTCTCATGCTACCGTGACTTGCATAATTTTGCATTCCAATTTAAGATAGAGAGACATATTTCCTTCTCTGTCTCATCTGTGAACCTTGGCCGTGTCCTGAGGAAGCCTAACAGTGAAACGTGTAGACATATAAGGGCTCACTGCACAATAATCATAGATGCTATATGTTACAATTGTTATTGTTTTTTAGATATTGTATTTTTCAATAAATTTATATTTTTTATACTGCTATATCTTCTCCACTGGTTCTTAGCCTAAAAAGTCTGCCTCCCTGGTAATACTCAGTACTACCTAATTTTGTCTCCTCATTTGTCCCTCATGTTGGTCTGATCTAGATAGTAGTATATACAATGCACTTTTTATCTTTCAAAAAGGGTTTCCCAGTGCTAAACCTTTCATCCAAATTCTAAATTGCTGCATTTGTAAAAGCCAATATAAAGGAATAGTAGTGGGGGAAAAAAAACCCTTGTAGATTTAATTAACCTCTTTTTTGGTTAATTCTCCTTTAAAGGGGTGTGGCAGGGGGCGTGTCCTATGCCTACATACGTTTGCTAGTAGGTGTCCCTCAATCCCATCTCAAAATGCTGGGAGGTTTGACAAAATCTTCCTATGTCCGAACATTGTAAAGCCCTCAGACTGCTGCTGTGTGTCGCTCTCTCGAATGTGATGTCAACAGCCCCAGTTGTTTAATGCAGGCAGAACTTCCAGGTCTAGGACTTCACTGGAGTTAAGCAGCACAGCCTGGTCAAGGAACTCAACCCAGTCTATGAATGGGGAGTGAAGAATCAGCAGCATGCTGATGACATCCCATCCTATAAGCATGTTTAAGGATAGAACTGCGCAATTTCTTCATATAGCCAGTTTGGTCCAGAGTGCTGGCTCCCCATCTCTTAGTCTGGCAGCCTAGCAAATTACAGGAAAATGATGTTAAAGTATTTTTGGCTACTGGTGCTGGTTTCAACGTGTTGAATTTTTAAAAGGTACCCCACTTTTGTGGGAAAAATATTGCAAATAAAAATATATATAGAGCATATACAAATGCGACACAAGCCATACTGTAACTTAATGTTATTAAAAATCATCATTCGTTAACCACTTCAGCTCCGGAAGGTTTACCCCCCTTCATGACCAAGCCATTTTTTTGCGATAGGGCACTGCATTGCTTTAACTGACGATTGCGCGGTCGTGCAACACAAATAAAATTGATGTGCTTTTTTCCCCACAAATTTTATAACAATATTATGAATGCTGGGAAACAGTATGTTGCCTGCAACTGTCTGCAGTACATTGTATCAGTTTTGAAATAATTTTGGCGGTATCAGTTTTAAACGAATTGAACATACTCTCAAAACTAACTTTACCCTACACCACCCACCCACCGCCCCTCATTTTTTTTAACCACTTGACCTCTGGAAGATTTAGCCCCTTTATGACCAGGCCATTTTTGTTATACGGCACCGCATTACTTTAACTGACAATTGCGCGGTCGTGCGATGCTGTACACAAATAAAATGAATGTCCTTTTTTTCCCTACAAATAGAGCTTTCTTTTAGTGGGATTTGATCATTACTGTTTTTTTTTTTGTTGTTTTTTTTGTGCTATAAACAAAAAACACCATTTTGACCATTTTACTTTCTGCTATAAAACATAAAAAATCAAATGCCTTCATCAATTTGGGCTAATATGCATTCTGCTACATGTTATTGGCAAAAAAAAATAAAAATAAGAGCATATTGATTGGTTAACGTCTACAAACTATGGGATATTTTTATTCTTTACTAGTAATGGCAGCGATCAGCAACTTTTAGCGGGACTGCAGCAGACATTGTGACACGAGCTGAGACTTTTGACACTCTGTCACTTATACAGTGATCAGTGCTAAAAATATGCACTGTCACTGCACTTATGCCACCGGCTGGGGTTAAACATTAGGGGCGATCAAAAAAAAAAAGAGTTTAACAAAAGAAAAAAAAAACCCTATTCCTGCAGAGGACAGGAGGAGGGGTAGAGAGGTGGGATTGTGCTTGGGAGGCTGAAGGTCCACCTTTCAGGAAGGTAGCCTACAATTGTGTCAGTGTGCCACCTCCTAACGATGCTGTGTGATGCATTTTAAAAATGTGTAGCTGTCATTGAAAAATAAACCAATAGACGTTGTGTGTTCATAGACATAAGGGATAAATCTAGATAGATAAATCTAGATAAATCTGTCCAGTTTGCAGCCTTTATTAAGCTCAGGTCATGCTTCACTCCATCTCGACAGGCAGTTTTACTCTATGATGAAGGACTTGCTGATACCTTTCCAAGTGTTAATGTAGCTCTTATAATATATTTAAGCATGATGGTCACTAGTTGTTCGGCAGAGAGATCATTTAGCAAATTGGCACTGATAAAGAATTATCTGAGAGCCACGATGACCCATAAAAGACTAAGTGCTCTGGGACTACCGGATGTAGAGAGCAGTGTTCTAAAGATGATACAGTGTGAGGAGTTCATTAAGGATTTTTCAAATGCCAAGTGTAGGAAGATTTTATATAGTGCTGAATATAGCTGTAAAGTGGTAAAACTTACTGCACTTAGCTTAGATATCACATGACCACCATCAGTCAGTTTTCAGTCTGCTCGGAGCAGGGAACCAGTCACTGTCAGTTGAACCCCCACTATCCTCTACCATTCACTGGAGCTGTAGGCTAGGGAAGCAGGGAATGGCTGGTTCTGATTATCAGCCAAATGATGAAAGGCAGAGCCAGTCCTCAATATTGTTCAGATCCTTCCCAAGCCTGGCATGGCTCTGCCAGTCAGCTGATGGGGCAATAGCCCCCTATCAACTGACTCTGGGTCACAGGAGTACTAAAGTAAATGTGCTCCTAAAGAGAAGTACAGCCAAATTCGTTTGGCCATTTTAAAACTTTTGCATTAACAGGTTCAGAGTTTAATTCATAAGTTGTCTTATCTAAAAACGTATTGGCATTTTCTTGGCATGTATACATTTATGTACTTCTAATATATACCGTAACTCATTTAACCTTTCTATGTATGTATACATTGTCAGCTCTGAAGACATTTAATAAACAGACTTTGATGTTTAAATTTGGTGACTTGTGTATTTTAATTTCTGGGGCAAACCAAAACTGAAGTGCCTCAACCCCTCCAAGGTTTAAAGCCTCTTACACACAAACTGTGGACTTTTGTCTGAAGGGCGTTGGCCCACACTTGTCTTGCATACAAATGGCAAGGAACTGTCGGCCAACAAATACGAACGTAGTGACATACTACGTTATTTTTTTAGCTCTTTAGCGCCACCCATTGGGCTCCTTCTGCTAATTTCATGTTAGTAGAAGTTTGGTGAGTGTTGATTCGCGCTTTTCATTTCGCACTTTTCATTTTGTGCTTTTCATTTCGCGCTTTTCAGTTTGTTTCTGAATCGACGTTCGTCAACCAGCGAATCGGAGGAGATAACGTGTTATTTATTATTGGCCTTGGAGTTATTGCTTTGACCCAAGTCCAGTCCAGGAACAAGAGGAGGAGGAGTTCTTGGAGCAAATATTGGTTGCTTTATGTATCGTGACCAATTATGTCATATGCCTTTGCTGCAGATGCTCCAGGAGAATAATTCAGATGTTTTTCGTAATTATCTCCAGATGACGGACCCCTGCTTTCACCAACTCTTGGCATTGTTGACCCCCTATATTAAGAAGCAGGACACATGCATGAGGCTTTTATTTTATTTTTTGGTTGAATAATAATGGTTTGATTTGGTATATTTTCTATATTTTTGGACGCATAGAATGCACTTTTTGGTTAGGTTCTATTGGCAGATAGCATGTCTAATTTTATTTATTTTCTTTTTTAATGCACAATAAAATAATTGTGTAGAATAATACTTGGCTATGTGTTTTACTTCAAATGACAGTTTGGGAGTAGGCAGTTACATTTAAAAAAATACAATATAAAATTGACAAGGAACACCAACATAGTTGTATCTTTGATCTTAAAAACTACGGGATAATAGTGTTGTGGCAAATTGCCCAAATAAAAAAAAAAAAGCATAATATTATTCTTGATATTACTAGAAAAAAAAAAGCCTTTGAAAATTTGTTTGCAATAACTTCATCAGTATCACCAGCAAAGCAGCTTCATTATTATCCCATTAAAGAAGAAGAGAATGTCCGCTGCATTTCAAGATTTCATAATTTGCCACATCACGAATGTTAATTCTCCATTACGAATGCTAGTTTACAAGATCGACCGCTTCTGGCTCGTCCTTGCTTCTGAGCATGCGTGTTTGTACTTTGGACTTTTGTCCGATGGACTTGTGTATACACGCTAGGAAAATCCGACAACAAACATTTGTCCGCAGAAAATTTTAAAACCTGCTATCCAACATTTGTCCACGGAAAATCCGACAACAATTGTCCGATGGAGCGTACAAACGGTGCACCACCACTGCTACAAAACGGTGGCCTCAGCAGAATCCAGAGTGCTGAGTCCAGGTGTGCCGACAGCCAGAGTCACCTGGCTGTAGAGTAGAGAGTTGGATTAATCACTGTGTGTGGGACTGGTGAGTGGCTGTTGTGGGGATTTACTACCTGTTGTTAGAGATATTAATCCCTTTAGTAATTGACCATACAGCCATCTAGTAGCATTATTGCTGCCTACAGGCTTGACTTGGATCATCATGTGGACTAACGTTACAACTGGGCCCCAACGCTAGTAGGCTAAAGAGTTGGGACTAAAGACTATCACTTTACAGGTGCTACACAGAGACATTCAGCTATTGCTTATGCTGAGAGGTATCTTTCAGGAGATATTGAAACATATACGCTCTTGTGTCTTTTTCCTGGTGCCACTTCACAGCTGAGATAAAGGTATCTATAGTCATGTTCTTATAAATGCTTGCAAAAACTTTCATTCAACCAGGTGTGTCCGAGGGGCTGAGGGTTTCTTGGAGTTGAGGCGCAGAACACAGAACCCAAATTGCCATGCAGCTCCTGCAGGGGTAGCGCTAAATTTGATTTTTCTAGCTGTCTGTGAGAACAGACTATCTCTGTCCTGAGACCACTGTCCTCTGGACAGAAGGTGATAGAAAGCCCACATTTTTACCACTATTACAAAACAATAATAGTCTTGGCTTTCGCATCACCTTCTGTCCTAAAATCTAAAAAGAGGTTTCCTTTACTTTGGAGGGATTTTTTTCTTTGTTTCTAAGAAAGTGAAGGGAAATCTTACCACTGGGACATGGACAAAAATGTTTTTGAATAGGCATCATGGCTTTAAACCACGAAGATCTCCCTGTACTTTCTAATCTACAAATCTATGTCTGAAAATGTTCTCAATGATCCAGGTCATGGTATATGTAGTATTAGTGAGTCATGTTCAACTGGATTTATTCTGTAATGTTGAAGAAGTTTTGTAGCTCATCCAAGCTGTGTCTTCAATTCAGAACTGAAGAAGTGGCTTGGATAAGCTTCAAATTGTCTTCATGTCTTCAATATTACAGAACAAATCCAAGTGAATGTGACCAACTACTAACAGCTACAAATCCAGCATCAAAAATATGACAATATAAGCATGTAAAATATTTACAGTTATATAAAAAATTACTTAAATTTATATTTTTTAATTATTAAAAAAAATGGTGCACTGAGAATCTGAAGCAGGTACATGGCAACCAATCAGCTTCTAGCTTTCATTTTCAAAGCTTAACTGAACAAGCTGAAGTTAAGCCAGCCATAGATAGATCGAATCTCGGCCGGTTCAGCAGGGATTGGCCGAGATTTGATCCATCTATGGGCAGGCTGCTTGTGCCCAAGTCGTACATGGATTTCTAATATGTGATTACTGCTGGTGGCTCTAGCCACTTGCAGTAATCATTGTGTTTAGCCAGAGGGGAAGGCTCCCCGCACCCCGCCCCTGCCAGCAGAACACAATAGCGCTAAGAGAGGGATTCCCCCATTAACACTGACTGTGTTGATGAAGAGTTTGAGTGATTTTCTTTCCTTCCACTCATGGTGAAAGGAAAGAAAATCAAATCATCTATGGCAGGGGTATGCAATTAGCGGACCTCCAGCTGTTGCAAAACTACAAGTCCCATCATGCCTCTGCCTCTGGCTGTCATGCTTGTGGCTGTCAGTGTCTTGCTATGTCTCATGGGACTTGTAGTTCTGCAACAGCTGGAGGTCCGCTAATTGCATACCCCTGATCTATGGCTTGCCTTAGAAGCTGATTAGTTACTAGGCACAGCTGCCCCAGATTCCATCTGCTCAAGCAAATTCCCTCAGGCTAAGCCTTCAGGCTGTTTCTCTCTAAGATTGATGACACACAGGTGACTCTGATGCTAGCAATATTTCAAAATCAGCAGTGGCAGGATTGTTAAGAAGCTGCCTTTTTGTCTACAAGGAATCACTCCCTCTATAGGCAGCGAGTTGTTGCTCCCAAAGCTAGTGAGTTTGAGCCAGCAACAGGGAGACATCCTGTTGTGTGTAGAGGGAGCAATTCCATAGGAATGCACAGGCAGCCTTATTAGCAATCCAGTCACTGGTGATTTGTCTTTGGCTCAAGAATCGCCACTGTGCCGTTAGCCAAAATGATTCTCTGTATGGCCCAATCTAAACAGAACAGGTAGGGAGGGGGAAGGAGGAAGAGTCAATTCTGTGACTTAATGAGTCGTATGAGTAAATTTGAGCTTAAACTATTGAGCTCTGTAAGCAACAACATTTTTCAGCAAAGAAAGTTAGACATGATAGAGCCTAGAGTTCCACCTGCTGTAAGAATATAAAATAATATCAATATCATACCAAGATTTCTTTAACAACTTATATTTTGAGTCCTGAACATATTTAAAGTATGTAAGTATAGTAAGTAGTACTCTAAAGAAAATGTATAAAAAAAAAACCTATAAAATCATTTTGACACTAACATGAAACTGTGAGCACACAAACGCAAGACCTGCTATTACTGAACTTTTTTGACAATGCTTGTTACCTGGTTGCCCCTATATTTGATATTTTGAAGTACTGACCCAGAACAGGCATGTAGCACACAAAGTCAGAGTAAAGTCAGTCCTGATTTTCTTCAGGTCAGTGACTTGGGAAGCAATGAGGTCACTGGCTCAGCATGATAGCCCGCCAATTAGCAATTAAGAAGGATATGTCAGAAATGGCAGCCTACATATTCCTTTTCTTTTAAACACATCTCTGACACTAGGTCTGTTTGGAAGTGTATGTACACCCTAACAATTAATCCCTCTTATTTACTCCCTTTTGGACTGTTAAATATGCTGCTGCACTCTTATCAGTTAGAATTGTTCCCAGTTCTCTCTGGGGACAACAGAACCCCCCCCCCCCCACACATGTTATGGAGATGAGGAGAGAGGAAGATGTTCTGTACTCCTAACATTCCCTCTACTTTGGGGACAATATCACTCCTCCATAGATACAGTATAGTGAATGAGCATTGGAAAAATGACTGGCAATAGGTAACTAATGCAGCCACCACATCTGAGGAATGTTAAGGTGCAATTAATTACATTTTTGTTTTTTGGTGTAGATACACTTAAAAAAGATGCATGAAAGGGAAGGGGAGTGTGAAGGGAGGGGGATTTCTTTGTGCACGTGGTTAATACATGACCATAATTAGAACCACCCCACAGAAGCACCTTGACAGTGGCAAGCAACTTCCATCTGTATCTTAAAGAAGAACTGAATTATGGAAACAGACCCCCAAAAAGGCAGACAGAAGGCAAATGACTACACATCAGTATAGGCTCTGATACACACGTAGTCCTTTGTTGGTTAATATAAGATCATAATTGGAGCCACCCCATAGAAGCAACTTGACCGTGGCAAGCAGCTTCCATCTGTATCCTCAAAAACAACTGAATTATGGAAACAGTCCCCCAAAAAGCATACAGATGGCAAATGACTACACACCAGTACTGGCTCTGATCTCCATGCAGCTGACCTTTCCCCATTACTGACTTACCATGCCTTGTTCTGTGTGTCTGTGTGGAGGTGGTCATCTTGGTAGAGGCAGGGCTTTGTTTCCTCATGTCAAAACATCTAGCAAGGAGAACTGTGAGCAGCACAGTAGTGCCATCACTAAATCTCACTCCAAATCTGGTAAGAATAGCGGTCAATAGCAGCAGTGCCTTAGATCTCATACTGCAGATACACAGCTATGATGCTGCAGGCACATTGGTGCCTACACACGCTCACATACATAGTGCACAGCTATTGTTCAGGAGGAATTCCAGACAAAAAATGGATTTTGTAGGTTACTTACTTAGGTTCAACATATTTCATTATGTTTCAATATTCATCCTATTTAACCCCTGACGAAGTCACATGATCTGGTGACGCAACGTCTAGGGAGAAGGAGCCAGTGATATCACGCCGCAAGCGGAAGTGCACAATACTCCAGTTTGTTGGAGGTACACGGAGGCTGCATTCTTAAGGGAGCATACAGGTTTTTTAATACGTTTAATAATGTGACTGGAATCATCTAAAATGTTATCAAAGTAAAGCCATATACAGTTGTGCTCATAAGTTTACATACCCTGGCAGAGTTTATGATTTCTTGGCCATTTTCAGAGACTATGAATGATAACACAAAAACTTTTTTTTCACTCGTGGTTAGGCTGAAGCCATCAATTATCAATAAACTGGCTTTACTTTTTTTAAATCATAATGGCAACAGAAACTACCCAAATGACCCTGATCAAAAGTTTACATACCCCAGTTCTTAAAACCATGTATTGCCCCCTTTAAAATCAAAAACAGCTTGAAGTCTTTTGTGGTATTTGTGGATGAGGCTCTTTATCTTCTCAGATGGTAAAGCTGCCCATTCCTCTTGGCAAAAAGCCTCCAGTTCCTGTAAATTCTTGGGCTGTCTTGCATGAATTGCACATTTGAGATCTTCCCAGAGTGGCTCAATGATATTGAGGTCAGGAGACTGAGATGGCCACTCCAGAACCTTCACTTTATTCTGCTGTAGCCAATGACAGGTCGACTTGGTCTTTTTGGATTATTGTCATGTTGGAATGTCCAAGTACGTCCCATGTGCAGCTTGAATGCAAATGTTCCTCCAGTATTTTTTGATAACACACTGCATTCATCTTGCCATCAATTTTGACCAAATTTCCTGTGCCTTTGTAATTCACACATCCCCCAAAACATCAGCGATCCACCTCCGTGTTTTTACAGTAGGAATGGTGTATATTTCATCATAGGCCTTGCTGACTCCTCTAAATGTAACAGTTATGGTTGTGGGCCAAAAGCTCAATTTTGGTCTCATCACTTCAAATGACTTTGTGCCAGAAGATTTCAGGCTTGTCTCTATGCTGTTTGGCGTATTGTAAGCGGGATACTTTGTGACATTTGCGTTGTAATGGCTTTCTTCTGGGGACACGACCATGCAGCCCATCTTTCTTCAAGTGCCTCCTTATTGTGCATCTTGAAACAGCCACACCACATGTTTTCAGAGAGTCCTATATTTCACCTGAAGTTATTTGTGGGTTTTTCTTTGCATCTTGAACAATTTTCCTGGCAGTTGTGGCTGAAAGTTTAGTTGGTCTACCTGACCGTAATTTGGTTTCAACAGAACCCCTCAATTTCCACTTCTTGATTAGCGTTTGAACACTGCTGATTGACATTCCCAATTCCTTGGATATCTTTTTATATCCCTTTCCTGTTTTATACAATTCAACTACCCGCAGGTCCTTTGACAATTCTTTTGCTTTCCCCATGACTCAGAATCCAGAAACGTCAGTGCAGCACTGGATGAAAGATACAAGGGTCTGTCAGGAGTCCAGAAACTCATTGACCTTTTATACACACACTAATTACAAGCAAACAGATCACAGGTGAGGATGGTTACCTTTAATAGCCATTCAAACCCCTTTGTGTCAACTTGTGTGCATGTTATCAGGCCAAAATCACCAGTGTATGTAACATTTTGATGAGGGTCATTTGGGTAGTTTCTGTTGCCATTATGATTTAAAAAGAGTAAACACAGTTGATTGATAATAAATGGCTTCAGCCAAACACTAACCATGAGTGAAAGAAAGGTTTTTGTGTTATCATTCATATTCTCTGAAGAATAGCCAAGAAATCATATATTTTGCCAGGGTATGTAAACTTATGAGCACAACTGTATACAGTGAGCACTATTAGTGTTATTCTCCTTTGGGCCACATATATATAGTTATATAGTTACATAGTAGGTGAGGTCGAAAAAAGACACAAGTCCATCAAGTCCAACCTAAGTGTGTGACTATATGTCAGTATTACATTGTATATCCCTGTATGTTGTGGTCGTTCAGGTGCTTATCTAATAGTTTCTTGAAACTATCAATGCCCCCCCACTGAGACCACCGCCTGTGGAAGGGAATTTTACATCCTTGCCCCTCTTACAGTAAAGAACCCTCTATGTAGTTTGAGGTTAAACCTTTTTTCTTCTAATTTTAATGAGTGGCCACGAGTCTGGTTAAACTCCCTTCCGCAAAAAAGTTTTATCCCTAATGTGGGGTCACCAGTATGGTATTTGTATATTGAAATCATATCCCCTCTCAATCGTCTCTTCTCCAGAGAGAATAAGTTCAGTGCTCGCAACCTTTCCTCATAACTAATATCCTCCAGACCCTTTATTAGCTTTGTTGCCTTCTTTGTACTCACTTCATTTCCAGTACATCCTTCCCGAGGACTGGTGTCCAGAAATGGACAGCATATTCTAGGTGCGGCTGGACCAGAGTCTTGTAGAGCGGGAGAGTTATCATTTTTTTTCTGGAATTAATCCCTATTTTAATGCATGCCAATATTCTGTTTGCTTTGTTAGCAGCAGCTTGGCATTGCATGCCATTGCTGAGCCTATCATCTACTAGGACCCCCAGGTCCTTTTCCATCCTAGATTCCCCCAGAGGTTCTCCCCCCAGTGTATAGATTGCATTCATATTTTTACAACCCAAATGCATTATTTTACATTTTTCTACATTGAACCTCATTTGCCATGTTGTAGATATATAAGGATATCTATTAAAGGAACCCAGAATGATGTTGGATTCATTTTAGTAACCAGAGTGAGGATAAGAGAACACAGGATGAATAGCAGTATCCCATGCTTAAAAGGGAAAAAAGTGTTATTGATCTGAGTTGCGTCAGATCCATGCAATAGGATGAGAGCAGTGACATACTGGTGGTGGACACACGCAGTGAAACACCCAGAGTAATCCTATCACGCTTAAAGGAAGAGACATAAAAATATATATCCATATACAATAACGTTTAAAAAGGACTCTTTGATGGCACTTTACCAATTGTATATATAGGAATTGTTTTTTTGTTTTTTTTTAATATACATCTGAGTATGCACTGAACAATTACCATATGTATTGAAATAACACAGATACTCAGTACTTACGTTGGAATTTTCTTATGTTTTTGGCACAAATAGCACTTTATTGATTGCACACACATGAGGTGTTTGTTCTGGTAATTATTTTGAGCATGCACTGAACAGCAAATATAAGTGTTGAAGCACTATTTATTAAAAAAATTACTCTTAAGCACAGATCATAATAGATCATTGGTGGCATTGCGTGGCACTATTACCTATATATAACTCTATATTCATCCTATAATATAACAACTGTTTGCTTTTTGAGTTCAGTTCTACTTTAAAATGTATGCTATGAAGATTTCTGATTTTATGAAAACTATATACATTTTTTGTTGTTTTGTTGGATTATTTTTAGTTTATTAAGTATATGCTGAAGCCAGAAAGATAGAATAAATAATAAATTAGGAGCTACACTTCTCCACACACTGCTTTAAGTACTATATAGATATATTGTCATTTTTTGCTAGAGGTGACCCCTGGAAAAAAGGTTCTGATCTCCCAAATAAAGATGGCTGTTGGAAAATAAAATTCATACAACAGCATGAAGGTAAAGATGTTGTTTTCAGCTAATATTTTAAACGTATTAATTATACCAAGACCAAGACTACAAAAGCACAACTGGCTTTGAAGCTGAAATGCTGTGAATGCTGCAGAACTCTTTGAAGTTCCTCATTTTTCAAGTTCTATACTTATAATACATAAGGGCACCATGGAGAAGATTAGCTTTGACTTTCAAGGGACCTCTTCTTTATGCAGCTGCACCCTGACTATTGCTAAAAGGAAAGTCTGGATGTGCTGTGGACAAACATACAATAATATCACAACAATGCACCAAAGCCTCCATCAATTCAGTTGAATTTCTCATAACATATTTTATGTCAAATCAAGCTGAAATGTGTGAGAATTGTTGTTTAACCTGAGATGTGTAAATCCTTTAAAGAGAACCTGCCTCATTTAAAGTGACTGTACTGTGTATAATAATATAGTAGATTTTGTTGGTTTTTAATGTTGCCATTTTTTGTTTACCAGTGAAAACAAGATTAACAAAAGCTTACCCCTAAATGATCTGACAAAATTTCAGGTTGGGCAACCTCTTTCCTCGCTCTATTTTTCTACACCCTCACCCATTTGTGGCTTTTTTCTTTTTGTATATATTTTTTCCAAAGGGTCTTCTAGCTGGTCATATGAGCTCATTGGTCAACTTCTGCCGCATACACACGAGCGGAATTTTCAACCAGACTGGTCCGCTGGACCAAGTCCGGCAGGCAATTCGACCGTGTGTGGGCTTAATCGGACCTGCAGCTGACTTTTCCGGTCGAAAATCTGACGGACTTTAGATTTGGAACATCTTTCAAATATTTCCGACGGACTCGAGACAGATCAAAAAGTCCGCTCGTCTGTATGCTAGTCTGACGGATGAAAACCGATGCTAGGGCAGCTATTGGCTACTGGCTATCAACTTCCTTATATTAGTCTGGTCGTACGTCATCACGTACGAATCCGTTAGACTTTGGTGTGATCGTGTGTAGGCAAGTCTGTTCATTGGGAAAGTACGTCGGAAGTCCGCCGAAAGTCCGTCGGATAGACCGTCGGACCAGTCCGGTTGAAAAGTCCACCCGTGTGTACAGGGCATTCCTCTTCTTCTTCCCGGTGGGCAGTCTTGCTGTAGCATTGCTATGAGCCCAGGGTAAATGATGACACAACTCAGGGGTATGTCCTTAATACTCTGGGCTCTCAAGAAGTAAAAAGACTGATGCTGGATGGCAATCAATCCCCACAAAAGGGCCGGTGCTGGATAACGGATCCGTTTATTTCTTGGTGACAATGCCTGAGATTAGGTGAATAGTACAGCAATATCTGCTTTTCCATCCCTTTTGCAGGGGTGTGTCTTTTTAAAAAGCTGAAGTTGGGTTTTAAAGTGTTACTAAACCCACAACAGTAAAATCAGTCTTTATATGCAGTAAAGCATGCTTGTTAACCTAAGAGGTTAATCCTTTGAATGAATGAGTGAATGAGTGACTTGTATAGCGCTACCTATGCGAACTGAATCGCCTCAGGGCGCTTTTTGCTGCCGGTGTCCATCTGCAGTATAGCGCGGTCCTTTGCCCCATGGGGTCCTGACACGCTTACAAACACATACACATACAACATACACATATTTGGCCAATTTTTGGACAGGATCTAATTAACCTACCAGCATGTCTTTGGAGTGTGGGAGGAAACCGGAGTACCCGGAGGAAACCCACGTAGGCACAGGGAGAACATGCAAACTCCAGGCAGATGGTGTCGTGATCGGGATTTGAACCAGCGACCCTATTGCTGCTAGTTTAATGTGCTAACCACTACACCACTGTGCTGTCCGCAATGCTTTGCATTGTGTATAAAGGCTGTTTGATCCTGTCTTCCTGATACTCCTCTTCTTCCACTGTCTCCAAAAAATAACTTGATAATTACAGAGCCAGAGGACAGGCTGCATATGCTCAGTTTGGTGTGTATTGCTAGAGAGTTTTTTTTTTCTTGGGAGGGTGCATGTGATCAGCACAGGGCCAATCAGCACTGTCCAGACATGTCCAGATGGAGGATCAGGGGAGAATGAAAACTCCTCCTACAAGCTTTACTAGGAACTGATCGAAGTCACGAGGCTGCTATATATTGCTGATGAGAAAAGGTATTTACCAGTTTACTAAAATAATTGCATTTCCATGTTCTGTGTACATTGGGAGACCAGATATAGTGAATGCAGGTTCTGGGTTTAGTAAAACGTTAACTGTATACATTTTTCATCTTTTGCTTTCTATTTTTTCTATAAAATACTTGTTATACAAATTAACATTTAATACATAATTCAATAATAATTCATAATTGAAAATAATAATAACAATAATAATAATAAAACGACTAATAATAATAATATTTTTTTTTGCTATTTCTTTAAATTCTCTGTCATACAAATAAACATTTAATACAGTGTGCATAAATGACACTTGATTTACAGAGCATTATGGATTTTTTCAAAAGTGCTAACTGAAACCTTTCCATATTTCCCATCTCTCCTCTGTCCCATTCATTTCTGTATGTAAATTCCAGCTTTAGCTACTGAGCTCTGTAAAAGCAACACGTGTTTTCAGTACAGCAGGTAAAAGTGCCTGGAAAACAAGCCAAACAGAGCCCAGAGCGCCACCTGCAGGTTACTAATGAGAACACAAAATATTCAGGTGAAATATTTCATAAGGTTAGAAAATATCAACAACATCTTTATACATTTCCTTTAACCACTTCTGGACCGGCTCATACCGATATACGTCGGCACTTTGAAGAGGGATATCGTTGTTATGGCAGCATTTAGCTACCATAACCCTGATATCCTTTTCTTCAGTGAGCGGTCCAGTTTCAGATAAAAGTGCCCTCCGCCACTTACCGGACCCATCGGTAGCGGCGGAGGTGGTCGGGTCCTCTCCCTGGCTTGATATGGAGATGAGTGAGGGGAAGATGGCCCCCACCCGTCTCCATACAATTGCAGGGCGGAAGCGAAGTCAAAACGTCACTTCCGCCCATAGCTCTTAAATAGACATTTTTTTTTAAAATGACATTACTTTTTTTTTTTATTGCATTTTAGTGTAAATATGAGATCTGAGGTTTTTTTTACCCCAGATCTCATATTTAACCACTTCCCTACCCACATATAGTCATATGACGTCCACAGATGGAACCTCCCATCCTGGGTGGACGTCATATGACGGCCTCGGGTTCCCGGCCATCTAGGGGGAGCGCCCGCCGCGTTGCTCGGGACCCGGTGCATGTGCCCAGTAACCGGGCCGGACCGTGGATCTGTGTGTGTAAACACACAGATCCACGTCCTGTCAGGTGAGAGGAGAGCGATCTGTGTTCCCAGTACAGCGGAACACTGATCGGTCTCCTCCCCTTGTACGTCCCCGCCCCCTACAGTTAGAAGCATTCCCTAGGAAACACATTTAACCTCTTGTGTCCCCCTAGTGGTTTTATTCCTATTACAAGGAATTACATTCCTTGTAATAGGAATAAAAGTGACACTTTAAAAAAAAAAAAAAAAAACAGTGTAAAAATAAAAGGTAAAATAAATAAGAAAAAAAAATATTTTTAAACACCCCCTGTCCTGCCAAGCTCAAGCGCAGAAGCGAACGCATACGTGAGCAGTGCCTGCATATGAAAAAAGTGTTCAAACCACACATGTGAGGTATTGTCGCGATTGAAAGAGCGAGAGCAATAATTATAGCCATAGACCTCCTCTGTAACTCAAAACATGCAACCTGTAGTTTTTTATAAACATCGTCTTTGGAGATTTTCAAGAGTAAAAGTTTGTCGCCATTCCATGAGTGGGCGCAATTTTGAAGTGTTGGGTATCAATTTACTCGGCATAACATTATCTTTCACAATATAAAAAAATTGGGCTAATTTTACCATTGTCTTATTTTTTTAATCCAAAAAAATTTATTTTTCCAAAAAAAGTGCTTTGTAAGACCACTGCGCGAATACAGTGTGACAGAAAGTATTGCAACGACCGTCATTTTATTCTCTAGGGTGTTAGAAAAAAATATATAATGTTTCGGGATTCTAAGTAATTTTCTAGCAAAAAAACCTGTTTTTAACTTGTAAACACAAATTGAAAACGAGAAGCACTGAACTGCCACATCCGTGAATTAGGGAAGAAAAAAAGGGGAGTGCTACTAAGAGTACTACCAAAAGATCTGACTTTTTAGGCCAGGAAACAATGGAGAGATGACAAAAATATATTCTTCATCACATTTATTGAAAAATACAAAGTATAAACATAATATTCAAAAAGGGGATAAAAACATAGTATCCATGCATATGTTACAGTTAGTATAGTGAGCCCTTATGCGCCTAAGTGTTTCGCCGTTAGGCTTCTTCAGGACACGACCAAGGTTCAGAGGAGTAACAAATAAGAGACAAGAGTACAAATCTCACTCACTTAAATTGGAGAGCGCTTAATATGCAGAGCCCAAATAGGTGGGAAATGTTTTCAAAAATATGAACTATTGGTGAGTGAGTTTCAGGTGTTTAAACAGGGGCAAGTAAGACCTTAAATCCACAAGTGTGAGGAAGCAGCAAGGCAGTAATATATAAGGTCCAGTGTACACACAGGGAAACAGACCCTTAATAGGACTGAGCAATGCTAAAGGCGAGCAGAGCCTAAACTAGCATGCTATACATGGAAAGTAGGTATACGGACATGCCCCTGGGAGACAGCCAGTGTAGCACCAGGGGCATGTCCTGGTGCTGCTATTTTTCAATAAATGTGATGAAAAATATATTTTTGTCATCTCTCCATTGTTTTCTGGCCTAAAACGTCTGATCTTTTGGTAGTACTCTTAGTAGCACTCCCCTTTTTTCTTACCTTGTAAACACCAAATCTCAGAAAGAGGCTCGGTCCTTAAGTGGTTAAAGTGAAACTTAACTTAAAAGGTCAGGGTCTTGGGGACCAAATAATAAGAGTAGGGGGGTGAATCACAGTGCAGAAATTAGCTTGATGTGTCAGATGTGGTTTTGGTTTGTGATTTGATGTTTTCTTTCATATAAATATGATACAATCCTTATGATTTTCTATCAGCTGTTCTGCTCATAGCTACCCATATGTAAAAAAGTTATTGAAAGTCATACTGGTACCTAACAGGACTGTTAATGATGATGATTTCAACAGTCTGGTGAAGAGGGTATAATGACATAATTGACAATCCACTGGGGAGGGGTTCTTAGAGCCCCTTCACACTGAGGCGGTGCTTGTACCAGCAGTAAAACGGCGCTATTTTTAGCTCTGCTTTACCATCGTTTTAGCGGCGGTATTCGGCCACTTGCGGGGCAGTTTTACCTCTTTGCTAGCAGCCGAGAAATGGTTAATACCACCGCAAAGCGCTGCTGTAGCAGCACTACGCCGGTGGTATAGCCGCACTGCCCCATTGATTTCAATGGGCAGGAGCAGTGAAGGAGCAGTGTATACACCGCTCCTTCACCGCTCCAAAGATGCTGCTAGCAGGACTTTTTTTACCATCCTGCCAGGTGTGTTACCCAAAGAATGTCTAAAGCCCAACTGACATTTCAGTTCTAAACACCTAAATATACTCCAGTTGCATAAAGATAAAGTGCACCGGGTTTTAAAATGTATTTTATTTAGAAAGCAGCCACAGTATGGAAGCACGTGGAAGCATTGTTCTCTCTACCACTGAATAAATCACACCTATTGTTTTCCAAACAACAAAACTCATGCTCTCTGCTGATTGGAGAGCTCTAACTCAATAGGTGGTGTGTCAGACCTCCGCAGAGAGACCACTGCTTCTAGAGAGGAAGGTTCACTCTCTATAGCAGGCTGGAAAGGGACAGGTTATTATTCAGGCTGAGGCTACCTTCTAAAGGCATCAAACTGTAATATACACTATATTACCAAAAGTATTGGGACACCTGCCTTTACATGCACTTTAAAGGCATCACAGTCTTAGTCCAAAGTGTTCAAAATTGAGTTGGCCCACCCTTTGCAGCTATAACAGCTTCAATTCTTCGGGGAAGGCTGTCCACAAGGTTTAGGAGTGTGTCTATGGGAATGTTTGACCATTCTTCCAGAAGCACATTTATAAGGTCAGGCACTGATGTGGACGAGAAGGCCTGACTCACAGTCTACACTCTAATTCACCCCAAAGGCGTTCTATCGGGTTGAGATCAGGACTCTGTGCAGGCCAGTCAAGTTCCTCCACCCCAAACTCGCTCATCCATGTCTTTATGGACCTTGTTTGTGCACTGGTCATGTTGGAACAGGAAGAGGCCATCCCCAAACTGTTCTCACAAAGTTAGGAGCATGAAATTGTCCAAAATGTCTTGGTATGCTGATACCTTAAAAGAGAAGTATGGGTTTTTTGTTTTTTTTTATTCATACGTACCTCGGTGGATGGAGCATCAGACCGATGTTGCAGCTGTCCCCCGCCGTCTCTGCACTGAGAACATCCCCAATGGCTCGGTTCTCACAGATCCCCGAGAGGAAAGCTGCTGACTGTCACTCAGCATCTCTCCTCTCTGATCCTCCACGCTCACTGGAGCGCTGAGCTGTGGAGGGGCAGGGAGAGGCTGTCTCAGTGTCTCAGCAGCTCGCTGAGACTGCCATCAGTCAAGGCAGCTGGCGGATCCAGACTTGGAAGTTGGGATGACGCAATGCCTCGACTGATGGCAGTGATGTCAGCGGAGAGCGGACTTCAGACCTCTCTCCGTTGAAAACGGGTCACAGGTCAGAGGAGAAGCCCAGCTTAAAAAGCTCAGGCTGGACTTCTCCTTTAAGGGTTCCCTTCACTGGAACTATGAGGCCAAGCCCAACCCCTGAAAAGAAACCCCACACCATAAGCCCCCTCCACCAAATGATTTGGACCAGTGCACAAAGCAAGGTCCATAAAGATATGGATGTGCGAGTTTGGGGTGGTGGAACTTGCCTGGCCTGCACAGAGTCCTGACTTCAACCTGATAGAACACCTTTGGGATGAATTAGAGTGGAGACTGTGAGCCAGGCCTTCTCGTTCACATCAGTGCCTGACCTCACAAATGCACTTCTGGAAGAATGGTCAAACACTCCCATAAACACACTCCCAAACCTTGTGGACAGCCTTCCCAGAAGAGTTGAAGCTGTTATAGCTGCAAAGGGTGGGCCACATCAATATTGAACCCTACAGACTAAGACTGGGATGCCATTAAAGTTCATGTGCATGTAAAGGCGGGTGCCCCAATGCCCCAAAGACTAGCTCCACACGCCACAATCATATCTCAGATTTCCACCGAAGCAATCAACTATACCAACAAGAAGAATGCAGCACACCGAGATGCTAAATAATATTATTCCTTTAATAAAATAACCAGCAGGTCCAGGCTCTGCTCTGACATTTTTCACTTTCTCAAATAAATTGTTGGTAGAATTAATAAAGTAATGGGCCGTGCACACAATAAGATTTTCCGACAACAAATGTTTTATGTGAGCTTGTTGTCGGAAATTCCCACCGTGTGTATGCTTCATCGGACATTTGCTGTCGGAGTTTCTGACAACAACTGTTTAAAAGCAGGTTCTCAAATTTTCCGACAAGAAGACTTGTTGTCGGAAATTCCGAGCGTGTGTCCATGCTCCATGCATGCTCGGAATCAAGCAGAAGAGCCGCACTGGCTATTGAACTTCATTTTTGTCGGCTCGTCGTACGTGTTGTACGGCGCTGCCTGCTTGACGTTCGGAATTTCCGACAACATTTGTGTGACCGTGTGTATGCACGACAAGCAAGTTTGAGCCAACATCCGTCGGAAAAAAATCCACAGTTTTTGCTGTCAGAATGTCTGATTGTGTGTACATAGAATAAGACTTTTTGATGCAACTGGAATGAGATTAGCTGATTTAGACCTAAGATTTAGTTGGTCTTCAAAAAATATTGGTTTGGCACCAAATCTGGTAGCATGGATGGAATCATCACAAAATGTATTGTATACGCAATACTATATTCTTCCAGTAACCTGCATAAGCTTCTTCTACACAGGCTAGGCTTTTAATGATGGGTGGAATGTAAGAATAATACTTTTCCACCAATGTCAGCAGGTTAGTGCAACTGAATTCAGCTCCTTGTCAGCATGGTAAATTATACTAAACAAACACACTGGGGTGTCTCTGCACCTCTCTACTCTTATAGAGATGCTTAGATAGCCACCCTTGATGCAATGGCTGCTTTCTCTACAATAAATGCATGTTCTAAAAGGCTTTAGCTTGTAACACTACATTCTCACATACTCTGAATAATAGTAACTGTCAGAACTCGACAGAACATTTAGCGGGGATGTGACAAAAGCTGTCACTCTGTGTAGTGCCTTGTCAGAGTAGTGCCTGCAGCTCATTGCTGCACTTTTTCTCTAATGTACTTTTTAATTCATCATCTGATGATTTTATTCCCTAAGGAAGGGAGTGGTTTCCTTTATTTTAAAGGCTTACCAAATTCCCATGAGCAGAGAACTGTGTTCTCTAATATTCTCTTAGGATAAACATTTCAAAAATAACAATAGTATATCAAAGTCCAAAAGTATCGTAGAATTTAAATAACCCTTCTATTGCTTAAAGAAGACCTGACTTTCTGTCTCCCTCTGGTGGTCATGAGTGTAATCAAAAAAATAAAAACATCCTTTTTTTTTCACTACAGGCAAACATATGTGCAAACGTTACCAGTTTAGAATCATCAAGCAGCCAATATTCATATGTTTGGTCTATATTTTTTTATATCAATAACATGGAAATATATAAAGAATGAAAACTATCCCAAGGTAAAGGTGAATGTAGTCTTGGAGTAATATTTTAACAATATTTTAACATGCATATTTTTCTAATGAAATCCAATTTAAAAAAAGTGTGAATCACAGGTAAAGTTGTGTTAATCTTGTGTGAAAAATATATAAATAAATCTATTTACTGTCCAGTAATCCTATAGAATAATACTGGCCTTATGTCTAAAATGACACATAGATATAATATCAGCTTAAGGTGACTATAAAGGCATTTTTTTTATTATTACATTAAAAAAATAAGTTATACTTAATTGCTCTGTGCAATGGTTTCGCGCAGAGCAAACCCTTACCTCCTCTTCTGTGTCCCTCCCCCACCCAGCACCGTGCTCTCTTGGGGCTACCTCCTCAGCAGGCTGTAGAGAATGGAGGAGGGGGGCAGGTATTGGAAGAGAACGCATGAAGGTAAAAAAAAAACTTTTGAGTTTAGAACCACTTTAATTTCTCAGTCTCAGTAATCCACCAAGAAATGGAGCATAGCAAAGGCAGACTTGTTTGAAGACCACCCTATGTCATAACTTTGGTTGCCTCCACAGATACAGTGGAGGAGTGAGCATAGCCAAAAAGAGACAAGAATTATGTTATTCTCCGTAAATAAATAAATACATATAAATAAAGGGAAACAAAACCTGAAAACAAAAACAAATCCAGCCACCTGGTATGCTGCAATATATTACATTTTTGGTTTTGGTTTTTAGTATTAGATAGAATGGGGAAAAATTAGCCCTTCTGTTCAACATGGGGCGGCACAGTGGTGTGGTGGTAGCACTCTCGCCTAGCAGTAAGAAAGGTCGCTGGTTTGAATCCCAACCACAACACTACCTGCCAGGAGTTTGCATGTTCTCCCTGTGCCTGCGTGGGTTTCCTCCGGGTACTCCGGTTTCCTCCCACACTCCAAAAACATGCTGGTAGGTTAATTGGATCCTGTCTAAATTGTCCCTAGTATGTATGAATGTGAGTTAGGGACCTTAGATTGTAAGCTCCTTGAGGGTAGGGACTGATGTGAAAGTACAATGCATATGTAAAGCGCTGTGTAAATTGACGGCGCTATATAAGTACCTGAAATAAATAAAATAAATAAATTTACTTCTGAAGCTCTGTTAGAGAAATTTCTCCCAATTACTATCATAGTAACATTGGTTTTACCAGATAGGAAGTGAGGGGAAATCTGCAATATTGATGCAATAATAAATAGCTGATATGGGTTTTATACTTATCCTACTCTACAAAAAAAAACTGTCATCACTATGAAGGTAAATAAGTAAGGGTAAATCTTTCTGAGTAGCAATAACACCAGCTATGAGTTCTACCTCTTTCCCAATGTATCCAAAGCTAAAAGAAAAAGTTTTGGGTGGATATATACTTTTACATTTTTAAAGCATCTTCCCCCAAACACTACTAGCAGGAAGGCTGGTAGCACTATTGAAGGAAGCCAGCCTTGATTGCTCTTCAGCATTAGGGGGTGCTCTAAGAACAGCCAACAGAAAGGATACCTAAAGCACCAAAATACTGATAGGCTCAGGTTCTCTGGCAAACCCAAATTGTCCAGCATAACTTCCTAGCTTAGGGGGCTCTTGCGCCACCCCCCTTAGGTAAATACAAGGGTAAAGTCACCTTTAGTAACATGTTACACATTGCACCCATATTTAGGGTGTAACATGTTACTAATGTACAGTAGTAACCTCCTACACTACCCGATCACCCATTGTGACAGCAGGCAGGGGGATCTCCTCACCACACTCTGGAGGCATTCAGGACACAGTTGGCGTACAGAATGACCACAGAAATGTCACTTTTTGCTTCTGTGATTGGATCACTATTTTTCTCAAAAGTCTGCACATATTATTAGGCATTCCCTGAAACTGAAATTTCATTTTTGGTGAGATACTCTCTAAAACCCTTCTAATAAAAAGATGCAGAAACTGAAACTTTCTCATTAGTAATGATGAGCTTGGGTTCACATGGTTGGGCTCACACATACATATTAGGTCAATGGTGTCACAAGCATCCCCGCCCCTTTGTACGTTCAGCTGCAGGGCATGGGATTTCCTGCCCTCAGCTCATTTGGCCCAGCAACGACAGCTTACTTCCAGGTTTGGCCAAGCATGGGTATGGTCCAAACCCAAGATCATCCCTACTCATTAGTACACTGAGATTTGCTCAGGTGATTGTAATAAATAAAGACCTCTCAATCAGGAATCTGTTTAAAAAGGACAAAATGAAACAAACAACCAATTCTTCAGAACAGAGAAAGGAAGAATCAAACAAAGTTTGCTCAAATCCCTGCAATGTACATAGATCACCTAGAGGTGATATCAGCACAATTGGAGTTACAGTTCAAATTTAGATGGTAAAAGAATCTTTTTATTGCATGTTTTTTTATTTTTGTACAATTTTTAGCATGATTGGTAAACATGTTAGAAGTCAACTAGTTCAATCAGGATCAGAAGGATAGCCATCTACCCCCAAGACCAGAACCAGGCACAATGGAAAGTCTGGGCTCATCAAGCATAAGGGCCGTGGCTTTGGGAGGGTTCCCCTTTTTTGGAGAATACTCTCAAAGCCCCTACATGGCCATGGCAATAGAACACTTATCATGGTCATATCAGCACACGTGCTTGGTATTCAGGACTGGTGGGGAAAGAGTTTAATGTTAATTTTTTTTCTAAAATATAGTCAATATGATGTTGTTTAAAACACTGTTTTAGCAGGCATTGCAAAATGCAAGGATTTAATGTGTCAGCCCAGCAAATGTTAAAATAATATAATGACTAGAGAATAAAACAATAAAAAGTGGGTTAATGGTCAATAAGCTCCTTTTCTCAGTGAAGAACAAAAGTTAGAAAATGGTATTAAATACTCCATAGTTCTTGAGAATGCTCTCTATAAATAGGGAGATGGCCACCCGATAAATGTGCAGTGAATGTACAATCAAACCTTTCATGAATATATCCCCTACATTTAGGAAAGGCAGTATATTAGTAAGAGTTATTCTCAT
Source organism: Lithobates clamitans (assembly GCA_037952925.1). Lineage (NCBI taxonomy): Eukaryota > Metazoa > Chordata > Amphibia > Anura > Ranidae > Lithobates > Lithobates clamitans. The sequence continues at coordinate 7,544,655 of JBBGZY010000757.1, read as the reverse complement.
GGTCGGTGGTTTGTTTATTTGTGCCATGTTTATCATGATTTTCATGGCTGTTCTCATCTGTCAATCACTGGGCTCATAGCTCATTATCTGTTCACTGATATTAATACAATGTAACACAGACACAAGGGTCAAACAGAAGGAGGTTGCAGAAACTACGATGTGGTCTATGGAGAATAGTGGGCTGTACAGTAGACAGTACAAGAAGATGAGATGAGACACAAGCTTTCCACTGCGTATATCTATTATAGAGTGCCCTTTAACAGAAATGCAGCGTAATGTTGGGTAGAAAAGCCAGTGAAATACTGTTTTATGTTTAGGAGCCAGGACTCCTATATATTTCCTGTTCATTCTTACACATGCCATATAAAAAAAAAAAAAAATCCCAAGTTCCATTTACTGTATTTATTAACGAAATCCCTATACTGTGTTTCTGTCTATTGCGGTCTTTTGCTATCAATTAATAAAACAGCTCAAATGCGTATACCATGCATCAGGATAGGATTTGCCTACATTTTGACATTTCATGGTTAGGGAGGTGATCAAACAGGAAACGTAGAGATGAATATAAAACACATACAAAATGCACTTACAATGTGAGTGACAAGTTTTTCTATAAACAATCTTGCATTTTTGAATAGATGTAGTGTGCGTGAACTCTATCTTTTAAATACAGTTTTTTTTTATATAACAGCTTCTCACTAATTGTATTTAGAGGACTTTGCAAATGAATTAGTCATCCATTTTAGTCTTTTAGACAACAGGTTGACAGTGCTTGGTGTCTAGTGAAGGGATTAGGCCAGAAGTTGGAGAATCAATGGCCTTAGGTAAAATGGAAGAGCTTAAGCTGAGGGGGCACAGAGAAGAGTTTTTTTCTGGTCATCTTCTGAAGCTGGTATATCAGAATTATGTAATTTTGTAACATTTCTGTGGAGACCTGATGCAGGAGGTGAGTTCTCAGGCAGTGCCAGCATGGACATAGGGTAGAGGATTTTTCTCTATGCCCCCTGTGCTGGGAGTCTCATGCAACTATACTAGTTTTTAACGTAAGTTTTGGCTTATAAAGTTTTGTTTTGTTTTAAATCAGAAAAAGTATTGTGCCATAAAATCAACAAAAGAAAAAAGGCATACAGTGTAGGTAATATAGAAGGTACAGTACAAGAGACATGGTACAAATGTCACAGAACAAATCAATACTAAGTGTTGGACCAATAAACATAATTATAGTAGCGTATCCTATATATCTTACCGGGATTGCCCGGAATGAGAATACAAATAGACATAATGGCAACAACACTATAGAAAAAAGTAAACTTAACTAAACAACATACTAAAAAAAAAGGGAACAGAGAACAGGGAAAAATAGTGACAACCCAGAGGCCATGGATAGTACAGTGGGGAAAATAATTATTTGATCCCCTGCAGATTTTGTAAGTTTGTCCACTTTCAAAGAAATGAAGGGTCTATCATTTTTATCATAGGTGTATTTTAAATGATAGAGAAAGAATATCAACCAAAAATGCAGAAAAAACATGATACAAATGTTATAAATTGAGTTGCAGATCAGTGAGTAAAATAAGTATTTGCCCCCCAAGCAAAACATGACTTAGTACTTGGTGGTGAAACCCTTGTTGGCAAGCACAGAGGTAACCAGGTTTGCACACATCTCTGAAAGGATTTTGGAAAAAATATATAATCTAAATATATCAACTCGTGCTGATAGTGTAGAAAATGGGTGATAAAAAATGTAAATACTCAGCCATACAAAACAGGTACCCAAAAAGGAAGAAAAAACGGGGACCAATAGTGAAGTAGGCTAAGAAAGCAAATTTATTGCGCTAAAAAGGTATACTTACAAAAGTAGGTTAAAAACAGGCATTGAAATTGTAAGAAGATATAGCAAACACCATTGGGGGTGTTCCTACGAGACCAGAAGTGTTGTCAGTGCCGGAAGTGAGTCACGTCAATGCATTTCGCCCTCCCACATTTCTTTGTAAGGGGGCAAACTTACCAGAGCAATAATTCAAACTTACAAAATCTGCAGGGGATGAAATAATTATTTTCCCTACTGTATATTGAATTGCTGTCCAGTGAGGGGAAGACGCAAAACAAAAAAAGGAATTTGTATAACCTCAGTTAGCCATACCCCTGTAGGAGGCATAAAATACAATAGCCTCATACCTGTAGCAACCTATACATGACCAATTGAGGAGGAGCAAGCCCCGGAGTGTCTAACCATGCCTGCTATATAGCAAAGAATTTGCAAGTGGCGTTCCTTTGCTGATAAGTCAGTTTTTCCCCTTATAAGAATAGAGTTAACTTGGTCAATCCAGTGTTTCTTAGTTGGTGTGTATGGGCAATATATAACAGTCTAAGCACTACTATATTAATTGGAGGGATAAAGGTTTCCTCATCCACTGCACCCAGCAAACAAACTATTGGATCTAAGGGAATAGTAATGATATAGATATAGACTGCTAAAATAGAATTAGTCACGGCTTTCCAATACCTGAACAGTCTCCTTCATATTTTGGGCATTTAGGGGATTCCCTGCTTATGAAGTTTAAAGAGTAACTGCACTTTTGTTGAGAAAAAAAACATTCCCCTCTGGGTGATCTATGTACATTGCAGGGATATTAACAAACTTTGTTGCAGATTTCTGTCTTTTGTTATTCTGAAGAAAAAATAGTTTGTTTGTCTGTGTCCATGGGAGTGAATCTGTATGGAAGTGACTTTATAATTATCAATCAGCTGCAATTCTTGCAAGGCCCTAATAGGAAATTTGTAGGGTCTGCATCCCTTTAGACTCGCTTTCCCTTTAAGAGTATCTCATCAAAAATGACATTTTGTTGCAGGGCATGGGCAAAAACCTGACTTGTATCTTAGCACAGACTTCTGAGAAAATCAGTGAACCAATCACACAAGCAGGAAATTACATTTCGGGGGGGGGGGGGGGGGGGGGCTTCTGTACATCATCTTTGTACAGCCAGTCTCTGTATATGCTCACCTCACACACCCACTTTAGGGTCTATTGGCACCTTCCCCTCAGGGGTAACAATCCAGCAATCTGTAGTTCCTCTGACCTAGTGGGGCTTCCAATCTCCACCTGTATTGAGGTGGAATTCCTCAATACATTCCCCTTATGACTTAACACCACGAGGAATTCCACCTAGGTCAGAGGAAATACAGAATGCTGGATTGTTACCCCTGAGGGGAAGGTGCCATTAGACCCTAAAGACCCTAATTAGACCCTAAAGTGGGTGTGTGAGGTGAGCACATATAGAGACCGGTGGTGGATACGGTGGTGTGCTTAATCACTACGGTTTGGATTGAAACTTATGAAGACTTTAGACACATGCACTATGAAGAGCGATTCTTTTTGTATTATATGATCATTTACTTTGAATCTACTAGCAACAGTTATTGCTATTTATGGACTATTCATTTTTTTGCTCATTGATAAGTGTTTATGTTTGGCTCACTAATTCAATAATTACCACTCAATTTTATTCAGCCCTCACATTTGGGTGTGCTTGTGCTTCACCATTCTTTTTATTTTACTAGCAGACATATCAGCCTGGATGTCACATCGATTCCTCAAACTCAACCTATCCAAAACCGAGCTCATGATATTTCCTCCCCCAGGTGCACTTCCCCTGATTTTTCGGTCAATATCAATGGCTCAACTATCAACTTGTCCCCCCACGCAAAGGTCCTAGGTGTAACCCTGGACTCTGAACTAACCTTTCAGCCCCACATCCTGTCGCTATCCAAAATTTGCCACCTCAACCTCTGCAATATCTCCAAGATACACCCCTTCCTAACCAATGACACCACAAAGCTTCTAATCCACTCCCTGGTCACCTCTCGCCTCGGCTACTGCAACTCCCTCCTCAATGGCTTACCTCTAAATAGGCTATCCCCACTTCAGTTCATGCTGCTGTCAGGCTCATCCACCTGAGAAACCGCTCAGCGCCTCCTTAACCCCTCTGCCAATCCCTCCATTGGCTGCCACTTAACCAACAAATTAAATTCAAGATACTAACAATAACTTGCAAAGCCATCCACAACCTGGCCCCCAGCTACATCACTAACCTAGTCTCAAAATACCAACGCAATCGTTCTCTTCGCTGCTCCCAAAACCTCCTGATCTCTAACTCCCTTGCCACCTAATCTCATGCTCACCTTCAGGACTTCTCCAGAGCCTCTTCCATCCTCTTGAATGCTCTACCCCAATCTGTCCGACTTTCTCCTACTTTGTCTACTTTCAGACAATCCCTGAAAATTCATCTCTTCAGAGAAGCCTATCTGGCCCCCACCTAACTGTACATTTACTTTCTCCATCAGCACACCCCCTACAGTTATTACCACTTGTATCGCTTGACCTTTCCTCTTAGATTGTAAGCTCTAAGGAGCAGGGTCCTCTGATTTCTACTGTATTAAAGTGTATTGTATTTTTTTTTTGCTTTTTTTCCCCCCAAAAAAGTGGAGTTATCCTTTGAAATGGCTGTTTAGTTAAAGAAAGCATATTTTTTGACTCTACCAATCTTAACCCCTAATCAAATTGTCTTACTTTTAACTCAATAGCTTTGCAGCTAGCATTCTTGATAAATCAAGCACTAAATCTTGGTCTCAATCTATGTAACACGTCCAATGGACAGATATGGTGGTACCATAATAATATGGCTGTGATTCTGCCACCATGGCTCACACTGTGCACTGGAGGAGGAACTCTCCAGTGACATCAGTGCCTGTACTCCTTTCTCTCTGTCCAATAAGGCTGACAGCATAGTAATAATTAGTGAATGTTTGACTAAATCATGTTACCCAGCTTAAACCTTTGTATGCTACATCTTTTAAAATAAAAAGCAGATCAAAAGAATCATGGGACCTGATTTTACAAGACATTTTATTGGTACTATACCAATTAATTTTTTATAAACATAGACTTTTAGTGAAAGTACCAGGGTCTTCTACTGAACTGTATCTTTATAGTCGTATGTTGACTTACAAGTTTTAAAATTTTACTTTCTACTGAAGAGTTGAACAAAGAAATGTTCAGAACTATTTTTTGTAATATTTTTTCTAATTATGATTTTCTATTTTCACATGATTTACAAAAATCCCCAGATACAACTGACTAGATAAAATTAATACATTCTTTTATGTTTTTATTAGTGAAATAGTGAGATGTTATAATAAAAGGTAAGGAGAGGAGCTTCTGAAAACATGCAGCATTTATTTTGACAAGCAAGCTATTATAATTAGTTGGGAAAGAAGAAGCTGTTTCTCTGATAACAGGAGAATCTGTCAGTAATTCCTTAATGAGCTTGGGAAGAAATAAAAGTATTATTTACACCCTAAAATATGTATTTGTGTATTGTCAGAAGTGTGGATTGCATAAAAATGCAAACATGAAGGAAGAATCAACAGTTTGACGATAAGAAAGCAGTTTTGCCTAAAAGTATAACTAAAGGTAACCTTTTTTTGTTGCAGAGAACACCTGTCAGGTTTTTCCTGCTGTGTCCCCGTTAGGAAGATTCACCCGCTCTATTTGTCCTGGTTTCCAGTATAACTGAGAGTCACAAATTTTGGGTTGTCCCCAGAACAGGAATAGAGGATTTTTTGCCATGTGCTTTGGGTCGTTGTCATGTTGGAAGATAAACCTTCTTCCCATTGACAACTTTCTGGCAGAAGGCAACAGATTTTCCTCAAGAATTTGACGGTATTTTGCCCCATTCATTTTTCTTCTATCCTGACAAGATCTCCAGTCCCTGCTGCAGAGAAACACCCCCACAAGAGGATATTACCACCTCCATGCTTTACTGTAGGAATTGTGTTATTTGGATAGTGAGTTGTATTGGATTTCCGTCAGACATATCATTTGGTGTTGAAGCCAAATCCTTCAAGTTTAGTCTCATCTGACCATAAAAGACTTTTCGGTGTGGCCTCAGGATCTTCAAGGTGCATTTAAGGTGGTCAGATGAGATAAAAATTGTATTATTTGGCTCCAACACCAAACAATATGTCAGTAAAGCATGTAGGTGGTAATATCCTGTTATGGGTTTTTTTTTCTCTGCAGCAGGGACTGGAGCACTTGTCAGGATAAAAGAAAAATGGATGGGGCAAAATTCCATCAAATTCTTGAGAAAAATCTGCTGCCCTCTGCCAGAAAGTTGTCAATAGAAGAAGGTTTACCTTCCAACATGACAATGACCCAAAGCACACAACAAAAATGAAGATACAGTGATTGAAGGAGAAACGGTGAATGTCTTTGCATGGCCTAGTCAGAGCCCAGACTTAAACACCATTGAAAATCTGTGAAATTACTTGAAGACTGCAGTCCACAAACAGTCACCATCAAATTTAACTGAACTTGAGCAGTTCTGCAAATAAGAATGGGTAAATATTGCAATGTCTGGATGTGCAAAGTTAGTAGAGACATATCCAAACAGACTAAAGGCTGTAATTAAAGCAAAAGGTGCTTCAAAAAAAATACTGACATAAGGTGGTGATCCTTTTTCCAACTCAGTGATTCTGTTTTTTATTTATTTTTTTCTGACATGTTGGTGTTATATCTTTCACTTGGATGTTATAAGTTGAACTGAGTAAATAAAGCTGGATAAAACAAAAACTGTGTCTGTTATTTCAGGCTGCAAAGCAACAAAATTTGATTATTTTAAAGGGGGGGGCATTCTTTTCTATGCCCACTGTACATTATACCTGAGACATACTGTCAGGAAAGGGTCCATTCGCTGGTAAGATATATCATTTGGCATGCAGTACTGGGGTCCACCAGCAGGTGTCTCCTGGCAGTGTTGAACTGTCAGGAGAATATTTCCCTGCTGGTGTCTTGTCATCTTTTGGCTGCAGTACTGATGTCCACCAGCGGATGGATCCTGGCAGTATGGAACAGACAACACTCCCTGCGCTCAGGTGTGACTTGAAGCCAATTAGTCAGCCCTATAAATACCCGGCGAGCCCTCACATGCTCGCCTTGGTATCTCTCTCCCTGCACTCTAACCTTGCTGCCCGTTACTTTGACCTTGAACCTGCATCTGCCTTGTCCTGACCTGACCTGATCTGATCCCATCCCTATCCTGAGCCTATCCCCTCTGTTCCTGGTTACCTTGGATCCCTGCCCTGTATCCCATCCATCCACCCTCTTCCTGTCCTGCTGGTTTGATCTCCCTGTGTATGACCTTGGCCTGGCTTGTTTACGATTACGGTATCTCCATTTCCTTGTATATATTGTTGTTTGTAGTGGGTTTGTTGTGTTGGTTTTGCACTGTTTATATTTCTTTTACTTGTCACTTATTTATTAAACACCATTATTTCACTTATATGTGTTTTGGGTTTCCTCTGTGCAGTCCACACAGTCTGGTCAATTAGATTCTCTGACAGTATACCAAGGCCATACCTGACCAGACGTGGCTGCATTGAGGAAACCATCCTGGTTTATCGGGTCTGCTAATATGGATTTCGATGAAATCCTTTATTATTCTCTGCTAGCAGAAGAGGATGGTGAATATTGTCGCCAGATTTTAAAAGGGTGGACTAGTGACAGGCTGATGGAAACTATCCGATCAGCTCATTCCCTAGTGGATCAGGGGTATATGTCCTTTGAAGAGGTTCAGCCCCTGATCCAGTTATGTGCAAAACCAGCCCTGTCATGCATTCCCGAGGGAAGTGATGATTTTTCACCCCCCTTCAATTATGGCCAAGTTGAATCCCTGGTTTGGTTGTTAGAGGATGATCCAGCCTATTTTATGGAACATTATTCCAACTGTTCACAGCAAGTGTTGTCTAATTGCATCCAGTCAGTGCAATCCTTGATTAGTCAGGCTGTGTGTGAATCAGCGTTTGTTCAACCTGTGCTGCAGGTATGGTCAGATCTCCTGTCTTTTGCTAAGCCACAATACTCCAGCCCTGCCATTAATCCTCTGTCTCCCCAAAAATGTATCTCCCCGTCGCCTATGGCAACCTCAGCTACAGCCCAGTTTATCAAACCCCCTACCAAATACTACTACCCAGTCTCCAAGTGTAGCACCTATCCCACCTTCAATCCACCTGTCTCTTCTCCTCCACCTGTAACAGTCTCACAAAACCCCTCTCTAGCTACAGTTCCTTGGTCTTCCTTCGATCCAGCTACTTTCTTTTCTTTCAGCCCTGCACCTACATACAAGACTGCACGGGCTAAACCAAAAAAGAAACAAAAATTCTTTCCTACCCACACGATCCTGCCAGTAACCCAACTTGCTTCCACACCAACTAACCCACCTGATTCTGTCAAACCAGTGCCTGCTACCGAGCCTGATGCGCCAGTGTCTTCTACGCAACCTGTTGTGCCAATGCCTGTGCCCGCTGTCCAGTTTGATGTCCCTGCCTTCCAGTCTGGTGTGCCCACCTTCCAGTCTGATGCACCCGCTCTCCAGTCTAATGCACCTGCAATCCAGTCCGATATGCCTGCCTTCCAGCCGGATGTCTTGAAGCTTGCCTTCCAGCCTGAAGTCCCGGTGCCCGCTTTTCAGTCTGTGCCCGCTCCCCAGTCTGATGTCTTCACGCCTGCCTCCCAGCCTGATGCCCCGAAGCTTGCTTTTCAGCCTGATGTCTTGGTCCCTGCCTTCCAGCTTGATGTCCCTGCCTTTCAACTTGATGTCCCTGCCTTTCAACTTGATGTCCCTGCCTTCCAGTCTGGTGTGCCCACCTTCCAGTCTGGTGTGCCCACCTTCCAGTCTGGTGTGCCCACCTTCCAGTCTGATGTGCCCACCTTCCAGTCTGACGCACCCGCTCTCCAGTCTAATGCACCTGCTACCCAGTCTGATATGCCTGCCTTCCAGTCGGAAGTCTTGAAGCTTGCCTTCCAGCCCGAAATCCCAGTGTCCATGTTCCAGTCTGACGCTCCAGCGACTACTGACCAGTCCGATGTACCTGTTGTGCCAGTACCTGTTGTTCTGCCTGATGTGCCCACTGTTCAGCCTGATGAGCCTGCTTTCCGGTTTGATGTGTCCATCCTCCAGCCTGATATCCTGGTACCTGTCTTCCAGCCTGATGTTGTGATGTTGGTATCCCAGCCTGAGGTTTCGGTGCCCGTGTCTCCGCCTGAAGTTTCGGTGCCCGTGTTTCAGCCTGGAGTTTCGGTGCCCGTGTCTCAGCTTGCTGAATCGGTGCCCGTTACCCAGTCTGTTGAATCGGTGCCCGTTACCCGGTCCGCTGAACTGGTGCCCGTTACCCAGTCTGCTAAACCGAAGTCCGTCACTTGGCCTGTCAAGCCAGTATCCGTTATCCGGCTTGCCGAACCAGTGCCCGGTGTCCAGCTCGCTGGGTCGGGGCCTGTTACCCAGCCCACTGGGCCGGGGTCCGTTACCCAGCTTGCTGAGCCGGTGCCTGTAATCCGGCCTGCCCTTACGGTGCTCGCTGTTCGGCCCAATGTTCCAGAGCCTGCTGTCCATCTCGATGACCCAGAGCCTGTTGCCCAGCTCGATGACCCGGAGCCTGCTGCCCAGCTCGATGACCCGGAGCTTTCTGCCCAGCTCGATGACCCGGAGCTTGCTGCCCAGCTCGATGACCCGGAGCCTGCTGCCCAGCTCGATGACCCGGAGCCTGCTGCCCAGCTCGATGACCCGGAGCCTGCTGCCCAGCTCGATGACCCGGAGCCTGCTGCCCAGCTCGATGACCCGGAGCCTGCTGCCCAGCTCGATGACCCGGAGCCTGCTGCCCAGCTCGATGACCCGGAGCCTGCTGCCCAGCTCGATGACCCGGAGCCTGCTGCCCAGCTCGATGACCCGGAGCCTGCTGCCCAGCTCGATGACCCGGAGCCTGCTGCCCAGCTCGATGACCCGGAGCTTGCTGCCCAGCTCGATGACCCGGAGCTTGCTGCCCAGCTCGATGACCCGGAGCTTGCTGCCCAGCTCGATGACCCGGAGCTTGCTGCCCAGCTCGATGACCCGGAGCTTGCTGCCCAGCTCGATGACCCGGAGCTTGCTGCCCAGCTCGATGACCCGGAGCCTGCTGCCCAGCTCGGCTTGTTCCTGTCTGCTGCCCAGCTCGGCTTGTTCCTGTCTGCTGCCCAGCTCGGCTTGTTCCTGTCTGCTGCCCAGCTCGGCTTGTTCCTGTCTGCTGCCCAGCTCGGCTTGTTCCTGTCTGCTGCCCAGCTCGGCTTGTTCCTGTCTGCTGCCCAGCTCGGCTTGTTCCTGTCTGCTGCCCAGCTCGAGTTGTTCCTGTCTGCTGCCCAGCTCGAGTTGTTCCTGTCTGCTGCCCAGCTCGGCTTGTTCCTGTCTGCTGCCCAGCTCGGCTTGTTCCTGTCTGCTGCCCAGCTCGGCTTGTTCCTGTCTGCTGCCCAGCTCGGCTTGTTCCTGTCTGCTGCCCAGCTCGAGTTGTTCCTGTCTGCTGCCCAGCTCGAGTTGTTCCTGTCTGCTGCCCAGCTCGAGTTGTTCCTGTCTGCTGCCCAGCTCGAGTTGTTCCTGTCTGCTGCCCAGCTCGAGTTGTTCCTGTCTGCTGCCCAGCTCGAGTTGTTCCTGTCTGCTGCCCAGCTCGAGTTGTTCCTGTCTGCTGCCCAGCTCGAGTTGTTCCTGTCTGCTGCCCAGCTCGAGTTGTTCCTGTCTGCTGCCCAGCTCGAGTTGTTCCTGTCTGCTGCCCAGCTCGAGTTGTTCCTGTCTGCTGCCCAGCTCGAGTTGTTCCTGTCTGCTGCCCAGCTCGAGTTGTTCCTGTCTGCTGCCCAGCTCGAGTTGTTCCTGTCTGCTGCCCAGCTCGAGTTGTTCCTGTCTGCTGCCCAGCTCGAGTTGTTCCTGTCTGCTGCCCAGCTCGAGTTGTTCCTGTCTGCTGCCCAGCTCGAGTTGTTCCTGTCTGCTGCCCAGCTCGAGTTGTTCCTGTCTGCTGCCCAGCTCGAGTTGTTCCTGTCTGCTGCCCAGCTCGAGTTGTTCCTGTCTGCTGCCCAGCTCAAGTTGTTCCTGTCTGCTGCCCAGCTCAAGTTGTTCCTGTCTGCTGCCCAGCTCAAGTTGTTCCTGTCTGCTGCCCAGCTCAAGTTGTTCCTGTCTGCTGCCCAGCTCAAGTTGTTCCTGTCTGCTGCCCAGCTCAAGTTGTTCCTGTCTGCTGCCCAGCTCAAGTTGTTCCTGTCTGCTGCCCAGCTCAAGTTGTTCCTGTCTGCTGCCCAGCTCAAGTTGTTCCTGTCTGCTGCCCAGCTCAAGTTGTTCCTGTCCGCTGCCCAGCTCAATGACTCTGACATGCCAGCCGTCTGCCCGGATGTGCCTGATGACCAGCCTGAAATACCTTCTTCCACCATTCTGCCTGATGCCATAGACCATGGACAATTAAGACCAGTTGGAGCGTCCGGAGGCCGCTCCTTTAGGGAGGGGTACTGTCAGGAAAGGGTCCATTCGCTGGTAAGATATATCATTTGGCATGCAGTACTGGGGTCCACCAGCAGGTGTCTCCTGGCAGTGTTGAACTGTCAGGAGAATATTTCCCTGCTGGTGTCTTGTCATCTTTTGGCTGCAGTACTGATGTCCACCAGCGGATGGATCCTGGCAGTATGGAACAGACAACACTCCCTGCGCTCAGGTGTGACTTGAAGCCAATTAGTCAGCCCTATAAATACCCGGCGAGCTCTCACATGCTCGCCTTGGTATCTCTCTCCCTGCACTCTAACCTTGCTGCCCGTTACTTTGACCTTGAACCTGCATCTGCCTTGTCCTGACCTGACCTGATCTGATCCCATCCCTATCCTGAGCCTATCCCCTCTGTTCCTGGTTACCTTGGATCCCTGCCCTGTATCCCATCCATCCACCCTCTTCCTGTCCTGCTGGTTTGATCTCCCTGTGTATGACCTTGGCCTGGCTTGTTTACGATTACGGTATCTCCATTTCCTTGTATATATTGTTGTTTGTAGTGGGTTTGTTGTGTTGGTTTTGCACTGTTTATATTTCTTTTACTTGTCACTTATTTATTAAACACCATTATTTCACTTATATGTGTTTTGGGTTTCCTCTGTGCAGTCCACACAGTCTGGTCAATTAGATTCTCTGACACATACCCTGCACATTTTATTTACTTTTTCATTTTCATTACAAACCCTATTTTTGTCCCACTGGCATAATCACTCACAATTTGTGTTTCTCAACGTAATGTAGGCAGATTATAGCTCGAAGTAGAGGCTGGCTGGGTACTGTACACAGCTGCCTGAAAACAGCACAGAAAACTGCAAACTGCTTGCATCAAGCCCCCAGCCCTAATGCAAGCAGTTGGCTGGCTCCTGGGAGGTGTTATGCAAAACTCAAATTGCCATGATGGGTGGGTGTCAACCTGGAGTGTATGTTCTTTTTTAATACCCATATGTGATGCTGAGCCTCCATGATTGAAAGAATTTAAATCCAATGAATGAAAGTGGCAGGACAGAGACAAAAAGGTCGGGGAAGGAAGGCCTAGATGATGATCCTCCAACCAAAAAAAAATGAGGAAGCATCTAATGAGTGCAGTGAAATCAGAATAAGATATTTTACTACAGGAAATGAGCCTGTAAAAATGTGCAAGACTGAAGGTTAGGCTGAAGTTTAACTTGAAATGAATTAAATATTGAGGCAACAGCAAAAAGTATAGAATGGCCTCTCTAAATAACTGTGGGTATTACGAGTTCTGAGATGGACTAGGATGAAGACTCAAATTTACTAAGGTTTACATGGGGTCTGTGGGAGATGAGGACATTTTGAGCATTTATGTAGGGACCTCAATTCAACAAAGAATTTTCTTTTTTTTTAAATCCATTTAAAGGATTGCCTGCAATGTTGGCTGTACATCTATTTGGTAACAAACGTTGCAATATTAATTAACCCATTTCACATAATCTACATTAGGTTTTAAACTATAGAAACATGTAATTTTTGGTTGACATAAAAAACCTGAGAAGTGTATTTTGACCTTATCAATGTATTTTTTAATGGCGTTTCCTGTTTTTTTTTTTATCTCTCCGCATTTTGATGACACATAATAGTGATTACCAAGTGCCTCAGCTGGTAATAAGCTCTGTTCATTATATTTCCAAAATGCCGCTCTCTGTCTAGCTCCATAGATGAATACAATTAGCATATCAGTGCGACTGATTAAATATTCAGCATGTAAATTCACATGTCACAATAGGCTCTACACTTAAACAAATAGACAGTGTTGCCACCGCTAAACCTTCTGTGAGTCTCTGCGCATTCATCACCCAGGCAGACAATCACAAATGGTTATATTTAAAAACAGAGGACCTACCTGAATGGAGATGGAAGGTAACATTCGTCATGCATGAAGGGAGAGGATGAATATAGGCATTTGTCTCTATAGAAAAGAATATTGACAAGAGACTTTCTATCTGCATATGAGGCTGTCACGTCTGATTATCTCATCAGGTAATGGGAATTTGGCCTTTGATCCAACAATGAAAAAAAAAAAAAAAACCTGCCTGCCAAAAAATTTAAAACTAAGACTGTGTCAAAGGGATTCAGGCTTATTTAGTAAGATAGTGCAAAGAGGTGACTATGTTCCAAGTGCATTAACTGCAACAATCAATTTTCAAATTGGAATATTCAAGTTCAAAATATTAAATATCAAATTGATTGCCATAGGTTACTGCACTTTACCCACTGTCTTTACAGTTTCTTTACAGTTTCTTTTACAGTTTTTAATAAATAAGCCATAGATATAAGATATATAGGAGGTAATATTCTAGTAACGAGAACATGAGAGTTCTTGTCTATGGCACCCAATCAGAGTTTGACTTCAAACCTAGTTTAATTCCTCATTACTATTACATCTATAACATGGCACATTACAACAGGTCAAAAAGTAAATAGGCATGGGTAATCTTTGGGTCTGGACAAATGGGTTTTTACTATTAATATTTGGGCTCCTCCAAACATAGGGTTGCTAACTTGATATCTAAAAAGCAGCTCCTTTGGAATTAGTGTACAAGAGAAGCAGACTCTTTAGAACAAAGGCAATAGGATAAGCAAGCTTTTGAGCAATGGCATGAGGACCAAGCAAATCAACTGCAGCATGCTTTCACCTGCTTTCAAGAAAAAATGTATTTCTTTTCTATGGTCATGTGTTTGCCCCGCCTTCACACTCGATTCCAACTAACAGAAATAATGAATCACATCATAACAGACTATACTGTTTTTTCAAAAGTGGAACAAAAGCCATGAAAGATGTGAGTATTTCTGTATGCAATTTAAATAAAAATGTTAACGCTTTTCCAAGCTCCAAAAAAAAATAAAAAATCAGAAACAATCCTTTAATACCTGTATACTCTAACATTCATATTGGTTCGAATCATGTTGTCCCAAACCCTATTTTATTCCAACTGTATTTTCGAAAGATTGAAAAACATCAAATGTGGAACATCTGGTGAATACGTCTCAGCTAAACAATGGTGATAGATGTCAGATTGTGGCAGATTTAACAACTCAAACTACAAGCTGAAAGATGACTAATCTAGCAGACAATCATAGAGAAGTATGCAAGCTATAACTGTTCCCAATATCTACTGGCTATAAGTAATTGCAATGGTATGAAGGTCTTCACAGACATCACACTTATTGCTCTTACCGAAAACAATTGACAGAATTGGGCAGCAGTTAATTTAATGTCTATATGCACTTGTGATTAAAGCTATAATGAGAACTGGGTGTAAAGAATCAGAGGCTTCCTACGACCAGAATGAAAGGTGATTGGAAATAGCTGCAGCAGTTCAACCTATATAAAGCAATGACAGGCTGATGGCAGCCTCAGCTGTCTATGGCTGTTCGTAATTGGACATCCACTGATTACATGTGGTAAGGGACAGATGCCCATCTCTGGACGCAGTCTGTCTATGTTAACTAGAGGTAATCAGTGGATGTCCTATTACATCCAAACAGCCAATCAACTGCTATTTTGGCCTCAGAAAGCCCCCAATCCTAGCCAGAGGAATTTGAACTGCAGGTCTAACTGCAAATCCGAATGGGACATTAAAGACCACTATAGCAGATAGACGTTTTATAGTACTGTAAGAGAATGAACATAGGCAACTCTCCATGCCACTCACTCTTCACTCTGCTAAGTGCCAAAATAGAAACAATAACATCTTAGAAGAACAAGGAACAATAAATATATAAATATATATATATATATATATATATATATATATATATATATATAGCAAAAAATGCATTTTTGCTACATAAAAGCATTTCCAGTGCATTTCTGGATGCCTATTCCTCATATGAATCGAAAAAAAATGCACCAAAAATGCAACGCATGTGTGTTTTTCCCATATTTTTGGTGCATTGTCTATTCATTTCATTGGTGTGATTTTTAAAACCGCACCAAAGATGCTGCAAACAGGAGTTTTCAAAATGCACAGCACCGACAGCACAGTGGTGCGAAGCCTCCCATAGGATTTACAGGGAACATTCTCCTTGTGGTTTTTTTTTTAGCAAAGTAAAAACACGTCAGTGTGAATAAGCCCTCACAGCAGAATTTTGTTATGAAAAAAAATCATGCACTCACTAAGGAATGATAGAAGACCCTCATCCATAATTAGAGATTTCAACCTGGTTGGATGATGATGAAGTAGTTATTATGGTAGGTGATGGATGCCAAAGTAAGAAGAAAAGGTCTATCTGTCAGGCTGGACATTTTTAACCAATTCTCAAAGCACAAAGCCTATAAGATGATGAAGGCTCTTTCTATAGAATCTGTAGAGAAATAATTTCCAGTAGACTGCCTCTTAATGAGAGACTATAATATAAAATATATAGCCAGCTTTGGATTTTACGGGAAATATTTTCATCTGTATTATAAGAAGCATCATTAGAAGCTGTATTACTCCCTATTGTGTTTAGTCTTAGTTAAAAAAAAAACTACATATACAAATAGCCCCCTGTGCATGACTCAGTATAGTGCACTAATACAGATTTGGCATGCCTGAAAGTAGGGAACTTACAATTTGTCATGTTAGATGGCACCATTTAAAATCAGTTTCTTGACAAAGCATATAAATAGCTTTGGGTTCTGCCTTTTAATAATACCACAAGTTCCTTAGCTGCTAATGTCTTTAGAAGTTGCACAATGTGGTATTATTTTAAGCCAATCATTAAATGTGCCAATCAGTAACATAATATTGAAAAATTCCAATATCAAATAATGAAAAAAATCTTGTCAATTTCAAATTAAATTTTGGTGTAAAAGAAAAACACTTTATAAAATTTCAAACTGTGAAGAAAGAATTTGCTGATCTTGACTTTGGCCACCAAAGGCAAAAGAAACAAAAAGCAAGACCTTCATGTACTTTCTACTTTCACAAATAAACAAACTTGATCTTCTTTTCGAGGCATTTTAAGAGAAGTCATTTCAGCTATGCGGTTTATTTTGATTTCCATTTAATGAATGTCCTGAGAGCATAAGAGAAAGGAAGAAGACAGGTGCGTTGATGGTTATAGGTCCATGCAGGTAATGAGATATACTCAAGCTGTCTGCTGCTCCACAACAGCACATCTATCACCATCAAATGTCTCATTTACCCAGACACTGAAGGTTAAATCATTTTGTTACTTTCATAGCAGTTAACACCAAACGGCAAATATCATTTGATTACTTGTCAGATTAAAAGGTTTCTCTAACTAGCACAACTTCAAAATGCTTCCCGGGCGGGCTCTTGAAAGAGATGTGATGGAAAGGGGAGCATTGATTTGTGGTACCCTTGCAGAGTTGTCTGTCAATAAACAGTATAGGCAAGAAAATGTACTCTGCTTTATGTGACTTAAAGGGCCACAAAGGTTAATACTCATAAAGAAGTTTTAAAGCAGACATCTGGTCAAATCCAATTTTCAGATTGTTTATAAATGTCATGATTGTGGAGGATTTTTGGCAATAATAGTAAACAAAAGTCAACCTTTTTTAATTATCTCATCTTACTTTTGGTCATATTATTGGATTTGTTATGATGTTCATTTAGCCCTTTTTCTTCACACTTTTGTGCACAATAGGGCTTTTATATGAAAAGCAATCAAGATTTAATTTTTTTTCCAGGCTCACAAAGTATCAACATGTTTACTTCATTTACAACTCTGCATTGTTGAAGGGACAGTTGGAAACCTATTTGAAGACAATTATAAATGTTCTGATTGCTTACATTTGTTTGGCGCCGGTGTATGATCCTTCAAAAGATCTTTCTCTTGAAACTTACGGATCCTGCAGACAATACGGCTTCAAGTAGGCCTTCTCAAAGTGCTGCTAGAAGCACTTGTCAAAGAAGCAGTGTTAGATGTGCCTTTCAATTGTCTTGTATTGTCTGGAGGTGGTCACCAGTATTGATCCCAATATTGAGTTTTCTTGTGTTCTAATGGATGTGTTCTTGTATCAGCTGTTTCTGTTCAATTCTACAGTATTTCTATCTGGACCTCGTAGCTGCAAATGTATTTATTGTCTTAGCTCCATCCCGTGTCGCATGTGACACTAATTTACTATTCTTCATTTTGTAAAGGTGCAGGCAGGTCATTACTAATTGAATTTTACTGGATTATAGAAAAGGATCATGAGGATTAACTAGTTTCTATAAATATGCAAAGGTTAATATGTGCAGGTTTAAAGGAACATTGTACTTGGTAAATTACTTGGTAAATACATTAACTGTGGGGTCTGTTCTGTAGATAAATAATGTAGAAAAAAATGTGTCAAATATGTACTATAGTGTACCATTCTTTTTAATAGAGAGAACTAAAGGGGTAAGGGGGCTGGCTAAAATATTCTGCTTTATTAGGAAAGCTGGCTCAATTATGGTGGCTAAAAAGACCATCAAAAGCAGCAGATGTGTAGCAGAAAAGCAACACATGAAGACATCCTCAGTAACAATTTAAAGCTAGAAAAAAAAACATTGCTTAATGTATTACAAACTGAAAAAAAAATTGTGACTGATTTGAATTACAGCAGAGTAGCTTGAAACTTGTGAAGAATGCAAGAATGGATGTGTTGATGTCATTATGCTACATTTGCAAAGGATAACTTATTTAACATACAGATGGTAAAAAAATATTCCCACCAAATACTAAAAAGTCTGAAAATTTTTTAAAAATTAAAGCAAACGTGCAAATTGTAAAACAGATTCCTTGTTATTTTTTTCATAACATTTTTATTCATTAACATTTATATTACAATAGAAAAAAGGAAATAGCATAAGGTTACAATTGTCCAAAAACACAAGATAACTCACAGCTGTGATGCACTGGACGATCGAGTTCATATGCAGTTTCAACGGACCATCATATAATAAAAGAACTGACTGAGTGAACATACTACAGACATACCCCACTTTTAAGTACACAATGGGGTTTATTTACTAAAGCTGAAAAGTGCAAAAACAGGCTCACTGTTGCATAGAAACCAATGAGCTTCTAACCCCAGTTTGTTCAATTAAGCTTTGGTAATAAAACCTGGACGCTCATTGGTTTCTATGCAGAAGTGAGCCTGATTTTGCACTTTCCAGCTTTAGTAAATAAACCCCATTGTGTACTTAAAAGTGGGGTATGCCTGTATAGGTTTAAGGATATCTTACTAAGTTTGCAAGGGGATAGATGTACTAAAAGTAGAGCACTCAGAATCTAGTGCAGCTGTGCATGGTAGCCAATCAGCTTCTAACTTCAGCGTGTTCAATTAAGCTTTGACAATAAAACCTGGAAGCTGATTGGTTTCTATGCAGAGCTGCACCAGATTTTGTACTCTTCAGTTTTAGTAAATAACCCCAATATCATATCGGGGGAACTTCTTGTTTCTGTTTCGGTTGATGTCAGATGGGCAACTTTTCTGCTAGCAATCCTGTCACTGAAAATTTGTTGAGATTGGTGGTGCCAGGCTCGTCAAGGGGCTGCCTGTTTGTCAATATAAATCGCTTACTCTATAGCTAAAGCAGTGTTGGCCTAAGCGATAGAATGACATCTCTCTGCCTACAACAACCAATCAAATTTCATCTTTCATATGAAACTAGTAATTTTACTGTTAGGGAAGTCACTTACACTTTTACTCAGTTCTTCCAAAATCAGCTTTTTTTATGTTGAGTGGATTACTTTTTGGTGTTGAATTATGAAAGGAATATAAAGCTTATTTAGACCTTTTGTTCCCTTCAAATGTAATCATGAGCTGTGGAATTTAAAGGCTAAATTCACCTTTGGAACGTGTTACATGTTCTACTAATTCTTAGGGTGGAACATGTAACAGCATGTTCCACCCTAAGTGTTCCAGCTCCTGACCCCTCTTCCACTGATCCCCCCCCTCTCTGTGACAGCAGGCAGGGATTCTTCTCCCTGTAACCACTGTCACTTTCTGAAAACAGTGTGGCTTTGCAGAGCTCTGCCTCCAAATTCCTATGAATTAATAAACTACAAACCCCATCTGCCACCACTTTTACTTTCAATGGGCTGCAGGGGTGCTTATAGTCCACTGACATGTTCTCCAGCTTTCAAACAGAAAGCCTGTGCAGAGGTACAGGCTGAAAGCCAGAGGACATGCCTGCAGAAGCCCACATGGCACCCTTGATCTACTGATCGTGGGTGCAATGGTTTCCAGGCTCCGGTGGGAAAAATAATAAATCAACATTTTTTTTTTGCAAAAATATGCGCATTTATTATTTTTTCTGTAAACGTGACTTATCATTTAAAAAGTAACAATGTGGGCTTGGAGTGGGCAATGGATAACACCCCTATTTTTTGGTATCCCACTGGAGAGATTTTCCCTTCAATTTCTCTTCTGAGGACACAACGAGAAGTGAGTGGAAATATCTCAGTGAGGGCAGATCCCCTCTTAGTCACTGGAACAGGTATCCCTATTGATTATAAAGTAAAATGTTCCCTCTTCATCTGTTGGTATAAAATATTTGACCTCTCATTTTCTGTCTCCTCACCCTGGTCATCTGGACAAAAAAAGATGGTCACTCTCAGGATGCAGGCAAAAATAAAAACTTGACAGTGACTCTAAAGCTCTCCTGATCTAAAACAAAAAAACACGAGTGGATGATGACTTAACTGAAAACACCTTCAATGGGGTAAATGAATGCAGTATTAAACCCAAAAGCAAACATTTCTTATATTGCAGCTTACCAATTCTTAGATGTGATGGCTGCATTGGTTTCCTTTTTTAGGTTTTCTAATCCAGCCCGCAAATCTGTTGTTTTTCACAGCACAAACTCTCCAGCAGAATGTATGAGTTTACATGGATGAGAAAAACACCTAACACCAGCAGGGATGATTAAAATGACCAACTTGTATTTATTTATGCAATACCTTATCCAAAAAAGGAAAAAAACTGTTTGCTGTAACTGATAAAGTGTGAGCTGGAGTTTGGCTTCCGTTTATCGGTGGTTCTTTATATTTAACAATCCCCCCCGACAGACAATGCTGCTGTCTGCTGGGCCTCCTATGGTCATTCCTTCAGAGTTATGTCTCACTAAGGCCCCTTTCACACGAGGCGGACTCCGTTTCTACATAGTCCGTCTCGGTCCGCCGGCTCAGCGGGAGATATGTCCGTTGATCTCCGCTGAGCCTGAGCGGATGACAGGTCCCTCTCTGCTCACTGAGCGGGGAGGGGCTTGTCAGGCGCCGCTGCCGCCTATGGAGGGATCGGATGAGATCTCACCCGATCCGATCCACCAGC
The DNA here is from genome assembly GCA_037952925.1 of Lithobates clamitans. Taxonomy (NCBI): domain Eukaryota; kingdom Metazoa; phylum Chordata; class Amphibia; order Anura; family Ranidae; genus Lithobates; species Lithobates clamitans. Next base: position 7,524,000 of record JBBGZY010000757.1, on the reverse strand, counting down.
GACGGACCTGGACGTAGGGCCATCCGTCTGCTTTTAGCGGATCGGACCGGGTCGGATTTCAGCGGACATGTCCATGACTAACATGGAGCGCCTGTTCAGGTCCGCCGTCAAAACTGACAGGCGGACCTGAACGGTCCGATCGTGTGAAAGAGGCCTAATACAGGAGTTGTGTTACCAGGTGAAAACAGAGTGAAAAAACAGAGAAAAGAAAATTGATGCAGTCGGGACATCTGATGATTGGTAAGCTGCAATATATACATTTTTTGGTTTTGGGTTTATTACTGCTTTAATCCTACAAACCATGTAAAAAAATTTGTTTTCAACAAAAAAAAACCTTCAACCAAATTAAATAAAAACGGTCCTATATATGATACTGAATAAATGCATGTGAACAGACATTATTAACTACAAAATGCATATTGAGTCACGTTGGAGGCATTTATTTTTATTATTTTACAGCTTTCTTTTTAATGCAGCCCATTAAAATTATAGATGCTGTGCACTTACAAATAGGAAAAAAAATTAAGCAGCAAGCTTAAAATGATTAACCCAATTAAAAAGAATAGCAAAGAATGAATTATAAATTAGAATATTAAAATATGGTGCTGTGAAGAACTTTAACATAATTCACTTTTTGCAATAATTAAGTTAAAAAAATCCACCAGGAGAACAGCAGAATAGCAACTTGTGGATTTAATTAAAGATAAAAACCAAACTGATTTTCATGCCAATGCAGGAAATGATTCATTAGAAAAACGGATTTGAATGTGACAATGCAAGCCCTACAGACAAGGTCAGATGTTAAACCAGGCCATGCTTTGCACGAGAAAAATGGTTAGTAATTTTAAGTACTTAGGGAGGGTCTGTTCACCCAAAAAATACATTATCTGTATAAGTCAGTACTGCTAGGAATATTTATTTGTTTTTTTTATAATTCCTTTTTATTTATATGTTAAATATATTTCCTCACAAACTATTAAAGTCTATTTCCCCCCATTGTCCCCAATATCACTTCTCTATTAGAAGGAAACTTACTTTACTACTGCATTTGTAGTAAAATGTATATACCGTATATACTCGAGTATGAGCCGACCCAAATATAAGCCGAGGCACCTAATTTTACCACAAAAAAATGGGAAAACTTATTGACTCAAGTATAAGCTGAGGATGAGAAATGCGCAGCTACTGTAAGTGGAAAAGAGGGTCAACAATGCCCATTTGCAGCCTCACTGTGCCCATTTGCATGCCTCACGGTGCCCATTTGTAGCCATAGGTCCCCTGAACTTCAGGGCCTCTGGACCCAAAGGATCCCAAAATGACATTGCTGCAGATCGACACAGTTGACCGACTTTGGGGCCCCGTATCTCGGGCCACTTGGTGATAGGAACACTAAGTGACCCCGAGATACGGGGCTCCAAAGTCAGTTCGGAAAATTTCAAGCATTTTTCTGCAGCAATATAATGACATTTTCCGAACTGACTTTGGGGCCTCGTATCTCAGGGCAACTTGGTGCTAGGAACCCTAAATTTGGTGTGCAAACCCAGTGGAACTAGCACTACAAAATATCCAAAGCTGAGATACAGGGCCACAAATTTGGTTCAGAAAATGTCAAGCACTTTTCTGCAGCAGAGAATGACATTTTCCGAACTGAATTTAGGGCCCCGTATCTCAGGGTCACTTGGTGCTAGGAACCCCAGTTTTGGATATTTTGTAGTGCTAGTTCCCCTGGGTTTGCACACCAAATTTGGGGTCCTAGCACCAAGTAGCCCCGAGATACAGAGCCCCAAATTTGGTTCAGAAAATGTTATTGTCTGCTGCAGAAAAGTGCTTGACTCGAGTATAAGCCAAGGGGGGCACTTTCAGCACAAAAAAAAAAAAAACTCGGCTTATACTCGAGTATATACGGTAAATCAAATCAAGGATCATGAAAGCCTCTGCAGAAGGTGGGTGGAGCTGGAAACTTACATGCACAGGTATAATATAATAGGCCAATGGTTTATTCTATCCACTAGCATATAACCAGAAATTATACATTAGTTTTGAGTGGACTGACTCTTTAATCGGATCTCTTTACAAGGAACTTGACATCTACAACTTTCGAGCTAAGCCCTGTTTCTTAACATTGATAAACTGGCTGCTGAATTGTAATGAAGGCCCCTCCAAGTACCTACCCACACCTTCTTGCTCCTCCTTATTCCTCTTCCTAGCCACTGAATGTGATAAGTGGCTCCCCTGACTAACAGAACAGTGCAGGAGCAGAACAGAATGCAACAATGTAAGATCTACATATTCTGATTTGCACAGTTGGCACCCCATATTCTGGAAAGCAAGTGATGCATGGCATTTATCCACTTTAAAACAACTTAGGTTTGTGTACAAGTCCACTGAGTCACTCAGGTGGACAAGGCTTAAAAATGGAGCTGGATTACCAAAATTGTGAGATGTCAAACCATTAGTAACACATAAAATCATAATAAGAGAACACAAAAGAATTATTTTTGCCTAACAAAGGTAACGGCAGGCACCATTTCCATCTTTGTGATGCATTAACATGCCTTATGTCATTAACAGTGTTCAGGCATCCCATCCCCAGGCTGCTTCAAAATGCACATGACCCTTTTTTCTCTAACACAACGCACAGCACTATTGTGTGCTGTGGCACACTAGACCACAGGTTTGCTGCCTTATACCCCGTACACACGATCGGACTTTCCGACAACAAAACCGTGGATTTTTGTTCGAAGGTTGTTGGCTCCAACTTGTCTTGCATACACAGTCACACAAACGTTGGCCAACAACTACGAACGTAGTGATGTACAAGACATATGTGATATCTTCATTACGAACGCTAGTTTTACAAGACCAAGCGCTTCCAGTTCGCACTTGATTCCGAGCATGCGTGGATTTTTGTGCGATGGACTTGTACACACGAGTGGAAAGTCAGACAATAAAAATTTGTTGGCGGAAAATTTGAGAACCTGCTAGCCAACATTCGTTGGCGGAAAGTCCGACAACAAATGTTCTATGGAGCATACACACGGTCGGACTTTCCGCTAACAAGCTCACATCCAACATTTGTTGTCGGAAAATTCGATTGTGTGTACGGGGCATAACAGTTTGCGTTAAAAACAGGGGTTTAGCTTGCACACAATTGCAAATACATGCATAGGCTGTAGAGCCACTTCATGTATTATCTGCAGTCCTAACTCTATTAATTTTTGAGAGCCTCCACAGTGGAAGCACATACATAATAATGGATAGATAGAGGGCAGCTAAGCCTGGTGAGAGGATACACTGGACACCTTTGCAGCCATTGTGCTATACGCTGGGCGTCCAGTGCGCCCCTGTGCCTTTAAGGAGGGGTAGGCTCCCTCCAGGCTTACCTGCTCCAGGCATTAGTGTTTCAGGGTGCCACTCAAAACAATGGCACAGCCACACAGCAACTCATCTACGTATCTTAATGCACGCAGCGAGAAAATGTGAATGGGCGCTTACTTTTCAAATGTAAATGGATTGATGAGTTCATTTTAAAATTCAGGTCCACTTTTTGGACAAACTTGAAACTCTTAGGCCTCTTTCAAACATGCGGACTGTATGCCCGTTTTTAAAAAAACTGATCACAAACTAATGTAAAAACGGATAAAAAATAGATTAAAAACTGATGTAAACTTTTCAAAGAAAAAAACGTGACAATTGATGAAACAAGCAGTCCGCATATGTGAATGGGGCCTTATACTTGAAGAGTTAAAATATAACTAAACATTTTTTTTTTTTCATTTTGGATAGAATGGTGATGGATTTCAACCACTGCCAGGTATTTATTGCTGTCTTTTTCCCTAATATGGAGATTCACTTCCTGCAACTGCCTGATCACCAATGTCACTGGGTATGAAAATTAGGGTAAATCCAACATTTTCAGATGGCACAAGAACAGGAAAGAGAAGAGATTTTCCAATGGGGACACTTGTGCCCATGACAACTGTCTAATGCCTGGTACAGACTATCATTTTCTTTTTCGTTCAACCCAGTGGGCTGAACGAAAAAAGTGAGGAGCTCGGGAGGAGCCCGCTATACTAACTATCTGATGTTAGTACAGCAATCTCCCCGCTGAGCTATTGTGTTCCCCCCACCCCCCAGAAGACTCTGGTCACCGCTCACAGCCATTGGCTGCCATCACTGATCGGATGCTGATCAGATACTGATTAAATACTGGTTTTCTAGCATGCCTGTTCAACAGAATCCGGCCATCTTCTGTCAAACAGACAGGTGTACACACGGGCCAAATGTCGGCCGGTTTCTGTTGAACCAGCCGATATTTGGCCTTGTGTATCAGGCTTAAGAGTTGGATATTCCTCAGATCGAAAAGATAGCGCTTTCTGTTGAGACAGGACAGGAAGTGAAGCGAAATATCCCTAATGAAACACGGATGGGAAAAAAAATGGACAGTTGTTCTGACCCTCCTCTACTCTATCCAAAATGAAAAAATATATATTTTAGCTTCAGATATACTTTAAATCCTTATTTATTCCATTCCTGTAAGCATTTACATATATTTAGTACTGAATTTGCCCCCCAAAATATGTTCATATAATTTTACATTCATTCCACATGGCAGATCACAAGTGTTTGCAAAGCCAAAACAGAGTGGAAAGATTAGAATTTCTTCCAGGTTGTTACTGCTTTCTGTTTCTTGCTGGGGCTGTCTAGTCCCGGTGACTACTGTCACTGGGGCTAAAAATAGGGTAAAATACGAAATTTTGCATTGTAACCAGAACAACTGACTTTGTAGAGATTTCCTCTCACTTCCCTTTTTGTGTCCAGAAGAAGAAGTGAAGAGAAATCCTTTAGGTCCACAAAGGTTTAAACCAAACCCTATTCTTCTCAAACGTAAACAAAGAAGTTTTGGCATTTAATATACTTTATTTTTTAGTTGTTTCAGAAATATGGAAATAGCTATACACCACTGCAGTGTGTTAAAAAGGAATATGCCGCATAGCATTAAGGCAGCCCGTTTCTTTGACTGGGCTGTCTACTGTAACAAAACAAACCAAAAAATAGCGTGTACCATTTCTGAGCATTTCTGCGAGCTGCACAGTAACACACATCTGTCAGCAAGGTGCATTGGGGTGTAAATGCAATAGCATGAATGGGCCTCAAGAAGTAGTCATACATGAAGTAAGATCTTATCGACTTTCTATATTAAGGGGTTGCAGCAGCCTACTTTGCATTCTTTCCTTGATCTGTGTACTTGTAACAAATTTGTCTCCAGCTACCTTGTTTATCATGTGTGTGATTATTTACTCCATTTATTGTGACTTAATGTTATTTTATGTGCAACTCTAGCTGTAGAGCATTGCATGAAACCTAGTATGATCACAGGTTGTCAGCAAGGCTATGTTCACATGGAAATGAAAGGAGGTTTTGGCATGCATTCTCAGCACCTGCAAAGCGCCCCCAACTGTCACATCTAAAAGAGATTTCAGTTTTACAGGCTTGACACAGCACAGATCAAAACTGTAAATGTTTAGGCTGTGCAATCCTATTGACCTAAGTACTTCCACAGAACTTCAACATAGGCTCTACCAAACCTGCACGTGTGAACTTAGACTAAGCATTCCCAAACATGGGTGTATCTGATGCATGTAAGTATGATTACTATCCCAGCGGATATATGTATCACTGTGCTGCTGCAGCTCTCACAGATCCATATCTCCACTGGAATGATAAATGCAAACTAGGATGCACATGAAAGCAAATCTGCAAGATAAGCTGGATTCAGATCTGAAATTGGTCCGGATCTAGTTTGCCTGAACTCGTGGGAAGTTGTCACATAACTGTATCTCTGCCTGCCCAATGAGCTGCTAGTTGGAGATTTCCCGCCCCAAACCGGCATGAAACAAAGGGGCATCCCCATCTTTTTATATTGGTATATTGGTCTCCCACCCACAGCTCATTGGCCCAACAATACAGCTAACGTCCAGATTTCGAGAGAACTCAAGCTCATCCTAGTACCAAACAATAGGGAAAAATTATTCTAGCTAATCTGGAAAGGAGTAATGATGTTATTGCACCCAGGCAGACTTACTGTATGCACACTGACGTATATGATGTTTTCACAGCTACTACAGCTGTGACACGAGCAAGGGTGCAATAAAAAGCTTACAACAGACTTTGTGCACAGAGACTATTAGATGGGGTAGCAAAAATAATTGTCACTTCAAGCAATATAATCTTTGGACTTCTGAATATAAATCAGTCTGGATCTGATATGAGCACATCATGTAAATGCCACTAAAATACATACAGAAAGGCCATATTTTCAGCACATTAACACAAGAACATACCAATTTTTTAAAGCCAAAGTTAATAAAATCTTATTTACAGTAAATTTGTATGTGTGTGTGTTTTTTTAATCCCCATGATTTGGAGGTTTCTTCCTGCATGGTCATAAGACAGTAGGTTAAGGTAAAGCTCTCTAATGGAGACACAAGCCACAAACAGCAATAAAAGTCTTAAACCTTGCCCTAAACAGCAGAGGACCCAAACCTTTTCCACTCTACCCAAAAGAACAAAGACTTTAAAGTGGATGTAAAGCCACTTTGTTTACTTAATGGAATCCCTTTTGTTCCAATAAGTTATGTGCCTCGGTGTATGTATCTGTATACCTTATTTCATAGCGCCACTCAGCGCTCATGTGACCACCCGTCGCTGTCTGCCTCAATCTGAGAACTACAGTGGGAGGGGCTGAGAATCCCCCTGTTGACATCAGCGGGGAGAAAGGGAGGAGATTAGGAGTGTGGCGGGTGGTCACGTGAGTGGCGCTCTGAAATAAGGTATACAGCTACATATTTTTTATAAAGCACATACACTTGAGCACATAATTTAATGGAACAAAGGGGATTGTATTAACAAAACATTGTTATTATAGCAGCAGGAGGGGAGGGGCAGCACTGAGACTAGCTGACAGGCAGGGAGGGGGGAGAGGAGAGACAGCGGGCTGACAGAGGCACGGTAATTGACCACGGTATCAGGGCTCACCAGTCATGACAAACGTGGTCAGTTTACAGAGGTGTGGGCAGCACCAGGTAGGATCAGCCAGATATTTTAGATGATAGAAAGAGACAAATTACACAGCACAAGCACTGTGCTGTTATTCATGCTTTAAAGGAACAGGATACATTTTTTGGGGTTATAACCACTTTAAGCCTTGTCCACTCTACCATAAAAAACTGAGGTTCCAAACCTAGTTCTTACTACCCAAACACTATAAAAATTAGGAGGGACTTCTACTTGAAGTGAAATAATTAGATTCTGCTCATGGGAAATGGGAATGTGGGTTCCTACCATGTCTGGGATATGTTCTCCTGAAGGCATGATGTTTGCTATTGACAGGGGTCTGCTCAAGAGGCATGTGCAACACAAATTGCAGGAAAATCAATAGTATTCATTATAGAAAACCATGTTATTTTCTAGCTTTTGCAGTACAGTTTCCATCAAGATTATTACTAGATTTACCAGAAGCTCTAGCTAACCCATAATCTATTCAAGGTAAAATTGTTTTTCTTCTAAAAAGTCACAGCTGCCGAATTTTGAGTCACAGACTAAGCTACTGCAATATTTTCCCTTTAGAAAACTCAATAAACAGCCAAGAATCTTCACAATCTGTGTAAACGGCAAACTCTAATATGGTTCAGTCAGGCACATTATGGCAAGTGAACGCTCTTCTCGGTACAGCACCCCAGAGGAAATTTGAAGAACAATCAAAGTGAACTAAAACTTTACAGGGCTCTGAAGACAGTGACACAGCTCAAAAATGTGTTGATGCTCCAAAATACACGTTATAAATGCATTTATTACGTATAACTGAAACAACACAGACCCATTCCACTGTGGACATTTTGTGGTTACACACGGGTATGAAGGCAAATCATTAAATGAGACACTTTCCAGAAATCGCATTGCCTTCAATTAGCTTTTTGCTCATATTTTTGCATATTTTTTACTTTCTGCTATAAATCATACCCAATAAAAATTTAACAAATCAAATTTCTTCATAAATGTAGGGTAAAATGTATTCTGCTACATGTCTGTAGTAAAAAAAAATCCTAGTAAGTGTACATTGATTGTCTTGCATAAAAGTTATCGTATCTACAAATGTACAGAGAAAGTAAGCCAAATACATGGACCAACAGTAAGGCAAACTGGTATCCAATAGACACTGAGAAACGATCAGTGAAAATTTGACGTTGTTGCTGGAGCGTATCTTGGATGAGTGAAAAGAATAACAAATCAGTACACAGAGTGTTGATATCAAAAGTCGCACTGGAAACCTGTACAGTGCCTCCAGGAAAGTATTCACAGGGCTTCACTTTGTTTACACTTTTTTTATGTTACAGCCTTATTCCAAAATTGATTTTTTCCTCAAAATTCTACAAATAATACCCCATAATAACAACGTGAAAGAAGTATTCACAGCCTTTGCTCAATACTTTGTTGAAGCACCTTTGGCACCAATTGCAGCCTCAAGTCTTTTTGAGCATGATGATACAAGCTTGGAACACCTATTTTTGGGCAGTTTCTTCCACTGTTCTTTGCAGGACCTCTCAAGCTTCATTAGGTTGGATGGGGAGCATCTTTGCACAGCCATTTTCAGATGTTCAATCGTGTTCAAGCCTGGGTTCTGACTGGGCCACTGATGGACATTCACAGAGTTGTAATGTAGCCACTCCTTTGTTATCTTGGTTGTGTGCTTAGGGTCGTTGTCCTGTTGGAAGATGAACCTTTGCCCCAGTCTGAGGTCCAGAGCGCTCTGGAGCGGGTTTTCATCAAGGATGTCTCTGTACATTGCTGCATTCATATTTACCTCGATTCTGGCTAGTCTCCCAGTTTCTGCTGCTGAAAAACATCCCCACAGCATGATGCCATCAACATGCCATCAAACCATCACCATACTTCACTGTAGGGATAGTATCGGCTAGGTGATGAGCGGTGCCTGGTTTCCCCCAGACATGACGCTTCACCATTCAGGCCAAAGAGTTAATTCTTTGTCTCATCAGACCAGAGAATTTTGTTTCTCATGGTCTGAGAGTCCTTCAAGTGCCTTTTTGCAAATTCCAGGTGGGCTGTAATGTGCATTTTACTGAGGAGTGGCTTCTGTCTGGCAACTCTACCATACAGGCCTGATTGGTGGAGTGCTTTAGAGATGGTTATTCTCCTAGAAGGTTCTCCTCTCTCCACAGAGAAATACTGGAGATCTGTCAGAGTGACCATAGGGTTCATGGTCACCTCCCTGACTAAGGCCCTTCTCCCACGATTGCTCAATTTGGCCGGATGGCCCACTCTAAGAAGAGTCCTGGTGGTTCCAAGATTCTTCCATTTATGGATGACGGAGGCTCATTGGGACCTTCAATGCTGCAGACATTTTTCTGTACCCTTCCCCAGATCTGTCTCTGAGGTCTACAGGCAATTCCTTGGACTTCATGGCTTATTTTGTGTTTTGACATGCACTGGCAACTGTGGGACCTTATATAGACACCTGTGGTAAATCGACTGAATTTACCACAGGTGGACTCCAATCAAGTTGTAGAAACATCTTAAGGTAGAGCAGTGGAAACAGGATGCTCAATTTTGAGTGTCATGGCAAAGGCTGTAAATACTTATGTACATATGATTTTTTTGTTTTTTATTTGTAATAAATTTGCAAAGATTTCAAACAAACTTCTGTCATTATGGGGCATTGTTTGTAGAATTTTGAAGAAAATAATGAATTCAATCCATTTTGGAATAAGGCTGTAACATAAAACAATTTGGAAAAAGTCAAGTGCTGTGAATACTTTTGGGATGCACTGTATGTATTTTAACCATGTGATTAGCTGTTTGCCTGGGGTTCTAGTTTAAAAATAGCTTGTCAATGCAGAAACATGGATAATGGCATTGCAAGCTCTAGGACTGTCATCCTTATCCTTGCCTTAATAGTTGGTGAATTACTGACCTGAAACAGCACTGTGCATATCAGGTGTCCTGACACTTGATCTGAACATACCTGTTCCAGGTCAGTGACCAAGCTGACAGTTTTCTTTGAAGCCTATAGAGAATTGTTCTACTCCCCCTATCATGCTACAAACAACAGCATTTTATGTTCTGTAACAGTTTGTTGAGAGCCTGAAATACTGTCTTAGTTTTTAAAACTGTCCGCTAATGAACCAAACTAAACTAGCCCTGATCAACATATTTCAGGCTCAGAAAGGGTTACATATCCTGACACAACAGAACCCCTGCAAAGTAAAGTTATGTAAAAGACTTTAATTACCGCCATAGACTGTTCAGATTGAAGTCACCTTTTTGTACTTTGCCATCATAATGAGACAAGGTGTTGATAGACTGCAAAACGGCCTGCAGATGCAAAAAAGTGCAATTATGAGATCCTCATTTAATCAGTGTTAAGGCTTTCTACGGAGTTGGCTCCTTTCTCTGACTGCTCAGTGGTGCGTTAACTGTGCAGCTCCGCTGTGCCTATAGGGTGATCCCACCAACCTTGGGTTGCAGGCTTTCAGAACAAGAAACATGACTGGCATTCAGATGAACTGGCTTTTATGCTCAGCAAAGTATACTGCAATGTCAGAATTATCTCCATTTATGTGTAATAAGCACAGAAAAAGATATTCAAAAAAGCTATTTAAATAAGAAATAGGAATGTAAAGTCAGAATATAAACAAAGCAAGCATAAAGCAGATTCTTCTGTTTTATAGAGGAGTTATTACTTTTACTTTTGAATAACATAAACTTTGTATTACAATGTATATATTGTTAAACAAATGACAAAATGAAATACAAGAAGAATTTACCATAAGGCCTTACTGATACTAAATGCCATACTATCCAGTTCCTCCCACTGATGTGAGACATCCAAAGGAAAAAAGATTTGAGCTTAAAACTTAGATTATTCTGCTGTGCAAGTCTAGATTACTAATGCTTTTGTGCTGATAAACCTTTGAGTAAAAGTCAAGGCAGATGTTTATCTGGCTGAACTGCCTGCCCACTCACATTCAGAACAAACTTGAACTGTGCATATAGCTACAGTGAGTAATACTCACACACAGGGGTTGATTTACTAAAGGCAAATTCACTTTGCACTACAAGTGCACTTTCAGTGCACTTGGAAGTGCAGTCACTGTAGATCGCTGTAGATCTGAGGGGAAGCTCTGCTGATTTTATTATCCAATCATGTGCAAGCAAAAATGCTGTTTTTTATTTTCCTTGCATGTCCCCCTCAGATCTACAGCGACTGCACTTCCAAGTGCACCTGCAGTGCACTTGTAGTGCAAAGTGGATTTGCCTTTAGTAAATAACCCCCACAGTCTGTAGCTTCAGTACTCTACAGTGTGCCCAATCTAACAGAGCAGCTTGCATGAATTCTGCTCAGTGCACTAAGACACTCCTTTTGTGAAGGTGCCTGTTTGTGTGTACTTTAGGAGTCAGTCCTGAAAATATCTTCATCTGTTGCTCTTGCTATAAATCAGTTTCTTCTAGTATTCAACCCTGATCTGCCTTCATGTAAATAGTTCAGTTTACCTTGCATGTCAACTCTTGGCCCCAGGTCATTTTTTGATTTGCAGTTCCATTTTGTCCTCCACCATCCCTGAACTTCATCTCATGCAGCTATTACATCTGTTGCATGAGCTGACCTTATGCTTGCAAATTGATTCCACCTGCCTACCCCCAGACCTTACCGTGGCCTGAAGACAAACTTCTCCATTGCTTGATGGTCCACCACTTTGGTCTCCTTCCTGGTCTTCTCAGATAGAATTACAATAGGATAGAACCACCACCAAATCTAACATCTAACCGTGCAATTTGCATGTGAAAAGCTTTGCTATCTGTGTCTGTGAAGGTTCTCATGTATTGCGGTATAGCTAGTAGTCATTAGTCACCATCAACTGGACTTTATCTATGAGGTTGAAAATGTTTTGCCACTCATTCAATTAGTTCTCTCAGTTCTTATGAGTGTCAGGAACATACCTCAGCATTTATAGTCACAAGAGTACCTCAGTCATCTTAATCCACCATGGAATGTGACAAGGCAGATGCTGAATGTCCATGATGGGAGGTGGTGAAACACTGAAACATCACAGAATAAGTGCAGTTTAATTTGTTTAACTCCTACTAGCTGTTTGATCTATGTTCTTCATTAACAACCATGCTTGTCCTGACATAAAATTGCTCACTGCTCAACTTATCTTTGTACCTACTACAGTCTTTACTTTTTAATTTGGTTCTGACAACTGGCTTGAATACTGACCCTGTCTTGTCTGGACCCAGTGGTACTATATTATCTGCTTTTGACCTCTGGCTTGCCTGTGATCCATCTAATTTCCTGATATCTTATCTGCTGTAATGTAGTTTTGGCCTCTGGCGCACATGACCATTCCTCGTGTAACCTCTACCCCTACACTAAAGAATAGTTTTGATATTCTGGTACATAAGTCCTAGGGCAAGATGAGTACAGACAAAGAATATAAATCTTCCATTAAAGGTTTCTGCAAAGAGCATGAGCGGTAGTCAGACCCTTACATTTTATCTTATATTTGAAAAAATGGTTTAAACTCAAAAGAACTCTGCAATATTACACTACTTTATAAATGAAAGGTCAATCATAATGCAAATGAACATAAATAAATAAATAAATAAATAAATACAAAATAATGAGCTAAAAGGGTTTTGCTCTATTTATATCCACATATTTCCTCTCCTTCTAGGAGGAAATTCCTGCATGGTTTTAAAGGTCATTATACATCATTTATTAAGATTAAATGAATTATGAAATGCAAAATGGAGAATTCTTGCTGCTTGTGTTTTATCTATCTGGCGCTAATGATCAGTAACACTACGGAGGTTTAAGTAATTAAACTTTCTAAAAAAATAAAATCACTGTCATTACTGATGCTAAAACAATCTTCTTTAGCTTCATTGTAAGAAAAGTGTAAGACTCTAAATGCCAAACCTGCAGGACCTATGGAAGTCATTCATAGAGATGGTCTAAGGTATTATTCATTCTGTGCATCTCTAATGTTTTAAAGGATCTTCTCCAGTCTGCTAAGACTTATGCCCCGTACACACGGTCGGATTTTCCGACGGAAAATGTGTGATAGGACCTTGTTGTCGGAAATTCCGACCGTGTGTAGGCTCCATCACACATTTTCCATCGGATTTTCAGACACACAAAGTTTGAGAGCAGGCTATAAGATTTTCCGACAACAAAATCCATTGTCGGAATTTCCAAACATGTGTACACAAATCCGACGCACAAAGTGCCACGCATGCTCGGAATAAATAAAGAGATGAAAGCTATTGGCTACTGCCAATACTTATAGTCCCGACGTACGTGTTTTACGTCACCGCGTTCAGAATGATCGGATTTTACGACAACTTTGTGTGACCGTGTGTATGCAAGACAAGTTTGAACCAACATCCGTCGGAAAAAATCCATGGATTTTGTTGTCGGAATGTCCGATCAATGTCCAACCATGTGTACGGGGCATTACAGTTGTAGTAGCTGAGAAGTAAAGCAAAATCCTGTAATCATCAAGGTGGCTCAGTATTAAGCCTCATGTACACTGGGCATTTAGCCCCGTTGTGTCAGACATTGGTGTTTAGGTTCGGAGGCACAGGCGCACCATCAAGCCCCTCTGCTGGCAGCCAAAAAAACCTGAAAGCTGACTAGGGCTAGACAGTGCACCAAGCAGTGTGCGCCAAGGGATGAATCCTCTGAGCACAGACTGCTTGCTTTCGGGCATTCTTTCCTGGGCACATACTTCCCTAAATGTTAGCATCAGTCACAGTTGTCAGCCTTTCATAGAGTTTTACAGACTGCCTGCAAGAGGGATGGAAAATGGGCATGTTTACATTTACACCTGGAGTCTCATGCAGTGGGGGTAAACATCCAGTGTGCATCAGGCCTTAGGAATGGCAACCTAATGCCTTTTGCCACAGAGATCCTTGTGTAGTCCCTCAAGGACTACACAATACTACTGTATCATAAAGAACATGATTCCTATAAAAACACTTGTTTGTGAAGGCCCAGGCAGACAAATAATGTTTCATTTTAGCTTTTGACCACCATTAAAACTCCAGTCAAAACATCATTTGTAGTTTTGGACAGAGTGTTTTTAAATTCTGTTCATTGGAGTTTACATAGCATCACCCACGCAGGGGTTACTTAGACAGACCGCCTGCAAACACAAATAGTATACAAAATACAAAACAGCCCATAGAAGTGTGTGTGGAAGACCCACCCTAAACTTAAAAGAAAAATTAAACAGCAAAAACACCCCTGTAGGCCAACCGGCCTTTTCCACCCTCTCACTGTATTAGGACAACAAGACAAAACATGAGAAACATTAGACATATTTGCCATAGAGTCATCAATAAGCCATTTACAGCAGACTTTATTGAACTTCTTCCGGAAGCCTCTATTATAGTAGGTGTCCTTAAAGAGAGGGATGGCATAACTGACCAGCTTCATCCAAGCTGAAACTGTAGGAGGCGTAGGTTTCAGGCCAGTGTTACTGCCTTCCTTGCAAAAAACAGAAGGAGTACCAGCATCGTTCGTTCCGCCACTGTAGGGGCCAACTCTTCAACCAGGCCCAGTAGGGAGGGAGAAAGGTACCGGCCAGAGACCCTCTGTATGACCTGAGTCACTGCCTCCCAGTATTGTACTAAGGCTGGACATGACCAAAAAATGTGGATGAAGTCCCCCCCGCCAGAATGAGAGCATCTCCAGCAATCAGACGGTACGCTAGGAACCATTTTATGCATTCTTTATGGCATATAATAAGTCCGGTGTTTTGGACATGAAGGTTTGAGAACTCTATCAAGTTGTTACTGCTGCAGGGTCTATTTAGGAGAAAAGGGAGGAAAAGGAAAAAACAGGTTTGGTAGCAACTGTCACTTTAGTAGGATTTCCTCTCTAAAGTTCCTGTTCAGAAACTATGAAGTGACAACAATCTGTTCCTTTCGCTCAACTACTTTCCTGCAATGTCACCCTGTAATAAATACTCCTGAAGGAGACCTTAGGTTGCTGCCCTGATGCACATTGTGTAGGCATGTTTCACAGGAGGGGCAAGCGGTTCTTGAGAAAGGGTTTTTTTCACCCCTAAAATGTTGGGTTTTTTCTTCTCCTCTCTCTGTCCACCAGCATCTGGCATTGCTCTCTTTCTCATTACTCTATTCTGAGTACCAACTTCTTGTATTTATTTATGAAGAACTGCTGAGTAGTGCTCACTTTACCTATGTGCATGCATGTATTCTTTTGGATATAGATTGGAATCCACAGTGTAGCAAATACTCATGCTGAATTATGTTTAAGCTGGACATAGATGGTTAGTTTTTTTTTCTTTTTTTTTTTTTCAATGAGGCAGTGGGCTGATGTTTTCCAGCATGTTCATTCGTAAGTAGTTGATTTAACAATTGACGTCTGTCAAACTGGGAGGGCCACACACAGACCCTTCTGAACCGACCAAATTTTGATCCATCTATGCACAGCTTTAATGTTATATGTCATACTTGGATATGTGTACCTATTGTTCTTTAGTGCTTCTATACAGTATATGCTGAAAACAACTTTTTTTTTGCAAAGGCATTCTTTGAATGTGGTGTTCTTACTCTATATATTTACAGTTAACGTTCAGCAAGGAGGCCGGAGGAGATCACCAGCATTGATATGCAAGAAAAGAATAACAAAAGGTGCAAAAAATGGTAAATGTTCACAATACACAATGCTTTAGCATTTAACTCCTATCAGTTAGGATTAAGTTCTGCTTTAAACATTTTTTGCCATTGTGGATGACCAAAAATGTTTCAGCAAAAACAAAAAGCACTTACAGTATATAAATTGATATATAGATCCAGTAATGTCTACTTGCTGTTGCTCTATTTAGTTTTAATGAAGCGTAATACTCCCATCAGGTGTAGCCCGTTGATTATGTTTTAGGGTAGATACTCTTTTGGCTCAGAAACACAATTGCATCAACCAATTTCATCCTATTCATACAAAGAACACATACCTCAAGCAGACTTTTGGGATTACAGAAGCCTAAAATGTGATGCACACATTTGGCTTTCTGACAAATTGTGCACCCAAAAGCAAATGTAGACATAGGCAAATAACTATTTTTATGGCTTGTTATTACTGAACTAAATTTATTATTGCCTTTCATCTATGCTTTTTTTTTTCTTTAATAGTTTAGTGGACCTCTGCTTTATTCTCATCTTATATGCTAAAAAAAGAATACATCTTGAGACACACTTTTTAATAGTATTAAAAAGACAACTTAAGGGTCTACTGACATCTGAGACCTTAAGCCGCAGAAATTGATGAATCCACAATGACACTGGTGTTCAGTGTAACTGCATCTGTTACTTTGGTGAACAATGTAAATAACCTTGCTGCATTGATACACAATGTAAATGGCCAGTAACATTGGTAGTCTGTGTAAACGCATCTGTTTCATTGGTCAACGGTGTAAATGACCCCATTACAATGGTGGTAATGGGCTCAGATGTTGCTGGCAGCTACAATGAATTTTTAAGTGTTATAGACGACCTTTCCTCTCTTGAAAAATGTGTTCTATTCTGTATTTACCTATTGTATGCTCTTCGGTTACTTATCCAAGACTGCTGTAGTAAACACACTGACTGCACCCCTGTTAGGCCAGTTGCACACGGACGTAAGAATTTATTGTTTATACTCAGGACCTTATTGACAAAAAAAAGTTTCATAAAGATCTTTAAGCCCTTGTTGAACTTTAGTTTAGTAAGTACATCATTATTTAATTTCATAGGGTGCTGATATGCAGATAAGAGTCCCTTTTTGGCACCAAGACACTCAGATCACTGGTCTGTAGGGTGTACAGCCAAGCTAACAAGAATATACAGAAACACACAAAGGCACTGGAAATGGGTAGGTATGCACAGGGATCACTAGAAGCAGGTTGGAGTACACAGGTACACAGAGCTGGAAGTAAACTAGGAATGCACAGAGAATCACAAATCGCTGGAAGCAAGCTGGAGTATATGGGACACAGACTTAAGAGACAGAATTGAAGGCCACAAGTGCTGGTAACGAATGGTAGGCTGGAACACATAGGGAATCATGAAGTGTAGGGAGGCTGGGAGCTTCCTGAGGTGCTGAGGTTTAGACTGCACATTAGAAGGCACTGAAGGACACTTTCAAGATCACTGGAAACAAGGGGGGCCTGGTTACAGGAAAATGAGGAAACTCAGTAACTTGGGACCTCTCAGAATAACTCAGAAGGAGACACCTAGAACGATAAAACGATAATGGCAGTGAGCACTGTACAGGAGCCCGTTGCACGGACTCTTACTTGCTTGACAGCACCCCCCATAGTGAACGCCTCTCCTCTGGGTGGAGGGAAAGTCGGAGGCGTTGGGGTTTTGTTTTGTTTTTTTTTGTTTTTTTTCTCAGAGGACTGGTTCAGAAAAGTCTCCTGGGGAGCTTTTTTCTTTTTTTTCTGGCTCCTAGGGAAGAGGATTATTGATTCAGGGGTTTTTTTTTGTTTTTGTTTTTGATTTTCTCCTTGCGTCCTGCTCTCTTCTCTCACCTTCTCCATCTCTTCTCCTCTCTTTTAGATTGAGTAAACGATTAAAATGACTAAAATAACCTTTACATCATACAATGTTAAGGGACTAAATAGCCCTGAGAAACGGATAAGATTAATGGCAGAATTAAAGAGATTTAAATCCCAAATTATTTTTCTCGAGGAAACACATTTTAAAAGGGAAAAAATTCCATGGCGTAAAAACCATGATTTCCCGAACATATATCATAGTACATCGCAGACTTCAAAATCCTGTGGGGTATCTATTTTAATAGCTAAAAAAGTGCCATGGAAGGAATTAGGCATGATCACGGATGAAGGGGGTCGTCTCCTTATAGTAAAGGGGACTTTGGGTCTTCAGAAAATCACACTGGTAAATTTATACTTACCAAATGAGGATCAAGTAAACTCCCTGGAGACATATTTACAGATAGTGCAACAACATAAGGAAGGAATCTTAGTATTGGGGGGCGACCTTAATATGGCCTTAGACCCACTGAAAGATACATCCAAAGAATCTTCTCACCTTTCATATGTCAAATTAAGGAAAGTGAAAAAATTATTACAAGAATTACAATTGATAGATAGTTGGAGAGTGGTTCATGCACAGGGCAGGGATTATACATTTTTTTCGGCGAAGTATAAGACCTATTCCAGAATTGACTATATTTTTGTCTCTCAAAATATAATTACGTCCCTAGTAAAGCCTCGATTGGGTCATTTACCCTATCAGATCATGCTCCGATGCACGCTAGAAATAGGGGAGGAAGAGCGTAAAGAATGGTTTTGGAAGATTAACAAAACCCTCCTCAAGGACAGTGAATATGAGGGGAAATTAAAGCAAGAATTGGAATCTTTTTTTATAACAAATGAAACAGGGGAAACATCACCATTCTGTATATGGGACACAAATGCTTTATGAGAGGTACAGTATGTTTATTTCCTTGGGGACACATAGGAAACGGAAACTAAATGAACAAATTGACTCGTTGCTTAAACGGATCGGGGAATTAGAAGTAATACACAAAAAAACCCAGGCTCAAACAATAGCTCAGGAACTTGCTGGCCTACACGAAAAACTCAATTTACAGTTAATAGAAAAAACTAAATCCAAATTAATTAGGGGAAGAAGAACTTTTTACGAATTTGGGAATAAACCAGAAAGATTGTTGGCAATTGCTCTTAGAGAAACCACCACACGAAACCATATTACACAGATTAAAACATTGAGGGATGAATTGGTTAACTCTCCACAGAAAATCGCACAGACGTTCAAGGACTACTATGAGAATTTATATCAGTTAGAAAAGAAATCTAACCCAATAAACGTTCAAAAAAAGTGGGAAGTGGCGAGGGAATATTTTGAAGAGACAGAAATGCCAAAGCTAACAGAAGAAGCAGCCAGGGATCTCGATGCCCCAATTTCAACAGAGGAATTTATAGCGGCATTAAAATCATTGAATGTGGGCAAAGCCCCTGGCCCAGATGGGTACACCCTGTCGTAATACAGAAAATATGCAGAGGAATTAGCCCAGAGATTCGTAGCAGCTTATAATTCAATACGAGATGGGATGCAGATCCCAATAGAAACTCAGAATCTTGTTATCACTCAGAATCACAACAGGAAACACAGGGAATGGTACCAGCTTAAATAGAAAGGGAGATGGCCTAGTTGGGCTGGACAGGGCATGTATTTATTTAAATTGACAGCAGGTGAATTACAAGGGGATAACCAGTAACATCAGAACCTTGCATGTTAGAGCTATGGAGCTACATGTGCCAGCAAGACTGCTGGTCTGTGGTAATACAGATTAGCATAGAAACTGCTAATCTATGACAAATGTGAAACCATTTGATTTGCAAAGGGTCTGTAATAGCAGTGACCTCTAGCAGTCCCCTATTATACTGTATGTCTCCAGTCTATGACTGAATCCTGTAGCATGTCCCCAGTCTCCACCATCTACTATAGTATGTATGCAGTATCTAACTATCTGCTGTTGCATAGTTGCAGTTTTTTTACAACTTTCTGTAGAATTGTGTTTATTAAATATTATACGGGACTCTCTTGTGATGTTAGGGCCACACCTGGGGCCTCCTATGTAAAGTAAGTTGACTATCACTGTAAGATAAATTGGGACAGGGACTGATGTGAATAGTAACGTACCGCTTCCTTCAAAACTTATACACAATGTTAAATAATACATTAGACTGATAAAATAATAGAAATAAATAATTTAATAAAGCATCAAAAATGCTTAAGGCAAAAAAAAAAAAAAAAACTTTTTACAAAGTTCTAACGAAAACATAGAACATGGGGGAAACTAAGTTGCAGATGACCTCTAATAACATGGGGTTTCTTAAGACCTGACATAGAATTTGTTGCAATGCTGCCTGTTGGCAACTGCCTCACCTTGAGTGCAACTTGCTTACTATTTTGTCTCTCGCCAGACTGTTTGTAGCTGACCTAACAAACCAGTATGTGCTTTCTTCCCTCCAGCCTATTGCTGTATGCCATCTGTCAGTCTAATTACAGTCTCCTGGACCTGAAACTAAGATGGGGTGATCATTGCCTGTAGGCATTCTCAAGAGTTAGGATAAGCTATTTTAGGCAGAAGACCACTGAGACAGTCACTCTGCTTTACCAGTGTTGCCTATCAATGACTGACATTTGTGACAAATACTTGGAATCACACAGAATATTAATTAAAGATTCAGTTAGTGTTAGTTATGTAAATCTACATATAGCCAGATTCCTTCAGTGCCATTTAGGTGACTTTTGTATTATGCACAATACCACACCCTGCTCACTGAATTATAAATACTTTACTCCCAATTATCATTCTGCAATATTGTCTTCCTGAACTGTCTCCAGCCGAGTAGGATTAGCATAGCTCTCATACACTGACGGCTGTGACCTTTTTTCCAAAAAAACACTTGTCAGAAATGTAAAAGCCATTACCTGGCTGCACAGGAAACAAGCAATGTTGCATAGCTGCATCATTTTACCCCCTCAATTAATGCCAACCCTTAGTGCTCATATTTTGACATTATCTCTGGATAAGAATTAGTAGTTTTTTTCAATGTGTCAAGATATTAACATATATAAAACTGTAGTTTACACATTGAGAATATTTTAAGGCTAATTTAACAATCTGCTATTTAAAGATACTGTAAAATTAAATAGCACAAAACTTTAACATGTCCTGGGATGGCATGAAAGCCCTCCTTATTTGACTCCTGAATTGGTGATTACTAAACTTGATGTAATTTTCAGTAAATTGAGATGGTTTCATAAACATGGACTAAGTTTGGGCAGAAGGAGGCCAGGCATTAAAAGAACCATCCAAAAATATGGAATTTGCATTTCATTCTCTACTCTCAAACTCATATACCAGTGTAGCCTTATGTCCCAGGAACGGCTGTCTGTCCTGTTATTTAGTCTAGGGGGACAGATCAATGCAAAGGCTGTAGTAGGAGAAGGTAACAAGTATTCAGATGAAACTGTATCAGGGACTATTAGTATGACCTGGTAGCAGCTACTGTATAAAAAGTTCCAGTTAGTGGAGTATAATAATAATATAATACTGTATAATAGTAGGCACTGCTATAGGTGTAGGTAATCCCAATATGAGGAAAATCTAGAACTAGGGTTGAAGCAAATGTTTGTCTGTGTCCAATGTGGATGTGTAAGTTAGGCAGGAGGAACCCTGCCTTTTAAGGTTGTAAGTGGTAGAAATGGGCTTACCTGAAGGTCAGAACCCATGAAACTCCTTTTCTTCCCCAGAGCCATTGAAAGTGGGAATGGACACTGGGGATGCAATCCACAGATTTGCAACACTAAAGACCATAAATGCTGTGCACCAACAACCCCACAATTGGATAGAAGCTGGAGTAGCAAAGCAGAGTCAGTGTCAGAAACAAGCCAGAAATCAGAACTAGAGAATCAGCCACCAAATTAGATACTGGAACAATAGATAAACCAGAGTCCAGGATCAAGCCAGTAGAGCAGCTAGGCCGATTCAAAATAAGATAATACACAAGTGTTCAAAGCAAGGTCTAAGGTCACAAAGTGGGAGAAATCAGGATGCAAGCACAGGGTCAACAGCAATGTGGGCCATATATACACTATATTACCAAAATTATTGGGACGCCTGCCTTTACATGACATGAACTTTAATGGCATCCCAGTCTTAGTCCGTAGGGTTCAATATTGAGTTGTCCCACCCTCTGCAGCCATGACAGCTTCAACTCTTCGGGGAAGGCCGTCCACAAGGTTTAGAAGTGTGTCTATGGGGATGTTTGACCATTCTTCCAAAAGCGCATTTGTGAGGTCAGGCACTGATGTGGGCAAGAAGGCCTGGCTCACAGTCTCTGCTCTAATTCACCCCAAAGGTTGTTCTATTGGGTTGAGGTCAAGACTCTGTGCAGGCCAGTCAAGTTCCTTTACCCCAAACTCGCTCATCCATGTCTTTATGGACTTTGCTTTGTGCACTGGTGCGCAGTCATGTTGGAACAGGAAGGGGCCATCCCCAAACTGTACCCACAAAGTTAGGAGCATGAAATTGTCCAAAATGTCTTGGTATGCTGATGCCTTAAGAGTTCCCTTCATTGGAACTAAGGGGCCAAGCCCAACCCCTGAAAAACAACCCCACACCATAATCCCCCCTCCAACAAATATTTTGAATCAGTGCACAAAGCAAGGTCCATAAAAGACATTAGTTGAGTGAGTTTGGGGTGGATAAACTTGACTGGCCTGCGCAGAGTTCTGACCTCAACCCAATAGAACACCTTTGGGATTAATCAGAGTGGAGACTGCGAGCCAGGCCTTCTCATCCACATCAGTGCCTGACCTCAAAAATGCGCTTCTGTAAGAATGGTCAAACATTCCCATAGACACACTCCTAAACCTTGTGGACTGCCTTCCCAGAAGAGTTGAATCTGTTATATCTTCACAATATTGAACCCTACAGACTAAGACTGGGATGCCATTGATGTTCATGTGTGTGTAAAGGCAGGCGTCCCAATACTTTTGGTAATATAGTGTAAATTATCTAGCAACATGCATTAAAGAAGTTTCAAACCTAGAAGCAAACATTTCTTATATTGCAGCATACCAAATCTTAGACGCAATGGCTGATATTAGTTTTATATTTTAGGCTTAATTTCCTTTATTTTAATCTGGTGATCCAGCCAGTAAGTCTGTTGTTTTTCAAAAGAACAAGCTCACCAGCAAATATAGCAGTTATAGTGTTGAGGCAAACCATTTACCAATGACAGAGGAGCTTACAATGATCAGCTTTTATTAGCTTTTCTTTGTTTATGTAATATCTTTATCCCGAAAGCAAAAAAAAAAGTTTCTATAACTGCCTGTGTAACGGCAGTGTGAGGTGTAGTTTGGCTTCAGTTTGTTAATGTATCTAAATCTTCTAGTACTTCTAATACCCCCTTCTCCCAGAATGTCCAAAGGTGCCCATCTCATGAATACAGGAGGTGTGTTACTGGCTAGATCACCAGGTGAGAACAGAAGGTAAAAAAGCCTAAAAGAAAACGCATGCAGCCACCACATCGAAGGATTGGTAAGCTGCAGTATGTTACATTTTTGGTTTTGGGTTTAATACCAATTCAAGGATTCTTATATACTGCCACCCTGACGCTGAAACATGCATTCATATCTATGTCAAATGTAATCTACACAATCAACACCCACTTTTGGCCAACAAGTTAACCTTACAAACTGGAAGGAGCTTTGCTATGAAAAGCACTAACTGGGCATGACATAAGCAGGCACTAGGCTGACAATCTATTGGCAGAGGGAACGGTAGAGAGGAAATGATGTCTCTAGAGAATTCCTCCTCCATCACGAGTTAAGCTGCGTTGGCCCTGGAAATGGTTGCAGCTGTTTCCCAGATATAGGCAGATATATTCAGAATAGTGATTGTAGAGCAGAGATATCAAAAGGAAGGGATGTCAGGAGAAACAATGACACAGATGAAGAAATCCTCGTCTTCCACTTAAAATTATTAAAGTGTTAACTCAAAATCGAAATCATGAAATTTCTTCAGAGACTACAATTTTAAGTAGTTACAGACAACTACAACCTTGAGCAGAAGAAGCCGCACGTCTTTGTAGCAAGAGGAACATGTGTAGTCATTGAGATGATTGTTCCATTGCAAATTATGCTTGTAATGATAAGTCTTGAATATTGATTCTGCGGTCAGAAGACTGACTGGATTAATTGACCCATTTATCTCCTGCCTATCCAGTCACCTAACATCAATTCCAAGTTCTCCAAATTAAAATCACACATACAAAAGGAACCATATTAGGAAATAGCCAGCATCCTTCATGTACTGTGTGTATTGAAAGCTTTCAAAAGCAAATCAATAAAATGCACATGACACTGGAAAGACAGGGACAATTTAGTGGAACCAGGAGATGCTTTAATGAGACAAAATCAGGCATTGTAGTTGTACAATTTACATGTTTGCTCTATGCATTAGGAATCATTACGAAGCAAACCCTCCCTTCCTAAGGGAAGTCCCTATGTGATCTCCTTCCAGGGAGAATGTCAGTAGATATATTCTGTTTTCTGGCCACATCATCTGCTGGAACAGGATTAATAAACTGGATAGCACAAATCAGATTCTCAGTGCTGTGTAACTATGCAGAGAGACTAAGGCCAGATTTTAGCCTTGGCCACATAAACCAAGGCCTATGGCACCACAGGGGTTAGGAACAGCACTTTACCACCCCTACTTTTAAATCATGGACTGAAATGATATCTGAGCTTACAGAGCCAGTAATACAAAAATCAAATTTACACCTTTAGAGCAGCATTAACAGGTCGTCACCACAAATACTGCTTGAAAACTACTGTCCATGCATTCCCTACATTAGGACCTCTCTCCTTCATGTCAGCAGCATGTTTGGAGTGAATTTAAACAAAACACATGTTTTTGGTTGTATCTGTTGATCGTAAAGGATAAAGATAAAAAAAGAAAAGAAACACATGCTGAAGCAAAATCATATCCAAATCTCCAACTCTCGGATTCCAATGCATTGCACAAAAGGTAAGCTTGGATGTTCTTTTTATGTTCAAACACTGCATGGCAAGCTACGTGAGATCTTAAAATGACACTAAATGATACCCTTCTTTTCCAAAAATAATCCATACACTTAATGGCCCTTTAATTTATTTTTCATTATATAATTTCTTACTGTGTTTTTCTGCCTTCTTCTAACATTGCTTCATAACTGTGCTAGTGTTATTTGTGATCAATGTGCACTGCTCTATGCATACTAAAAATCCCATAGTCCCTAGTCCATCTTGGGAGAGAGTAAGTCAGGGCTGCTACATTCCTATTTACAGTGGGTCCAGGGGAATGAATGTAGCCACCCTCCAACAGAAAGTCTGATCACAGCAGCAAAAAAAATAAATAAATTTGGAGATTTGGACAAAAGAGCAATAGAAGGTACTTTTTTGAGTTAAGATTACATACTTGAATAGGTTTTTTTTTAAACCCATCATTTACCATCACTTTAAGTTCCCCAATGTCACATAGTAAATACAGTATGATCCAATATATGAATTTTAAATAAATGTTTTGTTGTGCCAAGATACAGTAGAAGCTGTGACATTGACATCTGTTTAACTATATTATTCCCTCAGTGTTGACATATTGACATAATGAGAAGTCATAATCATCTGGCCATTGGGTCGAAAAAGCAATGCTACAGTACACACTCCACATATATGAGTACCTTTGCTTTTGCAACATCCTGACGAATTACTGTAGGTTAGTCTCTTATGGACAAGGTACTGTAAAACATTAACATTGGATCAGGAGAGATCACTTTAGAAGTTAACTCATCGTTTTGTAACCAAAGCCAGTGTTTTCTCAAAAGACTACATAACTCAATATGTTGATGGGAAAACACAGTAGTGATTCTCACTTTACTATTCTCATTTAGTTTGCTATATTAAAAGTTTTGGGGTTGGTTTGTCTGGTCAGGATTCTAGAGCCTTGATTCTAAAGTCCAGGCTCTTGTAAGATGTTTGTTCTTATATCTGTTTTATATGAGACTGAAATCTGCCTCTCTTTTAAAAAACACAAATTCTGTACAGTTTCAAGAAACCCTAAGATACTGGCCAACTAGGATATTACAAACTACTGAACGAAGATATTTTCTTTCCGTGTGCAGGTTAGTGTTCCCCGGCATGGGTTTCCTGTACAGGGAGGTAGGAAGACTACCCTCTGCAGTTGTTTCAATTAATAATGTCCAGAGATATCTCCAGTATCTCTTTTGTGTCAAAAGTAAATTAAAAAGTCTGTGGTTCCATCCCAGAAAAGGATTATCATCTATGTACAGTACAGTACCTGTGCCACAATACAGTGGCATAGATAAGTCTTCCTTCTTAAAAACCTCTCTCTCCTATTCCCCCAAGTACAGGTTTGCATATAATGGGGCACAAGCAGTCCCCATGGCCGCACCTGCGCCTGGATGAAAATAGCTTCTCACAGACAGGAACACACTGTGAGTAAGTGATGATCTCAAAAATTTGGACAAGAACCTTTATAGTCTTGTTGAGTTGTATCACCCTCATCTAAGAAATGCTCAATCAATGAAAACCCAAGGTCATGTGGGATTGATGAATATAACGCTTCTACATCTAATGACATCATCTTCTGGCAATGTAACCCCCTATAATAGTCTCAATAAGACCCCTTTCACATTGAGGTGGTTTTCAGGTGCTTTAGCTCTAGACGTAGCCTCTGAAAAGCACTTGAGAAGCACCTACCATTCATTACAGTGTGTCTTTTCACACTGGGGCGGTGCGCTTGAGGGACGTTACGAAAAGTCCTGCAAACAGCATCTTTGGGGCTGGTTGGGAGCGCTGTAAATAGTGTTTCCAAAATGCCCTGCCCATTGCAATGAATGGGTAATGTTTCCAAAGCGCCGCAAAACGGGAGTTTTTACCTTGTTTTTTAAGGTAAAAAGTGCCCCGCTGGCGGCCGAAAAGCACCGCTAAAACAACGCTGAAGTGCTGCAAAAACGAGCAGGGCTTTAGCACTAACGGCCGGGCGCTGCAGTGTGAAAGGGGTCTAAATGTGATGCATCTTGCATATAGGAAGAAGTGTTTGATCATGCTTCTGTAGAAAGCTGTATAGTAGATGCTTATTTTTTTCAGTTACAGAACCATCTGAGAGGATATAAAAGACAAACATCTTACAAGAGCCTATAAAGACTTTAGAATCCCATCCAAAAAGAGTAACCCCAAAAAAATTTTTACAAAACAATGAGGATAACATAAGAGAACTATTACTTCTTTTTCTCATCAACACAATGAATTATGTAGTATTCTGTGAAAACACAACACTAGTTACAAAAGGATGGATTTGTTTATAAAGTAATCTCTCTCGAACCAGAATTAATGTTTTGACACACCAGTCCATAAGTGACAAGATAACATGCAGTCACCACATTGTACTTATATATGTAGTGCACATTCCATGTACCCATTTCTGGACTTAGGTTTATAAGCCTTTTTGACCAATAGTCATATGATTATTGCATGTTATTATGCCAATTTTAAGTCTGTAATGTTTACAAGGTCCGGGTCAATCATGAGTTTGCCACTATAATAACCAACTACAAAAAATGCACTTCCTGGCCTTTGAACTTGAGGGGTTGACTGGTGCCATCTTTCATTCCTCCATTTTATTATTCTGCTAATCTTGCCATAGCCCCACAGATAAGCACAGAGCAGTTGGCAGAATTATTTCAGTACACAATAAGTCACTCACTGCAAAAGGAGAATCTTGGTTATGTGCAAGAATTTCTCATTTCAGATGATGAAGAAGAGGAACAGAGGACCAAAGAGGGAAGGGAAATCAGACAAGGAGCAGCAAGAGGCAATGATGCTACTGTAGCTGCAGCTTAATGCCAAGCAGGCTCCATCAGTGAGGAGGTTGGAGATGACAAGCTTCAGACTGTACATGAATGCCAATGATAAGATAGAGAGGAAAAGTTGGGAAGAGGCAGCTTCACAGAGCTCTGTAGTCTGTTTTTTTCTTTTAACACATCTGCCACTTACATCACCATTGTGACCTGCAGCCTCTGCTAGCAGCCTATCAGCTCTTGTAAAACTACCAGTAATTTGGATGCCACGTGCATGAGGGGATACTTTGATATGCACCACAAAGTATGGTGGGAGCAGTACCTCAATGGTACACCTTGGAAGCAAAAAACCTGTACTACTCCTCGTTCCTCACTTTTCATGTACTGCCCCCTCCCCCATCCCCCAAAAAACAGCATCCACTGCAAAATCTGTGGCTTCTACAAATAGGGAGGGAAGTCTTACAAGGGTTTTGGAAGCTAACACTGTGCCACATTTAGCAAGGAAGGGGTGTCTAGCTGAGTAGGATCAAATGTAGGCCATTCTTCAGCAGCATTCTTGACCAGGTAGATGTCACTTCCACGGCATCTGAAGAGGAAGAAGAAAATGTTCCCTAATCCCCCTTATGCCCATGATCTCAATGCCAGCTTTGTTAAATTTGCTTTAATCCTATGGCCTCCTATTGCAAGTTTATGGCCTGTGCTACACCACAGTGGCAGGTATCCAGAGGCCAATTTTCATTTCAGCTTCAGCATAGAAGGATGTTCTGCTTACGGGCAAATGGTTCTCCTGATTTAAAGGATGCCACCAATTTTGCTATATTTTTATCATTATATAAATTACCCCACTTCCCAATACGTATAACTTTTTGTTTCTTTTTACTTTTTTCTTACCTTTTCTTATTTTGAGCCTGCTGTGATGCTTGCACTGCAAAACCACCACGCTATTAGCTTAAGTACATTTTGGGCTCTGCTAAGATCTAATCCTGGTTGACCCAATTGCCATTAAGACACATATCAACTTATGGATAGAATACAGTTCCTGAGATCATACTTTATACCAGCATGTGCATTCTTTCAAAAACAATATATTTTTATGGATACTGTCTTTTGCTTACACACACACATTTGTTGAAATAGGCAGGCGTGAAAAATCTCATCAGTGGATATCCATTAAACTTTAACAGTACATGTCCCCGGGGAGTTATGAACATTTCTTCTGTCATGTTACTATTTATGTACATATATGAAAGGATGTTTACAATAACACACAAACTGTAAAGTGTGCACAGACTATGATACAGTGTTGGGCAAATATAACAATACTGCAATCAGTAGTATACACTGATGATGGTATCGACAACTATTACATCCAAATAAAGTGGATCTAATATATCATTAGAAATTGCTATAGGCATCAGTATTTTTTGAGCACTAAAAACTGTTTCTAGAGGGATATGCTGAGTATTTATTCAATTGGATCAATGTTACATGAATTCTGACACATACTGTTCATGTAGGAATCTCATCCACAAAATACAGCGCTTCCCCTAATTTTAATAAATAAAAAAAAACAAAGCAAATCAACCACCACAATGAAAAAAAGATATTAACAAAATCTCATACACAAAATGGGAGTGTCATGATCTGGGGCTCCATGAGTGCTGCTGGCACTGGGGAGCTACAGTTTATTGAGGGAACCATGAATGCCAACAAGTATTGTGACATACACAACATTCTCACTCGTTCTCACTCTCTCATACTGGTCTTTGGAAGTTCAACATGGGTCGTGGCAAAGAACTCTTTGAGGATCTGAAAAAAAGAATTGTTGCTCTACATAAAGATGGCCTAGGCTATAAGAAGATTGCCAAGACCCTGAAACTGAGCTGCAGCATGGTGGCCAAGACCATAAAGCGGTTTAACATGATAGGTTCCACTCAGAACAGGCCTTGCCATGGTCAACCAAAGAAGTTGAGTGCACATGCTCTGCGTCATATCCAGAGGTTGTCTTTGGGAAATAGACGTATGAGTGCTGCCAGCATTGCTGCAGAGGTTGAAGGGGTGGGGGGTCAGCCTGTCAGTGCTCAGACATCACACACATCACACACTGCATCAAATTGGCCTGCATGGCTGTCATCCCAGAAGGAAGCCTCTTCTAAAGATGATGCACAAGAAAGGCCACAAACAGTTTGCTGTAGTCAAGCAGACTAAGGACATGGATTACTGGAACCATGTCCTGTGGTCTGATGAGACCAAGATAAACTTATTTGGTTCAGATGGTGTCAAGCATGTGTGGCGGCAACCAAGTCAGGAGTACAAAGACAAGTGTGTCTTGCCTACAGTCAAGCATGGGGGTGGGAGTGTCATGGTCTGGGGCTGAGGTTGAGGTGATATGGTTGGGGTGATATAGGGCAGGTTGGGGTGGTATGGGGCAGGCTGGGGTTGTATAGGGCAGGCTGGATTTGTATAGGGCAGGCTGGGGTGGTATAGGGCAGGTTGGGGTGATATAGGGCAGGCTGGGGTGGTATAGGGCAGGCTGGATTTGTATAGGGCAGGCTGGGGTGGTATAGGGCAGGTTGGGGTGATATAGGGCAGGCTGGGGTGGTATAGGGCAGGTTGGGGTGGTATAGGACAGGCTGGGGTGGCACAGGGCAGGGTGGGGTTGTATAGGGCGGGCTGGATTTGTATAGGGCAGGCTGGGGTGGTATAGGGCAGTTTGCAGGGGTATAGGGCAGGTTGGGGTGATATAGGGAAGGCTGGGATGGTATAGGGCAGGTTGGGGTGGTATAGGGCAGACTGGGGTGGTATAGGGCAGGCTGGAGATGCATAGGGCAGGTTGCAGTGGCATAGGGTAGGTTGCGGTGGCAGAGGGCAGGTTGCGGTGGCATAGGGCTGGTTGCAGTGGCATAGGGCAGGTTGCGGTGGCATAGGGCAGGCTGTGGTGGCATAGGGCAGGTTGCGGTGGCATAGGGCAGGCTGGAGTGGCATAGGGCAAGTTGCGGTGGCATAGGGAAGGCTGGAGTGGCATAGGGCAGGTTGCAGTGGCTTAGGGTAAGCTGGGGTGGCATAGGGCAGGTTGCGGTGGCATAGGGCAGGCTGGGGTTGTATAGGGCAGGCTGGATTTGTATAGGGCAGGCTGGGTGGTATAAGGCAGTTTGCGGTGGTATAGGGCAGTTTGCTGTGGTATAGGGCAGGTTGGGGTGATATAGGGCAGGCTGGGGTGGCATAGGGCAGGTTGCGGTGGCATAGGGCAGACTGGGGTGGCACAGGGCAGGCTGGGGTGGTATAGGGCAGGCTGGATTTGTATAGGTCAGGCTGGGTGGTATAGGGCAGTTTGTGGTGGTATAGGGCAATTTGCGGTGGTATAGGGCAGGTTGGGGTGATATAGGGCAGGCTGGGGTGGCATAGGGCAGGCTGGAGTGGCATAGGGCAAGTTGCGGTGGCATAGGGCAGGTTGCAGCGGCATAGGGCAGGCTGGGGTGGCATAGGGCAGGTTGTAGTGGCATAGGGCAGGCTGGGGTGGTATGGTGCCAGGTTAAGACTCTATGTAGTGATATGTGCAGCAGTGCAGTATCTTACAGCACATTGCAGTGGCATAGGGCAGGCTGGGGTGGCATAGGGTAGGTTGCGGTGGCACAGGGCAGGTTGCAATGGCATAGGGCTGGTTGCAGTGGCATAGGGCAGGTTGCAGTGGCTTAGGGCAAGCTGGGGTGGCATAGGGCAGGTGGCGGTGGCATAGGACAGGTTGCGGTGGCATAGGGAAGGCTGGAGTGGCATAGGGCAAATTGCAGTGGCATAGGGAAGGCTGGAGTGGCATAGGGCAGGTTGCAGTGGCTTAGGGCAAGCTGGGGTGGCATAGGGCAGTTTGCGGTGGCATAGGGCAGGCTGGGGTGGCACAGGGCAGGCTGGGGTTGTATAGGGCAGGCTGGATTTGTATAGGGCAGGCTGGGGTGGTATAGGGCAGTTTGCGGTGGTATAGGGCAGTTTGCGGTGGTATAGGGCAGGTTGGGGTGATATGGTTGGGGTGATATAGGGCAGGCTGGGGTGGTATAGGGCAGGTTGGGGTGATATAGGGCAGGCTGGGGTGGCATAGGGCAGGTTGCGGTGGCATAGGGCAGGCTGGAGTGGCATAGGGCAAGTTGCGGTGGCATAGGGCAGGTTGTAGTGGCATAGGGCAGGCTGGGGTGGCATGGGGCAGGTTGCGGTGGCATAGGGCAGGCTGGGGTGGTATGGTTTCAGGTTAAGACTCTATGTAGTAACATGTGCAGCAGTGCAGTAACTTACAGCATGCCTGGAGCTGAAGACGCTCTGGGATGCTGTGTCCTTGTCTCTTTCTCCTTCAGCTGTGGGATCAGCCCGTAAGTGAAGGAGTCTGTGGGAGGAGTGGAGGAGGCAGCCACACCCCTAGCTCTGCCCACCAACTCCGGCTGCCTCCGGAGACATTGGAGATCCCCGAGGCCGAGGGACAGCTTAAGACTGGGGGAGTGCTACAGGCAGCCTCCCCCACACGGCTTGGTGCTCTGCTCACACCGCTCCGCTGTGGCTCTGCAAGCAGAAGTACAGTGTGTAGCGGTGGGCGGCGGCCCCGGTGTCACCCCTCTGGTGGGTGTCACCCGGTGCAGCTCGCACCCCCATAGCAACGCCGGCCGGGACCCGATGTCTGCACTCTGCAATCGCCGCTGGGTCATGATCTGCTGGTGTGCAGGGATCTCCTCCTCCCTGGGAC
This sequence comes from Lithobates clamitans, assembly GCA_037952925.1. Lineage (NCBI taxonomy): Eukaryota > Metazoa > Chordata > Amphibia > Anura > Ranidae > Lithobates > Lithobates clamitans. Next base: position 7,491,762 of record JBBGZY010000757.1, on the reverse strand, counting down.
AGACAGGCTGAGATGCAGAGAGCCGGGTTTTTCACCCTGTGAAGTGGATCACACAGCCATACTGCTCGGCGGCAAGGACACACCCACGCTTCTCTCCTCTCATCGGCCTCTCATGCAGTCCGCACGCCGCAGCCGCGGCCCAAGTCTCTGCAGCAAGAGACTCTGGGCTATGGGACCCAGATTCGGGGCTATAGCCCCAATAGCCACCCCCTGGCGACGCCTCTGGTGGCTACACAAAATATTGACACTTTGGGTCCAATTTTGACATTTTCACTTAGGGGTGTACTCACTTTTGTTGCCATCGGTTTAGACATTAATGGCTGTTTGTTGAGTTATTTTGAGGGGACAGCAAATTTAAAGTGTTATACAAGCTGTACACTCACTACTTTACATTGTAGCAAAGTGTCATTTCTTCAGTGTTGTCACATGAAAAGATATATTACAATATTTACAAAAATGTGAGGGATGTACTCACTTTTGTGAGATACTGTATATACACATATACACACACACAACTGATTTGTGCAGTATAAGAGGTTTATCTTTTTGATTTCAAATTTTTTTACGATTATTGATTGGAGTGATTTATTTATTTACGCATTTGGGGGATGTGCTGTATTTTGTTAATATTTCATGAGATACTTATGAAATGTATGGGAATTCATGAAATTGCTCTATATGTATAACTGGTTGGCACATTAGATGAAGTTTATTATAGATAGATAGATAGATAGATAGATAGATAGATAGATAGATAGATAGATAGATAGATAGATAGATAGGTAGATAGATAGATAGATAGATAGATAGATAGATAGATAGATAGATAGATAGATAGATAGATAGATAGATAGATAGATAGATAGATAGATAGATAGATAGATAGATAGATAGATAGATAGATAGATAGATATAGATCTATCTATATATAGATATATATATATATCTATATATATATTATTGGTTGGAGTGATTTATTATTGATTGATTTATTGATTTAACTTTGGGGTAAAGTTGTACCTTATATATATATATATATATATATATATATATATGTGATTTTATTAATGTCATTTGGGAGATTTACACAACTACTATTGGGTAGAGGGGTTACCAAGGATGAGCACAGAATTTAGCTAGTTTACTCATGTAGGAATACGAAGCACTGTGCTCTTAATTGGTATTCAAAGATATAACTGTGGTGGTAAAAAAACGATGCAGTGAATAACTGGACACATACTTCATTTTGAATAACTGGTTACATTCTTTACAAATCTTTTTGTTCTTGCAAGTATTTGACGTTATAAGCTGCTATTTGACTATTGAAGGTGATGCCTATAACCTTGGCATTAAAATGCGTATAGCCTTGGAGAATGTGATTTACACATAGTTTTCAGTTGTATTTCAATAGTCCTGGAGTTTCAAGCCTTTTTTATGTGTGTGCAGTTGTATGTGTCTGTGCATAGTTGCACTAATAAATATACTATTATTTTTTATTCTAAAGGTAACTGGAATTATGTTCCTGATTATGTCATCACAGTACCAATTGTGTCCCTACTGACATGTCTGTCTTGTGTCAGTATGGCACTGATTTTGTCATTGTGGGCATGTTTTTGCCAGTACAGTACTGCTTGTCTCTCTGGGGAGTTTTCCAGTTATTCCAGTACTCTGCCACTGCAGATATGATACTGGTTGTGATTGTAATTTGATTTTGGTTCATCTTCTGTAAGTATGATTATGATTTTGCTATTATTACAATATGATAAGTAATGGTAAATTTGTTTTTGTGCTGTAAGCTTTGCTCGTGTTGGGGGGATCAGGCACAAGGTAGCAACTGGGATTGGATGGGATGAGGATGTAGGGAGTATAAATACAGCCCTGGGAGGGATTTATGCTTTTATGAAATCCTTTCCTACATGCACTGCATAACAAAATGGAGTACTGTACAAAAGCTGGCTACTGTATATGCTTTTAGCACTGACTTAGTGTTATGTATTCACAAGTATTCATTCAACTACTTACTTTTCAATGAACAACGGGTTATGTTTCATGTGAGGTGACCCAAAAGTGATATATCAGATAAAAGTACAGTACAGTGGACTGAATCACCCTCTGGCTTCTTTTAACATTTTAGGTACCTGCCTATCTATAGTCCCTAACACTTGCACTGCCTGTTTTGGTTTTTCACTTCTGCTTCAATAGTGCTGTTCTTAGGTGCTCCTACTCCTGCATTCTCTATAATACAAAATTCATGAAATATCTAGGTAGAGTGGAACTACTTAAAACAGCTATAAGAATTGCACAGATCGTAGAAATATCAATATTTGGTGCAGTAACCCTTCAAAAAGAAATCTACACTAAATAAATAAATAAAAACTTACTGTGATGCTACTCTAAGCCTCACAATGTACAAAGATTTTCCAGCTCATGGGACATCAATCTAAGCACCAGTAGACTGAACATGACTGTCACTGGGGAAGATCAATTTAACAGTTAACTGTTTACACACACACAATAGCCACCATCAAGTGTTTTATTTGAAACATGCCATTCACAGCATCCATTGTTGCAATTCCGACCTTTAAAAAAATGTCTGTATCGCCCACTGGCAGCCCCAGAGAGAAATTTAACATAGTAACTTCTTCAAACAGAGTTTGTCCTTTATGGCTAGAGCATTCAGAGATTCAACTTAACACTTTTTATATATTGCTTTAATAAAAGAGAAAAGAAGATCGGTGCAATAAATATTTACATAAAATAAATTATAAAACAGACATACGTAACAGTAAAGTAAACATTCTTTAAAAGTGAAAAATGTCTAAGATGAGTCTGCCCAGTCTTGGTACAGTGCAAAGTTTGGATCACTTGAAGATAGATCAAATCTGATTTTGCAAGATCACTGGCCCTCTTGATATGATTCACAATAACCTAGAGTAGTTCAGAAGGTTAAATGAGATCTTACAACTGCCAATGCAGCTATCTTTCCTTGTCCTTGTAGGTGTGCTGGAGTAATGTATTATGTCCAGCAGACACACAGGGTACATTTCCATATCATTATTAAATTATGATTTTTTTAGATACCAAGTATGATATAGATCTGATGATCTTTCTCCTGGAAGGTCTAATGTGTCTCAGCAGCCTTCTGGACCTTGTAATACATGCATGTATGTATACACACTCCAGACCAATTATGACTTGACAATTTACAACAAGGCAATATTAGAAGACCTTTGAAGACCCTGGATAGTTGAGGTTCACGTAATCTCTGCATTTCTCCTAGATGGACTGTGTTTTGCCAAATTTGTCATGTCTATGACTGCCCAGAATAGACGGCAGTTTTTAATCTCACCAACTTTTAAAATGTAAGAAAAATGCATATTTATAAAGCTGTGAAGGTGACATTTATGAAACATTCACTGCAGGTTAATCCTAATCCTAACCTTGGTACACATGTTCTAAATTACAGTGATTGATTAACTTGCAGTGAATTTTTGGTGAATGTCCCTTCACTGCTCTATAAATATGCCCCTAAGTTACAGTAATTTGGAACACTTAGTAGGTACACATCTGCCAATGAACTACACTGAGCTGCCACCTACACACAACTACGTATTCATCATATGGTAGAGAGCACCGAGTCAACTTTAATAGGCACTATCATTCAAACAGCTATCTGAGTTAAGGTCAAAATAAAGTAATCAATTTTAGCTATTATTCAGCAGGCCCTTACACGTGCTTATGGGGATGTTTTCAGCTTCTTGTCCCATGATTCTGTGTGATTTCCCAACCTCTACCCACTTTAAAGACACCAGACACGTCCACACAGATCAGAATGTTTTTAGAAAACCATATGACTGGGAACAAGGCATTCATGTGTGCCTAGGTGAACAATAGAATAACAGGACACATAGGCTTAAGTTGGCCATATATGTGGCAATTTGGCAGATTGATTGAACATTCAATTCTATTTTTTTTTGTTGAAGTTGCAAAGACATCATTGGGAGATGGTAGAGAAAATGCCCTAATTTAACCCAGTAAAATAGATTCATTTGGATGAAATTGCTGTATTTTTCTCCTGTATTCAATTAAAATTTTCAATAAACTAAATTGAAGCTATATTTTTTTGCCACTTTTCAACTTTAGAATCAATCAAATTTGTTTTTTAACAGCACTGTAAAAGGCTGCCACAACTCGTTTCCATTCCCCCGAGGAGCCCCGAACCACGGTAAGTGGCCAGGACAGAAGCAACAATGATTTCATCACTTCAGGTTTCAGAGCTGTCATTTTCTGGCTTTTACAGCCATGGAAACAGCTAACAAGCCCCCTTGTGACAGCAATAAAGTTAAATGGAAAAAAAAAGTGTAAAAAAAAAAAAATATATAAATAAAATATATAAAAATAGTTTACAAATGTAAAAACACTCCCGTCCCCCTGCATACATGCAAATGCAAACCTGCACGTAGGTCCAGGCACCCATATGTAAACAATAATTGCATCACACATGTGAGGTATTGCTGCAAACATTACAGAAAGAGCAACAATTCCAGGACCATAATCCCTCCATCCTCCACAGCTGTCTGACCATGAAGCTAGCAAAGAGATTGGGGAATTGTCAGCAAAAATGTTCCAGACAAGCGGGCACGTGCTTGGAGTTGGAGAAAAGTGTCTTTTTCTCCTTGGAGACGGTGAAAAGTGCATTATCCTTGCTAGCTTCCAAACTAGCCTTAGACAGAATATAGGACAATATATGTATGTACCTTATCTTCTAGGGAACAGGATACATTAAAAAAATTGAAGTGTGGCCATGTTATTTGTCAATCAAGAAAAAAAAAAAATTAGTGTATCTAAACCCAGCACAAAAATGTAATATATTGCAGCTTACCAGTCCCTAAAACCGAACTCCAGGTTTCTTTTGACTTTTTTTGGACCAAGCTGATTGAACCGAGCTATTGGCTTCACTAATAGATGTTTCCACTGGGAGCACTGTATAAACTCCATAGCATCAGCTACATACAATGTACAGTGCTTTGTTTAGGCAGTGGGATGGAGATTTTCTGTCCTACTCCTGGACCAACACTGAGTCAGGTTGAGTGCTGCTCAGCCATTCACAGGCAGCATTGCATTTCAATACAAGGCTTCCTCTGATTGGCTGAGCTGAAGAATTTAACATCCTCTGCCTGCATCTCTGCCAGTCAGAGAAAGCCTTGTATTCACTGATGAAAAACAATGCTGACTTGATTTTGTCCTGGGAACAGGACGTGGAAGTCCCCATCCCACTGCCAGAATACAGTGCTGTATGCTGTTGGGTTAATTTACTAAAGGCAAATAGACTCTGCACTTTGCAGTTGCACCCTTCAAGGGTAAAAGCTTAGAAAATATGGGGCAGCTGACTTTCATCATCCAATCATGTGCAAGCAAAAATTCTTTTTTTTTTTTCCTTTTATGTGATTGAGTAACACCTCATCTACTAAGCTCTGGGGCAAATGCCCTTGCAACCGCACTGCACTAGCTGATGCTATAAACAGTTTATACATGGCTTCCAGCGGGTAAATCTATTTGTAAAGGATATATTTAGTTTGGACCAGCTTTGTCCAAACAAACTATTTAAAGTCCCCGGAAACCTGGAATTAGGTTTTAAACGTGGTAGCTGCATTTATATTCTTGCCAAACATCCAATTTCCTTAAAACTTCTTAAAACCTCCTTCTTGAAATTTCAAATGATATTGGACTTCACATTTCCCTTATCTGAGTTACAAGACACCTTCTCTTTTTGTTATTGAGTTGAGGAGAAAGGGATGTGTTTTGTAGTCCTAACACACTTCCAGTCCTAGGGTGTCACTCTAGGACAGGAAGGGTGTTACTGACAGGTACAGCAAATGAAATTAAAGGTAAAAAAGTATGAAAAATAATGGAGCTGGTAAGCTGCTATATATAATATTTTGTTTTTGGGTACAGCTACGCTTTAAATACATTGCCATGACCCATCTAGGATACGTAACTGTTCTTATGTTGAATAATGTGTTTCAGATTTTGCCATCTAATGTTACGGGACCATAGAGTTCGACGTTAAGCACGACACTGTTCTGTGTTGCTTATTATTTCCTGTTTGTTAAAACCCAATAAACATTTTGAAATTAAATAATTTGCCAGAAACTCTTCCTAGGGGAACAGACGGCAAAAGGAAAAGGGTACGGTATACTCCAGAATGCATGTAATTATGGTATTAAAATCAAATAAGGTCAAACTGCAGGTCAGATAGCAGTGGGAACATTTGTATTGTGCCAGCCAGAATATATCTTAACTGCAGATCAAATCTCTGTAGATTCTCAGATTTCAGTGAATCTCTTTAGACTGTCACCTGGTACGCTATGTGTGTGGGAGACAATATATTCATGTCTTATGCATCATCATATTCCCTGAATCTCAGCAATCCAAATGCACTCTCCCGTGAAAGGTTATATTTGCAGACTTGCTTGCCAGGATATAACTTTTGCAAAAAGGGAACTTATTCTCCATTTTTACATTTGTGACAAATTTGATGTTGTCTAGGCAGTGCAGCACAGTAGAAAGAAGAAATAAAAACAGCAAACATAGAGAGTAGTTGGCATTGTGCACAGATAAGGCTTGAGCTTAACTATTGTACAGACCACTACTATATGGCTGTTGTACACTCTTTTTTTCCCCAACAGTCAGCCTTTTTGCAGAATGCTGCCAGGCCATCCTGCCTTGGTGCTAATACCACTAGTCAAGTGATTATTAGTAAATCGGAAAGCCACCATGGAGACCCCTTGGTGTTTCCCTTAAAAGATAAATACACTTTCAGAGACTTCTTTGGGGCCAAATGCCTCCTGTAATGAAAGACAGCCCTATTGAAGTCTATAAGGATGGAATAGACAGGTATGGCCAGAGGCAAGAAGATTTCAGCCAGAGGCTCTAAAGATTGCTGCAGGCCATTAAGGAGGGGCTAGACAATAAGGATAACCGCTAACAACTATTCTTTAAGTATATTCTAGTTCTACAGGGCTTCTGTGATGGAGCACAGGTTTCATAGGCAGTGTGTTGACCCATCCTGCTGTGTCCATATAGACTTTGGGAGAGTGCCTTGTATCCTCTGGTTAATAGTTATTTCTTTATTGTAGCCATGCTGTTTGACAACTACAGTTTATAGGTTTGGATTTATCATGTTCCAGTGTAGTCCTAAATAAACTGCATGCCATGTGGCAAAACAGAGATTTATTGCAAGGAAAAGTTTCTCAGGAAACATCTTTTGATGCCAATGAGATGTTTCTATTCAGTTTCTTAGTCAGACACTAAGGACGGCTATAGATGGTTCGAATTTTGGCCGGTTCAGCAACCCGTGGTTGCAGGAAAGAAATTCACACCATTTATGTCCTGCCTAGGTGGCTGGTTGACTAAACACACATGTTACAGTCTAGAGTAAAACATTTTCATATATAATTATATATTATTTTGCAACACCTTCTGTAAGACTGAACTGCAGTTTAAAATGTAAAACCTTTAATGCAAGGTTAAAAATAACAAATTAATTGGGTATAATCATCATAGTATATAAAATGAAGACTGACAGTACCTGCTGCATCTGCCACACGTTCTGTTGTCAAATTCTGGATATTGGGGCGCACTTGAAACACCACTGCTGATCCTGACACACTGCAATAGTAAAAGTAAGACAAATTAATATTTTAAGAAACTTAATATAGGTGACTCAGAGATGTCTTCTTTGTAAGCATTATTAAACACCACAATGACAAAATCCCACACACTGAAATTCAATATAGTATTAAAAATTAGCACAAAAACAGCCTTCACAAGAAATACTCCTACATGTACTTTGTTTATAGTGGGGGCTGTTTCCATTCACACCATCATGATCACTCCACATCTGTTTCCTTCACATAATGCTCGCCATCATTTACTCCACACTCTTCTCCTGCATATACTGGCCACCCTCATACCCTCTACACATTTCTCCTGGACATACTGCCCGCAATCATTTGCTCCACACTTCTCTCCTGCACATACTGTTGACCTTCATACCCTCTGCACTCCTCTCCTGCACATAATGCCCAGCCTCATACCTTCTGCACTCCTCTCCTGCACATCTGCTCACCCTCATAACCTCCACACTTTTCTCCTGCAACTACTGCCCTCCCGTATACCCTCTGCCCACTTTCAAACCCTCTGCATTCTTCTGCACATACTGTTCATTCTCATACCATTCACACACTCCACTCCTGTAAAAAGTACCCTCCATCAGGACAGGAGGACGGGAAGTAGCAATGATACTTTCTTTCCATCTTACTTTCCAGCATTGTTCCCCCCATACCCCCAGACATTCCTCTTCTGCACCTACTGTTCAACCTCATTCCCTCTGACATTCCTCTGCTGCAGAAACTGCCCACCTTCATACCATGCTGCTCAAATTATTACACATGTAAGTTAACAGATAAAGAAAAAATGCAGCACTACCGGTCCTATAAATAATATTGCAGATGTAAACAAGTGATGGTGACATCCTTCGTACCTATATGCCTCAAATTCTCTACAATGGTGTACTATAAATATACTTGCAAAACCCAGAAGTGCAATAAAGGAAAAAAGGTACAGAGGGTGTCACAATCATTGTCTACATCTGCAATATTATTTATAGGGCCGGTAGCTCTCCATTTTTTCTTTATCTGTTATTCTAGTAGGTGTGGGAACACATATCAATGTTGGCAGCTTCCCATTAATTTGTTTCTTGAGATTACTGGGAAGGTTTGCGCGGTGGGTTATTCATTCTAGTTGTTTACATATATAAGTTATTGTGAGAGTTTTAGACATTGTACTGCTGGCTTTTCAGTAAAGAGTTCAAATATTTACCTCTGCACTGTGGGACTGTTCAGTCCTATAGTCAACAGTACACCATCTAAAAGAATCAGCATCAAATTTCTAGAAACCGCAACAGCTTGATTGGATACTTGAGGTTCAGTTGTAATTATACAGCGAGAAAAGCTTTATCCAATAACAGGGCCATAATTATTTCATGACTGCTGCATATCCTAAACTGTGTCTCTGACCTTCTCAGCCCTGTGCCTCAGTCCTTCTACCCCGTGTCTGTTCCTGTTCGACTCAGTGTTTTCCTTGTACTCTGTCTTGGGGTATTTATGATTGTCTTCTTATTAGTCTGGATCACCATCATTGGCAGATTAGAGCTTTATTTTTGGCTCGGCTATCCTAGCCTCCTTATTGATACTTTGTATCTTCAATCTTGCTAATCTTTGCTGTTGTGCTTGATTGTTTTACTACTTCCACCCAGTGTGCTCTTGTTCTCTACGCTTCTTGTGTCCTTGCTCTCTGCCCTTTTTATCTAGTCTCTCCTAGTCAACTACTGTAATACCTGTCTTTAGTCTTACTTTAGCTTATGTTTTCACAAATGACCATTAAATGGCCTGATTAAGAGTAGGCCCACCCAGGTCTGACCCCTTTTACCATTCACCCGCAAAACAGCCTACTTCATCCTAAATAATTTTTGTGTGTTTTTGTACCCCTTCTGTTTTGTTATTGACTTACCTTCCTGCTCTGACTGATGACCATCAGTTTATTGTTTAGCATTGCCTTAGGTGCTGACTATGTTTTGTACAAACATCACGTGACAAGCACAAAGAAACTCTTCTGTAAGGACAAACCGGTACTAAAGGTATAAATCTTTATTCAATTAACTATCCAAAGTATAAAAGTATACATCTAAATCAAATATCAAACAATATCAATATCAAACAACAACCCTTTATGACTATGTTTTGCCCACTGTTTCCTTCTCCTATTCTAAAACTTTTCAAGCTTCCTAACCTTGAAAAGAAGTCTTCTGCTGATCCTTACAACAAGATTTCTCTAGGTCTAGGAAAATGTATTTTTACTGTCTGTTATGCAAGATCAGTATGAGTTAAATAGTTATATCATGAAATCAGCTACAATAGTAAACATCAAAAATATAAGAAGTGATTTAATGTTTGTAGATATCAGCACAACTATATGTCTATTATTCCATTTATTGACATATTTACACACACGCTTTTCTCTCTACAGACACTTGGGCAGAATAATGCAATAAACACAGCAATACGAACTATGAACAGGCACCTAGGTTGCCGTGGCAACAACATTTGGGTTAGGAATTGTCATGACCGTCGTAAACGCATCAAATCAGAAACTCACAGGAGAGGGAGGTCCGTGTGGTATGATTAGGAGAAATCAAAAAGAGATTGAAAGGAAGGCTGTGTGATCACAATCTAAACCACAAAACACCACATCAAGCAAAAAAGGCATTTTAGAGGAAGCTAAAGCAAGGCATACTTTGATTTAAATTAATAGAGAATGCTATAAAAGATTCTGTACAAAAACTTGCCAGTTCAAAAGAAAGCATTGAGTGTATCCATTATTTAAAGAACATTTTATTCTGAGCCACGCATCTGAGAATGGAAGGCTCAGCGGCGGCCAAACTTGTGACCTATTGCAAGGAGAGCTGGAATATTTCATGCCTTACCAATAAAGTCATTTTAATTGTTTTATACTGTGTACTTCCTTTACTTTAAACCAGCCTTTCTTGACCATTCTAACATAGAAGAACCCTTGAAAACACTTTTTGGCTTCAGGGAACCCCTGCCAATAATTAATATATTTACAGCTCACTGTGGGGTAGATTTACTAAGACTGGAAAGTGCAAAATCTGGTGCAGCTGTGCAGAGACACCAATCTGTTTCCAGGTTTTATTGTCAAAGCTTGGTTGAACAAGTTAAAAGCTGATTGGCTACTATGCACAGCTGCATCAGATTTTGCACTCCCCAGTTTTAGTAAATCAACACCACAGAGAAGAATGCTCCTTACTTTTGTGTCATTGGGAAGAATCCCCCCCTTTGCCCTTGTTTTGGGGTGTACTTCTAAGTATGCCTATGATGTGCGTTAGAAATATCTTATTAACACTATTAATCCTGTATAATAATAATAATAATATACAACTTTGTGTAAAAAAAATACATTTTAATTTTCTTTCCTGCATTTTTCAAAAACTTACCATTTTCAAAGGACTCTTTCTAAAATGGGGTAATTTTGTGGGTGTTTCCACTGTCCTGGTGCTCCAGGGCCTCCAAAAATGTGATAAGTATTCAGGAAATTAGATGCAAAATTTATGTACCTTGAATGCCCAAAGGTGCTCCTTGGATTTTGGGCCCCTCTATGCCCAAAATCCTTTTGAGGTGTGAAAAAGCCTCACAGATGTGGTATCCTCATACTCAGGAGGCATAGTAGAATGTGTTTTGAGGTGTAATTTTAAGTATGCCTATGCTGTGTGTGAGAAGTAACTTGTTAACATGACAACTTTGTGGGAAAAAAATGTATTTTATTTCCAAAAAAAGTGACAAAAAATTACACCTTCAAAAAACGACACCATGCCTTTTACTAAATACCCCAGACTGTCTACTTTTTAAAAATCAGTAATTTGGGGGGTATTTGTACTGTCCTGGTATTTTAGGGCCTCATGAAATTACATAGGCAGCCAGTACATGAGGACTGATCAATGTTCAAAAAAAAAAAAAAATATATATATATATATATATATATATATATATATATATATATATATATATATATATATATATATATATACACACATATATATTATACCATAGTTTGTGGACTCTATAACTTTCACACAGACTAAATATTATACACTGATTTGGGTTATTTTTACCAAAAAAAATTGCATAATACATTTTAGACTAAATAAAGAAGGAAGATTGTTCATTTAGCGAAATTCTAAAACAGAAACTAAGAAAAATGTGTTTTTTTTCTCCAAATTTTCATTTTTTATTTTTATTTTTTGCTAATATAGCAAGGAATAAAAAATCCATTGGTGATTAAATACCACCAAAAGAAAGCTCTATCTGCCTCAAAAAATTATCAATATTTAATTTGGGTACAGTGTTGCATGAATGAGTAACTGTCATTCAAAGCTTGACAGCACTGAAGGATGAAAAATGGCCTGGGCAGGAAGTGAGTGAAAGTGTTCAGTCTCAAGTTGGTTAAAACGTATGTCCATTTTTGCAGCCAAACTGGAATAATACCTACTTTATATTTGTTACATGTTCCCATTCGCTTAAATTAAGAAGTCAAATTAGAAATTGCTGCTTAAAAATCCTACTTCACTTTCCCCTACTATGTAATGTTAAGGAGGGGGAAGGGGAGTTATGTTTATCACATGCTGTTGAGACGGGGTGTTGGAAATACAACAGCATAGTTGCTTATAAACTGACTATAAACTGTATGCATTATACCTTTTTATGCAGAAGGTGGCGCTGTAGTATTATAGTGTTATAGCATGTATTCTATGATATGACAGGATGTACCATCTATTTCAGTTCTGTGTACTTGTTTTTTGTTCTCTTCCTGTTTCTCATACTGTAAGACATGTTCTGCTATCCTCCATGAAAGTAAAGTATTCTCTGCATCCAAGAAGCTTCCAGCGCATTATATCTATACCCTGCTTACAAATATACCCTGTACTCTGCTAACAGATCCTCATTATCAGTTGTAAATTAGACGTGCACACTGTATGTCCCAACAAAGGATCTCAAGGCTTGTGTGGTATATTGTATGTTAACCTCCTTGGCGGTAATCCCGAGCGTGACTCGGGTCTGACTTTTACTGGCAGGAGCGGTAACCCCGAGTCACGCTCTGGGTAACAGTGCAGAGCATCCAGTGGAGCCCTTACCTTCTCCTGGGTTCCAGCGATGCCCTCCACTGTCCTCGGCTGTGCTCCGCTGTGATCGCCAGCGCGATCACAGCATCTCACTTCCTAGTTCCGTTCCCTGCGAGCAGCAGCGGCGCACGGGAGCGGAACTAGGCGGGAAATTCAAATGTTGAAAAGTTCAAACACAAACGTTGGTTAAAACGTATGTCCATTTTTGCAGCCAAACTGGAATAATACCTACTTTATATTTGTTACATGTTCCCATTCGCTTAAATTAAGAAGTCAAATTAGAAATTGCTGCTTAAAAATCCTACTTCACTTTCCCCTACTATGTAATGTTAAGGAGGGGGAAGGGGAGTTATGTTTATCACATGCTGTTGAGACGGGGTGTTGGAAATACAACAGCATAGTTGCTTATAAACTGACTATAAACTGTATGCATTATACCTTTTTATGCAGAAGGTGGCGCTGTAGTATTATAGTGTTATAGCATGTATTCTATGATATGACAGGATGTACCATCTATTTCAGTTCTGTGTACTTGTTTTTTGTTCTCTTCCTGTTTCTCATACTGTAAGACATGTTCTGCTATCCTCCATGAAAGTAAAGTATTCTCTGCATCCAAGAAGCTTCCAGCGCATTATATCTATACCCTGCTTACAAATATACCCTGTACTCTGCTAACAGATCCTCATTATCAGTTGTAAACTAGACGTGCACACTGTATGTCCCAACAAAGGATCTCAAGGCTTGTGTGGTATATTGTATGTTAACCTCCTTGGCGGTAATCCCGAGCGTGACTCGGGTCTGACTTTTACTGGCAGGAGCGGTAACCCCGAGTCACGCTCTGGGTAACAGTGCAGAGCATCCAGCGGAGCCCTTACCTTCTCCTGGGTTCCAGCGATGCCCTCCACTGTCCTCGGCTGTGCCCCGCTGTGATCGCCAGCGCGATCACAGCATCTCACTTCCTAGTTCCGTTCCCTGCGAGCATCAGCGGCGCACGGGAGCGGAACTAGGCGGGAAATTCAAATGTTGAAAAGTTCAAACACAAAACACACATATAAAAAGAGGTGATACAGTGTAATCTGAGAGGATTACATTGTATCATCTCAGATCTCACTGATACAGTGCCCCTTGCCCGAGTGCCCATTGCCTCCAATAAAATATTGAGAAGATGGAATCCAAAAAGCGCCATTTCGCTACAAAATCGCCTTTGGAGCAGTTGAATGACAGCGACAGCGACACGGAGTTGCTCCCAGAACTCAGCGATAGCGAGTCGTGGGGAGATTTGTCGTCTGACACTGAGCTGACAAGTGACAGCGATGACAGCGGTGATGATCCTGCACCAGACATCAGCGATGTGCGCACTTGGTGCCCTATTGAGTGCGATACGGACCAGGTAGCGCCCCCAAGATTTCCCTTCACTGGATCACCTGGGATGAAGGTCGAAGTTGAGCGTGGCAACCCTCTGGCATACCTGCAATTATTTCTCACAGAGGAGGTAATTGAAAAAATTGTCATAGAGACAAATCGCTACCAACAGCAGCAATCCGCTATGCTGCATGCCAGGTTTTCCTGAAGCAGAAGGTGGGAACCAGTGACTAAAGAGGACATCTGGCTGTTTCTCAGACTCATTATTCTTCAGGGGGTGGTGGGGAAACCACGCCAGAAATGGTACTGGACCACCAACAAGTTATTGGCCACTCCATTTTTTGGTACTGTGATGTCCGAATACCGTTTTTCCCTCATCATGAAATATTTTCACTTCACTAACAATGAAGAGTTTGATGAGGCCACGCATCCTGCGCCCAAGCTAAAAAAAATCTGGGAGGTATGCAAAATTATTGGGAACAATTTCAAGCGGGCCTACGTGCCAGAAAGGGACATCAGCGTGGATGAGAGTTTAATGGCCTACAAAGGACGCCTAAGCTGGATCCAGTATATTGCATCCAAAAGAGCGCGGTTTGGCATCAAATCATACATACTCTGCGAGTCATCCACCGGGTACATATGGAACTCGGTCATTTACACCGGTAAAGGCACGAAGTTCAACCCCAGGTACAGCAATTATGGGATGGCCACATCATCTGTCCTTACACTGCTGGAGCCATTACTGAACCAGGGATATTGTGTGACCATGGACAATTTCTATACGTCGCCGGAACTGTTTGAGGTTTTGATCCAAAACAAGACGGATGCCTATGGTACAGTTAGGCCTAACAGACGTGACATGCCATCAATGTTTGGGAAAAAAAAACTAAAACCCGGAGAAATGGTTGCCTGGCAGAAGGGTAAGATGATGGCAATACGTTGGCGAGACAAGAAGGACGTGTGTCTCATGAGCACTGTGCACAATACCTCCACTGCCACGGTCCACACAAAAGGTGGGAAAGATGTGCTGAAGCCGCAAGTCGTCATAGACTATAATTGCACTATGGGAGGTGTCGACCGAGCCGATCAGGCAATGACCTTTTACCCGACTATGCGGAAACAGCAGAAAAAATATTATAAAAAGATTTTCAGGCATCTTCTGGAACAATGCCTTTGGAAGCTTACATCTTGTACCGAGCAGGGAGTGACAGGCCTCTTGTTCATTCAGATTTTATCTGGAAGGTGGCTGAGCAGATTTTTGCCAAACACCAGATGCCATCAGTTGATGCGAACAGACCTGGACGACGTGCTGTTGGTGTTGCCAACCCAGAACGCCTAACAGGTCGGCACTTTATGGACTACATACCGCCAACTGCAAAAAAGGCAGCACCTACCAGGATGTGTGTGGTTTGCTGTTCACACAGAGATGACAAGGGAAAAAAAATCCGAAAAGAAAGCAGGTTCTTTTGTCCGGATTGTGACGTGGGACTGTGTGCTGTACCTTGCTTTAAAATTTATCACACTCAGGATGTTTACTGAATTTTCTTTGTCTGACAAATTTCTTTAGTTTGTATTACATTATTGAATAAAATTATATTATTTAAAAATTTAAAATCATGATTTTGTGTTTCAAACTTTATCACATCTGGGATGTCTACTAGAGTCTTGTTTGGTCAGGTTTAAGTAAGTAATTACTAAGAATTGCAGGCCTATAATACATAGCATCAAATTTCCATGCAAAATAATTGTACCGCTTTCAGCACAAAATTCCAGACAGAATCATACCGCCAGGGAGGTTAATGCACTGACCCCTACATCCATCCCTCAGTTGCACATTCGCAAGGTGTTCTGAACAATAAAATCTGCCCATGTTGTCCTATGTATGAACCTTCTTCAAAGAAACAAGCCACTGCAAGGGCACAGCAGTGCAGTTTCACTCACTTTGACATTTCAATTAAGTTTAACCAGTTGTTGCCCACCCACAGTACATTTACTGCAGGCGGGCGGCACGGGCAGGCTCGATCACATACATATACTTCATCCAGTCTGGGGCATGCAACGCCACTCCCATGACCGCTGTGTCCACCGGACACAGTGTATTGTGGCTCCCGGTACTCGCCCATTTTGAGCGACCCAGGGATCATTGCGATCACATGATTACAATGTCATAACAGCTGTGCTTCCTATACAATGATGCTGTGATTGGCCCACAGCTATCACATTGTACCTTTGCCAATCACAGTACCCTGTACCATGTAATTAGTTGTAGCCAATCACAGATCACTAGTAATCATAGATTTATGAATGTAACCCATTCATGACAGTTCAAAACATTGTTGTTACAGTGATTAACATTGTAACAGCAAAAAATCCCTGATCACCCCCAGTGTCACAAGTCAGTGTCCCTGATTACTGCCACACCAGTCATAAGATGACACTGTACTGCACTGGTGACAGTCTCCACCATAGGCACAGGGTGACAATGCAGGGGTCAAATCAGGAGACAGTTGCCCACCTATAACAGAAGGTTTCTAAACAAGGACCTCCATGGCAGCATCGCCAGGTATGCTTCCAATGGAGAAGGAATATTTAAAACTATTCAAAATGATGTTTAAAATTACTTTACCGTGTTAAAGCTTCTATAAGATTATAGTAATTGTGCTTGGATCTCATTTAAAGCCTGGATTCTATCGTGTAGGGATATAGACACACGTTCTCCTCTTTGGTTAACAACTCTTAGATAGAAGAAGCTAGTTTTAATGTTTTTGGGTATGATGAAGTTAAACAGAGAAACTCTGTAAGACAACTTTTCCCTAGGAGTGGGTATTGCTTTCTGTATCTGGAAGAATGCTGCAATATTTTCCAGGCCTTTTTTTGTATTGTTTCTTCTGTACTGTCAGAAGAAAGTTCAGTCAGTTTTTCTTTGTCATCTTGGGCATCATCAGGAATTTTTGCCTCCTTAGTAGCATAGCCATTAAAAGGATTTGGAATCTACAGTTTTTTTTGTCTTCCTTGTCTTCAACCCCAGGAAAGCAAGCAATTTGACTCCACATTTGTCAAACGTTCTCTGATGCTGTTTTTAACACTCTCAGCTAGACAGATGTCATTTTCTTCACAAAACTTTGAGGTGTGGGAGAGGAACTACGTAAACAGATAAAGGCTTGGCTTTCCAGAACTATAGCTTTTTTCCAGCAGTTTTTCACTTTCTCCTGCAACTTGAAATCGTTTGTGCTAAGCCCTGCCGTTGAAGATTTATGTGGATGATTTTCTTTAAAAAAAAAAAGGTCAAAGTGGTAAGCAAGTTTGCAATTCCACATTTTATCTTTAAAATGACGTAAAAATTCACTTTTCACATCTCTCGGGAAAACTGTCACTTTACTTCCTAACTCAGGACACTGATTCAGAAGCCGTCTAGGATGCTAGGTTATATCCATCATGTCTGGGTGAAGCAGTATGACCAGCTCCCATGTCATACCACAGTACTCAGAAAAGACTTGAGTTTAAAGGTCTTGCTTTTATGTAGTTGACAGTTCTTATGACCACATGCTGTTTAAATCTCTGCTCAATAGTTCTGATGCTCATACACACTGGTAAAGAGTAGAATGACTCTACTTTAAAGGGTTAGTTCACCTTTACAGAAAAACTGAAAAGGTGACCTAACATTAAACCCCTCAACTCCCCAGTCCATGCTGTACTAACCATTGGCGATCCTCAGCTGTCAGGGCTCCTGCAGCCACTCCACCAGTCCAGGGATTTAATATCCACACTGCCCTGTCTCTTCTCTATCCTGTGCTGCCAGGACAGACCAGTTTGAACAGATGAGTAAGTAAGTAACAAGAAGACAAGAGGAGTGAGCAAAGTAAGCAGAGAGATGACTTCATCAGTTTGCCGCTTCTGCTTCACTGTCCAATCAGCAGGCTGAGGGGGAAAAGATGACATCACTGCATCTGCTGTACAGGGACTGTAAGAGGCGGATACCAGGTCACATTCAGTTATTTACACAACTAAACCCCTCTTTTTAACACATAATGTTAGACAGGATAATTCAGTTGGTTGCAGACTGGTAAGTTGAGCAGGGAATTTTCTTTGGTTTTGTTTGACATGAGTCGCCCTTCCATGTGCTCCTCTGTGCAAAGGCCAGCTATAGGTGGGGTAGTGACCATTTGATTGTTCTGTTGGAATACTGGTGAGGGGGTGCACTGGACACCTTTGTTGTCATTGTGCTAAATGCTGGGTGTCCAGTGTGCCCCTCTGCCTTTAAGGAGGGGTCAGCTTCCTCCAGGCTCACCTGCCCTCTGCCTATCCATTATAATGCATGCACTTCTACTGTGGAGGCTTTTAAAAATTAGAGTTAGGATTGCAGATAATATTGGGGTGCCATGAAGTGGCTCTGCAGCCTATGAATGTATTTGCAAATGTGTGCAAACTAAGCCCCTGTTTTTAACGCATACTGTTAGATGGGATAATTTGGTTGGTTGCAGGCTGGTCGGTAAGTTGAGCTGGGAATCTTCTTTGGTTTTGTTTGACATGTGTTGCCCTTCCATGTGCTCCTTTCTGCAAAGGCCAGTTATAGATGGCGGCGTGGGGGCAGTGGCCATTTGTTTGTACAGTTATTTACACTGCTTGCATTAAAAAAAAAAAAAAAAGATGTATTAATGATTACAGAGCTGCATTAATTAATGAGGTCGATTTACTAAAACTGGAGAGTGCAAAATCTGGTGCAGCTGGGCATGGTAGCCATTCAGCTTCTAACTTCAGCTTGTTCAATTAAACTTTGACAAACCTGGAATCTGATTGGTTTCTATGCAGAGCTGCACCAGAATTCACACTCTCCAATTTTAGTAAATCAACCCCACAGTGTTTTATATGTGTCTACTGTCCAGCTTTAAAAATCCCACAACAGATATGACAAATCAAAAAACCCATTACTTTTTTAAAAATTTAAATAAGCATATAGAATAGTTTTTACTTTACTGTTCTTATTTTCCATCCTTAAATTAGTTCAATATTGGCTTTACAAAAGGCAGTAACCCTATCTACAGGAAGGCTAGAATATTAATTTCATGTATGCAAGAGAAAGAATATGGTATAAATAAGGATAATATTGTATTGTACAACAAAGATAAAGAACAAAGAAGTCACTTTTGTAGGATAGTGAGGGAATGGCATCAGAAGAGCAGTATGGTATAGAGGGACAGAAGGACAATCTTTGAGGTCATGTCATGTGTATGTATTTTCAAGCATAACTGTCACACTATACGCACCAGAGGCCAGGTACACATGCTGACTGCACAGCAGTATGTAACGGTAATATAAAATGCAGGTCTCTGCTTGGAAAATAAAATCGCCCAGCAACAACTTGTTATTTTCCCAGCAAGAGGTATAATCATTTTAAAGTGTTATATAAAGGAAAGTGAAATGCTTATTTATAGTCTAATAAAGAAGCACATGATGGCTTTATAACTTAAAATCTCATATGCCAAATTATTGTGATCGCAAGCATACTTCGGCTTCTGCACTTTATAGAAGTGTGCCTTCAACAGGTTTATAATTTTGTTATACTTTCTTTCGCAGGGTGTTTTTTACGAAAGAAAATGGATATTTTCAAAATATGATTAAAGATGGAACCAGAATCTCTCACAATTTCTATGATAAGAAAAGCACTGCAACAATATTTACGACAGTAAGCGCACACCAGTCACATAAGACACAGCACTGTAGAGTACTGGGAAACAACGTAGATTTTGCTTTTGCTATCTATACAGCTGCTATTCATATTCATACAGCCATATCTAAGGGATCACATGCAGCGGAATATCAAAGCGAGGAATACCAGGTATATATGGATTTATCCACCCAAACCAGCTTAGTTCCAGCCAGTTACCAGAGAGACATAGAAGTCATGCTATAAATAAACAGGAGCCGAGTGGATTTTGTGGGCAATCAAGCAGCTTCGCAAGGAAAGTGTGCACAATGTGACCTTATTGAAGAAAGGCAATGCTAATGGCAATTTAGGGGTGCTTTATGGTATGTGGTGAGCCACTGGTGTCTATAGAAACTCAGATTAGGGGTAATGTGGTAAAGGATGTCAGGTATGTGCCATAGGGGACAATAGCTAAGAGAGTACCTGCGTCCTAGAAATTTCAGAAAAGGGGCATATAGTTGAGTCTAGTATGGAGTTTCATGGTACCATACAAAGGCTTCATACACATAATGTGAATATAAAATATATAGTGTTTATTACAACAATTTATAAAAGCATACATATATAAAAAATGACCGTTTGTGCTCTAAATAGTCTAAACATACAGATGTAGTGACAATAAAGGGCTGGCACTTTCAATTAGTCACAAAACATATGTATATCTTGCACTCAAGTTTTCGTGGGAATATTTCGGTTTCTTCAGGAGATAGTTGTATACTAACCACTTCTGGACCGCCCACCGTCGTTATACGTCGGTATTTTGAAGAGGAATATCGTTGTTATGGCAGCAGCTAGCTACCATAACCCTGGTATCCTATTCTTCAGTGAGCAGTCCGGTTTCAGATAGAAGTGGTCTCTGCGGCGGATTTGCCATGAGATCACTTTTATCGGTGGTGGGAGAGACTCCCCCACTCCTGCCATGCTAAAGTGCCCTCCACCGCTTACCGGAAGCGATCAGATCCTTCTTGTTGCCTGACATGGAGACGAGTGAGGGGAAGATGGCCCCCACCCGTCTCCATATCATTGCAGGGCGAAAGCAACGTCAAAACGTCACTTCTGCCCATAGCTCTTAAAGGGCCATTTTTGTTTTAGTATTTTTTTAAATGACAAGATTTTTTTTTTTATTGCATTTTAGTGTAAATATGAGATCTGAGGTCTTTTTGACCCCAGATCTCATATTTAAGAGGTCCTGTCATGCTTTTTTTCAAGTGATGTTTACATTCCTTGTAATAGGAATAAAAGTGACACAATTTTTTTCATTTTAAAAAACAGTTTAAAAATAAAAAATAAAAAATGAAATGAATAAGAAAAAAAACATTTTTAAATGCTCCCCGTCCCGACGAGGTCGCTTGCAGAAGCGAACACATACGCGAGTAGCGCCCGCATATGAAAGCGGTATTCAAACCACACATGTGAGGTATTGTCGTGATCAGTGAAGCAAGAGCCTTAATTCTAGCCCTAGATCTCCTCTGTAACTCAAAACATGCAACCTGTAGAATGTTTTAAACGTCGCCTATGGAGATTTTTAAGGGTAAAAGTTTGTCGCCATTCCACGAGCGGGCGTAATTTTGAAGCATGACATGTTGGGTATCAATTTACTCGGCATAACATTATGTTTCACAATATGAAAAAATTGGGCTAACTTTACTGTAGTCTTATTTTTAATTTAAAAAAGTGTATTTTTTCCAAACAAAGTGCACTTGTAAGACCGTTGCGCAAATACGGTGTGACAGAAAGTATTGCAACGACCGCCATTTTATTCTCTAGGGTGTAAGAAAAAAAACATGTATAATGTTTGGGGGTTCTATGTAATTTTCTAGCAAAAAAAACTGTTAACTTGTAAACAACAAATCTCAGAAAGAGGCTCGGTCCTTAACCTCCCTGGCGATATGATTATTTCATATTTTTGATGCTGAAAGCGGTACAATTATTTTGCATGGATATTTGGTGTTTTATATTGTAGGCCTGTAATTCTTAGGAATAACTCACTTAAATCTGTCCAAACCAGAGTCTAGTAGACATCCCGGGTATGATAAAGTTTGAAACACGAAATCATAAATTATAATATATTAAATAACCATAAATAATTATACCAAATAATAATATAATAATAAAAAAAATATTTAATAAAGTAATCAAATCAAAAACACTGAAATTTTCTCAGTTGCAGAATTGTCGCCGTCATTACTTTTCAGTGTTTGATGACAGATCTCCCCACAAATCACTATCGCTCAATTCTGCGAGTGATTCTAATTTATTATCGCTGTTTTCTAGCTGGTCTAAAACCACTTTTGATGTAAAGGGACGGTTTTGGTTGCTATGGACAATCTCTGGTTTCCAGGCAGAAAGAACAGTATTTATAATATAAAACTGCATGCAGGCCACTGGAGAAACCACTAGGGACAAAAGGGATGTGAAATAATTTGATACAGTAATGTAATCTGTCAAATTACAGTGTACTGTATGTATTGTGTGTGTTTCACTTTTTGAATTTGGCGCCATTCTCCATCGTCGCAACGCTTGCAGGGAACGTGATGAATCGAGCGAAGGACAAGCTGCTCACACTGTGGGGAGACATCGCAGGATCCAGGGGACAAGGTAAGTAAGCTCTTCCTGGATCCTGCGATGCGATCCCGAGTCTGGCTCGGGGTTACCGCTTTAGGTTCTGAAATTCCACCCCAAGCCAGACTCGGGAATACCGCCAGGGAGGTTAAGTAGCTAAAGAGCAATCATAGACATTTTAATTTCTATAGAGAATGAAAAAGAGACAATTATAACCATAACAAGGTAGGAATTAATAAATGAGCTTGGTTACAGGGGTCACACAAAATCTTACCCAGGATGTGATTAACTGTGTGGAACCACCAGGTACATGCCTACCCCGGCGAACATAGTGGCACTATATCAAAAAATGCACAGGCTCCCAGTCTGGTGATGGAATAGTTCATATCATAAGAACCTGTGCAACTTTTGGCCCCTGTAATCAAGCTCATTTATTGATACCTACCTTGTTATGGTTATAATTGTCTCATTTTCTTTCTCTATAGAAATTGAAATGTCCATGATTGTACTCTAGTATACAAATATCTCTTGAAGAAGCAGAAATATCCCCTTGGATGTAGTACAAATTATAATCTATATGAATTCCACCACTCAGCTAGATCCAAGCCAAGGTGCATACGTCCTTAACCTCCAGAAAGAGGAGAGCCCCAGGTGCTGGCTATTGCTGGTACAAGTAGACATGGATGAAGAAATCTGGACAGCCGCACACCAGAATAAATTATAGTACTTTTCTGTACCACCCCACTGTGGTGCCCTGTGTACTCCATGATCCTGTTCTACAATTAAAGGCGAATATAATTTATTCCGGTGTGTGGCTCTCCATATTTCTGCGTCCATATCTACAAATTATAATCTACTTGAGGATGGGTGACAGCACTGAAAAAAAATCAGCATCTACATTTCGGCATTGTCAACCATCAAAAGAAAGTGTGGGTATTACAGTCAGTTTGGCAGGATCACTCGGTATGTTAGAAGAAAATGAAAAACACTAGTGTGTTAAATTAAAGTGTAGTTAAAAGCAAAATAATATGTAATATATTGCAGCTTACCAGTCATTAGATGTGGTGGCTACATTGGTTTTATTTTTTTAGACTTTTTCCCTTTATTTTTTCTTTTAATCAAAAAGGAATTTATTGAAAATAAAAGTTTTTTTTTTTTGCCCTCTTCTTCCCCCCTTACCTCTTCTTTTTCTTTCTTATTCTCTTTTTTCCTGCTATCGTCTATTGGTTCCCGTTTTAGGGCTGACGACACATAGGTCGCTTCCCCCCCCACACTACTTATGCCGCGTACACACGAGCGGACTTTACGGCAGACTTTGCTCGGCGGACTTTTCGACGGACTTTATGATGGACTTTCCAAATGAACGGACTTGCCTACACACAATCCACCAAAGTCCGTCGAATTCGTACGTGATGACGTACGACCGGACTAAAACAAGGGAGTTCATAGCCAGTAGCCAATAGCTGCCCTAGTGTGGCTTTTTGTCCGTCGAACTAGCATACAGACGAGCGGACTGTTCGACCGGACTCGAGTTCGACGGATAGATTTATAACATGTTTCAAATCTAAGTCCGTCCAACTTTTGAGAAAACAAAGTCTGCTGGAGCCCACACACGATCGAATTGTCCGACGAAATCCCGTCCGCCAGGCAAAGTCTGCCGTAAAGTCCGCTCCTATGTACGCGGCATAATGCTTAAATAGGAGCTCAGTTTTACACGGAACACAGAGAGCTCCCTAATCTCGAGGTCAGTCACCAAGTTCATGTCTATACAGGTTTCTACAAACAGTCATGTCGTGTTGTTTTGTTGACATGGTCAGACCTGTTGAGTTATATATATAATACAAACAAATTTGTTGTGCTCTTTGTACCAATGTATGTGTGCTCTTTGTATCTTATTTCTTTGCAAGTAAAGAATTAAAAAAAAAAAAAAAAGAAAAACATACAGAGAACGACAGCACATGTGCACTTCAATGTACAGTAAGTATAAACATAACAGTTGAAGATATCAACATAAGTTCACTTCATTCTCTCCCCCAGAGACCATTAATTGCAGCAGATTTTGGCACAGGAGCGGCTGTGGCTTTGTACAATACCATTCCTCCTTACAGTGACACAACTGCTCTTGGTAGGTGTAGTTCAGGTAGATGCTTACATGGCTACAATGGCTACACTTCCAACTGTTCCTACCGGAGAACCCCACAGAAGCCACACAAATCGTGAAGGAAAAAAAAAACATATTTAGGAACTCTTTGATTACAAAAAAATACACTAGGCAGGCATTGCTTTTTAGAATTTGCATTTATATGAGCACATATATTAAAAAATCTGAGATTTGAACTCCACTTTAAAAAAAGGCTAACACAATACAGACTTGCCTCTCTGAATCCCAACTACATATTTGCCATAAAAAAAAAAAGAAAAATGCTTTCAGAATACACTTTGTTGTGACAATAAAGAATTGGCAGTGACTTTCCAATCTATGCAAGCTGCATATGCAAAAAATGGAACTGCAAAGGACGAGACAATATGGTTAAATTTATATAGGCATACATGGCTAATTTGTTTTGAAAAGAATCCCAGTATTTCGATTCATAGTGAGCGAGGTGTGGCCCAGGCAGAGGCAGAAAATCTATCCAGACTTAAAAATTTGTAAAAAAAAAAATTTGCCCAATTTATTTTCAAGTAAATAATGACAGTCTCTGCATTCACACCTAATGCCCCGTACACACGGTCGGATTTTCCGATGGAAAATGTGTGATAGGACCTTGTTGTGGGGAATTCCAACCGTGTGTGGGCTCCATCACACATTTTCCATCAGATTTTCCGACACACAAAGTTTGAGAGCAGGCTATAGAATTTTCTGACAACAAAATCCGTTGTCGGAAATTCCGATTGTGTGTACACGAATCCGATGGACAAAGTGCCACGCATGCTCAGAATAAATAAAGAGATGAAAGCTATTGGCCACTGCCCCGTTTATAGTCCCGACGTACGTGTTTTACGTCACCGCGTTCAGAATGATCGGATTTTCCGACAACTTTGTGTGACCGTGTGTATGCAAGACAAGTTTGAGCCAACATCTGTCGGAAAAAATCCTAGGATTTTGTTGTCAGAATGTCCAAACAAAGTCCGACCGTGTGTACGGGGCATAAGGGTAAAACAAATCTTAATGCCTAAGCACAGTTTTGCAACTTTGACAATGTGTTAGTAAAACCATACATATCATCACAACTACTTTATGCATCCAAGTAGATTATACCTTGTTTTTTTCAGGACAACTTGGGCTTTCATTTGGTATTAAATGGTTATGATTTGTTTTTCCTATCAAAGGAAAACTGGCCCAAAATAGTAAAAATATTTGGCAGTATATTTCTTGTTACTACCATAACCTACCACCAAAAAACAACCAAAAATAAATTCTCCTGCTCCTGATGATCGCAGCGATACCACATATGTGTATGCTATTTGTTGTTTGTACCCATAGTACAGCCCAGAAGCAATAATGCACATTTTTGCTTCTGGGCTATACCTTGATCTAGGTATTTTATTTTTTTCTTTATTTTATTTTACACACACTTTTTTTCCTCTCAGCAAGGAAAGAGAAAGATACATTGTATCTTTTTTCTCCATTCACAGAGAGAGAAACACAGGGGCGGGCTTCACAGTGACCAATCACTGTGGTAGCCAATTAGAGGCTACCACAGCGATCAGGTGACCTGGAATAGGGAGTTCTGGGTCCCGAAAGTACAGGGCGCTCAGTGAGTCCTCAGTCTATGTGCAGGGAGCACACTGGGAGCGCGCTGTGCGGCGCACTCCCAGCACAAAAGATGAGAAGCATATATGCGCCTCCCCATTGATATTAATTATTTATTTCTACTCTATATTGGCTGTTTTTTTTTTTGTTTTGTTTTTTAACATGTGTCCAGCAGCAGAGGACTTGAAGCTCCTCCTGCTTATGTTTCCTTGCATACAGGCTGGGAAAGAGCTGGGTCACAGCTGTATATAGATTAGGAAAAATATACTTGTATGGGTTTTTTTTTTTAAATTAGTGCCATTATTCACATACAGAAAGAGAAGGGATAATGTAAATTAAACAGTGTGTGTTTAGTATCACTTTAAGCAGTGGCGGTGTGTCCATTAAGGGCGCATGGGTGCCCCGCCCCCTCTCTCCAGCCACATTGCATAAATCTATCCATGGCTGCTGTAGCCACCCCTCTATTCAGGCGGCCGGCCCCTTTCCGGGTGCCGGGCACCTGAATTCCAGCGGCGCGGGGGGGGGGGGATATTTTTGAAGCACCTGATTCAGAGGCTCTAATAGGCTTAAAAAAATGTAGACTCGTGGTGCAGAGCATTGCACAAAATCTGGCACACTTGTGCATCAAAACCAATCAGCTTCCAGGTTTTATTGTCAAAGCTTAATTGAACACGTTGAATTTAGAAGCTGTTTGGCTACCATGCACAGCTGCACCAGGTTCTGAGCGCTCCAGTTTTAGTAAATCTCCTCCCAAATGTCACTTACTGAGGGGATATTTTTCTGTCTATATATCCTAACATCCCCATAACATCTTCTGTGTTCATTCATATGTTTGTGCCCTGTTTCTTAAACACTTAGAGCCGGATCATATATGTCTGGGCACAGTTTGCGATTTTTAAAAGGAGTCCGGTGCAGTTTCATTCATCAGTTCAGGTGCAAATTTTTAAAGTGTATGACAACCGAACTGGACAGAAAATCGTACAGCACTCTTTTTAAAAACGGACTGCAGCCGGCCTGTACAATTGTGAACCAGACCCATAGAAAGCGGTTCGGTTCATATGTCATGCAAATCAGATGTGCTTTAAAACACATTCAATTCACATATATGTGAACCGAGCCTTAGCGTGTTTATGACCTATTCTCCTAACATCCTGTGTTTTTTCTGCCTGTATCCCCCACATCTATTTTATTGTCCCTATCCCATTAGTATCTGCCTTTTTTGTACCCCTTATCCTCTGGTATTTATTGGGTGCTGTATGTATATGCACCCCCTGATATCTAGTGTCTTTATTGCTTTTTCCCTTTATGCTTGTGTATTGTATTCCCATGGCATTCAGCGTAATCTATCCTCATGGTGCCTAGTATCCTTTTTGTGGGGGGTCTAGCTTTTGAGGCTTGGCATTTGGCTGGGGGGGGGATACTTTTGTTTTTGGCATTTCTTTATTATTATAGTCATTTATATACTGCTGGCAATTATCTTACCAGCATGTATTTGGAGTGTATGAAGAAACCAGTTTGATTTGAACTGGGAAACCTAGTGCTGCAAGGTAGGAGTGCTAACCATACATTTAGCAATTTTCATTCCTTCAACCACAGGGTAAAAGAAAGAAAATCGCCTGATTCCCGCATTAACACATCCCATCAATGCGCTATTGTATTCTGACAGGGGGAGGTTTCCCTGCCTTCAGAATTCCAAGATTGCTGCTGCCAGTTATAGCTGACGGCAGTAATCGTACAAAAAAAAAACCCTGACAGGCTGGTTGTACTGAAGTCAATCGATAGAGACAACAAGCCTGTCCTTAGATGGATCAAAATTTCGATTTGTCTATGGCTGGCTTATGCCACTGTGCTGCAATGTCCTGGGGTCAAACTGTATTTTGTAATATATTTATCACTCTGCAGGAGTGATATGCGAACAGGTGAAAATGTATGCTATTTATTTCCATTCAAAATTAATGCAACACAGAAAATGCCATATACTTTATTGTTATGTTATTATATTGGCCATTGTGTTATGTCATAGACAATTATCAGTAATTTACTACTTAATATTTTATCACATTGTAAAATATCAATGCCATTAATACATGAATTTTTGTAGCATTAACTGACAATAAAAAATCCAAACGTATCTGTAAACAGCCAAGAAGCAAACAGAAGTCGCTGGCTTATGATCAATATTCCATCTCTGAAATAACAGCCAGACCATTACTTACATTTATATCTTTTACAACAGGCTTTTACTATACAGCTAAATTATGTATTCATTTCTGCACGCCTTAAATGATCCCCGGTGTGCCATGTTTTTATTACACTACCACACACAAAGAAATATTTGTTGGGTTTATTATACCCTCTAGTGGAAAAAAGAAGTTTAGAATCTAGTATGTCAACGAGTGCACATCCTTCCTCCAAAACACATGAAGGAGCCCTGACATTGACAGGAATACTCAAATCAATAATAAGCACCTCTTTATCAAAAATACACTATAATGTTAGAGAGGCAACAATTTGTAGGAAAAGGGTTACTCTAAAGCTACATCCTAATTCTATCCTAAGATGTAACAAGGATTACCAGCTGTAGATTATTTAGCAGATTGACCATTTTCGGTGTTTAAAATTCAATTGTTCATGCAATACCGTGCCTCACATATGAAAGTCGATAGAAAACGATTGTCTTTTTTACATATAGGGGGTTATTTACTAAACCTGGAGAGTGCATAATCTGGTGAAGCTGTGCGTAGTAACCAATCAGCTTCCAAGTTTAATTGCCAAACCTTAAAGTGGTTGTAAACCCTTATAATCCACTTTTTGCTACAGGTAAGCCTATAATAAGGCTTATCTGTAGCTAGCCCGGATATCTCCTAAACCTACACGGTTTGGGAGCTATCCCCTGTATCTGCATGTGCTGACGTTATCGGCACATACGCACTGAAGCAATGGCACGTACGTGCCGTTTGCTCCAGTGAGTGTGCCGTCACCAGCAGCTCCCATGTGCATGCGCGGGAGTGACGTCATCACAGCTCCGGCCAATCACAGCGCCGGAGCCATGATACCCAGAAGTAACTCCAGGGAGAAGTGTCGCCAGCTGGTGCTGTGTACGGGCACCGCAGCGGGGGCTTCGATCTCAGGAGAGTATTACATAATGAGCTAGTATGTTATGCATACTAGCTCATTATGCCTTTGTTTTGCTGGTCTTTTTTTTTTTTTTTTCACGTGGGTTTACAACCACTTTAATTGAACAAGCTGAATTTAGAAGCTGATTGGCTATCATCATACACAGCTGCACCATATTCTGAGTGCACCAGTTTTGGTAAATCTCACCCATATTGTCAATACTGTGATATATATATATATATATATATATCTATAGATATATATATATATATCTATATCTATAGATATAGATATATATATACTGTATATATACTGTATATATATTATATAAACAATTTTAAATTAGAGACTATATAACTTTTTTGATCTTGAGCCTCTCAGGTTGGAGTTTTTACTTTTGATTTCCATATTTGACAACATGCACAATTTAAAAATATATTAAAAATATCTGATGACGCCTAAGCCAGTTTGGCGATGTCTTGTCTTTCATGTACAGTCTGTCATTTTTACACTTTTGTTTTAGATTTCTTAAACATAAAAATATTTTTTGGATTTATTTATTGTGCTCCAAGATAATTTTTTATACCTCATATAGTGATTTTTTTTTTTAATTGGCATACAGTTCCTTTTGTAGTGGGGGCATTGTGTATATACCATTCATCAAAACAATTCTACACCCAAAAACATCAATATGCAAATGATAAAATGCGGTCTTCTTGCAAAACAACCCTAATGCCTTTGAAAAAAAGCTTTAACTTTTATATTTTTTTAATGGTCTTTGAACATAATCAGAAGCTGCCATCAGAGGTTAAAGCCATCTTGCTTATTGTTGGATGTTGAATAAAACATAAGATGTACAAACATGTCTTCAGATGTCAAAGCAAGTACACACTGCAAAAATAAATTACTGTGATCACGCATGAACGAGGGGAAATCTCCCCAATGAAGAGCTTAACAGCAATAAATACCTGACAGAGGTTCTAATTGTTTCCCACTTTAATCAAAACGTTTTGGCTAGAGCTTTTTTTTTTTTATTGTGATATATAATTGTTTTCACCTACATGTGAATAAATTTATGCTAAAGTAGAACTAAACCCCATTTTTTTTCATTTTGGATAAAGTAGTAAAGGGTTATAACCCCGTAGTCACAACAGTAAGAGAGAGCATCACTCCAAACTGATGGAAATCTCTGGTTGTCACCAGGAATGCCAGAACTAGTGCCCCTATTGAAAGATTTCCCTCCTGTTATGATGACAACTCAATATTTGGGGATTTTCTTTTACTTACACTCTTTGCAACAGTGGTCATCAGGAAAAATAAAGAGGGTGAATTTCCCTAATTTGCACACAGACAGCAATAAAAACTGACAGGTGTTCTGATCCTTCTCCACTCTATCCAATACTAAAAAAAAAACTGACCTTTAGGATTTGTATGTGTTTTAAATACAGAATTGGCAATTACAGTCTTAAATAAAAATTGGTGCACTGAGACGACAATGGTGGCACTTAAAGTAAAACTATAGGCAATTTTTTTTTTTCATTTTGGATAGAGTAAGGGAAGGTTCTAACCCCTGTCAGATTTTTTTTTCCGCCATCTGTGTCCCATTGCGCAGATTTCTCCTCACTTCCTGTCCCATAGCCAAACAGGAAGTGAGAGGAAATCCCTACAAATTAAGGAAATTCCTTGGAGACCCCCAGGTCACCAGAACTAGTGTTCCCATTGGAAGATTTCCCCCCTAATACTTTTCTGGGGTCAACCCAAAATTTGGGATTTTCTTTCACTTTTATTTTCAGTGATAATGGTAAACAGGACTAATAGAGAGGGTGAATCTTCTTACCGAGGACACAGACAGCAATGAAAGCCGACAAGTGTTCCAATCCCTCTGCACTCTATCCAAAACTAAAAGAAAAAGTTTTGCCTTAAAGTAGAACTTCAGTAATTTTTTCATCTTTCCGTCTATTAAATCTTCTGCCCTTGTTGTTTTAACTTTGGATAGTAAATTTTTTTTCTGCCAGTAAATACCTTATACAGCCCACTTCTGTTTCTTGTCTGGTAAAATACCTAGGCTTGTGACATCAAGCACAGCTCTCTCTCACTCTCATGAGAGTTTGCCAGGAAGGGAGGGGGGATGAGTCAAAAGAGGGCCAATGAGAGCTGCAGAGCTGGAAGTGTGCCCTTGTGTGTCTGTGTAAATCCAGGAAGTGAACAGGCAGCAGCTTCAGCTGCCCAAAGTTAAAATGGCTGCAGCCAGACTCAGTGGAGAGAGATTTCTGCAGCATATTTGGCAAGTACAGAATTACAGTATATATAAAATAATATGCAAAGTGGTTGGAGGGAAGCTTCATAATGGCAAAGATGTTTTTATTACAAATGATGTGAGCAGACTGCAGTTCCTCTTTGAGATATACTTTAAGTCCCACAAACAACTGCATGATTTAATTGGTTCTATGTGACATTGGGCCAAGTTACATAAGAAACAAATTTTGGCATGTTTCTTCTTCCACATAAATATTTAGAAACACAAAGACATAGAAAAGTGACAGCAGAAAAATACAGAGTAGTCCATCGAGTCTGCCCTTTTTTAATTTAATTTTTTTTTCGTTAACTTTATTGTCCTCAGACATTTACCGTATTAGGATATTTTCATACCTTCACAGACTGCCCAAACTTTGAAGTGACCCATAACATCTTACATTGGAGTATACCACCGCAATTTAAAAAAAAGAGCAGTTACCATAAGATAAACTAAGACAAAATGTACAGTCTAAGCATTAACATTTGTGTGGTTGCACTCCTGGTGTGTGGTGGCAGTTGCCTTGATGCTGGGCAATACACTTAGTATGTATTTATGTATGAAGTGATCAATAGGTTCCCTGGTGATTGGGGAGCTGACATCTGTGTCAGCACCTTTGGGAACTGCAGCTGTGACCCTCTGCCTCAGTGCTTCAGCCTACTGTGTGAGATTGAGAGGATAATCACTTCAAGAAAATGCTCAGAGGACTGCCGCAGAACACTCCAGAATATAAAGAAAGCAAAGGGAAAATAGCCAAAACAGAATCACTGTACCAATGCAGACAGGCCACTAACAATCTGTGTATGGAAATCTAATAATGTCAAGTATCCATGTGCTTTAATTGACATCTGTCCCATTTCTTTAATATCTTGCCGGCACTGGTGTATTATCAGTATAGCGTACATTCAATACCATGAGCGACGGTGTGACCCATATTTTGTTTCAGGCCCAACCAATAGTATCAGAATTAGTTGTGTTCTATTGTACAGCCTGATGTCCTTCCAGGTAAACTAAGATCCTGATAGTTAAACCTCAGTCACTCCAGTCTTTTACCCTAAAAACAAACATACCTTGTAGACCACACAAAAAGAGAAAGCCTGTGACCTGGGCATCTTCCTAAAGACCCTGATGTTCTGCGTTCCTTCTTAAACGTTTTCTGCTTAAGAGGTTTGGACACAAATGAAGGCCCATTGACCCCGTAGGGAAAGGTAGCCTTGACTGATAAGGGCATGGCTAGGATTTGGGCATGGTAACACGCAATATGTAAAGTCGTTAAAGATGATTGGCTTTATGACACGGGGTGATGGGTTGGCGTCTGACCTCCTTTAACCTCTTCCATACCGGCCCTATTCTGGCACTCCTCTCCTACATGTAAAAACCATAATTTTCTTACTAGAAAATTACTCAGAACCCCTAAACATACATATATATATATATATATATATATATATATATATATATATATATATATATGTTTTTTTAGCAGACACCCTAGGGAATAAAATGGCAGTCATTGCAACATTTTATGTTGCGCGGTATTTCGGTATTTGCACAACAATTGTTCAAATGTGTTTTGTTTTTTTTAAAAAACAGTTTCGAGAATTAAAAAAAAAACAAAACAATAAAGTTAGCCCAATTTTTTGTATAATGTGAAAGATGATGGCGAGTAAATACATATTCAACATGTCATGCTTAAAAATTGCACACACTGGAATGGCGCCAAACTTCGATACTTAAAAGTCTCCATAGGCGACGCTTTACATTTTTTTACAGGTTATCAGTTTATAGTTACAGAGGAGGTCTAGTGCTAGAATTGTTGCCCTCGCTCTAACGCACGCGGCGATACCTCACATGTGTGGTTTGAACTTACTTGGACTTATGCATGCGTTCGCTTCTATGCGCGAGCACACTGGCACGGGGGCGCTTTAAATTTTTATTTTTTATGTTTAATTGTTTATTTTACTTTATTTTTTTGATAATTTTATTCCTATTACAAGGAATGTAAACGTCCCTTGTAATTATTATTATAATACTTATAATACAGGACTTATATAGCGCCAACAGTTTACGTAGCACTTCACAACTTGAGGGTAGACAGTACAAATACAATGCACTTTAATACAGAAGGAATCAGAGGGCCCTGCTCCTTAGACCTTACAATCTAAGATAGGAATAGTGCGTGACAGGTCCTCTTTAAGGAGAGATGTGGGGGTCTATAAGACCCCACATCTCTCCTCCAGGCTGGAAAGTATGAAATTAAAAAAAAAAAAATAACGATCCCATGCTTTCCAGACGCGATCGCAGCTTTGTTTACAACCGCGGCCCGGACATGACGTCATAATGTCGCGCCCGGGCCTCCGACGGTCATAGAGATGACTGGTGACCATCTGGTCGCTGGAAATCTCTATGTTCGTCATCCAGCGGATTCTTTCCCGGGGTCCCCGATGGCACGGGAGGGCCTAGAGAAACACCGGAGGGAGGCGGGAAAGGGGGGAATGTCCCCTCCTGTCGCCTGTAGGACCAATAAAGCAGTGGAACTGCCGCTATGATCATTCTTATGGTGCACAGAATCGCGGGCTCTAAAAGATGATATCTGAATGATGCCTGTAGCTGCATGCATCATTCAGAAAGTCAAAGACATCATATGGCGTCCTTAGGCTGGAAATAGTTAAAAGTCGTTTCTGAGGTAAAATCTGCTCATTTGAAAAACTGTGACTGTTATGCCCTGTACACACGGACGGACATTGATCGGACATTCCAACAACAAAATCCATGGATTTTTTCCGACGGATGTTGGCTCAAACTTGTCTTGCATACACACGGTCACACAAAGTTGTCGGAAAATCCGATGGTTCTAAACGCGGTGACGTAAAACACGTAGTTCGGGACTATAAACGGGGCAGTAGCCAATAGCTTTCGTCTCTTAATTTATTCTGAGCATGCGTGGCACTTTGTGCGTCGGATTTGTGTACACACGATCGGAATTCCCGACAACGGATTTTGTTGTCGGAAAATTTTATAGCAAGCTCTCAAACTTTGTGTGTTGGAAATTCCGATGGAAAATGTGTGATGGAGCCTACACACGGTCGGAATTTC
Organism: Lithobates clamitans; assembly: GCA_037952925.1. Classification (NCBI taxonomy): domain Eukaryota; kingdom Metazoa; phylum Chordata; class Amphibia; order Anura; family Ranidae; genus Lithobates; species Lithobates clamitans. Next base: position 7,457,117 of record JBBGZY010000757.1, on the reverse strand, counting down.
CGACAACAAGGTCCTATCACACATTTTCCGTCGGAAAATCCGACCGTGTGTACGGGGCATTAGAGTGGCCTATATGTCGTCTGTCATCATCGGTTTTTTTTTAACCTTGCCAGCGATAAAAGTTGCTGATAAAAAAATGTATGCATCAATGGCTATGCCCTTGTTTGGAAGTTGGAATTAGTCTAATGTCTGTCCAGCACTTCTGGTAAGGACAGGCCCTTTACACTTGGTTAACCTAATATTCAAATGTGCCCACAGTACAACTGTGACTGGCACTGGTTAAATTTGTCATGTTTGAAAATTGTCGCCGTAGCTGTACTTCATTATTTGATGCTAAATACTGTTGTTATGGCAGCAGCTAGCTGCCATAACCCCAGTGTTTTCAGAAACGGCAAACGGTTCTCTCTCGGATATTAGTGGTCTCTGCAGCGGATTCACCGCGAGATCACTTCGATCGGGGTCGGGGGGACCCCCCTCCCGTCGCACTCCAGTCATCATCACCGCTTACCGGAGCCGTCGGAAGCGGTGAAGATGATCGCGTCCTCTCCCCTGACAGGCCTGGAGCCGAGTGAGGAAAAGATGCTCCGACTCGGCTCCATAACAATGGTCTTAAAGGGGAAATTTTTATTTTTTGGAAAAGAAAAATATGACATTTCATTTTTTTTTTTTTGTATTTAAGTGTAAATGTGAGATCTGAGATCTTTTTGACCCCAGATCTCATATTTAAGGGGTCCTGTCATTTTTTTTCTATTACAAGGGATGTTTACTTTCCTTGTAATAGGACTAAAAATAAACTCAAACATTTTTTTTAAAAGACAGAGTAAAAATAAAAAAACAAAAAGTAAAAAGTAACATAAGTATGAAAAAAAAAAAAAAAAATTAAAGTGCCCCGTCCCGCCGAGCTCGCGCGCAGAAGTGAATGCATACATAAGTCGCTCCCGCATATGAAAACGGTGTTCAAACCATACATGTGAGGTATCACCGTGATCATTAGAGGAAGAGCAATAATTCTAGCAAAAGACCTCCTCTGTAACTCAAAACTGGTAACCTGTAGAAATTTTTAAACGTCACCTATGGAGATTTTTAAGGACGGGTGCAATTTTGAAGAATGACATGTTGCATATCAATTTACTCCGTGTAACATTATTTTTCACAATATTTAAAAAAATTGGGCTAACTTTACTGTTGTCTTAATTTTCAAGTCAAAAAAGTGTATTTTTTCCCAAAAAATTGCGCTTGTAAGACCGCTGCACAAATACGGTGTGACATAAAGTATAGTAATGAGGATTTTATTCTCTAGGGTGTCAGACAATAGGTGCTGGAACTTAGCCACGGCCCCACACCCTCCAAATCACATCAAATAGTGGGTGTGGTCAGTCAAATTTCATGAAAACAATAGGAGGGTCTTAAAGGGGATTTAAATACCGGCATTGCATTACAGTGCAGAGCTGTCACTTGTAAACACAGAAACCAGACTTCTGTGTTTACAAGTGATTGTGGTGAGCAGGCAGCAAAGGGTCTGAGCCAGAGGTGATCGAGAGTTCCACCAAGTTCCCCCTGAAAAAAAGCCATATATATATATATATATATATATATATATATATATATATATATATATAATGTTTGGGGGTTCTAAGTAATTTTACAGCAAAAAAAAAAATTTTTAACTTGTAAAGCTGTGGCCTTGCCCTTTCTGTGATCTATCTCATATACTAACACTGGTCACGCACATTTTAACTTGTAGAATTTTTCAACCACTTCCAACCACCATTGATCACAAATATAACAGTAACCTTTAGGCTTCATGTACACGGGACGTACTAACGTTCTACAACCTCTCCTGAACTATTTAACTTGGCAGATAGTAACCGACGTTTAAAAACTTCCGTTTTGCCGCGTTTAAATGCCGCATTTAAAAAAATGATATATATATATATATATATATATATATATATATTTTTTTTTTTTTTCAATGTGTGTGCCACCGGCGCAAGTTTATATGTGCTTTAATGTAAATATACAATAAACGAAAATTAAATAAACAAAAAGTAAAATTTAAATTGAATTAAAGGCCCCTGGTTGCTGCAGTCAAAAAAAACTATTCCTCCCACATGTGAAGAAATGTGTAAAATGTGTATATACCCGGTGTTGACTACGCTACCTCCAATAATGTGATATGAAAACCACCACTTATCTAAATCAATCATCTACATATACATCAGTGATTGTTCATTATCACTTAGTATCACCACTCAAAACTACCAATCTATACTTAAAAAAATAAAAAGTTGAAATAAATACAGTCCAGTTATAGTCCACTTGTGCTGGTGTGCCAATAAAAATGTGGATCCCCAAATGAGCTTTCTACTACAGTTGTGCTGTTGTTGTGCTTTAATTTCTCTTTAGTGATTTTAGTGACTTCCAGTGCCAAAACCACCACCGCATAAAAATTGGCCACTCACCAGGTACTAATACATACAGGCTCTCGGTTCATTAAGGGATAACCGATCCACTTTGTGCTGTCCCCAGTCCTGTGTGGCAAGTAAATCCATCCTCATGGAAAACAAACAGCGTTCATAGCGCAATATGCTTAAACCGTTTATTTAAAATCATGCAAAAAAAGGCTGTAAAACTCACATGTTACCGGTGCCCATGGGCTGGCACCAAGCAAAAAAACACCCTACTGCTCCGTTCGTTTACCAGCAGCAGTGTACATGAGGCCTAAACCATCTAGTTTACTTGTTTGTTATATAACTTGGTAGGTTGCCCTAATTCATTCAGTCCTTGTTGAAGTTGAAAGCGGATTAAAGGGGGTAAAATTGCCTGAAATTTATGAACAGCAAGTGTATGATCACTAAAAGAGACAAACCTACGTTATTACATGTCCTAATGAACCCGCATGAAAATGACATAGTTTGTTCTCCACCTATAGTGTGTACTTCCCATAGTCTTGAGTATAGAATTAGTCATTACTAAGTAGAACATCCCCATTTTATATGCTGACAGGCAACTCACAACTCAGGGAAAATGAATACTGAAAGGTGTAGGTATGGAATCAGGCAGGAGGAGACATTTATCCATGTCTCGGGCCCCCACCTGGCTTCATTTCATTGGTCTCTATAGTGGGAATTATGTAGATGCTGTAGATTCCTAAAACACTGTCCAATTGTATCTTTTACAATATGCAAAATGTTTACTCTCCGGTAATACATACGTGGTGGTTCAATTGCCTTCATGTAAATATGTGTTGTCTATAATAAACAATACAATATCAATGGTGTACAATAAAGTACATGGTACAAGTACATTAAAATCTGCATTTCTTTATTTTTTTTAATTATTACATTTTTATTAAATTTGACATATCCATTAAAACCACCTTCATAACATATTTATATTTATCACAAAGAGTCAACACATCTTTATCCATTTCCCAATCCCCCCACCCAAAAAAAGGGGAAACTCTCCCTTCTCCCCCCTCCCTCCACCCCTCCTCCAAATACCTTATATTAAATGTGTTCCCAATTCACCCAAACTAAGAAAGAAAAAAAAAGAGGCTTCTATGGGCCATGTCCATATTACTCTTAACACCCAAAAAAGAAAAAAAACAAACACAAAAAAAAAAATAATAATTATGAGGCTTCTATAAGCCATACTACAGCCCTTACCTATCTATAGGAAATATACACCTCATCTTCCTTTAACCATATCTACTCCTTCTACCCCCAATCCTATATATCCACCTTCCTTTACCCTTCCCCCCTATGTGCTTTGTCCCCTCTTCCCATTATTAATCCCACCTTCCTCAACATCAAGTGCATCACTCCTTCCCCCTACCTATATCACCTAGAAAAATGGAAGAAAGAGGAGTGATAGGGAGCTGAAAGGGAGAGGAAAAAAAAATCCCCTCTCCTCCTCCCCCCCAGCGGCAACTGTATCCGAGCCCAGAGACCATGCGGCTTTATATATTATTACTCTACATGATCTCCATAGAGCATTGTTTCCAACCTGCCCATATTACCCTAAATTTTTCCTTTCTATCTTTAATTGTATGTACCCATCTTTCAGCCTCCATTAATAAATTGACCTCTCTCTTCCAGTCCAACAGAGTTGGACATCTAGTTTGTATCCACAGCCTGGGTATTAACAATTTGGCTGCATTCAATAGATGTGGAGTAATACTTTTCTTATATGATCTAATCGACATTGGTGTCCAATGAAATAGAAAATTTAAGGGCTTTAATTCCATGGGTCGAGAGGACAACCTCTCGACCCATGGAGTGATCTCTTCCCAAAATACCTTAATCCTAGGACAGGACCACCATAGAAATCTGCATTTCTGATGCCGCTGATTGGCATGTTTGTAATTCTTCAAGTACATTTAGGCATATCTGCAATTTCATAATCAAGATATTGTTTCTTTTTTATTTCAAGACATATAGTGGGTATTCAAGGATAGAGATTACACATAGGTGAAATATCTAGAAAGTGGCTTGCATTTCAAACATTCTACAGTTTTTCTTTCACAATGGGATGTAAAATTAGACAAGGTATTTACAAATACTGTTTACCTATATATTATATATTTGTTATAAAAATGTTTGCTCAGTTTTGCTTTTAAATGATATAATATACTAATATTATGCTCTATATTCACTTCACATTACCATGCTATGTATCGCTGTTGTAATATTTGGCACAATGTTTTGTGTTATAGGTTATACTTAGTCCTAGGCCCCTGTTCTAATGCCCTGTACACACGGTTGGATTTTCCGACGGAAAAAGTGAGATCGGATTGTGTTGTCGGAAATTCCGATCGTGTGTGGGCTCCATCATACTTTTTCCGTCGGAATTTCCGACACACAAAGTTTGAGGGCAGGCTATAAAATTTTCCGACAACAAAATCCGATTGGTTAAATTCCGATCGTGTGCACACAAATCCGATGCACAAAGTGCCACGCATGCTCAGAATAAATTAAGAGAAGAAAGCTATTGGCTACTGCCCCATTTATAGTCCCGACGTACGTGTTTTACGTCACCGCGTTCAGAACGATCGGATTTTCTGACAATTTTGTGCGACCGTGTGTATGCAAGACAAGTTTGACCCAAAATCCGTCGGAAAAAAACGAAGGATTTTGTTGTCGGAATGTCCGATCATTGTCTGATCGTGTGTACAGGGCATAAGAGTTCCAGTTTGTGTTTCCCAATTTAGTTTGTGTTCCTTGTTACAGTTCAAACTCCTTTTACAAGTTCCCAGTTCTAGTTTATATTCCTTGCACGAGTTCCAGTTCCACAACTCCTGACCTCCTGTGATCCTACTCTCTCCTGTGATCCTTGTTATTCCTTTGTGTCTGATTTCTTGCATCCTCTGTGGCCCCAATGCACCAACCTCCTGCCTGTTTTTTTGTTGGACTGTCTTCCCTGACTGGCCCAAATCATTTGGTGGAGGGGGGATTATAGTGTGGGGTTGTTTTTCAGGGTTGGTGTTGGTCCCTTAGTTCCAGTAAAGGGAACTCTTAAGATGTCAGCATACCAAGACATTTTGGACAATTTCATGTTCCTAACTTTGTGGGAACAGGTAGAGGATGGCCCCTTCCTGTTCCAACATGACCGGTGCACAAAGCAAAGTCCATAAAGACATGGATAAGCAAGTTTGGGGTGGAGGAAATTGACTGGCCTGTACAGAGTCCTGACCTCAACCCGATAGAACACCTTTGGGATGAATTAGAGCCGAGACTGCGAGCCAGGTCTTCTCATCCGACATCAGTGCCTGACTTTACAAATGCGCTTCCGGAAGAATGGTCAAACATTCCCATAGACACACTCCTAAACCTTATGGACAGCTTTCCCCTGAAAAGTTGAAGTGGTTAAAGCAAAGGGGGGCCAACTCAATACTGAACCCTACAGACTAATTCCCCGTACACACGGTCGGACATTGATAGGACATTCCGACAGCAAAATCCTAGGATTTTTTCCGACGGATGTTGGCTCAAACTTGTCTTGCATACACACAGTCACACAAAGTTGTCGGAAAATCCGATCATTCTGAACGCGTGACATAAAACACGTACGTCAGGACTATAAACGGGGCAGTAGCCAATAGCTTTCATCTCTTTATTTATTCTGAGCATGCGTGGCACTTTGTGCGTCGGATTTGTGGACACACGATTGGAAATTCCGACAACGGACTTTGTTGTCGGAAAATTTTATAGCCTGCTCTCAAACTTTGTGTGTCGGAAAATCCGATGGAAAATGTGTGATGGAGCCCACACACGGTCGGAATTTCCGACAACAAGGTCCTATCACACATTTTCCGTGTTGGAAAATCCGACCATGTGTACGGGGCATTAGACTGGATGCCATTAAAGTTCATGTGTGTGTTAAGGCAGGTTTCCCAATACTTTTTTTAATATAGTGTGCATTATTGATCCAGATAGGTGATTCACTAAATACTGAAAGACTGATTAGGATGACAGCCTTTAGGCATGCACTTTGAAAAACAAGGCAGCAATGGCTGCTCCCATATTTAAATCCTGGCAATTTAATTTTACATTGACTTTTTCCTGTATAGTTTGGGCTTATCTAATAAAAGCAAGAGTCTAGCATGTGGGATCACCAAACACCAATGTAAAGGAACTAAAGTGACCACCATTGCACCAGGACATTTTTCCACTAACCACCAATGTGAGGGAGAACTATTCTGATCACCAGTGTAAGAAGGCACTATACTGACCACCATTGTTAACGGGCACTTTTTCATCTGATCAATAATGCCCAACACACTAATCACCATTTTTTTCTGTCCATTATTATTACTCATTTAATTATTGCTGAAAATAATTTTGTAATATAAGGCATTGGGGTATTAAACAAATCCACTGTGGTGTCAAACACGAACGTAAAACACCCACATTTGTTTTTTAAATTATTATTATATCTACAACTTACCGATCACGCCAATGTATTAAAAGTACAGTATGTGGTCACCCCTCTGAATTACTGAATTTAAAGTGGTTCTAAAGGAAAAAGGTTTTATACTCTAATGCATTCCCTGCATCCTCCACAGGCACCTCAGTGAATCTCACAGTTATATCAAGCCTGAAGTCAGAGGTATTTTAAGGAGTGATATTAATAAACTGACTCTTGCAATCAAAATGCCTAAAAAATATTGACAAAATATGTGTTCAGCAAAAAAAGCTGATCCTGGCAGTAATGTCTTTAGCAAATTATAAAATCCATTTCTGATCATACAAAGGGGAAATTTTGCACAAAGTAAACCACTACAAAAACACCAAGTTCATTACGCCTTTGTGGTTTCGGCGTATATCCACTGAAAGAATAATCTGTTAAAAAAAACTCATATGGAGATGAGAAACAGTTTCTACTATACAGTATGTCTACACTCTGCATATTTTTTTTGTATTTCATTCACAAATGATTTGGTATTTAAAGTTCACACAGCTTCACCTTATTTGCTTATTACTCTAAATCCTTTAGTAAATCAAACTCAGTATGTCATTGTATCTAGGCAGATGGAACACAGATGGACTGATTTACTAAAGCATTATAGCATGTCAGGGGTGTACCTAATATATCTGGCACCGGGGGTTGATCATTTTATGAACACGCTCCTGCACTAAAATGTGGATGTCAAATTGCACTTACAGTGGAGGGGGCTTAAAAGTGCATGGTTAAATAAATCCTTAAGCCCCATATACACAGGCCGAATGTCAGGAGACATTTGACGGTTCAATAAAAACCAGTCGACATCTAACTGTGTGTAAGTCAGTCCGACATTTGGAAAACCAGCAGCCAACTGGCTCCCGATCAGCGCTCTCAGCCAATGGCAGAAAGTGCTGATCAGAGTGTTCTGGTGGGTGGGTGGGTGGTTTGTGACGTCCCCCTGTCAAGGCAACAACAGCTCAGTGGGGGAGATCACTGTACTAACGACCGGAGCTGTCAGTTTTCTTTTTGTTCAACCCGGGTTGAACGGAAAGAACTGTTAGTGTGTACCAGGCTTTAACCTACTCCCCTTATACATGCACACATATGCCACCATCCTTTTACCCTCCCCCAAGCCCCTATCCCCCACAGTACATATCTCTCCTGACATCCCTAAACCCCCCAGCACAAAACTTTCAGTACAGACTGCTCCTCCCCAGTACAGACCCCTCAAATAAAAACCAACCCCCCACCAGCACAGACTCATCAGTACAGACCATCCTCCCCATCACAGTACCCTCAGTGCCGACCAACCAACCCATACAGCACACCAGTACAGTCCCTTCAGTACAAAACCCTCCTCTCATTACAGAACCCTCAGTACAGACAGACCCCCCTGCCAAACACACACAGCACACCAGTACAGACCCCTCAATTAGGGTTGCCACCTCATCCCTTTAAAACCAAACATATATTATTTACACAGGTTCTGTGGTTGATAAAGATGGTAATTACACTCACTTAGTGCCTTATCTGCATTAAATTAACCTCAGAACCTGTGTAATTAATATGTGTTTGGTTTTTTGAGGCAAACCTACCCTCAATACAGATACTCCCCACTAAGTAAAGACCCCTCAATACAGACATCCCCGCCCCCAGTACAGACCCTTCAGGACAGTCACACACCACAGTACAGACCCCTAAGGACAGGCACCCCCCAAGAATGATAACCTAAGTGATGCATTCATAAATTGTCTCTTGTACTCAAAATGCCTAAAAAAATGTGATAAATAATGTGTGTTCTTCAGATTCAGCTGATTCTGGCAGTAATGCCTTTAGTGCATTGAAAAAAAAATTTTTGATCATAAAAAAGTGGAAATATCGCACGGCTATAAAAACACCACATGCATTATGCTTTTGTGATTTGAGCCTATATCTACTAAAAGCATAATCTGCTCAAAAAAATTCATTCACACAGGGAGATCTGAAACGGTTTCTACACCATGGCCGGACTTCATGCACCATAGAACAGCGTCTTGATGTCAGATCAAATAAAAGTTAAGAATAGATGTCTGTAGTTATCTAGATTGCGGTAGAGTATCAACACATATATAAAGCTGCCAGCCAGTTTGAGTTATCCCTACGGCTTCCAGTCACTCCTTCATGTGCTCACATTTATTACAGCACCGAGAGATGTCATAATCAATCAGCATGATGAAGTGGAAAGACGGAAGGCTGGTTTAGCGTTGAGGTTGAGTGCGTTTAATCCACTGGCTGATTAGTTATTTGAGGTGTGAGAGGGTAAACACTGTAAGCGTGATACAGAAACTGGAGCACCACATTCTGACATAATGACTTATAGATCAACCCACATGGGTATCTGTGACCTGAGACAGGTTTATCCTTTCTGTAAGATATTGTATCACGAGTGAGCAGAATAAACACACCAAATATCCACAGTGACACCTCTGTCTTACTAAACAGTTTTGTAATGGCATCATGTCATCTCACAAGCATGAAAAAAATACATTTGGTTATTAATAATAATAATAATAATAATAATAATAATAATAATAATAATAATGACATATGATGGACATGGGAAAATTTAGTGGAGGAATATTTATGCCAGCCTTATAAATTGTGCTTGTTTCAAATAACCAACCATAGATGATCATAAACACCATATTCCCAAGCAATCTTTTACTATTCCTTGTGTAAATTAAATTTATGTCAAAACTAAACTGAATTCTTAAAAAGAAAAATGTGGTTTGACTACATATGCAATTTTGTAATTACTACACCTTTGAAACAAAAAAAACAAAAAAAGCTGGTGAGATGGAACAGAAACACCTGAAAGATAAATCCTGTATACTTTATGATTTTCAAATATTCAATCAAATTATCTCAAACACTAGCTTGTGCACTGTGTACTTTTATGAAAGTTAAAAAGGGTGTTTGGTTTGATGCAAATTTAGTGATTCGAACAAACGTCAGGATATCTTTGTTCACCGTGTTCTAGATGATCTCTTGGAATTTTCAGAGGGCCAACTGATCCTGGGGGGAAATCTCAATATCCCGCTAAACCCCTTGGTGGACACCTCCACGGGCCTATCGTCTGTTCCCTCGGGCATTCTCCGTTAGCTATCACAACACATACATAGAGCCCAATTGGTGGATGTGTGGAGGCTACAGCATTCGGGAGAGAGGGACTACACAGTCTACTCCTCCCTACACAGGGTCTATACGAGAATAGATTTTTTTTAAAACCCACATGGCCAACTTCATGTGGTAGCTGATTTCTCCATTGGCAATATCACATGGTCGGATCATGTGCCCATTACTCTACACTACACTCTCTCGGCAGCGCCACCCAACAGAACACAGTTCTGGAAGCTTAATGAAAGTCTTCTACAGAATCCTGGGGTGTTGGAGGACATAACCAAGGAGCTGAGATCCTACTTCCACATGAACGATCACCCAGATTGCGATCCCGGGGTTCTGTGGGAGGTCCACAAGGCAGTAATAAGAGGTGTACTCATCAAGCATGGTTCACAAATTAAAAAAGAACGCGAGCAACAGCTGAACCTACTCCTTGCAAAAATGAAAGTAGCGGAATCCCGGCACAAACGGACACCTCCCTCATGGTTAGAACTTGAACTTATGTCCCTCCGCAAACAAACCGTAGACCTGTTACACTATAAAGCCAAAGCGGCACTTCAATTCTGTCGCAAAATTTGTTACGAGTCAGGTGAAATGCGGGAAGACATTGGCCAGATCAATTAGAGACCACAAATTTACCTCGTAATCCCTTATGTAATTTCCCCCAATGGCCGTAAAGACAGGAATTCAGAGACTTTTACTTCTCTTTTTACAATCTAGCACCTGAGAGAGCTACACGGACATCGATTGAGGACTACATCTCTTCTTCTCAGATCCCCCAGCTCCCTGCAGAGGTTAGGGAAGAATTAGAGACCCCCATCACCTTAGCAGAAATACAGCAGGCAGTTGGCAGAATGAAACCGGGAAAGGCCTCTGGTCCAGATGGTTTTACCCTCCAATACTACCAGACACTACTCCCGATATTAGGCCCCTATATAATGAAACTGTTTAATGCACTTAGTTCAGACACGGAACGCCCAAGGGATACTCTGAAAGCTCATATCTCAGTCATACCGAAAGAAGGAAAAGACCCGGCCTCCTGTAGCAGCTACAGAGCTCACTGTTGAACATAGATCTAAAGCTTTTCACAAAGATTTCAGCGACTAGTTTGGCACAACATTTACAAGACATAGTACATTTAGACCAGGTGGGATTTATTCCCACGTGAAAAGCCAGGGATAATACCACCAAAGCACTTAATTCAGTCCACATAGCCTCCAAAACTCATACGCCCTGTATCTTCCTCAGCACAGACGCTGAGAAGGCGTTTGATCGCGTCGACTGGACTTTTAAGATCTCAGTTCTTAGACACATAGGCCTTTGAGATCATATGATACATTGGATTACCAAACTTTATTCAACGCCAACGGTCCAAGTCAATGGCAATGGAATACTGTTGGACCCCTTCCCTATAAAAAAACGGAACAAGACAGGGGTGCCTGCTCTCTCCCCTTCTCTTTGCCTTATCCCTAGAACTGTTCCTCTGTAAAATTTGTTTGAATCCGGATATTACGGGACTAACCGCTGGTACCACACAATACAAATTATCTGCGTACGCCGACAACCTCTTATTCTCGCTAACCAACCCGTCGATTTCCCTCCCCAATCTTATAAAGGAGTTTGAGGAATATGGCGCACGCTCCAATCTGAAAATAAACTTGGCTAAATCAGCAGCTATGGCAGTCCAGATAGCCCCAACTCTTTTAGGGGCCAACTTTAAATTTAAATGGTTGGACACAGCCCTTAAATATCTTGGCACCTATATTCCCAGCAATCTAGCGTGTATATATGAACTTAACTTCCCACCTTTGCTAAATAGGACTCGGTTTCTACTAGATAAGTGGCACAAAAGAATTTACTCATGGTTTGGCAGGTAAAAATGTGTATCCTCCTTAAATTTCAAACATATTTCAAGCCCTGCCGATACAGATTCCTGCGCTTTTATTTCAAACAAGTACACTCGCTCTTTACTAAATTTGTATTGGCACATAAGAAACCCAGACTTCCCAGACGCTATCTTAGTTGGAACAGTTGCAAACAGACATCCCCCCTGAAAGGTGTCTTGTGGTGCTTGGATCGACTACCTCTGACTCTCAAAACCCACCCTCTAATCAGCAACACGCTTTGTTAATGCTCAAGGGCAGCATTTTTCACATCCCTTTCGACTCGAAGCTCCCCACTGTTTCCAATCCGTGGTAACCCGGTGTTTGTACCTGGACTGGGAACGCACAACTTTCTAGCCCTTCTCAAAGACAGACTTAGTCAAGCTTCGCATTTTCTGACCACAGACAGCTGGCCCTCTATTACATCACTGACAAGTCAATCGGACAGTTCAAACTCCCTTTCTGGAAGGCATTACAATTGCACCACTTTTTGCACACTCTTCCAAAACCTCAGAGATTTAACCGCAGTTTAACGACCTTTGAGAATTACTGTTCAGACGAAGGGAGATTACCACAGGTGCTCTCCAAGACCTACTTTTTATTAGTGACCCCTCCGGAACAACTGAATCTTCCGTTCTTGCAAAGATGGGAGACAGGCCTACAACGTTCATTCTCTGACACCCAAAAACAACTTATTTTTAGATTCTCGTTGAAGTCATCGATCTGTACAAAATTACAGGAAACCTTTATTATATTATAAAATACTTACAAGGTGGTATCATACACTGCATCTTTTGAATAAGTTTACCCAAACACCTCAGATCGCTGCTGGAGATGCCAGACGGACAAAGGAACGCTCCTACATATCTTTTGGTCCTGTCCCAAACTTAAACATTTCTGGACAGTGGTCCAGAGGATCACTCAAAAAAATCACAGAGCATGAGATACCTGATGATCCAGCCTTCTTCCTTCTTCATGTGTCTTTCTTTTCTGCAAAACATTACCAAAAATCGATTGTGCGTCACCTGCTGAATGCTGCCAAATCCTGCATTCCCCCACTTTGGAAGCAACAGGCGCCGCCAACTTTCGCGAGCTGGCTGCACAAGGTGGAGGTAATAAAAAAGATGGAAGACCTGATTTCCATGACACAGAATAGACAGGAAAAACACTCCAAGCACTGGACACTTTGGAATATGTTCAAAGTGTCTGGTGAGGGGCTGACCTTACTAGGATCATAAAACGCCCCCTTCTGACCGCTGTGTTTGCCCAATCTTGAGTATAGTGCCCCAACTGCTGAGAGCCCCCACTCCCCCCCATCTCTCATTTTCCCCTTCTTTTCCACCCCCTTTTTTTCTCTCCATCACCTACCTCTTCTCTTCTATTCTTACCTTATTTTCATGTCTACTTTTCTTTATTTTCCTGCTAGTTTTACTTATAGGAAAAATAGTTGCCGTTTTGGGCTGCCTACTATTTCATCCTAATAGTATTATATATAGTTACCAGTTTCATGTTTTGGCAGACAAGCGTATTAGACTTATCAGTTACTTTCATCTATGTGAACTCATTATGCTTCTCTTGTTAGACATTTCACATGTTGGAGATATGGAATTATTCATGACTGTATGGTATCAATGTTATTTTTGGGCTTTGCCCTCCCGGGGATTTAATAAAAATATATATTTGGAAAATTTTTTTACAGTGATTCTCCCTTTGTTCTCCAGTGCTGGAGCTGATTATAAACTAAAATTACCACTGGATTCACCTGCACAAGTTTAGGTGTTCTTTTGGGAAAGAGAAAAAGGATCGTTAGCAGCTGAGTTGGCAAAAAGCTATTCACTGATATATTGAAAATACACTGGTTTTTAGGTAAACTATATTAAGTAGGTATCATATCTCTATTTAATCAGCTACAGAAACCAGGATGCATGCAACCAATGAAACTGGACCCCATGCAAACAGCTAAATATACTGTTGAAATAGTGTTGAAATACATATATATGGGAACTGTCTTATAAAAAGAATTAGTCTTGAGCTATATATACCAAGTTGGTGGCCTGGATTTTCTCCACTGCATTTATGTAATGTCCAGCCAGTGATTGCACGGTGCAGCAGCATGATGAGCCAACACTCTGCTCTTTCCTCTGCTTACAATGTTCCTGGTCAGCCCTGCTACACAACATACTGATCCTTAAGGTATATTTCCACTGTTGCAGCAAAACTGGCATAACACCTACTTTATATTTGTTACATGTTCCCATTCACATTAAATATATACAAAATGATAGCTTTTCTTTTCCTTTATGCTGTTTCCTTTCTTTTATTCTCTTTGTTTATGAGGGGGGTGGAAAGCTGTGTTTGCCATAATTAACCCTGTCTGTAGTGTGCTAGCAGATCTCATATCACCAGTTGTAAACTAGATTTGAGGGGTTGATTTACTAAAGTGGAAAATCTGGTGCAGCTGTGCGTGGTAGCCAATCAGCTTCTAACTTCAGCTTGTCCAATTAAGCTTTGACAAAAACCTGGAAACTGATTGGTTTCTATGCAGAACTAATTTTGCAGTGTTATTATATCAACCCCTCCCTACCTGTCCTAACCAGAGGTTGAATATTCACAAGCTGGGTATCTTTACTGTATGTTCTTGAGATGAAGATCACCCTGGCCTTATGTCTTTCTATTGGGACAGATCAAACTTGCTGGGAAATTCTTGCAGTCTGCCATGACACCTTCTCCTAAGAAACATCTAAAAGGTAATTATTTTTTGTATGCAGTTTGTTGACTTTAAAAGTAGAAATATAATTTAATGATATTCTCCTCTCCCAGTCTGAATGCTGCTGTACAGGGGGTTACAACAGACTAAAATCAAGTCAAGACTCTGAAAAGACACAGAAGGGGGCAAACGCCTAGTGCATTACAACCACCAAATTACACACAACATACACACAAACATGAGAAGGTACATGTATTTCAAAACTAAACTCCAGCTATAGGCAATGCTATAATTATACTGTTGGAAGGCTTTCCAACCACAGTAAATATGGCATTGCTTAAAGCTGGAGTTGAGTTTTGAAACGCTTGTACCTTCTAATGTTTGTGTTTGTAATGTTATGTTTTTGGCTTTTCTATTTATTAAACAATGGTGTTGGTAATGAACTAGGTGTTTGTGCCCTCCTGTGTCTTTTCACAGTTTTGTCTGGAGTTTCCGAGCTTGAAGAGGGCAGCATCGGTTTAAGCACTACGTGTACACCATCAGATGTAGGATTGAGTGAGCGCTGAAGTGTTATGTTCTTGTGGATAAAATCAAGTCAACTTCACTTACTTACACTAGTAGTATAATTGTAATACTTTTTAATAAACACATGCCTGTATAAATTGGTATTCTTATAACTACCTGGAGTTCCACTTTTAATGAACAACAGCTGTTATTATTATTATACAGGATTTATTTAGTGCCAACAGTTTGAGCAGCACTTTACAACATGAGGGCAGACAGTACAGTTACAATCCAATCCAATACAGGAGGTATCAAGGGGCCCTGCTCGTTAGAGCTTACAGACTAGGTTGTATTATATCCTAAAAAACAACCACAAATTCTGGGTACGGGAATCTGCAGTGTGATACTCCAATTATGCAACTAGTATCACAGTTCAGTAACTATATCCTTTCCCAAAACTATCACATGTAAGATCAGCAGAACATGGGCTTCTTAAAATGGAACCAAAGGAAAAAATACTCACTTCACCTATGCTCCATTGGCCCAAAGCCCATGTAGTCCCTTGCTGGAGCTGATAGCTTCTTACCAACTTCTTCCAGGTGCCAGTCTTGATTGGCCAGTGCAGGATGACATCACTCCCATAAATGGAATTGTAAATGAAGCTGGGCATGCACCAGCTCTGTGTACATTCTGTGGTGGATTGTGAACAGTCATGTGCATTTATTTTATTGCAGAAGACACATTGCATGTGTCTTCTGCAATAAAAAGCCTGCCAGATCACTGTTCTTTATTTATTATCTTTAGTTCTGCTTTAAGTTGGATAAAACCCAAGTTGTGATGACCTTTGACCCACTGATAGAATTTGTAGGTCACTGTACTTTCTTTTTGTGGGTGCAGAAGCGGGAAAAATAAGTGGAGGCTAAGTATGCAAGAAAGACACCTCACCATAATATGTCTCTATAATTGTGCCATGAGTAATAACCCCTCCAGTGGACTGAATTTTGAAGTGATGTAACAATGATGTAACAGTTTCAATACTTCCTGTTGGTGTTGGAAGCTGAACCAACCCTTCCTGATTTAAATTTACCAGTAAGGCCCCCCATCGTAGTGATGGGCCAATAAGAAAATGTGTGGGAGGCAGGAGGGGGCAGGTCAACTCTAAACACTGTGTTTCGGCTGTATATAGGATGTTAGTGCTTATCTAATGGTTCTATTGTACTTGTAAACTAGCAAGGTATTATTAGAACACAGTAAAAATGAAGTTTGGATAAAGAATGTAAACTTAAAGTGTATCTCCACTTTTGAAGCCAAGTTGGGATAACACCTGCTTTATATTTGTTACATGTTGCCATTCACATAGTATTACTTAAAATAATATTTAAAAATCTCAGCTTTTTTAGATTCTCTATTCTGGAACCTTCAGCAAAGAAACCCCCCAGGTAATTCCATTTGTTTATGAGGTAGGTGGGCAGATGTGTGTGCTATAATTAACCCTGTCTGTTCTGTACAGGCAGATCTTCATTATTAACTGTAAATAGATTTGAACACTGTCTGTCCTAACACAGACTTGAAGGTATACAGGCTGGGCTTCTTGCATTGTGTGTTAATGAGGACAGACATGGGACAAGTTCATTCTAACATTGTTTAGAAAAAACTTGCAGTCAGCCATGACACCTCCTCCTGGCTTCCTTTCATGCCATTCATTATGTACAATTGTGTTGCTAGCTGTGAATGGTCAATTTGATCACATGGTACAGACAGGGACAATCACAGCCCATCTGTACCATGTGATTAGCTTTGACCAATCACAGCTAATCACAACAAAACAAACTGAATGAATCAGTTTCATTCAGTAAAATGCTTGCTTATAGCAATGGTAATTCACTACTATCAATGAGTAAAAAAAATAAATAAAATCCTGATCACTTCCCCAGAGTAGTACAGTGTTACTATGTTAACATTATATTACTCTGGTAACAGGGTGTTAAAAGAAATCGTTGAAAAAAATGTAATAAGAAAAAAATATATAACATTTGTGTACTATCACCGGTTATATGATGACGCTGTACTGCACTGGTGACAGTATGTAGAAAATAAATAAAATTGTGACATTTTTAATTTAAACTTCTTCATTTTCCAAATGTAGCGCTGGTAGATTTATGATATACCAACTGATAGGTAAATTTAGTAAATTGCTCGTTAGGGGAGTTAGCTTTGCCTCTGTTCCAGCTTGGCTGATGTTGCGTGTGGTTCCACACTGAGCCGGTGGGTGTTGCTGTTACCACTGGCTAGTGTTGGAAAGGCAACGTGTCGAAGCGTATGGGTGCTCCTCTGTCCCGGAGAGAACTTGGTGGAAGTGGTCCTCCGAGTTGCATTCTGGGAGAGGGTATTTATGGGACAGAAGCCATGTTTTGGGGTTCGTTTTACAGCCACCTGCTGGCTCTCCTGGTATGCGTTAGAGTGCTACCTCGTGGTCCTCCGTTCCAGAGGCCCGCGCCGCTGTGGCACGTGGGTGGGCCCAGCAGCATGTCTGGGCTCTACCACAGCAGCCGAGGAATGGTCCTGAGCTGTCTATCCAGAGTGAAGAAGCTGGACAACCGAGAAGATCCCAGGGGAGGACCCGTCATGGAAGGATCACGCAGAGTGCTGGTCTGGAGAGGGGCCTGGTGACTCGGTTGGAGGACGTATCCCAAGTACTGTGTCTGACATTTACCGCAAAGTTTAATACATCCTGTGGCAGAAGATTGTACAGATTTATTTCAAGCAAGTCTGTGGCAGAGACTTTTGTTCGTGCTACGTACTGGCTGCTAGGCAAGTGAGAGAGGCCTATCCAGACGAGCAAAGATTGTGTCCTACAAGGGGATCACATCCGATTACAATATTCAACTTTAAAGGACGTTCTCAAGAATCCTAAAGAAAGGTATTTGAGCTTCCCTGTAGCTTCCCTCCTGCTTCTTTCCTGCTACTTCCTTCATTACTTAGTTCAATAAAGCATTGAAAACGTACTCAAGTGTTGGTGCGTTTATCATCCAGAGGTAAACTCAATGGAACCCTAGACCCGGTGCCGGTGAAGCAGGGGTGTCGAGAGTGAAGATAACAAGCCCGCTTAAACCAGCAGCTCCGCCAAGAGTTATTGCTACATGTGGGGGCTCCTCGTCCGGGATTTGTTGACCATCAATTCTCGCAACCCAGAGAGGTGTTTCACCGGGAGTTTACGGTGAAAACTGGACTTTGTCATTTTTTCAGGAAGAGAAGAGGTTAAAAGTTGCAGGACTTTATTTCTGAGTGCTTAGGTGGCAGGCGCCAGTAAAAGCCCGGGAGCTACGTGATCAAAAGAACAAGTGGGAGGAGTCTACCCTACTTGATACCGCCTGGGACGCGTGTATGTGTTTGGCCCCAGAGAAGAAGAGAGGCCTTGTGATAGTGCTGAGAAGATTAGAGTGTGGCCATGTCTTTTTCAGCAATGCAGCCAATTATGGGACCAATAATGTTCCCTGCAAGCACCGCGTTGAATACTGTGAGAATGTTAAACAAGCGTGTAGCTACAGAGTATGGCTTGGGGTTCCCCTATGTCCCTCAGGATGTAATGCAAGTGATTGAAGTTAACCGGGAACTTTGGTACAGTGAAGCTGTTTGGGACTACTTGTCTGTGCCTAAGCCTTTTCGAAAGACTGGATGTTCTGTTAAAATGGATGAACGTTTTAGTGGATGTTTTATGCACTGGAACTTCGGTCGGCACATCTATGCTGACAAAGTGGTCATCTGCAGGCCCGGAAAAGATGACGTTGTATATTTCATTACCACAGTGGATAAACTGGGAAAGACACTGACCTTGCCAAGTCCCCGGTTTTATTGGTAACTATGGACAACAGAACTTTGAAGTTAGTTAGTTAGTGTAAGTATAAAGAGATCTTCGTGGTCAAGGTCTGGATATTCATCTCAGTGTTTTGAATCCAAGGACTTCTTTTTGCTAGCTGGATTCTTTCATGTAAAAAAGAAAAAATGTATACAGGGATGGACTCCAAAGATTATTTTTGATAATAGATTATGGGAAGAGAGTCTCATTTTTAAATGAGGCTTTGCTCCTGAAGTTGTACAGTATATATGTGTGTGTTTAACATGTTTTCCTTTTCAGGAACCATTTGATCTCCTATCAAGCTGTGAGGCTTTTCAGCTAGATAGATAGTGAGGTTGTGTACAGTCATAGGATGTTTTTTTTTACGGATGTAAACATATTGTTTTATAGATGTTAATCTCATAATGTCTTTCCACTGTCTTTCCTTCTTCTCTATCTAATCCAAGTTTTAAGCTCAAATACCTACTCCCAGGCTTGGGAGTTATTATCATTATTTTTGGACAGACGTTGGGGACAACGTCTGTTGTAGTGGGGGGGAGTATGTAGCACTGGTAAATTTATTACAATATTCAACTTTAAAGGACGTTCTCAAGAATCCTAAAGAAAGGTATTTGAGCTTCCCTGTAGCTTCCCTCCTGCTTCTTTCCTGCTACTTCCTTCGTTACTTAGTTCAATAAAGCATTGAAAACGTACTCAAGTGTTGGTGCGTTTATCGTCCAGAGGTAAACTCAACGGAACCCTAGACCCGGTGCCGGTGAAGCAGGGGTGTCGAGAGTGAAGATAACAAGCCCGCTTAAACCAGCAGCTCCGCCGAGAGTTATTGCTACACAAAAAATTGTGACAAAATATTACAATTTCAAAAAACCCACCACGCCTCTTACTAAAATACCTTGGATTGTCTACTTTCCAAAAAGGGGTCATTTTGGGGATATATGTACTGTCCTGGCATTTTCGGGCCTCAAGAAATGAGATTTCCCTTCAGTAGATTAGGACTATTTTCAGATATATACCATAGTGTGTGAACTTTCCTACAGACTACATCATATACACTGATTTGGGTTATTTTCAGCAAAGAAATGTAGTAGAATACATCTTGGGTTAATTTATGAAGAACAATTATTTATTTGCAAAATGTTATAACAGAAACAAAGAAAAACATATTTTTTAACATTTTCTGTCTTTTTACATTTATTTAGCAAAAAATAAAAAAAACAGTGATGATTAAATACCACCAAAAGAAAGCTCTAGTTGTGTGAACAAAATGATAAAAATTTTGTTTGGGTACAGTGTTGCATGACCATGCAACTGTCATTCAAATTGCGACAGCGCTGAAATCTGAAAATTTTCCTGGGTAGGAAGGGGTTAAAAGTGCCTAGTTAAACAAGTCTGGAAAGTAACGTACACTGGGGAATAAAACTAGTGTGATAAAGTTAATTGTATATATTCCACAATCTCATTGGCTTATTATGTATGTATAGCATAGCATTTTATAATTCAGGTGTAGTTGTGCATTCAAAACATTTACCTATTTCATTCACGTCCCCCTGGTAATCCAGTGCATTAAAAAAAATCATTATCAAATTCAAAGCAATAGAAAAATTAACAGACTGAATTCAGCTGAGTATGGCCTGACATTCATATATATTATTCAAGCTTTCGCCGATTTCTAAAAATAGGTGATCTTTCTGCATGCTTCTGTTTCAGCCTTGAAATAGCATATTCCTGTCTAGTGAGGACAGATGCAGGACGTCAATTTCAATCAATCACGGCAAGCAGAATTTAAGTCCATGATTACGTTTATAGGCTGCACTTTATCATCCTGAAAGGATCCTATCCAAAATTTATACAAGACAAATTACAATTTAATTTCTTTGCACTATGGCACATTTATGGGCATTACAAGTTTGGTGAAGGGAATTCATTTAATTGTGATTTAAAGGCCATTGGATCATCGTGCTGAAAAATCATAGGACACTGAAAGCACTTTAAAGGGTATATTTAGTTTTAATAGCTGTATGCACTAGTGCCAATACCTACATGACTCTAATTCTCATTTGCGATCAATCACCGCTGGCCACACAGTGACCCATAATTAGGTGATCAGATCCTAGCTGCATCCACTTTAAGTATAAGGCATAATTACATGAACATGCTAATGTTGTTTTAATGGCCTTTAATGATGTAATAAGAAATAATGAGCAGTATTTGACAGCTACATAGCCATTAACAAAACATATCAAAGGGAACCAGAATTTCTATAACATAGAGTTTCAGTTTGAATCAATTCATCAGTTACTGTACTTGTGATCACACATACGGGGAATGGTAGTTCAACATTGTAATCTGTGTTGAGGAGGGAGAAGCTATGTTACATATATTACTGTAAGTAATGGCTAAATGCTACAAGACTGACTCCTTTAGGACACATTCATGGCACATACATTGGTGCTGCATTGTTCAATGCAGGCCCGATGCATTGACAAGCTGAACGCCATCCTTTCCAACAGTTTGGTGTTTTCTGGGTGAAAATGGAACATGCTGCACTTAAATGCAGTGCAGTGCATTAAAAAGCACTTGGATGCACATTATGGGAAAAAAATATTTTGGCCCCTGCTGGGAAACAAAACAGTACATCAATACAAATTTAATGTTAAAAAAAGGCATATACACACATACAGAGGAAGTATTAGATATCAGATGAATGATCTAATGTACCACATTTCCAAAATCATAATCAAAGCCAAAAAATATACAAATTTTAAGGTACAATTTGCGTATACAGATGTCATGTCTGTTAAATATCAGTTTTATTATTGTTCATTAAAAATCATTGAGATATTTCCTCAAAGAGACATTTATAGTACAGTATTTATCTGTACCTGTATATTATGCCTACAATCCATAAATCATATTATAGTGCTGTACACATGGCAAACTATCATAATACAGTAAAGTCGACTTATGATGGGGAGCCAGTAATTATACTCAACACATTTTTTGCAGCAGAGAGGTGATACATACGTACAGAAAAATGATCCACAGTACATATATATACAGTTGTGCTCATAAGTTTACATACCCTGGCAGAATTTATGATTTCTTGGCCATTTTCAGAGAATAGGAATGATAACACAAAAACTTTTCTTTCACTCGTGGTTAGGCTCGGTTCACACACAGGCGGCACGACTTGCAGGTCGCCTCAGCGAGGCGACCTGCAAACGACTGCCGGGGCGACTTGCGAGACGACTTCTGCATAGAAGTCTATGCAAGTCGCCCCAAGTCGCCCCCAAAGTAATACAGGAACCTTTTTCTAAGTCGGAGCGACTTGCGTCGCTCCGATTAGAACGGTTCCATAGCACAGAACGGGAGGCGACTTGTCAGGCGACTAGGTCGCCTGACAAGTCGCCCCAGTGTGAACCGAGCCTAAGTGTTTGGCTGAAGCCATTTATTATCAATCAACTGTGTTTACTCTTTTTGTATCATAATGGCAACAGAAACTACACAAATGATCCTGATGAAAAGTTTACATACATGATTTTGGCCTGATAACATGCACACAAGTTGGCACAAAGGGGTTTGAATGGCTATTAAAGGTAACCATCCTCACCTGTGATCTGTTTGCTTGTAATTAGTGTGTGTGTGTATAAAAGGTCAGTGTGTTTCTGGACTCCTGACAGACCCTTGCATCTTTCATCCAGAGCTGCATTGACGTTTCTGGTTTCTGAGTAATGGGGAAAGCAAAAGAATTGTCAAAGGATCTGCGGGAAAAGGTAGTTGAACTGTATAAAATGGGAAAGGGATATAAAAAGGTATCCAAGGAATTGAGAATGCCAATCAGCAGTGTTCAAACTCTAATCAAGAAGTGGAAAATGAGAGGTTCTGTTGAAACCAAACCACGGTCAGGTAGATCAACTAAAATTTCAGCCACAACTGCCAGGAAAATTGTTTGGGATGCAAAGAAAAAAAAACACAAATAACTTCAGGTGAAATAGAGGACTCTCTGAAAACATGTGGTGTGGCTGTTTCAAGATGCACAATAAGGAGGCACTTGAAGAAAGATGGGCTGCATGGTCGAGTTGCCAGAAGAAAGCCATTACTACGCAAATGCCACAAAGTATTCCACTTCCAATACGCCAAACAGCACAGAGACAAGGCTCAAAACTTCTGGCACAAAGTCATTTGGAGTGATGGGACCAAAATTGAGCTCTTTGGCCACAACCATAAACACTACATTTGGAGAGGTTCAACAAGGCCTATCATGAAAGGTACGGAGGTGGATCGCTAATGTTTTGGGGATGTGTGAGTTACAAAGGCACAGGAAATTTGGTCAAAATTGATGGCAAGATGAATGCATTATGTTATCAAAAAATACTGGAGGAACATTTGCATTCATCAGCCAGGAAGCTGTGCATGGGACCTACTTGGACATTCCAATATGACAATCATCCAAGTGTACCTGTCATTGGCTACAACAGAATAAATTGAAGATTCCGGAGTGGCCATCTCAGTCTCCTGACCTCAATATCATTAAGCCACTCTGGGGAGATCTCAAACGTGCGATTCATGCAAGACAGCCCAAGAATTTACAGGAACTGGAGGATTTTGGCCAAGAGGAATGGGCAGCTTTACCATCTGAGAAGATAAAGAGCATCATCCACAAATACCACAAAAGGCTTCAAGCTATCATTGATGTTAAAGGGGGCAATACACAGTATTAAGAACTGGGGTATGTAAACTTTTGATCAGGGTCATTTGAGTAGTTTCTGTTGCCATTATGATTTAAAAAGAGTAAACGCAGTTGATTGATAATAAATGGCAATGGATAATAAATGGCAATGGATTCAGCCAAGTTTTTGTGTTATCATTCATATTCTCTGAAAAAAGCATGCACACACAATCACAACAATTAAACCTCTCTCCTTGACGTTCTTGATGATTCAATAAATAGTTGATTTAGGTGCAATCATACTAGCAGCAATATCCTTGCCTGTGAATCCCTTTTGTGTGCAAAGCAATGATGACTGCATGTGTTTCCTTGCATGTAACCATGGTTAACAGAGGATGAACAATGATTTTAAGCACCACCCTCGTTTTAAACCCTCGAGTCTGTTATTCTAACTCAATCAGCATTGCAAAGTGATTTCTAGCCTTGTCCTCGTCAACAGTGACACCTGTGTTAATGAGAGAATCACTGATATGATGTCCGCTGGTCCTTTTGTGACAGAGCTGTGGAAATGTTCTTTGGGGAATTAAGTTCATTTTCATGGCAAAGAAGGACTTTGCAATTAATTGCAATTCATCTGATCACTCTTCAAAACATTCTGGAGTATAAGCAAATTGCTGTCATAAAAGGCAGCAGGCTTTATGAAAGAAAATATTTGTATCATGCTCAAAACTTTTGGCCAGGGCTGTACTTAGTGGGAGCAGCAAGGCAGTGCTAACCCCTTAGCTATCATATTGTCCCCTTTATGGAGCCTTGCCCTACAGTTACTGAAGGTGGTGGGTATACTGTCCCCTAATGCCCTTTTATCCATAGTCACTGAAGCAAGAGTCATTTTGTACACCCAGGGATCAGTTTAAGAATGTTTACAGCAGTGTCAATTACGGCAAGTTATCCTGCTGTCTTTTGATAAACAAAGAGACTCATGCATGCCAATTGACTCCAGTTTAACAACAAAAATGTGTGAAATGCTATGAAACATACCTAAACATGGATGAAAAAAATTGCCTGTGTTTTATATAGCTTCCATTAAGAATTACCTTTTGTTTATGCAGGTACTGTCGTGTTTAAAAGTTGGAATATGAGTGGTTGTTGCTGGCAATACAGTTTTTTTTGTCTGCTTTTTAAAAAAAATCATGTTCAATGTTCTTAACAGTCAGAAAACTCTCCCAGTTCTTTGTATTGCGCCTAGGACCCCCGGTGTTATTTCTTTCAACGTGAACAATTTTTTCCCTGTTTTCTAATATTACATCATTAATTTTATCTAGCTTGCCTTCAGGATGTGAGGAAGTTTTCAAGCTAGCATTATTAGTGCAATATGGTGACACTGCTATTCCTTGTGTAGCCATAGGCTAAAAAGTATTATCCGTCAGTTTGGGCAGATTATTGAGGCTGTAAACACGATTACTGTGTATAATATAATTTGTGGTGTAATAATAAAGGGAATCAGTCTCATATGAATGTTTAGCTCACCATTTGTTAGACTTATATATGTTCCCTAATACCTTCCACTGTCATCAGAAGCAGTTTGGTGTTATAAATGAGATTTCTAGAGAATAGGTTATAAAAATAAACCTTTAGGATCTTCGAGATTATTTTTCCCTTGTTTCTAAGATATCACATGTTCATTTAAATGGTTTCTAAAGAAAACACAGTTTTAGCGTTTTTTCTTTTTCTATAAATGCATTGAATCTTTTTAATATGAGTCATAAGAACACAAGGCATCAACCCCAAGGTCACACTCTGAGTTTATTATGTAGTTCTTTTTTAGTTACTTTACTGTGAGCTACAAGTGGCTTAACAGTATCATTACCCATTGAAGAAGAGCTCCTCCAACTTTTGAAACAAAGGGGTGATTCACTGCCTTCCAGACTGTTAGGGGGCCAGACTGTGGTCAGTAGGAGTTTAAAAAAAGCACTGATTGGCTGTAGCAGCAAAAAATTGGGATACAAAATGTGGTCCATGGAGTAAAAATGCACCATTGTTGTTGTCAGTGAGAGACATGGGGTGTCAGGATCTGGATCACCTGCTGGTGTAACTGTGCCACACAGAGTGGAAATTTGTAGTTTCAGTGTTCACAAGCAGGTGTCTCTAAGCAGCCAGCAGATGTCAGTAATCAGCTGCACCTGGTGCTGGCTGCTAGGAGGGTATTTAGCCCTTCTTCTGCTGTTACACCGAGCTCCAGTATTTTGCTTGCTGCCAGATACTGCTAGCCATTATATTGTTCCTGTTCTTTAATCATGCTCTCTGCCTAGTATCTTTACCCTGCTGCCTTGTTCCTATTCCCCCTTGTTCCTGATCCCAGTTTTGGTACCCCCTTCCTATATAGTCCCTGCACCTCCAGTTTAACCTTGCTTTCTTGTGTTTCCCATTTGTGTATGTTGTATATAGTTAGTTTGATCATTAGGATTTCTGTTATTCTGTTAGTTCATTAAGTTAGGTATTTTGTCATTGCATTTTTGGTTCACTTATATCTTTATGTTTGCTGGTGTTTATGTGTCTTTTGTTTTACTATTAATACATTCATATTTATAGTCTGGTCCCAGTTTCCTGAGTGTAGCCACACAGATCTGGCCATCTCTGCTGCTGATTCCTGACATGGGGCTTCATTGTTGGTGTCTGTGGAAGGAAGTTCCAGTGGGAGGAATGGGGCTTCACTGTTGGTGTCATTGGGAGCAATAGTGGATGTCAGTGGGAGGAGTGGGGCTTCATTGTTGGTGTCAGTGGTTGGAACAGTGCCCCACTGTTAATGTCAGTGGGAGGAACTGACATCATTATCCCACAGATATCCCAATGCTGATATCTGTGGGATAAGGAACTCCCACCAGCATTGATGTTCAGCAGTTACCAAACTTTGAATATGCTCCATGTCTTCTTTACAGGCCGCATAATGTCACTGCCAGAACTATAAACACACCATTTTATGGTTTGGTGGGGGGAGGAAGTACAGACAAGACTCTTAAAAGTTACTGTAAAGAACCCGTGGTAAGCTCTGGCACCTCAACAATTCAGGGAACCTTGTTCAATCAGCATTTGCTGTCATTGTATTCTGAACTGCTATATGCTTTTTTTTTTTTTTTATTTATTTATTTTTTTACAGGAAAAGCCCATTTCTGTCATTTTTACATAAAGCAACAACTTCCAATATTACAGGATCAACTAGTTGTTTTGCTGTGTGGTTTTCAACAAAGGTTACCCCTCTTATGAAGTTTTCCCACATATGGAATGGGTTTATTTTGCCTACTATACAATGTGTTATACACATGGGCCTAGGAACCCAGTACTACTGTAGCTATGTTATATAGCTACAGTAGTACTGGGTCCCTAGGCCCATGAGGTCAGGGGGCTACAAATAACTGATCCCCTCAATTAACATAAAGAGTAAGGAATAAATCCGTATTTTTCTTTCTTTACAGAGGACATTAACTGTTAATGCTGTGCTCAGAAATAGGCAAGCAAAGGACAAAGAAAGGTCACCATATCGTATGTATCTGGTCTCCCTGTTGCTAATTTTACCCCCGATTTATAACTTACTATGCCTTGTTTTGCACTGTGACTCTGTGTGGAGGCAGTTATCTTAGAGAAGAACTTCCCTTCCACATGTCAAAGCTGCTCCTCTGAAAAATGGTGGGGTAATGATCAAGAAGCAGCAAGAGAAAGCACAGATCCACAGAATGAGTATAACATAAGCAGGGACATTTTTGCAGTGCAGGTACAGTTTCCTTTCTAGCAAAGAGAACAGTAAGCAGCAAAGGAGGTGACATCCCCAAACCTCTCTCCGAATCTCAGGAGGCTAGCAGTCAGAGACAGAAGTGCCTTAGATGAGTTTACAGTGCAGATATATAATTATTGGGTTCAAGACATAGGAATTGCATTGTTTTTTTCCAGTGAGACAAACTGTAGATTTTGTTCAAGATGTTGCTTAGGTATATTTAACATTTTAAATTGTTGTTTGAGCAACTTGTGAAGTTATTAAAGTAGTTGTGAAGTCTTTGGCAAAAGTATTCACCAATCAGCCATTGCGACCACCCACCATAACATGACCACCAAAATAAGTTGCGAGGTGGGGCCTTTATAAATCAGACTTGTTTTTCCAGATCATCCTACAGATGCTCAACTGGATTGAGAACTGGAGAATTTGGAGGCCTAGTCAACACATCAAAGACACCATCAACAGTCCATTGCTCCTTAGTCCAGTTCTGATGCTCATGTGCCCATTGTATGAGCTTTTGGCTGTGAACAAGGTTTAGCATGGCCACACTGACTGGTCTGCGGCCATTTAGCCCCATACACAACAAACTGTGATGCATGGAACCAGCACTAACTTTTTCTGAGCTACAGAATCTCTCAATTAGATTGTACTACACGGGCCAGCCTTTGCTTTTTTGCATGCATTAGTGAGCCTTGACCACTTTTTTTAGGTCCTGAGCACTGCAGACCGGGAATATCCCACAAGAACTGCAGTTTTGGAGTTGCTCTGACCCAGTCATCTAGGCGTTACACTTTCACCTAAGTCAAAGTCACTCAAATACGTATGCTTGCCCATTTTTTCTGCTTTCAACACATCAACTTCAGATCCTATTAATCAATATTATTCACTTTACCTGTCAGTGCTCTTAATTAAATGCCTGAATGGGGTGTATGTGCATATATATATATATATATATATATATATATATATATATATATATATATATATATTCAAGAGAAGAGGAGTGGGGTGGGGGTGGCTGAAAATAGACTATTCAAGATACAGCTACGCTGTGCGCTTGTGTAGCATCCTGCACCTTTGAATGGGAAGGCATAGCAAGCAAACTGAGCATGGATTGGATTTCGTACTTAGCAAGGTCAGTTTACAAGGAAGCAGGGGTACTGGCATGATCAATCAGGTATTATAAGCAGAATTCAACAAAACTGCAAAGAAGAATATGAAAAATACAATTTTAATACATAAAGAGACAGATAACAAAAAAATATTTTTTAAGGTAACAAACACTTTAAGCTTGCATGTGTAGTATTTTCATGATTTGTAGATAACTTTAATTATGTTAAAAAAGAAAAGAAGTACAGCCCTATCTGAGCCCACCAGAAAAGCTTGTGTTCATACAAGGGTTTGTACAAGGGATCTGTGGATTTAATTACTCTGGAATTAGCATTTAGTAATTTTACAGAAAACGAAATTTGGGAGCACAGCCAATATAAACTTCAAGATACAACAGAAATGCTACAAACCACTAGCCTCATTCTCGGATAGTCCTCTCTCCATAGTTGAAGCTGGAGAGGGAATACATGACTAAGATCTTGCTTTGAGTATACACCAAATATAAGAAACAATTGTGGGAAATCCAATCACCCAAAATATGTTAAAGCCAGGGATGGATTAAGGCAGGATGGGACCCTAGGCAAAGTAGAAGTCCCCCTCACACAACTTTGACTGAAATTGATATGGATATGGATAGCAATAGGCACAGAGAAGCTGCTCTATTTGCATTGCCTGTGCTTGCATGGCCCCATCAAACACCAACTGCCTATAAGTGTAACACTTGTTGCGTTGTCCCCCCGGTTTACTGCAAAACCATGAGGGTTGTAGCTGGACCCCCGTTGACATCCATCAGGCTTTTGAGTATCTCCTGGGACCTAGACTCCAGCCTAGGTTGCGATGTGGAAGACCCAATGTTGACATGCTTCTGGGATGCTCTCCCAGTAGGGATGCAACAAATCAAAAAACTCACGGTTCGGATAGTTCCTCGGATTAGGAGTCACGGTTCGGATCATTTTCGGATCAACAAAAAAAAAATCTCCCCCACTGTAATATCCACAATCTCCCTATTGGCAGGGTGTGGCAGAGTATTGGCAGAATATTGCAGGGTATTGGCAGGGTATTGGCGGGTATATTGGCAGGGTATTGGCAGGGTATTGGCAGGGTATGGCAGACTATTGGCAGGGTATGGCCGACTATTGGCAGGGTATGGCAGACCATGGGTAGGGTATGGCAGACTATGGGCAGGGTATGGCAGACTATTGGCAGAGTATGGAAGAGTATTGTCAGGGCATTGCAGAGTATTGTCATTGCATTGCAGAGTATTGGCAGGGCATTGCAGAGTATTGGCAGGGCATTGCAGCAGGGTATTGCAGAGTATTGGCAGGGTATTGCAGCAGAGCATTGCAGAGTATTGGCAGGGCATTGCAGAGTATTGGCAGGGTATTGCAGCAGAGCATTGCAGAGTATTGGCAGGGCATTGCAGAGTATTGGCAGGGCATTGCAGAGTATTGGCACTGCTGCCATCCAATCTCTCCCCTCCACTGTACAGATCAGTACACAGAGGGGTGAGAGGAACCGGCGTCATGACATGACACGTGCTAAACGGCTGCCGGGTGTACCAAGATGGCCGCCGCTCCGGAGCTAGGCCGAAGCCGCAGCCTTTCCGAGGCCACAGAGCGCTCCGCAGATCGCGGGTGTCCCGTACGGATCAACCTCTGCGGATCGGATCACGGATCGATGACGATCCGTTGCACCCCTATCTCCCAGTAACAATGCTGATGTCTGGCATGCACATTGATAAGCCATACAGTGAACAAGAATTGTATTGGAACTATGTTTTAAAGAAGAGTTCCAGGCATTTTTTAAACTCAATCCCCACCCCCCCCACCCCCCGGGTTTGTGGTCACTTTGTAATGTCTATTTGGACACTTTTTTCTTTTTTACATCAACGTAATACCTTTTATTTAGCCTGATTGTGCAGGTTCTGTTGTACCTCATCGAGGTACATCATGCCCGCCCGCCCGTCCGTCCATTGTCTCCTGGGATATGAGTGTCATCAATCCCAGGAGTCAATGGGCATCCGTCACTTGTAGCATCACCATGAGTGTGCCGTGCTTTGTACTATATGTGCATGCGTGATATCGGGGGGGCGCATGCTGGGTAGCCAGCAGCGCCCTACTCAGGAAGGAGGAACGAGTGGGCTTCAGATGCCCACACTAAAGATGGGAGCGCACTCGCTGGGGACAGCAAAATTAGTTTTATTAAAGAGATAATGATTTCTATAACCTACATTTCATACACATACCATTATGTGTCGCATTAGATGTGACCCACGGGTTTGTTTTTTTTAAAACAAGCTGGAACTCCGCTTTAAGGACAAACACCACATAAAATGCATACCTGACTACTGCACATAACTTTTGACTATTAATGAAAGTCATATTTTAACAGGCTGAATGAAATTAAATTAAAACTTTGGAAAATTGTGCCAGTTTCAAGCAGAATGAAAGCAGTTTGAATATGACAGAGCATTATTCATCAAATAGAATACTCCTCTCATGAAATACATATTCTCTCCTTCTGTAACATTTGCACATGTTCAGTTTGTAAATTTTCACAACACAGACAGCACAGAAAAAACATTGCATACTCGATTTTTAACAGGCCAGCATTCAACAGTTTTATGTTACTGAAAGGATTATGGCTACTGTACATAAACCGACTCTTTAAATCAATGTAGAGTAGATAAAGAAACCTACCTGACATCACTGAACACATTCATTTGCTGTTTCAGGAGCAAGGCGACTTCATTTAATAATTGCAGACCCTTCTCCACAGTCAGGGGGCTGTTAGGAGAAAGTAGAGGAAAAAAACATTAGCAAAAAAATGGAACTCTTCAATAGGCGAAAGGCTTAAATCCCATAAGAATTATCACCTTGGCCTGTCAAGGATATAAAAGCCATAGCTTGCTATATTCCTATCACATAGAGAGTGTGATATCTGGGGAATAGGGATCAGGTGCTCCAGCCAACATGATGAATCACCTGAATGTTTCAGCAATAAGACAAACAATACAGTGTAAATAAAATCCTTAGGAAGTCTAATGCCCCCCAACTGAAAGGATGGTATATATATATATATATGTATATATATATATATATATATATATATATATATATATATATATATATATATATATATATATAGAATATATGCACACACATACATTGTATATGTGTGTATGCCTTAAAACTGATGTATCCAAACAACTACACGGATAATGTTGCACCTCATCATTTCATCATATATTTTTAATGCTATAGATTAGATTTTTTTGCCAATAGATTTGACACTCATAGACAGAGGACAGAGGATTGTATCCACCCCTAAAAATTTATTTACAATAAAGTTATCACCGTGAGACTGCACTATATCATGGGAAAATCAGTTTGGGGAAGGAAATGGATTGTCTGGGTGGGCTTTTCCTTGTCAATCACTACTGTGATTTAGGAATTAGGTGGTATCCGATTGCTTTCTGGTATACAGAACTACCTTTACTTTCCACATGATCTTAAAGAAATGGCACAATACGTTCCAGACAAAGAGAAGAAGCCATTAAACCTGCAGCAGCGGGGGGAGTGGCCGGGACCGGCATGGTGTAAGGAGTGTTTAACGGGAGCTCCGCTTGCCGAATATCCGTGATTGCATATCCTGAGGCTACTACCCTCTTTCCCCGAAAAAAAGACCTAGCGTGATAGTCGGTGATGGCTGTAATATAAGCCCTACTCCCCAAATAAGCCCTAGTTAAAGTCCTTGTAGGTCTTCTTTTCAGGGTAGGGCTTAGTTTCGGGGAAACAGGGTAGGGCTTATTTGGGGGGTAGGGCTTATATTGCAGCCATCATTGAAAATCACGCTAGGTCTTATTTTCGGGGAAACAGGGTATTACTATCTACTTACCAGCCACCGACTTACCGGATACATCTTACCCACGGGGACCATGTCACCGCCAAAAAAAGCAACAGCATCGGCTGCCAAGCTAGCCAAATACCGGCACACAGACAAGGAGGTCGGGGAGGAAAATGGTGCCGGCTCTCCTTCCCCAAAGGACTCAGCTGCAGAAGACACTGTGCGTGTGCTAGAGGCAATTTCAGATTGCAAAAGTACCCTGACAGGTAAGATCGAGGAGGTTAAAATTGATGTCTCGTTAATCTGCCAAGATCTGCAAAAACTCAGAGATCGGGTCACGGAGACGGAGATCCGCATCAGCAGCGTGGAGGACGAGGTGCCACCATTGCAAGTTGCCACAGAACGGCTCCAGCATCAGCTTGCTATGGTCTTAGCCAAGCAGGATGATATGGAGAACCGCCTTAGGCGATGTAACCTACATTTTGTAGGCCTGCCAGAGGGTTCGGAGGGCTCCAACCCCCCTCATTTCTTGGAAACCTCCTTGTTACCTCCTTTGGAAGGGCTGAATTCTACACAACCTTCGTGATGGAAAGGGTGCATAGACTGGCTGCTAAACCTCCCCCCCAAGGCGTGCCACCCAGAACGTTCATAGCCAAGATGCTCAACTTCCGTGACCGTGATGTGGTCCTTCACCTCACCAGGCTGAAGGGCAACATTCCCTTTAAAAACGGCGAGATCAAAGTTTTCCTGGATTTTTCGGCTGACGTATAGAAAAAGAGAGCGCAATTTACTGAAGCCAAGCGGTAGCTGAGGATCCATCACTACTCCTTCGCCATGCTATTTCCGGCTTTGTGTCGTTGGAGAGGACCGAGCGCATTTTTTTGATTCGCCGGAAGCCATCTTCGCTTGGCTGGAAAACAAAACGGCGCCGGCCCGGGAGCCCGCCTAACGCTACGATCTGTGAGAGAGGACCCACACCATCCTTATGTTCTTCAGTGAGCCTGGGACTATTTGCCCTGAAGGTATTGTGAATCCTATGTTCTGCCCATGGCTCCCTATGTTTCGCCCCCCCTCCCCCCCTTTTTTAGAGGGATCTTTTCATCCTGCCTTAGCTGACCTCCACTCCCTGTTTTTGCACTGACTGCAATGTCCGCCTCATCCTGTTAGCTTTCACCACAAGTATGTCTCACGGTGCTGGACTTGTACTGTGGCCCCGTACTTTCTGTTTTGAAGGCAGGTTGACAACTGTCATGACGCCTATGACACGGACCCAAATCTTCATATATGTCAGCTCCCCCTGCAAACATTATCCTGAAGATTTAAGATCGGATGTCTCACTCCTTATACTGCTGCTTGAGCTACAGCAGTTAATCGCCCCCCCTAGATGTGGGTGCCCCTGGGGGTCCCGCTATTTTGAATATCAAACGCAACGTTTGTCGCTTACTACAAGCATGGTTTCCCTGGCCTGTCCGGTCTCCCCCGACTGCACCCAGTAACCACTTGGTGCGTGGTTTGGCCTGGCACGCTGGTGTGTTTGTTCTTTTTCTTTTCAAGTATTGTTCTAATGTTCAGCATATATGTTGTATGCAGAAGAATGGAAATGATTGGTGTTTAACTGATGACATGGTTGTTTAACAGTATATTATTATTATTATTATTATACAGTATTTATATAGCGCCAGCAGTTTACGTAGCGCTTTACAACTTGAGGGTAGACAGTACAAATACAATACAATTTGATACAGTAGGAATCAGAGGGCCCTGCTCCTTAGAGCTTACAATCTAAGAGGGAAGGTACTGGATGTTTATGTGCTAACGGGTTGCTTGAAGCTCAATGGCTAATGTTGCGGTCTCCTGCCCTGGTTGCCGTGGGCCCCATGGGTGGCACCGCGTGTCTCCCCAAATTTGGGGGGATGGGCAGTGTAGGCACGCGGGCTCCGGGTGCCAGGGAATTGGACATCTTTATCTTGTTCCTATGCCCAGTGTAAAGTGTATTACATGGAATGTTAGGGGCCTCAGAGCAAGACCTAAACGTAATGCGGTCCTGTCATACCTTAAGGCACAATGTGCTGAGATTATAGTGCTGGTGGAAACTCACCTCACAGGTCAACTCTTGCTGGCGATTAAAAAACCATGGGTGGTGTGGCTGTATCAGGCCCCTTATACTGCGAACTCCAGAGGGGTCGCCATTCTAGTTGCCAAAACAGTACAGTTTGTACTACTGAAAATTAGGTCTGACCCCCAGGGTAGGTTTTTATTCCTGCACGCCAAGTTAAATGGTCTGGAACTATTGATACTAGCAATATATATACCTCCACCCTTCCAATTCAATGTCTTAACCGAAGGCCTAGCATTCATGTCACAGTTCCCCACTGTTCCCTCGATTTGGCTAGGGGATTTTAACAATATTGTACACAAAGATTTAGACAGATTAGCACTGACGCCTTCTGACAACCACGCCCCTCCCTATACTAGATTTGATAAACTCCTTCATGATCTTGCCCTAGTGGATACATGGAGATACCGTTATCCTACGGACAGGGCATTCTCATGCTTCTCAACAACGCACAATTCTATGTCACGTATTGACCTAATATTAATGTCCCGCACTATTCTCCCCATTTTGGGTGAGGTGGGTTTTAACCAACGTGTCCTCTCGGACCATGATTGGACTTCAGATAGATTCTCCCCCCCACGACATATACCTGGAAACTTAATCCCTTTTGATTAACGGTTGTTCCTGACTTGAACGGTGCTAGTACTGAGTGGGATTTTTTCTTTAAGACTAATAAAGACACTGCACCATTTGAAGTGGTCTGGGATTCTTTTAAATCACATGCCTGTATGGTTTTATCCCAGCGTAAATCCAGATATCATAAAATTTCCTCTCAAGTGGTCAGGCAGGCGGAACAATCCCTCGTGGAAGCCGAAAATAGTTTCTCTGCTAACCCTTCCCCATCCACAGCGGATCAGCTAAAGCTACAAGCAAGAGTAGTAAATAGTCTCCACTTTGAAAAAGCTGAGAGGAAAATATTCTATAGCAAACAGAGGCTGTATGAATGTGGGGAACGGGCGGGACGTTTCATGGCTTACCTAGCCCATTTGGATCATAGGCCTCCCACAGTGGTTTCCCTTCGCACTGCCGACGGGGTTCTGATAAATGATCCTGACATGGTGGCTGGGGGGTTCCGCTCCTTCTTTGCATCATTGTACTCCTCTACCACCAATAACCCCCATGAGGAAATAGCGACACTTAACTGACATAGAACTGTCCACTCTAACACAAGACCAGGTCGAGATGCTAGAGGCTCCTATTTCCAAAGATGATATAATAGAAGCTATGTCCCTACTTAATCCAAAGCACCTGGCTCCAACAGTCTCCCCCTTGAATTTTACACGATCTACACTGAGACTCTGGTCCCTAGACTACATGATCTATTCTCCCATATATTTAAATCTGGCTCCCTGCCCTCTTCTATGAGCAAGGCCTATATTGTACTTATACCCAAAACTGGAAAAAACCTCAAACTTCCCGAATCATATCACCTAATATCCCTACTCCAATTGGACATTAAGATTTTGGCCAAGATCCTGGCGCTACGCTTAAATAAGGTGATCCTTACATTAATTCACCAGACTGGGTTCATGC
Organism: Lithobates clamitans; assembly: GCA_037952925.1. Lineage (NCBI taxonomy): Eukaryota > Metazoa > Chordata > Amphibia > Anura > Ranidae > Lithobates > Lithobates clamitans. The sequence continues at coordinate 7,421,026 of JBBGZY010000757.1, read as the reverse complement.
CAGCCAAAAACACAGCATACAATTTACACAGACTTCATATGAACATGCAGGCTGAACATGACTAGCTGGGCTCCAGAGTTGTTGTGTCTCTTGACGCTGCAAAGGCATCTGAGTCAGTCGAGTGGGAATACCTTTGGGAATGCTTAACACGTTTTGAATTCGGACCCAATTATATTAAATGGATCTGACTCCTCTATCAGAGTCCGCATGCCAGGATCTTGGTCAATGGGAAAATCTCTAATCCCTTTCCCCTCTTGAGGGGTACACGTCAGGGATGCCCTTTGTCCCCATTACTATACGCCCTAGCAGTGGAACCTCTCGCTTCTTCTCTTAGGACACATTCAGGCGTCCGTGGTTTGAGGTGTGGAGGATTGGTGGAAAAGTTCAGTCTATATGCAGACGATATGTTGCTATACCTAGCAGACGCTGGCCCATCCCTACAATTAGCCCTTAAGATTATTCAAAATTTCGGCAAATATTCTGGCTTAAAGATTAATTGGGACAAATCCCAGATCCTTCTCATAGAAATCAGTGTCCCCACAGAAATGCAGGCCTCCTCCCCACTCCTGAGGGTTAGCTTCATGACATACCTTGGCATTGTAATCACCCGCTCGCCAGAGGACTTTATTAGACTTAACATAGAGCCCCTGATAACAAGTTTAAAATCCAAACTACAGACGTGGGCCAAACTACCCTTGGGGGTGATGGGCCGGGTGAATTTAATTAAAATGGTCCTCCTCCCCAAATTCTTGTACGCTTTTTGGCATGCTCCAGTCTATTTACCCCTTAGAATCTTCAAATCTATTGAAGCTCTCCTCAACTCCTTTGCGTGGGGGACGGCTCGACACAAACTCTCTTGGCAAATGCTGAAAAACTCCACAGAGTTGGGGGGTGCGGCACTACCCGACTTTAACCTTTATTACCTGGCATCACAATTATCCCATTATTTTTATTTAGACAAACATGACAAGGACCGATACCTGACCCTGATCTGTTCCCCATATGCCCATGGGCTCACCCACCCCTTTCAAATTCTTCTCCGAGAGCCAGCAGGTACTAGGACACTAGGGAACCATCACTGTAGAATATGGGAAGTGATAAGGCGCAAGCTGAAAACACCAACCACGCATTTTTACACACCCATTTGGGACATCCCCGGCCTGGGAGAACTATTAACCATACCAGACCATGCCCTATGGCTAGACCAGGGGGTGAGATATCTGTCTGATGTTTATTGTGATACTACCCTGAAATTGTTTCAACAACTTAAAGAGGAATTTCATCTTCCCAACTCTATGCATTTCAAATACCTCCTGCTCCGCCATACTTTCCGGGCACAATTTAGCGATGCCTCCCCTAACATAGAGCACCTAGATGTTCTGCGTATTATAACGGGACAAGACTCTCGTAAACTTATCTCAGGGTTCTACAATTCCTTGCTCCAACCGCAGAAATAACTCTTGCATATAACCTGAGGGATTGCTGGTCTGGGGACGTGGGGGAGCTGGAGGATGATGAATGGGAGGACGCATTAGATGCTTGTAGGAGGATCTCAACTAGATTGTCAGATCGTCTTACACAGCTCTACGGACGACAGATTGTCAGTGGTATTGATTCAGTTACGTCCCGGGTGGGCAAGTATATAGAGCACTTTTTGCAGCCCTTAGTTCAGAAGGTTCCATCCTTCATTAAGGATACCACGCAAGTCATAAATATGTTGTCTCATATTGTGTGGAAGCCGGGTATAAGGTTGGTCACTGCCGATGTGACCTCACTCTATACCATCATACCCCATGATTTGGGGTTTGAGGCAGTAGATATGTACCTGACCCGGGACTCTGATCTTGTACCATCTCAAAAGAACTTCATTATGGAGTTGCTCCACTATGCCGCGAGCCATAATTATTTTTGGTTCAATCATCAATTTTTTCGCCAAGATAGGGGGGTGGCCATGGGGGCTAAATATGCCCCCAGCTTGGCTAACCTTTTTATGGCCAAATGGGAGGAGGACGTCGTCAGGGCCTGGGCCAGACCACAGGTGGTCCTTTGGGCCAGGTACATTGACGATGTCCTCCTCCTATGGGACGGCAGTGAGACAGAGCTCGGTCAATTCATGGCCTTTCTGAATGAGAACGATAGGGGCATTAAGCTGAACTTCGAGACGAGTTTAGTGGAAATCAGCTTCCTTGACCTTAAGATTAAGGTCCAGGGGGATAAACTAGTGACATCCACCCACTTTAAGGCAACGGATAAGAACTCCTTTATCCCCTTAGATAGTTGCCACTATGAACCTTGGTTGAAAGCGGTCCCCTTAGGGCAATATACACGCCTACGGCGGAACTGTACGGAAATTGAGACTTTTGACAACCAGGCAACTATTCTAACTGAGAGATTCATTGAGAAGGGATACGATCAGGTCACACTATCGAGATCATTGGAAAGAGTAAGGAACAAAGATCGATCCCTGTTATTAAACACAGGTCAACGTCAGGAGGCTAGGGGTGATTTTAATCTACCCTTTATCACCACATTTTCCACTCAACACCGCCAGATCAAGGACCTAATTAGAAAACACTGGCATATCTTAACCACGGACCCAATTTTGAGTCCAATTTTACCTAGAAACCCCCGTATTATATTTAAGGGGGCTTCCACATTAGGAAATAAAATCGCCCCAACGGTACAGGATCTACCCACCATTAGCAGATCCTTTTTCCACGATCTCAAAGGGTACTATAAGTGTAGGAACTGTCAAGTCTGTTCCCTTAACAGCGATAGGGGTAGAAAGATCTGCCAATTCACGTCCACAAGTACCTCGCGGGCCTATCAGGTTAAACCTTTTATAACCTGCACATCCGAGGGGGTCATTTACCTTATTCAATGCCCCTGCGGATTGCAATATGTTGGCAGGACCAAGAGGGCCCTTAAAGTCAGATTGTCCGAGCATATTAGCAATATCCGCAGGGGTTTTGATAAACACCCCGTGTCGAGGCACTTTGACGAGGTCCATGGTAGGGACCCCTCTAATACTCTGTACGTTGGTATCGATAAGTACAGACCACATTGGAGGGGTAGCTCCCTTGTGAGGGAAATTTCTAAATGTGAAATGTCGTGGATCCACAGACTCAGAACATATGCCCCGTTTGGGTTAAATGTTGACACAGACGTCAACGCGTTCATTAACAATTCTTGATGCGCCTTAACGTCTGTGTCCATAGGCTTACACTGTATGTCATATACATACCATCACCTACAATTCCTTGTAAGTCACTGGTAATTTCGATCAACTATGTGTACAGTATACAAACTTATTTTATTTTAGTTCCATGACTAAAGAGGCCCCGCTCCTTGTTGCTTTCTGGGCTTTTGGGTTTATACAACCTTTCTGGGTATTCCATAATATCCGCTTGGTAGTATTTATGCCCAAGTGGAGATTTATTGGGATTTAATCCAGTACTTAGTTGCTGGTAGCACTTTCTATCATATCCACTAGATGGTGCTAGTGGTGAACGATGTTGGTTGGAGACCACAATCAACACTTTATCCCACTTCCGGTTTTGTGACCCGAGACTTTAGAGATGAGGAATATATAATAAATTTACTCTTTGAGCAACTAGATAGAGGTCGATTTGTGGAACATTAAAAGCCCCTTTTAGATCTGATTGGTCCTTAGGTCTGATCGGCTCTAATCATTCAACATAAATTTTTGTTTCCAACAAGAGATACAACATTGTTAAACTATGCGGGATTTATTTAATTTATTCATTCTATTTTGTATACTGTACCTAGCTAGATATACATTGGGCAGTGAGTGCATTCATACAATGTTCAATCTGGTTTTGTTTTATGCATAGGATTTTATACATTTTCTGTTGGTCCGAGGGTTTCGCTGGGATTGTTTGGCCTCTGTTGATTGCCGGCTCCGTGGAGCGCATCCGAATGCCGGAAGTGTGTGCGGTGGTCTGGGTGACCCATGGTGTAGGGTGATCCACAGCGAGGCTTGGTTCTATCATGTTATTATTTAAGTGAGGTGACGCAGCGCGCCGCCTGTGCCCCTGGAAGACGTGATGATGTCACGAAACGCGTAGGGCGGAGCCAGACGACACGCTGACGTCACCCCCGAGCGATTTGTATTCCAGTAGGACGGGTTTGTCCGAGCTCCGGTGGCCACGGAGCTGGACTTAAGGCTGTTTTATCAATTACGTTTGTAAGTGTGCATTCATTTTATTTTATTCCAATAAATTTTATCAGTTTTACACTATGTGAGCCCCTTCTATATTTCATGGTACCTTTGCTATGGGTTCGTTGGTGTGGCTGATGTTGAGATGACCTCTGGTGGAGACCGCTGGCAGTTCTCATCCTTTGGCTTTTAAAGTTTTCTGCTTGCTGTGACCCTCTGTGGTGGGGGGTCATGGCCTTCTGGTAAGAAGCAACCCCTTCTATTCTCTGGTGGCGGATCCCTCTTCGCTATTACAGCATTACACCCATTGTCACTTGGACCTTTGATTCCTGATTTTTGTGTTCCAAACTCACCATGACTCTTCACTAATGCCTCATTGGATGGGACTTTTTTTCACTACTATCATATGTTTTGCACATGGGTTTATTTTTATATTTATATATTCAATGTTATGTATGATCACTGCATAATTCTTCTCGCACTGTAGATTTTATATTATGCACTACTAGTATTAGCGCAACCCCTTGTTCTTTTCATACCTATTTACAATTGATGTTTTTTGTGGGGATTGCTGCTTTACACATATTTTCTTGGTTTATAGCGCAGTTTTTTCTATTTTCTACAGCTCTACAATGTGCATAGATCATACTTGACCCCTATCCTGACCAAAACCCACTATGTCCCAGATGCGACAGTCCATCTAGCACCTTCTTTCATCTTCTCTGGTCCTGCCCAGCAATTCAGAACTATTGGTCTCACATAGTAAGATTTATTCATGATGTGATGGGATCTCCCCTGACGCTGTGTCCCAAACAATGTCTACTGGGGGTATTCCCAGATCTTGATTCGGATAAGTTCCACAAAATATTCCTCCAAGAGGTGTTATTCATTGCTAGGTTACTAATAGCAAGAAAGTGGCTACAGGTCATACCACCATCGAGTGGACATCCGCAGTCAATAAGGTCTTGCCATACAAAAAAGAAATCTATGCTCATAGAGGATGCCCTGCCAAATATGGCAAAATTTGGGACACCTGGTTAGGGAACGCATCCACATGTGATGAGATACCGGACTGATCCCCCAGAGTTTGGCCCCTCCTTAATTATGTTTACTAATCTATCACCTGGGCCATATGTGCCCCCTGTAACTATTAAGTAAGTACTTGTATTACAACCTTGAATGTACTAGTTCTGTAAACCATGTTGTTAGCCTGGTCTCTCTTGTAGATACTGTATATCATGTAACTGTAACAATACTGTACGTAACCTGTATACTTTTATTCTTTCAAATAAAATTCCATCTTATTTGTAAAAAAAAAAAACTGCTGCAGCAGAGCCCGGTTAAGAGCAGGGAGGCGACTACAGTGGCAGGTCAGGAAAATGCTATGCAGTCTTTTTTATTTAGCATTATTAGAGTATAACCACTTCCCGCTGATTGTCAAATGACGGCTGGGTGGGACATTCGTGGACATCATACGATGTCCTCCTGGAATGCACCACAGTGGCTGCATCCTCCGGACACAGCCGATGACTGATCAGTGTACCGGCCTGCTGCCGGTACCATGTGATCGATGTGACCAATCACAGCAGGTCATATGACAATTTGTAAATAATGAATGGCTTTGATTAATGGCATTCATTGTGTACAATTGTGTTGCTAGCTGTGATTGGTCACAGTGATCACTTGGCACACAGACAGGGCCAATCACAGCCCATCTGTACCATGTGATTAGCTGTGGTCAATCAAAGCTAACCACAACAATACCCATTAAATTAATCAATTTCATTCAGAAAAAAAATGGTTGCTTATACCAGTGAAATTCACTGGTATAAGCAATTCTAATGTGAAAAAACAAATCCTAATTACTTCCCCAGAGTAGTACAATGTTACAGTGGTAATGGTTGTATTGCTCTGGTCACAGTGTATTAAAAAAAATAATAAAGAAAGAAAAAAAAAAAAAGTACCAAAAATTGGAAAAAAGTTTAACAGCTCCGACGGATGGCTTCTACGGGAGGAGCCGTGATCTCCCTCTGATATCACGTGACCGGCCTGAAGACAGCTAAAAACCAATATTTACAACACTCATTTTAAAAAATGCTTAACACAGTGTGCTATGCCAGCCTCTAATAGAGGGGCTGGCAGTGACAAGGGAGGCACTTTAACCACGGTAATCAGAGCGGAGCTGCCCTGGTTATCGTGGTCTGTTTAGAGAGGGGTAAACAGGAAGTGGTAGGTTTAGGGTTTTTTTTTTTTTACAGTTTAGAGGGGGGCAGATTACATAGCACAAGCACTGTGCTATGTAATCTGCTTTAAGGGACCAGGATATAAATTTTTTTTGGGGGGGTTAACAAACGCTTTAATTTTCCAAAAAATTGTGACAAAAAATGACAACTTCAAAAAACTTGCCGTGCCTCTTACTAAATACCTCGAACTGTCTAATTTCCAAAAAAGGGGTAATTTGGGGAATATTTATACTGTCCTGGCGTTTTTGGGTCAAGAAATGAGATAGGCCGTCAGTACATCGGGACTGATCAATTTTCATATATACAGTATATATCATAGTTTTTCCTACAGACTAAATAATAAACATTGATTTGGGTTATTTTGACCAAAGAAATGTAGCAGAATACAGTTTGTCCTAAATTTATGAAGAAAGATTATATATTCGCAAAAAATGATAACAGAAATGTAGAAAAACGCTATTTATTTTTCAAATTTTCTGTATTTTTTGGTTTATTTAGCAAAAAAAAATAAAAAACACAGTGGTGATTAAATACCACCAAAAGAAAGCTCTATTTGTGTGAATAAATGATAAAGCTTTCATATAGGTATAGTGTTGCATTACCGTGCAATTCATTCATTCAAAATGCGACAAGCTGGAAATTGGCCTGGGCAAGAAGTTGGTCAAAGTGCCCAGTATTGAAATGGCTAAAGAAATGTAGCATTTAAAGATATATAGCATCTGGACAAAAAAAAAAATACTGCAGGGTGGTACTATTCACTGTTTTAGATGAGCGCATGAGGACACCACCAATTCTAAACTTCTTTCTAAGGCCTATCTAACCACCTAATCAGCTTCTTACTCTATTCTACGCTCTCTAACCCACATCTTCAATTCCTCTCTCTCTTTGTTTGTACATTTTTTATTAAAAAATCCAAGTTCACAAATAGGTGCAGTGTTATATAATATATAAAATGTTTTGTGTTTGATGTGTGTCCCCCTTTAACCTCCTAAAAGTGCAATAGTATACTACTACCTATAAACTCAACCTATAAAGCCATGATACAGTATAAAATATGATCACAGTAAATTGAAAATCCATAAAATAATACATGATGGCAGCAAATCGATATGTATATAAGGTGCTTGATAAAAGTGCAGTAGTACTTAATCTGTGCAGAAAATTATCCCCTATAACACACAATTCATAATTTCTGTCATCTGTGCTTCAAACTCTTCATAAAAAAAAAATCAACTTTTTTTAGTTTTTTAGCGCAAAATTTGGCCCAGCTGTGCATGGTAGCCAATCAGCTTCTAACTTCAGCTTGTTCAACTGAAAAAAACCTGAAAGCAGATTGATTTCTATGCAGAGGTGCACCAGAATTTGCACTCTCCAGTTTTAGTAAATCTCCCCAGTAACCTATCTATTTTGAAACTCTCTCTCCTATCCCAAAAACAATCCTAGATCCTCCTTTTCAAGCAACTTACGGAGTACCAATAATAGGCAGCATGTTTCTTTACAGCACCCAGAATCACCCTTTTTCCCATTATAAGAAAGATACTACAGATTTTTTCAACATTGCTGCTGGCTGGAGGCACCGATTTTAGAGCCCATATTTTAAATCTCAGAAGGCTTCCATGAAGTGGTGCCCAGGCAGAACTGTTGAAATTACCACTCTATTGTGGCTAAACACTGCATCTTATTGAAACATGCATATCCCCAAAATGGCCACTGCATTCTACATTCACAAACACCATGTGGCTGATTTACTAAAATTAGAGAGAGAGCAAAACAGGGTAATCCTTTTTGTTGTGGCTCAATTAAATTAAAGTTCCGGCCTCTTCTTCTATGCTCTTTTTTTATATCAATCTGCTGAGTTTTGTCAGGTAGGTTGACATGAGCCTCATGATTTCTAATGATAGCCATAGAGAGAGATGCTTAAGCTGGGTATACACTAGCATAATTTTGAAAGAAAATGTGTACAAACATTTTCAAAAACAATTAAATGTCATTTGAAACATTTCTTTTGCTTTTACCATTTGATTTTAAAGGGAATAGACTTTACCAAATGAAAACCACATACACTGTTGAAGTGTGCACAAGACTTTAAGAAAAAGTCTCAATCCCGCCCCTTTGAATTTTGTCATCACTGTGGTCAAAAATGAACGTTGATTTGACCCCACTAATAATTAGAAGAACAAACTAATGTTCTTATAATAAACAGTGTTGACTGAAAATCTACTAATGTATACCCGGTTTTAAGGAAAGGGGCATGGCCCCCGAAACGTGTCATCCAGCCATTTGCTCCTAGGCCGAGCCTCGTTGTGCCCGAGCTGGAGCAGATCAGTTTTTGCTTGATGTTTCTCAATAGCATGTGAGTATCCATTTGTCTTTGTGTATTCAATAAACGTATCAATGGTAATGCACAAGGTGATTGAAGCCTCCTGTGTGTTTTTTGCAGTTGGTTTTGAGGACTTCCCAGGCAGTGGAGGACTGCACCCTAGATTGGCATGGTGAAAGAAAGCAGAGTTGAAGATCTCCCTTTGGTTTAGCGCTCAAGTGTTTTTTGGAGAACATAGTATACTCGGCTTTATATAACTGGGGTGGTTGTAAGAACAGTGTATAGTGAGAGCCACTTACAGAGCAACCATTATATATTTTCAAACTCAACAGGTGAAAACACCTGCATTTGTCTTAATTGTCCTGATACCTGCCCCCTGTTATGCCTTGGAGCAGCAGCCAATCAGATTCTGCTTCAATGCACATGCGCTCACAGGCGGTGCCTAAACTGCAAGCATGACTGCACAAAATTACAAATGCTTTGGCAGGTAAAACTGTTCTTGTATGACTGTTTCAAATGTCTATTAACTTTCCTCCGAGTTCAGCTTTAAAGGGTAACTCCACTTTCGTGGGGAAAAAAATAGCAAATAAAGAAAAAATTATATAGCGTGTACAATTGCGACACAAGTCATATTGTAATTGAACGTTATTAAAAATTACCTTTCCTTTTCAATCTGCAGCTCAGTAATTTTCTGAAAATGCATTGCAATATGGCTACCTGGAGGTGTTCTGTAGACAGAATGTGTACAGAACGCCCCCCAGAAACATAATTTCCTGCTTGTGTGATTGGCTCACTGATTTTCCCAGAAGTCTGCACTAAGATACAAGTCAGATTTCAGGCATCCCCTGCAATAAAAATGTCATTTTTGGTGAGATACTCCCTGTAGGAATGTCTAAAGGGATGCAGGCTCAGCAACTTTCCTCATTAGTGCCCTGCAGGTGCACAGCTGATTAATAATGATGAAAACACTCCCATTAGACTTTCCGAAATGGACACAGACAAACACACAAGGGATTTCTTCAGAATACCAAAAGGTAGGAATATGCAACAAAGTTTGTTAAAATCCTTGCATAGATCACCCAGAGGGGAATGTTCTTTTCTCAACAAAAGGGGAGTTACTCTTTAATGGATTGTTATACATAACAAATGATTTATGCCAAACGTGGTCGTCCATTCAAAATCTAGGATTCATTCTATATCAGCAGATAAATACTATCACCACTGATTTCACATTGCCTGCGCATATGTGTTAATTAAATCTTTCCATTCGATACTGTCACTGTGTCACTGTCTCCTGCCTGGCGTTTCCTTATTAGCACATCATTGTTCCACCACCTCCCCTGTCGGGTCGGCAATGACATGACAAGAATACATTAAAGCATGGAATGGCTGTGTGTTCGTGTGCGCTCACGTGTACCTCTGGCATTCGCAGGGTTAAAAAAAGAAAAACAAGCATTGATTGAAAAAAGAAAGGGAATATTATATTTATTATGTGCTTCTTGCAGAAATAAGGGGTTTATTTATAAACACAGTAGGTGAGGAAGTGATTACTAAGCACAACACAGCAGTAGAGGGTCAAATCCCAGCAGTAAGCGCAAAAGGAGCTTTAAAAGGCATTCACAGTTTGCGGATTGACGTCACATGTTATCTGTGTGAAAATAGATGTATGGAATTATCTAAAAAAAAAAAAAAAAAATAGAGCCTATTCATCTACAGTCTCAGCAGCTTTACATCTATAAAATGGTGAATTCTGTGACATGCGTTGTGATCTGCTCCCCGGCATGCCCTGTAAGTAACTGCCCACGTGTAATTACCATGTAAACAATAGCTGATCAAAAGGAAAGAATGCCAAGACTGCACTGCATTATGTTCTAGTGAATTCTGCCTCTAAAGTCAGTGTAAAAATTATATTTAAATTGAAAGGCTTAGAGCTAACAGGCAATTTATACAAAATAAATAATGTCACTTGCTGCCACCCTCCTTTACGCTAACAAGCTTTTATCCAAATAAGGCTAAATAAGGCAAACTAAACTAAACCAAACCAAGGAACTTAAAGGGATAGTTCACTTTTACAAAAAACCTGCCTATGCAGGTAAGGTTCAATCAAGGAAGACGCCGCTCCAGGTGAGCAATCACTACAGTCCGGATGTGCTGGGTGCAAACCACGGCTCACCACCGATGATCAAAAGGAAGAAAAGAACGGCTGCACACCACAGGAACGTTCCAACAATTTTATTCCAAAAATAGCAAATGACAGCCAACAAAAACAGAGTTTCTGAACCCAGGAGGTGAAGCATGCGTTTCACACTGACCTCCGTGCTTCTTCAAACCAGGTTTGCAGGAAGGGATGTTTGTAGACTAAAACAAACTGCAGCTCAGACTAAAGATGAAAAATACCCTTGCTATAGGTGTAGGCCATTTACATACATACAGGACACTGCTAAGTACTCCCAGGACATTGCTAAGTGAGGCCTAGTCATCACTGCCCACCTCCACCATCACAGGAGTGAGCTCTTTATCTGATTCAACCCCCTCACATACTCTTTCTCCCCCTGATGCAGTATCTCTGAGCTCAGCATTTGAGAGCTCACTCCTGTGATTGTGGAGATGAGCAGTGATGACTAGGCCTCACTTAGCAATGTCCTGGGTGTGTTCCAGGCTATTTTTCTGTACTTGCAGGGTCTCTAAGGGAATAAAACAAGGGGAAATATGCAGGCATTGAAGAGATGCACTGCCTAGGTTTTTTTTTGCCCTATGGCCTAAATGGCCTCCACCTATAGCTAGAGCTTTTTTCAACTTTAGTCAGAGTTGCACAGACTGTTTTTATTTACAGATGCCCCTTATCTACATAGGTAATGAATTTCACTGCTATAAGCAAATATTTTTACTGAATGATAGTGTGTAGACACTGTCTATTGTTGTGATTAGCTGTGATTGGTCACATGGTACAAATGAGCTGTGATTGGCCCAGTTTGCACCATGTGATCCCCGTGACCAATAACAGCTAGCATTGTATACAGTGAATGGCATGAAAGGAAGCCATTCACAGTTTACAACTGTCATGTGGTCTGCTATGATTGGTCACAGTGATCACATGACACTGGCACACTGGCAGCGGGCTGGTACAGTGATCTGTCAATCCGCTGTGTCCAGTGGACGCAACGGGTGACAGATTGCGCCGGAGAACGGCCCGGAGCGGCCGCACGAGGCGTGTACTCGGGAAGACATCATATGAGGTTGTCCCATAAAAATAGGGTTCAATTAGGGTTGTTTTGGGAAGCAGTTAAAGTCACATCTGGATGTGTCACTGCATACACTGGGCTACATTGCACTTCACCTTCTGAATCACTAGGTTTCCTTAGCACCTATCTAATAACTGTCTGCTATTTATAAGACTCATGTAGGATTGTTACCTTTATTCTTCTATGCCTACTGTTTCTCTCTCTTTTCTCTTGTTTAAATTTTTTTTTTGCAGAGATAAAATCCCTCGCTCCTAGTGGTTGTAATGTATGCATGCCTTGACTCAGATGCATGTAGAAGCCAATTCCAATATAGGTGACACTTTGTAGAATCAATTTCAAGTCCTCACCTGCAAAGGTCAGTGACGATTACTAAAACTTAGAAAGGCCTCCACCTCCGTAATGTAGTAATGGAGCAGAATAGAAGGGAATTAACTCTCCAGGGCTATTACCGAATAGAGGATCTAGATATGTCATATAGAATTCACATCAAAACACACCATGATTTCCATGTTGACTGTGCGGACTTAGCAAGAAATAAGAGGTGACAAGCTAAACTGATCCGGGTGATATGATAGCCTCATACAAATTAGAAATTAGATTAGCCAATATCCACAAACAGGGCACAGTTATAACAAGTAAAAACATGCTCTTTAGATCATATTAAACACGTCCAGTCTATACCAAATAAACTTCAAAATAAAATATACAGAGAAATCGGAATATTGGGATAACAAGGCATACAATTTTCTTTCAAAATAACTATTTGTTTTTTCATTTGAGGCGATAACAGATATTTTGGAGGAATGAACACTAGGTTTTAGCAGTGGTCTGGCATTACAAGTATCAAACAGCCAAGGATCATAATAATAATGACTAAATGGTGCTACCCTTGATGTCATGGATCACAATTTTCATAAATTGTATCTAAAAAGCATACAAAAGTTCTTTCATACTTTTTGGACGTGGCCACTGATCCAGCCTTTTTGAGGAACTGTGGTTAAAACCATCAATGAAGTTGCACAGATCTCTTTCTCCTCTTCCCCGCAAACTTGTCTGCTAGAACTGGTTGAGGGTCTTATGAACACAATAACTGGCATGACATTAATTGGCCTTCTGCTCTTTTACGCCAGAAAAGCGTTCACGCTTCACTGGAAGAAATCCTTGGCCCCGACAGTTGCTTACTGGAAACAACTAGTGAACTCACAGCTACCACTTTACAAAGCTACTTATGCCAATAGGGGTTGTTCTCGGAAGTTCGATAAAATTTGGACTAAATGGCTGGAAGATGACACCACTGCATAGTGCCTGCTAATGATTGAGACTGGGTTGGATGCTGGGAGGGAACCTGGTTTAAGTTTGTCACCTTGATTGTATCCTAGTTAATGGGGGGCCTGGAACGCCTGCCTCATTTATTCTGATACGGACTTGCCACCTACATGCACACACTGATATACCACTTAGCACATTTCTTTGATTTTGGTATGTTTTCTTTTTTGTGTTCAGGTAAATCCACTCCTGCGTGAGTCAGGCCTCCGGGTTCTGTTTTTGTTTTGTCTTTTGATTAAAACAATAAAGAGATTGAAAAAAAAAAAAGCATACAAAAGGAAGGCCTGTGAAAAAGAATTTTCTGCCCTCCAGTGTGCACTTAACCATTTGCTGAACAGGAACACAGAGGGAAAAAAGACTAAAAATGAAAATGATCGCATCCATCATATATAATGATTGGTAAGCTGCAATATGTTATATTTTTGGGTTTAATATCACCTTACTTTTGAGTGGACTAGCTCTCTAAGTTGCACAAAACATCTAGAATAATTAAATATATGTCAAATAAAAAGTTTTATGCCTTTGTGATCTTCTTTTAAGCACATTTAAACCAGGGGTCGGCAACCCGTGCCCCGCAAGCCGCACCCGGCCCACCACCACTAGATGTCCGGCCCTTTAGTACCCGTTATTAATTCACCGGCACCCGGCCCGCGGACGTATATCACAGGGTTGGATGGGGCGGGAACCGCTGGAGTTAACTTTTTACATTACACAGCAGGTGATAGGTTGCCGGGCGATTCTAGCAACCCATCACCAGCCTGTTAATGTGAAAAGTTAACCAGCGGTTCCTGCCACCATCCAGCCCTGTGATATTGATCTGTGCTCTGCTCGCTGTACACCTGTGTAAGGTAGGACAGTTCTACCTACACAGTGTGTGTGTGTGTGGGGGGGGTGGGGTGGAGGGGGCAGAGGACACTATGGTGGGGACAGGGGACACTATGGGGGTACAGAGGACACTACAGTGATGGGGGGTGCAGGGGACAGAGGACACTGCTTTGGGGGTGCAGGGACCCCATCACTCCTAGGGACAGGGACCCATCACCCCTGGGGACAGGGACCCTTTTTCCCCTGGGCACAGGGACTCCTTCTCACCTGGGAACAGGGACCTCATCACCCCTGGGGACAGGGACCCCTTTACCCCTGGGGACAAGGACCCCTTCTCACCTGGGGACAGGGCCCCCCAGGTGAGAAGCAGGGTATGATAATACTTCATAGAACAGAACAATGGAATCTTCAGCCAAATATCTTCCACCCGTGAGGAAAGGACGGAAAAAGACCTCCACGTTCACATAGGTGTGTACATACACCTTACTGAATATGTATGACCCCCAATCAAGGAATGGTCAAATAACGCTAATGGTGCAAACAACATCAAGGCATCCAGTGATCTTCATAGGTTTTACATAAATGTATTACTCAGAATTGGAACCACATAAGGGAAGAAAAAACTCCTCATATAAGCCCAAGCAATATTTATTAAAAATAGTTCAAATGCACTTACAAAGCAATATAATCGTATAGGCAATGTCCCAAGCCAAATATGAGCATCCGATCCTCTGTGTTCTCGCAAAGACAAACTTCCAGGTTGGAACTTACATGATGGCATCAGCGGTAGTGCATTTTAACTATTTTTAATAAATATTGCTTGGGCTTACTACACTATGAGGAGTTTTCTCTTCCCTTATGTGGTTCCAATTCAGAATGATGTATGTATGTAAAACGGATGAAGATCACTGGATGCCTACGTGTAGTTTGCACTATTAGCGTTATTAGAGCTTTCCTTGATTGGAGGTCGTACCTATTCGGTAAGGTGTATATACACACTTATGTAAATGTGGCGGTGTCTTTTTTTCCTTCATTTTCTCACAGGCAGAAGATCTTTCGTTAAAGACTTCATTGTTCTGTTCTATGAAGTATCACCATATGCTGCTTCTTTGCATGTTTTTTAGTTGGACTTTGATTTGTGCGTCAATTATAGACACTACTTTGATTTTTATTACTGTTGATTAAGTATTGATAGATGCAATTTTTTTTCCATTTTTTTTTTTTTTAATTATTAATACTATATACAGTAGGTTCTTGTTTATGCACTGCACTTTTTTTGCACAGTTGTTTTTAGGTTGATATCATGACCCTTATGCCCTGTATACACGGTCGGACATTGATCGGACATACCCACAACAAAATCCATGGATTTTTTCCGATGGATGTTGGCTCAAACTTGTCTTGCATACACACGGTCGCACAAAGTTGTCTGAAAATCCTATCGTTCTGAACGTGGTGACGTAAAACACGTACATGGGGACTATAAACGGGGCAGTAGCCAATAGCTTTCGTCTCTTAATTTATTCTGAGCATGCGTGGCACTTTGTGCGTCGGATTTGTGTACACACGATTGGAATTTCCGACAACGGATTTTGTTGTCGGAAAATTTTATAGCAAGCTCTCAAACTTTGTGTGTCTGAAATTCCTATGGAAAATGTGTGATGGAGCCCACACAAGGTCGGAATTTCCGATAACAAGGTCCTATCACACATTTTCCTTCGGAAAATCCTATCGTGTGTACAAGGCATTCGTGTTGGCTGTTTTTTTTAGTTGCACCTAAGCTCAAAGTTTTCACTATATAATTTAAACATATCAACCCTATATCAGCAAAACTTAGTGCGATTCCAGATACTGCATTATGGAAATGCTAAGGGATTGTAACTCACGCAGGCATTTACGAGGAGGGAACATTGTACTAATCTGTGCAATTACAGGAGAAACATGGTTTTACACCATAGATTTCTACAACTGTGCCATGGCTTGGAGACACAATTCAGGGACCAGAAACAAATCCATTTAGTTACAAGGTCTCCAAAGATGTATTATTCACTTTCTATTCCCATGTGCTAAACACTGGGTAAAACTCCACTGGAGGCTATTAAGACTATACTACTTACGACTACTACCTACTATGTCTATGACAGTTAACAATAGAATAAAGGAGAAGTATCTTCTCTTATGGGTCACATGAGTGCACTTAGTTCTGCACTTCTGTGACCCGGATTCAGCTGACAGCGGGCTAAAGCCCCCAGTCGACTGATTTCACAGAGCCAGTCCAGGCTCTGCAGGGATCAAGACAATAATGACAGGATCTGCCCAGATGCCTGACCGGCAGCTGGCTCAGCCTCTCAGCATGCCACTAAGCCTGAACCAGACACTCTTACCCCTTCACAGCCCAGCAGACCAGTGAGTGCTGCAGTGACAGAGCACAGGGCAGTGACTACCAGTCACCATTCTGTTCACAGTGTGGACCCGAGAAGTGAGTTATAAGCATTCTTTAAGTTCTCAGTGTAGAGCTGGCGGGGGAGAGCTGCAGCATCAGATCAATGCTCCAGCCATCTAGGCGAGTAAGTACTGTATGTTTGTTTATTTCATTCCCACACTTATCTTTTAATTCAGTTGCATATTATATACCAAACATAATTATCTCCTGTTCAACTGCACAAAATGGGAGGTATGGCCAAACCCAACGTGTAATGAAACCCAGGTAGACTTCATGCATCTCATTTAAGATTGTCAGATTATATCTGGCTTCTGCCAAGAAATAGATTTCCACCTTCTTACTGCAATTTCCTCTTCCCTGTACACCTGACCTTTGTTTATTTAGTGTACTAGACAAAGAATATTGGCCACATTATATTAGAATATTCTTACAAGAAACCTTTTTTATGGTTCACAAACCCATAGCTAATAAATGCGTGTGTTCATCCTCCCCTACTGTAGGCCACTGGAAATCAATCAACGGGTAATCAGATTATCCCTTGTGAAAAGGTTATATACAGGAATAGGAACTGTCCCCAAAATGTTATAGAATTTAGGACCTACGGCATAATTATATTCTTGTCTTAAATTCAGGTTGACTTGGCCAATCCTAACCTTATACCTGTCTTACTTGGTATTTGTGAACTCTTTGGCAACGTGTTTTAGTAATTGTAAACATATAGCATACATACGTTTAGGGCTCATGTACTGTATATGGCTGCTACATACAGCTGCCCCTAAGACATAAATGGCTGTATGCAGCAGTATGCGGGGGGCTCTACTTGACATTTGCTGTCATAGCTGTTTTGGGCGGTCTTAGAGTATACCTCAATCCACATCACCCAAAACTAAAAACCAAATTTGGCTTGAGTTTTGCTTTGAAACAATTGTCTACATTAACTGGCTCCTGCTTTGAAAAACAGGAATAATTTTAAGGATGACCAGTTGTATTTTTACTTTCTATTGTCACATCTGTTTTATCTGTATTCCTTATGGAAATCTGGAGTATTTAGAGAGCAGAGTGCAAAAATCTATTTGACTCCCTCAATGGTGGAATCGAGAGCCATCTTCTAAGGGTTCAGAAAGCACAAAAATAATTCAAAGTGGCAAATCACCCCGCTGCAAGCCAGACTTAGTCCCCTGATTATTTTACAGGCTGAAGATGAAGAGTTGTTCAATTATTTTAGGCAAGATGCTGAGAAACTGTGCTAAAATTACCTTGCGAAATTGCCGTACCCCTTCCCGGTGTTGTGAGGTCAATTTAAACATTACAGCTTGAGATACATCCCTGATAGAAATTCTTACCTCTGACTGAATGGAAAAGTGGCTCATTTCATTTAACCTGAGAAGGCTTGGCAGAGAAAAGCAGGCGTTTCAACCCCATAGACTATAATAATGGATTTCAATCCTGCATCTCATGGGTGTGATCAGTCCATCTAGTGAATAATAAACTTTGAACACAGCTCTATATGGACTTGCTGAAAAGTCACTTTTCCAAAACAAAAAAAAGTAGGTGGAAAAAAGCACATCTTCCTTTGATTTTCCATTATATGTGCCTTTTTCTTTACATGATACTAAAGAGTCCTTGTACTACAGTAATGATTTTAATATTGTGAAAGAACAGGGTAGATTCAATACTAGGTTATTCCACCTAATGAAGGTATAGTGCTGGAAATGTCATGTTAGCCAAGTATGGTGCCATACATAGCAAATACATAGGAAAGTACAGTATATTATACTTACTTATTTTAGGCTTTTTTTTTTTCGTTTTTTCAGTTACTTCCTGGTTTCTGGCCTATGCCAAAATATGTCATACATCCCAGGAGTCTTTATGGGCAATTTTTTTCTTTGATTTGGAGGAGGGGCTTCCTCAGCTAAGCACACCCTCCTGTCTGCATACCTAAGCTAAGGGAACATAGATTTCAGAAAGTGCATGCTACACTAATCATGTGTGGGAGCTCTGACCAATCCCTAACTGGCATTGGCAGGGGGCGGGCCTCCTATATATGCTGAGGTCACAGGCTGCTGGGGAGGAGTATTCGACTGGGTGACATGATGAATGGAGTGCTAGACAGCCACAGGATGACACCCCCATCTGGGGGGGGGGGGTTGTGGGATCGCAGGAGGAGGCCCAGGGAAAACTGTGAGGGAACATTGCCTTTACACGGTCACTGGCAATGTCTCTGTCACCACACGGTCGGTGGCAGGGAACTCCTGGAGCAGGGGGGCAGGAGAAGCTGTCGGAACGCATGGTCCGGGAAAGTTCCTCATGAAGGACTCAGGGCTGGAAGGTTGGAAGGTCGGTGAGTGTTACCACAGTGGATGGCTGGAGGATGTGCCAGGGATTCTGTAAGGAAACTCTGCTTCTACACGGTCACTAGCAGAGTCTTTATCAATCACACACTGGATGGTGAAGAGTCATGGATCAGAGAAGAGACTGTGGGGATGTGTGTGTCAAACCAGTGTGGCCGGGGAACACATGGTTTGCAAGTTGGAATGGCTGGGAGCAGTAGTCCATTTCCTAGAAAAAAGACATTATCCTACTAGGCCTCCAGGGAGAGGTTCTGCAGGCCTCAGACCTAGTAGCAGCAAGTCACCAGAGCCAGTAGAGGGGCTTATTCAGAGTGAGTTCTTCATACCCATTAGAAGAGGATGTGTTATACCCTAAATGTAATTACAAGTTGTGCAGAAGGAAACAAAGTGTGCAAGGAGAAGCAAGTTTGGGCAGGTGGTGAAGAGAACAAAAACCATTACTTTTACATGGTCAAAAGTGATGTTTCTGTCCCTCACACGGTGATAGATGGAGAACTCTTACTAACGGCAGTCTGCATGCAAATGCAGGGAGCAATAGTCTGCATGGAGATGCAGAGTAAGTAACAGTCTGCAGGGAGCTGCAGGAGAAGACTTCTACTTAGTCAAGTGTTCACATTCTATCTTCAGGCTCTAAATAGATCAAAGTATATTGAAACCTGTAAATATGATGGCAATGATTAATTCTATGGGCATCCCATATCCCAATCCCTATCCAAGTTGTACCCCCCAATAAAACAAAGCTCGCAAACAACTGTTCATTGTCTCTGGTCAGTAGTGCTAACACCATGGCCACACACATATATATATATATATATATATATATATATATATATATACACACACACACACACACACACACACACTATTTTACCAAAAGTATTGGGGCGCCTGCCTTTACACGGCATGAACTTTAATGGCATCCCAGTCTTAGTCCGTAGGGTTCAATATTGAGTTGGCCCACCCTTTGCAGATATATCAGCTTCAACTCTTCTGGGAAGGCTGTCCACAAGGTTTAGGAGTGTGTTTATAGGAATGTTTGACCATTCTTTCGGAAGCGCATTTGTGAGGTAAGGCACTGAAGTGGACGAGAAGGCTTGGCTTGCAGTCTCCGCTATAATTCATCCCAAAGGTGTTCTATCAGCCTTCTGTGTGCAGCAGCCCCCTAATAATTACCTGAGCCCCATCTAGATCCAGTGATGCTGCAGCAGTGTCTTGGCTGCCTGGGATTCCCCTTCTCATTGGCTGAGACAGCAGCGTGGCGCCATTGGCTCCTGCTGCTGTTGATCAAAGTCAGTCAGCCAATGAGGAGAGAAAGGGGTTGGGGCCGGGGCTCTGTGTCTGACTTGACACAGGGAGCTGTGGCTCAGGTGCCCCCATAGCAAGCTACTTGCTGTGGGGGCAATCAACAGGAGGCAGGGACCAGGAGCATCGGCGAGGGACCCGAGAAGAGGAGGATCCGGGCTGCTTTATGCAAAACCACTACACAGAGCAGGTAAGTATAACATGTTTTTTTTTTTAACAAAAAAAAAAACGAGACTTCAGTATCACATGATCCCAACTTTGTGGGAACAGTTTGGGGATGGCCCCTTCCTGTTCCAATATGACTGCGCACCAGTACATAAAGCAAGGTCCATAAAGACATGGATGAGCGCGTTTGGAGTGGTGGAACTTGACTGGCCTGCACAGAGTCCTGTGTATAAAGTGACAGTTACCAGTAGAAGACAGTGGCTTAACTAGGATGGAAACAAGCACTTAGAATGGAAAAAAAAGTGTGGCCTAACTATACTATTTTAACCCATTGACGCTCCTCCCGACACTTTAAGAGGTTTAGGATGCTGGGAGGCGGGGCAGAGTTTATGATCATGTGACCGCCATGATTGGTTGTCACGGTGGTCAAATGATCAGAAAGCTCCCGGTCACAAGCAGCGATCGGGAGTTTTTTGTTAGCCACCAGTAACTGTACCAGGAGAGAGTGGTTAATATCAAAATACCAAGTACAACAGGGCTGGTATCACACCTCTGTGTTGGGGGTAACATGCACTACAGTGAGGGAAAAAAAGTATTTGATCCCCTGCTGATTTTGTACATTTGTCCACTGACAAAGAAAAGTTCAGTCTATAATTTTAATGGTAGGTTTATTTTAGCAGTGAGAGACAGAACAACAACAAAACAATCCAGAAAAACACATTTCAAAAAAGTTATAAATTGATTTGCATTTTAATGAGTGAAATAAGTAATCAGTGTGGCCATCCGCCATGCTGTGGAAGGAGTTTCCAGGACTGTCATGCGAATCAAGATTAGCCCTATGATATTTGTGTGTGTTTGCATATCATCTCATTAGCGTGCCTTATAGTGAGTTGTTTGTTTCTGTCACAACAAGCTGCATCCCTCTGAGAAATTTCTCCTGCCTAATCTACTCTCCCTATTTAAAGCGGGAGTCCGGCGACCAATCTTTTTTTTTTTTTTTAGGTCATTGAGACACTTTGCTAACCCCAAAATAATACTCACAGTTTGGGTGTAATATTTCCGCCTCTGTCTGTTTTTGTACTGAAGAATAACTTAAAAAATGTGATGCTGGCTGTTTCCATCTTGCTTGTGGGCATGTGAAGCCCACAAGCATTGATTTCCTGGATGCGGTGAATGCTGTTCATTCACAGCTTGTTCACACGCATGATCATTGTTTCCGCACTGAATCTTGGGAAGCCTGACACTAAGCTCCCAGGAGACAGTGCGGCGCCGGGGAAAGGCAATAAACACACCTACTCCCATGGGAGGAGAGACAGGAAGTGCCACAATAAAGTACAATATAAAGGTAATTACAGCGATAAAAAAAATTTTCGTGCGGCATTTGAACATCTATGCAATTAACTGAAAGGGGTAAGATTAAGTTAAAAATTTGAGTGGAACCCCGCTTTAATCTTTTGAGATCATTCACTATAGGGAAAGAGGTGCTGTGAATTTAGGGCCTTTTGGGCTCCTCCTTGTGGGATGAATCAGCTCAGCTGAAGTCAAGGTGTATTATTTCCATCCCAGAAGACAGTTTTTAATGGTTCCTCATTGTGACACAACAGACGTCCATTGTAGGGACATGGTCCTCCTATGATACACTAATATCCTTATGGTGGCAAATCTGTGGCTCCTGCGCTGATATATACATACCTGGTGGCATTTCCAGGTGAATATCATGTACAGTCATTTAAAAAGTATCCTGTAGAAGCCAGCTGTTTACAAAATATGTTGAGCAATAATTGCTGTACCATATACCTGGACCATATATAATCTTTATTCTAAAATTCCTTTTTAAGTATTTTAAAAATGTTATAAATACAATTTGATTTGGATTTTAAAGTAAGATATAGTACATCTCTTCTGTCTGGCAACTTAAAAGTCCCCAAATTTGGTTCTTCTCCACACAGAGTGAAATAAGTATTTGACCCCTTCTCAAAATATGACTTAGTACTTGGTGGCAAAACCCTTGTTGGCAATCACAGAGGTCAGACATTTCTTGTAGTTGGCCACCAGGTTTGCACACATCTCAGGAGGGATTTTGTCCAAATCCTCTTTGCAGATCCTCTCCAGGTCATTAAGGTTTTGAGGCTGACATTTGGTAACTCGAACCTTCACCTCCCTCCACTTATTTTCTATGGTATTAAGGTCTAGAAACTGGCTAGGCCACTCCAGGGCCTTAATATGCTTCTTCTTGAGCCATTCCTTTGTTGCTTTGGCCGTGTGTTTTGGGACATTGTCATGCTGGAATACTCATCCACAATCCATTTTCAATGCCCTGGCAAAGGATGTTTTCACCCAAGATTTGACAGTACATGGCCCCGTCCATTGTACCTTTGATGCAGTGAAGTTGTTCTGTCCCATTAGCAGAAAAATACTCGCAAGTATAATGTTTCCACCTCCATGTTTGACGGTGGGGATGGTGTTCCTGGGGTCATAGGCAGCATTCCTCCTCCTTTAAACACGGCGAGTTGAGTTGACTCCAAAGGGCTCGATTTTTCACCCAGTTCTTCTCTAAATCATTCAGATGTTTATTAGCAAACTTCAGGCCTATACATGTGCCTTCTTGAGCAGGGGGATATTGCGAGCACTGCAGGATTTCAGTCCTTCACAGCGTAGTGTATTACCAATTGTTTTCTTGGTGACTATGGTCTCAATTGCCTTGAGATGATTGACAAGATTCTCCTGTGAAGTTCTGGGCTGATTCCTCACCGTTCTCATGATCATTGAAACTCCACAAGGTGAGATCTTGCACGGAGCCCCAGACTGGGGGAGATTGACAATTATTTTATGTTTCTTCCATTTGTGAATAATCGCACCAACTGTTGTCAGCCTCTCACCAAGGTACTTGGTGATGGTCTTGTAGCCCGTTCCAGCCTTGTGTAGGTCTACAATCTTGTTCCTGACATCCTTGGACAGCTCTTTGGTCTTGGCCATGGAGGAGGGATTGGAATCTATCTGATTGTTCGATTGCTTCTGTGGACAGGTGTCTTTTATACAGGAAACAAGCTGAGATTAAGAGCACTCCCTTTAGGAGTGCCACTAATCTCAGGTCCTTACCTGTATAGAAGACACCTGCGAGCCAGAAATCATGCTGATTGATAGGGGATAAAATACTTATTTTACTCATTAAAATTTAAATCAATTTATAACTTTTTTGAAATGTATTTTTCTGGATTTTTCTGTTGTTATTTTATCTCTCACTGTTGAACCTACCATTAAAATTATAGGCAAACGTACAAAATCAGCCGGGGATCAAAACATTTTTCCCTCACTGTAAACCCTGCATATTAATGCGTATTACTAAAACATGGTATTACACAGTATATGTGCATTGCAGCGTACCACCATTTTAAATGGCACTTAATGCATATATACTAGAACCTTAACACACTTACACCCTAGCAAACCACAAAGCAAAAATGTGGATGTGTTGTGCTGCATTGTCAAAAATAGTGAAGTTGTGCCTTTTTCGTGCATTTAGGCACACTGAGAGCTACCTTAACAGAACACGCTTTAACACACAAAAATATGTGCATGCATTAATGTAGTCAAAGGTGTGAAGGGGCTCTACAACCTTCACTGCAAAAAAAGGAAGAACCTGGGCAAACGGTTTACTGTGTATAACTTTTAAATGTTCTATAACTAAGGCCCTGGCCCTTGAGAGCATCAATATACACTATAATTGGAGCATTTGATCATACACACTTTGCTTTTTTTGTGTAATTACTGTAGCTTATCCACCATGGGTACCTTTGTTATTTGCTTACATTTGAAAATAAAGAACTTATATAAAAAAATAATAAAAAAGGGAGAAGATGCTGTTCCTTTAAAACTTGCCTTGTTATTTTATATCCAAAACACACAACCTACCACTATTTAACCACTTCAATACAGGGCACTTATACACCTTCCTGGCCAGAACAATTTTCAGCTTTCATCTCTCTCATATATTTTGAATGACAATTTCGCGGTCATGCAATGCTGTACCCAAACAAAATTTTTATCATTTTTCCTCACAAATAGAGCTTTCTTTTGGTGGTATTTGATCAACTCTGGGGTTTGTCTTTTTTGCGCTACAAATAAAAAAATAACTAAAATTTTGAAAAAAAAAAAGTTTTTCTGTTACAAAACTTCACTGATGTGCACTGAATGGGCTGCACTGACGGGCACTGATGAGGCAGTACGGATTGGCATTGATGAGATGGCACTGATGAGGTGGCACTTATATGCATCACTGATAGACACCGATAGGCGGCACTGATAAGCAGCACTGATGGGCACTGATAGGTGGTACTGATGGGCACTCATAGGCAGCACTGATGGGCACTCATAGGCGGCACTGGAGGGCACGTATAGGCATCACTGAGGGGCAGCACTGATCAGAGGCGCTGGCAGGCATTACTGATGGGCACAGAGTGCCATCCCCAATGGGCAATGATTGCCATCCCTGGTGGGCACTAGTGGGCTTACCTGGTGGTCATGGGTGGCTATCCCTGGTGGCCATGGGTGGGCATCCTTGCTGTCCATGGGTGGGCATTCCTGGTGGCCATGGATGGGCATCCCTGGTGGTCCTGGGTGGGCATCCTCGGGGGGGCTGCACTGATAATTAATCAGTGCAGACCCCCCCTGTCAGTAGAGCAGCCAATCGGCTCTCCTCTACTTGCATCTGTCAGCGCAAGTAGAGGAAAAGCTGATACATGGCTTTTCCTGTTTACACTGTGATCAGCTGTCATTGGACACAGCTGATCACATGATAAAGAGCCTCCACCAGAGGCTCTTTACCTAGATCTGAAATGCGGTGTGTCAGTCTGACACACCACACCACCGATTGCAGCGCCCCCGCCGGCGCGCGATCGCGACTTATCCTGCTGGATGTCATATGACACCCAGTCAGAATAACGGAACCACTTCCCGGCCATCATTCTGCTATAGGCTGGGCAGGAAGTGGTTAATTAATTTTACTTTCCTTGTGGAAACATCAAGTTAAGAACATGCATGGCAAGGTTCTCACTAAGGTTCTCTAACTAACCTCTGAGGGCTTCACAGAACAGCTGTATTTATATTGAGATTAAATTACACACAGGTGGAATCTATTTACTAATTAGGTGACTTCTGAAGGCAATTGGTTCCACTAGATTTTAGTTAGGGGTATCAGAGTACAGAGGGCTGAATACAAATGCACGCCACATTTTTCAGATATTTATTTGTAAAAAAGTTTGAAAAACATTTATCATTTTCCTTCCACTTCACAATTACGTGCCACTTTGTGTTGGTCTATCACATAAAATCCCAATAAAATACATTCACGATTTTGGTAGTAACATGACAAAATGTGGAAAATTTCAAGGGGTATGAATACTATTTCAAGGCACTGTAATTACTGTCTCGACAGTGTGACATGAGTTCCTGAACCGTACTGTATACATTCCATCAAAATTAATTCCCAAATGTTATTACATTTGGATGAACCCCTATGCTTCCTCTGAATGCCAGGCCCCCAAACTTCTGAGCCTCACAGTAACTGCATGGTCTGCTACAGGTATAACTACAGTTTTGTTCTTAAAGTGAAGCAAAACTCTGCAATATTTACCTATACTTCAATGGTCCAACTTCCCCCACCGGCATCTTTTACCGAGCTTCATTCAGGTGCCAAGCTGCAGTCATCTTTATAGTCTCATGCGGGATGACAAGTGCAGTCATCCCGACACATGAACGGTGTGACGAAATGTAACTTGAGCTGTGCTTGGGCAGCTCGGTGTACTTTCCAAAGATGCCTGTGGGCAGGTTGGTAGGTTTCTTTTATCGCAGAAGTGACTTTGCATGACTGCTCTCAATTTTTGAAAGTGGGACATTAGTTGTGCTTTAACACACATGCAGCTTTCTTCCCCGACGAAGAATTTGCTACCAGCCGTACTAATTTCTTCCCTTATGTGCCTCCATGGATGAGTTTCTAGTACAGTTTGCCTTCTGCATAAAATAAGAGGGGCAGCAGTACCAAACAACATAGGTGGGTTAAGAATTTTCAGGCATTGGTTGTGGCAACCGGTGTAGCAGAGTAGGACTCTCACCTTCTCCAGGCCATGTTAGTGTTGCAACTGCCTGGCATCCTTTTCCAACTTTATGGTTTTAAAAAATAAATAAATAATTGCCAGAAACCAGTGTTCCTTGGCGTCAACAAGACGTACCCCAACCTGCAGTTCCTCTGTCTGGTAGGCTGCAGAGCATGTGGGTCAAGGCCGGAAGTTGCGTTTGACCCAACAATTTTCAAACATATATAACATTATTTATGAAAATACAAAGTAAATGACTTACATCTGTTGAGTCACAATGTATCCATATTTGTCACTGTTGGAAGATGCTACTTGTAGCTGTATTTCTTCTTTCATTTTCTGTGGCTTTTCTTGAAAGGATCTGTCATCTTGTGAAAAACTCTCCTGCACCAAGTGCTGATACTCGATCTCGGCTCTGGAATCTGAATCAGACTCAGCTGATTTCTTCTGCGCTGTCAACTCTTTAGTGTATGTCTCACTTTTTACATTCTCAATGCCTGCTTTATTTTCATCATCATCATCGTCATCATCATCTGAGTTGTAATGGAAGTCTCCAAAGCTTTTTAGTCCATTGTCATAAGGTTCTTTTACAAATTCATGTGACACAGAATTTACAGTAAAGTCTTGTAGGTTTTCACTTTTTGGGCCTGCCTCTCTATCCTGTTACAAAAGAAAAAGTGATTTATGCTGAGAAAAAGCTAAATGTATAAATGAAATTAGAACAAAAGACAGTTTTTCTTTGGTTTGCATATAAAATGGGGGAAAAAACAGCGCTAAACCAGAAAAAAGAATATAGCTGCTAACACTCAAACAAACAAAGTCCAAGTAAATGTGTAAAAAATTAGTGTAACGCTAAAATGGTGAGATTATACAAGTGAATGCATCTATACACTAAAGAGTGCACAGTAATGAGAATCATAAATATAAGAAAGAGTGATAATGAGCCGCTCAATCTAGGTACACGTGCAAAAGTGCTGAAACATAAAACAAATCAAAAAAAAAATTACATAATTGCAATATACATAAAAAGTGGGTACACTCAAGTACATAGAAAAGAAAAGTCATCTTATGCCTTCCACATTGCTTTTATACTATTTTTTTGATCACATTTTTTATCTTTTCTACATCTGTTTTATTGTCTTATTGCTGTATGATCTAAAATAAATCTTTTTGATTGACCTGCACCATTTGGAGCCCCTTTTTATATTTTTCTTGCACACGTGGCTCCTGTTGAGAACGCCCACCCCCACGGGTATCCTCTGGATTGACCCCCCTGTTGGCCCATCGTTGCTGTCCGGCCATATGGTTTGGAATCAAGGAATCTACCGTTTGGTCCCGTCTGGCTTTTCCCTCAACACCCTACTAGAGCGCTAGGAATTAAGCGTTCAGAGCCCGTTTGACTCACTGCTGTATGGTAGGTGTGTCCATCATATCTGGTAAGAGTACCTCTATTTTTCTATTTTGAACATCGATTGAAAGTCTTCACATGTATTTCAGTTATTTGATTTGAACTTCAGCCATTTATCACTGTTGGAAGTGGACCCCTCTCCCTCGTCTTTGTTTGGTCTTTGGCGTTCATTTTTTGGAAACACATAACATTTTTTGCTTTATTGCTTTATAGTGGACTTTTCTTTTCTATGTACTTGAGTGTACCCACTTTTTATGTATATTGCGATCATGTAATATTTTTTTTGATTTGTTTTATGTTTCAGCACTTTTGCACATGTATCTAGATTGAGCGGCTTATTATCACTCTTATATTATATCACTCTTATATTTATGATTCTCATTACTGTGCACTCTATAGTGTATAGATGCATTCACTTGTATAATCTCACTATTTTAGTGCTACACTATTTTTTTACACATTTCTTTGTTTTAGGCAGAGTGCTTTAAATTTTGGAATAGGGAGGAGCTAAATTTTCTGATGCTTTTTATTTCTGTGTGTGACCCCACTGAGGAAATTTTCATTTTCTGCTAGTTTCTTTCATACTCGTACAAGAAATAGGGGATGCAGTCACCTGCAGCCACAAAATAATAATCAGTTCTAACCCTTGCTCACACAGCTAAAACAGTTTTTTTCTTTTTGTCTGTGACCCTGTTTGAAAGATTTTCCATCACTTCCTATCCCGACTACAAATGAGCGAAACAAAGAGTTTTCATGTCCCTGAAATTTGTGCAAAATGCATTGGAGTCGATGGGGAAGGTGAAATTAAAGTGGTTGTATAGGCTCAAGGTTTTTTACCTTCATGTATTCTATGCATGAAGGTAAAAAACCTTCTGTGTGCAGCCCCCCCCCCCCCCCCCCAATACTTACCCGAGCCCTATCTCGATCCAGCGATGAGCACAAGCGGTTCCTCTGGGTCTCTTCCTCCTAATTGACTGAGACAGCAGTGGGAACCATTGGCTCCCACTACTGTCGATCACAGCCAGTGAGCCAATGAGGAGACAGCAGGGGCAGGGGCAGGGCGACACCAAGCCACGCTTTGTGTGTGAATGGACACACAGAGCAGCGGCTTGAAAGTGAACCTGCTCGGGTGACTCCATAGCAAGCTATAGGGTCTCTCGGTGGGAGGGAGGGCCAGGAACTCCAGCAGGGGACCTGAGAAACAGAGCACCAGAGCTGCGTTGTGCAAAACCACAGCACAGAGCACGTAAGTATGACATGTTTGTTATATTAAAAAAGCTGCCTTTAATATAATTTTAAAGAGGTTTTTGTTTGTTTTTAAAAGGGCTTCATTGAATTGGCTCCCAAAATTTATGGAAGCTCTTATTAACCATCCTGGAGTTATTCCAGGACTAAAAAGTCCTTTCATTAATTATTTATTTCTCCAGAAAGAAACCAAAAAACTGTGAAAAAAGAGAAAAATCCAAGTGGTTCATTGAGTCTGCCATTTTTTATTTCATTTATTCTTTTACTCTTATGCCCCGTACACACAGTCGGACATTGATCGGACATTCCGACAACAAAATCCTAGGATTTTTTCCAACGGATGTTGGCTCAAACTTGTCTTGCATACACACGGTCACACAAAGTTATCGGAAAATCCGATCGTTCTGAACGCGGTGACGTAAAACATGTACGTCGGGACTATAAACGGGGCAGTGGCCAATAGCTTTCATCTCTTTATTTATTCTGAGCATGCGTGGCACTTTGTGCGTCGGATTTGTGTACACACGATCGGAAATTCCAAAAACGGATTTTGTTGTTGGAAAATTTTATAGCCTGCTCTCAAACTTTGTGTGTCCGAAAATCCGATGGAAAATGTGTGATGGAGTCTACACATGGTCGGAATTTCCGACAACAAGGTCCTATCATACATTTTCTGTCAGAAAATCCGACCGTGTGTACGGGACATTAAGGTTACAGTACAAAAATGGGCAGCACAGTGGCTTAGTGGTTAGCATGTTTGCCTTGCAGCACTGGAGTCCTCTGTTTGAGTCCTGGTCAGGACACTGTCTGTGTTGAGTTTATCACTGTGATCCCTCCCTGTGCTTGCTTTCTCCCACACTCCAAAGATAACTGGCTTCTGCTTTTGAGCCAACAGAGAAAACAACGTTGTAGAAATAATAATTAATTCATTAATTAATTAAAAATTTATCAAATACATAAACAATAGAAATGATACACAAATACAAAGGAACAAAAAGGAGATAATTTGATTGTAGAATAAATGCATCTGTTAATGAATTCTGAATTATTTTAGGCAGGCCATACAGGTTGCAGAAAAGAAATTTGCACGGTTCCCCCTTTAACATAGTTAGTTCCTCCACAACACGGGGCGGGGGCAGAACTATAGGGGGCAAAGCAGTTACGACCGGGCCCTGTGCTGCAGGGGGTCCATGCGGCCCCCTTCTACATATGGCTGGCGGCAGTATAGGAGGCTAGGAGCACCAGTGCACCATGCGCACGGATGGCTGGAGTTGGGGGGTGACTAGCAGAGCTCCATGCTTGACTACTGCACTGGCTGCTCTTTAGCTGTGCATTCCCCCATGACCTGTGTCCACAGCTGGCTCTTCTGGGTCCCCCTCTCCTGCTCCATGCAGCGCCACTCAGTCCGGTGTCTGTCCTCCCCAGCCAGAGTCCCGCCCCCCTGAGTCTGGCTCACACTGTACTGCATGCTTCTCCCGGGCAAACAAACTTTAAGCACACAAATGCAGTGCAGCCCTATGAGAGCCGGCTCCCCAGAGGACACCGCAGGCTTGTCTGCCAGCTCCCCTCCTCCACTCCTCCCCCCTCATACACAGATGATGACAGGTTTTTCTAGGAGATATGCTGATCGCTCGTCCAGCATGCTGGAGGGAGCCCAGGTCACCATGGATGAGTGCCCAGCCTGCAGCTTGGTTATGGTTAGTGAGATGACCCCATCCCCCACACACCATCACATACCCCCCTCCATCCTACCTGGGGACAGGGCCCACTTCTCCCCAGAGGACAAGGACCCCTTCTCCCCAAAGGGCAGGGACCCCTTCGCCCCAGAGGACAGGGATTCAATTTCCCTTGGGGACAGGGCCCACTTCTCCCCAGAGGACAGGGATCCCATTTCCCTTGGGGACAGGGACCCTTTCTCACGTGGGGACAGGGACCCCATCACCCCTAAGGACAGGGACCCCGTCTTCCCTGGGGACAGGGACTCTATCTCTCCTAAGGACAGGGACCCCATCTCCCCTGGGAACAGGACCCACTTCTCCCCAGATGACAGGGACCCCTTCTATCCTGGGGACAGGGACACCTTCTCACCTGGGGACAGGGACCCTTTGTCACCTGGGGACAGGGACCCCATCTCCCCTAAGGACAGAGACCCCATCTCCCCTAAGGACAGGGATACCATCTCCCCTGGGGACAGGGACCCCATCTCCTCTGGGGATGGGGACCCCATCTCTCCAGATGACAGGGACCCCAGTCTTCCTCTTTAAAAAATAATAAAAAACTACTGATACCAGTGGCGGAAATACGGGGCTCACAAAGGTGGTACCTGTGACTGGGCCTGGAGTTCCACCACTGGACTTGGAGGGAAGAGAACCGGCTGGGGTTAAGGGGGGCCCTTCATGGTTTCTTGCACCGGGGCCCTGAAGATTCTAGTTACGCCACTGACACGGGAATCTCTCCTGCCGAGCTTTTGTCTGCTCCTGGCAGGGGGCAGGTGGGGGAAGCCGTCCCCACCGGGAGAAGACAGTGATTATCGCTAGCGGCTATAGCAGCTGCTAGCGATAATTGTAAGAGAATCTGGCAGGCTGCTTGTACCCAAGTTGATCAATCAACTTGGTACATTTAGCCTGCCCTGTAACGGTTCGAATCTTGGCTGGTTTCTTCTGAATCGGCCAAGATTCGAATCGTGTATTGCCGATCATGTATGGCTAGCCTAACTAATGTTAAACTAATGCCATTGACACAAGCCAAAAGCCCCAAATGATCGAAACTTAAAGGAGAAGTCCAGCCAAAGCTTGGCCTTCTTATTAAAGCAATCAAGTGCCTGTACAGCCATTGGGTGGAGGATGCTGCTGTATGTGATATAAATAATGTTTTAGTAAAACAAAAAAATAGTTATATAGTTATACTCAAGCAGTTAGAAAGCCCCCCAAAATATTCTGAGCTAACCCCACACCCATCGAAAGGGCGCCTACTTACGAAAACATCCCTTATTACCATTTACACATTACAAATCGCTGTGCACACCAGAGTGTAAGCAATAATTCTACGGTCATTATTCACAATTAACTATAAAGTGATGACCTATAGGAGTGTATTTAAAGCATCAATATGGAAAATATAGGGCACTAAAGTTTGTTGTCGTCTTGCAGGCATGCACAGTTTTAAAGTTTCACGTGTTAGGTATCTACTCAGCGCAAATTTATCTTTTAGATCTTATATTTTTGTGCTCCCTAAAATTAACTTTACTGTATTTTTTATTGAAAATGTGTGCTTATTGAACCATTGTGCAAATTTTCCTCATTACTGCCTTACTATGCCTTGTTCTGCATTATATGTCTCTGTGTGGAGCTGGTCACCTTGGTAGAGGTAGGTTATTGTTGTCAGAGCTTCCAACATAGAGAGCAGTAATCACCAATCTCACTCCAAACCTGAGACTAGCAGTGACAGAAAGCAGTGTCTTAAATTGCAGAAATGCAGTTATTAGGCTGTAGGCTCAAGACTGTATAGACACCCTCAACTACCAGGTAGAGCACTGCTGTTCATCAGGAGGACTTCAAGACAGAGGGTACATTTTTCAGGTTGCTGCTGAGGCAAAATTATTTTTAAAAGGTTCGCTATAACATATCAGATTTTTACTTTTTGAGTTCAGATTCACTTTAAAGTGATTGTAAATGCTTGATTTTTTTAAATTAAAATAACAAACATGTCATACTTACCCTCTTTGTGCAGTGTACCAGCCTCGTTCCTCCTCTTCTCGGGTCCACTCTAACGAGTGCCCTCATAGCAAGCCGCTTGCTATGGGGCATGCATGTGTGGTCGCTCCCAAGCCCCACTATTGAGCTCAGCCTTGACCCCTGCTCCCTCATTACTGGTTGTAATTGCCAGCAGCAGGAGCCAATGGCTTGCGCTGCTGTGTCTGAGCCAATTAGGAGAGAGAGAGAGACAAGAGAGCCTCTGCTCTCATGCACATTGCAGGTAAGTATAAGGGGGAGGGGGGTAGCTGCACAAAGAAGGGTTTTTGCCTTAATGCAAAGCATGCAATAGGGTAAAAAAAAAAAAAAACTTCTCCTTTAGAACCACTTTAAGTACAGTATATTGCATTGATATATTTCCAAACCATATTTTAATTTTAAAGGCAATATGCATAAAAAAATACCTTTATCTCAGACTGTGATGGTTTTGTGCTTGTACCTTGACCTGCAATAGAAAAAAATAGTGATGTGTTGGTTAGTTACCCAAACCTAATCAATGATATAGCAATGATTTTACCAACTTTAATCAAGCTTAATTTAGTGGGGGAAGGGGAGAGCAAGTCCAGAGTTGGACTTTAAAGTAGAACTTTACCCCTCTCCCTCACCCATCAGTTCTGTTGTACAGATAGCATTAATGCTCGTTTGCATTCATATTTATTGAAAGAAGTTGTTTAACTTTTGAAATAATATAACATACTAATATATTTACAACATCACAATCTAGCGGTAAATTAATAGAACAGATTCAGTATGTATCCTTTAAATTCTGTAACAACAGCATATTGACTATGAAAAGGTAATGTACAGGAATAAAAGCGGCTCAGGAAATCATTAAATCGATTCTTTTAGAAAGAGATTATGCAAATAGAACTTACTCTCCATGCATACTGTTAAACAGAACAAACTATTTCTGCAAATTTACTGCTTAACAAGTATTTAAGGAGAATCTCTTGGAAATCCCAACTGGAAACTATTGACTGCAGGTCACAGACGTCAAGTGATACACTACACACAAAGGTTATTTATGTAGACTTTTCTGTACAGAAGGTAGTAATAACTTACTATCTGCTAAAGTGAATACTGACTGTACTGCCAGGCTCAAATGTTTTATAGCTAAAACGTGATTTTTACATCACCATAAAATCCATTTCTTGGAGTTCATTGAGGGGCACAAAAAGCCTTTAACCTTCAGGCTAAAATTAACCTACACGAGCAATTGGACACAGGCAAGGAAAAAAAAAAGACTGTAGGTCAGCCCAGGATTACCCCTATTACTACCAGGAGACCTCAGATTTGTAGAAACGCAGTACCAAGGGAATGATCATAAATACAGAGGGGTGGGACCTGTGTCCCACAGGACACAGAAATGTTTTTTATAATGAAAGCAAAAATCATAATTTCTTACTCGCCTATTAGGGGAATTAAAGCTTCAGCATGTCCAAAAGCAGTGCAACTGAGGGTGGGCAAACAAGCAAACAATCATTATTAGAACCAAGACAAAAATAAAAGAAAGAAACTAAAGACTGGTTGCAGCTCAAAGAGCCCCCTGAAGGACCTTTCGCCTGAAGCTGGCATCAAATGAGGCTGAAACGTCTAGCTGGTAAAGAATGTGTGAATAGAAGACTAGGTGGCAGCTTTGCTTGATGCTGAAAAACAAAATACTTAAAAATCTAGTAGAGTGTGTCTTGACAGGAAAGGGTAGAACCATATGTTTGGATAATGGTCTGTCTGAGCCATCTAGAGAGGTTGAAACAAGAAGTTGGTACACCCTTATGGGGTCACTTCAGGATTGCAAACTGGGAAGGAAAGGCATAGATCAGGGTGTACAGATCCCACTGAGACACTAAAGCAGGCGGTGTCAAACTCAGTTTCATCACGGGCACGTCAGCATTATGGTTGTATCTGTTTTACTATATAAATGTATCCAGGGTGCAGGAACTCAACCACGTTTCCCCTCACCGAACTGCATCAAATGGTGGATGTGGCTAAATTACACCTACAGTAGGAGGATCTTAAAAGGGCAATAAATACCAGCAGTTTCAGGGGTGCCCTATCCACAGAGTGTAGAGTTTAGGGGTGCGCTATGTACATAGTGCAGAGTTTAGGAGTACGCTACATACAGAGTGCAGGGTTCAGGAGTCTGCAAGGCACAGAGTGTAATTTTCAGGAGTATGCTCTGTACAGAGTCAAGAGTTTAGTTCAAAAGTCCAGGGTGCAAATGCCCAATAACCTGGCAGTTCGGATTTCACTTGCGGGCCTTGTGTTTGACACATGTGCATTAGGGCATCCATTGCTTTCACTAAACGATCCCTGTACCTAAAGACAAACCTGTCAGGTGTATATACCACTCCTCTACATCCGTTCACTGCCCTCTGAGGAAATCTGCCTGCCAATTGTCTATGCCTGGAATATACACAGGCTGAATTTCTGCCCAGGACCAGATGCAATCTACCTCTCTTGCTGCAGTCAGACTTCTAGTTCCTCCATGATGACTGATAAAGGTGACTGAATCTGGATCCGATGTCCCTCCAGTAAGATGGTCCAATGCTGCAAGCACAGCCAAATCACCTGAAGTTCCAGTATGTTGGTCAGGAGACGACTCCTCTTACAACCAATTTTCTTTTACCAACAGGATGGTCAGGTCTCCTCCCCAGGGTGCCTCCTCGTCATCAGGATCCTCTAAATGATGAGAATAAAAGACTTCCCCAACTCCTGAGCTGAATATCTCAGCCATCAAGCTAGACAAACTAGATGAACACAGGACTGACTGTCCTCGTTGCAGAGTTCTTGAGTAAAACATGGCAAATAAAACTGCCCTGAAAGTGGCTACCATAAGACCTAGAGCTCCCATGCAGAAGTAAAACTTAAGATCACTCCTAGCCTGGAGAGTTCAAATCTGAGACAGGAGAGTCTAAAGTTTCTCCTGTGGAAGGAACATTTTGGCCTGAGCTGTGTCCAGGACAAGACCTGCATATTCCAAATAATGATTAAGCATCAATTTCTGAAGGCTCAAGATCCATGAAAATGACTGTAATGTCTGGACAGGTAAAAACATATTGTGCTCATGCCGACTGTTCTCTCAAAAGGAGGTTTATTTATTTAGTTCCGGTACTTATATAGCGCCGTCAATTTATGCAACGCTTTACATATACATTGTACATTCACATCAGTCCCTACCCTCAAGGAGCTTACAATCTAAGGTCCCTAACTCACATTCATACATACTAGGGACAATTTAGACAGGATCCAATTAACCTATCAGCATGTCTTTGGAGTGTGGGAGGAAACCAGAGTACCCAGAGGAAACCCACGCAGGCACAGGGAGAACATGCAAACTCCAGGTAGTGTCGTGGTTGGGATTCGAACCAGCGACCCTTCTTACTGCTAGGCGAGAGTGTGATCCACTACACCACTGTGCCGATTGTCTAAGTATTCTACAATGGGGATTCCACAAGAGCACAGCAGGGCTAATACTAGAGCTAGAAACTAGGTGGATACCTGGGGTTAAGACAAAAGGCTAAAGGGCATTGACATGGTAGTGTAAGGGCGCCCCAGCAAAGCATAGGAATCAATAATGCACTGGAAAAATAGGCACATGAACATAAGCATCCTTGTCCATAGAAGCTAGAATGTCTTCCTCTGGGAGCTGATGACAGATTTGATTGATTGCATGTGCAATTTTTGAACCCGAATGAAGACATTCAAAGCCTTTACATATGACAAGAAAGGGAAGATGATCCTTTTGGGTTTGGGCAAGGTGAACAGGTTTAAGTAACAACCCTTAAACTGTTCTGCCACAGGAACTGCTAATCTTTGATAATCTGTGCAGTGACAAAAGAATGTTGTAGGTGAGAAACTGAGGAGGGATTGGAAAGCAAAACTCGTTTGTAGCCCTGGAATACCATCTCCCATACCCGATGTAAGCTGTTCAAGTGTCCACAAAGGTTAACAGACCCCCCCCTCCGTGGAAAGTTGGGGAGCTCCTTCATGGTGAGGAAGACTTGTCTGTGAATTTGGCAGAATTAGAGTACCAGATGTTGCGGTTGGACTGAAGGATGAGTTTGGGGAGGTCACGATGTAGAGGTTCAGGGAGTGGAAAACAGAAACGGACGTTTCTTAACAGTCAGAAAGGGAGAAGACTTAGAATTCTCTTACTTTTTTTGCTGAGGAAGATGGGTACCCTTGCCCTCAGTAGTATCCTATCAAGAGCTGTTCTGAAAAGATGTTGTACTAAGGGCCTTGTAGATTAAACACTTCAGGAACAAAGGTTTCTAGAGTGCAGTACTTTGGCTAAAGTGCCCTATGCATATGTACTAACATGAAACACATGTAGGAAATGAGGCGAAAACTTTCCAGCAAACAGTCACAACTGAAGTTTAACACTAAGGCCATTTGCTCCACACATTAAGTAAATAAGGGATCAACCACAACAGTCAAAAGATATCTTTCGAAGGATTTAGCTAATCAGACATGGTTTAACAAAGTAAAGTCACAGACAGAATTGGGTAAAGGGCAGGACCTGCCAGACAGAAACTCTAGAAAGAGCTTCTAACTGCTTAACATTTGGGTCCTTGAAAACAGTGCATCACCCACTGCTATAGTAAGCAAATTGTTAAGATAAGAAAAGGCTGGATGCACAGTGGGAATGGACCACTTTTGCACATAATCCTCATAAAAAAAGATAAAAGGTTTATAAGCAATCTGAGGAAGCAAAATACAATAATTAAATTATAAGCATGTTTCTAATCTTCAGAGAATAAATAAGAAAATTGGGTGCAAAGGGAAAGTCTTTGCGACCTTAGAGGTTTAAATAACCAAAGGCTGGAGACAGCACTAGTGGAAAAAACAGACTGATCATCTATTTTCAGAGTAATGTGCACTCAGTATGAGCTAAAACTGTCTCCTTTAACCTTAAAGAAATAGCAGTGGACTGCAACTCCTCAGGGTAAGCTCATCAGCCAAGGACTGGAGAGATTCAGGATCAATCTCTGTGGCCAAAAGCTTGGATGCTCCTAAGGCTGTGGGCAAATCACATAAAGGAGGGGTGTGCATGTGGCATCTGTGATCAGATTCAGAAAATAACTGGGTCATAAAGTCTTGCATGACCGTGGTAAGTACTGAAGAGATACGGTTCAAAACACATTTGAACCAAGAAGATGCCACATAATTGCAGGCCGCAGGCCACAGGCCCAATAAGCTAAGGCTGGGGAATACTTCCCTCTGCAGACCCATATAACAAAGGGGCAGGGATATAATTCATATATTTAACAGCTATATTATTCCATGTCATGTCATACAGAAGATAAAGTGTAAAGTTCCATATTCAAATGAGAAAATGGTGTTTCCGCATGTATGCCCCTATGACACAAGTGCTGCAAGTGATCACCCAAAACGTGTCCTGCTCCAAGGTAAAAGAATTAGCCTCTTACCAGAAAATATGACCCTTACAGGTCTGAAAGAGCCTTAGTATTTATGCCTCCCATGCATAGGGATAATTCTCAGCAGACAAGCCCATACAGTGTTTAGACCCTTGCATGCACTCCCCCAATCTCCTCAGATATCATATGGTCAATGTTAATCTAACAGAGGCAGACAGAGCATAGCGCACACAGAGAAAGGGAAGGAGAACTTCATTGCGCATTGTCCACAAAGTTATTAACTTATTAAAAAGGCATATACTTACAAGGAAAGATAAAAGCAGGCATTCAGTACAGATAACAGCGTCTGGCGCCACTGTGGGCCTGCTGACGTCATCGACACTTCCTCCGCCCGTTGTAGGTTTCGTCATAAGAGATGTCGTCACTGGGGCAAATAGTATATTTTTACGCTATGAGAGGTTCCATGTTCTCTCTTTTTTTTTTTTACATCAATTGAAACTTTTTGATACTGGAGTCACTGGATCACTGACCCTTATACCTACGAGGAGAGGATATCAGGAAACTGCCGAGAGGTACCACCTGCTCCCTGGGTGAACATAAAGTGAGGCTGATCTCTCTTGTGATACAAGGGGGTCAACACTATCCAGTGAGTACGGAGCTTGATAAGAGCATGTGGTGACATAACATTTCCAGAGGGCACTACCCCAGTGTTAAAGCGCAAGCACTTTTTTCACTATCCTAACGATGAACTTTAATTATGGAATTGATGATTATTAATATTCTGCACTTACAAAATTTTGAGATTGAGCACATTTTTTTCTTCATTATTTGATTTCATACACATTTATTGTGGCAATGATTTATTCAGCAAACGCTGTCTAGCACATATACTGTGTTATTTGTGATTTAGCATGTTTAATCTGTCCTTTAAAGGTGAACTAAATTGTATCTGAGCACCACAAACTGAAAACACTATTTAATTCAGTTTTAATATTCAAAGCAAACTCACCCATCCATCCATGTCTCCTTGCTTTATTTTGTTGAGAAATCGCTTTGACCCCCCCTAGCATTTCTAGATGTGGCCGTCTTGAGTAAAGGCAGATGATTCATGTAGCATTTACTTCCTGGAATCTATCTGCCCCTAGCTCAGATATGCACACAGGAGGGTGTGCAAAATGTCCATTAGGACTCCTGTGATGTATGACATCATTTTGGCCTAGGCCAGAAACCAGGAAAGCAACTGAAACAATGTAAAGAAAAAAATATTATGGGGCACTCTACAGGAGGAAGGGGCCAAGACGCCAGTGAGGGACCCGAGAAGAGGAGGATTGGGGCTGCTCTGTGCCAAACTACTGCACACAGCAGGTAAGTATAACAAGCATAACATGTTTGTTGTTTTAATGAAAAGAAAAAACAAAGCTTTAGTATCACTTTAAAGGGGTTGTAAAGTCAGAAGTTTTTTTTTGTCTTAATGCATTCTATGCATTCAGATAAAAAGCTTTCTGTGTGCAGCAGCTCCCCTCAGCCGCCTAATACGTACCTTAGGTCCACCTCTGTCTACGTGTGTCTCGGCCCTCCGAGACACTCCCTCC
Source organism: Lithobates clamitans (assembly GCA_037952925.1). Lineage (NCBI taxonomy): Eukaryota > Metazoa > Chordata > Amphibia > Anura > Ranidae > Lithobates > Lithobates clamitans. The sequence continues at coordinate 7,381,162 of JBBGZY010000757.1, read as the reverse complement.
TGATTGCCTGAGACACAGCAGCGGCGCCATTAGCTCCCACTGCTGTCAATCAAAGTCAGTCAGCTAATCAGGTGAGAGAGGGGGTGGGGCTGGGCCACGGCTCCATGTCTGAATGGACACAGGGAGCTCTGACTCGGCTCGGGTACCCCATAGCAAGCTGCTTGCTGTGGGGTACTCAACAGGAGGGAGGGGCTAGGAGCACAGAAGAGGGACCAGAGAAGAGGAGGATCTGGGGTGCTCTGTGCAAATCCACTGCAACAGAGCAGGTAAGTATAACATGTTTGTTATTATTTACAGAAAAATACAAGACTTTACAATCACTTTAAGTATCTGAGTACATCAAGTATAACTCTCAAAATATTAAAAGCATTTGTGGAAGCATAATCCACTTGACATTCTTAATAAGATTCTCTGCCTAATGCTACATAAGCTACCGTATTATTTTTATACCTTGGAAAGTATTATTGACCCCTCTGTTGAGTTCATCATGTTCCCAGGATTCAAACGATTCCACTTTTATCAGCTCCTGTGCTCCTCTTTCCTTTTCCAGTTTCATGGCACCAACTTGTTCACCATCCACAATCTGCAGAGTATCAGCGATCACGTCTGCCAGCTCATCCAGCTCTTTTGGGCTAAGATGATCCATGTTCAGTTTATGTTTGCCCAGCTCCTTTACTACATTCTGGATAAAAGTTTCTTTGCAAAAGACAAGGCAAAAGAGTATTAACATATGATTGTATATATATATATATATATATATATATATATTTATATATATATATATATATACACACACACACACACTGAGCAAAGTTATAGATGCAAGACTTTTGTTTTTGCACCTATTTATCATGAGCTGAACGCAAAGATCTACAACTTTTTCTATGTACACAAACGGCCTATTTCTCTCAAATATTGTTCACAAATCTGTCTAAATCTATGTTAGTGAGCAATTATACTTTGCCGAAATAATCCATCCACCTCACAGGTGTGGCATATCCAGTTGCTGATTAGACAGCATGATTATTGCACAGGTGTGCCTTAGGCTGGCCACAATAAAAGGCCACTCTAAGATGTGCAATTTTATCACACAACACAATGCCACAGATGTCACAAGTTATGAGGGAGCGTGCAATTGGCATGCTGACTGCAGGAATGTCAAACAGAGCTGTTGCCCTTGAATTAAATGTTCATTTCTCTACCATAAGCCGTCTCCAAAAGCGCTTCAGAGAATTTGGTAGTACATCCAACCGGCCTCACAACCGCAGGCCACGTGTAACCACACCAGCTCAAGACTTCCACATCCAGCATCTTCACCTCTAAGATCGTCTGAGACCAGCCACCCGGATAGCTGTTGCAACAATCGGTTTGCATAACCAAAGAATTTTTGCACAAACTGTCAGAAACCGTCTCAGGGAAGCTCATCTGCATGCTCTACATCCTCATCGGGGTCTTGACCTGACTGCAGTTTGTCACCGTAACTGACCTGAATGGGCAAATGCTCACATTTGATGGCGTCTGGCACTTTGGAGAGGTGTTCTCTTCATGGATGAGTCCCAGTTTTTACTGTACAGGGCAGATGGTAGACAGCGTGTATGGCATTGTGTGGGTGAGCGGTTTGCTGATGTCAACGTTGTGGATCGAGTGGCCCATGGTGGCAGTGGGGTTATGGTATGGGCAGGCGTATGCTATGGACAACGAACACAGATGCATTTTATTGATGGCATTTTGAATGCACAGAGATACTCTGACAAGATCCTGAGGCCCATTGTTGTGCCATTCATCCACGACCACCACCTCATGTTGCAGCATGATAATGCACGGCCCCATGTTGCAAGGATCTGTACACAATTCCTAGAAGCTGAAAACATCCCAGTTCTTGCATGGCCAGCATACTCACCAGACATGTCACCCATTGAGCATGTTTGGGATGCTCTGGATCAGCGTATGACAGCGTGTTCCAGTTCCTGCCAATATCCAGCAACTTCGCACAGCCATTGAAGACGAATGGATCAACATTCCACAGGCCACAGTCAACAACCTGATTAACTCTATGCCAAGGAGATGTGCTGCACTGCGTGAGGACAATGGTGGTCACACCAGATACTGACTGTTTTTCGGACCACCTGTACCGCCCCCCACCAATACAGTAAAATTGCACATTTTGGAGTGGACTTTTATTGTGGCCAGCCTAAGGCACACCTGTGCAATAATCATGCTGTCTAATCAGCATCTGGATATGCCACACCTGTGAGGTGGATGGATTATCTCGGCAAAGGAGAAGTGCTCACTAACATAGATTTACACAGATCTGTGAATAATATTTGAGAGAAATAGGCCTTTTGTGTACATAGAAAAAGTTGTAGATCTTTAAGTTTCAGCTCATGATAAATAGGGGAAAACACAAAAGTGTTGCGTTTATAAGTTTTCTCAGTACAGACATACCCCACTTTTAAGTACACAATGGGGTTTATTTACTAAAGCTGAAAAGTGCAAAAACAGGCTCACTGTTGCATAGAAACCAATGAGCTTCTAACCCCAGTTTGTTCAATTAAGCTTTGGTAATAAAACCTGGACGCTCATTGGTTTCTATGCAGAAGTGAGCCTGATTTTTCACTTTCCAGCTTTAGTAAATAAACCCCATAGTGTACCTAAAAGTGGGGTATGCCTGTAAATATATGTATATAGATAGATAGATAGATAGATAGATAGATAGATAGATAGATAGATAGATAATCTATAGATAGATAGATAGATAGATAGATAGATAGATAGATAGATAGATAGATAGATAGATAGATAGATAGATAATCTATATATAGATAGATAGATAGATAGATAGATAGATAGATAGATAGATAGATAGATATATCTATAGATATATATATATATATATCTATAGATATATATATATATATATATATATATATATATATATATATATCTATAGATATATATCTATATATATATCTATAGATATATATATAGATATATATCTATAGATATATATAGATATATATCTATATATATATATATATATACACTTTTTTTTCATTGGTGCACTAAGATCAAAGAGCAGTTATGTGAAGCATATTTTTATTTTTGCCAAGACTAATTATAGTATATTTTACTTTAGATTATATTTTAGTTTAGTATACACACACAGCGGCAAATTCAAAGTAACGTACGGGTACGTTACTTTGCGCAGCCGTACCATTCTGCCGACGTATATCTACAGGAGCCGGTTGGGAACCGGTTAAAGGTGAATTCCATGTATGGTCCAGCTTGGGCCAATGTAAGTATGAATATGCCATACCTGTAGGACCCCTGTGGAAGCAGGTAATCACTGCAGTAGTCAATGCTACTATAGTGATCACTGTTATATTTTCAGTCCCATGCAGAGTGGCTGCCCTGCTGCAGAGTAAACACAGAGGGTCACTCACCTGGCACTGCCATCATTCATGGAATGCCTTGCATTGTAAAATGTTCTCCGATTGGTCACTGTCACCGCCTCGCCTATTCACCCCTTCCAACCTCCTGTATTCGTTATGTAATAGGGCAGCCACTCGGCATGGGAGCAGTGATCACTGTAATAGCGGTACCTACTACAGTGATTGTCAGCTTCCACAAGGATCCTACAGGTATGATATATGCATATTTACATTGGACTAAGCTAGACCAATGTACAGTAGGTGACCGGCGAGATTTGACACCTGCGAGCCCCGTCATGGAAGCCAGCGCCGAGCTGGCTCGATCATCGGGAAAGGAAAACTGTTTTTTTCCTTTCACGATGAGCGACAGGCAGTGCTGACAGTTGTCTGGTATGAATCATGAGGGGGGAACGCCGCGCCAAATTTTAAATAAAAAAACGGCATGGGTTCCCCCCCAACACTTACAGGTATGTATTAACACCTCTAGAGAGACCACAGTAGTATCCCTTATTAATGCCTTCACCCACTTTTTTAGAAGAAAGGCACTATTTGTGCTGAGGCATCATGCAAAATCAGCAGATACTTCCTGCACCAAGATGCTTGTTCAGAGATGACACAATGGGGGTTATTTACGAAAGGCAAATCCACTTTGCACTACAAGTGCAAACTACATGTGCAAAGTGCACTTGAAATTGCACTGAAAGTGCACTTGGAAGTGCAATCGCTGTAAATCTGAGGGGTAGATCTGAAATGAGGGGAAGCTCTGCTGATTTTATCACCCAATCATGTGCAAGCTAAATTGCTGTTTTTTATTTTCCTTGCATGTCCCCCTCAGATCTACAGTGACTGCACTTCCAAGTGCACTTTCAGTGCAATTTCAAGTGCACTTTGCACTTGTAGTTTGTACTTGTAGTGCAAAGTGAATTTGCCTTTAGTAAATAACCCCCAATGTGTGTAATTTTCCCTGTGCAATTGTTGGCTGTGTTAACTGTCTGACACAGATTAGTCCCTGCTGCTGCCCCTCACATTGTGATTTACTATTGGGCTAAAATATTCAGTCTGATCACTGTGAAAAAGCAGACTGAGGTAAAGCTTTCAGTCGCCTGCAGCAAGCTGATGGCATCATCTAATCTAGTCAAAGTACCTTGACGTTTTTGTAATGATTTTTTAGATGACTTTTAGAAAAATTCTGCTGTTGCTAAAATTTGTAACATGTGAAGAATTTATCCATACAGACTTTTAAAGTTACTGAAAGGTCCACAAGCCTTATGCTAGCTTAGAATATTTTCAATCCCATTGGTCTCTAAATAGCACTCTTGCAAGTCTCCAGTTTTAGAACCTACTGTATATATTGCAATCATTGCAGTTAAACAATGTATTCTGTAAGTGGGTTGCACACAAGGATTTGCTTAAAGTGGAACTATCCTTTACAGCAGGGGTCTCCAAACTTTCTGCACAAGGGGCCAATTTATTGTCCTTGAGGCTTAGGGGGGGGGACACACACCTGTGACCAGAGGGGTTAGAAAGTGCCCCATCATTGGTTTTAGTGGAAGGATTAGTGATCTATTGTTGGTATCAGTGGGAGGAATAGTGCCCCGTCACCGGTGTCTGTGGGAGTAATGGTGCCCCATCATTGGTGTCTGTGGGAGGAGTGGTGCCCTATCAGTGGTGTCTGTGGGAGGAATGGTGCCCCATCAGTGATGTCTGTGGGAGGAATGGTGCCCCATCAGTGGTGTCTGTGGGAGGAATGGTGCCCCATTAGTGGTGTCTGTGGGAGGAATGGTGCCCCATCAGTGGTGTCTGTGGGAGGAATGGTACCCCATCAATGGTGTCTATGGAAGGAATGGTGCCCCATCATTGGTGCCTGTGGAAGGAATGGTGCCCCATCATTGGAGTTTGTGGGAGGAATGATGCCCCATCATTGATGTCTGTGGGAGGAATTGTGCCCCATCATTGGTGCCTGTGGGAGGAATGATGCCCCATCATTTGAGTTTGTAGGAGGAATAATGCCCCATCATTGGTGTCTGTGGAAGGAATGGTGCTCCATCATTGATATCTGTAGGAGGAATGGTGCTACATCACTGGTGTCACGGTGCCCCAAGAGCTGGATAAAGGGAAGCAAAGGGCCACATCCGGCCTAGGGGTCGCAGTTTGGAGATCCCTGCTTTACAGCCAAAGAAGCTGCCAACTTAGCTTGTTTAATCTGCAGTTGCCATGGTACTGCACATGTGATCAGTTATGGCACCAGCCATTTGATGAGAGCCCAGGCAATCATGATACGTATCATTCACGGCACCACCTGAATGTATCTGTTTTGGGAAGTTGTAAAATAATTGGGGTTTAGTTCCCCTTTGAACTCTGAAGTGGAACTAAACCCTTTGTCAGGGATACCCTGTGGCAAGGCAGATACTCGGGCGCGCGCGCACATATGTTCCTACGAGAACGCGCCGTACCAGGCAGCAACGCGTTAACGTGCACAGAGACACGTGGCAGGCGCGCGTGCGCACGTGACAGGCGCGCGTGCGTGCTAACTCAGCTTGATGCCAGTTTCCCCTTAAAAAGACAGAAGCTGCTCTAGTACAGCGCTGTCTGATCTGCAGCTTTACCTGAGTCTGATCCTGTACCTGCTGTTATTACCTGACCCAGTTCCGTTTGACCACTGCTGCCTTCTCCTCTCCTGACCCAGCCTGACTTGACCCTGCTGTATCTGAACCTGTTGATCTTCTGTTGCCAAACCACTGCCTGCCTGCTGACTACTCTTTGCCTGCTGAATTAACTACCTGTTACCCGTGTTGACCCGGCTTGTCTCACTCTGCTTCAGTTTGCTCCTGATCCAGTTTCCGCCTAGATCCAGGGGTCGCTGACCCACACCTGTAACCACAGCTTCCAACTGCTTCTACAGTCCAGTCCGTCCGGTGGATCATCTCTACTCATCTGTATCAGCTACCAAGGATCATACAGGCGCTCCTACCTCACTGAGCTCTTGTACCACTGTTGCAACCCCAGTGGTCCCCAAGCCAGGGCTGTAAGAGAGGTCTCCTTCTACGGTTGGGCTCTGATACCAGGTACGTGACACTCTTCTATCGTTTTCAGCCAAGGAAGCTGCCATCTTGGCCTCTATTTGATCTCTAACTGCCATGATGCTGCATGTACTCAGTTATGACACCAGCCATTTGATGGTTTGACAGTTTGGTTGAGAGTACAAGCAAATGGGACAGTTCCCTTCCCAGCATGTGCCGGAATGTAACTTTTTTGAAACCTGTAAATCGATGAGTTTAGTACCGCTTTAACCTCCCTGGCGATATGATAATTTCATATTTTTGGTGCTGAAAGCGGTACAATTATTTTGCATGGAAATTTGGCGTTTTATTTTGTAGGCCTGTAAGTCTTAGGAATAACTCACTTAAATTTGTCCAAATAAGAGACTAGTAGATATCCCGGGTATGATAAAGTTTGAAACACAAAATCATAAATTATAATATAATAAAAAACTATAAATAATTATACCAAATAATAATATAATAATAAAAATTATTCAATAATGTAATCAAATCGAAAACACTGAAATTTGCTCAGTTGCAGAATTGTCAATGTCATTACTTTCAGTGTTTGATGACAGATTTCCCCATGAATCACTATCGCTCAATTCTGCAAGTGATTCTAATTTATTACCGCTGTTTTCTAGCTGGTCTAAAACCCCTTTTGATGTAAAGAGACGGTTTTGGTTGCTATGGACAATCTCCAGTTTCCAGGCAGAAAGAACAGTTTTTATAATATAAAACTGCATGCAGGGCACTGGAGAAACCACTAGGGACAAAAGGGATATGAAATTATTTCATACAGTAATGTAATCTGTAAGATTACAGTGTACTGTATGTATTGTGTGTGTTTCACTTTTTGGATTTGTCGCCGTTCTCTGTCCTCATGCGTCGCAACGCTCACAGGGAATGGAGCTCGGCTCCATGATGAATCGAGCGGAGGACGAGCCGCTCACACTGCGGGGAGACATCGCTGGATCCAGGGGACAAGGTAAGTAAGCTCTTCCTGGATCCTGCAATGCGATCCCGAGTCTGGCTCGGGGTTACCGCTTTTGGTTCTGAAATTCCACCCCGAGCCAGACTCGGGAATACCGCCAGGGAGGTTAACAGGAATTGGAGGTGATCTTTGTTGACCAAAGTTTGAAGCAGAACTAAAGTTCTGCTGTAAAACATCTGCGAGCAGGCAGGCTTTTATTGCAGAAAAGATATACATCTGCCTGCTCGCCATCTCCTCCAGCACTGTAAACTGAGCTGTGCATGCGCAGCTTACCAGTCTCCAAGTGTCGGGATGACAGCCCCCTTGTGCATGCGCAGGAATCACGTCATCCCCTGCTGGCCAATGAAGAGGCCCAAGACCAGCACTGGCTGGTGCCAGAGCAGGACTGTTGGCCAGGTAAGTATGTAGACTTTAGTTCCACTCATCGGTTCTCATCAATATAAAAGATAGAGGTAGAAAGTGGAGAGAGGAAAAGGGAGAAGAAGGAAAAGAGAGAGGTTCCCTTACATGGGTGTAAAGATCTAGCATACCTAAAGCAACTATTATCAACATTCTGCTTATCTCCATGATGTGCAGACCTGCACAGTCAGCTGCGGGAACCTCCGTTTAACAAAGAGATGAATGGAGGACAGCTGTCAAAAGCAATGGAGTTGATTTACTAATGGAATATAGCCTGTTTACTTTACAAGGGAAGTTGTACTTTACAAGGGATTTTTCACCAGAACTTTGTGAAAGTGGTGAAGTTTAAATGTTGCAAAGAATACCCAATCACGTGCAAAGAAAATGTAAAAAAAATAGCATTTTTTTCTTACACATGATTGGATGATGGAGGCAAAATCATTTAGTAAGTTCTGAGGCAAATTATCATGCAAACTGAACAGCCTATTTACCTTTAGTAAATCAACCCCAATGTATCAGCGTCTGTGTAAGGGTGCCTACGGGTAGATAGCATGATAAATATAAGCTTCATATTTTTTCAATATGCACTACCATTGCTTTATATATAGTCCAATAAGTAAGTAAGTAAGACAGTAAAAGCAAACATAACAGAAAACATTGCTATAGTCCACTGCTATTAAAACTTGCCTCTTGTGCTATAAATGAAACAAATGTCTGAAAATAAGCATGTATTACCATCCACAGCACTCAAGGGCTCCTTTGAGTTTTCTTGGCGAGAACTGGATTTATAAATCAGAGTTCCAAGATTTGGCCTTGTCAATACGCGGGCTTGCGGTCTCTGAAGGTAAGACTGGATTTGATAAGTATTCTCTTTATCATCTTTAGGAAGCACTTCATCATGTTGACTGAGTTGAGGGACATGGTATTTATTAGAGTACATCGGAGAAACTTTTACTCTTCCATTTGGGTCTGGATTATCAGGACTGTGCAGCACAGACTTTTGTGCAAGGTACGTTTTCAGTGCTGCGAGTAAGGTCTTCTTTTCATCCGCTGCTTCCGATTCCTTTGGCAGTTTGTCAGCTAAAGGTTTAGATAATGTCTTTGAAACCATCTCAGGAGTTTTCTGATGGGACAATGGAGCAAACAGACCTGGAGTTTTTCCCTTTGAGTTCTGAAAATAGAAAAGAAAAACAAAGTGATTTAATGCCATATTAACTATTGTCATTTTTTTCCCTGAAAAAAATGGTGACACGTTTCCAATTAGCTAAAACAAACAAGGTAACAAAAATCCAATGGCTAATGCTCCAAATAGTCTTTAATTTAAAGCGGGGGGTCCACCTATCTATCGTTTTTGTTTTTTTTGAGTTCATTCACAAACTTTTCTTCTCAGCATTACATACTCACATATTGTGTGTAATATGTCCGCCTGTGTCAGATTTCGTCGGAAAGAATAACTTATATTATTCACTGCAGGCGGTTTCCATCTTCATTGTGGGCATTTGAAGCCCACAAGCATTTATTTCCTGGATGTGGTGAATGCTGTGCTCCCAGCATTCACCGCTCGTTCCCGCACATGCTCAGTGGCATCCTGGGAAGCCTGAGACTAGCTCCCAGGAGTCTGGGAGAGGCTAGAAACACGCCTACTCCCATGGGAGGAGAACCAGGAAGTGCAAAGAAGAATAGAAAAATAAAAGGTAATTACAGCGATTTAAATTTTTTTAAACGGCATGTCAGCATCTAGGCAAGGAAGAGAATACATACAGATATTGTTCAAAATTTGTGTGGAACTCCGCTTTAAAAAGGATCTTTCAGGATCCCCAGAGAAAATTTTTATTACTTAAAGCGGTAGTTTGCCAAATTGAAGAACTTTCTTTATATTTGTTTTGTTATAACTTTAAAGAACGCAGCAGGTAATACACTCTATGCAATAATATAGATGTAAAGTGAAATGCTATATACATGTGTACTTTCTATTGGTCTGGTGTCCTTCGGTAGAAAAGTGGGACTGAAGGCAAAGTTAAACTCTGGGTGTTATTTACTAAAAATGGAGCATGCAAAATCTGGGGCAGCTCTGCATACAAACCAATCAGCTTCCAGGTTTTATTGCCAAAACTTAACTGAACAAGCTGAAGTTAAAAGGTGATTGGCTACCATGCACAGCTGCATCAGATTTTGAGTGCACCTGTTTTAGTAAATGTACCCCACTGTGAACAGACAGGCTTTTTTTTTGCAGAAGAGACATGCATGTCTCTTCTGCATTAAAATACACTTATCTGTCTGTTTGCAATCCCCCATAGAATTTACAATAAGCTGCCCATGTGCAGCTCAGTTTACATTCCAGCACACTCCGTGTGTCGGGATAGGTGCGCTCTTGCACATGCGTGGGAGTGACATCATCCCGCAGCAGCCTATCAAGATGACTCATACTTTTAGACCTCTCTGCTGTCTTTGACACAGTTGACCACCTGCTCCTCCTCAGCAAATTACAGTCCCTTGGCCTCCGTGATTCTGCATTATCCTGGTTCTCCTCCTACCTACTGTACCTCAGCGCACTTTCAGTGTCACTTACAACTCCATCTCCTCCGCCCCCCTTCCTCTTTCTGTTGGGGTACCCCAAGGCTCCGTCCTTGGGCCTCTCCTTTTCTCACTCTATACCTCTTCCATGGGCCAGTTGATAACCTCCCATGGCTTCCAATACCACCTCTATGCCGATGACACACAGATCTATCTCTCCACTCCTCAACTCACCCCCTCTATCTCCTCACGGATCTCAAACTTGCTGAATGACATATCGGTATGGATGTCACACCACTTCCTCAAACTTAATCTTTCTAAAACTGAGCTTGTTATATTTCCTCCTTCATGGTCCCCCTCCTGTGACTTCACCATTAATATCAACAACACAACCATTGGTCCCTCCACACATGCCAGAGTCCTGGGTGTAATCCTTGACTCTGACCTCTCCTTCAGCCCCCATATCCAATCACTGGCTAAATCCTGCCGCCTTAACCTCCGCAACATCTCCAGAATTCAACCCTTCCTGACTGACACCACAAAGCAACTTATTCACTCCTTGATTATTTCCTGCCTCGACTACTGCAACTCTCTCCTTAATGGCCTACCCTTAAGCAGGCTATCCCCCTTCAGTCTATTATGAATGCTGCTGCTAGACTAATACACCTCACTAATCGATCCGTGACTGCTGCTCCTCTCTGCCAATCCCTTCACTGGCTTCCCCTACCCCACCGTGTAAAATTCAAAATGCTAACCATAACATTCAAGGCCATTCACAACATCGCCCCCATCTACATCACCAACCTCATCTGCAGAATCGCCCCCTCCGCTCCTCCCAGAACCTCCTGCTCTCTAGCTCTCTTGTTACCTCCTCCCATGCTCGCCTTCAGGACCTCTCCAGAGCCTCTCTCATCCTCTGGAATTCCCTGCCTCAGTATGTCCGATCAGCCCCTACCCTGTCCACCTTTAGGAGATCCCTGAAAACTCATTTATTCAGGGAAGCCTATCCCACACCCACATAACTGTCCCTGAGACACCCCCATAAAATCATTCTTTGCAGCTATTACCTTTTGTACCACTACCCCCTCCCTTTAGAATGTAAGCTCTTCGAGCAGGGCCCTCCTGTACCTTTTGTATTGAACTGTACTGTAATTGTGTTGTCCCCCTTATACATTGTAAAGCGATGCGTATACTGTTGGCGCTATATAAATCTTGTATAATAATAATAATAATAAAAATGTCTGATGACTGCCACCTGAAAGAAGATGCTGGCGCCAGTGAGGGACCTCATGGGCTATGGAGGGTGGGTATTTGTGCCTGTAGTGCCACCTTGAACAGTTTTGGACTATAGCAGGATAAGAAAACTCGGTCGTCATGCTGAAATCCACTGATCAGGTGCAGCAGCCAGGATTGCCAACCATTAAATCTGATTATTACAACTGTCTGTAAATATCAGGGGCTGATACTTTGTCATGCTGTGTTGACTTTTTAAGTGAAAAAACAGCCAAATTACTTGTTATGGGTATTGTTGGTGTTTCCATATTGGGTTTATACCGTTTAAATATTGGTTGTTTAGGGGGGCTTGGCTTAGCGCGTGGAGTGAGCAGACGGACATTCTGCGGCTCACAGCGCTTCACAGATCCAGATAAGAGGTATGTAATGGGGAGGAGGGGTGGAGGTGACACCCAGCACACCCCTGATCCACAAAAAGAGGGGGAAATTGACAGATTTTTGGGGCTGAATCACCGCGGCCCCCCCTCATCCAAGATGGGGCCGACCCGCTCTTCAGGCTCACATGCAGCCTCATAGGGGGCTGTCTCACATCGCTCCACGCCGAATATGAGAACCAGGCAACGCGCCAGATCCACAGCAGATTTTGAAAATGAGTCTGTCCAGTCAGCTTGCCATTCCCCAGAATTGCACAGGTCATTTACTAGCTGGGACATGGAGGCTTACATCAAGTCCCTCCCAAATAGACATGACTTTGAGTCCTGTGTGCAGAGAATGGAGCGCTCATACAAGCAGGAGATAGCAGAGCTGCGCAGGGATGTTACTAACAGACTGGAGGAAGTGGAGCATAATGTAGAAGAGACTGTCACCACATTGCAAACTCATAAAGCCATTCTACATGAGCATACCCTGCAGATACAGCAATTAATGTACCACCAGGATGACCAGGAAAACAGGGCCAGACGTCAAAACATACGCATCCGCGGCCTTCCAGAGTCCGTTGAGACCAAAGATCTGGCCCCTGCAGTCATCGCCATATTCAATGACCTGATGCAGAAAGACAAAGACGCCCCTCTGGAGTTGGATCGGGTACACAGAGCTCTGGGCCCTAAAAACCCAAACCTGGAACATCCTAGGGACATTACATGCAGAGTTATATCAAAGCCACAAAATCTCTGCGCTTAGGACGGAGGACAGAGGAGAGAAAGAAGAAGAAGGAAGAGGTCGGAGGGGGGGGGGGGGAAGGTGGGGATGAAAGAAACAGGGGGGTGTATACCCCAATAAAGAGAGAGGAAAGATGAGGTAAAGAGAGGCCAGTGAGGGGAGATAGCTAAAAAAAGAGAGAAATACTAAGGTGTGCTGCCTCCCCTTAGTTAAGCTTATATTATGCAGAGTACACTTCTACGCGATCAAAGACGCCATAATGCAAGCTGCACGTACGCAAGAAGCCATCGACTTTAACGGCACTCAAATATCCCTGCTCCCGGATATCTCCCCATTGCCCACCCTTTGGCTAACTACCCATTTTCTTCACAGGCCTTTGACCCATGAAGCCGTCCCCGTTCATAGTTATGTTGGGACTCTGAGCTGCTATATCACTTTAACACTTTTCATTTTTACTTGCAGGTTTTGATATTTTCCTTAGAAATGTGTTATCCTTACATCTGAGATTTACACCTGTCGGTACTCATTCGCCTCGCCCCTCCTTGGATCCCCCCACCCCACCTCTTTATAATATTTGGTTATACTCAGTCTTATCTTGAAGCCAGGTAAAAGACCCTTTATGCTGTCGTTATGTAATAGGCATTCCTGGGGTCCCTCCCTCTGGTAGCCTACATAAATATAGATATATAAAATATATGTTGTAATGAAGTGTCTTGAGCTACAATGTTAATATAAAAAGTTTATTGTTGTTGCCCGGTGTGTTGCCCTTCTGTGCGCTGATCGCGTACCCCCTCTTAGGATTTTCAGCGTCCATAGCGGTCTTAGCTGACTTGTTGATTACAACACTATAGTATGGCCCTTGAGGCCCTAGCTCTTTTCAATTCCTCTTTTCCTCTCACCTTCACATTTCCAGTACTTATCTTCTTTATGTTCTCCACTAGATGGAGATCCATCCCTCCACTATCCCCCCCCCCTCCCCTTTCTTGAGACAGCGGGCCTCACCCATATCCATTCTAATAGTCCATTCACATTATCCCTCTCATGGCAACGCAACCCTTCTTGAAAGTCTCCTCTTTAAATTGTAGGGGCCTTAATACCCCAGAGAAAAGAAGGCAAATATTGTACCATTTCCATAACCTTCATATGCAAATTCTCCTCCTTCAGGAAACCCACTTTAGGTCCGACACAATCCCACATTTCCTCCATAAGCAATACCCTACCTGGTTCCACAGCACTAACCCATCTGCTAAATCCAAGGGGGTATCCATTGCATTCCACGCTACATTTACACCAGATGTGCTAGATTCCTACGCAGACTCACAAGGGAGATATGCTTTCCTTAAACTGTCATACATGAGTATGATTTACACTGTTATTAACATATATTCTCCAAACCAGGATCAGCAACAATTTCTCTCTTCGGTGACATCTCGCCTGAAACGCTTCAGCATGACCAACATGATCTTGGGAGGAGACCTCAACACCGCCTTGATACCTTGTCTCAATACCTCAACTGGTAAGTCCTCAATCTCCACAGCCTCTCTGACCAAAATGCGAACAAATCCTCTCTGAGATTTCCCTGGTGGACATGTGGAGAGTCCTACACCCCACCACCAAGGACTACACATACTACTCCCCCACACATTCGTCCTATAGCAGGCTGGATTATATTTTAATTTCCCAATCATTACTAGACTACAAACCGGACACCTCCATAGGCCTTACTCTTTGGTCTGATCACCCTCCCATCCACTTGAGCTTAGGGAAGATCCCGACGTGCAAAAATAGAACCTCATGGAGACTGAATGACAATTTGTTATTTGACTCAGTTTGTAACCAGGACATCATACAGACCATCAAACACTTTGTCACCGACCATGCACATGACGATACAAACCCACTCACAAAATGGGAAGCGCTTAAATGCGTACTTAGAGGTAAATTCATCCAACATGGCTCTAGACTAAAACGGGAGCGTACGGCAGACATTGCACACCTCCTGGCCACCATAGCTGCATTGGAAGAATCACACAAACAAAACCCTGACACGACCACACAACTAGACCTGACTAATGCCAGGAGAGATCTACAAATTTTTGCAGAGCGCTCTTTGGTGGAAAGAAACAAAGGGCGATTCGTCCACAACTCTCAAGCTAACAAATGTGGCAGACACTTAGCAAATACGTTACACCCTCGACAACTTAGGAGACCTATCCCCTTTATTAATTCTTCTACTAAAGGGAAAATATTGAATAACTCGGCCATAGCTGAAGAATTACGCCAATATTATGCGACCCTATACAACCTACCCTCACAGACATCATCACCCAAACCCCACTCAGGTATCTCTGCGCAAGACCTCCCTTCGTACATTCAAGAAACTGCTCTCCCCACCATCCCACCTTCCGAAGATTTGGAGTCCGGCCTGTCTGATACAGACTTTATACAGGCCATAAAAAAACCTTAAAAATGGCAAGAGCCCCGGCCCAGATGGGGTTTCCCCACGCTTTTATAAAACATTCCCACTACTATTGTCACCTCTCCTAGTGAAAGCTTTTACTGCTATAGATGAGAAGATAGCCCCTTCTTCAACCCTACTCCAAGCCCAAACTGTAGTTATCCCGAAACCAGGTAAAGACCCCCTCATTATGCCCCAACTATAGACCGATATCCCTATTAAATATAGATTTAAAACTGTTCGCCAAGATTCTTGCAAATCACCTCTCACCCTTCCTACCCGAGATCATACATAGAGACCACGTGGGTTTTGTCCCTGGACGTGAAGCCAGGGACAACACCACCAAAACCATACACCTTATAGCATATGCTCAACGCAATAATACCCCAACCTGCCTTCTCTCCTGTGATGCAGAGAAGGCTTTTGATAGGGTTGACAATTGACAACGTCAACCTGTGATGAAACGCGTCTGGAGGAGGATACGTGCTGACGTCACCACGCTGTTGTATTAGGAGGACGGGGAGTTCTATTGCAGCCGGCCATTTTATAGCACGATTTTTATCTTCAACTCAATGTAGGTGCAATACTGTTTTTAATAAACCTTGTTTAGGTGATATTACGCTATGGTTGGTCTTTCTTTTATACCCTGCTGAGTTACTGAGGCCCATGGGAGATCCACGACATCAAGGGATTGGAGTATACAGATAATCTATTTGGGTATACCTGTCTGGACGTTCCTCTCGCTCAAGCAAAGGCCTTGGCTGGGCTATAGCCATCCGCTTGCTTTCGCTTGCCATCTGGTAAGCGAGTTTTTCATTAGGTGGTGGCACTTAACATATGGATCTAGCTCACCTGGGTGTTCTGTGTGGATTTGTTTGAACTGCAATTCACTATCTTGGAAAATACAAGCCATTGTTGGTTTGCACCTCTATATAGCTTCTCTTTTCCATTCTATTTTGATAGGGTTAGTTGGTCCTTTCTTCAATCCACTCTCTCCCAGATAGGATTAGGTCCTAGAATGCTATTACGCATCATGTCCCTTTACTCTAAACCAACGGCCACTATATTGGTAAACGGTACACAATCAGACAAATTTACGATTGCCAATGGCACCAGGCAAGGCTGTCCGCTTTCCCCACTTCTGTTTGCCCTAGTGATTGAACATTTAGCCCAAGCTATCAGGAAAAATCCAAATATACACGGCATTCAGACCCCCTCCTCCCAATATAAACTTTCCCTATACGCGGATGATCTACTTCTTTACGTGACCCAACCCCAAATTAGCATCCCATTAATACTTGCTGAGATTGACAGGTTCGGTCACTTCAGTAACTACAAGCTAAACATCTCTAAAACAGAAGCACTGAACCTTTCATTGGCACAACACACCCTGGCCTCCCTCAAAGCCAATTTCTCATTTCAATGGCAGACGAACTCCATCTCATATCTAGGTACAGCCATCCCAAAATATACATCAGAGATCTATGCCCTGAATTTCAGCCCACTCCTAACAAAACTGAGATGCCTCTCCGAGGACCGGAAGGACCTACCGGTGTCATGGTTTGGTCGCATGAGCACATTAAAAATGGATATACTTCCTAAATTACTGTATTTATTTCAAGCACTCCTGATAGCTCTCCCATCTGCATTCTTCCGTGCCCTTCGCTCTATGGCAATTCGGTTTGTATGGAGGGGGAGCCACCCCAGACTGAAACATAAGCTTTTATATTCCCCCACCTCTAAAGGGGGGGTTAGCTTACCAGATTTTGAGCTATATCATACCTCAGCAGTAATCTCTCGAATACTTGAGGGTTCCCCCACCCTCTGATCCTAGCCTCAACCTTGGTGGAACAAGACCTGTCCTCAGATGACCTCAGAGCACTCCTCTGGGGCTTCAACAAGACTCATAAATCTCTTACACTATTGTTCCCCCTCACCAGAGATGCCTTGGCGATATGGTACCGAAAAAAAAAGAGACATACTCACTATCCACCGAACCGAGCCCCCTCACACCCCTATTCGACAACCCAGCCCTACTGGAAGGTAGATCAACACACACTTTGGACAGCTACAATAGAGACTGCTGGTCCACAGCACAACAATTTGTCGATACTGATAGTGGTACTTTTGTGACTCACCTCAGCACAGTGACCTCCAAGGTTACATGGCTTACCCGTTTACACTTGACCTCGTATTGCAAGAAACTTCACGACTCTAAACAAACCCACAGACCCTTGACTGGGTTTTAACAGTTATGCACTCTTACAGAAACCCATCGTCATACTCTATCACTGATCTACAAGATGATCCTGGATCGCACCTATGACACCCTTCCTAAATACACCACTGCATGGTCAGAGGAGCTCGGGAGGGATATAACAGAGGCGGAAATGTGGTAAGGCTTTTATCTTTACCCATAAATCATCCATCTCGACTTATACTCAGGAAAAAAATTATAAACTGGTATCAAGGTGGTACCGGGTCCCAACCAATCTCAGGATCATGTTCCCATTGGCCACCGATATCTGCTGGAGATGTAATGCTGCGAAGGGTACGTGTAAGCACATCTGGTGGGAATGCGATGTCATCCGTCCATTTTGGACACAAATCTATACTGAAATATATGACAAACCAATCACGTCTTCCCCTATTATAGCACTTCTTTCCATATTGCCCAGTACCATTAAATCCCAAAAACATAGCCTCCTCAAATTTTTCCTCAGTGCGGGGAGACACTTAGATCCCAGACACTGGAAAACTACCTCCCCCCTATCCCTCATTGAGTGGGTGGCCGAGATAAATGACATCATGCTTATGGAGGAGATGCAGACTAAATCTATAGAAAAAGAAGCAAAGTTTTCATTCATCTAGTGCAGGAGTGTCCAAACTACGGCCCTCCAGCTGTTGCGGAACTACACTTCCCATGAGGCATTGTAAAACTCTGACATTCACAGACATGACTAGGCATGATGGGAGTTGTAGTTCCTTAACAACTGGAGGGCCATAGTTTGGACACCACTGATCTAGAGTATTTGGAGGCATTACTCTACTTCAGATAAATTGAAGAGCAGACTCTCATCAGTAAGTACTCCTTGAGAAATTGAAATTCCCCTAATTCACATTTGTTTATCCGTAACCGATTTACCCGTAAAGGAGGCCCACTGTCTCACCTCCCCCTTCTCCCCCCCTTCCCCTCCTTCTCTTCTTTCATTCCTAAATACTCTCTCTCCCCATCTGGTTTTCCCCCTCTATCAATACTTCTCTTCTTTCCTATCTCTTCTATCCCTAGTTTTAGATATTTAGACATTCCATGTGATTACAAATACTCTTGGCTCTCGGTGTGAATACCACAGATAGTCAAGACACTTAAAAGTACTCTGAACCTAGGCTCTGACACCTAATAATGGTGGGTTTGGACACATCTGCCCCCTCGACTTCTGGACGCAGCAGGCTCCCATAGGGGCGTCCAAGCCGTCGATGCCAAATGTCAGCACTATGTAGGAATCATCATGTCATTGACACCCTTCCAAGTCATCTATATGTATGTACTGGAATGGACTATATTGATGTTCACATATTTCAATCTTATTAGATCAGTACACCTTCTGTTTGGTGTCTGGTCCAGTTCTTGTTCTTTTATGTTTAAAATGTACTAAAACAATAAAAACTTATTGAACGTAAATTGGTTGTTTAGTTTTTAATAAAGAGTTCTGTCATGTTTCAGGTTGTTAGTAAAAAAATGTGCTCTGTCAGTAAATGTTTCATGTTTTGTCAGTAAAAAATGCTGCAGGAGGTTGGCAATACTGGTTGCCCAGGTCCTGTTCCAATATCTTAGTCCTTGAAAGCCGGCTGCCTGTTTTGGATTTAGAAGTGAGCAAAGAAATCTGGGAGGAGAGCCTGATCACATGACCTGTCAAAGTGACAAGAATGGCTCTCCCCCAGAGAGGAATACTAAGGAAATGCAATATCTGCCTTCTATTTTCTATTATAAATTGCCCCCTTAATGTATTTTTCCATAGAACTAGCTTAAAAGAGAAGTCCATGTTTGGAAAAAAAAAATAAAATTGTACTCACCTAGGTGGATGCAGCATCATTCCAACTGATTGATCAAAGACCACTGATCAATCAGTTGTTGGTCTTCAGCAAGAAGAGCCAGTGACTGCCAGCCACCGGCTCTCTGCTCTGCCCCTCCAGCGCTCACTGGAGTGCTGGGCTATAGAGGGGGCAGGAGCGGCTGGGTCAAGCTCTCAGCTCAGAGACTAAGCTGGCTGCTGGCCCTCTGTTGACTGAATATAGGTCACAGGAGAAGTGGGGCCAAAAGAACTTTCCTTGAGTCCTTGAATCTGCATTAATATCAGGCTTACCCTGTACACAACACTCAATGAGAGAAAATTCTAGAAGCCAATCAAACTTTACTGAACTGCACAGTGCTAGCCAAATGAGAGATTTTTGAGAAGAAAATCAATGTCCACTCACAGGCTGGGTGGGTCCTAGATTAGGCTGTATTGGTCTATTGTGGTGTAGTCTGCAGAGAGGTTTTAGGGATCACATGACGTGGCTGTGCAGTCTGGCAGAGGTGCCTGGATCACAAAACTAGCTGAACAATACACATCTTTTGGCTAGTAAAACAGTTTTCCATCAGTGTGTTTACCTGCCCCCAGGGATTAAACTATAAGATACTTTTACAAAGTTTAGGAGTTGGTACAACTTAAAATAAAACTTTACAAAGCAGTACTTTCAACAGACCACAAAACAACCTTGATAACATTTTATAAGGAACAAATTATAAAAAAAATAGGACCTGGGTGTGTGGCAACTCCCTTTTTAGTGTAGAATAGCTGAACATATGAGAACCAGGATAAAGCTCTTCTCTTATTATACAATAAGCAGTGCTTTCCCAATTTATTTTACGTGAGCTGTGCTGCCAGGAAGGGATGGCAGAAAAATAGTGGACACCGGACTTTATCTGGGTCACAGGGACAACAGACTAAATATCTTTACCATGAAGTTAAAATACATTGATACATAAAGATTACAATTATATAAAACTCTATATGTTAATCACACCTGCATTATAATATTGGCATGGACCCTATTAGAAGTCAAATTCTGGAAAGATGTATCTATGCACAACTAAATCTGATGACACTAATGTTCTGTCCCCTTCTGCTCTCCTCTTTCTCAGTTGGTCTTGTGCAGATCCCCTGTGCTCACCCCCTACGGAGGGTTCTGTAGTGGTGGATGCCCCACTTCTCTTCCATTCTTCCACTGGGGAGAGTCTGTTTAGGTGAAATTTGCAACTCTAAGGAGTGGAACAGATTTTGATGATAAACTGTTGTTGATTTATTGATAAATCGGCCTATATGGATGTATAGTAACTTTGTTATACCATGTACCAACATTGTTGTTTACATTTATGATTATTACTTTAGATTATCAGGTCTTGAAGTGCTATGGAGGAAGCGGGTTGTTTTCCCATTGAAACGGATAGAGACAGCAACAAGGTGGACAAGGACCCCCCATGTACAATCATTGCATTGTCTTTGGAGAACCTTCGATATAAAAGGCTATGGGCATGACACAAGAGATGGTCAGAGATTGCAGACATCCTACAGGACATGGACATGCTACAAGAGGTGGTCAGAGACTGTAAGTACGCTATACAGACATGGGTCAGAGGCTGAGGACACAGTAGTGGCTGCAGGAGCCCTAAGGGCAACACAAAAAGTGCCTAAAGGACTGCAGGTTGTTCCCCAGAGCTATAAAGCATCCACAAATTACTTGCACATTGTTAATAACATACATATATTCTTTTTTTGCTGTTGTTGTTTAGGGGGTCACATGACCAATTTTGGATACATTTTAAATGTCATGGGAACACACAACAAATTGTCCATTTTTGTGAAGTTGTTATCTGATCCAGGACTTCAAGTTCCAAAAGCTTGTGCTGCAACTGTCCACTGCAGTAGAGGGAGAATGAAGATAAATGACACCTCTGGTTCCATCTTCTATCCTTCAACAGTGCAAAACCCGTAGGGACAATAACCAGAGGTATACACATGGCTTTTTTTACTTAGTAACTCACATGAACATTGTTTTCTCAAAATAAATGTTTTGCCTTCTCATATTTTGCTTGATGTACGTTCTGCTCATATAAAATTTGTCCTGCCCACCTTTCCGGAGCCTCTGTCAGCCATTCACAGAAGGGGTTTTTGAAGGAGGGCCTAGCAGTGATGGAAGGACGGCATGTGCTGACAGTGCAGAGACTTACAGGCAAGCTATGTAGTCTAACTGTGGGAGTCATATTGAGGGCTGACAATGCCGATGCTGTATTAGAAGGCAGTGGTTGAGAATGGTTGCCCTTCAACAGGAAGTTCTTTTGCAATGAGAGTGACTGGCAAGATTACCAGGTTAAACCCCTGAGAAGCATGATAAGAACAGTTAAAGTTCATATATATATATATATATATATATATATATATATATATATATATATTTAATAATATTTCCTACCGCATGTGACCCTTCTTCTGACTTCTCTGTTGAGATTGATAGCACAACTATTAGTTCATACATGCACGCCAGGGTGCTAGGTGTAACCCTGGACTCTGAACTCACCTTTTGACCCCACATCCAATCACTGTTCAAATCTTGCCATCTCAACCTCCACAACATCTCCTTCTTAATCAATGACACAACAAAGCTTCTAATTCACTCTTTGGTTATCTTTTACCTCAACTACTGCAACTCCCTCCTCATACCTTTACATAGGCTATCCCCTCTTCAGTCTTTTGATAATTGCTGCCTTACCAATCATTCAGGGGTTTCCACCCCTCTCTGCTGATCTCCTCCATTGGCTTCTGCTCACCCAACAAATAAAAATTAAACGTACTAACAACTTAAAAAGCCATCCACAACACTGCCACCAACTACATCACTAACCTGGTCTCCAAATACCAACCAAACCATTCAGTCCTCACAAGACCTCCTGCTCTCTAGCTCCCTCATCACCTCCTCCCATACTTGCCTCCAGGACTTCCCCCGAGTCTCTCCGTTCCTCTGGAGCACCTAACCCCAATCTGTCTAACTATCTCCTATTCTGTCCACCTTTAGGTGATCTCTGAAAACCCATCTCTTTAGAGAACGAGGAAAGAAAATCTGGACAGCCGCACTCCAATTCAAACGCCTTTATTGTAAAAAGTAAAAGTTCATGACAGCAGCAGGGTACAGGATGAATAACTGACACGTTTAACACTCTCAGTAGTGCTTAATCATAGCTATAAGACCACAATGTTTTACCACAAATATATAGGTGTAAAATAGATCACATGATCAATTGTAATGAGTTAATTGCAAACAAGTGTGGTCAGGGGAAAGGGCACACATATAACAAGGAAAAACTTGCAGATGGACCATAAACATATGGCAAATAGGAGTATGGTTGTTAAAACAAAACAGAATATAATATAATAACTCCTAAATTAATCAACATGTATTATACCATAGAAAAAGACGTGCTTGTATATAAACAGTTTAAAACATTATTTTCAAAAATATTAAAAATACATGTGGTGTGCATTTATGTATAGAAAAATATATATGTGTATATAATAGTGAACACCTAAATGCAGAAACATAATGAAAATGAATAATGAAAATAAGAATAAATGTGTGAGTATATAAAAACATACATTTCAACTGAAATAAAAAGATAAGACTAGGCGACCTGAATGGACAAAGGAAGAAACCTCACATAGAAAGAAACCACAATACTGGGTAAAGCCCTGTAGAATATATGTATACAACAACATGATGGAATAATGATTCCACACTTTTATTAATACTACATGGAGCCTACTACATAGAGCCGACCCCAATTATGATCAGAGGAGGAGAGATCGATGAAGGAAGATCGCATGATGCGAGACAAAATCAATCAAGAATATTACTGGGCCCATGCATAATCAAAGTAAAAATATGCATAATGGCTTCATTCGACTAAGTCAATCAATGGGTTAATGAATGAATATAAACCCATCTATGGACCAGTCATTCCTGGACTACCCACAACGACATGAATTTTGAAGTCATTAACAAATAGATGCATGTGTATATAGCAAAGAAATGTTGAACCAGTCAATTCATAGATAAGTAAATAAATAAATACCGCTCATCAGTAAATTTGCCATACACATGCTATCCATTGTAATAAGTACTTCAAAACCACTAATGGTTCTCATGGTCATCACATTATCACTTCATGGCAATATCGTCCATTGTAATGTCTGTTTACATGCCATTAGTGATCCCTGTAATCGTGACATATAGAGATATGCTAGACAGTAGCACATACACTATACAATAGGTAATATCATTCTATAAAATATATGAAAGAAACTAAATATCAAAGTATCAAATTGAATGTAAATGAATTAAATAAAGATAATAAATAGATGAATAAAATGTATATCCATAGAATAGGAACGGAACACATAAATAAGTAAATAAACAAATTTAATGTAATCAAATGGACTAATCATGACTCATGGAACCCAGAGGAATATTAACAGCGGGTATGCCTAATCATAATAGAAGGAAACGTCCCACTCAAGGTTTAACCCAGCCGGAATTCTAGTATTAAGGGTGAAGATCCAGAACACTTTGCGTTTGCAGAGCGTCCTGAATCTGTCACCCCCTCTTATTGGTGTCACTATCCTCTCCTTGTTGTGAGTTAGATTCGAGTGTTTAGCTACGTTAGTGGATTTGTTAATCTCAATATCATAAAGATGATCATGAAGACGATCTCTTAACCTGAGTATTGTTCAACCTACATACTGAATATTGCATAGTTCACATGTGATGACATATACCAAGAACTTAGTGTTGCAATTAATGAATGACACGATCTAAAAAACTCTCTGCCAGTGACACTTGAGCATACAGAGGAACCTCTTTCAATGTGTCTACAATAACTGCATCCCCTTATGCCGCATCTGAAGTTACCCTTAAAATGCAGCCAATTGGAGCTGGATTTTCCACTGGTGAATAGACTCGGCGATAAGGATCTACCTAGGGTGGGAGCCCTACAAGATACTGTTTTGATGTCCCTTAGACACAATCTGACTGTATGTGGGATTGTTAAAAAGAACAGGAAGGTATTGGTGACTGTATGTTTATTCTTGTTGAATTCAGTGCTTTAAGGTGTGGAAAAAACAGGAGTATCTGTCACAGAAGGGGAGTATCTCTCACCAACATAATTCCTTGAGGTCTTCTCTAGTAA
Source organism: Lithobates clamitans (assembly GCA_037952925.1). Taxonomy (NCBI): domain Eukaryota; kingdom Metazoa; phylum Chordata; class Amphibia; order Anura; family Ranidae; genus Lithobates; species Lithobates clamitans. The sequence goes on along the minus strand of JBBGZY010000757.1, from coordinate 7,356,651 downwards.
CAACGCGTTCCTATGAACTTTACTGGCAACTCGATGAGCTCCATTCAACACTGCTTCAGGAAAGCTCCTGTCTTTAAACCTATGGGACATGTCCTCTAAATCACTGCATAAATGGTTCAGCCTCAGAAATTGGCCGACCGGGACACTTCTGATGGTGTGTCCCGGAAGGCTTGAGTCAGCTCTTAGTAATGCATTACCGGTTGTGGGTTTTCTGTACAATCCAGTAGTTATAGCACCATTACTACCTGACAACATTACATTAAGGAACTCAATAGAGACATTATGCAAATGTCCCGTGAACTTCAAATTGAGATTGTTGTTGTTTAGATAATGAAGCCTTACATTGAGGTCAACTTGATCGTCCGATACGATGAACAACAGGTCATCAATGTAACGACAATAGAAAACTGTGTCCACATGGCTGGGGTTATCATGTCCAAAGATGACCACCCCATGTATAGGTTGGCTAACGAGGGTGAAAACTTCGCCCCCATAGAGGCACTGCATCTTTGGAGATAATAGTCCTCGTCAAACATAAAAATATTGTGTGTAGGTAAAAATTCTAAACACAGTAGAATGAATTCTTGTAGAACCAATGAGCAGTTACCAGACTTCTTAAGGAAAAAAGCAACAGCTTGTAAACTTAAAGAATGAGGGATACTAGAGTATAGGCTTGTAACAGCACCAGTAATCCACCTGTAATTGGCTTTCCATTGAAGATCTCTCAATTACCTTAGAAGCTGTTTCGTGTCCATAAGAAACCTGGGAAGGCTGGCTATCAAAGGATGCAACTGGCTATTAACCCACTCCCTTAGACGTTTGTTAAGTGACCCAATGCCCGCAATGATTGGTCTACCCACAAGGGGTTTAAAACACAGGCATGGTTGGACATTCTGGGATAAATATGTCTCTTTCTTTCTCAGAAAAGGTACCAACACAAACAGCTCTAAAAGAGTGGATAATTATTTTTTAAAAGAAGAAGTAGGGTCTGCCCCGAGCTTCTGGTAGGTGTTTATATCAGACAATTGCTGTAAAGCTTCATCTTTATACACAATCAAATCCAAGACCACAACTGAACCCCCTTTGTCAGCATTTCTTATACCGATGTTATAAGAGCTCAAATTCTTAAGTGCTTGTTTCTCAGAACTAGTGAGATTGTCTGACACAAAATCAGCCTGACAACTGCGGGCCAGATCCTTCTCCACGAGTTTCTGAAATAAATCCAAATCCTTGCCTCACGATGCCACTGGATAGAAATCAGATCAAGGTTTAAAAGAAAGTCACTTTGTGTGTATCAGTGGGATCTTCGGGGGAAAGAACTGGATTCTGAGGCCAGATCAATAAGTTCTTGTAGGATACAGACCTCTGTAAACAAACGAGGGGAAGGAGGAGACTCGCCTGTGTCAGAAGCAGTCAATGGATCCTCATCACTTGTGTGCAATACATCAAATAGTGTTTTTTTAGAGTAAGACTACGTGCAAATGTATTTATATCTAACAGCGTCCCAAATAAATCTAAGTGCCTTGTGGGGAAAAAATTCAGTCCCTTTGATAGTAGCTTCTCCTCAAGGTCGTTTAATACCTTCTTGGAAATATTCAGAACATTGTAACGTATCACAGGGTTTTGCCCCGTAGTGAGGAGTGAGTGCCTTTTGTCTCGCTTGTGTCTCCTTCCTGCTCTCCTTGTTTTCTTTGTGCTGGTTTCTTTTTTGCTGATCCCACGAAGGTTTCCTGATACTGTGCGGCCATCAATTGGCGCATTCTGGTTGATTTTAGTACTAGACTGGTCGGGGGATGAATCAGATGCCATCATGGCTAGTGTATCGTTGGCTGGTTCGTTTTCAGGATCCGAGAAGCTGACCTGTTTTTTTATACATTTTACGTGGTCGGCCAGAGAAAAATTGGGGCTTGTTCCACAGATATACGTTGTTGCTCTTATAATCTATGCGATCCCTGGTCATCTTGCCTGTCTTATTCTTGATTACATCCTTTTCCATTTTTTACAGTTTTTTGTTAAGGCTCCGAAAAGCCACTATGGTTTTGTAGAGTGGTCAAGTCCTTCTGTATAATGGACATTTCAGCTTGTAAATGTTCCAGCTCCTTCTTTTTTGATGAAACAATGATATCCATCAGCTTGTGCGAACATGCTGACAAAGTGTCTGTCCATTCTTTCTTGAGATTATCATCGAACAAATCCGATGTGGGGAATTTTTTGATTCTCCAGGATAGGCTTTAGAGAAGCCTATCCTTCGTCTAGCTAATAAACTAACTTTATCCATCAGCTCATCCCCTACAGTTATTTTTATTTTTTTTATCACTTGACCCTCCCTCCTAAACTGTAAGCTCGAATGAACAGGGCCCTCTGATTCCTCTTGTATTGAATTGTATTGTAACTGTACTGTCTGCCTTTATTTTGTAAAGCACTGCGCAAACTGTTGGCGCTATATAAATCCTGCATAATAATAATAGTAAGTGAGTTCACATTTCACTTAATAGAAGCTAGGTTTTCCTTTAAATGTGGAGAGGGAGCCACTGTGAATCTGTGGCATCATTCACATATACTTGGTGCAGAATTATCTCTAATTTGGACCATTTTAGTGTAACATTTTTATTATTACTGTAAATGTTTTACTTTACATCTATATTATTTTACTATAATATTACAGTTTTACTGAAACTTTGGTATTACATAATCGTCAGAAAATGTGACTCCTAATTACTGCAGCTATTTTTCTGTCTTATGCATGGTCAATAATTGCCAGAGATTATGCTGTACTATTGTTCTACCATTGTATTGTAAAAAACTTTATTGGTATATTTACTTTATTAAAAATCCCAAAAGGTTACTTGTCCTTTTTTAATTAGGTATAATCATGAACATTCTTCAGATTTCAGCTACAATTACGAGTATATCTGAGGCTGTGTTCAGTTATGCAGAAAACGAATTCCATACATACACAGACTTATTTAATAAGGCAGAGAGCAGAGTGCAGTAACCCCTATCAACCAGTTAGAATTCATCATTAAACAAATGCTGTGAGAGAGGAGGGGAGAGGAGATATACGATGTACTTGTTTCCTTCACTGATTAGGGTTTTAGCATAATTTTACAATATCATGTCTAGGGCGCTCTACTTGTCTGGCGTGTCTCCTTGTAATTTGACTACGGACATGAAGCTAAGACAGGCTCATTTTTAACCAGTCTCCAGTTTGATGACCAAACAGCTGACAAAGGAAGGTTAAGACCAAAATGGAGACTGAGTGAAAGACTGTGTAGATGGGCATCATAGCCAAAAGCAGGGAATTCTTACTAAAAGTGTTACTAAACCCACAACAATAAAATTAGTCTGTATATGCAGTAAAGCATGCTTGTTATACTCATTGTTGAACCCAAGGGATAATCCTCTGCATTGTGTAAAAAGGCTATTTGCTCATGTCTATTCTGATCCCCCCCTTCTTCCACTGTCCCCAATCTGCTGATAAAACAGAGGCTAGGGGACAAGCTGCACATGCTTAGTTTGGTGTTTTGCTAGAGAGTTGTTTTTTTTCTTGGGAGAGTGCATGTGTTCAGCACAGGGCCAATCAGCACTACCCAGGGTCCTGCAGACTCATAGGACAATAAGGGGAGAATGTAAACTCCCCTACAAGCTTTAGCCAGACACTGATAGACATCAAAAGATTGCTATATACTGCTGATGAGAAAAGGTATTTAGCGCTTTATATTTACTAAAATAATTGCATTTCCATGTTCTGTGTACTGTGGGAGGCCAGATATAGTGAATGCTGGGTCCTGGGTTTAGTAATACTTTAAGGGTCATCTACACTGGCGACAGGCCACTGAAGAGCAGTCCACAGCATTATGGTGCCTCCTCACTACCTGTTTTAATCACCCCCATAGGGCTGCATCACCGGCAGCTGTGGTGCAACCCCATTGACTTGAATGGGTGGCTTTCAGCGTTGGTACTTCCTGCCAACGGAATGCAAAAATGAGTGTTATTTTGCCCAATTTGGACATTTACACTTAGGGGTGTACTCACTTTTGTTGCCTGCGGTTTAGACATTAATGGCTGTACACTCACTACTTTACATTGTAGCAAATTGTCATTTCTTCAGTGTTGTCACATGAAAAGGTATAATAAAATATTTACAAAAATGTGAGGGGTGTACTCACTTTTGTGAGATACTGTATGTGCCTTCAGCCTATTAAAACCTCTCTGTGTTTGTTTTTGGTAATGGTCAATTGCACGGATAGGTCTGCCCTCCGTGACTAATATATATGCACTGCAGCAGAAGAGCTGCATGTCTGTTCAAAGGACCACACCGTCATAATACGGTATATCCCAAAGTAGGATGACCCCTCAACAATAACATACAGTAGTCTTTACAATGTTCTTTCCCTGCCCAATCTTCACCCTTAGACCAACTCAGGATGTTGGAACATAAAGCAGCTGTAGCAGGATGACCTTGTGCTACTGTGTAAAATGGTGGTTTATGCTAGGTTTTGTGAGAAACATGCCTACTAATGATGCAGGTGGGTGCTGCATTTATATTAGAGCCAGAGATAGAGTTCAGGGCCCCACCCTCCTGAGGCAGGTTAGTGTGTCTGAGAGGAACCGTGCAAGATACTGCCATGCGTCAAGGTAGGGACAAAGGAAGGCCCGAGCCTGAGAGGACATCCATGAGGGACAAGAGAGAGCCCATGTGGGACAAGAGAAGCAGCTAGGAAACTGTACAGAGACAGTCCAAGAAGGACCAAAGCGCTTAGGAAGCTGTAAGTAAGATGCAGAGCTGAGGTGCAGCGACTGGGCATAAACACTGGGACGTTTAATGGTCAAGTGGACCACAAAGGTACTAAAAGTTCAGGAGGGAGACTGAAGAGGTACCTGAAGACAGCCAGGATGCTAAATGTATGTTTTTGCAGGGATGGTGAGAAGCCCCTGCATGGGAAGACATACCTGTGTGAATTTTGATGTTCGTTTAAATAAAAGTGGGCAGGAAAGCCCTGAAAACGATATTTGGTGTGGAGTAAACTGACAGTTTTGACGCCCCTACATGTCACAAAGGGCATTGACTAACACTGGAGTACCTGAAATCTGGAGCAGGTTTGCATGGCAACAAATCCGCTTCTATCTTTCATTTTCAAATCTTAACTGAACAGGCTAAAGCTAGAAGTTGATTGGTCACTATACCGTACACAGCTGCTCCAGACTCTTTCAGCTCGAGTTTTAGTAAATTCCCACCACAGAGTCCATGTCAGGGCCTAGTCTGTACACTGGATCTTGGCTGTGTCTGGCAGTAACTCTTTTTGTTGAGACACCTGAGATGCTGGACAGCTCCCTGCCTGAGTGATCAGACAACCTATGTCTTGTTTCTCGTGAACCTTGAACTTTTTGCTCCTCCCATGAACTTCCTGGTTTAAGCCACGCCTTTGCATGTCCTGTTTTCCAGATTATTGTGCTTGCTCTAGCCAATATATCACTCTTATCAATCCTGCTGCCGCCTGTATCTTTGCTACCACTCTTTGCCAACCTTTGGCTTGTCCCTCGACTACGCTTCTGCTTGATCTCAGTCTGCAACCAATTGTTACCAACCTTTGGCTTGTTTACTGACTATGCTTCTGCTTGATCCCTACCTGCTATATCTGCTACAGGACTCCGGCCTGCTCACCTCCTGGTGAGACTATCCTGAGGATCGGGACCTGGTACGAACATGCAGCAAAACCCATTTCCACCATCAGGAGTTCTGGTGAATACCTGCTAGTATTTAGACACCGCACCTCGGGTGAGCCACATCATCTCCCAGGGTATGTTTGTATATCCATGCTGCTGGTTGATCGGAGTCTCTCTACCTCTATAGCTATTGGTGTCCACCTGAATCTTGACTGTGACAGTTCAATGTCACACCATCAATGCCACGTCTCTACATACCTAGGACTGATAAGTTTGAAAGCCTTTATTTATTTCGGGAAAGAATTTTAGAAGACATATTTAGGTCCTGGCATCCGTTTTTTTTTAAATATTACAATTGCACATCACAGGAGACCAAGTGCTGTCCCTCTAAACAAGTGTATCATTGCCTGACTGGAGTTCTTCTTTCACTGATATGAGTTTACTACACTGACAGGTAAATGGCTGCTATGGGTTGTAGTCAATTAGATATCATAACAGTTCTTTTAACTAACTTATTAACTAAGCCTGAAAGAGCATAAACTGTTTTCAGGGCAGATCTGACATGAAAGGACTCCTGCGGTGGTTATAAATTTATAATATTAGATTTAACCTTTAGAACAGTTTTCAGTAGTTTACTGTACAGTGCTACTTTTGAACAAAAATCAATAATATATAAAGGGTAGAAGAGAGCTTGGCATTCTAATAAGAACTTAAAAATATGGCAGATTGACAGAAGCCACTTGGCCCTCTATTACTGAGTATTTCTTCTAGAAAATCATGTTATATTTTATTTTGAAAACTGACATATGAAAGGTCAGGTGGAGATTTTATTTTATTAATACAACAGTCAATGTATTTGAGTGGCACCGATAGTTGGGTGTAATACTGGTTTGGGATCTGTAATCCCTGAAGTCATGTAAACAAGAGTTTTCAGGGTAACGGTTGTTATACAGATAGATATGGGTTTGCTAAAGGTACATGCCCTATGAAAATAGAAATGCAATCTTCAGATGGACACAGTGGACACGGCTTAACTTTGACTCAGTTTCTGTTTTTAATAGATGACCCTAGGGGTAGCATTATAACACTACTATACCTAGGGTCATGAATCTCAAGCGTCCAAATAGGTCTACACTCTAATAGCCCCTTCAGTTGGATTGTATCCAAAATATTTTTTAGTAGGAAGGGGTTAGACACTATATCAGTTTTTTAGTTTTCCATTCATTCATGGTCCAGTGCACCTGAGGCTGCAATAAAGGGATTGAGGAATCTATGTCCGCAGTCCCTTTCTCTGTCTTAAAAGTGAGACATCAGGGGTCTGGATGCCCAAAATCAACAGTGTTATAAAACATAAACATAGATAAAAAATAAATAAATAAAAAAAAACAATTAAAAAAATTAAGGGCTCATTCACACGGGTTCAGTGTGAATGAGCGGTTTATTTGTGAGTTTAGAGCCACCTGTAACTCTATGAGGATGCAGCGACTGTACGAACACAGCCATGGGTCCTAATTTGACAGGTGTGGCTAAGTGGCTCTGAATGCACACTGTCTGTATTTGGGGCCGTACAACTGCATGCACATGCCTGTCGAACTAGTACCTGCAGTTGTGTTCGCACTACTGTTGCATCCCCATAGCATAACAGACTGTGCACACACAGCTCACACACAAAACTGTCTAGCCATAGAGATTTCCCTTCAATTCCTGTCTTGGAGATAAAAGAAGAAGTAAGAGGAAAAATTCCCCAAAGTGAAGGGAATTCATATACTCATCGGCCACTTTATTAGATACACCTGTTCAGTTGCTTTGTAACACAAATTGCTAATCAGCCAAAAACATGGCAGCAACTCAATGCATTTAGGCATTTAGGCATCTAGATGTGGTGAAGACGACTTGATGAAGTTCAAACCGAGCATCAGAATGGGAAAGAAAGAGAATTTAATTAACTTCAAACGTGGCATGGTTGTTGGTGCCAAACGGGCTGGTCTGAGTCTTTCAAAAACTGCTCATCTACTAGGATTTTCACACACAACCATCTCTAGGGTTTACAGGAAATGGCCCGAAAAAGAGAAAATATCCAGTGAGCAGCAGTTGTGTGGACGAAAATGCCTTGTTGATGTCAGAGGTCAGAGGAGAATGGGCAGACTGGTTCAAGATGATAGAAAGGCAACAGTAACTCAAATTACCACTCGTTACACTCAAGGTATGCAGAATACCATCTCTGAATGCACAACACATCAAACCTTGAGACAGATGGGCTACTGCAGCAGAACCAGGTGCCACTCCTGTCAGCTAAGAACACCAAAATTGAACAATAGAAGATTGGAAAAACATTGCCTGGTCTGATGAGTCTCAATTTCAGCTGTGACATTTAGATGGTAAGGTCAGAATTTGGTGTAAACATGAAAGCATGGATCCATCCTGCCTTGTATCAACAGTTCAGGCTGGTGGTGGTGTAATGGTGTGGGGGGTAATTTCCTTGGCACACTTTGAGCCCCTTAGTACCAATTGAGCATCGTTTAAACACCACGGCCTACCTGAGTATTGTTGCTGACCATGTCCATCCCTTTCTTCTGATGGCTCCTTCCAGCAAGATAATGCACCATGTCACAAAGCTCAAATCATCTCCAACTGTTTTTTTAAACATGACAATGAGATCACTGTACTCCAATGGCCTCCACAGTCACCAGATCTCAATCCAATAGAGCACCTTCAGGACGTGGTGGAATGAGAGATTTGCATCATGGATGTGCAGCCGACAAATCTGCAGCAACTGCGTGATGCTATCATGTCAATATGAACCAAAATCTCTGAGGAATGTTACCAAAACTTTGTTGAATCTATGCCACAAAGAATTAAGGCAGTTCTGAAGGCAAAATGGGGTCCAACCTGGTACTAGGAAGGTGTACGTAATAAGTGTATCTTAGACAGCTGTCACCAGAATGTTTGTCCCCATTAAAAGATTTCCCCTCACTTCCTGCTTCCATGACAATTCTTAAATGTAATATTTTCCTTTGATTTCTGTCTCCTTGACAATAGTCACAAGGACAAATAGAGGGGTGAACTCCCCGGTGGGGGACACAGACTGCAATAAAATCTTGACAGAAGGTCTAATTCTTCCCCACTCTAGCCAAAATGGTATAAGAAAAGTTTTGCCTTAACATACACTTCACTACCTCATTTAAAATAATAATAATAAAAAAAAAAGTTAGGGTTTAAACATTACCTAAGATCCAAGGCACATTTCACTGGATACTGGATACTTGGCATGTAGTGTGTTAATACAGATGGGCACCAGTCACTTTAGTTAGTCTTTGTATATTATTGCTGAGCACTCAAGAAAAATAGGGTGAAGGAGCAGGGTACCTGAAAACACAGCAGTAACTTCTCTGTACAGCTGCTGCTATGGCTTCTTACATTTAGCATATTGTTTCTTTCACACTCTATACACACACACAGTGTGGACAGGCTGGTCAAGATCCCTAATCTGAAGCTCAACTGGGAGGTTCTGGTGTTTGCTCCTCACTGGCATCAGTTTAGTTCCACTTATGCCGCGTACACACGTTCGGACTTTCTGGCATACTTGGTCCGGCACACTTTCCGACGGACTTTGTCCGCGAGGTGCGCCGGACTTTAAAACGGACGGACTTGCCCATACACGACTGGACTTTCGGGCGGGCTAAGTCCGCCCGTCTTTCCGACGGACTTTCGCCGGAGTTACGGCGGACTTTCAGAATGAACGGACTTGCCCACACATGGACAAGTCCGTTCATTTTGAACGTGACTCAGGTGCGACGGGACTAGAAAAGAAAGTCAATCTTGCCACTTTTAACGGCGAGATTGACACCTTGCGAGCCCCGTCGTGGATCATACCAGGCTCTTAGGTCTAGTATGGATTATAAAGGGAAGCCCCTACGCTGAAAAAACGGCGTGGGGTCCCCCCTACAATCCATACCAGACCCTGATCCGAGCACGCAGTCCGGACGGTCAGGAAAGGGGGTGGGGACGAGCGAGCGCCCCCCCCCCCTCCTGAACCGTACCAGGCCGCATGCCCTCAACATGGGGGGTGGGTGCTTTGGGGGAGGGGGCGCCCTGCGGGGCCCCCCACCACCCCAAAGCACCTTGTCCCTATGTTGATGAGGACAAGGGCCTCTTCCCGACAACCCTGGCCGTTGGTTGTCGGGGTCTGCGACAACGGGTGATGTTGACCACGCCCCCTAAAACGTCACAGTCCCAGCATGCCCAGGGACTGTGACATCATGAGGGGGTGGGGTCTCCGCCTATATAAGTCACAACGAAGCCCTCAGAGAGAAGTCCAGCCGGAGAGAGCGCCGTGTTAACATCTGGAGGAGAGAAGAGGGAAGAAGACAAGAAGCCCAGAAGTCCGGACCTCCGCTGGCAAAAGAGCGGCCTGAAGACAGAGGAGGAGCTGGCCAAAGAACTGGAACACCAGGAGAAGAGGCCGGAGAGAGCGGAGAAGAACCAACCGGACGCCGGGAGAAGAGGAACCGGAGGGACCCCCAAAGCCGGAAGAAGACCCCCGAAGCCGGAGGAAGACCCCCCCCAGAGCTGTTTAATACACTATTTTTAAAACATGTGTAGTGTGTTTTATTATTGACACTTTCCTAGGTGAATGGGTGAGGGTACCATGTACCCCATACTCATTCACATAGGGTGGGGGGCCGGGATCTGGGGGCCCTCTTATTATAGGGGGCTCCCGGATTCCGATAAGCCCCCCGCCCGCAGACCCCGACAACCAACGGCCAGGGTTGTCGGGAAGAGGCCCTTGTCCTCATCAACATGGAGACAAGGTGCTTTGGACCCCCCCTCCCCCAAAGCACCCACCACCCATGTTGAGGGCATGCGGCCTGGTACGGTTCAGGAAGGGGGGGCACTCGCTCCTCCCCACCCCCTTTCCTGACCGGCAGGGCTGCGTGCTCGGATCGGGGTCTGGTATGGATTTTAGGGGGGACTCCACGCCGTTTTTTACGGCATAGGGGTTTCCCTTTAAAATCCATACCAGACCTAAGGACCTTGTATGTCCCGCGCTCGCCGCAATAGGAAAATTTGTTTTTCCTATTGCAGCGAGCGCGAAATGCAATACCCTGCCCTTGTGTCGTATCTGGTCTGTTGGACCAGCATACAGACGAGCGGGCTTTCTGTCGGACCAGCACACAGACGAGCGGACTTTCCGCCAGAAACTGAGTCCGACGGAAAGATTTAAAACATGTTTCAAATCTAGGTCCAGCGGGCTTTTGGGAAAAAGTCCGCCGGAAAAGTCCACCGGAGCCTACACACGGTCGTATTGTTTGGCGGACTCTGGTCCGCCGGACCAAGTATACCGGAAAGTCCGCTTGTGTGTACGCGGCATAAGGGGTCATTTTACACTGATCACTAACATTAGGGGATACCACACTACTGTCAGCATTTCTTTTTATCATACCATTATTCATTTCATTTCACAATCACTACTGGAAATAATTTTGTTGGATACAGCAGGGGGTGTTAAAAATAATTTGCCCTGGGTGTCAAATACTCTAAGCACACAATGTTCTTAATTCTCTTATTTAAAACTTTCCACAACTCACCGATCTCACTAATATGTCGTGAGCTGTGGGCATTATTTTTGGCAGGGGTTCTCCAAGACCTGAAAATAATTTCAAAGGGTTCCTCTGTGAGAAAAAGGTTGAGAAAGGCTGCTCCAAACATTTATCACCTTCCCTGAGCTCAGAGAACCGGTCTAAGTACTCAGTGATTGTCTAGGGAGGATACATATTCATAACTCTTCTCCAACAAACTAATGGAACCTACTTAAAAGCAGCTAGCAGAAGCAACAAATAACTTGGAAAAAGAAACTATTTTAGTACACACAACAGTAAAACAAAAAGTCAACTGGATTCAACCTGGCTGTATCTAACAAACACAGAAATAAAATAGAGACATTAAAGAAAAGTCTCTATAGCTGAAATTTACTAAACCTCAAAAATGCATATACCTGCCTGTCATTCTTTTGGCACGTTTGGAAGCTGGAGCGGGGACACACTAGTGGACAGGCACTTGAAATTTGCATTCAGCACAGTGGGGAAGATATGTGCACGTTACCGCAGGCAGCTGCAGTATTTACAAGTTAGTGTAGTGCGTCCTCTGCACAGTGTGCACCAAAAGCTACCTGAAGAAAATTGGTGGTGTTCTTCTGATCCTATTAGTACAGTACCGCAGGCAGCTGCAATATTTATAAATTAGTGTAGTGCGTCCTCTGCACAGTGTGCACCTAAAGCTACCTGAAGAAAATTAGTGGTGTTTTTCTGATCCTATTAATACCACAGGCAGGCAGCTACAGTATTTACAGTTAGTGTAGTGCGTCCTCTGCACAGTGTGCACCTAAATCTACCTGAATAAAATTGGTGGTGTTCTTCTGATCCTATTAATACCACAGGTAAACAGCTACAGTATTTACAGTTAGTGTAGTGCGTCCTCTGCACAGTGTGCACCTAAAGCCACCTGGAGACAATTGCTGTTGTTCTGCTCCTATTAATACCACAGGCAGGCAGCTACAGTATTTACAGTTAGTATACTGTGTCCTCTGCACAGTGTGCACCTAAAGCTACCTGAATAAAATTGGTGGTGTTCTTCTGATCCTATATTAATACCACAGGCAGGCAGCTACAGTATTTACAGTTAGTGTACTGCGTCCTCTGCACAGTGTGCACCTAAAGTTACCTGAAGAAAATTGCTGTTGTTCTGCTCCTATTAATACCACAGGCAGGCAGCTACAGTATTTACAGTTAGTGTACAGTGTCCGCTGCACAGTGTGCACCCAAAGCTACCTGAAGAAAATTAGTGGTGTTCTTTTGATCCTATTAATACCACAGGCAGGCAGCTACAGTATTTACAGTTAGTGTAGTGCGTCCTCTGCACAGTGTGCACCTAAAGCTACCTGGAGACAATTTTTGTTGTTCTGCTCCTATTAATACCACAGGCAGGCAGCTACAGTATTTACAGTTAGTGTACTGCGTCCTCTGCACAGTGTGCACCTAAAGCTACCTGAAGACAATTGCTGGTGTTCTCATACTAATAATACTACAGGCAGACAGTTGATTCTGCTAGCTGCAGTATCAGTATATATATACATCCCAGCTTTGTGCAGCTACATCTCACTGCAGGCCATTAGTATGTCTGGAAGGCCAACAAGGAGAGGCAGACAGTCACAAGCCAATAAAAGAGGGCAAGCAGGCTCTGTGTCTAGAGGCTACAGTGCTGGTCGTGGAGACGGTGCATCCTCATCAGCATATGGCCGTGGGACACGATTGTCCTTTTTTTCGGCAGCTGGCCGTGTTGAGCTGCAACATGCGGAAGACTTGGTAGAGTGGATGACCAAGCCGTCCTCATCCTCCTCATCCTCTCTCACCCAGGCTCAGGGTACTTTGTCTTTCAAAGCAGCTGCCAACGTGGCCTCTTCTATCGGCTCAATGGCATCAGTCACTCCTTCCCTAGCCCCACCATGTCCTCCTGAGGAGTCCCCTGAACTGTTTGACCACAGTGTTGGATACATGCTCCAGGAGGATGCCCAGCGTTTTGAAGGCTCCGATGATGGTACCCAGCTAGAGGAAGGTAGTAACGTGAGTCCAGAGAGAGGGGGTGCCCAAGAAGGACAGCAATCTGGCAGTCATGTTCCCCCAGCTGCAGCATACTGCCAGCTTTGCTCCAGTGATGAGGAGGGAGTGGATGATGAGGTCACTGACTCCACGTGGGTGCCTGATAGGAGAGAGGAGGAGGCACATCACCAAAGAAGCAGGTTGCCCTCCAGGGGCCAGCTTAAGGGCAGCACACCGACTGCATCACACCGCAGAGCTCCGCATGTGCAGGGCGCTGCTGTCTCTGCGCGTTATTCCAAAAGTTCTTTGGTGTAGGCCTTTTTTGAGACGAGTGCATCAGATCCCACCACTGCTATTTGCAACATATGCCTCAAGCGTATCTCACGTGGCCTAAACATCTAACGCTTGGGCACCACATGCTTGACCAGACATATGTTGACCTGCCATGCAGTTCATTGGCAAGCGTACCTAAAAGACCCACACCAAAGAACAAAGAGGACCTCTCCTTGCTCCTCATCAGCTGGGATCTCCAACCCCACTATACCTTCAGTCCTCTCTGAGACCTGCACTGAGAGGAATGAAGGTGTAGAATTAGGTGTGTCACAGCCAAATACTTGGGGGCAATCTGTTATTGGTACACCGACGTCAGATTGTACCAGGCAAATTTCCCTGCCCCAGCTGCTGCACCGCCGAAAGAAGTTCGCTCCCAGCCATCCACATGCCCAGCGGTTGAATGCTAGCTTGGCTAAATTGCTAGCACTTCAACTGCTGCCTTTTCAGTTGGTAGACTCTGCCCCCTTCCGTGAGTTTGTGGAATGTGCGGTTCCTCAGTGGCAGGTTCCCAAACGTCACTTTTTCTCACGGAAGGTAATTCCGGCTCTCTACCGGCATGTGGAAGGCAATGTCTTGGCCTCGCTGGACAGGGCTGTCAGCAGGAAGGTGCATATTACCGCTGACTAATGGTCCAGCAGGCATGGACAGGTTACCTATCTTTCACCGCGCACTGGGTGACTCTTCTGGCAGCTGGGAAGGATGCAGGACAGGGTGCAGTAGTGTTGGAGGTTGTTCCACTACCATGCCTCCAAAATACTACTAGTGGTGATTCTGCCACACCTCTCTCCTCCACCCCCTCCTCTTCTTCTTCCTCCATGGCCTCTTCATGTGCTGATTTGTCTTCGGAACCAGCGGTGCTCTGTAGGCGTTCAAGGGGCTACGCAAGCACACAGGCCAAAAGATGCCATGTGGTGCCTGAGCTGGTGTGCTTGGGGGACAGGAGCCACACTGGGGCAGAGATTCTGTCAGCTCTGCAGGGGCAGGTTCAGAGGTGGTTGACGCCACGCCAGCTTAAGGCAGGTATGGTGGTTTGCGACAATGGCACCAACCTCCTCTCCGCCCTCCAACAGGGACAACTGACCCATGTGCCCTGTTTGGCTCACGTCCTTAACTTGGTACTGCAGCAGTTCTTGGGCAGGTACCTGGGCTTACAGGATGTCCTGAGGGAGGCCAGGAAAGTCTGTGTGCATTTCCGCAGGTCATATAATGCCAGTGCTTGGCTGGCTGACCTCCAAAAGGAGTTTAACCTGCCCAAGAACCGCCTAATCTGTGACATGCCCACCAGGTGGAACTCAACGTTGGCCATGCTGCAGTGGCTGCACACGCAGCAGAGGGCCATCAATGAGTACCTGTGCGACTATGGCACCAGGACAGGGTCAGGGGAGCTTGTTTTTTTTTTCCCACACCAGTGGGCCATTATCAGGGATTCATGCACTGTCCTGTCACCATTTCAGGAGGCCACGAGGATGGTGAGCAGTGACATTGCATGCATCAGTGACACTGTCCCCTTTGTCCACCTGTTGGAGCATATGCTGCATGGAATAATGAACAGGGCACTTGAGGCAGAACAGAGGCAGGAAGAGGAGGACTTCCTTAGCTCTCAAGGCCCCCTTTTATCTAGACAGTGTTCCTGCGCGCCCGCCGATCACACAGGAAGAGGACAAGGAGGAGGAGGAGGAAGAGGAGGATTAACAGAGGAAATAGGGAGTCCGCGCTAATGGGTGTAATTAAAAGCCTAGGTGGGAAGTATATTCCTAAAATGGTTGACTGCTGCCCTCACATACGCTGACTCCACAGGGGGTGGAATGAGCGGAAAAAGTGAAAAAAGAAAAGTGTGTGAGTGTGGCGCTGTCCCAAAGTTGCAGAAGAAATGTCTGCATATATACAGTTTTATCAAAAGTGTCACGTGTGTATTCCTTTAAGTGAAATATGTATGGCAGTTATTACCACTCCTGTGGGTTAAAGTGACTGGTGATTTAAACATGAGAAGCATAATGAGTGCAATAAATCGCATCCAAGGTGTCTAGTGCTATATTCCCTCAAAAGGAAAAAACAGTATTAACCACTGCTAAGAGCATGAAGCGGTCTGTGTCTAAACACTAGAAAACACAAAGTTGCAATAAATACATCACACGTGACATGCAAAAAATTCTAAAGTGTCTAGTGCTAAATAAATAAATATTAAAATGTTGTTCTACAAACGTTGCAAATAACAAAGTGACAAGTGCCCTATGAAGAGGTCACTCTGAAAAGTGCTAAACACACGTGCCATGCAAATGGTTCTATGATAGTAAACAGTTCATATGGGTAAGTCCCCGGTGCCCTATAAGTGAAAAAAGGCGTCCTTTGTGGGATTCCTCAAAGCATACAACAGGTGTTAGAGGAGGATTGTGTCAGCATGGAGGTGGAGCCTGACACTCAGCATCAGCAGCAGTCTTTAAGGGATCATTTACAGTCCCAAGAAACCCATGGACTTGTACGTGGCTGGGAGGAGGTGGCTGCGGATCATGTCGTCCTTAGTGACCCAGAGGACTCCAGACCGAATGCCTAAGCAAACCTACGCTGCACCTCCCTGATCCTGCAAAGCCTGCTGAAGGATGCTCGTATTCGTGGTATCAAGGAGAGGGATCAATACTGGCTGGCAACCCTCCTTGATCCACGTTACAAGGGTAAGGTTGCGGACCTTATCTTGCCGTCGCAGAGGATGAAACATCTTCGGGAGGCCTTGCAGAAAGGTCTGTGAGACTGGGAGGTCACAAACTCCTGTTCCTGGACAACGTATTGCTGAGGCTTCAGTCAGTCAAAGAAGGAGTGGTGGAGAAGGTGGCCGTCTGACCAATGCGTTCAGACAATTTTTTAGTCTGCAGCCCCAAGGTCCAGCAACCATTGCCAGTGTCTGTTTTACATGGTGCAGGAATACCTAGGGGCAAGATCTGATTTGGACACCTTTCCCACCGAAAATCCTCTGGGTTACTGGGTCTTGAGGATGGATCACTGGCCAGAGCTTGCACAGTATGCAATTGAGCTACTGGCCTGTCCTGCATCCAGCATTCTTTCGGAACGCACATTCAGTGCTGCTGGTGGCTTTGTAACTGATCACAGGGTGTGCCTGTCCACCGACTCAGTCGATTTACTGACCTTCATAAAAATGAATCAGTCTTGGATCACCACCAGCTACCAAGCACCTGATGCTGATGTAGCCGAATAATTTTTTTGAAATGTCAGATCCCTTCAAGACTGCCTATGCTGATGCTGAGTGACTATCCTGTTGGGCTAAGTGACTATCCTCTTCCTCCTCAATGATCATGCTGATAGCTTGTAAGAATATTTTTGGGCCCAAGTTTTCAGCCCCTGTTTAACAGGAGCGTGTAATTACAATTTTTGATGCAATATTTTTCAAGGAGGGTTCGTTGCTGCGCTCAACTTGAGTATTTGTGAGGGGTTAAAGTTTTGTGGCACCAGCACCAGTGCCTAAGGCCCAATTTTTCAGCCCCTGTTTAACAGGGGCGTGTAATTACAATTTTTGATGCAATACTTTGCAGCAGGGCTTGTTCCTGCGCTCCAACTAGAGTATCTGAGAGGGGCTGCAGTGTTGTGGCACCAGCACCAGTGCCTAAGGCTCAATTTTTAAGCCCCTGTTTAACAGGAGCGTGTAATTACAATTTTTGATGCAATATTTTGCAGGAGGGCTCATTCCTGCGCTCCAACTAGAGTATCTGTGAGGGGTTGCCGTGTTGTTTCACCAGTGCCTAAGGCCCAATTTTTCTGCCCCTGTTCAACACGGACATGTAATTACAATTCTTGATCTAATATTTCACAGCAGGGCCCGATTCTGCTCCCACCAAGAGTAGCTGTGAGGACTTACAGTGAGTGGCACCAGCACCACCACCACCAAAGGCCCAATTTTTCTGGCCCTGTTCAACAGGTGCATGTAATTACAATTCCTGATTTAATATTTCACAGCAGGGCCCGTTTCTGCGCCCACCAAGAGTAACTGTGAGGACTTACAGTGTTGTGGCACCACCGCCACCAAAGGCCCAATTTTTCTGACCCTGTTCAACAGGGGCATGTAATTACAATACTTGATCTAATATTTCACAGCAGAGCCCGTTCCCGCGCCCACCAAGAGTAACTGAGAGGGCTTACAGTGTTGTGGCAACACTAACATCTAAGGCCGCAATTTTTGCAGAGTATATAGGGCAGGCCCCTACTTTCAAACATCCAACTTACAAACGACTCCTACTTGCAAACGGAAGGAGACAACAGGAAGTGAGATGAAATCTACCCCTAGGAAGGGAAATTCTCTCCTGTAAGAGTTATGCCCCGTACACATGGTCGGATTTTCCGATGGAAAATGTCCGATTGGAGCATGTTGCCGGAAATTCCGACCGTGTGTGGGCTCCATCGGACATTTTCCATCGGATTTTCCGACACACAAAGTTTGAGAGCAGGCTATAAAATTTTCCGACAACAAAATCCGTTGTCGGAAATTCCGATCGTGTGTACACAAATCCGACGGACAAAGTGCCACGCATGCTCAGAATAAATAAAGAGATGAAAGCTATTGGCCACTGCCCCGTTTATAGTCCCAACGTATGTGTTTTACGTCACCGCGTTCAGAATGATCGGATTTTCCGACAACTTTGTGTGACCGCGTGTATGCAAGACAAGTTTGGTCCAACATCCGTCGGAAAAAATCCTAGGATTTTGTTGTCGGAATGTCCGAACAAAGTCCGACCGTGTGTACGGGGCATAAGTATGGGAAAAACGTGTCTCCTCTCCACTGCTTTATCACCAATCCTTGTTTCACTAAAAACCCCAAATTGTCAAAAAACATTTGTCATTGGGACAGAAAGTGAGGTGAAATCTTCTGAAGAGGTGCACAGACAGCAAAACAAAATAAGACAGAGGTGCACAGACAGCAAAACAAATGTCACAGGGGTGATAACCCTTCCCTAGGTTTTCCAAAAAGCTTAAAAATAGATTTTTTTTGGCTGGAGCTACACTTTAAAAATGTACCAGTTCAAAATTACAAACAGATTCTACTTAACAACAAACCTACAGTCCCTGTGTTGTTTGCACCGCCTGTATACTGCTGTTCAGAGTATATAGAGCCTGGGGGCCCCACGCCTTTCCTTTTTTTAATTTGGGTGCGGGGTTCCCCTTAATATCTATACAAGACCCAAAGGGCCTGGTAATGGACTGGGGGGTACCCATGCTGTTTGTCTCACTGATTTTCATCCATATTGTTGGGACCCAACATTACATGAAAGCCGCAAGCAGTTTTAAATTACTTTTATTCCTTTAAAAATGTCATTTTGTGCAGGGACTGTTCTAAGCACGGGAAACAAGTGCCACTTTACAGGCATACTATAGACACCCCCCAGGTACGATATTTAAAGGAATATTTCACTTTTTGTTTCACTTTAAGCATCATTAAAATGACTGCTCCCGAAAAAACTGACATTCTAAAAACTTTTTTTTGCATTGATACATGTCCCCTGGGGCAGGACCCGGGTCCCCAAACCCTTTTTAGGACAATACCATGCAAATTAGCCTTAAAATTTAGCACTTTTGAATTTGAACGTTCGAGTCCCATAGACTTCAATGGGGTTCTAAAGTTTGGGCAAATTTTCAGTCTGTTCGCAGGTTCTGGTGCAAACCGAACTGGGGGGTGTTAGGCTCATCCCTAGTGGTCATATGTTGTTCTAATTCAGGTGCCTGCCCTATCAGGCTTGACAGGTCTGGGCACACACTGTAGCATATCCTCACAAACACTGCCTCCGCAGCAATGGCTTCCACAGGGTTCTTGACTGAGTGCAGAGTTTTCCCTATTTGTGAGAAAACCTGACCAGTCAGGTTCAAGCACCCTTTTACTGTCAAAATTGGATCTCCCAGTGTTGTTTATCACATCAACGCTGTTCATAACCTTCACAAGATTTTATATATATATATATAAAAAAATAAAAAATAAGACATTCAGTTTAAAATAGAAATTAAATGCAAAACATTTGCGTGTGTGTGTATATACTGTATATATATATATATATATATATATATATATATATATATATATATATATATATATATATATTGACAGGGGTAAGCTAAAGTGGGGATCACCTTCCCGTGGAAAAGGGTAGTCCAAACAGCTTTTCTTAAAAGCTGATTTGCATGGAAATTTAACAAACAAAACAGAAAATAAATCTTTGCCATCCAGGCACTAGATAATCATATCCGGTTCCTAACTCACAGATGAAGGGCTTCTCCCAGTCACCCACAAAACAAAGATTATGCAAACCAGCTCTCTCTGGTTTTTGGCTTCCTGAGTCCCAGGCCAAGAGCAATCCTTGCACACAATTGGACCGCAAAATCTGGAATCATGTCGGGAACAAACCCTGCCAGGGTGGCTGGTAAAACTCGGACCGGATTCCACCTTCTCCAGTTCTCGGCAAATGAACAGAGGTAGGGTGAAACATAACGTCCATCAAACACCTCGTCAGAATAATGTCAGAATTATATATATATATATATATATATATATACACATTATCTCACAAAGGTGAGTACACCCCTCACATTTTTGTTAATATTTTATTATATCTTTTCATCTGACAACACTGAAGAAATGACACTTTGCTACAATGTAAAGTAGTGAGTGTACAGCTTGTATAACAGTGTAAATTTGCTGTCCACTCAAAATAACCCAACACACAGCTATTAATGACTAAACCGCTGGCAACTAAAGTGAGTACACCACTAAGTGAAAATGTCCAAATTGGGCCAAAAGTGTCAAAGTGTCAATATTTTGTGCGGCCACCATTATTTTCTAGCACTGCCTTAACCCTCTTGGGAATGGAGTTTACCAGAGCTTCACAGGTTGCCACTGGAGTCCTCTTCCACTCCTCCATGATGACATCACAGAGCTGGTGGATGTTAGAGACCTTGTGCTCCTCCACCTTCCGTTTGAGGATGCCCCACAGATGCTCAATAGGGTTTAGGTCTGGAGACATGCTTGGCCAGTCCATCACCTTTACCCTGAGCTTCTTTAGCAAGGCAGTGGTCGTCTTGGAGGTGTGTTTGGGGTCGTTATCATGTTGGAATACTGCCATGTGGCCCAGCCATCCGAAGGGAGGGGATCATGTTACAGTACATACTGACGTTCATGGTTCCCTCAATGAACTGTAGCTCCCCAGTGCTGGCGGCACTCATGCAGCCCCAGACCATGACACTCCTACCACCATGCTTGACTGTAGGCAAGACACACTTGTCTTTGTACTCCTCACCTGGTTGCCGCCAGAAACGCTTGACACCATCTGAACAAAATAAGTTTATCTTGGTCTCATAAGACCACAGGACATGGTTCCAGTAATCCATATCCTTAGTCTGCTTGTCTTCAGCAAACTGTTTGCGGGCTTTCTTGTGCATCATCTTTAGAAGAAGCATCCTTCTGGGACGACAGCCATGCAGACCAATTTGATGCAGTGTGCGATGTACAGTTTGAGCACTGACAGGCTGACCCCCCCACCCCTTCAACCTCTGCAGCAATGCTGGCAGCACTCATACGTCTATTTCCCAAAGACAAGCTCTGGATATGACGCTGAGCATGTGCACTCAACTTCTTTGGTCGACCATGGCGAGGCCTGTTCTGAGTGGAACCTGTCCTGTTAAACAGCTGTATGGACTTGGCCACCATGCTGCTGCTCAGTTTCAGGGTCTTGGCAATCTTCTTATAGCCTAGGCTTTTTTTCAGATCCTCGGAGAGTTCTTTGCCATGTGGTGGCATGTTGAACTTCCAGTGACCAGTATAAGTAAGTGAGAGTGATAACACCAAATTTAACACACCTGCTCCCCATTCACACCTGAGACCTTGTAACACTAAAGAGTCACATGATACCGGGGAGTGAAAATGGCTCATTGGGCCCAATTTGTACATTTTCTTTTAAGGCTGTACTCACTTTTGTTGCCAGCGGTTTAGACAATAATGGCTGCGTGTTGAGTTATTTTGAGGGGACATCAAATTTACACTGTTATACAAGCTGTACACTCACTATTTTACATTGTACCAAAGTGTCATTTCTTCAGTGTTGTCACATGAAAAGATATAATAATATATTTACAAAAATGTGAGGGGTGTACTCACTTTTGTGAGATACTGTATATAAACACTAACAATTTATGGTTGCGATAACGAGATGGATGGATAAGCAGACCAACAAATAACACATTAAATGGAATCACATTAACCATGTTTTACCTTGAAAAACACTATATTCATTTCCTTTAGCAGCTGTGAAATATTTCTCCTAACATTTAAAACACAGAAGCACAAGACTATATGTCACATTCTTACAAAAAGAATGTATCCTTCCATTCAAGAGTCTGTGTGGGAGTCTTATTTATAACGCTGAAGGTCACCAATTACAAAAACATCTTCTAGTGATGAAGGTCAGTACTATAACATCAAATAACAAGGTGAGAAAATATGTATGTGTTATCTCGTTCTATACTGGAGTCTGGGAGCTTCATATTTTAAGAGGTATCATTACCGTAATGGGGGGCTGTTCACTCTTCGTCCTTGGGTAGTAGCTCGGAGCTACAGACTGTGGCAGGATCCCGAGATACTGGAGATATTGATGAAAAGATTTGGCAAAATTCCTATTAGCTTCCATTTCATAATTTCTGTCACTTTCAGCATTTAAATTCTGACCCCTAAAAGACAGAAGCAAGAACACAAGAGTAGAGATATAAGTTTATTTATAGAAAAATTAGCTCTCAATTATCAACTTGTGCTAAATACAAACTCTCTGTAAAACCTCAATCAGATTCACACCATTATTCCACAACTGTCACTTTCCACACAAATTTTAATCTGATTGGCTATTATGAAAAAATTAATGTGCAAATACCACAGCACTATTAATTTGATAGTGAGAGTGTTAGTGAAACAATAAACACTCTCCGGCCAATTTATTAGGTACACTTGTTAAATTGCTTGGTAACAAATTGCTAATCAGCCAACCAAATGGCAGCAACTCTATGCATTTAGGCATCTAGACGCGGTGAAGATGACTTGATGAAGTTCAAACCGAGCATCAGAATGGGGAAGAAAGGGGATTTAAGTGGCTTTAAATGTGGCATGGTTGTTGGTGCCAGACGGGCTGGTCTGAGTATTTCAAAAACTGCTCATCTACTAGGATTTTCAAGTACAGCCATCTCTGGGGTTTACAGAGAATGGTCCAAAAAAGAGAAAATATCCAGTGAGCAGAAGTTCTGTGGACGAAAATGCCTTGGTGATGTCAGAGGTCAGCGGAGAATGGTTCGAGATGATAGATAAGGCAACAGTAACTTAAATAACCACTCGTTACAACCAAGACCACAACGGGTACCACTCCTGTTAGCTAAGAACAGGAAACTGAGACTACAATTCTCACAGGCTCACCAAAATTGGACAATAGCAGATTGGAAAAACGTTGCCCGGTCTGATGAGCCTGCATCATTCAGATGGTAGAGTCAGAATTTGGCATAAACAACATGAAAGCATGGATCCATCCTGCCTTGTATCAACATTTTAGGCTGGTGGTGTAATGGTGTGGGGGAAATTTTCTTGGCACACTTTTGGCCCCTTAGTACCAATTAAGTATTGTATAAACGCCACGTCTTACCTGAGTATTGTTGCTGACCATGTCCATCCCTTTATGACTACAGTGTACCCATCTTCTGATGGCTACTTCCAGCAGGATAATGCACCATGTCACAAAGCTCAAATCATCTCAAATTGGTTCCTTGAACATGACAATGAGGTCAATGGCCTCCACAGTCACCAGATCTCAATCCAATAGAGCACTTTTGAGATGTGGTGGAACGGGAGATTCGCATCATGGATGTGCAGCCAACAAATCTGCAGCAACTGCGTGATGCTATCATGTCAATAAGGACCAAAATCTGAGGAATGTTTCCAACACCTTGTTGAATCTATTCCAGGGGTCTTCAAACTGCAGCCCTCCAGTTGTTCAGGAACTTCAATTCCCATCATGCCTAGTCAAGTCTGTGAATGTCAGAGTTTTACAATGCCTCATGGGAAGTGTAGTTCTGCAACAGCTGGAGGGCCGTAGTTTGCGGATCCCTGATCTATTCCATGAAGAATTAAGGCAGTTCTGAAGGCAAAAGGGGGTCCAACCCGGTACTAGCAAGGCGTAAATAATAAAGTGACCGGTGAGCGTATATAAATAACATTATAGCCAAAATAATATGGAAAATTTCAGACAGTTCTTATTAAGTGTAAAAGCCCGTTCACACTAGAATGCACCGCATTCCATTTGCACTGCCCTTGCTATCTGCAGTAGGCGTCAGTGCAAAGGTAATGACATCTCAAATGGAGGTCGCAAACGTAGTGCGTTTGCCTGCACCGGCCCGCACTGGATCGTATGGAACAAAGGCTCCTGTGTGATTCCAATGCAGTTTATAGTGTGAATGGACCCTAAAAGTATACCTAAAGGCAATTTTTATTTTATTAAGATCTGCATAGAGTGGTGAGGAGTTAGAACCCCTGTCATGATTGTACTGCTGTCTGCGTCCCAATTAAATAGATTCACACTCTCTAATTGCTTTGATCATCAGTAACACACGCAATGAAGGTGAGGGTAGATCCAAAATTTTGAGTTGCCACCAGGGCAGCGATAGAGGGGAAATCTTCCAACTGGAACACTTGTTCCCGTGACTACAATCCCTTACATTAGAAAAGTATCCTCTTACTTCCTTATTGAGTCTAGAGAACAGGAAATTAAGGGAAACCTCCCTAATGAGACACAGAAAAACTGACAGCAGTGTTTGCTGGGAGCTTGGAGCTGGGGTTGTGTCCATCCCTTTGGGGGTGCTACTGTAAAACTTCTTAAAATAAAGCAGAATTGCTCAAGCTTCACCCAAGCTTTACCAGGTTACTTACATCATAAACTGTTCAGTTAAAAAAATAATAAAATAAAGATTGAAACATGAAAAATATGTTTTGCACTTATATTTATCTTAGGGACTTGGTTGTAAATTTGGTTTTTAAGTATTAAAACATATCTCTCTATTATTAAAAAAATGACCCCCATTACAGCAGTCCTATGCAGTATATGCATATATAGCTGTATTATCAATATGCTGGCTGCCGGTTTAAGGGCTATGAGGTGCATTTATAAATCAAAATTAGATGTACAATTATTGAAAAGGCTAGAAAAGTTTATACAACAGTATTTTCTTTTTAATCCTGCAAACCTTTAAATCCTTTTAAACCCTTTAATTCTGGGTAGCCAGCTGAGACAATTTTGCAAAGACCTGCACCAGATTTATCACTGTAGATGAGACAGATTTTTTTTAATTAAGAGCACAAAACCTTTCATTTAAATATATTTCTTAATAGCCACACAGTATATAAATCTTCCTTTGTGCAACAAATCACTTTGAAAAGCCAGACATTTCCTTACAAACGTAGCGGTAACCACATCATCAGGCTGTATATAGCCCGTACAGGGAGCAGAGCAGTGGAAGGGACCCAGCAGGTCATCCTACTTTCGGCTGGCTGCAGAAAACTACAGGAGAAGGTGAATATATGACCAGTCACCCTGCACAATGAAGGACAGCAACAAAGAATGGCCTTTATTACAGAAGACCCCTAAACAAGGCATAGTGAAGGATTTGTTTAATGCTGAACTACAGTACAGGTCTGAAAGGACACAACTATTAATAATTTACAAATCTTCCCCTAGATGTTTAAACTGGTGTTTCTATTTGCCGGTCTCTACACTTACGTTTTGTTGCTCACCTGCTGTGGCACATCAGACATAGGTGATGAGAATTCATGGGAACTTTAGGAATTCTTCCTATCCTGCTCAAGCCTCCCTAAATCTGGTGCCCTTGCAGGCTCATTCTCTGGTTTTCCATCTCCATGTTTTGTCTCTGAGTTTCTTCTTTCTCTCCTTTTGGGACCTACTTTCTTATTTTCCAGGTAGGTTCCTTCTTTTTCTTCTCTTTGTCTTTTACTTTCTTACGGTTGGGGCTAGACCCCGTTTTATTTGTTATATGTCAATCTAGCCAGCAAGCTCTGATGGCCTTATTGGCCACTCGGACAGTTTTGATGTCTATCTGTTGATTGCATGGTTATGCACCTGTTATTTCACCCATTATGGATTTGCTTATGCTATCACCATTCTATTACTGTATTTTGGTTGGGCCTTCGGCCTTTGTGTTTTTTTTTTTTTTTATTATTTGTATTTTTACTTTCTTTAATAATAAAAAGATTGAAAATAAAAGTACCATTCCAGTGTAGTAGTATTTGGCTGTCATAGAAGAGGAATGCAAATTACCAACCAGGTAGAAACATTGTGTAATGCTTCATTTATTGTCTACACACTTTCATATACAACTAACCGTAAAAGGTAAATAAAAAAACATCTTACCAAGAAGTGCTGGAAACATCAGATGGACGAGATTCAGGTGGCCTACTGTATACCTTACGAATATTTGATAGTTCCTTTGCAATGATATGTTGGGTGTAGTCATCTTTCCAAGTCAAGCCTAAACCAAGACACAACAGTGGTAATATGAGATAATAGATGTGCTGATGTCTACAATCTGGAGTTATAATCAGCCTATTCCAACATGCTTTGAATTTGAATTTATTTCCAATATATTTTCTGACAATGTCAGCCTACAGCTCTTGAGATAAGTATCAGGCCCACAGACATATATAAAAAAAAAATGTGGCTCAGGTAGGACGTGAGGACTTAATAACACTTGATCTAGGGGAGGACTTGGAACCAAAGGCCTGGGGGGGGGGGGGCGCCTACAACCAAATAGTTCTTTCTTGGTTGATTTCTGTGGGGTAAACAAAGTGTACCATGGTGCTGCAGTTTTTAGTGGGCATTGAGAAAAGTAGGTGTCCTTAAAGGACATCGTTTCTTGTGACATATCTCTTCACATCTTCCCGCATCAGCTTCCTTTGCAGTTCTTGGCACTCGGTCCCTGGACATCTTAGAAGAAGAAAGTGAGTGCTGGAAAATGGAAAACCTCACTCTGCCAGACTGAACAGTGAGCAGGAAACTATATAATGCCCTGCATGCAGGTCCCAAATTGATTAGGTCAGAGTTGTGAAGTATCTCCACTCAGGGTCACCAGCCCAACATATCTTATTAGTACTGGCCCAGAGGGCAAATGCTCCCCGGCCTCCAAGCACAGTCCTCCCTTATGCTAACCAAAGAATTGAGGGCATGAATGTTTGCCATATTATAGGATCATATACACTCCACCCAAACCCTTTACCAGAAAACGATGTATTAATGTTCTATGCATTTTAATATTACACCACTCAACGGTGTGCATTTATATGTATTTCTACAATATCCAAAAAAAGTAAAATAACTGTTCTACAGTTCTTAATCTGTTGATTTCATACAACATGTAAGCTTATTGATTTCTAAAATGTTATTAAATGATTCACTTCTTGTCAATATCAGTTGTTCAAGTAATTGAAAAAGCATCTCTCTATATTGGAGAATTTTTTTAACCGTTATTTGAAAATGATGACTTGCATTGAAAAAAATGTTCTCTGACTACCAGAAATTCTGAGAGCAAAACAATTATCTGTACGCTGTGCAAGGTACACAGAGTCGTGAGCCACTGCAAATTCAAATTGCACTTCCATGTTTATCTCCTACATTTCATTATCTGTGGAGAAAACTAATTGGTAAACAAAATCAGTTCCAATAAACATGAGAATATTTCCCCTGAAGACGCTTTACAATGTTTTTTTAAGTGTTTAGTTCTCAGAATATTTTAAAAGGCAGCTCCAGGCAAACAGCTAAATACAGAGATGTACAAACTTACAGTGCCTTGCAAAAGTATTCACCCCCCTTGGCTTTTTACCTATTTTGTTACATTACAGCCTTTAGTTGAATGTTTTTTTTAATCTGAATTATATGTGATGGATCACAACACAATAGTCTAAGTTGGTGAAGTAAAATTAGAAAAATATATACATAAAACTATTTTTCGGAAATAAAAAACTGATAATTGGCATGTCTGTATGTATTTACCCCCTTTGTTATGAAGCCCATAAAAAGCTCTGGTGCAACCAATTACCTTCAGAAGGCACAAAATTAGTGAAATGATGTCCACCTGTGTGCAATCTAAGTGTCACATGATCTGTCATTACATATACACACCTTTTTGAAAGGCCCCATAGGCTGCAACACCTAAGCAAGAGGCACCACTAACCAAATACTGCCACGAAGACCAAGGAACTCTCCATACAAGTAAGGGACAATGTTGTTGTTAAGTACAAGTCAGGGTTAGGTTATAAAAAAATATACAAATCTTTGATGATCCCTAGGACCACCTTTAAATCTATCATAACCAAATGGAAAGAACATGGCACAACAGCAAACCTGCCAAGAGACGGCCGCACACCAAAACTCACGGACCGGGCAAGGAGGGCATTAAGCAGAGAGGCTGCACAGAGACCTAAGGTAACCCTGGAGGAGCTGCAGAGTTCCACAGCAGAGGCTTGAGTATCTGTACATAGGACGACACTAAGCCGTATGCTCCATAGAGATGGGCTTTATGGCAGAGAGGCCAGAAGAAAGCCATTACTTTCAGCAAAAAACAAAATGGCATGTTTTGAGTTTGCGAAAAGGCATGTGGGAGATTCCCAAAATGTATGGAGGAAGGTGCTCTGGTCTGATGAGACTAAAATTGAACTTTTTGGCCATCAAAGAAAACGCTATGTCTGGCGCAAACCCAACACATCTTATAACCCAAAGAACACCATTCCCACAGGGAAACATGGTGGTGACAGCATCATGCTGTAGGGATGTTTTTCAGCAGTCGGGACTGGGTAACTGGTCAGAGTTGAGGGAAAGATGGATGGTGCTAAATACAGGGATATTCTTGAGCAAAACCTGTGCCACTCTGTGTGTGATTTGAGGCTAGGATGGAGGTTCACCTTCCAGCAGGACAATGACCCCAAACACACTGCTAAAACAACACTTGAGTGGTTTAAGGGGAAACATGTAAATGTGTTGGAATGGCCTAGTCAAAGCCCAGACCTCAATCCAATAGAAACTCTGCGGCCAGACTTAAAGATTGCTGATCACAAGCGCAAACCATCCAATTTGAAGGAGATGGAGCAGTTTTGCAAGGAGGAATGGGCAAAAATCCCAGTGGTAAGATGTGCCAAGCTCATAGAAACTTATCCAAAGCAACTTGGAGCTGTGATAGCCGCAAACGGTGGCTCTACAAAGTATTGACTTTAGGGGGGTGAATATGCACATAGATTTTTTTCTGTTATTTTGTCCTATTTGTTGTTTGCTTCACAATAAAAAAAATCTTCAAAGTTGTGAGCATGTTCTGTAAATTAAATGATGCAAATCCTCAAACAATCCATGTTAATTCCAGGTTGTGAGGCAACAAAACACGAAAAATGCTAAGGGGGTGAATACTTTTGCAAGGCACTGTATATAGGGACAGTTCTATCTGCCAAACATTTTTATAAACACTGCGACTATTCTTGTCATCTCCCTATAACTGCTGTATTTATAGATACATAGCATAAGGTGGGTGACAGCGTAGTTTGGAAACTGCAGTTCTGTGGATTGCTTGTCACTAACCACATCCTGTCTGCTTTATGTATCTCCATAATGGTCACACTGACTGGTGTTTCACAACCTGCTGTGGCTAAAAACATGCACGCATCATTCATTCCAGGAGGAGAAAAGCTTAGGGAGTCAATGGTGGAGAAGGATCTGGGTGGTCTGGTAGATTTAATAATAGCATGCAATGCCAAGTTGCAGTTTCTAAAGCTAGCAAAATCCTTTCTTGTGTTAACAGAATTATAGACTGCAGAGAGAGAGATATATAATTTTGCCCCTGTACAAATCATTAAGACCTTATTTGGAATATGCAATTCAGTTTTGGGCACCAGTTCACAAAAAGGATATTGGAGAACTGGAGAAAGTGCAGAGAAGGGCAACAAAACTGATAAGAGGCATCAGCTCAGCTCAGCTATGAAGAAAGATTAGAGAAACTGATTTTATTCTCTCTTGAAAAAGGGAGATTAAGGGACTATATAAGCAATATGTATATAAATACATAAGTGGTCCATATAGTGAACTTGGTGTTGGGCCATCAACTTTCAGGTCATCACAGAGGACAAGGGGGCACTCTTTACATCGGAAGGAAAAAAATGATTTAACCTCCAAATCCGGAAAGAATTCTTCACAGTAAAGCCTCATACACACAATCGGATTTTCTGCAGACAAAACCTCTGACTTTTGTCCAAAGGGTGTTGGCCAGGAACTTGTCTTGCATACAAACGGCAAGGAATTGTCGGCCAACAAACACGAACGTATTGATGTACTACGTGTTTTTTCAGCTCTTTAGCGCCACCCTTTGGGCTCCTTCTGCTAATTTTGTGTTAGTAGAAGTTTGGTGAGTGTTGATTCGCGCTTTTCATTTAGTGCTTTTCAGTTCACGCTTTTCATTTTGCGCTTTTCAGTTTGTTTCTGAACGGCCGTTCGTCAACCAGAGATGTTGCAGAATCGGAGGAGATAACGTGTTATTTATTATTGGCCTTGGAGTTATTGCTTTGACCCAAGCCCAGTCCAGGAACAGGAGGAGGAGGATTTCTTGGACCAAAAATTGGTTGCTTTATTAATCGTGACCAATTATGTCATATGCCTTTGCTGCGTGAGCTCCAGGAGAATAATCCAGATAATTTTCGGAATTATCTCCAGATGACGGACCCCTGCTTTCACCAACTCTTGGCATTGCTGACCCCCTATATTAAGAAGCAGGACACATACATGAGGCTTTTATTTTATTTTTTGGTTGAATAATAATGATTTGATTTGTTATATTTTCGAGATTTTTGGATGCATAGATTGCACTTTTTGGTTAAGTTCTATTTTATTTGTTTTCTTTTTTAAATGCACAATAAAAAAATTGTGGAGAATAATACTTGGCTATGTGTTTTACTTCAAATGACAGTTTGGGAGTATTATTATTATTATTATACAGGATTTATATAGCGCCAACAGTTTGCGCAGCGCTTTACAACATCAGGGAAGACAGTACAATTACAATACAATTCAATACAGAAGGAATCAGAGGGCCCTGCTCGTTAGAGCTTACAATCTAGAGGGGAGGGTCAAGTGGAACAAATGGTAGTAGCTGTGAGGGATGATCAGATGGACAAAATGAAAATACAGTTGTTAGGTGTGGGTAGGATAGGCTTCTCTGAAGAGGAGGGTTTTCAGGGACCGTCTAAAAGCTAATAGAGTAGGAGATAGACGGACAGAGTAGGCAGTTACATTTGAAAAAATACTAGGCTTAAGAGCTGTGTAGAATAGACTCCCTCAAGATCTAGTTTTTGCCAGCTCAGTAGATTGTTTTTTTTTTTAAAAGCTGGATGCATTCCTAAATACACAAAATATAACCAGATATTAACATTTATGGGTAATAACAGCAGAGATGGTTGAACCAGAGAATATACGATTCAGGGGATCAGGATAGAATTTTTATTTTTTGGATGCTTTATAGGGTTTTTTTTGCTTTCCTCTGAATCAACTGTGAGGATCTGTATATGGTGGTTTTCTGTTTATTTTGTTTATTAATTTTTTCTGTCAGTTGAACTAGCTAGCCTTGTGCCTTTTCCTTTTTTTCAACCTGACTAACTATGTAACTATGATGACCAGCGTTTAGTGCAGTCATAAGGATAATATAAATGTAAAAAGTTTCTAGAAACAGATGGTCCAAAAAAATTAGCACAAATATGGGCACAGAATGGAAATGTAATATCAATTGTAGCTACAATCCAGGGAAAACACCAATCTTCCCATTTACTGCAATGGTTAAATGCTCATTTATGTCTAGGGCCCCTGAAAAAAAGTACTTTTTCTTACCTGACCCCCCACTCCTAAAGGCTCCCTCAACACTGTAATGTCCTGTGCACACGGTCGGACATTGATCGGACATTCCGACAACAAAATCCATGGATTTTTTCCGATGGATGTTGGCTCAAACTTGTCTTGCATACACACGGTCACACAAAGTTGTCGGAAAATCCGATCGTTCTGAACGCGGTGACGTAAAACACGTACGTCGGGACTATAAACGGAGCAGTAGCCAATAGCTTTCATCTCTTAATTTATTCTGAGCATGCGTGGCACTTTGTGCGTCGGATTTGTGTACACACGATCGGAATTTCCGGCAACGGATTTTGTTGTCGGAAAATTTTATAGCAAGCTCTCAAACTTTGTGTGTAGGAAATTCCGATGGAAAATGTGTGATGGAGCCTACACACGGTCGGAATTTCCGACAACAAGGTCCTATCACACATTTTCCATCGGAAAAAAATCCGACCGTGTGTACGGGGCATAAGACTGATCCCTGCTGGCTCTTCTCCCCAGTGTTTGCAGATAATCTGATGTCAACTGAGGCCACAGCTCTGCATTGGACGTGGGACATAAGGATGCCAAAGGACAGCTCAGAAACCGAAGCAGAAACGAGGAAAGGAAAGTGCCGTTTGCCGGTGAAGCAAGGATCAGGTAAGTAAAACTGCTTATTCCATGACCCTAGACCTAAATGAGCTGTTAAACCTTGTAGAGCAGGGATGCCCCAAAGCAAGGGAGAACCTTTGTTTTCCTTGGAGAAAGCCTTTACCCTGTAGCCAAGTATTGAAATCTAAACTAAACATGGAGCTGTAGCCCACAGCAACCGATCAGGTTTCATCTTTCAGGAAACAAAGCAAGCTATCAATGCAACAGCTTTACTTAAAGTGTTACTAAACCCACAACAGTAAAATCAGTCTGTATATGCAGTAAAGCATGCTTGTTATACTTACTGTGGAATCTAAGAAAATAATCATCTGCATTGTGTAAAAAGGCTGCTTGATCTTGTATGCACAGATTCTCCCCTCCCTGCACTGTGCCCCTGGACAAGTCTGGATAAGACAGAGCCTTTGGAGTCAGGCTGCACATGCTCAGTTTAGTGTGCATTGCTAGAGAGTTTTTTTTTTTGGGAGAGTGCATGTGATCAGCACAGGGCCAATCAGCAATGTCCAGACATGTTCAGACAGAGGATCAGGAGCCCCACAGCCTCATAGGACAGCTCAGTGCAGTATGACAACTCATCATACAAGCTTCACCAGGAACTGATAGAAATCACAAGACTTTTATATACTGCTGATGAGAAAAGGTATTTAGCAGTTTATATTTACTAAAATAATTGCATTCCATGTCCTGTGTATGGTGGGAGACCAGATATAGTGAATGAAGGGCTATGGGTTTAGTAACACTTTAAACAGGAACTGCAATCTGCTCTCATAATTTGTAATAAAAACCTCTTTGCCATTCTGAAGCTTTCCTCCAACCACTTTTGCATATTATTTTATATATACTGTGATTCTGTACTTGCCAAATATGCTGCAGAAATCTCCCTTCACTGAGTCTGGCTGAAACCACTTTAACTGTGGGCAGCTTAAGCTGCTGCCTGTTCACTTCCTGGATTTACACAGACACACAGAGGCACACCTCCAGCTCTGTAGCCCTGCAGCTTTCATTTGCCCTCTTATGACTCATCCCCCCTCTCTTCCTGGCAAACTCTCACAGGAGTGAGAGTGAGAGCTGTGCATGATGTCATAAGCCTAGGCTAATGACCAGACAAGAAACAGGAAGTGGGCTGTATAAGGTATTTACTGGTAGAAGAAAAAATGTTTTACTATCCAAAGTTAAAACAACAAGGGCAGAAGATTTAATAGATGGAAAGTTGAAAAAATGACTGAAATTCCGCTTTAAGTTTTCATAAATCAACCCTATTGTCTCTCTCAAATATTTATGTTAGCTTTTATTATACCGGCCCTAATATTTTGGGGTTTGCTAGCTGATGCCACATCCCAGGCTTAATGAAGACATGCATGTAAGACCTCCGCATCACAATGACAGCTGAATCAGAGACTACCGCTGAGTCAAAGCGTATGGTAATTTCCTGTGTGCTTTGTCTTTCTTACCTCACCTAATGGCTGCTCTTGGCTCTGAACCCAATTATAATAATTTACTTTCCCTGGATGAGCGGGATCACAGTGACTCTGTTTGGAGCACATTAATTCCATGTCAGTAACATGGGACTGTACGGCAGGACACCCCGCCACCGATTAACCATCACTGCTGGAGACCTGTCAACGGTGTATATTCTTAAACTGTACATTCCTGCTTTTAACAATTTTTATCGGGCCTCTCCGTGAACTACACTTTTTTCACTATAACCATTATTTTATTTGCTCTCTATAGTTGTGATCATCTTAAAGTGTCTTTATAAAAATGTATGCGCAGTACAACTTTTTTTTTTTTTGTTTGGATGGAGAAGGCAAGGATTGGAACCTCTGACAAGTTTTCACTGTTATACCACTTGCCTACCGGGCACTTTTATCCCCTTTCTGCCCAGGCCAATTTTCAGAGCTGTTTGCATTTTGAATGAAATTGTGCGGTCATACAACACTGTACCCATATAACATTTTTAGAATTTTTTTCACACAAATAGAGCTTTCTTTTGGTAGTATTTATTCACCACTGGGTTTTTTTTTTTGCTTGACAAACAAAAAAAGCCCGAAAATTTGGGAGAAAAATTTGTTTCATAGTTCGTTATAAAATTTTGCATACAGGTAATTTTTCACCTTCATAGATGTGCACTGATGAGGCTGCACTGATGGGCACTGAAGAGGCGGCACTGCTGGGCACTAATAGGTGCCACTGATGAGGCGCTGGTGGGCACTGATAAGGGCACTGATGAGGCTGCACTGATAGGTGGCACTGAAAGGCAGCACTGAAGGGCACTGAGAGGTGGCATTGATAGGCGGCAATGATAGGTGGCTCTGGGCACTGATAGGCACTGGTAAGCAGCACTGATAGGCAGCATTGATAGGTGACACTGATGATGAGTCATTGATGGGCACTGATTGGCAGCACTGATGGGCACTGATAGGTGACTGGTGGGCACTGGTGGGCAATGTTGGGACCGATGTCCCTTTAACAGAAGCCAGTTATCTGCTTACTTCTTTTTTCACAGCATGAGTAAAGAAAATCTGATAACTGGCTATTGTTTACATTCTGTGACCAGCTGGAATTGGCTGACAGCTGATCACGTGGTCGCTGTCATTGGCCCTTTATCCTGATCTGTGATCAGCTGAGTCCGAGGGACTCGGCGATCACAGAGTGCGCCACTCATGCGCCGCAGGGGGGCATGCTGGGAGCACGAGCACGGGAGGATGTCCATGTACACCCTCCCGGCACTTTAAGCCAGCACTGTGGCCGTCTTTCGGCTACAGCGTGGGCAGGAACTGGATAGGAGGCACTGGAACCCAGAGGGTCCTTTATATGTATATTATATGTTGTTGTTGTCCAATATTCCGAAAGAAGCAAAATATATGTTGGGCTAGCAGCTTCTACACACTGGAGGGCTCCATGATCAACTTGGGTTTTGGTAGAGATGAGTAATTGAGAATTGAAACCCCACACCTTAATATTTATGTTTACTCCAATGATAAATTGTCTGCAAAGCCAATGTATTTCAGGGGCTGTTCCACGGCCCTTTGCTTGAAACAACTGCCGACTAATTGCTGTGTAAACTCACCTCAATAAAATACAATAGATTGAGTCCACAAACATCGTTTCACAATTTGACTGAAATGCATTAGCTTTGCAAACAATTTTTTTTTGTATTTAGACTCAATTATTATGATGTGGCACTTCTAGTTACATATTGAAGTTTTTATTGCTATGTCCCCACTAAGTAGATTCATTTAAGAAGACTAGACCTCAACTTGCTGGATATACAGTATATGAAAATAAAAAACACATATGCAATATTTCATATTTAACTGTCTATAAAAAATGGACAATGTCAATCGTATTTTGTATTTGTGGCCCTAATAAACATAGAATCAGTGATAGATGCAAAACCAGTATAGATTTCCTATATCAACAGACTATGCCCAGTGTCTTGCTCTAATATTTAGCAACATGGTGGCAGTAGTAAACAACTGTTCTTTTTCTTTTTTGTAGCTGTTTGCCTGGGGTTCAGCTTTAAAGCCCAACTCCAGTCATTTAAAAAAAATTCACCCTTTCCCTGCCCCCCATCCCGCACTTAAAGGGTGAAATGTTTATTATGTCTAAGACCCCTTTCATACTGGGGCACTTTGCAGGTGCTACAGCACTAACAATAGCGTCTGCAAAGCGCCCTGAAAGAGCTGCTGCTGTGTCTCCAATGTGAAAGCCCTGAGAGCTTTCACACTGCAGTGGTGCGCTGGCAGGACGGTAAAAAAAAAGTCCTGCTAGCAGCAATAGACTTTGCACTTTGCCAACTGGAGTTGCACTCTTCAAGCACAGTTTCTCCAGAGCTTAGTAAATGAGGTTAAGCTTCACTTTTGCAAAGAAGACCTAATCACATGCAAGGAAAATAAAAAAACAGCATTTTTGCTTGCACATGATTGGATGATGGAAGTTAGAAGAGCTTCTGCTCATTCACTAAGCTTTGGAACAACTGCTTTTGCAGAGTGCAACTGCACTTTGCTAAGTGCAGTGTATTTGCCTTTGGTAAATCAACCCCAATGTCCTAGTATTGTACATGATGATGCTGAGGATCTGCCAATAGAATGAAGCTTCGGGTAGAGGAGGCGAACGCCGAAAGAGGGTATAAGGTAAGTGACAGAACCTGCACTGAGCACCACTACACCTAAAGAAAATTTAAACCTAGCAAGATTCAGTTTTTAAAAAAATTTAAATAATAAACATGTTATACTTACCTGCTTTGTGGAATGGTTTTTTTTTAGGAAGGGACGTCGTTTAGAGATGTTGCGGAGGTTGAGGCGGCAAGCTTTGGAAAGTGATTGGATGTGGGGCCGAATGGACAGTTCAGAGTCCAGGATAACACCTAGCACCCTGACGTGTGGGGACGGACTGATAGTTGTGCCATTGATCTTGACAGAGAAGTCAGGGGAAGGGGCATATGGGAGGAAATATTATGAGCTCGGTTGAGTTTGAGGAAGTGGTGTGACATCCAGGCTGATATGTCTGTTAGTAAATTAGTGATAGATTTACGTAACTGTTGTGCTTATAAATCTGCTTATATGAACCCTGTAAAATGATTTACATTGTGCTGTAATAGCAACATAACTAATAGTACAACAAAGGTTCCATAAAGTATTTGGATTATTACCGGTAATGAATATCTGAGAAGAAGATAATAAATGACTTGGAGATTGTATTCTGATGAACAGATGCTCTCCACTGAATGCTGAGCCCAAATACCATAGTTGTAATAATGACCACAGCATCTAAACCTCAGGGGAAATCAGACATTTTGGGACTCGTTTATCAAAATCTTTGCAACAAAAATTACATTAATTTGCTTTCCCAGTCAAACAGCTCTCATTTCAGCAAAGTGGCTGCATTAAAGTTACTGATCCTCTTTGATACAGCTTGTGAATAGTATGCAAAGCTGTACAGGACTTTATTTAAAGTAGATGTAAACCTAATCACCTAAAACTACACTAAACTCTCAGTTTAAAGTGCTTCTAAAGGCAGAAGGTGTTTTTACTTTAATTTTACTTTCATTAATTCTGAGTCTGCATTAAGGCAAAAAACCTTCTGCAGATCCTCCCAGTCTGATCTCAAACCAGCGCTGTGCATGAGAGCAGAAGCTCTCGCGGCTCTCTCTCCTCATTGGTTCAGACACAGCAGTGGAAGCAATTGGCTCCTGCTGTTGTCAGTCACAGCCAGTGATGAGGGAGCAGGGGGCAGAGCCAAGCTCTGTGTTTCTTATGGACACACAGAGCAGAGCTTGGGAGTGAGCACACACAAATGTCCCTATAGCAAGCTGCTTGCTATGGGGGTACTTAGCGGGGGAGGAGCCAGCCATTGCACAGAGCAGGTAAGTAAGTAAGTAGGATTTTTTTTGTTTTATGTTCTTTTAATTTTTCCCTTTAGAAGAGCTTTAAGTCAGCTTAGTATCTTGCAGGTGGATCAAAACTAAAGGTGTTTAACTAGTTAAGACCTGGACACAAAGCAGCCTGACAATTAAAAAAAAAGCTGTTTTTATTTTCTTTATTATAAAATATGTTTCTATTAAACCCATAATTAGCCCTTAATTTACCTTTTTCTGCCTAATTAATACCTTCTTTCTTTTCACCTTTATCTGTTATTTTCCTGCTGATTTTTTCTTTATTTTTATTTTTATATCTATTAATATTTAACAATTTTTATTCATTATGTTTATTCATTTTTTACTGTGAAAAGGCACAAAATTAATTAAAACAAGCTTTTTTTGTTTCATTTTCAATTAAAGTGTATTTAAACTCTTACATATACCCATTGAAGTGAACAGCCTCAGATGATACACAGAGATTAAAAAAATCCTCCTACATAAGTTTTACATGTATATCTGCTGTCTTCAGCTTGCTATATTCTTTAGAAAGAGCACATTGTATTAGAATTTTTTCTTCCGGTTCCAACAGGGGGAGGGAAAAATTGACATACACTGTGTGACAGCTGATTGGAGGAAAGGCACCCCCCCGCCCTTCCACATAGGCATACGAACTAAGATACTTGCAGGGTTGTGCTGTGAATAGACCCACT
Organism: Lithobates clamitans; assembly: GCA_037952925.1. Lineage (NCBI taxonomy): Eukaryota > Metazoa > Chordata > Amphibia > Anura > Ranidae > Lithobates > Lithobates clamitans. The sequence goes on along the minus strand of JBBGZY010000757.1, from coordinate 7,318,391 downwards.
CTCTGCTAATCTATTTATAGCACCCACCCTGACACAAATTTATAGCTGCTTTTATCTCGGTTGTCAGAAAGCTTGTCAGATGTTATCATGCTGATAACAGAAGAATTGAGCAGCAGAAAGACACAGAACTTACGGTTTTGGAGAGAAATAAGAAAACACTGCTTTTATCTGCCCAGCTCAAATTTCATGAATGGGGTTTTTTGTCTACGGATTTCATTCAAAATAGTTTTTTTTACAAGACATTGGGGTTGATTTACTAAGGGCAAGTAGACTGTGCACTTTGCAAAGTGCAGTTGCACTTGGCAAGTGCAGTTGCTTCAGAGCTTAGTAAACGAGGTAAAGCTTTACTTTGCAAAGAATATCCAATCATGTGCAAGAAAAATAAAAAAAACAGCATTTTTGCTTGCACATGATTGAATGATTGAAGTCAGCAGAGCTTCTGCTCATTTACTAAGCTCTGGAGCAACTGCTCTTGCAGAGTGCACTGTCTTTTTGACTTTAGTAAATCAACCCCAATATCTCTAAAAGAAAGGCTTGTCTGTAACTAAAAAGACTGATAACTGTATAACTTTGTAGCAAATCAGCTTTCTGGAGCTTGCCACATCCTAAACATAGACAAAACAGATACATTATATTGTCAAAAGTATCGAGACGCCTCAATCTTAGCCCGTAGGGTTCAATATTGAGTTGGCCCACCCTTTGCAGCTATAACAGCTATTTGCAGGGGGTGTACATTCAACCAAAAGGTATTCTATCAGGTCAGTCAAGTTCCTTGCTTTGTATCATGTTGAAAAAAGAAGGAGCTATCCCTAAACTGTTCCCACAAAGTTGGGAGCATGAAATTGTCCAAAATGTCTTGGTATGCTGACGCCTTAATGCCACGCACACACGACCGGACTTTCTGGGAAACTAGGTCCGACGTTCTTCCCGCCCGACTTCCGGCGAGATTCACACATTGCGAGCCCTGTCGCGGAGCATACCAGGCCCTTAGGTCTGGTATGGATTTTAAGGGGAACCCCCTATGCCGAAAAATCGGTGACCACCCCCCCCTCCTGAACCGTACCAGGCCGCATGCCCTCAACATGGGGGGGTGGGTGCTTTGGGGGAGGGGGCGCCCTGTTTATGAGGACAAGGGCCTCTTCCCGACAACCCTGGCCATTGGTTGTCTGGGTCTGCGGGCGGGGGGCTTATCGGAATCCGGGAGCCCCCTTTAATAAAGAGGGCCCCCAGATCCCGGCCCCCCCACCCTATGTGAATGAGTATGGGGTACATGGTACCCCTACCCATTCACCTGGGGGAAAAAGTGTCAATAAAAAAAACACACTACACAGGTTTATAAAGTAATTTATTAGACAGCTCCGGGGGTCTTCTTCCGACTCCGGGGGTTTTCTTCCGACTCCGGGGGTCCAGCTGCAGTGAAGTCTGCTGTAAAATCTGCTCGTGTGTATGCAGCATAAGAGTTCCTTTCACTGGAACTAAGGGGCCAAGGCCAACCCCTGAAAAACAACCCCACACCATAATCTCCATGATTTGGACCAGTGCATAAAGCAAGGTCCATAAAGGCATGGATGAGCAAGTTTGGGGTGAAGGAACTTGACTGGCCTGCACAGAGTCCTGACCTCAACCTGATAGAACACCTTTGGGATGAAATAGAGCTGAGACTTCAAGCCAGGCCTTCTTGTCCACATCAGTGCCTGACCTCACAAATGTGCTTCTGGAAGAATGGTCAAACATTCCCATAGACACACTCCTAAACCTTGTGGACAGCCTTCCCAGAAGAGTTGAAGCTGTTATAGGAGCAAAGGGTGGGCCAACTCAATATTGAGGTCAAAAGAAGAAAAAAACACCCTAAAATAGAATTTTTTATATACATATGTGTATGTATCTCATGTTGTGCCTTTAAAGTTCACCCCCTCTCACATGGCTTTCCATGTGAGATATATCTGTTTCAACTGTATAACTTTGTTATCCTAATTAAAGTTATGGCCAAATAAACAGGCCCACAGCAGAAATGTAGAAATGGATGTGGCCCGAAAGGGGGTGTACAGACTGAAGCAGTTAATATCTTACAGTTAAATTTTTTTCTAAAGGAGAAATATTAGAAAAGCCTGCCCCCTGCCCGCAGCTGCAGTGAAGGATCCTTTCTGTGTGGTAACAGTGGTCTCCCTGCTGAGGTCCACCATGCCACCTTGCTAAGTAAGGTCTATGGTTCCGCGATCAGCAAAGTTTATTCACATGTGCTTTAAGGGGTCTACGTTTATTCACATGTACTTTAAGGGGTCTGACTGATCTCTGGGTAAAACAACAGTAAATCCAATCAGGGCAATAGGTTATGCTCCTGAGAAGACTCATCTAGGTGATGTCTGGCAAGGCTAGACAAAGTTTATAGCCAAAGAATCAAACCTACCTAAGACTGAGCTAATGCAATGATTTGTAGCCTCTTATTTATGTTTTATTTCTTTTTAGTTTTGGTTTAAGTAGGATAGTGTTAGAGCATCTGACAACTTTATATTACTGTGTACCCTTCTTATGAGATTTGGTTTTACTTCCATTCTATTGGAAGGGTGTCGGTCAGAACAGGAAGTGAGTAGAAATCATTTTGGCAGGGAAATAAGAGCTATAAAAGAAAAGTGTAGTACTTTGTAGAAGGTTAAGAACTGCTGTCAGCACTTAACTGCTGTCTGTGTCCCCGTGAGTTAGGTTGATGAAACAATTAAGATAAAATTAGAATAATGTTAATGTACGAATACACATGAATATGTATATCTTGTTTTTTACATTTGAATTCGATATAAAAGCAGTTAGCACATCTGTGTCTCATTAGAGAAATTTCCCTTTCCTTGCCTTTAGCTATACTTTAAGGGCTTAGAAGGCCTAATGAGTTTTCAGTGGCACCCAAGTGTTTATAAATAATGTCTACAAATGCTGACTTGGTCTTCACGTCAGTGATCTGGCACAACCCTCACTAACCCCAATGGAAAGCAAGAAACTCTCTTAGCTATTGAAGTTTGCATATTGCACTAGGGTGGGGCTGCAGACCTACATCATTGTCAGTGTTTGCTTACTGTGAGCTTCTAGGTTTGAAGGCTTCTGGGGCATGCAGGAGAAAAAAATTTAGAAAACACAGGTCGCATACCTACTATTAACAACTTATGTGATATAAGTAACTTTGTTCTTCTGACTAGTTTGCTCCACCAAAATGATATGTTACTTGTCACGATCTAAGGATTGGAACACCTGGGACTGTAAAACTCCAGGTCTAGCAGAGCAGTAGGAATGACTAAACAGGTGTGCCAGGGTACTGGTCCTAGCAGATGCAGGAGCAGTGTGCAAGCGGAGGTGTGTAAGAGGGTTGCAGGACCTAAGGAGCCGCCTAGTCTTTACCAGAGCCACTGGAGCCACTGAGGATGTTGCGCTGTGAGGCAGCCCCAAGGTTGCATCTCTCCAACACACCCGTGTAGGCACAGTGCCAGTAAATAGCATAATGGAAGGACTCGGGGTACACAAAGGATACAAGGTACCAAGGAAGACTACTGCAGCAAGCTAAGAAGAGAGACTAGGGGGAGGACGCAGGGAAGAAGCATGAAGAACAGGAGAGCGGGGGAAGCTGGGCAATAGTGCAGAGAGAGATGGACATAGGCAGGAATGAGGGGCAGGAGGCAGAACGACAAGAAACAATGCTGTGGAGAGCACCCACAGCAACAGAAAATGAAGGGATGCACAGACTGAAACATAAGGGAATACAAGAGCGAAAGGGAAAACACTGAGAACAAGACCGAACAAATACACAGAATACAGGTATTCCTCACTTAACGACCAGGTTCTGTTCCAACGACCAGGTCATTAAACGAATTGGTCGTTAAACGAGGAGTCACAAGATATTAATATTTTAAGCATTCTTAAATACTGTACAGTACAGTATTGTGAAGAAAAGGTCTAAACACAATACTCCAGCATAATAACGTTTTAATTTGCATAAGTACAGAAGACAAATGAAAATTCTGTAATGTACTGTACAATACAATGATGTATAGCGCGTTGTTCAGGTGGGGAGAGCTGGTCGTAAGTCCGAGTGGTCATTAAACAGGTACGTCGTTAAATGAGGAGTATCTGTACAAGATTATTCCAGCAACAGCAAATGCCACAGGAAACAGGGAGGTCTGGCTACAGCATGGAGACACGTTGCTCAAACACTAACCCAAAGGTGCAAACGCCTAATAATACCTAGCTTTAGGGCGGATTGGTAGGAACCCGAGCAGCTCGGACAGGAGGCAAAACCTGGTGTCGGATCCATGTACACGGAACGGTGACAGTCAGTTATAGATTTTTTGGCGGGTTTTTGTTTATCTGTCTAGTGAGTTCCTAATGTGGCCTACTCCCTCCCCTCCGAGGTCATCTCTTTTAACTCTGGAAAGCGTCATAAGGTTGCCATGTAGTCCGTAATCAGGTTACTCCATCTCAATGATTTATGACAGTGTCAGTGTTGTCTGTGCTTCACTGAGGAGATTTCCCTCCTCTACTGAGAAGGGAGAGTTCATGGCCCTCCGTGTAGAGAAGATGGCCAAGAGAAAAGGTTCCCATGTTGTTCAATGACGTGTAATGCAAGAACACAGGTATAATTTTGAAATAGAAAGAGTCTAATGTTTGTGCCAGTCATTTTGGCGAAGAAGAAAATGTTTGCTTGCTCAGCGAGAGACAGTTGTGTGGACCTCATTCACTCTGTCTGTACCATAAAGATTACCTGTTTGAGGTGATGTAAGCAAATGTATCCGCTTTCGGACCCACCACAGTACATTGACTCGGATGTGGTTTCTGGATGATTTGACACAGTGGGAGTTTGTCAGCAGATCCTGACCAATGATTCATGGCCAGGACCTGCTGATTGCCTGTGTCTAATCACAGCCCAAAGCCCTGTGTTGACAAACAACACAAGGCTCTGAACAGAGGGAACGATCACTGCAAAGCAGGGTGAAGAAACCAATTGATCTGTAGTAAAAAGCAGCAAATACTACACACGTTAACACTTGTTAGATACACAGTTAACTCCTTGATTACTTCAAGATGTTAACCCCTTCCCAGCCCATGTCATTAGTACAGTGACAGTGTATATTATTAGCACTGCTGATCACTGTATTAGTGTCACTGGTGATGTGAGTGTCAGTCAGTTTCCACAAAGTGTCAATTTGTGTCAGATTGCTCGCCGCACTATCACAGTCCCACTATAAGTCACTGATAACCGCCAATACTAGTTTAAAATAAATAAATAAAAATTCCAGTATATATATAGGAAGCTCTTCCTGATGACGCATGTATGTATGCGAAACGCGCAGAGGCTTCTGGGTAATTAAGGACATCACTTCCTTTCACGGACCCGTACCAAATCGGGGCTTGGAACGCACGCCGGGCCAGAGGAACAGAGCGGCGTGACAGATTCCCAAAATAAATCGCTGGACAGACTCAGTGCCGGTCCTTAGGCACTATAAAGTGTGAGTTTACATTTCATACATTGTGAATACTTACTTTAGAAAAGTGAGTATTCACAAAAGTAATTAGAAAAGATAAATAAATCTTTTATGCATACATGTTGCGCAATGATGGATGTTTGATTTTTATCAGATACCATTATTGACATGGAGAAATGGAGGAGCACCTAGGGGTTAACTAGCTGGAGGAAAGCCAGGACAGTGGAGTGGTTATCCCAAATGAACCAAAGGCAAAACTTTTTTCTAGGCTCTGGTGAGTGTCCGTTTTAGAAGGTAGTGGTGGCTTATGAATTGGTGAAAAGTTCCTGTATAAAGCATGCAGAAAAATTGGAGAATATATATAATAAATGGAAATTGATTTTGGGAATATCATATATCTATGTTCTAAGTTGTGATAGCTGCCACTTTATTGTCATGTTGCACTTTACTGTGGATTTTGGGGATATTATATACCCATGTTTTAAGTTGTAATAGTTTGCACTTTTTTGATATTTGGCACTATATAGTCACATCGCACTTTACAGTATGGTTGTTTTATAGGGTATGTGTGTGATTATATTTTAGTATTACATTGTATATCCCTGTATGTTGCAGTCATTCAGGTGCTTATGAATTTGTTTTTTTAAACTATCGATGCCCCCCGCTGAAGCCACCGCCTGTGGAAGGGAATTCCACATCCTTGCTGCTTTTACAGTAAAGAACGTTCTTCACTGTTTAAGGTTAAACCTCTTTTCTTCTAATTTTAGTGAGTGGCTAAGTGTCTTATTAAACTCCCTTCCGCAAAAAAGTTTTATCCCTATTGTGGGGTCACCAGTATGGTATTTGTAAATTGAAATCAGATCCCCTCTCAAGCGTCTCTTCTCTAGAGAGAAGTCCTCGCAACCTTTCTTCATAACTAATATCCTCCAGACCAAGGGTCTCAAACTGGTGGCCCTCCAGCTGTTGCGGAACTACAAGTCCCATTATGCCTCTGGTAGTCATGCTTGTAACTGTCAGCCTTGCAATGCCTCATGGGAATTGTAGTTCTGGAACAGCTGGAGGGCCGCCTGTTGAGACCCCTGCTCCAGACCCTTTATTAGCTTTGTTGCCCTTCTTTGTACTTGCTCCATTTCCAGTACATCCTTCCTGAGGACTGGTGCCCAGAACTGGACAGCATACTCCAGGTGCGGCCGGACCAGAGTCTTGTAGAGTGGGATAATTATCACTTTATCCCTGGAGTTAATCCCCTTTTTAATGCATGCCAATATTCTGTTTGCTTTGTTAGCAGCAGCAGCTTGGCATTGCATGGCATTGCTGAGCCTATCATCTACTAGGACCTCCAGGTCCTTTTCCATCCCAGAGGTCGAGAAGACTTGTTCAGGTTTGCCCTCTTTACTACCTATTCTAACCAGCATTTTGCTGTAAAGCAAATTATGAATAAACATTGCAGTGTTCGCAATAATAGGGTTTTGGGGCCTTAACTTCCCGAGAAACCTCAGGTGATATTTAGAGGAGTTCCTCCACTGAGGTTGCAGATAGCACCCAATATCATTGAACCCCCTAAAAAAACTTCATTATTTCAAAATATGTTTTTTTTTCCCCTGTAGGAAGTGCCCCATATGCAAAATCAATGTGCATATGGGTATAAGGACAGAATCATCCATCAAAGAGCAGTTCCCCATAAAACCCTTTATCACGTGTACAACTAAGAACGTTGTTTATGTTGTCTGTTGTCCATGTGGGCTCCAATACATTGGCCATACAATACGGATGCTACATGTGAGATTAAGTGAACATGTGGCCAACATAAAGAAAGGGTTTCCAAAGCACAGCCTATTGAAACACTACGATTTGTGCCACAACAGAGATCTTAGAGGTACTGTGTTTCTTGGGATTGATAGATTCACTAGCAATTGGAGAGGTAGCAATGTCACAAGAGAAGTGTCACATCTAGAAAGCAAGTGGATATATTAGGTCAAGTGTTATGCTCCACATGGTATGAACATTAAGTGGGATATCAATTAATTTAATAATAACAGTTACAAAAATGTGGGGAATTTTACTATACCCTGTCTCCTCCATGTACTATATCCAGAATACATTTCTCCCCTTTTGTATATAATGGATTTTAATTGGTATTACAATTGCTGTGTATTTCTGTTACATTTTACATTAGTTAAATGTATATATTTATGTACCACAAGATGGAGCTGTTTCCTGGTGCAGTTGCTGAAATGTTAAATAATCACCAGTCAGACTATTGTTGTTTGAATTTTGATTTTTTTTTAAGATGAGGTAGTTACTGATTATGTGTATTCCTTTTACTAAACAAATATAAGTTCTGTCTGTGTGCAAGGAATTTAGTCTTTTTATCATCTAAGTTGTGTTTCCTGTCAGGCAGTGGAATGCATGGCACTTCCTGCTTCCTCTCAGTGGAACGCAGGAAATATCCACCCATCAATAAGCCTTCCCCTATATATACTGAGTACAGTGCACATTTAGCCACACCCTTTCGTCATTGATGATGAAACGCGCAGGGAGGAGTCGGTGACATGTACTGGGGCGCATTGGCCATTTTGTGGGTTGGAAACGCCGGTTGTTTCCTTTACTGCCTGTTTTTTCTTTGAAAATGTGAGTGTAATAGCTTTTGGCTTTTATCATAATAAACAACATCTGGATGTCTACACTACAATGGAGTTTGTTTTTCTTTTCAATTATCTCTTTTCTATTAGGTATTGAATGGTGCGGAGGAGCTGAGGATCATATCCCCATGACGCTGATGAGCTGTTTTGAATAACATCCATGCTTTTATTATCTACCTGAGGGTAAGAGGCAGTGTGTTTGGGTGATGGTGGCGCTCTCTTCACAATTGTGATACCTCAAGATACATCCTTTTGGTTCAACGATATACTTTTTAAATGAACTATACTCACCTGTTCATGCTAGGTGAATTCTTATAATTAATATACAACTGGTTCATGTTGGATTTTTGCTCATAAATTTATAGTAGCGCTACACCACCTTTAAATACTATTAGTGTATGACTACAGAAATTAGTGGTTGGTTGTTGTCCAAAACTAGAGATGCACTAGTAGAGAGGTAATGAGACTGAGGCCTAGTGAGGTCCTGTCCACAGGAGTCATCTTGTGAGGGCTCACTCTTTGGCCTGTGGTTCAGGAAATGGTGGTGTCCATCATTAAAGATCTCATTCACGCTGTAGAATAATTGCTACTATGTAATCCCTCTCCATCTTTCTTGCATAGTAGTTGCACTCCAAACTCCTAAGCACCATACTACAGGTTACAAATGGTGGGCTCAGCCATTTGATGACTTCTTATGTCTATTGTGGACTTCAGTAGGTAAACCATAGTTCCTGGTTGTATGTCAGACCACCCTGGAGTTTCAGGTGTCCCCACCCTTGGGTGTTCTTAATTCTCTTGCTTTATTCTCCATAATATGAAATGAATTAAAACCTGATCAGACAGTTTGTGAACACTTACAAAAGATTTCCAAATAGATAAACTGTAAGCAACTTTGGTAGTTTATCTCTCCAACATCTTCCAAAAACCGAAATGTTAGTTTTGCATGGCCTGACCTATTCAATGAAACACGGATTTTAATATTGGGGAAGCATCTTTCTGCTAGTTCCTAGCATGTTCTGGAACTTAATATGTAAATTAGATGTGCAGTGCCAGCCACTAATTACGCCAATAAAACATTTTTCATTTAAGATGTGTACAATGAATCCTTGATTGACTCTTACTGCAATTCATTAGGGAAATAATGGAAATATCTCATGAAATTTGATTTTGCTTTGCAAATTATATTAACATTAAGAGAAATGCATCCAGCAGCGATGTGCCCTTGTTGTAGTGAGGGTGCTTGTATCTGCAACATACTTGATTATGAATTAATAAAAAGGTTATTGCTGCCTAGATAATAATGACATCAAGATTAAATAATTCCATGCACTTGTAAAAACCTTTAATCCGTCCATATGTACAGTATATTCACTGAAAAAAATTCCTTAACTCATTTTTAAACTAATACGTGCAGTTGGATTATACTTAATATGAACGTGAACCTGAAGTAGGAAAAAAGTTGCCAAAACTCCAAAGCATTGAAGTACACAAAGTTTAGTTTATCTTCCCTACTACTTTATCTGAGAGACCCTATACCTGAGGCACTCTACTATCTATGATCGTTACTTCCAGCTTCTATGGTTGTTGTCTGACTTCTCCTGGTCTCTGTATTTAAATGGTGCACAAAGTAGATGGTTTGCAGTTTATTAATTCATTTATTATGTCAAGCCTTTTTCTTAAAAGTGTTACTGTATGAAACTGGTGAACCATTAAACTTTTTCTACACAAACTGTTGTATTTTCCACACTGTTGTGGAGCCATCTATGTGGATGAGCATTAATTATTTTCAGGTCGAATTTAACCACTTGCCTACTGGGCACTTTTACCCCCATCCTGCACAGGCCAGCTTTCAGCTTTTTTTTTCAGCTTTCAGCGTTGTCATACTTTGAATGACAATTGCGTGGTCATGCAACACTGTACCCAAACAAAATTTTTATCATTTTTTTCACTCAAATAAAGCTTTCTTTTGGTGGTATTTCATCACCACTGGTGTTTTTATTCCTAAATAAATGAATAAAGACTGGAAATTTAGAAAAAATGTTTTCTCCTTCACTGATGGGCACTGATGAGGCGACACTGATGAGCATTGATGGGCACTGATGAGGCGGCACTGGTGGGCACTGATAGGCGGCACTGATAGGTGGCACTAATGGGCACTGATAGGTGACACTGATGAGTAGGCACTGATTGACACTGATTGGCAGCACCGCAGTGGGCGCAATCATGGGAGGCCATCATATGACAGCTTCCCAGAACTAGCTGGCCACACTATAGCCGTCATTTCAGCTATAGCGTGATCAGCAAGTGGTTAAACACTGTAAAAAGCAGTGGCTGGGCCATTGATACTCACCTCTCCAGAATCCCCACTGCTCCTTCCTCTGTCACAGCCGACATCAAAATACCTGAGGTCAGTGGGTGTCAGAGCTAGGGCTGCCACCTTTTCAAAAAAAATTACCAGGCACTGTGAGCAAGGCTTATTTTTAAAGAGCGGAGAGGGAGAACTAAGCAATCAGCAGTGTTTGATCACTCAGTTCTCACTACAGAGCCGGTGGGGGACAGATGCAGCATTGGATCGATGCTGCATCCACATCGGTGAGTATAATTATTTGTTTTTTTTCAAATCCTGAACTTTTCTCTTAAGGGAAATGGCCTTACCAAGGGGTTTTCTCAAAGCACAGAAATACAATTAGCATGCTATTGATCACTGCTAAGTAGTTAGGAACTGCACTTCTTTAGAAAATTAAAATACTAAATAACCCAATTTCATTTAGGCCATCTTCATACAAGTGCTTAATGTATTATATACTATACTAACAGATACAGTTGTGCTCATAAACTTACATACCCTGGCAGAATTTATGATTTCTTGGCCATTTTTCAGAGAATATGAATGATAACACAAAAACTTTTATTTCACTCGTGGTTAGTGTTTGGCTGAAGACATTTATTATCTATCAAAAACTTTACTCTTTTTAAATCATAGTGGCAACAGAAACTACCCAAATCACCCTGATCAAAAGTTTACATATCCTGGTGATTTTGGCCTGATAACATGCACACAAAATGGCACAAAGGGGTTTGAATGGCTATTAAAGGTAACCATCCTCACCTGTGATCTGTTTGCTTGTAATTAGTGTGTGTGTATAAAAGGTCAATGCATTTCTGGACTCCTGACAGACCCTTGCATCTTTCATCCAGTGCTGCACTGACGTTTCTGGATTCTGAGTCATATGGAAAGCAGAAGAATTGTCAAAGGATCTGCAGGAAAAGGTAGTTGAACTGTATAAAACAGAAAAGGGATATAAAAAGATATCCAAAGAATTGAGAATGCCAATCAGCAGTGTTCAAACTCTAATCAAGAAGTAGAAAATGAGGGGTTCTGTTGAAACCAAACCACGGTCAGGTAGACCAAATGAAACTTCAGCCACAACAGCCAGGAAAATTGGGATGCAAAGAAAAACCCCACAAATATCTTCAGGTGAAATACAGGATTCTCTGAAAACATGTGGTGTGGCTATTTCAAGATGCACGATAAGGAGGCACTTGAAGAAAGATGGGCTGCATGGTCGAGTTGCAAGAAGAAAGCCATTAGTATGCAAATGCCACAAAGTATCCCGCTTACAATACGCCAAACAGCACAGAGACAAGCCTCAAACCTTCTGGCACAAAGTCATTTGGATTGATGAGACCAAAATTGAGCTTTTTGGCCACAACCATAAACACTACATTTGGAGAGGAGTCAACAAGGCCTATTATGAAAGGTACAGAGGTGGATTACTGATGTTTTGGGGATGTGTGAGCTACAAAGGCACAGGAAATTTGGTCAAAATTGATGGCAAGATAAATGCAGTATGTTATCAAAAAATACTGGAGGAACATTTGCATTCATCAGCCAGGAATGATCCAAAACACAAGGCCAAGTCGACCTGTCATTGGCTACAGCAGAATAAAGTGAAGGTTCTGGAGTGACCATCTCAGTCTCCTGACCTCAATATCATTGAGCCACTCTGGGGAGACCTCAAACATGCAGTTCATGAAAGACAGCCCAAGAATTAACAGGAACTGGAGGCTTTTTGCCAAGAGGAATGGGCAGCTTTACCATCTGAGAAGATAAAGAGCCTCATCCACAAATACCACAAAAGACTTCAAGCTGTCATTGATGTTAAAGGGGGCAATACACAGTATTAAGAACTGAGGTATGTAAACTTTTGATCAGGGTAATATCGGTAGTTTCTGTTGTCATTATGATTTAAAAAGAGTAAACACAGTTGATCGATAATAAATGACTTCAGCCAAACACTAACCACGAGTGAAAGAACAGTTTTTGTGTTAGTATTCATATTCTCTGAAAAAAGGCCAAGAAATCATAAATTCTGTCAGGGTATGTAAACTTATGAGCACAACTGTACGTCTAATATTTTCTCATATTTATAATCTTTCTTGCTAAGCATACAAAATAGGACAGAAATAACTAGAAGCAGGGACTTTGCTAGGATTGTGAAAGACATGTGGTACATTTGGGTCACCTGACGAGAGCAATGATGTGGTGCCTGTGGTATGCCATGGCAAATGGTGGGTGTGGCCACATTGCACTAGTGTGAAGGGTTTAAACGGGCATAGCTCCCTAGACATACCTGGTCTTTTTTTTTGCTGTCATTCTTCTACATTTTTATCTTTCTGTATACACAGCACACATATGCCACAATCCTTGTACCTACAAAACATGCTTTAAATACTGTGCCACACCCCATAGTCTCACAGACACATATAAACATTAGCACAATAATTTTAATAAATAAAACTCTTCCATTACATATGCTTTTCAACACACAGATCACAACGTAAACAATTTGTCTGAGCTTACCTTAAAGTAGAACATCAAGGGTAGTCAGGACTATGTAATACATATAATGAAAAGGTCGAGGGTATGAAATGTACAACATAGTATATATAGTGCAGGCTTTAGGAGCATGTAATGTACAACACAGTGGGATTGATTTACTAAAGGGAAGTGCGATTGCTCCAGAGCTTAGTAAATGAGGTAATGTTTCACTTTACAAAGAATAGCCAATCATGTGCAAGGGAAATAAAGAAACAGCAGTTTTGCTTGCACCTGATTGGATGATGGAATTCAGCAGAACATCTACTCATTTAATAAGCTCTGGGCAACTGCTCTTGTAGAGTACAACTGCACTTTGCAAAGTGCACGATCTTTTGCCTTTAGTAAATCAACCCCAGTATATATAGTGCAGGGATCAGGAGTATTTAACATACAACATACTATATATAGTGCAGGGGTCAAAAGTATAAATCACACAGGATGGAGAAGAGGTAGCACACAGAGTGCAGGGGTATGGAGAATGCAATATACAATATAGAATATATATTGCAGAAGACATTGGGGTGCATGCAAGCAGAAAACAAGGACAACAAAGAGAAGGAGTGAATTACACACAGAGTGCAGAGGTCAAAAGTATGTAATGGGCAGAATGCGGGGGGTCAGGAGTGCATTATGAAAAGGTATGTAATGTACAACTCAATGTACACAACAAAATCCTTGCCCCTAAGCACAAATGTCCTCCTCCTTAGCAACCCCAAAGCCAGGTAGCAGACTGTGTACTAGTACCGTTTTACAGTAGCAAGCACTGCAAAAATAGCAGAAAATCTCTGAGTCTGACTCTAAGTTGCTTACTTTTTTGAAGGTAAGGCAGCTGTTAGGGTGCTTGTCTGTCCAGTGACTCCAGCCCTTCCCCTGTCCTGATTATTAGAGTCATTGGGGTTGATTTGGGCTATTGACTGTGCACTTTGCAAAGTGCTGTTGCACGCTGCAAGAGCAGTAAGTGAGCAAAAGTTCTGCTGACTTCCATCATCCAATCATGTGCAAGCAAAAAAGCTGTTTTTTATTTTCCTTACATGTGATTGGGCATGTTTTGCAAAGTGAAGCTTTACCTCACTTACTAAGCTCTGGAGCAATTGCACTTGCAGAGTGCAACGTCTAGTTGCCTTTAGTAAAATAACCGCATTGTGTGTACTGAGGATTCCCTTCTATTCAGGAAGGCTCTTGTCTGCAATGCAACTATGCAGACAATGCTTTTCAGAATTCCTAAGAACCTGTGTTTGATCATCATGTATTCACAAACTAACTCGCAATATCGGAATTTTCAGTACATTTTTTTTTTTTTAGAACTTTTACCATGTTGCTGTCTTTATACATTAGTCTGGGACTCCTCTTTAAATCATAGCCACAGTATTAAAATTACAGTGTCTAGAACCAGAGACTGCAGCGAGCATATTACTACATAAGGAGTCCAGCAGCACAAAAGACATACAGTTTATTAACAAGAGTTTCCAAGGAAAGCTACTGGTATAATATCCCACTGTACTTAACTCTACCTTCTTTAAACGCTCAAGCATACTACTGAAAATCCTGCAGAAAAGCACGGTCAGTGGTAACATTTGTCAAGCAGACCTGTAATTTTCAGTGCTGTCAATAGATGTCACTATTTCGTCCTGAAATTTCAATGTTTAAACAAATGAACATTTGTATTCAAATTGAAATACATTATTGAAGACCAGAGTTTCTCAAACATTAGTATATGTACCCTGAAGAGTACTTAGAATAACATCCCTTCCTGTAGAGATAAAACCCAGTATTGTACATTGGTCTTAAACAAATCTTACACCAAACCCACTGGAATAGGTACTGATAAACACAAAATACTGCAATCGGTACTTTCAATGAACAAACATTAGGAGCTACCTACACATTGGGGGGATTTGGTGAAGTCTCTGCAATATAGGGGGTCACTAAATATTAGCTGACAAAAATTGCACTGAGCCAAATAGGATATAACAAATAACAAATAAACTATTAATACGTTTTTATTCTTTAAAGTGATTAAAGCGGCGTTCCGCTTAAAAAAAAAAAAAAAAAATTAAAAGTCAGCAGCTACAAATACTGCAGCCGCTGACTTTTAATAATCAGACACTTACCTGTCCCAGGGTCCAGCAATGTGGGGGAACAAAGCCCCGCTCGTCTCCCCCTCCATTCTGTGGTGCCAACATTGTCACCGTGGGCGCCCAGTTGTAGCTTCATAGCCGGGAACCCGCCACGCGCCACGCTGTGTTCTGGATGATTGCCGAGAGGGAGGGGGGAGAGGTGATTTTCCTTCCGGTGCCGCAGTGCGCTGGGAGGAAGTGAGAGCTGGATCCCTCTAAAAAGAGGGTATCCGCTCTCCCCCCAAAAAAATTACATGCCAAATTGGGCATGTCAGGGGGTCACCTTCCCGTAAAGGGGAAGTTCCATTTTTGGGTGGAACTCCGCTTTGAAGGCTGAAGGGTTTTTACCTTCATGCATTCTATGCATAAAGTTAAAAAAAACCTTCAGTATGCAGCTCTCCCACAGCCCCCCTGACACTTACCTGAGCTCGATCTCGATCCAGCGATGTACACCGGCTCTACCGGCTCTCTGCCTCCTCATTGGCTCAGGGACAGCAGTAGGAGCCACTGTCTCCTGTTGTTGTAAATCACAGCCAGTGAGGAGGGAGTGTGAGGGGGGGATTTGAGCTCCGACCTGGGAGCGAGCACGCACGAGCTTGCTATGTGGGCACTCAGTAGGGGGGAGGAGCCAAGAGCACCAGCGGGGGGGACTTGAGTACATAGCAGGTAAGTATAACATTATAAATAATTTTAAAAAAATACCTTTAGTATCACTTTAAAGTAGAATTGCATCTGAACCCTAACTAGTATTCAAATGCTCCCTTCCCACTTCTAACATCTAATACTAACTAAAATTCTAAAAATATACTGCATTAAAATCGCTGAACATGTGAAAATGTGGTGAACGACTGCAGCGACTTACCATGTGATATAAAGATAGTACAACATACACTAATCAAAAATTCGCACTAATCATAAAAAACAAAAACGACATAGCAAACATAGGTGCACAAGTAATGTCCTAATAGCAATCAGGTAAAACAGTTCCAAAGATGTGCAAATGATCAATCTACGTGATGATTGTGAAGAAGAAAATTTATGGGAAAATAGGCAAATAGGTTTTCTATCAGTAGAGCAATGTATCTGTTTACTCTGTATGTATATGAAGGTAGTACACCCAAGATAAAATGTGTTTCTTCGTGACTGTACTCTGTTCTTAAAATATAATCTATATGCAGAGTGCACAGTTTTACATATCGGACTTTTCACACCACTGCGTTACAGGTGCATACAGGACACGGAAATACACAGTGGGGGTTATTTACTAAAGGCAAATCCACTCTGCACTACCAGTGCAAATTGCACTTGAAAATGAACTGAAAGTGCACTTGGAAGTGCAGTCGCTGTAGGACATGCAAGGAAAATTTTTAAAAAAACAGTATTTTAGCTTGCACATGATTGAATAATAGAAATCAGCAGAGCTTCCCCTCATTTCAGATCTACCCCTCAGATTTACGGCGACTGCACTTCCAAGTGCACTTTCAGTGCAATTTCAAGTGTACTTTGCACTTGTATTTGCACTTGTAGTGCAAAGTGGATTTGCCTTTTGTAAATAACCCCCAGTGTCTTTACATTGCATGGGCAAATTCTCCCTTGTGGCCATGATGACAGGTGTTGCGTACAGGCACCTGTACAAATAAAATACAGGCTACGGCTGAATGCAGGTATACACAGCTCTGAGCATAAACATGCAAAAACATACAGACATAAACCCCCAGACCACAGAGCCACAGAGATGACATAACTATATGAATCCTAGTGCCTGTGCAATAGTGGTGCCTATACTCTTGCCAGCATCTACATGTCGCCTCACACAGTACAGCCCCCTGTTGCTGTCTCACCTTGTAGGCTGACCAAAAATTGGTACATCAATGAGTAATCAGAGATTAAGCCGATGACACAGAAGAGACACCCATACACATGCCCATAACAAGGCTTAATACTAATCACTGTTACATGCTAAGTATTTTTCTCATAGCTCCTGCATAAGGAGCTCAGATCCCAGTGTGGGCCAGATCTGGATATTCCAGGAAAGTGGAGGGTAAAGATAGATGCGTTTTTAAAATATTTGCATATCTATACACACAATATAAAACTTACCAGGGAGGGACTGGAAACCTACAGGCTCTCATGAAAACTTCTGGATGACGGGTTAAAGTGTCATTAAACCCAAATCAGCAAAAACTATGAATACATGCTAAATTACATTGTCTTCATACTCACTCATCCACTAGAGCATTTATTTTTTCTGTAGACTGCAAAAATCTTGGTTGATCCTGCTGTTCACTGTCCCTCCCTCCTTGTCTGTGTCCCTGCTGCAGGTTTACATTATGTAGACCAGTTGTTGACCTCTACGGAGCATTCTCCAGTTTCAGTTCCCTTTTAAGCTGTTCAATTCCTTCTTTTTCTTATCTGAGCAGCCCATGTGACTATAGTGTCACATATTGTCATATTGGCGTATACACAGTGGTAAATGACACTCCCCCTCCCTCCATGTCCTCATATTGCTAAACATTATGAGGGTGGGAAAAAGAGTGATTTATGGAGGATTCACCTCCCTATTAGTCCCAGCACATACACGCAAGCTGGAAGGGCGTGACACACCCTGTGATTTATTTTAATTGTCTATTCCAAAAGGGTTTTTTTATATCTTGACCGGAATAGCACCAATTAATGCCGTGGAGACACAGACTACTAGAATTTCCTCCCTCAGAACTTTCCCTGGGGACAGGAAAGACCTGGGAAACATCATGTGACCTCTGAACAGTAATGATTAAAGGAGAAGTCCAGCCTGAGCTCGTTTAGCTGGAATTCTCCTATGGGTTACAGGAGTGCAATCCATTTTGCACTCCTGTGACCCGTTTTCAGTAGAGAGCGGTCTGAAGTCTGCTCTTTGCTGACATCACACAGATCAGTCCAGGCACTACGTCATCCCGACTCTGGGAGTCTTGATCCGCCAGGTGCCTGGACTGATGGCCATCTCAGCCTCTTAGTGAACAGCTACCCTGTTTCCCCGAAAATAAGACCTAGCGTGATTGTCGGTGATGGCTGCAATATAAGCCCTACTGGTTTCCCCGAAAATAACCCCTACACTGAAAATAAGACCTACAAGGACTTTAACTAGGACTTATTTGGGAGGTAGGGCTTATATTGCAGCCATCACGGACAATCACGCTAGGTCTTATTTTCAGGGAAACAGGGTAAGAGGCTGAGACGGCCACTTACCACCCCTCCACAGCTCAGCGATCCAATGAGTGTGGAGGAGCAGAGCAGGATAGATGCTGATTGACAGTCAGCAGCTCTCTGCTCGGGAAGCTGAGAGAACTGAGCCATCGGCAGTGTTCAATCGCTCGGTTCTCACAGCAGAGGCAATGGGGGACCATCTAGGTAAGTATGATTATGGGGAAAAAAAGGTCCCATACTTCTCTTTTCAGTAAGATATTCTGGTGATTTTTTAATATTAAATTAAATGCAGTGGAATTATCTTTTCACATAACTGGAAGGGATAATAACAATTAAATATTGTATAATTATTATAGATTTAAATTTAGGCTCCTTTTCCTTACAGACCTGCAGGGATTAACATAGCATCCCTTTACACATCAGACTCTACCCAAACAAATTAGATCCCCACCTTAGTTCAATAGTACCTCCTTACACATCATATTCCCCTTACATATCAGAGCCCCCTTTGAGCATCAGAGGAGTGCCCCTTACACATCAGAGCCCTTTTATACACTAGAGCATCCCCCTTACACATCTAAGCTTCCTCTTACACATCTGAGCCCCCCTTACACATCAAAGCCCCTCAGGAGTGATCCCATACACCTCAGAGCCCCCCTTCAGATAAGTAGTGCTCCCTTACGCATTGTTCACAGGGAGCATATAAAACCTTGCCCCATGTCCCGTGTGATGACCGTGTTTACCCACAAAGGGATGCACAGGTGTTCCATGCTTCCCCGCGTGGTTAAACACCGTCGTCATGCGGGGAAATCATATGTCCTGTGTGGACGAGGCCTAACACAGCATAGCTTACCATATACATCCTTACACATAGCTTATAGGTAGCATGGGTACATAGCCAGAGTCTGAAAGCAGGAGGCAGAGGAGGTCTGGATGTTCCACAGTCTTGTGAATGGCACATCATTGGCTGCTAGGATGCTTGCAGTCCTAGCAACCAATTGGTAGCTACATACACTGATCATTAATAGTATTGCAATGAGGTGAAGTATCCGTAATTATGAGTGGCACCTCCTTCTCAAATGGCGCTCAGGGTAGTTGCTATACCTGCCATACCCTTAATATGCCACTGAAAGAAGGCATTACTGATAAGTATTATTACTGTATTTTCTTATGCTTGTTTACTCTTTTTTTTTTTTAAATGACCATGTCTCCTTAAGAGGCACCTCTACCTGTTTTTCCTTGCCCACTCATTTTATTCAAGTGTTGATAATTGCACATATTGTTATCATGGCTGTACTTCCCACAATTTATCTATTATTTTTTATTTATTATTATGATAGTCACCCATACAGAGAACAAGTTACTGCAATAAGTCAAAACCAACAACATCCACTGTAATTTATCTTGTTTGTGCTCAAAGCTATATGTCACTACATCAGGTTATACATCATCCTGCACGAGGCCCATCTTTCCCTGTAATCAGCATGTGAGTTATTTTTCTGCCCTTGGATAACAAAAGAAATAGCAGACCTCAGTCTCAGAATAACAATTCTAAAATATAGCCAATTTAGAATTACAAACTAAGATTGTTAAATGATTGGCAAATTGTGTGTTGAAAGGAAATCTGTTTTGTGCATATGTTCTTCTTTTTTTTTACAGGAATAAAACAATAAAATGCATTTTAAAAAAAACTATCTTAGAGAGATAAATATATCAAATACTTTAACTTCAAATTTTGCCATTAGGTTGAACACTCTCATTTTATCAGCTATTCTTACCTATTAAGAGCCCGTTAAAACAGCCTGATTTTTTCACATACCACAATAGCTCAAGTTAAAAGACAGCCACAAGACAGGCTACTGCTTTGCTTTCTCTTTGTCTCTGGGAGTCCTTTGCCATGCACTAATTGTTTATTTGTGAAAAAAAGTTTGTATGCATATAATAAAAACAAATATTAGGCTTCATGAGCATAGCTGTACAGCGTGCAGAGCCTGCGTAATGACATTCCTGAGACTTGCTGCTGTGTTTGAAGAAGCAGCTGTTCAGTATTGTGCATACGGGGTTAGTAAGGCACCTGCATATGTACTTAAGGTGTTACTAAACCCACAAGGGTAAAATCAGTCTGTATATGCAGTAAAGTATGCTTGTTATACTCACTGTGGAAAACGAAGGGGTTAATCCTCCGGTTGTGTAAAAAGGCTGTTTGATCCTGTTTTTTCTGATCCTCCCCTTCTTCCACTGTCCCTAATCCATCTCCTGATAAAACAGAGCCTTTGGAGTCACTCTGCACATGCTCAGTTTGGTGCGCATCGCTAGAGTTTTTTTTTCTTTTGGGAGGGTGCATGTGATCAGCATAGGGCCAATCAGCACTGTCCACACAGAGGTTCAGGGGTCCAGCAACCTCATAGGACAGTCACAGTAGAATGAAAACTCCTCCTACAAGCTTTTACCAGACACTGATAGAAGTCACAGGACTGCTATATACTCCTGATGAGAAAAGGTATTTAGCAGTTTGTATTTACTAAAATAATTGCATTTTCATATCCTGTGTACTGTTGGAAAACAGATATAGTGAATGCAGGGTCCTGGGTTTAGTAACACTTTAAGCATGCTCTGAATGCGCACTATTGGCATTCGGGGCATACATCAGTACGCATGCGGATGCTTTAGGCAACTCAATTGCATACATCCATTTCTTCTAATGCATCTCAATGGAAGACTGTACACTGCGGTGCACTGTACAGCTCCTGTATAGCCACATGCATGAAGCCTAAAACATACCCCCCAATATTTTGAGATGGGAATAAGGGACACCTACTAGCAAACGTATGTAGGCATAGGACACACCCCTGCCAAACCCCCTTAAAGGAGAATTACACACACACAAAAAAGATTAGTTAAACCCACAAGTGCTTTTCTTTTACCACTACTATTCCTTTATACTGGCTTTTAAAATTTACAAATGCAACAATTTAGAAATTGGATGAAAGGTTTAGCACTATGAAACAATTTTTCAAAGATAAATAGTGCATTATATACACTGTACAACTATACAGATCAGACCGAAATGAGGGACAAATGAGGAGGAAAGAGGGACAGTCCCTTGAAATCAGGGATAGTTGGTAGCTATACCTAAAATAACATTTTTAGAATGTGTTTCTTAGGGAGCGCATTGTACAGGGATATGGAAAATAGTAGTCACACACACACAGACACACACTCAGGTTGAACTGGATAGACTGGAGTCTTTATTCAACCTTACCCACTATGTAACTTACCAACATTAAAACATGTTAAAATAAAAGGGGTCTATTAGAATTTGCCTTTAAACAATTCCAGTAGCAACGATTACCTATGCGTGCATATAAGTATGGTAAATAGCAAGGCACAACTCAGGAAGTCCCCTGATGCACCACCCTAATCTCACCCACCCTGCCAGATGTAATTTGAAAGGAAAAGCAAGGTGGTTCGGCACAGGAGTCAGATATCCAAGGTTATCATTCAAGGGTATCATTAACACATTTAATTGCAGCAAGCTAAAGCAAGGAATTAGGGCCAAGTCTATGAAAATTCAAAACCCACTTGAAGCACGGAAACTGCAGGTTAGAAGGAGGTCTATTGCTGATCAAATGCACCAGTCAGTGATTTTTGAATGATCTCAGAAACATTTCAAACTGATGCCATTGACACAGGCCCAAAGCCTATCAGCATAGTCCCTTAAGTTTCTAGATGCTAGTTTACATTGAGCCTAGAAATCAGATTATTCCTAAAGTAAACTGTATCTAATGCATTATTTTTTTTTCTTTTGGGATAAAAGTTGGGGAAAATCCAAATCAGTTCTGTAGACCCAATATAAAGTGGGGGACATCCCCTCAGACAGCTGTTGTTGGAAGAAGTGTCCCCATAATTTCACAACTATTGCTGCTCTGGTGAAAATTCTAATGGTCACCAGGGCAGATAGAGTGGGTGAATCTGCCCAGTGGAAACAAAGACAGAAGTAAATATTATAGGGGTTACCACTCTATTCAAAACTAAAAAATGGCTTTAGATCCATTATAAATACTGTAAAGACATCTATTTACTAAAACTTCAGGTATAACTAAAGGGTGCATTTTCTATTAGAACACATATGTAAACTAGGCAAGTGTTTGCCTTATAGCTCATGTCACTGCAGCTATGGCAGAACAAGAGTTTGTACATAATGTTTCTGATGGTATATCTGGTACACCAGGTAATGTTTATTGCAACGGTGTATTTCATTGATTTTTTGAAGATATCTTTTCGCTAAATAAGAGCCCCAGGTTTGGACCATAGAACATAATTCTTCACTACTTTTATCTGATAAACTTTTTGATGGTACCACGGTAATCATTAGCAGCTAACAAGTCTACGTTTTTATAAATGCAGTTTCAATAGCGTAAATTGAGCTTTTTTTAAAAAAAAATAAAGCTATTGAAGGCCATCCTTATCACCAACACAATGAAGTACAGATTTCTCGAAGCTCAGTGTTTAATATTCAGCCTGAGCCAAATTGACTTCCACATTTTACAATAAAGGATTCATTATAATGCAGAATTTATATTGTGCAAATACATTTACTCAAGTAAAGCTGACATTATTTAAGTGCCATTGTTAATAACAAACTAGTAAAATCCAGATGGCTAGAACATTTATTTTCTACAGCTTTCCAGAGTCAAGGCTACTGAACTCGCTAACCTCAGTTCACTAACAGTATTATACTAAAATGCAGCTTTTAATATCCATCTCTTTCAAATAGGATAGACTGTTACAGTAAGTCTTCAATCGTTCTGACATTTGCATAGGCTATAAAGGAATGATATGCTTATATGCTTTGTTACTGGGGATTTAAAGCTAAACTCCAGACAGGCAGCTAAATATACAGTTGAAATGCATATGTGGGCACTATTTTACCTGCCAAAGGCTTTCTCATTGTCTGCAGCCAGTTTTGTAATACAGGCACCCTTGTAAAACATTGTAGCCATGTCTTGCACCTCCACTGCAGGTACAGCACTACAACCAGGCCTGGACATACACCCAACTTACTGATTGGGCAGTAAAGGAGAAGTTATATACTGTAGATAGCACCGTCAATTTACGCAGTGCTTTTACATATACATTGTACATACACATCAGTCCCTGCCCTCAAGGAGCTTACAATCTAAGATCCCCAACTCACATTCATACTAGGGTCAATTTAGACAGGATCCAATTAACATTAGCACGGTATTACCGCTAAGGTCTAAGAAACGCAAAATTTTGTTAACATTTTTTAATGAATGTGAGACTGTAAGCTCCTTGAGGGCAGGGACTGATGTGCATGTATAATGTATATGTAAAAGCACTGCGCAAATTGACAGTGCTATATAAGTACCTGAAATAAATAAATGTATGCAAAAATGGTTCTGGCAGTGAAAGGGTTAAAGGATGTCTTTATTGATGCCATTTTCCCTCCAGCAACACACCTCCTATCCTAGGGTGACACCTCTTACTTACTCACTATACTGTATCTATAGAGAAGCAGTGTGGTTATCATAGAACAGGACTACAGAACACCTCTCTATCACCTCTTCTAAATATTATATTGGCGAGGGGTTCTATAGTCCTCAGAGATAGCTGATAAGTTGTTAACCCGCAACATTTCTGGCAGAACCACCTGGTATTTTTAGCACCTGAATTGAATTGAATTGATACAACAAAAACATGTTCATGGTGTATTAAACAGACCAAAAGGGAACAAATAAAAGTTTATTATTTGGGTTTACGTACCCTTTAGGTTTACATTTTCCAAATATTATCTGGCTTTTGCATGGGTACTGTTAAAATGTGTGAGCTTCTTGTTACTACCACAGTTTCCAATGACGCCCTAGATTATTATTATTATTATTATACAGGATTTATATAGCGCCAACAGTTTATGTAGTGCTTTACAACTTGAGGGTAGACAGTACAAATACAATACACTTTAATACAGTAGGAATCAGAGGGCCCTGCTCCTTAGAACTTACAATCTAAGTCGGAAGGTCAAGAGATACAAGAGGTAATAACTGTTGGTGATGTGCTGATTGAGAAGATAAATGTACAGTTGTTAGGTGGGGGCCAGATAGGCTTCTCTGAAGAGATGAGTTTTCAGGGATCATCTGAAAGTGGATAAAGTAGGAGAAAATCAGACGGATTGGGGTAGAGCATTCCAGAGGATGGGAGAGGCTCTGGAGAAGTCCTGAAGGCGAGCATGGGATGAGGTGACAAGGGAGTTTGAGAGCAGGAGGTCTTGGGAGGAGCGAAGAGAACGATTAGGTTGGTATTTTGAGATCAGGTTAGAGATGTAGCTGGGGGCCAGGTTGTGAATGGCTTTGTAAGTTATAGATAGTATCTTGAATTTAATTTGGTGATTGAGTGGCAGCCAATGAAGGGATTGGCAGAGGGGTATAGCAGACGCTGAGCGGTTTGTGAGGTGGATGAGCCTGACAGCAGCGTTCATGATGGACTGAAGTGGAGATAGCCTATTTAGAGGTAAGTCAATGAGGAGGGAGTTGCAGTAGTCGAGGCGGGAAATGACCAGGGAGTGGAATAGATCAGCAGTATCCAAACAAAATCTGCTTGAATAAGTGGTGTTAGGATTCAAACATGGACCACAGCTCAGGCCTTGCTGTACTGCCACTATGAATAACCAAGGCCTGAAGGAAGAACAGTACACATTGTATAACTAACCAACTGAGGCTTGAATTAAACAAAGAACAAGCTGCAATTTCAAGCACAAATACAAATTAAACACTGGAATGCCCTTTTTTTCTATGTGTTATATTAAACAAAAAACAGCAACTACTCTCTTTTACCTATTATTTTTCTTTATAACATTCCTACTTTTTTAATGGGAACTGAATGCAGCCTTAAGCTATAGGTCAATAAGGACATAGATAGACACAAAAATGAAATGTTGCCTGAGGAATCCCCAAAGAATTGGAACAATATGCCAACAACAGCTGCCAGATATTAGGACATTGCAGAGGTCAGAAAGTTACACAACCAGTCAACACAGGAGGACATAGGGAGTTTTAGCCTGCAGCAGGTTTATTAATGTGTGATTAAATGTGGGGGTCAGTAACACAGGTAGTCATTACTTACCATGACACAGTTCCAAGATTATTGCTGCACAACCACAAGCAACATAAACTAGCAAGAGTGCTAGCAATACAGTTGTATTACTATAACCAGGGCTGGGATGAAAGTGGAGGGGGGCAGGAAGGGCAGTTGCCCCGAGAGGAGATTATTCATGTTGGAGGGTGACACATGGCAAGATGCTGCCTTCTCATCACCATAACTGGGAACTTGCCAGATCTGAGATACGAGATAGGCAGTGAGCTTACCGTTTTGGGGTCCCCGGCTCTTTCTGTTTGTTGACTGAGATTTACTAATGGTTGGCAACCCTGCCTGTAAGTAGACACTGGTGTGTTACAGAATTCACAGAGCCTGTCTTTTGAACTGTAACAGTGGGACAGGAAGTAAAGGGAAACCTGCCCAACGGGAGAAAAAAATCTGACAGTCAGAACCCTCCCTTGCTATATCCAAAATGAAAAAAAGTTTTGCCTATAGTTCTACTTGAATCCCTGGCAGACTTGCCACTATCAAACCAGAGCATGACTTAACACACTATGTATGTGCAAAAACATTGAACCCTGCAATTTACCGCAGTAAACTGCAACCATACCCTCTATCTCAGCATGTCATGAATTGTATGATATTAGCCCCCCTCCCATATGCCCCATCCCCAATCTCATGCTCACATACTTGCAAAAGTTCTTAGGTATGCTCATCACATGTGTGCCCTGTCTTTCATTTAGCCTCTGGCCAGTTTGGCACTTTTCACAATCAACACAAGGAGTATGGCAGAGGCACAGAAGACACAGCAGGAAGGTCCCACAAAGTCACTGTGCACAACCAGGTTCACATGAAACCCGATTGATAGACCCAGAGCTACGCAGTGATACTGAGACAAGAGTAGTGGCATTTGGGAGTGGGATACCAGCTACAGAAAACAATTAGGCTTGCACAGGGGATCACAGTTTGGCATCTTTGCCCTAGGCACCAGATGAGTTTGTCCCAGCACTGACTATAACTATATACTTCTGTTTGGTTGACCCTGTTCCCAATGATTGTTTCCTATGAAAGCACAAGATATTCTAATGTTTTAAAGGGTACTCTTGGCCAACACAATGGTAGGTCTGTGAGAGATAATTAAATTTACACAAGCTTTGAAACAATAAGATGCTGATCTATACACAATCCTTGCTCAAGCTAGCCAAACCCCAAGGGGGAACTAGCTAGAAGTGTATGGGTAAAGCAGGAAACCTTCAAAGTCTTCAATCAAAACTAGGGTAATTTAAAGTGGAATTTCAGTAGTTTTTTCATCTTTCCATCTATTAAATCTTCTGCCTTTGTTGTTTTAACTTTAGATAGTAAAACATTTTTTTTTCTGCTAGTAAATACCTTATACAGCCCACTTCCTGTTTCCTGTCTGGTAAAAAGCCTAGGCTTATGACATCATGCACAGCTCGCTCTCTCTCACTCTCGTGAGAGTTTGCCAGGATAGGGGGGGTGAGTCATAAGAGGACCAATGAGAGCTGCAGAGCTGGAGGTGTGCCTCTGTGTGTAAATCCAGTAAGTAAACAGGCAGCAGCTTCAGCTGCCCACAGTTAAAATGGATGCAGCCAGACTCAGTAGAGGGAGATTTCTGCAGCATATTCAGCAAGTACAGAATCGCAGTATATATAAATAATATTCAAAGTGGTTGAAGGGAAGCTTCAGAATGGCAAAGATGTTTTTATTACAAATTATGTCAGCAGACTGCAGTTCCTCTTTAAGTAGCCAGATGTTGTTTGCTATTGGTGCCAATAGCAATCAATTTAGCGCTTACAGAAATTCATTAACACTCTTTGTTTTGAAAATGTCTATATAATACAACTTTATTATATGTCTAAAGAAACTGCATTTGTAAACATTCCAGGTAGGAAATATGGTGTAGGTAAGTAGCCAGTGCTCCCTATTAAAACATACTTGCTCATCACAGGAAACGTACAGGAGGCATAGTTTTGCCAACAAACCTAGGCTCCATAAAGCAAATAGCCCAGATGGCACCCTAAGTGCTAAAGGTATTAAGCTCAGTAATTACAATGTATCTAATTTTCTTTAACTAAGGTAATTTTACAAGACTGATTTATAGTTTATTTTATGCCATTTATACAGGAGAATATAGATCAGCAAGCCTGACCAATGTCATCATTTTATTAGTTTCAAGTATGGATTTTGGAAAAGATGTTGTTCTAATTAATATATTTGTAATTTTTTAAAATATTAATTTTGTTTCCAGCAGATTGTGATTAATAACCTATAACCATGCCACAGCTCAAAAGACAAAGGTAGTCTTTTACTGTCTAGATCATGACTGGACCTTTTCAGGATCACTCTACTTATAGCTATGCTACCAGAAGTAAAACTCTCAGGATCATCTGATCAGGTAAGTCCAAAGCTGTACAAAAGTGGGGAGAGCTACAGAATAGGGGAAAAATGTATATGGGTAAAGAGCTGCTTAGTAGACTGAAGACAAAAGGTGGTTGGTGCATATTGTTGCAACTGACCATTTGTTGTCCTCATATTGTCACGATTGCCCATTTGTTGTTCAGGTTCTATCAAGATTGCCAGTTTGTTTCCCACATTTGAGACTACTCCCTGAACTTTAGAATACTGGTTAATACTAATCGCCCAGCAAGAAATTACAGTTATATAGGCAGTTCCCGAGTTAAATACATCCGACTTACATAAGGACTCATACTTCCAAACGGAGGGAGGAATCAGAAAATGAGAGGAAATCCACTTCTAGGAAGGGAAATTCCCTCCTGTAAGAGTTACCATGGGAAAAAGGTTTCTCCACTGAAGCTTTATCACCAATCCTTGTTTCCACAACAACCCAAAATGTTCAAAATTAAATTGTCACAGGGACAGAACATGAGGTGAAATCTTCTGTAGAGGAGCACAGACAGCAAAACAAACATTACAGGAGTGTTAACCTTACCTATGCTATCCAGAAAACTTAAAAGCATTTTGTCTGAAGTTATACTTAAAAAATGTACAGCCGTGGCCAAAAGTTTTGAGAATGACACAAATATTAATTTTCGCAAAGTCTGCTGCTTCAGTGATTTTAGAGCTTTTTGTCAGATGTTACCATGGTATACTGAAGTATAATTAAAAGCATTCCATAAGTATCAAAGGCTTTTATTAACAATTACATGAAGTTTATGCAAAGAGTCAATATTTGCAGTGTTGACCCTTCTTTTTCAAGACCTCTGCAATTCGCCTTGGCATGCTGTCAATCGACTTCTGGCCCACATCCTGATTGATGGAAGCCCATTCTTGCATAATCAATGCTTCGAGTTTGTCAGAATGTGTTTTTTTTTTTGTTTTTTTTTGATCAGCCGTTTGAGGATTGAACACAAGTTCTCAATGAGATTGAGGTCTGAGGAGTTTCCTGGCCATGGACCAAAAATTTCGATCCTTTGTTCCCCAAGCCACTTCACTATCAATTTTGCCTTATGGCAAGGTGCTCCATCATGCTGGAAAAAGGCATTGTTCATCACCAAACTTTTCTTGGATTGTTGAGAGAAGTTGCTCTCAGAGGATGTTTTTGTACTATTCTTTATTCATGGCTGTTCTTAGGCAAAATTGTGAGTGAGCAACTCCCTTGGCTGAGAAGCAACCCACCACATGAATGGTCTCAGGATGCTTTACTGTTGGCATGACACAGGACTGATGGTTTTCTTCACTGGACAAGGTGTTTTCTCGATGCTCCAAACAATCGGAAAGGGGATCATCAGAGAAAATTACTTTACCCCAGTCCTCAGCAGTCCAATCCCTTTACCTTTTGCAGGATATCAGTCTGTCCCTGATTTCCTGAAGAGAAAGGGCTTCTTTGTTGCCCTTCTGTACACCAGGCCATCCTCCAAAAGTCTTCTCCTCACTGTGCGTGCAGATGTACTCACACCTGCCTGCTGCCATTCCTGAGCAAGCTCTGCACTGGTGGTGCCCCGATCCTGCAGCTGAATCAACTGTAGGAGACGACCCTGGCGCTTGCTGGACATTGGGTAGCATGAAGCCTTCTTCACAAATGCAGTGGAAATGTTTTTTTGGGGGATTAAGTTCATTTTCATGGCAAACAGCGACTTTGCAAATAATTGCAATTCATCTGATCACTCTCCATAACATTCTGGAGTATATGCAAATTGCCATCATAAAATCTGCAGCAGACTTTGAGGAAATTAATATTTGTGTCATTCTCAAAACTTTTGCCCACGGCTGTACCTGTTCCAACTTACATACAAATTCAGCTCAAGAACAAACTTACAGAACATATCTTGTTTGTAACCCAGGGACTACCTGTGAAGGCAAAAATATTGAAATGTTTGAAAACGGAGATAAAACTTGTGATATAGGAGTTCACTTTTGATTAATAGAAATCACTTGTAAAGTTGCATCATGAATATGGAGTAAAGTTTTGGACACCATATTGTAAAAAGGACAAGAGGATTTGGAGAAGAAACTGTACAGCTAAGGTAAAAAAAAAAGGGTGGACAGCGTAGCCTATAACAGAAAAAGAACTGGGTTTGTTAAAGAGGATGTATAGTCAAAATTTTAACTTTTACCTACAGATAAGCCTATAATAAGGCTTACCTGTAGGTAAAAAAAAATATCTCCTAAACTTCCCTTGCAATGAGCGCATGCGCACAGGGGATTCTCGGCTGAAAGCCCGGCAGATGCCAGACCTTGCCAGAAAGAAGTCTCCTGCGCGCACGCGCGGGAGTGACGACATCACAGCTCCAGCCACTCACAGCGCTGGAGCCACGATACCCGGAAGACACGCTGAGGCAACATGTCAGCTACCTCGGCGTGGACCAGGTAAGATACCGATGCATACTAGCTCATTATGCCTTTTACCTTACAGGTGTATATAAAAAAAAAGTGTCAGCGGGTTTACTACCGCTTTAAACTTGTTAAGGCAAATTAACAAAGTGATCTCGTTAGTGATCTAGTTTCTGTGTATAGATATAAAAAAAAGAATATAGAGATTGGCAAATTAACTTTTTTCGTAGACTGCATAAAAGACAAGGAGCATATAGAAGAAATTATTTTTACCTTCCACATAGAAAAGGATTCACACATCCTCTAGCTGTAGCTCAGAGTGCTCTGCTCATGTCTCTAGGGTGTGCAGAATATACATTTAATCAATATAAATTGCTTAAAAATCCCAACAGAACGTCATTATAAGTGCACCATATTTAGTGCTTTTAAATCATGACATTGTACTTAAAGCAGAACTCCAGGTAACAAACAAATAGCCTATTAAAAGAAAAAAAAATAAGCAGTGCAATACTGTAAATACAATGCTGCAATACTCTTTATTATATCTTTTAATGTGACATTACTGAATAAATGACACTTTGCTAAAATGTAAAGTAGTGAGTGTAAAGCTTGTATAACAGTGTAAGTTTGCTGTCCCTTCAAAATAACTCAACACACAGCCATTAATGTCTAAACCGGTGGCAACAAAAGTGAGTACATCCCTAAGTGAAAATGGCCAAATTGGGCCCAAAGTGTCAATATTTTTGTGGCCACCATTATTTTCCAGCATTTTCTTAACCGTCTTGGGCATGGAGTTCACCAGAGCTTCACAGGTTGTCACTGGAGTCCTCTTCCACTCCTCCATGATGACATCAGGTAGCTGGTGGATGTTAGAGACCTTGCACTCCTCCACCTTCCATTTGAGGATGCCCCACAGATGCTCAATAGGGTTTAGGTCTAGAGACATGCTTGGCCAGTTTATAATCTTTACCCTCACCTTCTTTAGGAAGGCAGTGGTCATCTTGGAGGTGTGTTTGTGGTCATTATCATGTTGGAATACTTCTCTGCGGCTCAGTCTGGGAGGGTATCATGCTCTGCTTCAGTATGTCACAGTACATGTTGACATTCATGGTTCCCTCAATAAACTGTAGCACCCTAGTGCCAGGAGCACTCATAAAGCCCCAGACCATGTCACTCCCACCACCATGCTTGACTGTAGGCAAGACACACTTGTCTTTGTACTCCTCACCTGGTTGCTGCCACACACGCTTGACACCATCTGAACCAAATATGTTTGTTGTGGACTCATCAGACCACAGAACATGAATCCAGTAATCCATGTCCTTAGTCTGCTTGCCTTCAGCAAACTGTTTGCAGGCTTTCTTGTGCATTATCTTTAGAAGAGGCTTCCTTCTGGGACAACAGCCATGCAAACCAATTTGATTCAGTTTGCGGCGTATGGTCTGAGCACTGACAGGCTGACCCCCACCCCTTCAACCTCTGCAGCAATGCTGGCAGCACTCATACATCTATTTTCCAAAGACAACCTCTGGATATGACGCTGAGAATGTGCACTCAACTTCTTTGGTTGACCATGGTGAGGCCTATTCTGAGTGGAACCTGTCCTGTTAAACCGCTGTATGGTCTGGGCCACCGTGCTATAGCTCAGTTTTAGGGTCTTGGCAGCCTTCCTATAGCCTAGGCCATCTTTATGTAGAGCAACAATTCTTTTTTTCAGATCCTCAGAGAGTTCTTTGCCATGAGGAACTTCCAGTGACCAGTATGAGAGAGTGAGAGCAATACCACCAAATTTACCACACCGGCTCCCCATTCACACCTGAGATCTTGTAACACTAACGAGTCACATGACACCAGGGAGGGAAAATGGCTAATTGGGCCCAATTTGGACATTTTGGACAGGAGGGAGGGTGAAGAGTTTAGGAACGAACGTCACCCCAAAACACCATAATATTTTAGGTGAATGAACGTGGGACAATTCTCCTATTGAAAGTGCTGGCTATTACATACTGATTTAATAGAAAATTGGATTTTCGTAGTATAAATCACTAAACAACAGAATGCCTTACTACTGTATAGGACGGAATCATTATTAACATTAGTTATAGAAGATTTTACTAAAACAAATGGTAGCTTTTTTGAGCCATATAACTAATCCAAATATCAAATGGAATCAGGAAGAATTGCTTGCCTCCTAAATTGCAAATAGTAGCCATACAGGTTATTGTTTTGCCTTCCCCTAGATGAAAACTTCTGGAGTTTGTAAGTGGTTGAACTTGATGGACAGTTTTTTTTTTTTTGCAACCTAAAAAGCTGTAACTATGAAAATGTGGATTAGTTTTCTATCTGGGGCTATCCTCATTTCTCATCACATGAAGAGGCAACCATACGTTCCAGCTGCCCATGCTATGTGATTTTGAAATATTCAGAATTGTCATGCAGAAGTCATCCTATCCCTTCCATTTGTGCAGATATATGACGCTTTTGATCATTGCAACGAGACATCCATCCATTTCTTTGCACGAATGATAGTACAAAAAGTGTACTTAAGCTTTGATAAATGCTATATGACTCTGTGCTTAGTAAAATGCAGAACAACCCATAATAGACTTGTACATTAAAGTCACTATAAGTACGATATGCTACTAATGCTCTCATATCTTTTATTTCCAACTATCACTTTGTTACTTTGATGAATGTGATGATCTGTCTCATAGTGGAATTAATTATACTTCACCATCTGCTGGCAAGCATCCATTTCCTTTTGCTCTTTGATTATTCCCAGGATTGTTGAGTTTGTTTGATGTTGTTTTGCTGTAAAAGGTTGCACTTGTCAAAGTGGGAGATGATCCTGGCACACATTAATATTTTGGTTGTTTGGAGACTAACTAAAGTCACACTTTTTGGCAAGTTTCTATGTTCACTAAAAATGATCCAGCAGAGGGAACAGTCACAGAGACAGACAACTTTATTTTGGTTTTATCATCATGTAGGGAATCAAATTATCAGGGGTTTTCACCCTTTTTTTCATCTTCTCCACTTTATTTGTCCTGGAGAAACATTAAAGAGCAGTTTTAGACAACATCTGAAAGCAATTGGTGGGATGCTGGTCAAACACTGCAACTCTGTTAAAGTCTGGCCATTCAGTTCACCTTAATGGGTAAATGTAGTTGTTTTTTTTTTTTTTTTCTTTTGTTTATACAACTTCTCTTTATTAAAGCGGAGTTCCACTCAAAAATGAAACTTCGGCTTATCTGTCTCCTCCCCCCTCCGGTTCCACATTTAGCACCTTTCAGGGGGAGGCGGGAATGGGGCACATGTATTTGACAGGTATCATTCCCCACTTCCAGAGACGGCGCCGCGGTGCAGACGCTTGGAAGTTCGGCCCCCCTCCTCCTTCCTCCCCCTGGCCAAAGAGAAAGAGCAGCACGCTTCGCGCATGTGCAGTAGGGAACCAGCTGTGAAGCTGAAAGGCTTCACTGCCAGGTTCCCTTACCAGGAAGATCAGCTGGGGTGCTGACATTGCGGACTCCCTGGACAGGTAAGTATCCATTTATTCAAAGTCAGCAGCTGCAGTATTTGTAGCATTTTCCATGGGAATATATTAATTTATATATATAAATATATATATATATATATATATATATATATTTTTTTTTTATACACAATTTATATAGCGGCAAAAGTTTAAGCAGTGCTTTACAATGTAGAGGGGGGCAACACAATTACAGTACAGTTCAATACAGAAGGGACAGGAGGGCCCTGCTTGTAGAGTTTACATTCTAAAGGGAGGGGGAGGTGGTGCAAAAGGTAATAGATGCGAAGAATGATTTGATGGGGTTGTTAGGTGAGTTTGTGATAGGCTTCCCTAAATAAGTGAGTTTTCAGGGATATCCTAAAGGTGGACAGGTTAGGGGCTGAACAGATATACTGGGGCAGGGAGTTCGAGAGGATGGGAGAGGCTCTGGAGAAGTCCTGAAGGCGAGCATGGGAGGAGGTAACAAGGAAGCTAGAGAGTAGGAAGTCCTGAGAGGAGCGGAGCTAACGATTTGAGCGATATCTGCAGATGAGGTTGGTGATGTAGCTGGGGGCGATGTTGTGCATGGCCTTGTATGTTGTGGTTAGAATTTAGAATTTTATACGGTGGGGAAGGGGAAGCCAGTGAAGGGATTGGCAGAGAGGGGCAGCAGTCACGGATCGATTAGTGAGGTGTATTAGTCTAGCAGCAGCATTCATAATAGACTGAAGGGGGAATAGCCTGCATAAGAGTAGGCCACTAAGGCGAGAGTTGCAGTAGTCAAGGCAGGAAATAATCAAGGAGTGAATAAGTTACTTTGTGGTGTCATTAGTCAGGAAGAGTCAGATTCTGGAGATGTTGCGGAGGTTAAGGCGGCAGGATTTAGCCAGTGATTGGATGTGGGGGCTGAAAGACAGGTCAGATTCAAAGATTACACACAGCACCCTGACATGTGTGGAGGGACCAATGGTTTTGCTGTTGATTTTAATGGTAAAGTCATGGGGGGGGGGACCGGGAAGGAGGAAATATAACAAGCTCAATTTTAGAAAGATTGAGTTTGAGAAAGTGATGTGACATCCATACCGATATGTCATTTCGTAAGTTTGAGATCCATGAGGCGATCGAGGGGGTGAGTTGAGGAGTGGAGGTTGTCATCAGCGTATAAGTGGTATTGGAAGCCATGGGAGGTTATCAACTGGCCCAGGGAAGAGGTATAGAGCGAGAATAGGAGGGGCCCAAGGACGGAGCCTTGGGGTACCCCAACAGAGAGAGGAAGAGGAGCGGAGGAGATGGAGTTGTAAGTGACACTGAAAGTGCGCTGAGATAGGTAGGAGAAGAACCAGGATAAAGCAGAATCACAGAGGCCAAGGGAGTGTAGTTTGCTGAGGAGGAGCAGGTGGTCAACTGTGTCGAAGGCTGCAGAGAGGTCTAAGAGTATGGAGTAATGGCCATTGGTGTTAGCAGTTAGTAGGTCATTGGTGAGCTTTAGTAGGGCAGTTTCAGTAGAATGTTGTGGATGGAAGCCCACCGTAGGGGGTTGAGAAGGTTGTTGTCCGTGAGGTAGTGACTCATTCAGTTATGGACAAGGCGTTCAATGAGCTTGGAGGCAAATGGGAGCAGGGAGATGGGTCTTAAGTTATTCAAACAGGTGGGTCTAGTGAGGGTTTTTTAAGTATGGGAGTAACCAGTGCATGTTTGAGCGTGGAAGGAAAGATGCCAGAGGAGAGGAAGACTTTGAAGATGTGGGTTAGGGAGTTTAGGATAGAGTGGGAAGGTGGTCGCAGTAATTGTGAGGGGACAGGGTCTAGGGGACAGGTGGTGAGGTCGGCCACGGAGAGGAGTTTATCAACTTTATTGGTGGTAACTGGGCAGGAGGAGGAGAGTATTGAATGTGGTGTTGGACCTGATGTGTTGGGTAGGGGAAGAAGTTGAATGCTGGATTTCTCCTTGCGCATTGTGTCAATTTTGCTTTTGAAATGTTTGGCAATCTGTTGAGCGGTAAGCAAGTTGGTGGGTGGGGGCAGTGCGGGGTGAAGTGAGGAATTAAGGGTAGAAAAGAGTTGACAAGGTTTGGATGAGAGGGTATATATATATTTTCTAATATTCCTGCTCATTCATCAGCTATATATATTTTTTAATATTGATGCTCATTCATCAGCTGTCTTTCACATTTATTATTATTGTGTGTTGAATCTGTAATAGGTTTCTAACAATTTTTTCTACATGTCTCTGGTCCGCTGGTCCTTCTAGTTCCTTGGCCGCCGACAGATATTATTTAAGCTACTATGGCACAGTATGTGTTAGGCCAGTAGAAGGAGCTGTATGCTCCGATTGCATAGCCTTGCTTCCTGTCCTTCCTATACCGAGGTCTGACCCTTCGGGTGACATTATTTGCCCCCGTGCGGTCCACACCAGGCAGCCTAAAACCTCTTTACTTCCTGTCTTGGATTCAGTGTCCTGCACAGTCCCTGACACCCTCTGGACGCTGGGAAACCGGATAAGCTGGCACCCCTTGAGGAGGACGTTTTGTACTACAGAGATGCCTTTGATTTCTTCTATTTTGTAAGTGCATTACTTTGCGCATTAAATATACATTTTAATACTACACTTAGGTGCGCCTCCCTCCTTTCCTTTTTAAATTTTTCGTGGTGGGGCTGGACCTTCTCTTTAAGGTATATAAAAAGTAACTAGTTATGAAACATGGCCCACTGGGCATACCCAGGTCAGTAAAGTACATAATAACACAAACAACAGTTACATCTTCTCACTCTTGTTAAACTTAACAAGGAAAGGTACAGCAGGGAGGACACAAAAAGAAGAGAAAGAGCCCTGCAGGGCAAAAGGACTACCCTGTATGAACGTGTGATAAAAAAACGTCCCAATCAGGGCAAAAAGCACATAAAAATACAGTAAGAAAAAAGTCAGTATAGAACAACCGACCTTATAGTTAGTGTGATGAGGTATCGGTGATGTCACCAGAATTAATACAGAGATCCCACACCTTACGGAAATTCTTCAGGCAGCCTTGAGATAAATATGTTGCCTTGTATAAAGGTCCTACTGAGTTGTCTAGAAAACGCCAATAATCTATGGATAGTGAGTTTCCATAGAAACACGGTTGCTGGAGACTTGCTCTTAAACCTTGTGTATGCGCCCTAAAGCCCCATAGGCTGCAATTGAATCCCATCTCTCTAGCCAGCCTACAGGTTGACAGAATTCAATTGCAGCCTATGGGGCTGAGAAGCACATGCTCAAAGTTCAATATTTATGTTCAAATGTAATCTTCCCCATCAATATAAGTTCTGTGTAATGCACTGCACCCAGGGTGCAAAAAGCTCCTCACACGTGTTTCTGCTTATGTGTGTGTGTTGGCTTCCTTATGATTGTGCAGTGTAACCACTTTTCTACTTGATTCTACTTGATGTTTCACCAATCAGATTCAAACTTCTAATACTAGCCATATACCAGCGGAATATAGTTAGAAAAAAAAGTGACAGCCCACTGGGCATAAAGGCCCACTCTATCTGCCACTGCATATACTTGGTTGGGTAGAGATTAAAGTATGTGTGAACCTACACCTTGCAAAATAGTCCATTGAGTTTAAAATTGAAATGGAAGGCAAACCATTTGTGTATACATATATTTAAAAAAAATAATAAAAACCTTTTTTCGCTTTCTTTTTTAAGTGGTCACCTCTATTCTCAGCTGCATAAGAGGTAGGGGTGGAGATTTCAGGGGGTGTGTCAGGATGAGGCAGAGAAAGAGCAATACACTGAATTTCCCAAAGGTTAGCTGTGCAGGCAGGTGTGTCAGCACAAGTCTTGGCCATTGGAGGACAGGCAGGCTGGTCTCCCAGCACAGCCGAAAAACAGACCATGCTCGGAAGGATGAGCTTCTATGCCTGGCATGGTCAGGTTGAAATAGGAAAGCAGGGGGACTGGCAGGATCACACAAAGGAAGCAACACAAAGAGAACAGGATACTTTTTAACACAAGTGCATGGTACAGCAGGCACATATAAGGGATATTAAATGTTGGGGTAACATACTCTTTAAACACTTGATATTTCACATTTCCCTGAAAGTATATCATATTGTAGGTTCTCCCACTAGTGGAAATCCTTGTTAAAGTGTAATCCGAATCCCACTAGATTGAGTAGAGGTACAGTATAACATATAAGTAACATGGAAAGTCTATTAATTTCAATCAGTCTAAACCAGGGGTAGCAGCCTTTGAGAGATGGCTATCTACCAGAATAACACGAAAGAGATCAAAAAGGGTGTGGCACTCTTTTTTATATATAAATTAACTAGCAAGACCTAACTAAATAATTAAGGAAAACTATAAAAATACAATAAAACAAATGCCACTCTAAAAATATAATCTTAGCCTACCTTAAAAGTGGACAGTGTCAGTCAGTAGAGCAGTGAAAGGTGTGTGGACAAAGTCAGTAGGGTGGAGTTTGGTGTCAGTAGGGCAGAGAATACTCCCAGTAAAGCAGCTGTCGGTGTCAGTAGAGCAGTGGACAGTGTCAGTAGGGCAGAGGCTGATGTCAGTAGGGCAGTGGATGGTGTCAGTCAGTAAAGCAGTGGACTATGTCAGCCAGCAGAGCAGTGGATGGTGTCAGTCAGTAAAGCAGTGGATGGTATCAGTAGGGCACAGGATAGTGTCAGTATGGCACAGGATGGTGTCAGTATGGCACAGGATGGTGTCAGTAGGGCAGAGGGTGGTGCCAGAAGAGCAGTGTATGGCGTAAGTAGAGCATTGGATGGTGTCAGTAGGGCAGAGGCTGATGTCAGTAGGGCAGTGGATAGTGTCAGTCAGTACAGCAATGGACTATGTCAGCCAGTAGAGCAGTGGATGGTGTCAGTAGGGCACAGGATGGTGTCAGTATGGCACAGGATGGTGTCAGTAGGGCAGAGGGTGGTCCCAGAAGAGCAGTGTATGGTGTCAGTAGAGCATTGGATGGTGTCAGTAGGGCAGAGGTTGGTGTCAGTAGGGCATTGGACAGTGTCAGTGTTTTTTAATTTGTAATTATTTAATTTTTTAATATTTTTTTTACAATTTAATTTTTTATTATTTTATACAATTTTATTTTTTATTTTTCTTTACATATTTTTTTAACTGCCCTGTTGGGAGGCTTTGGCAAAATATATAAGGTCTAAACAGACCCCCGATGTCTCCCTGTTCATTGACAAACTGAAGCATAGTAAACAGTTATGAATGAGCACAGTGAGTGATCGGTACCAATAACTTACTGTGCTCATTCAGAAAAGGAAGGGGCCAGTAAATTACATATTTACTGGCCCCTTCCCTTCCCCCGCTCTCCATCCTGAAATGGGAGGGAGGGGGAACCCAGGGATGACACAGGGGGGCCCCGGCGGCAGAAGGAAGGGGAACCTGGACAGGAGGGGTGGCAGGGATGGCATTTACTGGAATCATTCCCTTGTGGTTCCTGTCTACAGCAGCTGAATGGTGGTGGAAGGGAAAGAAGGAGAAGCGGCTTTCAGCAGCTGCAGGGGGAGCTACAGGGGATTGAAAATGCTGTCCTTGCCACCCCTCCTTTCCAGGTTCCCTTCCTTCTGCTTGTCAGCGGTGCAGCATACTAAGTTGTTCCTTCCCTGTTCCGCTCTGCACATGTGGGAGGAGCAGTCCAGGGGTCAGCAAGGAAGGAATATGATCTACCCATCACCTACCTGTGATCGATGGGTAGCTGACACCCCCCCCCTTCCCAGTCTAAACAAGAATATAGACTGTTAGTGGCTAACAGAGAGGGACAGCAGGCACATGTTCACACTAGCTGTGCTCTCTAAAGAGCAGTCTGCGTTCAGATCACTCCTAAGTGAACATTTGACAGGAGGTGGGGAGGCGGAGTTTTGCCTTCTCACTGCCTGCTTTAACCCCTTAAAGCCCACACTGGCACGCTGCAACCAGGTGCATTGCACTGAATTTTGGGGAGCTTGCTGAGCGACCCCATTCAACTAAATGGGTTGTGTTCAAAGCAACAGGGGGTACAACTTCTGCGTACTTCTGAGTACACCCCCACCCCGCTATGGGCGGAAAAAGCACAGCTTAACTGCAGGGTTTTACTGCCCCTCAACCACTAATGTGAACCCTAAAACTGCCACTGTGCATCACTACCCAACAGAACAGAAAATCTTCGTTGGCAATGAGCAAATATGACTGCCTATCAAAAGCTTTTTGGACCAAAAGAAAATAGCCGCAGTGTTTAAACGTTGTTGGGATAGAAATATGAGAGCTGCCATTTCAGGACATGAATTACCAGGGTTGTTGTTGGTACAAATGAGAACAATAACAAATATTATTTTAGCTGTAATTTATAAAAGATGGTTGATAGATGAGGTGAGTCCTCGTACAGTAATTGCAATTTTTATGGCTATATTGGTCATTAATGAAAGGCCGCATTTTAAGAGCCTGTGTTGATGTGCAAATGCAGCTTTTTTTATTAAGGTGATCTCAACTTGAATTTTAAATCAGTTTGAGAATTTTTTTTCAGAGTTCATTGACAGATGGATCTTAACTGCATTAGATCTTTTAAACGGCATCATCCTGCTTAAAGTATAACTAAAGGCAAAGCTTTGTTTTAGTTTTGAATAGATTGGAGAAGGATTAGAACACCTGTCAGTTTTTATTGCTGTCTGTGCCCCCATGAGGGAGCCTCTCTATTTGTCCTGTTTACTGTTATCACCGATAGTGGAAGAAAAGCACAAATTTTAGATTGTCCCCAAAACAGGAGCAGAGTGGAATTCTTCAAACTGGGATACTGGTTCTGGTGACACGCTGGGATTCCCTCATTTTGGAGGTAATTTGCTCTCATTTCTTGTTTTGAGAAAGGAAGTGAAAGGAAATCTCCCCACTGGGACGCAGATGGAAAAAAAAAAAAAACTGACAGAAGTCATAACCCCTCGATCCAAAATTTTAAAAAAAAGTTTTGCATATAGTTCTACTTTAACCTCTTCCGCCCCCCGGAAGGTTTACCTCCCCTTTATGACGAGTACATTTTTTGCAATATGGCACTGCGTTACTTTAACTGACAATTGCTCAGTCGTGCGACACTGTACCCAAATAAAATTGATGTCCTATTTCCCACAAATGTACGTATGTCCTCTGGATATAGCAATGTTTGAAAGTTTTTTATCATATCATATGCAATATTATGTCTGATGGATTTATTTTATCTTTGATAGTGACACCTGTTCCTTCCAACTACCCACAAGTGTGTCCTGACGAAGCAAAACAGCAAAACGCGTTGATCCACAGGGGCCCACTGCCTTTTATTTGGTGTCAACTCTCTTGTTTACACTAGACACTCATTACTATCATATGCCTATCGTATGTTTTTAATTCTTTTTTACTTGACCCGTTTGATATGACTTATTGTTAATAATATATTTTTGTACTATATCATTGTCCATCTTGCCTGTAAAGTCTGAATTAGGGCCCTGTGGCCCTTTACCCTTTTTCTCCTCCAATCTATTTTCCCACAAATAGAACTTTCTTTTGGTATTTGATCACCTCTGCGTTTTTTATTTTTTGTGCAATAAACAAAAAAGACTGACAATTTTGAAAAAAAAAATAATATTCTTACTTTCTGCTATAAAACATTCCCAATAAAAAAAATTAAAAAATCTAATTTATTGATCAGATTAGGCCAATATGTATTCTGCTGCGTGTTTTTGGTAAAAAAAATCCCAATAAGTGTATATTGATTGGTTTGCGCAAAAGTTAAAGCATCTACAAACTATGGGATATATTTATGGAATTTTTTATTTTTATTATTGTTGTTATTAGTGATGGTAATCTGACAATAAGTGACACTTTTTGGAGACCAGTGACACCAATACATTGATCAGTGCTAAAAAAAAAAGCACTGTCACTGTACTAATGACGCTGGCAGGGAAGGGGTTAACATCAAGGGCGATCAAAGGGTTAAATGTGCTCCTAGAGAGTGCTTTCTAACTGTGTATGGGATGTTTTGACTGGGAGAAGACAGAGATCTTCTGCTTAGCAGAAACACAAGATCTCCATCCATGCCTTGTTTACATACAGACCGCCGTTCTGCCTCTCCTGAGAATGATCACAGGGTGCTGGCAAACATCGGGTCCGCTGGGCCTGCTGATTGGCTCCTGCTGTGCCGCCAGCAGGAGTAGGTCACCAGCAGCGCGCGTGCCCCAGACCCAGTGCACAAAAGCACGTACAGGCACGTAATTTCTTGCAGGAGGGCTGCCCTGCCACAGTATATCTGTGTGGGGCAGTCCAGAAGGGGTTAAGCTGCTTGTGCATCGTCTTAGACCCATATGACGAGAGTAAAATGGAGGTTGTTGCCGTATTTTATGTCACACCGTATTTGCGCAGCGGCCTTTAAAACGCATTTTTTTTTAAAAGATACACTTTAATGAATTAAAAAAAACTAAACAGAAAAGTTAGCCCAATTTTTTGGATAAAGTGAAAGATGATGTTACGCCATGAGAATCGTGATCTTTATTGTAACCAAAAAAATCCTGATTCTCGTTTTAGCCAGAATCGTGCAGCTCAACCATAGCTTAGAGCGCAGATCGCCGCTCATGTGACCCGCCGGCTCTCTCCTCTCCCCGTCTGACAGATGCAGCGGGTGGGCGCTGAGGATTCCCCGCTGACAGTCGGGAGGGGAGGAGGAGGTGGGGAGGAGAGGAGGAGAGAGGCGGCGGGTCACATGAGCGGCGATTGGAGCTCTGAGATGTGGTAAAGAATGGCTTATTTTAATAAAACATAGACACAAGGGCACATAGGATTATTCAACAGACAAGATGGGATAAAACATTAAATGAAACTTCAGCATCAGGAGCGGAGGGGGGCAGGTCATTGACACAGGAGCAGACAGGCAGGGAGTGGAGGGGGGAGAGGGGACAGAAGAGGACAGGAGAACTGTAGATGATGTAGGCAGGTAAACTGACCACGGTGTCAGGGCTCAGCAGCCATGATACACCATGGTCAGTTTACAAAGAGGAGGACATAGCCAGGCAGGATCAGTCAGGTTTATTAGGTGATAGAAGGGGCCAAATTACACAACATAAGCACTGTGCTGTATAACATGCTTTAAGGAAACAGGATCAATATAAAAATTCTTTTAGGTTAACAAACGCTTTAAGGTTTACTGTACAATCAATTAATTATCTAATATTTTAATACATTTGTTTTTATATTTAAATTTACATTTCAATAACAGCAGGAACTGCTATGTCCACTTTGGACATGTTGAATGCATGTGGTGGCATTTTCAGCAGGTTATGTGAACTCCTGACCAAGTAAGAACTACATTTAAATCATCATCTTGTACACATGGCTTTGGTACTCACTGTCTGTATATCTGAGCCCTAAAATTAAAGTTATACTTTAATGGTATGATAGTTTCCGATACACCAGTTTATTTAAAAAAACACATGAAAGAGAAACTAAAAGCTGTGCCCAAAAAGTCAAGTAGAGGGCAAAGGACTAGTCACCAGTATAGCCTGTAATCACCCTGCAGCGGCACTTTCACCATTACTGATTTGCTATGCTGTGTACTGCCACGTACCGTTCTTCCATGTGAAGTCATCTTGGTAGAGGAAGGGCTTTGCTTTCTCATGCCAGAATCTTCAGCAAGCAGAACATTGAACAACACAGTGGAGTTGATTTACTAAAACTGGAGTGCAAAATCTGGTGCAGCTGTGCATGGTAGCCATTGGCCAATCAGCTCCTAACTTCAGCTTGTTCAATTAAGCTTTGACAAAAAAAAAAACCTGGAAGCTGATTGGTTTCTATGCAGAGCTGCTCCGGATTTTGCACTCTGCAGTCTTATCCAATCCATATATGGGTCGAATTCCGAACAAATTTTCTTGAAAAAAATCAGACATTTTGTGTGTTTTGTGATCCACCACTGATTTTGAAATTCGACCAACCAAGCCTTCAATTTCACCTCTTGTTGCTACAGAAAAGAGTTTTGGTGGGCGGGAATCGTCTTTTCTTTCTGGAAATTTTATTTACCTGAACTATGCACGTTTCTTTTACTATTAAATTTCTCACATGATTCTCCCATCATTAATTAGAAAATCATTAGTTTTTCAAAAAAAATTTCCAACATGCCCCATTATTCCAATTCGAAGAATCAAGTCGGCCGTTGCTGCGGCCCAATAATGGTGTGGAATATATTAGATAAGAGGTTATGAGGCCTTATAGGCTGAAACGCGTCAACTGACTTAATCTGCATTTGTTCACTGTGGCTATTCAATAAAATTAAGAAATTTTAGGAGCAACAACCGGAGTGCGGATCATTTTTTTCTATATTAGATAAGATTTTCAAAAGAAAATTCCTTTGGAATTCGACCCATGTATGGCCGGCCTTAGTAACTCAAACCCAGTACGACATCACCAAAACATTCTCTAAATCTCCCTAGACTATCAGTCAACAGTACCTTAGATCTCGCACTGCAGATACATGGCTCT
Source organism: Lithobates clamitans (assembly GCA_037952925.1). Lineage (NCBI taxonomy): Eukaryota > Metazoa > Chordata > Amphibia > Anura > Ranidae > Lithobates > Lithobates clamitans. Next base: position 7,274,182 of record JBBGZY010000757.1, on the reverse strand, counting down.
TTCACACCGGCTGTGTTCATTCCAATCAGTAGAGGATCCATAAAGAGATCCTCTGCTGAATTGGAGCCCAACAGTACAGATGTGACTTTCGTGACATTCATATCTGTTGTTTTTCGCACCCGGAGCTTATTGGCACGTTAGGTCAATGGGAAGGTGGATGTAAAACATTTACATTATCATGTGTGCAATCAACCATGTCTATATGCAAGTTTGGGCTACATTTAATACATTTTACTATATAATATTTACTATGTAGGAACACTTATGTGTGTGTATACATTTATATGTATTTATTATGTTATTTATTACATGTTATTTACTGTCCCACATGCATCCATGTGCACCATTAAATAGTATCTACTAATTGATTCATTTGGTTCTGGTGTTGTTCTTCATATAAAGTCCCACTATTCCCCCATTCCCCTTTCCCCTCTTTTTTCTATATGATTCAGGGATGGAAACATACGAACTCTGTAGCAGTTGTTGTCTCATATAAAGTCCCAATAATTTTATTTAACAAAATCTGACTACCTCTGTTCCATCAAAAGAAAAAAGAACACGGACCTTTTCAATTTTTTTTCGGACCTAGATGGACTCAGAGGTAATTGGATGTAACCAAAAGCATGTCTAACTACCTTCACCTTCCCTAGGACTAACAGGTAGCTTTTGTTTTGATCCACCTAAAAAAAACTCAGGTGGATCTGATCAGAATGCCCATGTGAAAGGGGCCTCACAGCTATGAGGCACGTTCACATGCCAGGAAGTACACCATTTTTCAGGAGAAGTTCCAAAGAAATGGTAGATTTTTTAGAGTACTGCTTAAGTACAATAAAGATTTCAAAATTTCCCATATAACATTGCAAATCTTTTTTTTTTAAAATTTAGTTCGATTTTACCGATGTTTAATGAATACATAGCTGCATTCAATTCTTTTTAGTCCATTCTTCTGCCTAAAGAAATGATACATACTGTACACCGCTTATATATGTATGCTAAGCATATGGTGAAAAAAAATTGGTCTTTTGGTGTGATAATTGTCCTTTAAACTATAGCCTAAGCAGTTACCTCTGTGGGAGAGCTTCTGAAGAATGTTCCTCAGACGCTGCACAACAGGAGGTGAAACTTCGTACTTGAATACGTCTATCACCGGTCGCCGCTGACATCTCCCGAACACTCCGTCTGCATTGGAGACAAAGAAAAACATTTTTCAAAGCATGTTCACACACATATGCTGCAGGTAATCACATGTTATATTCCATTACTCAGCACTACTGATTAATAGGCAAAGTGGAAAAAAAACATGAAGGGAAAACACATGATTGATTTTATTTTCAGCTGGCGTAACATATACAATCTTCCATAAAATCAAACATTAGCATTCATGAGGCATATAAATCCCTGACTCCTGAGTGTGTATACCGGAGATATACAGTATCTCTGAGCACCGATAATGTAGCAGCGGAATTTAATTGGTATTTGTTTGGTCTGTTGATTGCCGTGAATGTGACAAGAAATGTATTATTTTTCATATCTGAATTCTGATGGTTTCCTGGCGGCATAAAGAAATGAAACAGAACAAGCTGAGAATTTACCAGGGAAATGATTACATATTAAATGAGATAAAGGAGATTAATAGAATTTTTAACTAACCTCACTGTTTTTTCTTGTTTTTTGTAGCAAAATATTCAAAACCCCCCAACATAATTACGATGAACTTTAAAGTTGCATGCATTTGACACAAACTATCATAAACGAAGCCCACTTGAGCTTTAGTGAAAGGAAGTCTTGATTGCTGAGCCCACAGCAACAGGGAAGGGTGCTATGATTAGTATTTGTTTCATTTATTAGTGACTATTTATTTTAAAGGAGTAGTGTTTTTGTATCTTTTTGTATGGGTTGGGTTGAATCACTTTTTAGAGAAGTTTCCCATCACCCACCCTTAGGAGTCTATTTATGAAAATATTGCTGGGCAAATGTCTTGGCAGTTTGCATAGCTATCTTGAATAGTCCCCCTATTGTGTATTTCCTTTGAACATCAGCTTCATCTAGTGGCCATAATGTGGTATTCTAATGAAAAATCACAATCAGGAAAATACTGTATTATGCCCACTAGCTGGACCAGAAGTTCAAATAAAATACACATATTAGACATATTACGGGGATTATTTGTGTGAACACCCAGCCATTCACACAGCAATTCTTTTTAGTGTTTAGGCATTTATTACCACAGCTTTGTTGGTAGGGTTAGCTTAAAAACCATAGTTCCTTGTACGTATATTTTCTTAAGGCCAGCCTACTGTCAAATGTCAGGGAATGTTTGTCAGTAGAGAGTCTTGAACTTGATAGTTGAATGGATCCTTTCTTTAAACCACTTCAGTCTATCAGGGAGGCAATAAAAGCTCTGTCAGATTTTTATCTGCACCAACACTCCTGTTATTAAAATTTATTGTAGAAACCACAGTGTACAGGTCAGAAATAAAGTGAGTTGACGCGTTTCAGCCTACACAACTTTAGTCTTAACCTAGACATAACATCGATTTTTATTGTCGTCTGTGTCTTGCGCCACTTCTCCATGACTCCAAAACAGAAATGAGAGGAAATCTCACAGATAGAAAAAAAAACACTTGTGAAAACTGTATTCATGGGCAAAGCGTATGTTCAACTTATTATTATTATTATTATTATTATTATTATTGGTATTATTATTTTTAAGTGTCAACATAGCGTTTTTCAGTGAGAAAGCGTCATCCCTCCATAGCAAAAGCACATCATTAATGTATCTTTTATTAAAAAAAAAAAGCTGTGGCCAATCACGTGAATAGATCAAATTCTCTTACCATCTCATAAAGAGGTTGGCCAGGCTGGCTGCAAAATGTGTCCCCCATAGCAACTCCTTTGGTCTGCAAAAAGAAGCATTTATTGTACCAAAAGTAGTTGTGGGTAATTGCAAAGTCTAACTTCAAAATATAATGCTTTTGTCTAGGAGGAATGTGAGAGGCCGTGTTCTACAGCAGCAAAACCATCTTCATGTGCTATATTAGTATATAATGATAAAATGTCTGGTGTTACCAAATATGTGTCATCATTAGCCCAAATGTCCTTGATTTCATTAAGAACCTGCTTAGTATTCTTAAAGCGGGGTTCCACCCAAATTTTGAACAATATCTGTATGTATTCTCTTCCTTGCCTAGATGCTAACATGCCCTTTAAAAAAATTTAAATCGCCGTAATTACCTTTTATTTTTCTATTCTTCTTTGCACTTCCTGGTTCTCCTCCCGTGGGAGTTGGCGTGTTTCTAGCCTCTCCCAGACTCCTGGGAGCTAGTCTCAGGCTTCCCAGGATGCCACTGAGCATGTGCGGGAACGAGCGGTGAATGCTGGGAGCACAGCATTCACCACATCCAGGAAATAAATGCTTGTGGGCTTCAAATGCCCACAATGAAGATGGAAACCGCTTGCAGTGAATAATATAAGTTATTCTTTCCGACGAAATCTGACACAGGCGGACATATTACACACAATATGTGAGTATGTAATGCTGAGAAGAAAAGTTTGTGAATGAACTAAAAAAAAACAAAAAACGATAGATAGGTGGACCCCCCGCTTTAAGAAAAGAAGGTGTACTCATGACCAAAGGTTGCAGAAACCAATCTATGTATTTGCCAATTCTACTGAGGAGAGAACCAAATCCAGCTAATTATTGGTTTGCCGGGAGGGTTTTGCAGATTCTTACTATGTGTATTTTCAGGAGGCAGTACATAATCATGAGCTTGGGAGCTGAGGGGACCAAAAAATGTCTTTTTTATTTAAGATACCTTTTTTGAACCCCTTACTAACCAAAAGTTTTTTCACAAAAACCAATTCCCCCCCTTCGTCAAGCTGGTCTTATGACCAAATCCTTTCTTTCTGACAAGCTATTAAGGCCAGGGGTAACTGCTTGACTATTTCTAATTGTCTTAACCTTGAAGGTATCAAGGTGCCTCAGGACCATATCCTTAAAAAACAAAATATGGGGGTTGCTAACAGCTGGAGGGTTGAAAACAGGCATATTCCTAAAATTAGTGTGAGTATAGGTAGAATTTTCATTCATATTTCTCAATATAGGGTTTTGGACAAAGAGTTTTTTTAGGGAAATCTGTCTTATGAATTTATGAATATCTATATAAGTTTGGAATTTGTGCAACTTAGCTTGTGGAGGAAATTTTAACCCTTTATCGAGTAACTTTACTTCCTCCTCTGTTAAAGATGTTCTACTTAAATTAAAGAAGATCCCTCCATTATTTACATTTTTTCTCATTTTGGCTCCTCTTGATCCTTCTCCCTCCCTGTTTTCCCTTTCTATGTGAGTGTTTTTTTTCCTGGGGTTTCACTCCCCTATAAAATGTGATCTCAAGCTGATTGTGAACTGTTGTGGTGATAAGGAGTATTAGTAAGACCCATTTCTCTATAAGCTTCAGAACTCCATTCCTTCCAATCACATCTCTACCCTGTTTCTTCTGGAGCCGCTTTCTATATGGTAAATTGCAAGATGAGTGATTGTAGGAATTATATCAGTTATAAGGAGGTGGAACATTATTCTGCTGTCCTCCCATATTCACATTTTTATGGGGATTTCTCCAAGGTTGATTTCTGCCAGCACCTCCTGTCCTATACTGCTGTGTGGTCTAAAATCCCTTCTATTGACATCATCATCAATCTGGTATAGGGGTTGAAATCTATTAGATGTACTCACTGAGTATTATTCTCTATACTCATGAGTTTCATCTGGATAGGTGCTCATCCTTCTAGGTGGAAATGTCCCCCTAGGAGTATGATAATTCAATTGGGTCACACTATTGTTTCTGTTCCTCTTTATTTTAGGGAAATTCCCATTGTGAGAAAATGGTTTACCATACCCTTGTTGACTCAAATTTATCATTCTCATTGTCTTTCAATGGAAGGTTTTCCTTAACCCTATTGATCTCAGAGTCCAAATGTGCACGGTTATGTTGTTTTTTTTTTTTTTTTTAGAGATAAGGAACTTGAGTAAATCTAAACCAGCACCATTAAAAATTAGTAATCTCTTTCTAATCATTGCCCTCTGGGGATACGTCCCAACGCAAAGACCACATTTTCTTTAACGTAACTCTCCAAGAAGGAGATATCCCAATAGGCTCTAATTTCCACTGTCATTAGGTTTTTTAAATGAATAAACAACCCATGCATATTACTCATATCCTCATCCTGTTTAAACACCTCATCAGTATTGATGGAGCGTTTACCTCACATCTCAAAGATGTCCATCTTGTATCACAGCTCAACTAACTGTATGACTCAAATACCAGAAAGAATACACAGTATATAATAAGTCAGCGCTAAAAGCACAAATCACCTTAACCCTTTCATCTCCATTCTTCCACTGTATGTGACCTGCACAATAACCCATACACCTCCCTCAGTGTATGATCTGTATGCGCTGTATTTAGTGTGCCATTACCAAAGTCCATGTTTTAATCCCCTCAACACCAGCAAGTTTCCTAAAAATTGTGGCAAAAAATGGGATCATTTTGGATTGTTGGATTGTTTACTTTTCAAAATAGGTCATCCTGGGGTGCTCTTACTGTCTTACTGTTTGCTCTTTATTTATATATATATATATATATACTATAATATCAAACGTATTGGGACGCCTGCCTTTACATGCACATGAACTTTAATGGCATCCCAGTCTTAGTTCAATATTCAGTTGGCCCACCCCTTGCAGCTATAACATCATCAATTCTGCTGGGAAGGCTGTCCACAAGGGGCCAAGCTTAACCCCTAAAAAACAACCCCACACCATACTCCCTCCTCCACCAAATTATTTGGACCAGTTGAGGGTTTAAGTCAGGACACCAAGACAGCAAGATCAGCATACCAAGACATTTTGGACAATTTCATGCTCCCAACTTTGTGGAAACAGTTTGAAGATGCCCCTTCCTGTTTCAACATGACTGCACACCAGTGCACAAAGCAAGGTCCATAAAGACATGGATGAGCGAGTTTGGGGTGGAGGAACTTGACTGACCTCCACCTGATAGAACACCTTTGGGATTATGTATAGCGGAGACTGAGAGCATGGCTCTCTCGTCCAACATCAGTGCCTGACCTCATTAATGCGCTTCTGGAAGAATGGTCAAACATTCCCATAGATACACTCCTAAACCTTGTGGACAGTCTTCCCAGAAGAGTTGAAGCTGCTATAGTTGCAAAGGGTGGGCCAACTCAATATTGAACCCTACAGACTGAGACTGGGATGCCAATAAAGTTCATGTGCGTGTAAAGGCAGGTGTCCCAATACATATGACAATATAGTGTGTGTGTGTGTATACAGTATCTCACAAAAGTGAGTACACCCCTCACATTTTTGTAATTATTTTATTATATCTTTTCATGTGACAACACTGAAGAAATTACACTTTGCTAAAATGTAAAGTAGTGAGTGTAGTGAGTGTACAGCTTGTATAACAAGTGTAAATTTGCTGTCCCCTCAAAATAACTCAACACACAGCCATTAATGTCTAAACCGCTGGCAACAAAAGTGAATACACCCCTAAGTGAAAATGGCCAAATTGGCCCCAAAATGTGTCAATATTTTGTGTGGCCACCATTATTTTCCAGCACTGCCTTAACCCTCTTGGGCATGGAGTTCACCAGAGCTTCACAGGTTGCCATTGGTGTCCTCTTCCACTCCTCCATGATGACATCACGAAGCTGATGGATGTTTGAGACCTTGCACTCCTCCGCCTTCCGTTTGGGGAAGCTCAATAGGGTTTAGGTCTGAAGACATGCTTGGCCAGTCCATCACCTTTACCCTCAGCTCCTTTAGCAAGGCAGGGGTCATCTTGAAAGTGTGTTTGGGGTCGTTATTATGTTGGAATACTGCCCTGCGGCCCAGTCTCCAAAGAGAGGGGATTGTGCTCTGCTTCAGTATGTCACAGTACATGTTGGCATTAATGGTTCCCTCAATGAACTGTAGCTCCCCAGTGCTGGCAGCACTCATGCAGCCCCAGACCATGACACTCCCACCACCATGCTTGACTGTAGGCAAGACACACTTGTCTTTGTACTCCTCACCTGGTTGCCGCCACACACGCTTGGCACCATCTGAACCAAATAAGTTTATTTTGCTCTCAGCAGACCACAGGACATGATTCCAGTAATCCATGTAATTAGTCTGCCTGTCTTCAGCAAACTGTTTGCAGGCTTTCTTGTGCATCATCTTTAGAAGAGGCTTCCTTCTTGGATGATAGCCATGCAGACCAATTTGATGCAGTGTGCAGCATATGGTCTGAGCACTGACAGGCTGACCCCCCACCCCTTCAACCTCTGCAGCAATGCTGGCAGCACTCATAGATCTATTTCCTAAAGACAACCTCTGGATATGAGAAAATGTCCAATTGGGCCCAATTTGGAAATTTTCAATTAGGGGTGTACTCACTTTTGTTGCCAGCGGTTTAGACATTAATGGCTGTGTGTTGAGTTATTCTGAGGGGGCAGCAAATTGACACTGTTATACAAACTGTACACTCACTACTTTACATTGTAGCAAAGTGTCATTTCTTCAGTGTTGTCACATGAAAAGATATAATAAAATATATACAAAAATGTGAACAGTGTTCTCACTTTTGTGAGATACTGTATATATATATATATATATATATATATATATATATATATATTAGAAGAAAGCGGTTACTAAACACCACCAAAAGAAAGCTTTCTCAGAAAGGAAAAGAAAAAGGAGTCCCAAAAAAGTGACTGAATAATTGTCAGTCAAATGATCACAGCACTGAAAACCTAACAATTACCTCGTAATGAAGAAGTGAAGGGATAGACTGCATTCACACTACAGCGTTTTGAATTGTAGGCAGATCTGCTGCGGATCTTCCCCCGATTTGGCAGCGCTGAAGTGTGAATGACAAAACGCAGAACTTGCATTTGAGATACCATTCATTTGAATGACACCTCAAATCGTGGTGCGGGTCTGCGGTTAATGTTACGCGCTAAAATCGCGGCCATCCACATCGTGAGACACATGTCGCCCTAAAGTAGCTCCTGAACTATTTTTGGGTGACATGCGTCCCGCGATGCGGGTTGCCACGTCTGCAGCACGTTTTATTGTGCGAGAATTGCGGCAGACACGCACAGAGATTTGAGGTGTCATTCAAATGAATGGCATCTCAAATGCGGGTTCCTCGTTGTGTCATTCACATCCGCAGCAGATCTGCCCGCAATTTAAAACACTGTAGTGTGAATGCAGTGGTTATTGTCAGAAAAGCAGGCTAACATTATACTCAATATTTGTAAAGAAAATAAAAGCTAGTGCTGGATACAATATGATAACAATGTCTCATTTAGCCATATATCGTCCTCAGCACATTCTGTAGTATACCCACTAATTAACTCCTAACTGGCCTTTATATGGAACATCCCTCATTAAGCCAGCTTCCTATGTGTGCAAAGGTGATGTCACATTTTAGATTATGTTCCATTATTCAAACAAAAGGCTTCAATAACTTGGTGTACATACTGACCGTTCTTGTTATAAAGATCCACATGTACAATGATCACTGAACAGCTGGCAAAAAGCTGCTTTAACTGGAATTTCTGCAGAGCCATGCTAAGAAATGATGATGGCTTAATTACAGACATACACTTAGTAATTATAGCAGTCATTATTTCTAGTTTATAGAATGCAACCATAAAAGAAGCATTATAGGATTGGATATGACCTACATTTACTGTAATATACTTCTATGCTTCATTGGCCTGTGCCCTGTTTTTTTCAAGCAGGTGAATGTAATTTAAAGTTAAATAAAAAGCGGTTTATGAATTAAAGCAAAGTAACACACTAACCAAGTTTATAGAGAATTTGGCAAATATATTATTGCTGAAATATAGGCAGATATTTAAAAAAACAGAAATCAATGCAATTATATCATAGTTAAGAAAACAAAAAGAAAAATATTGTTTTTTAATTGCTAAACGTGTTAAAACATATGTAAACCCAATCATTAAAATCTCATATAACTAAGTTGTTGAATGCCTTTCTTCAACCCCTATTCCCTCGGACATGCAGAGGTCATTCCTCACGTTAATCCCCAAACCTAACAAAGATCCTTCATTATGCGCTAGTTACAGGCCGATCGCACTCCTAAACTCTGACCTGAAAATTTTTACTAAGCTCCTCTCGATGCGATAGAACCTAATACTGCCCTCTTTGATACATAAGGATCAGGTGGGCTTTGTCCCTCTCCGTCAAGCAGGGGACAACACAAGATGGATTATTGACCTAATAGATTTGGCGAACAGGGACAAACTAGAGACTTTAGTCTTGGGCTCGATGCCGAAAAGGCTTTTGATCACCTTGGCTGGCCATTCCTGTTTGCCAAGATGAAATGCATGGGGTTTCGGGGCCCCTTCTTACAAGCTATCCAGCACCTATATACAAATCCCACCTCCCAGGTTAAGACCCCCTTTGCCTTGTCCTCTACCTTTCCGATTGCGAATGGGACCCGCCAGGGGTTTCCACTCTCACCTCAGCTATTTGCACTGTGTGTTGAGCCCCTGGCGGCATCCATTCGTAGAAACCCGAACATACATGGGGTCCTGGTGTGGGGAAGGGAATTTAAACTAGCACTGTTCGCAGATGACATTATACTTACCCTGACCAAACCTAGGACCTCCCCTAACCTACACGCCGAACTTGACCTCTATAGATCCCTTTCTGGCTATAAAATCAATGCGGCTAAATCGGTGCCTTTACCTATCAATATCCCGGCAGAGGAGACCCAACATTTACAGCAATGCTTTCCATACCACTGGAAGACAACAGCCCTGAAATATTTGGGAGTTCAGATCACCCCCTTCTTACTCTACCCTATACCGAGCTAACTTTCCCCCCCTGTTCAGGTCCATAAGGGATCTGCTACAAAAATGGAAGGTTCATCATATCTCCCGCTTGGGGAGGGTGGCCTCTATTAAAATGACCATCCTCTCTAAACTCCTTTATCTCTTACAAAAGCTACCCATTCCAATCCCACATGCAGACTTGAGAAAACTCCAGGCAGATTTAGTGCGCTTCGTTTGGAATTTTGGGAGGCATAGAATATCTCATTCAGTTCTGACGGCGTGGCGCTCAGACGGGGGTTGGATTTTCCTGACTTAAATAAATATTACCAAGCCACACAAATGCGTGCTCTGGCTTCCTGGTTTCCCCAGCGATCTTACGATAGATGGACAGAAATCGAAAAAATATGGATGGCACCCATACATCCAAACAGCCTGCTCTGGAATGCAAACGTGGAGGTGGACTCGGCCCGGCTTTTGGGTCCCATGCTCCACCTTAGATCACTTTGGCACAGACTATCCCGAGTACATAAGCTGGGATCAGAGAGTTCACTTTTAACGTCCTTCCTTTATCACCCCAGAATGCCTGCAGGCCGTACACATCAGATGTCTTCCCCATGGGCGACATGCAAAATGTTTTAATAAATTTTGCCTTGATATACAAGCGATGTCTTGATATAAGAGTAGTGTCATGTCACAATTGGAGTATAAAAAAAGAAGAGAGGAGCCTCTAAGTGTAGCAATATGGTTACATTTAATGAAGGTACAACATTTAGCAACTTATTGCTACATTTAGAGGTGCAGCTCTTTTCTTTTATACCCTGTAAAAAAAATGCTTTGATATACAAGTGCTTTGGATTACAAGCATGTTTCTGGAACGAATTATGCATGCAAACCAAGGTTTTATTGTATATTGATTGGTTTATGCAAAAGTTATAGCATCTACAAAATATAGCATGGATCTATGGAATTTTTATGTTGTAACATTTTTTTACTAGTAATGGCGGTGATCGGCGACTTATAGCCAGACTGCGACATTGTGGCGGACAAATCGAACACTAAGTGACACTTTTTTGGGGACAAAAATCGGACACTAAGTGACACTAATAAAGTAATCAGTGCTAAAAATATGCTCTGTACTAATGTCACTATTACTGTACTAATGACACTTGCAGGGAAGGGGTTAATATCAGGGGTGATCAAAGAGTTAAATGTGTACCTAGGGAGTGCTTACCAACTGTGTGGGAGGTGCTTGTACTATGGGAAGGCAGAGATCCATGTTCCTGCTTTGCAGGAACACAGGATCACAACCTTCCCTTTTCAAAGAACAGCGATCTACCTTGTTTACATAGGCAGACCGCCATTCTGCCTGTGTCTCAAATGAACAGCGGGTCCCATCACATTTACAGTGCTTACACGCCACACACCCGGAAGTGCAGGATCAAATACAGGTACGTATATATGCAAGATACGGTTGGCAAAAAAATGGCATCTGCTTATAATACACAGTGCTTTAATAATTTACATTAAGCTCTGGTTCACACCGGTGCAATTTGTCATGTGATGTGACAGTTCAAAATCGCATGACTGCCAGCAATGGAACCTTTCAAATCATTGTGACTCAAGTTGAAGCACCTTTAAAAAAGGGTCATGCACTACTTATTTGGGAATTTTATTGCAACTTGCATAGACTTCTGTTAAATGAAGTAGCAACCCGCTATGAAATCGGAGAAACAAATCGCACTTAAAGTAGCATGATTTCAAAGCCACACTGGACCAGGGCTTAATTAATTTAGTGTGGATTTACACATGGGCTATTTTATGTGATTTTGGGGTTGATTTACTTGCATTTTTTCAGACGTTTTCAAGTTTGAGTTTTTCGTTTTAGTCAATGGAAAGCTAGTTATTAGGAGGAGGAGACAGTTGTTAGACATAAAAGCCATGCTACACGTTTTTCAGGTCCTCCTATTGAAGTTTATTGGGGCCAAAAATGTGCGATTGTGCCCATAGAAGCTTCTGTACTTTTTGCGAGTGATAACACTTTCCTCAGTTGTGAACGGGTACAACAGAATAACATGCAAATCTGTCATTGAGAGACTTCAGAAAACATGCTTCAAATTGTTTAAGTGTGAATGGGGGCTTAAGGTTTATATCTACTTTATATGTTTTAATTATATCCTTTTTACCCAGATCTTATATATTACATTATATATTACATTCCTGAGCCTGGTTTTCACCTAATTTACACACTCGTAAACTAATTTCTTCAAGGAGGCCTATTCCACCTGCACCTAATAAACTGTATAGCCATGGCCAAAAGTTTTGAGAATGACACAAATATAAATTTCCACAAAGTCCACTGTCTTTTATGATGGCAATTTGCATACACTCCAGACTTTTATGAAGCGTGATCAGATGAATCGCAGTTATTGCAAAGTCCTTCTTTGCCTTGAAAATTAAATTAATCCCATAAAAAAAATGTTTACACTGCATTTGCATAGAGGGCTTCAGGGCGCCCAAGAAAGTCCAGCAAGTGCCAGAATCATCTCCTACAGTTGATTCAGCTGCGGGATCGGGGCACCACCAGTGCAGAGCTTGCTCAGGAATGGCAGCAGGCAGGTGTGAGTACATCTGTATACACAGTGAGGAGAAGACTTTTGGAGGATGGCCTGGAGTCAAGAAGGGCAACAAAGAAGCCACTTCTCTCCAGGAAAATCATCAGGGACAGACCGATATTCTGCAAAAGGTACAGGGAATGGACTGCTGAGGACTGGGGTAAAGTCATTTTCTCTGATGAACCCCTTTCCGATTGTTTGGGGCATCCAAAAAAAAACCTTGTCTGGAGAAGAAAAGGTGAGCGCTACAATTAGTTCCTGTGTCATGCCAACAGTAAAGCATCCTGAGACCATTCATGTGTGGGGTTGCTTCTCGGCCAAGGGAGTGGGCTCACTCACAATTCTGCCTAAGAACACAGTCATAAATAAAGAATGGTACAAAAACATCCTCTAAAAAGCAAATTCTCCCAACCATCCAAGAACAGTTTGGTGATGAACAATGCCTTTTCCAGCATGATGGAACACCTTGCCATAAGGAAAAAGTGATAACTAAGTGGCTTGGGGAACAAAACATCATAATGTTTGGTCCATGGCCAGGAAATTCCCCAGACCTTAATCCCCTTGACAACTTGTGGTCAAGCATTAAGGGGCGGGTGGTCAAAAAAAAAAACCCTACAAATTCTGACAAACTCAAAGCATTGATTATGCAAGAATGGGCTGCCATCAGTCAGGATGTGGCCCAGAAGTTGATTGACAGCATGGCGAATTGCAGAGGTCTTGAAAAAGAAGGGTCAACACTGCAAATATTGACTCTTTGCATAAACTTGCAAAACAGGAGGTAAGGAGGAGACATAACGCATTAAAAGCATTTCACTGTGGATCTCACAGTTATTACCTTCTGTCCCACCTGACCCCCCTTTAAGATTGTAAACTCTGATGAGAAGGATCCTCTGGACCCTCTTGCATTGAATTGTATTGTAAATATACTGTCTCCTTTTTTTTTGTAATTTGCTGCACAAGCTCTTGGAACTATATAAATCCTGTACAACAATATATTACTTTTTTGTTTTTGAGTTTAGATACGCTTTAAAGTGATTGTAAAAGCAGTAAAAGTTTTTTTATCGTAATGCATTCTATGCATTAAAATGAAAAGTCTTCTGTGTGCAGCAGCCCTCCTCACCCCCCCCCCCCCTAATGCTTACCTGAGCTCGTCTCTATCCAGCAATGTCCAGGAGTGCCTCAGTCTTCCGGGACTCTCCCTCCTGATTGACTGAGACACAGCAGCAGCACCATTGGCTTCCACTGCTGTCAATCAAACTCAGCAAATTAGGAGAGAGAAGGGTGGGGCCAAACTGCAGCTCTGTGTCTGAATGGATACACAGAGCGGCAGCTCGGCTCGGGTGCCCCCATATCAAGCTACTTGCTGTGGGGGAACTCGACAGGAGGGAGGGGCCAGGAGCATCGAAGAGGGACCCGAGAAGAGGAGGATCTGGACTTCTCTGTGCGAAACCACTGCACAAAGCAGGTAAGTATAACATGTTTGTTATTTTAAAAGAAAAAAAAATGAGACTTTAGTAGTCACTTTAATTGTAAGTGGTAATACTGGGGGAAAGAAAGTACATTTAAGCAGAGGCACAATAAAAGGGGGACATCCAAGGAAGACATCACCAAAGTTTGCACTGTTGCCGATCCCCATGCTATACCCTATGAACTGACCCCATATAACAATACTATTGCCATTGTTAGCTTGATTTTGTTTTGTTTTTTTGTTTAATACAGCAAATCAGGAGTCTAACACAAATTCTTAGATTTTGAACCGCTCAATGGTCTGTACCCACTTTTATAGATATTCATAATGAATACAAAAATCCCATGAAGCCAGATTTATCAGAAACCTCCATTTACAGCAAGTTTTATTTCCGAGCCCAACCAGTAACGTCAGTCACATTTACTGCGGTCTTTTAGGAATAGGAAGACAGGCAGCAGGGTGGAAATAGAACATTTATCTATGTCAGCTAATCTCTTCAATCAGCTCGGCTCAACAACTGTTGCCAAGTAACGAAGAGCAGCTTATGTCATAACGTTCCTTTCACTATGCAGACAATGACAGAAACTGTGATTTTTATGGTTATGTGCCGAATCAAATTAAAACGGCATATTACAGAAGAAGAAGTTCATATTCAAATTCTTTTTTTTTTTTTAGCTCAGCTTACCAGGATACTTTTTTACGTTAGCTAAATATTCTTGTTTTACATATGTAAAAATTCCTACATTATTTTCAATGAGAATGAGAAAATTTTCTTGTGTGTATGGCATCAGTGGCAAAAGCAAATTTAAGATTTTCACCATGGAAGGGGTCCAATTCAGAAGTCATGCACTGGTCTACAAATATACACATTTTATTATGCCAAGGTTTTTACCTTAAAGTGTTACTAAACCCACAACAGTAAAATCAGTGTGTATATGCATGCTTGTTATACTTACTGTGGAACCTAAGGGGTTCATTCTCTGCATTGTATATAAAAGGCGGTCTGATCCTGTCTCTCTGAGCCTCCTCTTCTTTAACTGACTCCAACCCATCTCGTGATAGAACACAGCATAAGGAGTCAGGCTGCATGTGCTCAGTTTGGTGTGTATTGCTTGAGAGTTTTTTTTTCCTTGGGAGAGTGCATGTGATCAGCACAGGGCCAATCAACACTGTCCATACAGAGGATCAGGGGAGAATGAAAACTCCTCCTACAAGCTTTAAGCAAAGACTGATACAAGTCACAAGATTGCTATATACTGCTGATGAGAAAAGGTATTTAGCACTTCATATTTACTAAAATAATTGCATTTCCATGTTCTATGTACTGTAGGAGACCAGATATAGTGAATGCAGGTTCTGGGTTTAGTAACACTTAAATGCATTCTCTGCATTAAACTAATAACACCTCACTATGTGTCCCACTCCTTTGTCTCTAAGCACTTACCTGACTCCATGTCATGGCTCCAGCGCTGTCTCTGTCTCCAACGCCTCACTTCCTGCTTTCACAGGAGACACTAATGGCAGCAGAGCTATAGGCTTCTGCTGCTGTCAGTCAAACTCCTGTGATGAGGCAGTGGGGGTGTGGCTTGCAAGCACTGTGTGTGAATATAGACGCACACAGCCTGACTCAGAAGAGGGCACATACGGGTGCCTCCTTAGCCCCCGGCTTGCTACAGAAGTCACCCAAAGGAGGTAGGAGCAGATAGCACCCGACTGCCAGAAGAGGAGGTAAAGGACATTTCTGTGCAAAATTGTTGTACAGAGCAGGTAAGTATAACCTTTTATTTAATATCACTTTAAAGCAGAAGTCCAGTGTTTACAAAAAAATCCACTGTTCTATAGAGTTATGCTTTAAGTATACATCCTAACAATATCACATATGCTGTCCAAGAAGTTAAATCTCAGGCTTCTTCAAATCTCACATTGGGGATTACCTGCATCTAGAATGCCTACAATTCCCTGGTGAGTTCAGTCACCTACTAGGGCCTTGTATTACTTCTCCTTTACGTTCTCTTCTCTGTTCCCCTTTTTAGAAATTGCAGACAACAAACAGAGTGTCACTGCTCTTCCAGTTATGTGAAATCCCCTTCTGATAGCCACAGTAGGTGGTTAAACTGGGAAACATAGAGACATTGTGGCTGATTTACTAAAGGCAAATAGACTCTGCGAGTTGCAAATGCAGTTGTGCTTATTTTCCTCAGAGCTTAGTGAATGTAGTGAAGCTTCACTAAAGAATACCCAATCAGATGCAAAGAAAAAAACAAAACAAAAACAACATATTTGCTTGCACATGGATGGATGATGGAAACCAGCAGAGCTTCAGCAGAGCTGTGCACTTCCAAAGTGCACAGTCTATTTGCCCTTAGTAAATCCACCCTATTATCATTTTTGTCTGCATGATAACAGACATCACTGTTGATTTAACCTACAAACGTTCACCTAAAACTAAGCTGTTAGTCTTAGAAGTAACCGCCCTCTAATGTAGCCTGTCAATTCGATATTCCAGTCGCACACGTTCCCGGACAAATGGCAATAGAACATTAATGGGTGCTGTAACGATTACCAGTTGGGTTCTGGAAGCATCAAGCAGAAGTACATCTTCGCCAGCACACCATGGATCAGCAAACAAGATTGTCCAAAAAAGGTTTTTTAATCGAAAACGGTCAGATCACAAGGGAGGTCCAACGTTTCGGGGCCGCGCAGGATCCCTTGTCTGACGAAGGGGTCCTGCGCGGCCCCGAAACGTTGCACCTCCCTTGTGATGTGACCGTTTTCGATTAAAAATACTTTTTTGGACAATCTTGTTTGCTGATCCATGGTGTGCTGGCATAGATGTACTTCTCTCTAATGTAGCCTTTCTCAACCTTTTTAACATGGAGGAACTTCTGAAACAACCCTTTGGTCTTAAAGGCTAAGTTCAACTTTTTGTTTTCTAAATTCCAGCTCCCCTATGTACCAAAATAGCATTCATGTACTTATTTTGCAAAAACAGCTTTCCATGAATTCTACACAGGCTTACCTCATTCTTTTCATAGCTGCTTAAACACACGGCTCGATTACTGCTGCCTTACTTCCTGGACAGACTTCAGGTCATGACACAGGAAGGAGTTGACCAGCAGATCATTAGCACACACCCTGCATCGTCAACTCCTTCCTGTGTCATGACCCAAAGTCTGTCTAGGAAGTAAGGCAGAAGTAATTGAGCAGTTTTTTTAAACAGCTATGAAGAGAGTGAGATAAACCTCTGTGTAGAATTAATTAAAAGCTTTGATATTTTTGCAAAAAAAATTCATTAATGCTATATTGGTACATGGGGAAGTTGGAAGTTAGAAAAAAAAAACAAAGGTGAACTTAGCCTTTAAAGTGGTTGTATACCCCTTTAGCACATTTTTACCTAAAGGTAAGCCTATAATAAGGCTTACCTGTAGGTAAAATGAATATCTCCTAAATCTGTACAGTTTAGGAGATTTTCACCTTGCATGCAGCAGCTGACATCAGCGGAGCATGCACTATGAAGGTCCAGAGGATGCTGCCAGAAAATCAGAGCTCCTTGGCCGAGATTAGACTCCCGTGCACATGGGCGGCAGCGATGTCATCACGGCTCCGGCCACTCACAGTGCCGGAGCAGCGAACCCAGAAGAAACACAGAGGGGAAAATGTCAGCTCCCTCGGCAGGGACGGGATGTGATGCCGACGCTTTGTTCAAAGGTATTTCATAATGAGCTAGTATGCGGTGCATACTAGCTCATTATGCCTTTGCCTTACAGGTTTTTATTTTTTTTGTAAATTTTTATTTTTTTACAGGTATACAACCGCTTTAAGGAACCCCTGCTAATAATTTCTATACCTACAGCTCACTGTTCATTAGTGTGATGGTCAATGGGAAGAATGCCCACAGAAGAATGCATACAAATAGCCAAAAAAATAACTGGTGTCAGTAGGAACTTACAGAAAATTGCTCTTTGCTAAAGGAATTCCATAGGACCCTGGTTGAGAAAGGCTGCTTTAGATGGACTAATGAACTAGAAATAAGGAAAAGTAAAGCATTTCATGTTCATGTCGTGTTTAATCTGTTTCACCCCATTTACACATGTGTCTTACTATAAAGCTGGATGTAGATCTTAACATAGCATAGCGATAGTTGGACATAGCTACTTGTGTGGAATGTGTAGTATATTTTAGTACCTTGGTAACTTTTGCAGTGATGAAAACCCTAAATGAATAGCATTAGTTTGTATGGTGTATCATACACAATTACTTTTTTTTTTTTTAATAATATACTTTTTTCACCTTTTTTTTCATCTTTTCTTGCATCTTAGTGCCACTGATATCCTGCAGCCTTTTTGCTGCCACTTTTCATCTACATGGACTTGAGTAATATCTTCATGACATGTCTCAGGGCCAATTACTTTTTAAAATCAATGGTCTCTATGTCTGCATAATATGTGTTGAATAATGTTGGCCACTTCTATTTTCCATCTCCAGTCCATGTGATGGGGTGACAATGCAGAAGCACGATTGGGGACAGGTTCAGGCTGTTGTCACCTTACAACAGAAAATGTCTAAGCAAGGATCTTAATGACAGGTATATATGTTTTAGGGTAGTTTTTGTGTCATTTTTGTTTTTATATTTAATGTAGAGATTTTTAGATTAACCACTAAAGGTAAGGATAGCTACTGCTATAACTGTATCCTAAAGTATATCTTTAACTTCATCCTAGAGTATATCTAAAAGTCATTTTTTTTGACAAGTTGGATAGAGTAGGGAAGGGTGAGAAATATCTGCAGGCCAATATTCTCAATGCCACTTCTAGAACCTTCAGTATTCATATTGTTCTGGCTCACAGTAGGATGCAGATGCTGGCATGCCCCATAAAGATCATGTCTACATGGTATCAAATATAAACTCTTACTTTTATGGTGATCTCACAGCTGTCTTCAAGCATTTACCTTTTACTAATCAGCAGGAACCACTCCCTTCCAAAAAAAAGTCTTCCACAAAGATAATCTTCAAAACGAAGAATCCATTTATTACAAATCCATCAAAAATATGATTGTGTCTCAAATGCAGATATCTAGATCTGGACTTTTTTCATACTTTCTAGCTATGCCCCAAAATAAAAAAATGATGGGTTTCCATTGTACAATAAAGCACCTCAGATCTAGTAAATGATCTTCCCTTAACCCCCAAATGGACATTTTTAAGACTAAGGCAGGCCATACTCGGTGTGAATTTCTTTCCTGCAACCACGGCTATAGTAGCTGCTAGCGATAATCGCAAGAGAATCCTACTAGCTGGTTGTACCAAAGTGGATTGATCGATCAACTTGGTAAATTCAAGCTGCCCATTAACGGTTCGAATCTCGGCCAGTTCTTGCTGAACCGGTCAAAATCGAACCGTGTATGGCCGGCCTAATCTACATTCCTGGAGTCAAGATCTCCAAAAGCTGCAAACAATTACTCAATATCATATCTCTTGTGTCAAAGAAAACCATCCTCTAAAAAATAAATACTCTGACCCCCACTCCATTTCATTGTTTATAGAAAAGCTATCGTATGTGTTTTAGATCAAATGAGTGGAACTACAGAGAGAAACTGTAACAATATTTTTTGACATCTAATAATTGATTATTCAAACTTTATCTATTGACACAAATCAATCAATACCACAATGCTTTTTATACACTTAATGGTATCAAACAAGATTAATAAACAATAACTGAAATCCCACCCCTAACTTAAACAATACCATGCAACTCACTGGACAAGGCCCCTCCTCCTTCACATACTGCCAAGTATAAAACAGACTATCACCCGCATAATGTCCAATGTTTAATATTCAGTACTGACTCTGTGTCACCAAGATAACACTCCACTGTACTGTAAGGCCTCATGCACACTGGATGTTAAAATAACGTTATAAAAACGCCAGTAGCTTTGCACTGAGTTTTTCAATGTATTTTAACGTTGTTGCAATAGCATTTTTTAGCGTTTATTAGCGTTTTGTATCGTTTTTCCACGTTAGCGTTTTTTTTCTTTTTTTTTTTTTTAATAGGTCAAAATGTAAAAAAAACGCTGGGCTGAGCCACATTTTCGAGTGTTTATCTGCGTTTTTTGACGTTAGAGCGTTTTTACAGCTGAAAACCCCCTCTCAGAACCTACTAGTTTTGGGTTTTTTTTTTAAAGGCAAAAAACGCCCTAGCCAAAAACTGCTAATAACAGCCTATGTGTGCATGGACACATAGGATAACATGATGGGGAGTTTATCGACTGTAGAAAAAAACATCTGAAGCCAAAAACAGTAGCTGTAAAAACATCCAAAAACGTTCAGTATGCATGAGGCCTTAAAGTAACTATTGACCCTTACTATTTTACTCGCCAAATGTTGCTGCCATTTCTAATGTTCAATGCACTGTCGCTTTAAAAAACAAAATAAAACATGGATTGTTATACATTATGTTTATTTATTTATTTATATAATAATTTGTGCCATAACTATTCACACTGGTCTAAAAAAGCAGCTTCATCGCTGCTGAAACTTCTGTTATGCTCCAAATCCTAGGCCACATAACAGTCATGCAACAATGGAGCTTAAAGTATTCATCATCACTATTAGAAACGTGATAGTAACGTGACTGCCCTTACTATACAGCTCATAAAGTGGAAATTGGCCAATCTGTAGCAGAAATGAAGGTTTAATATAAACCAAATGTGTTGTTTGTATTTTTGCCAAGATTTTTTTTTTTTCAGGTATTGATGCCTTTATAACATTTTAACAAAATAATCGTTTCAGCTTTGAAAAACAGCAGTCAACTTCAAAAATAATACTTTGTTTCTGACATTTCAGCTCTGCAACTTTTTCAGACACGACATCCATTGTTCCTCATAATGCTCTTAATAATTACTGAAGTTAGAATAATAGACTCAAACTAAACATGGCTCATTCCTGGAACACAGATAAGATATGAATACTAAAAGAATGCAAGCATTAATGTGTAATTTGGAGAATTATAACATTTACAGAGTAAATAAGAGTTATGGAAAAAAATCCCCATAGACTTCACTTTAAATATCATGTTTAAAGGTCTAACAATTTACTTCTTCTGTGCTTGAAGGAGTCCTTTGTTCAGTGCCTTAATGACTTTATCACACAAAGTCAAATATGAAGCCTTACACAATCAAAACACAATGGTTCGGATTAAAAAATGCAGGAAGGAAGGTAGAGGTGTTGACCATAGCAAATATTCGATTGATTTCTATTTTATCCATTTTCTAAAAAACTGACAGGTGGAACCTGATTGGTTGCTCAGTAGAATGCAGTATTTTTCTTTTCCTCTGGTTTTCTTATTATCCACCAAGTTGACCTTCTAGATCAGTGGTCTCCACACTATGGCCCTTGGGCTGGATGTGGTTCTTTGCTTGTCTTTATCCGGCCCCTGAGGCATTATATCTGCCACTGACACCAGTTTGGAGACCCCTGTTCTAGATAAATCTCTTACTATCATTTGAATGGTCTTGAATTGAAACCTAAGCCTTGAATGTACACCAAGTGTTTCTGAGAAGTACCCTCTCTGAGCTTGACGCAACCTTGTCCACACACATTTAGTATATAGGGACACTACCACAAACTAAATACACGACTAACACTGTAGACCTTGTTCTAGAACTAATGGCTGCCTGGTTGTTATGTTGACTCTATTGCTTAATTCTATGTTAAAGTGAAGCTAGATCACTTCAGGCTGGCCCCTTTTGCAGGTATAGCTATGTATAACATTAAAAATAAGTGTCTATACTATTTAAGATCCAGTAACGCAGAGGAGGAGATTTACTAAAACTGGTGCACTCAGAATTTGGTGCAGATGTGCATGGTAGCCAATCAGCTTCTAACTTCAGCATATTTAAATAAGCTTTAGTAATAAAACCTAGAAGCGTATTGGTTTCTATGGAGAGCTGCACCATATTTTGCACTCTCGAGTTTTAATAAATAACCCCAATGTCTCACCCTGTTCTGCGCACGCTCAGTTGCTCTCTATTTTTAGGCACTGACGAATTTGTAGAGTTCAATCTGCTGATACCCTTAAAGCGGAATTAAACTCTCCTATCTTTACAGCCAAGGAAGCTGCTTCTGTTTGATCTGCAATTGCCATGGTGCTGCACATGCGGTCAGTTATGACACCAGCCATTTGATGGTTTAACAGCTTGTTTGAATACACAAGCAAATGTGACAGTTAGTAATCAAGGCATTTCAGGAGTGTAACTTATTTTTGAAATCGTTAAATCAATGGTTTTATTTCCCTTTATGATTTACTGCTGTTCGGGGGCTCTGGGCTTCAGCAAAATGGCAGCCTTCTGCAAGAAGAAACAGGAGAAATGCTGGAGGCAATTTACAGCACATACTAATTTTTGCAGCCTAATTATTAATGTGAAATGTATGTTCCGTGCTAAAGAACATTATTTTTTATCTAGTTATTATGGATAAATTTCCGCTTTAAGGTGCCTACAAGGACAGGCTGCTCATCCATACACATTGGGGTTGATTTACTACAACTGGAGTATGCAAAACCTGGTGCAGCTCTGCATAGAAACCAATTAGCTTCCAGGTTTATTTTTGTAAAAGCTTAATTGAACAAGCTGAAGTTAGAAGCTGATTGGCTACCATGCACAGCTGCACCAGATTTCGCACTCTCCAGTTTTAGTAAATCAATCCCAATATGTCCACTGTTTGTACATTGTTGTAGAAATGTATGGTCTTGCAAATTAACGAATGTTTGTATGAAGTGAATATATATGTATGCCCCCTTTGGGGGAGGGGATAGCCCTCCAGGTACCAGCCTGTGTTAGAGGAAAATGATAGATATTGAAAAGCCAACTGATTCTTCCTTTGAGCATAGCTGGGAACCAAGGATGGCCTACAAACATCTGAACACTTCCCATTCAGATCATAACTGCAGGGTTGGGTAAGAATTCTCTTACACCGAGAGCCACTGATTTGTAATAAGAATGCCAGAAGAGCTCCTGATCTGCATACTTATTCAAGGTCCAGTTTGAAGATCCAAGATCAGTATAACACCCAAGCAAATAGCATTTTCAGAACAGAGGTCAATGCGACCTTGAGTTATTCTTAGTTTATTGTCTTTCAATTGTATGTATAGCCCAAATTTTCCTGATGACGCGCCATTGAGCGTGAAATGCATCGAAAGTGAGGCTTGACACCCTTGATACAGGAGCTCTCCGCCTCCATTGAGACAGCTGAGACGCACACCGCGCTTCTCGTATCACCAGTGACGGACCGGCCCCGGCCTCCTCTCAAAGCTGCGCTGTAACCTGCTGTACTTTACACACGATTTGTAAAAGCTTTTAAGAAATTAAAGACTGTATTACACTATCTATGCCTCTCTGTGGAGCCAAACTTTTCAGATTGAGTGGAAAGGAGCTGTGGATACGTATTCAAGAGTTTATTTTGATTGAAGATTTTACCATCTCATACCATTAATGATTGGAGTGAAGCCCGGGCTAATTCTTGGAAGCAGTAAGAAATGTCTATGTGAGGCTTGACAGAGTATAGCCAACGGAGGAAGAATTCCTTTCATTTTACATGCCTGGTGGTCACTTTGTGGCCAAAGATATCTGGTGAGCACAATTATATGTCACTTTGGGTGAAGCACTTTTTTGGCAAGAGTTGAAGCACGTTGCAACCCGGCAGTATAGCCTTACGACTTCACGCTGGGAACAATACTGCGGACACCCAGAAGTGGGAACAGGATACCTGTCAAAGACAGGTATTAGCTCTGCCCTCCCCCCCCCGAAAATATGGCACGAGAGGGGGGGGGGGGAGACAAATCAGCAGACGTTCCACATTTGGGTGGAACTCTGCTTTAAGTGGAGGAAATTCTCCATTTAGACAGTTGCCACCTGAACAGAGGACCTAATTAAAAAATGTACCCTGCTCCCTAAGCCATCTGGGAGGTCACCCACAAGTCTTCACGGAATATAGCAGCTCAGGAAACTAACTAAAAAGTCCTGGCAAGATGGTATCTTGTTCTTTAGAGAATAGTGAAATATGTCCAGGACTATTCCAATCTTTGCTACACGGATTCAGGAGCGTATCTGTACATCTGATGGACCTGCCCTCTGGTACGTACTCTCTGGTCAGAGGTCTTCCATATCCTTAGCTGTCTATTTGATACAACTTTGCATCCTGCCCCTCAGGTTGCTATTGAATCACAACGCCCTAGATTTGACCAGATACCAGTTTAAACTTTTACTTCAGGTTACAATGACAGCCAAACAAGCATGGTCTTGGGAAACACCTGACCCTGTGTCTTGGCTGTGAAACATAGGGTGACGCAAGCAATGATACATGCAAAGATTGGTGCTGGCTTACAGAACAGGATTCGTTCATACCAGAGGGTCTGGCAACCCTGCGTCAATACATTTTTACCATCTCCAAGTAAAATGGAGATATGTAGATATTTAAACTAGTTGCAATTAAAATACATTTAAAGCTGAAGTCCGAGATAAGCAAATATCTACATACAATGTATTCTTACTGGAATTGGTGTGCTTTGTGTATTTCTTTGAGATCCATGCAGTAACCCAGTGTGAAACTTTGCCTGCTAAAGACCATTCACTGCTGCACTCTCTCTTTGTGGAGGTTGACTGGTCTTGTCTCCTCCCCCTCCTGTAGTTGTTTGCAGGCAGCTTGTAGTAGGTGGGGCCTGCTGGATCCCTCCCACAGCTCTCTGCACAAGCTATGTGCATAAGAGTGATGGTGTCACCACTACTTTACAAGGTAATCTCTGGGTTTGCAAAAACATTTGGTGCACACAAAGTGGGTTTATATCCTTTTTGGCTATTGAGGAATATATTTAAATGAAAGTTTTTTTGCCTTTAATGGTCTTTAAAATAAATACATAACTTCATTTGTTGGTGTTTTTAGCCTGCCTGGATTTCAGCTTTCAACTGAAATATGCTTAGGTAGAGGTAAATAATTCTAGCAGATTAGGTTGTTCACCCACTTTTTTCATCATCAATGCTAAGAAAATATTGAATAAACTTTTATCATAAATGAAAGAAAACAAGACAGAAACACTACTTAAAATTGTAATAGATTTTACATCTAATCTGTGCGAAGGTTCTGTAGCGTGAAGGCATTTATTAGTGCTTCAATAATGTGCAGCCATTCATCTGTTTTCAATATAATTACTAAAGAGGTGTTTAATGGCTATTCATGGTAAAAAAGTGGAACATCAAACAAAATCTGTAAAAAAAAAAAAGAAGAATAGTACAAATTATTGTAGTAAAAATGAATTGCCAAGGTATCTAGAGTGATGAAAATGTTGATGTTTTGGTATCGCATCTTTCTACTTTAGCAACATACACTTTAGTGTCAAAAGTATTGTGACGCCTGCCTTTACACGCATATGAACTTAGTCTTAAGTCTTAGCACAACTCTTATGCCCTGTACACACGGACGGACATTGATCGGACATTCCGACAACAAAATCCATGGATTTTTTCCAACGGATGTTGGCTCAAACTTGTCTTGCATACACACAGTCACACAAAGTTATTGGAAAATCCGATCGTTCTGAACGCGGTGATGTAAAACACGTACGTCGGGACTATAAATGGGGCAGTAGCCAATAGCTTTCGTCTCTTAATTTATTCTGAGCATGCGTGGCACTTTGCGCGTCGGATTTGTGTACACATGATCGGAATTTCCGACAACGGATTTTGTTGTCGGAAAATTTTATAGCAAGCTCTCAAATTTTGTGTGTCTGAAATTCCGATGGAAAATGTGTGATGGAGCCCACACACAGTCAGAATTTCCGACAACGTCCTATTATACATTTTCCGTCAGAAAATACGACCGTGTGTACGGGGCATTAGTCCATAGGGTTCAATATTGAGTTGGCCCACCCTTTGCAGCTATAACAGCTTCAGCTCTTCTGGGAAGGCTGTCCACAAGATTTAGGAGTGTGTCTATGGGAATGTTTGACCATTCTTCCAGAAGCACATTTGTGAGGTCAGGCACTGATGTTGGAGAGAAGGCCTGGCTGGCAGTCTCCGCTCTAATTTATCCCAAAGGTGTTCATTGGGTTAAGGTCAGTCCAGTCAAGTTTCTCCACCCCAAACTCACTCATCCATGTCTTTATGGACCTTGCTTTGTGTACTGGTCCAAATCATTTGGTGGAGAGGGGATTATGGTGTGGGGTTGTTTTTCAGGGGTTGGTCTTGGCCCCTTAGTTCCAGTGAAGGGAACTCTTAAGATGTCAGCATACCAAGACATTTTGGACAATTTCATGCTCCCAACTTTGTGGGAACAGTTTGGGGATGGCCCTTTCCTGTTCCAACATGACTGCACACCAGTGCACAAAGCAATTTTCATAAAGACATGGATGAGCATGGAGGAACTTGACTGGCCTGCACTGGAGCAGAGGCCTTTTCCTCCAACATCAGTGCCTTACCTCCCAAATGCGCTTCTGAAAGAATTGGTCAAACATTCCCATAGACATACTCCCAAACCTTGTGGACAGCATTCCCAGAAAAGTTGAAGCTGTTACAGCTGCAAAGGCTGGGTCAACTCAATATTGAACCCTATGGACTGTCCATTTATGCCAATGTACAATATATGTAAAGTGCTGTGTAAATTGTTGGTGCTATATACAGTAAATACTAATAAATCTAAATAAATACATGTAAACATTTGTCTTGTTCAGCTAAGTGGGCTGAAATCCATTGATTCCTCCATCCATACTAAATGTTGTGAATAGACAAATCTCCTCTTTCAGATTTTGTATTCTGACAGCTGCCACCCACGGCTGTCAAAATACCCAAACAATGACTGCAGCTGATTGGCTGCAGATACTGTTCAACCACCTGTTTTTCTGCCTAGTACTTCAACTTAACAGTTGCAGTTTGTTGAGGCGGTGGTGTTGGAAGGATCCCCACCACAGCTCAAATTTTGACCGTTTTTTTTTTTTTTTTTTTACAAAAATCAGCCCAAATTCAAGTTGTTTATAGTCAGTTTAATACTGAACTCTGGGAATTAGAGAAAATATATCATTGCAGTGGGATCCTCTTTGCACTGAAATGGTTAAAGTGTATCTAAACCCACAAACAAAAATCTAAAATAGTGCAGATTATTGATTATTGATTCTTAGATGTGGTGACTGCATTCATTTTCTTTTTTTTCCTTTATTTTCACTTGCCAGTAATTCTCTTTTTCAACATCTTTTAACAGACTAAGATGTTAAAAGTGACAATTGGAGTGTTTAACGCTGACAGGGGTGCTTGCAATGGTCAGATTGTAGTCACCTGTAACCGCTTAAAAATGTTAGCTGGAGTTCTGCTGTAAAGTGGTTCTAAAGTCTAAACATTTCATCCTCTGCATTAACCCCCTCAATATCGGCATACGTATAGATATACGATGCAGCGTCCTCAAGCTACCTGCCCGGCCGCTGACATCTTTGGGTGGCCGGCTTCTGGGTCTCAATCGCCAGCCGCTGTCATTGGCCAAGCGGGGATGACATCACTCCCACGCAAGCACGGGAGTTCAGTCAGATTTGGTGTTGTCAAATTTGTACAGTGAGCTTCAGTGAGCTACAGTGGCTCACTGTACAAGGGCAGACAGGCAGGTAAGTAGTTTTTATGCAGAAGAGACCAAGTATGTATCTTCTGCATTAAAAATCCTGCCTATCCGCCTATTTTAAAGATAAAATGGACCCCAAAGTGTTTTAATTATTTGCCTTTAAAAGCCGCTTTGTAATAACTATTGCATCATTTATTGTAATGCAAGAAGTATAAATACCTAAAATGAATTATAAGCTGCTTGCATACTAATGTACTGCGCTACAGTTGTGTTCAAAATAACAGCAATCCAACATCACTAACCAGATCAGTCATTGTTTTTGGTATAAATTATATTTCTACGTGGCAAATAGCAATATTTTTTTTACTTTTCGCTATAATAAATATTCCCAAAATATATATAAAAAAACAAATTTCTTTCTCAGTTTAGGCCGATATGTGTTCTTCTACATATTTTTGGTAATTTTTTTTTTTATTAGTAATGGTGGCGATCTGCGATTTTTATTGTGACTGCGACAGTTTGGCAGACACATCGGACACTTTCGACACTATTTTGGGACCATTGTCATTTATACAGTGATCAGTGCTATAAAAATGCACTGATTACTTTGTAAATGACACTGGCAGGGAATTGGTTAAACACAAGGGGGCGATCAAGGAGTTAAGTGTGTCCTAGGGAGTGATTCTAACTGTGGGGGGAATGGGATACCACTCACATGACAGCGATCACTGCTCCCGATCACAGGGAGCAGTGGATCCCTGTCATGTCACTAGGCAGAACAGAGACATGCCTTGTTTACAAAGGCATCTCCCCGTTCTTCCGCTCCGTGACACGATCACAGGCATCGAGTTCCGCGGGACCCGAGAGCACACATCTTAAAGGGGACGTACCTGTACGCCCATTTGCCCAGCCATGCCATTGTGCTGATGTATATCATCATGAACTAGTCAGCATGTGGTTAAATTAATAGCAGTTTGAAGTTCAATTAGTGAGGTTATTTTGCCTGTGTAAAAATAGGTGTCACACAGGTGGCCCTTCTCTAAAGTGGATGTAAACCCTCACATATACCCATTGAATTGAACAGCCTCAGATGATACACAGAGATAAAACAAATCTCCCTACATAAGTTTTACATGTATGTCTGCTGTCTTCAACTTTATATACTGTTTAGAAAGTGCACATCCTGTTAGATTTTTCACTTCCTCATTCCCCTGTAGGAGTGGTTTATTGCTATACCCTGTGAGACAGCTGATTGGAGGAAAGGCACACGCCCCCTCCCCACACATGCAGAGGTTGCCTGTGAATAGTTTAGCAGTCTGCTAATCTATTTATAGCAACCTTCCCCGACACACACTTCAGGCTCCCGTCTCGGAGAACTTGTCAAAAGTTATCATGCTGATAACAGAGGAACGGAGCAGGACAAAGCTGCGGGACTTAGTTTTTTGAAGAGAGATGACAAAACACTACAGATATATGTGCCCAGCTCAAATTTCATGAATCAGGTTTACATCCACTTTAAGGACGAAGGCAGCAAATATTGAACATGCGGGGTATAATGCATTTCTCTCTGAAAATCGGATTAAAGTGGGTCGTTCCATACATTGTTCAGAAGAACCGCGTACTCTGATTAAAAAGTTGATTGGAGAGGGGAAAACATATAAAGAAGTACAGAAACTGATAGGCTGCTCAGCTAAAATGATCTCAAATGCTTTAAACTGGCAACCAGAAAGACGTGGAAGAAAACAGAAAACTACCATTCAAATGGACGAAGAATAGCCAAAACGGCAAAAACTCAGCCAATGATCAGCTCCAGGGTGATCAAAGAGGGTCTAAAGTTACCTGTGAGTACTGTAAAAATTAGAAGACGCCTATGGTGAAGCCAAGCTATCAGCAAGAAGCCTCTGCAAAGTCCCATTGCTGAAAAAAATGATATGTGCTGAAGAGGTTACAATGTGCTGAAGAATACATTGACTGGCCTAAAGAGAAATGGCGCAACATTTTATGGACTAATGTAAGCAAAATTGTTCTTTTTGGGTCTAGGGGCCGCAGACAGTTTGTCAGATGACTCCCAAACACCGAATTTA
Organism: Lithobates clamitans; assembly: GCA_037952925.1. Classification (NCBI taxonomy): domain Eukaryota; kingdom Metazoa; phylum Chordata; class Amphibia; order Anura; family Ranidae; genus Lithobates; species Lithobates clamitans. The sequence continues at coordinate 7,244,551 of JBBGZY010000757.1, read as the reverse complement.
AGCCACATTGCACTGTGAAGACAGTGAAGCATGGTGGTGCAAGCATCATGATATGGGGACACTTCTAATACTATGGTGTTGGGCCTATTTTTAGCATACCAGGGATCATGGATCAGTTACATATACATCAAAATACTTGAAGAGGTCATGCTGCCTTATGCTGCAGAAGAAATGTCCTTGAAATGGGTGCTTCAACAAGACAACAACCCCAAACACACCAGTAAGCGAGCAGCATCTTGGTTCCAGATCAACAAGATTAACGTTATGGAGTGGCCAGCCCAATCCCCGGACCTTAATCCAATAGAAAACCTGTGGGGTGACATTAAAAATGCTGTTTCTGAGGTAAAACCATGAAATGTAGAGGAATGATGAAATGTAGTGCAATTCGTCCTGGGCTGGAATACCAGTTCACAGGTGCCAGAAGTTGGTCAACTCAACTCATTAAAGGATCTGGAGGATCTTAGTTATGAAGAAAGGTTGCGAGCACTGAACTTATTCTCTCTGGAGAAGAGATGCTTGAGAGAGGATATGATTTCAATATACAAATACTGTACTGGTGACCCCACAATAGGGATGAAACTTTTTTCACAGATGGGAGTTTAACAAGACTCGTGGCCACTCATTAAAATAAGAAGAAAAGAGGTTTAACCTTAAACTACGTAGAGGGTTCTTCACTGTAAGAGCGGCAAAGATGTGGAATTCCCTTCCAGAGGCAGTGGTCTCAGCGGGGGCCATCAATAGTTTCAAGAAACTATTAGATAAGCACCTAAACGACCACAATATACAGGGATATACAATGTAATACTGACACATAATCACACACATAGGTTGGACTTGATGGACTTGTATCTTTTTTCAACCTCACCTACTATGCAACACAGATGTGAAGTGGTTCTCAGAAACAGTGGTTATACAACTAAATATTTGTTCAGTAATTCACAAGAAAGCTAGATCTTCAAGCATTATTCAGTTTATACAGTAAATGTTTGAGTTTGTAAAGAAAAATGCAGATAATGCTATTCCTTTTTCTTCACTTTCTGTAAAGTAATAACAAAATTGAAACATTTTTCTTCATTTTTTTGATTTGGAATAGACTGCGCTGTGCAGTGTTCCCAATGCATTTGCGTGTATAGAAATAAAAGCTATTATAGGGATTTTAAGGTTTACTCATTTTTTTTAAACACACTGCTATTTTTTTGAACACAACTGTAGGAGAGGGGAGCAGCAAAAGGAGCCAATCAGTTGGCTGCAGTGCAAAAGGATTGCTGATAGGAAGAAATAGCAGAAAGACAGAGATATAAGCTCATCTGGGAAGGGGACCTGTAAGTAAAAATGAAACTGCAGTAAAGAAAGCCGGGAAGGATGAAGTTGTGTGAAAGAGCTCAGTAAGGCTGGGTTCACACAAGTCCGGCTGTGGTTTGCAGTCCGATGTCCTGTGCGTTTTGTGTTCACCAGTTCAGGTGCGATTCGGTTGCAAGTTTTTCGCTGAATTTGCAACTGAACCGGACCCAAAAACGCACAGGATTCTTTTCAAATTTGCACCGCAGCTGCTCCAGACATGTGTGAACTGGCTCCACTGAAAGCCGGTCACACTCACATGTTGTGCAAATTGGATGCGGTGTAAAAAGCATCCAATTCGCATACGGGCAGTCGCCGAGTTACGAACATCAGAGTTACGAACGGAGGTGGAGTGACATCACTGCCGGCCGCTTGCGCTCCACACAGGTCCCGGATACCGCCGAGAAACCATTTTGCAGCTCCGGACACATCCTAAACTGCAGTACTACATGGCCACAAGAGCCCCAAATAACATGACTGCATGCGCAGAAGCACCCGGAACATCCCACATCACTGCACAGGCTGGAGTTACACTTAGAGATTTGACGGAAGAACAAACCTACAGCCCCTAACTTGTTTGTTACCCCGGGGACCACCTGTATATGTGAATTCAGATCCAATGGACAGATATACAAATACTTCGTATATCTATGTTTTTAGCTGTTAGCTGAAAGATCAGCTTTAGGAATGGCATTATGTTGCAGTTTCAAGCGATCTAAAATGGGGACTGTGTGTTTAATAAAAAAAAGAGACCAATTAACAGTCTGTCTCCATTTTATAGACACAACAGGGTAGCTGCAAACAATATAGCAATTTCTCCTGAAGAAAAGATGGTTAAACCAGGCAGGCTGGGATCAGTACACATCAAACATTATTGATAAATAAAAGGATTATATATGCACTTTAAAAACTCAGTTGCTGTGGAAGTAAGCAAATAAATAAATATGATGTTACATGATTTTTGCAGCCGTGTAAAATCATTTAGAGGGAAAAAAAATACACACCATTTTTAATTACAGCATAACACGCGGCAGGCTAAAAACCTGGTCTCGGCAAAGGAGACGACAAACATTAATGAGCAGTAAAGCACACATGGTATTGTAAATGAAAGGATAATGAAAGCAATTTATTTGAAAATTAAAATATGATTAAGAATGGCAGATTGTACCAAGGTCCAGATGCACAAAGAAAGCATCTAACACGCAACCAGGCTCTCATTAATTTGCTAACCTTATGAAATTGGTTTCCTTTCTTTGACAGGTTTTAATATAACGTATCTAAACTAATAGACAGCGTATGCAGCCCACACGCACGGGGACCCTTGGAGAATATAACAAGTGGAAGACAAAACCAAGATGTCCCATATGCAACCCAAATATATATATATATATATATATATATATATATATATATATATATATATTTATCCCCTTCCCACCCATCATCTGTACATAAACATTCTGCTCTGTTATGCTGCATTCACACTGAGTGACTTTAGTTGGCTCTTTTTTTTTTTTTTTCAATTGGTTGTACATGGGTTTTTGTGGGCATCTGAGGCTTGAGGTTTTTTCTTTTCATTATTTTTAGCCAATGGAAAGCTAGTTAGTAGGGGGGGGGGGGGGGGGGGATGTGATATGTGTGTTTTCACGCGTGCACGCGCATTTTTCAGGCGTTACCACTGAAGTCTATTGGGCCCAAAAATGCTTGACGCTTGCAGTTCATAGTTTCAAAGAAGCTCATGTACATTTTCAAGCTACAAGCTTTTTTGGCCTTACTTCTTCTTGTGGGTCACAGGAGAGCACTTACTTGTGTTTTCCTTTGACCCAGAATCCACCAGAATGCAAACTGAGAGCCGGAGCCAACTGCACTCGCCCATTCTCCATCACGGCAATCCACTGAGCGCTGGAGTGGTAGAATAGAGAGCGGTGACTGACAGTTAGCCCCTCCCCTTTGCTCAGAGCTGACTGAGAACCGAGCGATCAGGAGCAGTCATGTGATTGCTTAGTTTGGGCTGGTAGGGGGCAGCTGAAGCATCACAATGATACTGCAGCATAAAGGTGAGTAGATATGTTTATTTTTTTGGTAATCCCAAACTTCTCCTTTAAGCAACCCAACACATAGAACAGGCACAATGGAAAACAATGAAATTTTGGATGTTGAGTGTTTTAAAGCTTTGAAATACACAACACTCAAGTGTGAATAGGGTTTAAAGCTCATCTCCAGCATTAACTCACCTCCTCCAAGTATGATATCTCTCACTGCTGCCACAACACCCACATCTTTCATTTAGAAAACTTTTGCCTCTATTTCTGTTGAAAGCTTTGGAAATGCCAGTGACCTCATCGTTCAATCCAAATTTCTTTGAAGTCCTGCACACATCATTTTGGGAAACAACATGTCCCACGATTCACAGGGACTCAAGCGTAGTTTTTGGCCAGTTATGGGTGGTTCCATGAGCAGTGAAAGGGTAATACTGTGGTATGTGAATATAGCACACAGCGCATAGCTGCCTGACTAGCAGGGTTTAGTCAAAAGGTGTTACTGGGTGGGATTCAGGTCATGCAGTCCTATCCAGCATCAGCATTGAGAACTTAGTGATGTCACTGTTGTAGCCTCTGGGACTACAGAAGAAGTGTCTGTGCAATGTTTAGGCACCAATCACATGGGCACTGTGCCATGTTGAGAGTCCCAGAGGCAAGAATCTAATGATTTCTACTGCTAGGATTGAAAGCTGTGTACGAATAGCAGCGGTCACCGCAGGTGATTGCTGACTGTGCAAAGGGGCACAAATAATTGCGACTGCTGACAGCCTATCATTGCAGTGTGCTGGCTTAGCAGCCGCTGCTATCTGCACACAGCTGTCCATCTCAGCAGCAAAAATCTGCAGATTTTTGCAACTTTGCTCCACACCACCTAGGCAAACTAATCCTCTAAAATACCATTTTAGTTGTGCGGACTGATTCAACTCTCTCTGAACATATTACCTGCTAATTATGAACTCACAAAACAAACCAAAATATAGGCTTCTTGGTGATGCAAAGACTGTCAGAAAGATATTGATAACGAAATGCCTAAAAGAGTGCTTCACAAGCCAGAAGTAGCTGAGGGCTCAAAAGATCCTAAAAGCATGGCAAACACTCAACAGATTGTTCCCTTTGCTCTCCCTACATCAAATCCATCGCTTGTAGGATCCCCACTAAAAAAAAAAAAACTCCAGTCTACACTATGTAATGAAATAATGACTGCCTAAAAAATGCATTCAGCTGACCTTTCAGGAGAGCTCAATCACAACACATCCTCTCTAGCGCACCACATGGTTGTTGCCCTGCCCATTCTGAGGCTCATGAAAACTAATCGAGGACCTCCAGGCTCTCCATCACTGCCCTTTTTAAAAACAGAAAACTCTCCAAGAGCCTGTGATAAACTTGATTTGAGCTTTCAAGGCCACCCTTTCCTGCACTTTACAGATACTGCACAAACATATATTATAGTGCAGAGCTCTTAAAACGTATCTTCTGATCCCCAAAAGCATGACATCAAATATAGGTGGGAATTTTCTTTAAAGCTTTTCTTCATGGGCAAAACTGATAGTACCAAGCAACTTCACAAGGTGAACTCAGACACATTTTCAAGACTCTCTTTTTATCTCCCTCCAGATATTTCACAGCCATCCCAGATCCCATGTTGCAAAATCACAGATCAAGGTCCTTGGTCTTCAGGTGTCTCCAAAACGTCTTGATGCTAACAAGCCCATTAACATTGTCTCTCCCTGTGCTTCCAACCAACATTGGAAGGATGAGTATCATCTACTTACTGCCATTACATCTTCACAGTCAACTAGTGCCCCCCCCCCCCTTTTTCTACAAATGACTTACATGATCTCATTTGACGCGTTCTACCCCTTATGGCAGCTTTACATTATGAGTTTTTTTACTGATAAGTTTCATCACTCTATACCCCTCTCTGGATTACAGAGTACCAATATACTTCATGGTTAAAGTACCCTTTACTGGAAGGACTTACTGAAATTTTTTAATCTGGATGCATGCCATCCTGACTAATGCAACCAGTGCCTAGCATATAGATTTCATATAATCCACCTCTTTCCTGGAAACAATATATATATTTGAATATGAAGAGTTTTTACCAAAGGCACTCTTACTCATTGCAAAATGGCTCAGTTTTTCCTCCTACCATAAGGATGATACACTTTCAAATATTTAATGTTTTCAAGTCGGTTCAAATTGCAGTGAGTTTTGTATTTGAATATTAGGACTTTCTAATTTGTTCAATGACTAAACAGATTTTGCTGCTGCTTTGTACCTTTAGTATTTGTTTCATATTATATCGTCCATGCACCATTCTGTAGCCACTTGGAGCTTGCTCCTGGCTGAAAGATGACCATCTGTGAACTGTTCTGATATTTCAGGCACTAACCCTTTATTTTTCCTTTTTATCTAGACTTTTGATGGAGTATGATTGTGAAACAGTGTGCAGCTAGAGTCCAGACTATGTGGACGTTGCAATCATAGTTTTCTCAATGCATATTTTATGCACTACTTTGTTATTACTTCCCACACCAGTTTCATTCAATCCGATGTTGGCCATTTCTTCCAATCAACTGTGATGGCTACACAACCTCTATACAGAGACAGCTTTGCTGTTAGTCTTTGCAACTGTTTACACAGCTTTCTTTACAAGTCCAGTTGTTATTACTACACTAATAATTTTATGTTTCCGATTTTTAATGTCCCCTTAGGTAGTGAAGCCTGGGGTAAAATGATAAAATGTTTCTATGTTCTGCTATGATGTGTTGCCTACACCTCTATAGCTTGATATATATTTTTTTCCCTCAGTTTTTTTCCTAAATTTTATTTTTCTCATTTCTCATATACTGTATTTCCTACATAGCCTCTATTACAGCCCAGTTCCCTTGATTATATATAATACAACTCCTTGCCCTGGTGGTCCCATGCTACCCCTTTCACTGGTTCAGCTCTAGCCCTTAATGGCCTACGATCGTAATAACCAGAATGCAAGATAATACGAAGACTTTGTCCTAGAGCTTGAAAAATGAGGTAATGCTCTACTGACTTCCATCATCCAAACATGTGCAAGCAAAAATACTGTTGTATTTTCATTTTACTTGAACATGATTGGGTACTCGTTGCAAAGTGAAAATCACCACATTCCCTACGCTCTGAAGCAAATTTCCTTGAAAAGTGCAACTTCCTTTGCAAAGTGAACAGCATATTTGCTTTTAGTAAATCAATCACTATACCCCTCCCCGCCCCATCCAATCTGCTTCCCCAATTCCCCCGCCTTTTTTGCCCTCTCACCACTTTTTTTTTTTCAACCCTTCCTTGTCCTTCCCCACATCCATCTTTTTAATACAATTGAGTCATGTACAAGGGCTGAACTCATTCCAAAAATTAGTTAAGGTCTTTCGTTATCTTCCATTCTTACATGTAGACCCAGCCTTTCTCCAAAAAAAATACCTAGCCTGTTCCTCATTCACATACATTTTTGATGCTAGATACCCACAAATTTCACAGCCTAACTCCCCTCCCCCTTTCCCCATTCGTAGTCAAACTTTGGGTCAGGAGCATCTAGCACTCCTGCTCCTCATTCCAACATCCTGGTTTTGGCTACAGCATTCTCCTTGTCTGTCTGTTCACCTGCAAGTTGATTGATGTGGCCAGACTCTGGGTGGAGACCAAGCCTGATATAAATCAGCCAAGCTTGCAGTCTCATGCTTGTGATAATATTCATGCTTACCCCTAACATAGGTGGCCAGACACTTTAGCTGGCTTCTGTGTTCTTCACCTATAGTAGCCCCCTTTCCCATAAGGCAAGCAGGCCTACCGGTACTCAGTTACCCCCAGGAATTATACACAATGCTATAGTGCCTGGCTACCAAGTCAAGGCATGCACAAACTGAGAAAAGAAAACAGGTACTTGTGGTTGGCAGACAGACAGGGTGATTCAATGACAGTCCAGGTAAAAGACAGGCAGTTCAGAGAATAGTCTATATCCAATCCAAGGTAATATGCAGAGAAATCCAATCAGCAGAGCAGACAAACAGGTAGCTTGCAAAACATGTCACAAACGCAAGTACCTGTTTGATAGCCAGGCACTATAGCATTGTGTATAAGTCCTGGGGGCAACCGCGTACCGGTAGGCCTACTTGACTTACGAGAAGCGGAACTGCTATAGGTGAATAACACAGAAGCCAGCTATAGTGTCTAACCACCTGCGTTAGGGTAAGTGTGACATTATCACAAGCAATAGAATGCAAGCCTGGCTGGCTTATATCAGGTTTGGTCTCCACCCAAAGTCTGGCCACATCAATCACCTTGCAGGTGGACAGACCGACAAGGAGAATAGCCATAGCCAAAACCAGAATGCTGGAATGAGGAACAGGAGTGCTAGACGCTCCTGACATTTTAGTCCTATTTCCCTTATAAGTAGAGATATTAAGCTCTTGGCCAAAATCTTTGGTAATTCTTGGGTCAGTTAGCAACACGAGATCAAGTTGGATTTGTCTCTAAACACTAAGCCAGTGATCATAATGGAAGAGTTAACTCTTTCATCCTACACTTAAACAACAACAGGAACTGCTTTTACTTTCATGAGATTTGTGCAAGGTGTTTTACTCAGTGTCCCAGACTTATTTTTTGTGGCAGTACTTCACAAATGAAGCTTTGGAAATGGATTCTTCACATGAATTTAATCAATGGATTTAATACCATGGATTAAAGTCATCTTTTTTCCCATAGAACATGGTACTCGCCAGGGTTGGCCACTTTCACTTATTTTCTGTGTCCTTGTACTGGCACATTCAGCAGAAAATAATATTAAAGGTATTGAACTAGCAGGCACCATCTGCAAGTTATCATTATGTGCTGATGACATGTATTACTTCTCCCCACAGATCTCTGGCTATCTTATTTACAGCCATTAACGAGTTTGCTTCAGTCTCTGAACAAACGATCAATGAAACGAGATCCAACACAATGAACAGTTCTCGTGCCCCTAATGTGTTGACTTGTCTAAAGCAAAACTTCACATTTTCTTAGGTCTCCTCCTTCCCATATTGGGGCATTGCCCTCAACCAGAAATATAATAACCTTTGCCATGCCAACTGCTCACATCTAATTTGGGAATCTCCTTGATTCCTGGTAACATTTTCATAGCTTATGTGTAGGCAGAATAATCACAATAAGGAAGATGTATCTTCCAAAATGTTATACCTTAGCATTCTTCCTGTCCACATCCCTAGTCACATTCTTCATATCCTGCAGCGTGATATCATTAAATTTATTTGGGTGCAATCAAACCCAAAACATTATGTATCATTCAAATGAATGAGGGATTGGACATTCCGAACCTATCTAACTATTATAAAGAACGCAGTACTGAACCTCTTGCTCTGCTTCAAGGTCAACGCAGAACATCTTTTGACAAGATAGACTCTCAACCCATCCCTATTTCTACTTTTTTTGCAGCCCAGACCACCTTTTGCCTACTTGTTTCAGAGGAAGTTTTTGCCTCTGAGTGTGTACATTTGAATTTGCCTGTATACCTTGATTAACACAGTTCTCTCATGTAATCTTAATTTAAAAAAAAAAACAGGTGTCCTTGTATCACAAACCTAATTCAAACATCACCAAGAGCCAACAGACCCGGATCAAGCACATGGTCATTAAAAAAACAACATTGAGATTTCGTAACAGCATTACTCTAAATTTTGGTGAAGTTAAAAATGAAATAAGTAGTGCCATAATAAACAAAAATGGACAGCCATGCTTAATGATAAGCCTAAATAATTCTTAAAAATATGGCAACCATGTGCAACAAAATCAGGCCCACAAAGCACAGACCCTTTGCTGTTAATGCTTTGACTGGACTCTTACTAATGCCTGCCAAGTAAGGTCTGAGCCACCACTTTAAATTCCATGAAATTGCCTCCATTTTTTTCTAGATTTTATCGTCACTTTGTCCTGCTCCCACCTTCCTCCGGGCCCTACTATCTCTCCCCCATCATTACATGCCTATATACCTCGCTGTATTCCCAATCGTAAACCATACCCCATTTTGACATTCTATATTCATGCTGTTATCGTGATTTAGGTGACCATATTATACACATCACACCTGCTGACTTTCCTCATGTTTCTATTTTCTGGAGGTCTAACACTATATCTATATAGTCCTACATTTTCAATCACCCTGATCATAGATCCTTCTTATGACTATCAACAGCCTTTACTCTGTAATAACTTCCTGGGTCTTCTCCTAGTTACTGGATCACTGGTGATTTGACTTTTCGGACATATAGTTTTATATTTATATGCTGTGTAATTCCATACATGCAGTTTTATTATTCTATCCTGTTATGTATATCACATTATTTTGTCTGTATGTTAAAAAAAACAGGAAAAACTTTGTAAAAGAAATATTATCATTGAAGCCCCAACAGCTATACAAACTCATTGCATGGTTCAACTAACAAAAACTGAAAAAAAAACTTTTTCTTTGTGCAGTGACCCTTTAATTTAACTACTTCAGATCCAAGCAAGCAATTTAAATCTGGGGTTGTTACAAGTTATCCAGAAATGTTACTAGAATATAGGCAATGCCATTACTTGTTTAAAAAAAAAGAATATAGGCAACACCATATTTTAACAGTTTAAAAGAAAGATGAATCTACTGCATTAGCTTTCATCCTGTCCCCACGAGTGAGTAACAGGAGGATGGGAGGGAGGAGAAAATGTTTGATATGCTTTTTGGCAGTTCAGCATCTTGGCTGTATCATGTCATTTGTTGGTTCGTGGACACAGAAGTGCCAGCAGATATGTTGCATCAACGCCAACATTTTCACATCACGATCCTTGCCAGCTGCTTGAGCGGAAACGCTGTCTGCTGTCTTTCTACTGATTCTCACCCATCGTTCCTCAGTAATTAAACTACATAAGGACCAAACATTCCAGCTGCCATTATTTATAACTGCACAACGACCATGGATCTCCAAGTGGGTCAGAAAGGGATTCTTTCCTAGAATCTCATTCATTTTGCATCAACTTTATATGGTGTTTGCAAGCTGTGTTTATTGAAGTATAGTGATTTGGATCCTATTTGGATGCTGCAATGTGACCATATCTTAGGGCCTGCACATAATATGGTTTCAGAACAGTTTTTGTCCAGTCACTTGGGAAGGAAAAAACATATTATATTATTCTAGGTGGCAGCTTGTTTATGCCTACTTGACATGTTGCTGACAGGCTTAAAAGTGTATATAAACCCAAAATCTATTTTTCAGTTTGAGTCACGTCTCACTATTTTCTTAAGGAAGTCATGTTTGTGAAATTATTGTAAAGTTTCTTACCTGGATGTCCTGCAGTAACAGCACTTTTTGTTGCAGGCCTACAATAACAAGCCTCTGCCTCGGAAATAGCAGCAGCATGGTCAGATTTCTGTTTACCTCTCTTCAGTTGGCCATTGGGTTGCCCTATCAGGTCTATCAGTTGCCCAGCAGTAAAATGAAAGAGCTTGCACAGTAGGCAAAGTGCTATTTATAAAGCAGTGGCTTAGCTTTTCTACTAATTGCAAGGCAGTGGTTTAGTGTTGTCAGACTGCAATAAGTAGTGCTGTTAATGTCAGTAACTCCAGGTAAAGAAAATGTACAACAGATTCACAAAAACAATTTTCTAATGAAGATTGTATACAACAAGAAGTGACGCAAAACATATTTTAAAACAGAATTAGGCTTAACACAAAGGAAGAAAGAAAGCAAACAAGGTATATTACAAATATAAAAAAATGGAATAAACTTCTAAGGGGGGATATGATCATGTATAAGCGCATAAGTGGTCTATATAGTGAACTTGGTGTTGAGTTATTTACTTTAAGGTCATCACAGAGGACAAGAGGGCACTCTTTAGGTCTGGAGGAAAAAAGATTTAATCTCCAAACACAGAAAGGCTTCTTCACAGTCAGAGCTGTGGATATGTGGAATGGACACCCTCGGGAGCTAGTTCTGGCTAGCTTAGTAGATTGCTTTAAAAAAGGCCTGGATTTGTTCCTAGCTATACATAATATAATTGCATATTAACATTTATAGGTAAAGTTGATCCAGGGAATTTCTGATTGCTTCTGGGAGGTGGTGGACTGGCCAAGCATGTCTCCAGACCTAAAACCTATTGAGCATCTGTGGGGAATCCTCAAACGGAAGGTGGAGGAGCGCAAGGTCTTTAACATCCACCAGCTCCGTGATGTCATCATTGAGGAGTGGAAGAGGACTCCAGTGGCAACCTGTGAAGCTATGGTGAACTCAATGCCCAAGAGGGTTAAAGGAGCCTGAGCTTGTTTGGCTGGGCTTCTGCTATGGGTCACAGGAGTGCAATTCGTTTTGCACTCCTGTGATCCATCTTCAGCAGAGAGTGGTCTTAAATCCGCTCTCTGCTGACATCACAGGAATCAGTCCAGGCACCACGTCAACATGACAATAAAGTCTGGATTTGGCAGGTGTCTGGACTGATACCTGTCTCAGCCTCTCGTGAGCCGCTGAGAGACTGAGATGACGGCACTCCACCCCTCCACAGCCCAGCGCTCCAGTAAGCACGGGGGGGGCAGAGCGGAGAGCCGCTGACTGACAGTCAGTGGCTCTCTGCTCCGGGATTTGTTGGCAGAAAATTTGAGAACCTGCTAACCAACATTTGTCAGACAACAAATGTTCGATGGAGCATACACACAGTCGGACTTTCCGCCAACAAGCTCACATCCAATATTTGTTGTCAGGAAAATTCAATCATGTGTACGGGGCATAAGACTGGGATGACATTAAAGTTCATGTGCGTGTAAAGGCAGGCGTCACAATACTTTTGACAATATAGTGTATATATGTATACATACACACACCCACACACACATGTTTTTATTTTATTTTTAGACCATTCCTCAATTTGCAGACACAATACACCCACAGGTCCATGTCTGGATTAAACCATGCTCATGTTAATGCCCTGTACACACGACCGGTTTTCCCATCGGAATAAGCTCTGAAGGTTTTTCCAACGGAGTTCCGACGGAATTCCGCTGAAACTGTCTTGCGTACAAACGATCACATCAAAGTCCGACCGTCCAGAACGCGGTGATGCACAACATGTACAACGAGATTAGAAAAAGGAAGCACAATAGCCAGTAGCCAATAGCTTCCGTCTCGTACTTGCTTCAGAGCATGCATCGTTTTCGGTACGTCGGAACAGCATACAGACGAGCGGTTTTCCCCATAGGTATTGGTACCGTCGGAAATATTTAGAACATGTTCTCTTTCTAGGTCCATCAGAATTTTCGATTTAAAGAGTCCGATGAGGCATACACACGATCGGAATATACGATGAAAAGCTCCCGTCTGACTTTTTCTGTCGGACATTCCGCTCATGTGTACGGGGCATTAGAATCCCTTCTAGCACTATCCCTCCAATAAGGATCACATGCTGTTCAACACTACTATATCTACAAATCATATAGAAAACACAAGCATTCCAAGTTACTTTTCACAGATTAAAAAGATTTGCACATTGATCATTTCAAAAGTTCTGGTAAATCTCTGGTGTTTCAAAACTCATGACAAATATAATATTACCAGCTGTTATTTAACAAGAGCTTTAAAAACTCATTTAGGGACATTCTGCAGGCAGCTGATGGACTCTGGAGAATGAATGGATTTATATTCAGATAGTCGAGCTTTGCATTCAAACTCATGGGAAGAGTAATAACAAATTACTGAAGCTTTTTTATGTCTGAATTCATCTCCTTGTTAAACGGGAGTGGCCTTAAGGTCAAGCCGTCAATTTGCTTTTCCAATTTCCATAATGTTATTGTGGAGTGTATTAACGCCACTTGTGTCATTGCATTCAGCTCGCTATTAGTTTTGCAAATGGGTAGATTAATGCTCCTTTTTCGACAAATAAAAAGACCATAATTAATTTTTTTTCACAAGATTCCTTTGTATATGAAAAATTGCTTAAAGAGTTTTAAAAAAAACGAGCTCATCCTGTTTACCGGCGTGTAGTTAGTTCTTTCTCTATATCTCCCGTTCTTTGCTATGATCTACCTTTGTCTGGCTTTGTGCCCGTTCTTAATTGAAGCCTGGCACTGCACTTGAGCACATGTACTGGGAACTCAGCTTGAAAAAAAGAAAAGTATTAAAGTTTTGAAAAATAAATATAACTAGAAAAGGAAAAGTTTCCCAATTACACGTTTTTTTTTTCATTTTTTCTGAAACTTTTGAGTTTTCTGCCATTAGAATGTTCAATATAATGGAAAGCCACTTTAAAAATATTCTGTTTCTGAAGGCAATGCAGGACTTGTATAGACAGCCAACAGAAAAAAAAAGTCTGCTAAAAAATTATGAATATGAATACTAGATGTCATATATAAAGTTCCTTCTAAAAGGCAACTCCAGCAAAGGTGACAACATGACAAAACAGACAGCATTGAAGTGGTTGTAAACCCTCCTGCCTAGAATAAGGCTAACCTATAGGTAGTGGAAATATCTCCTAAACATGTGTCGTTTAGGAGATATTTACCTTGTAGTGCACCGATGATGTCATTAGCGCATGCGCTGTAAAGAAACGGACCTCCGTGCCGTTTCTTCTCTCGTTTGTGCCATGGCGCGCATGCACAGGCCAGTCACAGAGCCAGAATTTGTGGCCCCGGAAGGAAGAGGGCAGAAGATGGATGCTTCCACCAGCGGGGACAGCGCAGGCTTCAATTGCAGGTAAGTGCCACATAATGCATACTAGCCCATTATACTTTTACTTTGCAGGGAACGACAGAGGATGTAAAACCCAACAGGGCTTACTTCCTCTTTAAAGAACCTTGTGTTGTACTATGTAAAAATAGGCAGCGTAGCATGTATTTGAAATTATATTGAAATCAAACATGGCTGCCAACGATCAGATCCAAAAAACTGAAAAAACAAAGTTTTCTGATACAACCATAATGACAATATTATTTATATTAAAGAATAAAATAAAAGGAGGAAGACAAACTGTATAATCATCTTTAAGGCTGGGTTCACACTGCTGCACTGTGCGACATCGCATGTGATTCGCACCACACTGCTGTGCATTATCTGTGCGATGCAAATTCAGCCATACAGATTGTATGGCTGAATTTGCATCGCATTCGGACCAAAGTTGTGCAGAACCCTTTTTTTGGTCCGCACCAGAATCGGATCGCAACGGTGTTTACACCCATGTGATCCGATTCCTGTCCGAATTGACAGTTTGCGCTATATGCGAACCGATCTGGGGGTGTCAATAACTTTGTATTGACACTCCCAGCAGTTCTCATAAGGCAGTGTGAACCGCCTGTGAGTCAGGTACAATGCGGGAACCTGCAGGGGATGATTTACTAAAACTGTAGAATGCAAAATCTGGTGTAGCTGTGCATGGTAGTCAATCAGCTTCTAACCTCAGCTTGTTCAATTAAGCTTTGACAATAAAACCTGAAAGCTGATTGGTTTCTATGCAGAGCACCACCAGATTTTGCACTCTCCAGTTTTAGTAAATCAACCCCAAAGCGACTGTAATCATAACAACTGAAATATCATATACCCTTTAACAGGTTCCTTTCCGATAAAAAAGTTATTTATTTATATTTTCATCTTTAACAGATAATGGTTAGCGTTGCTTCCTGGCATATGATGGCATTGCTAAGGGGCAATAATGAGTATTTCTGAAAATGAGCGTTGCCGACTGAAAAATCCTTGTACAGTTTGAGCAAGGGCCAGTCATTTCCTCTTTATGGAGAAGAGAAAATGATTTTTTCACCTTTCCTTTAAAATAATTGTAAAGTAAAAAATAAATAAATAAATATGTTATACTTACCTTCTCTGTGCAGAGAATTTGCACAGAGCAGCCCAGATCCTCCTCTTCCCTGGTCCCTCTTCAGCTCTCTTGGCCCCTCCCTCCTGTCGAGTGCCCAAACAGCTTGCTATGGTGTATCCATTTAGACACGGAGCTGCGGTTCAGCCCCACCTCCTCTCTCTTCTGATTTGCTAACTGAGTTTGAATGACAGCAGCGGGAGCCAATGGCGCCATTGCTGTGTTTCAGCCAATCAGGAAGGAAAGTCCCAGACAGCCGAGGGACTCATGGACATTGTTGGAAAGAGATGGGGCTCAGGTAATTATTAGGGGGGCCGAGGGGGAGCTGCTGCGCACAGAAGGCTTTTTATCCTAATGTATAATATGCATTACAATAAAAAAACCTTCTGCCTTTACAACCCCTTTGAATGTAAAATTCCTCCTTTCCCAAAACATTGGTGGTCAGTGACATCCCCCACACACCAACATTTTTGGGGTCAGTGACAGTAAAATACCTTTCCCAAAATCATTTATGGTTAGTGACAGTAAATGCCCCCTATCCTATATCATTGGTTGTCAGCGGCAGTAACACCCACCCACCCCTTCCAATCAGTAGTTAGAGGCAGTGCTGGAAATAAACAAAATAAATAATACATTGTACTGAAGATCAGCATTCATAAGCAGTCACATTCTCCTTCTTCTCCTACCTTCCTTTATTTCTGCGAGGATGGGGAGGTCTGGATGGGTGTAAACAAAGCCAGTTTTTACACTCATAATCACTGTGATTAGTTCACTGCGATCACAAGGTACAGAGCAACTCTGATTGGCTTGTTTCATTATTCCTGTAATCTTTGTTGTCTAATGACATTGCAATTATAAGTGTTGTGAGTGTACCTTGTGTGTGCAATGCTCTCAGCACAAGGACGTTTTTAGAGTGACAGCTAATATCATCTAAATACAGTGGAACCTCGGATTACGAGCATAATTCGTTCCAGGACTATGCTCGTAATCCAATGTACTCGCATATCAAAGCGAGTTTTCCCATTGAAGTCAATGGAAACAAAAATAATTTGTTCCACACTGACTTCAATGGGATGCAATACCGCATGCGGCCAGAGGCGGGGGGCGCCGGAGAGCCTCGGAAACGGCCGAAAAGGCCCGAGGGACACTTCGGCGGACCTCGGCAAACCTCGGAAAGACTCCGTTCACGAGCCTTTCCGAGGTTTGCCGAGGTCAGCCGAACTGTCCTTGGGCCTTTCCGTGCATTTCCGAACGGCGCCACCTAAGGCCACAAGCGGTACTGCTTTTGGCCTGAATCATGCTCGTTTTGCGAGACAACACTCGCAAACCGAGATAGAAATTTTAGAAATACAGTGCTCGATTTGCGAAACACTCGTTAACCGCGTTACTCGCGGTTAATGAGTGTTCCACTGTACAAGAGGTATGTGTATTCTTCCTTGACTCTAGATGTGCTTTGTGTATTTCTTCCAGATCTGTGCAGTATTCCAATGTGAAACTTTGCCTCTGTGCACTGGTCACTGCTGGTCTCTCCTTGTGTAGGGTGACTGGTCCTTGTATTTGCCCCCTCCTGTAGTGTTCTGCAGGCAGCCTGTACTGGGTGGAACTATTGGGTTCCTCCCTCAGCACTGCTTTCTACACAGACTGTGTACAGCACTGTGATGTCACTGCTACTTTTACAAGGTAATGTCTAAAGTTTTAAAGGCATCTGGTGCACACAAAGATGACATATCTTTTGTGACAATGGAGGAATGTATTTGAAAGAAAGTTTTTGTGTCTGACATTCAGCTTTAAATGACATTCAGTTAGATTTTATGGGGTTGATTTGCTAAAAGTCTGGTGCAGCTCTGCATGGAAACCAATCACCTTACAGGATGTTTTTGACAAAGCTAAATTGAAGAAGCTGACGTTAGAAGCTAATTGTCTACAATGTACAGCTGCACCAGATTTTGCACTCTCCACTTTTAGTAAATCAACCCCTATATTTACTTTAAATGTATTCATTTAGAATTTGCTTGTTAACCGCTTCTGGACCGCCCACAGTACATTCAGGCGGCATGGGAAGCTGGTAGGGGATCCTGCCTGTTTCTGATTAGAGGCAGGCAGAGCACTGCTCCTGTGACCACTGTGTCCAGCAGACATAGTGGATTACAATTACCAGTAATTATGTGATCACTATGAGAAAATAGATGGTTGGACTATAACCAGGGGATAATTCAGACATATTTCCCAATCCCCAGTATACATATATCATAAAAAGAAGAAGAGAGGAGGAAAACCTCCTTCTCCAAAGCAAATGGGATTTTTCAAGGAAAATACTATGTCCATCAATAGTAGGTGAAGATCAAACAAGTTGATAAAATTACAGATTTTATTTGAATATAATTTAATATTAATATTTAATTTTAATTATATTCAAATAAAATCTGTAATTTTATCAACTTGTTTGATCTTCACCTACTATTGATGGACATAGTATTTTCCTTGAAAAATCCCATTTGCTTTGGGGAAGGAGGTTTTCCTCCTCTCTTCTTCTTTTTATGATATATGTGATCACTATGATTGGTCATAGCGATCACATGATATCAATATAAACAAACGGCCATGAATGGATTTCCATTCATAAACAGCTTGGCTACAGTTGTGATCTGTGATTGGCCCAAAGCAATCACATGGTACCTGGCTACCTGTACCACCTGATTAGCTGTAGCCAATCAAAGATCACAACCATAAGCAAGCTGTTCATGAACGTTAAAAAATATTTATTTTTAACATTAACATCAGTGTTCCTGATCACAGACACACCAGTCATATGATGATGCTGTACTGCACTGATGACAAAAGACTGTTGAAAAAAAATTTCTTTATTTAATTTCTTAACTTTCAAAGAAAACTGTAACAAAAAAATAACAACTTCAAAAAACTCACCAGGCCTCCTACTAAATACCTCAGACTGTCTACTTTCACAAAATGGATCATTTGGGGGGTATATGTCCTGTCCTGTCATTTTAAGGGCTTAAGAAATGAGACAGGCTGTCCGTACATCAGAATTAATCGATTTTCAAATCTATATACTATAGTGTGTAGACACTAACTCAAACCAATTAGTATACACTTTCTGGGATTTTTTTTTTTTTTTTTATCAAAGGCATGTAGCAGAATACATTTTGGCCTAAATATATGAAGAAATTTGTTTTGTTTTTTTCGATATGTTTTATAACAGAAAGTGGAAAATATTGTTTTTTGTTTTTGTTTTTTTTAATTGTAGGTATTTTTTCATTTATTTAGCAAAAAAAAAAACCCAGCGGCCATCAACTATCACCAAAAGAAAGCTCTGTTTGCATGAGAAAAATGGTATAAATTTTATTTGTGTATAGTGTTACATGACTGCGCAACTGCCAGTAAAAGTAGCACATAGCAGTACTATTCATAGTAGTGAATAGCAAAAAATGCCCTGGTCATGAAACCTTCCAGAGGTCAAGTGGTTAAACTTTCATAGCTAGGATGCTGATTAAGTCCTGGTTCACACTGCCACGACTTGAGAGTTCAAAGTGGCATGACAAGTCGCGCCCCATTAACGGCAATGTGAATATAAAAGGCATCAGCACACCAAGGATTCCTTAAAAGGGTCCAAAGCTTTATTCCGTGGTCACATGTTAAATATACAGCATCGTTTCCGAGCCACGCAGGGCCTCTTCATCAGGCAGGGTCACTTTCCTGACGAAGGGGCCCAGCGTGGCTCCAAAATGTTGCTGTATATTTATCATGTGACCACGGAATAAAGCTTTGGACCCTTTCAAGGAATCCTTGGTGTGCTAATGACATTTTCTTCACTTTGATCATCCACGGTTTCCAGCCAATGGTCATTACAGTACCCAGCATCACTAAACAGCCAGTTTCTTGAATGTGTGCGTGGGGAACATTGCGTTCGGATTTGCCATTAACGACAATGGAACCAATCTAATCATTGCGACTCAAGTCGCTCCGACTAAGAAAAAGGGTCCCTGCACTATTTTGGGGCGACTTCAACATGACTTTCATTGATTTCCGTTAAAGAAGTCGTATGCAAGCCGTGATGAAGTCACGCAGGGATGTCGGATTCAAAGTCAACCGACTTTGAAGCCGCAGCAGTGTGAACAAGGGCTTCAGCACTATTAAACCCAAAACCAAAAATGTAATATATAGAAGCTTACCAATTCTTAGATTTTGTAGCTACATTACTTTTTTTTTTTAGGCTTTTTTTGCCCTTTGTTTTGACGCGGTGATCCGGCCAGTAACACAACTCCTGTATTAGAGTGCCTGAACTCTGGATAAAAGAGCAACAGACATCTTTGAGCTGCATGACCGTCAGTCTGGGGGGAGGGTAATATTAGATGGACTAGCAGATTTTGATACACTACAAAACTGAGGCCTAATTCCAGCTACAGTAAAACCTTGGTTGGAGAGTAACTTGGTTTGAGTGCGTTTTGCAAGACAAGCAACATTTTTTAATACATTTTGACTTAATATACAAGCGATGTCTTGATATACAAGTAGCATCATGTAACAACTTAGTATAAAAGAGAAGAGGGGCGCCTCTAAGTGTAGCAATATGGTTACATTTAATGAAAGTACAACATTTAGCAACATATTGCTACACTTAGAGGTGCCTCTTTTCTCTTTTATACTCTGTAGCTCCTGCTGGATTTTGCTTCTAATCCCCTTGTGGAGGCTACCATTTGTGGATGGACATTTTATGGTTACACAACCTATCACATTGCTATGATCATTTTATATGGACTATAAACTAAAGGACCTATGAATAAATGGTTGTGGAACAAATCATTTCAGTTTCCATTATTTCTTATGTGGATATTCGCTTTGATATACAAGTGCTTTGGATTACAGGCATGTTTCTGGAACGAATTATGCTCGCAGTCCAAGGTTTTACTGAAATACTTTATATGCAGCTACAGCATTTTTTTTCCTTTTGGGATAAAGATTTGACATAAATAAATAAAAGCTGATTGTAAGTACTCCTGTCAGTGTTAAATGGTGTGTTTCATCCCTGTAAGGGCTACATCCGCAAGAGAGCTTGTTCTTTTGAAAAACAACAGACTTATACAGTAGGCTGGATCACCAGGTGTAAATATGGTCATAAAAGCTTAAAAAAGAAAACTAACGCAGCCACCACATCTAACAATTGTTAAGCTGCAATATAATAAATGTTTGCTTTTGAGTTTCATACCGCTTTAATGCTTGCTAGATAGAACAATTTACACTTCATCATTGTGTGACATGAGAGCAGGTGGCAGGGTTGCTCCTAGCAGGAAAGAACGCCAATAAATGTCACTGACTCTGTAAGCAGACCTTTCAGCATCTTTTAAGAAAGATTTGGACTAAGAACCACTGACCTTTAACGCTAACCTCTCAGGTCCACTAAAGTGTGTAAACTAATATTACTGGTAAAATGAGGACAGCATAGAATATTCGTGCATCCAATACACCTCCCTTTGTATGTGTAATATCCTACTTCCTAGGCCCAACTGGAATACAAATTCACAACTTCAAATGAAGATTAAACCCTGCCTGATTCTACTGCGAAGTCACATCTCCTGTCATTCATTTGTTAAATGCTGGAGCTAATGGACCTGACAGTTCACTTAGTCATGCAAACTCAAATGTCACCATATTTTTTTAGTCCTACACCTTTAGGACTTGGGAAATCAGAAAGATCTTCTCAAGATAAATACAATCTGGGCATACAGTATGTCTTTGATGGACATGCAAAAAATGCAGGATGAAATGTAACAACAAATACCTCCAAACAAGATACAGCACAATTACTGAAGACACCTATACACACACATAGTTGCCAACATTGCAAAATAAATTATAGGGACACTTTTTTTTGTGTATGCGGAGTCTTGCTATAATTAGGGGTGGGGCATTCATTTGAAGGCAGAACGCAGCAAGGAAAGAAAAATGGACGTGGTTTAAAAGGAAATCTGAGCATGGCTTAAATGGGGTGTGGCTCAAAGGGGTGTGGTTAGAGTCTGAGATTAATGAGGCATGGAGGGAGAAAGTAAGGGAGAGAGAAAGAAAGTACGAAAGAAAAAAAGAAATAGGGAGGGAAGGAGAGAGAAAGAAGGAAAGAAAGAGGGGTGGAGGGACAGCAGGCCCAGATCCTACACCACAATAGAAATATGTGTATTCCAGAAAGTTTAACAATCAGCAGATAAAGATACTCCAAACACCTGGTGTTGGCGCTTCAACCATCACAGCACCATGGTTGTTATGGTGTCAGGATGATTGAAGTGCATTATTTCTTGTAATATAAAATGAAATAGTTCAACTCACCATAATGCAGAATCAGTGGGAAACCTGAGCGTGTCACTTGTCACGTTGCCTGCCACCAGATGCCATCATGTGCCCCCAGCAGAGTCCCTCCTTACATTAGGGGTCCCCAGCGGAGTCCCTCCTTACACCAGGTGCCCCCAGCAGAGTCCCTTCTTACATCAGATGTCCCAGCGGAGTCCCTTCTTACTTTAGGTGTCCCCAGCGGAACGTGCAAAATCAGGCTCACTTCTGCATAGAAACCAATGTGCTTCCAGGTTTTATTACCAAAGCTTAATTGAACAAGCTGGGGTTAGAAGCTCATTGGTTTCTATGCAGAAGTGAGCCAGATTTTGCACTTTCGAGTTTTAGTAAATAAACCCCATTGTGTACCTAAAAGTGGGGTATGCCTGTATTAAAAGTCAGCAGCTATAGTATGTGTTGCAAAAAATGTTTTCTCCCAAGAAGTGGGGCTGTGCCTGCACTGCACTGGTCAGCTGCTCATTTTGTCTAGGGGTGAGCAGAAAGCATTTACTTGACTGATCCTCCAAAAATGGCGCTCCCCCACGGTCTAGCGGTGGACTGCTCCTGGTCTATGAAGCCTGCTCTAGGCATGATGACGTGATCCACTATTCAAGACCACTGGATCGTGGGGTTGCCGGACCGTCCTTATGCTGGGAGGATCAGAGGTTCAAGTAAGTATATCTTTACTCTCCTCTCCCCTAGAAAAAAACGAGCAGTTAACCCATGCAGTGACTTTTTTGACCAGAGTTGGGCTTTAATAGGGTTGGTATTGATTTTGAGCATATGCAGCTATTTTTAAACATTGCATTATTAAACTGCACTTTATTGAAAAAAAATAAAAAAAAATATTGGTGCATATACAAATGCTACACATACCATATAGCAATCTAATGTTATTAATGATTAGCTTTCCTTATCAATCTGCAATATGGAAACTTGGAGGCATCCTGTATACAGCTAGTGTATAGGAACACCCTCCAGAAATGTAATTTCTTGCTTGTGTAACTGACTCGCTAATTTTTCCAAGAACTCTGCACTAAGATACCAATCAAATTTTAGGCATCCTCTGCAAAAGCATTATATTTTGGTGAGATACTCCCTAAGGGTTAATTTTTTCTAAAGGGATGCAGACATTGCAACTTTCCTCATTAAAGCCTGCAAGTGCGTCAACTGATTGGATTGAACACAGTCACTTTTTATTTAGGAATCAAACTTCCAAGGACACAATAGAACATACAGCTTTCTGATAAAAATAAAAATAGGACTCTGCTAATATGTGTGTTAAAATCCTTGCACTGTACATCGATCACCCAGGGATTTTTTTCTCTTTAACTGAAAAAGAAAAGGAGGAAGCAGAAGAGGGAAGGAAAGTGAAGAAATTAGATGGAAATGAAAAGGAAACAAAAAGCAGAAGGGAAAGTGAAAGGAAAAGGAAGAAGGGGGGGAAAGGGAAAAAATAAAGGCAAAGAAAGAAAGGAAGGGAATGGAACAAAGGAGGAGGAATAGAAAGGGACAGGAAAGAAAAAAAGAAAAAAGAAAGAAAAATTAGGAAATTGAAAGGAAAAGAATTAACAAAAAAAAAAGAAAGGGAAGGAAAATTTGAAGTAAAGAAAAACAAAAGGAAAGGAAAGAATAGAAATTAAAGCAAAGGGAAATTAAAAGAATGAAAATGAAACGGAAAAGAAAGAAAATTAAGGAAAAGGAAAGACAAGGCAAGGAAATTCAAAAGGAAAGGAAGGAAAGAAATCAAAAAGAAAGGGATGGAATAATGGAAGAAAAAGAAAATGAAATGTACAGTAAAAGCAAAGGACAATGAAAAGAACGGGAAAAGGAAGAAAACTAAAGAAAAGGGGCAGGAAATACAAAAAGGAAATACAAGAGGAAAGTAGAATAAAAGAAGGAAGGAAGGAAGGAAGGAAGGAAGGAAGGAAGGAAGGAAGGAAGGAAGGAAGGAAGGAAGGAAGGAAGGAAGGAAGGAAGGAAGGAAGGAAGGAAAGAAAAAGAAAGGAAAGGAAAGGGAAGGGAAGGGAAGGGAAGGGGAAAAGGAAAGGAAAATTGGAAGAAAAGGAAAACAAAAATCGACAATAAATGAAATGGAAGGAAAGGGAAAGAAAAAAGGGAAGGAAGGAAAGAACAAGGGGAAGAAAAAAAGAAATCTAAAGGAAATGGAAAGGAAGAAGAGTAAAGGGAAGTGAAAGAAAATGAAAATTAAATAAAAATGAAAGTAAAGGTTTGTTTAAAAAAAAAGTAACACTTCTGAATTCTCTTTACAGTTTACATAATGCATTAGAGTAAGCGCATAAGACAATTACAGTGATAACAAGAATGACTCAAAAAATGCACAGAAGAAATGTAAAGTGGACTATTCTGAAAAATGCAATATTAACTAAAAAAGAAAACAAATAAAGATGCAAGTGAGAGGGCAAGTAAGGAAGGAAAGAAGAAAGAAATATTTAAAGTGTGTGAAATACATGATTTTAGTTCTGAGTTGTACTTTACTCCCAGACAGCAGCAGCATACACAATTTCGTGCTGTGTAAAGCAATACCGTAAACCTATAAGTTAACAAGAACCACACAAAAAATAAACAGATTAAAAAAAAAAAGAATAACTGTTTTTTAAACAACGGGAATGAAACAGGCTTTTTCCTTTTTCTCTCTGTCCCCATATCAGGTCAATAAACAGTGACATTTTCTTGCTTAATTGTATATTCAGTCTGCAGTGTTAATAGCACTAGATAAATGGATGTCTTTGTAGTGTGCTTTCAGCGCCAGTCACGTGCCAGTCTTTACCCGGCACACAAGAATCCGGCACAGTGTTTATTCATCAGGTGCTGCAGCAATTTTCAAATGGCATTATACATCAAAGGATGCAAGATGTGGCTGAGTCTTTGTCGCAGCTCTGATGATCGATTTTACACAGCACTATTTAAAGATACATCAAATTGGCATCAAGCCAATTATGGATGAGGTTTATTGCCTTGCTAGGTGGCCAGGTCAGATACAAATAAACAGCCTTTCACTATTTGTCAGTGAATCATACACCACACTGACGGCTAATGCATGTCCTGCAAAACAGAACATCTATTTCTAAAGCTTTTGTTCTTTTTGGTCCATGTTCTTTCTATTCCTTTGAAGAACCATCGTTTTGTAATAACACATTGTACAATGCTTCCATTTTTGGGATGCATTTTCTAATTGATCAACACAACAACAAAACAACAAACAGTGAATGTTTACAGATCTTTAAGGAAAAAAGGAAGTGACGGCACTAACCAGCATAAAAATATTAGTTTTATTTCAAATCCATTAAAAATGAGGACACAGCCTGCACACACATCTCATGTGGCTTCAGCAAACGCGCTTCACACACCTGTGCTTAGTCATTGCGTCATTGAGCAATGATTAAGCACAGGTGTGTGAAACGCATGTGTGTGCAGGCTGTGTCCTCATTTTTAATGGATTTGAAATAAAACTAATATTTTTATGCTGGTTAGTGCCGCCACTTCCTTTTTTCTTTCACATGCTCTGGTTGCAGACCAAGGTTGGCACCCAGCAATCATCTTAGCAGGATAGATCTCATACTTCATCTGAAGCAGTGCAACTTTTGTGCTTCAATTTATACAGCATTTTTGCTGTTATCACTAAATTGCAAGCTGATATATACATATAAAAAAAGCTATGTTATGAAATTTATTTATAAAAAAAATGTATTTTAAATGTGACTTATATAAATACCTACATTTGATTTGTGTTCACCTTATTGTAACCCACTCTGCAGCAGTATTTAAACTGAGAAAGGGAGGGGCCTAAGTAAGCCAATTAAGTGTCCTGTATTCACATCTGCTGATAGTTAACATTATGACAGGAGAGGAGAGAGATGACCTTCCCACTTTTTTTTCTGCCCAATCACAGGCAGGGTGACCAGGCTGTGTTGTTTTATTGCAACAGAGAAAAGTCAAATCACCAAACTGGCTGTGCTGTCTATCTGGACCGTGTACATTTCAGGACTGTATGGACAGAAATAAAAATCCTATGGCAGGGAAGACAACTCCTATATATATGTATTTCCATGGTGAATTTACATGTTTGTCCTGAGTATAGTTTTTTCCGTGAAGGGTCTCATCTACATCTACGTCATGCTATATCTAGTAGTGATTCACAATATCTGCAGCATAAATCAAAGAACACCTATAAAGCTGACATCAAAGATGGGGTTATATTACGAGAAAATGGTGGTTCTACAACTTTCACACCTCCAATCTTGGTATTGGACAATTACATCATTCTTTTCATGGTGACTGGATTAAAGTAGTTATGAAGGATTCTGTTTTTTTTTTTTCGCAAAATATCAAACATGTTATATGTACCTGCTCTGTGCAATGGAATTCCACAGACTGGACCTGAACCACCTCTTCTGGGGTCCCCCACCGACACTCTAAGCTCCTGTTCTTCAGTGTCTCTCAACACAGCAAGTCACTTGCTATGGGCACAGATGTGCAGGCTCACTCCTGAGCCGGGCTATGTGTGTCCATAGACAGTTCGGCTTTAGATATATGATGGTACCAGTTCCACTGGGTTTGCACACCAAATTTGGGGTTCCTAGCACCAAGTGGCCCTGAGATATGGGGCCCCAAAGTCGGTTCAGAAAATGTCAAGCACTTCTGCAGCAGAGAATGACATTTTCCGAACCGATTTTGGGGCCCTGTATCTCGGGGCCACTTAGTGCTAGGAACTTCAGCTTTGGATATGTTATGGTACCAGTTCCACTGGGTTTGCACACCAAATTTGGGGTTCCTAGCACCAAGTGGCCCTGAGATACAGGGCCCCAAAGTCGTTTCAGAAAATGAAATTTTTTGCTGCAGAAAAGTGCTTGACTCAAGTATAAGTTGAGGGGGGCACTTTCAGCACAAAAAATGTGCTGAAAAATTTGACTTATACTCGAGTATATACGGTATATAATATTTGGGGGTTCTAAGTAATTTTCTAGCAAAAAATACTGATTTTAACTTGTAAGCAACAAGTGTCAGAAAAAGGCTTATGCCCTGTACACACGGTCGGACTTTGTTCGGACATTCCGACAACAAAATCCTAGGATTTTTTCTGACGGATGTTGGCTCAAACTTGTCTTGCATACACACTGTCGCACAAAGTTGTCAGAAAATCCGATCGTTCTGAACGCGGTGACGTAAAACACGTACGTCGGGACTATAAACGCGGCAGTAGCCAATAGCTTTCATCTCTTTATTTATTCTGAGCATTTGTGCGTCGGATTTGTGTACACACGATCAGAATTTAAGCGATCTGAATTTGTTGTCGGAAAATTTTATAGCCTGCTCTCAAACTTTGAGCGTCGGAAATTCCGATGGAAAAAGTCCGATGGAGCCCACACACGATCAGAATTTCCGACAACACAATCCGATCGCACTTTTTCCATTGGAAAATCCGACCGTGTGTACAGGGCACAAGTCTTTAGGTGGTTAAACCTCCTTTACAGATGGGAGTTCATATCTTTTATCTAAAAGGACTAATGCCCCGTACACACGGTCGGATTTTCCGATGGAAAATGTCCGATTGGAGCGTGTTGTCGGAAATTCCGACCGTGTGTGGGCTCCATCGGACATTTTCCATCGGATTTTCCGACACACAAAGTTTGAGAGCAGGATATAAAATTTTCCGACAACAAAATCCGTTGTCGGAAATTCCGATCGTGTGTACACAAATCCGACGGATAAAGTGCTACGCATGCTCAGAATAAATAAAGAGATGAAAGCTATTGGCCACTGCCCTGTTTATAGTCCCAACGTACGTGTTTTACGTCACCGCGTTCAGAACGATCGGATTTTCCGACAACTTTGTGTGACCGTATGTATGCAAGACAAGTTTGAGCCAACATCCGTCTGAAAAAATCCATGGATTTTGTTGTCGGAATGTCCGAACAAAGTCCGACTGTGTGCACGGGGCATAAGTGTTACAATGTTTCTCTTTATCTAAGCGATGTTGTCAAAAGTTTGGCAGGCTGCCTGTTTGTTTTTTGACAGCTGTCAGCAGTGAGTAGAGAACTCTCTGCACTGAATTGGGAAAATGCTGTGTTAAGATCGCGCGGGGGGGGGGGGGGGTTTGGGGGTAGAATCGTGATCCTGATTCTTTAACAAATAATTGTGCAGCTCTACAGAAAATGTATAAAATTTAAAATTGAATGTTAAAAGTAAGTTACATTTTCAAACAATATTCGTCTATTTATCAAATGTACAAAGAATTTTCATACAAATATTCTTGTCCAAAAATCGATACGTGTATGGCCAGCATAAATCATTAAGACCCCTTTCACAATGGGGCACTTTTCAGGCGTTTTAGCACTAAAAATAGCGCCTGAAAATCTCCTGAAAACTGCCTCTCATGCCTCCCCAGTGTGAAAGCCCGAGTGCTTTGGGGCGGTGCGCTTACAGGACGGAAAAAAAAGTCCTGCAAGCAGCATTTTTGGGGTGGTTTGGGAACGGTGTATACACCACTCCTAAAACGCCCTGCCCATTGAAATGAATGGGCAGCGCAGCCGAAGTGCTGCCTCGGCAGCAAAGTGCTTCGGCAACTCCACAACACGGAAGCTTTTAACTCTTCAGCTGCTAGTGGGAGTTAAAAGCGCCCCGCTAGCGGGTAAAATCGCCGCTAAAATGACAGTAAAGCGCTGCTAAAACTAGCGGAGCTTTACCGCTAATGGACCCCTGCCCCAGTGTGAAAGTACCTTTAGTAACAGCAGCAGCATGCTTTTCTATCACCTGTCATAATGGGGTTAAAAAAAACAAAAAATTTGCCATTTATAGTACAAAAACAGCAGATAATCACTACTATAAGACTATAAGGGGTTAACTTATACTATGAAACAGTATAAGTTATAAAAAATATACAGTATATATATATATATATATATATATATATATACTCACTTCTATCATACATATAATAGTAAATATACCCAAAAGCAGGATATATAGGGTATAATAAAGTCATACATAAAGCTATGTGAGGGGTGGGGGATATAAATCTTTTTATATTAAAGTGGTTGTAAACTCTCTATCCCAACTTCAGCTCATTTCACTCCCTATTAATAAAGCTACTGATCACTGCCTGTTAAAGTTTCCTTACTTGTTTCTTTTTCTTATATTTTGTCCCGCAATGTTCGTTTACGTCACTGGCGCATTCGCTTCCCGTCCTTCAATTCACGGCACGCTCTGTGTGCCATTCCCGCTCCAGCATCATGCCGTTTCCGGGAGTTCCGCTCTCAGCGGCACAGCTTTGAAGATATGCGAGACTGGGTAGTTATTCCCAGCTTCCTTGCTTGGTTGCCGTAGGAAAGTCAACCGAGAAAGAGGCTCGGTAACACATGCTCGCGCATGTGCGAGATTTCAGCAAGGGAAAACAAGGAAGGGCGGAAATGGCGTCCACAAGGGACTCAGAAAACAATACTCGCGATGGTGCAGCCTAATCCTGGAAGAAAAGTTTATTAAAAACGACTAAATACAGTAAGTGACAAGAGTTTTTAGATACATTAGACTGGGCAATTATTTAAAAAAATGCTACATATTATATGACATCAAAAAAGCGCAATGAAGTGCAGAGTTTACTTTCTCTTTAACCACTTGAGCCCCGGACCATTATGCTGCCTAAGGACCAGAGGTCTTTTTCCAATTTGGCACTGCGTCGATTTAACTGCTAATTGCGCGGTCATGCAATGCTGTACCCAAACGAAATTTGCGTCCTTTTCTTCCCACAAATAGAGCTTTCTTTTGATGGTATTTGATCACCTCTGCGGTTTTTATTTTTTGCGCTATAAACGGAAAAAGACCGAAAATTTTGAAAAAAAATGATATTTTCTACTTTTTGTTATAAAAAAAATCCAATAAACTAAATTTTAGTCATACATTTAGGCCAAAATGTATTCGGCCACATGTCTTTGGTAAAAAAAATGTCAATAAGCGTATATTTATTGGTTTGCGCAAAAGTTATAGCGTCTACAAACTAGGGTACATTTTCTGGAATTTACACAGCTTTTAGTTTATGACTGCCTATGTCATTTCTTGAGGTGCTAAAATGGCAGGGCAGTACAAAACCCCCCCAAATGACCCCATTTTGGAAATTAGACACCCCAAGGAAATTGCTGAGAGGCATGTTGAACCCATTGAATATTTATTTTTTTTGTCCCAAGTGATTGAAAAATGACAAAAAAAAAAAAATATTTACAAAAAGTCGTCACTAAATGATATATTGCTCACACAGGCCATGGGCCTATGTGGAATTGCACCCCAAAATACATTTAGCTGCTTCTCCTGAGTATGGGGATACCACATGTGTGGGACTTTTTGGGAGCCTAGCCGCGTACGGGGCCCCGAAAACCAATCACCGCCTTCAGGATTTCTAAGGGTGTAAATTTTTGCTTTCACTCTTCACTGCCTATCACAGTTTCGGAGGCCATGGAATGCCCAGGTGGCACAAAACCCCCCAAAATGACCCCATTTTGGAAAGTAGACACCCCAAGCTATTTGCTGAGAGGCATATTGAGTCCATGGAATATTTTATATTTTGACACAAGTTGCGGGAAAGTGACACTTTTTTTTTTTTTTTTTTTTTTTTCCATAAAGTTGTCACTAAATGATATATTGCTCACACAGGCCATGGGCATATGTGGAATTGCACCCCAAAATACATTTAGCTGCTTCTCCTGAGTATGGGGATACCACATGTGTGGGACTTTTTGGGAGCCTAGCCGCGTACTGGACCCCGAAAACCAATCACCGCCTTCAGGATTTCTAAGGGTGAAAATTTTTGATTTCACTCTTTACTGCCTATCACAGTTTCGGAGGCCATGGAATGCCCAGGTGGCACAAAACCCCCCCAAATGACCCCATTTTGGAAAGTAGACACCCCAAGCTATTTGCTGAAAGGCATGGTGAGTATTTTGCAGCTCTCATTTGTTTTTGAAAATGAAGAAAGACAAGAAAAAACATTTTTTTTTTTCTTTTTTCAATTTTCAAAACTTTGTGACAAAAAGTGAGGTCTGCAAAATACTCACTATACCTCTCAGCAAATAGCTTGGGGTGTCTACTTTCCAAAATGGGGTCATTTGGGGGGGTTTTGTGCCACCTGGGCATTCCATGGCCTCCGAAACTGTGATAGGCAGTGAAGAGTGAAATCAAAAATTTACGGCCTTAGAAAGCCTGAAGGCGGTGCTTGGTTTTCGGGGTCCCATACGCGGCTAGGCTCCCAAAAAGTCTCACACATGTGGTATCCCCGTACTCAGGAGAAGCAGCAGAATGTATTTTGGGGTGTAATTTCACATATTTCCATGGCATGTTTGAGCAATATATCATTTAGTGACAACTTTGTGCAAAAAAAAAAAAAAAAATTTGTCTCTTTCTCGCAACTTGTGTCGCAATATAAAATATTCCATGGACTCGACATGCCTCTCAGCAAATAGCTTGGGGTGTCTACTTTCCAAAATGGGGTCATTTGGGGGGGTTTTGAACTGTTCTGGCATTTTATGCACAACCTTTAGAAGCTTATGTCACACATCACCCACTCTTCTAACCACTTGAAGACAAAGCCCTTTCTGACACTTATTGTTTACATGAAAAAGTTTTTTTTTTTTGCAAAAAAATTACTTTGAACCCCCAAACATTATATATTTTTTTAAAGCAAATGCCCTACAGATTAAAATGGTGGGTGTTTCATTTTTTTTTTTCACACAGTAATTGCGCAGCGATTTTTCAAACGCATTTTTTGGGGAAAAAACACACTTTTTTTAATTTTAATGCACTAAAACACGCTATATTGCCCAAATATTTGATGAAATAAAAAAGATGATCTTAGGCCGAGTACATGGATACCAAACATGACATGCTTTAAAATTGCGCACAAACGTGCAGTGGTAACAAAATAAATACATGTTTAAAAGCCTTCAAAAGCCTTTACAGGTTACCACTTTAGATTTACAGAGGAGGTCTACTGGAAAAATTACTGCACTCGATCTGGCCTTCGCGGTGATACCTCACATGCATGGTGCAATTGCTGTTTACGTTTGACGACAGACCGCCGCTTGCGTTCGCCTTAGCGCGAGAGCAGGGGGCGACAGGGGTGTTTTTTTTTTTTTTTTTTTTTCTTTATTATTTTTTTGCTTTTTTAATCTTACTTTTAAACTGTTCCTTTCATATTTTTTTTTTTAATCATTTTTATTGTTATCTCGGGGAATGTAAATATCCCCTATGATAGCAATAGGTAGCGACAGGTACTCTTTTTTGAAAAAATTGTGGTCTATTAGACCCTAGATCTCTCCTCTGCCCTCAAAGCATCTGACCACACCAAGATCGGTGTGATAAAATGCTTCCCCAATTTCCCAATGGCGCTATTTACATCCGGCGAAATTTAAGTCATGAAATACTCGTAGCTTCCGGTTTCTTAGGCCATAGAGATGTTTGGAGCCACTCTGGTCTCTGATCAGCTCTATGGTCAGCTGGCTGAATCACCGGCTGCATTCTCAGGTTCCCTGTTGAGACAGGAGAGCCAGAGAAAAACACGGAAGACGGTGGGGGGGGGGTCATTCCCTCCCACGGCTTGTAAAAGCAGTCTAGAGGCTAATTAGCCGCTAGGATTGCTTTTACATGAAAGCCGACCGCTGGCTGAAAAGAATGATACCAAGATGATACCTAAACCTGCAGGCATCATTCTGGTATAACCACTCAAAGTCGTGAATGGCGTACCTGAAGACAAAAAAATGGTTAACAATGGTTAACAATAAAGCACAGTAAAGTGTAAATAATTACACACCTGAAAAACAAACATGATAAAACATAATAACAATAACAATAACAATAAAACATTGCAGAATAGAATACAGTAAAAAAGAGCAGAACAATAGAGAGAGAGAATAGAGAGAGAGAGAACAATAAAACAACAACTATTTTTTTTTATTTCATATTTTTTTTTTTTTTACACTTTTTTTGTAACTAACTTTTATAACGGTAACCGGTTCCAGGTTCGGGTCTCTCAAAATGCGAAGGCATCTTGGGAGACCCTGTGAAATGGCGCCTAGTCTGTGCAATGCTGTACCCTACGCTAATACTCAACTAGTGAATGGTAGCGTTCAAAACATTCACCAATGCAAAGACCAGGATTGTCAGGACAGGAGGGACAATAACAGCGGGTGTCACGCCTATATCTGCGCTTGCTGCAGACACAACATCTTTTTTGGGGGGGTTCGTTGGGTAGGGGTACTTGGGAGGACATAAAAATGCCTCTCATGCAGCCGACTGCATTTGGTTGGGGATGTGAATGGGGGAAGTACGGGCGCTGCAGAAGCGGTGGGTTCCCAATTAGGATTGGCGAATGCAGCAGGAAGGGCACTATGGGCACGACGGGCCTGTGTTTGTCTTTTTGGTGGCGGCGGGACACTACTTGTGCTTGCCACCTCACCAGCTTCAACTGCACTTATGGGACTCGCCACGTCACCACGTGTTACTGCAGTGCTGGTTTGACTACGACCGGGGTGTACTAGGCCGCTGGCGCTTGCCAGTTCACCAAAACGCTACCAAAAAACTGTTAGCGATCGCAGGGATCAGGCCTGACTCTGCGAACGCTGCAGTTATGCGTTTAGTGTTTTGTAAGTGACAGTGATCGATCGATACTGCACTTGGGTGGGCTGGGCCGGGCGGAGGGGCAAAACGCAGGTGCTAGCAGGTATCTGGGCTGATCCCGCTAACACTGCGTTTTTGGGAACCCTAAACTGCTGGTGACGCTAGTATAGATCTGATCGGATCAGATATTGATGCGATCAGATACTATACCACTAAGGGAGGTGTACGGTGCGTGCGTGGGTGTTAGCGGTACTGGCGCTAATCTGACGCTGCCTGGGGCTGGTGCTTGCCAGTTCACCAAAATACTACCAAAAAAACTGTTAGCGATCGCAGGGATCAGGCCTGACTCTGTGAACGCTGCAGTTATGCGTTTAGTGTTTTGTAAGTGACAGTGATCGATTGATACTGCACTTGGGTGGGCTGGGCTCGCCTGGGCGGAGGGGCAAAACGCAGGTGCTAGCAGGTATCTGGGCTGATCCCGCTAACACTGCGTTTTTGGGAACCCTAAACTGCTGGGGACGCTAGTATAGATCTGATCGGATCAGATACTATACCACTAAGGGAGGTGTATGCTGCGTGCGTGGGTGTTAGCGGTACTGGCGCTAATCTGACGCTGCCTGGGGCTGGTGCTTGCCAGTTCACCAAAATGCTACCAAAAAAACTGTTAGCGATCGCAGGGATCAGGCCTGACTCTGCGAACGCTGCAGTTATGCGTTTAGTGTTTTGTAAGTGACAGTGATCGATCGATACTGCACTTGGTTGGGCTGGGCGGAGGCACAAAACGCAGGTGCTAGCAGGTATCTGGGCTGATCCCGCTAACACTGCGTTTTTGGGAACCCTAAACTGCTGGGGACGCTAGTATAGATCTGATCGGATCAGATATTGATGCGTTCAGATACTATACCACTAAGGGAGGCGTATGCTGCGTGCGTGGGTGTTAGCGGTACTGGCGCTAATCTGACGCTGCCTGGGGCGACGCATATCACCGCCGGGCGATCGGGGGGCTAAACCTTTATTCGGTAATAAACGGCGGGTGCCCTGACACTATAAAAAATAAACGAACTAACCAGCGTCAACCGTAACGGTTATACGGTGATCAGTGGTGAAAGGGTTAACTAGGGGGCAATCAAGGGGTTAAAACATTTATTAGGTAGTATATGGGGGTCCCTGACGCTATAAAACGCTGACGGCGAACCTAAATATTTACCTCACTAACTAGCGTCACCAGCGACACTAATACAGCGATCAGAAAAATGATCGCTTAGTGACACTGGTGACAGGGGGTGATCAAGGGGTTAAATCTTTATTAGGGGGGGTTAGGGGGGTATCCTAGACCTAAAGGGGGGTAATACTAACTGTCCCAACACAGTAACTGTCACAAACTGACAACTAGCAGTAATCAGAAAAAAAAAAAAAAAAAAAAAAACTGCTGGTGTCAGTTTGTGACAGGGGGGGGGGGTGATTGGGGGGGGATCGGGGGGCGATCGGGGGGGGGATCGGGGTGTTTTGTGTGCCTGGCATGTTCTACTGTGTGTGTAGTGTTTGTGCACTCACAGTGAAGTCTTCTCTCCTCGGGCCGGAACGGAAATTACCGAGCCGAGGAGAGATGACATAATTTCCTTTGCTGCTGTTTAGCATACAGCAGCAAAGGAATGATTCGATTGGCCGGCGGCGATCGCGAGGGGGGGGCCACGAACGGATGGTCTCCCCCTCATCACCGATCGCCGCTGGACAAACGACGACCGCCTCGGGCACCGGGGGGGGGTCCGATCGGACCCCCCACCCGCGGAAGGCAAATCACGTACCCTGTACGTGATTTTGCCTGTCCGTGCCACTTTGCCGACGTACATCGGCGTGAGGCGGTCGTCAAGTGGTTAAAGTATTACTAAAGGCTGAGGCTTTTTTATGGATATAATCATTTAAATATAATGCACAATACTTTTAAACTTGTATTTTAAATATAATTGTAATGCCTTATATTTCCTCCAGTCTATCAGCCTTCAACATCTCTGGGTTTAGATGCTGATTTTCCCTGCACAGAGCCCTTAAAGTGATCGTAAACGTTAAATTATTATTTTTAAAAAATTTTTTATAAACAACACATTTGTCATATTTACCTGCTCTGTGTAATGGTTTCGCACAGAGCAGCCCTTTTCCTCCCTTTCTGGGGTTCCCCGCCAGCGTTACTGGCTCTTCCTGCCTTCAGGGTGCTTCTATCACAAACCGCAATGTATAGTACTGAGTGCCCCCATAGCATGGTAAGAAAACATCTGCCTTTAGAATCACTCACTTCCTTCTCTTGCCCAGGACTATATGTTCCATGAGGCATTGCTCCTCACACATTCACAAGTTTTCAGGCACGTACTGACATGTATGAACGGTATACTGAACTATATGTGTGCTGCACTGTGTATTCTACCATGTATGAACAGTGTACTGAGCTACAGTGGTGCTCAAAAGTTTGCATACCCTGGCAGAAATTGTGAAATTTTGGCATCAATATTGAAAATAAGACTGATCATGCCCAAAAAACTGTCTTTTATTTAAGGATAGCAATCACATGAATCCATTTATTATCATTCTGATAGCTCAACCATGCAGCTCTTTTTTGTTCAAGTATCGTTAAATTGTGATCCTTAAAAACAACCACAACGTCTTTTTGGAGAGCAGCCTGTATTTCTCCTGCGTTCACCTGTGAGTTTTTCTTTGTATCCTGGCAATTCTTCCGCCAGTTGTGGCTGCAATTTTTTTGGTCTACCTGACCTTGGCTTGGTATCAAAAGAGCCCCTAATTTTCCACTTTTTAATAAGTGATTAAACAGTACTGACTGGCATATTCAAGGCTTTGGATATCTTTTAATATTCTTTTCCATCTTTGTAAAGTTTCATGACCTTGTTACACAGGTCTTTTGACTGTTCTTTTCTACCTCCTCATGGCTCAGTGTCTAGCCTGCTTAGTGCATCCATGTGAGA
This sequence comes from Lithobates clamitans, assembly GCA_037952925.1. Taxonomy (NCBI): domain Eukaryota; kingdom Metazoa; phylum Chordata; class Amphibia; order Anura; family Ranidae; genus Lithobates; species Lithobates clamitans. The sequence continues at coordinate 7,208,388 of JBBGZY010000757.1, read as the reverse complement.
GCTAACAAACTCATTGACTATTTATACACACTAATTGTATAGGGTGCATCAAGGTGAAAAAACATGAGGGTTTACAACCCCTTTAAGTTATTAAAGCAATAATATAAATGGTGCGCTATTCCTTGTGTTGAAGTGTATGACAAAAAAGTGGAGCAAACTAAAAATGACTGGTATATACACAACAATATGTGAATTGAATAGCCTCAATCCCTCGAGACTAATACTAAATAAATAAGTGCATGAGTGATATTATATAATGCTCAAACCAATGTGTGAAGATGAGCAATCATAAAAACTGTATATAAAATAAGAAATATGATATGTAACTTATGTGATAATCAATTGCATAACACATAGTTCCTATACATGAGCAAAAAATGCAGTTAATAGAACACCTTCAGACAATTATCTGCATCACTTTCCCACGCTAAAAAGTGCCAGAGTATAGCAAAAAAGTCTTAATGGATTCCACTTGTAAGTAATCTCCGATGCCTTGAAATATGATGTTTCATGAAGAAAAGTTTGCCTCTTACCAGATGTGATGGATCCCTGTTACAGAGATCAGACTCACTTGTGAAATATGATTGTCTGTGTGGATTTCACTCTCCTCGGTTCTCTCACAGCCAAACACCTCCAGGAATTAAACTCAGGTGATTCAAAGACAAAGGAACTGACCCACTTCCATAGGCGTTCAGCTCATCCACATCACAGCAATTAGCCAGTGTGAACTTCTCAGGTGCAATGATATTTGAACTTTTGTGTCCTTTTTTTAATGTAGATGGAACGCCAAGATTTAGGAAATCATATACAAGGAAAGAAAAAGCCTCATAGTGTAAAACCACATACATGGCATGCGCGGATGCCTGAGAGGTTAGATATGCCTGCTTAGAGCTCCGCTCCAGGGCCGTTTTCGCCGGAGGACTACAGGTCCCAGAGACGCCGAAAAGCATCAAAACCACCTGGCACTTACCTGTAAAGCACTCAGGTACTATAAGAATGGTTTTGAAAGGCACCAAATCTAAAATTAAGTCTGGTAGCATTAAGGAAACACCGGCCCGTCAGTTATCCAAGATGGCGGCGGCAGTTACCTCACAGCCCAGCACCTCACATACTGCTAAGCCACTGAAACTCAATACAAGCACCATAGATTTTTCTGGAGAGTCTGATACAGACATAGGAGACACACAAACAGCATTACAAACGGATTTATTTAAAAAATTTGAGCGAATATTACAAAAAGCCCTGAAACAGACGTCAGACCACATAACAGATAAATTAACAAGGGAAATTAGAGACCTGGGGCAAAGAACAGCTGAGTTAGAAATAAGGATGGATGATTTGGAAAGTCAAACACAGCAACATGAATCAGAATTTATGAACCTGAAAGAAGAAAATGCTGTATTACAGTCACGTTTAGAAGACCAGGAGAATAGGGATCGTAGGGCTAACTTGAGGATTAGAGGTATCCCTGAGAATGTTCTTGATGTTCAAGCCACTATTACTGCACTATTTCAAGAACTACAACCTGGTATTCCAATTGAGAGATTAGAAATGGATAGAGTGCATAGAGCTTTAGCTCAACGTAGAATAAATGGCCCTCCTAGGGACATAATTGCTAAAATGCATTATTATCGCACTAAAGAACAATTGCTTGCAGCAGCCAGAGGAAAGGAGTCTCTCACTTTTCAGGGCCATGTATATCAGCTTTTTGCAGACCTTTCTCCTATTACAGTGGCAAAAAGACGTGCACTTAAACCCCAGTTACAAGTACTTCAACGTCATCAAATTACTTATCATTGGGGTTTTCCTTTTTCGCTCAGATTTACACATTTAGAAACTAAATATATATGTCGCTCTTCAGAGGAATTGCAGTCAACCTTGATTGAGTTGGGCCTAAGGGACCAGGATTCATCTAAAGATTTACCACGCAGAAGGTCAGCCTCAGGATCACCTCAGCAAAATGAAACAGGAGTACATAACTCTTCCACCTCTTCGCGTCAACATCTACATAAGCGAGGCCGTTTTGACAACTCTTCCCCTAATAATGAAGACTCAATGGACTGATATATATGTTTTTTTTTCATATATATATCTGTTAAAGAATGTTTTCTATTTGACTCTTCAGTAATATATTACAACCTATTTCAGTGAACCCACTATTCACTATACCAAGGTTTCAGGTTTTTGGACTTCCAGTCTAAATCTTGTTTTTAAGGTCTATGCCATCCATAACTTTTTTGTGTGAAAATATATATTTTTTTTTTTTTTTTTTTTTTTTTTTTTTTTTTTTTTTTTTTTTTTTTTTTTTTACAAGCTTTTTAGTAATAATTTTTTTTTTGATTACACTTTGGTACTTGGATATGACCAGCACTTAATATCCTATCTGTCAATAAAGTGTATGCGTATGTTCATATATGCATGTATACATAAGTGTATGGATGTATATATGTTTGCATATATATATTTTTATTTTTTTTTTTTTTTATTTATTTATTTTTTTTTTTTAATATTTTTATTTTTTATTTTTTTTTATTATATATATATGTATGTATAAATATATATATATATTATTTTTTTTTTATTTATTTATCTATTTATCTATTTTTATTTATTTATTTATTTATTTTAATTTATTTACTTTGTATATGTGTATGTATGTGTATGTATTTGTGTGTATGAGCACGTGTATGTATATGTGTAATTATGTGTAAGTGTATGTATGTATGTACGTATATGCGTATGTATATGTATATGTATATATATATGTATATGTATGTGTGTATGTATGTGTGTATTTATAATATATATATAAATTTATCTATTTATGTATTTATTTATTTATTTAAATTTTTTTTTTTTTTTTTTTTTATTTATTTATTTATTAATTTTTTAGTATTATATGTATATTTTTTTTTTTTTTTTTTTTCTTTTTTTTTTTTTTTTTTTTTTTACTAATTTATTTATTTTTTTATTTCTTGCCACGATTATTATAGAAATTAATAATCTTAAGGCCGGTAGCGATTTAAATAATTTAGTTTGCCTAAGATTGCGTCTAATATTATAAGTTATAGTAGTATATTTTAATGGAACTGTGGTTCTCCGGCGAAGCTCGTCCTTTCGGAATTTCTTGTTGCCCCCCTCTCCATCCTCAGATTCTCGCTGCTATTATGTGGGAGTCTGCGGATGGTTTTGGAGCCACTTGGAGTCTTTTGATTACACCTCCAAGTTGCTCCCTTACCCTAGCATTTTGCTTTTCTTTATACTTAATATGTTATCATATTGGGGTTACTCGATTGCTAATTATTCTCTTCTATTCTGTCCTTTCTTTTCCTTTTCTTTCTCTCGGGGTGGTGTCCTCGACTCTAGTTATTAATTGTATTTCATATGGTGTGATAGTCATCTTTGTTCTATTATGGCCCCGATAAATATTCTATCCTTGAATGTTCAAGGATTTAATATTCCGCATAAACGCACAAAAGCAATGAGATCTTTCTCAGCCAAGAAGGCACACATTATTTGTCTGCAGGAAACTCACTTTACAGATAAAGCTACTCCTAAATTTCTTTCCCCCTCTTATCCACAATTTTATACCGCCTCAACCACAGTTAAACAACGAGGGACTCTTATCGGATTTCATCGTTCTATGCCATTTACCCTTTTAACTCAACTAAAAGATCCGGAGGGAAGATACTTACTTCTCGCAGGATACATATTGGATATGGCTGTCACAATAGTATCATATTATGCACCCAATAAGAAACCAGAATCCTTTTTGTCCCATCTTTTCCAAATTGTAGAAACCCACAAATTTGGCACTGTAATTTTATGTGGAGACTCAAATACAACAGTTTTCCCCTTCTTAGATAAGTCTCCGCCGGCACCCATCAATAGGTCTACTAATGTAACCCTTCAACATCTACTTACTAAACATGGTTTGGTGGATACATGGCGAGAGCTTAACCCTACTAGTAGACGTTTTACACATTATTCCTACCCACATAAATCATTCTCACGCATTGACCATATCCTAATCCCTTATAGCATGACCCCTGAAATTTTATCTTCAAACATCCTACCCTTTACATGGACAGATCATTGTGCGATATGCACATCCATTGCATCTACTATACCCAGATCCCACGATACTAATTGGTGTATTAATGACTCCACATTAACTCACCCTTCCCGTCGTAGTGAAATTGAAATTGCGCTAAAGGATTATTTTTCCTCCAATGATACCGGAGATACTTCTGACACCACGTTGTGGGAAGCTCACAAAGTGGTTATTCGTGGTAGACTAATACAACAAGCTACAAACCTCAAAAGAGAACGTAAACTTTTGTTTGCAAAGTTGGAAGATAACTTTAACTCTTGTCATTCCGCCTTTCAATCATACCCGAATGCCATTAATAATACTAAATTAGACAAAGCGCGTCTTGATCTAGATTTATTTTTAACTGACTCAGCTGACAAACTTATACGTAAACGACAACACATTCAATACCTTAATGCCAACAAACCCACCACCTCCTTGGCAAGAAATTTGAAATCAATAGATCAAATACGGACCCCTATACGACTGAAAACGTCAAGTGATGCGTACACTAGCAATCCAATTAAAATATTAGAAATATTTCGATCTAATTTAGCTAAAGTATATTCCTATACTCATGATTTTAATCAAACCAATGCAGATACTCTTTTCTCCAATATCAAACTCCCTACTCTAGCTATTGAACAACGAGAGAGACTCGAGTGTCCTATCACAAATATTGAAGTTCAGAATGCTATAAAAAGTTTGAAACTTCATAAAAGACCGGGCCCCGACGGGTTTTCGGCATCATATTATAAAAATTTTGAACACATCCTAACTCCAGTCTTGACTAGAGCCTTCAATTCTATCTTAGCGGGACACTTATTTCAATCTGAGACATTAAAATCTATTATAGTTATGATTCCCAAACCCCGTTCAGATACTACCTCTTGGACTAATCATCGCCCTATATCTCTACTCAATTTAGATATTAAGTTGCTTGCTAAGATATTGGCATCTAGATTGAATAATATTATAGGTCAACTCATACACAGGGACCAAACGGGTTTTATGCCCAAGAGACAAGCAGGAGATAATATAAGAAGATCCCTTTTACTCATCCATGCAGCTAAATCCAGACGCATCCCAACCTGCCTCTTATCTTTAGACATCAAAAAAGCATTTGATTCAGTCACCTGGCCTTATATGCAGTATATGCTTCAAAAATGGGGTTTCGGAATACATTTTCTGACTTGGGTTTCCTCTCTTTATAACAATCCGAGGGCTTATATTAAATATGCCGGATACAAATCGACAGTGTTCGATATTAGAAGAGGCACGAGACAAGGCTGCCCCCTTTCCCCGTTGCTTTTCGCTCTGCTTATAGAACCTTTAGCACAACTAATCAGATCTAATCCAGACATCAAAGGTATTGAATTGGGTGGTTATCAACATAAGCTTTGTCTTTTTGCTGACGATATTCTTATTTTTTTATCACATCCCCATATTTCCGCCCCTAATCTTCTTAACGTACTTGATAAATTTGCACATATTTCCGGGCTCTTTGTAAACCCCGTTAAGTCAAATGCGCTAAATATATCTTTACCACTATCAGAGCTTCAACAGGCTCAAATTTCCTTACCATTTAATTGGGTCTCTCATAAATTACCATACTTAGGAGTATACCTCACATCCTCACTTTCTGATCTTTTTGCAGTTAATTATCTACCCCTATTGAAACAAACCACAGGCCTCATGAAACAATGGTCCTCTCTCCCATTGTCATGGTTGGGACGGATAAATACTATAAAGATGACGTTATTACCGAAATTTTTATACCTATTTAGGGTACTTCCGATTTCTATACCATCATATTTCTTTAGAATTACACAAAGTAAAGTGTTGTCGTTCATCTGGGGTAACATTAAACCTCGTATATCTAAATCCACTCTGTACCTTAGCAAAACATGTGGGGGCCTGGGGTTACCAAACTTTTCCTCTTATTACCATGCTGCACAAATTTCAATTTTAACTAAATACCATTCTAGGGAAGAAATACCCCTTTGGGTAGCTATTGAATCTATTGATAGCGACCCCATATCTGTAGCCAATTTGTTATGGATGCAACCTAGAGATAGATCTCATCTATTTAATCCCATTACAAAACATTCATTAACTATTTGGGATAAGTTTAGTAAAATCCATATGCTTCAATCTATGCACAATCCCCTTCTTTCTTTTCTAGGGAACCCAGCTTTTTATCCTGCTTGGAAATTTCCAAAGTCATTTTCAGCTTGGTCCTCTACAAACTTGGTCAGATTATATAAGCTAGTCTCTAACGATAAATTTCAAACATTCTCTACTTTATGTGATAACAATGAATTACCTTGTAATGAAATATTTCGTTATTTACAAATCAAAAATTTTTATACGCCTTTGCTTAGGACCGGTACCATGCTTAATCAATTGTCTCAATTTGAGCATATTTGTATGAGTGACCCACATGTTAGAGGGATTATTTCACTCATTTATCAAAATCTCATTAATACTCCTAATGATATACTTCCGCCTTATACTGCTAAATGGGCAACTGATTTAGGACGGACGTTCACCATCAATGACTGGTCTAACATATGGATGGCTACCAAATCCTCATCCCCTAATTGCTTTGCTCTTGAAACTAACTTCAAAGTTTTGGCGCGTTGGTATCTAGTACCAGCTAGGATTGCTAAATTTACTCCTTCATATCCTAATAATTGCTTCCGAGGTTGTTCCTCACCAGGTACCCACGTGCACATATGGTGGCAATGCCCAATTGCGCAAGAATTCTGGAAAAAAGTATTTGCCATGGCATCTAAAGCTTTAGAAATTCCTATAACATTAGATCCAGCCATTGCACTCCTCAATCTTAAACCAGACAACATAACCTGTAATCAATTCAAATTGCTTATTCAAATCAATACTGCAGCTAAACAAACTATAGCCAAAGCATGGAAGTCTAATACACTGATTGTGGCAGAAGTCAAACATAGAACTAACAAGGCCCTCATTTTCGCAAAAATGACAGCTATCAAAGACAATAATATTAATAAATTTAGTAGGATTTGGCAGCCTTGGGTTAAGCACTTCTTTTCTTCCGATTTCGACCAGTCATTGATGTTACCCTATTAAAATTCCTGAAATATTGATGTATTATTGCTTATCTATGTCGGGAGCCGGGACACCACTCCGGGGGATTCTTTCTTTTCTTCTTTTTTCCTTTTACCTTACTACCTTTTTCTCTTAAGATCGCTTTAATTTCTAGGGCAAACCTATGTAATTTTATTTAATATTCAGCGCTATGATTAAAATGCCCGTATAAATCTCATATTCTTTTCTCTTCCTTCTCTACTATCTTTTCCTTTATCATTTATTAAGCGATTGATATTTATGGGATATTTTTACAATTTACCTAAGTGACTCATATCTCATTATCAATGAGTAATGTCTTTCTGCATATTAGACTTTCATAATTTTTCTCCTCCGATAGTTAAATATAGTCAATAATTTGTAATGAGAGTATCACTCCTTTTTTCCGTTCTTCATTTAAATTTTTTTCATCCTCTCTCAGGTGTACTATATGGATTAATTGCTATTTGTAATATTAATTTCATTTTTGATTATCCATGCCCCCATCTATCCACAGTTTGAGCCCAAGCGGGGTGGATAGGTGGTCTGGAGGCATACTTTATATATTTCATATATAAATAGAGATTCATATTTTGATTCACAATTTATTGACTAATTTAAAATTTTATTTACCTCTGATTTCACCTCGCCTGTGAGATTTGTTTTTGTAAAAGCCATATAGATATGTCTCTATTGTTCATATATATATCCCTTGATACAATATATGATATACTTTGTTTTTTCTTATGCAAAATTTCAATAAAAATATTGAACAAGGAAAAAAAAAAAAAAAAAAAAAAAAAAAAAAAAAAAAAAAAAAAAAAAAAACCACATACATTTATTAAAATTCAAGCATGAAAAATGTATTCTGGTGACAATGTTATTCATCCAACCAGCTATGTAGCGCTACAAGGATTCTCCGATCTGACGCGTTTCCACAAACCTGTCGCCTACTGGGAATGGAGGATCAAGCCTAGATCACGTTCAACGGGTTGTCAACCCACCATCCCAGAACATCAGAGTGCATGGAGCTGGTTCTGGCAGCGGAGGAAGTAGACCACTGTGGAGGGAGCGGGAGCTGCATAAGCTGATGCTTTCTCTGTAGCGCTGGCTCCTGTCCCAGGTGGATTGATACCAAGTGCACTTCGCCTGAGATCTTTCTAGCAACCCAGAGAGCGATGCAAGCAGAAGCTGAAATGCTTTTCCAATATCAAGCAGCCTTTAGGGGGGCTAAGGATAGAAGAGGCTCATTTATATTTGCAGTTTGGGGGCGGTAAAACCCCATAGTTCATTTTAACCCACGATCAGTTACCAAATAACTTAAGTGGCCCTCACTCTTTAAAAGGTTGAGCCCCTCTGCTTTAAGTTATTAAAGAGACCCTGGAAATTACTTAAAGAAACCCATTTTACAACAAGGAATTAATGAAATCTCTCACATCAAAATAACCATGTAATAAAGAGGCCTGCTCATCTTCAATCTATTTCCATGCCTCATGCCACACTTCAGCCTCTAGGGCACATTCAGGGACCACTACAGTAAAGAAAAATATGGGCTTTGGAACTTTTCAGGTGCCACTTTAACCGCTTGCTGACCAGCCGGCGCCATTATACTGCGGCAGGTCGGCACGATCCTGCGAGTCGTCGTAGCTATATGTCGGCTAGCGGGATCGGGATAGCAGGTGCACGCGCGCCGCGGCACAGCGGAGGTGCCGATGCCTATGGCCGACGGTCGTGATGACCGCCGGCCACAAGCAATCGTGGGCATGAGAGGCAGAACAGGGATGTGTGTGTGTAAACACACACATCCCTGTTCTGTTCTGTGAGGAATGACAGATTGTGAGTTCCTAATAGCTAGGAACCACAAACTGTAATTTCCTCTAGGTCAGTCCCCTCCCCCTACAGTTAGAAACACAGACAGAGAACACAGTTAACCCCTTGATCACCCCCTAGTGTTAACCCCTTCCCTGCCAGTGACATTTTTACAGTAATCAGTGCACTTTTATAGCACCGATCGCTGTATAAATGCCAATGGTCCCAAAAATGTGTCAAAAGTGTCCGATGTGTCCGCCATAATGTTGCAGTCCCGATAAAAATCGCAGCTTGCCGCCATTACTAGTAAAAAAAAAAAAAATAATAATAAAAATGCTATAAATCTATCCCCTAATTTGTAGATGCTATAACTTTTGCGCAAACCAATCCATATATGCTTATTGCGATTTTTTTTACCAAAAATATGTAGAAGAATGCATATCGACCTAAGCTGAGGAAAAATTAGCTTTTTTTTTAAAAAAAATGGGGATATTTATTATAGCAAAAAGTACAAAATATTGTGTTTTCTTCAAAATTGTCTCTCTTTTTTTGTTTATAGTGCAAAAAATAAAAAACGCAGAGGTGAGCTAATACCACCAAAAGAAAGCTCTATTTGTGTAAAAAAAAGGATGTCAGTTTTGTTTTGTTTTTGCTGAATCGCAAAAAATGGCCCATTCATTCACCATTCGTTCTCAAGAAGTACGCGGGGGCGTACGAAGCGTTAACGCAGCCCCTGCAGGGCTTGTCAGCAGGCCTTCAACATGCTTCCCTTTCCAGCAATGTAAAAGGGTTTCCCTGTGATTTGCATACAGCACCAAACTTCACAAGCTATTTCCGCATCAGCAATTGAATGCAAAGTTCCTGGTTCCTGGTCTTTTCTTAACCATGTGACCGGTCATGTGATCACACAGTCTGCAGTGTCTACTATTGAGGAGAATGGTGTGCTGTGACTACACACTCAATGTTGCTCTAAACTGACTGTGAGCCGCTCCATGCCAAACAGCAAAACAGCAGAGTCTGAGGACATCCCCAGTAATTGAAAGTGGTGAGAGCCCAAAAGGGCAGTTTCTTTCCCTCCTTATCTGCTTATCAATAGTATTTGCATCTGGATTGACACACTTGAAATTGATGAACTGTGAAAATATCATTCTAGTCTAGATTGGAAAAGAGACTAAGCCCTTTCTTTTGAGTGGTCTGTCCTTTGCTCCTTATATGCTGCATTGAGGAAATAGTGTTTGTGCACTGGACATACCTAGTAACAGGAACGCTGGTCTTTCTATTTCCAAAACAACTGGTGTATACACACATTTAGTGCACTGAGGTTGGAAGCTGCTTGTGGAGGATTTCTTTCTAACAGAGGGTTAAAAACCCCCACCTAATTCAGCTATGTAAGGTCTTGTCTATGTGGATATATGTAGTTTCTTTTCAGTACTGCTCAATCTGATGCACAGTCAATACTAGACCACATAAGACTCGATATCCCATCAGTAGCTTACCCCAAGTAATGTTTGGTGTTATACTTTTTTCTTTGGATTTAAATGGACACTGCATGCGCTTTTGGCCTGCAGGCACGCTCTGCAGTTTTATTCATCAATGTTGCAGCATGGTTTTTAATTTTGGTTTAGTGTAGTGAGACGGACTGTGTTTATTTAGATACATTGTTTATCTTACATATATTTGGAATTTTTTGTATATGTAAATACCCCCACCCTTAATAAAGCCTTTTTTCATTTTTGTACCATAAGCCGTAGTTGACCATTCCACTTTTTTGCTTTCTTGTCTCCTCTTCCTGTTGTTGATATAGTGCCATTGCTTTTAGGGCAGGTATCCCGTCACATATTGACGAATCGGCTGGTAGTGAAAGAATTCACTTTTATACAAATCTGCTTCAGCCACATCCAACTCTGTCAAACCCATTGCTGGACAATCAACACTATTCCAAAGAAGATATGGAAGGTAGGTAAAAGTCATCATGGCGAGCTGAGCAGTATTTATTTTTAAAGGTGACAGAGTTTAGATGGTACAGTGTATTAAAAAAGTATTCATACCCCTTGAAATTTTCCACATTTTGTCATGTTACAACCAAAAATGTAAATATATTTTTTAGGGATTTTATATGATAGACCAAGACAAAGTGGCACATAATTATGAAGTGGAAGGAAAATATTAAATGGTTTTCAAAATGTTTTACAAATAAACATCTGAAAAGTGTGGCGTGTACTTGTATTCAGCCCCCCTGAGTCAATACTTTGTAGAACCCCCTTTCCCTGCAATTACAGCTGCAAGTCCTTTTGGGGATGTCTCTACCAGCTTTGCACAATTAGAACTTTGCTAAATAGCTCAAGCTCTGTCAGATTGGATGGAGAGTGCCTGTAAACAGCAATTTTCAAGTCTTGCCATAGACTCTCGATTGGGTTTAGGTCTGGACTTTGACTGAGCCATTCTTATGCCGCGTACACACGACTGGTTTTTCCGTTGGAATTAACTCTGAAGGACTTTCAGACGGAGTTCCAACGGAGTTCCGCTGAAACTGTCTTGCCTACACATGATTAAACTAAAGTCCGACCGTCTAGAACACGGTGACGTACAACACATACAACGGGACTAGAAAAAGGAAGTTCAATAGCGAGTAGCCAATAGTTGCCTTCTTGTACTTGCTTCAGAGCATGCGCCGTTTTTGGTCCGTTGGAACAGCATACAGACGAGTGGTTTTCCTGATAGGAACTGATTCAGTCGGAAAGACTTGAAACTCTGTTCTATTTCTAGGTTCGTCAGAATTTTAGAAAGAAAATGTCCAATGAGGCCCACACACGATCGGGATGTCTGATGAAAAGCTTCCGTCGGACTTTTCCTGCCGGAAAGTCCAACCGCATGTACGCGACATAAAACATGAATATACTTTGATCTAAACCATTCCATTGTAGCTCTGGCTGTATGTTTAGGGTCGTTGTCCTGCTGGAAGGTGAACCTCTGCCCCAGTCTCAAGTCTGTTGCAGACTCTAACAGGTTTTCTTCTAATGCTGCATACACACGACCGGTTTGTCTGTCAGAATAAACTCCGAAGGTTTCTCCGACGGAATTCCATTCCAGCGGTCTTGCTTACACACGGTTAATCCAAAGTCCGACCGTCCAGAACGCGGTGACATACAGCACGTATGATGGGGCTAGAAAAAGGACGTTCAATAGCCAGTAGACAATAGCTTACATCTCTTACTTGCTTCAGAGCATGCGTCGTTTTTGGTCCGTCGGAACAGCATACAGACGAGCGGTTTTCCCGATAGGAACTGGTTCCAGCGGAAAAATTTAAACATGTTCTATTTCTAGGTCTGTCAGAATTTTCTAAAGACAAGGTCCACTGAGGCCCACACACGATCGGAATGTCCGATGAAACGATTCCGTCTGACTTTTCCTGCCGGAAAGTCCGACCATGTGTACGCAGCATAAGATTGCCCTGTATTTGGCTCAATCCATCTTCTCATCAACTCTGACCAGCTTTCCTGTCCCTGCTTAAGAAAAGCATTCCCATAACATGATGATGCCACCACCATGTTTCACGGTGGGGATGGTGTATAAAGGGTGATGTGCAGTTTTAGTTTTCCATCACACATAGCGTTTTGCTTTTAGGCCAAAAAGTTCAATTTTGGTCTCATCTGACCAGAGCACCTTCTTCCACATGTTTGCTGTGTCCCCCACATGACTCTCGCAAACTGCAAATGGGGTTTCTTATGGCTTTCTTTCAACAATGGCCTTCTTCTTGCCACTCTTCCATAAAGGCCAGATTTGTGGTGTTCATGACTAATAGTTGTCCTGTGGAAAGATTCTCCGACCTGAGCTGTGGATCTCTGCAGCTTCTCTAGAGTTAAAATGGCACCTTTTGGCTGCTTCTCTGATTAATGCTCTCCTTGAGCAGTTCTGTCATACTCTTTCCATTTTCGGATAATGGATTGAACAGTGCTCCGTGAGATGTTCAAAGCTTGGGATCTTTTTTATAACCTACCCCTGCTTTAAACATCTCCACAACTTTATCCCTTACCTGTCTGGTGTGCTCCTTGACCTTCATGATGCTGTTTGTTCACTAAGGTTCTCTAACAAACCTCTAAGGGCTTCACAGAACAGCTGTATTTATACTGAGATTAAATTACACACAGGTGGACTCTATTTACTAATTAGGTGACTGAAGGCAATTGGTTCCACAAAATTTTAGATAGGGGTATCAGAATAAAGGGGGCTGAATACAAATGCACGCCACACTTTTCGGATATTTGTAAAAAATTTGGAAAACCATTTATCATTTACCTTCCACTTCACAATTATGTGCCACTTTGTATTGGTCTATCACATAAAATCCTAATAAAATACATTTATGTTTTTGGTTGTAACATTACAAAATGTGGAACATTTCAAGGAGTATGAATACTTTTTTAAGCCACTGTATATGCATGTCATGTCTCCATTTTCTGTACATATAGACATTACTTCTACAAAGTGCTTTAGGCATTAAACAGTCAAGCTGTATACTATAAGTACAGTCTTCCTCTACTGGAACATCATTTCATGGCTCTTGCATTTTTATAAAGTTTACTATTCTTACTATTTTTTGTACAGCGGCTAAGCTGATAGTTCTTCAAGGCTTTTCTTTGGCTTTGACAAATCTGCATTGCACATCAAAGGTTATTGTTCTTCAACACTTCCCATATACGCATATTTGTTTGAGAGTCTCTGCATAAAAACATTGAGTAACCTTGGACTATTTACAGTATATTGTTTGCACTTTTGCACAAGTATCTGATGCATCAACACTCACAAATAGATAACTCTTTTAAAGGAATGACTAATTATTTGACGAGGATGGCATAGTAAAACAGTGGATCTCAGGCAGGGACAGAATTAGTTTGCATACATAAATACAAACATACCGCTAATACATACTGAGCAGTGGGGGCCCATCCATTAGGGGCGCCTGGGCGTTGCCCTCTTTCTCCAGACCACCCCCTAAATGGTAATAGATAGATTCATGCTTAGGGATTTTTTTGAAGCACCTCATTAGAGCCAGAGACTCAGGCTTCAAAATAGGGTGGACTCGGGTCACTGAGCATGTGACCCGAGCCCACCCAGGTGTGTTACAACAGCGAATGAATATTCGCTTGCCTGATTGCATGCAAATTGGGGCTCTTAAGGTTTGACCTCATATTGTGTGGTTTTGGTAAATCTGAGGGAAAAAATCTGCAGAAGATTGTATGATGTGTAGCCAGCTTAAAAGTGTACTTTTGTGTGGATGGGTGTTGGCTTTTCTCCTAATTGTACTAGCCCTTTTTTTGATTAGAACAGAGGTGAGAGAGGGCTGAGTCTCTCTCTCTCTCAGGTGCTCTATTTACAGAGCACAAATGGCCAGGTAATGGATGCCTTTGCTATTCAGGCATCATCTCATTCTGGGGAACAGTCAATGACAGGTAAGTCTTGCTATCCTAGTAATGGGGACAGAAGGGGGGGAGCAAGGAGCAATGTATTACTTGAGGATGGGGGGGGGGGGTTGCCCAGATTTCTTTTATTTAAATTTGTTACTCTATGCAAAAAAAAGGGGGTATTTTTTTCTCTCTCTCGCTTCCCTTATTTCTCTCTGTTGCCATGCAGTCCCCCTTGCACCTTTCAGTTCTTCCGCCAGCATGAGCCTAACACCACATAACCAAGACCACCACAATACCAGGTAAGGGCCAACTTTGGGTTAGTAAGAAGATGCGGGAAAAAGAGTGCGTAATACCCGGACAAGCGTGCCTTCTTGTCTAGTTGCGCAGGCCATTATCGGCTGTTCAAATGGCAGCCTCCAAAACTACCTCAAGAGGCTGGGGTATTCAACCAGGAGACTGGAGGATTTCAGTGGACTTGCAATATGCTTACCAGCATGTCCCGATCCTTCAGTCATACCAGCAATTCCTCAGATTTGCATTGAGGAACAGGCATTACCAGAGCCAGCTGGAGCCTACACAGAATATGGTCTACCAAGGGGCCCAATTCAATACTCAGGCGGCCACAGTTTTTTTGCCACCTCAGAAACTCCCCAAAATCAGGGAGAAGTTCCAACACGCACTGGCTGCACCAGTGATGTCAACATCCCAGTGCATGAGTCCTCTTGGGACGATGGCTTCATGTATTCCGGTGATCTCCTGGGCTCACTGGAAACTCAGAGTTTTCCAACAAGGCTTTCTGAGGCAGTGTAAGAGTTCGTCTAGCTCAGCCAATCAGGATCACCAGCCGGAGGCACCAGAGTCTCTGGTGGTAGACGAAAAACAAATGCTAAACGGCATAGTCCATTAGGGCCGCAGCCATGGATCATTGTTACCACAGATACCAGCACAGCAGGGTGGGGCGCCACCTGCGAACTCAAGATCCACAGCAGAAGGGGATTTCCCACTCAGGGCTTACTTTCCAATCAACCATCTGCAAGATGAGCTGGTTCCTCTCACGCTACCCTCAGCCATTAGTGGAGGGGACGGATGCCTTTACCCATCCTTGGGTTGGGCAACTGGCCTATGCCTTCCCTCCAATTTCTTTAATCCGGAAATTCCTGAGGAGATTGTTGACAGAATTCGACAGTCATCACAGTATTTCCTTACTGGCCTCACAGACCATGGGTCTCTCTGGCAATGGATCTCAGCGTGTGCACACCACTGACTCTGCCGGTATCTCCTGTCTGAAGGAGCTACCCTACATCCGCAACCATCACGACTGGCCTTAGCGGCCTGGAGATTGTAAGGCAGGGGTTACAAGAGTTAGGATGTTCTCCAGAAGGTGTTAGAATGTTGCAGAGTTCCAGAAAAGGGTCGACCAATGCCATCTCCTCCAGAATATGGAATATGTTCAGGAGCTTTGCAGCTGCAGTCAGTTTGACCCAAATGTATCTCAAATCCTGTCTTACCTGCAATCCGAATTGGATTTGGGGCTCAGTTCGCTTAAGGTGCAAATTTCAGCCACCTCAGCTTTTACCCAAAAGAAATGGGCAGCAAACCTGCTGGTGGCGCACTTTAGAACCCTTGGAATATATTGGCTTGTCTGTACAGACTGTTATGAATAAATAAATAAATACATTGGAGCTCTTGTGGGGTACGATGCCACTCAAAACCGACCCAGTGCTTCAGATGTGCATATGACTGTGTATGGTCCCAGCCAGCGCTGCCCGTGGCAACGCCCAATGACATGTTTCAACCCGCCTACCGAGGCTTGGTCACAGAGGTGGGGAGAATGAGCAGGACAAAGGTTTTTATGTGCATCATTTTCTGTGAAGAGAGAAACAAAAACAGGTGTGTGTGATAGAGGTAAATGGATCAGGCTTCAGGAATTAATAAGCAGAAGAAGGAAAAAGTAAGAGACATGAAGTGAAATGACAATGCATTGATTTTCTTTTGTTGTCTTTAGTGATGAGATAATGATGTAAAATGAAAGGTGAAGAAAAATATAAGCATGTAAGAGAGAATGTGAAACTGAAAATAAATATGAGAAGTGAAGAAAAATATGGAAAATTAAAAAAAAATATGAAAGTAAAAACATCACTCTATTGTCCTGATCAGAGACATCATGAGTGTAAAATATAAAGAGCCTACAAAAATATAACTGCATCTGCATCTTTTTATTCAATATATATATATATATATATATATATATATATATATATATAATTTCTTTTTATTTATTTATATTTTTTCATTTTCACATTAATATGCATTCTTTCCTACATTCTTTCACTTATATTTTCCTTCACTTTTACATCATTATTTCATCACTACTGTATTTATTGGCGTATAACACGCACCTTTTGACCCTAAAAATCGGGTGCAAATAGTGTATGCGTGTTATACGCCGATACTTCAATTTTAGCTGCCTCGGAGAGGACAAACGAGCGCCATCAGATTACATACAGTAAGAATCTCCTGTTTACTTGGCGGCCTCTGTAATAGGAAATCTTGTCTCCTGGGTCGCCATTGGATCACTGTTCTGTCTATCATAGGAGATTCTCACTGTACGTAATCTGTCGGCGCTCTTACCGCCCCCCTCCCTGTCCCCTCTAAGCTGCAGATGGGCATCGATCAGGCTGCACTGATGGCAACAGTGTGGCTGTTGCATTGAAGGCAATGGTTGGGCTGCTGCTGCATTGAAGGCAATGGTGAGGCTGCTGCATTGATGGCAATAGTGAGGCTGCTGCATTGATGGCACTTGTGAAGCAGCATTGACGTGGACTAATGAGGCTGCATTGATGGCACTTGTGAGGCTGCAAATGGGCATTGATCAGGCTACATTGTTGGCAATGGTGAGGCTGCAGATGGGCACTGACCCTTATTTTGCTTCAAAGTTCCTTATTTAAAATTTAAGTTTTTTTCCTGAAACTACCCTCTTAAAATGAATGTGTGTGTTATACGCCTGTGCGTGTTATATGCCGATAAAGGTTACTATGGTATACTGAAGTATAATTGCAAGCATTCCATAAGTGTCAAAGGCTTTTATTGACAATTACAGTAAGTTTACGCAAAGAGTCAAGATTTTCAGTGTTGACCCTTCTTTTTCAAGACCTCTGCAATTCGCACTGGCATGCTGTCAATCAACTTCTGGGCCACATCCTGACAGATGATAGCCCATTCTTGCATAATCAATGCTAAGAGTTTGTCATAATTTGTGGGGGGTTTTTTTGTTCACCTGCCTCTTGAGGATTGACCACAAGTTCTCAATGGGTCTGGGGAGTTTCCAGGCCGTGGACCCAAAATGTTGATGTTTTGTTCCCCAAGCCACTTCATTATCACTTTTGTCTTATGGCAAGGTGCTCTATCATGCTGGAAAAGGCAGCGTTCTGCACCAAACTGTTCTTGTATGGTTCGGAGAAGTTGTTCTCGGAGAATGTATTTGTACCATTCTTTATTTATGACTGTGTTCTTACGTAAAATTGTGAGTAAGCCACCTCCTTGGCTGAGAAGCAACCCCACACGTGAATGGTCTCAGGATGCTTTACTGTTGGCATGCCACAGGACTGATGGTGCGCTCACCTTTTCTTCTCCGGACAAGGTTTTTCCGGATGCCCCAAACAATCGGAAAGAGGATTCATCAGAGAAAATGACTTTACCCCAGTCCTCAGCAGTCGAATCCCTGAACCTTATGCAGAATATCAGTCTGTTCCTGTTGTCTTCCCTGGAGAGATGTGGCTTCTTTGCTGCCCTTCTTGACACCAGGCCATCCTCCAAACGTCAGCGCTCACCGTACATGCAGATACACTCACACCTGCCTGCTGCCAATCCTGAGCAAGCTCTGCACTGGTGGTGCCCTGATCCCAGGTCTGAATTAACTGTAGGAGACGGTCCTGGCACTTGCTGGACTTTCTAGAGCGCCCTGAAGCCTTCTTCATAAATGCAGTGGAAATGTTTTTTATGGGATTAAGTTCATTTTCATGGCAAAGAGGGACTTTGCAATTAATTGCAATTCATCTGATCACTCTTTATAACATTCTGGAGTATATGCAAATTGTTATCATAAAAACAGAGGCAGCAGACTTTGTGAAAATTTATATTCGTGTCATTCTCAAAACTTTTGGCAATGGCTGTATATATGTCCACTCTTCTGAATTAGTGCCTGACGCCTGCTCCCACTTTCTGAATTCTAGTAGGGACACCTGTTATCTTCCAGCTTTAAGCGGTGCTCCAAGTTCACACGTATTCACATTGGAGCTCTTGAGTATTGGTTTGGAGCTCTCGTTTTTCTATTTTATCCTATAGAGCCTTCTTCATAATTGAGAACAGCCTAACCAAACTCAATGCACTATATAATACAGCCTTTACACAATACTGTGAGATATAATCTATTTTGGATCCAATGCCTTTTACCTATACCTTCCATAAACTCTGCTTCTTCAGCAGTGCTGCCATTGTTACTTGCCTGTGAGCTCCCACAAGCACAGAAAGTCCATAAGATCTCTGCAGACTTAATAACTACAGTACATAAAATCTTATTACGCCAGTTGGAAGACGGAATGGCAAGTCAAAAACGCTGTCTGTGTGGAAACAGAATTGAATGGCAAATGACATTCTGTAAAGCTTTTTGGGAAACTCAAAAGTACAACATGTTGAGAAGAGAAGCAGATTGCACAGTTCCGCTTGTTAAGATCCATTTATCGTCATCTGATCTACATTTACCCCAATAAAAAACATGACCTAACAACTAAAGATCTTTCTTCTGCCCAGCACACAGAGATAGCGACATGACTATTTAGTGTAATGGCTTGATTAAATACCAATTACAAGATAATGACCATAATTTAATGCTGATTTGTACACACATCATTTGTATCTGTGATTTGATCTTTACCATCAGACTGTCTTACATCCATTTAATGTTCTTCTTTCTGCCAACTCCAACATTACCACTAGAAAGCTCAAGAGTAGTGTGCACTAAAATATGGTGGCCATTACCGTATCTCATTGTCTTTTAATATAAAAGGCCACTATCTTCCACTGTAAGCACATTGCTGTTTTGTTGTATGCACTAAATACATCCACCAACTGAATGGACTCGAGAAGAAAAAGCCTTTTAGGCTAGTTGACGTATTTGTCAAAGAAAGAAATACAGGGCAATATAAAGGTAATTTTGAAGAATAAAGTAGCTCTTTATCTATAATGCACTTAAAGTCAGAAGAAAAAAAAACTTTTACAGGGATTTAAATACTTGAAGAACTTTCATGTTTCATTACCGGAAAAAAAAAAGAAACATTGGGAAGATATGAGATTGATTATAATTTTGATGTGAATTACACAATGAGCAGTGTTTGCTGTTAATGAAATCCTGGCCGATAACAGCCCTCTCGGAAGAGAACTGGAACACAATGCAGCACAAGAAGCTGAGGCCCATTGCTAATTTACTGCAAGTCCATTAGCTCTCAGAACAGGATATTTAAAACCTTTGTGAGCCGCTTGGAATTAGGATTTGCATTTCATTTTTCCAGCATTAAAGAAAATAGTAATCAAAGATGTAATTTGACTCTCTCCAGCAAGACTTGTCATTCTAATATAACTCATATTTTTGATATCAAGAAATGTTTATGATGAAAGGTGAGGTGATGTGTCAGTGGAAAAACGCATGCAAATATATACAGCCTAGTTATGCAATGTGCATCTCCTTATGTATACATTGAAAAACATCTCAGAAGAAAGCTAAGTGTTAACAATCTACCTACAAATGAAAAATATGAAGGCAGGAATTAAGAACCACAAATCTAGTTTGTCTGAATTCAAAACCTGTCACAGATGTGGGTTATATATGCTATACATATTATACACAAAGGAAGGTATAGAGGGATTCTAACAAAATATGCCCAGTGGAACAGGAGATGGAAGAGATAATACATGGCGGAGTAGGAGGGATTTACTAAAACGGCAGCGTGCAAAATCTGATGCAATTCTGCATAGAAACAAATCAGCTTCCAGGTTTTATTGTCAATCTGAAGTTAGAAGCTAATTGGCTACCACCAGATTCCAGACATCCCAACCTGCAAAAACTCATTTCAGGGAGGTGGCGCTCTACGCCTTCAATATAGAGTACGGGGGGGGCAGAGAAGGACACGAAGGGGGCCAGAGGAGGAGCACACAGGGAGCAGCTGGGAATGATTGATGCGGCGGGGAACAGCTGTGAACACTGATCTCCCTGTATATTTTTTTAGCCGACAGCCAGGCAAGGGAGAGAAGGAAAAGAGGCTGTTGGCTAAAAAGCTATACAGGGAAATCGGTGTTCACAGCTGTTCCCCGCCGCACCGATCCTTCCCGGGAGCTCGCGAGGCGCTTGCGGGTGTGCAGGAGCCACAGCAGAAATGCGGGAGACTGCCGCACCTTGCGGAAGACTTGGGATGTCTGAAATTCTGAGTGCCCCAGCTTTCATAAATCTCCCCCAGTGTGTGAAAGAGAATCTAATGACAATCAGGGACAATAAAGGAGAGGAGACAGTGGGAAAATGTGACAGTGGAGAGGACAAGAGAGGAGGAATGAGGAGATCAGGACTGTTAGAGAGGGATGGGAGATGAGGCAAAGGGGAGCAGTGATGGCAAGCCAGGATGGAAGAGAACACTGAAGAAATCATCAACAGTGTGGCTGGATAAGAGAGGAAGCAGAGGGAATCAGCAATGGTTACTGCAGATATCAGTGGTAGAGCAGGGAAGGAAGGTAGCAAGGATCAGTAATGGTGGTGGAGTGATTAGGAACCTTAGGACAGTGATGGCTTAAAGGAATGTATTGTTTTGTGTAGTTGTATCTGTCTAGAGTTCATTCCTATTCTCTCTTTCCACTTCCAGAACTTCCCTTTCCCAGGTCTAGAGCCACAAATGTCTGTCTCCTCACATACAGAAGCTTGTGGTGATGGAGGCAGCAGAGATAAATCAAATGAAGCCAACAGGACTGTTTATAGAATTATTGTAACGTCAGAGACATTTAATGTTTAGCCGACACTGCTATAAGCTACTACAACTTTCGGGGCACAAACTCTGCCCTATCAGCTATCTCTTAGTTCCTGCAAAAAAAAAAATATTCATAAATGTGATTTAGTTTGCTCTAAAAGGTAAATAAATCTTCCTGATAACAAAAGCAATCAAACAACTCTCTAAACTAGTGGTCTCCAAACTGCGGTCTGGCCCCCCCAAAGTCTGAAGGACTATAAATCTGCCCCTTGCTTAGAAAGTATGGAGACCCCTACTCTAAACCAACGTTCCTCAATGTGTTTTCATAAAAATATCAGTACCCATTTATATTTTGTGGTTTTAGAAACCACTTGTTCCTATGGAGGCTAATCCACATTTTCACTGGTCTGACTGTAAAACACATTTTCTGCATACAGAAGTTTAACTTCTCTTACTACAGTTGTAAAAAGTCTCTTTGCATCTTTTGTGGAAACTTTAAATAAAATAACTCTCTGCTGAATTTACTATGTACCGAGCAGCCATAACATGACCACCCACCATCACATTATGACCACCCACCTAATATTGAGTAGGTCCTAAGGAGAAACAGAAGAGAGAGGCGCCTCTAGGTGTAGACTAAAAACAGTTTTTATTCATAAAAAGATAGTGATGGTCAAACTCACATGTTAGAAGTCATCAGAAAGGCATGAAAATGTGAGCAGGTGCTGGAGAAAACATCATCCATCAGGAAGTCAGATCAGTCAAAACAGCTCCTGGCTGGGGGCTCTGCCTGTGTGTGAGGAGAGGTACCGCCTCTGCCTGTGTGTGAGGAGAGGTACCGACGTCATCACTCCTCGCCGGATGTTTTTCTTCCTCCATGCTCTCTGCCTCGTATTGTGATTTGTCACCGCTGCGGCCGGCCATACATCTCAGCGGTACCTCTCCTCACACACAGGCAGAGCCCCCAGCCAGGAACTGTTTTGACTGATCTGACTTCCTGATGGATGATGTTTTCTCCAGCACCTGCTCACATTTTCATGCCTTTCTGATGACTTCTAACATGTGAGTTTGACCATCACTATCTTTTTATGAATAAAAACTGTTTTTAGTCTACACCCAGAGACGCCTCTCTCTTCTGTTTCTCCTTAGGATTTGGAATGTGGTTTCGTTTCTTGATGATGGCAGCCCTGTTTGTGGACTTACCATCCCTTGGATCCTTGAATCTTTTTATCTGCATATGACTGTGAGATTATGCTCCACATGTGATAATGCGATACATTTTTTCTCTATGGATGTATACATGTGGATACTATCTATTTAATTTATTGTAAGACAGGGAAGACTTCAGTTCTCTCTCCCCCCCCCCCTTTTTTTTTTTGTTGTTCTTATTGTCATTTCCAGTTCTCTGCGCCTTTACTTGTATATAATATAATATTGAGTAGGTCCCCCTTTTGCTTTCGAAACAGTCCTGAGTGATTAAGGCATAGACGCCACTAGACAAAACATTACAAAGCCTCCATCAGCTTGCCTTCTTCCCATACTGCATCCTGTTGCCATCTCTTCACATGCACCCAGCCATCCACATAATGTAAAAGAAAACGTGATTCATAAGACCAGACCACCTTCTTCTCTTGCTCTCTGGTCAAGTTCCGAAGCTCACATGCCCATTGTAGGCACTTTTAGCTGTGAACACGGGTTAGCATGGGCACCCTGACCAGTCTGTGGCTACGCAGCTCCTTACGCAACAAACTGCAAAGCACTGTGTGTTGTGACACCTTTCTATCAGAACCAGCATTAACTTTTTCAGCAATTTGAGCCACAGCTCTTATATCGGATCAGACTACATGGGCCAGCCTTAACGCTTTACATGCATTAATAAGCCTTGGCCGCTCATGACCCTATTGCCTTCCTTCCTTGGACAACTTTGGTTGGCACTTGTCCAAGTTGCTCAAATCTTTATGTTTGCCCATTTTTTCTGCTTTCAACATGTCAACGTCAGGGACAACATGTTCACTTGCTTCCTAATACATCCCATCCACTTTCAGGTGCCATTGTAATGAGATAATCAATGTTATTCACTTTACCTGTTAGTGGTCAAAATTTTATGGCTGATCGGTCCATAAGCCGGTTATATATTTTTACAAGGTTATCAGTGTGCATGGACACAAATAGATGTAGAAACTCCTAATGTCCAAATGCTTAGATACAATGGATGCTTCAAGCGGAGTTCCGCCGGAAAAAAAAAATTAAAAGTCAGCATCTACAAAAAGTGTAGCTGCTGACTTTTAATAATCGGACAATCACCTGTCCTGTAACATGTCCCAGAAGATTGCAGGGAGGGAGGGGGGAGAGATGAACTTCCTTCCAGCGCCGCGGAGCCCCAGGAGGAAGTGGGAGATGGATGCCTCTAAAAAGAGGGTATCCGGGGCCCCCCCCAAAAAAAATGACATGCCAAAATGCCAAATGTGTGTAATAATAACCTAACTTAAAAAACATAAACAACTAGAAACGAGAACCCTGTCCAAAGAAGTTAATGGATGGGCAGAATACAAAAATTAAAGTTCCATTCCTTTCCACTTGTTTTGAAACTGCATGTGCTGTATTTTACAACTACCACAAGATGGCAGCAGCAGCAATTTAAAAAAAACGTTCCATTCCAAAATTCCGTTCTGCTATAATATCATTATTATTATACAGGATTTATATAGCGCCAACAGTTTGCGCAGCGCTTAAGAAAATGAAGGCAGACATTACAGTTACATTACAATTTGGTACAAGAGGAATCAGAGGGACCTGCTCGCTAAAGCTTACAATCTAGAAGGGTCAATTGATACAAAAGGTGATAGATGTGGGGGGTGAGCTGATGGAGAAAGTAAAACAGTGTATTAGTTAAAAGCAGGATAAGCTTCTTTAAAATGAAGAGTTTTCAGGGATCGTCTAAAGATGGATAGATTAGGGTACAGTCGGACAGATTGGGGTAGGGAGTTCCAAAGGATGGGAGAAGCTTTAGAGAAATCCTGGAGGCGAGCATAGGAGGAGGTGACAAAGGAGCTAGAGAGCAGGAGTTCTTGGGGGGACAGAAGAGAGCGGCTTTGTTGGTATTTTGAGACTAGGTTAGTGATGTAGCTGGGGGCAGAGTTGTAGACGGCTTTGTAAATTATTGTTAGCACTTTGAATTTTATTCATTGGGTGAGTGGAAGCCAGCGCAGGGATTGGCAGAGAGGGGTGGAGGACACTGTATGGTTGGTAAGGTGGATGAGTCTTGCAGCAGCATTCATTATGGACTGAAGGGGGGATAGCCTATGTAAAGGTAATCCAATGAGGAGGGAGTTGCAGAAGTAGAGGCGAGAAATAAGCAGGGAGTGAATTAGAAGCTTGGTGGTGTCATTAGTTAAAAAGAGGCGTATTCTGGAAATGTTGCGGAGGCTAAGGCGGCATGATTTGGACAGGGATTGTATGTGGGCCTGAAAGGGCAGTTCAGAGACTAGGGTTACCTCTAGCATCCTGGCATGTGGGGACGGACTGATAGTTGTGCCACTGATCTTGACAGAGAAGTCGGGGGAAGGGGCACGTCGGGGAGGAAATATTATGAGCTCGGGTTTTAGATTCAGTTTGAGGAAGTGGTGTGACATCCAGGCTGATATATCTGTTAGTAAATCAGTGATGTGTGAGGAGACTGATGGGGTGAGCTGAGGTGTAGAGAGATAGATTTGGGTGTCATCAGCATATAAATGGTAGTGAAAGCCATGGGAGGCTATCAGCTGACCCAGGGAGGATGTATAGATGGAAAATAGTAGAGGTTCAAGGACAGAACCTGGGGGGACCCCCAACGGTAAGAGGTGTTGGAGAGGAGGAAGTGGAGTTGTAAGTGACACTGAAGGTGCGGTGAGATAGGGAAGATTCGAACCAACGGAGAGCACATCCATGGATACCAAGCAAATTGAGTTTTTTGAGGAGGAGGGGAAGATCAACTGTATCAAAGGCAGCAGAAAGGTCCAAGAGTAAGAGTACGGAATAATGACCGTTGGTTTTGGCTGTTAGTAAGTCGTTTATTAGTTTTAGGAGAGCAGTTTCTGTGGAGTGCTGTGGACGAAAATCCAGACTGAAGGGGATCAAGAAGGTTATTTTCAATGAGATGTTCGCTCAGTCAGTTGTAGACTAAACATTTAAAGTGGAGTCCCACCCACTTTTACAACTCTTCAGCATCCCTGACTAAACTGTGCACTGTAAACAAATTGGATATTTTTTAATTTTTTTTTCTCAGCACCTACTGTATATCTGCTGTATTCATTTTTCACTTCCTGCTCCCTGGCCGCGGCCCATCGCATCATTTCCTGTTTGCAATGCCTTCTGGGAAGGGGCGGCAACTTCCTCTGACGCTGCCGTTGCTATGGAAACCTGACCTGAAACCTATTACACTGCTTGTGCTGCACTGAGTATGTGCGAGATCTGCAAGGATGAGATCCAGGAAGAAATACAGTCTGGCTTCAGATGCCCACACTTAAGATGGCCACACCATGCTGTAAGTTTATAAAATAACAAACTACTGCTATAAATTAACAAAACAGACCTTAGTTTACAGACTAACTTTACTAGAATACATTAAGCTTGTGTATTATAGGGGTATTTTTATTTAAAAATATAATTTTGGCCGGAACACCACTTTAAGGAATTTGGTGGCAAAAGGGAGTAGGAAGATGGGTCTTAGGTTGTTAAGATTGGTGGGGTCCACTGAGGCCTTTTTTGGTATAGGAGTGACTAGTGCATGTTTCAGAGGGTTGGGGAAGATACCAGTAGAGAGTATATAACAAATTGGTCTGTAGGATTTGTTAAGCAATCAAGCAAACCACAAAATTATTATATACATTTAATTTTCTACACTAACTGCTCTAAATTTGAGGCTACTGATATTATAAATCACTTCTTTTAAAAGGGTTTGAACGTTAATTTAATTAAAAATCAGAATATTCATTTAAAGTGAGGACCTGCTGAAATCACTAAAAATGTACTTAGCTTTTCTTAGCATAGCAGCTAATATGTAGAATTGAAACATCCATACCTGTACTACAAAAACAGCCTTTACTCAGCTAAGTACTGACATCATGAATTGCATTAGGAGACCAGAGCCTCACCGGCTCCCTTCATCACAGCAGTGGCGTGCTTAAAGTGTTACTAAACCCACAACAGTAAAATCAGTCTGTAAATGCAGTAAAGAATGCTCATTATACTCACTGTATACTCACTGTAGAACCTAAGGGTTAATCCTCTGCACTGTGTAAAAAATGCAGTTTGATCCTGTATTCTCTTGTCCCCTATCATGTGCAGCTAGGGGACAAGCTGCACATGCTCAGTTGTGTATTGCTAGAGAGTTTTTAATTTCTTAAGAAAGTGCATGTGATCAGCAAAAGGCCAATCAGAACTCCAGACAGAGGGTCAGGGGTAGACATGTGCAATTTGTTTCGTTCACAAATTCATTTTTCGACGAAATTCGACAAATTTGTTAATTCGTAAAAATACTAATTAACCAGTTAAACAAATTTTTCCGAAAGCGAAAATTTGAAACAACAAAAATCTGAAATTCGAAAATCAGAAAATCACAATATTGGGAAATTCGGAAACTCGAAAATTAGAACATTCGAAAATCAGAAAATAAGAACGAAAATCCAAAAATTCAGAAGAACGAAAATAAGAACGAAAATCCAAAAATTTGAAAACCGAAAATTCAAAAATCTGAAATAATACCATACTAACTAATAATAACTATTACTAACTATTATATTATAGGTACTGGAATTTCCTTTCAAATTTGTCTGTTAGTGGATGTAACGAATTTATCCGAAGTTACGAATTATCCGAAATAACGAATGCTGCATCTAAAGGAATGGAACGTAACAAATTAATAATTAATAATAATAACGCTTTATTATTATTATTTATTATTATTATTTTGTTACGTTCCATTCGCTTAAATGCAGCATTCGGGTATATCATAACTTCAGATAAATTCGTATTCGTTAGGTTCACTAACAGCCAAATTTAAAAGAAAGTTCCAATTTAATAGCTAGTTAATATTTCGGATTTTCAGATTTTTGAATTGTTGTTCTAATCTTCGGATTTTCATTCTTTCGAATTTCCGTTCTCATTTTCGGATTTTCAGATTTTCAATTTTTCAAATTTCTGAATTTTCGGATTTCAAAAAGAAAATTTTTACGAAGTTACGAATTTATTTGAAATAACAAATTTTGATCATAATGAATGACCTGAAAAACGGAAAAAAAAAACGAATGAAAGTAAAACAAACACATTTTTCGGCAGTGCACATGTCTAGTCAGGGGTCCTGCAGTCTTATAGGACAATCGGAGATGAATGAAAACTCCTACAAGCTTTAACCAGACACTGATAGAAGTAACAAGAATGCTCTATCTGCTGATGAGAAAAGGTATTTAGCAGTTTATATTTACTAAAATAATTGCATCCCCATGTTCTGTGGGAGACCAGATATAGTGAATGCAGGGTCCTGGGTTTAGTAACACTTTAAGAGTGCTCAACTGGTCATGCATAGGATCAAAGATTCAAAGTTGTCCAACTGAATCTCGAAAGTACTAAGTAAAAAATATTATTTTTACAAAAGAGGTTGTATAGTTTTTCCCACGCTCATAGCAGCAATATTTTATATACTAATATGTCTTAAAGAGGCTGCAAACCTCCCAAAAAAACAAAACCTAAAAGAAAAAGGAATAATGAGCTAGTATGCATCGTATCCTGGTCTTTGGAAAAGGAAGAATTAAAAAAAATAAATACATTTCATCTTTTTCTTTAACATATTGTCACCAGTGCAGTACAGTGCTATCATACAATAGGCGTGGTGGCAATCAGGGACACTGACTGGTGACAGTACAAAAAAAAAAATTTGTTTTTTTTAATTACATCTCTTTCCTTTTTTTTTTTTTTTATACACTGTGACCAGAGCAATATAATGTTACCATAGTACTACATTATGTTTGCATATAACAATGCTATCTGGGTTAAATTACATAAGCAATCATTTTACTGAATTTAACTGATTCATTCAGTCTGTTGTGTTTTGATTAGCTGTGATTGGCCCTGTCTGCACCATATGATCACACTGACCAATCAGCTAGCAACACAGTTGTATTCAATAAATGGCATTAAAGGAAGTCATCTATTGTTTAAAACTGTCATGTGACCTGCTGTGATACGGCATTTACATGCTACTGGCAGCGAGCTGGTACTCAGGTCATGGCTGCACGGCGTCGTGACCGGCAAATCCTGAAAGGGCGTCATATGATAGGATAACTGAACCACCGCTCGGCCGTCAATTTGCTGTTGGCAGGGCGGGAACGTGTTAAAAGAGAAGTATGGGTTTAAAAAAAAAAGAAAAAAAAACACCTTATACTCAGGTGGATGCAGCATCGATCCGAAGCTTCATCTGTTCCCCGCCGGCTCTACACTGAGAATTGAGTGATCAAGTTCTGCTGATCACTCAGTTCTCCCCTTCGCTTTGCCCCTCCAGCGCTCACTGGAGCACTGGGCTGGGGAGGGAGCTGGCTCAGTCTCCCAGCGGCACTGCTGAGAGGCTGAACGAGCTGCTGGCCAAGGGAGCTGGGTGGATCCTGACTGTAGTGATGTCAGCCGAAAGATAAAGCCCGCTGACAGCTTAAAACAGGTCACAGGAATGCAGAATGAACTACACTCCTGTGATCCATAGGAGTATAGCCAAAAAAGCTTTGGCCATACTTCTCCTTTAAAACTTTACATTGATGTAATTTGGACCGTGAACATGGCAGTTTTAAACACTTGACCTCCGGAAGGTTTTACCCCCTTCTTGGCCAGACCATTTTTTGCTATTCGGCACTGTGCTACTTTACCGGAAATTGCTCAGTCTTGCAACACTGTACACAAATGAAATGTATATCTTTTTTTTTACACAAATAGAACCTTCTTTTAGTGGTATTTGATTATGTATTATATAAATGAAAAAAGACCAAACATTTTGAAAAAAACAATATTTTCTACTTTCTGCTAAAAAAAAAAAAAAAAAAAAAAAACATATCGAAATTTCTCAATATATTTAGGCCAGATGTATTCTGCTAAATGTCGCAAGTGCTGGCAGTGATCGGGGCTGATACTGTTAATGCTGCGTTTTTGGGGACACTATACTATAAGGGACACTGGTATAGTTCTGATCAAGACCAAGATAGGGACCCCAACAGACACTATGCTAGTAATGGCGGTGATTAGCGACTTATAGAGTGACTGTGATAGTGTGATAGACAATCAGGGACTGACTGTACTAATGGCACTGGCTGGGTGTAAGGGGTGATCAGGAGGGCAATCAAAGGGTTAGCTGTGTGCCTAACAAGTGTACGTGTGCTAATTTCACTCACTTACAGCCTGGCTGCCTTTTCTTTCTGATTTCTGCTCTGAACGGTAAGTGAAATCAGGGAGAAAAAAACAGCCAGATCTGGGTTATGTTTACTGTCACATTAAGATCTGTGCTGTGATTGGCCACAGCAATCAGCAGGTCCACAGCCAAAATCATTGGCTGCGAGCCTGCTACTGAACCTGTGCTTTGTCCCCAGCATGAGAGGCAGGAGTGCGCACACGTGCCTGTAAACTAGAGAACAACAAAGACGCCGGCCAGCAGTAAACTTGAAACTGCAGGTCGGCAAGTGGTAAAGTGGCTGTAAACTTCTGAAATGAAAAATCAACAAAGCATATCTTTTTATAGTGTTATACTTGCCCTGCCCCCCTCCAGCACACAGAAAGTGATTGACAGCCTCAGCTGTGCATTTTCCCTATGACAGTTTGTACAGTGGTGGGTGGTTCCATTCACTCAGGTTTCAGATTACACTCAGCTCTGTGTTGTTTGTGTGTGACATCAGATCCCCACCCCCTGCCTTCTGGAGCTCAGAGATACTATGTAAAACATGTGCTTTAGGAGTCTGCAGAGATGAGAGACTGCAGATAAACAAGTACATCTTATGTAGGAGGATTTGTTTCATCTGTGTGTATCACCTGAGGTCAGTCACTTCCATATGTGTATGTAAGGGTTTACAGCCAGTTTAAGCTTCACATTGCCATAGCAGCCCCCCCCCCCCCCCCCCCATGGGTAAGACACAATGGGTGGAATTACCAAGAGCAGTTGTACATGACAACTATCTATTCTATCATTAATTTGTAAAGCTTAACTGAACACGCTAAAGATAGAAGCCAATTGGTTGTCATGCACATCTGCTCCAGTTTTATTAAATTCCCCTCAATGCTTATTTTGCATGTGGGTTGTTATTATGTGTTTCTGGTGGAGTCTCTCCATTTGCTCCTTTGCACTATGTGGATTCATACATACTGGGCATTTAGCCCTGGTGCATGAGATCCCGGTGCTTAGGTGACAGTTGAAGACAAAGCTGCTGGGCTGTGGCTGGATGGTGCACTGAGTGCTACTAACATTTAGGGTTGTATGCGCCTGAGGATGAACTCTAGCAGCCTGTTTCCTGGGCATTCATCCCTGGGAGCATACTGTTCTAAACGTTCATGCCAGGAGTGTTTTTGGTGTGAGTTGATGGAACCTGCTTTGGTCTACCCTTGCGTTCATGTGCATTTGGTTTAATCTCTTTTTGTTTTTTTGCTTTTGGCTAATCAGAATCCACATCTCCAAACATTCTGACAACCCATCTAATGCTTGGCTCACACCTACAGGTACAACCAAGTGTGTGCACGTTTGTGTGAATTCATTTTTAATAGGCTGCCCTAAGCATTTAAAAGAAATCTCAGTTTTTTTTTTTTTTTAAACAATAGCACCACCCAAGCTATTTAGTACATCTGCTTAATAACAGCATGTTTTTCTGCGTCTAAGGAAAGCGTGCGACTTTGTGCTTGTTCCCGACATGCAGTATTGTGCCTTAAATGTAGCATCATGTTGGGCAGTAACATAGGGTGCGATTTCATAAAACTGGTGCTCTCAGAGTCTGGTGCAACCGTGCATAGTAACCAATGAGCTTGTAACTTTAGCTTGCTCTGCCCCTCCAGCGCTCACTGGAGTGCTGGGCTGTGCCGGGGGTGGGAGCGGCTGGCTCACGCTCTCAGTGGCATGCATACATTTGTATAACCAGCTTTTCATAAATTGGTGAACCACTACCCATCTTTACTTCTGAGACACTCAATAACCAATCATGTTACTGACTGGTTGCCAATTAACCTAATTAAATGTTCTTCCATCTCTTCCTTGTTAGTACCACTTAGGGAACATGCACACTGCAGCTCAAAAAAAGCTGCTTTTTTCATGCGTTTGAGCTTTTATTTCTGCCTATAAAAGCTTGAAGAAGCTTGTTCTTTTTTGTGCTCTTCTTCCGTGTTTTTATTGAGCTTTTTTGAGCATAGGTGTTTTTTTTTAACCACTGTATAAACAAAACAAATAGCTGGAACAAACAGTCTTGCGGGTTTTCACACGTTTTTTGAGCTTTTTTGAGCTCTTTTGGGTACTAGCTCCCCTTTAAAAATGCGAGTTTGGGGGTTTCTGCCAGTATAAGCATATGCCTTAAGCATATGCCTTAAAATGCCTGAAAAAGCCATAGTGTGCATAGACACATTGGCTAACATGGAGGGGAGTTTCTAGGCAGAAAAAATAAGAGCTCAAAAGAGCTCAACAGCCTGTAGGAGCCGCTTATTGGAGCTGCAGTGTGCATGAGCCCTTACTTTGCCAGCTTTTAGTTGCCCTGTACCAGCTTTTTTGAGACAACAATTAAGAAATTACCTTTATTTTTTTTCCTTAAAGCGGAACTTCAGTCATTTTTTCATTTTTCCATCTATTAAATCTTCTACACTTGTTTTAACTTTGGATAGTAAAACATTTTTTCTGCCAGTAAATACCTTATACAGCCCATTTCCTGTTTCTTGTCTGATCATTAGCCTAGGCTTATGACATCATGCACAGCTCTCTCTCACTCTTGCGAGAGTTTGCCAGGAAGGGAGGGGAGGTGAGTTATAAGAGGGCCAATGAGAGCTGCAGAGCTGGAGGCATGCCTCTGTGTGTCTGTGTATATCCAGGAAGTGAACAGGCAGCAGCTTCAGCTGCCCACAGTTAAAATGGTTTAGCCAGACTCAGTGGAGGGAGATTTCTGCAGCATATTTGGCAAGTACAGAATCACAGTATATATAAAATAATATGCAAAGTGGTTGGAGGAAAGCTTCAGAATGGCAAAGATGTTTTTATTACAAATTGTGAGCAGACTGCAGTTCCTCTTTAAAATGGTACATTTTCTCAGTTTGAAAGAGAAGCATTGCTAAAGCTATTTTGGTTATACTTCTCCTATGGGTCATAGGTGTACATTTAGTTCTGCACTCCAGTGACCCACTTTCAGCTGACAGCAGGCTGACAGTCACAATTCTTTTCTCAGAGAGGAGGGGAGAACTGAGTGATCAGTGGTGCTTGGACGCTCAGTTCTCAATGCAGAGCCGCCGAAGAATATATGCAGCACCGGATTGATGTTGCATCCACCTAGGTGTGTATAAATCTTTGTTTACTGTTAAAGTCCATGTTTCTCTTTTAAACATGTGATATGTTTTCTATTTTCTATTGTAAATAAAATATGGGTTTATGAGATTTGCAAATTATTGCATTCTGTTTTTATATAGATTTTAAACAGCATCCCAACGTTTTGGAATTGGGGTTATACATAGAAACTTCCGCAATTACATTTCAGGAGCTAAATTTTATACTGTATTTTAGAAAACTGCATTCTCCTGAAATGTAAACAAAAAGACCTCTATGGAAACTCATATATGACTGATCACCAGTATTGCCTGTAGGGTCCCAATGGCTGATCCTTTTCCCATTACTGACTTAGCACACTTTTTTGGTCTATTTTTTAAACATTTTGCAGTATAAATATTGGTGACTTTCGAACAAATGATACATTTTTTTTTTTTTATATAAATAGACCACTTAGGCCCTATTAACACCTCAACGCTTGTAGCTTGAAGTTCAAAGCTCCAAAACGCTGGAGGAAAAAAAAATCAATTGAAGCCAAACGCTTGAAGCTCCAAAAAGTTCTGGAGCTTTTTCTTTAGCTCAAATCGGGCAGATTTGAGCGTTTCTGGCATGTTTTTGTTCCCATAGGAATGAATGGAAGTGAGCTATTCGCGTTTTTTTTTGTGCGCATTTGCGCGTTTTGTCGATCGTTTTTATTACTAAACTCTGTATAGAGGTGAATATTTTGTAAAAGCTTTGCTTCGTCATGTCAGAGCTGCACCCTTGATGACTGGTGATCTGATGAAGGAATAATAAAGAATCAGTAGAAGTGGTACAAAAAGTAAATGAATGAAGCCGAAGCAGGAAGATCCTTGCACTGCAGATCCTCGGGTACAACTTCCACTCCACCAAAGAGAACAGTGAGCAGTACAGGAGTGACATCACGAAATCTCATTCCAAATTACATGAGGTTAGTACAGTTGGAATCAGTGGTGCCTCCTTCAAGACAAAAGATCAGTTTTTCAAAGTACTGATAAAGCACAATAGAAAAACTTGAGCCATAGCTGTTATGAAAACTACTTGCATAACAAACCTTCTGGCAGGGAAGCAAAATATCCCAGCTGTTTTTCTGACAGTCTAAAAGCTATTACAGGTACTCAGTGTTACACAGGAGAAAATTAAAGAGCTCTCTGGCTGCTATTCAAACAAAGACGTGTTCACAATGCTACACGGGGTTGTCTATTGATTGTTGGTAAATGCATTAAAAGCTTTCTATCTTGGTGGCAGTGTAGGGGAATACGTGCAAAACACCACTATCTTCACAAGCAGAAAGTAGAACAAAATGATGTATCAAAAGAATAATTCTCTATTGAAAAATGAAAACAAAAAAATGTTGGCATCTGTTTTGCATTGTGGCAGTAAGTTTTGACAATTACAGTGTATGTAAAGTCAAAATGTTTATGTGTGGTTTTCTATAGAGTAGGGCATTTCTTGACCTTTTTAACATGGAGAAATCCTTTAAATAGCGTTCTGATCTCAGGGAACCCCTTGCTAATATTTAATATATCTTTAGCTCCCAACATAAGACAAAAGGCCGAGATCTTTTCTTTTTTGTTTTATGTTGTAATCTTTAGCTTTACTGATGTGGCTCCTTTCATCACTGTTCACATTAGATAGAAAGATATATCTACAGCTCTCTTTACTGTCCATTATTCGTGTGATGTTCAGTGGGAAGAATTTTCCTTACATTTGAGGTCTCTGGGAACAATTTCCTTCCTAATAGATGGCTTAAAAGATCATCTGTATTAGTGGTCACTTATTTCAGAAGCAGAAATTGTTCATTGTTCAAGGATCTCTTAACTAACTCTGGAGGAACCCTAGTTGAGAAACACTGGAGTAAAAAAAAGGTTAGAATTACTATCAATTTTTTTTTTTTTTTGCTGTTCACTCTCTCATTTTGTCCAACTGTATTTTTACCAAAAGTGATGGGAAATCAAAAATTGTAGAGCTGCCACTGGAACAGAAGGTATAAGGGAACTCTTAGGGCTCATGCACACAGAGCGTTTTTATGGCTGCTTTTACCAGTGCCAGATGTTTGTTTTTTTTGCAGCTTAAAAACGCCTCTCTATGTTATTCTGTGTCCATGCACACACAGGCTTTTAGGAGCGGTAAGTGGCATAGTGGCATAGGCGTTCTCAAGCTGAAAAAAAACTCAGGGCCAGCGTGTTCTGAAGACCAGCATTACAGCTGTAAAAATGTCTGCTAAACATGGCTAGCGCAGATTAACGCTGTATACAGCATTAAGCCACATCAAGCATTTTTATTTTTTTACATGTAAAAATGAATGGTTCCCTATGAGAGCCGTCTTAACTGATCCGACTCCCAGCCCATTGATTTGAATGGAAGTCACATCCAAGTCTGATCATGATGATCCGATTTGTGGCATGTGACTTGTGCTCTGAGGATCTTGAAGGGGAACCCCACGCCAAAATGAAAAAAAAAAAGAT
Organism: Lithobates clamitans; assembly: GCA_037952925.1. Taxonomy (NCBI): domain Eukaryota; kingdom Metazoa; phylum Chordata; class Amphibia; order Anura; family Ranidae; genus Lithobates; species Lithobates clamitans. The sequence continues at coordinate 7,172,968 of JBBGZY010000757.1, read as the reverse complement.
GTGGGGTCCCCCCAAGATCCATACCAGACCCTTATCAGAGCATGCAGCCCGGCAGGTCAAAAAAAAGGAGGGGGACGAGCAAGCGGCCCCCCTCCTGGAGCATACCACATGCCCTCAACATGGGGAAGTGGGTGCTTTGGATCGGGGGGGCTCTGCGCTCCCCACCCCAAAGCACCTTGTCCCCATGTTAATGGGGACAAGGGCCTCTTCCTGACAACCCTGGCAGTTGATTGTGGGGGTCTGTGGGCAGGGGGCTTATCGGAATCTGGATCTCGCCCCCCCATGTTATTGAGTGTGGGGTACATTGTACACCTACCCATTCACCCCAAAAAAAGGCAGTGTAGTGAAAATAAAAACAAGATACAGTTTTGATAAGTCCTTTATTAAAAATCTTCAACGTGTCTTCTTCCTCCAGCCTTCTCCCTCCGGTCTTCTCCCTCAGCTGCTTTTTTCTCCGCCGCTGCTGTCTTCTGCGCTGCCGACCTGGTCCTCCCCCAATGCTGGCTCCAGTCATTGTGTCAGCTCTGTTCTCTACTGGTTCTTATAATAGCCAAGGGGCGTGGCCATCCGGTAACATCACCATGACACACCGCCCCTTGTGACATCACGTGCCGTTATTTTTTGCATGGGGTTTCCCCTCACAATCCATATCAGACGCAAGATCCTTACCAGACTCAAAGGGCCTGGTATGAATCTGAGGGGGGACCCCAAGCTGTTTTTTTTTAACTTTGGCGTGGGGTTCCCCTTCAAGATTTTCAGAGCACAAGTCGCATGCCACAAGTCGGATAATTAGGATCTGACTTGGATGCGACTTCCATTCAAATTAATGGACTGAAAGTCGGATCAGTTAACACGGCTCTCATAGGGAACCACTGATTTTTACATGTCATGCAACTTGTGCTCTGTAGTAATTGTATTTGGAAGTGGAAAATAGAAGAGGCAGGGACACGCTGCTAAACACTAACGTGGCTAAACACGCATTAACACCAATGCAAAAAGACACTAAAAGCGCATTTTTACAGCCTCTTTTTCCTGGCGTTGATAGTGGCTCTGCAGCTCATTTTTTTCTAATGCTCTCTATGCATAAGGACTTACAATGGGGACGCCTATACTGTTGAGATTTTCTCATACCTGCTTTTGGGTATCTTTGACAGAAGAAGCAAAAGGAAATCACCCCAGAGAGAGACACCAACTTCAAACAAAAACCTGACAGGGGGTCATAATTTTTCCCTGCTCTATCCAAAACTTAATAGAAAGTTTTCCCTTTACATACACCTTAAAGCTGAGGTTCAGTAATGTTTTTGGGATACAGAAGCAACCACAGTTACATGTCATGGTGTGTATTCCATGTCCTGCAGGCTGCTGATTCTTGTAAAAATCCTCCCTTAATGCTGGCTTCATAGCCCCCAGATACTGCCCTTAGCAGCTATAATCTGGTGCTGTATGGATTAACAGCAGCTGCTATGTCGGGGCCCGATCTGAATCTGTGAACTCTGTTGTGTCTGGCGATGTCTCTTCTTGCTGGGCCAACTGGAATGCTGGATAGCTCCCAAGACATTTCTTTGAATCATCCTGCCTTGATCTATGTTTGTCTTGAACATTTTGCTCCTCCCATGAACTTCCGATTAAACCATGCCTTTGCACTTCTGCTGCTGCCCCAAAGCACCCACCCCCTCATGTTGAGGGCATGTGGCCTGGTATGGATCAGGAGAGTGCTCGCTTGGCCCCCCCCCTTTCCTGACCTCCCGGGCTGCATGCTCAGATAAGGGTATGGTATGGATTTTGGGGGGGACCCCACGCCATTTTTTTTATTTTGGCGTGGGGGCTCCCCTAAAAAATCCCTAGTCTCCGCACCTGACTCCAGACTGTGACACGCTGTAATAGACATTATGTATTATGTGTTATTTCCCACAATGCATCCTATTCTTTGAGGAGGAGGAGCAGATGAATAACAGGATCTCCATCGATCATTCACAGAATGCATTGCAGGAGATGTGATACACCTCATTACACATAATTAACATATTTAGTGCTGTATCCCCCCAAAAAAAGACTAAACTTTAACTTTAAACTGATGTGCACAAAATAAAGTTCCACACAGGCAAATGCTGGAGTGTCGCCCTGAGTTTCACCCATAAGCCCGCAAACAACATGCCAGGCATATTTGTATAGGACATGGAACTGTGACATGACCTTGATCTTTATTTTTATGTTACAAGACAGGAACTGATCACAATATATTAATTTTGCATTTTTCACTTGCTCATGCGTAGATAGATACCATCTGCACGCTTTACTCTCTGTGTCTTCCTATGTAGAACAAACACAATATACTTAGCGTAATTAATGTATATAAATATGAATACTAGCCTACCATGCTCATAATACATATGTTACAAATTGTTATGTGTCATTTACCATGTTCAGCCAGCTTCTCGTCTTATATCAAGCATTTTCCAGCACTGGAACCAGCACTACTATTTTCAGAATGGTTGAGAGAACAATTTTTGTAGGCATACATATCCATCACCAGCTGGAATATATTCAGAGCGGAGTAAAGGCACACCGGCTGTAAATTCTGCTGGAACAGTAAATGAAAATTTGAAGGAAAAAAAATGACAGATCACCGTACCAACACAAAATATGTTGGTGCGGCGATCTCCCCTTCTGTTCTATTGAATTCTGACAGCAGGGAAGCTCTAGCGCAACCTCCCCTCACCCCGCCAGAAATTAACAGATCAACGCTTGCAGCCATTGGCTGCAAGAGCTGATTGGATGCTGGTTTTCCAGCATGTACCTTGGATAAAAGCCGGTCGTTAGACCGGCTTCTGTTGGACAGACTGCTGTACACACTGACTGAAAGTCGGCCGATCCCTGCTGAGTTGGCCGTTTTTCGAACAGTGTGTACCTTGCTTAAGTGGTGTTTTAATAATGATCCACTATTCCAGTTGTCCCTGCTTAGACACCAGCTTGTATTCTAGATTCTGTCTGTATTCTACCTGCAACAAGTCTAGTTCTTGATCCACTGCCTCAATTGGTTGGCCAGGATTTCAATTGTGTCAACCAGGTAAACCTAATTTCCATGTGATAAAAGTGTTACATAGCATATTATTTCAGGATGTTACAGTTGAGCCTCAAATATTTCTTTGGCTCCATGCTTTGAGGGAAGCCACACCTAACTCACCAGACTATGTACTCCACTTATGCATTGAGAGTAATGAATATGCAGCCACTACAATATTGCTTAAATGCAGCCATTCTTGACCTTTTTAACACAGAGGAACCTTGAAATAACTTGCATGTGCCAGGGAACCCCTAATAAATATTGCTATATCTCCAACTCACTGTACATTAGTGTGATGGACACTGGAAAGAATTCTCCTTACAGTTGTGGTCATTGGGAAAAACCCATCCACCCCTTTCTTACAGATAGATAAAAAGATCATTATTGTCAGTAGTCACTTTCCTGAAAGGCAGAAATTGCTCATTGTTCAAGGATCCCCTAGAAGCCTCTAGTGAAACTCTAGGGTTCCACAGAACCCTTGTTGAGAATGACAGCTTTAATGAATAAATGTATCTGCATATGGGACATATTTATAAAAATATCAGCAAAAGTTTAACCTATAAAGAAATAGCAGCAGCTGCTTGAACTATGCTATTAAAATAACTGACTGAATGCACACCTTAATATAGAACCATCAAATGGTTATTAGGCGAGAGAAGCTGTAATGGTTGAACTGATTGATGCCCCTATTGTTATTAATCTAATGAAGGTTTCAGAGCTTTATATCTCTCTGGCTAATTGTCTCTTTGCCGGGCCACTGACCTACTTTATGAGTTATTTCACAATTTTATTTGCTCCTAGTACTTTCTAGTGGCCACAGCAAACCAACCTACTGCAACGCTTCCTTTATTATCTCTATCACCGCAGTGGCCATAAACTATGCAGTTGTAACAGACTTAAATCTAGGACCTCTTTTTGGATACTTATTTCATTGAAAAAGTCTGCTTAGGCGTAATACAACATTTACCTTGTGAATTCATTTGAAATTAAAGGGTTACTAAACCCTTGGTTTTTTTTTTAAATAACAAACATGTAATATTTACCTCCTCTGTGCAGTTGGTTTTACACAGAGTGGCCCCGATCCTCCTCTTCTGGGGTCCCTCAGCGGTGCTGGTGGCTCCTCCTCCTCTTGAGCGCCCCATTGGAGAAGCGCTCTTCTTCGGGACACCCGTGCGGGCGCGCTCCCGAGTCCTGCTGCTGCATCTATTGACACAGAAAGCAGGACCCGGCCCCGTCATTGGATTTGATTGGCAGCAGCGGAAGCCAATGGCTGCGCTGCTATCAATCTATCCAATTAGGACACGAGACACCGGCCGGAGCTGGTGTGCTCGTTCCCGTCACAGGAATTATGGGGCTCAGGTAAGTAAAAGGGGGGCTCGGGAGGTGCTGCATGACAGGAGGTTTTTCACCTTAATGCATTGAAAGGAAAAAAAAAATGACAGATCACCGTACCAACATAAAAAGGCACTCTACAGGGTCCTCCTGAATTAAGACAGCAGTCATTTTGGATATAAAATTCCTAATCTTGGACCAAAACAGCCTAATCATGGGGCAACCCCACCAAATGTGGACATGGAATCCCTGTAACCCCACCAACACCTGTCTGAGACTGAAAGGTATGCAACAGCCAACATATTCGGGACCCTATACCACCTTGACATAAGTTTATAATTAGTCTCTTGTATTTTGGTACAGATAGAAGAAGTGTGTGCCAGTCTTAGCATATTACATCTGTGAACTTTAATATAGGCAATCTAATTCTGTCTCCCAATCCCTAAGGATTCCGAGACCTGTGCTAACATCATGTTTACTCAACAATTGATAAGAGATAGATGGCAGATCTCTATTAATAGGCTGCATGAGCCATAAAGATTTAAAGCCAGTAATAGAATCCACTGCTCTAATGCCCCTTAGGTGGGCAGTACAAAAATGTTGTAGTTGCTGGTATCTCCAGGCATCCAATGGGAACTTACCGTATTTCCCCCAATGGGCGTAGTCTCCCATTTCAAATCAACTTAAAACAGCTGGTGTCTTCATCTGTCGCACAAGATTTAGAAAAGGACAGAGACATGCCCGGGGGGAACCTAGAGTTGCCACCTCTTTTTAAAAACCTAACACATATTAATTACACAGGTTCTGAGGCAGATTAAGGTGGTAATTAAACTCACTTACAGTATGCACATTAAATTAGCCTCAGAACCTATTTAATATGTGTTTGGGTTTAAAGGGATGAGGTGGCAACTCTAGGGGAACCTGAAGAAACCCCCCAACAGGAGTAAGGGAGAGATTGATGGGCAAAGAGCTCCTTGTTTGTTAAATACTATTATTATTATTATTGGAGGAGCCCTAATTCTATTTGTAATAACAATAGAAATAAAAAAATAAATAAATACAATTAAAAAAACTTATTTAAGTTACAATTTTGTGGGTGCCGTAAAAGTCTGTTGGGTCCTTTATAGTTGGGTTTTCTTTCTGTATTAATATTAGTAACTTTCTTATGCCCCGTACACACGAGCGGAATTGTGTGTATGCAAGTCAAGCTTGAGTGGAATTCCGTCGGAAAAACCATCCAAGATTGTGCCGACGGAATTCCACTCAAGCTTGACACACATGGTCACACAAAAGTTCTCTAAACTTTCGACCGCCAAGAACGCGGTGACGTACAACACTACGACGAGCCGAGAAAATGAAGTTCAATGCTTCCGAGCATGCGTCGAATTGTTTCCGAGCAAGCATGGTTTTTTGCGTGTCGGAATTGCATACAGACGAACAGAATTTCCGATAGGAACTTTTTCCGTCAGAAAAATAGAGACCCTTCTCTCAATCTTTTGCTGGTGGAAATTCAGACAGAAAAAGTTGGATGGAGCATACACACGGTCGGAATATCCGACCAAAAGCTCCCATCACACTTTTTTGAAAAAGAACAAAGGGTTCCCCTTGGGTGGGATTTTGAGGGCATTACCATAAAAAATACATAGTAAGTAAAAAAGGTAATTTTATTGCAAAGTACAAAAACATGACAGAAAATACACCATATAAAATCATTAAATCAAACACAAATGATACATACAATTGCATCAAGGGCAGCAAGTATGAGATAAAGAATACCACAACATGGCAAAGAAAACAGACCAATGGTATGGAATGAGGTAAGTCTCACTAAACCAATGCGTTTTGGAAAGTCCTTCATCAAGGTTTGACAAGTGAGAATTATCATCCAATGCAAATGTTATAAAGGAGGAGGATGATGCACTCATGCTGCACTCTTGGCTGCTAAAGTCTCTTCTTTAGTGTCAGTTGCTTGGCAGCCAGCATGGTGTTCTGTGAGCCCTCCTCAGCTCCCTTACGCTATATCTTGTAGGTGTCATCATTGGCTCTAGTTCCCAGGTCCGAAGATCCTCTTGGACCCCAGCCCACGCACCGGCGCTGTGCCAAATTCTTGGACGTGGCGTTTTTCAGCACCTATGGGGACTGTACTCCTTATATGAATCACCTATGGTATCTTACCCACCCACAATTAGATTTTCGCTAGGTGCACACGGCCTGGGATACCGCAGCAGAGCTGATTGTATGTTCTGAATGCCTTTATAACATTTGCATTGGATGATAATTTTCACTTGTCAAACCTTGATGAAGGACTTTCCGAAACGCGTCGGTTTAGTGAGACTTAACTCATTCCATACCATTGGTCTGTTTTCTTTGCCATGTTGTGGTATTCTTTATCTCATACTTGCTGCCCTTGATGCAATTGTTTGTATGTACCATTTGTGTTTGATTTAATGATTTTATATGGTGTATTTTCTGTCAAGTTTTTGTACTTTGCAATAAAATTACCTTTTTTACTTACTATGTATTTTTTATGGTAATGCCCTCAAAATCCCACCCAAGGGGAACCCTTTGTTCTTTTTCTATACTATGGGATGTGGCATGCCTTCTTTGTTTACTACTTCCGGTCAGAGCCCTCTTGTTTTCCATCACACTTTTTTTGACAGAAATTCCGACCGTGTGTATGCAGCATTACAGTTTCTTTTGTCTATCGGTTGATGTACACGTACAAGGTCTTCATTGGATTATCTCTGTGTAGGTGGATCTGCCTTATACCTTAAATGAACTATTTACCTTTAAGTTTGTGCATATCCTAGTACTATACTTTAGGTGAGAGGAGCCTGGACACCAAGTGTGCCATTGTATCTCAAGATCTTTTTGTGTAGTTAATACATATGCATGTTCCCATTTGTAGTCTGTGCCTCCATGCCCAGCCTTATTATTTTTTGGGGTGTCATCTATGCAATGTGGGAATTGTTTGGCTTTTAATGAGTATAGTAATGGGTCCTGGCTCTAGACCACCATGTTGGCTTTTGTAATATACATATACTGTACATGTGTATAGCCTCTTCATATTTATTCATTTCTTTGTATAGAAGCGATCACTGATCTTCACATGCTCCTGAGGAAACATAACACGAAACATGTAGAGCAATACCATTACAAGGACGGTGGAACCCCCTGAGAGACTGTCACCTTGGATACTAGTATAGAATTATTTTTGTGTTCTACAGAGGGGGAGGACTGCCTTCCATATTTATGTGAAGCACTAGCACTGAATAATGGTTTTAACTGATTTTATTTGTAATATCTAATAAAAGTTGTATATCTTTTTACAAACATTGTGATCCTTGGGGTGCCTGTAAAGTCCAACAATTTCCAGCCTCTCTTTAACCACTTGCCTACTGGGCACTTTCACCCCTTCTTGACCAGGCCAAGTTTCAACTTTTAGTGCTGTTGCACTTTGAATGACAATTGCGCGGTCATGCAACACTATATATATATATATATATATATATATATATATATATATATATATATATATATATTACATTTTTATCATTTTCTTGAGACAGACGGAGCTTTCTTTTGGTAGTATTTAATCACTACTGTTTTTTTTTTAATTTTTTGCTAAACAAACAAAAAATATGAACACCATGCGATGCGATTCAGGTGCAGAGAAAAAAGGGTCCTGCACCATTTCGGTGCAGATGCAATGCGATCTGAGGCATACAAAATGTATGTCTCAAATCGCACTGCACAGACATCGCATGTGATGTGCACAGGTGCAATTCCTGTGTGGATCACGTGTGGTGTCCACACCGCACAAGTGTGAACCCAGGCTGAGAACTACAAGCCAACAGCCGCAAAGGCTGTCGGTACTTGTGGTTCATTCATTCACAGAACTCTGTGAATGAATGACACGGCTGGGCAGGGAAACCACAACGTGTTTCAGAGCATGCGCAAAGCTCATACGGAAATGTTTTCAGGTATGCCATAGCATGGGGCTTTATACTGTGCATTTACTACCTGATCATTGAAACTCCACGAGTGGTGACCCATCCAGCATTTCAGATCTACTGCTGAACCCAGGAGTGGTTCTAATGTGTGTATTGACCAAGCATAATAGCAAGGTCACTCGCTTCAAGGTGAGCCTTCAATACCTAGGGGGAGCACCTGAGTGAAAACACAGCAGTTTGCAATTGGATCACCTTCACAACATTTTCTGAATCACATGGAGTGTGGAGCACTTGTAGTTTGACACCATTTAAACTCTGCACAGTGCACAGGAAAATTTTTATTTTTTATTTTTATCTATTTATTTATTTGGATTTTTTTTTGAATTTTTTTGGATCAGTTGTTATTTTTTAAACGTGTGGACTTTTGTGGTTTTATGGATACTTATCACACTTATGCACTTTGTCACTTTATTATTATAACCATTTCAAGCATTTATTATCTGCTATTGCAATTTATATATATATATATATTTATGTTCTTTATTGTTATTCATAATTATATTTCATGCGTAGCACTATTAGCACTTTATTGAAGAGCACCATTCACTAGCATTTATGCTTCAACTTAGCGCAGCGTCCATAATTTGATTTGTGCATTTACTACACATTTCCAAATACTTGATTCAAGCAAATATTTTTTGTAAGGATGAATTTATGTCCATATGATTTTCCAAGATATTTCTGGTCCCTGTACTTTATTTTTTAACTGCTTTCTTCTTTAACTAATATATATGCATAAGTAAAGTTATGTGTAAAGTTTACATACTTTTGTCACAAATCTAGGCTAATCAAACTGAGCATATAGAAAAGCACATAATCAAAGATTACCTTCAGTGAGAATCAAATGCCAAAAGAGCCTGCAGAAATATAAGCAGCTAAATGTATTTGCAATTCTCAATTTTTCTTTAAAAAAATCAAGCTTGGTCCAGCCAAGCCATCATCCAACTGCCAAGCCTATTGGCCAGTGGGGCTGCCCATCACATTAAAGGACCAGTAGGAAAGGATGTCAGGAAGGAACCGATAAGTTAATATTTTACAAGTAAAGTGGAAATTTGCATAAAACATCAACTATTAACATCCCTGACTCCAATTGAAAACGTTGTTGTTAGCAGCAAGGAAAATTCTCCTCTGCATTCTATGATACTCATTTTGAATTTCCCAGGCTTGTGACATGTTTACTTTACCAGCTGGCAAGTAAAGCCGTAACAAAAATAATTAAAAAGGCATTTAGTGCTTCCTATCTAACACTGCCATCTGCTGGTCCTGAAATATTGGTATTCTGCTAATTTCCACCGTATGGCAAGTGAAGATTCACCAACTGTCTAAAAGTAAAAAGGTTATGCTTAGTTTTTTTTTATTAAAACCATTTTGTATTACTATCCTGTTTGTCAGAAAACCCTACTCAGTCTTTAAGTCTAAAGTCTATATTGTAAAGAATATACTGTTGTTTTAAGTATCAATCCATCCAAAACTCATATTTTTGTTTTTGACAGATTTCTTGTATTTTTTGGAAACTCTATTGGTGAAGCATCTGTACCAACAGAATAGGTGGTATTTTGTTTGGATTTTTTAAATGTCCTATATTATGGAGAATGTAACAGGAGGGGCTAGAACACACAGGGTAGACAGAAATACCCACAACTCTCAGGTAGACAGGAACAGTGCCAGGAATTTTGGCTATGGCAGATTTTGAAAGAAGCCAAAGTCTAGCTAAGCCCAATAGGCTCCACTTAAAACCAAAAAAATCACTTTTGAGTCACCATTCAACGGAGCACTAAACAAATACTTCTCTGTAATTTCTAATAGTTTTTATTGCTAAACATAATCGAATACTTGATAATAATAGATAAACATTGATAAATTGATAATATGGTTTCAGCTTTTAAAACTAGGAGGACTACTCATATCCATACTAACTGATCTTATGAATCAGTGCTTTACCTATACCAGGCAGTGTACAAAGATAACTAGAAAGAAACCATGATAAAGAGGCAATGGTTACTTTCTAAGTGCTCCCCTGTCCCTCAATTTGTACTCTGGTGCAATTCAAATTTTGCTGTGTAAGTTCTGAACACACAGTCAGGGCTAAGGACCCCCCACATGTGTACATTGGTGCTCAAACCTGACCACTTTTGGACTAACAATGCTAACCTCCCAACAAATGATAGCATGATTTTGTGCACATTTTTGGCATAACAATGATTTTAATAAAACATATTCTACTCCTGTCTTCCTAAACATTTACCTAAAGTAGGGGTGCACCAATTGGAAATTTTGATATCGAAGCTGAAAATGCAGGATGCACTTTGCTGAAAGCGAAAATGCAGGATGCACTTTGCTGAAAACCGAAAATTACAATTTTTTAAAATGTAAAAAAAATTATATTTTTATATATAATTGTATTATATTCGACTTTTTAATTAATATCATGAATTTAAATTAATATGAATTTATTGTTGGCCATTATTGGGACCTTTACTGCAAGAAAAGCTGAAGAAAAATGCAGTCTGCAGTCTCTGACCATCTTTTGTATCATGTCTGCAGTCTCCAACCATCTCTTGTATCATTCGTGCAATCTCTTACTTAAACACACTGCTAATAGTATTAGCAAAATTTCCATTTGGTGCACCTCTAGCAGACATGATACAGGAGATGGTCAGAGAATGCGGACATGATACAAGAGATCTATGCAGCCTCACCAGTGCCTGTCAGATGCAGCCTACCAGTGCCTGTCAGATACAGCCTACCAGTGCCTGTCAGATGCAGCCTACCAGGGCCTGTCAGATGCAGCCTGCCAGTGCTTGTCGGAAGCAGCCTGCAGTTGCCTGTGGGATGCAGCCTGCCAGTAGCTGTCAGATGCAGCCTTGCCAGTGTCTGTGGATGAAGCCTTGCCAGGGCCTGTGGGATTAAGCCTGCCAGTGCATGTCAGATGCAGCCTTGCCAGTGCCTGTGGATGCAGCCTTGCCAGTGCCTGTGGGATGCATCCCTGCCAGTGACTGTGGGATGCAGCCTTGCCAGTGTCTGTGGGATGCAACCTTGCCAGTGTCTGTGGGATGCAGCCTTGCCAGTGTCTGTGGGATGCAGCCTTGCCAGTGGCTGTGGGATGAAGCCTTGCCAGTGCCTGTGGGATGCAGCCTTGCCAGTGCCTGTCAGATGCAGCCTGCCAGTGCCTGTCAGATACAGCCTACCAGTGCCTGTCAGATACAGCCTACTAGTGCCTGTCAGATACAGCCTACCAGTGCCTGTCAGATACAGCCTACTAGTGCCTGTCAGATACAGCCTACCAGTGCCTGTCAGATGCAGCCTACCAGTGCCTGTCAGATACAGCCTACTAATGCCTGTCAGATACAGCCTACCAGTGCCTGTCAGATACAGCCTACCAGTGCCTGTCAGATACAGCCTACCAGTGCCTGTCAGATGCAGCCTCGCCAGTGCCTGGATCTCCCGCTGTGTCACGGAGCTGCATTTAAATTGCCCGGGCCGCAGTAACAATGTCCCACCTCCTGTGATCACATCACACTGATTCAATGTCCCAGCATTGGATCAGTGTGCCGTCCATCAAAGGAGGCGGGACATTGTTACTGCAGCCCGGACAATTCAGCTTTGTGACACATGGTGATCGCGGCTCTGTGAGGGAGGATGGAGGGGAGGATGAGAGAGGGGAGAACTCTGAGCCGCCAAGATGAAACCCCTGCAATGGGCGGCACCTGAGGTGGACCATGCCCCCTTTTTGGTTCCATTATCAGCATCTTTTCTCTTTTGGCCCAATGCCAAAAACACCGTTTTCGGGCTGATATGTTTTGGCAGCCGAAATTTCGGTGCACCACTAACCTAAAGGTACCACTGCTATGGGGGTTTCCCCACACTACAAGGGTTAAATTCTGGTTTTCATCTATGGCACCATTAAAAAAGCAAGTTTACGCACCTTATACTTTGCTCCCACAGGTTTCCCCCTCTCCATGCTTCTGGTCCCCCAAATCCTCTTCTTTTTCAATACTCTTTTGGTTGTAACATGTTATCACGTACAATCCAGGACAAGCAGTCCTGCAATGTAAGTTAAGATGCCTAGGGCCCACCTACAACCCAGAGCACAGGGAAATGAGGAAAGTGCAGGCCACTGGGTAAATGAGGGATAAGGTAAGGAGAACTGTTTTTTTATTGGTAAACTAGACAAAAACAAGCATTTAACCACTGCACTGTGGGGGTTGCCCCACTGCAATAATAACTTTAGATTTTACCTGGAGTTCAGCTTTAAAACAAGAACACACATTGTGAGACTATTACTGATATTTTGAACACAAATATATACCTATAGTTTCTCTTAAAATAGCAAAAAGGCCAAAATACCAGGGTAGACGGGTGGATAGTGACCACTTGGTTTCTGTTGCGCCCCATGTCTGCTCTGTAGCTCTAGCCTCTTTCATGGCTGCACAAGCACACCGGAAATTCCAGGAAGAGATGATGATGCCCTCCAACTATGATACCTAACAACATAACATCACCTTGGAGCAGCAGTACATGCAATAAATCTCTACTGATACAATAAGGAGTAATTATGTATAACCTTACACAGGGGCAATGTATACAGAATTTTTTAATGCTTTCCAGTTGGATGTAGATGTGCTTTATAGGGACTTAGTCACTACATAAATATGTTGAAAAAAAGACCTCCAAGTAAATAAAAGAGTTAATACTTACACGTCCTTTCATCTAGACAATTTTTGCTCTCTTAAAGATCTACTTTGGTGGAAAAGTCTTCGCGAGCTGATCACTTCTGGGAATGTTGGGTGCCTGGTTACCTGCTGCAAGTGCTGTGGTTCCATCTCCCAACCCCTATGCCACTACTGTGTTCTGTAGTGATTTATGTGGCCTGCCTTGTGGAACCACAGCATTCACTTGGGGACAAGACACCGGACAAACCCAGCTGAGAATTTGTCAACCTCCGTAGCTTCTAAAGAGAGCCACAATCATCAATCCCGGTGGGAAATTAGGTAAATGTTAAAACTTTTTAAAGGAACACATTGTTTTCAACTTTTTAATCTAGTGATAGAATAGCTATGGGCAGGAAACAGTTTATTTTAATTTTTTTCTTATGGGCCCTGGGGATAAACAAAGACAATGTCACTAGTGACGGGGCCAGGATTTGAATGCAAGACCCCAATGCTACAGGGCCACAAGCCTAACTAATAAGATACTGTGTACAATATATTTACATCAAACACAATTTATAAAACCAAAAAATGTGTGGTTGTGCTACAGCTAGACAAAATAAGGCAATTGCTGTATATTCTGACTACACTGGCTCTATTTTACTTTATAATATCAAATAGTATCATAATAGCTCAATAGATGAGACAAGATGATCACTATTGAATTATTTACAACACCCATTTATGCCTAACAAGTGATAATACTTTAGGATTTTACAGTCTGAAGTGCATTTAAACTCATTTACAGAATTTATGATCATGACTTTGTCTTCAGTACAAATAATAAAGTATCACTTCAGAATCTCTGCTTTTGGCATTCAGCAACAATAAGAGATGATAAAACTTAATGATACAGTATTTCATAAACGTCCCTTCACACACGCTCCCAACATTAAGTCTGCGCAGACAATGACCACAGGTAGAGCATCAATCGACACAGACAACCTCTATCAAGAGGGAGCCAAGTCAGAGGCCATCATTATTGTTTTATCACCACATAAACCCTCCAGAGGACATAACAGATGATATTATTACTTGAATCTTTGTTTTAGGAAAAACAAAAAACTGCAACATTAGCATCCATGTACAGGTATCAAAAGAGGGTAGAGCAAACCTTGCCAGGTTAAAACTGAGTACAGATCTTACGTCCCATAATACCTGTGAACAGAAGCTGATAATGATGCTGGCTTTGTGCAAAGCAATCCTATGACTGGCTAACTTATTGGTGTGAGAAACTAAACTCATGCTGAGCCAAGGATCATTATCCTGAACGTAATCTGCTGTCAATCAAAGAACACAAAGTGATAGGGTGTTTAAAGACCAATTTTACCTAAAAAATAAAAAAAATACAAAATAAGTGCAAGGGACTTTACCTTCAGTGTGATGTGTCCCTTGTGCTTCTGTCTTCTAGTTCCATAGTAATCCTCCTCCTTCAATGCCCCTCACCCCCATCGCAGGGGTTATTAATACTGAGGAGCTGTAACAGGCTCTCATCAAGAGTGCATGACTATACTCACTCTTTCCGCCCAGCTCCTCCATTCACTGAAGCCGCCACTACAGCTTCTATGAATGAAACACCATCCATGAATGGAAGGGTTGGACCGTTCAAGCATCTGCCCATGCTCCATTAATAGATTGTACAGTTGTGTGAAAAAGTATTTGCCCCCTTCCTGATTTTTTATTTTTTGCATATTTCTCACACTTAAATGATTCAGATCATCAAATTTTAATATTACATAAAGATAGCCCAAGTAAATCCAAGATGCAGTTTTTAAATTATTATTTCATTTATTAATGGAAATTTGCCTTGTGAAAAAGTAATTGCCCCCTCCCATACTGAATCATGAATGAACTGTGAATAACCACAATTTTTTGGAAAGCTGAGTTAAATTTTACTTGCCACACCCAGGACTGATTACTGCCAGACGTGTTGAATCAAGAAATCACATAAATAGAAGATGTCTGACAAAGTAAAGCATTCTAACAGATC
The DNA here is from genome assembly GCA_037952925.1 of Lithobates clamitans. NCBI lineage: Eukaryota > Metazoa > Chordata > Amphibia > Anura > Ranidae > Lithobates > Lithobates clamitans. The sequence continues at coordinate 7,157,860 of JBBGZY010000757.1, read as the reverse complement.
ACAAAAAGCCATACATCATGCCAAAATCTACTAAAATTCAAGAACAGATTAGAAACAAAGTAATGTACATGTATCGGTCTAGGAAGGGTTTCAAAGCCATTTCTAAGGCTTTGGAACTCTAGTGAACCATGGGGAGAGCCATTATCCACAAATGGAGATAACGTGGAACAGTGGTGAACCTTCCCAGGAGTGGCCGGCCTACAAAAATTACTCCAAGAGCATGATGATGACTCATCCAGGAGGTCATAAAAGAACCCAGAACAACATCTAAAGAACTGCAGGCCTCACTTGCCTCAGGTAAGATCAGTGCTCACGATTCAACAATAAGAAAGAGACTGGGCAAAAATGGCATCCATTGGAGAGTTCCAAGGCCAAAGCCACGGCTGACCAAAAAAAAAAGAAAGGCTCATCTCATATTTACCAAAAAACACCTTGATTATCCCCAAGACTTTTAGGCAAATATTCTGTGGACTGATGAGACAAAAATTGTACTTTTTGGAAGGTGTGCATGTCCTGTTAAATCTGGCATAAAACTAATACAGCATTTCATAACAAGAACCAACATTCAGACATGGTGGTTGTAGCGTGAAGGTCTGGGGCTGCTTTGCAGCTTCAGGACCTGGACGACTTACCATAATTGATGGAACCATGAATTCTGAGCTCTACCAGAAAATCCTAAAGGAGAATGTCCGGCCATCAGTTTGCGTCCTAAAGCTCAAGTGCACTTGGGTTATGCAGCAGGACAATGATCAGAAACACAACAGCATGTCCATCTCCAAATAGTTCAAACAAAGCAAAATTTAGGTTTTGGAGTGGCCTAGTCAAAGCCTGGACTTAAATCCAATTGGGTTGCTGTATCATGAACTTACACAGGCCGTTCATGCTGAAAAACCCTCCAATGTGGCTAAATTAAAACAATTCTGCAAAGAAGAGTGGGCCAAAATTTCTCCACAGTAATGTGAAAGACTCATTGCCAGTTATCGCAAACGCTTGATTGCAGTTGTTTCCGCCAAGGGTGGCACAACTAGTTATTAGGTTTAGGGAGCAATTACTTTTTCACATAAAGCCAGGTAGGTTTGGACAGCTCTTTTGCCTTACAAAATTAAACCATCATTTAAAAAACTGCATTTTGTATTTACTCGGGTTATCTTTGTGTAAAAATAAAATTTGTTTGATGATCTGAGTCATTTAAGTGTGACAAATATCCAAAAAAATAAAAAAGGGGGCAAATACTTTTTCACACAACTGTATGTCAGTCATAGAAGCTGTAGTACAGCTTCTATGAATAGAGGAGGAAAGGGTGAGCATAGTCAGGCACAGAGCTCCACCTGCTTTTGCTCCCCGCAAGCAAGCGAGTTGCCAGAGACCAGAGCAGCACTGTCTGTGCATTACAGCCATGCCTCCAGAGTCCTGACAAGACTGTCCCACTCCCGAGACGACTGTCAGGTGCCCACGTCCAGAGCAAAGAGCAGAGCAGACTGAGTATGTAGTACATTACAATTACAGCAGGCCTGAGGCCTCCCCTCGGACTACCGTCCGTCCAGAGCACTATGTGTGCATTACAGGCCTCCTCTGACCACTGACAGTGACATCCAGGGCACTGTGGATTACAGGTCATCCCTCAGACCTCCATCCAGCACTGTGCAGCATTATATGACGGCTAAATCTGTGTCTGTGTAGTTTGTTCAAACTATAAATAATAACATAATATGAGATTTTTTTTTACTCCAGGAGTGTATAATGAGTTTTGAAATTCTAGAAAAATGCTTAAATAATGCATTATATAACAAAACAAATTTGATTTTAGTCTACTAAAATGATATCAGTCGACTAAAATGTACTGGAGATTTAGTTGACTAAATACGACTAAAACGTAAACACTTGAAGAAGATTAAAATGGGACTAAAATTAAAATCTCGCCGCGTTTATTGGTGAGATTGACACCTTGCGAGCCCCGTCACAGAGCATACCAGGCCCTCGGGTCTGGTATGGATTTTAAGGGGAACCCCCTATGCCAAAAAAAAACGGTGTGGGGGTCCCCCCAAGATCCATACCAGACCCTTATCTGAGCACACAGCCCGGCCGGTCAGGAGAGGGGGTGGGGACGAGCGGGCACCCCCCCTCCTTAACCGTACCAGGCTACATGCCCTCAACATGGGGGGTGGGTGCTTTGGGGGAGGGGGGCGCCCTGCGGCCCCCCTCCCCCAAAGCACCTTGTCCCCATGTTGATGAGAACAAGGGCCTCTTCCCGCCAACCCTGGCCGTTGGTTGTCGGGGGGCTTATCGGAATCCGGGAGCCCCCTCTAATAACACTAATAACACTACACAGGTTTTTAAAGTAGTTTATTAGGCAGCTCCGGGGGTCTTTTTCCGACTTCGGGGGGGTCTCTTCCGATTTCTCCGCTCTCTCCGGCCTCTTCTCCCGGTGTCCGGTTCTGCTCCCGCTCTCCGGCCTCTTCTCCCGCTGTTCGGTTCTTCTGCCGGGCTCTTCTGCTATCTTCTGCTCTTTTGCCAGCGGTGGGCTGGTCTTTTTTGTCATCTTCTTCCCTCTTCTCTTCTTATGATGTTGACATGACACTCTCTCTCGCTGTAATGCTGTGTGAGTGGTGTGCAATGATTTAAATAGGCATGGGGCGTGGTCACCAGATGGTGACCCTGCCCCTTATGACGGCACAGTCCCAGCATGCCCCGGGACTATGACGTCATAAGTGGCGGGGTCACCGGGTGACATCACCCGGTGACCACACCCCATGCCTATATAAGTCATTGCACACCGCTCACACGGCTTTACAGAGGAAGAGAGCATCGTGTCAACATCGGAAGAAGAGAAGAGGGAACAAGACGACAGAGAAGACCAGGCCAATTCTAGCAAAAGAGCGGCAAAAGAGCAGAAGATAGCAGAGGAGCCCGGCAGAAGAACCGGACACTGGGAGAAGAGGCCGGAGAGCGGGAGAAGAACCGGACACCGGGAGAAGAGGCCAGAGAGAGTGGAGAAGTCGGAAGAGACCCCCGAAGTTGGAAGAAGACCCCCGGAGCTGCCAATAAACTACCTTAAAAACCTGTGTAGTGTGTTTTTTATGGACACTTTTTTCCCCAGGTGAATGGGTAGGGGTATGATGCACCCCATACTCATTCACATGGGGCGGGGGGCCGGGATCTGGGGGCCCCCTTATTAAAGGGGGCTCCCGGATTCCGATAAGCAGACCTCGACAACCAATGGTCAGGGTTGTCGGGAAGAGGCTCTTGTCCTCATCAACATGGGGACAAGGTGCTTTGGGGGAGGGGGGGCGCTAGGCGCCCCCCCTCCCCCAAAGCACCCACCCCCCATGTTGAGGGCATGCGACCTGGTACGGTTCAGGAGGGGGGGCGCTCACTCTTCCCCACCCCCTTTCCTGACCGGCCGTGTTGCGTGCTCGGATAAGGGTCTGGTATGGATCTTGGGGGGACCCCTACGCTGTTTTTTCCTTCCCCTTAAAATCCATATCAGGCGACATTGTCGCCTCTTTCTCCCGCTCGCTGCAATAGGAAAATGTCTTTTTCCTTATTGCAGCGAGCGCAAGATTATACCCTGTCACCGAGAACCAGCGCGATAGGATCTCGCTGGAAACATTCTCGCGGGCAGGTGCTGTAGCTGTCCTTGCGTCGTATTTGGTCCGTCGGACCAGCATACAGACGAACAGGCTTCCCGATAGGAACTGGGTCCGGCGGAGTTCTGGCGGAAAGATTTGAAGCATGTTTCAAATTTAAAGTCCGGCAGATTTTCGACCGAAAAGGTCCGTCAGAAGTCCGATGAAGCCCACACACAGTCGGATTGTCCACCGGATTCGGTGCGTCGGACCAGTCCGGTGGAAAAGTCTGCTCAGGTGTATGTCACATAAAACTAAATCTGAATTTGCTGCCAAAATTAACACTGCTAAATTTTTATTTTTTTTTTAACAGGGTGGCGTCATTTCAGTAATTTTATACCAGTGACAGGAATACTCTAAGGGCACACTTCTATTGTTGATTTACTGAACAGGGTATAAATTAAAAACCTAAAATGTTTTAAGGAAAAATGAGAGTTTTTGCATATTTTGAATAGGTCAACATTTTTCAAGGTAAATATATTTCTAAAGGTGCTATTGACATGAAATTTTCACCACATGTTGGTAACAACCCATGCAATCCATACGTACAAAGAAACCAAAACAAATACATTCAGAACTGACGGCATGTGTCATAAAAAAAAAAAGTAAACATAATAAAATGTTATTTAGCCCTGATCATATTGAATAAAAAAAAGAAAATATGTTCAAAACCGTAACACATTTGTGTGATTGTGTGGATTTTGTGGAAATCCTAGCTAAAATTTACTTTGTTTATGTTCTTTACTTGACTCCCACTTGACTGCAGTACTTTTTTTTTAATTCCAAATGTTACATGCTTCTTGCTGGGGGAATGCTAATTAACCTCGCAGCAGAGATCTAGGAATGTGCAACTGTGTGTGTTCCTAGTTCTCAGACCTACTGTCAAACAGAAAAATTAGTCAGAGTTTTTGTCAAGGTAACTGACACATAATGATGCTGCTAAACTTGGTCTGAGCATCTAAGCTTCAAAAAAAGTTTGTGTTGAAATGATTAAATTGTATTTTTCCTTAATGATGGGGATGCTAATTTAGGGTACCTTAGTTTATTTTATTTAGAGATTTTTATATTATATGAATATCATTATTTGTGTAGTGTCGCTTGAAATTTTTTGTACTACACTTTTTCCACATCCCCCTGGCCTCATCTTCATAATATAGAGGGGGGGGGGGTGTTCTGCATTCCAAAGAGAGAAATCTGAGCAATGATAACTGATAACAGCATATTCAGAGAGCACAGAAAGTTGTCACCTTACAAGATTTCTGGCAAGATAAACTTTTTTCTGTTTTTGAACGGATTTAACACAATACTCATATATAAAAACAGACCAAAAGAGAAGTTCATTGTGAGAGTTTATATAAAGGTTAAAGTGGAACTTCACTCTCCCAATCAACATTGGTTATTTTTAATACGCATGCTGCTAGCATTAGTAAATAGATAGCATATCATATTTATTTGTTTTAAACTTTTTTTTTTTACATTTCTGCATTTACTTCCTGGTTTCCAGGCCTAGGCAAATTATGTCATACATCCCAGGAGTCTTCAGGAGGAAAGGGAAGGAGGAGGGGTTTTCTCAGCTAAGCACACTCTCTTAGATGCAAGCATGAGCTAAGAGCAGATGGATTCTAAGAAGTAAATGATGCATAAATCATTTGCCCTTACTCAAGATGGCCATCGCCAGAAATGCTAGGGGAGTGTTTTTCAAAGGGATTTCTCAATAAAATAAAGCATACATGGATGAATGGGGACGTGGATGAATGGGGGGATTTGCTTTGACTATTAAAAACGAATTCATGTTTTTGGTTTGTGGTGCTCAGATCCTGTGAAGATCCACTTTAAAGCGGGGGTCCACCTATCTATCGTTTTTTTTTTTTTTAGTTCATTCACAAACTTTTCTTCTCAGCATTACATACTCACATATTGTGTGTAATATGTCCGCCTGTGTCAGATTTCGTCGGAAAGAATAACTTATATTATTCACTGCAGGCGGTTTCCATCTTCATTGTGGGCATTTGAAGCCCACAAGCATTTATTTCCTGGATGTGGTGAATGCTGTGCTCCCAGCATTCACCGCTCGTTCCCGCACATGCTCAGTGGCATCCTGGGAAGCCTGAGACTAGCTCCCAGGAGTGTGGGAGAGGCTAGAAACACGCCTACTCCCACGGGAGGAGAACCAGGAAGTGCAAAGAAGAATAGAAAAATAAAAGGTAATTACAGCGATTTAAATTTTTTTAAACGGCATGTCAGCATCTAGGCAAGGAAGAGAATACATACAGATATTTTTCAAAATTTGGGTGGAACCCCGCTTTAAGTTCACTTACCTCAATGACCCCAGTGCATTTTGCCACAGTGGTAAAATGTTCCCAAAGTCTACAGGTTTCTGAAAAATAAAAACTCTCAATTTCCCTTACCCCTAATCACCATGTAATAATGCCCATATACTGAAATCTGACTGGTTGCTGCAGGCCATTTCACGCAACATGTCTACTCTCTTTTGCACTGCCTTGTTAAAAAGGCCAGGTAATCACCCTTGAGGTAACTTAAAGTTGGAAAAATACACACTATTCCTTTGAGTTTCCTTCAACTGACTAAAAAGATTAAAAAAAACACTTTTTTTTTATTTCTTGAGCAGCAAAAGCAAATTTAACTGAAACCACCTATCTGAATAAACATCTAAAGGCTGAGACCAAATTTCATAATCCGTAATTGCATCTGCGGGAGAAGGAACTTGCAGGAAATCAGGAAGTTGACAATCTCCAATGTAATACATCAAATTCACCTACTGAGATTTTCCATTAGCAGCTCAGTAAGACAGGAGCAACCTGAAATCCGTGCCAAAAAAAAAAAAAAACCTACCCATTTCACTTAATGATTTAGCCTTCCCCAAAACAAGATGTAAGTGTGACATCATTTTGCATAGCAAAAAAAAAAAATCTTGATATTTTAACAAGACAAAATAGGACTGGGAGTTAAACATTGAAAGCCTTTTTCTAAAAGTAAAATATCTGGCTCAATCCATCACCATAATTGAATAAAGCAACTTATTTGGTTGGAAATAATATTATCTACCTACTGAAAATAGCTGCCATATCACTGCCGTTGACAACATAACATCTGAGAAATAAATGAACTGGCCTTAAATAAGGTTATCGAGCAGCTGCTCAGCACTCTAATAATATAGACCATTTCCAAACTGAGAAATAGCTCACTTATCTTAGATAGCCGGCTTTAGAGAGGGTACACATTTCCATAATATTCTTCAAATAGGGGTCCATTAAAGATACATTTTCAGATATACGACACATGGCTAAGAGGCTAACTGTAACACGCCTATTTTAATTGAAGTGCATAACATAGTTATAACAGAAGATCACTATATTAGATAACGTCCAGGGTAATTTGACTGACATTACTGACCATGTTTCTGCATTAGCTGCTCTAAGAATGTGTAAATAGCAAATAGCAAAGCTATTATTAAAGACAAGAAGGATTTTCAGGGAAAGAAGGTTCATTCTGAAACTGCAAAGAGGAAAATTAAAGCAAATTTGTCACGGGGTTACAAAAGGCAAAAGCAACCTTTAGACTTATCGCTGGGACATGCCAAAGCAGCTTGACTCTACCCCTTGCGTTGTCACATAGTGCTACATTGTCCTAATCTGTTGCTCACCCCCCCCCCCCCCCAAAGATGCTAAGTAAATATCACCTCCCCTTTACCAAGTGAAAATGCTCCAGTCCTGATCACTGCGTTGTAGAAAGACAATACCCATATTCGCCCCATACCTGGCATTTTACTTGGAGTTGGGCAGGAAAACCAAAGCTATTATTTTATCCCTGCAATGCAGGTGCAGGGTCACTGTGCTTTGCATACCCCATCATAAGTCTACCTAAAACCTGGCGTAGGTACCTGAGTTAGAATTAAATTGATCCTTGTGTTCTTTTGAAGCCCTTTGGATGCTGAATAAAACATTTTGCCAGTATACCAGCTAGATACAAAAACTCTTCTGCATTGCATAGTGAAGATCACACCATCAATTCAGTTCATGGCCTCACATGACCCCTTCATCAAGGCATATGTGTACTCAATTACAAATCACCATCCTTATATACAGGTCCAATACAAACACTCACCTGTAGTGTCATTACTTCATTATGGCATCAAAATTCTACTTAAAATATGTCAATAAACATTATTTACAAACTTGGTGGATTCTGATATAGTGTGTGAAGGCCATATCTTTTGCCCTTTGCACCATAGGATCATGGAATACAGGGGATCTTTACATACACTATATTGTCAAAAGTATTGGGACACCTGCCTTTACAGGCACATTATCTTTAATGGCATCCCAGTCTCGGCCCATAGGGTTCAATATTGAGTTGGCCCACCCTTTGCAGCTATACCAGCTTTAACTTTTCTGGGAAGGCTGTCCACAAGGTTTAGGAGTGTGTCTATGGGAATATTTGACTATTCTTCCAGAAGCGCATTTGTGAGGTTAGGCACTGATGTTGGATGGGAAGGCCTGGCTCGCAGTCTTCGCTCAAATTCATCCCAAAGGTGTCATATTGGGTTGAGGTCAGTCTGTGCACTCTGCGCAGGCCAGTCAAGTTCCTCCACCCCAAACTTGTTCATTCTTTGTGGACCTTGCTTTGTGCAATGGTCCAAATCATTTGTGGAGGGGGGAATTATGGTGTGGGGTTGTTTTTCAGGGGTTGGGCTGGGCCCCTTAGTTCCAATGAAGGGAACTCTTAAGATGTCAGCATACCAAGACATTTTGGACAATTTCATGCTCACAACTTTGTGGGAACAGTTTAAGGATGGTCCCTTCAAGTTCCAACATGACTGCATACCAGAGCACAAAGCAAGGTCCATAGAGACATGGATGAGTGGGTTTGGGGTAGAGGAACTTGACTGGCCTGCACAGAGTCCTGACCTCAACCTGATAGAATCACTTTGGGATGAATTAGAGCGGAGACTGCGAGCCAGAGTCCAACATCAGTGCCTGACCTCACAAATGCGCTTCTGGAAGAATGGCCAAACATTCCCATAGACCAGGGCTTGACAAATTTGCTTGGAATCTAGGAGCCAGCTAAAAAAGTTAGGAGCCAGGTTTTTTTTTTTTTTTAAACGACCGACAAAGCTTTATTTTCAATATAAAAATTAACCAATCTTAAATTTACACAGAGACGACTAGAACTAATGTGACTGCTTTTATTTCCTGCCATGCAGGGACACAAGACCACCATATTCTCGCTAAGGAATCCAATCAGGTCTGCCTGAAAAACTGACAGGCGAACCTGATCAGACAGCCCGAGTGAAAGGGGCCAAGCAGGGAGGTGACAAATAATAAAATCATTTTAATCAACCGCTTCCTTCCCGCCGGACGAATATATACGTCCTGTCTTTGAAGAGAAATACCGTAGTTATGGTAGCAGCTAGCTACCATAACCCCGGTATCTTCTTCAAGAGCCGGCGGTTCTCTTTCAGATAAAAGTGGTCTCTGCAGCAGATTAGCAGCGAGATCACTTTTATCGGCGGCAGGAGAGGGCCCCCCTATCGCCACGATCGTTAGAGCGAGAGCAATAATTCTAGTCCTAGACCTCCTCTGTAACTCAAAACATGTAACCTGTAGAATTTTTTAAATGACACCTATGGAGATTTTAAAGGGTAAAAGTTTGTCGCCATTCCACGAGCGGAGGAAATTTTGAAGCGTGACATGTTGGGAATCAATTTACTCGGCGTAACATTATCTTTCACAATATAAAAAAAATTGGGCTAACTTTACTGTTTTCTTATTTTTTAATTAAAAAAAGTATTTTTTCCCAAAAAAGTGCGCTTGTAAGTCCACTGCGCAAATACGGTGTGACAGAAAGTATTGCAATGACCGCCATTTTATTCTCTAGGGTGTTAGAATAAAAAATATTTATAATGTTTGGGGGTTCTAAGTAAAGGGAAGGAGATGAGCAGGCAGTGAAAATAGGCAGGGGAAGCTCCATTAGCATTGGTGGATGTCTTGTCATACCAACGGCCACCACCAGAGGGCGCCCGATTGCAGAAGGAACCAGGAACCATAGGACTGCAGTAGGTCGCAAAGCCGGGGCCTCAATTACCGGCGCGGCCCAGCGCGATCGCGGCGGGAGGGGGGGGCTGTCGAACGAACACAGGATATCCCAGCTGTGCTGCCCCAGGCGCCAGGTCGCTAATTCTAGTCGCAAATGCGACCTGGCGCCCGGGTTTTGTCGAGCCCTGCCATAGACACACTCCTAAACCTTGTGGACAGCCTTCCCAGACGAGTTAAAGCTGTTATTGCTGCAAAGGGTGGGCCAACTCAATATTGAACCTTACAGACTAAAACTGGGTTCCCTTTAAAGTTCATTTGCGTGTAAAGGCAGGTGTCCCAATACTTTTGATAATACAGTGTGTGTTAAGATCAAGTACTTCCCTCTACTGCCACTAAGCCTAACCCTCTGTTATACCAATCCCAAACATTCAGTGGACAGTAGAGGCTCTGGCACTAGAAAGTTAATAGGGGCGTGGCCTAGTTGCAGTCCAGGCTTAGGGTTGCCACTCCATTCACCTCTCTAGGACATCTTAGATGTGTGACTTACAAGGGCTACCCCTTTTTTTCTTGAACTGGAAAGTTAATGACAAGGGTTGTGGCTTAGTGCAGAAGGGATGGGGCTTAACCTCAATTTGGGCAAAAGTCAAGGCTCCATTGCAGCCTAAGCCTAGGATCATTGTGGTTCCACATGGATCCAAGAAGCAATCTAAAAACTAAGTATTGACAGCAAGTAAACTGCACTTCAGTATTGTTGTTACCATTTAAAGGTACTACTGCACAGTGATGAGGCAAGGGGTATGTTCTGCTGTATAATGCTGTGTACACACGACCGGACTTTTCAACCGCAAAGTTCCAACGGAACAAATCCATCGGACAATTTGATCATGTGTGGGCTTCATCTGACCTTTTCTGTCGAAAAATCTGACGGACTTTAGAAATAGAACATGTTTCAAATCTTTCCGACGGACTCGAGTGCTATCGAAAAATCTGTTTGTCTGTATGCTAGTCCAAAGGACCAAAAATGACGCTAGGGCAGCTATTGGCTATGAACCTCCTTATTCTAGTCCGGTCGTACATCATCACGTTAGAATCAGTCGGACTTTGGTGTGATTGTGTGTAGGCAAGTCCGTTTAGTTGGAACGCCATGAGAACTCCGTCGAAAAGTCCTTTGGAGTTCAGTCCGTCGAAAAGTCCGCTCGTGTGTACGCGGCATAATGGTCAAATAAGTGAAGATGTCTACTTTGGATAAAATGACAGGCTGCATTCTATGTCAGCTTGCTTCACTTCCCAAACTGGCTGCACTAGAATGTGGGTAAGAGGCACACTTTAAGTATCAAAATTATATTTAATTTCCTTTTAAGTTTTTAACACATGAAAGTACAAAAAAGTAAGTATATTATATGTATACACAATAACGTACAAAAAAGCCATGTATAAACCATAAAAAAAGCCATATGTAGGTCCATGTAAAGTTAATATTCACATATCAACACATGTAGATAATGCCTATCTAGGCAAATGACATGAATAATGTCATAGTTATGGTACATGTTGAAGAGAATGTATGAATGTTGAATCCATAAAGTATGGCATATGTAGAGTCATACTAGTTGCGCTAATGCATAGAAACCAGATGGGTGATAATGGAATTCCCCGATATATCTAAAGAGAAGCCAAACATTCCCATTATGAAATTGAGATTGTGACCTCCTCTATGCAGTAGCATCTAATATTACAGCTCAGAAAAAAAGAAAAAAATTAAACACAAAAAAAAAAAAAGGAGGGCAAATGAAAGTGTGTATGTGGGGGGGTGGAGTCGCTCCCCAACTCTCATGACCAGATCCCGGAGGTATTATCCCCCTTAAATGTTAGTGGAGTTAAAGGAAACAAAATAAATATCAAAATTAAAAGTCATTTCATTATTTTTTATGTGCTGTACACAAAAAGATATATTATGAAAAACAGTTTATTAATTCTACCTTCTAAAAAGGTGAATCACCAGCTTGAAATAAATAGAATCCAAGCAAGGTGTTCCATAAATTATAAATCACAGCCGGCTCTTATTAAAATTCACATTTTTCAATTGCAACTCATATACGAAAATGTCAGTTAGTATAATCTAACTCTCGCTGCACCACCAAGGTGGTTGCAAAAGTAACAATTGTGATATATTAAGATGCTTTGAGCAGATCCACATTTACAGTCCTGTTAGATGAAATAAAAGAATAGAATAACATCGCCGTGAACTCTGTAAAATTGCTTTTGCAATTTGGAGTATGATAATTTTTTTCAGTTATGACTGAATATAATTTGTAAGAAATCTAAAGGGTATCTCTAACTTAGTTCGAATTCTAAAAACTACAATCCAGATTAAAAATGTGAAGGTTTTTGTTAACGCTGGGGTCACGCTATTGCGGATTGGATGTGGGTTCCCCGCATCTAATTTGCAATAGCAGGAGATTTTGACCGCCTCTCTATGGAGCCGGTTCATATATCTCCGCTGCGGCTCCGGTGCGAATTTGCACAGGAGCGCTGTGCATCTTTTGGTCCATTTCAGGTCCGAATTTAGCCAAAATTGTGGGCTGAAATCGGACTTGATATGGTGAACGGGGTTGCACCGCACCCCTGCTGTGTGCCACATGCGAAGATACGTGGACCCAGCCTAACTCTTTAAGCTATCAGTTTCTTAGTTTGGAAGATACAAGTCCCCAGTTCAGACTTTATCCCTTATTTTTTTCAAAAACTGGTTATCAGAACATGAGAAACCATACCTATTCTGTTTCTGTAGGCCTACGTCATCATGTGAGTGGTCTGAAGAAGGTCCACCTTGCGGAGTGTACATTGTAGCCCATTGTATATAATGTATATTAAGCTAGAATTGAGTGTTTTGGTGCAGGAACTTCCTGTAAAGAGTATACATTAGTATGCTGTAGACAGATAAAGGCACAATGGACTGGTTTGGAGGATGTAATCCCTTCCTGTCGGGTCAGCAATTTAGCTTACTTAGAGAAGGTAAGTATGAAGTGGTTTGGACATGAAGTGGACATCCCTAACAACTATAAACCGAAACCTAATTACAATCTTAAAACCTATCCTTTAAAGCTAAAGTTTAACGATAAAAAAGAACATCATTCTCTATAGCTTTACTGAGATAAATATCCTATAATGAAATATGTCCCACGTTGTGCAGGCAGCTTAATGATGTAGAAATCTTCACTACAAGGATGCCCTGTCCTCTTACTGCCTCTGAACTTCCCACACTGTGGGGGTTAATAGCGTTGGGTCTTCTGTAGAGCTGCACAATTGTTAAAAAAATTGTGATCTCGATTCAACCCCCCCTTACGATCTTAATCCGGCATTTCCACGATTCAGTGCAGAGCTGTTCTCTGCTGACAGCTGTCAGAAATTTAAAAAAATGGCAGCCTGCCAAGTTTATCACAACATTGCTCAGTGCTGAGATAAAAAGAAACATTGTATCATTTGGTTCTTTTAGCTCAAAGGGATGAACTCAGGTCAGAAAATTAGATTAGGTCAGTTTAACTACTTAAAGACTAATGCCCCGTACACAAAATCTGATTTTCCGACAACAAATGTTGGATGTGAGCTTGTTGTCGGGAAAGTCCGACCGTGTGTATGCTCCATCAAACATTTGCTGTCGGAATTTCCGCCCACAAATGTTTGAGAGCAGGTTCTCAATTTTTCCGCCAATCAAACTTGTTGTCGGAATTTCCAATCGTGTGTACACAAGTCCGTCGCACAAAAGTTCACGCATGCTCGGAATCAAGCAGAAGGAGCCGCACTGGCTATTGAACTTTCCTTTTCTCGGCTAGTCGTACGTCTTGTACGTCGTCCGCGTTCTCACGCTCGGAATTTTAAGGAATATAAAATAAATATATGCTTCCTTTTTGTGAAAAACAGTGTCAAAATCACCACATGAGTGAATAAATCAGCATCTATCCATCAAAAAAAAAACCCCATAAAAGTGGACCATAATCATATATATTCAAAGATAGTGAATATATAATGAATATTTAATGAATAATCAATACTACATATGGACAACAGTCCTCAATTGACAATAACAGTCTTAATAATCCACACTATTTGTGCATTTGCCAATACTCTAATCTTCCTTCAGCCTATATTCACATTGCAGTGATTTGGCATGCGATTTGACATGTCAAATCACTTGCCAAATTGGCGGCTATTGCCGGCAATGGCACCGTCCGAATCAGTGCAACGCCGCATTTGTGGCGCTGCACCGATTCCCAAAAGTAGTTTCTGTACTACTTTTGGCGATTTGTATAGATATCTGTGCAGGAACCCACACAGGTGTCTCTGAAATCGCCCCCGAAGTCGGGACTGACATGTGGGTATGGAATCATGTGAATTCAGCTGAACTTACACAATTTCAATCCTTTTGTCTGTGTGAACCTGGGCTCAGTGCCAGAAACAATACTGTGCACCAGTTTCCACCCTTATGCTCTTCAGGTGTCCCCTCACCTATTTAGATGGACCTCAGTGATATTGAGAGGTCATAACCAGCTCAAGAATAAGCACTCTCAGGTGTACACTGATGGGTCTCCTATTTGGCAGCCAACTCCTTTCTCCTGCAGTTCTTATCAACCGCTCTGGACACTATAGTGCTCATAAAGAGATACAGACTCCATAGTGCTCACTGTGCATATTTATTTAAAGCGTAACTCCACTTTTGTTGAGAAAAAAACATCAGCCTCTGGGTGATCTATGTACATTAAAGGATTATAACAACCGTTGTTGGAGATTCCTACCTTTTTTTATTCTGAAGAAATCAATGTTTGTTCCTCCGTGCTGAGTGGATCTAATGGGAGTGGTTTCATAATTATTAATCAGCTGTGAACCTGCAGAGCACTAATGAAGAAAGCTGTTGGGCCTGCATCCCTTTAGACGTGCTCCTATTGGGAGTATCTCACCAAAAATGAAATGTTTGTTGCAGGAGATGCTTGAAATATGATTTGTATCTTAACGCAGACTTCTGGAAAAATCAATGAGCCAATCACACAAGCAGGAAATTATGTTTCTGGGGGGCGTACACTTTCTTTCTATGGGAATACATGATAACAATACATGAAAGTATATGACAAATGGTCAATCCCCTGTAATGTCAAAAATATTACATATCAAGTACCCAGTTTTACCTCATGATGGTGATGTGAACAACCTGAACTCATCATAAGCCTGGGTTGATATATCATACAGATCAATCTAAAATCTCACTGAAGAGACATCCCTGTATCTTCCGCTGTGTCGTGGATATTTACTTTCTCCTTGCATAGTTTTTGAAGATAGAGATATTATGCCTAAGCTCCTGAAGATGCCTTTTAAATACGCGTAACATGTAGAGCTGAGCTGAAATATGACATACTGCCTACCACTAATCTATGTTACAATTGATGCTACATTGCCAATGGTGTCTGATACTTGGTTTCTTTGCAACTGAAGTATCTATTATCAATTGTGGTTTATTAGGTGGAATGTTATTTCTTCTAGGGCAATATTATGAATAGTCAATGTATCAATTTTTTTAACTGTTTATATTTGTTTTGTAAATAAAATGTATTACTATTTTTAATATGTTGTTAGCTTGGTGCCTAAAAAGTCCATCATCCTAAAATTCTAGTTTCAATAATATATCGGGACGTAGCACTGTTGTACCTATTTCCGTGTCCACAGTACCACTCTGTGGTGACACAAACCATTGCAGAAAATTACAGCGGCTGCTGATTGAAAAGGATAGGTAATTTTGAACCACTACATCCTGGAAGGACTTGCACCCATTCTGACCAGGCCATTTTTTTGTGATACAGAACTGCGTTGATTTAACTGACAATTACACGGTCGTGCGACGCTGTACCCAAACAAAATTTATGTCCTTTTTTCCCAAGAAATAGAGCTTTCTTTTGGTGGTATTTGATCAGCTCTGCAGTTTTTATTTTTTGTGCTATAAACAAAAAAAGAGCGTCAATTTTGAAAAAACACAAAATTTTGTACTTTTTGTTATAATAAATTAAATATCCCCCCCCAAAAAAAAATTCTTCATCAGTTTAGGCCGATATGTATTCTTCTACATATTTTTGGTAAAAAAATTGCTATAAGCGTACATTGATTTGTGCAAAAGTTATAGCGTCTACAAAATAGGGGAAAGATATATGTAATTTTTATATATTTTTTTTTTACTAGTAATCTGTGATTTTTAGCAGGACTGCGACATTGTGGCGGACAGATTGGACACATTTTTTTACACTTTTTTGGGACCCCTGACATTTATACAGCGATCAGAGCTAAAAATAGCAACTGATTACTGTATAAATGTCACTGGCAGGGAAGGGGTTAACACTAGGGGGTGATCAAGGGGTTAAATGTGTTCCCCCACTGTGTGTTCTAACTGTGGGGGAGTGGGAGTGACTAGAGGAGGAGACAGATCGTTGTTCCTACTTAGTAGGAACACACGATCTGTCTCCTCTCCCCTGACAGAACCAGAATTTGTGTGTTTACACACACACATCCCCGTTCTGGTTCTGTCACGAGTGATCGCGAGTGCCCAGCGGACATCGCGCCCACCAGGCAAACGCATCGGCTCCGGGGACAGGCGTGCGCGCCTGCAATAGCATCTTAAAGAGCTGACGTATACCTACGGCGATTTGTGCAGCCATGCCAACCTGCTGCAGTATAACTGCGGTGGCTGGTCGGCTAGCGGTTAATAACAATCAATTACAATATGACTTGTGTCACAATTGTATACGCTATATTATTTTTTCTTTCTTTGCTATTTTTTTTCACCCACGAAAGTGGAGTTACTCTTTAAATGAATAAATGTAAAGCACTCACATGGTTAAGTGCAAAAAAAAAAATAGTATTTAAATGTGTCTGCATTTTTACCAACCATCGATCCCTGTGTACCCTGCAGAATCTTCGCCGTGCATGATCATGTCAAGAGCCGTGCCCACTTGACGTGTTGCGTCCCGATTTGACTTCCTCAAAGGTCGCAAGTAGGAAAGCTTAGCACTGGACAGCATAAAAAGAGGGAACATTCCTTTTATAAATATGACTGTTCCCCAACTCTAGTCCTGTGATCATCTTCCTGCTCCAAAATAAGGTCCCTTGCCTTCTAGATGATTCTTCTCATCTATTCTGACATAATCCACACAAATGAATAAAGGGGTATTGCCACAAAATATTAACAAAATATATCATTAGAGGGTACCATCATCCTAAATTTGTATAGTAGAGAAATAAGGGAGGATATACAAGGGCTACTCCAATAAATGCCCTAAATCACCAGAGAGGGTTGGGACTATCACGGTACCCTAATATATACGATAAGGCATAAGTAAAAAATACAGTTTATTATAGAATTACAAAAGACACAAATATACAACAAGAACAGCATAGTAGTTGTTGCACAAAATACATATAAACAATATCATTTAAAATTAAAATTTGAAAAACGCCCACAGATGTGTAGAGGCATGCTGATGTGGGTATAGACGTTCACCTTAATGTATGTAACCTGTTGGTGCTCATCCCGCCCCCCTCCCTGTCTCCTCCAAAGCTGCAGATGGGCATGAATCAGGCTGCACTGATGGCAACGGTGAGTCTGCATTCATGACAATGGGGGTGCTGCATTCATGACAATGGGAGTGCTGCATTCTCGGGCAACGTGGGTGCTGCACTCATGGCAATGTGGGTGCTGCATTCATGGCAATGAAGGTGCTGCATTCATGGCAATGTGGGTGCTACATTCATGGCAATGGGGGTGCTGCATTCATGGCAAAGTGGGTGCTGCATTCATGACAATGTGGGTGCTGCATTCATAGCAATAGGGATGCTGCACTCATGGCAACATGGGTGCTGCACTCATGGCAATGTGGGTGCTGCATTCATGTCAATGTGGGTGCTGCATTCATGGCAATGTGGGTGCTGCATTTGTGAATATGTGGGTGCTGCATTCATGGCAATAGGGATGCTGGATTCATGGCAACGGTGAGTCTGCATTCATGTCAATGTTGATGCTGCATTCATGACAATGTGGGTGCTGCATTCATGACAATGTGGGTGCTGCATTCATGACAATGTGGGTGCTGCATTCATGGCAATAGGGGTGCTGCATTCATGGAAACGGTGGGTCTGCATTCATGTCAATGTGGGTGTTGCATTCATGACAATGTGGGTGCTGCATTAATGGCAATAGGGGTGCTGTATTCATGGCAACGGTGAGTCTGCATTCATGTCAATGTGGGTGCTGCATTCATGGCAATGGTGGGGTTGCATTCATGGCACTTGTGAGGCTGCAGATGGGCACTGATTAGGCTGCATTGATGGGCACTGACCCTTATTTTGCTTCACAGTCCTTTATTTAAAATGTAAGATTGTTTCCTGAAACTTCCTTTTTAAAGTAAAGGTGCTCCAACAAACACACTTATGCCCTGGACACACGATAGGATTTTCCGATGGAAAATGTGTGATAGGACCATGTTGTCGGAAATGTGTAGGCTCCATCACACATTTTCCATCGGAATTTCCGACACACAAAGTTTGAGAGCTTGCTATAAAATTTTCCGACAACAAAATCCGTTGTCGGAAATTCCGATCGTGTGTACACAAATCTGACGCACAAAGTGCCACGTATGCTCATAATAAGAAGACGAAAGCTATTGGCTACTGCCCCGTTTATAGTCCTGACGTACGTGTTTTCCGATAACTTTGTGCGACCGTGTGTATGCAAGACAAGTTTGAGCCAACATCCGTCGGAAAAAATCCATGGATTTTGTTGTCGGAATGTCCGATCAATGTCCGGCCATGTGTACAGGGCATAAGACTGAATTTTAATGGTTTAAAGAATGTCAGGCAAAATGGTCGGCCCTCACGCATGTTCACGTCATCAAATCTGGCCCTCTTTGAAAAAGGTTTGGACACCCCTGCTCTAAGCTGTTGTTAATTGTTGTGTAGTATATTTATTCTTTTATGTAACAACCAAATTACATTACCATTATTAAGCACATCATTTCACCATCTTAAATACAGTGTGGAAAAAAAATATTAGAATATTTTTACTTTTCTAATGATTGATCCACATGAATTGGTGTTTGATGTGCTTTTCTCACAGATTATTTAATTAGCAGCAGGCTGTACAGAAAAATAGGGTAAATGTAATTAGCAGCTTGTTCTACAGCTAAATAAGAATCACAAAGCAAGGAGCAGAGCAGCTGTTATTATCTCATTTTAATTCCAGATATTTGTTTAGAATGATAGTTGCGCATTAATTTAATTTCATAATAGAAGTTCTCTGATGACTACCACAAGCAAACCAGATATTTTAAAGTTTTAAAGCGTACCTGGAATTTAGGAGACAGGGGCCTTTTGTAAAAGAGACATTTAGGTAAGGTAGGTACATATATATATTTATTATAAAAGTATTAGCAGGGTGGTTTCAAGTCTTGCCTTCTTTGTCAACTGAATTTTTCTTGACACAAGAACCAGTCATCAACAGGCATCTGTAAAATCAACATCTCCACTCTCGATTTATTATACCTTATAGATCATGTATTCATTACTCACTTGTATTCTCTCCCCTGCCAGAGCATAGGCAGCCAGCTTTAAGTCAATCCTATTTCCTGCCTGAGCTCAAGGCTGATAACAGAACCTCAAAAAAATAATAAAGGTGTTGTAAGGATTATATGAATGCAAACTAAAGGCTTTGTTAATTGAACAATCTACCCTCTTTCAAGCAGCCTGAACAGAGTGTCAATTATTAGCCATGAGCTTAAGCAGACCTCACAGTGGGTTGATTGTGGTCCTGAGTGCCAAGGCTGTATTTACATAACAGGTTAAAAGTAGAGATTCCGATTTTTACAATTGACAATCTCTAATTTGGTCTCTTTGGCCACCACATACCCACAGCCTTATTCATGTTAAAGCAGTTTTAACAGCCCACTAAGGCCACTTTCACACGGTTGGGCCGTTCAGGTCCGCCTGCCAGTTTTGACGGCGGACCTGAACGGGCGCTCCATGCTAGTCTATGGAACGACGGATGTCTGCGGTGACATGTCCGCTGACATCCAAACTGGTCCGATCCGCTAAAAGCAGACGGATGCCTCTACGTTTGGATCCGTCGCCGGCGGATCGGGTGAGATCTGATGAAAACAGACATGCTGTCTGTTTTCGTCCGATCTCTCCATAGAAACCAGCGGCGCTCGACAAGTCCCTCCCCGCTTAGTGAGCAGAGAAGGACCTGTCATCCGCCGGCTCAGCAGAGATCAACAGAGAGATCTCCCGCTGAGCCGGCGGCCTGAGGCGGACTCTGTGGAAGCGGATCCGCCTCATGAGAATGAGGGCACACTTGGAAATATCATGCTTTTGAGATACATGGTAAGTTTCTTTGGAATGCCTGTTCAAGCAAGAGGCTCAAGTTGTGCAACAGGTTAAATCTCAATGTAACTTTCAGTCTTAATCTGCTAAGTACATTCCAGGTGGTATTTAATATCATACAGTTGATTTTCCTTCTAAAGCCTTTCCGCTGCCATCATGTTGCAGGGAAGGCCCCCTGCCCTCTGTAAGGAAGCAATGGTCTCTCTGTAGAGGTCCAGTATGCCTCCTACGGGGTCATACCTATAGCTCTGCAGTCAGCAAGACTCACGGTCCCTGCTGATTAGAGAGCTCTGGCTCTAACTCAGCAGGAGGTGTGTTGGACCTCTGTAGAGAGATTACTGCTTACCCACAGAAAGCAGGAGTCACACTTTGCAGCTTGCTTGCAGGGGACAGTTTTTTCTGCCCAGACAGTGGCTGCTTTAGAAGGAAGCAAACCGTAAGACATTAAACACCTTTTATTTTGATGCACCTGAAAATAAGATGTTTGTACTTACTGTAAAGTTTTTCTCTTGGAGTCCATTTAGAGACGTTAAAGTGTTACTAAACCCAGAACCTGCATTCACTATATCTGGTCTCCCACAGTACACAGACCATGGAAATGCAATTATTTTAGTAGATATAAACTGCTAAATACCTTTTCTCATCAGCAGTTAAAACAGTCTTGTGACTTCTATCAGTGTCCAGCAAAGCACTGGTTAGAGTAATTGTAAAGGTTTTTTTTTTTTTTTTTTTTAAATAAACATGTTATACTTACCTGCTCTGTACAAGGGGTTTGCATAGAGCGGCCCTGATCCTCCTTTTCTGGGGTCGCCCGGTGGTGCTCCTGGCTCTTCCTCTCCATCGAGTGCCCCCATGGGAGCCACATATCATGGGGTCACTCGTGCGGGTGCGCTCCCGAGTCCTGCTGCTGTGTCCATTGACATAGACAGTCGGCCTTGGCCCCGTCCCCCGTGTCACTGGATTTGATTGACAGCAGAGGGAACCAATAGCTCCTGTCGCTATCAATCTATGCAATGAGGACCCAAGACAGCGGCTTGAGCTGCTGGGCTCGTTCTCATCGCTGGAAAGATCTGGTTTAGGTAAATAAAATGGGGGCTCTGCGGGGCAGCTGTAGCACACAAGGTTTTTCACCCTAATGCATACAATGCATTAGGGTGAAAAACCTTGAGACTTTACAACTCCTTTAAAGCTTGTAGGAGGAGTTTTCTGGCTGTGCTATGAGACTGCAAGACCCCTGACCCTCTGTCTGGACAGTGCTGATTGGCCCTGTACTGATCACATGCACCCTCCCAAGAAAAAAAAAAAAACCTCTCTAGCAACACACACTAAACTGAGCATGTGCAACCTGACTCAATAGGCTCTGTGTTATCAGGAAATTATCAGGGGACAAAAGACGCTGCTTTTATCCTGGTGACAGAAAGTGAGGAGAAAAACTGCATTTTGAGCTGTCACAAAATCAGGACTATATAGAAATAATTTTGCAACACGGACATTTGTTCCAGTGACAACTGTCGAAACAGAGAATTTCTCTTACTTTGTAGACATTTCCTCTTTCCTCCTCCTCTTACAAGGATTGGTTAGACTTGTACAGGGAAATCACTAAAACCATCACTGAAAGAGCCAAGAACCACCTACACTCCAACTACACTCCAACTCTGCTTCACATGATTAGGTTTATTGCTAATCATGGTGTCTTCTGAAGACAAACCTCAATAGACACCATGACTCTCTAATATTGACAATTTAATTTGACATACCGCAAACTGTAGGCCCTTCAGAAGTTGAACACTACTGTATATTCTTTGCCTTAACAAATATCCTAACCATTTGAAAACTGCGCTATAGCCAAATGGCTACAGCGCGGTCGTCCAGTTCTGGGAGGATCTGAGGTAAAGAGCCAATCAGCGGCTTCTTACCACCTAATCAGCTGTGCCCAATCACAGCTGATCACAATGTCAACAGAAGCCAGTTACCAGCTCTTTTCACCACTCCTTCTCACGTTGTTACCATGTGAAGAAAAAAAAAGAAAAGAGAAAAAAAAGACAAAAGAGCCGATAATCAGCTTCTGCAAAAGTGCTGCCAATTAGCACCCACTACTGATGCTAATTAGTGCCCACCACTGCTAACAATCAGTGCCTACTACTGCCAATCAGTGCCCAGTTCTGCTTCCAATTAGTGCCCATCAGTGTGTCCTTATCTGTCACCTATCAGTGCCCATCAGTGCCGTCTACCAGTGCCCATCAGTGCCGCCTATTAGTTCCCATCAGAGCCACATATTAGTGCCACCTATCAGTGTCCATCAGTGCCACCTTTTAGTGCCCATCAGTGCCGCCTATTAGTGCAGCCTTATCAGTGCCCACCAGTGCCGCCTCATAAGTGCCCATTAGTGCAGCCTATCAGTGCCTATCAATGCCGCCTCATCAGTGTCCATCAGTGCAGTCTATCAGCTGCCTCATCAGCGCACATCAGTGAAGAAGAAAAATTACCTGTTTGCAAAATTTTAGAACAAAATATGAAAAAGTTTGTGTTTTTTTCAAATTTTTCATTTATTTAACAAAAAAATACAAAAAAACAGCGGTATTTAAATACCACCAACAGAAAGCTCTATTAGTTAAAAAATGATAAAGATGTTGTGTGGGTACAGTGTTGCATGGCCGCGCAATTGTCATTCAAAGTGTGACAGCGCTGAAAGCTAAAAATTGGCCTGGTCAGAAAGGGGGTGAAAGTGCCCAGTGGGCAAGTGGTTAAAGCAGAACTAACCCTATCGATTTAACTGTTTCCCAAAAACATTACATTCAAGGCATTCTTTGAATAACTGCCACAGCTGCTTGAACTCACAACTGAACTGTCAATCCATCAAAATGGCTGGTTCTATAACGAATCACATGTGCAGCACCATTACAACTACAGGTCAAACAGAGGCTAAGATGACAGCTTCCTTGGCTGTAAAAGATGGTTTAGTTCTGCTTTAATGCTCATTCACATTAGGGGTGCGCGTTTGGGTCACTATTCAGAGAACATTTGACAGGCAGTGAGGAGGTGTTGTATTGCCTCCTCACCACCTGCTTTAACCCCTTGGTCCCTGCACTAACATGCCACAACCATGTTCATTGTGAGCATCAACAGTGTGCATTCAGGCCTGTGCAACCACACGGCTGTCGAATTGGGAGCGATGGCTGTGTTCGTGCTGCCAATATGTCCCAATTGACATGAATGGGACTGTCTGCATTGGGATGCATGGAACACCTGAAGCGGGCAAACACTTACTCCATAGTGCACCTGTGTAACAAGGCCTAAGTGATTCAACTCCAAGAGAAAAAATATAAGCTTTTTGTGAGTAGTTACTTTCAGTATGTCATTGCAGAAACAACAGACAATGAACTTTGCCAGAACCACGTGGACAGGACGGTACTGCAGACTGAATGGTTTTCTGCATACTGACACTATATCCCTCCGTGAAGATCCTGTGCCCCATGTGGTCATCTTTGGTAGCACACATTTCTGGTCCCTGTATGCCTCCTGTGGCCAAATATAGCCCATTTCGGTTTGACATCAATGAGAACAACTTTTGAATAGTTTAGATTAAATCGAGCTATGAGTATCTGCGGGAGAGCCATGACCCCTAGCGGACAATACATCCCCTGAAGACGTCCAGCGGGTGAAACATGTCAGGATTTATCATCATAATACCTCTATGAAATCAAGGACCATATGAATTGGGTCATGACTGTATATGGTTTTATATGGATATAATATTTTAACTCAATTTTCTAATAAATATTGAATTTTTAATGACATTTTTGTTAATCAATATGTTGCACCTGAAAAGTCCCATAAATTCTTCCTCCATTTTTTCCCAACAGACAATGTGACTTTTCCGCTGCTGTGCATTTGCTGTTAATGAGGCATACAACCCTATGTAGGTAACTTACTGTATTTCTGTTTAAAAGCAGATTCATTATGGCCACTGATGACACTCGTCAGGAGACTTCTTTCAGGTAAGATTACCAACACACATGACAGCTATGTGTCAGGTGCATGGCCTTAAATGTCATATTATTTCTTTGGGGCTAACAACAAAATATATACAGTATATCAGTACACTTTATTAGTTTTAGTGGTTTGTCTACAGGGCAATATGTTTAAAATCTTGTTAAATATCAATTTGTATTGTATATCTTTTAGGTCAGTCCACTGATCTTAATCCGGCACTGTGCACTTTAAGGTAATAGTAAATATACAGGGCCCAGAGGTGCAAAGACCAACTCATAAAGGGATCTTGAGTGGAGGTTTGGTCCTAACAAGCAACCCCGAGGCTGAGAAGTGATCTGCACGCTAATGAGGCTGACTCCTTTGAAGTCTGTACTTGTGAAGAGAGTAAAGAATTTCATTTTCAGTGTGGTATGCCTAGCTTTTAGGTTCCTAGATCACATCCTTGTCACTTGCTGCCACCCTCCAGGCATTAAAAAATGCAAAAAAAGGACTGGCATGTTTTCTACAAGGGGACAAGGATATTTGATAGAAGAGGGCTGTTTAACCTTTCTTGATCAGGAATTGTTGTTTAACCCTCCTTGGTTAGCAAATGCTGTGACCTGGCTTATGTTGCTGTTTGTTGTATCCAATGGTAATCTTTTGTATAACTGTACCGTTAACACCTATACCTTTGTAGACCTAGCTAAAATATGCTAAAACCTAAAAAAATTCTTGTGAAAGAAAATGCTGTGGCTTGGATTGTCAAATTGTAACTAAATACCTATGAGCAGTTATTTTTTAAACCATATTTTGTGATATGTTTTTCTAAAAGGATTACCATCCTTTATTCAAACTTGCCAGTTATGTTTTATCCCTAGGGAGAAACATAGGTTTTTTTAGGACTTTCTTGCAGAATTCACAGATTTTGACAATTTTTTGGTGCAATTTCTATGTTTTTGTGATGCATTCAATATATCTAATCCAATAAAAAAATATTTTTTAGGTAATATGTTTAGTCTTAAAATAAAAAGAAAGTTTATAGATAAAAATCCATGAAGAGATTATTGTGCTGTGGTCCTTTGACGCAACATTGAGACTATTGCAGGCCATACTTGGGTCGAAATCCAAACAAACTTTCTTTCAGAAATGTTGGCCATTTTGTGATCTGATGATGCCACCATTGATTTTTAAATTTGACCAACCAAGCCTTCAATTGCACCTCATGTTCCTACAGAAAAGAATTTTCGAGGCTGGGAATCTTCTTTTCTTTCCATGAATTTTCTTTTCTTGCGCTCATGCACACTTCTTTTTCGATTATATTTCTTGCACGATTCTCCCATCATTGAGTAGAAAATCGTTAGTTTTTAAAAAAATTTCCAACATGCCCGATCACTCAAATTCGATGGCTGCAGGAAAATCAGCCGTTGCTGCGTCCCACTCTAATGCCCTGTACACACGATCAGACATTGATCGGACATTCCGACAACAAAATCCATCAGATTTTTTCAGACGGATTTTGGGCCAAACCTGTCTTGCATACACACTGTCGCACAAAGTTGTTGGAAAATCTGATCGTTCTGAACGCGGTGACGTAAAATATGTAGGTTGGGACTATAAACGGGGCAGTAGCCAATAGCTTTCATCTCTTAATTTATTCTGAGCATGCGTGGCACTTTATGCGTCACATTTGTGTACACACAATTGGAATTTAAACAATTGGATTTTGTTGTCGGAAAATTTGATATCCTGCTCTCAAACTTTGTGTGTCGAAAACTCCCACAAAAAAAGACCAATGGAGCCCACACACAATCGGAATTTCCAACAACACAATCCGATCGCACTTTTTCCATCGGAAAATCTGACCGTGTGTACAGGGCATAATGGTGCGAAATTCTAATCAAAATTCTTAGTTAAGATTTCCGAAATAAATTTTCTTCAGACTTTAACCCATGTATGGCCAGCCTAAGGCTGCCCAATAAAGGAATTTTTTGTTTTTTGTGATCAGACAGTTGGCTGTTAAATAAAAAAAAAAAAGAAAGACAGGATTACCCAATCCACACAAGTGAGGTGGATGGGGGAATCCTCCTGGCTGTGCCACTGTATTCAGACATTAGGGACTCCTCTGCTGTTAGCATAAACTGTTCAGTGATCAGTGCTGCAGCCAAAAAAAAATTCCAGCTTTCCCATTCAACAAAAGTTGATCCAAAGATCAACTTCTGTTAAGCAGGAATGGCCATAGATGGATCAATGGACGGTCCCTGCTGAACCGGGTGAATTTCAATCTATCTATGGTCAGCTTAATTTTCTTAGTCACATCTACACTCTTCAGCAGGAAAGACTCCTAGAAAGTATGCAAAGTATGTCTCTGCTCTGTCTTTTCTGCCTGGCCACTTTCTGCACCGCTGGACGGACCGACTAATCCACATGAATAGACTGAACAGAAAGGAGCTGGAGGTGACCACCATGGGGGTACAGAGAAGGAGTGAATTGTATGTGTAGCTATGCATCAGTTGTTAAGGACATCAGGGGGTGCTGGCTCCTAACAACCAGTGACCAGCCACAAAAATGCAGATAAACCGCAAATGTGTTGCATTAAATTTTAACGCAACACATTTAAAAATGCAATAGGTGTTTTTGAAAACACCTATTGCATTTTTAAAGTGCTCCAGTGTGAAAGGGCCCTAATAGGACTGCCTGCATGGGGATGCACAATGTGCATTCCCATGCAGGTAAACACGGCCCTACACAGGTATATGGTATTTTACACCCTGTGTGCATGTGTACCTTAATAATGAACTCCTTTTATTCTCCCCCTTTTGGTTTGTTGAATATACCATGGGCAGCGTTTTGTTAAATCTGTTCAGTGAGTGCAAAAAAAATACCTTCAAATCTGCCAGAAATTCAATTAAAAAAAAATAAATAAATAAAAATCTGCCAGATATATTGTTAGCTAACTTCCTGTGCTCTCTGCCTTTAACCTTTTCCTGCTGGTTCCAGATATATATGTGGCCTCTCGCCAGGTGGGTTTTAACTCCGAGAGTCCGCGCCCCTATGTAAACACAAATCTGTTCTGAGAACGCGTGTCCTGGGCACTTCCAGCACAGTCACTAGAGGCTCCCGATGCATACTTGTGATTGGGAGCTTTCCAAACATGTGACCGCTGTGACAGTCAATCACAGCAGTCACATGACCCGAATGCCTGCCTCCTGGCATCTAGAACTTCTTAAAGGGCTAGAAGGCAGCAGCGGGAAGGTTAATGACTGTAATCAGTTCTCTCTATGGACTATAAAATACCGTTCCCCTATATTATGAAAATGAGGAGAGGTGAAGGTTTTCAGTAGTCCTAACACACTTTCTGTCCTTTGATGACAATACAGCTCCTGCCATGAGTTATCATTGTGACCCTAACAATACAGGTGGATATAAAGCAAAAAAGCCTAAAAAAAAGAAAACGAATGCAACCATCAACTGACTGGTTAGTTGCAATATATTAGATGTTTGCTCTTGGACTTCACACCACTCTATAAAGTGCTCCCGTCACCGAGTGCAATGCATGCTCACCTCCTTGTTAGACCCTACAGGGGGTCAAACACACCTTGCACGCAGTGCAATTCTTCTTTAAGAATGGCTCCACAGCGGTCATCAGCAATTCCTGGTATGCTCTTTGAGTGTCAGACACGCTCTGCACAAAGTGCAGTATCCTTCCAATGTGGTTACTTCAAAATTGGCTCCACATTACTCTCCGGCAGTTCCAAAGTGACATAAAAAACAAAAGTGCCTCTAATAGTGCAGTATCCAGGGTATTAAATTGACAGAACCTCACCACCCCAGTTTAAGATACACTCACATTTATTAAAATTAATTAAAGCATATATACAAATTCCATTTGGATCTCACTTGTAGCGAAAGGATTCCACCGCCAGGCTGCACCTCTACTATTTACGCCACCAACCTCGTGGCTTCATCTGGAGGAATGAGCCGTGCGGTTATGGCGGGGTTCATTTATAGATTTGTGGCAATGACATGCATGTAGATTGCCGGTTTGCGCATGCGCCATGAGCTCCGGCGATCACCAAGGTCCGCACATGCGCGCCAAAATAATCCTTCGTATAGGAAACATTTTGCTAGGGCGCTTGTATGAAGAATCTCCAGCTAACCCAGTAGTTAGCGCACGCCCGATTTCCACACCCGGCCATAGTGATGGTAAATAACACTACGGCAAAATGGCCGAAATTGAAGACATATGTTAACCACTGTAGAGGTAGGGAAGATGTGGAATAGATATCTCGCCAGATATCTAAAGGAAAAAAATTTTAATAAAATGAACAAAATCTCAAAATAACTATTATTATAGCCTCAATAATTGCTACTTATAGCTGCAATACATACAGTGCCTTGCAAAAGTATTCACTGGCTTTTTACCTATTTTGTTACATTATAGCCCTTAGTTGAATATTTTTTTAATCTGATTTATATGTGATGGATCAGAACACAATAGTCTCAGTTGGTGAAGTAAAATTAGAAAAATATATACATAAAACTATTTTTCAGAAATAAAAAAATGATAATTGGCATGTGCGTATGTATTCACCCCCTTTGTTATGAAGCCCATAAAAAACTCTCGTGCAACCAATTACCTTCAAAAGTCACATAATTAGTGAAATGATGTCCACCTGTGTGCAATCTAAGTGTCACGTGATCTGTCATTACATATATACACCTTTTTGAAAGGCCCCAGAGGCTGCAACACCTAAGCAAGAGGCACCACTAACCAAACACTGCCATGAAGACCAAGGAACTCTCCAAGCAAGTAAGAGAGTTGTGATGATCGCCGGAGCTCATGGCGCATGCGCAAACCGGCAATCTACATGCATGTCATGGCTATTTTGTTAATTTTATTAAAAAATTTTCCTTTAGATATCTGGCGAGCTATCTATTCCACCTCTTCCCTACCTCTACACTGGTTAACATATGTCTTCAATTTCAGCTCATGGCTCATGGAGCTCATGGCGCATGCGCAAACCAGCAATCTACATGCATGTCATTGCCACAAATCTATAAATGAACCCCGCCATAACCGCACGGCTCATTCCTCCAGATGAAGCCACGAGGTTGATAGTGTAACTAGTATAGGTGTAGCCTGGCGGTGGAATCCTTTCGCTACAAGTGAGATCCAAATGGAATTTGTATATATGCTTTAATTAATTTTAATAAATGTGAGTGTATCCTAAACTAGGGTGGTGAGGTTCTGTCAATTTAATACCCTGGGCACTGCACTATTAGAGGCACTTTTGTTTTTTATGTCACTTTGGAACTGCCGTAGAGTAATGTGGAGCCAATTTTGAAGTAGCCAAATTGGAAGGATACTGCACTTTGTGCAGAGCCTGTTTGACACTGAAAAGGCATACCAGGAATCGCTGATGACCGCTGTGGAGCCATTCCTAAAGGAGAATTACACTGCGTGCAAGGTGTGTTTGACCCCCTGTAGGGTCTAACAAGGAGGTGAGCGTGCATTGCTCTACTTTAAAGAGTAGTGTGGAGTAGTGTGGAGTCTCAGTGAAGCACGTTGGATTAGAACATTCCTTTTTTGTACCTTTATAGGAAGATTTTTCACATATATGTCACAATTGAACTTTGTGCACTTTATGAACTTTATTGTTATTTATATGTTGATTTAGTTTATATATTTGGTTCACCAACAGCGCCATCACATTTTACTACTTGACTTTGTTTTTTTGTGGGAACACATAGGTGAAAGCGGCAGCAAATTTGTATTTACGTTTTTTCATTAGGTGGCAGCGCGCAGCTATATTGTTTATTCTGTTCTTGGGCTTAGATACATTTTGAGTGTCATGAATAGTCATGGAATAAATAATAATCTTCTTTAAAGTGGGACAATCTATAAAATCTCTCTATTTTAATCACAGTTTTGGCAAAATCATGTTGGCTGCCAAGTAACAGCTGAAGAATACCATAAGGACTGTCTTAGTCATATTGAACATTAGGAATTAAACATTGGCAAATAATAATATAATTACTATGTTTCAATCACAAGTGGCTCCCGGTGTGAAAAAGGACAGCCGCAATAATTTCAGCTAGATTTTGGGTTCAACTGCTGCGATTTTAGTGCCAAAGAAGAAACACAGTTAATTAACAAGGAGATTGCCATTTAATAATCAAATAAGCAGTTAATTATAATTTGGATGCCAGCTTGATTTGTAGCTTGTTTGCCTTTAATGATTGGCAAAGGCAGGCTCGTTCAGGGGTACATTCTTAATAATAATGACACTGGTCCATTCCAAGGATCCAAGGTTAATATATAATGTGAAAGTGGTCCCTATATCTCATAAAAGCAATTCCTTCCTAATCTATTCAATAAAGGAATGCTTTAAAGCTGAACTCCATCTTTTGTTAGATTTTAAATAGTTGTTTTGGGCCAGCCTAACATGTGAGGCCGCTGGATGTGCGGTATAAACTGTATGTAGCTGAGGCTACATACAACATACTGTACTGTGTTCCAGGTTCGAGCCGAGACTTCCAGTCTCAAACACAGATTCTATCACAGCTATCAATGAATACAAAGCTTCCTCTGATTGGCTGAGTTAGAGAGGCGGGCTAATGATGTCACAACCTTTGACTCAGTCAACCAGAGGAAGCTTTGAATTCATAAATAGAATACACCGCTTTCTGTGAATGGCTGAGTGCCGATCAGATAGACTCTACTGTGTTCTGGGTATGAGACAAGAAGTCTAACAAAAGATGGATTTCAGCTTTAAATATGATCGCAAAATGCAATATAAGCCATTCCAAAGGATATATGGCAGAATAAACAGAGCAAAAACCTTTCTTTTCTATGGACCCACTTTGCTTCTAGGATAAAGGTAACTAACAGAAAACTAATGCAGCCACTGCAACTACTGATTGGTAAACTGCAATATATTACATTTTTGGTGTTGGGTTTAATACCACTTTAAGAGGGATAATCAACATGAAACGGTGAACGGTATGCCTGCATGAAAGATATGTTCATCCTGATTGAAAGACTTCTAATTAAAAATTACAGTACAAGTTAATCATGCTATAGAACAAATTAATAAATTAGGTAATTAAAAAGTGAAAACAAATCCCCATTTCCTTTAAAGAATAGATGTGTATGTGGCGCTTTTCTCCCTCTGAAAAGGCTGTAGTTTGAACCTGAATGTGCGATGCAGTTAGCCATGCATGCAATGCTATAATTAGCTTCTTTACACAGAAGAAAAAGTCAATAGGCAGCTTTGCAGAAATTACTCTGCACTTTGCTCCCGGAGTGCGTTTTAGCACTTTAAGATCCAAATTAACATGACCTTTCCCTTACAAAAAGCCCTATATATCTATCTTGTTAAATCAACACGGAAACCTCTGAAACAAGAAAAAGACAGGAAAGAGCCAGAGCTATTAAAATGGGAACAGATCCAAGAATAAAACATTCTGAAGACCTTTCAAAAAAAGTCTGCTCATTTTTTATAACAAGAAAGGAAGGACATTCATAACAGGGTTTTACCTGAATTAGGAAAGATATAGAAAATAAATGAGGGCTAACAGCAACATTACTCATTACAGAGTAGATACATCATTGTACTTACTCCTCAATGTGACAGTTCCAAAAGCTTTGTGTTTTAGGCTTCATAATTATTCTTTAAAGGATGGGGATGATAGCCAAGTGCCAACCCCCAACTAGATGGACTAGTATACTTGTTTTTTTCTGAGTCATTACTTAATGTGGTTGTAAACCTCAGTCATGGAATCTGAGCAAAGTACATATCTGTTGTGTTTACTTATCTCTCTCTTCAAAGCTCTATGTGTCGTTTCTTTCTGGTTCTTCGTTCTTCTGTTATCAGCATGAGTAACTATTGAGAAGTTTTCCTGACACCTGAGATAAATTTGTGTCTGGAGGGAGGGGGGGTTCTGGAGAGAGTTCAGCAGACAGCTTGTCTATTCAGAACACAGTTCTGCTGAGCGGAGGGGGTACTTTCCTCCAATCAGCTCTCACACACTGTTACTGCAGCCTCTGCGCCCCCTCCTCTGTGATCCTGATAGATGAAGAAAGATTTTAACACTGTTCTGCCCCTTTGAAGGGGTGTAGAAAAGAGAAGACTGCAGATAAACAAGTAAAATCTATGTAGGAGGATTTGTTTCATCTCTGTGTATCATCTGAGGCTGTTCACTTCACTGGGTATATATGAGGGTTTACAACTACTTTAAAGCTGATCTCCAGCTTTTGATATATTTTACATAGTTTGTTTGGGCCAGTGTGGCCCAAATGAACTATGTCCCTCACTAACATGTGAAGCTGCTGGATGTGCTGTATTAACTGTATGTAGTTGAGGATACATACTGCATAACTCACTGTGTTGCGGCCGAGTTCGAGCCGAGACTTCCAGTCTCTTTTACAAATGTTTTTATTTACGGATTGCAGAGACATACAGACCCAACTGACTGAGACAAATATCCAGAGTGTGCAACATAACTCGGAGTACAGTTTCAAAATACAGTGGGATAAGAGAGAGTTACATTCTGTAAAGTATGCAATAATCAAACCGATCCACATTATTGATTATTTGGGCCAAGCTGGCCCAAACAAACAATGTAAAATGAATCAAACGTTGGGGTTCAGCTTTAAACCTTCTGAGTATGGGAGGACCTGCTGATGGCTATGCTCCTGCTAATATAGTCTCCAGATCATTAGGCCCCTCATTCTAACAAGGGATAACTTTACCTACTCCACAAAACTACAGTTCCAAAAGGGCATTGGCCTCTTGTTTTACGCTTCATAAATATTTTTTATAGGATGGGGATCATAGCCAGTGTCTAAACCCCCAATTTGGAGCTCTAGCTTAACCCATCTTTTCTCTGAGTTATTACTTAAACCTTCTAGGTATGAGAGGGCGTGCTATTATCTATGCTCTTCGCAGTCTAGTCTCGGCATCATTAGACCATG
This sequence comes from Lithobates clamitans, assembly GCA_037952925.1. Taxonomy (NCBI): domain Eukaryota; kingdom Metazoa; phylum Chordata; class Amphibia; order Anura; family Ranidae; genus Lithobates; species Lithobates clamitans. The sequence continues at coordinate 7,124,822 of JBBGZY010000757.1, read as the reverse complement.
GAAACCCTATGCCTAATTCAAAGAAGGGATAACTTTACCTACCCCTTAAAGCTACAGTTCCAAACGTGCATTAGCCTCTTGTTTTAGGCTTCATAATTATTTTTCATAGGTTCAAGATGATAGCCAGGGTCTAAACCCCTAACTAAACCTCCCCAAAAAAATAATAATAATAACAACAATAATAATAAAAAATAAACTGCCATGTATACATACTTTTCCTTTATCCTTCTAAAATGTATCGTTAACAACAGCGCTACTATGGATAGTTCACAAGTATTGGCGAGCCGGTCTTTCTCTGACACATACAGTAAGCGCTAAGTCACTCTGAGCCTTTTTCCTTGAAATATCTATCCAATAAATGTTAATTGCTTTCTTGTTTACTTTCCCTGGTAGCTACTGTAATGTTTGTTTTGTCTAGATGTGTTTCTATAGTTACTCTGCATCCAAGGAAGAACGAGGACATCCGCATGTTGGTAAAATGAAGCTATAAAAGATGTTTATACGTTTTTAGTTACACTCGGCTGCTTGCAACACCTACATATGTTCCTTGTTAATCGCTGTTATAGCTGTGCACACCTGTCAGTATTTCTCAAAAAGTAAAGAAATAAGTAAATATGGCAGGGTAAGAACCCCATTGTTTACTTATAGTACATAGAGCTAGCACAGGATGCATTCGTATCAATATCGGCTGTCAAAGAAGCTTATAGTTTTATGTATGTAATAAAGTAATACAGACACACATAGCTTTGGGTCCAACTTTGGTTGGAGGCCATTTAAAGGACAACTTCACTTTTAATGAAGTTGTCCTCTAAATGTTCTCTTGACTTCCCTAAGTAGCAGGCACCTACCAAATGACTTACCTTTGGACCTGCTCCCGAGTTCTTCACTGTGTGACATTGCCTGCACATCCTTTGTAGAAAGTCCTGGCTGCATCCAGTCCCTACTGTACAAGCATGCCACTCTGTTTCTCTTCATTCATTCCTGTGGACAGCTGAAGGATGCCATAAGTAGGAATGAATGAGCTGCATGCATGCACAGTAGAAGCTGGGCATGGCTGGAACTTATTTCTGCAAAGGCTGTGCGGTTCCAGACAGGGCCACACACAAAAGACTTGGGAGTGAGTCTGAAGGTAAGTATTTTGGTAGGTGGCCACCACTCAAAAGGGGTGGGGAACACTGCCCTTTTAACCTAGCATTATTTGGGTATGTGCTATATTTAAAATAAAAGGTTGCTTCTCCCAGCAATTTAAAGTATGTGTAAGCTTATTTTTTAGTTTAGTATGGAATGGTTAAGACCTCTGTCAAGCTTTTCTTTCTGTATATGTTGGGGAGATTTTCTCCTACTTCCTGACCTAGAGGCACAACAGGTAGTAAGAGGAAATCTCTCCCAAGCAAGGGGGAAACCTTTTTTTCTCTTTATTTCCTGTTCCTGTGACAAATTGTATATTTTGAATATCCCATCTTTTTTTGTTTCAGTAACAATCACCAGGACATTTAACAGAGGTTCTAGCACCTCCTCAATGTATCAAAAAAAACAAAAAATATAACACATGCGCCTTTACTGCAGAACATTTGGAGTTTAACCACCTCAATACAGGGCACTTTCACCCCTTCCCTGCCCAGGCCATTTTTCCGCTTTCAGCGCTATCACAATTTGAATGACAATTGCGCGGTCATACAACACTGTACTCATATACATTTTTAATAATTTCCTCCACACAAATAGAGCTTTCTTTTGGTGGTATTTAATCACTGCTGGGTTTTATATTTTTTGCTAAAAAAAAAAGAAAAAACACCGAAAATTTGGGGGAAAAAAACATTTCGCTTAGTTTCTGTCAGTAAATTTTGTAAATAAGTAATTTTGCTCCTTCATGATGAGGGTGCACTGATGGGCACTGTTGAGGCAGCACTTTTAGAGGAGGCACTAATATGCCGCACTGATGGGCACTGATAGGTGGCACTGATATGCGTCACTGATGAGCACTGATAGGCTGCACTGATGGATGGAACTGTTGGGCACTGATAGGTGGCACTGGTGAGCACTGATAGGTGCCACGGATAGGCAGCACTGATGGGCACAGATAGGTGGCACTGATGGGCGGCACTCATGGGCACTGATAGGCGGCACTGGTCGGCACTAATAGGTGGAATGGATAGGCGGCATTGATGGGCACAGATAGGCGGCACTGATAGGCACTAATGGGCAGCAGTGATGGGCATTGATGGGAAGGACTGATGAGCACTGATGACTCTGTCAGTGTGAGGCGATGGGAGCTGACAACCGTCACTTCCACATTTACATGTGACCGGCTGTGATTGGACATAGCCAATAACATGGTTAAAGAGCCGTGTAATCGGCTCCCTACAGAGATCTGGGTCGCGCCATGTCCTAAGTACACTGCGCAGCCGCGATCCCCGCGCTGCGCTCCCCTGCAGGTGCACGAGAGCACCTGTTTGGGGCGTTGTCATATGACGTCCACCCAGAAAAAGAGCCGCACTGCTCCTCCATTATTTGACGGTGGGCCGGTGGCAAGTGGGTAAGTGACACCCTTAAAGTGTTACTAAACCTGGGATCCTCACTATATCTGGTCTCCCACAGTACACAGAACATGGATATGCAACGGTTTTAGTAAAAATAAACTGCTAAATACCTTTTCTCATCAGCAGTATATAGCAGTCTTGTGGCTTTTATCAGTGTTTGGTTAAAGCTTGTAGGAGTTTTCAATCTACTCTGACTGTCCTATGAGGCTGCAGGACCCCTGACCCTCTGTCTGGACAGTGCTGATTGGCCCCGTGCTGATCACATGAACTCTCCCAGGAGGGGGCGGAGATAAGACCAGTCACCCTGCACAAGGAGCAAGAGCAGCAATAACCGGACTTTATAACAGGAAGCTCCTGCACACAGCCAAAGTTTCATAATACATTCCTGCAGAGATCTAAAGAAATACACAAAGCACACCACAATTCAAGGAAGAATAGACATGATGAATATATTTAGACAGTATTTTCTGATCCTGGAGTTCAGCTTTTAGTTGGCCATATAAACTCCAACCTTCTGCAATAATGGATGGATAACACAGTACAACACTTTGCTACTGCCATGCACTATTATGCCCCGTACACGCGGTCGGACTTTGTTCGGACATTCCGACAACAAAATCCTAGGATTTTTTCCGACGGATGTTTGCTCAAACTTGTCTTGCATACACACGGTCACACAAAGTTGTCGGAAAATCTGATCGCTCTAAACGCGGTGACGTACAACACGTACGTCGGGACTATAAACGGGGCAGTGGCCAATAGCTTTCATCTCTTTATTTATTCTGAGCATGCGTGGCACTTTGTCCGTCGGATTTGTGTACACACGATCGGAATTTCCGACAACGGATTTTGTTGTCAGAAAATTTTATCTCCTGCTGTCCAACTTTGTGTGTCGGAAAATCCGATGGAAAATGTCTGATGGAGCCCACACACGGTCGGAATTTCCGACAACACGCTCCGATCGGACATTTTCCATCGGAAAATCCGACCGTGTGTAAGGGGCAGTACTGTAACTATTTTACAAAATGCACAATGCTGCAGAGGACATAATAAATATAAAATCCATAACAAAGAAGGGCACAGTCAGGGCAGAGAGCTATATCTGGTGGGGTCCCCCTTAGATCTGAGATGCCAGTGAGCAATTTAGCTCACTAACCTCCACATATTTTAGGTTGTCCAAAGTTTGAAGATAATGTAACTGATTTCCCCCTTTAACTGCCGTTGTCTAAAAGAAGTTTGTAAAACCTGAACTTGAAGCCATCACATTGCAATCACAGTGTTAAATATTATATTCATAGCATCCCTCTATTGATTTCATCCACTGCCACATATTATGTTTGTTCAATCTGGGAATGAATATTAATTACCAGACACTACAACTTCGGAGCTGTCAGTGCAGTGTTTCCAGTTGAAGGACTCTAGAGAGTTTGGAATCAAAAGACAGCTGAAGGTACATATGTATATTATTAATAATTCATTTCTTAACAGCTCTTGGTGTATCATTCTCCCTTAGTGAAGCCTCCAAATTGTGCATTAACCTTCTGCAGAAGAAGCTATTTATAAAGATACTCCAGGGGCCAGGAAGCCTTGGTCACCAGCCCAACAATAAAACGACAGTGATAGGATAGACACGGAAAGCTTTGGAAGACAACTAAGCAATTATGAAGAAGGATATCAATTTTACCTACTGTTGTAGACTGAGTAACAGTGCTGGTTTTAAAAGCTTTCATCCTGACAGGTCCTCTTTATTGTCAGGAAGAATGTGCTTCTCCTAATATCGGTTTAAGGTTTATTATAATGCAACATACAGTAGATGCTTCCTATAAACAAACAGCTCTCAATTTATTTATAATTGTATGAAACTAATGAACTTTAAAGCTGAGAGCAGCATTTAATCCAGTTAAGTTATTCCTAAACATCATTAAAAGTGTTTCTAAACACAGCTAGTATAAATGAATATATTTGCGTTTATATTAGTTTACTGTAATCCACTGTACAACAGAACTCAGATTTAGAAAGGTGAGAGTCACTTGGCCTCTACTGCAATGTATAGCTGTGGCCAAAAGTTTTGAGAATGACACAAATATTAATTCCCACACTAACAGTCACAGTCTACTGTCTTCGTTTTTATGATGGCAAATTGCATATACTCTGGAATGTTATGAAGAGTGATCAGATGAATTGCAATTAATTGAAAAGTCCCACTTTGCCATGAAAATGAGCTTAATCCCCACCAAAAAAAAATTCCACTGCATTTCAGCCATGCCACAAAAGGACCAGCTGACATCATGTCAGTGATTCTCTCATTAACACGGGTGTCAGTGTTGGCGAGGACAAGGCTGGAAATCACTGTGATGCTGATTGAGTTAGAATACCAGACTGGAAGCTTTAAAAGGAGGGTGGTGTTTGAAATCATTGTTCTTCCTGTAAAGAAAGTATTGATGGCCTCACATGGCAACATGAAATATGTTAAAATTATTAGAATGTACCATCATCCGAGTTTAATTGGGATAGAAATTTGGGAGTAATGGCCCCAACCCCGAACTCACCAGGGAAAATTGCAAGTGGACTATCTCGGTACATAAAGGGAAATACCGTATATACTCGAGTATAAGTCGAATTTTTCAGCACATTTTTTTGTGCTGAAAGTGCCCCCCTCGACTTATACTCGAGTCAAGCACTTTTCTGCATTAAAAAATTTCATTTTCCGAACCGAATTTGGGGCCCCGTATCTCAGGGCCACTTGGTGCTAGAAACCCCAAATTTGGTATGCAAAACTACTGGACCTAGTACCACAACATATCTAAAGCAGAAGTTCCTAGCACTAAGTGGCCCCGAGATACGGGGCCCCAAAATCGGTTCGGAAAATGTCATTCTCTGCTGCATAAAAGTGCTTGACATTTTCTGAACCGATTTTGGGGCCCCATATCTCAGGGCCACTTGTTGCTAGGAACCCCAAATTTGGTGTGCAAACCCAGTGGACCTGGTACCATAACATATCCAAAGCTTGGGTTCCTAGCACCAAGTGACCCTGAGATACGGGGCCCCAAACCTGGTTCGGAAAATGTCATTCTCTGCTGCAGAAAAGTGCTTGACATTTTCTGAACTGATTTTTGGGGCCCTGTATCTCGTGGCCACTTGGTGCTAGAAACCCCAGCTTTGGAAATTTTATGGTGCTAGTTCCACTGGGTTTGCACACCAAATTTGGGGTTCTTCGCACTAAGTGGCCCCGAGATACGGGGCCCCAAATTCGGTCAACTGTGTCTATCTGCAGCAATGTCATTTCGGGACCCTTTGGGTTCAGAGACCCCAAATTTTGGCTGCAGCTAGGGGGCATCTAGGAACCCTTAACTACGAGTTTGAAGTTCAGGGGACCTATGGCTGCAAATGGGCACAGTGAGGCATGCAAATGGGCACAGTGATGCTGCAAATGGGCATCGTTGACCCTCGTTTCCACTTACAGTAGCTGTGCATTTCTCACCCTCGTCTTATACTCGGGTCAATAAGTTTTTCCCATTTTTTTTGTGGTAAATTAGGGCCTCGACTTATACTCGGAACGACTTATACTCGAGTATATACGGTATACAGAAATAAGCAAAAAATATATATAAAAAACAACATTTATTGGTACATCAGACAAAAGTGATATAAAAGATGCTAAAATTATGCACAGAGAAATTGTTGCACAGAGAAATGTTATCCGTGCATAATTTTATCATCTTTTGTATCACTTTTGTCTGATGTACCAATAAATTTTGTTTTTTATATATATATTTTGCTTATTGCTGTATATTTCCCTTTATGTACCGAGATAGTCCGCTTGCAATTTTCCCTGGTGAGTTTGGGGTTGGGGCCCTTATTCCCAAATTTCTATCCCCATTGTTCTTCCTGTGTTGACCATGGTTACCTGCAAGGAAACACATCACCATTGCTTTGCATAAAAAGGGATTCACAGGCAAGGATATTGCTTCTACTAAGATTGCACCTAAATCAACTATTTATAGGATCATCAAAAACTTCAAGGAGAGAGGTTTAATTATTGTGAAGAAGGCTTCAGGGCGCCCAAGAAAGTCCTGCAAACACCAGGACCGTTTCCTACAGTTTCAGATTCAGATTCTGAATACAGATTCAGCTGTGGGATCAGGCACCACCAGTGCAGAGCCTGCTCAGGAATGGCAGCAGGCAGGTGTGAGAGCATCTGCATGCACAGTGAGGCGAAGACTTTGAGCATGGCCTGGTGTTAAGGGCAGAAAAGAAGCCACTTCTCTCAATGAAAAACAACAGGGACAGACTAATATTCTGCAAAACATACAGGGATTGGACTGTTGAGGGCTGCAATAAAGTAATTTTCTCTGATGAATCCCCTTTCCGATTGTTTGGGGGATCCGGAAAAAACCTTATCTGGAGAAAGAAAGTGAGAGCTACCATCAGTCATGTGTCATGCCAACAGGAAAGCATCCAGAGACCACTCATGTGTGGGGTTGATTCTCAGCCAAGGAATTGGGCTTACTCACATTATTCCTCTACAGAATCGACAAGTACACCCTCGCTAAATACTTGATCCTACCATTGCACCAAAGTGAGTGAAATAATAAATGTTAGACCAACTATAGCTGTCACTTTAAATAATAACATATAAACAACAAGTCTACCAAAAACTTGAAAAGAAAAGTAAACAGTAAATAGATACTAAGTGTTACACTAAATAACACCCAGTGACAGTATAGTGCATACAATCACATAAAGTCCAACATGAACATATCCACGACTGAATATGTGCATAAATCAGTCCATGAGGAATCAAATATCAATTGTATAGTTTCCACTCCACACCATGTGCCACACATGTCACCGCTTCCCCATAAGATGCACATTCACCAGCAATATTTGCCTCACACTCTCATGCTTGGCAATAAGACATTGTACCCTTCAGGGTTATAGATGATCCGACAGCTTTCTCCAATCTCAGGGGTAAGTAAATGACTCCCGTGTATATAAAAACACAAAAGGAGACTCTAATAGTGTAATAACGTATAATAAATGTTATTATTAAAAGCATAGAAAAGACCCACAGGTATTGCACTCACATGTAGTAAAACTGTAATTTGCATTTGGTAAAGTACTGAGACGCCAGCATATCATGGCTACGACGGACCCAAAGCATGATATCTGTGTCTCAACCGACCAATGTTGACTTTCTTTCAAAACGTCACTTCCGGTGCTGTGTGTGAGGTCACTTCCGGTTGCCATGCAGCTACGTCCTGACATGTTTCGTCATTACAACTTTGTCCTAGGAATCCCAGGACGAAGTCGTAATGACGAAACGTGGCGGGACATGTCTGCACAGCAACCAGAAGTGACCTCACACGCAGCACCAGACGTGACATTTTGGTAGGAAATCAACATTGGTCAGGTGAGACACGGATTTCATGCTTTGGGCCTGCCACAGCCATGATATGCTGGCGCCTCAGTACTTTACCAAATGAATATTACAGTTTTACTACACGTGAGTGCAATACATGTGGGTCTTTTTTATGCTTTTATTAATAAATATGACAACATTTAATTCCATTGACTGATTTATGCACATATTCAGTTGTGGATATGTTCACGTTGGACTTTATGTGATTGTATGCACATCACCGTCACTGGGTGTTATTTAGTGTAACACTTAGTATTTATTTTAACGCCACTATTTACCCTTTTCTTTTTAAGTTTTTGGTAGACTTTTTATCACTCACAATTTCGCCTAAGAACCGAGCCATGAATAAAGAACGGTACAAAAACATCCTCTGAGAACAACTTCTCCCAACCATCCAAGAACATTTTGGTGATGAACAATGCCTTTTCCAGCATGATCGAGCACCTTGCCATGAAACAAAAGTGATAACTAAGTGGATTAGGGATCAAAACATCAAAATTTTGGGTCCATGGCTAAAAAATTTTGGGTCCATGGCGATTTCTTAATGGGATTAAGGCAGACCTTAATCCCATTGAGAATTCGTGGTCAATTCTCAAGAGGCGAGTGAACATATAAACCCCACAAATTCTGCCAACCGCCAAGCATTGACTATGCAAGAATGGGCTGCCATGAGTCAGGATGTGGCCCAGAAGTTGATTGACAGCATGCCAAGGCAAATTGCAGAGTTCTTGAAAAAGAAGGATCAACACTGCAAATATTGACTCTTTGCATAAACTTATTGTAATTGTCAATAAAAACCTTTGACACTTATGAAATGCTTGTAATTATACTTCAGTATACCATAGTAACATCTGACAAAAAGATCTAAAAACAATGAAGCAGCAGACTTTGTAAAAATTATTATTCGTGTCATTCTCAAAACTTTTGGCCACGGCTGTATGTTGCTGTCAATCTAACATTGGAAGTATTCTGTATGGACAGTGATTACCTTATTGGTATGGTGATGCTCCTTTATTGTCCAATCGGCACGCTGGATATGGGTCAAGGACCAAACTGTATTGCTTTACTGCAGAGAGGAAAAGTTGGCCATAATCTAGATAAGCTGTCTGGCAGGTGTGTCTGGATTGCAAAACCAGATGTACAGAATCACAAATCTTTTGGCAAGTAAAACAGTTCATATTCTGTGTACTTAGCTGTTTACCAGGATTGCAAATATAATTTTATCACACAAGTTGCAAAGGCTCTTGGTCAATGCATTATCCAACGTGCCCGGTTACCTGGACCTGTCTTTACTCTGTGCAATGTTAAGAGAGGAGGACACAGGAAGAGTTCCTTTGTCAGTGAATAACTTACACACTGTGAAAACTTTCAATTTGTGGTTGGAATTAATATTCCTCATAAGACAGCCTATCAAATTCTGTTTTATAAAAACTTGTGAGGGTTGATTTACTAAAACAGGAGAGTGCAAAATCTGGTGCAATTGTGCATGGTAGCCAATCAGCTTCTAACTTCAGCTTGTTCAATTAAGCTTTGACAATAAAACCTGGAAGCTGATTGGTTTCTATGCAGAGTTGCACCAGATGTTGCACTCTCCAGTTTTAATAAATCAACCCCAAAGTCTCACAAATATTACCAACCACACTATGTCATCGATTCCTCCTAAACTGGAAGGATCAGCATTGGGTCAGGCAATAAAATGAAGAGCTGCTTCTTATGTATAATAACAGACAGATCTGCTTTATATAAGAGGGGAGCTATACATCTCTTAGTATGGAAGAATAAGTTGTCTATTTATATACTTTATTTTAAGAAGGATGTTCTTCAAAGCAATGTGTCCTCCAAACGTCTTAAAAGTTGGGAAAATATAACAGTCGACGAGGTCACCTCTGAATCAAAAGCCAGTTATTTAAAAGAAACGTTCTGATGTACAAAGTCCTGTTTCAAAACCAGCTGTATCATTTTGCATGGACATTTAAAATATCTTCCCTGGAATTCATCAAAAGCCTTGCAGATGCTCTTTAGAATTCAGTCATGCTTCCATACCAACACAGTTGTCAGTGCTTGCAACAGATTCATGTACCTTTTGGGAACAAGTAAATTAATTTGTCACAGGAGGCGCACTAAGGTTCAGCGGTAGGCCTCTTTGACACCATCTGCAGAGACATAGTTTTTCTAATGTAGGTCTCTGCAAGAACACAAGGAAAACAATTGTTTTCTATGTGCCCTGTTTATACCACAATACTTCTAGCACGCATTATTTTTATTTGCGGAAATATGTAACACAAATGCATTTTTATTGCACAGGAAAAAAAAACTTACACAACACCTAAATTGTGGTGTAAACATTTCACATATAAAACAATTCTTTTCTTTGTGTCCTTGCAGAGATATACATTAGAAAATGCATTTCTCTGCACATGGTGTGTCCTAGCGGATTGAGGTCAGGATTCTGTGCAGGCTAGTCAAGTTCCTTCACCTCAAACTCGCTCATCCATGTCTTTATGGAACTTGCTTTGTGCACTGATCCAAATAATTTGGTGGTGGGGGATTATGGTGTGGGGTTGTTTCTCAGGGGTTGGGCTTGGTCCCTTAGTTCCAGTAAAGAGAACTCTTAAGGCGTCAGCCTACCAAGACATTTTGGACAATTTCATGCTCCCAACTTTGTGGGAACAGTTTTGGGATGGCCCCTTCCTGTTCCAACATGAATGCATACCAGTGCACAAAGCAAGATCCATAAGGACATGGATGAGCGAGTTTGGGGTGGAGGAACTTGACTGGCCTGCACAGAGTCTTGACCTCAACCTGATAGAAAACCTTTGGGATGAATTAGAGCAGAGACTGCGAGCCAGGTCTTCTCATCCAACATCAGTGCCTGACCTCACAAATGCACTTCTGGAAGAATGGTCAAATATTCCCATAGACATACTCCTAAACCTTATGGACAGCCTTCCCAGAAGAGTTGAAGCTGTTATCGCTGCAAAGGGTGGGCCAACTCAATATTGAACCCTACAGACTAAGACTGGGATGCCATTAAAGTTCATGTGCGTGTAAAGGCAGGCCTCAATACTTTTGGCAATATAGTGTATGGAATCTACCTATTGCCATCCAATGTTAATTCCAAGGGGGGTGGACTTGATGTGGAACTAGTCTCTCAGCATCTCCACTAGGCTCTGTCCACTGTCCAAGTGGCATTAAAAAAAAGGAATATTAAAAAAATATATATTCAAATATGTATTCTTTACTCAAGAAAATACCTTCCTTTGCTCTTAGCCTCCATCTTCTGCTCCTGTGATCTTCCCGTTAGAGGGTGGTTATGTTCATCCTTCATGGTCACACACTTTCTGGCTCACTGCCGAGAGGGACTATTTTTTTTTTTTTAGAATAAGGATATTGTTCAGTGTTATTTTCAGTCCCATCATCATTAGTTGCTGGGACACTGGTGGCCTGCTCCCTTGTAACAATCAAGCAAATACAAAATACAATAATAGACAACACACACCACCACTAAAATTTTAGGTAGCGCCACATTTACTTTTTTTCATATTACCTCCACTGACCACTCTGCCTGTCTCTGTATGCCAATTTAGAGTTGGTCTAAATTACCTTCAGTTTACAAACTGGTGGTTTTTGAACTTGTCGCAGCTATGGTATAGTGACACATTGTGAAAGTGAAGCAAATAAGAACTACCTATATCAGTAGCATGCATCATTACTCTTAAAAAAATAAACTGTTGCAAGGCTTTCATGAATTAGGTGCCAGATCAGTGGTTCTCAACCTGGGGGTTGAATGATTTTCCAGGGGTCACCAAATCCTGGGCTGTTCCTGAGGCCCGCACCGCTCTCCCAGCCTTTTCACGGCCGCCCAGCAAGGCTCTTTCTGGAGCCTGTGACCGCCCACTCGGCCTTTTCGCAGCCGCCCATTCAGTTCTCAACATGGCTGGGGGGCAGAGACTAGAGGTCAGCTGACTGGTGAGAAATATGAAGTGGGAGTGGCTGGGGGAGACCCTATCTCTTGATTTCGGCATAGGTGTCACTGCTGCGAGGCACCACAGAGCTGGAGACACAGTGAAGCCAGAGACGCAGTGAGTAACACTACCTGTGATTAGAGTTGCCATTAAAAGTCCCCACTACAGTTCTCAGATCAGCAGATGACCTTGATCAAGAGCACCTAAGTTGGCTGATCAGAACTCCCCCCAGCCCTGCCACTCATCCCACCCCCCACCCCCACCAAGGAGTAAGAGAAGGAATAAAAATAGAGAATACATGGAAGGTAGAGGAAAAGAGGGAGAGGAACAAAGAAAAAGGGAGAAAGAATATGAGAAAGAACAAGAAAGACGGTTAGCGAGAGGGATGGGGGGGCAAGAAATTAGGATAGAGAGAGAGATAAAGGGGAAATAAAGGAGACCAAAGAGAGAGTGGTACATCCTAAAATGTACCATAAGGGGTTTTAATACTGTACGAGTGGAAGGGACTCAGAGAGCGCTAAATGTCCGTGGGTTAAGGGCGCAAATTACTTGTCTTGCCTTGGGTGCTGACATCCCACACTATGAAAATTTTACTGTTAGGGGTTCCCACAATTTGGGAAATTTTATCAAGGGGTAACGGCACTAGAAAGGTTGAGAACCACTCTGCCAGATTTTCAAATAGGCCAATACCTCAAAAAAAAAAAATCCCAATTGCTTTATTTAATCCCCCCCCAATTTGTTTTCTTGGCAAGCCAATCTAGGGTCATCACAACATATCTCTTCTCTTATTTTTAAGAAAACTGGGGGCATGGTCTGTTGTAGATTGCCCTTGTCTTCCTATAGGAGTGATCTACCAAAGACCCTGTCTCCATTAACTTCAGCTCAGTACAGGTGCCTCATTCAATAAAGAGCTAAACTGTAGGATTTGCATCAGCCCTAAGCTAGCCCTGGATGGACATCAAAAGTCTTTTCTGCTCCAGAACACTGTTGGGGGTTCATGGATGATTTTAACACTAAATATAACCTTTTCCTTTACCTTTTTGCACTACTACTATAGGACCATAAAATCTATTTTTACACGCAATGCACTGAGTTGCGGATAATATGATAATTGCAAAGTTACTGCAGTGAAAAGACAGCTCCGAACTTTATTTTCTGTGGTGAAATGTCAGCCAAGGATTTTTCAATAGTTCAGCCTGTCAATCAAGTAGATTCTGGCTCAGGAGTCCAAAATGACAAGCGCTTGTTTTGTTTGTCATTCTGACATTAGCAGCGTTAATGTGCTGTTCCACAATGCAGAACTGTGTTTATATGCACATAGCATTGAAAAGCTGTAAATAATTAAAGCAATTAGCGTTGAGGTTTCCAGCGGTAAGACCAGTTGGTATTAAATGCCGGGTAAGCATCTGTCAGCTGTGTAGGTTATTTTCCACTGCCCGAAAAATAAAAGTCTAATTTCCTTACATGACATGGTTAAGTAGAATTTTGCCTGGTCTACTGAAATGAGCAAAAACGGGCCCGTTTAATAAGGCCATGCAAAGGGCAACAAGAATGTGCAAAGAAAAAAAACTGATTTCACCTTTCATCATTTTAAGGGCAAAATGAATAAGGACTGCTGATTCAATAACTTGGGTTACTGTATTCTTTGCCTTGTTCTTTGATTTATTGAAGGGGGATGCCACCATCCTCTTTTGCTGTCAAACTAAAGTACCAGAATAACCACAATGAAATACATGATTAAGGTTGTTGGCTAAATAATAAATTACACAATAGGACCCAATCTGAATCTGCAGTGATGAAACCGCACCCGGATGCTTCTATTCAGATCTGATCCATGCATCTACTTCAATGGCATAAAACAGAGAAGTAACTAGCAGTTTAATGTGTTTTTTTTGCCACTTACTAGATAGCAAATGGTACCAAGGCAGAAGTAAGGTGTTTAAAGGAGAAGCATATCCAAAGCTTTTTTTTGGATGTACTCCTATGGATCACAGTTAGTTATGCACTCCTGTGACCCATTTTCAGCCGACAGCGGAATAAAGCCTTCTGTCGGCTGTTGTTACAGACCCAGGCCAGGCGCTAAAAAGATCCCGCCCAGAAGCCTGGACCGGCAGCTAGCACGACCTCTCAGCCAGCCGCTGAGAGCCTGAGCGAGCCTCTCCCATCCCTTCCAAAGCCCAGTGCTCCAGTGAGCGACAGAGAGGCAGAGCAGAGAGCTGGTGATTGACAGTCACCAGCTCCCTGCAGGATGAAGACCGAGAGCTGAGCAATCAGTGGTTTTTGATTGCTCAGTTCTCGGTCTTAGAGGCGGTGGGGAATGGCTGCAGCTGCAATCAGTACTGCAGCCATCTAGTTATTATTATTTTTTTAAAGTAATACTTCTCTTTTAACCACTTTGTGAGCTTAATACACCTCAAAGCCCAGGTACCAAGATAATGTCAAAATTAAACTATGGCCCTTCCCCAGTGCATGGGCTACATGCTCATAACATCTAGAGGGACTGGAATAAGTCCTCCAGACTTCTGCTGTGCTGTACAATCAGTTCCCCTAGCCACGCCTCTTTGCGCCCCGTGCTGGTCACATGCTCTCTGCTTTTATAATGTTGATAAGTGGTCCTGCATTGTACACGACAAATGCAAGAGCCACAAATGCAAGAGCCCCTCTTACATCCAGGGGGAGTCAGAGAGTGCAGAAAAACCCATGCAGTGCGGAAAGGGGGGTTTACATTGCAGATAACTAGGAATGTGCACCTGTGTGTGTGTTCAAGTTTTCTGTCAAACTAGTAGTTTAACTATAAAGTTAATATATATTGACACTGTTAAATTTGGTCTTGGCATCTAAGCTTTATCGACCTCTGGTAAAGAAAAAGTTAATTTACAATTTAATGAGATAAACCAGCCTTCTCACCAGACTTAAATGTAAACTTATTAAGGTTGTAGATAAACCTACATGTAAAGCAGAATACTTTTCTGATTAAGCACAGAATGTGGTATGTGTTTATAGTATGTTATTCAGACCAGTATTTAAGGGGCAAAGCAGACTTTTGCCAAAAAACCTTAATTTCCAACTAGCAACTACTAATCCCATCAAAAGATGACTCCTTAGATGGATTTAGTAGTAGACATGGGAGCAGAGGGCTTGCTCACCAATGGGCTTAGATCTTTCATGGGCACTTTTTAAAGCAGAAGTTGTACAACCTTTACGTCTCCATGAGCCATATTCAAACAAAACAGGTGGTGCTGACTCTGACTAAGGTCTATCATTATAATGAGTTGCATCTCAGATTCACCCATGAGTCACGAAACATTCACAGATAAAATTGTATTTGATTTATAATAAACATTTGCCATTTTTATTTACCAAAGCATTCAATTGTTCCAAGAAGGTGTAACATGTTGCCAACATTGAAATGTTACAACTCTTTGATAACAAATGCTGCTTGGAATAAGGCAAACACAATAGACCATCTAAAAACGGAAAAAGGTAGTCCTTACTAGTTGGCAAGTTCTCCCTGGTATCTAATCTAGGCTTCAACTTAATGGGGGGAGTTTAACATTCCGACTTGCACCTTCATACTACAACCCATGAAGGCCTTTGTACTCAAACTTGATGTTTTTAGCTAAAGGGCCAGTGTATCCTTTACTGTATGAGTTTTCACAGAGGATACTACAAGCATGGGTGTCCCTGCTGATACATTTTGGCTTCTCATATTACCTCTCTTACTTTGCTGCTTCTCCTAATCGCTGGAGATATTTCCCCAAACCCAGGGCCTCCCTTATTTAACTGTACCCAACACACCCATCACCATTACCCTACTCCCTCTGGCAGTAGTCGCAATCTACGTAATTTAGTGTTAATTCCTCTTCTTCCCAACGCCAGCCTCCCCCTCTCCTGCACCCTCTGGAACGTCTGCTCTGTCTGCAACAAACTCACCACTGTTCATGACCTCTTTGTCACTAATTCCTTTAATCTACTTGCTGTCACCGATACCTGGCTCCACGAATTTGACACCCCTTCTCCTGCTTCCCTCTCCCAGGGTGGCCTTTACTGGACTCACTCCCCTAGGCCTAATAGACGCAAGGGAGGTGGAGTGGGATTCCTCCTATCCCCCCAAAGCACCTTCCAGGTTATTAACTCCCCTCCTTCTCTTTCCCTCTCATCATTTGAAGCTCATTGTATATGTCTATTCTCTCCAACTTCCTAAGAACTGCTGTGATCTACCGGCCCCCTGAACCAATATCGACTTTCCTTGATGAGTTTTCTGCCTGGCTACCCTACTTTCTCTCTTCTGAAATTCCCACAATCCTTTTCTGTGATTTCAACTTCCCTGCTAATACAAACACTCCTGCTACTTCTAAACTTCTTAGTCTAACCTCTTCATTTGACCTGAAGCAATGGGTACAGGCTTCTACTCACTCTGATGGCAACACCCTTGACCTTGTATTCTCTTACCTATGCACTCCATGCAACTTCTCAAACAATCCTTTTCCTCTCTCCGACCATCACCTTATTAGTTTCTCTCTCTCCCTGTCTTCCACCAACTTTCCCTCAAATCGCCTAACCGTCACCTGTAGAAACTTTCGCAACTTTAACTCTTCTCTCCTTGATTCTGCTACTGACCACCTCTATGACAAAATCTCTCCCCTGTCCTGCCCCAACCAAGCCACTTCCATCTACAATAAATCCCTGTCCTCCACCCTGGACAAGCTCACTCCCCTCACTACACGCAGAATCAGGCCTCGACCCCTACAACCCTGGCAAACAGATGACACTAAAATTCTCAAACAACGTAGTCACACTCTTGAGCGTCTGTGGCCAAGACTAAGTCTCTCAAAGACTTCAACCAATACAAATTTGCCCTCCAAAAATACTATTCTTTCCTCCACACTGCCAAGCAGACATATTTTACAACTCTTATTAACACCTTCTCATCCAGTCTCCGTAAACTTTTCTCTACCTTCAACTCTCTACTTCGTCCTCCACCGCCTCCACCCACTGACTTACTCACTGCCCAGGAGATTGCAAATCACTTCAAAAACAAGATTGATACAATCCGTGATGAAATCTCCACTCTACAGGTATCTCCCCCAGTTAAGACACCATGTCAACAGGTACAATTGACACTCCCCTTATTCAAATCTGCTACTACAGACAAAGTTGCTAAACTCCTTTCTAATGCCCACCTAGCCACCTGCCTCCTGGACCCTATTTCCTCTAAAATACTACGGTCGCCCTCTGACTCTATCCTACACTCTCTAACCCACATCTTCAATCTCTCCCTCACCTCTGGCATTTTCTCCAATGCTATAAAACATGCACTGGTCACCCCCATACTTAAAAAGCCGCCCTTGGACCCTACCAATCTTAACAACCTACGCCCTATCTCCTTGCTCCCCTTTTCCTCTAAACTCCTTGAATGCCTGGTTTACAACCAACTGAGTGACCACCTCATTAAGAATAACCTTGATCCCATTCAATCTGGATTTCGCCCTCAACACTCCACAGAAATTGCTCTTTAAAACTCACAAATGACCTACTAACTGCAAAAGCCAATAGACACTAGTCTGTATTCTTCTTCTGGACTTTTCAGCTGCCTTTGACATGGTTGACCACCCCCTCTTCCTCAAAAAACTTTACTCACTTGGTCTCCGTGACTGTGCTCTTCAGTGGCTATCATCCTACCTATCCCAACACACCTTCAGTGTCACTTCCAATTTTACTTCCTCCACTGCTCTTCCCTTCTCCGTTGGGGTCACCCAAAGTTTTGTTCTTAGACCTTCTTTTATTTTCAATCTACACCTCTTCCCTGGGTCAGCTAATAGCCTCTCACGGCTTTCAATATCATTTCTACGCTGACGACACACAAATTTATCTCTCCACCCCTCAACTCACTCCATCAGTCTCCTCACGCATCACTAACTTACTAACAGACATATCTGTATGGATCACACCATTTCCTCAAACTCAACTTGTCCAAAACCAAGCTTATAATATTTCCTCCCCCACGTGTCTCTTCCCCTGACTTATCTGTCAAGAGCAATAGCACAACCATCCACCCATCCCCACATGTCAGCGTGCTAGGTGTTATCCTGGACTCTGAACTCTCCTTTCGGCCCCACATACAATCACTTTCCAAAGCTTGCCGTCTCAACCCTCACAACATCTCTAAACTACGTCCCTTTCTAACCAATGAAACCACAAAGCTCCTGATTCACTCCCTGGTTATCTCTCGCCTTGACTACTGTAACTCCCTCCTAATTGGCTTACCTTTAAATAGACTATCCCCCCTTCAGTCCATCATGAATGCTGCTGCCAGACTCATCCACCTTACAGACCGCACAGTGTCTGCTACCCCTCTCTGCCAATCCCTCCGTTGGCTGCCACTTGCCCAACAAATTAAATTCAAAATGCTAACAGTAAGTTACAAAGCCATCCACAACTCTGCCCCAATCTGTCAGACTGTCTCCAAATGTATCCACTTTTAGGCGATCCCTGAAAACTTTCCTCTTCAGAGAAGCCTATCCTGCCTCCATCTAACAACTGCACTATTTTCTCCATTAACTCATCCCCCACAGCTATTACCCTTTTGTATTACTTGACCCTCCCTCCTAGTTTGTAAGCTTTAACGAGCAGGGCTCTCTGATTCCCCCCTGTATTGAATTGTATTGTAATCTGTACTGTCTGTCCTAATGTTGTAAAGCGCTGCGTAAACTGTCGGTGCTATATAAATCCTGTATAATAATAATATATGACCATAAATACCCCACCATTGCATTCATGTAAGGGAACCTTTGGGGGTTTGCAAACAAAAGTCAATGATAATATCAATGTTCCAAAATGACCACCCACAACTAAAAATATTAGTGACTTTAATAATTTTTTTTTTAACAAACAGAATAATAGATTGTATCTACTAAATACTGTGTGAGCTAGCTCAAAACTTTATTTTGAAAAATTTGTTATATTTTTATGTTCACATTTCTTATTTTGGGTCACAAACTACTTCAAAGAACTAGCCTTGCCACCCAATGTAATTACACTAGCACCCCGATATTGCAAATGTGCTATAGTAATTAAAGTGGTTGTAAACACTTAGGTATACGCAGTGATACACCGAGATGAAACAATTCCTCCGACATAAGTTGTAACTTGGTTATCGACAGTTTTCTCTTCTCTACAGCTGTTCAAACTACAGACTTTAGAAAGCTTGTCTGAGAGTTCAGGAAACAAGGGGCGGAGAGCTGAGCTTACACACCACACAGGAACAGAGCTGAGGCTGTCAATCAGCTGGAGGTCCCTCCCTTATATTTCTCTTGGCGTCAGGAAAACTTGTCAGAAGTGATTCTTGCTGATAGCAGAGGAATGGAAAAGCAGACAGAAATTTGAGACAAGAATACACTATAGAGGAATATGCTTTGTTCATACTTCATTTCTGAAGTTTACAACCACTTTAATTTAGTCCAGAGTTTCAAAACTTTTTTCCTTTTAAATAAAAAATTACAGCAATAATTATAAGAGTGCTCATCTTATATTGTGCCTGTGAAGGAACTTGTGAAGCTATTGAAGAAGGAACACAATAAGACGCAGTTTGCTGTGCTCAGATATTGACAAAACTCTTTAAAGGAGATCTGACAATTATTTTCGGCAGTGGATAATTGTAAAGTTCAGTGAATTGGCACTTGTGATTTGTATGGACTATGACAGTCAATTGCTGAAATAGCAGTTCTTAGCAGAAATTGATCGTAGATACCAAAATGGGGTGAGCTAAATGCATCGACATGCAGGCTCCATTGATATGATTATGGTTACATAACTTTATATTTCAAGAATGTCGGAGCAACCAAATGAAAGGATAACCATACATAGAAACAAGATCATCTTAAGATCACTCTTCACCCCAAAATTGTATATATACCCCTTTCCACATACTTCGGATCAAAGATGTCCCTGTGAGTTAGTACTGCTCCTGCCAGCCCATTTCCCATGTCCAGCAAAGCTTTGTCAGTATCCAATTATCTGAAGGTAGCAGACCAGCCAAGGGTCTATGTATATCCAGCCTGTGACCAAAATTAATGTTAAAGATTATCTTATTCATGAACTGCTGATACTATATATGACACTGGACACTGTGCTTAAGTCACTGTGTCCAGATTATCTGAATGTGAGGTCACCAGCCTACTGACTGGACCATGAAGGGAACCAGCACTATGACAAGGTCATCCCTCTGCTCTCTTATAAAACAGGTGTTCAGTAAAGGAGACTAATAATAATCATACTTTTCTGAGTTACACATTACCTCAGAGAGCTGTCCCTCCCTTTCTTTGTCCGGGTTCTACTGTGCAAGGGAATCACATGAACCTGATGGTGAAAGCAGACTTAAAGTGGATATAAACCCACTCTCATCCTTTCTAAACTACTGCCATAGTGGTTATCTAAAAGGATATACATGCCTCCTGTATGTATCCTTACCTATCAAATGTCTCCCCTCTGTCTGTTATGAGACCCGAAATACTATACTATAGATTCTGTGGGTGGGTCTGTTGTCTGAAGCTCGGTGGGTGGAGTCCTGATAAGAGAACAAAAGGGTGAACCACTCCAGGTGGCGTGCTGAAGGAAACACCCTCCTCAAAGTGGAAGCCAGGTGCAGGCTCAGCACGAGCAATATAGAAGAAATGGATTCTGGACAGCCGCACTCTGATAAAAGCCTTTATTGTAAAGAATAGTCAACGTTCATGTGACAAAAGAAGCAGGACAGACAGCTGACGCATTTCACAACATCACTGTGGCTTAATCTAAAACTATTCATTACAATAAAGGCTTTTATAGGAGTGCGGCTGTCTAGAATCCATTTCTTCTATATTAGGGTGGAGTCCTGATGTCAGTAGACTCCCCGCCCACCTCTACACTCCCCTTGTCAACATGCATTTTCTCCTGTGTATTTCTTACACTGAACTTCTTCTATGATCACTAACATCCAGTCAAAACCCAGAAAAGTCACCACATGAATTCAGCATGCCCAATTATGCTGAGGTGTGGAGCAGGCAATCCTGAGAGAGCTGGAGAAGAAAGGAGAAGGGGATCTGAAGTACACAACTCTCAGGCTCCTGCATGAGATATGTAAATTACCTATCACTCACAGCAAGGGGAAAGAACTGACTCCTATTTCTCTGTGTGTCAGTTTTTATCTCACTGAAAAAAGATAAGAGGACCTCACAGAGCTGGATTAACTCTTCGTGGCAAAACTGGGCACAGATGACATGAAATCCTATACTGTACAAGGTGCAAGCCTTAATTTAAAAAAAAAATGGGTTTACATCCAATTTAAGCCTAGTACACACCACTAGTTCTTTTTCATTCAACCCAGCCGGTTGACTGAAAAAAAAAACTGACAGCTCTGGTCGGAGCCGCTGTAGCAACCTCCACTGCTGTGCTATTGTGTTCTGATAGGGGGGGGCGACCACCCACCAGATCACTCTGGTCAGCGCTCTCAGCCATCGGAAGTCGGTCGGCTGCTGGTGTCAGACTAGCTGCCATACACACAGATCGAATGTCAGCTTGTTCATTCGGCCCGTTTGTACTAGGCTTTGGGTATATATGGCAGTTTTATCCAAAAACACATAATGATGCATCATTGTATTTAATTGTTTATTTCATTTTAATCAGCTAAATACATTCCAGGAACAATAAAATAAAAGGTGTGTTAAGTCTAATGCCCGTACACACGATCGGACATTGATCGGACATTCCGACAACAAAATCCATGGATTTTTTCCGACGGATGTTGGCTCAAACTTGTCTTGCATACACACGGTCACACAAAGTTGTCGAAAGATTCGATTGTTCTAAACGCGGTGACATAAAACACGTACGTCGGGACTATAAACGGGGCAGTAGCCAATGGCTTTCCTCTCTTAATTTATTCTGAGCATGCATGGCACTTTGTGCGTCGGATTTGTGTACACACGATCGGAATTTCCGACAACGGATTTTGTTGTCGGAAAATTTTATAGCATGCTCTCAAACTTTGTGTGTCGGAAAATGTGTGATGGAGCCTACACACGGTCGGAATTTCCAACAACAAGGTCCTATCACACATTTTTCGTCGGAAAATCGACTGTGTGTACAGGGCATAACAGTTTGCTTTCTTCCAAAAGGGTAGAAAATCCTGTTGCCTGCAGAGAAGGACTTTTGACTTTTGTGTTGAAGCAGTGGTCTCTCTGCAGAGTTTTAACACGCATCCTGCCAAGTTTGATCTCCAGTTAGCAGAGAGCATTAGTTTTCTTCATTGCAGATCTATAGGTAGGACGGCTCAGTAAAGGGTTTGTTAGACCTTTTCAGAAAGACCACTGAATTATTATTTAGAGAGCAAGAGACTTTCACTGCAGCATGCTGGTAGAGAACAAACTTTTTTAATGAAGATGTGGCTGATTTCTCAAGGACATGAACTGTAAGACTGGAAACACCTTCTCTTTTGATGTACCTGTGATGTATTTAGCTAAATTAAACTATGCGTTCCATTGGACTTTAAAGAAGAACTAAACCCTCCCATTTTTTACAGCCAAGGAAGTTGCCATGGTGCAGCTATGACACCCACAATTTGATGGCTTAACAGTCCAGTTGAGAGCACTGTAAAAGTTATCATTCTCTGCATGCCTTGAATGTAACTGTTTAGGGAAACATCAATGGGTTTAGTTCCACTTTAACAATACCAATTCAGACAATTAAAACCACCTTTATTTTGAAAAAAAAGAAATTAAATTACAAGTTGGTTTGGGTGCTTCAGTTCAAAAAAGCAGTAAACATGTAAACTTTTCAGAACTTTATGACAATAGGTTAAAACCCACTTGCAACCCCCGTTATAGCTGCCCAGGTGGAAGAATTGAGGCAAGAAGGCTACTGCCACTTGGACCTGTTTGTCTTTTTCTAATGCAGTCAAGTCTTAGAATATCCCTGGAAGCACATTTCTCAAAATATCATTTTTGTGCAGGTACAAGTTCCTTTACATCCATATATACATAGATAAAATATTAGTATCTCTTTAAGAAAAGGTAAGTTTTATGTTTTAGGTTTACTGCATCTCTTTTTTTATAGCTTTGAATAGATTTTTTACAGCACGGTGATTCACAGTCTTTAGTATTCTCACAGACTATCCTGCAAAAAGATCATCATTTAGGATGCTTGACAGTTTGTCATTTGTTCTACACTCCATACATAATGGTGTTAAATTTGGCTTGTCATTCAACAAAACGAAAAATCTTCTTAAAAAAAAAAAAAGGGATCTTATGGGCAGCAGGCACACATGAACTAAATAGTACTATGCAGTTTGCGTTGAGGCTTGGCCCAATATTTGAGGGCAAAACAGCCAGTCTGGGCAGTGTTGGTGACTAGACAATCAATGAGTTAATTCCTAAAGAGATTAAGGCAGCTTTAAGCATCATAGTTCTCATCATTACACAGTATGATTTTTTAATATTTTGGAACATTTGGTAGTTGCACAGAAAAGCCTTAACCTGCTCTATATCCAGACCAAGGGGAATTCAGGGCAAGGATTGGCTTGGGGCAAACAACACTTCAGGACCCTTATCCTGCTCCTCCCATACTGTGTGAAAACTGTTTTTAAAATTACAGAAATAATATACTGGCCTTGGCCCTTTGAGGTTCACTGCAGTGATCAAGAGGATGGCCCTTTATTCCTGAGAGATCTACACAGGCATTGCAGCCCTAACCAATGTGATTAGCTCGATCTGCATTGAGTTTCTATTGGCACAGTTTTCCTTTAAGAATAAGTGCGCATTCAAAGTGCATTTTTTCTATTTGCCCCTTTGCCCTGACCTAAACAATCCCACCCCCCCTTTCCTCAACAGATGTATACTTTTTGAGAACCAACGGCTGTGGCCTCTCTTGTTTACATCCATAGATGACAAGTTTCCTCTCCTGCGCAGTACAGTCCCATAAACTTCCATTGGAGCTAATCTACCTCCATCTCACAGCTAGCTCATAGAAGTCTACTGGGCTACTGATCCAGCTCTATCCTGTCTCCCCAGCAGCAAAAAAATCACTGCAATTGTGATCTATTGCTTGTAGATGAGGGTAAACAATGCATCACTATTACAAGTAATCTGCTGGTTCAAAGATACACTATATTTCCAAAAGTATTGGGACACCTGCCTTTACACGCACATGAACTTTAATGGCATCCCAGTCTTCGTCCATAGGGTTCAATATTGAGTTGGCCCACCCTTTGCAGCTATAACAGCTTCAACTCTTCTGGGAAGACTGTCCACAAGGTTTAGGAGTGTGTCTATGGGAATGTTTGAGGGGGGATTATTGTGTGGGGTTGTTTTCAGAGGTTGGGCTTGGCCCTTAAGTTCCAGTGAAGGGAACTCTTAAGGCATCAGCATACCAAGACATTTTGGACAATTTCATGCTCCCAACTTTGTGGAAACAGTTTGGGGATGGTCCCTTCCTGTTCCAACATGACTACGCACCAGTGCATAAAGCAAGGTCCATAAAGGCATAGACACACTCCTAAACCTTGTGGACAGCCTTCCTAGAAGAGTTGAAGCTGGTATAGCTGCAAAGGTTGGCCCAACTCAATACCGCACCCTACTGACTTATAGGGCGTACACACGGTCGGACTTTGTTCGGACATTCCGACAACAAAATCCTAGGATTTTTTCCGACGGATGTTGGCTCAAACTTTTCTTGCATACACACAGTCACACAAAGTTGTCGGAAAATCCGATCGTTCTGAACGCGGTGACGTAAAACACATACGTCGGGACTATAAACGGGGCAGTGGCCAATAGCTTTCATCTCTTTATTTATTCTGAGCATGCGTGGCACTTTGTCCGTCGGATTTGTGTACACACGATCGGAATTTCCGACAACGGATTTTGTTGTCGAAAAATTTTATCTCCTGCTCTCCAACTTTGTGTGTCGGAAAATCCGATGGAAAATGTCCAATGGAGCCCACACACGGTGGAAATTTCCGACAACACGCTCCGATCGGACATTTTCCATCGGAAAATCCAACCGTGTGTACGGGGCATTAGACTGGGATGCCATTAAAGTTTATGTGCCTGTAAAGGCAGGTGTCCCAATACTTTTGGTAATATAGTGTATATTCAGGGACTGGATCTGGTTTTCCCTAACTTGATGCAGCCGCCCCACCTAATGAAAGATGGAGTTAAAGTGGAGGGCCACCCTGAAAAAAAAAATTACACCAAAAATCCTAAAAAAAATATAAAAAAAAACATTTGAAAAAATAAAATTTTTAAACTTACCTAAACCCTTGTTGCTAGGCAGTCTTCCTAATCTGCCTCTTCCTTTTCCGCGGCGTCTTCTGCTCCTCGGCGAGCGGCCCCGTTGTCTTCTGGGAACTGTGTGTGTTCCCAGAACACCATGGGGCCATTCACAGAGCGCCGCGCCGCTCGCGCGTGCGCAGTAGGAAACTGGCAGTGAAGCAGCAAGGCTCCACTGCCTGTTTCCCTTACCTAGGATGGCGGTGCCGGGACCCGAGAGCTGAGGGACAGGTCGGCCTCGGGCGGCCGACATCGCGGGCACCCAGGACAGGTAAGTACTTATTTAAAGTCAGCAGCTACAGTGTTTGTAGCTGCTGACTTAATTTTTTTTTTTTACGGCCAGAATCCCGCTTTAAGGTGATAATTTGACTTGATCTTAACATTACACTATCAACTTGCACACATATTATTTTTTCCTATGCACATTAAAGTGGATGTAAACCTGGAAAGTTTTTTTTTTTTTAATGTCATAATGTAGAGTATAAGATTTCCTATCATTTGAGCCCAGTCTTGCCACACAGAGTTAATCCAGCTCTGAGCAATCCTCTTTTATTGTTCAGTGAGATCAATCTTGACAAACAGAGAAAAACGTTGTCAAATCCTCCCCCTTGCTGTGAGTGACAGGTGATTTACATATCTCGTGCACTAGCCTGAGACAGGCACATCCTGTGTAAAAAGTTCACAATTCACATCCCCCTCCCTCCCCTCCCCTCCCCTCCAGCTCTCCCAGGATTGGGGAACGACATCGGGGATGGAGGAGAACAGGGTGCAGGAAGACACGGAGGACAGTCAGGGGTGATTGGTGCAACGGGGGCAGCTGTGAGCACTGATCACCCCCCTGCATTGGCTTTTCAGGTGAAAGCCGCGGGAGGGAGGAGGAGAAGCAGATGATGAAAAACATGCAGGGGGGGTCAGTGCTCACAGCAGTCTCATCACACCGATCATCCCCAACTGTCACGGGACATCAATGTGTGTTTACTGAAATGACAGGGGGGTGTGAGCACGCTCTGCTTTTACCCAGTACGCGCTCTGCCTCTTCTGTGCACGCTCTGGCCAAGGGGAGTGTAGAGGTGGGCGGGTAATCTGACATCATGACTCCGCCCACCGAGCGCCGAACAACAAACCTGCCCACTGAATCTGGACTTTTTGGGGGTTTTAAACAGCTAAATGGGGGGACATTTGACAGGTAAGGATACATGCAGGAGGCATGTATATCCTTATAGATCATCACTATGGCAGTACTTTAGAATTGATGAGAGTGGGTTTACATCCACTTTAAGATGTAAGGTTGAAAAGAGAAAAAAGTATCCAAATTTTAAAGACAAATTGTCACTTTGTCGTTAAAAAAAAGTGCAATAAGTTATAACTTCGGAAACAACAAATCTACAAATTAAAACATATACCGTATATACTCGAGTATAAGTCGAATTTTTCAGCACATTTTTTTGTGCTGAAAGTGCCCCCCTCGACTTATACTCGAATCAAGCACTTTTCTGCAGCAAAAAATTTCATTTTCTGAACCGACTTTGGGGCCCCGTATCTCAGGGCCACTTGGTGCTAGAAACCCCAAATTTGGTATGCAAACCCAGTGGACCTAGTACCACAACATATCCAAAGCTGAAGTTCCTAGCACTAAGTGGCCCCGAGATACGGGGCCCCAAAATCGGTTCGGAAAATGTCATTCTCTGCTGCAGAAAAGTGCTTGACATTTTCTGAACCGACTTTGGGGCCCCATATCTCAGGGCCACTTGGTGCTAGGAACCCCAAATTTGGTGTGCAAACCCAGTGGACCTAGTACCACAACATATCCAAAGCTTGGCTTCCTAGCACTAAGTGGCCCTGAGATACGGGGCCCCAAAACTGGTTCGGAAAATGTCATTCTCTGCTGCAGAAAAGTGCTTTACATTTTCTGAACTGATTTTTGGGGCCCTGTATCTCGTGGCCACTTGGTGCTAGAAACCCCAGCTTTGGAAATTTTATGGTGCTAGGTCCACTGGGTTTGCACACCAAATTTGGGATTCTTAGCACCAAGTGGTCCCGATATACGGGGCCCCAAATTCGGTCAACGGTGTCTATCTGCAGCAATGTCATTTCGGGACCCTTTGGGTTCAGAGACCCCAAATTTTGGCTGCAGCTAGGGGGCATCTAGGAACCCTTAACTACCGAGTTTGAAGTTCAGGGGACCTATGGCTGCAAATGGGCACAATGAGGCTGCAAATGGGCACAGTGATGCTGCAAATGGGCATTGTTGACCCTCTTTTCCACTTACAGTAGCTGTGCATTTCTCACCCTCGTCTTATACTCGGGTCAATAAGTTTTTCCCATTTTTTTGTGGTAAATTAGGGCCTCGACTTATACTCGGAACGACTTATACTCGAGTATATACGGTACTCATGGAGACACAGTGTCACTTTGCAAATGTAGGGCTCTGTATTAATAGTTCCCCACCCTAGGATGGTATACTCACCAATCTATGCTCTCTCGCTGTCTCGCCAATTGTTTGCTCTGCTGTTCTAAGTGTGTGGGGCTTCTGGATATGGAGGGTGGACTTCCGCAGCAGGGAGGTAATGAGGGAGCAGGGATAGGTATTCCTTGTTGGGAGGTTGGATATCAGGAGGCACTGTCACTATGTCCTGAATGGGCCGATGACAATGTCTCTTTAAGAGGGGCTCTGGGACTAAACTGGATAACTATCCTGGACCACAGTATTAGACCACATGCACGCTGGGTGTCAACCCCACTCCTGGAGTTTTTTGCACCCAGGAGGCACAGTTGCAATGGCCAGCCCAGTGCCTGCAAAATCTATGACAGGTTAGAATACACTATGGCTGGATGGGGCTGGACACTGTACCGACTTGTACTCATGTTTAGGGCCCTAAGTGTTCAGTGATGTATGCCTAAAATGCAGTTATTATGCATTTATGACACACATCCCGAAACGCAGGTACCATGAAAACAATGGGATTGGATAGACGGAGGGCTAGACACCCAGTGTGCATGTGGCCTAACAGATTTAAATTAAATCTAAGCATATACTGTAACAAGGGAGAGAAAGGCATTACCAAATAAATGCTATGCCTTTATCAGTGGGAAACAGACATCAATCATGCATTAAATCAGCTACATATGTTACTCTTTACTCAAAACATTAATCGGTTCACCGCACAGCTTTATTTACACAATAATCACATAACACCTGTTTTTAGCAGTAGCCTCAAGCCTTAAAAAGTAACCAGACGGTATTAATACCATTTAACAATGCATTAGAAGCTTGATGGGTTGCAAGAAGAAGTTGAGAATTTTTAAAAAATTTAGGGGAAATACATTTCCTGCAATTTCTGCAGTATGGGGGGCCCCAAAGGATCACTCTAGTAGGGGAAAAGAGGATGACTCCAGTTGAAAAATCTGAATGTAACAGGATCGCTGGTCAGCTCCCTCCAACTCACATTCTTTTTGCTGCTAAAGTCCCCACTCACTCTAAGAACCCTTTCACACTGAGGCAGTTTTCAGGCGTTTTAGCGCTAGAAATATCACCTGTAAAGCGGCTGAAAACTTTCACATCCGGCCGGTGCACTTGTGGGACGTCCTGCAAGTAGCATCTTTGGGGCAGTTTGGGAGCGCTGGGTACAGCGATCCCAAAACGCCTTTGCCTATTGCAATGAATGGGCAGCTTCGGAAGCGCCTGAAAAGCGATTCGTAAACGCCCAAACTTAGGAGTTTTTAACCACTTTTTGGGGTTTTAAAAGCGCCCTGCTAGCGGCCGAAAAGTGGAGCAAAAGTGCCGCTTAAACAGCAGTAAAGTGCCACAAAAACGAGCATCGCTTTACCGTGTGAAAGCAGCCTAACACTGCCAATAGTAATTGTGAGTGCAATAACTGACAGGTGAGAACATTGAAAGTAGTCCCAATAAGGAAAACGCACAGCTCTTATTCCTGCAGTGGCTTTAAAGATCTTGTGATCACTACACCTTCCAATGTGATCTAATCTCCTTTAGATCCACCAACAACTACAGGTGCATCTCAAAAAATTTGAATATCATCAAAAAGTTAATTTATTTCAGCGATTCAATTCAAAAAGTAAAACTCATATCTTTTATAGATTTATTACACACAGAGTGATATATTTCTAGCATTTCTTTCTTTTAATTTTGATGATTATGGCTTACATCTAGTGAAAACCCAACATTCAGTATCTATGGAAAATTAGAATACTGGGAAAAAGTTCACTATTGTAGACTCAATGGGGTTGATTTACTAAAGGCAAATAGACTGTGCACTTTGCAACGTGCAGTTGCACTCTGCGAGTTCAGTTGCTCCAGAGCTTATTAAATGAGCAAAAGCTCTGCTGACTTCCATCATCCAATCATGTGCAAGCAAAAATGCTGTTTTTTTATTATCCTTGCACGTGATTGGGTACCCTTTGCAAAGTGAAGCCTTATCTTATTTACTAAGCTCTAGGGCAACTGCACTTTGCAAAGTGCACAGTAATTTTGCCCTTAGTAAATCAACCTCATGGTGTCACACTAATCAGCTAATTAACTCAAAACACCCGTAAAGGTTTTCTGAGCCTTTAAATGGTCTCAAGTCTGGTTCAGTAGGTTACACACTCATGGGGTCGACTGCAGAAAACAGTAATAGGGCGTACACACGGTCGGACTTTGTTCGGACATTCCGACAACAAAATCCTAGGATTTTTTCCGACGGATGTTGGCTCAAACTTGTTTTGTCTACACACGGTCGCACAAAGTTGTCGGAAAATCTGATCGTTCTAAATGCGGTGACATAAAACACGTACGTCGGGACTATAAACGGGGCAGTGGCCAATAGCTTTTATCTCTTTATTTATTCTGAGCATGCGTGGCACTTTGTCCGTCAGATTTGTGTACACACGATCGGAATATCCGACAACAGATTTTGTTGTCGGAAAATTTTATCTCCTGCTCTCCAACTTTGTGTGTCGGAAAATCCGATGGAAAATGTCCGATGGAGCCCACACACGGTCGGAATTTCCGACAACGCGCTCCGATCGGACATTTTCCATCGGAAAATCCGACCGTGTGTACGGGGCATAACTGACACCCTCCACAAGGAGGGTAAGTC
This sequence comes from Lithobates clamitans, assembly GCA_037952925.1. Classification (NCBI taxonomy): domain Eukaryota; kingdom Metazoa; phylum Chordata; class Amphibia; order Anura; family Ranidae; genus Lithobates; species Lithobates clamitans. The sequence goes on along the minus strand of JBBGZY010000757.1, from coordinate 7,094,492 downwards.
ACAAAAGGTTATTGCTAAAAAAGATGGCTGTTCGCAGAGTGCTGTATCCAAGCATATTAATGGAAAGTTGAGTATAAGGTTTTTGTATTCTATCTTAAAATATGTTTTGTATCTATATTACCTTTTATACATACTTATTGTTGTATTTTATATACATTCAACAGAATTTTTCTTAGCTCCTGAAGAAGCGTTTTTCAGACGCGCAACATGTTGAGCTATTAAGAAAATACCTACCTGGACCTGCAACTTGACCCACAATTCGTCACCCTACATTCAATAAACCGCAACATCAGTCTGGGAATTCATTCCTCATTTATCTTTGAATGTTATTACAGTCACTTTTTTATAACAAATGGTGTCTTAGTTGCATATAGGGCAGGAAATTTTGAATTTATACAACCTCTTTTGTGAAATGTGTTACCTACAGTATTTGTTCCTATTTTTGTAGATTATAATTTAATAAAATCATTTTTACTTTTTATAGTTCAAACACCCGTGTGCCTTAAAAGTCCATTCTCTTAGCTGTTGTAGTTTATCTATCCAATATTGGGACATTGGCACACTACTATAGCTGTACCTACAGTGTCACCCTGTTATTAGGTACACTTTTATTTGGGAATTCTTCAATTAATGATCATGGTATCACTATGCTTGATTGGCCAGCAAACTCACCTGACCTAAACCCCATAGAGAATCTGTGGGGTATTGTCTAGAGCAGTGTTTCTCAACTCCAGTCCTCAAGGCGCACCAACAGGTCATGTTTTCAGGATTTCCACTATTTTGCACAGGTGATTTGATCAGTTTCACTGCCTTAGTAGTTACCACAGCTGTTTCATCTGAGGGAAATCCTGAAAACATGACCTGTTGGTGCGCCTTGAGGACTGGAGTTGAGAAACACTGGTCTAGAGCAGTAGAGGCTGGTGCTGGAGGATTTTGGGGGGGGCGCGGGTCGCCCCCTCTAGGTCCACACTCACCCTACGGCAGAGCTCCCCTGGACTTCAGACATATAAGTACCCCATTCCCCGGTACCCACCTTCAAATCCACTGGCAGGGTCTTATTGCAGTGCCAGTGGGAGGGTAGCACTGAGCAGAGGAAGTTCAAGCTGTTGGTCCTAACCAGCTCGGCCGTGTGGTAGATGATCTCCAGGGCTCCGGGCTCCTGTCATCTCTAATCTGTTCTCCGTCTCTCTAAATACTCATTGGACGTGTGTTCCGGGTTCTAAATGGCTGGAAGCAGATTTGCTGGCATTGCAGGGTGGGAGGGCTCAAGGCACAGAGCACTGCGCCCCAAGAACAATATAAAACTGGCCAATTGGGGAGTCAGCATGTGCACAATAAGGGGGTGATGGACCTGGTGGAAACCTATTGGTCTGGCGCCCTGCACAGTGCACGGCCACACAGATGGTGCAAACTGGGGGGGTGATCGGCGCCCCTGTGTTCCTTGTGGACTGGCCGTCACTGGTCAAGAGAAAGATGAGAGACACCAGACCCAACAATGCAGATGAGCTGAAGGCCACCATCAAAGCAACCTGGGCTCCCTTAACACCTCAGCAGTGCCACAGGCTGATGGCCTCCATGCCACGCCACAGTAATTCATGCAAAAGGAGCCCTGACCAAGTATTGAGTGCATACTATACTATACATGGACATAGTTTTCAGTGAGCCAACATTTCTATATTAAAAATCCTTTTTTTATTGGTCTTATGCAATATTCAATTTTTCTGAGATACTGAATTTTGGGTTTTCATTAGCTGTAAGCCATAATCATCAAAATTAAAAGAAAGACATGCTTGAAATATATGACTCTGCATGTAAATCATCTATATAAATATATGAGTTTCACTTTTTGAATTGAGTTACTGAAATAAATTAACTTTTTTATGATATTTCAATTTTTTGAAATGCACCTGTATGTACTGCAATGGCCTGCCTGATTGGAAACAAATTGGTTGGATAGGGTTTGAGGCATACTGCTGGTTCTGGAGAAACGATTAGGCCTGGTGAGGAGGACGGGATAAATTTTGCCAGGCTGTCACCATCAGACACGTGCTCTCTGTATAGAAATAGCGGTCTCATTGCACAGATCTGACACATCCCCTACTGACTCTCAATTTTAGCTAATGCTCCCTGCAGTTTAGAAAGCTCTGGCTCTTACTTAGCAGGGGGTGTGTCGAACATTTGCAAACAGATCACTGCTACCACAAAGACAGCAAGAGTCCCACTTTGCAGCATGTTGGCAAGGGACAGGCTTTTCTCCCACAGCTGTGGCTGACCTTTAAAGTGGTTGTAAACCCTTACCTACAGGTAAGCCTATAATAAGGATTACCTGTAGGTACTGGAAATATCTCCTAAACCTGCACAGTTTAGGAGATATTTACCATATACACTTGCACCAACGTCATTGGCACATGCACACTAAAGAAAGGCCACGGTCGTCCCTTTTCTATAGGGCCCGTGCCGTGACTGTCAGCTCCCGCTTGCATGTGTGGGAGTGATGTCACGCGACTCCGGCCAGTCACAGAGCCGGAGTCCACGGCCCCAGGAGGAAGAGGGATGAAGATGGACGCAGCCACCTGCAGGGACATCGCGGGCTTCGTTTGCAGGTAAGTGCAACGTAATAGGCTATTATGCGATGCATACTAGCCCATCATGCTTTTACTTTGCAGGGGAGTAAAGAGGAAGTAAAGCCCATCAGGATTTACGTCCTCTTTAAGCAAAATAAACTGTAACACTTTTGCATACCTTTTGTTTGATGCACCTGGAATGTATTTTGCTAATTTAAACTGAAAGTTTAATTGGGCTTTAATAGCAACACTTATGACAATGCACTTTTTACCCGCTGGCACCGCACTTTATAACCTTAGACCATGCTTCATACTTAACAGGCAAATATTAAAAACAAAGCACTTACAGAACGTATCACTGCAATAAATCCGAATAAAACTTGTAATACACCAAAGTAATCCAATAATACAGTTTAGAAATTGCTGACAGTTGTAATACTTTGACAAATGAAACATGCAGAATACAAATTAGGTTCTGCATGAAGCAAATCTCGCATCCAAAAAATATTAATGCCGTAAGAAATGTACAAGTGATAATATAAGGATAAAATGAGAGAAGTTCTGTTCTCATTAAACCTGATCGGTGCACTGGTCATTTAATTGGATGTAGTTCTGCAACAACACATTGTTCTGCTAAGCATTTTAAAGCCTTCCTAGAAAAAAAAAAAGGTATTGGCCAATATATTTTGTCACTGGGTGCTTATTTTGCAAAAATTATACATTTGTTCTCATCTGTTCCAAGAGAATATATTATAAATGGGACAGGAGCGGCAGCATTAGTGTTCTGGCTTCAGTAGATGCCAACAAAACATAATGGATTACAGATGGCATTTTAAACAAACATATTACAAGAGTAATTGTGAAAAGAAGTCATTTATCTAACAGTAAATGAATAGGGTTACTTTTATATTGCACAGAATGTAATGGATCCTCTACCTTGAGATTTAGTAAATTTGACAGCAATCACCCAAAAGGAAAAATAAATGAATAAATAAACGTTTTTCTATGTTTTAAGCAGACTATTCCTTGAAGCTAACCTGCAGCTATTATACAACTATAAAATTGACAGTAACTGTTAAGAACAGGCCCTTCAATAGGTCTGTACATATTGATTAAATTCCTATACAGTGATCAGAGTGTCCTAAAAACTGGAGTGCTCTAATTCAACCACCTTCCTTTGGCATCAGTTCTTACCTTTACACTCTAAGCTTCACTACTGGCAAGTGAGGCTGTCTAGAAAAATAATGGGCTAGCAGTGAGCACAGGAGAAAGCAAACACAATCACTTATCTAGTCCACATAACAATTGAATATCAGCATAGAGTGGGTTTAAGAGGTTGAACCTATCTGCAACATCCTACAGTCATCAGGCGTTTCAGATCTTTTCGACTAAGGCCACACTGATGGGTTTGCACTCATTATTCTGGGTATCTCTCTCTCTATCTACAAACCAGTGGCGGCCGCTCATGGGCACCACCCCCCCAATCCATGCTTCCGGACCCTAATCAACTATTCTCTAATGTCTTCCAATCAGAAAGCGAGTCCTGAGACCCGATTGGCCGGGAGTCCTAAGTCCTGATTGGCCGGGAGTAGAAAAGATTGCCGGGACTCAAGAGGAGATGCGGGGGGTGAAGCCGTGACCTGGATGGGGTAAGTGAAGGGGCTAGCGGGGGACCTGGCGGGAGATGGGTGACGGGGAGGTGGAGGTGGTGAGCGAGCAAGACTCCCCATTAGGGAGGTGCAGCATAATAGTGAATGTCCTGAAAAAAACAGGGGAAGGGAAGTCGAGAGAGATGGAATAGCTTTAAGAGAAACCTATTCTCTTAGAAATACATATTCATACCATTTACTTGGACTTACCATTCAAACATATCTCAAATGGTTTGCAGAGGTCATCTTCAAACAAGCAACCTAAAGGAAAAAAAGAAAAACATTTTAAAGGAACATCTAAAAACTAAAAGGTGTTTTTATTTTTTTTCAAAAAAGTAAGGTGTTGAGATGTGAATGAGGGGAAAGAGTGCAAGGAACCCTTATGAAGTAGGACAGGGATTTGAGTTTTTGAAGAGGGGTCTTAAAGTGGTTCTCCACTCCGGAAAAAAAACAAATCCTGTACCTGCTGACTTTTAATAAAAGGACACTTACCTTCAATAGCCTTCGGGTTCCCAGCACCAGCATCTCAGCATCTTAGCTGTGGGCAGCCGGCTGTGCTGCTTGCAGCTTCACAGCTGGCTGACTACTGACCATGTGCGAGCCGCTCTACACTTTGTAAATGGTCCTGCAGTCTTCTGGGACCTGTGATTTGTCCCAGAAGACTGCAGGGAGGGATGGGGAGAAGAGAACTTCTGCTTGGATCGCCTAGGTATTATTTGCACACACATTTGGTGTTCACAATTAAGAATTAACGCCAAGCACACATAACACTGCAGATGATCACTGCTAGTTTTTGGTTACTGATTGAAACTTCAAATTAAAACTGATTTTGAGGCAAGCAGCTAAATACACATATGAATAAAATAATGCATCAATAAAATTAAAACGTTTATAGAGCTACATCACTCATTGTATAATACGTTTCGTCAATGCTCTCCATGATGAGTTTCATCATTATGTACTACATACTGAGAATCTATCGTGTGAAGAAAATCTGATACATATAAACATGATACATAAGACACAAAATCTACACAGCCATAGAATTTGTGATCGTAGTCATATGGCACTCACGTGTTGCACCCACTCAAAAGATACCATATGACATAATTCTGTGCACGGCAACAATAGTAACCCTTTTGCATCCAAAAGGGAGAGGGGGGCCACCACCACTGGGTCGCAGGGGAGGAAGATAGGGCAAATTGCACACAATCCTATTAAGTGCGTATGTATCTATGAGATCTGCTAAATGTAATTTTACCTGCCAAAAGATTTATCTAATAGTGGTTAGTCACACTGAACTGAACTTGTGCTGTCATAGTGTCAGGGAAATACTCCAGCACAGGTAGCACAGATGGAATGGCAGATGTTATTGTTCAAGAACAGGGTGTGAAGTGTAAGAGTTGGGGAACCACCCTGGTATAGTTATCCATCTCATCCTTGGATATCAGCAAGTCTACATAGGTGTTAATCCTTTGATTTACAAGACTGAAGGTATTAATTGTTGTCAAAACACCAAGTTAGAAACGTTAAAACTGAATTATATGTAGAAGACAGATGGTGTTGAAGTCCCCCAGCCCTTTTTAATGATGGTTGTTTCAGTTTGGGGTGGATGGCCTCTTTCATATCTCTTGCGAACCATTTCTCATCTTTGTCCAAAATGTGCACCTCACTGTTCTCAAAAGAATGTTCATTTTCCTTAAAGAATAGGAAAACTGCTGTGTCTTGGCCTGTAGAATGTCCTCCTGTGCATGTACCAAGTTACCTGTTTGTGTTGTGTCTTTTGGATGTACAAGCTTCTGTCTCAGTGTATTGTTGGGTCTGAAGGACACATGGATGTGATGTTTGTTAACCACTTGCCGTCCGTCCCATAGTAGTTTTACTGCTACAGGGAGGCAACTGTGCACCAGATCACGTATATATACATGATCCAGCTTTTCCGGGTAGGGAGCATGTGTGGAACCGGCCCAGTGGGAGCCCAGCGGCGGGTACCGCGGACTCAATGTCCGACGCCACCTGACGATCATCCAGTACAGTGACAGAACAGTGGTCTTCCTATATAAACAAGGCAGATTGCCGTTCTGACAGCAGGGAAGGCATTGATCTTGTGTCTCTGCAAAGCAGGACTAGGATCCATGTATTTCCCTAGTAAAAGCACTTCCCACACTTTGATCACCCCTGATGTTAACCCCTTCCCAGCCAGTGTCATTGGTATAGTGACAGTGCATATTTTTTAGCACTGATCACTGTATTACTGCCACTGGTCCCCAAAAAGTGTCAAAAGTGTCGATTAGTGTCAGAAAGTCCACTAAAATATCACCGTCCCGCTATAAGTCACTGTTTGCCGTCATTACTAGTTAAAAAATAAATAAAAATCTCCCATATATTTTAGACGCCATAACTTTTGCGCAAACCAATCAATATATAAGCCTTTTGGGATTTTTTTTTACCAGAAATATGTAGCAGAATACATATACCTAAAGGGAAGAGGTGGCAAACCTAGTTCAAGTACTGCAATAAAACTACAAAAAGATACCCCTAGACAGAGCCTGTGTTTAGCCTCGTACACACGGTATGATTGTTGGCAGGGGATTGTCTATTGACAGACTGTTGTCCTAAAATCTTACCGTTAGTACACTCCTTTTGATAATTGTTGTCCAATTTTCCACCAACAAAATGTTGGATGACAGGCTAGTAAATTTTCGTTGGACAATGGTTTGATGTCAGATTTTTGTATGGCCAGTACACAAATCCGTCACACAAAAGTTGAAAGTACAAACATGCATGCTCGGATTCAATGCTCACCAAACACGAAATTAGCAGAAGGGGCCCAAAGGGTGGCGCTCAAGAGCTGAAATTCTTTGTAGTACGTCACTACATTCCTGTTTGTGGCACAACAATTGTGTACAGTTAGTATGCAAGACAAGATCCTGGCACACGCCCCTTTTGACAAAAATCAGATGCTCGGTTGGCCAATAATTGTACCGTGTGTACGAGGCTTTTATCTGTGTGCTCTGGAACTGGTACCTGGGCTGGTAGCCTCTGAATATGTGAGACCTAATTTAGTACCATCTGCCCCTTTAGCGGTGAGCACTGGACCTGCATAGGTAAAAAATAAAACAACACAAAAAGGATGTTTCAGCCCCGTTTCACACTCATGCAGTGTTGAATTTGCAGCAAGTTCTGTGCAGATTCCGCACTGCATGCAAATCGCATCCTGTTCATGCGAATCAATGCGGGTGTGCATGTTAAGTAAACGACACCACGAAACCAGTTTGCAAAACGCAGTGCGATTTACAGAATTTGGATCGCATGGGTGTAAACATCCATGTGATCCAATTTTGGTGTGGCCAAAAAAAAAAGGATACAGCATGCTTTTGGTGCTAATTTGGTGAGATTTGAGCCATACAGAACAGTGGCTTAAATCTCACTGCTGAAGATTCGCATGTGATTTGAACAGGAATGCGGTCTGATTCCTGTTCAAAATCCCATGCGGTTCCCCGTAACGCATATTGTGAACTAGGGCTTAAGGGGCTTAAGGATCTGTCTAGAGTTTAGCAATAAATTAGAGGTATATTGAAGCTACAAATTGATGTATATGAAGTATATACAGGCTCTGCAGTTGACACAAGGTGTAGAAGGGTGCATTAAACAGAAAGTTCGGAATTTGCATGAAGCAGCATTTGACACAACTGGCATATTTTATCACGACATTAAAACCTGCTGGGATTTCATCCACATTCCAATTTGATCATGCAAGAGAACACAGCCCAGCAACCACATCCTTAATTACCATAATGAGCCTGATGCACAAGAAAATTTGCTAAGGGTGGGTGTGTAATGGATTTATAATGTGCTGAGAAATCACTCAGCAACAGCTTTATAAATAGACCTACCTGGTGTTAATCAACATTATTGAGTTTTGTCCAGCCACCTGCATTATTTAACAGGACACCAAAAACTTTAAATTTTATGTATAGGCACTTGTGGTTACTTTAGCTATTTAAAGAGGAGATGAAAACCCAGGCATGCAAAAAAGAGTGGTACCATGCAAATCTGCTCTATCAGCTGTTTCAATGTAAACTCCTTTCCCGAAACCATGCAGCCTAGGCAAAGAGGAGATGAAAACATAATTAGTGATTTTTTTAAATTACGCAGGCATGCAAAAAAGAGTGGTACCATGCAAATCTGCTCTATCAGCTGTTTTAATGTAAACTCCTTTCCCGAAACCATGCAGCCTAGGCAAACGGCGCTTTTATTGATACTAAGCACTCATCTCACGGGAGGGGCAGAGGTGCATTTAATGTGCAGGTGGTGGTTTACAGCCTGGCTCTACCTTCTCTGTTGTATCCATGGTAAGATGGTAGCACCTAATGGGGAAATATCTAGACCTGAGAGGGCAGACTTCAGCACAGTTGTAGTTTGCTGATTATGCTTTGGTGGTTTATAAAGAGCTCATGTTTGGAAGTGGTTTCTGTAAATGTAAAAAAAAAAGGGAAAGCGTAGCTTTAATTTTTCAGGTTTTTTTTTACTTCAAATTTTCACTGACTACAAGAAGGACAAATCTAAATCAATCTAATTAAACAACAGCTTGGTATTCTTTTTTAAATTGTTTTACAGCAGTCTCAGTGCGAAATTACTTGGCAAGGAAACAGAAGCACGAAACAAGGGTGCTATGTCATCTTTAGTGCTATACAATAAATATAACATGTACAGGCTTTAATTAAAGTGGTTCTAAAGGCAGAAGTTTATTTTTTTATCTTGATGCAATCTATGCATTAAGATAAAAAAACCTTCTGTGTGCAGCAGCCCCCCTCAGCCCCACTAATACTTAGCTTTGCCCCATCTCAATCCAGCAATATTGCACGGGAGTCTCGGCTGCCCGGGCCTCTCCCTCTTCATTGGCTGAGATAGCAGCGTGGCGCCATTGGCTCCCGCTGCTGTCAATCAAAGTCAGTGAGCCAATGAGGAGAGGGGGCGGGCCAAACCATGGCCCCGTGTCTGAATGGACACACAAAGTAGCGACTCGGCTCGGGTGCCAGCATAGCAAGCTGTTTGCTGTGGGGCCACGAGCGCAGGCAGGGGACCCGCGAAGAGGAGGATCTGGGCTGCTCTGTGAAAATACACTGTACAGAGCAGGTAAGTATAACATGTTTGTTGTTTTTAAATGAAAAAAAAAACTGAGACTGTTGTATCACGGTAAACTGCATATGCAGATACAGAACAGTTTGTGACTTCTATGAATAATTTCATGTGATATTACTACACAATTACCATTCTCAAATTAATATAAAAATGTGTTTGTCGACATTATGGTGGCATTTGTAGCAATACGGCCAAAATGTTGCTGATTTCCAGGAATGGGACTGCCTTCTGAAGGTTTGCCCATAGAACTTCTATCCCTGGTTTTGTGTACTAACCAATCATAACAATGAGACTGTAAGGGATCATAAAATACCTTTTCCTCTGCATGTTAGAATAAAATGTATGTTCAGCCATTTTTTCCTGCTATCTGAGGCTCATTTAGAGAGTAAGGATGACCATGTCCAGATATGGTTATATAGTCATATTAGGTCAGGATGTCAACAGCATCCCCACCCTTTGGTACTTGTAGCTGACGTCACCTCCCCACCTCGTCCAATCAAAGAACATGTTGCATTCATTCACGAACTGCAAAGTATTGTTTTATTGCAGAGTGGCTGATCTCCTGTGCTCAGAATGTAGGAGAGCAGCCACTCAGGCACAGGACCCAGAAGCAAGTGGAGATCATTGGAGTAGTGGTGACTACTTCAGTGATTTCCAGCTTCCAAGGTATAGTATATACATAGTTACATTGGTCCAAGCTAGACCAATGTAACTATGTATAGAACATCAATACCAGGAATTCTTTACCACTCTATCAAAAACTAAGAACAAAAGGTTTTGGCTTGACATACACTTTAATGTATATCTAAAAGTATTATTTTATACTTAAAAACAAAAATTTTATCTTTCCAGAAATGCAGCATCCTTACACAAACATCCTTTTCATTCTTTTGTAAACTACTAGTCACATTAATCCTCCATGGAATGCAGAAGAACAAAAGCAGATATATGTGAAGTCCAGTCTGTGTGATAACCATGGCTCCTTCCACTGATACAATGGAGAAAAAATGTGAGCATGTATAGACATGAACTATGTCATTTGCCGGATTACCAGGTGGAGAAAAAGCGCAAACAATTGAAATAATAAACAGAATGCAGTCACCACATTTAAAGATTGGTAAGCTACAATATATAAAATTTTTGTTTTAGGGTTTAGATACACTGTGGGGGTTATTTACTAAAGGAAAATCCACTTTGCACTGCAAGTGCACTTGAAAGTAAGGCCGCGTACACACGGGCGGACTTTTCGACCGGACTGGTCCGATGGACTTTTGACAGACTTCCGACGGACTTTTGAACAAACGGACTTGCCTGCACACGATCACACCAAAGTCCGACGGATTAGTACGTGATGACGAACAACTGGACTAAAATAAGGAAGTTGATAGCCAGTAGCCAATAGCTGCCCTAGCGTGGGTTTTCGTCCGTTGGACTAGCATACAGATGAGCGGATTTTTCGACTGGACTCAAGTCCGTCAGAAAGATTTGAAGCATGTTTCAAATCTAATGTCCGTCAGATTTTCGACTGGAAAAGTCCGCTGAAGCCCACACAGGATCGAATTATCCGCCGGACCCAGTCCGTCGGACCAGTCCGGTCAAAAAGTCCGCTCGTGTGTACGCTGCAAAAAAGTTACTGTAGATCCGAGGGGGACATGTAAGGAAACTAAAAAAAAGCATTTTAGCTTGCACATGATTGGATGATAAAATCAGCAGAGCTTCCACTCATTTCAGATCTTCCCCTCAGAATTAGAGCGACTGCACTTCCAAGTGCACTTGCAGTGCAAAGTGGATTTGCCTTTCGTAAATAACCCCCTTTATGTTGTAATCAATATAGTGTTACTGTAATGAGTAGTCTCACACAATTTAGTAAAAGAAGAAAGCTTAGATGTAGGGCCTACATGACGGGGTTAAAAGGGAGTTTGGCATAGGAGGAGAAACTAAAAGAAAATATGGAGTCAGTGGTTCTTACCTGATTGGTGGGTCAGACAGGAACAGGAAATTCAGGGGATCTCTGGAGAGCCTTCAGTCGCCTAAGTTTATTTTCCTTATGCTGTGGACTACTTTTAGGTTACTATGTATAGTCAACAGCTGGCGGAGTTCAAGATCCTTGAAGGTAGTCACTGTGGTAAAATAGAAATTGGTAGGGACCCATTTTAGGTACGGTTCCCTTTGTTTGTATATGGGTCATTGACAGTGAATTGGGAGTTGTTTGTGGTATTATCTGCGATTACTGGTGCAATTGGCTCCAAGTCGGTATTGTACAGTTGGAGGCCTACCTTTACATATAAGTACTGAGTTAGGTAGAAATACCTACAAGGACCTTGGGGCTCCATTCATTTTATATTAAATGTTATTCTGTTAATAATATACAGATGATACTCAAAAAATTAGAATATCATGCAAAAGTTCATTTATTTCACTAATGCAACTTAAAAGGTGAAACTAATATATGAGATAGACTCATTACATGCAAAGCAAGATAGTTCAAGCCGTGATTTGTCATAATTGTGATGATTATGGCTTACAGCTCATGAAAACCCCAAATCCACAAGCTCAGAAAATGAGAATATTGTGAAAAGGTGCAATATTCTAGGCTCAAAGTGTCCCACTCTAATCAGCTAATTAAGCCATAACACCTGCAAAGGGTTCAAGAGCCTTTAAATGGTTTCTCAGTCTGGTTCAAAAGGAATTACAATCATGGGAAAGACTGCTGACCTGACAGTTGTGCAGAAAACCATCATTGACACCCTCCATAAGGAGGGAAAGCCTCTAAAGGTAATTGCAAAAGAAGTTGGATGTTCCCAAAGTGCTGTATCAAAGCACATTAATAGAAAAGTTATGTGGAAGGGAAAAGTGTGGAAGAAAAAGGTGCACAAGCAGCAGGGATGACTGCAGCCTGGAGAGGATTGTCAGGAAAAGGCCATTCAAAAGTGTTGGGGACTTTCACTTTGCATCAAGAGCCACCACACACAGACGGATCCTAGACATGGGCTTCAAATGTCGTATTCCTCTTGTCAAGCCACTTCTGAACAACAAACGTCAGAAGCGTCTTACCTGGGCTAAAGAAAAACAGACCTGGTCTGTTGCTCAGTGGTCCAAAGTCCTCTTTTCTGATGAGAGCAAATTTTGCATCTCATTTGGAAACCAAGGAAACATCGTATGGAGGAAGAATGGAGAGGCACACACTGCAAGATGCTTGAAGTCTAGTGTGAAGTTTCCACCGTCTCTGTTGATTTGGGGAGCCATGTCATCTGCTGGTGTTGGTCTCTGTGCTTTATTAAGTCCAGCGTCAACGCAGCTGTCTACCAGGAGATTTTGGAGCACTTCATGCTTCCTTCCGCAGACGAGCTCTATGGGGATGCTGACTTCATTTTCCAGCAGGACTTGGCACCTGCCCACGCTGCCAAAAGCACCAAAACCTGGTTCAATGACTGTGGGATTACTGTGCTTGATTGGCCAGCAAACTCGCCTGACCTGAACCCCATAGAGAATCTATAGGGCATTGCCAAGAGAAAGATGAGAGACATGAGACTGAACATTGCAGAAAAGTTGAAGGCCATTATTGAAGCATCCTGGTCTTCCATAACACCTCAGCAGTGCCACAGGCTGATAGCTTCCATGCCACTCCGCATTGAGGCAGTAATTGTTGCAAAAGGGGCCCAAACCAAGTACTGAGTACATATGCATGCTTATACTTTTCAAAGGTCCGATATTGTTCTATGTACAATCCTTGTTCTATTGATTGCATGTAATATTCTAATTTTTGTGAGATTGTGGATTTGGGGTTTTCATGAGCTGTAAGCCATAATCATCACAATTATGACATATCACGGCTTGAACTATCTTGCTTTGCATGCATGTAATGAGTCTATCTCATATATTAGTTTCACCTTTTAAGTTGCATTAGTGAAATAAATTAACTTTTGCACGATATTCTAATTTTTCGAGCATCACCTGTAGTTTGTTAATAAAGGGCTGCTTTGGCCATTAAACTCCAATCTAGGTTTTGTGTGAGTTACTTAGGTATTGATGAATAGTGGAATGGTTGTCAAGCAGTATGAGAGAGAAAGTCCTCATTAATACCCTAGTCAAGAATATTACTTGACTAGGTAAAGAAGCATTTTACCTACTCACCTATCATAAGGTCATCTAATAACAACTGCCAAAACTCCTGCCTGGACATGACCAATGCTTTAGAGTAAAACATTATAAAATAATTACTAAATTATAATCACATATAAGTATATTATTTGGATCTAGCTTAAACCTAGCTTTTTTACTTTTCACAAATGTTTATAAGATATAGTTACAGGGACTCAGATGCCAAGATGAAGCATAATATCAGTTTAGAATGTGAAACATAAGCGCAGTATGTTTCCAAACACAGAGGCTGGAGATGATGAGTGTGGTCCTGTTGTGAATGTGAAGCCAAATCGTTGAGTATAACATCATGTGACAGATAAGGTAGACAAAAAGAATATTTAGCAATGAAGAATTTAAAGGCTGACTGCTGCTATGGAAACAAGACAGGACCCTGGGAACCTTTAACAAATCCTCTATCATTTTACAGTTCATGAAAAACACAAGCTCGATAAATTATTTTGAAGGTTATAAAGCGAGAGCGGCAATTACTGCAATTTTCAGTACCGTTGCCATATTCAGGAGATTTTCTTTTTTAAATCTATAACAAGCATTGGACCTAGCAGATTTTCTTCCTTTCATTGCTGTATGCAAATGCACAAGGCTAAAGTGCAGCTACACTAAAAAATATATATTTCATTTAGAACTCAATGTGACATCTATTCATACAGGTACAAACAAGTTAAATAGCTGATTTTATAGCAAATGGCATTGATAAAATGCTTTAATTGAAGGATAACATTTTAGGTTATAGCGTGGCCTTAATCTGGGGGTTGGATGAGCTGAGGTTATCAAGGGTATTTTAATGGGTTATTTTATTAAAGGAGGGTTCAGCAGCAGTGGTGTCCAGAGTCCACAAGTGGCATTATGCCTGATTATAACCCTTTCATGACTAAGCCTATTTTTGAAATTTGGTGTTTACAAGTTAAAATCCGTATTTTTTGCTAGAAAATTACTTAGAACCCCCAAACATTATATATATTTTTTTAGAAGAGAATCTAGAGAATAAAATGGCAACTGTTGCAATATTTTTTAGCACACGGTATTTGTGCAGCGGTGTTTTAAACGCAAATTTTTGGAAAAGTGACACTTTCATGAATTTTAAAAAATCCAAACAGTAAAGTTACCCCAATTTTTTTGTATAATGTGAAAGATGATGTTACGCCGAGTAAATAGATACCAAACATGTCACCCTTTATAATTGCACGCACTCGTGGAATGGCGACAAACTACGGTACCTATGAATTTCCATAGGCGACGCTTTAAAAATTTTTTACGGTTACCAGGTTTGAGCTACAGAGGAGGTCTAGGGCTAGAATTATTGCTCTCGCTCTGACGATCGCGGCGATACCTCACATGTGTGGTTTGAACACCGTTTACATATGCGGGCGCGACTTCCGTATGCGTTTTCTTCGCTGCGCGAGCTCGCGGGGACAGGGGCACTTTAAAAAATTTTTTTTTTTTTTTATTTATTTTATTTATTTTTGTACTTTTATAAATTGTGTTTTAAATTTTTTTTTTTTTTTTTTACTTTTATTGCTGTCACAAGCAATGTAAACATCCCTTGTGACAGTAATAGGTGGTGACAGGTACTCTTTATGGAGGGATCGGGGGTCTAAAAGACCCCCCATCCCTCCTTTACACTTCAAAGTATTCAGATCGCCGAAAACGGCGATTCTGAATACTGTGTACTTTTTTAAATTCGGCGCCATTGGCAGCCGAGTAAACGGGAAGTGACGTCATGACGTCGCTTCCGCGTTTTCAACAAGAAGGCTGGAACGAAGCGCTCGCAGCTTCGTTCCAGTCCGCCCCCAGCCGCCGAAGGCAGCCGAACGGACATCGGGACTCCCGATTGCACGGGAGTCCCGGTAACAGCGGCGGGAGGCGGCGGGAGGGGGGGGGTGTCCCCTCCCGCTCCTCCGGTATAACAACTGAGCGGCTTTTAGCCGCATCGGTTGTTATACACGGGTAGCCGATCGCCCGCTGAAAACAACGGTACCGGGATGATGCCTGCAGCTGCGGGCATCATCCCGGTATAACCCCGGAAAGCCGAGTACGCATATGTGCGTACGGTCGGCGGGAAGGGGTTAAGGGCATGATAGTGTCACTTTAATAAACAAGTGGCAGGGCCATACTTCATATCTAGTCAGAGATTTATTTAAAGAAGATCTCCATGTATGGATATTTTTACATAGTTACATTGATCCAACGACTAATGTAACTATGTATATACCATACCTGTGGGATCCCTCTAGAACAGTGGTCTCCAAACTGCAGTCTGGGGGCCAGATGTGGCCCTTTGCTTCCCATTATCTGGTCCTTGGGGCACCATTCCACCAACTAAAACCCATGATAGAGCACCATTCCCCCTACTGACACCATCAATGGGGCACTATTCTTCTCATTGATATCAACAATGGGGCGCTATTACTCCCATTAAAACCAATGACAGGGAACTGATGTTGGGACATTTTCTACTCCCCCTGACCACAGTCGAACTCTCCTTAAAGATTGAAGGACAGTAAACTCGCCCTTTGCTTAAAAAGTTTGGAGACCCCTGCTCTAGAAGTTGGAAATCACTGTAGTAGCTCTTTACTGGCTTCCAGGTCCAGTGCTGAGCTGCTGCCCTGCTGCATTGTAAACACAGACGTGTCACTGGTGGAGTGAACGAGGTGACACGCTCTCATCCATTTAGAGAATGGTTTGCATTCACTGAGAGAAAGCAAAGCAATCTCAGAATAGGGCCCGTTCCCAGTGGGCAACCTCCTCCTGAGCTCACAATGCATCAGGGCATCCCCTTGGCATAAGACCCAGAAGCAAGTGAAGAACACTGGAGTAGCAGTGTCTACTCCAGTGATTTCCAGCTTCCAGAGAAATCCCACAGGTTTGGTATATGCATAGTTTTATTGGTAATAACTGGACCAATGTAACTATGTAAAACCATCCATAACTGTAAATCTTCTTTCTGGTGACAATGGTGACCAGGGCAAACAGAACAAAAATTGAAACTGAATCACCACACCACTGCTAAGAGATCCAAATACAACCTTGATTTGGATAAAAGTCAGGGGGACAATCCAAAAAGTAACCAATGCGTTTTGGGGGTCCAAGAGCTCTCTCTTCATCAGGGCTCAGTCCATTTAACATGGTTTCCTATGGTACTAGTTCACATCAATGTATTTTGCAGGCCGGTGCATTTTTGGAAAGGGTCAGGGACTTTTTTCCCGCGATTTGCAGCTAATAGACTTCAATGGAGCTGCACCAGAAATGCAAGTGGTGTATTTTTGATGGGTTTTGTGTTTTGCGGTTATTTTACCACTGCATATAGCTGGTTGCTAAGCAGGGGGCTGGGAAGCCGGCCGCCGTGTCCTTAACAACCCATGAGTCATCAGCTGTGAGCAAGGGGCGGGCTCCCTGGGTGATGTCATTGGATGGCCACGCCCCATTGCTATATGAGTCGGCAGAGAGCGGGCGACAACAAAACAGATGAAGACATCAACAGATCAAGAGCGGATTTTTAAAAAAATGTTGGCGGGTAACCAGCGGCGAGGAAGAAGAAGGCAGGAAGAGATGGCAGCGGCGGGAAGAGACATCTCAAGGAGAAGACAGCGGGAAGTGACAGCTTGAGGAGGAGACGGCGGGAAGAGACAGCCTGAGGAGGAGACAACGGGAAGGAGAAGACGGCGGGTAGAGACAGCTAGAGAAGACAGAGCTATTAATAAAGGAATTGTGTTTTTATTACATTTCACTACTTTTTTGGTGAATGGATAGGAGTACGATGTACCCGATACCCATTCACATAGGGAGGGCCGGGATCTGGGGGCCCCCTTCTTAAAGGGGGGCTTCCAGATTTCGATAAGCCCCCCGCCTGCAGACCCTGACAACCACCAGCTATGGGTTGTTGGGTAGAGGCCCTTGTCCTCATCAACATGGGGGCAAGGTGCTTTGGGGTGGGGGAGCCCCCTTGCCCCAAAGCACCCACCCCCCTATGTTGAGGGCATGCTGCCTGGTATGGTTCAAGAGGGGGGTGCTTGCTCGTCCCCTCCCTTTTCTGACCTGCCGGGTGGCATGCACGGATGAGGGTCTGGTGTGGATTTTGGGGGGGACCTCACGCCATTTTTCTTTTTAATTTTGGCGTGGGGGTCCCCTCTGAATCCATGCTAGATCTGAAGGGCCTGGTATGGACTGGGGGGACCTCACGCCGTTTTTTTCGCAAATTTTTTTTCGGACAAATTTTTAATTTTTTTTTACATTCAGCTTTCAGCGGAAAACCCTGCTGACAGCTGATGACTCATCGGTTGTTAGGGACGCGGCACCTGGCTTCCCGGCCCCCTACTCAGCACCCAGCAGTGTGTTTTATAGTGCGGTTAAAGAGAAAAAAACATAAAACGCAAAATGCATGAAAACTGCATGCAAACACGCATAAAAAACACTGGTTTAACAACGCAAAATGCACTGAAAAACATGCCTGAAAAATGCATCAAGCGCAACCGCATATATGTGAACCTAGACTCAAGCAGGTTTAGTAATCACATAGATGTGGATAAGAATGCAAAAGCCATCTGACGTGAACAAAAGTCTGCAACATATGCTCTAATATAGGCTGACAAATGGAAAAAATGTGAAAAAATAAAATTTTTAAAACACGTTCTTTATTTTATTTTTTTAAACACTGTACATTAAGAAACTGTAAGTTGGGCTGTGCCTGTAGTCTTAGGAAATGCAGGATGCTAAAGGAAGCAGGAAAAGAAAGCAGGAATTACTTTTTTTTAATTAAATCTGAGGGTTTTAGGGTAGTTTGGAGGGATTATATGAAGCCTGGCCTCCCAACACAAGCATAATGTCATTTTGAATAGGACCGCAATAAGAAGGTTAGATTATAAAAAGTTTCATATTTTAAAGCAGTTGAATACCAGCTGAGCCTGCAACACCTAAATCTGCCACAGGCTAAGCTGCTAGCGATGCCATTATAACAGACAGAATGGAGTCATGACGCACGCTTACCTTAAAGCATATCTGTGGTCAAAATGTAAAATCATTATATTAATTTCCACATTGAATTTCAATAATTTCTATCCTACTTCTATTTATCTGAATAATCTTGTAAGAAGAACTTCATCTTTCCCCACACTTTACATCGTTTGGGTCAAGCTGTGTGTTACAAATAACTTGTTATTATGACAATTTTGTGTAAAAAAAAATAATAATAATAATTTCTCCATTTTCCAAAGAATTGTGGGGAAAAAATTACAACTACAAAAAACTCACAATGCCTCTTACTAAATACCTTGGACTGTCTACTTTCCAAAAAGGGGTCATTTGGGGGTATTTGTACTGTCCTGAATTTTCAGGGCCTCAAGAAATCAGGTGTTTTCAGGTGTGATCGATTTTTAATGATTTGCACCATAGCTTGTAGACTCTATAACTTTCACACAGACCAAATAATATACACTAATTTGGGTTGTTTTTTTACCAAAGATATGTAGCAGTATAAATTTTGGCCCGAATTTATGAACAAAAATTACTTATTTGCAAAATTTTATAATAGAAACTTAAAAAAAGGGTTTTATTTTCAATATTTTTGCTCTTTTTTTACTTATACTTTACTTATTTACTTTACTATATATATATTTACTTAAAAGAAATAAAAAAAAACCCTGTGGTGATTAAATACGGCCAAAAGAAAGCTCTATTTGAAAAAAAATGAGTAATTTGGCATTCAAAGTGTCACAGCACTGAAAGCTGAAAATTGGTCTGGGCGGGAAGGGGGTATAAGTGACCTGCATTGAAGTGGTTAAACCCGGGGGAAAATAAAATCATATTTGTTTTCAATAGTAAACCAGTAGATGCTTTCATTTCACTTTCTAACCTTCGCAAGGAACATTATATTTTTTACTTTCTTCCAGGTTTTAGACATCAAAGATACCATTCTGTTAAATATAGTACAATAAAACACTAGATAATAAAAATCTTTAAAAAAAAAACAAACTAAACAGATAATATTATCTTAATATTATATATACATTTTTCCTTAAACTAAAAGCTAGGAAAATGATATTCTTAAAAAAAAAAAAAAAAAAAAAAAAGGATTTTTCTAAATAATACACTTGAGCATGTAAATCATTCAGACGGGGCTCTCTAGTGAATAGATTGTTTCCTTTGATATGCAGAACTAGGCATCTAACATTTAAACAGTTTTGTCATATGAGAAAGGGCAGAGGCATGGTAAATATGGAGATGATCCACTCTTTTCATTACTTGGACACATTTGAATATCATAAAAAACAAAAACGCACCAGCTTAAGGTCAGATATTTTTTTTTACCGGGTTGCCTTATGAAAATAAGGGGGGTGCATGTCACCAAAGGAAACATTTTAAATGCTTATATATTCTTTGATATTTTGAAATAACCCAGTTTTACTGGAGCGTGACAAACTGTGTTATAGTTGCCAACTGTCTCTGATTTCAGAGGCAGTCCGAGGCTTGAAGTCTGTCTCTTAATTGGTCTCTTAATCTCGGCAATGATATAACTTTATTTATCCTGTTTTTGCACCCTCTTTTTTTCTCCTATATAGGATTGTGTTTTACTGGACATACAATTTTGTGCAAAACCCTTTTTTTAACAAGGAGGGTTTACAATACTGGACACATTGATGCACATCTTGAGAGGTTTATGTTTAGCTATTTTGTAATAATGATATGCACGACTCTGTTCTAATTTTAATGATATACCGTATATACTCGAGTATAAGTCGCTCCGAGTATAAGTCGAGGCCCTAATTTACCACAAAAAAAAATGGGAAAAACTTATTGACCCGAGTATAAGACAAGGGTGAGAAATGCACAGCTACTGTAAGTGGAAAAGAGGGTCAACAATGCCCATTTGCAGCATCACTGTGCCCAGTTGCATGCCTCACTGTGCCCATTTGCAGCCATAGGTCCCCCGAACTTCAAGCTCTGTAGTTAAGGGTTCCTAGATGCCCCCCTAGCTGCAGCCAAAATTTGGGGTCTCTGAACCCAAAGGGTCCCGAAATGACATTGCTGCAGATAGACACAGTTGACCGAATTTGGGGCCCGTATCTCGGGGCCACTTAGTGCTAAGAACCACAAATTTGGTGTGCAAACCCAGTGGAACTAGCACCATAAAATTTCCAAAGCCAGAGTTTCTAGCACCAAGTGGCCCCAAGATACAGGGCCCCAAAAATCAGTTCAGAAAATGTCAAGCACTTTTCTGCAGCAGAGAATGACATTTTCTGAACCAGTTTTGGGGCCCCGTATCTCGGGGCCACTTAGGGCTAGGAACTTCAGCTTTGGATATGTTGTGGTACCAGGTCCACTGGGTTTGCATACCAAATTTGGGGTTTCTAGCACCAAGTGGCCCTGAGATACGGGGCCCCAAATTCGGATCAGAACATGTTAAGCACTTTTCTGCAGCAGAGAATGACATTTTCCGAACCGATTTTGGGGCCCCGTATCTCGGGGCCACTTAGTGCTAGGAACTTCATCTACCTACCAGGTCCACTGGGTTTGCATACCAAATTTGGGGTTTCTAGCACCAAGTAGCCCTGAGATACGGGGCCCCAAAGTCGGTTCGGAAAATGAAAATTTTTGCTGCAGAAAAGTGCTTGACTCTAGTATAAGTCGAGGGGGGCACTTTCAGCACAAAAAAATGTGCTGAAAAATTCAACTTATACTCGAGTATATACGTTAACTAAATCTTTCAATTATATTTTTTTTGCTTGTTAGATCATAAATAAATATTAAGATATCTATAATAATTAGATCATAAATTAATAAGACTATATATTCTGGGCAATTTAGGCCATTTTGTTTCTGATAATACTAAGGCTAGGTTCACACCTAATCGTTGAGGTGCAGAGTAATAAAGCATGCACGTTTTTTCGCCTTGAAAGAATGGGACAACGCGTATTTTAGCAGCCCAAAAAGTGGATCCACAATTTTTTTTGTCAGCACACCACACTGCAGTGCAAGGTGCATTGGGGTGCCATTCAGAACGAATGGTACCACATTGCACAATCGCAAGTGGCATGCAATGCTTTGTGTTGTGGTAACATGCACAGAAACGTGCGCATTTCCATAGTGCAAAAACGTGAACAACACCTAAAGGGACTAAAAGGACCATAATGCTGCATTGGACGTGAGGACACTGAGGAACAGTTCACTGAAAGAGCATGGGGGAGCGCCAACTGCCAGAGGAGGGGAGGATCAGGTAAGGGCACAGGGTGGTGCAACCAACAAAACTATGACTGCAAACATCAGGAGAAAATGTATAAACTTCTTATTTTCCCCTAATTGGTGTTCAGCTACCTCTCTATTTTTCCATTTTCCAGTCCATGACCAGACCCTCTTTTCTATAGTCTCCCACTGGAATATGATCAGTTACTGCTCCTTTCTTCCCACTACTCCTTAGAATTGATTACGTCTTACTCTACCCTGTCCATGATCAGCTCACATTCTACCTCCCTACCAGCCACAATTATTTTTCGCCACTGCCCACCAACCATACAAAGAGCTGCTTTTGCTGATTCTCCCAATGGTCCATGTTTAGATGGTGCTCAAACCCCTTTATGTTTTGGGTATCTGTGCCCAGGAGCCAAGGTGTTTGCCCAGATATGAACTAGCACCGTTGTAAACAATGGCATAGCCATGCACATGTATTAATGCCCATTACAATGTGCGTGTTAAGGTGTGAACAGGGCCTTAAACTACGGGAGTTAGCTTTATTTTAGCTATGCATTTATTTATTTATTTATTTATTTATTTATTTATTTATTAGTTCCATCTTGTTTCTAAACTTAGCAATGGTATTGAAAATAGGGAACAGTAATTTACACTGCGAGCTTAACATATGCAACCATATAAAACTTTTCAAAGTGAAGTTGTTCATTTATTTTAAAAGATCTAATAATGTGACCTAAAAGGAGAATGCTTGTGAAAAAAGAGGCACAGTGGGGCTTTGGTCTAAAACAAAACTATTACTCTATACATGGGACATTTGCAAGCTATGTGCATGTTATTGCTGCTGTATTAGTCAACTAAACTCAAATGTCTGCAGACCTCCAATGATATTGCAATCTCCAATGCAAAAGTCCACCACACACCAGGAGCTTCTGCTTGAGAAACGATAATAGAAGACCCAAAACACAATGTTACTTGTTGAAGATATCAAGGATGCAATAAAATGAATGATCTTTTTTAAGCTTGGGTACTGGTCTGGCAAAGTGAAAGCTTGTCGGATCCACTGAATTCCACCCAAAGAGGAGTGTTCGTTTTTCTGTAGACTTACCCTTTAAGTCAGTCTCTTCCCATATTTACTGTTAAAGCATAGCTATTATATGAAATTTCCAGAGAATACAATTGCTTTGAAAACCATACGCAACAATATAGAAATGTCTGGCAGACACACAATAAAAACATAATAGCCCTCTAGTCTAACATCATTCAGTTCGCTAGAAAATTTTGATGAATTCTTCTATTATGTTGTTTACTGTACGAGAGCCAAAAGGCATAACTTCCAACTATCCCTCTTCTGCAATCAAAACTTACTGTCCTTTGTTTGACAATTCGACAATTCTTTTTTTTTTTATCTTGTATACAGATCTGTAAAATTTAATGCATCATTTAACTCCTTGAAGTTTTCCAGCAAATCCACATGTTAGTGAGGCGAGCCTTAAAGCAAACCTGTGCTTTGGCCATCCACGTAAGCAACAGGTTTGCATTACTGACTTTGCCACAGCGAGCTCAGCCAGAAGTTGCCCCCCCCTCCTTCCCCCTCTGCCTGCTCATTCACAAAGCACAGCGCGCTTTGCGCATGCGCAGTAGAGAACCGGCTGTGAAGCCGTAAGGCTTCATTGTCAGTTTCCTTTAGCTGAGATGGCGACGGCAGCACCCGAGAGCAGATTGAAAATTCGGCTGGGGTGAAGACACCACTGGATTCGTGGACAGGTACGTGTCCAAATATTAGAAGTCAGCAGCTACAGTATTTGTTGAATTACATTTTTTTTCTGAAGGAGCCAGGAGCTCTGCTGTAACCCCTTCATGCCGACTGTATGCAAATATGCGTATTCGGCTTGACGGGGTTATACCGGGGTGATGCCTGCAGCTGCACCATTTTTTAGAGCCAGCGGTTGGCTTTTTAGTGATAACAACTGATGAGGCTAAAAGCTGCTCGGCTGTTATCCCAAATAGCAGGAGGGGACGTTCCCCCCACTCCCGCGGCTCTCCCATTCCCCCGGGAGGCCCGAGCGTCCAGCCTACACGTCCGCTAGCGGAATCGGCTTTGATCCGGTCTCCTATCTAGTAACCTGAAAGCGATGGCATGACATCACTTCCGGTTTACTTGGCTGCCAATGGCACCGATTTAAAAAAAACCCTAGTATTCGCATACGTAAGTAAACAGTGTTCAAACCGTAGTATCGCCAAGATCGTCAGAGTGAGAGCAATCATTTTAGCACTGGAACTCCTCTGTAACTCTAAACTGGTACCCTGTAGAATTTTTTAAAGCGTTGCCTATGGAGGTTTTTAAGTACTATAGTCTGTCGCAATTCCAAGAGTGTGTGCAATTTCAAAGCATGACATGTTAGGTATCTATTTACTCGGTGTAACATCATCTTTTACATTATACAAAAAACTTGGGCTAACTTTACTGTTTTGTATTTTTTTAATTCATGAAAGTGTCTGTTTTTTCACAAAAAAAATGCGTTTGAAAGACCTCTACGCAAATACCATGTGACATAAGGAATTTGCAACGATCGCCATTTTATTCTCTAGGGTCTCTGCTAAAAAAAATTTGATACAATGTTTGGGGGTTCTAATTAAATTTTCTAGCAAAAAATATATATATACGGATTTTAACTTGTAAACAACAAATGTCAGAAATAGGCTTAGGCATGAACGGGTTAAGCATAATTAAGTTTGGCCCTCCACAACAGTTCCAGAGTCTCATGTGGCCCCTTGGGAAAATGACTTGCCCACCCCTGCACTAATATAATCTTTGCAGGCAGGTACTGTAGATAGATACTGTGCATTGCTAGTTTAATATTTGCAAGCCGGGATGGTGATCTACTAATAAAATATTTACAGGCAGGTATGTGATTTACTAACATAATGTTGGCCGGCATGTACAATGATCTATTATTATATTACTTACGGGCAGGTATGGTGATAATGTTAATAAAATACTTACAGAAAGATGTGGTGATCTACTATTATAATCTATAATATAATAATAATTATACTATACTATACTATACTATACTATTATAATAATAATCTATCCCTATGGGGTGGTTTAAGGGTCCAGTAAAATAATCTGTACAGCAATATTTGAAGGTCCACTATTAAGGTTTAGAGAGGGAGGTATGGGGATCTAATAATACACATTTGTTTTTAAATGGTCGTGTTTTTTATTTTTTTAAAGCAATGAATCAGTCATGACATTTAATATTTATATGCCAGACAATCAGCAAACTGTGTAATGCAGAGTTATGTAGCTATTATTTCATGATTTTGATGACACTTTATTATTTTCTTGCGTATGATTTTATATTTTACATTACAGGCACTTCAAAGGTTTTTCCCAATATTAAATGACCCAGAATTGCTTGTTTCAATAACATATTTCTGCATTAATATAGAAATTTACATGTATATCTTTCTGCCAGTATTCCTCAAGTTATGCACATTTGCCTCAGTCTTTTTTATTAAAAGAATAAAAATGTATATATGACACAATATCAAATAATAATGCCTTTATAGTGGTCAGTAGAAGCCCACCTGTGTTTTCAGCACATTGCCACAAGATGTCACCAGTGTCTCACAGAAATGCAGCTCCTACAGTTTACTATGATGGTTATTAAACCAAATGTACAGAATATTCCACTGACATCCACTAAGACATCATAAGCATTACTGTGATATTGCTGGCAGGGACCCAAACCCGATATTAATCATTTAATCATTACCACATTGGTACCATGTAATGAAGAATGATGCAAAGAAGTCTAATAGTGGTAGTAAATAATAAAATGGTATATAAAGTATATATTTATTCTTACATAGTCGTCATACGGGATAGGGAAGTGTTTTGTAGGCTGTAATATGTGCACTGCTTGTGGTACATGTAAATAATAAAGTATTATTTTATTATGGCATTATATTATTAATTATCTTTAAAGTATAATTTTATTATAGTATTTTATTTTGAAGGGGGGGGGGGGGGGTGTTGGCACGGTGCGTGACCTCCCTGAAATGAGCTTGCCACCTCCCTGAAATTTGTTTTTGAAGGTTGGGATGTCTGCAGCTAGTCCAGATATGGCAAAATACAGGCTCTACCCACCAGGTGATTGATAGGGCACAGTGGGTAGGTCTGGCAGGTAAGAACTACTTACATCTGTAGGCTTCATTAATTTATTAGAGGTCAGCATCCTAACTTAATTGTTTTAAGGGGCACCTTGAATAAGGAATTTTTAGCAATGGCATCTAAACACTGTCATTTGAGCCCAGGACTGGTACCTTCTGATGTTAAAAAAAGGAAGGATGCTGCCAAAACAGTTATGCCCTGTACACACGGTCGGACATTGATCGGACATTCCGACAACAAAATCCATGTCGGAAATTGCAATGGAAAATGTGTGATGGAGCCTACACACGGTCGGAATTTCCGACAACAAAGTCCTATCACACATTTTCCGTCGGAAAATCCGACCGTGTGTACAGGGCATTATAGTGGAACTCAAACCCATCAGGAAGGAATAACTTTCACGGTTGCCTATGCTCTCAACCGAACTTTAAAGCCATGAAATAGCTGGTGTCATCACTGATCACATGTGCAGCACCATGGCAGCTGTAGATGAAACAGAAGCTAAGATGGCAGCTTCCTTAGCTGTAAATAATAGGAGGGTTTAGTTCCCTTTTAAATCAGCATTAGGGATTACGTTAAAGGTACTTATAATTATTAGGGTCAACGGTTAGGGGCTTATGTGTAAGTGATTTAGGGTTAAGGGCTAGGGGTTGTTTACAATTTAAAATCTGTATTTTTTGCTAGAAAATTACTTAGAACCCCCAAACATTATATATATCTTTTTTAGCAGAGATGGTATTTGCACAGCGGTTTTTCAAACGCTATTTTTTTGGGGGAAAAAAAGACACTTTCATGAATTAAAAAAGAACAAAACTGTAAAGTTAGCTCAATGTTTTTGTATAATGAGAAAGATGATGTTACGCCGAGTAAATAGATACCCAACATGTCATGCTTTGAAATTGCACACACTCATGGAATGGCAACAAACTACTGTACTCGAAAAACTCCATAGGCGACGCTTTAAAAATCTCCACAGGTCACCTGTTTAGAGTTACAGACCTGTGCTAAAATGATTGCGCTCACTCTAACGATCGCGGCGATACCTTACATGTGTGGTTTGAACACAGTTTACATTTGCGTGTATGACTTACGTATGCGCTTTCTTCTGCGCGCGAGCGCGGAGGTATAGAGCATTTACAATAAAAAATCTTTTTATTTTTATTTTTTTACACTGTCTCTTTAAGGCCGAGTTCACACCTATGCGAATTGGATGTTAGGGTTTCCCAGCATCCAATTCGCATAGCAGGAGAATGTGACTGGCTCCCTATGGTTCACATATCTCCGTTGAGGCTGCGGAGCGCGCTGCACAGAAACGCTGTGTGTCTTTGGCTCTGTTTCAGGGCCAAATTCAGGCATAGATTTGGCCCTGATTCGTCCCTGAAACGGGGAACAGGGACGCACAGCGCTCCTGTGTGATCAGCAGCTGGTTCCAGTGTGAATCGAGCCTAAAAAAAAAACATTTCTGATCATATTTATTGCTGTCACAAGGAATCTAAACATCCCTTGTGACAGTAATAGGCAGTAACATGTACTCTTTATGGAGGGATCTCAAACCCCAAATCCCTCCTAAAAGTATCCAAAACGCAAAAAAGCGTTTTGGAATACTAGAAATTTTTTTGAAATTGGCACCATTGGCAGCAAAGTAAACTGGAAGCGATGTCATGACATCGCTTCTGGGTTATTAGATCCGAGACCCGATCAAAGCCGATTCTGGCTTTGTTCGGGTTTTCTGCCAGCCGGCGGATGTGTCGACTGGCCACTCGGGGGTCCTGGTGGGACGGGTGAGCCGCGGAAGGCCCCTCTTGCTCCTTAGGATAACAGCTGAGCGGCTTTTAGCCGCAGCGGTTGTTATCTCAAGAAAGCCAAGCTCTGAAGTGAACAGTCTCAGATGATACACAAGAGATTAACCGCTTCAGCCCTGGAACAATTCCTGACCACAGCACTTTTTGCGATTCAGCACTGCGTCGCTTTAACTGACAATTGCGCAGCCGTGCGACGTTGCACCAAAACAAAATTGACATCCTTTTTTTCCCACAAATAGAACTTTCTTTTGGTGGTATTTGATCACCTCTGCGGTTTTTATTTTTTGCACTATAAACAAAAGAAGAGCGACACAGTCAGGGCTGGCTCAGCCCTTCCTTCTCTGAGCTGGCCGCTCAGCTGTCGGCTAATTGCCAGCTCTTTTCTCTCTCCACAGTTAACCAGCTGTTGTGGATCTGCTTGTCAGTCCCGCCTACTTAAAGATCTCCAGCTCACTTCATTCCTGCCTTCGCCTTGGTCACATCACAAGAAACCATCTCCTGTGTTCCTGTTTAAAGACTGGCTTTGCTGACATCCCTTCTGGCTCCTTATCCTGCTTGCTGTTCCTCTACTTGGATCCCTGACTTCTGGCCTGGCTGATTACCCGATCTGGTTACTGAACTCTGGCTTGTCTGATTACCCGATCTGGTTACTGAACTCTGGCTTGGCTGATTACCCGATCTGGTTACTGAACTCTGGCTTGTCTGATTACCCGATCTGGTTACTGAACTCTGGCTTGGCTGATTACCCGATCTAGTTACTGAACTCTGGCTTGGCTGATTACCCGATCCGGTTACTGGACTCTGGCTATGCTTTGACTACGCTTACTCTATTTACCTTTTTATTTTTATTAATAAATAAGTGTGATTTAACTGTACTTCTGTCTCGGTCTGGTTCATAGTTTCTGACAGACAATTTTGAAAAAAAAGCAATATTTTTTACATTTTGCTATAAATAATATCCCCAAAAAATATATAAAAAAACACATTTTTTCCTCAGTTTAGGCCGATATGTATTCTTCTGCATATTTTTGGTAAAAAAAAAAATCGCAATAAGCGTATATTGATTGGTTTGCGCAAAAGTTATAGCGTTTACAAAACAAGGCATAGATTTATGGCATTTTTATTGTTTTTTTTTTATTAGTAATGGCGGCGATCATGACTGCGACATTATGGCGGACACGTCGGACACTTTTGACACTATTTTGTGACCATTGTCATTTATACAGCAATTAGTGCTATAAAAATGCACTGATTACCTTGTAAATGACACTGGGGGGAAGGGGTTAAACACTAGGGGGCGATCAAGGGGTTAAATGCGTCCTAGGCAGTGATTCTAACTGTGGGGGGTGACAGGGAGCAGTAGATCTCTGTCATGTCACTAGGCAGAACAGGGAAATGCCTTATTTATATCTCTCCCGTTCTGCAGCTCCGTGACACCGAAGGACATTGAGTCCGCGTCTTCCAGGGGCACGCAAGATTTTTTTTGCGAAACGCAGTGTAGGGCTGAGCGGTATCATCGCGCCACCTCCCATTGTCGCTGTACATCTAGCAGGACGGGCTATCTGTGGTCATCCGGCCGGTGCCACACACTGTTCTTCTACTGATGATGCTGATTTTCTTGCCTACATGTGAGTGTTTATGTTTTTTATTTTAATAAATTGCCGTTTGATTTTACACTATGGGAGCCCTCCCTTTCTTTCTTCCTATGATGACAACACTATGCTGAGGGTTGAGCTCTTTTCTGTGGACCCATCCATCTCCATCTTAGCACCTGACGTCCCTTCCAGTTTCCATCTTCGCCCCTGGGAGTTCCGGACTAGCAGGATCTCAAAGCCCATCTAGACCCTCTGTAACGGGGGGTCATGGGGTTCTGGTAAGCGGCCAGGCTCTTACTATTGGTGGTGGACCCACACATCCATGGTTATATGCGGTTGAAAGACCCGGAATCGCCAGTCACTGTTTTGGGTTTTTTCCATATGGACTATTCCTTCAACCATTCACATTTATTTCCTATTATATTTATTACACATGGACTCAATTTGAAATTTGTTTGCACTAATTGTGATATATTATTGCACTGATGGTTTATGTATCCACTAATACCTGCTGTATCTAGATTTTTCTGGTGCGGCATTTCTTAGCCACATATTCACTAATTTGTTTAGCGCGAGTCACCAATTTTTCTTGCTTATGTTGTGTGTTTGTGTCACATTTAGGACATCGCAGCTTTTTTTACCATATTTTACATACCTTTGAAGCGCAATTATTTTTCCCCTTTTTTCCAGAAGTTATCATGCTAATAACAGAAGAACGGAGCAGCGGAAACAAACGGGACAGTGCGTTGGAGAGAGATAAGAAAACACTACAGATATATGTGCTCAGCTCAAATTTCCTGAATCAGGTTTACATCCACTTAAGCTGAATCTTTTTTTGGATAGTGTAGAAAAGGGTTAAAACTCTTTTTTGCCCTCTGTGTTGCTAGAAGTTTTACTTTCACATTCTGTTCCATAGACATATGTATTTAGGTGTGAATTTTTATTTGCTAAATTGGTGACAAGTTTACAATGTTCAGGTTAGGGGTTAAAAGAGAAGTTCAGAAATAAAAAAACTAACATTTTTTAGGTACTAGGTGGATGCAGCATTGGTCCAATGCTGCATCTGTCACCCGCCGTCTCTATACTGAGAACCGAAGGATCAAAGACTGCTGATCGTTCAGTTCTTGGTTTTCAGTGAGCAGCAGTGAGGCTCTTTGCTCCTCTAGTGTTCACTGGAGTGCTGGGCTGTGCAGAGGGTGGGAGCGGTTGGCTCAGACACTTAGCGGCTTGCCGAGAGGCTGAGCCAGCTGTGGGCCAGACATCTGGGTGAATCCTGAATTTACCGTCTGGATCAGCTGAGTGACATGATTTTAGCTTTGGCCCTACTTCTTTAATTCAAGTGTTAAAGAGACACCCCCGACCCTTTGTACCTTTGATACCCAACTAGTAGGTTTTAAGCAGAACTAAACCCTCCTAGCTGTTAAAGCCAAGAAAGCTGCCATCTTAGCCTCTGTTTCATTTGCAGTTATCATGGTTAAGAGCACAAGCAACTGTAAGGGCCTGTTCACACCACAAAAGTGCACTCCAGATCTGTTCTGGATGCGCATTTTTGATGCGTTCCGGTGTGTTTTTGATGCGTTTCCGGATGCATCCCAGGTGCTTTTTTCATCTCTTTTCCTGTTTTTTCCTCAAACTATACTAGGGTCCAGTGCGTTTTTTATGCGTTCCAGTGAGTTTCAGTGCATTTTTAATGCGTTTTACTGCGTTCCAGTACAGTCCAGTGCAGGAAAAATGCAGCAGGTTCTACTTTTTTTCTGAAACTGAAAAACCCAGAAACTCACTGCACTGGTGTAAACTATGCCATTGGAAACCATATAACCTACTTTCCATGCGTTTTTTTATGCAGAACATGTGGTGTGAACTGGTCCTAACAGTTATCAATCACAACATGCCTTGAAAATAACCGTTTTGGGAAACAGTTAAACCGTTTTAGTTCCGTTTTAAGAGCCCTTACACTTTCAGTTTAAATCAGCCAACTGCATTCCAGGTGCACCATAGCAAAAGGTGTTCAATTTCTTACAGTTTATTTTCTTTTGAAAACCTGCATTCACATGTGTTGTGCGATTTTGTGTGCACTCACAGAACACAAAAAAAAACATATTATGGTTATGGCGTCCTTCAATGCACCAAGCAAAAATCGTAGTTTTGTGTGCATAAGTATACACTTCAAATGTACTTTGTGGTTAAAACTGCATGAAGCTAAAAAAAAATATACATGAATCACTAAATTGAATAAGCTGCCCTACGAAAGAAGCACAACAAAGTTTGAAAACTTGCTTATGTGCGACATCTTGCGTTGTGCTAAAGTAGTATAAATGGGGGCTAAAGGAGCGACTGAATGAATAGAATAGTCTGCCCCCTAGTGGCACCTACAGAATGGGACTTTTGATCTATGTAGGGAATTAGCGGTCTCATTGCAGATGTACGACATCCCCTCCCCACTGAGTCAGACCAATAGCCTTGCAATCAGCAAAGCTCATGCTCTCTACTGATTGTAAAGCTCAGGCCCTGACTCAGCGGGGGGGGGTTGGGGGTCACACTTCTGCATAACGATCACTGCTTCTTCACAAACTGCAATGGTCCCTCCCTGCAGCTGCTGGCGGGACACAGGCTTTTCTACTCAGGTTGTGGCTGATTTTCAAAAAGAACAAAAAGACTTTGCACACCTTTTATATTTATGCACCTGCATGCCAAATCGGCGTTAATTGCCAGCAATGGCACCGCCTGAATCGGTGTAACACTGCTTTTGCGGCGCTGCCTTGATTCCCAAAAGTAGTTTCTGTACTACTTTTGGCGACTTTGGGGTTCGATTTCCATAGACATCTGTGCAGCAACCCGCACAGTTGTCTCTGAAATTGCTCCCGAAGTCGGGATTGACATGCTGGAATGAAATTGTGCGAGTTCAGCTGAACTCGCACAATTTAATTTCCACTGTCAGTGTGAACCTAGGCTAAGTGTTAGGCCCCTTTTACATGGGCACCTCTGTGTAGCAGATTTCGCTTGCTCAGCGGAGGGATCGCCCTGCTGATCCCCACTGAGCAGCCGGATAACAGGTCCGTGTCCGCTTCACTGTGCACAGCAGACACGGACACAGTCCCGCTCTCCTCTATGGGGAAAGTGTATAAAAACAGCCTGCCTGTCCTTTACCATCTGATCCTATCCACCGCACGGATGGAAAATAGGACCACCATTTGTATGTTATTTTGGGGTCAGGATCAGGTCAGATGGCAGCAGGTGTCAGCGTACATGTGTCCTCTGACATCCTCCACTCCATAGGGAAGGCTGGAGCATCCAATCAGGTCCACCTGCAAAAACGGACGGGCAGACTTAAACGGACAGCTCAAGTGAAAGTGTCCTTAAGGGTTTGTGTGGAAAAGGGGTTAAGTGATGGGGTCCATTTTACTATTAGCAGTAGTTTAGATATTAGGGTTGCCTTTTAAAGTAGAACTATAGGCAAAACTTTTTTTTCTTTCATTTTAGATAGAGAGGGTTATAACCCCTGCCAGATTTTTGTTTGCCACCTATGCCCCATTACAGAGACGTCCCTTTACTTCCTGTCCCATAGCCAGACAGGAAGTGAAAGGAAATCCCTGCAAATTAAGGAAATTCCTTGGAGACCTCCAGGTCACCAGAACTAGTGTACCCACTGGAAGATTTCCCCTCTATTACTTTTCTTGGGACAACCCAAAATTTGGGATTTTCTTTTACTTTTTTTAACTTTCAATGATAATGGTAAACAAGACAAATAGAGATGTTGAACCTCCTTAGCGGGGGCACAGACAGGAATAAAAACTGACCAGCTTTCTAATCCCTTTAGATCTAAATCTAAAAAAAAGTTTTGCCTTTAGTCATACTTAAAAGACTCTGTGACGTCTACCAATTCTGGAAACAAAGGCATAGAATTGAATGCATACAAATTAAAAAGGTGACTATTCACCAACCAGTTTTTCTTTTTTTAATGAATAAAATGAAAACTGTAAAAGCTTAAGTCTCAGAAGCTCCCTCCCCAGTATGCTACAAAAATTGCTTTTAGAGGGTAAAATATTTTGTATTTTATATTTTGTATTATTTTGTATTTTGTATATGTAACAGTCAGCCAAGTTTCCTCTTCAGCGGTAACAAAAATAGTCTTCAAGGCATGAAATTTGTAGGCCTGCAAACCATGTCACACTGACAGTTCCGAGCACGACAACTTGTTTTGTTTTTTTCACGCCTAAATGATCGCTTAGACATTAAGAAAATACAGAATATTTCTTGGTGCAAACAAAACATTTGCCTGGTAAAAAGAAATTCTCTGCTTTCACAAAAAAAAAGTCCTATAGAAGCTTTTGCAGGAAGCCTACCGCAGGGTTTCTTGCCCTGTAATTGCTTAAAGACCTACTCCATAACTATTGCGTTAGTAGGAATGACTTGATTTTTGATTTTCTTTGCTTTCCAAATCCAGTTGGTTTCAATAAGTTTCCATAGTGAGCTGGATCACAACATAGGACCCAGATTCAGCTCAAAATGTCTGATGCCATGTACATACGACCGGACGTTTTCACCGAACTGGTCCGACGGAACGAATCCGTCGGACAATTCAATCATGTGTGGGCTTCATCGGACCTTTTCTGTCGAAAAATCTGTCGGACTTTAGAAATAGAACATGTTTCAAATCTTTCCAACGGACTCGAGTCTGATCGAAAAATCAGTTCGTCTGTATGCTAGTCCGATGGACAAAAAAGGACGCAAGGGCAGCTATTGGCTACTGGCTATGAACTTCCCTATTCTAGTCCAGTCGTACGTCATCACGTTCGAAACGATTGGACTTTGGTGTGATCGTGTGTAGGCAAGTCCGTTTCATTGGAACTCCGTCAGAACTTCGTCGGAACTGCGTCGAAAAGTTTGGACGTGTGTACACGGCATAAGTTCCCATTCAGCTTTCTATAGGGTTTTGGAATAGATGACCCACTATAGAAGGGGTCTTCACTTTCTTTTCCAGTTGCAAACCATCTTGAAGCAGTTACTTCAGAATAGAGGATACTATTGTGTTCCAGCAACCACTAACATTTGGTGCTCAGGGCTATAATTTTAGCATCTCACTGCTAGTCATATAAGTTTCCGAAGAGCAACTTCAAGCAAATAAAAAAAAAAAAATAAATTTGTAATATAAGATAAGGAAACATTGTAACAAACAAAAATCAAAAAGCTTATTCATTATAACCTTTCACATTTGAGCTGAGAGTCTGGACATTTTCCGTTTTTTTTTATTTTATTATTTGTACAGGTGTTTTGCTGCGTTTCAGAATTGAGAAAATGGAATGTTAGTTACTAGGCAACAAAACACATAAAAAACTGTTTATTACACACGTTTTTCAGCTGCTCCTATCTAAATAAGTTCACCTTTAGGCCTGATTCACACCTATGCATTTTTTGAGCTTTTTGCATTTTGCAGATTTGCACTACAGAATGTGGTCCATAGAAACCATGTTAAATGGACTGTAGTGCAAATCTGCAAAATGCAAAAAAGCACTAAAAATGCATAGGTGTGAATCAGGTCAGGTTTTTTTTTCGAGCGAAGAAAGCGCTGGAAAAATCACTGGATAAAAAGCGCTGGTAATAGCTTTTTGTAGTAGCATTTTAGCAGCATTTTAGGAGCGTTTAGGAGCATTAGCATTTTATTGGCGTTTTTTGCAGTAAAAGGGGAAAAAAGTTTAAAAACGCTATTAGTAGTGTTTAGCAGCATTTCTGCTGAAAAAACACTCTAGGACATGGAGCTTTAAAAAACGCTAGTGTGCATGGACCCTTACAAAAAAAAAAAAAAAAAATTTTTTTTTTTTTGCAGGTAAAAAATTTTTGTTAGAAGCCTGGGTGCAATGCCACGGTCTTGCAGACTGTCTTTGTAGCTGTCTGCCCGTACCTCCGAACACTGTAAATGAATGAGGCAGCCGAGCGGGCAGAGCCCTGCATATGTTGAATCCCATCCCTGGAATGCAAGCCAGCTTCTGGTCTTGGGGAGGCAGCAGCCATCTTAACCATAATCATGGGTACATGTGAGTGTGGTGTAATTGTATGGTTTATATGGTTTAATAAAGTCAGGTGCTTTGAACAATGAACCTTTTCCCTGATACTGCTTTTTGAGTGGCAGCGTAAGGCATTGGTAAATAAATAGTCAAGTTGGTGACCAGATACACAGTGGGTCCAACCAAAAAAGCACAGTGATACCTATCTAGTAATATAAGGTCCATTCATTATGGTGAGTGTAAATCCATGTGGGGGTCACCTGGAGCAGTGGTTCTCAACCCTGTCCTCAAGTACCCCCAACAGGCCATGTTTTGGGAATTTCTCTTAGATAAAATAGTTGTCCAAAATACCAAGTCATTGACTCTGATTTAAAGCACCTGTGCAAGATAAGGGAAAACCTGCAAACATGGCCTGTTGGGGGTACTTGAGGAGAGGGTTGAGAAGCACTGGCCTGGAGCAAACATGTGACCACCTGGAGGAAGTGGTCACATGTTTATTTTTTACTAATGGCACCAGCACCTGTTCACCTACCTTTTATTTTTTAAGCAACTATTATTTGGATGGGACTTCTTGATACCGTAAAGTTCGGGGAACCAGCTAGCTCGCAGGACACAGGCTTTTCAATCAAAAAGATTTATTAAACTTAAACGGCTTCACAGCAGCAAAAACAACAGAAAGAAATATCAGTCTCACCAACTTGTGGAGCTCAGAACTGCTGTCGCAGTTAAACAGTCCTTACATTTGTATGGCAGGTAACTTTCCATGCTAGTAGGTTTCCAGGCAGGACACTGCCGTGCACTTTCACAGCTGTCCACCATTCACCATCCACAGCCTGCTCTATACTGCTCCACACCCACCTACAACTTCCTGGCTTTTTTTAAATCCACGTCCTCTGACAGGTGAGTTAACCCTTTTGTTCCCTTAAAGGGACCACAGTCCAAACAGAGCGGAAATATAGCGTCCTTCCAGGATCCAACCACGGCGTCCTGTACATATCCCCCCCCCCCGTGCCCCAATGCCAAGGAGGTGGAGGCAACAGTGGAGCTAAAACAATGGACTCGGGAGAGGGCATCTGCGATTTGATGCAGTCTCCCGGGCCTATGCTCCACTACAAATTAAAATTCCTGGAGTGCCAGGAACCAACGAGTAATCCTGGCATTAGTCCCTTGTCTCATCCAAGGAGCACGGTCAGAAATCAGCCTAAACTTCCTCCCCAAGAGGTAATATCCGAGGGATTCCGGAGCCCACTTAATGGCCAGACACTCTTGTTCAACTCAGGGTTAGGGTTGGGGTTAGGGTTAGGGGTTAGGGTTAGGGTCAGGTTTAGGGTTTAGGCTAGGGTTAAGGGGTTAGGGTTTAGGGTTAGGGATTAGGTTAAGGTTTAGGGGTTAGGGTTTCCCCTGGAAGTACAAGGTTAGGACTCAGGGATTGGAATAGGAACCCCCCCAAAGGTCAAAGGTCAGCAGGCATGTCCCCCAAAGGTCAAAGGTCAAGAGGTGTGGCTGACCCTCCCCCACCAAAGTGTTCCGCCTACCCCAACTAAGACAGGGCATGAACAAGTCGGGGCATCAGCAAGTCGGGGTAAGCGCTTTGCACGCGCTTCGTTTTTCTCCGCTGGTGTCAACTGCCTACTGAGGAAGACTACCGGGTGCTCCTCGCCATGAACAACCTGTGACAACACCGCTCCCAATCCTACATCTGAAGCATCAGTCTGGACAACAAACTCTTTTGAAAAATTGGGTGCTATCAGGACAGGGTGTTGGCACAGTGCCGACCTGAGCTGAAAATAAGCCTTCTCAGAGTCAGCATTCCACTCCACCATGACCAATTTCCGACCTAGTCAAATCGGTCAATGGAGCTGCCAATGTGGCAAACTTGGGTACAAAGCTCCTGTAGTATCCCACCATGCCCAGGAATGCACGTACCTGCTTTTTTGTGAGGGGGCCAGTTCTGTATAGCCTCTACCTTGCTGACCTGAGGTTTCACCACCCCTTTACCCACAATATATCCCAGGTATTTCACCTCCTCCATTCCCAAAGCACATTTCTCAGGGTTTATTGTAAACCCCTCCTTCCAGAGGGAGTCCAGCACTGCCTGGACTTTGGGCAAGTGTGATTCCCAGTCTCTGCTAAAAATGACGATGTCTTCCAAGTACACTGAGGCATACTCCCGGTGAGGTCATAAAATTCTATCCATTGCTCGCTGGAACGTGGCTGGAGCAGTCTGTGGTCCAAAAGGCATTCTTTTGTACTGAAAACTCCAATCTGGGGTAGAAATAGCAGTTTTCTCTCTAGCAGTCTTTGTCAACGGGATTTGCCAATACCACTTGGTCTAATGTAGTGATATACCTGGCTGGACCTAGTCTCTCAATAAACTCATCTACCCGGGGCATGGGGTAGGCATCAAACCTTGAAACCTCATTAAGTTTCCGGAAATCATTGCAGAATCGCAGAGCCTCGTTGGGCTTCGGTACCAACACAAACGGCTTGATTACTCACTCTGTGATTCTTCAATGATCTCTATGTCTAACATCTTCTTCACTTCCTCTGAAACGACCTTCCTTTGAGCCTCTGGGTTGCGGTAGGGCCGAATAAAAAACTTTGACTCCGTGATAATATTGTGCTCTATGACACTAGTTAGCCCTGGCAAGTCTGAACATTTTATTTTAGTTCTCTGCAAGAACTCCTTGGCCTGCTGACTTTAGATTTTAGACAGGGTATTTGCTACTTGGACACTATCCACCCCAACCTGAGGCTTAAGTCTTGAGGCAGCCAGGGAGGTCACCGGTTCCCAGTCTATAGAGGGCTTTAACAAGTTTACATGGTATATCTGATACGGTTTCCTCTTGCCTGGTTGGTGAACTCTATAATTTACCTCCCCCATTTTTTCCACAACTTCAAAGGGACCTTGCCATCTGGCCAAGAATTTACTTTCCACAGTGGGAATCAACACCGCTACTCAATCCCCCACTTGGAAGTGCCTTATTTTAGTGGCCCTATTATAGACCCCGCATTGGGCCTCCTGGGCTTTTTGCAAATGTTCCTTGACCAGTGGCATCACGGTTAGGATCCTTTCCTGCATTTGGGAGACATATTCAAGAACACTCTTATGCTGGATAGTTTCACTTTCCCATTCCTCTTCCCCCAGCATTACCTGAAGTGGAGAAGGTTCCCCCCCCTCAGTATTCAGGTATGTCTGTGAACCACATGTTTTGACATCCTTAATGATATCACCATTAACCAAATCATTAGCATTTTCATCATCTGGATCAACATTCATAACATTTGGCAGTTCAGGGTCAACAGCTGGAACAGAGGGGTTAGTTTCCCCCAATTACTCTGGGATGAACCAGGGTCACCATGCTTCCGGAGTCCAACAAAGACCGGGTAGGGAGATGGTTCACTTGGACTTCACACTCAAATTTCCGCTCACCAAGGTCAAGATGTGTGGTTCATGCTTTATGGGCATAAAAAGACCCCCTCTGGAGAACCACGCATTCCATGGACTCCTATTGCAGTGGGCCCCAGTGCTGGTATGACCCCAGGAATGACATCGCCCACATTGTACATCCCCTCCTCTCCGAACAGGAACGGAACACTGAGGAGTTACCGGGAGTGACTCTTGGCCTTCCGGGGTGTTTGCTCCAGGGCTCCGT
This sequence comes from Lithobates clamitans, assembly GCA_037952925.1. Classification (NCBI taxonomy): domain Eukaryota; kingdom Metazoa; phylum Chordata; class Amphibia; order Anura; family Ranidae; genus Lithobates; species Lithobates clamitans. The sequence continues at coordinate 7,055,557 of JBBGZY010000757.1, read as the reverse complement.
GGGACATCCTTTTCGAAGGGCGGCAGTTGATCGAACAGGCGGTGGCAGACTGGACCCTTGGCGCTTGATAGGGCCGAGCAGATCCTCCATCACTGTATATCATTCCACCATCTCAACAAGGAGGGTTACTGTTTTGGGGTCTCCATTGATGACCCACCATTGAAGGTCGTCTGGCAGGGACCTCAGGTATCGGTCCAGCACGACCCGCTTCACGATGTGGGGGCCAGACAACACCTCGGGCTGCAGCCATTTTTTTACCAGTTGCACCAGGTCATGCATTTGAGACCGGGGTGGCCGATCTGGACAATACTTCCATTGGTGCATGGTTGGGCCCGAGCGGCCGTAGTCACCCCCAGATGAGCCAGAATTTCTGCCTTTAGTTTTTGATAGTCTTTAGCGTCATCCAGTGGCAGGTCAAAGTAGGCTTTTTGAGGATCAAGGAGCAAGGAAAAGGAGCAATGAGGCCGGCCCACTAGTCCTAAAGCCACCCTTCTCTCTCTGCCGTCTCCTCAAATGTAGCAAGAAATGCCTTTACATCATCACTCAGGGACAACTTCTGCATAAAATGGCTTACTCTCACGGTCACCAGGTTGCCAGAGGCAACAGCTGCTTGCTCACGCCCCTGAGAAAGCTGCTGCACTACTTCTTGTAAGGCAGTCACCTGAGCCTGCATAACCCTTTGCTGGGTCACCTGCTGGGCTGCCAGCTGGGCTACCAACAGGCGAGTATTTTCTTGCTGCAGAACCAGTGCCTCTTTGTGGTGAGTTTGTTGTAGCTCCAGCTGGGTTGCTAAGCGCTGATTAGCTTCCTTCGTGGTGTGTCTGTGCTTGGCTTAGCTGAAAGGGAAAGCTGTTTAATTAGCTCATCCATTGGTTCGGCTTTCAAGGTTTTTACAGCTTTAACCCAGTACATAAATCCAATGCACTGTCTCTTCAAATGTCAGTTTTTAAGTCCAATGCAAATATATATATATATATATATATATATATAATTTTTTCTTCTTATGCCTGTTATTCTGTCCTGCCCGCATTCTCCACCAGTTGTAAAGGCTTTTCAATCAAAAGGAGCTTATTAAACTTAGCTTCACAGCAGCAAAAACATGAGAAAGAAATATCAGTTTCACCAACTTGCAGAGCTCAGAACTGCTGTTGCAGTTAAACAGTCCTTGATTTGTATCGCAGGTAACTTTCCCTGCTAGTAGGTTTCCATGCAAGACACTGCCGTGCACTTTCACAGCTATTCACCGTCCACCATCCACCATCCACCATCCACAATCCACAGTCTCCTCTATACTCCTCCACACCCACCTACAACTTTCTGTCTTTTTTTAAACCCACTTCCTCTGACAGGTGAGTTAACCCTTTTGTTCCCTTAAAGCTACCAGAGTCCAAACAGAGGGGAAATATAGTGTCCTTCCAGGACCCAGCCACGGCGTCCTGTACAATACATTGGACATTAGTTGTGTTTTTTCTGTTGCTGTTCATTTATTTATTTTTTTGCACTTTTACATTTGGCAAATTGTTAAGTAATCTTGATTCACATTTTTTGGCAGCGCATTATATATACACATTTATAGGAATCTGCTCAAGTACTTTTTTGAGCATTGGGTTTCAAGCTTCAAGCAAAACTATGCTCAGGGATGAACAGGCAACATTAAATATAATGCAAATCCTAGTATTGATTCTGCTGTTCATGACTTTGTGATTTAATTCCCTGAGACTTACTGAAGTTAGGGCTAGAACGTAGGAACATGTTTCCTAGTCTGAAATATTATAATCTGAAAGAATTTTGGTGGCATCAAGAATTTAGCTGTGGACAACCAAGATGCCAAAATGAAATCTAGAGACACTTTGCTGGCAGATGTTTTCTAGTGAGTGCCTTTCCTTAAAATAATATCCTAATAATATGTACCTTTATTTACATCAAGCTGTTGCCAGAGAATCTAATAACTTTCCAATGCATAAAAGGAGAGATTTTTTTTTTAATATCCAAAGCCAAAACTTAATGCAGATAAAATGGTATTCATACCACATATTTTGATTTAATAGGATTTTCTGTAACAGTTCACTGTTCATAAAAAAATGTTTATATATCTATTTAATAAAAAAAATGATCCTCCAATGACTAACTTTAATTTACTCTATCCCAAAAGTCATGTAATTTCCAAAACCTTTAAAAAATCATTTAATCGTTTTAACACATAAAGTTTGGGTTGCAAGTCTTTCTGGTCATAAGTGGTATAATGGAGTTTACAACAAACAGCATTAAATAGCCGGTGTGTTCCCACTTTAATATCTCATTTGTATGCATTGCCGTGTGTTTAGGTTTCAGGAAATGAATTATGAATCTCTCAGATGAATGGTGCGGGATCTTTGGAAGAAATATTTAAGACTTTATTACATTTATTAAACATGATGCTCTTTCCATGGAGTCTTCAAACACCGTAGCAGCATCAAATCATGATATTCCATAGCGTCATCATGTGTTAGCACTTAAAACATTAATACAGCAAACAGTCCCCATAGCAATTTAGCTGTTATATTATACTCTATATAAAGTGGAGAAAAAATACTTTTCATACTTATTAGTATGAGTGAGCATTGACACATGGAAGATAGGAAGAGACAGAAATAAAGTTAGCTAATTTAAGGAATATACTTTTTTTTCTATATGAAATTTTACGCTACAGAGTCCAGGTCACCAAAAATTGCAGCTAGAGCACTAAAGAAATCAAATGTTTTAAACACCCCCTCCCCCAACCTACCTCTAACTACTCACTGGCATGAAAAAAAAAAGAAACACTATGTAAATGCCCCTTTTACTCACCTTCTCTCTTCTTTTTACAGGAGATATTAATCTTCCTTGGGAGTCTTAGCTGTACAGCAATTTGATTCTTCAGGATCCAGAAGAGGATTCTTAGCACTGGATTATCAGTCCCCTGCTCCGGAAAAGGATGCTGGCAAGGAATCCAAACGGAGGACTTCAGTGTGTATACAGTGCCTTAAATAAGTATTCATATCCCTTGAAATTTTCCACATTTTGTCACGTTAATAACGTAAATGTATTTTATTGGGATTTTATGTAATAGACCAACACAAAGTGGCACATAATTGTGAAGTGGAAGGAAAATGATAAATGGTTTTCAGAATTTTTTACAAATAAATATCTGAGTGTTGCATGCATTTTTTATTCAGCCCCCCCGATTCAATACTTTGTAGAACCACCTTTGGCTGCAATTACAGCTGCAAGTCTTTTTGGGGATGTCTCTACCAGCTTTGCACATCTAGAGAGTGACACTTTTGCCCATTCTTCTTTGCAAAAAAGCTCAAGCTCTGTCAGACTGGATGGAGAACATCTGTGAACAGCAATTTTCAAGTCTTTCCACAGATCATCAATTGGATTTAGGTCTGGACTTTGACTGGGCCATTCTAACACATGAATATGCTTTAATCTAAACCATTCCATTGTAGCTCTGGCTGTATGTTTAGGGTTGTTGTCCTGCTGGAAGGTGAACCTTTGCCCTAGTGTCAAGTCTTTTGCAGACAGGTTTTCTTCTAAGACTGCCCTGTATTTGGCTCCATCCATCTTCCCATCAACTCTGAAAGCTGACCAGCCTCCCTTTCCCTGCTGAAAAAAAGCATCCCCACAACATGATGCTGCCACGACCATGTTTCACGGTGGGGATGGTGTGTTCACGGTGATGTGCAGTGTTAGTTTCCACCACACATAGCGTTTTGCTTTTAGGCCAAAAAGTTCAAGTTTGGTCTCACCTTTTTCCACGTTTGCTGTGTCCCCCACGTGACTTCTGGCAAACTGCAAATGAGACTTCTTATGGTTTTCTTTCAACAATGGCTTTTTTCTTGACACTCTTCCAGGCCAGATTTGTGGAGAGCACAACTAATAGTTGTCCTGTGGACAGTTTCTGCCACCTGAGCTGTGGATCTCTGCAGATCCTCCAGAGTTACCACGGACCTCTTGGCTGCTTCTCTGATTAATGCTCTCCTTGTCAGTTTAGGTGGATGGCCATGTCTTGGTAGGTTTGCAGTTGTGCCATAGCTGGATGGATTGAACAGTGCTCTGAGAGATGTTCAAAGCTTGGGATATTTTTTTAAAACCTAACCCTGTAATAAACTTCTCCGCAACTTTATCCTTGACCTGTCTGGTGTGTTCCTTGGCCTTCATGATGCTGTTTGTTCACTGAGGTTCTCGAACAAACGTCTGAGGGTTTCACAGAACAGCTGTAATTACACTGAGATTAAATTACACACAGGCGGACTCTATTTACTAATTAGGTGACTTCTGAAGGCAATAGGTTCCACTAGATTTCCATTAGGGGTATCAGAGTAAAGGGGGCTGAATACTAATGCACGCAACACTTTTCAGATATTTCTTTGTAAAAAAATTTGAAAAACCATTTATCATTTTGCTTCCACTTTACAATTATGTGCTACTTTGTGTTGGTCTATCACATAAAATCCCAATAAAAAACATTTACATTTTTGGTTGTAACATGACGAAATGTGGAAAATTTTAAATATGAATACTTTTTTAAAGGCACTGTAACTTGCTTTACAGTACAAGGTAAATCTGGAAATAGGGTTTAAATGCCCACTTGCAGTGTTCTTCATTCCCATAAATTATATTTTTATTCTACACAAGGGAGTTTTTTATGGACTGTTTAATACTTTAAACATTCAATTACAAAGAAAACACAACACAAAAGGAAGGGAATGACAAACATATACAAGAGTGCTTTTCTAAACCCCAGTACTATTTTCAAAACGTAAGACAAAAATTAAGAGCAAAAAGGAAGGAGATGGTCCCCCAAACTCAAAGAAACATATTGTACACCTACGCACCTCAAGAGAGCGATCAAACCCACCAGTCTATTCTTCCTAATTCCAATGTCCCATATATCTCCCCCTTGCCCCCCCATCCCTCAACTTCCACCTCTATATTATGTGACTATTTAAATCATCTAAATCGCAATCGTGAATATTATTACACAAAGGAGCTTGCACAGGTAAATAACATGCCTAAAAAAAAACATTAAATGCACATATAATCTGATGGAAAGATTTTTTCTGAAATAAATGGTTTATTGACAGGATCTCTTTAAAGTGATTTCCAAATTGATAACAGGTAGTTTTTAATGGCAGCCGTGACTCTGCATGTCTCTTATGCCATAAGGGCCCATTTACACCATGCCAGTCTGTTGAGTTAATGTGCAATGCCTGAAGGTAGCCTGTTCATCTGAATGGGCTTCCAGCACACCACAACTGACTAAAAATCAGCCCTGCAGCATTTTTTTGTAATGTGGCATGCAGCAACACATGTCAATGCAGATCTGTTGTGGAGGCGTGTTGGGGTGCCATTCAAAATGATGGGCATCGTAATGCATCCAAGGTGTTTTATTGAGCCTTGTGGTAACTGGCATGTGACCAGGTGCTGGAGTGAACAAGCACTAAGAACTCTTTGTCTGTCTGCTAGCAGTTTTATTTTTTCAGATTGCACACTGACAGCAACTTAGTCTTCATTTTCAGTATGCCATGGGTGCCAAAAGAAGTAACTCCTGTGTGCATGCACAAGAGTTCTGTCATCCCTAGCCATCCAATAGAGACAGCTGAAAATCACAGACTCAGATAGGAAATAGCAACAACAGTGATGGAGCAACAAACGCTGGAGCATGGATGACACATTGCTAGAGGAGAGCAATTTAGGAGGTAAGTCTGCCTTAATGTTGTACATACTTGCACATTATACAAACAAAATTTTCCCCAAAGAGGATGGGACTTTAAAGGCATAGATTGTCAGACACATATAAATAAAAAAAGAATAAATTTTATTTTAAACAATGTATCAAAGGGTATTTCAAAAAGATTTGTTTCACATATCATAGGCACATAAAGTGATTAAAAATGTTGCTAACTATGCATAAAACTTTCGAGTGTACGATGTCTCCAGAATCGCAGAAGAACAAAATACACCCAAAATGTAATAACGTAAACATTCGATGAATCCTACGCGTTACGGAGTGTTCCACACTCCTTCTTCAGGGATAATCGGATATGCAATAGTATTGTACATGTAACCATGTAAAATATAAAGAAATATACATTTTTATCAGCAACATAGTTGAATCAGTGCTTGTATCAATCAAAGGCAACAGATGGTGCAAGAGATACGTCTGTGAAGCTGCTGTACTCACGCGTCCAAAGAGCGACCAGGGTCAGAGCAATATGGCCGAGGGCCAAAATTTGGATGAATCAATAGAGTAATGCCCTGTACACACGGTCGGACATTGATCGGACATTCCGACAACAAAATCCATGGATTTTTTCCGACGGATGTTGGCTCCAACTTGTCTTGCATACACACAGTCACACAAAATCCGATTGTTCTGAACGTGGTGACGTAAAACACGTACATCGGGACTATAAACGGGGCAGTAGCCAATAGCTTTCGTTTCTTAATTTATTCTGTGCATGCGTGGCACTTTGTGTCAGATTTCTGTACACACGATCGGAATTTCTGACAACGGATTTTGTTGGCGGAAAATTTTATAGCAAGCTCTCAAACTTTGTGTGTCGGAAATTCCTATGGAAAATGTGTGATGGAGCCTACACACTGTCGGAATTTCCGACAACAAGGTCCTATCACACATTTTCCATCGGAAAATCCTATCGTGTGTACAGGGCATAAGATTGAAAAGATGAGTTCCTGTCTGATGAAAAAATGGACACGGAAAACAGCTTTGGCACTGTTTGACCATATGAAATCCTAACCTCATTTAGACTATCCCCTTTATAATCCATAGATTATATTTCGGTGGATGAGTGTATGTATGGGATGCTTATAAAGCCCCGCTTTGACCTTCTCCTCAGCATTCAAGCCCTATATACATATATACTTCACATTATATGAAATTAATGGCGAACATCTGATTCTCCTAACCCGGCACTTCTCCATGATCTGCGGCCTGTGCTTTTGCACACACAGTACTTTCTTTGAGGTACATTTCTTATATACATGTTTTGATGCATTACACATTATCTCTCCTTTTTCTCATTGAAGTTTATTCTCTCTCTCTCTATATATATATATATACGGTATATATATATATATATATACATATATATATATATATTCTTTGGATTGGCCATGTTTTTGATTTTTTTGGCCAAATCCTTTTTTCTTTTTCTTTTGCAACTTTTTCATATTCTGCTCCTTTCTATCTCCAGCTTCCAGCTGTTTGCGGTCCAGGTTTGCTCCCAGCTGTTTTCCGTGTCCACCTTTTCATCAGACAGGAACTCATCTTTTCAATCTTACTCTATTGATTCATCCAAATTTTGACCCTCAGCCATATTGCTCTGACCCTGGTCGCTGTTTGGATGCGTGAGTACAGCAGCTTCACAGACGTATCTCTTGCACCATCTGTTGCCTTTGATTGGTACAAGCACCGATTCAACTATGTTGTTGATAAAAATGTATATTTCTTTATATTTTAGATATAAGTTAGTTACATGTACAATACTATTGCATATCGGATTATCCCTGAAGAAGGAGTGTGGAACACTCTGTAACGCGTAGGCTTCATCGAATGTTTACATGTTATTACATTTTGGGTGTATTTTGTTCTTCTGCGATTCTGGAGACATCGTACACTCGAAAGTTTTATGCATAGTTAGCAACATTTTTAATCACTTTATGTACCTATGATATGTGAAACAAATCTTTTTAAAATACCCTTTGATACATTGTTTAAAATAAAATGTATTCTTTTTTTATTTATTTGTGTCTGACAATCTATGCCTTTAAAGTCCCATCCTCTTTGGGGAAAATTTTTTGTTTGTATTGAATGGGATGTTGGCTAACCTTTAGCAGATGAGTTATCTCAATTATACCTCCAATCTTTTTGATACTTGCACATTATGGCAGGAGCCCCAAATCTGTTACCCCAACATTTCATATTGCTAATATGTGCCTGTTGTACTATGTGCAGTACTTGTGTTAAAAATCCTGTTCTCTTTGTATTGTTTTCTTTGTGTGAAATGCGTGTTTATCCTGCTAGTCCCCTGCCCTCCTATTTCAAACTGACCGCGCTAGGCACGGAAGCATAATGATCTCAGTGTGGTCTGTTTTCTGGCTATACTGGGAGAACAGTCTGCCTGTCCTCCAATGGCCAAGACTTGTGCTGACACCCCTCCCAGAACAGCCATTTACTGGGAAAATCAGTGTACTGCTGTTTTTCCACCCCTTCCTCTCTAAGCCATTTATACACCTGTCAGTTTTTCAAGTAGACCTTTTCAGACCCTCCATTCATCCCTATGGACAGGCGGATGTAAGCATACTTGTATCCATTCACACCTGCCAACATTCAATCCGGTCCACTAAAAAAAAATGGAAGGGGATCCGTCCTCCTCCATCAAGATTAGATTGGAGGGCAGTCGAGTGTAAATGAACAGGTCTGTTTACACCTGGCCACCCAAAGAGCAGAATGGGCTCTGTCTGTAGCTATTCTGCATAAACTGAGTTGTCACGAACCAGTCATTTGCCTGCTCTGCTCTGCTCAGCAGGGGATCAACATACAGATCCCCTGCTGATCTAAATGGAGCCGTCTGTGTGAAAGGAGCCTTACTTACTGCTTTTTGAATGTTTGTCCTGAAACATTGTCTCACAAAAACTGAAGCTAGACACAGCCAGGCTTTATTAGTTTTGAGAGATTTTATGTCCAAAATAACTTCTATGAGAGTGATATTGGCGTCTAAACTAGCACCCCTGACCTTCTCTCATAAAGAGTTTACTTTAAGTGCTAATTCCAAGTGCAGTAACCCATATCAAACAAACAGAGATCAAATAAAAAATGTATTAGTTACTATGGGCTACTACTTTAAACTGTGAATTACCAGTAGTGCATAATCACCTTTTCTTCCCTTCCAGGCGCCAGAAGTGAAGATAAATACCTAACACCTCTGGGTATGAAGGAACAAGTGAATCACTTCCCTACCACCAGTGACAGTGCTGATGCCCGGTGATTGATGCAATACTGTCCCATGCAGGCAGGGGGAGAGTTCTCAGCCTTGTGTGAGCTCTGACATTTGGTCTTAAAGGCTAAGCTCACCTTTTTTTTTTCTAAATTCCAACTCCCCTATGTACCATTATAGCATTAATGTACTTTTGCATAAATAAAACAGCTTTCCATTAATTCTACACAGACGTACCTCACTCTCTTCATAGCTGTTTATAAACACTGATCAATTACTTTTGCCTTACTTCCTGGACAGACTTTAGGTCATGACACAGGCAGGAATTAACCAGCTGAGGGTTGATGATGCAGGGTGTGTGCTAATCAGCTGGCCAACTCCTTCCTGTGTCATGACCTAAAGTCTGACCAGGAAGTAAAGCAGAAGTAATCGAGCAGTGCTTATAAACAGCCATGAAGAGTGTAAGGTAAGCCTGTGTAGAATTAATGAAAAGCTGTTTTATTTTTGCAAAAGAAGTACACAAAATCTATATTGGTACATAGTAAAGCTGGAATTTAGAAAAAAAAGGTGAACAAAGGTGAACTTAGCCTTTAAAGCTTACTGAGGGGTTTGTTTTCTTGGTCCTGGCAGCCAAACAGAGAACCAAGAAACAGATGCCCATAAAAAATTATAGTGCTCTTCGGGTCAGAGTAGAACATTAAAATTAAAGATTAAAGAATACCATCAATTATAATCAGTTGCAGAAGTTTATTGATAACTCAAATGGCCATCTAAACAAACACAAGTAATTTGGAACCTGAAAAATCACCATTTGCTCCTTTTATATGGGCCCTCTGGTCTCATTAATGTAATGGTCCCTTTTTTGGGTTGCAAAGCAGAATATCCATCACTCCTGGCTGAAGGCACCATATCAATGTTCTCCATGGTGGAATTATTCTTCCCTAGATGCAAAACAGCTAGAAACTTTATATTGTGAACAGTGGAAATCCTAATATATATTGGCATAGTACTTGAGTAGCTGGAAGATTACTAATTGTCGCGCTGATTGAAGACAAGGTTAATATAAGCAGTTTGTACTGACCCTGGAGTTTGGCAGAGAGAAGATCATTTGTTTTCCAAGCCTAATAAGATTTCTGAGGGGAAAAATGTTCTGCGGAACACATGTAATATACATGAGCCAGGAAGATTTTAGGAGGACACTAAGAAATGACTTTTGCTCCTAAAATAAAAAGTCCAATTAAATGGAGTCCTTCATTAACAAATACAAATCCATCATATAGTGGTATAGAGTTTGAAGTATTCTTTTTAGCCACTTAATTACCTTGTTTTTAATTACAATACAAGCATACTTTGCTGTCTGCCCACACACCTCAATCCTAGATGTAATAGAAAACTCTCATTGTTTCTCAACGTTTTATTCTATTATTCTATATCCTTAATTACAAGTTTAAAAAAAAAATTTCTATTATTTGTAAAAAAAATCTTAATTTAAAGAAAAAAATTCTAGGGTGGTTTCATGGCATTTAATCTGAAGGGCGTAGGGTCCTTTCTACTATTAAAAAAAGAAAAAATGGAACATCATCTTTTCACTTTGACAGTCCAGAGGCAGACATAGTCAGCAAAGGGTCCCTGTATGAGATCAATTTTTGTGCCCTCCAATCAATTACATGACCAAATACAATTATCTGTGTATAGACAGGTAGAGATGTAGTGTACCTTTGGGATACCCTGAGGTATATCATATTCAGTAACACATATTTGGGGTTAGATAGTGAACAAGCCCTTCCACATCCTGCCCAAAATTTATTAGGTGAAAATGGGAAAAGCATTTTGCATATCTTGGTGTTCATCAGGCAGAAAGTAAATGAGGTATTTACTAACTAACAGCCCATAGATATTACAGAGCAATAGCACATGATCATCATGAAGAATGCTTCCTTGTTTCTACCTAGTCTAGACATGAGCATTTAACTCTTCTCTTCTCTATTCTGCTACTGACCATCTCTTTGACAAAATCTCTCCCCTGTCCCGACCCGGCCACCTCTGTCTACAACAGTTCACTCTCCTCCTCACTGAACGCACCTGCTCCTCTATCTACACGCAGAATTAGACCCCGACCTTTACAAACCTGGCAAACTGACGACACCAGAAATCTCAAGAGACATTGTCGTGCTCTTGAAAGACTGTAGCGTAAAACCAAATCCCTGCAGGACTGCCCCCTACATAAATCTGCCCCCCAAAAATACAATTTCTGCTTCCTTGCTGCCAAACAAATCTACTTTGTCACACTTATTAATACCGTGTAATCTAGTCCTCGCTGGCTCTTCTCTACCTTTAACTCTCAACCCCCTCTATCCACTAACCCAATGTTTCTCAACTCCAGTCCTCACGTACCCCCAACAGGTCATGATTTCAGGATTTCCCCCAGATCAAATGACTGTGGTAATTACTAAGGCAGTGAAACTGATCAAATCACCTGTGCAAAATAATGGGAAGCCTGAAAACATGACCTGTTGGGGGTACTTGAGGACTGGAGTTCAGAAACATTGCACTAACTCACTCACTGCCCAAGAGATTGCCAATCACTTCAAAGACAAGATTGATGCAATACATGAGGACACCCCCACTGTATAGATATCTTCCCCACTTAATATCCCTTATCTAATAGCAAAGTCAACACTTTCCTCTTTTGAACTGGCTACTACTGAAGAGGTTACAAAACTTTTCTCAGATGCCCACCTAACCAATTGTCCCCTGGATCTTGTTCGCTCGCAACTACTATGATCACCCGCTTATTCTATCCTATGCTACCTCACTCACATCTTCCATCTATTACAGACGCACTAGACAAATGGCTGACAAATCTAAAAAGTTCTGCCACCAATTTATACTTGACACATTTCAAATATGTGGAAGATGCCTTCATAACGAAGGGAAATCTCCATGTCTCACTCACATTAAAGTGGTTCTAAAGTCACAAGTTTTTTAACCTTAAAGCAGGATTCCGGCTTGGACAAACACTGTAGCTGCTGACTTTAAATAAGTACTTACCTGTCCTGGGTGCCCGTGATGTCGGCCGCCCGAGGCTGATCCATCCCTCGGCTCTCGGGTCCCGACACCGCCATCATAGGTAAGGGAAACAGGCAGTGGAGCCTTGCGGCTTTACTGCCAGTTTCCTACCGCGCACGTGCGAGCGGCGCGGCACTCTGCTCTGTGAATGGCCCCGTGGTGTTCTGGGAACACACACAGTTCCCAGAAGACAACGGGGCCGCTCACGGAGGAGAAGAACACGCCGCGGAATAGGAAAAGGCAGATTAGGAAGACTGCCTAGCAACAAGGGTTTAGGTAAGTTTAACATTTTTTTTTTTTCAAATGTTTTTTTTTTAGGATTTTTGGTGATTTTTTTTTTATCAGGGTGGCCCTCCACTTTAACGCATTACTTGCATTAAGGTAAAAAAAACTTTTCACTGGTTGTTTGCTTCCCCCTCCTCCCTAAATTTTTACTTGAGTCATCTCTCAATCCAACGCTGTTTACATCTGCAGCAGTGCTGCCCTTTCTCCCTGGTCTCACAGTGCAGATTGATAGCAGTGGGAGTTATTGGCTCCTGTGCCTGTCAATCAAATCCAGTAAGAAGAAAGCAGGGGTGGGCCTGAGCTGGGCTGTGTGTGTCTAGGGAGCGAGGCTGAACGTCTGCCCCCATAGCAAGCAGCATCCAATGAGGGTAGACACAGAAGAGGAGGAGCTGAGAGCGCTGGTGAGGGACCCAAAAAGAGGATGTTTAGGGTCGCTCTGTGCAATACAGGGTAAGTATAAACCTTTTTTTTATTTCATTTTATTTCTTTTGGTGGTATTTGATCACCTCTACAGTTTTTATTTTTTGCGCTATAAACAAAAAAGAGTGACAACTTTGAAAAAAATACAAATACATTTTTTACTTTCTGCTATGAAACATATCTAATAAAAAAAATGTAAAAAAATCTAATTTCTTCATCAATTTAGGCCAATATGTATTCTGCTACATATTTTTGGTAAAAAATCCCAATAAGCATATATTGATTGGTTTGCGTACTATGGGATATTTTCATTGCATTTTTATTTTTTTACTAGTAATGGTGGCAATCAGCAATTTTTAGCGGGACTGCAACATTGCGGTGGACAAATCGGACACCTAGCTGACACTTTTCACCATTTTTTGGGAACCAGTGACATTATTACAGTGATCAGTGCTAAAAATATGCACTGATACTGTACTAATGGCACTGGCAGGGAAGGGGTTAACATCAGGGGCGATCAAAGGGTTAAGTGTGCTCCTAGATGGTGCTTGCTAACTGTGTAGGGGATGGTCTGACTGGATGAAGACAGAAATCGATGTTCCTGTTAAGCAGGAACACAAGATCTCCATCTTCATCCCTGTCAGAATGGTAATTTGCCTTGTTTACATTGTTTAAATGTTTACATTTTGCTGGGGAACGATCGCGGTTGGCCGACGGACATTGGGACCTCCGGACCCGCTGATTAGCATCCCCTGTGTCCAATCAGTGCGCAATAGTGCCTCTGGCGGTGTGCATGCGCCACCCAGTGGCTACTGCACAAAATGATGTACAGGTACGTGACGGAGCGCAATAGAGCCGTCCTGCCTCAGTAAATATGTGGTAGTCGGTCGGGCTGAACACACCACCCCCATCGTGAAACATGGTGGTGGCAACATCATATTGTGGGGATGCTTTTCTTCAGTAGGGACATGGAAGCTGGTCAGAGTTGATGGGAAGATGGATGGAGCCAAATACAGGGCAATCTTAGAGGAAAATCTGTTAGAGTCTGCAAAAGTCAAGTCCTAAATCCAATTGAAAATCTGTGGCAAGACTTGAAAATTGCTATTAATAGACGTTCTCCATCCAATCTAAACACGACAGCCAAGAGGGTAGTATTTGCAGAAAGATAAGCAGCAGTGGCAGCCTCCATATTTCTTCTCTGGCCATCATATCAGAAAGAATGGCGCAGTGATGTGCATACGCAGAATAAAGAGGAGCCACCTAGAGGTTTTCTTTGTGAACCATGCAGGGCCACACAGCAAACATGGCTGGATTGGGACTGAAGAAAAGTATGTTAAAGGATTGGCTGCAAATTGTCCTTCAAAATATTGTTTAAAGCGGTTCCACCCGCAATTTTTTTTTTTTTTAAAGTCAGCAGCTACAACACTGTAACTGCTGACTTTTAATGACACTTACCTGTCCAGGGAGCCCGCCATGTCTGCCCCCCGAGGCCGATCTGCCCATCGGATCGGGTGCAGGCGCCGCCATTCTAACTAAGGGAAACTGGCAGGGGAGCCTTGTGGCTTCACTGCCCGTTTCCTATTGAGCATAAGTGAGTCGTGCGGTGCTTTGTGAATGGCCAGCTGTCTTCTGGAACACACACAGTTCCCAGAAGACAGCAGGGGGACTCGCCGCACGAAAAGTATATGACGTCCTGCGTCGCGGACCGGATGGATCGGATGTACACTATGCACTTCATAAAAAGGTACGTTAGAAGAAAAAAAAGTGTTTTTAATATCCAAAAACAAGGGGTGGAGAGGTGGTCTTTCGTTTAAGACCACCTCTCAAAAGTGGGTGGAAGTCCGCTTTAACCACTTACGGACCGCCGCACGCCAATATATGTCCTAACTTTGAAGAGGAATATCGTTGTTATGGCAGCACATAGCTGCCATAACCCTGGTATCTTCTTCTTCGGCCGGTGGTCCGCTTTCCGATAAGCGTGGTCTCCCCCTCCCGCCGCGCTCCGGTGCCCTCCACCACTTACCGGATAAGTCAGCAGCGGCGGAGGCGATCGGCAGTGAAGCCATACCCTTGCTGGGTATGGAGACGGGTGAGGGGAAGATAGCCCCCACCCGTCTCCATAACATTGCAGGGCGGAAGTGAAGTCAAAAGTCACTTCCGCCCTTAGCTCTTAAAGGCCAATTTTTTATTTTTTTTTTAAATGACAATTTTTTTTTTTTTTTGCATTTTAGTGTAAATATGAGATCAGAGGTCTTTTTGACCCCAGATCTCATATTTAAGAGGTCCTGTCATGCTTTTTTTCTATTACAAGGGATGTTTACATTCCTTGTAATAGGAATAAAAGTGACACATTTAAAAAAAAAAAAAAAAAACAGTGTAAAAATAAAAAATAAAAGGTAAAATAAATAATAATAAAAAAAAAATTTAAACATGCCCCGTCCCGCCGAGCTCACGTGCAGAAGCAAACGCATACGTGAGTAGCGCCCACATATGAAAACGGTGTCAAACCACACATGTGAGATATGGCCGTGATCGGTAGAGCGAGAGCAGTAATTCTAGCCCTGGATCTCCTCTGCAACTTAAAATATGCAACCTGTAGAATTTTTTAAACGTCTTCTATCGAGATTTTTAAGGGTAAAAGATTGTTGTCATTCCACGAGCGGGCACGATGTTGAAGCATGACATGTTGGGTATCAATTTACTCGGCGTAACATTATCTTTCACAATATAAAAAAAAATTGGGCTACGTTTACTGTTCTCTTATTTTTTAATTCAAAAAAATTTAAAAAATCAAAAAAAAGTGCGCTTGTAAGACCGCTGCGCAAATACAGTGTGACAGAAAGTATTGCAACGACCGCCATTTTATTCTCTAGGGTGTTAGAAAAAAATGTATAATGTTTGGGGGTTCTAAGTAATTTTCTAGCAAAAAAAACAACAAATCTCAAAAAGAGGCTTGGCCCTTAAGTGGTTAAACTCCGTAAATGTCGTCTGAAATTTTTGAATGAACTAAAAGTGCTCAATGCGATCATTCAGCTACACGGCTCGGTGAAGAAATGAACAGCGGCTTTCCTGAAATGAGATATATTGATGGCTGCATTCTTATGAATATGGAACCTGTATGAGTCATCCAACTACACTACTCAAGTGGACTTGCTAAAAATAAGTGACATGACTTTACAAAGCCGAGAATGCTGAGATCACAAATTATGAAGGAAGTTTACTGAAGCTGTAAAGGATGCAATTAGACGATTATAGATACAGATTACAGCCTCATCTCTCCATCCATATTCATTTACATATTTTAATTAATTTGTAAATGTATTCAAAGCAGTATGTTGTATTGGATGCAGATTTTTTTTTTAGTCTTATTTTTTTAATGAAGGACTTACCGTATATACTCGAGTATAAGTCGAATTTTTCAGCACATTTTTTTGTGCTGAAAGTGCCCCCCTCGACTTATACTTGAGTCAAGCACTTTTCTGCAGCAAAAAATTTCGAACCAACTTTGGGGTCCCGTATCTCAGGGCCACTTAGTGCTAGGAACCCCAAATTTGGTGTGCAAACCCAGTGGAACTGGTACCACAACATATCCAAAGCTGAAGTTCCTAACACTAAGTGGCCCCGAGATAAGGGGCCCCAAAATCGGTTCGGAAAATGTCATTCTCTGCTGCAGAAAAGTGCTTGACATTTTCTGAACCGATTTGGGGCCCCATATCTCAGGGCCACTTGGTGCTAGGAACCCCAAATTTGGTGTGCAAACCCAGTGGAACTGGTGCCATAACATATCTAAAGCTGGGGTTCCTAGCACCAAGTGGCCCTGAGATACGGGGCCCCAAAATCGGTTCGGAAAATGTCATTCTCTGCTGCAGAAAAGTGCTTGACATTTTCTGAACCAATCTGTATCTATAATCGTCTAATTGCATCCTTTACAGCTTCAGTAAACTTCCTTCATAATTTGTGATCTCAGCATTCTCGGCTTTGTAAAGTCATGTCACTTATTTTTAGCAAGTCCACTGGGTTTGCACACCAATGTTGGGGTTCTTAGCACTAAGTGGCCCTGAGATATGGGCCCCAAATTCGGTCAACTGTGTCCATCTGCAGCAATGTCATTTCGGGACCCTTTGGGTTCAGAGACCCCAAATTTTGGCTGCAGCTAGGGGGCATCTAGGAACCCTTAACTACTGAGTTTGAAGATGAGGGGACCTATGGCTGCAAATGGGCACAGTGAGGCATGCAAATGGGCACAGTGATGCTGCAAATGGGCATTGTTGACCCTCTTTTCCACTTACAGTAGCTGTGCATTTCTCACCCTCGTCTTATACTCGGGTCAATAAGTTTTTCCCATTTTTTTTGTGGTAAATTAGGGCCTCGACTTATACTCGGAACGACTTATACTCGAGTATATACGGTATGCCGCATACACACGGTCGGACTTTTCGGCTACAAAAGTCCGACAGCCCGTCCGACAGACTTTCGACGGACTTTTGGTGGACTTGCGGCAGACTTTCTAACGAACGGACTTGCCTACATACGATCGCACAAAAGTCCGACGGATTCGTACGTGATGACGTACACCGGACTAAAATAAGAAAGTTGATAGCCAGTAGCCAATAACTTCCCTAGCGTGGGTTTTTGTCCATCGGACTAGCATACAGACGAGCGGATTTCTGGGTCCGGCGTAGTTACGACGTAAAGATTTGAAGCATGTTTCAAATCTAAAGTCCGTCAGATTTGCGGCTGGAAAAGTCCGCTGAAAGTCCGGGGAAGCCCACATACGATCGGATTGTTAGCCGGCTTTAGTCCGTCGGCGTCCGTCGGACTTTTGTAGACAAAAAGTCCGACCGTGTGTACGCGGCATTAGATTCTTTGGAAGGCTGATTTTTAAGACCAACACGCCTAAAAAAACGTTTTTAGGAGTCTTGGGATAGGTTAAGACAGCTGACAATATTTCTATTGCTGTTCCTCACAACTGTGTTTCCCATTTCTACTGCTGTCAAAAGGACAGGAAGTGATGGAAAATGTCTCTAATGGAATCATAGACAGAAATAACAAGCCAATAGAATTATTAAAGTAGAACTAAAGGCAAAACCAATTTTTTTATAATGGATAGAGTTATGCCATTATACACACGACCGGACTTTACGGCAGACTTGGTCCGGCGGACCGGACTCCGTCGGATAATTCGATCGTGTGTGGGCTCCAGCAGACTTTTTTCCCCAAAAGTTCAACGGACCTAGAAATGAAACATGTTTCAAATCTTTCCGAAGGACTTGAGTCCGGTCGAAAAGTCTGCTCGTCTGTATGCTAGTCCGACGGACAAAAAACGAAGCTAGGGCAGCTATTGGCTACTAGCTGTGAACTTCCTTATTTTAGTCAGGTCGTACGTCATCATGTACGAATCCGTTGGACTTTGGTTGATCGTGTGTAGGCAAGTCCGTTCGTTCGAAAGTCCATCGGAAAGTCCGTCGAAAAGTCCACCGGACCTAGTCCATCGAAAAGTCCGCCTGTGTGTACGCGGCATAAGAGAGAGTTATAACCCCATCGGTTGTTTTTTTTGTCATTTGTGTCTCAAAGTAAAGGAAGTGAGAGGAAATTCCTACAAAGTGAGTGAACCCCCTTGACTGTAACCAGGATCACCAGTACTAATGCCCCCGGTTGCGGGGTTTGGTTTTGTGATATGCACATCCTAATTTCTATCCATGTGAGTGGTATTTTAACCAAATAGAGTTTTTTAAAAGGTTTTACACTATGTAGGGTTTTCTTCTCCGTACATGTCCTGTGTGGACGTCCATACTAAAGCTACTTGAAAGAGTGTCGACAGTATATGGGGATCTATTCCCAAAATCCTGACTGACCTTTTGTTTAAAAGGTCCTTGCCGCATGGTAGGCATACACCTGACTCCTTTGGTGGTAGTCTGCCTTTTGAGGTGAAGGTTTTTCAGTTTCACAATTTTGTTTTGAAGATTTTACATCTCATATTTTACTTGGGACTTTATTTAACTACTTGACTACTGGGCACTTTCACCCTCTTCCTGACCAGGGTAATTTTCAGCTTTCACTGCTGTCACACTTTGAATGACAATTGTGCGGTCATGCAACACTGTAACCAAATAAGATTTCTATCATTTTTTTCCACACAAATAGAGCTTTCTTTTGGTGGTATTTAATCACCGCTGTTTTTGTTTTTTTTTGCTAAATACATTTTGAAAAACAGAAAACAATTTCATAGTTTGTTATAAAAATTTGCAAACAGGTAATTTTCCTCCTTCACTGATGGGCACTAATAGGCTACACTGATGGGCACTGATGAGGCTGCACTGATGATGGGTACTGATAGGCTGCACTGATGAGGTGGCACTGGTGGGCACTAATGAAGAGGCATTGATGAGGATGCACTGATAGGCAGTACAGACAGGTGGCACTGATGGGCCTTGGTAGGTGACACTGATGAGCACTGGTAGGTGGCACTGATAGGTGACATTGATGAGGAGACACTGGTGGGCACTGATCGGCAGCAGTGGTAGGCACTGATTGGCAGCAGTAGTGGGCACTGATTGGCAGTGGTGCGCACTGATTGGCAACAGTGGTGGGCACTAATTGGCAGCAGTGGTGGGCACAGATTGGCAGCAGTGGTGGACACAGATTGGCACAAGCCAATTATCAGCTTTTTCTCCTCTCCTCCTCACGCTGACAGCATTGCCGCTGATTGCCTCTTCACCTCAATCTGTGTTCGGCAGAGCGTGCCGCCAATGCCCAGCAGCAGGCGCGATCACAGGAGGCCGTCATATGATGGCCTACCAGAACTGGATGACCGCGCTGTAGCCGTCATCCAGCTATAGCACAGTCGGCAAGTAGTTAAAGACATTTATTATATAGCGCAGCACGTTGTTTTTAATATATGCGCACTGTGATAAATCTCACTGGTGTGTTTGCAGCTTCCATTTTTATAATTTTATTGCTAGGCACAAGCGCGGTATCTTTTTTGTGTTATACTCTGAGCTGTGCATGTCCAGCTCAGTGTACAATTCCAGTATCTGTGGGGTTGTGCATTAACTCTCTTGTGGAATCACAGGAGTTATATAATCCCAGGCCAGCCAACCAAGATGCCCAAAGAAGCCAAACCTGGCAGAAGACGTTTAAAGTTACCGCACTGGATAGTTCCCTTTGACAGGTAAGTCTGCCATAATGTGCAAATATGCTGTGTATATTTGTGATCGTAACAAAAGCCCTAAGCGCTGGCAGTGGACTTCTGGCAGTACTGTTTTAGCCCCGGTTCACACTAAAATGCAGTGCAGCAAACATGCAACGCATTTCCTACAACGCATTCAAATAGCACTGCCCTTGCAATCTGCAGCAGGTGTCAGTGCAATGTTAACAACACCCCAAACGCAAGTCACATATACAGTGTGTTTGCCTGCACCAAATTACATGGTACAAGCCCACCATGCGATTTGGTTGCAGTGTGCTTCTAAAATTGGTGCATGCACTACCTTGGAGCAATGCGGTGCAATTTGAGCCCATTCAAAATCAATGGGTTCATCCCACCACATTGAATCGCATATGAACTGTACAGTAATGCGGTGCGATTTCTAAGCCATCCATAGGAGACTCATAGTGTGAACCAGCTTTTAGTTGAGCTTTGTCTTTTGGTTTTAATTGATGGATGTGTCTTTCTTCAACCTTATGTATTTCATTAAACACAAGGATAGAAAGAAAAAAAAATACAGCAGTAGTTTAGTCACATGAGCTGTATATACCTTGGGTTGTATATAACTTAGCTCTGCACACCAATCTATCTGGTGGGAGAAGTCTCTGTGAGTTAATTTGCTCTGGAAAAAATAAAACAGAATATTGCTCCAGTTGGTCTTAGGGTACATTCACACTGGCAGTTTTAACCGATCTTGGACATGGTTCACCCCTTTGGTCTGGTTTGTTTGCATAGTGTGAGTGCTTCCAACCGTGTCTGGGATCAGTTAAGCGTAATATGCCCAGGACCATTGAAAGAGGGGGTCCCGGCACGGTTCACTTCGGTCCAGTACAGTTTACTTGAGTGTTCGTGCAAACCATGCCAGAGCACACAACTCTCCATGGATGACTATGTACAGGAGCAAGAATCACTGTGGTCTGGTTAGCATAGGTGATGATGTAAGTGTGCACAAAAACACATTCTTATGCCGCGTACACATGGTCGCACTTTTCGGCTACAAAAGTCCGACAGCCTGTCCGACAGACTTTCGATGGACTTTTGGCGGACTTGCACCAGACTTTCTAACGAACGGACTTGCCTACATACGATCACACAAAAGTCAGACGGATTCGTACGTGATGTCGTACACCGGACCAAAATAAGGAAGTTGATAGCCAGTAGCCAATAGCTGCCCTAGCGTGGGTTTTTGTCCGTCAGACTAGCACACAGACGAGCGGATTTCTGGGTCCGGCATAGTTACGACGTAAAGATTTGAAGCATGTTTCAAATCTAAAGTCCGTCAGATTTGCGGCTGGAAAAGTCAGCTGAAAGTCGACGAAAGTAGACGAAAAGTCCGACCGTGTGTACGCGGCATTATAGTCCAGTGCAGACCAGCAGTAGAGTGGGGAGAATTGAACTTGGACACGGATCAGTTCAACCACTTCCAGTATAAGTGTACCATAATAGTTCTGTCACACCATTCATGATGTGCCATTTCTTGTCTTATGTGTTTGTTACTGCTCACTTTGCCTTGGTTTTTCTCTTTAATCATTTCTATAGGAATCATACTTTGCTGCAAAACGTCAGAGCTTTTGAAAAAAAAAAAAAACAGCCAATATTAAATTACAGTTGAGTCGGCATGGCTGAAGGGAATGCTGACGTAATAAAATAAACTTTGCATTGTCTAGTTTCTGCTTTTTTCCATGACCTATAATGACCAGACTCTGTGAAGCTTCACCAGAATGCCGTCTTGAAGGACTTACGTGTGTTTAATTAAAGTCTGAGCCAATTAAATCACACATCATGCTCATTAAATAATTGTAAGCAAAGCACCTGTAGAAAAGGCAGTGATGGAGAACCAAAGGTGAAAGGATGGGTAAAATGTGCGGTCCACAGAAGACGTTGGCTGTGTGATTGTAATTGCCTCCAGCACCAATTCCCAGAAGGACGTATGCCCTCCTCACCTCTTCCAAATGAAAAAAGGAATGAATACGGAGATAATGGATCCAGCATTTGACGAAGATTAAACAAAACACACAAAGAAGCCAACAGTAAAAATTGTATAAATGCAAGTCCAGCTAAAGAACCTTTTATTAAATTGTGTTTTGGCACTTTCTCAGACTCAGAATATAATGCAGTTTATAGATCTTTGAGGTGCCATGTTCAGGAGAGAGGCTTCGAGCTGCACATGTGGAATAATGGCTAGCTTAAATTTATTATACTATATAAAGAAATAAATACTTAAAGTTACACTAAATGTTATCCTTAAAGCGATACCAAATACAGGAGCCTGCATTCACTATATCTGGTCTCCCACAGTACAAGGAACATGGAAATGCAATTATTTTAATAAATACAGTCAAGTCCATCAATATTGGGACATCGACACAATTCTAATCTTTTTGGCTCTATACACCACCACAATGGATTTGAAATAAAACGAACAAGATGTTCTTTAACTGCAGACTTTCAGCTTTAATTTGAGGGTATTTCCAAATCAGATGAACGGTGTAGGAATTACAACAGTTTGTATATGTGCCTCACACTTTTTAAGGGACCAAAAGTAATGGGGCAGATGAACAATCATCCATCAAACTTTCACTTTTTAATACTTGATTGCAAATCCTTTGCAGTCAATTACAGCCTGAAGTCTGGAATGCATAGACATCACCAAACGCTGGGTTTCATCCCTGGTGATGCTCTGCCAGGCCTCTACTGCAACTGTCTTCAGTTTCTGCTTGTTCTTGGGGCATTTTCCCTTCAGTTTTGTCTTCAGCAGCAGGATGAATTCTTAAGTGTTTCGGGCAATATTATCTGCTCATATTCAGCAAAATGCTTCAGAACTCATTGGACGGCGCTTCACAGTGCAGATGGACAATGACCCGAAGCATACTGTGAAAGCAACCAAAGAGTTTTTTAAGGGAAAGAAGTGGAATGTTATGCAATGGCAAGTCAATAACCTGACCTGAATCCGATTGAGCATGCACTTTACTTGCTGAAGACAAAACTGAAGGGAAAATACCCCAAGAACAAGCAGGAAATGAAGACTGTTTAAGTAGAGGCCTGGCAGAGCATCACCAGGGATGAAACCCAGCGTCTGGTGATGTCTATGCGTTCCAGACTTCAGGCTGTAATTGACTGCAAAGGATTTGCAACCAAGTATTAAAAAGTGAAAGTTTGATGGATGATTGTCAAAAAGATTGGAATTGTGTCGATGTCCCAATATTTATGGACCTGACTGCTAAATACCTTTTATCTTCAGCAGTATATAGCAGTCCTGTGACTTCTATCAGTGTCCAGCCGTAACGCTCTCCCAGGGGGGTTACCTTGCGGGCGCACTCCAGAGTCCATCATTCGGCGTCCATAGCCACCGAATGTATGACTCGGCCCCGCCCCCCCCCGGTGCCCGCGTCACTGGATTAGATTGACAGCAGCGGGAGCCAATGGCTGCGCTGCTATCAATCTATCCAATCAAGAGCCGAGAACCCTGGGCAGAGTGACAGCGTGTCCCCGCCGGGTGAAGTTCCAGGGCTCAGGTAGGTAAAACGGGGGGCTGGGGGGCCGGTCACTGCCAGGTGTTTTTACACCTTAATGCATAGGATGCATTAAGGTGAAAAAAACAGGAGGGTTTACAACCCCTTTAAGAGATCTGAAAATGTACTGGGTGCACAAGTATATCTCGGAACTGGTGTCCCTGAGGCTTTCACAGCTGTGCCTTGGCTGCGTAGTTAAGAAATATGCTTCATGAATATTGAAATACCAATATAGAGTGATCCTATCTGTAAGCATGAGAGGTCTCACCTGGGTACAGGCGCCTGAGGGATGCGCATTGCACACATTAGTAGGAAGGCGTTCTGGCGCATATTTTAATGCATTTAACCAATCGCTTTTCTGAAATGTGTCCTGCATCTGTTAAAGGATTCCTCTAAAGCTTTAAAGGCTAAGTTTACCTTTTTGTTTCTAAATCCCAGCTTCCCTTTGTACCAAAATAGCATTACTGTACTCATTTTGCAAAAAAAAAAAAAAAAACTGCTTTTCATTAATTCTACACAGGCTTACCTCACTTTCTTCATAGCTGTTTAAACACACTGCTTGATTACTTCTGCCTTACTTCCTAGTCAGACTTTAGGTCATGACACAGGAAGGAGTTGACCAGCTGAGGGTGGATGATGTAAGGTGTGTGTTAATGAGATCAGCTGGTCAACTCCTTCCTGTGTCATTACCTAAAGTCTGTCCAGGAAGTAAGGCAGAAGTAATTGAAGTAACTGAGCAGTGTTTTTAAACAGCTATGAAGAGAGTAAGGTAATCCTGTGTAGAATTAATGGAAAGCTGTTTTATTTTTGCAATAGAAGTACATTAATGCTATATTGGTACATAGGTAGGGTTGCCACCTGTGCGGTTATCTCCCAGACAGTCCAGTTTTTGAATGATGTGTTTGGGTTTACATTTGCCCCAGACCCGGACACATTATTCACACGGACTGCACCAAGAGTGACATCTAATGTCTCCCCCCTCCCTGACAGCACAATTTCAGTGAATCAAAGCTCCTCCCCTCCTCCTCCTCCTCCGTTCTGTACACACACGAGGGGAGCAGGGACGCGCTGATATCAGGTCTGTAGAAAGTTTATATTATGCTCTGTAGATGAAGGAGGGACGGGGAAAGAGTAGCTGGAAAGGAGGACAAGGTAGAAAATATGTGATATGTGGAGTGATCGAGGGATTTGGAGGATATGTGCTGGGGGGGTCTTGGCAGGGGGAAGAAAATGCCAGAAGCGTGGATTGGATTTGAAATCTGACAACCTCTCCTTGCACTATCTCTCTCCCTTCCCAAAGCACCCCCCAACACATATCCTACCCCCCACCCCTCCCCTTGCACTGTCCCTCTTCTCTCACAAAGCACCGCCAGCACATATCTGACCCCCCAAGCGCCCCCCCCCCAGCACATATGATGGGCACAGACACTGTATGATGGGCACAAGCTGCATATGATGGGCACAGTGGCTGTATGATGGGCACAGGCTGCATATGATGGTCACAAAGGCTGTATGATGGGCACAGGCTGCATATGGTGGGCATAGAGGCTGCATATGATGGGCACAGAGGCTGCATATGATGGGCACAGTGGTTGCATATGATGGGCACAGTGGTTGCATATGATGGGCACAGAGGCTGCATATGATGTGCACAGAGGCTGCATATGATGGGCACAGTGGATGTATGATGGACACAGGCTGCATATGATGGGCACAAAGGCTGTATGATGGGCACAGCCTGCATCTGATGGGCACAGAGGCTGCATATGATGGGCACAGTGGCTGTACGATGGGCACAGGCTGCATATGATGGGCACAGTGGCTGTATGATGGGCACAGGCTGCATATGATGGGCACAAAGGCTGTATGATGGGCACAGGCTGCATGTGATGGGCACAGAGGCTGTATGATTGGCACAGAGGCTGCATATGATGGGCACAGTGGCTGTATGATGGGCACAGGCTGCATATGATGGGCACAAAGTCTGTATGATGGGCACAGGCTGCATATGATGGGCACAGAGGTTGTATGGATGGCACAGAGGCTGCATATAATGGGCACAGTGGCTGTATGATGGGCACAGGCTGCATATGATGGGCACAAAGGCTGTATGATGGGCACAGGCTGCATATGATGGGCACAGAATCTGCATATGATGGGCACAGTGACTGCATTTGATGGGCACAGTGGCTGCATTTGAGGGGCACAGTGGCTGCATTTGATGGGGAACAGTGGCTGCATTTGATGGGCAGAGTGGCTGCATATGATGGGCACAGTGGCTTCATTTGATGGGGCAAAACGACAGATTCATTTCGCAGTCCGATCTAAAAGTCCGCCCGTGTGTACATGGCATAACTGTCAGTCATTCAGATTTTCCTGAAGACCATGACTTAGTGCACCAGGCTACCTCACTCCTTTTCGTCTTAATTTGATCTTCTACCTGGATCACTTCTTTGCTGCCTTTCACATACCAGTAGCCTGCTATAAAAACAATCCAGCAACAAGGATGTTTCTTCTGGTCACCAATCGGATTGAGGGCCAGTTGACACCATAGAAACGCAGTCCGGATGCGTCCCAGATGCTTTTCTGCATGCGCGTTTTGACGCGTTCCAGTATGTTTTTGATGCAGTCCAGTGCTTTTTTCCCTCCTTTTTATTCATCACCTTAAATAAGGAGATGTGTGTTCCAGTGCGTTTTTGGTGTGTTTAAGTGCGTTCTGATGCGTTCCAGTGCATTTTTGATGCATTTTACAGCGTTCCAGTACAGTCCAGTGCAGGTAAAATGCAACACGTTCTACTTTTTTTTTGTAATTGGAATGCACTGGAACTGTAAGCACTGGTGTGAACTATGCCACTGAAAACCACATAACCTCCTTTCAATGCGATTTTGATGCAGAAAAAATGCACTGGACTGCATGTGGTGTGAACTGGCCCTCGAAGCAGCTTTAGAAGCTTGAATGTGATTGGTGATGCAGGAAGCAAAGAGGAGAATGCTATACAGCACATGCATCGGGAGGTACCCACCTACTGCCCTTCTCATGACACCGCAAGATGTTCTATGTGTAGAGCGACTGCAGGAAGTTATAGAAAACTTAGATTACAGTACATTCTGTGCAATTTCTGAAATCAACACATTTGCATTTGTATTATTAATACTCTGGTTTCATATGATGCCTGAAATTGCTATTTAAAAAGAAACACATTTACTACAGTTATGAAATAATTTAAAAACCTGTAGGGTCATATCCCAAATACCGTACAGACATCTGAGCACACGCTGACTTTTTAAAATTGGTGTCATGGAAGATCGGCAGGGGGAAGGTAATAAAGCGGGATACATTTCTGCTTTACCAGAGCTAAAATGTTTTATTATACTGAAGGAAATAGAATACAAACAACCAGCTGGTAAAAAAGGAGACAGCAGCTATGCTTAGGCTGACGATAGACGGGCAGTTTAAAGAGATGTATGTGGTTTTTTTTAAAATCATACTTACCTAGGTGGGTGCAGTATCGATCCAATGCTGCATCTGTCTCCCTGCACCTCTAACACTGAGAACCAAGCGATCAAACACCGCCGATCGCTCAGTCACAGCTCCCCGAGCAGAGAGCTACTGACTATCAATCAGCAGCTCTCTGCTCTGACACCCCCCCCCCCGCACTCACTGGAGCGCTAGGCTGTGGAGGGGGTGGAGCAGTCAGTGGGAGCCAGGCCAGTCCATACAAGCCGCTGAGCCAGGCCAGTCCATACATGTAGGCAGATCCCAACTCAATTGTCGCAATCTTGCTCGAGCCTGGACCGGCTCTGTGACATCAGCCGACAGCAGGACAGCAGAATGAACTGCACTCCTGTGATTTACTAGAGAAGTACAGCCAAACAAGCTTTGGCAGTACTTCTCCTTTAAACCTCATTCACACAAGCATACTACAGCATACACTCATGAGAGAGCCATGCTTACCTGCAAGGGGGTGCACAGGTGTTCCATGCATCCCTATGCAGGTAGACCATTTCAACCCAATTGGGACGCAGTAGCTGCACAGACACAGATGCTGCCCCCAATTTGACATCTGTCTGGGGCACACTGTTTGCATTAAGAGCCATGTATGGATGTCAGATTGGGAACTGTGTCTATGCAGCTGCTGCATCCCAAATGACATAAATAGGACTGCCTGCACAGGGATGCATGGAACACCTGTACATTCCTGTGGCGGGAACACGGCCCTTGCACTACACTGTAGTACACCAGCCAGGGCAGCACCGGCAAGCTGCATCATGTACATGGATTTGCAGCTAGCATTTTAATCGCTAGAATCACTGGCTAATTGCTATAGTATTGAGTTGTGCTCTACTCCCTCAGCGATTTGTAGCTAACATAGTGAATGCTGCAATATTTCACAGAAACGCATTAAAGGAGAAGTACAGCCCAATTCGTTTGGCTGTACTTCTCCTGTGGATCACAGGAGTGCAGTTCGTTCTGCACTCCTGTGACCTGTTTTCAGCTGAAGCTGGCCTAGACCGACACCCAGCTCAGCCTTTTTGGGGGGGGGGGAGGGGCAAGGCAGGGGTGGGGGCAGAGCAGAGAGCTGGTGGCTGACAGTCACCAGCTCACTGCAAAGGGAGCTCTGAGAACCAAGTGATCGGCTTTGTTTGATTTCTTGGTTCTCAGCCATAGAGCCAGCGGGGGATGCTGCATCCACCTAGGTAAGTATGATTCAAAAACCATAAATAAAAAAAAAACATTCCCATACTTCTCTTTTAAGAGCAATTGATGCTACAAATTTTGCCCATTTTTAGCCCGTTTTGACTTTTGAATATCTCCTAAACGCGCACCGTTTAGGAGATAGTCACCCTGGATGCAGCCAGTTACGTCACCGGCGCATGCACTCTGAAGGTCCAGCATACCTTGCCGGACCTTTACAGCTTTGTGCTGGTGTTCTGTCAGGACAGCCAACTTGTCGAAATCTCCAACCACGCCACTTCTGGTTACTCTCCAACATCAGTAACTGGAGATTTAGGCGAGTTACCTGTTTTCACAAAACAGCAGGAGCGTATGCACTATGGTACACGCTATAATGAGTAAGGTATGTTAGTCCAGGCCGCTTATAACCAACAAAATGGCTGCCTCCAAGGCGGCAGCAACTTTTTTCCTTCTTACCCGGTGTTCTGTCAATACAGCCAGCTGGTTGTGTACCGTAGTGTATACACTGCCAGTGTTTTGTGAAAGCAGGTAACTCGTCGAAATCTCCAATTGCAGCTGCTGAAGAGTCACCGGAAGTGACGCGTTTGGAGATTTTGACGAGCTGGCTCTTTTGACAAAACACCGCAACCAAGGGCTCCAGCACATGCGCGGGAGTGATATCATCGCGGTTCTGGCCAATAACATAGCCGGAGCGTGTGGACCTGGAAGAAAGACCTGGTGAAGATGTCAGCCCTCGCAGCGGTGACAGCACGCCACTAGAAGGCTTCGTTCTAAGGTGAGTATTTCATAATGTGCTGATAGGCAATGCATATTAGCACATTATGCAATTGCCTTACAAGGGTTTTTTTTATTTTATTACATTACCAAATTTTATTGTTATCGATCCCACTGAAAATTATTGTTAACGGTTGTAAGAAAATCACCTAGGAGCCATCAGCCTCAGGCTTTTTGATCTTTTGGACTATGACGCAGCTGCCACCCATTGATACCCTGCCTTAGTTTGCCATGTCATTTGAATGATATGAACCCTTATTCCACACAAGTATTAAACAAATCAGTCTCCCCGGCTCAGAATGGCCCTTTCCAGACAGGCAGCGATGTGTTATTTTTAGACGCGCACATTTCCACATTAATAAATCTCCACATTCTAATCTGCTGTAGTCTATTCTGATCTCCAGGTGGTCTGTGGAAGCACTGATATTCCCCCTGTCAAGTTAATGCATGATCTCTGCCACCCCTGTGTTTGGTAGATGTGACACTTGCATGTGCTCTATCTTGTCCTGGTCACATCATGGTCATTAGAGAATTAAAATCACAGGAAATAGACCAGCCGAGATGCAGGATTACAGTCAGCGTACATCCAGAGGGAGCTCAGCTTGAATTCTTCCTATTCGTATACTAAGCACGACCCGGTTTGGCCAAATATGTTATATGTCGTCTTCAATCAATAGATCCCGCATGCATTTATTAATTGCAGGAGAAGCTCAGGAAATACACACAGGCATGGAGCGGCACGTCCTATAGACAAAACAAATAAACGTGCATGTATTATGCATTAAACGCTGATCAGCGCCTCTGATGCATAATACATTAAAACTGCTACCTGTACCTTACATCATAATATAATAGATCAATTTATTATTCATTTACCGCAAGTGTCTCAGCTCCTGTTACACTTTATAATCCTGATACTTTCAGCAGTTTAGCTTCTCTAGACCTTTCACTGCGGTACATAGCGATATTTTCTGAATGTAAAATGAAAGGTCACAGCAGTTTTATGATGACCTTATAAACTGTGAAGCTTTCTCTGAGATACATTTAATTTAAATTATACATGTTGATAACCTCTACTGCTCAAATTGAGCATATGATAGAAAAATATGCATGAGCACAAGTCACTCTAAAATATAACTGAAAGCAAAACTTTTTTGGTTTCAGAGTGGAGAGGGATTATCAAGAGAATTTCACCAGAACACCAAGGATCCCCAGAACGGGTCCAAAGCTTTATTTAATGATCACATTGTTATGCCCTGTACACACGGTCGGATTTTCCGATGGAAAATGTGTGATAGGACCTTGTTGTCGGAAATTCCGACCGTGTGTACGCTCCATCACACATTTTCCATCGGATTTTCCGACACACAAAGTTTGAGAGCAGGCTATAAAATTTTCCGACAACAAAATCCGTCGGAAAATTGTCGGAATTTCCAATCGTGTGTACACAAATCCGACGCACAAAGTGCCACGCATGCTCAGAATAAATAAAGAGATGAAAGCTATTGGCTACTGCCCCGTTTATAGCCCCGACGTACGTCACCGCGTTCAGAATGATCGGATTTTCCGACAACTTTGTGTGACCGTGTGTATGCAAGACAAGTTTGAGCCAACATCCGTCGGAAAAAATCCATGAATTTTGTTGTCGGAATGTCCGATCAATGTCCGACCGTGTGTACGGGGCATTACAGCAGATTGCAACGTTTCGGAGCCAGGCAGGACCCTGATGAAGGGGTTGTCAGAAACCATGAAATCAGGCAGAGACAGAAATACAGTTAAATCACACTTGTTTAATAATAAAAGTAAAAAGAACAAATGTAGTAAAAACATAGCCAAAGTTCAGTAACCGGAACGGATAGTGAGCCAAGCCAGAAGTCAGGGATCAATGTAGTGGAACAGCAGGCAGGATCTGGAGCCAGAAGGGATGTCAGCAAAGCAAGTCTTGAACAGGATCGCAGGAGATAGTTTCTGTGATGTGACCAAGGCGAAGGCAGAGCTCCTCTGGACTGGACGGCTTAAGTAGGCAGGACTGACGAGCAGGATATCCTCAACAGCTGAGTAACTGTGGAGAGATAGGAGCTGGCAATTAGCCGACAGCTGAGCGGCCAGCTCAGAGAAGGAAGGGCTGAGCCCAGTCCTGACAAGGGCCATGCCTGGTTCCGAAACGTTCCAATCTGCTGTAACAATGTGATCGTTGAATAAAGCTTTGGACCAGTTCTGGAGATCCTTGGTGTGCTAGTAACATTTTATTGCTCTGACTTGACATGGTTCCAGCTGGTGGTCACTTCAGTACCCGCCTACATATGGGTGACTAGACATGGCTCCATATATGGGTGACTAGACACAGTTCTATAAATGGGTAACTAGACATGTTTCAGCACCCACTTATATGCACAGACATTTCTACCGGATTGTGTGCATTGGGACTAGTCCTTTGGAGAGGGATTAGAACACTTGTCAGATTTTTATTTGTGTCTGTTCCCCCGTTCGGAAGATTTGCCCTCTCTATTCGTCCTGATTTTCACATAAAGTGAAAATGAATCCCAAATTTTGGGTTGTCTCCAGAACAGTAATGCCTCGTATACATGATACATGGTATATGTGAGATTTTGTTTGTTCAACCCAGTGGGCTGAATGAAAAAAAACTGAGGAGCTTGAGAGAAGTCGCTGTACTAACTACGCAAAGTTAGTAGGCATGCACCGATATCAGTTTTTTAAGACCGAGTACCAATACTTTTCCCTTAGTACTCCCCGATAACAACTACCGATACCTATTTTTAGTGTCAAGTGACAGTTCTTTTAGACGAATGAAAAATGATTACCGTTTCTTTATAATTCTGAAGAACTATAACTCAAAAGACATTATGAAACACATTTATGAGCTTGTCACAAAGTAAAGAAAGCTCAAATTTCACAGAACAAGTTTAAATTATATTATGAGGCCTCATGCACACTGTCTGTTATAATAACAACTGTAAAAATGTCCAAAAACGTCCAGTGTGCATGTGGCCTAAATTTGCATCACACAGGATGTATGAACTGCTCGCAGCAGGTGGATGGATGAGCTCAATGAGCGAGAAGTGCATGCACAGGTGGAGCTGCTGGCTATAAGCTTCGATAGATGGATGGATGATCAACTCCTCTGATGTAGATCAGTGCAGTATTGAGTGGGTGTGTGAGCTGCTATCCCACAATAGATGGATGGATAAGTTGTAAGCTGGCCATAAAGTAGATATACCACAGGACTCCAAGCATGAGTTAGATAAGCTGTGATAGTGGGCAGTCCTAATGCCATGTACAGTGGGGATGGAAAGTATTCAGACCCCCTTGAATTTTTCACTCTTTGTTATATTGCAGCCATTTGCTAAAATCAAAAAAAAGTAAATTTTTTTACTCATTAATGTACACACAGCACCCCATATTGACAGAAAAACACAGAATTGTTGACATTTTTGCAGCTTTATTAAAAAAGAAAAACGGAAATATCACATGGTCCTAAGTATTCAGACTTTGCTCAGTATTTAGTAGAATCATCCTTTTGATCTAATGCAGCCATGAGTCTTTTTGGGAAAGATGCAACAAGTTTTTCACACCTGGATTTGGGGATCCTCTGCCATTCCTGGGCCATTCAAGAACAGTCACGGAGTTGTTGTGAAGCAACTCCTTTGTTATTTTAGCTGTGTGCTTAGGGTCATTGTCGTGTTGGAAGGTAAACCTTCGGCCCAGTCTGAGGTCCTGAGCACTCTGGAGAAGGTTTTTGCCCAGGATATCCCTGTACTTGGCCGCATTCATCTTTCCCTCAATTGCAACCAGTCGTCCTGTTCCTGCAGCTAAAAAACACCCCTACAGCATGATGCTGCCACCACCATGCTTCACTGTTGGGACTGTATTGGACAGGTGATGAGCAGTGCCTGGTTTTCTCCACACATACCGCTTAGAATTAAGGCCAAAAAGTTCTATCTTGGTCTCATCAGACCAAAGAATCTTATTTCTCACCATCTTGGAGTCCTTTAGGTGTTTTTTTAGCAAACTCCATGCGGGCTTTCATGTGTCTTGCACTGAGGAGAGGCTTCCGTTGGGCCACTCTGCCATAAAGCCCTGACTGGTGGAGGGCTGCAGTGCTGGTTGACTTTCTACAACTTTCTCCCATCTCCCGACTGCATCTCTGGAGCTCAGCCACAGTGATCTTTGGGTTCTTCTTTACCTCTCTCACCAAGGCTCTTCTCCCCCGATAGCTCAGTTTGGCCGGACGGCCAGCTCTAGGAAGGGTTCTGGTCGTCCCAAACGTCTTCCATTTAAGGATTATGGAGGCCACTGTGCTCTTAGGAACCTTAAGTGCAGTTTTAAGTGAAATTTTTTTGTAACCTTGGCCAGATCTGTGCCTTGCCACAATTCTGTCTCTGAGCTCTTCAGGCAGTTCCTTTGACCTCATGATTCTCATTTGCTCTGACATGCACTGTGAGTTGTAAGGTCTTATATAGACAGGTGTGTGGCTTTCCTAATCAAGTCCAATCAGTATAATCAAACACAGCTGGACTCAAATGAAGGTGTAGAACCATCTCAAGGATGATCAGAAGAAATGGACAGCACCTGAGTTAAATATATGAGTGTCACAGCAAAGGGTCTGAATACTTAGGACCATGTGATATTTCAGTTTTTCTTTTTTAATAAATCTGCAAAAATGTCAACAATTCTGTGTTTTTCTGAATTTAGCAAATGGCTGCAATATAACAAAGAGTGAAAAATGTAAGGGTGTCCGAATACTTTCCGTCCCCACTGTAGGTCTAGTGCATTAAACATAGACTTAAGCCCTGCACACACTACAGTTTTTTCGGGTTGCATGAAAAAAAACTGACAGCTCTGGTCGGAGCCACTGTACTAACCGTGAGAGGTTAGTCCAGCAATCTCCCCCACTGAGCGTTTGTGTTCTGATAACGGGATGCCCCCCAGGATGCCCCCGCCAGAACATTCTGATCAGCGATATCTGCCATTGGCTAAAAGCGCTGATCTGGTTTTCCAGCCTGCATGTCCGACAAACCGTCATACTCACAGGCCGAATGTCGGACGTTTTTTTTTTTTTAACGGCCATTGTCTCATGGCATTCGGCCCGTGTGGCTTAACAGTCCAAAGCAGTAAAAGCTGTATATACCTTCCTGTGTGATAATAACCATAAGTACAAGAGACAAGACAACATGACTACAAGAGACATGTGGGACATGTAACAGGACCCCCCCGCCATCTGGGGGGATGTAACCCCATCCGCCCCCAAGCTGACATCACTTCTGGTATTGGAGCATTTGCATGAGTACTGATACTCATGCAAATACCTAGTATCGGCACCGATACTGGAATCGGTGCAACCCTAGACCTTAATAAAGTGATCTCCCCGCTGAGCTATTGTTCTGACAGGGGGACAGTCCCCCACGCCAGAACACATCGGTCAGCGCTGGCAGCCGCTGACTGCCAGTGCTGATCGGATGGCGATTGGATGCTGGTTCTCCAGCATGCCCGTTCAACAGAAGCTGGCTGTTCAGCTGGCTTCTGTTGGAGAGACTGATGTGCACACAGGCCGAATGTTGGCCGGTTTTAGTTGAAGCTTTTAACAGGGCAAATCTTTCAACTGGAGCACTTCACTTTGGAGGGATTTTTTCTCACTTCTTGACCTTTTTTGGCTATGGGACAGAAAGTAAAGGGGAATTTATCAAATGGGACACAGATAGAAAAAAAATTACAAAAGTTATAACCCTCCCCATCTCTATCCAAAATGTTAAAAAAAAATATTCCTTTAGTTCTACTTTAAGGCCTTTAAAAGAAAAAAACACATGTTGGCATCACGGCAGCAATGCCCAAATTTTCTGTTTTATTTCATGAAGTTTTATTGTTTTTTACAGAGTTACAATGTATTACAAAACCGGTAGCTGTACATAAATATAGGGTCAACATTCCATTACAATACATCAGAGAAAAAAAAAATTGTCACCTCCCAATGCTCTTGAGGACCACTGAAGCAAGAGTTAATCGGAAAATGATTGTTATGCCCCATACACACGATCAGAAATTCCGTCAGAAAAAACTTGGGTGTTTTTTCCTGACGGAATTCCACTCAAGCTTGCCTTGCATACACACGGTCACACAAAAGTTCTCTGAACTTTCGACCATCAAGAACGCGGTGACGTACAATACTACGACGAGCCGAGAAAATGAAGTTCAATGCTTCCGAGCATGCGTCAAATTGTTTCCGAGAATGCGTTTTTTTTGCGCATCCGAATTGCATACAGATGAACGCATTTTCGGATAGGAACTTTTTCCGACCGAAAAATAGAGAACCTGCTCCCAATCTTTTGCTGGCTGGAATTCTGCCAGCAAAAGTCCGATGGAGCATACACACAGTCGGAATTTCTGAACAAAAGCTCACATCCGACTTTTGCTGGCGGAATTTCTGGTCGTGTGTACGGGGCATTAGAAGCTGTATTCTATAATCCTCTCATATTTGGTCATCTGAAACTCTGAAGTCAATGTCTGTATTCACAGGGTGGCTTCAGTTCCTATGGTGCTTTCTGCACACCTGCGTTAGGGCAGTGTTTACCTGCATGGGGCTGCACAGGTGTTGCATGTATCTTGTGGGACATTCCAAAAAGAGTCCTGCAAGCAGCATCTTTGAGGCTGGTTGGGAACGCTGTATTTAGAGCTCCCAAAACGCCCTGTCCATTGGAATGAATGGGCAGCACTTCCAAAGCACCTAGAAAGTGCTTTGAATTTGCCACAACAATGGAGTTTTTAACCCTTTTTTGGGGTTAAAAATGCCCCGCTAGCAGCTGAAAAGTGGCGCTTTCAGTGTGAAAGCAGCTTTAGTTGTATTTTGGTTTCGAATGCGTTTAGTTAAATTGTAATGAAAAGAAAATAAAAACTTGAGCTAAAGGCCAAAAAAAATGTGTAGAAAAGAAGCTGCTAACACTATACCGAGGTAACAAAGTATCACAGTATGGAAACAAAAACAGTGCAGCGCTTAATAACTTGAGGCCAAATGTCAACTAGATATATATAGATATCAAAGAATGAGAGATAAAAAACTATGTTCAGTATCCCTCCCTCAGCGCACACAGACAAAATATTGATAAAACAATAGTCAGCAGCTGCTATACTAAAATGAGATGCATCAAATATATGTCAAAGAAAAATTTCTAAAACATTAGCAGCGTTAGTGCAAAAATAGCAAATATTTAAAAATATCAATGAAATTGCTTAAGAGTCCACTTAAACAAAGTATCAAATGGTGATCCACTCAGTGAAAGTCCATTAAGAAAAGGCAGGTGAGTATAAACTAGACGATCGTGGAAGAAAATATTAGCAGCGATCCCAAGTCTCCATCGCCACACCACTTGTGCCACAGCCCTGTAGGTAATCCACTTACCAGACCCTGCTGGTTAACACGCTTATCAATCAAAGGGATAATCGATGTTAACTGGACACTTTTCATCTGTATTTTGCTCATTGCAAGCAATAGATAAAAAAATTCCACATAGCGTAATCCAGTACAACAATTATTTATTAATTTAAAATTATCTCACAAAAAAACACTCACAATGTTTGCATAATATAAGGGCATGTAACATCAATACTATGTCAGTCCTGCATCCGCGGTGTTCCCAGGAAGGACAGACCACGATCGTCTGTGGTGATGGAGACTTGGGATCGCTGCTAATATTTTCTTCCACGATCGTCTAGTTTATACTCACCTGCCTTTTCTTAATGGACTTTCGCTGACTGGATCACCATTTGATACTTTGTTTAAGTGGACTCTTAAGAAATTTCATTGATATTTTTAAATATTTGCTATTTTTGCACTAGCGCTGCTAATGTTTTAGAATTTTTTCTTTGACAGATATATATAGATAAATATGCGCCAGTATTAATGTGTTCCAAAATGACAATGCAACATGCATCGCGATAATTGAGTGGTAGTATAGTTAGCTCTAATCATGGTCACTTTTCTGAATAAGGATGTACTCAGTTAATGATCAGCACCACATCCCGAAATAGAAATACCGTATATACTCGAGTATAAGTCGTTCCGAGTATAAGTCGAGGCCCTAATTTACCACAAAAAACTGGGAAAAACTTATTGACCCGAGTATAAGACGAGGGTGAGAAATGTGCAGCTACTGTAAGTGGAAAAGAGGGTCAACAATGCCCATTTGCAGCATCACTGTGCCCATTTGCAGCCATAGGTCCCCTGAACTTCAAACTCGGTAGTTAAGGGTTCCTAGATGCCCCCTAGCTGCAGCCAAAATTTGGGGGTCTCTGAACCCAAAGGGTCCCGAAATGACATTGCTGCAGATGGACACAGTTGACCGAAGTTGGGGCCCCATATCTCGGGGCCACTTAGTGCTAAGAACCCCAAATTTGGTGTGCAAACCCAGTGAAACTATCACCATAAAATTTCCAAAGCTGGGGTTTCTAGCACCAAGTGGCCCAGAGATACAGGGCCCCAAATATCAGTTCAGAAAATGTCAAGCACTTTTCTGCAGCAGAAAATGACATTTTCTGAACCGACTTTGTGGCCCCGTATCTCAGGGCCACTTGGTGCTAGGAACTTCAGCTTTGGATATGTTGTGGTACAAGTTCCACTGTGTTTGAACACCAAATTTGGGGTTCCTAGAACCAAGTGGCCCTGAGATATGGGGCCCCAAATTCGGTTCAGAAAATGTCAAGCACTTTTCTGCAGCAGAGAATGACATTTTCCGAACCGATTTTGAGGCCCCGTATCTCGGAGCCACTTAGTGCTAGGAACTTCAGCATAGAATATGTTGTGGTACCAGTTCCACTGTGTTTGCACACCAGATTTGGGGTTCCTAGCACCAAGTGGCTCTGAGATACGGGGCCCCAAATTCGGTTCAGAAAATGAAATTTTTTGCTGCAGAAAAGTGCTTGACTCGAGTATAAGTCGAGGGGGGCACTTTCAGCACAAAAAAATGTGCTGAAAAACTCGACTTATACTCGAGTATATACGGTATACAAAAAGAGGGAAAAATTTGGACTTTACAAGTGCTGAAACCTCCTCTTAGAGAATAACTAATCACATACTATATACTGTAGATATAAAACATTATTTTATTACAATCCTTTTAAAACATGTCTCATAAGAAGACTAGCACTACAT
This sequence comes from Lithobates clamitans, assembly GCA_037952925.1. Taxonomy (NCBI): domain Eukaryota; kingdom Metazoa; phylum Chordata; class Amphibia; order Anura; family Ranidae; genus Lithobates; species Lithobates clamitans. The sequence goes on along the minus strand of JBBGZY010000757.1, from coordinate 7,017,450 downwards.
AAAAATATGTTGTACCAGCATTATACTACTGAACCCCATATACTCCCACCCTATTTAATGGAGGGACTGAGGACTGGCACTTGTGGGTTTTTGTTTGGAGGTGCTTTCCATGATGATAGCCAGATTTTCATCTATGTGATCAAGGTTTTTAAGGATATCCTTTGTAGGAAATAAGGGATGAGCATTGCCCTCTGTACTCCATTGAATGACATGATGGAAGCCGGTTATTCTGGAATATTAGATAAAGTTTTCTCTTATTATTCCAGATCCGATACTGTGCATATCATCCCGGTCACGGAGACTTGTGTTGCATCTCATTCCTTAATTTGAACAAAAATCCTTTCCTTAGGTATGTGTTTTGAAATATGAGTCAGTCCAATTGGACAGCTATTTTCCCTATGGAGGATAATATCATGGCTATTTGTTATCTGTTTTTTTTTTCTTTTTAGTGCCTCATCTTTGAGTACTCAAGTGTAATAGCCGAATTGCCAATTCCTATGCATTGGACCTCTTTTTGGTTTTATTGGTTGGGGTCCCCTTGGGCCGACTCGCCTGCCCACATGACATGGATAGGTGCCTGATTCACATTTAGATGCTCTGGCAGAAGTGTATTTATGCCTCCAGTGGATATCCCAAAACTAATATATACTAAATGTAATGCCCCGTACACACGGTCGGATTTTCCGACGGAAAATGTGTGATAGGACCTTGTTGTCGGAAATTCTGACCGTGTGTGGGCTCCATCACACATTTTCCATCGGATTTTCCGACACACAAAGTTGGAGAGCAGGATATAAAATTTTCCGACAACAAAATCCGTTGTCGGAAATTCCGATCGTGTGTACACAAATCCGACGGACAAAGTGCCACGCATGCTCAGAATAAATAAAGAGATGAAAGCTATTGGCCACTGCCCCGTTTATAGTCCCGATGTACGTGTTTTACGTCACCGCGTTCAGAACGATCGGATTTTCCGACAACTTTGTGTGACCGTGTGTATGCAAGACAAGTTTGAGCCAACATCCGTTGGAAAAAATCCTAGGATTTTGTTGTCGGAATGTCCGAACAAAGTCCGACCGTGTGTACGGGGCATTAGTGTGTTTACCATTTTTATACTATTATGATATTTAAAGGAATTGTATATTTAGATTTATCTATGAATGTATATTATGTATATCTGAAAAGTCCACATTCAGCGCTAATATAAAGCAACAGTCTTTCTATTGTTGTAGAAGGAAAGATTTGGTCTCTTCACCAATTTTCAGTGTATAGGATAAAGCACACCACACCACATGAGAATCCAAACTGCTTACCAGAACTAAGCATATATTAGGCAATACATGAACTCCTAGAGGAATCACGGCTCAGCTCCTCAATCACTGGTCAGTGGATGGCTTAACCCACTGCAACCTTGCATCTGTTCACTTGTTCCCAAACAGCACACTACAGAAAGCTGGGGAAGCTAAACTTCAGCATTATTATTATTATTATACAGGATTTATATAGCGCCAACAGTTTACGCAGCGCTTTACAACATCGGGGAAGACAGTACAGTTACAATACAATTCAATACAGGAGGGATCAGAGGGCCCTGCTCGTTAGAGCTTACAATCTAAAAGGGAGGGTCAAGTGGAACAAAGAGGAATCAGCAGAACGATTTTTCTATAGTAAATACCATTACCATAACTTCAGGTGGAGAAGGCTGTTGAAAAGCACACAGACACCAGGCTTACACCTTTAAGAAAAAGGGAGGATTTACATGTGGAACATACATTTGAATTTCCCGGATTATGATTTTTGCCGGAGGTTTCACTTTATTTTTTCAATATATGCAGAAAAGTTTGTTTAAATCTGACACACAGTTAATAAAAGCTTTCAGAGAAAGGAACTGGCAGGAGCTGGGAAAGTCTCATTTTTAGGCATGAATACTTATTTTCTATTAGTGCAGAGACACTAGAGAATGGCAGCTCTGCTGTGTGTAGATCTGCAGGAGACAGATGGAGTTGGGCAGACAGAAACATGTTAAAGCAAAGAGCCAAGCTAATGATCGCTAATAAATTATAATTAGGACAGTGAAGCGCATCTCCTGTCTCCTCTCATAAGGGTTTCTGAGATGTGATAACATTGCCCTTTGCATTTCCTCCTTACTAGCAGAGCATGGCCTTGAATGAACATATATTTGATTGCATATTAGCATACCTCCCAACTTTTTATGATGGGAATGAGGGACACCTATTAGCAAAAGTATGTAAGCATAAGACACACACCCCTGCCACGCTCCCTTAAAGAAGAATTCTACAAAAAAAAATATTCGTTAAACCCACAAATGCTTTTTTTAACCACTATTATTCCTTTATATTGGCTTTTGACAATTACAAATGCAGCCATTTAGAAATTGGATGAAAGAGTTAGCCCTGGGAAACTTTTTGAAAGATAAATAGTGCATTTTATATATAGCTATATAGATCAGACCAAAATGAGGGACACATGAGAAGGAATGAGGGACAGAGGGACATTGTTCCAAATCAGGGACAGTTGGGAGCTATGTATTACGGGGTCAATCCACCCAGAACTGTTCTATCTGTTTAGAATTGATGCTGGTCATTTGAATCAAATACCAACTTCTTATATGCCTCATGGAATCTTGCTTTATATGCCCCATGAAGTCTTACATGCCTCATCTCCCTGACACAGATCCAAGCCTTCTCTCCTGCCATTTAGGAGCTTTGTTGTCCTTCTTCTCAGTAGCATTAGATATGCATACAGTTATACTGTTACATCACATGCATGTTCATCCAGAGGAGGACTGAGAAGTTTAGGCCTTGCATGGTCAATCCACCCAGAACTGTTCCATCTGTTTAAAGTTGATGCTGGTCATTTGACTCAAATACCAACTTCTTATGTGCCTTGTAGAGTCGTACTGTTTATGACTCATTTCCCTTCCACAGTTCCAAGCTCTGTCTACTGCCATTTAGGAGTCTTGCTTGTCCTTCTCAGTTATATTAGATATACATGTAGTTACACCGTCACTTAACATATGTTTATCCAGAGGAGGACTGAGAACTTTTGGCCTTTCATAATAAGGACAATTTCCTGGGGCTAAAACTGCACCTTGCATCACAGTGATAGCTGGTCCAAATGAAACGTGGGTGTTGTCTTAAAGCGGAGTTCCACACAAAAATGGAACTTCCGCTTTTCGGAACCCTCCCCCCCTCCGGTGTCACATTTGGCACCTTTCAGGGGGGAGGGGGGTGCAGATACCTGTCTAAGACAGGTATTTGCACCCACTTCCGGCATAGACTCCCATGGGAGTCTATGCCTCTTCCCGTCCTGACCGCGCTGTCTGCTGGGAACACACAGCTCCCAGGAGAGAGCGGGGACCACTTGGGACGTGCAGCGTGACTCGCGCATGCGCAGTAGGGAACCGGGAAGTGAAGCCGCAACGCTTCACTTCCTGATTCCCTCAGCTAGGATGGCGGCGGCAGCTGCCAAGAACCGAGCGGGTTCTCGGCGTCGCCTGCTGACATCGCTGGACCCTGGGACAGGTAAGTGGCCATGTATTAAAAGTCAGCAGCTGCAGTATTTGTAGCTACTGGCTTTTAAAAAAAAATTTCTTTGGCGGTGTGGGTGGACCCCCGCTTTAAGGAACATGGTTTAAGGCTGGGTTCACACTAGTGTGAATTTGATGTGGGTTTCCTCGCATCCAGATTGCATGACGGGAGATTGTGACTGGCTCTTTATGGAGCCCGTTCACATATCCCAGTTGCGGCTGTAGAGCGTCTTGCACAAGGGTCCTGTGTGTCTTTGGCTCTGTTTCAGGGCTGAATTAAGGCAAAAATTCTGCCCTGATTCGCCCCTGAAATGGAGAACAGATATGCACCGGACCCCCTGCTGCAAGCCGCATCCAGCAGCAGTGTGAACTAAGCCTAATAGTGAGGTAATTTGTGACCTTAAAGGATGACTTATGCTCTGTGAATATTATTTGGACTCACCCCAATAAAATGTCACCATTACAATAAATAATAAATAATATTGAGTTGGTCCACTGTTTGCAGCTATAATAGCTTCTACTCTTCTGGGAAGGCTGTCCACAAGGTTTAGGAGTGTGTCTATGGGAATCTTTGACCATTCTTCTAGAAGCGAATTTGTGAGGTCAGGTACTGATGTTGGGCGAGAAGGCTTGGCTCGCAGGCTCCGCTCTAATTCATCCCAAAGGTACTGTATCGGGTCCAGAGCAAGGTCCATAAAGACATGGATGAGCGAGTTTGAGGTGGAGCAACTTCACTGGCCTGCACAGAATCCTGACCTCAACCTGATAGATACCTTTGAGATGAATTAGAGCAGAGACTGCGAGCCAGGCCTTCTCGTCCAACATCAGTGCCTGACCTCACAAATGCGCTTCCGGAAGAATGGTCAAACATTCCCATAGACACAATCCTAAACCTCGTGGCGACCCTTCTCAGAAGAGTTGAAGCTGTTATAGCTGCAAAGGGTGGGCCAACCCAATATTGAACCCTATGGACTAAGACTGGGATGCCATTAAAGTTCATGTGCGTGTAAAGACAGAAGTCCCAATACTTTTGACAATATAGTGTATTTCATAATAGGGCATTCCACGGCTTATATACTCACAGTGTGACAAACCCTTCCTATAATGATAGTAAAAAAAGTCCCTCTGTCTCATACAGAATTCCCAGAGCAAAAAATGACTTTGCTAAATCTTAATACTGACCTTGGATGTAGTTGTACCTGTAAATTAGGTCAGTTTTAGAACGCCTTTTTTTCAAGACAAATAAGCCATTTTTAAACCTTCATTATAAGTATTTAAGCCACTATCATAACTCTTTTTAATCCACACCAACAAGCCTGTAAACATATTGTATGCCAAGCTAAAACGTTTTTTTGATACAGTAAGCAATGTCAGTTTTTGTCCCATTTGGGGAGATTTCCCCTCCTTTCTTTTGTGAGGAAGTTTGGGATAGCCCTTTCCTAAAAGCATTATATAAACCTTCCTACCTGCACCTTGTGTTTTTCACCTGCATTGGTCATGTAATTTTATGGTGTAATTTGCTGCTCTGTGTGCTTAGTCTATAGTAAAGTAAATTTTCATTCTGGTGTCAGCAATTTCTGTCTGTGTTCAAACATGGAGGCATGCAGTATGACACTGCTCAGGTTAATGCATCTGCCTGTGGTCTAAGAACTAACACTTCCAGTGAAGAGAATACAGTCCCTAAGTATCTCAAGCTAGTGCTGGTGCAGGTGAAAACTGCTTACTAATTAAATCTGAAAGACACCAACAGGCAGAGCAATGAAGGGAAGAGATGTACTTCATCACATTAGCCCCCCCACATTTTTAATGCAACACCAAGGAAATGACAGGGCATAGATTGAATGCTGCATGATACTTTAGTGAACAAGGAGAAGCTTAGACAAATGAATACATGGTCCAAAAAGAAAACATATTCTCTGCTCTCATGAGATCAGACATATCAGAAATGATTTCTTAGATAACAAGATGGTGATAATAATAATAATGATATGTGTGCAAATTGATAAGATATACAACCCCTTATGGAATCACCAGTCCCTGAGGATGTTCCTTCAGTTGTTTATTGTTGTAGAAAAAAAGCAGATCACAGACATGGCCAAAAACTAAAAGCATTTCAAATGGCAACTTTCTGGCTTTAAGAAACACTAAAAGAAATCAAGAAAAATAATTGTGGTGGCCAGTAACAGTTAGATTTATAGAACAAGCACAGGGAGTAAATTATGGAATCACTCAATTCTGAGGAAAAAATTATGGAATCACCCTGTAAATTTTTATTACAAACACTAACACCTGCATCAGATTAAATCTGCTTGTTATGCCCCGTACACACGGTCAGATTTTCCGATGGAAAATGTCCGATCGGAGCGTGTTGTCGGAAATTCCGACCGTGTGTGGGCTCCATCGGACATTTTCCATCGGATTTTCCGACACACAAAGTTGGACAGCAGGAGATAAAATTTTCCGACAACAAAATCCGTTGTCGGAAATTCCGATCGTGTGTACACAAATCCAATGGACAAAGTGCCACGCATGCTCAGAATACATAAAGAGATGAAAGCTATTGGCCACTGCCCCGTTTATAGTCCCGACGTACGTGTTTTACGTCACCGCGTTTAGAACGATCGGATTTTCCGACAACTTTGTGTGATTGTGTGTATGTAAGACAAGTTTGAGCCAACATCCGATGGAAAAAAACCTAGGATTTTGTTGTCGGAATGTGCAAACAAAGTCCAACCGTGTGTACGGGGCATTAGTATGTAGGTAAAGAGGGTAAATCATCACACAGTGTTGCACAAGATGTTGGTTGTTTACAGTCGGCTGTGTCTAAAACATGGACCAAATACAAACAACATGGGAAGGTGGTTAAAGGCAAGCATACTGGTAGACCAAGGAAGACATCAAAGCGTCAAGACAGAAAACTTAAAGCAATATGCCTTGAAAACAGAAAATGTACAACAAAACAAATGCGGAACAAATGGGAGGAAACTGGAGTCAACATCTGTGACCGAACTGTAAGAAACCGTCTAAAGGAAATGGGATTTACATACAGAAAAGCTAAAAGAAAGCCATCTCTAACACCTAAACACACAAAAACAAGGTTACAATGGGCTAAGGAAAGGCAATCATGGACTGTGGATGATTGGATGAAAGTCATATTCAGTGATGAATCTCAAATCTGCATTGGGCAAGGTGATGATGCTGGAACTTTTGTTTGGTGCCGTTCCAATGAGATTTATGCAGATGACTGTCTGATGAAAACATGCAAATTTCCACAGTCAATTATGATATGGGGCTGCATGTCAGGTAAAGGCACTGGGGAGATGGCTGTAATTAAATCTTCAATAAATGCACAGGTTTACATTGCAATTTTGGACACTTTTCTTATCCCATCTATTGAAAGGAGAACAGTGGGTGGTGACACGTACTTAATGGAGGGAGACACCCAACCCCCACATCCCTGTATACATGTATGCAACAACAAATTTTTCCTCTTAGGGGATTTTAAATTGGGGGAGGGTCTCCAAGAAATGTAACAAAGAAAGTATAAAAAATTATATCCAATTTTTATTGTATCAAAATATTATTAAAAGGACATAGCACATGCTAAAGGGAATCACAGATACCGACAAATATTATGGATGCCAGAATATACGATTGACAATAATACAAACGAAAATATATACAAAGCAGATTGGCGGAACTACACTTGACCCTTGGAGGCTGCTTGAGCGAGAAGCTCTTGACAGTGCAGGCCCAACGCGTTTCAAGGTATTTGCTAATGATTATAACCTCTTCTTCAGGGGCTGAGGGTGAGGTGTAAGTCCGTCTAAGGAACATTAATGGAACACAAAAAGAGAGAGAGACACACGACAGAATATGTTATGTATCAAAAATAGTACAAAAACAGCTATTAACATACTCAAAGTATTGAAACATAATAACAAAAATAGCAAAAATGATAATGCTTCCTAACCGTAGTATTGCCAGGTCAACATCACATGGCATCCAATCCAAGGAAGGGGGAGGATAAAATGGTTAATCACCGGGGTCCAGAACCGAATAGCGGCGTCACCATCACGGGACCGAGATCATAAGCAGATCAAGACCGAACACAAAGGGCGTCACGTCTGTCTGGTGGATGTTAAATCATATTATTAGCTAAAACTTTAGCAAAGTGTATGTGAAGAGGAAGATATATCCTCATAAATAGTGAGGCAACCCCTCTAGTAGTGAAATTCAGTATTGACTCAAAGTTGATCAATAATGTTGTGCCTAACCAAGGGAGTTCCAATGGATATTTCCTGGTACATACCTATTGTTGTGTAGAGAGTGGAAATCTCAACTCTCGCTCAGAACATGTGGAAGACTATATGGCTGACAGCCACCCAACTGTTTACAGCTATAGTGATGTTAATGAACTGAAGGTAGAAAAAAAAAACAAAAAAGAAAAGACATAATAAAAATCTTACTAAGTTGGATGTTTGTCACTTATTATGCAACTGTCTACAAAAGTCTAATTGACATACCTATAATGTTGTTTATGGTGGCTAATTGGGCTGTAGTCCAAAAAGAAAAAACATTGGAGTTCCTCCCTTGATGACTACAAAGAAGAGAGGGGAATAAGAGTTATGCTCAGGGTGTGTGAACATCCAACAGCTCCTCTTAACATTAGGGTTCTATCTTCCATGCACATACAGAGAACAAAATTCATTTACCTTACACGGTCAGCAGCAGCTGCACATTCAGTTCAGTGTCTCCCCAGCGAGTGAGCTGGCGGCTTCATGTGCAGTTTAAATAGTGCTGTTCGTGATTAGTATACTGATGACAGCTGACTCCACAGGGAGCAGCGTCATTACTGACAGGAGAGGACGCCCTCCGAATCCCCGGCGCGCAGACCCGCCCCCCCACCCCACACACCGGTCTCATCCAGGAGCGGATTACATCGCATCCTGGATGGGAAGGAGGACCAGTGCTGGGAGGGGACCGGCGTCCGCGTCAGGCACCCGCGGCGCGCTGATCGCCATGACAACGGGATAAACATATCCCTGTCAGCGGCGGTCATGTGGGAGTGGTCAGGCATTGCCAGGCAGAAGAGTGGCAGCCTGACCCCCGGCGCACGGGGGTCAGGCTGCCACTCTTCTGCCTGGCAATGCCTGACCACTCCCACATGACCGCCGCTGACAGGGATATGTTTATCCCGTTGTCATGGCGATCAGCGCGCCGCGGGTGCCTGACGCGGACGCCGGTCCCCTCCCAGCACTGGTCCTCCTTCCCATCCAGGATGCGATGTAATCCGCTCCTGGATGAGACCGGTGTGTGGGGTGGGGGGGCGGGTCTGCGCGCCGGGGATTCGGAGGGCGTCCTCTCCTGTCAGTAATGACGCTGCTCCCTGTGGAGTCAGCTGTCATCAGTATACTAATCACGAACAGCACTATTTAAACTGCACATGAAGCCGCCAGCTCACTCGCTGGGGAGACACTGAACTGAATGTGCAGCTGCTGCTGACCGTGTAAGGTAAATGAATTTTGTTCTCTGTATGTGCATGGAAGATAGAACCCTAATGTTAAGAGGAGCTGTTGGATGTTCACACACCCTGAGCATAACTCTTATTCCCCTCTCTTCTTTGTAGTCATCAAGGGAGGAACTCCAATGTTTTTTCTTTTTGGACTACAGCCCAATTAGCCACCATAAACAACATTATAGGTATGTCAATTAGACTTTTGTAGACAGTTGCATAATAAGTGACAAACATCCAACTTAGTAAGATTTTTATTATGTCTTTTCTTTTTTGTTTTTTTTTTCTACCTTCAGTTCATTAACATCACTATAGCTGTAAACAGTTGGGTGGCTGTCAGCCATATAGTCTTCCACATGTTCTGAGCGAGAGTTGAGATTTCCACTCTCTACACAACAATAGGTATGTACCAGGAAATATCCATTGGAACTCCCTTGGTTAGGCACAACATTATTGATCAACTTTGAGTCAATACTGAATTTCACTACTAGAGGGGTTGCCTCACTATTTATGAGGATATATCTTCCTCTTCACATACACTTTGCTAAAGTTTTAGCTAATAATATGATTTAACATCCACCAGACAGACGTGACGCCCTTTGTGTTCGGTCTTGATCTGCTTATGATCTCGGTCCCGTGATGGTGGCGCCGCTATTCGGTTCTGGACCCCGGTGATTAACCATTTTATCCTCCCCCTTCCTTGGATTGGATGCCATGTGATGTTGACCTGGCAATACTACGGTTAGGAAGCATTATCATTTTTGCTATTTTTGTTATTATGTTTCAATACTTTGAGTATGTTAATAGCTGTTTTTGTACTATTTTTGATACATAACATATTCTGTCGTGTGTCTCTCTCTCTTTTTGTGTTCCATTAATGTTCCTTAGACGGACTTACACCTCACCCTCAGCCCCTGAAGAAGAGGTTATAATCATTAGCAAATACCTTGAAACGCGTTGGGCCTGCACTGTCAAGAGCTTCTCGCTCAAGCAGCCTCCAAGGGTCAAGTGTAGTTCCGCCAATCTGCTTTGTATATATTTTCGTTTGTATTATTGTCAATCGTATATTCTGGCATCCATAATATTTGTCGGTATCTGTGATTCCCTTTAGCATGTGCTATGTCCTTTTAATAATATTTTGATACAATAAAAATTGGATATAATTTTTTATACTTTCTTTGTTACATCTATTGAAAGGATGTTTGGGGATGATGAAATCATTTATCAAGATGATAATGCATCTTGCCATAGAGCAAAAACTGTGAAAAAATTCCTTGAAGAAAGACACATAATCTCAATGTCATGGCCTGCAAACAGTCCGGATCTCAATCCAATTGAAAATCTGTGGTGGAAGTTAAAGAAAATGGTCCATGACAAGGCTCCAACCTGCAAAGTTGATTTGGCAACAGCAATCAGAGGAGGCTGGAGCCAGATTGATGAAGAGTACTGTTTATCACTCATTAAGTCAATGCCTCAGAGACTGCAAGCAGTTATAAAGGCCAGAGGTGGTGCAACAAAGTACTAGTGATGTGTTGGAGTGTTATTTTGTGTTTGTTTTTCATGATTCCATCATTTTTTCCTCAGAATTGAGTGATTCCATAATTTATTCCCTGTGCTTGTTCTATAAATCTAACTGTTACTGGCCACCACAATTATTTTTCTTGATTTCTTTTAGTGTTTCTTAAAGCCAGAAAGTTGCCATTTAAAATGCTTTTAGTTTTTGGCCATGTCTGTGATCTGCTTTTTTTTCTACAACAATAAACAACTGAAGGAACATCCTCAGGGACTGGTGATTCCATCATTTTTGCCAGGGGTTGTATGAAAAAGTACTCGGTAATAGTAGAAAAGAGATTCCAGGACTGGTGCAGCTGAAGAGTCAGGTACAGGTGAAGAGTCAGGTACAGGTGAAGAGTCAGGTACAGGTGAAGAGTCAGGTACAGGTGAAGAGTCGGGGATCCAGCTGGATGGAACAAGCTTAGTCGAAATAGCCAGCAGCCTTATCAACCAGGATAGCAGGATATCTCACAGGGATGGATGAGCAGAGGGGTGAGTGGAAAGGTGAGTCAGACCTTAAATTGCAGTGCAGCAGCATTCATCAGATCTGGGGAAAATCCTCGTGGGTATGCAGAAAAAATGAAATTTATTGCACAATATAAGTAAACACTTACATTCAAGTAAATGCAGTTCTTCTTGAGCTTGGAACAGAGGAGAGCTGAGTGCAGCACAGCCAGTGAACTGGCAGGCGGCCGTCATGCAAAAGATTCCAGACCCGCCAAAGGGATGTGAAGACAGCGGTGTCTACGGGTTCCTAGGACCAAGACAGCAGGCATGGAAAAGTAAAGGGGCGTATTCAACGCGTTTCAGAGGCCCTGCCTCCTTTTTCAAGTATACCTAATAGTAAAGCAAGATTTTCTTTTATACTAATGACTACAAGCAGTGGCGGCCCATCCATTAGGGACGCAGGGCGCCACCCCTCCATCCGTGCATCCAGCCCCAATAATCTATATGTGGGGCGATGGATGCATGGATTCCAATGAGTTTTTTTTTTTTTGAAGCACGTGATTAGAGCTCAAGGCTCTAATAGGCTTCAAAAAAGGGTGGGCTCAGAGCGCAGAGCACTGCACCCTGAGCACACCCACTTGTGTGACAATAGCGAATTAATATTTGCTATTGTCTTCCTCATTCTCCTCCCGGCCAATCAGGAAGCCCCTATTGGCCACCGTCTGTCTCCCGGGGAGGGGTGTTCGTTTGTGTGCCCCCCCAAATATCTGAGCACCAGCCGCCACTGACTACAGGCCAATATGGCAGGAGGGAAATGAGAGTGACTTTGACCGGTTTTAAATGACCAATGAGCTTGTGGGGGCAGGATAGATGCATGACATTCCCATACATATATATATAATTAAAAATCAACAAATAGTATAGGTAATAATAAACTGAATGAAGATCAATAAAACAGATGTTAAATGAAACAAAACTGACTAAGTGACCAAACTGTTTCAAATGATATTAGATATTTGACTGGTATATTTGACTGGTGTGGTGATAAATAAATTGGAAACGTCTTTGTTAAAGTGTTTGTTAAGTCTAAATTGAAAATCACATGATCACTCTATTATAGGCAAGCATACCACACTATGTTTGCACAGCACAAGCACTGTGCTGTTTAATCTGCTTTAAGGGACCAGAGTCTGGATTTTTTTTATTTTTTTGGGTTAACAAACACTTTAATCTTTGAAGGCATTTGATACCTTTATGGAAGGTATTATTAAAACTGTCAAATCAAACCTAATGTTTAATATTGCAATAGCAATACTCTTGGCTTAACTTCTACCCATGTATGGGACAAAACCTCCTAGTTTTTCTCGACCTAGAACTAGGCCATCACAATGTAGGGGTGCGCATCTTCACTGGCCTCACGATTCGATGGGATTCGTGGGAGTAAACTGCCTTGTATGACTTTTACCTATGGGTAAGCCTACAATAAGGCTTACCTATAGGTACTGTAAATATCTCATAAACATGCACCGTTTAGAAGATATTTAATTTAGATACAGGCAGTGACGTCACTGGCACACACGCCCTGAAGAAATGGCATATACGTTCTGTTCTTTCAGAGCTGCGCCATGAACAGTGAGTCCTGCACGCATTTTCGGGAGTGATGTCATCGTTGGCTTGGCCATTCATATTGTCGAAGCCCACAAACCCGGAACGAAGACCGGGTGAAGACGGAAGTACCTTCATCAGTGACAGCGTGCCGATGGAGGGCTTCGTTTTCAGGTAAGTCTGTCATAATGTGCTAGTATGTGATGCATACTAGCAAATTATGACCTAATGACCTAAACTGCCTGCTGCCTGTTATTGTTTTGTTTTTTATGTGGTTTACTACGGCTTTAAGACGACACAGGAGTGATTCTGTTCAGCAAAATGTAATCTATATCAGAGCAGAGGCAATTACCCAGAAAATATGATTCTATCATTTTTTCTACTTTATTACTTATACAAACAAGAGAAACAATCTCCACATATTTGATCTGGGCCATAGATTATAGTGGTTGATCAAGTAACAAGCCCCTGGAGACAGTTAAACATTACGTTCGGTATACACGAGATAATGAAAAACCTTTTACTACTGTGTTTAGAAATGGATTTATAAATTCTTCTCTTACAGTATATCCAGCAAAGAAATAAGACAAATGAGTGTTGCATAAGTAATGTACTACATTCTACTTAACATAATGAAGAGTGATGTGCAAAGTATATCAATCAATATCAAACAATCAACGGTACAATGGACTTGGTAAGGGGTATCAGTTCCAAAAACACCAAAAAAATTACCCCTCACCATTTGCCTTCAACTCTAACATTAATCTGGCCTTTCAGTTTGCCATAATGTTTCCCTTATCCAAAACCTTAAACTCAACCCAACTCTTAAAAATGAACCCTTAATTATTTGCTGACAACGCTACAGCGCGGCCGGCCAGTTCAGGCAGGGTGTCATATGACGTCCTCCCATGATCATGGTCGCCGCAGCGTGTGGGCAGCGCACTATGTGATCACAGATCGGAGTAAAGAGCCAATCAGTGGCTCTTTACCACGTGATCAGTTGTGTCCAATCACAGCTGATCACGATGTAAGCATAAGCTGCTTATCGGAGGAGAGCCGATAACCAGCTTGTGTGAAAGGGACATCTACGCTGATAATCAGGGCACTGATTATCAGTGTCCTGATTATCAGTGCAGTCCCAACAGTGCCCACCAGTGCTGCCAATCAGTGCCCATCAGTGCCTCCTCATCATTGCCACTTATCAGTGCCCATCAGTGCCACCTATCAGTGCCCATCAGTGCCGCCTATCAGTGCCTCCTCATCAGTGTCACCTATCAGTGCCCATCAGTGCCACCTATCAGTGCCCATCAGTGCCGCCTATCAGTGCAGCCTCATCAGTGCCCATAAGTGCAGCCTCATCAGTGCCTCCACATCAGTGCCCCCTCATCAGTGCCCATCAGTGAAGGAGAAAAATTACTTGTTTTTTATAACAAACTACGAAAAACTGTTTTTACTTCAAACTTTTTGTTCTTTTTTTGTTTAGCAAAAAATAAAAAACCCAGTGGTGATTAATTACAACCAAAAGAAAGCTCTATTTGTGTGAAAAAAATTATAAAAATTTACGGTAATTTGGGTAGTGTTGCATGACCATGCAATTGTCATTTAAAGTATGACAGCGCTGAAAGCTGAAAATTGGCCTGGGCAGGAAGGGGGTGAGAGTGCCCAGTAGGCAAGTGGTCAAAACATATTTCAATATTTTCTTTTAGTTTTGGTCAGAACAGGGGTGTCCAACCTTTTGACCTTTCTTGGGCCACATTGGAAGAAGAGAAATTGTCTTGGGACACACATAAAATACACTAACAATAAGGATAGTTGATGAGCAGAAAAAGTCAGGCAGACTGATATCGCTGACCAAAATACTTATTCCAACTTGCTGCTAACTTTAAAAAATTTAACATCCACCCAACATAAAAGTTAAAGTGGAACTTCACCATAAAAGAGAAGTTCTGCTTTATATCTTCCTCCCCCGTCCCTCAACATTTTTGGACATTTTTAGTTTGGAGGGGGAGCAGGTACCTAATTTTGGTAGGTACCCACTCCTACTTCTGGTCAGATTGCCATGCTTTGAAGCTTCTCCTCTGCTGTTTACTTTTATTTTCTAAGGACTACATATCCCATGGTACCTTGCTGCCTGCAAGCAGTGATTTCTGTACTGAATCCGCCTCCTGAAACTATTCCTGTCAGCTTCTCTGTAGTTTAGAAGGCAGGCTCTATGAACTGAGTGACACAGCAGTGCTCTACTCACAGGCCATAGTGAATATCTGTCGCAGAATGGGTGTAGAACAGAAATAATTCAAATACAATGTAGAAATTAATGTAGAATTTTACATTTTGACCATAGATACGCTTTAACCACTTCCGGACCGCCCACCGTCGTTATACATCGACTGTTTGAAGAGGAATATCGTTGTTAAGGCAGCAGCTAGCTGCCATAACCCAGTAATCCTCTTCTTCAGTGAGCAGTCCGGTTTAAGATAAAAGTGGTCTCTGCGGCAGATTCACCACGAGATCACTTTTATCGCGGTGGGAGAGGGAACCCCCCCTCCCGCCGCATTCCGGTGCCCTCCACTGCTTACTGGAGCCGTCGGCAGCAGCGGAGGCGATCGGATCTTCACCCTTGCTGGGCATGGAGACGAGTGAGGGGAAGATGGCCTCACTCATCTCCATAACAATGCAGGGCAGAAGCGACATCAAAACGTCACTTCCGCCCATAGCTCTTAAAGGGACATTTTTTTTTCTTTTAAATGACAATTTTTTTTTATTGCATTTTAGTGTAAATATGATATCTGAGGTCTTTTTTCTATTACAAGGGATGTTTACACTCCTTGTAATAGGAATAAAAGTGACATTTTTTTA
Organism: Lithobates clamitans; assembly: GCA_037952925.1. Classification (NCBI taxonomy): domain Eukaryota; kingdom Metazoa; phylum Chordata; class Amphibia; order Anura; family Ranidae; genus Lithobates; species Lithobates clamitans. The sequence goes on along the minus strand of JBBGZY010000757.1, from coordinate 7,001,923 downwards.
AAAAAAACTAGTGTAAAAATAAAAAATAAAAGGTAAAATAAATAAGAAAAACAAATAATAATTTTTAAACGCACCCCGTCCCGCATATGAAAACGGTGTTCCAACCACACATGTGACGTATTGCCGCGATTGGTAGAGCGAGAGCAATAATTCTAGCCCTAGATCTCCTCTGTAACTCAAAAACAAGCAACCTGTAGAATTTTTTAAACGTCACCTATAGAGATTTTTAAGAGTAAAAGTTTCAACAAGAAGGGCGCAATTTTGAAGCGTGACATGTTGGGTATCAATACACTCTGCGTAACATTATCTTTCACAATATAAAAAAAAATGGGCTAACTTTACTGTTGTCTCATTTTTTAATTCCAAAAATGTATTATTTCCAAAAAAGTGCGCTTGTAAGACCGCTGCGCAAATACGGTGTGACAGAAAGTATTGCAACAACCGCCATTTTATTCTCTAGGGTGTTAGGAGAAAAAAGTATAATGTTTGGGGGTTCTAAGTAATTTTCTAGCAAAAAAAACATGTTTTTAACTTGTAAACAATAAATCTCAGAAAGAGGCTCTGTCCGTAATTAATAATGATGTATTATGCCCCGTACACACGGTCGAATTTTCCAACGGAAAATGTGTGATAGGACCTTGTTGTCGGAAATTCCCACCGTGTGTGGGCTCCATCACACATTTTCCATCGGATTTTCCGACACACAAAGTTGGAGAGCAGGATATAAAATTTTCCGACAACAAAATTCGTTGTCGGAAATTCCGATTTTGTGTACACAAATCCGACGGACAAAGTGCCACGCATGCTCAGAATAAATAAAGAGATGAAAGCTATTGGCCACTGCCCCGTTTATAGTCCCGACGTACGTGTTTTACGTCACCGCGTTTAGAACAATCGGATTTTCCGACAACTTTGTGTGACCGTGTGTATGCAAGACAAGTTTGAGCCAACATCCGTCGGAAAAAATCCTAGGATTTTGTTGTCGGAATGTCCGAACAAAGTCCGACCGTGTGTACGGGGCATTAATGAATACAGAGCTGCATTAATTTGCGACTTTTATATCTGTCTGGAGTTCCGCTTTAACAATATCTTTTCAATGGTTTAAATTCTCTCCACTTGCACTAGCTATTGTTTTTTAGCTATCAAAGGATTATGAAAGTGATTTCAGACCAGTAAAAGATATGTAATGTATAACAATTATTTCCTACCAGTGTTTTGTGCATTTGTTGCTGGCAAACCCACTTTCCCATCTGTTCCTCACTCCAATCCACCAAAAAAATCAGCTGCCAGCCTTATCCATCTCACTCACAATGTTTACTCTGCTCCTTCACTATGCAAATCCCTTCACTAGCTGCAAGCTTCCACTAGAACCATGTTCAGTATTGTTCATTATATCCATATCTTTTCATCCTAGAAAGTATTACGAAGGATACATATCTTTTAAGAGCTCTCTGCTAGTGTTGGGTTCTATTTACGGGCACATTCAGCGAACACCGTCTAAAATCTACATAATTGCACATTTTAATGCGAACCCCATTGAAGTCCATATAAGGCAAGTCTTGAAAATCAACTTTTTTTCAATTTTTAAGGTTAATAGGCAAGAGATGGTCAAACAAATGACAGGGGGGGGGGGGCTGGGTCCTGCCCAGGCAAAATGTGTACCAATGGAGAAAAATGTTTCAAAATATCAGAGGTGATATTTGATCACCTCTGCGGTTTTTATTTTTTGCTAAACAAATAAAAAAATACCAACAATTTTGAAAAAAAAAAAGTTTTTCTTTTGTTTCTGTTATAAAATTTTGTAAATAAGTAAGTTTAATCTTTCACTGATGGGCACTGATAAGGCGGCACTGACGGGCACTAATAAGGCGGGATCGATGAGGTGGCACCAATGAGGTGGCACTGATGATGGGCACTGATAGGCGGCACTGATGGGTGGCACTGATATGCAGCGCTGAGGTGGCACTGATGGGCACTCATGGGTGGCACTGGTGGGCACTGATAGGCAACACTGATGGGCACTGAAAGGCTGCCCTGATGAGTACTTATGGGTGGCACTAATAGGCGGCACTTCTGGGCACTGATAGGCGGCACTACTGGGCACTGATACTTGGCACTGATGGGCACTGATAGATGGCACTGACAGATGGCTCGATAGGCATCACTGATGGCACTGGCAGGCATTGCTGATGGGCACTGATTGCCATCTCCCTGGTGGTCTGGCGGCATCCCTGGTGGTCCTGGGTGGGCATTTGCTGGGGGGGCTGCGCTGATAAACAATCAGCACAGACCCCCCCTGTCAGGAGAGCCGCTGATCGGCTGATCACAGCTGATCACGTGATAAAGAGCCTCCATCAGAGACTCATTACCGAGATCGGTGTAGCTGTGTGTCAGACTGACGCCGCAACAACCATTGCCGAGATGCATGCCCCCACAGGCACACGCCAGCAGTTATCCTGCTGGACGTCATTTGATGTTCAGTCAGGATAACAGAACCACCGCCCGGCCGTCATTCTGCTATAGACCGGGCGGGAAGTGGTTAAAGCAGTATTAAACCCAAAAGCAAACTTTGATTATATTGAGGTTTACTCATTCTTAGATGTGATGGCTGCGTTCGTTTTCTTTTTTGCTTTTCTTTTCTTTATTTTCGTATGGTGATCATGCTAATAAATCTGATGTTTTTCAAAAGAAGTTCTCCTGCAAATGTAGCAGTTACAGGGATGAGACAAACCATTTACCACTGACAAGGGTCCTTACAACGTCCAGCTTTTATTTATTCATGTAAAACCTTTATCCCGAAAGTAAAAAAATCTGTTGCTGTAACTGTTTATAAAGTGTGAGCTGGAGTTTAGCTTCAATTTGTTAGTGTATCTAAATCTGCTAGTACATCCAACACTCCCCTCCCCCCAGATAAACAATACCGATGTCCAAAGGCGCCCCCTGGGCTCCTTTATCCAGAGTGGAGGCACTCTAACAGAGGAGGTGTGTTAATAGCCAGATCACCAGTTGAAAACAGAGGGGGAAGCCTAAAAAAAGACAACTAATGCAGCCAACACTTGTAATGATAAGCTACAATGTATCACATTTTTTTTTGGTTTTATACATACCTATTGTCTGTATACAGGCTGGTCCTATGAGTACACTTTACTCTCTCTCCTGGTCACTGATGCTAAAACTATGCAGATCAGGAGTTCTGATATAATTTGCTGTATACTGATTCCAGGTCCAGGTCACTCGAAAAATACAGACACCGGAAGGTTGCCATACATTTTTTTAGAAGAAGGTCAGCAATGGCTGCCTACTTACTGTACATCTCTCACTGACATGTAGGGAAAGTATCTGTTCAGACATTGCTGAATCAGTGACTTGCAGTCAAACCTGTCTAACCTTCAGGTAGATATAAAAACATCTACTGATGCAGATATTTACAACGTATTAATTACAAATGTATTTTAAAAAGAACCAGTTTACGTATTAGAATATGTACAGCAACACCCAGAACAAGCAGGGGGGGTCACCAATCAGATTCTGCTGCAGTGCACATGTGCTTACTGTGAAATGCTGATTGGGGAGGTAACCTCATCAATGCACTGCTTATCCTTTATTGTCCAATCAGAAGACTGGGAGTTGGTAGTAGAAGACAGACAGAGCAATGGCATGGAATATCAAGCTGCATCAAACAAAGCTAGCAGACTATTAGCTTGCGTTAAAAAAGGAATTTACTCCAGAGATCAAATTATTATTCTGCCATTTTTTAAATCTCTGGTTCAGCCACATCTGGAGTATTCTGTCCAGTTCTGGTCCACAATCCTCAGAAAGGACGTGCTGGAGCTGAAGAGAGTCCAGAGAAGGGGAACACAATTAATAAGGGGACTGGAGGACCTCAATTACGAGGAATGTAACTACAAGCACTAATCTTGATCTTCCTGGAGAAGAGACACTTGAGAGGACACATGATAGCGGTATATACATATATATCAATAGGAATCCCAGCGTAGGTAAAAAACCATTCAGTCTCAGGGAGTGGAAGAAGACACGGGGACACTCAATGAAACTGAAGGAGAACCAGTCTAACGTTAAAGTGATTGTAAAGGTTTGTTTAAAAAAACAAAAAAAACAAATATGTTATACTTACCTGCTCTGTGTAAGGGCTTTGCTCCTTTGATCCTCCTTTTCTGGGGTCCCCTAGCGGCGCTCCTGGTTCCTCCTCCTCCCACGGAGACCCGCATTCCCTGGGGAAACTGGTGTGGGCGTGCTCCTGAGTCCTGCTGTCTGTGTCAATGGACGCAGCAGCAGGACTCAGGAGCACGCCCACACCAGTTTCCCCAGGGAATGCGGGTCTCCGTGGGAGGAGGAGGAGCCAGGAGCGCCGCTAGGGGACCCCAGAAAAGGAGGATCAAAGGAGCAAAGCCCTTACACAGAGCAGGTAAGTATAACATATTTGTTTTTTTTGTTTTTTTAAAACGTCCATTGACACAGACAGCAGGACTCGGCCCCGCCACCACTCCCGTGTCTCTGGATTTGATTGACAACAGGGGGAGCCTGCTCCTGCTGCTATCAATCTATCCAATGAGAACCCGAGGCAGCAGCTGGAGGCCTGTCGTAAATGCTGGAACGATTGGGTTTAGGTAAGAATAAGGATGGCTCTGGGGGGGGGGGCTGCTAGACCACAGAAGGTTTTTTACCTTAATGCATAGAATGCATTAGGGTGAAAAATCTTGAGGCTTTACAACTTCTTTAAGTTGCATGGGGGCGGGGTTTCACTGTTGGAGCGATAAGGATGTGTAACTCCCTTCCATCATTGGTGGTGTCAGCGGGGAATATTGATAGCTTTAAAAGACTCTTGGATGTGCATCTTAGTGAACACAACATACAGGGATATGATATGGGAAATGATTATCGATATGAACATACACACACGCACAGGTTGAACTAAATGGACTAATGTCTTTGTTCAACCTTACCAACTATGTAACTATGGTTTTGACCAGTGTCCGACCAAGCTGTGTTTCTGCTGTGGTGGAGGGTCAAGGATCTTGCTGACAATACAAGCTACACAAAATGATACATTTTTTGACAAGTAAAGCATTTCTCATACATATAGCTCAATTGCGTATTTAGCTACTTTCCTGGAATGCATTTCTAAAACAGGCTGCATGTAAGTAGAACCTAAGTACAGTAATTACTGTAAGAAATGGCCAACCATTTACATATACCCTGTCCCCGTCTCCGTTGAACAGACTTGTTTTTTAAATTGGCTGCAATATTTCCTTAAGAGCCGCAGCAGGAAATCAATTTTTACTCCGCAAGAGAGGAAAGGCGTGTGTAACATATTGCCACAGCTTGGTGTAATGAGAGGGAATTGACCAGCAGCAAAATTAAATTCATTTTCAATTCTTTTTTTACCCTAGACAGAGAAGATTTGTTAACAGGCTGAGAAAATAAATTATCATCAGACATTACACCCAAGAGTTTTTTTTTTTTTTTTTTTTATTCTGTGCAAAACTTAATTGAAATCACAGGGACTGCAGCATCTCATTTACAAATTCATATAAGTTTTGAAGTTTCTCTATCTCACACTTGGCAGACTTGTTTTATGGGAGAAACCTTTTTAATGTGATCTCATACACAAAAGCACGGCAAAAATGCTTCGAATAAACCTGTACTCTCACCGGACATTATGCATTTGTTCTTGTCCCTTCAGCGTATGAAAAATGTCAATATGATGGGTTATTTTTACTTAAAGCCTAACTCCGGGGAAAAAAAAGTCCTACAGCCGCCAGGGCTGTATATCAAATCTGCCGCTTCCATGGGCATAAGGAATCAAAGGCTGGTGACCGTTAAAAATTGTCGGCCTGAGCAATTTTACCGTCACGGACCACCCACCCGAATTCTAACATTATGGTCTGACAGGCCTGTACACATGGCATAGCCGCAATGCTTTGCTTTGTGGTTACAGCAATTTAAACTCAAGCTACAGAGTTTGACAGATGGTACCACCTCTCAATCTCAGCCATTGAGATCAATATTCAGTTCCACCAATGTAATGTCCCGCAATTGCCAGGAACAGGAATTAGGAGACAGTAGGAGCACCTCCTGAATGCCTGTCATTCCCTGCTATACCACCCTCTAAAAAACTATCCACCGCAGATTGCTTTTCAGGGGGCTAAGGCATCCTAAAAGCGTACATCTTTAATAACTTAAAGTGATTTTAAAGCCTAAGGTACAAAAGCTTCTGTGTCACAGATTTCCACCACCCTCCCATACTTTCCTGATCCCATTCTTGATCCAGCGCTGTGCATGAGAGCAGTGGCTCCCTTCACTCTCTACCTCCTCATAGGGCAGATTGATAGCAGGAGCCATTGGCTCCCGCTGCTGTCACTCAAATTATGTGATGAGAAAGCAGGGGGCAGGGCCAAGCTGCACTGTTTGTGTCAATTGAGCTCACATGAGTGCCCCCATAGAAAGCGGCTTTCTAAGGGGACACTTGCTGAAGAGGAGGAGGCAGGAGCACCAGTGGGGAACCCCAAAAGAAGAGGGTCAGGGCTGCTCTGTGCAAAACCATTACATAAATATAATATGTTTGTTATGTTACTGAAACATTTTTGTGTAAAAAAAATGAAAGCTTTACGTTATGTTAGACAATAAAGGGTATAAAGGGTATCAATTAAACTGCAAACTTTCTGCATTAGGTGTTTGCTAAAGCAGCCCATAGATGGTTCGATTCTCTGCCAGTTTAGCAGGGGCCAGCCGAGATTCGAATCATGTATGCGCAGGCTGATTGGATTGACTCGGGTGCCACCAGCATTTTGGATTTTCAGGTTGCGATTATTGCCAGCAGCTATAGCTGCTGGCAATAATTACTGTGTTCTCCCAGCCAGAATGACTCCCCGAGCTCCCCCACCGGGAGAACACAATAGCTCTGCATCAACACATAGTGTTGATGGGGCTCAAGCAAAAAATCAGATCATCTACGGCTGGCTTAACGCTGTACAAAATTCTACTATTTGCACTGATGTAAAACATAATTAGGACTATCATATATCATGACAGTGACATCACATATTCAGCACCTTTAGGTGAGGAATAGGAGGAGATAGCCCAGCCACCACACACCTCACTGGGCAGGGCGAAACATGTTGGAGTTGTGGTCTGGATGAATCTAGCTGAGGCTGCTTTTACCTGCTAAGCACTTTGGTTGGGTGAGGTATGCGGTGGCCAGGCTATCTCTTCCTATTTCTGCAGCATGCTATGGGTCTATATGGACCTTTTCTCAGCCTGCACCCTCACTAGTCAGCGGCATCCAACTCAACTGACCTTGGCAACCTTAGCGCAGACCCTTAAACATTTATCGTGGATTACCTTTAAATCAGGATTGACAACCAGGAAACCCTTTTTCAAAGTGCATATAAACCCAAAAACAAAATTGTAAACCATCGCAGCTTACCAATCCTTAGAGATGACAGATGCATTAGTTTTTTTTTTATTAGGGCTTGTTTTTCTTTATTTTCACCTGTGAACCAGCCAATAACACTCTAGCATTGTTGTCACTTTACCAGTGTTGTCACTTTAGTAGTGTTGTCAATCAGGGGAAGACACTAGCAGATTTAAATGAACTTGGCTAACAAATTAAAGCTCATCTCCAGTTTACACCTTTCAAACAGTTACAGCAACATTTTTTTTTCCTATTGGGATAAAGCTTTTACATAAATTAATAAAATCTGACCATTATAAACACCCCATCCAGTGTTAAATCTTTATTCTTAACACTCAAAATGCCACTTTTGCAGGACAGCGTGGTCTGTAAAAGGAAGCTGAAAAATAACAGGCTTACTGGCAGGATCACCAAGTCAAAATAAATGGGAAAAAAAAACGAAAACAAAGAAAACGAATGCAGCCATCACATCTAAGATCGGTAAGCTGCAAAATACCAACTGTTTGCTTTTGGGTTTAGATACACTTTAATCCACAATTGCCACAAAGATCATAAACAGACCACTTTTTCTAGTGGCACATTCTCTATGTATTTATATACATATATCTGCCATCAGGAGGCATCCATTCCATATAGTATTGCAAAGCTACAAGAGATAGTGAGTGATATGAAAGTGCCGAGTGTGTAAAATATGATGGCTTAGAGCTGTTTGTGAGCTGCTGGTAAACCAGCCTTGGGTCCCATTGTCATCATGGATGTGTCACGGGGCCAAGGGGTCACAGTGAATGTGAGTCCGGCCTCATTATACAGAGAGAGGCTCACAATGATCCTGGGCAATCTTCTACTTTTTCACAATACCGGAGATGGAGGAACTTTGAACATGAATGTTGCATATACAATATAACACAATTGCTAGTAGGCCTATTTGTAAGTGCAAGGATGGAAACTCGTCCATGTTCAGTATCGATGACAGCCAGGGATATTTGCTGTTCCTGCCTAATTGCAATTATCATGAGCACGCCACCATGTGCTGCTTTTATACCGATTGTCCATAAATTCACAGATGGTTGGCAACCATGCTGTATGGCCGTTATAGAACGAGTATTTCCATCTGACGGCTAATGTGTTGACAGACTTCTGTGTACCGTCTAGTCTTTAGTGCAACTACAGAAGCCAACTGTCCCTTAGAAACAGAGACATTTCTTATTTTCAGGAAAATCCTGCTTTCCATTCCACATTTTGCGTTACCTAGAAACCATAATTAAAAAAAGATCCATAATTTGAAAAACAAAAAACAAATGTGGTGTTATTTCCTGTTTCCTAATGCAGGATCTGATGAAAGACAACAGTGTATGTAGCTCTATACACATTATCCTTAAAAGTTCAATGATGATGCTGATCATAGCACAGATAGAACTTAAATATGAAGAAAATTAAGCACACAGTCTAGATTTGATGGAACATAGCTAAAATGGTACATCAAGTCCTTCTATAAGCAATTGCATGCAAGTAGCTGACAGCACAAGAGATGGGCTTCTAATTCAACCGAGTGAACTAGCCGCTGCTACACCTTCACCGAATCACCTTGTGATAACCACCTTTGTAAATGTGCTTACCAAAGGTAAGAATCAACAAGGCCTGTGACCACTTTCCCAGGGTTAGTGTGCTCCTCAGCCGCTGTGAGGATCAGCTCTCCAAAGCCAGAATTTTTCAAAAGCACTGTGCCTGCAGCATGTCCTATTCATACCTCCCAACATTTTGAGATGGACCGAGAGGGGGAGTAGTACCCCATCATTGGTATCAGTGGAAGAAATAGTGCCCCATTCAGAGCCCTTGGCGAGAATCTGTATTGGAGCCCCCCCCCCCCCCCCGGGGGGGTGTTTGTCTTTTTACTTCAATTTCCTTTCATTTTAATTTAATTTTGAATGTAGCACCCACTGTATTGCCATGAATGCAGCACCCACTCCATTGCCATGAATGCCGCACTCCATTGCCATGAATGCAGCACCCACTCCATTGCCATGAATACAGCACCCACTGTATTGCCATGAATGCAGCACTCACCGTATTGCCATGAATGCAGCACCCACTCCATTGCCATGAATGCAGCACCCACCGTATTGCCATGAATGCAGCACCCACCGTATTGCCATGAATGCAGCACCCACTCCATTGCCATGAATGCAGCACCCACCATATTGACATGAATGCAGCACCCACAGACCACTCCATCCCTCAGGGCATGCAACATGCCAAATACCTAGCAGGATTCATCATTTAACCCCTTCCATGCTCTCCCTAACTGCTGCTGACCTGCGGCTGCTCCCATCTGAGATGGTTCCCCCAGAGGCTCACACACACTCACCTCTTTTTTTGTTCTCCATCGTTCACTCACTGTATGCTGCCACACTGCCGACAGGGAATGATTCCAGATGAGGTCCCACTGCACTTCCAGATCCGGCACGGTCAGGAGGAACGGTGGAGGAGAAGACAGCGTTTAAGGACTGGCTAGCCCCACCACAGCACATGACCACATTCGCCCACAGGGCACCAGCTGCCGCAACATGGCGATCACAGGGGACACACAGTGACACAAACTGGTGCGGGATTTCACCCCCCCCCATGTTGCACCCACTCCATTGCCATGAAGGTAGCACCCCCTCCATTGCCATGAATTCAGCACCCACTCCATTGCCATGAATGCAGCACCCACCATATTGCCATGAATGCAGCACCCACCGTATTGCCATGAATGCAGCACCCACCATATAGCCATAAATGCAGCACCCACCGTATTGCCATGAATGCAGCATCTACCATATTGCCATGAATGCAGCACCAACTCTATTGCCATGAATGCAGCACCCACTCCATTGCCATGAATGCCGCACTCCATTGCCATGAATGCAGCACCCACTCCATTGCCATGAATACAGCACCCACTGTATTGCCATGAATGCAGCACTCACCGTATTGCCATGAATGCAGCACCCACTCCATTGCCATGAATGCAGCACCCACCGTATTGCCATGAATGCAGCACCCACCGTATTGCCATGAATGCAGCACCCACTCCATTGCCATGAATGCAGCACCCACCATATTGACATGAATGCAGCACCCACAGACCACTCCATTCCTCAGGGCATGCAACATGCCAAATACCTAGCAGGATTCATCATTTAACCCCTTCCATGCTCTCCCTAACTGCTGCTGACCTGCGGCTGCTCCCATCTGAGATGGCTCCCCCACAGGCTCACACACACTCACCTCTTTTTTTGTTCTCCATCGTTCACTCACTGTATGCTGCCACACTGCCGACAGGGAATGATTCCAGATGAGGTCCCACTGCACTTCCAGATCCGGCACGGTCAGGAGGAAGGGTGGAGGAGAAGACAGCATTTAAGGACTGGCTAGCCCCACCACAGCACATGACCACATTCGCCCACAGGGCGCCAGCTGCCACAACATGGCGATCACAGGGGACACACAGTGACACAAACTGGTGCGGGATTTCGCCCCCCCCCCATGTTGCACCCGGTGCCATGGCCTGCCAATCTGCGCCCCCCTCGGCCTGCTTGGCGGGCACTGGTCTCGCCAACCGTTTGGTACGCCCCTGAAGTGCACTGCTAATTTTAAAGCCAAAGGTACATTTTTAGGACTCAGTTTACATTTCTAGATGTTCCCTATAAGAAAGCAAATGCTCACTTTTTGAGTTCAGGTCCATTTGAAACAATATTCCATTAAATTGAATTGCATGAACTACGCGCTAACTTTTCAGCAGGCTGGACAAAGCCAATAGGCATTCATAGTGTCATAAAATTTGTCAGGTAGAATATAATGTCTCTGGGCCTATTACATTATTTCCAAACATGCGTCATAAATGTAAAATTCATTTCTTACAACATTGATTGCACTGCTTTGTGCCTGCATTACAGTAGTGGGTTTTTCCTGTGCTAAATGTATTTTCTAAAGATTAAAGATAGGGCTCACACAGTGAGGGAACTAAATTCAATAAGCAATAAACAGTAAACATATAAACAAAGGTTTAGAGTGCTGAGTATTTATGGGGTACTATAAAACTAAACTAAACAATATAAACAGCTAAAATTTCACAGCTTATAAAAAATATATAAAATCATAAAAAACAAATTAAGTCATCACTAGATTTTACTGTTTTACTGAATAACCACAGTTTTGACAGTTCTCAAGTTGTATGTTGTATTGGTAACATTAAAGTGGGCATAAACTCCCATGCATAATTTTTACCTATAGGTAAGCCGTAATAAGTCTTACCTATAGGCTGTGGTGGCCACTCATACCGGGTACAGGGGCGCCACCCCTCTAATCCATGTGCCCGGCCCCTAAGCTACATGCAGGGCACCGGACACATTGGATCTCAATGGGTTTTTTTTTTTAAGCACACAAATAGAGCCTGAGGCTCTAATTGGCTTAAAAAAACGTGGGCTCACACACCCAGTTGTGTGACATTATCAAATTAATATTCGCTAATGTCTTCCTGTTTCTCCCCCGGCCAATCAGGAAGCGTGTCCTGAGACCCGATTGGCTACGAGTCCTAAGTCTTGATTGGCTGGGAGGAGAAGCGACCGCCGGGACTCGGAAGGAGACGCAGTGGGGGAAGCCGCCAAAGCCACAACCTGGATGGGGTAATTGCGGGGCGACGGGGGGAAGCGGCGATCGATTGAGAAACCGCCGGAGGTGGGGTGAGCCTGGTTGGGTGGGGGCCGCAGGCTGCCCCCCCAAGAAAATTGAGCACCAGCAGCCACTGCCTATAGGAAGTGTAAATATCTTCTAAACATGAACCATTGAAGAGATATTTACTGTACATGCAGCCGGTGATGTCACCAGCGCATGCGCTCTGAAGGAATGGCCTTAAACAGCTGCTCCTGCACACATACGCAGAAGTGACATCATCGTGGCTCCGGCCACCCACACAGCCGGAGTCTGCGAACCCAAAAGGAAGGCCAGGTGCAGATGGAAGCGCCTTCAGCGTCGACAGCGTAGCACTGGAAGGCTTCGTTCTAAGGTAAGTTTCACATAATGTGCTAGTACATAGCACATTGTGCCATTGGCTTGCAGGTTGCAAAAAAAAAACACAGTGGTTTACCGCTTTAAAGCTTGTCTTTAGCCCAGACTTTTTGTTTTCAGTTTTGAAAGCTTTTATTCTCTGTGACTCAAGTGAGGATATTTTTACCTACTTCTAATGTGATCACCAAGACAGGGAGTAAGCTTAATCTTTTCAGCAGCAGAACAAACAGTAGCTGATATACCTCTGTTAACGCTGAATTCCAGGAAATCAGCTCCTTTGTTAACAGTGAAGGCACGCTATGAGTTAAATCCAACAAAGTGCATGGCATCTCCTTGACCTATTTCTTCTATTTACATCTGACAAGTTTATAACTTTGCTGAGGATACACTTTGTGCTGTGAAAGGAGAGAAGCACACAAAGCAGCTATACTCGCCCCTCCTCTCTGCTGTCCATTCACAGAAACCTTTATATTTTGTGAATGTGTTCACATAATACAAGGACTTCTATAATTGGGCACGGGAAGGGGAGAAGCGGTCATAGCAGCTACAGTGACTCTTTTGTTGAAGATGCCGAGGCCCAGAAGGTCCAGCGTCAGGCTCCCATAACTACAGGGGTAGCTGTCTTCTGGGAGTTCTATAAACCTGTCAGATGTAAATAATAGAGATAAGCCCTGGAAGTATCATGCACCTCGTTGGACTTAACTCATAATGTGCCTTCACTTTTTACAAAGAAGCAGTGTAGGGAGGTGTACAAATCGCAGTCAATTCTTTTATTGGTGTCTGCTCCTCAATTAGGGCCATTTACACCACAATTTCTGGGTTCCGGATGATGTGTTCTGATGTGTCTTTGATGTGTTTTTGATGCGTTCCGGTAAGTTTTTTTCCCTTTTTTTCTTTTGCTCAAATGGGGATGTGTGCGTCTATACAGATGCATTCCATACATAAAAAATGCAACGTGTTCTACTTTTGTTGACTAAATTGAAACACACTGCACTGGTGTGAACTAGGGACATTGGAATCCATGTTAAAAATTGTCCATGCAGTTTTGATGCACAGTAAAAATGCCCTGGACTGCATCTAGTGTGAGCCAGCCCTTAAAGCGTAACTAAAGGCACACATACTTATCTTAGTTCCAAAGGTCTGATGCCTGCAAGGTCCCTTGTCAGTTCTGGCATCTTTTCCCCGATCCGGGTGCCAGTCTTCAACCGCCTGGATTGGTTGGTGTGGGATAACATCACTCCGGTGCACGTGCAGAAGTGCAGTCATCCCAGCACACTAGCAGCGTGCCATTATATAAACTGAGCTGCACAGGCTGCATGCCAGAATGTAAACAGAACTGTGCATGTGCAGCTCAGTGTAGATTCCACAGAGGACTGTGAATAGGCAGATATGTGTACATTGCATGTCTCTTCTACAAAAAGGACCCTGCCTGTTCAGAATTTTTTTTAGTTTTTGCTCCAATTTTAATAGATTTCTCTCATTTTCTGTGTAGTCACAGGACAAGAAATGACAGGAAATAACCTTAATGTGGAAAAAACTGCAGAAAAAAAACGTGTTTTTTTAGCCCTTAGAAAAGAATTTGGCTGCAATTCACTTTAAAAGGAAGAGAACAGACAAAGCATAAGCCACTGAGAAACTGCTAAGGGTTTAAATAATATTGTATAAAATGCTTACATCTTGTACAGTCTGGGTTTTTTGCTCTTGCAGTGCCATTCAAAAGATGATGTACTAAGAATGACTGTCCAAAAGGCACTGCTTGTAATCCAGTTAATTTAAATCTGAAATATTTTCTAAAAACTGTTTCTAGTAATTTATTGTGATGCGGTTTACAAGCTGAGTATTATTTGTATCTAATTAGAACATAGAGAGTAATACATTCCTATTCTATAGTTCACAAGCTCCAGAATGAGAGTTAAAGTGGACCTTGCATGAAAATGTGAGGTCCATTTATAGGATCGATCATTCTACCACATTTATATTCAGCTGTACCGCTTCCCAGGGCCTTTTTTTTAGCAAGTAGATACCGGTACTCAGTATCGGCATCTGTGCAATGGTCTAGAATATGGAGCTAATAAATGTCCTATTGATCATTTAGCAACTCCAGCAAAGACATGAGAAAGACAGTACTTGATCCGCCTGCTTAGAAAAATCCTTGAGTGCATGAATGCCCTATCTCTACCCAGTCATCTAGCCCCATAGGCCACAACCTCTTCCTTCTGATCCAGATTGTTCCAAAATAGGAGCCAGACATACTGCCAAAACTGGTAGGTTTCCTGACTGTATCCTTTGGTCTTTGGGCTTCTCTCTGTACTGGGGAGGAGTTTGGGGGAGAGCTCTGTACTAGGGGTGGGTGGTTTGGAGGGAGGACTCTGGAATTTTTGGTTGTGCACTGGTCTGATCTGTGTTACCTACTCCTGCGCCCTAAGTGATCTACTCTTCTGAGCCTTTTGTCCTGTGAGATACACGCACCTAAACCCTGTACCTGGTGCAATACGCACTCCTGTGCCATGATCCCTGTGTAATATGCACACCTGTACCCTGATGCCTCTGCAACATACACTCATTAAGAAAATAAGGATTTTCACCACCACACCTTGGTATAGTGAAAATCTTGTCTTTAATTCACATAAAGCAACAGGTGTCGCAGGCCTACATTTCAGAACCTCGTAGGATCCCTTTTTCAAGGCAGGGCAATGGCTCATCATTGTGTTAATTCCTTATTTTTTCAAGTTTACCAAAATATCCTACAGGATAATGTCAGGGTGGCTGTCCACCAACTAAAGCTTAGTAGAAGTTGGGTGATGCAGCAGGACAATGTCTCTAAGCCTTAAAGTAAATCCACTACAGACGAGGTTCAGAAAAAGAGAACATATCTTTTGAGTGGCCCAGTCAGAGCTCAGACCTTAATCCCATAGAGATGCTGTGGAACAACCTCAAGAGAGCCGTTCACACCAGGCATCCTGAAGCAGTTTTCTAAAGAGGAATGGTCAAAAATTGCTCATGAGTGTTGTGCAGGTCTAATACAGAGCTACCAAAAACTCTTGCTTAAAGTCAATGCTGCCAACAGAGGTTCGAACACCTACTAACTACAATGGTTCCTTTACTTTTTCCTCCAGCACTGTGAATGTTTAATGAGTGTGTTCAATAAAGACACGAGAAATTGGAATTAATTGTCTGTTATCAGCTTAAAGAGGAGTTCCACCCAGGGGGCCGTCAAAAAAAAAAAAAATTAAAAGTCAGCAGCTACAAATACTGCAGCTGCTGACTTTTAATTGGACACTTACCTGTCCCTGGGTCCAGCGATGCGGGGGATCGAAGCCCCGCTCGTCTCCCCCCCCCTCCGCTCGTCGGCGCCGGCATTTCAACTGTGGGCGCCGGGCTGTGGCTTCACCTACGAGCCTACGAGGGACCACCTAGTAACAGGCATTTAGAGGTAAGTGGAAAAAAAAAATATCCAAATGTTTTTTTGTTTTGTTTTTTTAGAATTTTTACAGGTATTTTTTTTTTGGGGTGGAACCCCACTTTAAGTACATTGAGTTTGTCTACTGTTGTGACTTAGATGAGAATCAGATCACATTTTAGGCCCGGTTCACACCGGTGCGATATTTGCTGCAACTTTGAGAGCACATGTTGCATGACAAGTCGCACTCCATTAAGTGCAATGGACCCATTCTAATAGTAGCGACTTTAGTCGCTCCGACTTTGAAAAAGGTTCCTGCACTACTTTTGGTGTGACTTTGGCACGACTTGCATTGACTTCACAAAGTTGCGGCACTGTGAACTGGGCCTTTTGGCAAATTACTGCACAAAACCAGTCAGGTCAAAGGAGTTTACATACTTTCTCTTGCCACTGTAGTAAATCTTTACTTTTTGGTTCCAGGTCCACTTTAAATGAACTCAGTCCCAAAAATTAAAAAACACGGCAAAGTTCCTTGCTACAAGCTAAAGATGAACTGCAGATAGGACTAAAAAAAGCCACTTAATACAGTTTTGTCTTTCTGAAATAAAATTTTAGGAAAGTAGGCCCTTTCACACGAACCTCCTCCGTTCCATCTGATCAAGAGAAGCTGGACTGATCCTCTGCTGTGTGAGATTGGAACAGAAATAGATGTCACATATGTGTTATCTGTGTCCATTCCAATTTTTCCAATACTCTTTGGAGGAAAAAGTGACCCATGTAATCTCTATGGGCTAGATGTATGCAGATGTGCATCTACTTATATCCACCCACTTCCGGTCAAGCTAGTATAAGCGGACCCGGGTGCAAACTTATTGCGTTTTGAACGACAGTACCTAAATGGGCCTGTGTGTGGACAGATATAGGCGGATTCATGTCTACTTATAACTTGCCATCCACACGGACATAGGGATACACTGCAGTCCATTATTGATATGTACATAATCATGGGTCAAAAAATGGACTGGCGATATATCTGTGTAAAAGGGGCATAAATCACAAGTACCTGTATCTGTCTTGGTTTCAGCCTCCCACCATCACTTGCATACTAGCACTTAGGCTGGAAGATGGAGGGGCTGCATTAGGTGACAATCAAGCTCTGATGCTATCATATGTGCTAACAGGAAAGATGTTGACAGGAGAAAAGGGCAAAGTAGATGACTTATCTGCATGTATCCTTCATTATGCAATCAACATTCCTAAACTTTTTTTTTTTTCTTTTTAGAAACAGGATTGTTTTATTAGAAATATAAAAGCAGTACATTACATACTAATGAAAACTTTTGGCATGATACAACATTCAATGTTCTGAATTACAAAACAATATGAGGTTGAACAGATTACAACAGTGTCAGAAGGAAGAACTAACAATCCCTCAAAGAAAAAAAAAACAAGTCAGGTGCATAGTGCCATTTACTATTTTATTTTAGCTATTTACCATGCAACCTATCATGACACCCAGGGAAGCCACACCTTGTCATACTTCCAGGGGCAGCCAGGATTAAGATAAGTCAGATTGTGTAACAGTAAGGCCGTACTGATCAAAGATTCCAAAAACAACACAGCAGGGAAAGTATTAGAGAACAATTTGCATATGATCTCCTTCTTAGCATAATACAATGAAAGGAAATCAGCAGTTTGGTATGATGTGGTCTCTGATCATCATCATGTATACCCAAAAGGGCCAACTCAGGGGTCACAGGAAGGCTCAACTGCAGTCTGACATTGATAAGGTCAAATATTTCCAACCAGAAAGGGGAACCTTAGAGCATTCCCAAACTAAGAGCCTGGGAGAATTTAACAGCGCGGACAGAGGGGCGTTCTTCCCGGGTACATTTTATGTAAATGTACTGGGGTATAATAGACCCTATGGAAAAATTTAATGTCAGCCTTCCAGAGATCCCACAGAAGAGCAACCTCAACACAGAGGAGAGCAGCATATCAAGCAGATAGAGGCTTCCTGAGCTAATAATTCCTTGATAGGGTCAGCTTGGAGGACAGCTGAACATGGGAACTGAGACCTAGAAACATGTTGCAGCTGATAATACTAAAATAACAACTTTCCTAAACTTTAACAGAAAAAAATGTCACTTTCATGGTTAGTCAAGTATGGACTAAAAAGTGGCTGGACAGAATTATGAATATTTGGCAGGTAGGATAGAAAACGTGTATGTCAATGGTGCACTTGGTGTTTACACCAAAGTTCAGCTTTTTTAACATGTAAGTGTGCTACAAGTATTTTTAACTCAAGGTCTGGGCCATGCCCCCATGGTGATTAGCTGGGTGGCCATTACACTATCTACTATCTCCTCACTTGTGATACCACTGAAGAATTCATGATATACTCAGACAGTATGGAATTAGAGAACACACACTATATCAAATAATCTTCACTTTGCAACAGTATTCTCTTTTCTCATATTGCCCTATCTAATTTATGATATCCTCTGTCCCATCCTATCAGCAGTTTTAATTCTGTTTTCTGTGCTGTTACTTGGCAACCAGCAGGAAAACTACATATTGCTTTTATTAAGAAACAGACCCTCACAAACTGTGCTTACTCCCCAGCGTCATGTACTAACATGCCTGTGGCTTTTTCATATAATTCAGCAGCAGGTAGGGGATGCATCTGATACAAAATTACAGCTGTAGAGCAAACAGAACACAACAGCATGGAGCTATGGGGTCCTGGAACATGGCATTGAAAATAATGATGATTAGGCTGTAATTGGGCTGTTGCTAAAGAAAAGCGATTAAACGCCATCCATTTCCAGAAAATAACAAAAAATGTATGTTCTTTTGATCCATCAGAGAGAAGGACACCTTGTAAGCAGCTAGCCAAGTGCTTGCCTTATTCGTTGGGATACTGGTCAGCCTGAGTTTGCCACTCTTGTTTGCTTGTCAAAGTGGACTGTTCCCTTAAGGAGAACCAGGTGTGACTGGGCTTATATGGAATTCAGAATATTGAGGGTCCATTTAAATTCCTGGGATGTGTCAATATGCTATATGTCACATGTTAACATGCATTCTGTTAAGGCAGCCCCTTCAAATAAATGAGTTGCCAATGCACCCTACTGAGGCAAAAATGGGACGTGACCCTTTTCTTTTTGGTATTGCACCAAAACACACTACCAAAATGAATGGCACCGCAATGTATGTTACGTACATTGTCATCTATTAGCACGCAATTGTTGTAACGGCCCCTTAGTGTAAATTTATGTAAGTCAAAACTTTTTTTTGTAGTTTTAGAACAAGTGAGAAAGAGTTAAAAACACCTGCCAAGTTGTATTGCTGTGCCCACATTGGAGAGATCCAGCCTCCATACTGTCTCAAGTACAGAAAGTGATGGGAAATCCAAATTTTAGAGTTGTCACTGGAACAGGAGATGAAGGGAAACCTTCCAATGTCAGCTGTTCTGGTTACAAGTGTCTGGGATTTTCCCTTGATTTGGAGAGGTTCCCCACTTACTGTTGTACTGTTGGGACAGGAAGTTACTCCATGGGACACACTATAAAAAAAAGACAGGGGTTTGTCCTGCTGTAAGCAACATACTCTTGTGCAGCTTAGTGTAAAATAAGGAGCTAGAGGACGTTGCATCACTAAAGGGGAAATTGAGCATAGTTCCACTTTAACTATGGAGATCTGTTATTTGGTACTCCTAACACTCTCAAGAGCTCAATTCATGAGGTCGCAGTTAATAGGGCAGACCTGTCAGACTTTAGGAGCTGACCTGTGATACCCAAGTTGAAAATCGCACAGAGCAGTTTTAGGCTATGTTCACAATGCTCTAATCAGATTTTGATCCGACCTCCAGTGCGATTATGTGAGGCAGCTTGGATGCAGCTTGGGTGTGGACAATGCTCCAGCTCTGTGCCCCCTGCCCCTGGACGACACTGCTGCCTTATACAAACAATGCTTGGGCTCTCTCTCCAATCCCCCCCCCCCCGGGACTCTGCATCACACTGCTCCCTCCCCTTCTTCTTCACCTCCTGCCCTCTGCACTACTCCCGGCACCTGTTTCCGAGTTAACAGGAGCCAGAACTACAGAGGAGGTATCAATGCTCAACATTGGGCGGTATACATCCACCATAAAGTTGATTTGCAGCAGAACCCTTAGGGAACACCAACAATTTATTGTGGACCATCAATGGTTCACGGACCACTGGTTGGGGACCTCTGGCATATTCTATGGGAACAGAATCGTGCTAGAATCACACCAAAGTACCAGTAGACCCTTTTCCAAAATCCCGATGCACTGCATTGATGTGAACAGGCACCATTGAAAACAATGCAATTTCCATTGTCATGCAATTCTGTGTGACTCAAGTTGCATTTAAAATCATACTAGTGTGAACCAGGCCTGACACAAATACCATCCACATCTGTATGGAAACAGGGCTTATTTACCCCATTTACGGTTAAAAGCACAGTGTTTTACTTGTTTATATACTGAGTGTGCTCTAAACTATCAATAGTGGGGTATGATTGGCAAAAGGTTAATTGGGATTTTTTCACTGTTTTTATATACAGGAAATGAAACTTAATCATTTCAGGATTCTCTTGCAGGTAATTGCATTTTAATAAAATTGTAAGAAAACGTTAGGAAATAATCAGCAACTCTCAGGAAACAGGAAAGTCTGTGAATGTACTTGATGGCTTTCTATGCCATATAAAACAGTCTACTGCAGGCTTTCTCATCCCTGCATATATTTTTTCAGGTCCCAGGGAACCCCTCCAAAAAAATTAACACATCGGTGGTCAGCGGGAACAATTCACCTTACATTAGTGGCTTGTGGGAAGAATGCCCCCTTTACAAACAGCCACAAACATCATAGGTGTCATACTGCTGGTTCTGACAAATGACGTTGGACCAGAAACTATGGAAGCAACATGAATTGGGAGGCCAATAAGTCACTCTTCAAGGAACCCTTAGCAGCCTCTGGAGGAACCCTGGTGGAGAATGTTTGACTTACGTTATACATGTATTAGGCCAAAGTCAGCAACTTTAGATTAGCTCTTCTTAGCTTTTTTTGTTGCCAGAAAAAAAAAATGAAATTGCAGTCACTGAAAGATCTGTGTTGAAATTCTAACCAATTTGTAGCTTAGTTGCTGAGTTCTTGCCTTTTTGCAACAGTTAAAGTGAGCTACAGAATGGTCAGCTTCAGAATATTCTCCTGTTGTCCAATGAAGCTGCTGATGGCTGTGGCACATCTGGGATTAGTAAGTACACAGATAAGCATTGTGGTCAACTATAGCAGCACCCTTTAACCAGCTACAAAAAGCCAGACAATATAGCTACAAATCTTCACTACAAAGTTACATTACAAATGTGCATTACATGTTGTTGTGGTGTGGTACCATTCACTTACAAATGGCAGTAGTTCCACCTACCAAACATGACATGTTGTCTAAATTCTACCGGGGGGGGACGCAGTTTAAAAACTGTTTGTTACTTGCCCTTGGATACACGTGTGAACTAGGCCAAAGAGAGAGAGGGGGGGAGGTACTGTGCCAGCTGTGTGGCGGCGCCACTGCAGGGCATACTAGCTCATTATGCCTTTTTCTTGCAGGTTTTTTTTTTTGGGGGGGGGTTGGAGGTTTACAAACTATTTAACAAGCATAAAATGCGCCACAAGGCGCACAGGATGTTTAGGGGAGCATTTTTAACACTCGTTAAATGTGAGTCAAACGCACCTATTAACGTGCATTTGAGTCAAGATAATCAAGTTTTGGTTGACTTCAATACTTTGAGTCACTGATCTGTAACTGGCATGCAGATCGGAAAAGTCATAATCACTCTAGGTCAATGTCTGAGAAAGCTTTGAAGCCATTTGATTATCAAAGTTGGCCTCCATATTCTTTCACTAAAGGATTACTTTAAGAAGGGTTCAGCCAAGCTTGTTAGGTCTATGTACCATTCTTCCCCATGGATGATGGGGGGAACCAGAGTGGGAGAAGGAAGTCTAAAGCTGGCTATACATGGATTGATTGTCAGCTGATTCCCGCTGAATCAGCCAAACCATGTTCTGTGGGTGGCCCTGCTGGCACCACCCAGCTTGACAAAAGTTGGTTGAAAAAGGAGCCAAACAGAAAATTCTTGGACAAGCAGAGCCTGCATTCAATCAAATGAGGGCACTGTTTGGGTATTCTGACAGCCACGGGTGCTTGATAACATGGTAAAATAGCTGGCAGTGCAGATTTGTCCATCCTCTCTCCCTGGTGTGGATGAGGGAATCAAATGATTTCTCTCATTCAGTCTGCAGAGCTGAAAGAGAGGAAAATGAATGTGTATGACCAGCCTATATCAACAGCTATTCTTTAGTATATGAAAAAGAAAGGTGGAGGCTCAGGTCAAAGTACGGCCTGCCCAGATAACAAACCTATACTAAGCACAGCTCAGCTTTAGATGTATTTCCAGCTTGCAATACGTGACAGTCTAGTTCTGTCCTACATAGAGACCAGTTCTTTGAAAGCTGCCTGATGGATGGCAATCATTTGTCAACTGCGTGAAAGCTTTCTTCTCTAGTTCTTAGAAAAAGAAATGAATCATTCACTACCATTTTCTTCTCCAACGATTACACCAAAATCACACGTTTTTAAGTAGAAACCTCACAGGCGGATACAATTCAAAAGAACAGCCTGTAATCATATATAATTGTGTTTTCTGTTCTAATCATACCTTCATTAAAGCAGCTGGAAAGTATATATTTTTTGTATTAAAATATTAAACATGTTATGCTTACCTGTTCTGTGCAATGGTATGGCACAGGGCAGCCCGGGACCTTCTCTTCTCAGGTTCCCCATCGGCACTCTTGGCTCCTCCTCTTCTCTGTGTGCCACCATAGGAAGCCGCTTCTATGGTGGCACCTTGGCGGGCCTGCTGCACACACAGCGTGTCTTTGTCCCACCCCCCACTCTCTGCTCACAGGATTTGATTGAGGGAGGTGGGGGGCAATACAACTAATGGGATTTTTTTTACCTAAATGCAGAGAAAGTATTAAAGTAAAAAAAAAGTCTAGCCATTAGAACCACTTTAACCACCTCCCACCTGTGCTATAGCCGAAAGATGGCTACAGTGCAGGCTCACATTGCTGGGAGGGAATCTATGGGCGTCCTCCCGTGATCGCGCTTCCCGACTACCAATCCCGTGCAAGCAAGAATGCAGTTTTTTTTTATTTCCCCTGCATGTGATTGGGTATTCTTTGCAAAGGGAATCTTTACCTCATTTACTGAGCTCTGGAGCAACTGCACTTTCAGAGTGCAATTGCACTTTGCAAAGTGCACAGTCTATTTGCCTTTAGTAAATCTATGTAGCATGAATGTCAGCTCACCTTACCCTTATCTTTCCTTTGCAGGAAAAAAGCACGCAGTGAGATATTGGTAAATGAACTATTAGTGCATGCACCAACCCCCTCCCCTCTAAATCAGTCTATTAGCAAGCGTGGAATTAAAACATACAAGGAAATTACAAATCTTTTTCAGTCTAGTGAACACTCCGCTCTAAGCAAAAAACTCATCAAGAGAGGTTCATATCTCTAAATATAACCTACTAACAATCTCCCCTTAAGCCGCGTACACGCGATCTGACTTTCCGATGGGAAATGTTCGATGACAGGCGGTTGGCGATAAATTCGCCCGTTTGTATGCTCCATCTGACAATTGTTGTCGGATTTTCCGCGGACAAATGTTGGCTAGCAGCTTTTCACATTTTCCGCGGACAAATGTCTGTTGTCGGATTTTCTGAGCGCGTCTACACAAGTCCGTCAGACAAAAGTCCAAATTGCAATCACGCATGCTCGGAAGCAAGGACGAGCCAGAAGCGGTCGGTCTTGTAAACTAGCGATTGTAATGGAGAATTAACATTCATGACGTGGCAAATTATGAAATCTCGAAATGCAGCGCACATTCTCTTCTTCTTTAATGGGATAATAATGAATAATGAAGCTGCTTTGCTGGTGATACTGATGGAGTTATGACAAACAAATTTTCAAAGGCTTTTTTTTTCTAGTGATATCAAGAATAATATTATTATGTTTTTTGTTTTTTTTTAATTGGGCAAGATATCACAACACCATTATCCCGTAGTTTTTAAGATCAAAGATATTATGTTGTCAATTTTACATTGTATTTTTTAAAATGTAACTGCTTACTTCCAAACTGTCATTTTAAGTAAAACACATAGCCAAGTATTATTCTACACAATTTTTTTATTGAGCATTAAAAAAGAAAACAAATAAAAATAGACATGCTATCTGCCAATAGAACTCAACCAAAAAGTGCATTCTATGCATCCAAAACTGTAGAAAATATAACAAATCAAATCATAATGCCTTCCAACATTAGCATGTTGACATAATATAAGCAGAATAAACTTTAGCTTTAAATTGCAAGCTCCTCTGGGCCAGGGATTGATATAAACTCTCTGTAACTCTGAACTCTGTAAAGTGGTGGCAAAAGTGCTGCAACATATCTAATATAAAACTGGTCAATCAATACAATTGTACAATACCAAACAGCTTCTTCCTCTATAGACATAACCTGCATATTGTCTTTATCACCATCTCCTCCTCCAGCCTTACAGACATATCGCTCTTCACATGTCACACAAGAATGAAGAACACATTTCCATTAACACCTCCGCCCTCCATATCTCTAGATAGTATAAATGGTAAGAATACCCCTCACACTTTATATTAGGTGTAAGTGCATCCTATACTTTTAGCAGCAGACCAGCATATATATATCACAGGATTTATCAAAGATATATTTACACATAGTGCCACGTCTTATTATGTAAGAGATTTATTGCATAATCATGTATACCATACATTCTATTACTAATACACCGTATTTTCCCTCTCTGGGGGTGACATTGTGAACAGGCATGTATGGATGGAGTGGTTTGCGGACAAAGACTGCTATGTTCAATGTGAAAATGAGTAACATTATAACTTTAAAGTGGAGTTCCACCCATTTAAAAGTCAGCAGCTACAAAAAGTGTAGCTGCTGACTTTTAATAATCAGACACTCACCTGTCCCACGGTCCAATGATGCAGGCGAACGAAGCCCTGCTTCTCTCCCCCTCCTCTCCTTGGCACCGGTATTCTAACTGTGGGCGCCGCGCGCACTGCACATGCGCAAGCCACGCTGCGAATGTACGGGCAATCTTCTGGGACCTGTGACGTGTCCCAGAAGATTGCAGGGAGGGAGGGGGGAGAGGTAATCATCCTTCTGGTGCCGCAGCACCAGGGGAGGAAGTGGGAGCTGGGTGCCTCTAAAAACAGGGTACCCGCTCCCCCCCCAAAAAAAAATGACATGCCAAATGTGGCATGTCAGGTGGTCACCTGCACTTAAAGCGTAAATTAATTAAACCAGTTTACAAATTCTGTGTTGTACTCAGATGTGCCAAGTTATTACTTTTGGATGAACTGCCAGTAACACATGCCTGTCAAGAGCAGGAGGCGTCTGAGAATCTAGCACAGCACACATTCAATCACAACTATTAAGAGGCTCTTAAAATTACGAAATGATTGGAACAACTTGTTCTGTACACAGCAAAGAGTTTACAAAGAGCAATCTGGACACACAGATCGAGCCCATGTGATCATTTATTAAAGAAGAGAAGCGTGCAGCACTCCTGATAAGAAGCCCAGAGCCTTTAGCTAACCAGTGTGAACATGTACATTCAAGAATTTAAAGGACATATTCCTGGAATAACATTGTTCCTGTCCTTTGTTATTACACATTAAATCAGCATTGCCTAAACATTTCCCCAAGTACCAATAGGGCCTCATACATATTTACGTAAAGCAAGACAACTGGCGTGTATTCCTAAAGTACAGCATACCCCGCCTCCCCACCCCCAAAAATTTTATATAGATCTAAACACACAAGGTCTTAGCAAAGTGTTTGCTGCAGCAAACTGAAAGGGCCAGTGCCTGCTGTGTCTATGCAGATGCTTTTTTTCTTTTTTTCTACATGGCTACCCCTGGAAGCCCCCTTCAGAAGAACAATGTAGTATGATAAATGCTGTATGCAATTTCACTTTTATTGCCCATGTGTATGGGCCTTTTTCCTGCATATTTTCCAGTACCATTAAATGACTAAAGCCGGCCATTGATGATACTACGGGTTGCAGGAAAGAAAATCTCTCAATTCCTCCATCAACACAGACAGTGTTGATGGGGGAATCCCTCCCGTGGAGCTATTGTGTTTTCCCAGCAGGGGGGTGCGGACAGTCGTCCCTACTGGGAGAACACAATGAATATTGCTAGCGGCTACAGCCACTGGCTATAGCCGTGCTATCATCCTTTCTAAACCAGCTGAGATTCAAACCATCTTTTAACTGTGGGAAAACCTTATATCCCTTACATCTCTTCCTACCATCCAACCCCTCCCACCAAATCATGCCGCTTCTGGTTGTAGAAACTGGTGATCCAGTGCTGCAGTCTGTGCACCTATGAACCACTCTACTTGTGGTGACATTATCACAATGTTGTAGTCTCTGGAGTCTCAGAGGACCCCACTATTGGACAGCCAAGGGAAAGTGTCTACAGCAGCCTTTCTGAATCTTTTTTTAACATGGGGGAGCTCTTGAAAAACCTTTGTGGTATCAGGAAAGCCTGGCTAATAATTGTTACATTAGTGTTATGGTAGTGGTAGTGTATGGTATGGTAGTGTAGTGGTCACTGGGAAGAATATTTCTTACATTTGAGGTCATTAGGAAGAACCCCCCCCCCCCCCGCTCTTACAAACAGCAAAAAAGATCATTGCTCTCAGTGATTACTTATCTGAGAGGCAGAAATTGGTCATTGCTCAAGGTATGCCTAGCAAACTTTGGAGGAACCCAAGGGCACCACAGAACCCGAATTGAGGATGGCTGGTCTACAGCACCCAGGGAACAATGTGAACACCTGAGTTACATGTCATGTCAGGTAACCATATATTTATATAAGTTGAAGTAGCATTAGATTATATTTAGATTATATTAAAAAATAAAAAACATTAGTTGTGGTGGTTAGTGCTGCTTGAAGGCCTGAAGGGTGTCTCTTTCAATCTCCACAGTATTCAGATGACCCTTTGTGTCATGTCATGCCAACAATTCCGTATCAGAAATTTGAAGCAGCTACTTGCTCATTATCTTCTTTGGCAATTTGTTACTGGGTACAAAGGTCCTCCTATAGCTGTTTATTGCGCGTATTGTATCTACACATCTAAAAAGCGCTTATGTGCCTTGGTCATCAACAGCTGCATTGGATAACAGAAAGGATAATGAAGATGGCCATCCTGTAATAAGACACTCATTGAATAAAAGATCAAATTGCTGGAATCACTCCAGAACAGACCTATCATTGCCTGAAAATAATTTTTCATAACAAAAATGATACGGACAGCAACCCTGTAGGTGCTACAAAATCACTAATGTGAAATGGCCCTTAGGTAATTTACATTTGCTCTAACCTCCAGAGCCAAGAATTAACTGCATTTGATATCACCATAATCATTTGATGTTAAACTGCAAACACATATGATTGCACAATTCTGAAATGTGATGTGATTATCTAGCAATCATTTTTTAAAGTAAATGGGAGAACAATACAGGTTGAGCTAAATATAAAGTCTGACCATGTGTTTTTTAAACAATTTTGTAAGCAGTTCTTTTCAACGTATAGATAGCCATTTTCTGAATGTAAATTCTTTAAACTTTTCACTTTATCTATCTGTATCTTGGAACTATAATCTTTATTGCTATCAGTAAAATTGTACATATGTATTTCCTTCATGATCCAATTACATGTGTAATCATCAAAATAGGGTATTTGCTTTACCAATATTTGGTGGATCCCAGGTGAGAGTGCCCCTAACAGCCCATCACTCCAAAAAGGAATATTCACCAATCCACACCCCCTCCCTGCTGACGAAGTACACCCTGGGTGCCCAAACTGCAACACAAAACCAACTTATTTTTTTCAAAGTGCCGGTCGGCACTATGAAAACGGTATACACCGGTTAATGTGCAAGGACAGGCACGGACCAAGGCTGTGGCGGACATTTTCCTAAGTACAGACCTTAGTGAAGGACACCAAGGTACATTTCAAAGAGCCCTTTCACACTGGGGCGGTTTGCAGGCGCTATTGCGTTAATAATAGCGCCTGCAAACCGACCCGAAAGTGCCGCTCCTTGCATTCCAGTGTGAAAGCCCCGAGGGCTTTCACACTGGAGCGATGCGCTGGCAGGACGGTAAAAAAAGTCCTGCCAGCAGCATCTTCGGAGCGGTGAAGGAGCTCCTTTACCGCTCCTGCCCATTGAAATCAATGGGACGGCGCGGCTATACCGCCGGCAAAGCGCCTCTGCAGAGGCGCTTTGCGGTGGTATTTAACCCTTTCTCGGCCGCTAGCGGGGGGTAAAACCGCCCCGCTAGCGGCCGCATACCGACGGTTTTACCGCCGACGCCGCCCCCGCCCCAGTGTGAAAGGGCTCAAATTAAAACCATCAAAAAACACTGTCTACTTTCTGGTCTAGTTCTACAAGTACAAATATGTTTAAAATAACATTTATATAAAGACTACTTCTGGTATACAGTTATATGCAGAGTATATAGCACAGTGTACTGCTGAGTATATAGCACAGTGTACTGCTGAGTATATAGCACAGTGTACTGCTGAGTATATAGCACAGTGTAGCTCAGAGTATATAGCACAGTGTACTGTGAAGTATATAGCACAGTGTACTGCTCAGGATATAGCACAGTGTACTGCAGAGTATATAGCACAGTGTACTTCTGAGTATATAACACAGTGTACTGCAGAGTATATAGCACAGTGTACCGTGGAGTATATAGCACAGTGTAATGCAGAGTATATAGCACAGTGTACTGCAGAGTATATAGCACAGTGTACTGCGGATAATATAGCACAGTGTTGGCAGGCCAGAGAAAGTAAGACCCCATACACACTATTAAATTTTCTGCAGATTTTTGTCTTCAGATTTACCAAAACCATGTAGTGCAAGGGCCTGCCTGATTGCATACAAATTGAAACTCTTAAGGTTTGACCTCATATGATATGGTTTTGGTAAATCTGAGGACAAAAATCTGCAGAAAATCTAATAGTGTGTATAGGGGTCTAAGGCTGGGGAGGAAAGGACTCCACACTGCGTGCGCATAACTTACTCTGCTCCACTGCCACTCAGTTGAACTTCGACTCATTTATGGCAAACTGAAGGCTGAGTTACATAAAAGCTCCCTCAGTGAGACAGGGTAATTATTATGGATAATCCATAAATCTCTATATGTATTAGTAGAACAAAGACCTTGAAAAGTAAGAATATATACCCTCCCTCACAGAGAGATCACTCCACAGCAGGAGTCAGGACTCCACTAGAGTGGGCGGCGTCGCTCCCCGGCCGGATGGATCTACAGACAGCCCCTAGGAGAGAGAGACTGAGAGCAGAGCAGTGACGAGTGGAGTCATCAAACACATTAAAAAAAAAACAGTCTGCGGCAGCTGCGGAGGACACTCTTGGTGTGCCCACAGAGAGGGCTCTGCTTGCCAGCTGTGGCACACGTGCCATAGGTTCGCCATCACTGGTATAGAATCTAACCTTTGCAGGTGACGTCACTACTCCCCCCCTCCCCAGCATCGCAGTCTTCGGCCTTGGAGACAAACCAATCAAGCCCAAGCACTGTCACAGAGGGGAGGCGCCACATGCCCCCCATATATGGAAGCCTGCTTTGCTAAGTCAATGGAGCAGGGTCTCTGATGGAGCAGGATGACATTTTCAATGATCACATATCTTATAAAGTTCAATATATATATATATATATATATATATATATATATATATATATATATATTATTAATCAGTGTTGGCTAGAAGTGCCACTATAAATCTATAAACCCTATGGATTTGCACCATTTGGAAGACTGGCCTGCCCTCCTGCTGTCCCTATGGCCCATGTGGGCCATCCCACCACAGCCCCCGGGATAGACTTTTTCTGGCTTTCTTATCTCACTAAGACACTGGGTTTATTTTTTGAGCTGACCTGTAAGTATTAAAGTGATTGTAAACGTATTTTTTTTTTTTTTTTTAAAAACAAACATGTTATACTTACCTTCACTGTGCAGCTGGTTCTGCACAGAGTGGCCCCGAACCTGGTCTTCTGGGGTCCCTCGGCGGCTGTTTCGGCTCCTCCCCGCAAGCATTTACCACCTTAATGCGAGCTCCCTCGCACGGTGGTGAGTGCTTGCGGGCGCGCTCCCGTGATACAGCCGGCGGCTATAGCCGCTTGCTGTATCACTCGGCCCCGCCCCCTGGCGCGCCGCGTCATCGGATGTGATTGACAGGGGTCAGGTAAGTAAAACGGGGGGGCTGGGGGCGGCGGTACTGTCAAAAGTTTTTTCACCTTAATGCATAGAATGCATTAAGGTGAAAAAATTTTTACCTTTACAACACCTTTAAGGCTATATGCCTAAAAAAAAACCTCTCCCTTTGGGGAGTCAGTTACCATCTCTTTTTCCTATATGGGATTTTTTTAATTTGGTATTTACCTACCCCTATAGATCTTACATTTCTCCTGATGAAGTGGACAGGGATCCATGAAACGTGTAGCGTCATAGGATGTCAAGAAACTTTGTCTGCTACATTTTATGTCAATCATGTATCTCTATCTGTAAATATCATTTACCAGGACCATATGAATTTATTTTGCTAGTATATTAATTTTTTATGTCAGATCTTTTTAATGTGTCTATATATTATATCTGAAATTTGTCATCATTTACTCTTACGACTATAGAACGCTTCCTCCCAGTCTGAATATAGATATCAGATATTCCAACCGCTGCTAACAACCAACAAAACCGACTATGGGCCCTGGCATTTGAGGGAGCTACATACATTTAGGAAGATATTCTGTTATGTAATGCAAAAGGACTTTATTAAGGAGACCATCATGGATAACAGAATATCTTCCTAAATGCTTGTAGCTCCCTCAAATCCCAGGGCCCATAGTCGGTAGGCAAGAGGCTAGCATTCAGTCCCCTCCAAAAGCCTCTGTCCCGGGTGAGTCTGTCGCATTTCTCTCCCATAAAAAGTCAACTAACAAGGTCCCAGACCTCCACCTGGTCTGGACATGCGTTAGTCGGGCAGAGTGAACTCACATAGTCTGTCCGCATGATCTCCATTCTTGGCTGTTAGGAATAGTTGACCTCAGTAGGTGTGGGGCAGAGGTCATTGTCTGGCTGCCAGCACTTCAGCTGGGGGGCTTTTAACATTCCGGTACTTGGTCTGCTGCTGGGCAGAGGGGCCGATCGTCCCAGCTTTCTGAAGCTATAGAGACACTGTAGGTGCTAGGCAGAGGCCAGTGGCGCTCTGCCCTGTTGCCAGCACTTCTGCTGGGGACTCCACATCATCTGCTTTGGCTAACCACTGGGGCAGGAGGCTGGATTCCTCCACTCCCAAACTGTGTAGCCGCCATGGGGGGGGGGGGTGAGCTGGCTGCTTCCTCTTCCGTTCCCTCATCTGGCTGCTGGGACGATATGTCTCTGTTACTGTCTCACAAGTGCGCGGATCTTTTGCTGGGGAGGAAATATCGCTTCCTCCACCCTGGCGACGAACACCTCCTCTAACTTCTCCCTCTGTATCCTGTTCTGCTACTGGGAAGTGACCACCACCTTCCCACCCTGAGCCTCCGGAAATGCCACAGATGTGGTGGCCAGTGCTTCAGCTGGGGAAGTTCTTTGTAACTTCACAGATACTGCTGTTGATGCTGGGCAGAGCTCAGTAATGTTCTGCCCTGATGCTAGCTCTTTTGATGGAGACTCACTCGGTTGTTCTTTCTCAGCAGAAAAGTCAATTACATCACAAGTCTCTGGAATTGCTGAAAATCCAGGGCACGGTTTGGCTGCACTTGGCCCAGTACCAACACTTTGGCAGGTGACTCATAATCTGTAACATCCTCTAATGAACGGTCAATTAAATCCATACATTCTGTGGTCTGTGGCTGGAGAGATGAGCCGACTGCTCCATCTCCGGTACCCTCATCCAGCTGCTGAACATACGCATTCCTCCATCCAAGATCATCCCATGCAGAAACAGGAACATTAAGGACAGTCAGCACTTGCTGCATCTGCCATAAGACCTCCGCGTCCATAACTGCGGGGGCAGGTTGGCAAAGCACACTGTTACTCTGCCACATTGCCGACTCTTCAGCCAGGATTTCAGAGTTGTCAGCTGGTATTTCCTGATAGTCCCAGGCAAAGGGAGCCCAGACCTGCTGCTGAGCAGAATCTAGCAGCTGTCTGTAGGCAATCTCCAGCTCCCATTCCTGATTGGCTAGAAACTCCAAATCTTCCCGTGCCCAGGGAACTTCTGAGACATTCAGCATCTGTTCTCTGTATTACGAGATTTCTTCCATACGCCACTCCAAATCGCTCCCAAAGTCAGGGTCCTGTGACAGCCTCTCTAATAACAGCCCCAGGCCACGGTGGCCAAAGCCTTCTGTTGGGGTGTCACACTTGGGCTACATACCAGCGGAGGGCTCTGTAGCTCTCTCCAACCGCATCTCTACCTGGACCAGCCTGGTTAACTCAGCTTTCCATTCCTTAAGAGGTGGTTCCCCCAAAAACACCATTCGCACTTCGTACTGCTACCAGTACCTTTCCTGGAAGGAGGAGAGAATTTTTCCCTGGTGTCGCTGCTCATGGGCTAGCGCTTCCTTCCAGAGTTCCCAGCAGATAGAATCATACCATCCCAGCAGGACCTGCTCTGATACTGGTCCTCTGTGCTGTATCTGCATCTCTCGCAACCTCCTTCCGAATTCCTCTTCCATGGTGGCTGGTATCTGTACCTCTCCTCCTCTCCTGCTATCCGGACCTTGGATCCGGGTGGAGGTTTGGATGTCCCGGACTGCAGGAAGCATCCCACTGCTGCCACCAATGTAACGAAACGTCCCACACTCCGCTAGAGTGCTTTCGCCATATACCGCTTCCTCCCAGTCTGAATATAGATATCAGATATTCCAACCGCTGCTGACAACCAACAAAACAAGACAATACTGGTTTGGTTGCTGAACATGGACTGTTTATTGAAAAAACAGGTACACAGATAATACTCGGGACAATTCCCCCCCTCCTTTGCATTCTGGGCAGGGTAGACTGTCCAATCACCAGAGAGCTGTTGGAGGAATTCGCTCACACCAATCTCACAGCTAATCTACATACACATCCCATATTATCCAAGGCAGACAGACACAATAGAACATTGGAATACAGCCACACCCCAAATGACACAGCAAAGAGTACACAACAAAATGAGACAATAAACTATTGGGTGAAAGACCCAGGCTTTTCAGATCTCATTAATCAGCATTCCTTTCCCATACATCTGTCCACTGAGTCCCAAGCTGGCAGAGACCATCATGGCCTCCTTAATAATGTCCTTTTGCATTATGTAACAGAATATCTTCCTAAATGCTTGTAGCTCCCTCAAGTGCCAGGGCCCATAGTCAGTAGGCAAGAGGCTAGCATTCAGTCCCCTCCAAAAGCCTCTGTCCCGGGTGAGTCTATCACACCCCCTCCAGCAGTATAGATCCCCCTCCCTCAGTACAGACCTCCCTCACTAAGTAAAGACCCCCCTCCCTCAGTATAGACCCCCCAACTAAGTACAAACCCCCTCCCTTAGTATAGACCCCCCACTAAGTACAGACCCCACTCCATCAATATAGACCCCCCTCCCTCAGTATAGACCTCCCCCTTAGTACAGACCTCCCTCCGTCAGTATAGACCTCCCCCTCAGTGCAGACCCCCCCCACTAAGTACTGCCCCCCCTCCATCAATATAGACCCCCCTCCCTCAGTATAGACCTCCTCCCTCAGTAAAGACCCCCCTCCGTCAGTATAAACCTCCCCCCTCAGTACAGACCCCCCTCCATCAGTAAAGACCTTCCCCCTCAGTACAGACCCCCCTCCATCAGTATAGACACCCCCTCAGTGCAGACCCCTCTCCATCAGTATAGACACTCCCCTCAGTTCAGACACCCCTCCATCAGTAT
Source organism: Lithobates clamitans (assembly GCA_037952925.1). Taxonomy (NCBI): domain Eukaryota; kingdom Metazoa; phylum Chordata; class Amphibia; order Anura; family Ranidae; genus Lithobates; species Lithobates clamitans. Next base: position 6,967,931 of record JBBGZY010000757.1, on the reverse strand, counting down.
AGACACCCCCATCTCAGTGCAGACTCCCCATCAGTACAGATACCTCCACCTCAGTGCAGACCCCTCCATCAGTACAGACAACCCCACCTCAGTGCAGACCCCTCCATCAGTACAGACACCCCCCCCTCAGTGCAGACCCCCGATCAGTACAGACACCACCCCCATCAGTACAGACACACCCCTCAGTGCAGACCCCCCGATCAGTACAGACACCACCCCCATCAGTACAGACACCCCCCTCAGTGCAGACCCCCCATCAATACATTCCCCCCTAGTGCAGACCCCCTCAGCAGTACAGACACCCCCTATCAGTGCAGATCCCCCCATCAGTATAGAAACCCCCCTCAGTGAAAGCCCCCCCCACCAGTATAGACCCCCATCAGTATAGACGCCCCCCGTACATGTCCATCTTCTATATTTAGTAAAATTTACAGCTTTCAAGAAGCAGTGGTCCCTCTGCAGTGGTCAACAGATCCCCTGCTGAGTCAGGCCTATAACTCTGCAGTATACAAAGCTCATGCTCAATACTGATTGCAGAGCTCTAGCTCTAACACATCAGGGTGTGCTGGGCCTCTGCAGAGAGACCACTGCTTCCGCACAAAGAGCACGGGTCCTTCACTACAGCGTGCTGGCTGGGGAAAGGCCTTTCCACCCACACTCTGGCTGCTTTCTAAGGGGAAAAAAAGTGTTGGACTTTGTGGACCTTTTGTTTTTATGCACCTGGAAGGTATTTTGCTGATTTTAACTTAAAGTGATTCTAAACGATCACCTTGTAAAACAACTCATCCAGTTTAAAATAGAAATGAAAGGCAAAATATTTTTGTATAGATATAAAGACACATTATAAATACAGTTTTACCTTTTTTTTATAAGTGATCACATTCCCTCTATTCTCAGATGCATAAGAGTTGGGGGGGGGGAGGGAGCAGTAGCAGCACATTGAGCTTCCCAGTAAATGGCTGTGCAGCGGGGGCGTGTCAGGACAAGTATGATCATTGTAGGAGAGCACACCAGCAAAGCTAGAGAACTGACCACCGTGTGCTCTCTTGCTTAGTGTGGTCAGTTTGTAACAGGAAAGCAGAGGGACTTGCAGGAACACCACACAAAGGAAGCAATACACAGAGAATAGGAGACTTTCTCATACAAGTACATAGTACAGCAAGCACAGTTGTGTATACCACGCTCCTAAAGTGCCCCTGCCCATTAAAATCAATGTGCAGCGCCTGCCGAAGCGCCTGCAAAGCGCCGCAGCAGCTTTTTGCGGGTGCTTTCAACCCTTTATTTGGCTGCTAGCAGGCGCTAAAACTATCGGCGCTTTACCGCTAACGCGAGCGCGCTGTCAGTGTGAAAGGGCTCTAAAGGTAAACTGATCAGGCTTTCTGGCTTCTGTGCAGCAGCAGTGTTTCCTGGATAGCATTAGTCATTCACTGATTGATTTTACATGCTACTTTGAGTAGCCCTTTGAGTAAAATCATTAAACGCAAACAGAGCTAGCCGCAGGGAAGATATGACTTCAGGTTTTTTTTTCCCTTTTACTTTCCAAGTGCAATACCCTAGGCTGAATCAGGTAATTGGTGTTAAATTTAACTTTAACACCAATTAATGAATGCAGTTTCGGTTCCTGCGAATGGAACATAAGTGAGGAAAAAGGGGAGAAAATCTATCACACATAGAAAGTGAATCATGCAGCTGGGTCTGATTGGCCATTTAGAAACAAAATCTATTACTGGGTGTTGTACAGAGCAGAGCTGGAATGGGCTAAAAATATCCAAACTAATCAAGGTATTTACATTTATCTAACTCTGTTGAGGGGGATAATGGTTTCTGTAGCAGAGCTGTGAGACTGAGATCGCTGGCAGATTTTGCCATTAATGTACCCACACTCCCAATGCTCTAGTTAGTTAAAGGCTCCACACAATGCCAAAACTTCCTTTTTGGGCAGATGCTGGCAGACTCAATCATCTACTGGTTTCTTACAGCTCTGAGAGTCCAACATTAAGATTTTTCACATCATTGTGATGACTATCACCCACTTTTCCTTCCCAGGGCTGCATCTGCACATCCTTTGGACATCCTTCTGTAAAAACTCTGCCCTGAATCATGTAATTGTTTTATTTATTAACCACTTGACCACTGGGCACTTAAACCCCCTTAATAACCAGACCAATTTTCAGCTTTCAGTGCTCTCACATTTTGAGTTACTCAGTCATACAACACTGTACCCATATGAATTTTTTGTCCTTTTTTTCGCACAAATAGAGCTTTCTTTTGGTGGTATTTAATCACCGCTGGGTTCTTTATTTTTTGCGCTATAAAAGAAAAAAGACCGAAAATTCTTTTAAAAAATGCATTTTTCTTTGTTTCTGTTATAAAATTAGGGCAAATTAGTAATTTTTCTTCATATATTTTGGCCAAAATTTATACCGCTACATATCTTTGGTTAAAATAACCCAAATCAGTGGATATTATTTGGTCTTTGTGAAAGTTATAGAGTCCAAAAGCTATGGTGCGAATATCTGAAAATTGATCACACCTGAAGTACTGACGGCCTATCTGATTTCTTGAGACCCTAATATGCCAGAAAAGTACAAATACCCCCCAAATGACCCCTTTTTGGAAAGAAGACATTCCAAGGTATTTAGAAAGATGCATGATGAGTTTTTTGAAGTTGTCATATTAGCAGGTTATTTCTCACACACAGCATATGCATACCACAAATTACACCCCAAAACACATTCTGCTATTACTCCCGAGTATGGCGATACCACATGTGTGAGACTTTTACACAGCGTGGCCACATACAGAGGCCCAACATGCAGGGAGCACCTTCAGGCGTTCTGGAGCATCCAGGCCAATTCTGACATTTCTCTCCTACATGTAATAATCATCATTTATTTGCTAGAAAACATAGAACCCCAAAACATTATATATTTTTTTTAGCAAAGACCCTAGAGAATACAATGGCGGTCATTGCAACTTTTTATCTCGCACGGTATTTGCGCAGCAATTTTTCGAATGTGTTTTTTTTTGGAAAAAAAACAGTTTTGTGCTTTAAAAAAAACAAAACAGTAAAGTTAGCCCAATGTTTTTGCATAATGTGAAAGATGAAGTTATGCCGAGTAAATAGATACCTAACATGTCACCCTTCAAAATTGCACACGCTCGTGGAATGGCACCAAACTTTACTACTTAAAAATCCCCATTGGCGACGCTTTAAAATTTTTTACTGGTTACATATTTTGAGTTACAGAGGCGGTCTAGAGCCAACATTAGTGCTCTCGCTCTACTGATCGCAGCGATACCTCACATGTGTGGTTTGAACAACGTTTTCATATGTGGGCGGGACTTATGTAAGCGTTCGCTTCTGCATTTTTTTTTTTACTGTTCATTTTACTTTATTTATTTTAGTTTGATGCTTTTTTCCAAAAAATTGATTTTTTTGATCACTTTTATTCCTATTACAAGAAATGTAAACATCCTTTGTAATAGGAATATGGCATGACAGGTCCTCTTTACAGTGAGATATGGGGTCAATAAGACCCCACATCTCACCTCTAGGCTGGGAAGCCTGAAATAAAAAAAAAAAGATCCTGGCTTTGATCGCTGAGTCAGTAGAAGCACCTGAGGGCGGCAGGAGGGGGGGCGTCCCCTCTCGCCTCTCGTAAGAACAATCAAGCAGTGGAACAGCTGCTATGATCATCCTTATGGTGTAGGGAATCGCCGGCTGAAAAAGCTGATATCTGAATAATGCCAGTAGCTGCAGGCATCATTCAGATATCCCCGCACAAAGTCAAGGACATCGTATGACGGCCGGCGGGCGGGAAGTGTTTAAACCGCATTTTTTTTTAACACAAAGTTGTCCATTTTTACAATATTTCTAACACATAACATGTACATACCAATGACACCCCAAAATAGATTCTCCCACTCCTCCTGAGTACGGTGATATCACATGTGTGAGACTTCCACAGCCTGGCCACATACAGAGGCCGAGTACAGCCGAGTATGGCTGAGCATGGCTGCGCATGGCTGGGTATGGCTGGGTATGGCAGAGTATGACTGGGTATCACCAAGTATTGCAGAGTATGGCTGGGTATGGCAGAGTATGGCAGGGTAATGCAGAGTATGGCTGGGTATTGCAGAGTATGACATGGTATTGCAGAGTATGGCAGGGTATTGTAGGGTATGGCTGGGTATTGCAGAGTATGGCTGGGTATGGCAGAGTTTGGCTGGGTATTGCAGACTATGGCAGGGATGGCACGGTATTTCAGAGTATGGCAGGGTATTGCAGAGTATGGCTGGGTATTGCAGAGTATGGCTGGGTATGGCAGAGTATGGCGTATGGCTGGGTATTGCAGAGTATGGCTGGGTATCACCGAGTATTGCAGAGTATGGCAGAGCATGGCTGGGTATGGCAGAGTATGGCTGGGTATGGCAGAGTATGGCTGGGTATCACTGAGTATTGCAGAGTATGACTGGATATGGCTGGGTATTGCAGAGTAAGGCTGGGTATTGCAGAGTATGGCAGAGTATGGCTGGGTATTGCAGAGTATGGCAGGGTATTGCAGGGTATAGCAGAGTATGGCAGGATATTGCAGAGTATGGCTGGGTATTGCAGAGTATAGCATGGTATTGCAGAGTATGGCAGGGTATTGCAGGGTATGGCTGGGTACTGCAGAGTATGGCTGGGTATTGCGGAGTATGGCAGGGATGGCACAGTATTGCAGAGTATGGCAGGGTATTGTAGAGTTTTGCAGAGTATGGCACGGTATTGCAGGGTATAGCAGAGTATTGCAGAGTATTCTGGGGTATGGCAGAGTATTTCAGGGTATTGCAGAGTATTGCGGGGTATTGCAGAGTATTGCAGGGTATTGCAGAGTATTGCAGAGTAGTGCAGGGTATTGCTGAGTATGGAGGGATGGCTGAGCATGGATGGATGGATGGCTGGATGTGACTGTATTTGTCACAGAGCAGCGCTGTGGGCACTACAGATCCAGCCCACAGCGCTGCTGCCATCCGATCCCTCCCCCTCTATACCGTTCGGTACACAGAGGGGAGGGACATGACGCCGGTTTGTTTACATGTGATCGCTCCGTTATTTGATCAGCGGCCGTTTACCGTGGTCCGTGAAGCGCCGGGTCCAGGTCACGGATGTTCTCGTGTGCGCACCCCAGGGGGCGCGCCAGAGCGGGATTCTGGGAGGACGTCATAGTACGCCCCCCCAGGGTTAAGCATCCGCCCTGTAGCCGTCATTCGGCTATGGGCCGGTTGCTAAGTGGTTAAAGTGGATGTAAATACTCTCCTATACCCAGTGAAGTGAACAGCCTCAGATAATACACAGAGATGAAACAAATCTCCCTACATAAGTTTTACATGTATATCTGCTGTCTTCAGCTTTCTACACTCTTTGGAAAGTGCAGACCGTGTTAGAAATCTTTCTTCCCCTTCCAGAAGTGGGTGGAGAGTCTGAACTTACACTGTGTGTGAGCTGATTGGAGGAAAGGAACACACCCTCCCTCCAAATAGGCAGAGGAACGAAGGAACATGCAGAGCTGTATTCTGAACAGACAAGCTCTCTGCTAATCTTTCTTCTAAACTCCCTCCCCATCACAAATTTCCAGCTGCTGTTATCTCTTATGTCGGAGAACAGAAGTGACTCTGCTGATAACAGAGGAATGAAGCACCAGAAAGAAACGGCACTTAGAGCTTTGGATAGAGATAAGTAAACACCGCAAATATATGTGCCTAGGTCAAATTTCATGAATGGGGTTTAGAACCACTTTAAATGTTGGCTTTGTGTGAATGCTAGATACCAAATCTAGACACTGGTATCGGAGAAAGCATGCTGTCTGCAATGTATTCACAGACACTTTTAACTGTACAGACCAATGAAATGAAAGTTTCTTAAACTTCTGTGAGTCTTCTGACTCCTGTAAACATCCTCTGCACACCTCCATAGATCATCAGGAGAAAAAAAACTGTTGTATATTTTTAGACTTGGTACTTTACTACCTTATGCAACTGACCTACATGATTAATACAGCCCTGATTCTTACTGCCCACTTCCATCCTTCTCTTTTCATATTTTACATTATAGAGAATAAAGCCAGAGATATCAGAGGATGGGGCAAAGCCTTCCAGAAATAAAATTCTGAAAGTGATATCTTTAAATAAACCTTCAAATTGAATTTTATCTCCTCTAGTTACGGGTAATTCAACCCACTAAAGTACACCAATAACTAAACCTAAAAATATTCTAGTAATTGCAACCACTTTGAAAATAAAATAGGTCAAGCCAACCTACTGCTAAGCCTGCTATACAAATTTGAGGCCTTGTTCACTACAGTGTACACATGTGTAAGGGCTGTGTTTACCCATAAGGGGGTGCAGAGGTGTTCCATGCATCCCCGTGCAGGCAGTCCCAATCATGTCAACTGGGATGCAGCACATGCACAGACACAACCACTGCTCCCAATCTGACATCCATGCAAGTGCACATACATGGCCCCAAAGGCAAGTTGTTTGCGTTTCGGGCTGTATCCCACATGGATGTTAAATTGGGAGCAGCGGCTGTGTCCGGGCATCTGCTGCATCCCAAATGACATGAATGGGACTGCATGCACAGAGATACATGGAATACCTGTCTGGGTAAACACGGCCCTTGCACAGTCGTGTGCTGTAGCACGCCTATGTGAATCAGCCCTAAATGTAAACATAAATACAGTGGGGAAAATAATTATTTTATCCTTTGCCGATTTTGTAAATTTGCCCACTTACAAAGAAGTGAAGATATATCATTAGTACTTAATGTATTATTATACCTATTTACGCCTACAGTTTTCCATACATATGGACCTAGTGAGATTCTTGGGGACAAACTCTCAAATGCGCACCATGCCTGTCCTTTCGTTTGCCCCACCAGGGTCCTGTTTGGATCCACCTCCTCAGCTCCCTGGTAAGACACTTGCTTCTGCCTCTGGGAATTGCACACCTGCCTTTTTTGGCCTCATTCAGTGGTGAGTATAGGCTTTTACATCATGGCCTCCATGCCCTGCAACTACTTTATCAATATTATACCATCTACCCATTTATATTCTTTCATCTTAGGTGCATCCATACACGCATCAACCCCTGAAAAGCGAGCTGGGTCTTGCGAAACGCGTCGGGTACATTAGATGCCCGTGTATCACATGTTTTTTACTCCTAGGGTACATTAGATGCCCATGTATTACATGTCTATTACTCATTTATGTACCTATTGTTCAATTCATATGTATGTTATTCTACAATTGGCCATTGCTGATGATACTATTGTATGCATGATTTTTACCTGAATAAACGCACATACTTAATACTTCAATTACTGTTATGATGCTTTTTGGCCAAATGGTGCTCTCCTCATTTAAAGTCTCAAGGGCGAATCCTTTTTTGTTCTTCCCTCAGCCAGAACACGGAAGAAGGGTCATGGATGGGTCTTTCAGCATGACAATGACCCAAAACATATTGCCAATATTAATAATAATATTGCAATGAAGGAGTGGCCCAAGAAGAAGCACATTAAGGTCATGGAGTGGCCTAGCCAGTCTCCAGACCTTAATCCTATAGAAAATTTATGGAGGTAGGTGAAACTTCAAGTTGTCAAGCAACAGCCAAGAAACCCTAAGGATTTAGAGAAGAGCTGAGTGAACCAAAATCTCTGCTGAGATGTGTGAAAACCTGGTAACCAACTACAAGAAATGTCTTACCTCTGTGCTTGCAAACAAGGGTTTTCTCCACCAAGTACTAAGCCATGTTTTGCTTGGGGATCAAATACTTATTTGACTCACTAAACTGCAACTTAATTGATAACATTTGTTTTATGTGTTTTTTTTTTCTGGATTTTTGGTTGATATTCTGCCTCTATCACTTAAAATACACCTATGATAAAAATTATAGACCCTTAATTTCTTTGTAATTGGTCAAACTTACTAAATCTGCAGGGGATCAAATAATTATTTGCCCCACTGTATATATACACTGTTAGTGTAATCCTGTCTTGATCTATGTAAGTGTTTTTGCAAAGGCTACTGAAAATGCTTGAAACTGAAAACTGCTGTGTGTGTATGGCCAACATTAAAGAGCTAGAACAGCCCTTAGGAACAGATGCCATACTTTCAAAAAAACTCAAACATACTTGCCCATCTGCTAAGTGTCAATGTGGCCCAAGTCAGACTCTATAGTCATTATATGATCAGCATTAAATCGTTTTGCATATACAACTTTATTGTGCATTTGTAGTTCATATTAAATGATAGGCTCTTATTAAACAGGGAATAGGGAATTGGCTCATTCACCTTTCCAAAAAATGGAAATATGTAACCAGCCAAGATTTGTTACAGCTTTCCAAAACCCCAGAGTTTGGAGCAGACGAGATATGGGATCTACAAACTATAGAACCCCACAGAAAAATATGTTCATGCTATGTTGGCTTTTGGCTTATGTTGTAAACTTCATAGCCCCCTTTAACACTGGTGGCCCATAAGCTATATAGCCAACCTAATAATAGCTTCCTTTACTATATTCCGCTTAATACAGATCTCTCTAAACATTGGAGTAGATTTGCTAAAACTGGATAGTGCAAAATCTGGTGTAGCTGTGCATGATAGCCAAACAGCTTCTAACTTCAGTTTGTTCAATTAAGCTTTGATAAAATAAAAATGGAAGCTGATTGGTTTCTATACACAGCTAGATCAGATTTTGCACTCCCCAGCTTTAGTAAATCAACCTCATTGGTGGCCCTTGATTTATATAAACTTTATAATGCCAATCTGCTTCCCTCTCTGCATGGCTCCCAGCTCCCTGTACTATATCTGTTTTTCTACCTCATCCCACATTTATGCCAGTTGAACCACCTAAGGTTGCCTTTTCTTCAAACCTATGGCCGCTATGTGTAAATATACCCTTTACTGATCAGGGGCCAGTTTACTGTCTTTAAGACTTTAGGGGGCCGGACTGTGTCCAGTGGGAGTTAACAATGGCTGATCTTTGGTATTAGGGGAGGAAACAGTTGGTGTCAGTGGGAGGAATAGAGCCCCATTTTTGTTGTCAGTGGAAGGAATTATGCCCCATCGTTGGTGTCAGTGGAAGGAATAGTGGCTCATTGCTGGTGGCAGTGTCAGGAATTATGCCCAATTGTTGGTGTCAGTGGAAGCAATAGTGCCTCATTGGTGGTGTCAGTGGCAGGAATTATTCCCCATTGTTGGTGTCAGTGGAAGGAATAGTGCCTCATTGTTGGTGTCAGTGGCAGGAATAATGTCTCAAGGTCAATAATGTCTAAAGGCAAGCAAAGGCTCCAGGGCCGCAGTTTGGAGACCACTGCTGTAGATTATTGGATAGAACGATAGACAGCTACATAGAAAATGCATTATTAAATGGTGTTCAGACTTTGCCTCTTATAATTCAGCAAGATTACTCTGCCAGAATTGAATTTGCAGATACCTGCAATAATAACCAAGGTTCTCTCCAATGCAGAACTAAATCTTTATGTGTATCTGTTGTTTATGTGAAACAGTCCCGTTCCTGGGCACATGATCCGTATGACTGCCAAAGCCTATAGACAAGCCACATTAACAAAATATATGGCATGTTCCATTTCTCACATGACGTGTATGTAGTTTATATTCATAACATATCCTCATAGAATTCAGTAGAAACCACAGCTGCTTGCTCTACCCACTCCAAGGGCCTCCATACTGATGGATGGGATCATTACAGATAGAAGTGATTCTTGGGAACAATACATTTGCCTTATTGTTGTACTGTGATTCTCAGCATATATTCTTACTGAGTCATTCAACTTCAAAACACAAATATATGCACATGATTCCTAAGACAAATGGGAATACAAAATTAGTTTTGTTACAAAGCAAGCATATAATTCACTGCACAAAAGTACCGAATTGTCGAAAAAAATTACAGCTGCCTGCCCATCAATCTGCATTGATGATCTTGATCCTATGCTAGGATAAAGAAAAGCAGGCACTCTACATTACTATTGGGCAAATGATTGTATATAAGCTCACACAATAAAGAATAGCTTAAAGTGTATCTAAACCCAAAAGCAAAAATATTATATATTGGGGTCAATTTACTAAAGGTTACCGCACGCGATATGAAGGTCACGTGACCCGTTTTTTGGAAACACTGCATGAGATAATAAAAGAGTCAATTCATCAAAGTAAAATATCGAATGTGAGGTAAATACTGCAAAAAAAAAAAAAAGAGCTATATCATTAACCACTTGCTGACTGGCTGCAGTACATATACCGCGACAGGTCGGCACTATTGCGAGAAACGACATACCTGTACGTCATTTTGTGCAATAGTCAAAAATGGAGCCACCCGCGATCGCTCCCCAGAGAGATAGAACGGCGGTCTGCCGATGTAAACAAGGCAGGCCGCCGTTCTGTCAGAGATGAACACAGTGATCTTGTGTTCCTGCTAATCAGGAACACGGATCACTGTGTTCATCTAGTGAGTCCATCCCCCCACACAGTTAGAAAGCATCCCCTAGGGACACACTTAACCCTTTGATTGCCCCTGGTGTTAACCTCTTCCCTGCCAGTGTCATTAGTACAGTAACTGTGCATATTTTTAGTCACTGGTTCGCAAAAAAAGTGTCAAAAGTGCCAGTTAGGTGTCCAATCTGTCTGCTACAATGTCACAGTCCAGCCAAAAAATCATTGATCACCGTCATTTCTAGTAAAAAAAAAAAAAAAGTCCATAAATCTATCCCCTAGTTTGTAGACTCTATAACTTTTGCGCAAACCAATCAATAAACGCTTATTGGGTTTTTTTTTTACCAAAAACATGTAGCAGAATACATATTGGCTTAAATTGATGAAGAAAATCGATTTTTTAAATTAGCAGAAAGTAAAAATATATTTTTTTTTTTTCAACCAAATTTTCAGTCTTTTTTTGTTTCTAGCACAAAAAATAAAAACAACAGAGGTGATCAAATACCCCCAAAAGAAAGCTCTATTTGTAGGAAAAAAAAAACATCAATTTTATTTGGGTACAGCATCGCACGACCGCGCAATTGTCAGTTAAAGTAACGCAGTGCTGTATCGCACAAAAATGGCCTGGTCATTAAGTGCGTAAAACTTTCCGGGGCTGAAGTGGTTTTGGTTATTTAGCACTTCAATTTTGCATTATTTTTGGTGGGGTTTTTTTTTTTTTGCATTTTTTTTTTTTTCAGGCTAACATTGCACCAGAAGGCACACAGCAATATTGCGAAAATAGCAAAACATTCTAGGGAGCTTTTATTCACAAAACAGTCTCCCTCTGATTTATTTTCATTCCTGAGCTCAGAAGAGAACATTTTCACACTGATATATTGTATATTTTTCACTTCCTGGCCAGTGCAGAGTCCCTCTAATTGTTATCTTGTACTTTTCTAAAATACCGCCAGTAAACACCAGGTGATAAATAACGAATGTGTGTGATTTTAGTAAATTGATTTAAATTTTTTATCTCGTTTTTTGAGGTATTTACCTCACTATTTTAACAAATGTGCAATATTTATCTCACATTCGATATTTTACTTTGATGAACTGACTCTTTTATTATCTCATGCGATGTTTTTAAAAAAAATAGTCACAGTACAAAATAACAATAATTGGATGAACTCTGCACTGACCAGTATACAGTGTATCAGTGTATACAATGTATCAAAGTATACAATGTATACAGTGTATCAGTGTGGAAATGTTTTGCCCTGAGCTCAGGAATGAAAATAAATTGTATCATTTCACCAGAGGGAGATCATTAAGCACACTAGAATGTTTTCACAGTTTCATAGTATTTCTGTGTGCATTTATTTCTTCCTCTGGTGCAGTGCTAGCATGTAAAAAAAAAAATTGTGAAAAGATAACGCCAAAAATAACACAAAAAATGTAAGTGTTACTAAACCACAACAGTAAAATTAGTCTGTATATGCAGTAAAGCATGCTTGTTATACTCACTGTGGAACCTAAGGGGTTAATCCTCTGCATTGTGTAAAAAGGCTGTTTGATTCTGTCTTCTCTGATCCTCTCATTCTTTAAATGACTCCAACCCATTTACTGACAGAACAGAGCATTTTTTTTTTCTTCGGTGGATGCATGTGTTCAGCACAGGGCCAATCAGCACTGTCCAGACAGAGGGTCGGGGGAAATAAAAACTCCTCCTACAAGCTTTAACCAGACACTGATAGAAGTCCCAAGACTGCTCTAACTGCTGATGAGAAAAGGTATTCAGCAGTTTAGATTTTCTAAAATAACTGCATTTCCATGTTCTTTGTACTGTGGGAGACCAGATATAGTAAATGCGGGGTCCTGGGTTTAGTAACACTTTAAGTGATAAATATCGCAAAACAAATATTTAACGTATTCAGTAAATAAAGCAAGTTTTTTAGTAAATTGACTACTTTTTGAGATACATACCACATGAGTTATTTTAACTCAAAAATTCATGCGGTATTTACTTCTTAGTGAATTGACCCCATTGCAGATTATCAATTCTTAGATATGTTTTTATGTTTTTTTGCTTTTTACTTTCACCTTGTTTTGGGTTCTGATAAGCTTTAACCCCTTTACAACCACCTAACATATATGTGGCAGCAAAAGGGTGGGCATTTACCTCCACATACCCCACATATGTGTCACTGGGCGGTTGATGCTTATGTGCTGAGATTATGCTCATTGTGCGCTCCCAGCACAAAGACTGAGCTGTCAAAAAAAGATTCTTATTTCAAACTAAAGATTGGTAGCTGGCGGGACCAGCTTCCGATCATGTGACCACTGTGACATCAGTCACATCATCACCAATCCTTCCCATCCTTCCTGAGAAAACTACAATATGTATCAGAAATATTTTTTAGGAGAGCTGTAAGGAGGATAAATCTGAGAGCATTGTAAATTGCCATGCAATGTCTTGAGTCTCTGACTGTCTCAATAAGCATGTCCCAAGTCTCCAATGACTCCTACAACATAATAATTCTGTCCATCCCTTATAGCATGCCTGTGGTCTTTATCCATCTTTCATGCATATCTGCAGTCTCTGAAAACTTTCTGTAGCATTACATTCACAGAACATTATATTTGGTCCTTGAATGATGTAGGGGGCCTCACTTGAGGCTTCCTATATCATGAAAGTTGGCCAACCCTGCCTCAAAGAGTCAGTCCACCAAAAAGTGATATTTTGGTCATTGTTGGAACCTGGTGGATTGAGTCATCATTTGTTTTTTCTTCTTGAACCCTCCAACAGTGAGATCTCCCTGCCATGATTTCTTGTGTTTTGGTTGCTCTTGTCCACCTTTGTCTGTTCCAGCATCTCCAAAATCTAAAAGGGAGAGTAAAAACCTACTTTACAGGGTTACTAGGAGAATACCTCCTGAAGCATATTTTGTATAGCACTCTCTCATTACCTCATGTATCACTAATTTCATTTATGTCTTTGTTTTTCTTTACATTAGACCTACTCTACGTGAGAATCAGCAAGGAGACTGCACAAGATATTTTTGCGAATAGATGTATTATAAAAAAGGGGTACTTGGATTACCAAATTATAAATGAAAGGACTGCTGTACTACAACAATGAGTATGTAGATGGTGCTTCTGATATGCATTTCAAGGTTCATTTTAAGTTTTGCCAGGAGAACACCTTTTCCTCTTTTTTGCAAAGTAACTTGCCTTTTCTTGACCTATATAAAGAGCTGACATATGTAATAAATGCTCAGATTATTTTATGTAAAAAATAAAAAAATAAGAAAGAAAAATACAAAACAAAAAAACGTTATCTGATCTTAGAAAATACGGCATCTTCCCCTGCAAAAACCGAGAGAAAGACTTCTAAGACAGCATTGGGAGCAATGTAAATATAATAATTAAATGAAACACAATGAACTGTTATTCTAAGTTCCAAACATTTCTGATGAATTGATACATGGATAAACCTTCAGGTCTTAGATAGCCATGTACAAGCTTAAAACTACAGATCAATATCCTTGTGAAGACAGGATTGTAAAAAACAAGACATGTATCAAGGTTACAGTGTCAAGTGGAATGATGGATGGGATCACTAAGACATATAGTAAAGGTAACGTATCAATGACAATAATTGAACTATTCGATTTGAAGCAGACCTAAAGTCTAAAAGTCCACATTCATAGTCCCAAAGGTGGCCCTAGAATTAAAAAAGGAAACAGACTGAGCAAAAGATGAATATTGGTTCTGGTTGGTTCTGGTTACACAGAACAGTGGCGGCTCAGAAACCTTTTTACTCTAGATATACTGGGTGCCAGGAGGCACAGTATTATGTGAGGGTAACTACACAGTTTTAACTGCCCTTATTTATTTAAATACATTTGTTGCACAATGATATCCGCCTTACGGTCTTTCTACTATCTGGTATGAGCCTCATAGCTGTAATTTAGTCAAGTGTTGGGGTCCTTTTTGACTTGGATTGGATTTTTTATAAAAAGCCCACTTTGACCATTAAAAATAAAGTGAGCTATAAAATGGTCACATGGTGCCTGGCATATCTCTTCCTTTAAAAGTATGGCAATAACTTTTTTGGCTATACTTCTGGATCACACAAGTACATTTACCTTTGTCCTCCTGTGAACCAGAGTAAGCTTATAGTGGGCTATCCCACAGCTGATAGGGCAGAGCCATGCCAAGTACAGGAAGGACAGCTCGCTCCACCTTTCAGCACCAGGGCAAGAAGTGGGCATGCATGGCTGGCTCTGGTTCTCAGCCACGCACGGCCCCTGCCACGTCTGCAATGAGTGACGGAGGAGAAGAGCGGGAAGCAGTGACTGACAAACCTTTTTTTCCGGTTTATGTGCTACCGGAATACCTGCAAAATCCAGCAGAAGGGAATTAGAATGCAAAACAGAAAACAGTAAAAACAGCTGAGGGTATTTCATGGGTAATATAACTGCATCATGATGCTTTATTGCTGAAAGAATGCCTCGTCTGGCCTCTGCCCCATATTTATACATATAGTATATTCATACTGATAAGGAAAGGACCCTTTTCAGCTTGCCTAAAATAAATACATGAATGATGAGGCTAATAAACAACTATTTTGTGCGACATTTTGAATACAAAGCCTAGAAGATACAGCTGTACATAAATGCACCATTATAATACAGTCCCAATGCCAGAGAAAACACTTTTCTGCTACTTTACTCATAATTACTGACTAATTTGTCAACCCCTAGAGAAAGGACACATCTGTAAATTTAGTTCAAGAGCAATCACCGAGTAGGACAATAGACAAGAAACGCACTACCTTGTTGGCCTTTTGCTTTGGTGTGCCATTCAAATGAATAGGACTGCATTGCACCTACGCACATAATTATATTGCAACAAAATTTTGTTAAATTGGCCCTTAGAAATTAATTAAAACCTTAATGGGTCTCTGTGTTGATCCTTAAGGATTAGTTTCTCTACTTCATATGCAGGTAAAGAGGAGAATGAGAGCTTGCTTAACCACTTTAGTCCCAGAGCCGTTTTTTCAATTTTATATTTACATTTTTTGTTTACATGAGTAAAAAAATAATTTTAGGTCTAAAGATTACTTAAAACAACCAAACATTACATATTTTCTGAAAACAAACACCATAGAGAATAAAATCTGGGTAGTTCCACTTTTTCATATAACAGCACAACGGTTCATGAAAAGCAAAATTTCAGCATAAAATACACTAAAGTAAATTTTAGGGCACACAAACACAATAAATGACCCAGTTTTTTGGTATAAAAAATGAAGTTGCACCAAGTAAATAGATACCCAACATGTCAAGCATTAAAATTGTGTATGCTTGGGAAAAGTGAAAAATCTTTGATACGCTATATTTTCCATAGGAGATGCTTTTAAAGCCTCTACAGGTCATCAGTTTGGCATTACCCAGGAGCTCTGGTTCTAAAATTATTGATCTCACTCTGGTGCAGTGATATATAACGTGTAGTACAATCGCCATTTCCATTCGTAGGTGCCCCAATGCATGCATTTTCTTTATATGTGGGGGTGGGGCTCTAAAAAAAGTTTTCTTTTTATGTGTCTTTTTTAAATGTTTACTAGCTGGGTTCTGGGAGGCTGTCATTAGACACCCTCCCAGAACTGGATGATCGCACTGTAGCCATCTTTCAGCTATAACACGGTCAGCAAATAGGAGGCAGACAGCTGATAAAAGCCCAGGCGCCAGGATGCAATTAATTTCTAGTCGCCATGGCGACCTGGCACCTGGGATTTGTCAAGCCCTGGCTTAACCACCTGTCTTGAAAAGATAAAACCACCCAACGCATAACAGTGATAAGTCTGCAAAGTTTGATCAAAATTGATGATTGTAATGGTCCTTGTTTTAGGTAATGTTGTCCATGACAACTATGGCACAAAAGAAAGTTCAGGTGCCAGCCATCCCCAGAGCGTATCCATAAACTCCCTGTGAGAAATATGAAAGGAGGAAAGGAGGGAGGTGCACCTAAGTGTAGAAGGTTGAAAAATGAGTTTAATGCACAAGGTATTGCACTTACAGGATTGAAGAAATCATAGGCATATCTGTAATAAAAACGTCCTTCTCAAGGAGTGCCCGCTGTCTGGTGTATCCCAGCTTCCAGATGGTGTTAGAAAGCTAGAAGAGTGCTTTCACCAAACCAGAGCAAATTAGTGAGTTGCCACATCCCTATATATATTGATAACAAGGAGAACCCCCTAGGTGGGACTTTGAATGCAACAGCATTACAAAGTGTATTAAAATGTACATTTATTGAATAATATGATAAAAATCGATCACACATGTGATTATAATTAAAACATACATGAACAGTTAACAAAGACACATCATTTCTTTTAGTTGAATAAATTGTACATAGGTCTAGTAGTTACTCTCCAATGTCTGAGAAATCTCTTCGGTGCATTTCAGGTTCAAGCCCTTTCGTCAGGGGTATTTATATAGGAGAATTTATGTTTGGCATAAAATGAATGGTGCAGCACTCAGGTGTACAAGTATTCAGGCAGAGACTGAATTGTCGCTGTAAATAAATGGCGTAGTGGGAGGTCTGGTCTAGCCTCCGTTTCAACCTATAATGCTCCACGGAAGATGCAATGTCCCTTTCCCCACACAATGGACTTGTTGAGCTGGTAGAAGAAACTTGCTTGATAATAGAATGGTGTCCTAGTAGGTCAGGCCTGTTCACAATCCTTCAGATAAGGGGAAAAAGTATGCTGGGTAATATCCCTTGCTCC
Source organism: Lithobates clamitans (assembly GCA_037952925.1). NCBI lineage: Eukaryota > Metazoa > Chordata > Amphibia > Anura > Ranidae > Lithobates > Lithobates clamitans. The sequence goes on along the minus strand of JBBGZY010000757.1, from coordinate 6,950,660 downwards.
CTGTCCTGGGGATCCGTGGAGCATATTGTCCACCCTGGCAGTGTCTACTGCTGAACAGGATGCTGAATCCAAACAGGAAGTGCAGGGGATCCAAGCTGCGAGGCTTGGAGGGAAGAACAGGAAACTAGGCCTAATTTCCTGTCCTTCCCTCCATCCCTGGCAGTTTGGAACCCCTGCACCTTGTGCATTAAACAGTTTTTTAACATACTACACTTAGGTGCGCCTCCCTCCTTTCCTCCTTTTTTAATCACATGTCTTTGCTGCCCCCTGCCCACACGTGTGACAAAGGTCTTAGCCAGGGCATGGATGATGTTGCAGCAGTTGCAGGAAAGAAAATTATTCGATTTTCCCATCAACACAGTGTTGCTGGCGGTATCACTTCTGCAGTACTATTGTATTCTGCTGGCAGGGAACACAATGATTACTGATGGTAGCTATAGCCACTAACAGTAATCGCATGCAGAAAATCCAACAGGCTATTGTACTGAACTAGCCTGCCCATTGAGGGTTCGGATCTCAGCTGGTCCCTCCTGAACCGGCTGAGATTTGATCCATCTATAGCCAGCAATGCATTAGGGTTTTGACCTACTGAGCTTTTAACCCTAGCACTGTACAAGTTCACAAAATAACACCTTAACAACGCAGGCACACAAAGAACAATGGGAGAGCTCTGCCCCATGTTTCAGGCTCAACCTCTACTCAAACAAATTATGAATGGATTGCACATTTTTTTTTCCCTCTCCATACAGACAAGGAACACAAAGTGATTGGTCAAAAAGATTTTCCAACACGTCATAAATAATTTATGCGTGCTATTGAGTAGTTGTAACAAAGGGAAGCAGTCTTTATTGCTCTGTCGTTAACCCTGCTAAAGACGTAAAATAGAGCAAGAGACATTCATCTTCCTTCTGCGTCTGTTAATATTTCCCATCTGAACAGCATATGTGCTCTGCATAATAATCAAAAGCAATCTCTTCCTTCTGCTGTCCTGTCATACATTTAATGCACATAAGGCCGTATACTGTGAAACCCTAAGTATACAGAAGCTTTAAAGCTTTGAAGCTCTGAAGTGAAGCCATCATCAGCAGCATCCAAGGAGTCCTTCACTTTAAGAGTGGCCTGGCTTTGAAGGGTAACAATGGACATCTGTACAATTGTATGTAATGTGAATATACAGCGTTCACCTTTCACTGCAAATCCGTAAACACCATGGGTGTGATCCGATAAAGGCCTTGTGACACAATTCTGGTGTTATGACTGTACATGGAACATTTGCTGAAAGCCGTAAAAGGAGTGCGACAATTTCATAGTAATTCTGACAGGTGCAACAAACTTAGAAAGTTCTTATTTGCGATACTTCACATATTCATCAAGAAATACCACCATTAACCACATCAGCTTCGGAAGATTTACCGTATATACTCGAGTATAAGTCGTTCCGAGTATAAGTTGAGGCCCTAATTTACCACAAAAAAAGGGAAAAACTTATTGACCCGAGTATAAGACGAGGGTGAGAATTGCACAGCTACTGTAAGTGGAAAAGAGGGTCAATAATGCCCATTTGCAGCCTCACTGTGCCCATTTGCAGCCTCACTGTGCCCATTTGCATGCCTCACTGTGCCCATTTGCAGCCATAGGTCCCCCGAACTTCAAACTCTGTAGTTAAGTGTTCCTAGATGCCCCCTAGCTGCAGCCAAAATTTGGGGTCTCTGAACCCAAAGTGTCCCGAAATGACATTGCTGCAGATGGACACAGTTGACCGAATTTGGGGCCTCGTATTTTGGGGCCACTTAGTGCTAGGAACCCCAAATTTGGTGTGTAAACTCAGTGGAACTAGCACCATAAAATATCCAAAGCTGGGATTTTTATCACTAAGTGGCCCCGAGATACAGGGCCCCAAAAATCGGTTCAGAAAATGTCAAGCACTTTTCTGCAGCAGAGAATGACATTTTCCGAACCTATTTTGAGGCCCCGTATCTCGGGGCCACTTGGTGCTAGGAACCCCAGCTTTGGATTTGTTATGGTACCAGGTCCACTGTGTTTGTACCCCAAATTTGGGATTCCTAGCACCAAGTGGCCCTGAGATACGGGGGCCCCAAAGTCGGTTCAGAAAATGAAATTTTTTGCTGCAGAAAAGTGCTTGACTCGAGTATAAGTCGAAGGGGGCACTTTCAGCACAAAAAAATGTGCTGAAAAACTCGACTTATACTCAAGTATATACGGTAACCCCTTACGGCACAGTGTTACTTGCAATACTCACAATTGCGCAGTCGTGCAAAGCTGTACCCAAATAAAATTGATGCACCCGCTGATCGGCTCCCGCTGTGCCAATTCATTCGTAGTCCTGAGGCAAGACACACTTCGTAGGAGCATCTGCACCACTCTTCAGCAGCTCTTCTCCCTTCTCCCACAGGCTTGTCTGGGTACAGCAGGAGCCATTGGCTTTTGCTGCTATCCGCTAAAACCAGTCAGCAGAGAGCAGGGGAGGTGCTGACCTGCACTGCGTGTCTGAATAGACGCGCACCGCTTGGCACAGGTTCAAGCCCGCACGAGTGCCCCCATAGTAAGCTGCTGAGCGGCACAGAGAAAAGAGCTAGGGGACCCCAGAAAAGGAGAATTGGGGCTGCACAGAGCAGTAAGTATACAATGGGGTTGATTTATTAAAAATGTAGAGTGCAAAATCTGGTGCAGCTCTGCATAGAAAACAATCAGCTTCCAGATTTTTTTTTTATATCAAAGCTTCATTGAACAAGCTGAAGTTAGAAGCTGATTGGCTGCCATGCTATCTGTCCCTATGGAATAGCTCCCTCTATAGCAGATAGAGGATAGGATATGATTATCCTTCCTATTCCTATCTCTTCTCTTAGTGGGGAGGGGGGGGCACTGTTTTACCGCACCAAGTGACACCAACACCACCAGAAACCCCTCATAGCAACCAGAGACCCTGCTTAGCCACCAGAGACCCTGAATAGCCACTTCAGAAGGAAAAGGTGGAACGGGTTTAGATGGGGGGGGGGCGCTTGATTTTAGCCTTGCCTAGGGCAGCACAAGACCAAACTACACCACTGCCTAGAAGTAAATGCAGTTGTCAACTGTATATAAAAAAACAGCCCCAGTAACATCAAAATACATAAATATTTATATTAAGACCCCTTTCACACTGGGGTGGTGCAGGCGTTAGCAGTAAAGCTAGTTTTTGTGGCGCTTTACCGCTGCTATAGCGGCGCTTAGGCGCCACTAGTGGGGTGCTTATAACCCCCCAGAAGGTGTAAAGCGGAGTTCCACCCAGAAAGAGAACTTCCCCTTATCCGGTCCCCCCCCCCCTCCGGTGTCACATTTGGCACCTTTCAGGGGGGAGCAGATACCTGTCTAATACAGGTATTTGCTTCCACTTATGATAAAAGATCTCCACAGTATCCACGGCAATCTACGCCATGTCTGACCCCTCCTCCGACCCCCCCCCGCTGTCTTCTGGAAGACACACAGGTTCCAGAAGACAGCAGGGATCAGTCAGAACGTGCCGTGCGACTCACGCAGTAGGAAAGCAGGCTGTGAAGCCACAAGACTTCACGTCCTGATTCCCTTACTTAAGATGCCGGCGCCGGGGGTGCCCTGGAATGGTAAGTATCCTTATTTTAAAAGTCAGCAGCTGCAGTATTTGTAGCTGCTGACTTTAAATTTTTTTTTTTTTGCAGGCGGAACTTCGCTTTAAAAAGGGGTTTAATGCTCCCGCTTAGCGCTGCTTTCAAAGTGCTTTCAAGGCGCTTTGAAAGTGGCGCCCATTCATTTCAATGGGCAGGTGCGGTGGAGGAGTGGTGTATGCACCTATCCCCCTACCGCCCCAAAGATGCTGCTTGGGGGACTTTTTTTCATGTCCTGCAAGCGCACTGCCCCAGTGTGAAAGCACTCAGGCTTTTACACTGGGGCTGCAGAAGAGGCAGTTTACAGGCGCTTTACAGGCGCTATTTTTAGTGCAAAAACGCCTCAGTGTGAAAGGGGTCTTATAGATAACTATATTTTTTGTGCAAAAAGGGCAAATAAAATACATCTTTTATTATTTTATTAGCGGCCATATGACTGCTATGAGCCTTTTACTGGTCATATTTGGATGGGCTATGGGCAGAGATCTACACTGGTACCTCTGCTGTCATCTTCCAAGTAGAAATTGTGAGTGATGTTCCCTTTCACTCCCTACCTACCTGGTGTGCAGGACCAGCCTTCTCCTCCAGGCCTGCAACACTGGGGGAAGAGGCTGCCTCATTACCCTACCAATGCAGGCTTGTAGTCCTGCTATGGCAATGCAAAGCAAGTAGTGACAACACTGTCTGAATTTCAAAAGCCTGCATACAGCTTTTTCACCCTTAAATAGGGAATTATTTTTACACAGTAAAACTGGCAGAATCATATGGTATTTGAAGTAGAAAATAGAACATTTATGTGACAGCCAATAATGGGTTAAAAATAAAATGACACCTTTTGCATTGGGGTTTTGTTTTTCCTAGACACCAATATTGCTACAGTATTAAAATGACTGTGCCCTTTTATAACCATCACTAATGACGTTGTCTTTTTATAGCGGCCGTTCGAACAGCAGTTCGAAAATCAATAGACAACATATTTACTGTGTACCTGGCACCAATATTTACACAGCTCTGTATTTCAAGACCGCTGCTAGATGGAATCCCATTCTAGGTCCGTCTGTCACATGTTTGTCTGTTCACTTTCCATGGCAAACTCCTGGGAAAAAAGATAAGGCAACCTTTTGTTGCATGAGCTGCTTATCAGCTGTGCTATATTTAGACGCCGTCTCCATATTAGAGAGGAGTTTAATGCACAACCATGTACTCAGCATGCACAAGTCAGTCTCTAAAGAGAAATCTAAAAAGCATCTGTTGTGCCATAAATAAAAATACACAACTGCAATTCACAGACTCATTTCTGTAATGCCAAAAGAAATATGTTTTTGTTGAGTCGTCAATTTGGTTGAACAGAACTTTTATAAGGCTACATGTACACTGGCCACCCCTAAACGTATCTCTCCTGGCGGCAAAAAAAACGCTTTTGTCACATTTGCGTTTTTTGCCAAAACGTTCCTCTCCTGAACGTGATTCTTCTGTATTCAGGAGAGGAACGTTTAACTGTCCCTAAATTCTGATAAAGTCTAAGGGGTTGATTTACTAAAGGCAAATAGACTGTGCACTTTGCAAATGGAAGTCAGCAGAGTTTCTGCTTATTTACTAAGCTCTGGAGCAACTACACCTGCAAAGTGCACAGTCTTTTTCCCTTTAGTAAATCAACCCTTATATGGCCATGTACACATAGGGGTTGATTTACTAAAGGCAAAAAGATTGTGCCCTTTGCAAAGTGCTGTTTCACTCTAGAAGTGCAGTTGCTCCAGAGCTTAGTAAATAAGGTTTGCAAAGAGTACCCAATCACGTGCAAGGAAAAGAAAAAAACAGCATTTTTTCTTGTACGTGATTGGATGATGGAAGTCAGCAGAGCTTCTGCTCATTTACTAAGCTCTAGAGCAACTGCACTTCCAGAGTGAAACTGCACTTTGCAAAGGGCGCAGTCTTTTGCCTTTAGTAAATCAACCCCTATGTGTACATGGACATATAAGGGTTGATTTACTAAAGTGAAAAAGACTGTGCACTTTGCAGGTGTAGTTGCTCCAGAGCTTAGTAAATGAGCAGAAACTCTGCTGACTTCCATCATCCAAAATTGTGCAAGCAAAAATGCTGTTTTTTTATGTTCCTTGCATGTGATTGTGTAAACTTTGCAGCGAAGCCTTACCTCATTTACTAAGCTTTGGGGCAACTACACTTGCAGAAGGCAACTACACTTTGCAAAGTGCACAGTATTTTTCCCTTTAGGAAATCAACCCCATAGGCTTTTACCGAATTGAGTTCAGGGGCTTTGGCAAAAAAATGCCAAAAGCTCCTAAACTTACATTTAGGAGCAGTAGTATGCATAAGGGCTACCTGCACTGCTATGCACACTGGGGAAGAAGGCAAATGCAACTGGAGGGCTAGTTCACACCAGCCAGTATGGAAGTGCATGTTGGGTAGAGGCAGCGAGGGGCAGTACGATATGCTGTTACAACACATCTGTTTACATTTTTTTAACTTTATTGAAGTTGTCACAAAATAACAGCTAGTTGCGACATGCTAAAGTGGATGCATTGCTCTGAGAAAAAAAATGCAAACTGTAACCTTGCGTTGAGCCTAGATTGAGCTGCATAGCTGAATGGACATGGTGTGAATGAGCCCAAAACCTGAAGGAAGATGAATCTAACTGTGCATTGCTGCTTGCAAAAGGTAAATATCCATCATTTAAAAGGCTCACCAATACAATTTAATTGAAGAACTTGTAAGTGCTAAGACCTTTTGCAACTAGTGGTGTACACTCAGATGTACCTTTCTTCTTTGTTTTTAGATTTTATTTTCTCTATATGTGGATTGGGAAATATGGTCTCATCACAAACTTGCACCTTGCTGTCTTAGTTGAGCTCCACCACATACAGTGGGGCTAAGTGATTATTTTCAGTGCTGCTTAAAGCGAAGTTCCACCCTAATTTGCATGCACGTCTGCATGTGTTGCCAATCGCTCTGCCATTCCTGTTTGGATAGTGTCTTTTTTTTTTTTTAAATATATAGTACCTTTTTTCTGTTGAAAATGCTCCACTTCCGTCCACCCTAGCTGCCGTGAGGTATGTCATATCCTTTTTGGCATTGGCTCCTGGGATACCAGTTTAATCAATCCCAGGAGTCAATGGGCATCCTCCGCTGCTAGCGTCACGTTATTTCGAAACCGGAAATGATGTGATACTAGGCGCCATTGCTACGGCAACCTGCTTTACACATAGTGGGCCATGATAAGTTCCCACTGCACATGCGTGAGATCAGAAGGTGCTTGCTGGGTAGCCAGCAGCACCTTATCCCGGAAGAGACTCTTAGCAGACTTCAGATGCCCACACTCAGGATGGACACTTGCTGGATCAGGAGGGTGCAGTGAGTACCAATACTTTTACTAACAAAGAAAACCTTGTCAGATGTAGCATATGCTGATTTTTTAATCCATAATTGGTGACTATCACGGGGGTGATTTAAAAAAAAAAAAAGGCTAGAACTCCACTTTAAGAAGCCATTTGTCCCTTTGATCTTTCAGGGAAAAGTAAAAGAGTCTCTGAACAATCCACTTCCTGATCCACTTTTATTTAATTTCGCTGCACTTCCTTCCTGCTTCATTCCTCTATCGGAGCTGGGAGTCAACCCTGTGGAAGCTCTGTGTTATTTGGAGTCAGGGCTTACAGGGTTGATGAAAAGGGTCACCTTATCAGGTGACAGTGTTTGAGCCTGTCAACTGGCAAATCAGGCTTGAGCGCTGTATCCTGGGAAGTCACAGGTTCTCCCATACTTGGATTTAATGGGTATTTTGCAATGGAACTTCAGGAAGCAGACTGAGTTGGAATGGGCAAAGTGACAAAGTCTCATGAGGAATAGATAGAGGCTGTCACTGCTAACACTTCCTTCTGAAAATGCAAGCTTTCTGGCTGGCTTGCAAATTCAATGGTTTCAGTAATTCAAGACATCGGTCTGGAACAACTGCAGAAATAACTAATTTTGACATCTCTCTGATTTCCATTTCCCTCATGCTTCTGTGACTTAAAATAATGGAGCCAGCCAAAGATAGGCAATTATTTTTGAAGGAGGCCAGCAATGGAAACCTCCATAATTTTATTAGAACAGGTGTACTTTGAAGTAAACCCGTCACTACACTAAAGTTAGCCCAATGTTAGCTTCGACACACACACATTACCAGTGAGACTGGAGAGGTATTTTATTTTATCTTATGTTCTGTTCTCTTTTTTCTTTTCACCGTTCTTTCTGGTTGTTGCACCCCCTTTGGTTACGGGTGCTGAGAGAGTGCTGGGTATCATACAATGACTTTTATGATATGGTAGTGACAAGATGGATATGCATTTTTAAATTACTATAGATTGCTTAGTATGTACCAAACACTGCCGTGCATTGATTGTATACCTGTGCAATTATACCTTGTAGTGCCTTATGTCCTCATCAATAAAAATCTTTTTGTTGATTAAAAAAAAAAAAAGTTAGCCCAACCTGTAGAAGAAGATACTCTATACTTACCTTTCCAGCAGTCTGGTCACTGTAGGTATCTTGTAAAGTACCTGCTCTCCGCCATGCGCTATGATTCCTCTGGTCGTGTCCTCAGGAATTAGTAGAGCATGTGCCTTTCAAATTCATATGTTATTTAGATTTTAACAAAAGTTCCACTTTAAGTACTCATAGCATAGCACTATTATATACTTTGTAAATGTAGTAAAAAAATATAGCTAGACCCCCCTCCTGTCATTATACCTGCCCCCATCAAGGTGCCAGGAGAGCCAATTAACTGTCTGGATATCTGCCAGATGGTCTAAACCTGATATACACATTGACAGAAGCAAATAATGAATATAGAAGCACACAAGATCTCATCATAATCCAATCTCCTGATTTTGCAGTAGTGTTTGAAAACCTGAGAACTTAGTTTTGGAAAGCTCTCTACATATCAATAAAGTCACGCATTAGCGTCAGAAAAGAAAAACATCACGACTTCTAATCAGTTTACATAATGCGTGTCATTACCTTCCTCCTTCTTCCCCACCTGCTTAGGGGTTTCTGCTACATTTAATTAGCTTTGGACAGACAAAGCATCTCTCCATTCAGACATTTCCATAGTGACAGCAGCTGACCAAATCCAAGAATATGGAGAGTATAACGAGCACACACACAATTACAGGCAGCAATCAGCACACAGCCAGATGCCCCCCATCCTTTCTGGATTGGATTGTATGTGTTTACACAAGTACCAGCATATACCTGCATACAACCATGTACAGCCATTGATTTCTATATGTGGCTGTAAGTAGCACCTGTGACTCCGGGGCGGGGAAATACACCCAGATTTTACTTTATACGGCTCCTGTGTGCATGAGGCCTCAAAGTGAATTCCTACTTTTCTAAGTGAATGAGGTGAAACTAAGTTAAAATTCACTTTGCAAAGCATACCCAAACATGTCCAAAGAAAATACAAAGAAATAGATTTTTGCTTGCATGTGATTAAATGATTATAGTCAGCACAACCTCCCCTCATCCACTAAGCCACATATGTCAAACACAAGGCCCGCGGCCCAATCCAGCCCCCAAGGCCTTGTCATGTGGCCCTTGCACCCAGTTTTGCAGACACAACGTTGAGGTACTCCATTCCGCCACCTCCAGCTTTCGCCCTCCGCTCCCGTTCCCCGCTGTCACTTATAAACACAGAAGTCATCTGTGTTTACAAGGGACAGCTTTCAGATGTAACAGATCCCTCGTGAGGGGGCACGATGGGGACAGATTTTCAGAGAGAGAGGGAAAGAATGATTTCCCTGCAAGGAGAGGCAGAGCCGCTAAACAGGGGGGTACTAGAGTTGGGCCAGGTAGGATAAAGTAGTAATGCAAGAAAGTTTTGGAGTAAGGGGTTGGAGTTGGGGTTGCACACTGTGCCCAGCGGACCCCTACACCCTGCACTCTGTACACACCTGAACTATGCACTCTGCACTAAAAAATGCTATTTTCAAATGTATTTATATTGTGTTAGGTAAATATTAAAGTGTTAGTAAGGCTTTAACTTTATTTTCTTGATTCCTACTGTTGATGTGATAAATTACTTTATATACCGCCTTTTCATTATTGTAGTGATCCCCTCTAAATTTCGATGGACCACTTGGCCTGAGTTAAGCTCTTCCTTTCAGGGTGGATCCTTAAGGGGTTCTATTGAGCCACCATTGCGTTCATGCAAACACACAGTCATGAATCCTTAGGATAAAAATTGTCAATACGCCGCTATGGGTACAGCCTGTGCTGAGACAAACTACTTTGATGGAAAGTATAGTCTGATCCAAATCCTCAGGATAAATCCTATGGCTATATGAACCGCTGACGAATCCAATCCAGCACACTTAACGCAGCACTTCTGAGAGACTGAAGAGATCTCTAAGCGGCAAACAGACAAAAAGAGCAAAGTGTGCAGACTAAGCGTAGTGGGTGTGTAAACATTTATTAAAGTGCTAGTAAAGCTTGTTAAAAAATAAATAAAAAATTCACCCCGAATTATGTATCGCATACTAGCACATTATGAGAGACTTAACTTAAGTCAAAACCCTCATTGTCACCGCTGACAGGATTTCCATCTTCACCCGGTCTTCCTTCCTGGTTTGCAGGCTCTAGCTGCCTGACTGGCCAAGCCGCAATAATGTCACTCCTGCGCATGCTCACAGAGATCACAGTTTTCGGCACGTACCACGGCACGCTTAGGAGATGTTAATTTTACCTACAGGTAGGGCTGGGGAAAAAATCGATTTAAATCTTGAATCGAGTTGAGAGGTCAAATCGATTCAAAATTTAAGCAAATCCATTTTTTTAGATTTTTTTTTTTCACCGCGCCGGTTCTGAGGAGCTGCAGGCAGGAGTTTTTAGGCGAGGCCGCAGCTTCGGCCTAGTCCGCGAGGCCCGGACGCCGCGGACTAGGCCGAAGCCGTGGCCTCGCCTAAAAACTCCTGCCTGCAGCTCCCCAGGACCGCTGCTGACACAGCGCCGGTCCTGAGGAGCTGCGGGCAGGAGTTTTTAGGTGAACCCGCAGCTCCTTAGGACCGACGTGGTGAAAAAAAAATAAATTTTTTTTTTCAGAAAATTTCCCAGCCCTACCTACAGGTAAGCTTTATTATGAGCTTACCTGTAGGTAAAAGTAGCAGATTACTGACTGTACATTCACAACTGAGCATCGTAAACTGTGTTTACGATGCCTCAGTTTATGAATTGAGAGGAGCCGCTGTCTCCTTTCCATTCATCTTCAGTTTAGCTGAGGCTGCTGAGAAAGGGACTGGGGAATCTGTGTCCTCAGTCCCTTTCCCTGTCTCAAAGGCGAGATGTTAGGGTGTTTAGACCCCTGACATCTCACCAAAGCCCCCCCCAAAAGGGTTGATTAAAAAAAATATAAAAAAAGGAAACATTGTAATAAATAAATATTTAAAAGTAAAATTGTAAATATAATTAAAAAAAAAAAAAAAAAACACAGACACCGTCTCCACCCCTCACCCCAAAAAAAGAAAGCATTGTAAATATATATATATATATATATATTTATATAAATATATATATATATATTGTAAAAAATAATAATAAAAAATAATTGTAAAAAGTAAAATAGAAAAGAATCCACATCTCATCAGTGCCACCTATCAGTGCCCATTAGTGCTGCATATTAGTGCCACTGTCACATGACATTAAAAAAAGTATTGGTAATCGGTATCAGCGAGTTCTTGAAAAAAGTATCAGTTCTTGTACTCGGTCTTAAAAAGTAATAACCCAGTTCCCCCTACTCTACACCACGTCATTCTAATTGATATTCATTGTTTGTACCCTTATCCAATTTATGGTAACTGTTGGTTTCCTTCTTTATGTTTACTACTATAAGTAACTATAAGTCTAAAATGTTTCAATCTGTACACAATAACTTTATACTTTGATACCTTAATAACATGTTGCATTTACCTTGTGAAAAGCAATAAAAATATTGAATAAAATAGACATTCCATTGAAGTATTCAAAGTTTTGTTCCATATAAAAAAAAAACTCTATTATATAACAAAGTAGTGTGTCAGTTTAGCAAAGCTAGTAGACTGTAGGAAATAAACAAGGTTACCTAACAAAAGATAAGGACTGATGGTAGGGATAGAGAATCACTGGGGCAAGGACAGCATATTTACTGTGAAATACAGAAATTCTACTCACTAAAGATTTTGAAATATTCTTGAGGCCAATTGATCCACAAAGCAGTGAAAACTGAAGTATTTAAATAACCAAGTAGCCTAGATGTAAATGTATTTCAGTTAAATGTATTGCGGTTAATCAAAGTTGATACCTGATCAATTGCTATGTGTTACTGCATATAAATTGATTTTTCAACCAAATTTGAAAACCTCTTGAGTTTGCAGACATGCAAACGGCAATGCAGATATTGCTATTTACAAAGCCTACTTCTCCTACTGGTTTCATAAAGATAGCACAGTGGCTTAGTGGTTAGCGCTCCTGCCTTGTAGTACTAGGGTCCTCCTTGGTTTGAATCCAAACCAGGACACTACCTACTTTGAGTTTGCCTATTCTCCCTGTGCTTGCATAGGCTTCCTCCCACACTCCATGCTGTTAAGTTAACTGGTTCCAATCTAAGCCCTAGAATACATATGTGAAGTAGACCTTAGATTGTAATCTCATTGAGGGCAGGGAAAGTAAATGTACAGTATGTAAATTGTTGGTGCTATATACGTACTGTAAATACCTCTGATAAAAGGGTAAGCTAAACATTTATTTTACTATGCAAATTATAACAGAGAGTGAATGATCACATTCTGCATCATCCCTTTTTCTCCCCACACCTCCCTATTGGCAAAAAAGCATAATGAACAGCTTTTCTTGCCAGTAGGAAGGCTTGAAGAGTGGAACAGAGTGGGACAGAGATTCAAGCCCTGATTTTTGTGACACGCTGAAAATAAACCAAATGTGTGTGCAGGCCCCTGGAGGTGCCAGTTTTATGGTTTATGAGCCAGTGTTTAGTTCTTGGAGAAACTACAGGTTTGTTTTAAAGGCCATGTCATATCTTAATAATAGTCACATTCAACTGGACTTGTTCTGTAATGGTCAAAACAATACTGCCATCTTTAGCTGCAATGTGCAGTTAGTGTACAATATTTTTGGCTTTTGGTTCTCAAATAATATACTCTAAATTCTATTAAAAAAAAAAAAACTGCCTTATCTCTCCATTTTATTCTGCAGCCCAACCAAGTTGCTTATATACTGTCCAGCCACTGAACAATATCTGTCTATTGTCTCTCAGATAATACAGTCTAATTTTTATTGTAAGATAAAACTTACCTTGTCTCTTCTTATTTGTTGTCTATTCAAGAGCTCACATACTTCTCTGACACTATCCAATGTCTACCAAACACATACCTGAAGTTTACATTACATTTAGGATAGACTCACAAACTACTATTAAACTGTTGTGCCACTGGACATTTTGGACAATGTTGAGGGCTTTAGCTTTGTTCCAGTAGGCCAATTCAGGCCCTTTTGCTGCTTGTAAAAATCAAGTGTCATGGTCAATTATAACTAAAAAATGCTTTTTTCGCATGTTGAAGTGAATCAGAGTTGGGTGTTTTTTCTATATTTAAAGCCCAACTCCGGGCAAAAAAAAACATTTTTCCATGCAGTGGGGCTGTGCCCGCACTGCACAGGTAAACTGTTCGTTTTGTCCAGGGGAATTGAGAAAGCTGTATACTCCCCTGATCCTCCACTCCACCTGCAAACAGCGCTCCCCCACAATCCAGTGGTGGACTGTTTCCAACGTCCTCATTTCCATAGCAGACATGAGGACGTCAAAAACAATCCACTGCACAAGACCGCTAGACCTCGAACAAGTTGGAGCCACAGAGACCGGTCTTGTGCGAGGAGGATTAGCTCAGCATCCGCTCGGCTGTTATTACAAAAAGCGGGAGGGGACTTCCCCCCCTCCGGCTACATTCCGCCGCTCCGCCGGGTCTCCTGTCCCACCAGGAGGCCCGAGTGACCAGCTGGCACAGCTGCCGGCTGGCCAAAGACCCGAACAAAGCAGATCGGCTTGTTCGGGTCTCGGATTTATTAACCCGGAAGCGATGTCATGACATCACTTCTGGATTACTGGCATCCTAAAGGCACCAGTTTTAAAAAATAGAAAGTATTCAAAAACGCTGATCTTGACGTTTTGAATACTTTCAAGTGCAGAGGAGGGGTCTGAGGTCTTATAGAGTACCTGTGCTGCCTATTACTGTCACAAGGGATGCTTACATTCCTTGTGACAGCAATACCAGTGATTACGTTTTTTTTTTAAAGGACAGTGTAAAAATAAAAAGTTTAAATCTACAGAATATCGGCACCTGATATCGGCTATCGGTCTGAAAGGCAGCTGAAAAATCAGTATCGGCCCTGAAAAAAACTATATTGGTCGATCCCTACTATATATACTACAGCAATGCCAAATTTTACCCTAATCCATACACATACATACCCAATACCATTTGAAAATTTAGTTTTAATACTGCCAACCTTCTAATTCTAGCCCCCCCTTGATCTCCCAATCATCCACCATACTTAGAATGGCATTGTCACGGCATTTACTGCTCAGGAAATCGACACATTTTTCGACTATAATTTTAAGTGCAGATATCATCCATGCAGAGGAGCGGCTGCCATGCTACAGACTATTCCCATATTGAGACAATCAATTCTTTAAAAACCACTGACATTTCAAGAAAAACGTCTTATTAAGGATCCAAACTTTAGAGTCTCATAGTCTGATAAGTGTCTCCATCATTCTAAACACTCTTCCTTTCTATAAAAATGGCTACTTCCACTGAGTTAATGCAAATGTTAGATTTTTAACTGTTTTTAATATACCTGACAAAGCAAGCTTGTAAGATACAGACTTCTCTTTGCAAAATGTTAGCCAGTAAACACAATACACAATAAATTCTAGCACCACCAAAACATACAGCAAATTTATAATGACAGCCGAGACATAAATTCAGTATTGTGCATTACATGTAGGTTACCCCTTAAAACATATGAATGTTACTCAACCCCTTTAATAAACACCATCATATAGTAGATAATAGGAAATGCTACTGACTCTTACCATGGCAAATAATGATATCACATACAACTAATCCCTTCTTACTCCTGGCTGGTAGCCTTACAACATAAACATAGCTTTAAATCCAATTTATGGAATCTGATTAACATGAAAATAAGCCTGGATATGTGTGTCTCCATTAACATCACCACTCTGTCACCAAATCGTTAGTACTGACACTGCGCAGTTCTTTTCACGTTTAAAATTAGAATCTCCGAGGGATCATTTCTCAAGTAGAGCAGAGAGCTGCTGTAGAAAACACAGGAGGCAATGACAGAAAGCATTCTGGAAGAAAGTAACAAACTGGGCCACCGTTCATTGATGGTTAAGGAGAAACCCCTGACCATCGAAGAACTGCTGATCCTAGGTACTGCAGAACCTCTTGACTGACAGACATTTTCGGAAAAAACATGGCCGTACCCCCATTTAGGGAATATTGACCTATTTACTTCTAACATACTCAGAAAACTGGCTTTCAGTGATTCACAAGATTTCCAAAGTAGCTGAATTACTATTTGCTTCAACTTGCCCAAAAGTGGATCAAATTAATTTAATTTTGAACAGACTAGTTTGGCCTGTCAGCATCAAATACTGGTGATTTCAGGCACCTGGGAGGCACAGGGGCGGCATCCAGTCCCACTGCCAGCAGTCTGTCAAAAATTATGACAAAAGATCAGTGAAAAAATGTAGCGCTAAAAATCTAAAACAATAAACATTGAACAATATGTACCGCTAAAAATCTAAAACAATAAACATTGAACAATATATCAAGTATTGTGTGTAAATAATAAACACTTTGTGATAAAAATCAATCTCAAATATAATAAATGTAAAACAGAACATTTATATAATGAGTAGAAACACAGGTGAAAAAGTCCCAAAGGTGAAACAATCCTATGGTAAACATATATGGAGTCCACCACAAGTTGTTGCTCAGAAGTGGGGTACAAAGGCCTCAGCAGGCATGTAGAGCATCAGGGATAGTGTGTCCTCCACCCGAGAAAAGGGGTATACACTCTTACCAGAAATAGTGGACTCAAATGTCAGCGACGAGTCAATAAAGCGAGGATAGCCCGATCAGCAGGTTTCCATAACGATCCAGGGAATCCAAAGAGCTCCAAGAACTAATCCAGGGAATCGTGCAGGTAACCGTGAGGCTGGAACTCAAATGTTTAGCAGCCAGACTGGAAAGCCAAAAACTGATTACAAGATCACATTGTTGAGTCATCAAAAAGTTCACATTCTTCACTTCTCTCAAAAGCGGTAGCGGCTGCTTCCTACCCAGTAGAAGGACCTTGGTGTCACTTTTCAGAGAAGTGAAGAATGTGAACTTTTTGATAAGTCAACAATGTGATCTCGTAATCAGTTTTTGGCTTTCCAGTCTGGCTGCTTAACATCTGAGTTCCAGCCTCACGGTTACCTGCACGATTCCCTGGATTCGTTCTTGGTGCTCTTTGGATTCTCTGGATCGTTTTGGAAATTTGCTGATTGGGCTATCCTTGCTTGATTGACTCATTGTCGCTGACATTCGAGTCCACTATTTCCGGTAAGAGTGTAGGACACACCATCCCATAGATGCTCTACATGCCTGCTGAGGCCTTTGTACCCCACTTCTGAGCAACAACTTTTCATGGTGGACTCCATATATGTTTACCATAGGATTGTTTCACCTTTGGAACTTTCTCACCTGTGTTTCTACTCATTATATACATGTTCTATTGTATATTCATTATATTTGAGATTGATTTTTATAACAAAGTTTTTATTATTTACACACGTAACTTGATATAATGTTCAATGTTTATTGTTTTATATTTTTAGCGAGACATTTTTCACTGATCTTTTGCATTGCATTTTTGTCACATTCTTATGTAGCAGCTGTTCATTTTTCTTCACTAATTCAGTTAGAGCAGTAATATCCCCTATCCACAAAAACTATGACAGGCTGAAATACTCAGAGGCTGCACGCTGTACTAAAAAGTCATCGTATTTAGAGTCATATGCTTTCAGTAATGTGTGCCCTGAACGCAGAATTTCATGCGGCCCAAAGAGTATCTAAACCCTCCAAAACTGTACTATATTGCAGCTTAGCAGTTCATAGATGTGGTGGCTGCATTCATTTTGTTTTTTTTTGTTAGGTCATGTTTTTACCTGGTGATCCTGCCAGTAACACACTTCTTGTCCTAAAGTGACAATACTCACTCACTACTTTGTATCTACTGAGGGGCAACACTATCACACTAGGCTTATTTTCTGATTTGGACAACAAACACTGCCTTCTCCCTACATGTCCATTACATAAAAGGATGTTGTCCTGTAGTTCATAGAACAGCCCATCCTCAGCCTAGAGCACTGGAGCCTGCCGGACCAAGGCATAGGGCACCCCTAGTCTAAACCAGCATTTAAAGCAGACTGTCAGTCATTTTTTTAACTTTCTGTCTATTAAATCTTCTGCCCTTGTTGTTTTAACTCTGGATAGTAAAAAAAAAAATGTCTGTCAGTAAATATCTTATACAGCCCACGTCCTGTTTCTTGTCTGGTAAAAAGCCTAGCCTTTTGCCATCATGCACAGCTCTCTCTCGCTCTCACTCTCGTGAGAGTCTGCCAGGAAGGGAGGGGGGTGAGTCATAAGAGGGCCAATGAAAGCTGCAGGGCTGCAGAGCTGGTGTGCCTCTGTGTGTCTGTGTAAATCCAGGAAGTGAACAGGCAGCAGCTTCAGCTGCCCACAGTTAAAATGAATGCAGCCAGACTCAGTGGAGGGAGATTTCTGCAGCATATTTGGCAAGTACAGAATCACAGTATATATAAAATAATATGCAAAGTGGTTGGAGGGAAGCTTCAGAATGTCGAAAATGTTTTTATTACAAATTATGTGAGCAGACTGAAGTTCCTCTTTAACCTTTGCAGTGTAGGGGAGGGGAAGCACCACTTGTTTGCCTCCTCCCCCCTCCACTGCCACATTTGGCACCTTTCGTAGGGGCGCGGGTACCTAGTTTTGACAAGTACCGGCTCCCACTTCCGGCTGATCTCCCTGTGCCCCCTCCTCCTTCCCCCACCACCAGGCCATTTACAAAGCGCAGCTTGTGCATGTGCAGTGGGTAACCGGCTGTGAAGCCACAAGGCTTCACTGCCGGTTTCCCTTAGTGGATATGGTGGCAGCTGATTGAAAAATTGGCTGGGGTGAAGACACCGCTGGATTCGTGGACAGGTAAGTGTCTTGATATTAAAAGTAAGCAACTACAGTATTTGTAGCTGCTGACTTTTATTTTTTTCTGAAGGAGCCTGAGGCTCTGCTTTAAATACATAGGAAGTTACAGGGACCCTGGATTTCTGTAAGGATCAATAGGTCATTTTTTGTGCTTGCAGAAAATGTACTTAACCTGATAAAAGAAACAAATGCAGCCACTACAACTAAGGGCTGATAAGCTGCGGGTTTAGATACACTTTCAATATATAGAAGCTGTGGGATGCATCAGCACTATATATGTTTGTTTTCTTTTCTGCCTTATTTATTAGTCTTATTGCCTTGCCTTAAGCATTGGCTTGAAGCCTCTATCTACACCAGCCTTTATCAACCTTTTACCCCACTGGAATTTCCAGGTCTCAGAAAACCCCTGCTAAAACCAGTTTATTGGTGATCAGTGGGCAAGTGCCCCTTATATTGGTGGTCAGTGAGAAGCATGCATTTCCCCCTGCATTGATGAATGGGAAGAATGACTCATATATTTGTGGCCAGTGAGAAAAACTATTCTTTCGTTGGTGGTCAATGCGAAGAACATTCCTTGCATTGGTGGTCAGCAGGAAGAATGCCCCTTACATTGGTGGTCAGTGCAAAAAATGCCCCCTTACATTGGTGGTAAGTGAAAATAACGCTTCTTATATTTATGGCCAGTGGGAAGAATGACCCTTATATTTGTGGTAGGTGGGAAAAATGACCCTTACATTGGTGGTCAGTGAAAAGAATGTTCCTTATATTGGTGGTCAGTGGGAAGAATGACTCTTACGTTGGTGGTCAGTGGGAAGAATGCCTCTTACATACTCGAGTCAAGGGCTTTTCTGCATCAAAAAATTTCATTTTCTGAACCGAATTTGGGGCCCCGTATCTCAGGGCCACTTGGGGCTAGGAACCCCCAGTTTGGTGTGCAAACCCAGTGGAACTGGTACCACAACATATCCAAAGCTGAAGTTCCTAGCACTAAGTGGCCCCGAGATACAGGGCCCCAAAATCGGTTCAGAAAATGTCATTCTCTGCTGCAGAAAAGTGCTTGACATTTTCTGAACCGACTTTGGGGCCCCATATCTCAGGTCCTCTTGGTGCTAGGAACCCCAAAGTTGGTGTGCAAACCCAGTTGAACTGGTGCCATAACATATCCAAATCTGGGGTTCCTAGCACCAAGTGGCCCTGAGATGCGGGGCCCCAAAACCAGTTCGGAAAATTTCATTCTCTGCTGCAGAAAAGTGCTTGACATTTTCTGAACTGATTTTTCGGGCCCTGTATCTCGGGGCCACTTGGTGCTAGAAACCCCAGCTTTGGAAATTTTATAGTGCTAGTTCCACTGGGTTTGCACACCAAATTTGGGGTTCTTAGCATTAAGTGGCACCGAGATACGGGGCCCCAAATTTGGTCAACTGTGTCCATCTGCAGCAATGTCATTTCGGGACCCTTTGGGTTCAGAGACCCCAACTTTTGGCTGCAGCTAGGGTTTAGAGTTTGAAGTTCAGGGGACCTATGGCTGCAAATGGGCACAGTGATGCTGCAAATGGGCATTGTTGACCCTCTTTTCCACTTACAGTAGCTGTGCATTTCTCACCTCGTCTTATACTCGGGTCAATAAGTTTTTCCCATTTTTTTTGTGGTAAATTAGGGCCTCGACTTATACTCGGAACGACTTATACTCGAGTATATACGGTATTCTTTAATTCATTTTTTTTCCTTGTGCTATGCATTTGTCTCACTATTTCCTGTAGATTCTATTTGATACATCAGCACTATATTGGTTTGGAATCTTGATATACTCAACTGAACAGCCCTATTGCCTGCCATTTAGTGCTATATTATCTATATTAGCCTTTCTCAATCAGGATTTGGTTGGATCCTAGGGTTCCTCCAGAGCTAATTAGGAGTTCCTTGAGCAATGGGCAACTTTTACTTCTCATATAAGAAACCACTGACACTAATGATTGTTTTAGTGATCTGTAAGGGGGGCATTCTTCCCACTGACCACCAATATAGGGAGCATTCTTCCCACTGACCATCAAAGTAAGGGACATTCTTCCCACTGACCATCAAGGTAAGGGATATTCTTCCCACTGACCATCAACGTAAGGGACATTCTTCCCAATGACCATCAAGGTAAGGGACATTCTTCCCAATGACCATCAAGGTAAGGGACATTCTTCCCACTGACCATCAAGGTAAGGGACATTCTTCCCAATGACCATCAAGGTAAGGGACATTCTTCCCAATGACCATCAAGGTAAGGGACATTCTTCCCACTGACCATCAAGGTAAGGGACATTCTTCCCACTGACCATCAATGTAAGGAACATTCTTCTTAATGACCACCAAGTACAGTGAATTTTAGATATTTTAGTAAATATTCTCAGAGGTTCCCTGAAACTGGAAAGTTATTTTAAAGCTGATTCTGGGGAAAGTAAAAATGCTCCCTTGGAGTGCTTTGTTAAGACCTGGGGGGCCGCAAAAAGTTCTTTTACTTTTCCTGACTTTACCTCCGCTTCCACCAGGCTCCCCCCCCCCCAGGCTGTAAGACCAGTCACCACAACCTATTCCCCTCTAGGCTCTATGTCTATGTAGAGTCCATAGACATGCACTGGAAGTGAGGACACCGAGGAACCACCCACTCCTAGAGTGTAGGGGGTAGAGAAGAGTGCCCCCCCCCCCCAACCCCCCTAACCCCCCCCCCCCCAACCTAAATGAGCATGTAACCCTTGCAGTGTGCGAGCAGCCCTGAGATAGGATTTAAAGTGGTAATAAAGTATCTTTTTACAACAGCTGGCTAATAGTAGAACTTCCATGCCCTTGCTGAAGTTTTCACCATTTTTTTACTCTGAGCTTTCTCCTCATGCTGTCCATTAAGCAGAAAAGAAAATGTGGATGTGGGTTGTCATTTGGTACAAAAAGAAATACTTTAATATCACTTTAAGGGTTCCTTCCTATGGAAACAGTTAATAAAGACCAATCTATACAGACGAGGCGATGCACTCAGGAACGGTCAAGTTCAAAGCAGCGCATGGTGTGTTTGTCTATGTGACCCTCCAATATATAATAATAATAATAATATAAATATTAATAGTGATATTAAAACTGATAATAATAATACCAATAATAATAGTAATAATTGTCCTCTAGAACACTAATATTAGTAGTTCTTTCATGTTAAAACTGTTATAAAGACCGAAGTATACCAATGATTTTACACATTCAGGAACGGTCAGTTCCAAGCAACACATGAATTGTTTGTCTATGTGACCCTCCATATTTACCATAATAATAGTAACAATAATAATAATAATAATAATGTATTATTATTGATGCTGATATTACTAATACAAAAAAATAATCATAATAATAATAACAACATTATAATATAATAGAAATAATATAAAAAGTTATTTGTATTAATTATAAAAAAAATAATAATTATATATAATTTTGATGATAATAATGGTAATTATAATAACATTATAATAATATAACAATAATATATTACTATTGATAGTATAATAATGGCCCCATGGTGGGGTGTAGGTGGTATATGGGATGTAGTGGCGCCATGGTGGGGTGTAGGTGGTATATGGGATGTAGTGGCGCCATGGTGGGGTGTAGGTGGTATATGGGATGTAGTGGCCCCATGGTGGGGTGTAGTGGCGCCATGGTGGGGTGTAGGTGGTATATGGGATGTAGTGGCCCCATGGTGGGGTGAAGTGGCGCCATGGTGGGGTGTAGTGGCGCCATGGTGGGGTATAGTGGCCCCATGGTGGGGTGTAGTGGCCCCATGGTGGGGTGTAGTGGCCCCATGGTGGGTGTAGTGTCCCCATGGTGGGGTGTAGGTGGTATATGGGATGTAGTGGCCCCATGGTGGGGTGTAGTGGCGCCATGGTGGGGTGTAGTGGCTCTATGGTGGGGTGTAGGTGGTATATGGGATGTAGTGGCCCCATGGTGGATGTAGTGGCCCTATGGTGGATGTAGTGGCCCCATGGTGGGATGTAGTGGCCCCATGGTGGATGTAGTGGCCCCATGGTGGGATGTAGTGGCCCCAGGGTGGGTGTAGTGGCCCCATGGGGGATGTAGTGGCCCCAGGGTGGATGTAGTGGCCCCATGGTGGATGTAGTGGCCCCTTGGTGGATGTAGTGGCCCCATGGTGGGGTGTAGTGGCCCCATGGTGGATGTAGTGGCCCCATGGTAGATGCAGTGGCCCCATGGTGGGATGTAGTGGCCCCATGGTGGATGCAGTGACCTCATGGTGGGTGTAGTGGCCCCATGGTGGATGTAGTGGCCCCATGGTGGGTGTAGTGGCCCCATGGTGGATACAGTGGCCTCATGGTGGGTGTAGTGGCCCCATGGTGGGTGTAGTGGCCCAATGGTGGGATGTAGTGGCCCCATGGTGGATGTAGTGGCCCCATGCTGGGTGTAGTGGCCCCATGGTGGGATGTAGTGGCCCCATGGTGGATGTAGTGGCCCCATGGTGGATGTAGTGGCCCCATGGTGGGATGTAGTGGCCCCATGGTGGGTATAGTTGCCCCATGGTGGATGTAGTGGCCCCAGGGTGGGATGTAGTGGCCCCATGGTGGATGTAGTGGCCCCATGGTGGATGTAGTGGTCCCATGGTGGGATGTAGTGGCCCAATGGTGGGATGTAGTGGCCCCATGGTGGGTATAATTGCCCCATGGTGGATGTAGTGGCCCCATGGTGGGATGTAGTGGCCCCATGGTGGGTTATAGTGGCCCCATGGTGGGATGTAGTGGCCCCATGGTGGATGTAGTGGCCCCATGGTGGATATAGTGGCCCCATGGTGGGATGTAGTGGCCCCATGGTGGATGTAGTGGCCCCATGGTGGATGTAGTGGCCCCATGGTGGGATGTAGTGGCCCCATGGTGGGATGTAGTGGCCCCATGGTGGATGTAGTGGCCCCATGGTGGGGTGTAGGTGCTATATGGGATGTAGTGGCCCCATGGTGGGGTGTAGGTGCTATATGGGATGTAGTGGCCCCATGGTGGGATGTAGTGGCCCCATGGTGGGATGTAGTGGCCCCATGGTGGGATGTAGTGGCCCCATGGTGGGATGTAGTGGCCCCATGGTGGGATGTAGTGGCCCTATGGTGGGATGTAGTGGCCCCATGGTGGGATGTAGTGGCCCCATGGTGGGGTGTAGTGGCTCTATGGTGGGGTGTAGGTGGTATATGGGATGTAGTGGCCCCATGGTGGATGTAGTGGCCCTATGGTGGATGTAGTGGCCCCATGGTGGGATGTAGTGGCCCCATGGTGGATGTAGTGGCCCCATGGTGGGATGTAGTGGCCCCAGGGTGGGTGTAGTGGCCCCATGGGGGATGTAGTGGCCCCAGGGTGGATGTAGTGGCCCCATGGTGGATGTAGTGGCCCCTTGGTGGATGTAGTGGCCCCATGGTGGGGTGTAGTGGCCCCATGGTGGATGTAGTGGCCCCATGGTAGATGCAGTGGCCCCATGGTGGGATGTAGTGGCCCCATGGTGGATGCAGTGACCTCATGGTGGGTGTAGTGGCCCCATGGTGGATGTAGTGGCCCCATGGTGGGTGTAGTGGCCCCATGGTGGATACAGTGGCCTCATGGTGGGTGTAGTGGCCCCATGGTGGGTGTAGTGGCCCAATGGTGGGATGTAGTGGCCCCATGGTGGATGTAGTGGCCCCATGCTGGGTGTAGTGGCCCCATGGTGGGATGTAGTGGCCCCATGGTGGATGTAGTGGCCCCATGGTGGATGTAGTGGCCCCATGGTGGGATGTAGTGGCCCCATGGTGGGTATAGTTGCCCCATGGTGGATGTAGTGGCCCCAGGGTGGGATGTAGTGGCCCCATGGTGGATGTAGTGGCCCCATGGTGGATGTAGTGGTCCCATGGTGGGATGTAGTGGCCCAATGGTGGGATGTAGTGGCCCCATGGTGGGTATAATTGCCCCATGGTGGATGTAGTGGCCCCATGGTGGGATGTAGTGGCCCCATGGTGGGTTATAGTGGCCCCATGGTGGGATGTAGTGGCCCCATGGTGGATGTAGTGGCCCCATGGTGGATATAGTGGCCCCATGGTGGGATGTAGTGGCCCCATGGTGGATGTAGTGGCCCCATGGTGGATGTAGTGGCCCCATGGTGGGATGTAGTGGCCCCATGGTGGGATGTAGTGGCCCCATGGTGGATGTAGTGGCCCCATGGTGGGGTGTAGGTGCTATATGGGATGTAGTGGCCCCATGGTGGATGTAGTGGCCCCATGGTGGATGTAGTGGCCCCATGGTGGGATGTAGTGGCCCCATGGTGGGATGTAGTGGCCCCATGGTGGATGTAGTGGCCCCATGGTGGGATGTAGTGGCCCCATGGTGGGATGTAGTGGCCCCATGGTGGATGTAGTGGCCCCATGGTGGGGTGTAGGTGCTATATGGGATGTAGTGGCCCCATGGTGGGGTGTAGGTGCTATATGGGATGTAGTGGCCCCATGGTGGGATGTAGTGGCCCCATGGTGGGATGTAGTGGCCCCATGGTGGGATGTAGTGGCCCCATGGTGGGATGTAGTGGCCCCATGGTGGGATGTAGTGGCCCTATGGTGGGATGTAGTGGCCCCATGGTGGGATGTAGTGGCCCCATGGTGAGCTCTGATAGCAGTCAGTGAGGGTGCATTGTGTGTGCTGAGTGTCCCCTGTACAGGAAGTGTGACATTGTAGCCCCTCCATGTCCTCCTCCCCGGAGCTCCTCCCACAATGTGACCCCGGTTGGGGGCAGAGGTCCGGGGTCCCCCCCAGCACAGAGCACTCACCGAATCTGGTGTCCGTACTGGCAGCCTGATGATGGGAAGCGGCGGAGAGGAGAAGGAGGAGGAGAGCGATGTTCGGAGAGCCCGGCATGGTTAATCCATCGGTCTAGCAGTCCATGAGTGCGGAAGAAGGACGAGGGAAAGACCGGAGAAGTGTCAGGGGGGATGGGCAATGAACGATCCCTACTATTCCCGATCAGCTTCAACACCCCGGACAGCGACCAGCACCGACCCCGCCCACCCTGAGGACACGCCTCCCCCTGGCTGGTCACATGGAGCGGAGCCCGCCCCCTGGAGGAGATGAATGGGACTCCTCCGGCATGGCGCTGTCCTTCCTCCGGTGCTGATGAATGGAGGAGACCATTCACCGGGAGGAGGGGGGGGGCAATACCCGGACTGAGGGGTCATCCTCCTGTATACCGTATCATCTCCATATACTACCCAATACGGGTCCACCTCCGCTCTGATATCATGGGAGGAGAGGGGGGGTGATTAGGATGTAGTGATATCTATACCGTCCGATATATTCTACATACAGCATCCGAGCTCTTCTATGATAAGATCCACTGCCAGGCAGCGTTACAGCGCCCCCTCTGGTCTGCCATCCTGGGAGTAGGGGGCATTAGGCTGTAATGCCAACCCAGAATGATGGATCTGCCATCCTATAATCTACATTCTTATGATTCCATAATAAGACATCTACTCTTTCATGGTACAGTGCCCATCCATGGTTTGGCATTATAAGGGGCATTAGGCAGCAATGCCAACCCAGAGTGATTTATGTGCCACCCTACATAACCTATTATTACTCTTTCAAATCATCACTTCCACAGTAAAGTGCCAACCTATTATGGTTACAGCGCCACCTCTGGTCTGGAATCATGGTAGTATGGGGTCATTGGGCTGCAATGCCATCCCAGAATGATGTAAGTGCCATCCTTTATAACGTGCATTCCTTTTATTATATAATAAAGCATCTACCCCCCCCCCCCCCGGTTTGGCACCAGCTAACAATTGATTTCTGTGCCATCCTACATAATCTACATTCCTATTATGCCATAGTAAGATACCTACAGTATGGTGTCCTCCATGGTCTAACTATAGGGGGCATTAGACAGCAATACCTCCTCAGAATGAGTTATCCTACATAACCTACCTATGTTATCTCTTCCATGGTGAGGAGTCTACCCATTAAAATGCCACCTCTGGTACGACATCATGGGTCGGGGTCATTAGACTGTAATGCCATCCTAGAATGATGTATGTGCCATCCTATGATCTATATTCCTATGAATCCAAAATAAGGCATCTATCCTTTCATGTTAAAGTGACTATCAATGGTATGGCATCATGGAGGGCACTGAACAGCAATGCCAACACATTAGGGTTACACTGCCGCCTGTGGTCCAGCATCATGGGAGTATTTATTGGGCAGTAATGCTAACCCATTATACCCAAAATACCATCTTACATAACCAACTTATAGCATTCCATGTCATATCTTCCATGATGATGTGCCTACCCATTAGAATTACACTGCCACCTCTGGTCTGGCATCTTTGGGGGAGGAGGTCATTAATAACAACCTAGAGCAATGTATGCGCTATCCAACGTAACCTACATTCCTATTATTCCACAGTAAGGGGTCTACCCATTAATGTAACACTGCCCCCATGTTGGAGGCATTAGGCTGTAATGCCAACTCACAATGATTTATGAGCCATCCTACATAATCTACATATACTGTTTTATATAACTATTTCCATGGTAAAGTGCCAACCCATTATGGTTACAATGTCACCTCTGGTCTGGCATCTTATTAGTTGGGGGGCATTAGGCTGTAATGCCAACCCATAATTATGTATGTACTTTCCTACATAACCTATGTTCCTATGGTTCCATAATAAGACATCCACACACTAAGGTAAAGTGCCCATCCATGGTCTGGTATCATTGGAGCATTAGGCATCAGTGCCAACCCAGAGTGATTTGTTCTACATAACCTTCTACAAACGTAATTGTGATGTGTGAATAAAACATAAATAAACATACATTGTGTTCATAAAAATTGCATGAAGTTGTGAAGTCCAGTGCTGTGAAACAATAAATTGAAATACACAAATCAAATTATGAGACCACCTTAATGGATCCAATCCACAGTGCTCACAAAATAGTGTCCATCATTCACTAATGTGACTACAACAAATTGTGATCAGTGAGCCCACCACCTGTGTCCAGCCAGCTCCTTATCAGAAAGACAGATCCCAAATTATAGGAGGTCTGACATAGCATGAAGATGTGAAGATGTGAAACAATGGGTCATCCCATCAAGGAACATTAAACGGCACTTCACATAGGGATTAGACTGTAAAGTCCTCCTGTTCCTCTACGGTGGCTTAATCAAGAAGAGAAACCTCCAATAGTGTATTACTGTTTCAAATTTTATTAAATAAAGGTTAAAAAAATACTTACAAAATGCTATCTTGTAATCGTACATTGCATAAGAAAATGCAGCTAGTGCCAGCTCCAGCAAAGGGTGGGTGACGTCAGCACAAGCTCTGCTCCACCCTGATGTACGTTTCGTCTAAACAGACATTGTCAAGGGGATCAGCTCAGACAAAATGTACGTTATACGCTTATTTCTTCAATGGTAAGTAGCCTATTACCCACTAACAATTTCCCAATTTCTCTTTGGGATTAATAAAGTATTCTGTATTCTAGTTACAATGCCCCCCCCCCCCCCATGGTCTAGCATTATAGGGGGCTTAAGACAGCAATACTCAGCCAGAGTGATTTATGTGTCATTCTACCTAACCTACATATACTGTAATACGTCATATCATCTTTTACATTAAAAGGAGCCTACCCATTAGGGTAACAATGCCACCTCAGGTCTGGCATCTTGGGGGTAAGGATTATTTGGCTGTAATGCTAACCCAGAATTATACTGTATATGTGCTATCCTAATTAATCTATATTCCTATGCTTCCATAATAAGGCATCTTTTAAGTTAAAGCGCCCATCCATGGTCTGGCATCATTGGGGGAACTGGGCAGCAATGCCAACACAGAGTGATTTATGTGTCATCCTACATAACCTACTTATAGATAGGATTTCATATCATTCTCTTCCATTGTAGGGAGGCAAGGCTAGTGATAAGGTAGTAATACCAGATCAGAATGATTTATGTGTCATCCTACATTCATATTATGCCATAGTAAGATGCCTACCCATTAAAGTTGCAGTGCCCCATTGTCTGAATTTATGGGGGACCATTAGACAGCAATAGCCAGAATGATCCAATATAACCTACCTATACTGTTTCAAGTCATCATTTTCATTGCAAAGTGCCAACCCATTAGGGTTACAGTGCCATCTGTGGGCCATCATCATGGGAGTATTCATTGGGCTGTAATGCCAACCCAGAGTGGTTAACATATCTTACATAACCTACTTATAGCATTCTATATAACCTCTTACATGGTAAGGTGCCTACCCATTAGGGTTACGGTGTAATTGCAAATGAATTACTAATGAAATATGGTAGATTACACAAATGGCATAAGACAGCTTACACAGTTTATTGGACAGGGAGGTATAGGATGTCAGTAAGGCACTTCTTCAGATAAGCAACAAAGTGCACGCTTACAAACATCCAAATGCATGAGGAGCGCTTCCTTTAGAGGGGGGACCCATATCTCTGCATTACCCTGAGTACTCAAAAGTCTCTGCAATTTTTCAGCTGGCTGTTGGAGGCAAACTCCAATAAGCTGGCAGATAGAGATGCCCTGTAAGGGAAAAGCTGCACTTTCCCTTCTTGTCAGATATCTTTCCCTAACACTGCAAACCAAAAGCAGCCGAGCGCCAGAAGGCACCCAGCACACAGCGCTCCAAAGCAGACTCTGCAGAGTGGACACA
This sequence comes from Lithobates clamitans, assembly GCA_037952925.1. Classification (NCBI taxonomy): domain Eukaryota; kingdom Metazoa; phylum Chordata; class Amphibia; order Anura; family Ranidae; genus Lithobates; species Lithobates clamitans. The sequence continues at coordinate 6,921,960 of JBBGZY010000757.1, read as the reverse complement.
GACTCAGCCCTCTCTGCCCTATGTGCTGCCAGGAGTAAGCAGACTTCTCTGTCCATTTACACCTGACTTTTTTTTTTTTAACAGACTGGATCGGAGGTAGGCGGGTGTGAATGGCTGGTCCATAGAGGTGAATGGCAAACCTGATCAAACACTTTGTGTGAAAGGGGCCTTAAGCAGCGGCGGCCAGTAGTAATTTTTTTTTGGGGGGGCGGCAAACAGTACCACGTCGGTCGGTCAGCGGGCGTGTCTGGTGCACTCGCCCCATCTATGCAGCACTTCACTGGCGGTTTCCCTTGCTCGGTGGCGGCGGGAACAGCTTTCCCTTCCTCTGCTCTCCACGGGCATCAGCAGCTTGCGTTTCCCCCCTCCTCCTCTGCGGCCAATCGGGAGTCTTCTCTTTTCGGCCAATCGGAAAACGGGTCCCGGACCTGCTTCTGATTGGCAGGATTGAGGATTCCAACCTATTTTGAAGCCTATTAGAGCCTATTGCTCTAATCAGGTGCTTCAAAAAAACACCCCGCAGCATCCTGAAAGGGGCCGGACGCATGAATAGGGGATGGCGGCGGCCGTGGATAGATTTATGCTATGCATAAATCTATCCATTATTCATATAGGGGGTGGCGTGGATAGAGGGGGTGGCGCCCGGGTGCCCCTAATGGACGGGCCGCTACTGGCCTTATGCAGACTTGCTGATGCAGGTGATCCTCCCCTCCTTCCTGGATGATGGCGCATGCAATGAACACTGGGAGCTGTGAATGCACTATGGAGACTGGGAATAAGACTGGGAACTACAGCACAAGAAAAGCCTTGCAAACAGAGGAAGAGAGAGCAGAGTTTTCTGGGGCTTTGAGCTAGAGGTCTGGGCAGACGGTATAGGGAAACCAGAGTGTGCGGACCTGTTGCTGTGCATGTGCACACTGGGAGAGAGGCTGGTGAAGGCCGGAGTGTTAGCGCTAGTTAAAGCTCTGTGAACGCTAGTCACTAAATAAAATGGTTAGCTTACAGTCCTGTTTACACCTTGCTTTGCTTTGCTTCGACTTCGCTTCAAAAATTATACTCCACGTAGCTTTAGTAGTGCTTCAAAGTGTCTTCAAAGCCTCCATAGAAGTCTATGGCAAAGCTCGCTTGAAGCACCTAAAGCTTTTGAGAGGCTTTAATTCAGCTTTCACTTTGTTTTGGAGAAATTGCAGGTATGAGATATCCACACACACACACAGTGCACCTGCCAAGCTTCAATAAAGCTTCAAAAGAGCATCACTGAAGCATCATTGAAGCCTCAACGAAGTATCACTAAAGCTTCATTAAAGCACCACTGAAGCATCAAAAACACATCATAAAAGCATGTTTATGCGGTAGGCGTTTTAATCTGTATTGAAGCCGAAGCAAGTGTAAATGAGCCCTTAAGGACTGATTCATATATGCTTTCTGCTGCTGGGGACTGGAGCAATTTAGATCTGCTGCCTGTGTGAGTGCCAGAGCTGAGCCTAGAGGCCCTGATCACGAGGACTGAGTTAGGCTAAGTTCACACTGGCATTAAAAGCAGGCATTTGAGAGGTGTTAAAAATGCTCCCCTCAAACGCCTATGCAAATGATATAATGGACAGCACATAGTGCTGTCAAAACATTAAGCGTTAGCTCCACGTCGCTTTAAAATTGAAGCCTCATGTTGAGTCAAGGGGCGTTTGAAGCCTTTCATCGCCTCCCATTCAAGTCTATAGTAACTCTTCGCAAACGCTCTGGCAGGCAGTTGCGGTGCGGTTGCAGGGCATTAAGATTAGTTTATTTCCTGTAATGGAATAGGCATTTGTGGAGCGGTTTTATCAAACGCCTCAAAACTGCCCATAGGGCGTTTGGGAAGCATTTTAACTTAACGCTTGTAAAATGCCAGTCTAACGCCCATACTAAAGCTCATTATGCAAGTCTAACGCCCATACTAACACTATAGGGGTGTTTGTTAAGCATTAAAAATTTAGTCAAATGTGAACAAGCCCTTACTGAGGCTTCGATTCTGGAGCACAGCAGACCACTAAGTGTTTATGACAGAGTTGTGGTGTACCAAGACTGGTGAGTGGATTCAATTGTGCTTGTGTTCCAACTGTTCATGATCCAATGGAACCAAAGACTGTCTTCTTGCCTAACAGCTCAAAAATAGTTCACTGCATGCAGTCTTCAAGGGACAGTAACAAGTGCAGCACCATACAGCTAAGGCCCCACTGTTAGCTAGCTAAAGAAGCAAATCAGGCACCATATATTGAATAATTAAGGCCCGTACTGTAGCCATCTTTTAGCTATAGCGTGGGTGGCAAGAAGTTAATATTAGGACATTAACCTGTCCAGGATCGGCTCTCAGATGCTGCCACCACCGTTCATGGTAAGGGAAACCAGCAGTGAAGCCTTTCAGCTTCACAGCTGGTTCCCTACCACGCATGCACGAAGCGTGTTGCGCTTTCTAACTGGCCCGGCAGTGGGTGAAGGAGGAGGAGGGCCGAACTTCAGAGGGACGGCATCGCGGCGCAGTTTCCCGGAAGTGGGAAAAACAGGTACCCATTCCCCCCTCCCCCCTGAAAGGTGCCAAATGTGGGACCGGAGGGGGGGAGGAAGCAGATAAGCGGAGGTTCCACTTTTGGGTGGAACTCTGCTCTATAAGAGTCCCGCACAATATACACTATATCGTACAATCTCTGCACTTTTTTTCAGCCGGAACGCACCAGAACTGTGTTCCGGAACTTCTGGCCACCATGTTAAGTCTCAGGCAGGCCCCCTGGAGCCCTGGGATTGGGTGAAAGGGGTCATGTGCAGCAGGTGGGGCTGGCCTGTGCTCAATCGCAGCAGAGCGGGGGCTGGCCTTCGCTGTGAGCTGTGGCCGCTGTCTCCTCCTCTCCTCCTCATCCTCTCCGGGTCACCGATCATGTCCCCGTCGGGACAGGCAGTCTGGCAGTGTGACAGGCGGCGCAGAGGCAGAGCAGATGGAGGAAAAAAAAGGTAAGAGACTCACTGGAGAGTTTTGATGCTGGCCCAGGGGGAGTAGATATGGTCTGGGGAGAGAGTTAGTGTAATGTATAGTGTTGTGGGTAGTGTACAGTGGGGTTCCTCCTCCCTTCTCCACAATCTGTTGGCAGAGCAGCACCGCGGTGTGCGGAGAGAGAGAGAGGAGCTGTCAAAATTGAGGTTGGATGTCGAGGGTGGGCAGGACCCAGCTATCCAACACCAGCCAATGGGATGGGATCTGGGCGGGCCGCTACGTGTGTATGTGGTTCCGCCCCTTTCTTAAACAGCATAATCATTGGCTGGATAGCTGCTGGGTCCCGCCCACCCCAACTCCCGCCCACCCCAACTCCCGCCCACCCCGGCACCCGCCCACCTCCGACATCACGCTGAATCTGTCAGCTCCTCTCTCTCTCTCCATACAGTTTCACACACCGCGGTGCTTCAGAGAGCATGCAGTTTCACACAGTTACACTATCAGCTGTGAAACCTGCCATTGCCATCCAGTGCACCTGCCAGTGCCATCTGCCAATGCCAATCAGTGCCACCTGCCAGTGCCATCTGCCAGTGCCAATCAGTGCCACCTGACAGTGCCAACCAGTGCCATCTGCCAGTGCCACCTGCCAAAAATAAAATCGGCCTAAAATATCGCCCTGCAAAAATCGGCATCATATATCGCCCATCGGCCACCCCGATTTCTAAATATCGGCATCGGCATAGGCCAGAGAAAAACCCATATCAGTCAACCTTTAATAGTGTGTGTGGGTGTGTAGTGGGTAAAGTATTGTGTGTGTGTGTGTGTGTGTGTGTGTAGTCAGTGTATTGGTCTGTGGGTAGAATATTGTGTAGCAGTCAGTATGTAGTGTATTGTGTAGTGGTCTGTGGGTAGTGGGTAGTGTATAGAGTATTGTGTAGTAGTATAGTGTATTGTGTAGTGGTCAGTGGATAGTGTAGTTTGTGTAGTAGTGTATTGTGCAGTGGTCAGTATAGGAATCAGGTAGGTTAGTGTGGTGTGGTGTGTAGTGTAGTGTAGTGGTCTGTTTGGTGTGTAGTGGTCGATGTGTAGTGTAGTGGTCAGTGTGGTGTGGCGTGTAGTGTAGTGGTCAGTGTATAGTGTATTGTGTAGTGTGGTGGATTGTATAGTGATTTGTGATTTGTGGTCAGTATAGGAATCAGGTAGGTCAGTGTAGTGGTCAGTGTGTAGTGTAGTGGTCAGTGTGGTGTGTAGTGTAGTGGTCAGTGTATAGTGTATTGTGTAGTGTAGTGGATTGTATAGTGTAGTGGTCAGTATAGGAATCAGGTAGTTCATTGTAGTGGTCAGTGTGTAGTGTAGTGGTCAGTGTGGTGTGTAGTGGTCAGTGTATAGTGTATTGTGTAGTATAGTGGATTGTATAGTGTAGTGGTCAGTGTAGGAATCAGGTAGGCCAGTATAGTGGTCAGTGTGTAGTGTAGTGGTCAGTGTGGTGTGTAGTGGTCAGTGTATAGTGTATTGTGTAGTGTAGTGGATTGTATAGTGTAGTGGTCAGTATAGGAATCAGGTAGGTCAGTGTAGTGGTCAGTGTGTAGTGTTGTGGTCGATGTAGGAATCAGGTAGGTTAGTGTAAGGGTCAGTATAGGAATGAGATAGGTCAGTGTGGTGTGTAGTGGTGAGTGTATTGTATAGTGTAGTGGGTAGTGTAGTGTATTGTGTAGTAGTATAGTGTAGTGGTCAGTATAGGAATCAGGTAGGTTAGTGTGTAGTGTAGTGGTTAGTGTGTAGTGGTCAGTGTAGTGTAGGGTCAGTGTTTGAGTGATTAGTGTAGTGTGTAGTGTAGTGGTCGATGTAGGAATCAGGTAGGTCCGTGTAGAGTTTAGTGTAGTTGCCAGTATAGGAATCAGGTAGATTAGTGGTCAGATTAGGAATCAGGTAGGTCAGTACTATTGTAGGAAGGGAAGAGACTCAGGGAGTCCGAAAAGTCAGCAGGTTAGGGGGCGCAAATTACTTGCCTTGCCCCGAGCGCTGACAAAACACGCTACGCCACTGCTCTCCTCTCCAGCCTGTCATTTAATACTGAAGCCAGTAGAGGGAGTTTTCTGCACAGCGCACTTCCTCTACTGGAGAGCTAGGAATTTGTGATGAGAGGGGAGCTGGGAGGGGATTTGTGATGAGAGGAGAGCTAGGAGGCGATTTGTGATGAGAGGTGAGCTAGGAGGGGATTTGTGATGAGAGGAGAGCTAGGAGGGGATTTGTGATGAGAGGAGAGCTAGGAGGGGATTTGTGATGAGAGGAGAGCTAGGAGGGGATTTGTGATGAGAGGGGAGCTGGGAGGAGATTTGTGATGAGAGGAAAGCTAGGAGAGGATTTGTGATGAGAGGAGAGCTAGGAGGGGATTTGTGATGAGAGGGGAGCTGGGAGGGGATTTGTGATGAGAGGGGGGCAAGGAGGGGATTTGTGATGAGAGTAGAGCTAGGAGGGGATTTGTGATGAGAGGAAAGCTGGGAGGGGATTTGTGATGAGAGGAGAGCTGGGAGGTAATTTGTGATGAGAGGAGAGCTGGGGGTATTTGTACAGATAGGAAAGCTGGGGGGATTTGTGATGTGAGGAGAGCTGGGGGAATTTGTGATGAGAGGGGAGCTGGGGGATTTGTGATGAGAGGAGAGCTGGGAGGTGATTTGTGATGAGAGGAGAGCTGGGGGGATTTGTACAGATAGGAAAGCTGGGAGGATTTGTGATGTGAGGAGAGCTGGGAGGGGATTTGTGATGAGAGGAGAGCTGGGAGGTGATTTGTGATGAGAGGAGAGCTGGGAGGGGATTTGTGATGAGAGGAGAGCTGGGAGGGGATTTGTGATGAGAGGAGAGCTGGGGGGATTTGTACAGATAGGAGAGCTGAGGGGATTTGTGATGAGAGGAGAGCTGGGAGGGGATTTGTGATGAGAGGAGAGCTGGGAGGTGATTTGTGATGAGAGGAGAGCTGGGAGGGGATTTGTGATGAGAGGAGAGCTGGGGGGATTTGTACAGATAGGAGAGCTGAGGGGATTTGTGATGTGAGGAGAGCTGGGGGAATTTGTGGTGAGAGGGGAGCTGGGGGATTTGTGATGAGAGGAGAGCTGGGAGGTGATTTTTGATGAGAGGAGAGCTGGGGGGATTTGTACAGATAGGAGAGCTGGGGGGATTTGTGATGAGAGGAGAGCTGGGTGGGGATTTGTGATGAGAGGAGAGCTGGGAGGTGATTTGTGATGAGAGGAGAGCTGGGAGGTGATTTGTGATGAGAGGAGAGATGGGGGGATTTGTACAGATAGGAGAGCTGGGGGGATTTGTGATTTGAGGAGAGCTGGAGGGATTTGTGATGAGAGGAGAGCTGGGGGGATTTGTGATGAGAGGAGAATCAGGTAGGTCAGTACTATTGTAGGAAGGGAAGAGACTCAGGGAGTCCGAAAAGTCAGCAGGTTAGGGGGCGCAAATTACTTGCCTTGCCCCGAGCGCTGACAAAACACGCTACGCCACTGCTCTCCTCTCCAGCCTGTCATTTAATACTGAAGCCAGTAGAGGGAGTTTTCTGCACAGCGCACTTCCTCTACTGGAGATCTAGGAATTTGTGATGAGAGGGGAGCTGGGAGGGGATTTGTGATGAAAGGAGAGCTAGGAGGGGATTTGTGATGATAGGAGAGCTAGGAGGCGATTTGTGATGAGAGGAGAGCTAGGAGGGGATTTGTGATGAGAGGAGAGCTAGGAGGGGATTTGTGATGAGAGGAGAGCTAGGAGGGGATTTGTGATGAGAGGGGAGCTGGGAAGAGATTTGGGATGAGAGGAAAGCTAGGAGAGGATTTGTGATGAGAGGAGAGCTAGGAGGGGATTTGTGATGAGAGGGGAGCTGGGAGGAGATTTGTGATGAGAGGAAAGCTAGGAGAGGATTTGTGATGAGAGGAGAGCTAGGAGGGGATTTGTGATGAGAGGGGGGCAAGGAGGGGATTTGTGATGAGAGTAGAGCTAGGAGGGGATTTGTGATGAGAGGAAAGCTGGGAGGGGATTTGTGATGAGAGGAGAGCTGGGAGGTGATTTGTGATGAGAGGAGAGCTGGGGGGATTTGTACAGATAGGAAAGCTGGGGGGATTTGTGATGTGAGGAGAGCTGGGGGAATTTGTGATGAGAGGGGAGCTGGGGGATTTGTGATGAGAGGAGAGCTGGGAGGTGATTTGTGATGAGAGGAGAGCTGGGGGGATTTGTACAGATAGGAGAGCTGGGGGGATTTGTGATGTGAGGAGAGCTGGGAGGGGATTTGTGATGAGAGGAGAGCTGGGAGGTGATTTGTGATGAGAGGAGAGCTGGGAGGGGATTTGTGATGAGAGGAGAGCTGGGAGGGGATTTGTGATGAGAGGAGAGCTGGGAGGTGATTTGTGATGAGAGGAGAGCTGGGAGGTGATTTGTGATGAGAGGAGAGCTGGGAGGTGATTTGTGATGACAGGAGAAATGGGGGGATTTGTACAGATAGGAGAGCTGGGGGGATTTGTGATGTGAGGAGAGCTGGAGGGATTTGTGATGAGAGGAGAGCTAGGAGGGATTTTGGGGAATTTGCCTTATGTGATACACAGTTCTAAGCCTTATCTCATTACAATTTTTTGGCGCCGCTGTAATTTTCCCCTCTAAGGAAGGGGTGGGGTTTGGATGTGTTTGGGGTGGGGTTTGGGTGTGGTTAGGGCGGAGCTTGGGCATGGTTGAGGCGGAGAGTTGGACAGAGAGGGTGAGTTCCTGCACCTTTTCTCTGAGAAAAAAAGACCTGACTATATATATATTATATTTGTACATTACACACTCCTGTACTATATACACTATATTGTACATTACAAACACCTGCACTATATACACCAGGGGTAGGCAATCCCCGGAACTCAAAGCCGGGGATTGCCTTTGAATTTCACTGTGATTGAGAAAACCACAATCAGGTGACAGTTTGTGGAATTACTGTTGAGCTTCTGGGAATTTTATTGAAATTATTCCTGAACCTTTGCGTCACTTACTACTGAACCCCTGCACTCTGTGTCCCTTTAAGCCAGAGCCAGTATTCAGCGCAATGAAAATCACATCCAAATTTTCCTGTGGCGCAGAGCGCCGCACTTTTTCTCAGCTGTGGGAGCCCAACTTATGATCCTGCACACATGCCCACTGCTTTCAGAAAATACCCCTGAACTGAGCTCATCATTGCGCATCCATTCCAGATGCTTGTATGTGACATCACATACACCACATACATCACATACATCACATACAAGCACATGGGCTGGATGTGAGGGGTGGATCAGCAGGATGAGTGTGCCAGGACAGGTAGATGTGTCTCATCTCTGCTTCCTTTCACCGCTCTGCATATCACGCATATCATAGATGAGAAGAGGGTACAGCAGTGGAGCAGATGAGTAGGAGGGTACAGCGGTGGGGAAAATGAGCAGAAGGGGTTCAGAGGTGGGACAGAAAATCAGGGGGTACAGCGGTGGGGCAGATGTGCAGGGAGGTACAATAGTGGAAGAGATAAGGAGGGGCTTCAGCAGTGGGACAGAAGAGCAGGGGGGGTAGAGTGAAGGGGCAGGTGAGCAGGGGGGTTAAATGTTGGGCCAAATGAGAAGGGGGTTACAGTGGTGGGGCAGATGAGCAGGTGGGTTCAGTGTTGGGGCAGATGAGAAGGGGGTTCAGTTGTGGGACAGAAAAGCAGGGGGGTAGAGCAGTGGGGCAGATGTGAAAGGAGGTGTATTGGTGGGACAGATGAGCAGGCGGAACAGAGATGTGGCAGAAAAGCAGGGGGTACAGAGGTGAGAGAGATGTGCAGGAGGTACATTAGTGGGGCAGATGAGAAAGTGGGTTACAGTGGTGGGGCAGACGAGCAGATGGGTTCAGTGTTAGGACAGATGAGAAGGCGATTCAGTAGTGAGACAGAAGACCATGGGGTTACGTCGGTGGAGCAGATGTGCAGGGAGGTACAGTGGTGGGGCAGATGAGCAGATGGGTTCAGTGTTAGGACAGATGAGAAGGTGATTCAGTAGTAAGACAGAAGACCACGGGGATACGTCGGGGGAGCAGATGTGCAGGGAGGTACAGTGGTGGGGAAGATGAGAAAAGGGGTACATTGATGGGGCAAATGAGCAGCAGGGTTACAGTGGTGGGACAGAAGAGCAAGGGGCACAATGGTGGGGAAAATGTACAGGAGGAACAGTGGTGGGACGGATGAGCAGGGGGGGTTCAGTGTTGGGGCAGATGAGCCGGATGTTCAGTGGTGGGATGATGAGCAGGGGGGTTCAGTGTTGGGCCAGATGAGAAGGGGGTTCAGCGGTGGGACAGAAGAGCAGGGAGGTACAGCGGTGGGGTAGATGTGAAAGGAGGTGATTTGGTGAGACAGATGAGCGGGGGGTTACAGTGGTTGGGCAGAGGAGCAGTTGGCACAGAGGTGGGGCAGATGTACAGGGGGTACAGTGGTGGGGCAGAGAAGAAAGGAGGTACATTGGTGGGACAGATGTGCAGGAGGTACAGTGGGGGGGGGGCAGATGTGCAGGAGGTACATTGGTGGGGCAGATGAGAAAGGGGGTTACAGTGGTGGGGCAGATGAGCAGATAAGTTCAGTGTTAGGACAGATGAGAAGATGGTTCAGTGATGAGACAGAAGAGCATGGGGGTACAGCGGTGGAGCAGATGTGCAGAGAGGTATAGTGGTGGGGCAGATGAGAAAGGGGGAGCATTGGTGAGGCAGATGAGCAGGGGGTTACAGTGGTGGGACAGATGAGCAGGGGCTACATAGGTGGGGCAGGTGTGCAGGATGGTACAGTGGTGGGGCAGATGTGCAGGGGGGTACAGTGGTGAAACAGATTTGCAGGGGTGGCAGTGATCTGAGGTGTGAAGGTGCATGAATTAGAGCTGATCTGAAGTGTGCAGTTGCAGGAATTGGGGCTGATCTGAGGCGTGAGTGCAGGGTGTTAATTTCTCACTCAAGTAGTTTACAGAATTTACTTTATTAAAAAAACTTTTCGTGATTGAGAGTGTGAAGTTGACATTTTTTTGTTATAAAATTGGCACTCTCAATTTCTCTGAAAATATTTTTCGGCACTCTGTGCTCGAAAGGTTGCCTACCCCTGATATACACAATATTGTATATTACATACACCTGCATTATATACACTGTTTTGTACATTACATACACCTGCACCATATACACTATATTTGCAGGACACATACTTCTGATCAAAGTATTCATTGCTTCATTTGTCTCTGTTTGTTAAGTATTAGCACTATTGTAATGAAGTTCTTCTTTAACCACCTCAAGTCCGGACACTTTCACCCCCTCCACGCCAGCAAAATTTCAGCTTTTAGCACTGTCATATTTTGAATGCCAATTACTCAGTCATGTACCACTGTACCCCAATAAAATTGTTACAGTTTTTTTGGAGACAGATACAGCGTTCTTTTGGTGGTATTTAATCACCACTGTTCTTTTTTTTCTTGCTATATATATGTGAAAAAATACTGAAAATTAAAAAAAAAACAAAAAAACGTTTTCTTAGTTTCTGTTTCATAAATGTAGATCAAAATATATTCTGCTACGTTTCTTTGGTTAAAATAATTGAAACCAGTGTATAATATTTAGTCTGTATGGAAGCTATAGAATCTACAACTAAGGTATATATATTTGGAAATGGATCTGTCCTGATGTACTACATAGTTATATAGTTGGTATGGTTGAATAAAGACAGTCCATCCAGTTCAACCTGTGTGTGTGTGTGTGTAGAAAAATATTTTCCCATATCCCCTGTTGGAAGGCAACATGGTTTAATATCATATTTCTGGAGTTTTACTTTAAGCTGAAAGTTGACCCAGCAGAGTGTTGAATCATGCCCCTGGCAGGGGGGTAAAGCTTGGGTCCTGACCACCTGGTGTGATAAGATTGAAATGCTTGATTAAAACATCTGCAAACAAGCTTCAAAGCGAACAACTGCTGCCAAGATGATTGATGAGTATAGCTACAGAAGATCAAAGGGCCAGCTGTCACTGACGATGACCCAGGTCACATAGCGATACATGGACATACGCTGCCCCTAGTGACATTACAGCATGCCTTCTGGAAGATGGGCAGATATTAGAAGGACTGCCTCTTGGCGATATTCCATTGGACAGGAGGCTAGATGGGTGTGGTGTATGAGGGAGTCTGAATGCAGTTTAAAAGTGCACACAGAGTGGAAAAATCTCTCTCTTGCCATTTTGAGTCCAGCTGATGAGACAATATCTATAGTAAAGTATCATTGATGTTCTTTTGTTATATGCTCTATAATATTTTCCTTCAGTGTTTTTATGTTAGCATTTCCTATTTTCTTGGGAAATAAATAAGATATTGTTTTACCAAGCAGTGTGTTTATTTTCATACCTAACCTTATATCATTGTACTATCACCAGTAACATTATCAGAGCTTTGTTATTCTAGCTAATTATAGGAATAGACAAGTTAATACATATATGGAATAAATAGAGGGAATCCATAACCACCTAAAATTTATTTCATCCCTGTATATTGTTTTCGCTATGCCCATTCAAGAGTCTTTTAAAGTGGTTGTAAACCTCTGATTGTGACTTTTACCTATAGATAAGCCTAGAATAAGACTTACCTATAGGTAGTGGAAATATGTCCGAAATGTGCGCCGTTTACAAGATATTTGCTGTACACTGCGCCGATGAAGTCATTGGCGCATGCGCTGTGAAGAAATGGCCCTTTGTGACGTTTCTTTACTCACAAGTGCCGTGACTGATGACTCCCGCGTGCAGACCCGGAGTCTGTGGCCCTGGAAGGAAGAGGGGTGAAGATGAATGCGGCCTGCAGCGGGGACAGCGTGGGCTTTGTTTGCAGGTAAGTGGCACATAATGGGCTAGTATGCGATGCATACTAGCCCATTATGCTTTTACTTTGCAGGGGAACAAAGAGGAAGTAAAACCCAAAAACTATCCATACTTCCTGCTGACTCCACCGATTGTGGAAGAGAGTTTGACATCCTTACCTCCCTGACAGTGAAAAACCCCCTACGCAGTTTAAGGTTAAACCACTTCTCTTCCAGTCTCATCATGTGGCCCCATGTCCTATTAAACTTCCTGGGACTGAAAAGTTATCTTATGTTGGGATCAACATTGAGATATTTGTATATTGCTGTCATATCTCCTCTCAAGAGTCTCTTCTCCAGGGAGAATGAATTTAGCGCGTGTAGTCGTTCCTCATAATTGAGGTCCTCCAGCCCTCATTTTAATTTAGTTGCACTTCTCTGGACTCTCTCCAACTCCAGCATGTCCCTTCTGAAGACTGGTGACCAGAACTGGACAGAATACTCCAGATGAGGCCAAACCAGAGATTTATAAAGTGGCAGAATAATCATTTTATCTCTGGAGTAAATTCCCTTTTTAACGCCGCGCTTGACACTGCATGCTATTGCTCAGTCTGTCTTCAACTAGGACCCTAGATCCTTCTCCATCCTGGAAGCCCCTAGGGCAGTGGTTCTCAACTCCAGTCCTCAGGACCCACCAACAGGCCAGATTTTAGGTATTACCTTGGGGAGATGCCGACAAGAATACTGCAATCACTGAGCAGCAAATTATATCACCTGTGATGTATTTCAGTTATCTTGAAAACCTGGCCTGTTAGTGGGTCCTGAGGACAGGCATTGAGAACCACTGCCCTAGAGGTTCTCCCCCTAATGAGTAACTTGCATTCATATTTTTTACCCCCCAAGTGCATTACCTTACATTTTTCAATGTTAAACTCAATTTGCCATGCTGTAGCCCACTCCAATAACCACTTCAGCCCCAGAAGGATTTGCCCCCCCCCCCCAGGCCCTTTTTTGCGATATGGCACTGCGTTTAATTTCCTGACTACCTATTACATTTGTGGAAGCCCTGTCGCACCAGAACAGTGAAAACACCCAGGAAATGGCCCCATTTTGGAAAGGAGACACTCCAAGGTATTTTCTGAAAGGCATAGTGAGTTTTTTGAAAATGTAGTTTTTTTGCCACAGGTTTTTGAAAAATGCAGGAAAGAAAATGAAAATGTATTTTTTTTAATGCAACATTGTCAATTATTAAGATATTTCTAACATACATCATAGGCATACTTAGAAATATACTACCAAAACACATTCTGCTACTCCTCCCGAGTGTGGCGATACCACATGCATGGGACTTTTTTACAACCTATCCACACTGAGGGGCCCAAAATACAAGGAGCACCTTCAGGCTTTCTAGGGGCATAAATTATACATCTAATTTCTTGACTACCTGTCGATTTTTTGGAGGTCCTGGAGAGTGGAAACAAGGAGAGTGGAAACACCCATAAAATGTCTACATATTGGAGAATAAATACCCCAAGGTATTTTTAAGATTTTTGAAGACTAATTTTATGACAAAAGTTTTTGGAAATGTGGAAAGAAAATTAAAATACATTTTTGTACACAAAGTTGGCAATTTATTAAGATATTTCTGACACACAGCATGGGCATAATCAGCATTACACCCCAAAACACATTCTGCTACTCCTCCACAGTATGATGATACCACACGTGCAAGACTTTTTCAGTGTCTGGACTGATTATGTACCCGACATTGTATTTTGTGCATCAAATGAATCAACCAATTTTGTCTAACCAATTATGTGTCTCATAAGATCATAGTCAGCGGGATGTGCAGATGGGTTTGTTCAGGCGCAAGCAGAGACATGATCATCAAGCAGGTAAAGGATCGGTTAAAGGCAGCAGGCAGAAATGTGGTCAATAAACACATGTCCAGGTGTGGAGGTGATCACAAACACTGTAACTTGTGTGGCAGTGACCATGGACACTGGAGGTGATCAGGGGAAATATATGAGTGGTGTGGTGGTGATCAGGGACACTTTAACTGGTGTGTTGGTGATCAGGAAGAATATGAGTGGTGTGGCGGTGATCAGGGATACTGGGACTGGTTTGGCAGTGATCAGGGACACTAGGACTGATATGGCAGTGATCAGGAACACTGTAACTGGTGAGGCAGTGATCAGGGATAATATGACTGGTGTGGCATTGATTAGGGACAATATGAGTTGTGTGGCGTTAATCAAGGTCACTGGGACTGTTGAATGGGTGATCAGGTCTACCATAACTGGTGTGGCGATGATTGGGGACTCTGTAATCGGTGTGAGTTAAACAGAAGAGTTAACAGTGAGTTAAAAAGAAAAACAATTACAGAAGGAGGCTCCTTTCCCAGAAGACACCTATTACAGGGAAGCACGTTGAATGGAGCTGGATTGGTGACGTCAATATGCACTGGTGCGCCAGCTACTATGAACTTTTACTATTGTGAATGATGCAGTGTAATCACAGCAACAATTATTATGTGACACGCTGCTATAATTTCCCTGCTAAAAACCATCTCAGTGTGGTTCTGATATGCTCATACATTAGTCCTGTGCATGTGCTAGATAGACAAAGATATGGTGGATAAATCAATAGAATATGATGTCCTTTTGGTCACACTGCTCACAGTAGCACTCCAGTGTTTCAGCTTTGGACAGCAGCCTGTCATCTTCTGTCAGTTAACGGCTAGTAAAATGTCCTGCAATGACAATGAAAACTTCAATCATATAAAATCAAGAGTAACAGAATGCTGATGATAAAAGCATGGCCGTCTTTTTTCCTGCTTGCTCCAACAAAACACTCATCATCTGATTATCTGCTGTGGAATATAATAGAAGACTTTAATGCACATCCACTGAATGATCTCCACAACACAAAAAGGTCAGAAGGTAAAACTTGTAAACATGTTAAAATGCTTTGACAAATGCCCCATGGTATTGCAGATGGAGATTGTTCAATCCTCCTTTGCTATAGTTGTCTGTACAGGGGGACAGACTGACCTGGGGGGGGGAGGAAAAACTAAGATTGGTGCTGGGAGGGGGGAATTAGTGCTATGAAAGGGGGTTTATATATAGACAAATAACTGAAGTTTGCCAAAGAGCAGCACCTTGGCAAACCGCAATGCTACTAGGAAAATGTGTTGTGGAACAATGAAACAAAAGTTGAATTGTTAAGGAAGAATATTCAGCACTATATAAAAAGAGCACAGCTTACCAACATCAAAACATCATCCCATCATGATTTAGGGTGGCTTTGCTGCCTCAGGGCCTAGACCACCTGCCATCATTGAGGGGAAAATGAATTCCCAAGTTTATCAAATATCCTACAGGATAAAGTCAGGGTTGGTGTCCGTCAGCTGAAGCTCAGTAGAAGTTGGGTGATGCAGCAGGACAGTGACCCTAAGAATTGCAGTAGTTCCACCACAGACTGGCTTCAGAAAAAGAAAATTTGCCTTTTGGAGTGGCCCAGTCAGAGCCCAGACCTTAACCCCATTGAAATGCTCTGGAATTACCTCATGAGAGCCGTTCTCACCAGACATCCTACAAATGTTACATAGTTACATAGTTGGTAAGGTTGGAAAAAGACACAAGTCCATCAAGTCCAACCTGTGTGTGTGCATTTATGCTAATATTACATTGTATATCCCTGTATGCTGCGGTCGTTTAGGTTCTTATCTAATAGGTTTTTTAAATTATCAATGCTCCCCGCTGAAGCCACTGCTTGTGAAAGAGAATTCCACATCCTTACCGCTCTTACAGTAAAGAATCCTCTACTCAGTTTAAGGTCAAACCGCTTCTCTTCTAATTTTAGTGAATGGCCACGTGTCTTTTTAAATTTCTTTGCGCAGAAAAGTGTTATCTCTATTGTGGGGTCACCAGTATGGTATTTGTACATTGAAATCATAACCCCTCTCAAGCGTATCTTCTCCAGAGAGAATACGTTCAGTGCTTGCAGTCTTTCCTCGTAGCTGAGATCCTCCAGTCCCCTTATTAGCTTTATTGCCCTTGTCTGGACCCTCTCTAGTTCTAGCACATCCCTCTTGAGGACTGGTGCCCAGAACTGGACAGCATACTCCAGGTGCAGCCGGACCAGAGTCTTGTAGAGTGGAAGAATTATCGTTTTATCTCTGGAGTGAATCCCCTTTATAATGCATGCAGGTATTCTGATGGCTTTGCTTGCAGCAGCTTGCCATTGCATGCCATTGCTGAGCCTGTTATCTACTAAGAGTCTAAGGTCCTTTTCCATCCTTGATTCCTCCAGAAGTTCTCCCCCTAGTGAGTAGATTCCCTTCATATTTTTAGAACCCAAATGCATTATCTTACATTTTTCAACAATAAACCTCATTTGCCATGTATCATAAGGAGTGAGTATAGCCTCAGTTAAGTCAGTGATTATAAAAATCAAGGATCAATGCCATCATCCCATTTGGACAGACTTGGAAAAGATATAGAAGTGGAGGCATGGAGGCAGCTGCTGCCACTTGCCTAACCATGCATACACCCTATGGATTGGAGGTTGGGATTATCTCGGCATTTGATAATGATATGAAAGTAAGGAAAAATATGTAAAAAAATATGAACTTTAATAACTACAATTAATTTTTACAAAACAGTACATATATAACATACTAAAACAAGTTAAATACACCACACTTGACATAAACATTAACGGATAAAACCGTAAGGTTTTTTGTACAGAGGGGTATATCGGGTTGTTTCCTCAACCGGTTTCGCGGTTAGAACCGCTTCTTCAGGAGGGATAGGTCTAAAATTGATAAACTTGAATTTAGTCAAGAATAAAAAATACACAGCAAGGAAGATAATAAACACAATACAAAAATAATAATAAGATAGAAGACTGGCTCACCAACTCAGATGGATTCAATGGGAAAGTGGGACCCCATACAAATCCCCCCGCAGGGGACACGGGGGATTGTGGACAGGTTCTGGTTAAATGAGTAATAACCAAATGTAAATACGCGTGGACAAGTGGGGTAAGGGGAGTGCTCACCCGGGTGAGATGAATGGAAGACTGAGCAAAGGAAAGGGGTGATGGGAGAAAATGAAGAATAAATAAGAGGGGGAAAGAGGGGGGGAGGTTGAAGGGGGGGGGGAGAAGCAAAGGGGAAGACAGGGAAGGGGGAGGGGAAAAACGGGGGGGGGGGGAGAGGGGGGGAAGCTGATGGTGGGGAAAGGGGGAAAGAGAGGGCGGGAAGGAGAGAGAAAAGAAAGGAAAGAAGGGGAAAAAAAGGGAGAAAAAGTATACCCAATTCACCCAAAACGTCCAGTGGTAAAATTATAAACAATATTGGGGAGAAATAAGTAAAGATGTAAGCACTCACCACAAAAATAGCCAAACGGTAATAATGCATGGGCTCTCTGTATCAGAGTATCATATGTAATGGGTAGACAATTGAGGGTGGTCCCAGAAGAAACTGGAGATGAGTAATCAAGTTTGGAATTGCAATAAAGCAGGACCGGGTACAGTGAATGAAACCCTCAATGACAAACAGGTCTGTAATGTACAGAGGATAAGGGAACAATTATCAAACGGTCAGCAGCTGATGGGAGTGAAAAGAAAAAAGCCAGAAGGAGGAGAGAGATGGAAGGTGAAGAGGGGAAGATGCCAGAGGCTGGCCGGAGTGTGTGAATAAAGGAGAGAAAAACCAGCACGAAGATTGGGGGAACAAAAGTGCACAAGGAACAGGGAAGAAAAGTGTGGGGATGGTGGGGACTCATCCCACCATTCATGACAGGTCCCAGCCAGCCTGCAGAGGAAAAAAAGTATAACAGAATAGACCATCAGGCTTACCGACCTGTAAGAGAAGAGGATCCGGAGAGGCAGCCCAGCATAGGATGTCCAGTCAGGCTCAGAAAGCGGTCCCGAATGGGGCCGCTAAAAGAGCTCCCCAACCCGGAAGACAGAGGCATGCCGCCATTGGCGGTGTCTGACGTAACCGGGTCTGTTTACCCACACTGCGCAGGTGCACGAAACCCGTGCTACTGCGCAAGCGCGCGCTGACGTCAAAAGGATCACAGTGATCCACGACTATGCAGTGCAAGCAGGTAGGACCTGCCAGGGTAGACACATGTCCGCCGGGGGGAGAAAGAACAAGGGATGCCACACAAACCAGAATCACTGAGGGAAAAGGAGCGAGTCTTCTGCACAGCAATAATGTACAAGATTAATAAAGTGAAAGTAACACAAAACAGTACACAGTATTTGATGTATAAATTTCTGGAAGTAATAACACCAGAAGTGTCACCTGTCCTAGCAAGCAGAAGGATCATTAATGAAGAAGAAATGCCAAGTGGATGATATGTGGACATGATGTGATCAGAGGGGGGGAGGGGTGAAGGAGGAAAGGGAGGAAGGGGGGGGAGAGGAGGAAACAGGAAAGAGGGGGGAGGAAGAGGAAAGGGAAAAAGGAGGGTAAAGGAGGGAAAATGGGGGAAAAAGGAAAGAAGGGGGAGGGAAGGGGAGGAAAAAGGAAAGAAGGGGGAGGGAAGGGGGGAAAAAGAGGGGGGGAGAGGGGGGGGGAGAAGGGAGGGGAGGGGATAGAAGGGGGTAGGGAGGAAATGGAAAGGGGGGAGAGGTAGGAAAGGATAGGGGAGGAAGGAATGGGGAGGGGGGGAGGGGGACTAATGGGGGAAGTGTCACGTACCTTGTGGACGAGCCCGACTTGCAGGGGATGGCCTCTCTTGCGGCTCCGACTCGAGGGCCCTGGTAGGGTATACAGGAAGCACAAGAGTCAGGAGTGGCTCGAGTGCCTGGCAGGATCAACAGCAGGAGGTAGGTCTGGAACTCTGGAAACACTGTGCAGTGGAGATTAAGCTGATCTGGTAGGTAGACTGGAACACTGGTGCAGCAGACTGGAACTGGATAGCAGGCTGGAACACACAGGACAGCAGACTGGAACACTGGTGCAGCAGACTGGAACCACACAGCAGACTGGAACTGGATAGCAGGCTGGAACACACAGGACAGCAGACTGGAACACTGGTGCAGCAGACTGGAACCACACAGCAGACTGGAACTGGATAGCAGGCTGGAACACACAGGACAGCAGACTGGAACACTGGTGCAGGAGACTGGAAGGTCAGACAAGCCGGATCAATAGCCAGGCGGACTGTAGATGAGCCAAAGGGTCAGGCAGAAGAGTGGTCAGACAAGCCGGGGTCGGATGCAGGCAGAAAGCAGGGATGGTCGGAGACAAGCCGGGATCAGATGCAGGCAGACAGCTAGGATAATGAGGAACAAGCCGGGTCTAGTACAGGAAACAGGAAGTGTTCTCAGGAAGTGCACACGTAACGCTGTAGAGCAGACAGCAAGATTCTCATGTGACAGATCAGTTTAAATAGCCCGCCTGGTGCGTGTGCGTCTGATACTGACAGGACTTTCCTGACAGGAAGGGGGAAGGGGACGAGGATGGGAGGGGGAAGGGAAGGGGAGGGAGAGGAGAGGAGGGGGGAGGGAGGAAATATAGGAGGTGAACTGTGACGTCACAAAAAAGGTTTGTAGGATATCATTTTATTGAGGCCGGGGGGATACGTGGCATTAAGCCGTTCTATCCATAAGGCTTCCCTCTGAAGGACCATACGGTCCCAGTCACCTCCCCTGGGATTGGGCTGCACCACCTCAAGGACTACAAATTGAACAACAGAATTATCAAATCTATGGTATAGACCAATATGTCTACCGATTGTCATCAATTTCCCCTTCTCTGAGTAGTAGAGGTGGTCACTGATTCTCTGTCTTAATTCTCGAATAGTCTTCCCAACATAAAAGGCTTTACAGATGCATAGCTTCAAATAAACCACATTTTATTTTTATATTTTTTTTACATGTTTTTTCTTACTTTCATGTCATTATCAAATGCCGAGATAGTCCCAACCTCCAATCCATAGGGTGTATGCGTGGTTAGGCAAGTGGCAGCAGCTGCCTCCACGCCTCCACTTCTATATCTTTTCCTCATTTGCCATGTAGTTGCCCACCCCATTATTTTGTTTAGATCTTCTTGCAAGGTTCCCACATCCTGCGTAATGTGTCTGAACTGAAGCAGTTTTATAAAATTCCCCCTGAGCGTTGTGCAGGTCTGATCAAGAGTTACCGAAAGGGCTTACTTGAAGTCATCATTGCTGCCAAAGGAGGTTTGACCAGCTATTAAGGCAATGGATTCACTTACTTTTTCCTGCAGCACTGTGAATGTTTAATGGGCATGTTCAATAAAAACACAAGAAATTCGAATTGTTTGTGTGTTATCAGCTTAAGCACATTCTGTTTGTCTATTGTTGTGACTTAGATGAGAATCAGAGCACATTTATATGGCAAATTGCTGCAGAAAACCAGTAATGCCCCGTACACACGATCGGATTTTTCCACAACAAAACCGTGGGGTTTTTTTTCGAAGGATGTTGGCTCAAACTTGTCTTGCATACACACAAATTCCGAACGTGAGAACGCGGTGACGTACAAGACATACGACGAGCCTAGAAAAAGGAAGTTCAATAGCCAGTGCGGCTCCTTCTGCTTGATTCAGACCATGGGTGAACTTTTGTGCGACGGACTTGTGTACACACGATCGGAAATTCCGACAACAAGTTTTGTTGACGTAAAATTGGAGAACCTGCTCTCAAACATTTGTGGGTGGAAATTCCAAAAGCAAATGTTCGATGGAGCATACACACGGTTGAACTTTCCGACAACAAGCACACATCCAACATTTGTTGTCGGAAAATCCGATTGTGTGTACGGGGCATTAGTCCTAAGGGGTTCACTTATTTTTCCAGAGGGTTCAAATACTTTTGCGGTATATGGAAAACACATATAGGAGCAAAGAAACATGCTGCACACCCCAAATAGTCACTATAAAAAAAGGGAAGGGTCCCCCAGGGGTGGGGGTTTTCTAGGCAGCAAAAAATTGTAAAGGTAACACATATAGAGTAAAAACGTATAGCTTTATTAGTGACAATCATATCAAAATGACATTAAAGTTAAAATGTAAGCTGTGGTATCGGAGATAAAAATTCAATACAGTAAATGCAGACACAGTAATACACAACATTCAATGTGGTTAATGCTGGTTGTGCATGAATTCTGACGCATTTCAACACAAAAGGGTCTTCTTCAGAGGTTTGGTCTACTGTGAAAAAAAATTACATTCATTGGTTGTGCTTTGTGGCTAAAAACATAATGATATTAGCAACACAATTTTAATATATAGTTACCAGTGGCGACGTATTGTGGAAGTTCCCTGACCAGAGATCCTCTAAAAACCTTTCCACCTTATCCCACACAGCGAGCTTGATCTTTAGACATTATCGGAGTGGACCCCCACACCGAGGCAGGGCACGGGAGCAAGAAACCAGCACCTACAATAGGTCATTAGGGACAGCAACATGAGTTACAACATACTAGTCCCATATGGGTAGTAGGATTGTAGTTAGAGGTAAGTGTTTGAATAATTAAAAGAATTAGTGGGAACTATAAATTCCCAATTACCAGGGGAGGTCATTGCTTGTGGTGTATATATCCGACAAAATATACTATTTAGTTTGGTTGCAGACACAAAAAATGGATAAAATTAATCAGTAAGAGGGGGTTGGGATAATACCATCATAGAAAGTGACAATAAAAATGTGTAATAAAAGTAAAAATATAAAAATCAAAACAATGTGCAAAAACAATGTGAAGGTGAATAAGCATGAAAGTGAGATATGAAATAGAAATCAAAACAAAACACAACAAGGTGCAAAAACAATGTGAGGGTGAATGAGCATGAAAGTGAGATAAAAAAAAGGGGGGTGAGACTGTGAACAAGGGGAAAATGGGAAAAAAAAAGCAGGTGTAAAAAGGTTGGAGGTGAAGTGAGAAGGAAAAACAAGGAAAGTGAGAAAATGTGAATAGAAAAATGCATGTGGAAAGTGAGTGGTAAGAGTGAAAGATGAGAAAGGGAGAGCATGATTGGTGGAAGAGTGCTAAGTGAAAAAGTGAAAACTAAAAATCGACTAATAGGATATAGGATAAAATGAAATTAGAGTGATGAAAAGAATGCAAGGTGGTAAAAAAAAGGGGAAGGAAAAACATGATAAAAGTGAGGTGCAGATGAGTGAAAGAAAAAGTGTATAAAAAAGTGTAAGAGGTGTAGAGGAAAATGAAGTGCAGATAATTGCAAGGAAGACAATAAGATAATGTGAGTTAAATTGATGTAAATGGGGTTACCTGCGATATGTGAGGAAAAGTTCACTGCAATATATCAGGGGTGAACTGGTAAAGAATTCCTCAGTGCTTTATCAATGCCATGTAAGAAAGTTGAAAAATTTGAGCTACCTTTACAATTTTTTGCTGCCTAGAAAACCCCACCCCTTCCCTTTTTTTGCAAATACTTTTGCTTGCCACTATATATTTATTAAATATATATCTTACAGTGTAACACTGGGCAAAGACTTAATACATGTTTATTTCGTTTTGGATAGAGTTATAAAGGATTAGATCCCTATTATGTTTTAGTGCCTTAGATAACAATAAAAACTTGACAGATCGTAATCCTTCACAACTCTATGCAAAAATAAAAAATACATTTCTGCTGGACGTACTATACACTTAAAAATACATACCCCCTTCCCTTTAATCCTTTACCATTGTGACCCTTATAGGTGGGCTTTAAAGCGGCCCTTGTATATTTTTTTCATTTTTCCATCAATTAAATCTTCTGCCCTTGTTGTTTTAACTTTGGATAGTAAAACATGTTTTTTCTGCCAGTAAATATGTTATACAGCCCAGTTCCTCTTTCTTATCTGGTAATTAGTCTAGGCTAATGACATCATGCACAGCTCTCTCTCTCACACTCGTGAGAGTTTGCCAGCAAGGGGGGGCAGGAGAGTGGAGGAGGGATGAATCATAGGAGAGCCAAGGAGAGCTGCAGAGTTGGAGGGGGCTGGTTGAGGGTGGAGATAGGAGGAGACTGCAGAGATCCATTTGTATTCATAGAGAGATGAAATGTGCAGTCAAGCAGTGGTGTGAGTGTGTCTGTATATATGTGTATGTGTGTGTCTGTATATACTGTATGTGTTTGTGTGTATGTGTCTGTATATATGTGTACAGTGCCTTGAAAAAGTATTCACACCCCTTGAAATTTTCCACATTTTGTCATGTTACAACCAAAAACATACGGTAAATGTATTTTACTGGGATTTTATGTGATAGACCAACACAAAGTGGCACATAATTAGGAAATGGAAGGAAAATGATAAATGGTTTTCTAAATTCTTTACAAATAAATATGTGAAAAGTGTGGTGTGCATTTGTATTCAGCCCCCTGAATCAGTACTTTGTAGAACCACCTTTCGCTGCAATTACAGCCGCAAGTCTTTTTGGGGATGTCTCTACCAGCTTTGCACATCTAGAGAGTGACATTTTTGCCCATTCTTCTTTGCAAAATAGCTCAAGCTTTGTCAGATTGCATGGAGAGCGTCTGTGAACACCAATTTTCAAGTCTTATTATAGATTCTCAATTGGATTTAGGTCTGGACTTTGACTAGGCCATTCTAGCACATGAATATACTTTGATCTAAACCATTCCATTGTAGCTCTGGCTGTATGTTTAGGGTTGTTGTTCTGCTGGAAGGTGAGCCTCCGCCCCAGTCTCAAGTCTTTTGCAGACTCTAGCAGGTTTTCCTCTAAGATTGTCCTGTATTTGGCTCCATCCATCTCCCCATCAACTCTGACCAGCTTCCCTGTCCCTGCTGAAGAAAAGCATCCCCACAACATGATGCTGTCACCACCATGTTTCACGGTGGGGATGGTGTATTCAGTGTGATGTGCAGTGTTAGTTTTCTGCCACAAATAGCATTTTGCTTTTAGGCCAAAAAGTTAAATGTTGGTCTCATTTGACCACATATTTGGTGTGTCTCCCACATGGCTTCTCGTAAACTGCAAATGGGACTTCTTATGGCTTTCTTTCAACAATGGATTTCTTCTTGCCACTCTTCCATAAAGGCCAGATTTGTGGAGTGCACGACTAATAGTTGTCCTGTGGACAGAATATACCACCTGAGCTGTGGATCTCTTCAGCTCCTCCAGAGTTACCATGGGCCTCTTGGCTGCTTCTCTGTGTAATGCTCTTTTAATTTTTGCAGCGGTGGGTGGACCTCCGCTTTATTGTACAAGCCTGGAAGGGGGGTTCCCGATCATGTGGCAATGTGATTGGCTGCAAAAAAGATTATGTCATCAGGAGCCTGTTCTATTGGTTTACCAATCATCAATATTTGACTGCGCTAAAACTTCTTTGTTGTTTAAGTTTGAGTGGAGTGGGGCAGACTTGGAAATGGCCAAAACCTCCACATCGTCTCCAATCTTTGGAATGGCAGATGTCAAAGCAATCCTCACCAATAAGTACAGGTTTGCCAAAGCAAAATTTTTACTCAGTGGAACATTTAATGAGGTATTTAGGTGTATTCAAGAGACCCTGTCATGTCTTCTCTCTCCTCTCTATTCCATGCTGCAGCCTCCAAAAACCTCTTTGGCATTCAATAGTTTCGGTAATTGTCAGATGCCTCTGTCTCACACTTTGTACTGTTGTTCCTGCCTTTAACCCCTATATCACTACAAAACTCAGCAGTGGCATGGGGGTTGAAAAAAGAAACAATGTCACATGGTGGGGAGGCACAGGCCTGAAAGTGTCAGTGCAATAAAAGTCTTTCAGAGGCTGCAGCACTGTAACCGAGGGAAGGTATGAGAAATGATAGGCCATTGGACAGGTACGTTACAATACTGATAGGTGAGTATGGAGAACTGATGGTTTTATATCTTTAAAGACCTGACATGTTCTGTTTAATATGAATTAAAAAGTTAACACAAGTGAAATTACATTCAGTGATGTACATTGTAAACGAACATAACTGCATGTGTATAGATGTTAAAGTAATCTACAAATGGATTTTATACTACAACACATGTGTTAAGAGAACTTTATATTAACATCACCTAGTGACAAATTACTAAATATCTAACTGTAGCAGTACCCCGTAGGGGCTGCTGAAATGTTGGATTGCCTGTCACCCTGCTCAGCATTTCCTCTCAGACACTCAGAGACATAGAACAGTCCACATGCTTTGTTTTTTTTTTTTGTTTTATTGAGGGGATTAAACTTGGATGGGGTAAGGGAAATATGGGATGCCCAGTAAAATTGGTAGAACTTGGAACAACTATATACAGTCCAGTATACACTCTCCATTTCTCCTCCTGTACATCACTACCTCTCTAATTTTCAGGTCTTTTTCCTCCAGCACATCGCTTCTTCTCTAATCTTCAGGCACAGCTAGCACAAAGTGGTTAGGCCTGACACTGGTTCAGCCAGGCCTTTAGCAATTGCCCTTTGCAGGCTGGGACTGTGGGCCCCTATAGTGTAGCAAAATAGAAAGTCTCAGGTGCTAGCTGTCCTACACATTGCTACTAAGGCCCAGTAACCCTTCTTCAGGCCCTGCCAGCCCTTGGGCTGCAGCTGCCTCTCTCCACTGCCCCTTTCACCACAGTCCACTCTTCTGGTTCTGCACCCATCTCAGACTGCATGCTCCCAGTCCTCTCAGGCGTGCCTCCCCAGTCCTCCTGACTGTGTCTCACTCACCAGCCCTCTTGGCTGTGACCAGTTGTCCTCCCTGGAATCTCTTAGTAGTGCTCTCTCTCCTGTTGTCCTCTCTTTTCTCTCTCATGTGCCTCCGGTCCAGGACCTCTTCACATGTTCTTAAAGTTGGTCCTGACTGCACCCGAGCCCAGGCCCAAGATCACCCCTCCCCAGACTGGGGGCTCCCTCAAAGGCCCTGACAGCCTCCACACTCTCTCATTTCAGCTCTTCCACCTGACAACTCCTCCCCAGCTGGGCTGACCCTGGATATTTGAGGAGGCCTGCCCCCCTGCCAATCCAGGTTGGGGATTGGTCAGAGCTCCCTAAAACACCCAGGGCAGCTCCACCTCTCCTCTCTTTCCAGAACTTTCCAGCAAACTCTGAAAACAAGAGGGAGGTCTCAGTTAAGTTTGCGAGTCACCAGCTGCTACCCTGAGCCACTTCCAGCCAAGAATGAAAACAAACAGGCCTAGCAATCAGTCAGGCCTGCTTAAATGTACCTATACTAACAAAGAATCCTACCTCTAGCACCTACCTACCTAGATGGTGCTACACTACTATAAAATGTGACTCTGTTTCAGGTTCAGGTAACAGATGAAGGTGAAGTCACCTTTAAACCAACGTGTCTTGAACAATCTGCCCCCACTATGGTGTTGTTAGTCTTAAGTCAGTTAAGAAGGATTCTTGATATAGGTCGAAGGTACTACCAAATATGGGTGAAAGTCAGCAAGGTGAGTGATTGGATGAAATTGAAGTTGGGATAGCGCGTGGGTATGTACGGCATGGAGTAAGAAGTGTCTCAGCTAGCTCCACTGAGAATCCTACACTACCATCCTGATAGCACCGCCATCCTTTCTTGCTGACACCTGGGACACGTTGCATCGGCTGCCGCTGCCTTCCTGCTATCTCCGGCTGGGGATATTTCTTGATCCACCATGTCTAAACGCATGTTGGGACTCCGAGCACTTCCTGACACCCACAGCCATGATGGCGGCCTGCCGCCCCGCACGGCGAAGGAGGCAGCTTAGTGCCTCTTTGCCAGGAACAATGTCCTCAAGGATCCTCCGCCACCCCAGATGCCTGACCCTGATGAGGAGCTTATGGAGGCAGGAATAGGATCCCCCATCTGCTGGCAGATGCTCCAGCCTCCTTAACTGTGAGTACCCTGCCCCATGCTTCCAATATGGCGGCCGCGTCACAGCAAGATAGCTCTGATCCTGAACCCACGCTGAGGGACATTTTACCTGTGGTTACATCTTGCAGTTCATCCATTGCAGATCTGACTGGGGAAGTAAAGGGAATGAAAGTGGAGATTTCCCTAATAATGCATGATATGCAGTAATTGCGGCAATGCACGTCTGCCCTGGAAGTCCTCCTTAGTACCCTAGGAGATGAGTGGCAACCCCTGCAGAGAGATGTCAGATATGTGCAATCTGTGGCCTCTACTAATGCAGCCAGATTGGAGGACATGGAGAATCGCTTACGCAGAAATAACGTGCGGGCAGTGAGCATCCCTGAACGTGTAGAGGACAAGAATCCAGTGGCTTTCATTAAAAAGAAAACATATTACAATTCTGTGAGAACATCTATGAAAACTGAACTGAATTAAGTCAACAGAGAAAGTCTCTTAAACATCAAAGGGGTCAGACCCCTAATGAAGTCAACCTGTGATGTAAACATGTAGGGCTAAGCATAGAGAGCAGTCAGTGTCACAGAACTTCAGTGGGGAAAGCGCACTCCAGCAGTAACAGCACAGGATAGATGAATTATCTTCTACACCAACCAGAGTGAGCGGTCTGTGTCTTTCCTTCTTTGGGACTTTACACAGATGAGCCTTCTTCTACAATATAGATGTGAGTTTGGTTTTAATAAAGTGAGTACTATGTTTCAGCATACTGTCTAGGTATATCCTATCAGCAGTGGAAGTGAACCTGTTTTGCTAATTACAGCTTTACAAATATTATATAATTTTAAGGTCCAACGGTTGAGTGTGTCCACAGGGGACAGTTATGGTATCTATGGAATAATATTTCACATACTGTATTTTTGAAGAGCACTACAACAAACTTTGATGTTTAAGAGAATTTCTATGTGGACTTAATTCAGTTCAGTTTTCACAGATGTTGGAGCATCTCACAGGCTTGGAATTTTTTTGTTGTTGTTTATTTTTTCATTGGCAATTGGATGATTATATTTATGCAGTTATCAAAACGTAGGTATAATTAAAGTTTTACACAGAGCAGTATATTTTTTTTAAGCATCTTTTATTTTTTTTATTTTTTTAAATCAAAAAAGGTTTTATTGAACTTTCACATATAGTCCAGCAATAATCACTCTTCATGTTGCATTTACAGTTACATCAGTAATATCAAATAGGTTCACGGTCATGTATACAGTAATTATACCACCTGATTTGTCAATCTGTTGCAAATTTCCAAACATCCACAACACAGCTTTCCCTGTTTTGGCTATCACCACCCATGTTATTTTATGCTATGCATTCCATTTTGCTCCCCTTCATCTAGCTTAAAGAGATTGCAGGAGTCTAGACATCACCAACTCTCTTGGACTCAGTCCCGGTGTGTCCAGCCATTTTGACCAAATACGTTCAAACCTATTTGGGCATCCCCTGTGTTGGTATATTAGCTTTTCCCTGATAAGGGTCTGTCCCATGTGTTCCACCCAGGAGCCCCTGGTGGGTGGCATTGTGGATTTCCACCCCATTAGGATAAGTTTCCTGGCCTGAAATAGAGCCCTGGAGAAAGCGACCCTATCCATCTCCTCCGGGATCTCCTCCTCCAGGACTCCCAGCAAGCAACACTTAGGGTCAGTGGGAACCTTTGTCTGAAATACTCCGTTGAGCGTGTCTAGCACCCCATTCCAGTAACGGTGGAGCTTCGGGCAGCGCCATAGTAGGTGAATGAGGTCTCCATCGTGCTGCTGACAGCGGGAGCATAGAGGGCTTGTCGCCCTGCCCATCTTGTGTAACTTCTTAGGGGTATAATGTACTCTCAAAACTATGAACAATTGGGAGACCTTTTGTGCTACGTTAAGGGAGCAATTGGGTATGGCTTGAAGAGCCTCCTCCCACTGCTCATCTGTGATTTGGCCAAGGTCCCTCTCCCAGGCAGGAGCCGCCTTGTATGGGTAAGCCCGTAAGTGTCTCACCAGCAGCATCTGGTAGCATTGGGATATGATTCCTTTGGTTTCCTTACTAGACTGTAACACATGGAATACCGGAGTGGGTGACAATATCCACTCAACGGCAGTCCCCTGCGCAGCCACCGCGTGTCGCAACTGAAGGTATGGGTAAAGCATATTATTCGGTAAGTTGGAATTGGCTTGTAGTTCTGTGAAAGGGAGCAGTTTACCGTTCCCGAATATTTGAGAGAGTAGTTTTACCCCGTACTTGCACCATCTAGACTTTTGGTTTAGTTTTCCCAGTTCACTATAGGAACGGTTGTCCCATATTGGACTGAAATCCGTGAACCCCTGCACCCCCTGGATTTGTCTAACTTTATTCCATATTTTCTGTACCAGCGACAGGGTTGGGGCCTTTTTGTTGGATTTCGCAAATAGCTGGGCCTCAAGACCCACAGGGATAGTCTCTGCTCCAGAGGCAATCAGCATCAACCGCGCTGCTGAGCCCTGTGGTTCTGGAGCCATGGAGTCAACCAACTGCTGCAACTGGGACGCTATGTAGTACAACCAGGGGTTGGGAACCGCCAACCCCCCGTTGTCCTTAGACTGCTGCAATTGTTCTAGTCTAATTCTGGGATGTTTATTGTTCCATAGCAGTTTACGAAAAAGGGTATTTACTATTCTAAAGATTTTTAGGGGGATTACCACCGGTGTATTGTGCAAGAAATATAATAATTGGGGCATAAGAATCATCTTAATTAAATTGGCTCTGCCTGCCAGGGACATTTTTAAGTTATTCCATGTGTTTATTTTATCACGAAAGCGTGAAAGCAGGGAGTATATGTTTATGGAACAGTAGTCTCCAATCCTGGGCGCTATTTGTATGCCCAGATATTTGAAACTAGTGACCAGAGGAATGGGGCAATGATCAGGAAGCGCAACCCCATGGTCCCCATCCAGCATCATCAGGGCTGACTTAGACCAGTTGATGGTTAGCCCGGAGTAGTGACCAAACAGTTTTATTATTGACATGGCCTCTGACAGTGAATTGCTCGGGTTTCCCAGAAAAAGTAACATGTCGTCTGCGTACAACATTATCTTTTCATGCAGTGTCCCGTAATGGAACCCTTGAATCCGGTCGCTGTCTCTTATAAGGGCTGCTAAGGGCTCTATCGCGATCGCAAAGAGCAGTGGGGACAGAGGACAGCCTTGCCTCGTCCCCCTGCCCAGAGCAAAGGCATGCGAGACTCTATCTGACATTCGAATATTGGCCTGAGGGGACGCATACAGCAGCTTAACCCATGTTATGAACCGTTTCCCAAACCCAAATTTGTCTAATACTGCCCAGAGATATGTCCAGCTAACGCTGTCAAACGCCTTGTTGGCGTCTAGGGATAGCAGCGCTCTCTGACCCATATTGTCTGCCTGCATTTGCATATTAAGGAACAGTCTTCTCAAATTGGTGGCTGTGGACTTCTGGGGCATAAAGCCTGCCTGGTCCTGGTGTATAATGGAGGAGATGACCCCGTTGACCCGAAGCGCCAGGACCTTTGCAAGGATCTTCACATCACTCTGGAGCAATGAAATAGGTCTATAGGAGCCGGGGTCAACCGGGTCCTTCCCCTGTTTAAGAAGTAAAATCACATTTGCCCTTGTCATAGAATCAGGAAGTCTGCCTGTGTCCAGGCAGGCGTTGATCACTTTTAATAGTTCGGGGAGTATCTGTTCCCCATACTGAGTGAATACCTCCATAGGGAGGCCATCCCCACCCGGTGCTTTACACGTGGGAAAAGAGCAGGCCGCCACCCGAAGCTCCTCCAAGGTTATCGGGGCATCTAATTGTTTCTGTACTGCTGCCATCAACGAGGGCAGATCAATCGTAGACATATATTCTGCTAGTTCTGCATCCGAGTAAGCATCCCTCGGCCTATATAGGTCTTCATAGAAGGATGCCAGCTCGGATATGACAAGTTCCGGGGAATTGACTACTTTCCCATTGGCAGCCCGAATGGCCCCAATGGCTGGTGATTGCTGTTGTGATCGTGCAATTTTTGCCAGTAGGCGGCCCGTCTTCTCCCCCTCCTCATAAAATGCTAGCTTCGTGAAGAACCTTTTACGCTCTGCAGTGGAGGATCTCAGCCGGTCCAGGGAATCCTGGGCCGACATCCATGCCTCCCTAGTGGGGTCAGTGGGATCAGTTATATAGGCAATTTCTAGTTGCTTTACCAAGTCCCCAGCCTGTTCTAGCAGGGCCGAGGAGTTGTGTTTAACCTGTTGTATTTCCTGGATGAAAATCCCTCTCAGATGTGCCTTAAAAGTCTCCCATTTCAAGTGAGCATCATGTAAATATCTGTGTGTTTTAAAGAAACCCTCAATCTGCGTTGCTATTCCCTCCTGCGAAACAAAGAGCTTTAACCAAAAGGCATTTAGCTTCCACGGGGCTTTGGGTAGGTTGCTGGGGGGTCTAGTAGTTAACCACAGAGATAGTGGGGAGTGGTCTGACACTCCTCGTGGAAAATATTCCACTTTGGTTATATTGTTTACCAGATTTGGGGTACCTATACATAGGTCAATACGTGACAGTGACCCGTGTGTCTTGGAAAAACAGGAAAATTGTTTGCATTCGGGGTTACGATTGCGCCATATATCTATCCATCCTACTTCTGCAAGTAAGCGACTGAGAGCGGTGCCCCGTCCACCCCCCGGAGGCTGTACAGGTGGATGCCTGTCCAGTTTAGGGTCTAGGTAACAATTGAAGTCACCCATTATTAATACCGGAATATCCGGTTTATTAGCTAAATAAGAAATTAACAATTGCAATACCTCTCTGGAGAATGGAGGGGGCACATATACAAAAGCTAGTATCAAGGTAATCGTATACAATTTACAGTGCAAGAATACAAATCTACCAGATATATCTACTAAGGAGTCTAGCTCCTGGTATACTAGGGCTTTGTGTATCAGTACACTTACTCCCCGCGAAAAAGCGGAGTAAGTGGAGTGATAGGCCTTGCCGACCCATGCATATTGCAAGAAACCAACTGTATCATCCCGCAGGTGGGTTTCCTGCAGGCCAATCACAGCCGGATGGAATTTCCGCAGTCCGGCTGAGATCATGGACCTTTTCAATGGATCGTTTACTCCCCGAACATTCCAGGTCACTATGGGTGTATCAGACATTGCAGAAGTTCAGTCCAGTTCTCATCTGTGTGGTGAGGTCTCATATTGTCCTGCAGCAGTTCCGGGAATCGCCAGTCAGCAATGCTTGCATAGACTAAATTGACCAGCCGGCCATCTAGAGCACAGGGTTCGCTGGTGATGCAGTTTAGATATTGGAGATGCAACAAAATGGTGCAGAGAAGCTGTATATTCAATTGGAAAGTAAGGTGAACCAGGTAGTAGGTCCAGTAAAAAAGAAAAAGAAAAAGGACTTGTGAGATACTCCCCGCTGGTTGTGCCACGCGGAGGGGTAGCAGATTGTGCGAGGCTCGATAGGCCCCAACCGTGCCAACAGGGCACAACATCTCAGGCCATAACAACAGTGGCAACACGTAAAGTTCAGTTGCGGAGTATATCCGCCAGCCACCCAAGTGGTTATTCGGCACTTGCAGTGAGCTCATAACATTGAAATTTCCTCGCTGGTGCTAAGTGAAAAAAGGAAAAAAGTCCTCTGTGTAAGGAGTAACAGTGACTGTGTAGTGTGGGCGCCCTTTATCTCTGTGACGAACTGACCAAGTAAAGTCATCCATCTTCATTGTCGCGTCTGCGTCGACGCAGGTCTTGCTCGTTTCGGTCCAGCCATTCAGCAGCATCTTGTGCGTTTTCAAAAAAGTGGTTTTGATCCCCAGCTGTAATTCGCAACTTGGCAGGGAACAACATTGCATATTTGAGCTGTAGGCGTTGCAGCCGTTTCTTGACATCCGCAAATTTAGATCTCCTGCGTTGCACTTCGGCTGAGAAGTCGGGGTAAAAGGAGATTCTGGTTCCGTTGAACTGCACGGCCCCTTTTTCTCTGGCTAGTCGTAGCACTACTTCACGGTCACGATAATTGAGGAGCCTGGCCAGCATCGCTCTAGGGGGATTTCCAGGAGGTAGAGGTCGTGGCGGCACTCGATGTGCCCGTTCCACCGCATATAGGGGAGAGAAGGCCTCTTTACCGAATATTTCCTGCAGCCACTCTTCAACGAACACTGTGGGGTCCCTGCCCTCCACCTTCTCCGGGAGCCCCACTATGCGGACGTTATTGCGTCTCAGGCGGTTCTCGATGTCGTCAGTCTTTTCAAAGGCCTGGTGTGCATGTTGTGCAGCCCCCCGCACATCTCTGGTTAAATGAGGCATCTGATCTTCCAAGTCACTTACTCTCCCCTCCACTGCTGTGGTTCTCTCCCTAATTTTTTGAATATCCTGGCGGAGGAGAGAGACGGTCTCCTTCAGTCCCCCAAATTTTTCCTTAAGGTCATCCACTGAGGCAGTGCATCTGTGGACTGCATGCAGGATTTCACTGAGTGTAGGTTGGGGACTGTCTTCCACTTGTAAATCAAACAGGCCTGGCATAGGATCCGGAACAGAGTCCATAATGTTTGTGTCTTCTGGCCTTTCTGTGGCCTCCCTGCTTGTCTGCTCCACTGACACTGCTGGGGTCTGTGTGCTAGTCTGTGTGGAGTCTGCAGAGCCTGCCAGTTTCTGTGTATAGTATAGCATGTCCCTGGGCTGGTCTTTGGCCTTAGGGGGTTTCTGTGACTTACCCCCTTGGTCTGCTTTCTTGTCCTGGCCTCGTGGCGTTCTCTGCGGCTGAGATGTCCAGGCGCCATCTTGGATGTCCTGAGCGGCCGAGGCCGCGGCTTCTCCGCGGTTTCCACGGGTCATCATACCCCCACACTGAAGCTGTATCTATGTCCTGGGGTGTCAGGGATGCTGTAGCTACCGAATATTGCGGTTTTTAGGCGCCGGGAACAGCGAGGAAAGGATCGTTAGGAGGATCAACAGCGGGAGCTCCGGTGAACAGGTCTGTTCACATGCCGCGCTAGGCCACGCCCCCCAAGCATCTTTTATTTAAGTATGCCCCTTTACACCTCCCCTAATGTCATCACAGAGACGCCACACTCATCATTTGCTATGGCACACTATGGCAATGCTTGTCCTTCAAATGCCCTGGGATGCCCTAGGCCTTTCATATTCCTAGCAATACCTCCTTGTGGACATTTAGATAACCTGCCTTGAACATGTTTAAAGTCAAATTATCAAAGAACATAATGCATAGTTGCCATTCAGTTCTTGTACTAAGTTTTGGGTAGAATTTGGGTCTATATTTCATTTAACTGAATAGCTTACATCTGAGAATTTGCAGTTTATTAAACAGTGGATCTAATTGCCACTCATTCCCGGCAGGGACATGCAGCTGCTTCTGTGCTGTTTCATGATTAGATGGAGTAATGTTATTACCATTCTCCATTAAACAGATAGATTTGTGTTGTCTGATCTGCTATATAGAATATTGCTGTATTGCCATCTGTACAGTGTTTCTGTAACATGCACACACTGCCTGAAGAAAGCCTGGCAGCAGGGAAAGGAGTTTACAGGTCTAGCACTGGAAGAGCAAATCTAATTTTACTTTCCAGATGTTGTGTGAAACAGAGCCATGGCTGTGCTATGCACAAAGCTTATCTTTCATGTCCTTCATCTTTGCCTTCATATGCTTCCAGTTTTCTGTGCCCTTGCAGATGTATAATTGTGCATGCAGCAGGGAAGCATCATGTTATTATGGATGCACAATATTTTTCAAAGGACAGCTACACATGGAACACAATGTTCTGTGTCAAATGGCAATTTATATACAGTATAATCTAATGAGGAATTTCAACTCAACTCAAATGCACATGCAGGTAGACTGAAAAGAACTCCAATTTACTAATATGAATACAAATAAAACAGCAATTGTGGAAGTGGTGGAAAAGAAAAATATATGGCCCGCTGCCATAAACCCTGCACTCCTCTCCTATATTGCTGGCTGTCATGGCCTCCACACCTCTCTTCTGTTATACCCTTTAAACTTCTTTCTAACACATACTGCCAGCCGTCATACCAGCTGCACTACTAGCATGCATGTACTGGCTTATGTCATACCCTTCACGCTAATCTTCTTTACATGCTGGTTGCTATTATACCCCATGCATAGCTCTCCTGCACATATTACCTACTGTCATACCCCTCACACTCATCTCCAGCACATACTGCCCACTGTCATACCCTGTGCCCTCCTCTCCTGCACATACTGCCCACTGTTATACCCTGTGCCCTCCTCTCCTGCACATACTTCCCACTGTTATACCCCGTTCCCTCCTCTCCTGCACATACTGCCCACTGTCATACCCTGTGCCCTCCTCTCCTGCACATTGCCCACTGTCATACCCCATGCCCTCCTCTCCTGCACATACTGCCCACTGTAATACCCCGTGCCCTCCTCTCCTGCACATACTACCCACTGTCATACCCCGTGCCCTCCTCTCCTGCACATACTGCCCACTGTCATACCCTATGCCCTCCTCTCCTGCACATACTGCCCACTGTCATAGCCAGTGCCCTCCTCTCCTGCACACACTGCACACTCTCATACCCCGTGCCCTCCTCTCCTGCACATTGCCCACTGTCATACCCCTCACTCTCCTCTTCCATGCACATATTGTTCACTGTCATACCCTTTACATGCATACAAACATACCATCCATTCTGTTACCTATCATTATCTCTCCTAGTGTCTGTGCTGAAAAAAAAATGCAGATTATACCTTATAGCAGAGCGTCTTCCGGCGCTCACGTGACTCCTCGGCTCTCTCCTCTCCACGGCTGACAGCTATAGCGGGAGGGGCAAGAACTCCCACTGACGTCAGCCAGGGAGGAGGGGAGGAAAGAGGAGAGAGAGCCAAGGAGTCACGTGAGCGCCGGGAGATGCTCTGATGTAAGGTATAATCTGCATTTTTGTTTTTCAGCACAGACACTAGGACAGATAATGTTAGCTAACAGAGGGGATGGTATGTTTGTAATACAGTCATTATAGCAGCAGGAAGGGAAGGGGTGGGGAGCTTAGTGGCACAGACTAGCTGGCAGGCAGGGAGGGGGGAGAGGATGGGGGAGAGGAGGACACAGGAGAGCTGCAGATAGTAGCTGCGGCTGATGGAGGCATGTAAACTGGCTCAGCAGCCATGATAAACTGTAGTCAGTTTACAGGGGAGAGGGCAGAACCAGGCAGGTTTTTGGGGTGATAGAAAGAGCCAAATTACACAGCACAAGCACAGTGCTGTTATGTATGCTTTAACGGGAACAGGATCTTTTTTTTTTCTTTTTTTTTTGGGGTTACAAACACTTTAAAGCCCAATTCTGGAAAAAATAAATTTGCCCTCTTGCAGTGGGGCTTCCCCACACAGCAAGGGTTAAATGCTTTATTATGTCTAGGGAACTAGGTAAAGCAGTTTTACTTACCCAATCCTTCATTCTCCAAATAGCACTCCCCTATATATTGGCAGTGGATTGTCCCTCATTGTCCAAAAGTCCAAAGAAGGTCTTTGGGTTCTGCATCAGTCTTGATAATGTCAGGGGAACCCGACCGCCAGATTGTGCAGGGAAGAAGAGGCTTCAGGGATCAGTTATATAGCACGAGGTAGCTTGCAGGTTTGAATAAGTAAAACAGATTTTTGTGGCCCCTAGACATAAATGAGCATTTAAGCTTTGCAATGTGGGCAGCTTTAAGTTACTACAACCCCTGGCAAAAATTATGGAATCACCAGTCCCTGAGGATGTTCCTTCAGTTGTTTATTGTTGTAGAAAAAAAGCAGATCACAGACATGGCCAAAAACTAAAAGCATTTCAAATGGCAACTTTCTGGCTTTAAGAAACACTAAAAGAAATCAAGAAAAATAATTGTGGTGGCCAGTAACAATTAGATTTATAGAACAAGCACAGGGGATAAATTATGGAATCACTCGATTCTGAGGAAAAAATTATGGAATCATGAAAAACAAACAAACAAAATAACACTCCAACACATCACTAGTACTTTGTTGCACCACCTCTGGCTTTTATGACTGCTTGCAGTCTCTGAGGCATTGACTTAATGAGTGATAAACAGTACTCTTCATCAATCTGGCTCCAGCCTTCTCTGGTTGCTGTTGCCAAATCCAGTGGCGCAGCGTGGGGGGTGCAGGGGATGCCGTGGCCCCGGACGCGACATTTAGGGGGTGCAATTTCGTGCCAGTAGTGTCACTACTGGCTGCCGCCTCCTAATTTTATGTTCCCGTGTCCCCCGCGCTCCCCCGAGTGCTTCTGAAGTCCCGCCTCCGCCCATGACCCTATCGCGGCCGCTGTCTTCTCCTTCTCTTATCCTCCGATCCAGGCAGTGAGGCAGGACAAGCAAGGTGAGTGTGAGTGAGAGTGAGACTCCCCCTCGATTTGTATTACTGGCCCCGGGGGCGGGGCGGTTGACGAGAGAGAAAGAGAGAAATACTGTATGCAGCCCGGCAGCCGCAGATCAGTGTATATGTATGGTGGCCAGCAGCGTCAGTCAGTCCTCCAAGGAGTTTCTTTTCCCTTCTCATGGCTGGCTTTAAATGTTGTGAAAGACTTTCACTATACTGTCATGCGGCTGCCTACAGTATTTCTCTCTCTCTCATTCACTGAAAGTGTCCATAAATGCACATCATTGCTTCAGACATAAAATAGTAAAAACATCACCACTGTGTTTATCATTTTCTTAGGCCCATTTCACACTGGGGGTGGCGTCGTCGGTAAAGTGCTGCTATTGTAAGTGGCACTTTACCGTCGGTATTCAGCCACTAGCGGGGGCGGTTTTACCCCCTGCTAGCAGCCGAGAAAGGGTAAAAACCACCGCAAAGCGCCTCTGCAGAGGCGCTTTGCTGGCAATATAGCTGCGCTGTCCCATTGATTTCAATGGGCAGGAGCGGTGTATACACATCGCTCCTTCACCACTCCAAAGATGCAGCTAGCAGGACTTTTTTTAGAGTCCTTTCACACTGGGGCGGTTTGCAGGCGTTATTGCGTTAAAAAAAGCGCCTGCAAACCGACCCAAAACAGCCGCTGCTGTTTGTTCAGTGTGAAAACCCGAGGGTTTTCACACTGAAGCGGTGTACTGGCAGGAGAAGAAAAAAAAGTCCTGCAAGCCGCATCTTTGGAGTAGTATTCACCGCTCCTAAACCGCTCCTGCCCATTGAAATCAATGGGACAGCGCGGCTATACCGCGGCTATAGCCGCGCTATACGAGCGGTTTTAACCCTTTTTCGGCCGCCAGTGGGGGTTAAAACTGCACCGCTAGCGGCTGAATACCGCTGCAATAACGACGGTAAAGCAGCGATAAAAATAACGCTGTTTTACCGCCAATGCCCACACCGCCCCTGCCAGCACACCGCTCCAGTGTGAAAGCCCTCGGGGCTTTCACACTGGAGAGACAGCAGCGGCTATTTCAGGACAGTTTGCAGGCGCTATTATTAGCGCAATAGCGCCTGCAAACCGCCCCAGTGTGAAAGGGCCCTTAGGTTAAGTGATGCGCTTGCTAGGGTGATTGTTGACATTTGCTCTATGTGTGGATTTTTTTTGCTTTAATTAACCACTTCAGCCCCAAAGAATTTACCCCCTTCCTGACCAGAGCACTTTTTGCGATTCGGCACTGCGTCGCTTTAACTGACAATTGCGCGGTCGTGCGACGTTGTACCCAAACAATATTGACGTCCTTTTTTTCCCACAAATAGAGCTTTCTTTTGGTGGTATTTGATCACCTCTGCGGTTTTTATTTTTTGTGCTATAAACAAAAAAATTGCGACAATTTTGAAAAAAAACACATTATTTTTTACTTTTTGTTATAATAAATATCCCCAAAAAATCATGAAAAAAACATTTTTTTCCCTCAGTTTAGGCCGATATGTATTCTTCTATATATTTTTGGTAAAAAAAATAACAATAAGCGTTTATTGATTGATTTGCGCAAAAGTTATAGCGTTTACAAAATAGGGGATAGTTTTATGGCATTTTTATTAATATTTTTTTTTTTACTAGTAATGGCAGTGATCAGCAATTTTTATTGTGACTGTGACATTATGGCGGACAAATCGGACACTTTTGGCACATATTTGGGACCATTGTCATTTATACAGCAATCAGTGCTATAAAAATGCACTGATTCCTGTGTAAATGACACTGGCAGTGAAGGGGTTAACCACTAGGGGGAGGGGAGGGGTTAAGTCAGTACTAGGGAGTGATTCTATCTGTGGGGGGATGGGCTAGCTATGACACGTCACTGATCTCTGCTCCCAATGAGAGGGAGCTTTGATCAGTGACACTGTCACTAGGCAGAACGGGGAGATGCTTGTTTATATCAGTATCTCCCCGTTCGTCCTCTTCGTGAGGCGATCGCGGGTATCCCCGCGGCGATTGAGTCTTCGGGACCCGCAAGCTGATTCACGGAGCTCCCGGCCGGCGCACACGCAATGGCACGGCGGGAAATTCAATGGGACTTACAGGTATGCCCATTTGCCCACCCGTGCCATTCTGCCGACGTACATCGGCGTGCACCAGTCGGGAAGTGGTTAAGCAGCAGCTTACCATAATAATATTGGTCTGTGTATCTCTTACTTCCAGGAGCGCCAAGTATTGTATATAGAATTTTGGATTGTTTTATCCTCCTTGTTGGGGGGTGTATAAAAATGGGGATGGGCTAGCTATGACACGTCACTGATCTCTGCTCCCGATGAGAGGGAGCTTTGATCAGTGACACTGTCACTAGGCAGAACGGGGAGATGCTTGTTTATATCAGTATCTCCCCGTTCGTCCTCTTCGTGAGGCGATCGCGGGTATCCCCGCGGCGATTGAGTCTTCGGGACCCGCAAGCTGATTCACGGAGCTCCCGGCCGGCGCACACGCAATGGCACGGCGGGAAATTCAATGGGACTTACAGGTATGCCCATTTGCCCACCCGTGCCATTCTGCCGACGTACATCGGCGTGCACCAGTCGGGAAGTGGTTAAGCAGCAGCTTACCATAATAATATTGGTCTGTGTATCTCTTACTTCCAGGAGCGCCAAGTATTGTATATAGAATTTTGGATTGTTTTATCCTCCTTGTTGGGGGGTGTATAAAAATAAGGGGCGCTTAGTAATAAATAATAAATTAACAGTGATCAGTAATACATAATCGTTGTGAACAATACTGAACAGATCTCAACATGAAATAAATACACATTATATTATATTTATTTCATGTTGATATCTGTTCAGTATTGTTCACAACGATTATGTATTACTGATCACTGTTAATTTATTATTTATTACTAAGCGCCCCCTTATTTTTATACACCCCCCACTAGCTCAAATCTTGCTCACTAAGCAGTTTGAGGGGAGCAGCTATTTTGTACATTTCACCCATAGCGTGGAGTTCTTCCCTTTTCATTATCCTCCTTGTTAGTGTATGTTATGTGTGACCCAAGACAATTTATCCAATGTCACCCAGGAAGGTCAAAAGGCTTAGGCTCGTTTCTGAAGCTGGTCTTGACTGCATTGTTTATATGCTTACCTACATAGAGGCTTAATATTATAGTATCTTGATCCTTTTTAAATGCCCAGGCCCACCATCAGGAATAACCCCCTACAGATGCTAAAAGAAAGATATAGGAGCTTGTTGGATTCAATACAGCGACCCCTGGGTTCACCCTGCTCGCAAGGAGAGTAACAGAAG
Source organism: Lithobates clamitans (assembly GCA_037952925.1). Lineage (NCBI taxonomy): Eukaryota > Metazoa > Chordata > Amphibia > Anura > Ranidae > Lithobates > Lithobates clamitans. The sequence goes on along the minus strand of JBBGZY010000757.1, from coordinate 6,881,608 downwards.
ACTCTGTCAGACACAGATGGATGGATGGATGAAGCAAAAGGAGAGCCAGATAGCGAGCCGAGGGCAGGGCGGGCAGCAGACAACGTAATCAGGGGAACTAGATGAGTTGGTACACAAGGGATCCGTTTAAGCAGGAAGGGTGCTCAGGAGTGTTGCTCAAGCAAGTGGAACAACAGGTGCCAGCCGACCTACAGCAGTAAAGGTAAGACACAGATCAGCTCCGCAGCTGATCTGTGACATAGGGGGTAAGGGGTTTTATACTGTACTAGACGAAGGGACTCATTGAGTGCTAAAAGTCCACGCGTTAGGGGGCGCAAATTACTTGCCTTGCCCCGGGCGCTGACAACCCACGCTACGCCACTGGCCAAATCACCTTTGCAGGTTGGAGCCTTGTCATGGACCATTTTCTTTAACTTCCACCACAGATTTTCAATTGGATTGAGATCCGGACTGTTTGCAGGCCATGACATTGACCTTATGTGGCTTTCTTCAAGAAATTTTTTCACAGTTTTTGCTCTATGGCAAGATGCATTATCATCTTGATAAATGATTTCATCATCCCCAAACATCCTTTCAATAGATGGGATAAGAAAAGTGTCCAAAATTTCAATGTAAACCTGTGCATTTATTGAAGATTTAATGACAGCCATCTCCCCAGTGCCTTTACCTGACATGCAGCCCCATATCATAATTGACTGTGGAAATTTGCATGTTTTCATCAGACAGTCATCTGCATAAATCTCATTGGAACAGCACCAAACAAAAGTTTCAGCATCATCACCTTGCCCAATGCAGATTCAAGATTCATCACTGAATATGACTTTCATCCAATCATCCACAGTCCACGATTGCCTTTCCTTAGCCCATTGTAACCTTGTTTTTTTGTATTTAGGTGTTAGAGATGGCTTTCTTTTAGCTTTTCTGTATGTAAATCCCATTTCCTTTAGGCGGTTTCTTACAGTTCGGTCACAGATGTTGACTCCAGTTTCCTCCCATTTGTTCCTCATTTGTTTTGTTGTACATTTTCTGTTTTCAAGGCATATTGCTTTAAGTTTTCTGTCTTAATGCTTTGATGTCTTCCTTGGTCTACCAGTATGCTTGCCTTTAACCACCTTCCCATGTTGTTTGTATTTGGTCCATGTTTTAGACACAGCCGACTGTGAACAACCAACATCTTGTGCAACACTGCGTGATGATTTACCCTCTTTACCTACATACTAACAAGCAGATTTAATCTGATGCAGGTGTTAGTGTTTGTAATGAAAATTTACAGGGTGATTCCATAATTTTTTCCTCAGAATTGAGTGATTCCATAATTTATTCCCTGTGCTTGTTCTATAAATCTAACTGTTACTGGCCACCACAATTATTTTTCTTGATTTCTTTTAGTGTTTCTTAAAGCCAGAAAGTTGCCATTTGAAATGCCTTTAGTTTTTGGCCATGTCTGTGATCTGCTTTTTTTCTACAACAATAAACAACTGAAGGAACATCCTCAGGGACTGGTGATTCCATAATTTTTGCCAGGGGTTGTATAAGGCCAACATGTGATCAAAATGTAGAGTAAAAAATAAAAAAAATAGAAATTAGAAGCACGTACAGTATGGTAATGAAGCAACTAGCAGATTGCTTCCCCTTTGAGATTTTTCCATGCTAGGTTTGTAGTTTGAGGCCTTTCAATACCTGCTCACAAGCTTAAGACTGCAAATCTTCATACATCGGTAAAGAACTGAATTTTAACGTTTAAGACATCTTTTGTAGAACTAACACATGAAAAGTTATGACACTTCACACTAGTAATTTTTTCATTAATCACAATTTTAAAATGGTTGAAATAACTAAGACTACAGCAGATGAGACTTGAAAATCATTAAAATCTCTTTTATTCTCTCTTCTCAAAAATTGCACTCTGTTCAGTTGCAGACATCTCTTCTTATCTTGTACGACAAGCTTCTTTACCAACTTTTTTTGGTCAGAACAAAAAGAACTGCTTATCTGAGAACTACGGTTATTGAAAATGTAAGGGATTACATTTTTTCAATGAAGTTCTATTAAAAAAAAAACAAAAAAACGAAAGGTGGTTTTGACAATTTTAGTCCATCTTTTTTTTTCCTAAATCAGATCCTTTTTATTGAAAACAATAGTAACATTTTAATTTTACAAAAAAGGTATCTCATAACTGAGAGGACACAGATTTATCCATTTCAGTGCCCAGCTGTCTACATAATATATGTTTTTACACTGTATAAGGTGCAACAGTACATGTAAAATAAAGAAGCATTGTCTATAAAAAAAAAAAAAGTATATCTGGTTCCGTAGTTCTTAAGTCATTTTATATTGCGTGTGCCCTCACTATATCCTATCTCCCAGCTCCGATCCCAATCGTTAGCAGGGCCAACAAGCGGGGCAAGAGTGCCACTTACAGCAGGGATTGGTTCACAGCATTTATATATATTAACTGTTGGGTAAAACAAAACAATATATTCAACCACTGCTGATCCAGATACCACCATATTACGTATATCCCTTCAGTTTATCTTCTACATGGAGCGCCACCGCACCTTTCCCTTCGGTTACACACACCATCCATCTGAATAACAATTTCTATGATTGAGTGGGCAATGTTGTTTTCCTACCCCCTAGAATTTTATTTTGAACCAGGTGTAAGGAAGCCAAGCCAGGAACTTCTAGCCAAGCATCCCAGATGTTTTCAAACTTCCTTGGGCTACCTCGATGTTTGTACATCAGTTTCTCCCTTATAAGAGAGTCATTTACAGCAGTAATCCATTCTGCGTGTGTAGGAGGTGATACCGAGAGCCATTTTCTGGCAATAAGTTTTCTAGCTACAAATAGTACCCTGAGAATGGCTATATAGGTATGGGGTGTATATTGTTCCTCATCTAACCAGCCGATTAGGCAGAGTTTAGGGTCAACTTCAAGCTTAATGTTCCATATTCTATTAATAGTACTCATCACTGTGGACCAATATCTTTGCAATTTTGGGCATTAGCATGTGTACAAGTGTGCCTTTTTCCACCAGACAACGAGGACAAAACGGGTCGTCCCTTCTATGCCACTTGTGTCATTTCTCGGGTGTACGGTAAGTGCAGTGGATAATAAACAATTGGGTAAGTCTTTGAGATGAGGAGAGTGAAACTCTAATGCCGCGTGCACATGAGCGGTTTTTCTGTCGGAATAAACTCTGAAGGTTTCTCCGACGGAATTCCGAAGGAATTCCACTCAAGCTGTCTTGCATACACACAGTCACACCAAAGTCTGAATGTCAAGAATGCGATGACGTACAACACGTACCATGGGACTAGAAAAAGAAAGTTCAATAGCCAGTGCGCCACCCTTTGGGCTCCTTCTGCTAATCTCGTACTTATCTCGTGTTAGTTGAAGTTTGGTGACAGACGATTCGCGCTTTTCAACTTTCGTGCTTTTCAGTCCATTACTGCTCTTCAGTTTGTGCTTGTGGGTTTGTATCTGCTTTTCAGTGCGTGTAGTCAGTTCGCATCTGTTTTTCAGTGTGTTCTTGGCCACTCATTTCTGATTTTCAACTCGCTCTTCACAGGCACAGTGCATTCTGTTAGTGCCAAGAATGTTTGGCCAAGAATGTTTGTGTCTAATGTGCTTACAATGTTATGTGCAAAAGTACTAATATTTTTTTTCTGTTTTGACTCCACAGTTTCCTTCAACGCCACAGGAACGGCAGGCTGTGGCATCCCATTTTGCCGACTGTTGGGACTTTCCCAACTGTGGAGGGGCTATAGATGGGAAGCACATCCACATCGTGCCACCACCCCATTCTATAAGGGGTTCAATAGTATAGTGTTAATGACGGTGGTGTCAGCACAATATGAGTTCCTCTATGTGGACGTGGGGAGGAATGGCCGGATGGAGGAGTCTTCACCCAGACAGAGTTTTACCAACGTCTCCAGACTGGTGGCCTGGCATTGCCACCTGATGTGGACAACGTTAAAGGACTCCCGTTCATCTTTATTGCTGATGAAGCATTTGGTCTGGGTGAGCACCTGATGAGGCCATTCCCCCAGAGGACCCTCACCCCGGAGAGGAGGGTTTTTAACTACCGGCTGGCCAGAGCCAGAAAAGTAGTTGAGAATGCCTTAAGGATAATGGCCAGCCGGTTCCGCCTGTTTCTGACAGCAATACACATGGCGGACTACAAAATCAACCACATCATCTTATGCTACTGCATATTGCACAATTTTTTAAGGAAAAATGCCCACAAATATCTTGCCTCAGTTGGGCCTGAGGCCGGACTTCCTGCGGATCCCCTGACGGGCCTGGATACTGGCCGTCCTGGCTTGGCACCCCAAAGCGCCTGTGAAGATCGGCAGAAATATGTAAATTATTTTACGGGTAGGGGGGCCATTACTATGCCAGACAATGTGTAAATATTTTTTTAATAAAAAAAAATATCTGATAAAATCTTGAATTTTCTTTATTGCTTGTGTTTCTTTTTAGCTGTCTCCTAGGCTCTCCTAGTGCACTTGTAGTGCCAAGAGGATTTTCCTTTAGTAAATAAGCCCCATTGTCACTGTAAACACAACATTACTTAAAAAAAAACTGGTATTACTTAAAAAATCTGAAAAAAAGCCACACAATATTGATTAGCAAACTTTTTACTCTGTGCACATTCACATGTGTGTTATAAAATTTTGATGTATGCTTCATCAGCAATAAAGACGAACGGGAGTCCTTCAACGTTGTCCGCATCAGGTGGCAATGCCAGGCCACCAGTCTGGAGACGTTAGTAAAACTCCATCTGGGCGAAGACTCCTCCATCCGGCCATTCCTCCCCATGTCCACATAGAGGAACTAATATTGTGCCAACACCACCGCTATTAACACTATACTATTAAACCCCTTATAGTTATAATAGTAAGACCCCGAATGGGGTGGTGGCACGATGTGGACATGTTTCCCATCTATATATATGTCATATATGTCATCTGCTGCTGGTCATGATCTCTGGGAGTCCTGGACCAGATTGGGCTCCAAATTATATGGACTCCTCAAGCTAACAATTTTTTTTCCACAGACTTGATGTGTGCCCTGGGGGCCAAAAGGCTTTGTAAATTCCAACAGTTTCTCCAGTGTTGCTTTCATCTTTATTTTGTTACTCAGAATTAATGGATATTTTATTTTTTGAAAAAACTTGCCTATGTGTTTTTCTAAAAATAGGACAGTTTGTTTGTGAGTAGGCAGGTACATTTCAAAAATACAATGTCAGATTAACTAGGGACACCAACCAGTCTCCCTGAGGTTAAGAAATACAAGATAATAATGTTATTGTGGTAAGTTGACACACAAAAAAACAAATAAATTATGGAGATCACTAGAAAAACAATTTTCAATAATCTAAAAAAAAGGAGATCTTGATGAAATAAAAAAAAAAAAGATGACTATAAAAAATAATTCAAAACATTATTATGGAAAATCAAAGATTATTCATGAGATCACAAGGAATAATAAAGAAGTAAGTTTGTGAGAACTCTGTGTGAATATCAGCAGAAAAACAACTTCATTCTTCTAGCACTATAAAGCACAAAAGAATGCACTGCATTAAAAGATAACTGAATTTGCAGCGTGAATAATGTGCTATCTCCATTACGAACGCTAGTTTTACCAGACCGAGCGCTTCCGTGTCGTACTTGCTTCAGAGCATGCATCATTTTTGGTGCGTCAGAACAGCATACAGACGAGCGGTTTTTCCAATAGTAATTAGTTCCGTCGGAAAAATATAGAACATGTTCTCTAAGTCCTTCTGAATTTTTGACGGAAAAAGTCCGATGGGGCATAGACGCGGTCGGAATATACGATGAAAAGCTACCATTGGACTTTTTCTGACGGAAATTCCACTCGTGTGTACGCGGCATTAGTACATTATCAAGTGTGGTGTCCATTCCTCATCCAAAAGGTGTTCTATATCATCCCCCAGCCAGCTCTGCAGTTCAGTGACATAGCTTGAGATACTTGACATATGAGAGAACCATATAAGGAGGATATTTGTCCCTTTCGGGATGATGATGTAACCAGTTGTATTGTGGGCCTAGTTAGTTACCAAGTAGAGATTGTAGCTTGTGTCGATAGAACGTTCCTAAATTGCAAGTATTGGAAGAATAAGGTATTTGGCAGATTAAATTCCATGCACAGTGGTTGGAAGTCTCGCAAGAGGCCTCCATGGTACAACTGTGGAATATACACAACCCCACTCCTAGACCAGGCTGAGAAACCCTGTAATTTACCTAGTTCTGGGTAGTTTTTCTAGATACGCGACCAGTTGGTGTAGCGTGCATAATGGAAATGTTGTTTGGCTTTATTCCATACTCTGTCTATGAGTATCAGGATGGGGTAAGACGGTAACGCCCCTAGCTCTCCTGCTTCTATGCATTCCACAAGGCTATCACCAGACAGCTGTGTGTGTATAATGTTCCTAATAGGATCAGGGCACTCGGGGGTACAACCAGCCCATTAGATGCTGCAATTGAGCTGCTATGAAGTAGTCAAATGGGTTGGGAACTGAACTGCCAGGCCACCTGAGTCCTTTGTTTCCTGCAGAGTTTCCAACTTAATACGTGGAACCTGTTTTCTCCATATCAATGTGCAGAAAATGGTATTGCATTTTTTAAACACATGGATAGGGATCCAGATGGGTGCATTGTGAAGCGCATACAAGAGTTGTGGATTCCAAATTATTTTTATTAGGTTACAGCGGCCAACTACCGAGAGGGGTAATTTAATTCAGCTAGCAGCTGTTTTTTTCTAAAAAATTTTAATCAATATTTTTGAATCAATCTCAATATCAAAATCAATATTTTTGAATCAATCTCACTATAATATAATATATTATATTTTATTGAGTTTGATATAGAGATCTAAATTAGGGTGTATGACTATGCCCAGGTACCGAAAGGTATCTACCACCTTAATCTGTTCTGCTATCTAGGGTAGGGGCGCCACAAGAGGGTCTAAAGGTAATAAAGTAGATTTGTCCCAGTTTATTTTGAACCCAGAGAAGGTCCCAATTCTATGAATTAATTCCATAAGGTTTATCAGTGAGGCAGATGTGTCTCCCAGAAGGAGTGCATCGTCTGCGTATAGTGCCAATTTGTCTTCTAGCTCACCTCGTTTAAACCCACATATTTCAGGAGTCCCTCTAATTACTGCAGCCAGGGGCTCTATGGCCAGCGCAAATAGCAGAGGGTACAGGGGACAACCCTGTCTTCTACCCCTGTGCACATCAAAGGATGGTGATAAGGTGTATTAATTCTGATACATGCTTTTGGTGCTTTAAATAATAGTTTGATCCCTGAAATGATTATCTCCCCCACACTATCGAATGCCTTAGCGGCATAGAGCGAGAGGATAGCCCTCTGACCCTGGTTGTCAGTAGGGAGTTGCATATTCAGATATAGGCGACAAAGATCATTTGCCGTAGATCGATTAGGTATAAATTCGGATTGATCTGGGTGTACAAGTTTAGTCACCACCTTTGAGAGTCTCATGGCAATGACTTTTGTAAGTAATTTTAAATCTGTAGATAGAACTCGGCAAAGAATCTAGGGAGTGAGCATCGGTAAGCGTACGGAGTAACTCCGGTAAGAGTATTCCTCCAAATTTTTTGTATAATTCAATTGGTAAGCCATAGTTTCCTGGGACCTTAGAATTTGGAAACGTGGCCAGTGCGAGTTGTAGCTCCTCAAGGGTGAGAGGTGCATTCAATTCTTTTTTTATCTTCCCCCTGGAGCTGCGGGACTTGAATGCTATCCAGGAAGTCAGACAACTCAGCTGCAGAGTAAGACACCTTTGAGGAATATTTATCCTGGAAGAAGGTACAAAACCCCTTCAGTATGGAAGGGGTGTCTGTAACCACTTGAGTAGGTGATATGGCTAATCTGTGTATGACCTGGGAAGGTTGTTGGGATCTGGCTATTATAGACAGCATATGGCCAGTTTTCTCACCCTCTTCCAAATATGTTTGAGAGGTAAAAAAACGCTTAATATCAGCTTGCTGTTGATGTACAGTACGGTAAAGTTTTTGTGCATCTATCCACTGCCTCTCTTGGTCAGGTGTAGGGGCTTGCAGGAATGTTTCTTCAGCTCTATCTACAGCTAGACTGGCATCCTTGGCCCATTGTCTACTCTTAGTCTTAATCGTAGCAATCTCTTTAATGCACATACCTCCAACGAAAGCCTTCAGGGTATCCCATACCACACCAGATGCGGCTGAAGGCTTATTATCCAGTAAAAAGTTTCTAGTATAAACCTGCATGTGTTAAGTATCAGTAAATAGATGAAGCCAGAATAGGAATTTTAGTCCATCTTTAATTGCTTATGCTGCAAATGTGATTTTCTGTTACACAATTTCCTTTACAATACATGTATATGTAAAAAAATAAAAGTATTATATATGTGAAGTATCATTGCTACTTTTAGATAACTGCCCTGACAAATTACTTGGCTGCAAAAAATCAGAAGCACTCAGATGCAAAAGAAGATGAAAAAATGCATATAAAAAAAGTAATATGGTAATTGTTAATGATACTCAGTACTTTCTCAATCTAAATGTCATGAAATAATACTTACATTTAGCTGTTAAGCAATATGATGCACATAGTAAAATAGAATCATCTTTAGTTTATGCCTTTAATGAACATCCATCTATCCATCGAGCATGAGTCATTGACAAAAACCTGATCTTACTTGTATGAGTTGAGTTGAACTGCCACAATATTTTTCTTTAGCCTTCACTCTTTCGTAATTCTATACTTTGTCATTTATTTTATGACCAATTTGCCATAAATGATGGTCATCATTGGTCAACATTCTGGTTGCTTGTGCTATTTGCATCAACCACCAGAGCTCTTTTGCAAGCCCAACTCCAGGTTCCTCATGGGCTGAGTATAAGGGGCTCTTGCACCAACCCTTCCTCTTTACAATTGCCCTAAAGGGCCAACAGGGATTAGGCCAGGAAATCACACATGTTGGCGTGTCTGAGTCTGCACAGTTTTTGACCTAACAAAAGAAAATGTTCAAGCTCCTTTTGAGCATAGGATTTGCTGCCACTAAACACACAGATTAGGACACACAATTTTCTCATTTACAGACATCTTTTGCGGGGTAGGCTCTTATTATTTCATGATTTTGGCTGCCCAACTCTTAAGATACGTATGTCTTCATTTTGACTAGTTTGCGCTCTGGTGTACAGGTATTCTTTTTCCACAGCATATGTTTCATAAACTCATGTCACGTAGCCATTGCAGGGCAGAGATCTCCAGTAATATTGAACATTATGTGGCCTCACCAAATATGTTTTCTTATAATCAATTTTTATTGTTTTGCTACTAGAGTAGTACAAACAGGTGTCAGAGTCATTGATTAGTGTAGTGGGATAACATGCACATGGAACAAACACACTGCTATTATATTGTATAGGTATATGTCAAGAACAACATAGTAATTAACAAATTTAGCATTCAAATGTGGCACCCTCCTAGTTTAGGTGCTAGGATGTAAATAGTTAGTGTAATTAGATCTTCCGCCTAACGGTGCGGCTAGAGGCAAATCTATCTTCAGCAGGTCTGCTTAACAGAATACTGCAATTTATTAGTTAGGGCTGCTCCTGTGTTCCGGTGCTGTTGAGTTTGCTTGGACTCCTCTTGCCTTCTAGAAACTAGTAGAGCTTTCTGGAGCATGGGTGGGAGTTAGGCAAATGGGCAGCATGAGTATGTAGCAGTCTCAGGCAATTACAGGGGAGGTGCCCCTAAGCATGCTGGGGTTGGCCTATATATTTTGGGAATATGTAAGCTCTGGATTTTTCTGGGATGGTGGAGTGCACCAACCAGGGGTGAGGCAGGCCTGCCACTCCTGGCATTTTATTTCTCCACTGCTAAACAGGAGAAGTCAGCCATCTTCTCCCAGCAAGGGACTTCACCTGCTGCTCAACTTGATCAGCTAGAGTCCTTAATCTATGCAAAGTTTTGTTCTGGAGTATCCTACTACAAATCCCCTACCCTATTCAAGTTCATACAAAATAAAACTACAAAAAAACACCCCCAGACTGGTCTTTGACTACATTGAGCAAAAGTGTGTCTGTGTACCTAGCTGCAGAAAATACCTTGTACCTGTCTGCCAGTAAAGAAGTAAGGACTATCTGGATAATACTCAAGCAGCTCCTACAGGGGTAGCGCTATACAAATATAAAATACAGCTGATACAAGTCACCCTAAAAGTACCACAAAACCCTGCTGGCACTTTTAAAGAGGCTCATAGAGATGAAAAAATAAGAAGGTACAGAGGAAAGAGAATTTAAAAGAATATAAAAATTAGATTTAGAAATAATAGATATAAGACGGCTCACAGAGACCAAGCAAGCATACAGTATGTGTAGATCAAACAAGGCCTGTATACAAAGATTAATAAAATAGTGAACAATTATGTTAAGCAGACCTAATTTATAGACGACCCCCACAGAATCAAGTCTGCGTCAAATGAAAAAGAAAAAGAGATGGATGGTGAAAAGTTATAAAAGTAATACAATATATATGCTAGCCTTGTCTCTGTGAGCTGTCCTTACCTGCCCCTTCTGGTTGATCCACCCTACCTTCAGCCAAGACTTGTCTTACGTAGCCCCAACATTCGCCTTCCTCTCTTGGGGTATTTTTTGTTTCTGTGATGCTGCAGAGTCTTTTGTTGGGTGTGTGAGTATCCTGTTTTGTTTTGTTTCTTATTCATAAGGATTGGGGAATGTCTTCATATTACAAAATCTATTCAATCTATTGATTTTTATGACATGGTCTCTCCACAGATATTAATTTGGATTTCACCATCTCCTGAAGAAGTTAACATTGTTCATGAAACGCATCGGGGTCAATATCAGTACTTGACTGTTGAAATTATTTGTATCTGAAAGTTTTATAAACATTAATGTTTATATCGTTTATCCTTTGATTATATGGCTATTTGCACTTTGCATCTTATCTTTTAATCTTTATAAATAATACAAGAAATGATATTTTACACAATGTGATATGAATCTTTGTGGTGCAACTCAACTAAAGTCCCATGGGCAATAATTGTTTTTGTACAATCTTTTGTATTAGGGACTGAATTTCGCCTACATCTTGCCACCCCGGCTATTTATTTCCTTGAATAGAAAGTAAAGTGTATACATTTTAGGATGGAAAGGAAATTATTTAAATGGTAAAATAAACAGAATGCTACAAGAAAAATGCTAATTAGTCTGGAGGAAGTTTTTTGTTTTTTTATTATATGATTATCCTGTGTATTCTAAACAGGTTATCCACGAGGAACCAAAAAGAAGAGTATTAGAATAAATTCCCTTTAAAACAAGCCTCTTCTGACCTATGTAGCTGCAGCCACTGTGGAGCAACTGATTAAAGTTCACAGCAGAAGCAAGGAAATTGTTCCTTCATCTTCCTCTGCTCCACCTTCAAAGAGCATTGTGTTTACATTAGAAATAAAAGTCTGGAACCAGGGACTGGCCAACCAATAGTCAAGAGAGGCAACCACCTCAAATGCTGTGGTGGAGGGGTGCAGCTGGGTAGAAACCTCTCCAGCCTCTACTCTCTGGCTTTTGCCTGCACTCTGCAAGACTGCTCTGTCAAAATAAAGAAAAAGAATGGATGTTACCTCTATTTATTACACACATTTATATTACACTGACAATTTATGCCATGCATCACAAATATTGTGTATTCACATCAACCCCTGCCCTCAAGGATCATCCCAAGGTCCCTACCTCACATACATACAATTAACATACTAGTAGGGTTGCCACCTTTTCGTCAAGCCAAACCCGAACCCTTAAGCAGCGCGCACCAATTTTTTTGTTTTGCTTTTTTGTAGTACATTAAATTCATTACCTCTGTAAAAAGCAATGCACAGCAATTGTGTTATGTAGTATATACACTGTACACATATTTTTGTGATTAAATAACATTTCTAATCATATGGAATTAATCACAAGAGTCCCCTTTACATCAGAGTCAACAGAGTTCCCCTTTAGATCTGAATCCGCAGAGTTCCCCTTTACATCTGAATGCACAAGGTTTGTTCCCCTTTACATCTGATTCTGTGGAAGGTATAACGGGACAGCATGTACAGGAGAGGAGTGTGGAGGGTATGATGGGGGCAGAATGTACAGGACAGGAGTGCATGATGGGGGCAGTATGTACAGGAGAGGGGTGTAGAGGGTATGATGGGGGCATTATGTACAGGAGAGGAGTGTGGAAGGTATTATGGAGACAGTATGTACAGGAGAGGAGTGCGGAGGGTATGATGGGGGTAGTATGTACAGGAAAGAAGTTCAGAGGGTATGTGGAGCAGTATTTATAGGACAGGAGTGCATGATGGGGGCAGTATGTACAGGAGAGGAGTGTGGAAGGTATGATGGAGGCAGTATGTACAGTATGTACAGGAGAGGAGTGCGGAGGGTATAATGGGGGCAGTATGTACAAGAGAGGAGTTTGGAGGGTATGATGGGGGCAGTATGTACAGGACAGGAGTGCATGATGGGGGCAGCATGTAAAGGAGAGGAGTGTGGAGGGTATGTTGGGGGCAGTATGTACAGGAGAGGAGTGTGGTGGGTATGATGGGGGCAGTATGTACAGGAGAGGAGTGTGGTGGGTATGATGGGGGCAGTATGTACAGGAGAGGAGTGCGGAGGGTATGATGGGGGCAGTATATACAGGAGAGGAGTGTGGAGGGTATGATGGGGGCAGTATGTACAGGAGAGGAGTGAGGAGGGTATGATGGGGGCAGTATGTACAGGAGAAGAGTGTGACGGGTATAATGGGAGCAGTATGGGAAGGGATTTCTTGCAGTGTCTGTGGGGTGACCATGGAATGATGTCCCTCAGCTGAGGGGTAGGAAGCAGCTCTGGGTGATGCGTGTATAAAGTGGTCTGGGGGTGATGTAAGCTGGGGGGAGTGGGGCTGAGAAGTGGTCAGATGGTGATGCCTATAATCAAAAAAAGCTCTTGTGCTCATCTACTAATATATACAGCAATAAATCATACAGCAGTACTATTCAATGAAAACAATCACTTATAAGCTGTAAGTACATGTATATATCCAGCTCCCAGCACTCTGTATGTACAGATGATGTTAAGCTAATTGATGACCATTCATATAACCAGAGGCGTAACTAGAACCTTCAGGGCCCCGGTGCAAGAAACCATGATGGGCCCCCCCTTCCATCCGAGCTCCGGGCTTCCAATTTTGGGAGGGTGTTCATGGATATCCTCCCAAAACCATGCTTCCCGCATGCCCCCTGGGACGTGCATCCAGCGCAATCACAGTGGCCCTTTACCATGTGATGTCAGCTGATCACATGTAAACAGACTTGCCAGTTATCCGCAGCCCTTCCCTCCCACACTGTGTCTGTGTTAGGAAAGGACTGCCATTAACTGTCAAGAAAGTCAGTAAATTGTTTACACTGATAATCAGTGCCCCAATCATCAGTGCCATGTATCAGTGCCCATCAATGCTGCCTATCAGTGCCCATTAATGCCGCCTACAAGTGTTACCTATCAGTGCTCATTAATGCTGCCTATTAGTGCCCATAAAATCTGCCTATCAGCATCACCTATCAGTGCTCACTATTGCAGCGTCCATCCGTACCACCTATCGGTACTCTTCAATGCTGCCCATCAATACTGCCTTAGTTCTGCCTATCAGTGTTCCTCAGTGCCCATCCATGCAGCCTATAAGTTCTGCCTATCAGTGCTCATCAATGCCCATCAATGCCTCCTATCAGTGCAGCCTATCAGTGCCCCCCTTCAGTGTTCATCAGTGCCTCCTATCAGTGCCCCTATCAGTGCCTTCTTAGTGCCCCCTATCAGTGCCCCCTAGTGCCTCCTTGGTGGCCCCTATCAGTGCCTCCCTTCAGTGCTCATCAGTAAATCCCATCGGTGCCCCCTATCAGTGCTTATCAGTAAATCCTATCAGTGCCCCCTATCAGTGCCCATCAGAGTCCTCTATCAGAGTCCTCTATCAGTGCCCATCAGAGTCCTCTATCAGTGTCCATCAGTGCCCTCTATCAGTGTCTATCAGTGCCCTCTATCAGTGTCCATCAGTGCCCTCTATCAGTGTCCATCAGTGCCCTCTATCAGTGTCCATCAGTGCCCTCTATCAGTGCCCATCAGAGTCCTCTATCAGTGTCTATCAGAGTCCTCTATCAGTGTCCATCAGTGTCTATCAGTGCCCATCAGAGTCCTCTATCAGTGTCCATCGGTCTATCAGTGCCCATCAGTGTCCATCGGTGTCTATCAGGTAGGGTGGTAGTGCCAGGTTAGGTAATAGTGTCAGGTAGGGTGGTAGTGTCAGGTTAGGTAATAGTGTCAGGTAGGGTGGTAGTGCCAGGTTAGGTAATAGCGTCAGGTAGGGTGGTAGTGCCAGATTAGGTAATAGCGTCAGGTAGGGTGGTAGTGCCAGGTTAGGTAATAGTGTCAGGTAGGGTGGTAGTGCCAGGTTAGGTAATAGTGTCAGGTAGGGTGGTAGTGTCAGGTTAGGTAATAGTGTCAGGTAGGGTGGTAGTGTCAGGTTAGGTAATAGTGCCAGGTTACCGCCTGTACTCCTAGATAACACCAGACCCCCTATACCCCCTGTATTCCTAGTATTTTTTTGTATGCAAGACAGATATACAGAATGCTGGAACTTGTAGTTCCCCTATACAAGACAGATATACGGAATGCTGGGACTTGTAGTTCCTCTATACAAGACAGATATACAGAGTGCTGGGACTTGTAGTTCCTCTGTACAAGACAGATATACAGAATGCTGGGACTTGTAGTTCCTCTGTACAAGACAGATATACGGAATGATGGGACTTGTAGTTCCCCTATACAAGACAGATATACAGAATGCTGGGACTTGTAGTTCCTCTATACAAGACAGATATACGGAATGTTGGGACTTGTAGTTCCTCTATACAAGACAGATATACGGAATGCTGGGACTTGTAGTTCCCCTATACAAGACAGATATACAGAATGCTGGAACTTGTAGTTCCTCTATACAAGACAGATATACAGAGTGCTGGGACTTGTAGTTCCTCTATACAAGAAGACAGATATACAGAATGCTGGGACTTGTAGTTCCTCCACACAAGAAGACAGATATACAGAGTGCTGGGACTTGTAGTTCCTCTATACAAGAAGACAGATATACAGAGTGCTGGGACTTGTAAATGGGGGGGGGGGGCCTGGGACTTGTAAATGGGGGGGCTGGCTCTGTGTTCCTCTCCTCTACACCAGCGGCAGACACTCACTCCCCTCCTGACACTAATCAAACTATACTGACATTTAGGAGTCTTTCTTACCTTGCAGTGTAGATTAGAAGCCGCATGGAGAGAGATAGGAAGCAGGAGACAGAGTTGGGGGGAGGGACCTGAGAGGACTAGCCACTCTAGACGGAGGTTGTTTCCTTGCTCTGTGCACCTACAGTAGTACATCGTGATTCTTGCACAGGAGAGGGGGAGAGATCAGCTGTGTGTCCTGTGTCATCCCGTGCGGAGAGGGAAATAGAACTGTCAATGCCGGTGTCTCGGCGCTGCTGTTTGATGAGAGACACGCTCTCCGCTCAGGGCCCTGTGAAGAGCAACCCTGCTGGGCCCCCCCCCACAGTGGCAGAATGCCGGGCCCCGTCGCAAGTGCAACTGGTGCGACCCTGGTAATTCCGCCACTGCATATAACCCTGTGTTATCCAAGCTCTGAGTCTGTACAATCAGAATCAGTACACTCACCACATAAGCTCAGGGTTACAGGAATGGTCATACATTACTTTCACATTATCTGGTCTGAGTGATTGGGGGATGTTTGTATATATAGACATGTGTGCTGCTTAGGAGATATCTGTCAGCTGTGATCAGGCTGCACACTCCCCCCCCCCCCCCCCCATATTATTATTATACAAGATTTATATAGCGCCAACAGTTTGCGTAGCGCTTTACAACATGAGAGCAGACAGTACACTTACAATACATATCAATACAGGAGGGATCAGAGGGCCCTGCTCGTTAGAGCATCTCCTCTGATTTTCCTGTCACCTTAAACCTTTATTGCATCACCTGCAAAACAAATACTCCTAAACTTTGCAACTTTCCTTTCTAGCTTCCTAGGAGACTTTTCTCAGAAAAAAACTCAGCTCATCTCCTCCCTGCATGTAATGTGAGCAGTGGCCAGCCCGACAGGAGCTACAGTGAGCTCCGCCTCCTGATTCTCTCAGCACACCGCACTGGTGATTAGAGGGGGGTTAGGCTGAGTCAGAGATACCAGAGACCGTGCAGGAGACTGGAGGGGGGGGAGAGAGAAAGGAGCTTTGGATTCCAGCACATACCGCAGGCACAGTGTATTTATTTACAAGCAATGCCGCTGCTGCTGTCTCACAGTGACAGGTGTGCTGATGGTCCCCCCCACCTGAATGGTCTGTCCCTATTCTGGGCTGAATCATGTGCCCGGGTTACAAGCAGTACAAAACCCGGGCACATGATTCAAGACCTGTACTGTCTGGGTGAATCCCAAACAGGTGGCAACCCTACCTACTAGCACGACTTTGGAGTATGGGAGGAAACCAGAATACCAGGAGGTAACCCAGGCAAACACAGGGACATTCAAACTCAATGCAGAAAGTGTCCTTTCCAAGATCAGACCATAAGCCACTATGTTGCACCCTTACAAAGCTTCTGTAGCCTGATGTAAAATATGGTGCCAGTGAGTATACCACACAAAAATGTGCATTTTGTTTTAAACGTAACTTGAGAACATTGAATTCATTTGTTTAGTAGCACTGAATAAATAATGCTTTGTGTCGGAAACATAATTTAAGGGACAAATCACAGAGTAAAATTTCACTTTGGATGAGTTATAAGTGGTTCCCAGGTGGAGGAACGGATTTTGGTTATGATTGTTACTTAAATTCTGGTTTAATTTACCAAGCATCCCCTAAAAAGAGAAGAGCTGACGGAACTATAAAAGGGCTCAAATAATCCCTCTTCTGATAAAAGGAAATCATTAGGATTACAAAAAAATGGAGTCAATGTCTATTCCTAAAATGTTTATCAAAATGGAAAAAAAAGGGGGATATTAAAACGATTGAGGGTGTTAAAAACCTAACACGATCTATGGAAAGTGTACAAAGGGAGATGGTCGAGGTGAAATAAAGCTGTCAGTCATTTTTTGAGGAGGTAGAGCAGAAACATGACATAATCTCTGCCCTATAAAATCTAATTATTCAGTATGAAAGTGCACTCAAAATTATACAAATATAATGCCTGGCTAATTTGGAATTTGTTACCATCACATTAACAAAGTTACTGAATATAAAATAAGGAAACAGCATGGATGTAGGGTTGACTATCATATTCAGGCCCCTGAGGCTCCCTTTGCTCCACCAAAAAGAGTCAATGGACAACCTTCTAGCCAGTGCCTGGACAAGCTCCTGTGGCAACCTCATCCCCAAGAGCTGAGACAAATAAAGCTTGCAAGTCAATGTACACTCACCGGCCACTTTATTAGGTACACCTATTCAATTGTTTGGTAACACAAATTGAACATCAGTATGCGGAAGAATGGGGATTAAAATGACTTTGAATGTGGCATGGTTGTTGGTGCCAGACAGGCTGGTCTGAGTAATTCAAAAACTGCTGATCTACTGGGATTTTCACGCAAAACCATCTCTGGAGTTTACAGAGAATGGTCCAAAAAAGAGAAAATATCCAGTGAGCGGCAGTTGTGTGGATGAAAATGCCTTGTTGATGTTAGAGGTCAGAGGAGAATGGGCAGACTGGTTTGAGATGATAAAAAGGCAACAGTATCTCAAATATTTACTTGTTACAACCAAGGTATGCAGAATACCATCTCTGAACGCACAGCATATTGAGCAGATGGACTACAGCAGCAGAAGGCCACACCAGGTGCAACTTCTGTCAGCTAAGAACAGGAAACTGAGGGTACAATTCGCACAGGCTCACCAAAATTGGACAAAAGAAGATTGGAAAAAACGTTGCCTGGTCTGATAAGTCTCACTTTCAGCTGCGACATTCAGATGGTAGGGTCAGAATTTGGCGTAAACAACATGAAAGCATGGATCCATCCTGCCTTATATCAACGGTTCAGGCTGGTGGTGTAATGGTGTGGGGGATATTTTTTTGGCGCACTTTGGGCCCCTTAGTACCAATTGAGCATCGTTTAAATGTAACGGCCTACCTGAGTATTCTTGCTGACCATGTCCATCCCTTTATGACTACAGTGTAACCATCTTCTCATAGCTACAGTGCCTTGAAAAAGTATTCATACCCCCTTGAAATTTTCCACATTTTGTCATGTTACAACCAAAAACGTAAATGTACTTTATTTAGATTTTATGTGATAGACCAACACAAAGTGGCACCTAATTGTGAAGTGGAAGGAAAATGATAAATGTTTTTTCTACATTTTTTATAAATAAATATCTGAAAAGTGTGGTGTGCATTTGTATTCAGCCCCCTTTATTCTAATACCTCTAACTAAAATCTAGTAGATCCAATTGCCTTCAGAAGTCAAGGAATTAGTAAAAAGAGTCCACCTGTGTGTGATTTAATCTCAATATAAATACAGCTGTTCTGTGAAGATTTGTTTGGGAACCTTAGTGAACAAATAGCTACATAAAGGCCAAGGAACACACCAGACAGGTCAGGGATAAAGCTGTAGAGAAGTTTAAAACAGGATTAGGTTATAAAAAAATATCCCAAGCTTTGAACATCTCATGGAACACTTCAATTCATCATCTGAAAATGGACAGAGTATGGCACAACTGCAAACCTACCAAGACATGGCCGTCCACCTAAACTGACAGGCCGGGCAAGGAGAGCATTAATCAGAGAAGCAGCCAAGTTGCCCATGGTAACTCTGGAGGAGCTGCAGAGATCCACAGCTCAGGTGAGAGAATCTGTCCACAGGACAACCATTAGTCGTGCTCTCCACAAATCTGGCCTTTACGGAAGAGTGGCAAGAAGAAAGCCATTGTTGAAAGAAAGCTATAAGAAGTCCTATTGCAGTTTGCAAGAAGCTGTGTGGGGGACACAGCAAACATTTGCTCTGGTCAGATGAGACCAAAATTGAACTTTTTGGTCTATAACCAAAACACTATGTGTGGTGGAAAACTAATACTGCACATCGCCCTGAACACACCATCCCCACCGTGAAACATGGTGGTGGCAGCATCATGTTGTAGGAATGCTTTTCTTCAGCAGGGTCAGGGAAGCTGATAAGAGTTGATGGGAAGATGGATGGAGCCAAATACAGGGCAATCTTAGAAGAAAACCTGTTAGAGTCTGCAAAAGACTTGAGACTGGGGCGGAGGTTCACCTTCCAGCGGGACAACAACCCTAAACATTCAGCCAGAGCTATAATTGAATGGTTTAGATCAAAGCATATTCATGTGTTAAAATGGCCCAGTCAAAGTCCAGACCTAAATCCAATTGAGAATCTGTGGCAAGACTTTAAAATTGGTGTTTACAGACGCTCACCATCCATTCTGACAGAGCCTGAGCTATTTTGCAAAGAAGAATGGGCAAAAATGTCACTCTCTAGATGTGCAAAGCTGGTAGAGACATACCCAAAAAGACTTGCAGCTGTAATTGCAGTGAAAGGTGGTTCTACAATTTATTGACTCAGGGGGCTGAATACAAATGCACACCACACTTTTCACATATTTATTTGTAAAAAATTCTGAAAACCATTTATCATTTTCATACCACTTTGTGTTGGTCTATCACATAAAATCCCAATAAAATACATTTATGTTTTTGGTTGTAACATGAAAAATTTTAAGGGGTGTGAATACTTTTTCAAGGCACTGTACTTCCAGCAGGATAATGCACCGTCACAAAGCTCAAATCATCTCAAACTAGTTTCTTGAACATGATAATGAGATCACTGTACTCCAATGGCCTCCACAGTCACCAGATCTCAATCCAAGATTGGCATTGTGTGCAGCGGCAAAACTGCAGCAACTGCGGGATGCTATCATGTCAATATGGACCAAAATCTCTGAGGAATGTTTCCAACACCTTGTTGAGTCTATTCCATGAATAATTAAGGCAGTTCTGAAGGAAAAAGTGGGTTCAACCCGGTACTAGCAAGGTGTACCTAATAAAGTGGCCAGTGGGTGTATATTGGCTGGGCAGTGCAGAAGTTACAACCCTGAAAACCCCTTTCATAAGCTGGACTCCACTTAAAGCGGAGTTCCACTTAAAAAAAAAAAAAAAATTAAAGTCAGCAGCTACAAATACTGCAGCTGCTGAATTTTAATAATCAGACATTACCTGTCCTAGGTTCCAGCGATGCAGGGGATCGAAGCCCCGCTTGTCTCCCCCTCCGCTCGGCGGCGCCGGCATTGTAACTGTGGGCAGGCACCCACTGCGCATGCGTGAGCCGCGCGCCATGACTGGCCGTGCAATCATCTGGGACCTGTGATGTGTCCCAGATGATTGCCTAGACTAGAGGGAGGGGGGAGAGGTGATCTTCCTTCCGGCACCGAGGGTGCACCAGAAGGAAGTGGGAGCTGGAATGCTCCCCCCCCAAAAAAAAAATGACATGCCAGATGTGGCATGTCAGGAGGTCACCTTCTGACATGCCACATATTAATATTAAAGCGGAAGTTCCATTCTTGGGTGGAACTTCACTTTAACTGCGGTATGCTCAGCAAGGGATCTGTCTGCTGATTCCCTGCTGAGCAAAGCAGAGCAGGCTGATGACAGGTCCATGTCCGCTCAGTTTGTGCAGAGTGGACACAGACACAGCCCACTCTGCTCTGTGGGCAGTGGGATGTAAATAGACCGGGTGTCCGTTTACACCCAACTGCCCTCCGATCCAATGCGGCCAGATGGAGGGGAATGGATCCCCTTCCATTTGTTTTTTCCGGATCGGATTGGCGGTAGGTGGGTGTGAATAGACACAAGTCCGAGGAGAATGGAGGGTCCGATCGGGTCCATCTGAAAAATTAACAGGCAGACCCGATTGGACCTCTTGTGTGAAAGAGGCCTAAAAGTACCATGCTTTGGTCTTTGGGAACTGAACAAGATGGGGGAGATGTTGCAATTTGGTCAGATTATTGTGATTTAGTAATAATAAGTATTGTAAATAGAATATAAATGCATTTCCAGTGTCCCAGTTACTTAAATAGGGTACCGTGTTTACCTTGATTTTATGTACCGTAATTCCAGTTTTTATTGTAATTGTATTATATGTAGGTAGTTTTGATACAAATAAAGAAATAAAATTAAAAAATGCTGTTTATGTTTCATATGGGAGATTTCTCCTGACTCACTGTCAATATGAGTGGTGTCAGAAATCTCCCAACTTCTCGGTTGGCAGATGAGGGTTCTGGATGAAATTGGGCTTATAGGTCTATAGGTTGTAGATCTAATGCCCTAATTTCAGTGCACTCTGATATTATTATTTTCTACTCTTAAGCTATTGAAGCCAGACACCGCCAGGCAATTAGCATTTTGAAAGGAAGAGCAGCAGCCTTTGTGTTTTTCTCAATACAGTTCTCCTTTAATGCATTTCACTGATCATCATTAAGTTATTTAGAATACTTTTTTGTATACTAAATGGTAAATCTAATCAATTTTTTTAAGCTTTTATTTTGCTTGTTATTGAAGACAGGAGGCAACAGAGGTGATTATGTTTGCATTATGTGTAATTTTATCATTAGCAATGTTTGGCTGACATATTCTCAAGTATTATGCACCCATTACCACATATGTTCATAATGGTAAAGATATTGAAGTATAGCGTAATCTCACATTATCAGGTCATCAGTCTGTAATTTGATTTCATTAGAGCTAAGCCCATATTCATATGATGAAAAGTAACATGTCACAAACTTGATTACAGTCATTCCCTCTTACCTTCAGCCAGAAGCTTGATGGAATATGTGTTGAAAATAACATTTTAAATGAATATCAAGATTTGGAAACTTAAACGTAAAGCTGTTCCACAATTTTAAGAAATAATTAGTGTTCTCTGTTATAATTAGTGGTACCTAATTCCAGGAAACAACAGTGGCATACATCGGTCATAAATGGTCACAAATTGGGATCTTTCAGGTAGGAAATTGGTTACTTGCTGATCTGTTGGGTCTGGTTGAAGACATCAAATTACATCAAGGAGAAATTACAAAGAATCCTTCTTAAAATCTTCTACAGCCTGTGATGGCTCTGTTTAAAGTTACTGTAGTGATGTAGTAGCGCCCCCTAGTGTCACGGGAGAGAACACTGTCCCATTCCTTTGGGTCACATATGCGCAGTGTGTACTCTCTCCTGTCGAGTTTGATGAACTCAGTGACTGTGTACAGACTACACATGCGCAGTCCAAAAGAACAGAACATAACTCCTTCCTGTGGCACCAGGGGGCACTGGTGCCAACAGCTTTTAAAAAAAAGTAAGCTGCAATTTTTACTTTGCAAATGGGGAAATTTAAAGGGCAACTCCACTTTTATGGGGGAAAAAAAATAGCAAAAAAAGGAAAAAAAAAAATATAGCCTGTACAATTGTGATACAAGTCATATTGTAATTGAATGTTATTAAAAATTACCTTTCTTTTTCAATCTGCAGCCACTGTAATTTTCTATAAATGCAATGCAAAATAGCTACATGGAGTTGTTCTGTACACAGAATGTGTACTGACCACTCCCCAGAAACATCATTTCCTGTTTGTGTGATTGGCTCACCAATTTTCCTAAAAGTCTGCCTAAGATACACGTCAGATTTCATGCATCCCCGGCAACAAAAATGTCATTTTGATGAGATTTTTCCAATAGGAACATGTCTAAAGTGATGCAGGCCCAGCAGCTTTCCTCATTAGTGCTCTGCAGCTGCCACAGCTGACTGATAATTATGAAAACACTCCCATTAGACCCACAGACAAACACACAGGGATTTCTTCAGAATAACAAAAGGTAGGAATCTGCAACAAAGGTTTTTATAATCCTTGCAATGTACATCGATCACCCAGAGGGAAATGTTTTTTTCTCAACAAATGTTAGAGTTATGTTTTAACAAATTTAAAGTAGATATTATCCCAATTTGGCTACAAAGGGGGAAATACACTTTAAACTGGGAGTGATTCTCGAAGAATATCTCAGAAAATAAAAGTTCTCTTGTGTCTTACACATCTCTACAGCATCCAATCCATGCCTTACCCTTTCCCCCAGTGTTTAACACAAATGTGGAAGTGCTGATGTGGCAAAACACATCACTTCCCTTCATTGCTCTGTCTGCTTGTGTCTGTTTCAGACGTAATTCCTATGCAGCCTTCACCTGCAAAGCATCTGAGAGACCCAAGGATTATGAAATATGTAGTTTCCTCATAGGAAGTGTCTGTTTTCACACAGCAGAGTTCAGGCATTAACCTGTGTAGTGCTAAGTTGCATGCCTTATGTTTGAACACATATAGAAACTGCTGAACAAAGAACGGGAAGATTTACTTTACTATGGGCTCTGTGTACAGGCCAACAAATATCACCATGAAACTATAAAATCGATGCACATGTTATGCAGATAAAAAACACAAGATGCAGGTAGGAATGTTCATAATGGCTTTAACAAGCTTTTTACAAGCACTAAATAGCATTAAAACCTGTAGCTGCAGATATAGTGGAGTAATTCATCCCCAAGGTTTGCATCTGAAGCTTTTATTCTTTGACTTTCTCTACATTGATAAACTACCCCCCCCCCCCCCCCCCCGCCAGGAGTGAGCTGGCATCCTGCCAGCCTGTTAATCTCTATCACAACTTTTTTCAACTTGGAGCCCTTTCAAGGTTGTTAATGGTTCCGTGAGCAGTGAGCAATGGCAAATTGATTTCTTACCTGCTGACCACCAGTGCAAGTGGTTACTTCTAAAATGACCACTAATGTCTAATGTCAGCAGATACCACAATTTTTACTGTTTGTATTTTTTTAAATCTTTTTTTCTTACACTTTCCCTTTCATTTTTTTTTTTGGATCGCTCTTATTCATATTCCCTTGTAATAGGAATAGGAATAGGGCTTGACAGGTCCTCTTTACAGAGAGATGTGGGGTCACATCTCTCTTCTAGGCTAGAAAGCCTGAAGATCACAAAAAAAAAGCGATGTCAGCCTTTCCAGGTAAAGAAAAGGCAGTGTTTACATCTGCCTAGGCTGGACGTGACGTCATAAGGTCACAGAGAGGTATTCTCTAGGATAAATGACCGCTGCTGGCCCATTGATTCTCTGGCTCGCCGGTAGAAGCACCGGAGGGCGACGGGAGGGGGGGAATGTCCCCTCCCGCTGCCTGTAAAAGCAATTAGGCGGCTGAACAGCCGCTATGATTGTTTTCACAGTGCAGGGAATCGCTGGCAGAAAAAAAAGATATCTGAATGATGACTGTAGCTGCAGGCATCATTCAGATATCTCCACTCAAAGTCCTGGACGTCATATGAAGGCCTTGGGCGAGAAGTGGTTAATTTCAATATTGTTATTAAAAATATTGTTGTACAGAGCAGGTGGGTGTAAAAAAGATCTCCCCAAGGTGTCAAATATGCTAGGGTATGAATTTTATAAACCTGGTGATGATGTCACATGGAGTAATAAAAGCTGTTTCTCTTTACAGGAACAAGGTAAAAGAAATATCAATCTGGGACATTCTCTAGAGAGGGAGAGAGAGGAATGAGGTTTTAAAGTGCGTGCACATCCTCTTGAATGGTATACACCAATGGAATCATTCACTGGCTACATACTGTATATCTCCTGGCGTTCCAATGGCAAGGTTGCCATAAATAGCTCACCAAAGTTTGACTCTTCTTTTTACTTCTATAGCAATGAAGTTCTACTCCTCTTAACAGGCAAGTGATCCATGCTTTCGCCACCTTCTGACCACCCACTTATAGTGGCGAAAACAATTATTTGATCCACTGCAGATTTTGTACTTTTGCCCACTTACAAAGAAATGAAGGGTCTATAAATTTTATCATAGGTGTATTTTAAATGATAGAGACAGAAGATCGACCAAAAATCCAGAAAAAACACGATACAAATGTTATAAATTGAGTTGCAGTTCAGTGAGTAAAATAAGTATTTGATCCCCTGCGAACCAACAATAATTCTGGCTCTCACAAACTGGCTACAGTATGTGCTCATGTGGTACACAGATTAGTCCTGTCAATTTAGGAAGGCGCTCCTAACGACAACTCGCTATGTGTTTATGACACCTGTCCACAGAATCTCTTTCTTCCATTCAAACCTCACCATTAGGGATGAGCCGAACACCCCCCGGTTCGGTTCGCACCAGAACCCGCGAACGGACCGCAAGTTCGCACGAACGTTAGAACCCCATTGACGTCTATGGGACTCGAACGTTCGAAATCAAAAGTGCTCATTTTAAAGGCTAATTTGCATGGTATTGTCCTAAAAAGGGTTTGGGGACCCGGGTCCTACCCCAGGGGACATGTATCAATGCAAAAAAAACTTTTAAAAACGGCCGTTTTTTCGGGAGCAGTGATTTTAATGATGCTTAAAGTAAAAAAAAAAAAGTGAAATATTCCTTTAAATATCGTACCTGGGGGGTGTCTATAGTATGCCTGTAAAGTGACGCGTGTTTCCCATGTTTAGAACAGTCCCTGCACCAAATGTCATTTTTAAAGGAAAAAATCTCATTTAAAACTGCTTGCGGGTTTAATGTCATGTCGGGTCATGGCAATATGGATGAAAATCAGTGAGACAAACGGCATGGGTACCCCCCAGTCCATTACCAGGCCCTTTGGGTCTTGTATGGATATTAAGGGGAACCCCGCACCCAAATTAAAATAAGGAAAGGTCCCTATATACTCTGAACAGCAGTATACAGGCGGTGCAAACAAGACAGGGACTGTAGGTTTGTTGTTAAGTAGAATCTGTTTGTAATTTTGAACATTTTTAATGTGTTTAGCTCCAGCCAAAAAATCTTTTCTAAGCTTTTTGGAAAACATAGGGAAGGGTTATCACCCCTGTGACATTTGTTTTGCGTCTTTCCTCCTCTTCAGAAGATTTCACCTCACTTTTTTGTCCCAATGAAAAATGTTTTTTGAAAATTTGTGTTTTTTTGTGGAACAAGGATTGGAAAGCATCAGTGGAAAGGAAAAATTGTTTTCCCATATTAACTCTTACAGGAGAGAATTTCCCTTCCTTAGGGGTAGATTTCATCTCACTTCCTGTTGTCTCCTTCCGTTTGCAAGTAGGAGTCGTTTGTAAGTTAGATGTTTGAAAGTAGGGTCCTACCCTATATACTCAGCAGAAATTTGGGCCTTAGGTGTTGCTGTGGCCAAAACACTGTAAGCCCTCACAGGGCCCTGCTGTGAAATATTAGATCAAGAATTGTAATTACATGCTCCTGTTGAACAGGAGCTGAAAAATTAGGCCTTAGGCACTGGTGCTGGTGCCACAACACTGCAACCCCTCACAGACACTCTAGTTGGAACGCAGGAACGAGCCCTGCTGCAAAGTATTGCATCAAAAATTGTAATTACACGCCCCTGTTAGACAGGGGCTGAAAAATTGGGTCTTAGGCACTGGTGCTGGTGCCACAACACTGCAACCCCTCACAGACACTCTAGTTGAAACGCAGGAACAAGCCCTGCTGCAAAGTATTGCATCAAAAATTGTAATTACACGCCCCTGTTAGACAGGGGCAGAAAAATTGGGTCTTAGGCACTGGTGCTGGTGCCACAACACTGCAACCCCTCACAGACACTCTAGTTGGAATGCAGGAACAAGCCCTGCTGCAAAGTATTGCATCAAAAATTGTAATTACACGCCCCTGTTAGACAGGGGCAGAAAAATTGGGTCTTAGGCACTGGTGCTGGTGCCACAACACTGCAACCCCTCACAGACACTCTAGTTGGAATGCAGGAACAAGCCCTGCTGCAAAGTATTGCATCAAAAATTGTAATTACACGCCCCTGTTAGACAGGGGCTGAAAAATTGGGTCTTAGGCACTGGTGCTGGTGCCACAACACTGCAACCCCTCACAGACACTCTAGTTGGAATGCAGGAACGAGCCCTGCTGCAAAGTATTACATCAAAAATTGTAATTACACGCCCCTGTTAAACAGGGGCTGAAAAATTGTGCCTTAGGCACTGGTGGTGGCGCCCAGAACCAAAAATGTTCTTACAAGCTATCAGCGTGATGATTGAGGAGGAAGAGGATAATTACTCAGGGATAGTCACTCAGCATCAGCATAGGCAGTCTTTGAAGGGATCTGAGATTTCAAAAAAAATTATTCGGTTACATCTGCATCAGGTGCTTGGTAGCTGGTGGTGATCCAAGACTGATTCATTTTTATGAAGGTCAGCCGATCGACCGAGTCGGTGGACAGACGCACCCTGTGATCGGTTACCACGCCTCCAGCAGCACTGAATGTGCGTTCCGAAAGAACGCTGGATGCAGGACAGGCCAGTAGCTCAATTGCATACTGTGCAAGCTCTGGCCAGTGATCCATCCTCAAGACCCAGTAACCCAGAGGATTTTCGGTGGGAAAGGTGTCCAAGTCTGATCTTGCCCCTAGGTATTCCTGCACCATGTAAAACAGACGCTGGCGATGGTTGCTGGAACCGATCATACCTTGGGGCTGCGGACCAAAAAATTGTCTGAACGCATCGGTCAGACGGCCACCTTCTCCACCGCTCCTTCTTTGACTGACCGAAGCCTCAGCAACACGTTGTCCAGAAACAGGAGTTTGTAACCTCCCAGTCTCTGGGAACGCGTTGCACAGACCTTTCTGCAAGGCCTCCCGAAGATGTTTCATCCTCTGCTCCCTCTGCGATGGCAAGATAAGGTCCGCAACCTTACCCTTGTAACGTGGATCAAGGAGGGTTGCCAGCCAGTATTGGTCCTTCTCCTTGATACCACGAATACGAGGATCCTTACGCAGGCTTTGCAGGATCAGGGAGGCCATGCAGCGTAGGTTTGCTGAGGCATTCGGTCCGGAGTCCTCTGGGTCACTAAGGACAACAACGTCCGCAGCCACCTCCTCCCAGCCACGTACAAGTCCATGTGTTCCTTGGGACTGATCCCTTAAAGACTGCTGATGCTGAGTGCCAGGCTCCACCTCCATACTGACACAATCTTCCTCCTCCTCCTCCTCCTCCTCCTCCTCCTCGTCCTCTTCCTGTGTGATCGGCGGGCACGCAGGAACACTGTCTGGATAAAGGGGGCCTTGAGAGCTAAGGAAGTCCTCCTCTTCCTGCCTCTGTTCTGCCTCAAGTGCCCTGTCCATTATCCCACGCAGCGTGTGCTCCAACAGGTGGACAAGGGGGACAGTGTCACTGATGCATGCACTGTCAGTGCTCACCATCCTCGTGGCCTCCTCGAATGGTGACAGGACAGTGCATGCATCCCTGATCATGGCCCACTGGCGTGGGGAAAAAAAACCAAGGTCCCCTGACCCTGTCCTGGTGCCATAGTCGCACAGGTACTCATTGATGGCCCTCTGCTGCGTGTGCAGCCGCTGCAGCATGGCCAACGTCGAGTTCCACCTGGTGGGCATGTCACAGATTAGGCGGTTCTTGGGCAGGTTAAACTCCTTTTGGAGGTCCGTCAGCCGAGCACTGGCATTATATGACCGGCGGAAATGCACAGAGACTTTCCTGGCCTGCCTCAGGACATCCTGTAAGCCCGGGTACCTGCCCAAGAACCGCTGCACCACCAAGTTAAGGACGTGAGCCAAACAGGGCACATGGGTCAGTTGTCCCTGTCGGAGGGCAGAGAGGAGGTTGGTGCCATTGTCGCAAACCACCATTCCTGCCTTAAGTTGGCGTGGCGTCAACCACCTCTGAACCTGCCCCTGCAGAGCTGACAGAACCTCTGCCCCAGTGTGGCTCCTGTCCCCCAAGCACACCAGCTCAAGCACCGCATGGCATCTTTTGGCCTGCGTACTTGCGTAGCCCCTTGAACGCCTACGGAGCACCGCTGGTTCCGAGGAAGAGGCCATGGAGGAAGAAGAAGAGGAGGGGGTGGAGGAGAGAGGTGTGTCACAATCAGCATTTTGGAGGCGTGGTGGCGGAACAACCTCCAACACTACTGCACCTTGTCCTGCATCCTTCCCAGCTGCCAGCAGAGTCACCCAATGCGCCGTGAAACTTAAGTAACGTCCCTGTCCATGCCTGCTGGACCATGAGTCAGCGGTAATATGCACCTTACCGCTGACCGCCCTGTCCAGCGAGGCATGGACATTGCCTTCCACATGCCGGTAGAGAGCCGGAATCGCCTTCCGTGAGAAAAAGTGGCGTTTGGGTACCTGCCACTGAGGAACCGCACATTCCACAAACTCACGGAAGGGGGCAGAGTCTACCAACTGAAAAGGCAGCAGTTGAAGTGCTAGCAATTTTGCCAAGCTAGCATTCAACCGCTGGGCATGTGGATGGCTGGGAGCAAACTTCTTTCGGCGGTGCAGCAGCTGGGGCAGGGAAATTTGCCTGGTACAATCTGACGTCGGTGTACCCAAAGCAGATTGCCCATAAGTACTTGGCTGTGACACACCTAATTCTACACCTTCATTCCTCTCACTGCAGGTCGCAGAGAGGACTGAAGGTCTAGTGGGGTTGGAAATCTCAGCTGATGAGGAGCAAGGAGAGATCGTCTTTGTTCTTTGGTGTGGGTCTTTTAGATACGCTTGCCAACGAACTGCATGGCAGGTCAACATATGTCTGGTCAAGCATGTGGTACCCAAGCGGGAGATGTTTTGGCCACGCGAGATACGCTTGAGACATATATTGCAAATAGCAGCGGTGCGATCTGATGCACTCGTCTCAAAAAAGGCCCACACCAAAGAACTTTTTGAATAACGCGCAGAGACTGCAGCGCCCTGCACATGTGGAGCTTTGGGGTGTGATGCAGTCAATGTGCTGCCCTTAGGCTGGCCCCTGGAGGGCATCCTGCCTAGTTGGTGATGTGCCACCTCCTCCTCCTCCTCCTCCTCCTCCTCTCTCCTATCAGGCACCCACGTTGAGTCAGTGACCTCATCATCCCCTCCCTCCTCATCACTGGAGCAAACCTGGCAGTATGCTGCAGCAGGGGGAGCATGACTGCCAGATTGCTGTCCTTCTTGGGCACCCCCTCTGTCCGTGCTCATGTTACTGCCTTCATTGAGCTCAGTATCATCATCAGAGCCTTCCAAACGCTGGGCATCCTCCTGGAGCATGTACCCAACACTGTGGTCAAACAGTTCGAGGGAATCCTCAGGAGGACATGGTGGGGCTAGGGAAGGAGTCACTGATGACATTGAGCTGAGGGAAGAGGCCGCTGCTTTGCCAGACAAAGCACCCTGGGCATGGGTGAGAGAGGATGAGGAGGATGAGGACGGCTTGGTCATCCACTCGACCAAGTCTTCCGCATGTTGCGGCTCAACACGGCCAGCTGCCGAAAAAAAGGCCAAGCGTGTCCCATGGCCACGTGCTGATGAGGATGCACCGTCTCCACGACCAGCACTAGACACAGAGCCTGCTTGCCCTCTCTTATTGGCTTGTGACTGTCTGCCTCTCCTTCTTGGCCTTCCAGACATACTAATGGCCTGTAGCTGCACTAAGCTGGGATAGAACACCTGTAATTTTCTTCAGGTAGCTTTATATACTGTAACCAGACAAGCCTGCCTGTCAGTAGGAAGATAACAGGAACGGATCTAGCTGAACACTGTGAGCAGGACGCACTGCACTGAATGTAAATAGCAGGAACGGATCTAGCTAAACACTGTGAGCAGGACGCACTGCACTGAATGTAAATAGCAGGAACGGATCTAGCTGAACACTGTGAGCAGGACGCACTGCACTGAATGTAAATAGCAGGAACGGATCTAGCTGAACACTGTGAGCAGGACGCACTGCACTGAATGTAAATAACAGGAACTGATCTAGCTGAACACTGTGAGCAGGACACACTGTACTAAATGTAAATAGTCTAGCTGCCTGACCGTGGTACTAATAGGATCAAAAAGAACACCTGTAATTTTCTTCAGGTAGCTTTATATACTGTAACCAGACAAGCCTGCCTGTCAGTAGGAAGATAACAGGAACGGATCTAGCTGAACACTGTGAGCAGGACGTACTGCACTAAATGTATATAGCAGGAACGGATCTAGCTGAACACTGTGAGCAGGACGCACTGCACTGAATGTAAATAGCAGGAACGGATCTAGCTGAACACTGTGAGCAGGACACACTGTACTAAATGTAAATAGTCTAGCTGCCTGACCGTGGTACTAATAGGATCAAAAAGAACACCTGTAATTTTCTTCAGGTAGCTTTATATACTGTAACCAGACAAGCCTGCCTGTCAGTAGGAAGATAACAGGAACGGATCTAGCTGAACACTGTGAGCAGGACGTACTGCACTAAATGTATATAGCAGGAACGGATCTAGCTGAACACTGTGAGCAGGACGCACTGCACTGAATGTAAATAGCAGGAACGGATCTAGCTGAACACTGTGAGCAGGACACACTGTACTAAATGTAAATAGTCTAGCTGCCTGACCGTGGTACTAATAGGATCAAAAAGAACACCTGTAATTTTCTTCAGGTAGCTTTATATACTGTAACCAGACAAGCCTGCCTGTCAGTAGGAAGATAACAGGAACGGATCTAGCTGAACACTGTGAGCAGGACGCACTGCACTGAATGTAAATAGCAGGAACGGATCTAGCTGAACACTGTGAGCAGGACACACTGTACTAAATGTAAATAGTCTAGCTGCCTGACCGTGGTACTAATAGGATCAAAAAGAACACCTGTAATTTTCTTCAGGTAGCTTTATATACTGTAACCAGACAAGCCTGCCTGTCAGTAGGAAGATAACAGGAACGGATCTAGCTGAACACTGTGAGCAGGACGCACTGCACTGAATGTAAATAGCAGGAACGGATCTAGCTAAACACTGTGAGCAGGACGCACTGCACTGAATGTAAATAGCAGGAACGGATCTAGCTGAACACTGTGAGCAGGACGCACTGCACTGAATGTAAATAGCAGGAACGGATCTAGCTGAACACTGTGAGCAGCACGCACTGCACTGAATGTAAATAGCAGGAACGGATCTAGCTGAACACTGTGAGCAGGACGCACTGCACTGAATGTAAATAACAGGAACGGATCTAGCTGAACACTGTGAGCAGGACGCACTGCACTGAATGTAAATAACAGGAACGGATCTAGCTGAACACTGTGAGCAGGACACACTGTACTAAATGTAAATAGTCTAGCTGCCTGACCGTGGTACTAATAGGATCAAAAAGAACACCTGTAATTTTCTTCAGGTAGCTTTATATACTGTAACCAGACAAGCCTGCCTGTCAGTAGGAAGATAACAGGAACGGATCTAGCTGAACACTGTGAGCAGGACGTACTGCACTAAATGTATATAGCAGGAACGGATCTAGCTGAACACTGTGAGCAGGACGCACTGCACTGAATGTAAATAGCAGGAACGGATCTAGCTGAACACTGTGAGCAGGACACACTGTACTAAATGTAAATAGTCTAGCTGCCTGACCGTGGTACTAATAGGATCAAAAAGAACACCTGTAATTTTCTTCAGGTAGCTTTATATACTGTAACCAGACAAGCCTGCCTGTCAGTAGGAAGATAACAGGAACGGATCTAGCTGAACACTGTGAGCAGGACGCACTGCACTGAATGTAAATAGCAGGAACGGATCTAGCTGAACACTGTGAGCAGGACGCACTGCACTGAATGTAAATAGCAGGAACGGATCTAGCTAAACACTGTGAGCAGGACGCACTGCACTGAATGTAAATAGCAGGAACGGATCTAGCTGAACACTGTGAGCAGGACGCACTGCACTGAATGTAAATAGCAGGAACGGATCTAGCTGAACACTGTGAGCAGCACGCACTGCACTGAATGTAAATAGCAGGAACGGATCTAGCTGAACACTGTGAGCAGGACGCACTGCACTGAATGTAAATAGCAGGAACGGATCTAGCTGAACACTGTGAGCAGGACGCACTGCACTGAATGTAAATAGCAGGAACGGATCTAGCTGAACACTGTGAGCAGCACGCACTGCACTGAATGTAAATAGCAGGAACGGATCTAGCTGAACACTGTGAGCAGGACGTACTGCACTAAATGTATATAGCAGGAACGGATCTAGCTGAACACTGTGAGCAGGACACACTGTACTAAATGTAAATAGTCTAGCTGCCTGACCGTGGTACTAATAGGATCAAAAAGAACACCTGTAATTTTCTTCAGGTAGCTTTATATACTGTAACCAGACAAGCCTGCCTGTCAGTAGGAAGATAACAGGAACGGATCTAGCTGAACACTGTGAGCAGGACGTACTGCACTAAATGTATATAGCAGGAACGGATCTAGCTGAACACTGTGAGCAGGACGCACTGCACTGAATGTAAATAGCAGGAACGGATCTAGCTAAACACTGTGAGCAGGACGCACTGCACTGAATGTAAATAGCAGGAACGGATCTAGCTGAACACTGTGAGCAGGACGCACTGCACTGAATGTAAACAGCAGGAACGGATGTAGCTAAACACTGTGAGCAGCACGCACTGCACTGAATGTAAATAGCAGGAACGGATCTAGCTGAACACTGTGAGCAGCACGCACTGCACTGAATGTAAATAGCAGGAACGGATCTAGCTGAACACTGTGAGCAGCACGCACTGCACTGAATGTAAATAGCAGGAACGGATCTAGCTGAACACTGTGAGCAGGACGCACTGCACTGAATGTAAATAGCAGGAACGGATCTAGCTGAACACTGTGAGCAGCACGCACTGCACTGAATGTAAATAGCAGGAACGGATCTAGCTGAACACTGTGAGCAGGAAGCACTGTACTGAATGTAAATAGCAGGAACGGATCTAGCTGAACACTGTGAGCAGGACACACTGCACTGAATGTAAATAGTCTAGATAGAAGATAACAGGAACGGATCTAGCTAAACTGAATACAGTGTATATATATATATGCAACACCTGGGATGCATATATATACACAATACACTGTAAGTGCAGCTAACTGACTGACTGTTCTGCCTAATCTATCTAACTCAAATCAAATGACACTGTCTCTCTCTCTCTCTATCGCTCAGCACACCGGAACACACACTACACAGGGCCGCCGTGCAGGCGGCCTTATATAGTGTGGGGTGTGTACTAAATCCCCTGAGCCATAATTGGCCAAAGCCACCCTGGCTTTGGCCAATTACAGCTCTCTCTACTGACGGCGCTGTGATTGGCCAAGCATGCGGGTCATAGTGCATGCTTGGCCAATCATCAGCCAGCAATGCACTGCGATGCCGCAGTGAATTATGGGCCGTGACGCGCCACACGAATTTGGCGCGAACGGCCCATATCGTTCGCAATTCGACGGACGGTCGAACAGCCGATGTTCGAGTCGAACATGGGTTCGACTCGAACACGAAGCTCATCCCTACTCACCATCATGGGCAAGACCAAAGAGCTGTCAAAGGATGTCAGGGACAAGATTGTAGACCTACATAAGGCTGGAATGGGCTACCAGACCATCAGCAAGAAGCTTGGTGAGAAGGCGACAACCGTTGGAGTGATTCTTCTCAAATGGAATAAATACAAAAAAACATCAATCGCCCTCGGTCTGATGCAAGATTTCGCCTCATGGGGTAAGGATGATCATGAGAAAAGTGAGGGATCAGCTCAGATCTACACGGGAGGAGCTTGTGAATGATCTCAAGGCAATTGGGACCACAGTCACCAAACAAACCATTGGTAACACAATATGCTGCCATGGATTGAAATCCTTTAGCATACACAAGGTTCCTCTCCTCAAGAAAGCACATGTACAGGCCCGTCTGAAGTTTGCCAATGAATATCTAAATGATTCAGAGAAGGATTGGGACAAAATGCTGTGGTCACATGAGACCAAAATTGAGCTCTTTGGCATTAACCTGACTCACCGTGTTTGGAGGTAGAAAAATGCTGACTATGAGCCTAAGAACACCATCCCTACAGTCAAGCACAGAGGTGGAAACATTATGCTTTGGGGCTGTTTTTCTGCTAAAGGTACAGGCCAATTTGGCTGAATTGAGGGGCCAATGGATGGGGCCATGTATTGTAAAATCACCGAACACTGAAGATGGGTTGTGGATGGGTCTTGCAGCATGATAATGACCCAAAACATACCACCAAGGCAATAAAGGAGTAGCTCAAGAAGAAGCACGTTAGGGTCATGGAGTAGCCTAGTCAGTCTAGAAAATTTATGGAGGGAGCTGAAACTTCGAGTTGCCTAGCAATGGCGAAGAAACCTTAAGGATTTAGAGAATATCTGTAAAGAAGAGTGGACCAAA
This sequence comes from Lithobates clamitans, assembly GCA_037952925.1. Lineage (NCBI taxonomy): Eukaryota > Metazoa > Chordata > Amphibia > Anura > Ranidae > Lithobates > Lithobates clamitans. The sequence continues at coordinate 6,846,224 of JBBGZY010000757.1, read as the reverse complement.
ATCCCTCCTGAGATGTGTGCAAACCTGGTAACCAACTACAAGAATCGTTTTACCGCTGTGCTTGGCAACAAGGGTTTCTCCACCAAGTACTAAGTCATGTTTTGCTTGAGGATCAAATACTTATTTTACTCACTAAACTGTAACTCAATTTATAACATTTGTATTATGTGTTTTTCCTGGATTTTCGGTTGATATTCAGTTTAAAAAAACACCTATAATAAAAATTATAGACCCTTCATTTCTTTGTAAGTGGGCAAACTTACAAAATCTGCAGGGAATCAAATAATTATTTCCCTCACTGTATAGAAGAACATGCAGCCACTCAGGCTTGTACACATGCAGCGGTAAAAGTTATACCCTCTAACATGTTTTGCCAAACACAACCCGTTCAAGTAAATAGGGGAGGTCCGCAACCACCCCGAAACCATGTGTATTACAAGGATTTGCTGTGTGGTGGTGCAGACATTTTAAACTTAAAACAGGCAGTGTGGTGGCAATATATCTCTTCCAAGCCACCTTTCAACCAAGCTCTGAAAAGGGTGGTCACCCTTGTGAATGACTTCTAACTGCATTTGCCAAAGTAAAGAAAGACTTCTTCATAATGGCTGCTGCAGACAGGTGGAGCTGGAATGTTCATAACACAGATATTAGAGATACTTTATATCAAGTGACAGGGTGATTCTGTCTTCCGGCTTATACTAAGAGCTGAATGTTCCATCATTGGGTGGACTGGCCATTTTATGACACCTGTCTGGGAAACATTTGCTGGTTTAGCAATGATTCCCATGAAATAAAACGATGAAAGCCTCTGCTGTCACAATTTGATCATGTGCTGCATCCTGGCTGCTGACCTATTTCTGAACTATCAATGAATGCTTTTCAAACAAAACTTTTAGTTCTCCATAATTACCTGTTTCCTTTCATTTTTCGCTGTAGCATTCGATTGCCTGAAAAATACAAGCCCAGCACATATCCTTTCAATGTGTGGGCAGAAAGGTCAATTTCTATTTGAAGTTTTCTTGCTTTAGAAAAATGAAGTTGTCCAAAATGTTTTACAATAGGCTTATGCTTTGTGGTAGTTGGATCAGTTAGCTTTCTGTATGATTTGAGCTGGAGGCACAACGTAAAGGCCATATATACAGGTGGCAAGGGGCAGTAGTTGACATGTGTTCTGGATTCCTGACAAGGGGTCACTACATGGCCAGGGACACTTCAAAGCCTGCTTGGCAAAGCCTGCCTGAAGATCTTTAACCGCCTTTTACAAGCGAATACTTTCATGCTCCAGTACATTAACAGTGGTTCTTCTTCCTGCTGAAGGTAAAAGAGGTGCTGACACAAATACGTTGATGAAGTTTTCAGAATTTTACTAAAAAAACAATTACACCCAAAATAATTTAATTCTGAATAGGATAGTTAGAACTTAGAATCCCTGTTGGGGTTTATTACTGTCTGTATCCCTATCTAGGAGATCAACCCTCATTTCCTGTCCCAGTGACAGTCAGGAAGTAATGACAAACATCTCTGAAGGTGACAGAGACAGCAACAAATGCACATTTATTTAGTAAAATGACAAAATGTCAGAACCTTGGTTGGGTTTTTATTGCTCTCTATATGTTCCTATCCTGGAACAACTGTACTCTTTTATTTCTTGTCCTGGTGTCATTGGAACAGGAAGTGAAGAATATTATACAGGATTTATATAGCGCCAACAGTTTGTGCAGCACAGAGGCTTTAAAGACTTTAAAGAGAGACAATACAGCAACAATACAATTCAATACATGACGGTTAGAAGGGCCCTGCTCCTGCAAACTTACAATCTAAGAGGGAGTGGCTGGTGAAACAAAAGGTAGTAACTGTGAGTGCCGGTTCACACAGGGGCGACTTGTCAGGCGACCTAGCCGCCTGACAAGTCGCCTCCCGTTCTGTTCAATGGAACCGTTCTAATAGGAGCGACGCAAGAAAAACGACTTAGAAAAAGGTCCCTGTACTTCTTTGGGGGCGACTTGCATAGACTTCTATACAGAAGTCGTTTTGCAAGTCGCCGTGGCAGTCGTGTGCAGGTCGCCTCGGTGAGGCGACCTGCAAGTCGTGCCGCCCCTGTGTGAACCGAGGCTCAGGGATGAACCTGATGGAAGAAGTAGATTTGGTTGTTAGCTGAAGGCAGGATAGGCCTCCCTAAAGAGATGAGTTTTCAGGGATCTCCTAAAAGTGGCGATAACTGGACAGATTGGGGAAGTGAGTTCCAGAGTATGGGAGAGGCTCCCATATAATAAATATAATATTATAATAATTGTAAGTAGATGGGCGGGAAGTTGCAACAACTGCCAAGTCCACTGGCTAGGTTAGTGGTCCTCAACCGCTGGGCCGTGGCCCCCTGCCAGGCTGCAGGCTCCTTCCCTCCTCCCAGGCCTTTAGCTACCTGCATGTCAGTGTTAAAGTGACTGTAACTCTAAAAAAAAAGAAAAAAAAAAAGATCCTTTTCCTTTAAAGCACGATATACAGCACAGTGCTTCTGCGGTGTCATTTGTCCCATTCTATGCTGTGAAATACCTGGTAATCTTGTTTGTTCCTGTGTCCCCCTAGGTGTGTTGACCACAGTAATCATGGCTGCTGATCCACTAACTAACTAATAGCACTGAACAGAGCATTGTTCTATCTCTCTCCACGCCAAAATCACACTGAAAATGGCTGCCATTGAAAGAATACTTTTATACTGTGGGGCGGGAATGAGCCATAATTGGATAAAGTCATGATGACAGTGTCCAATCATGACTCTGACAGTGCTCTGTGCCCTAATTGGCTGAAGCTTTCACTGCTTCAGCCAATCAGGGCTTGCAATGCACTGTTCAGCGCCACAATGCATTGTGGTTGGTTTCTGGCAGCCGAACAAATGGTCGAACGACCCGTTTGTTCGGCTGTTCATCGAATGTCTGAACAGCGAAAGTTCGGCCCGAGCATATGCTCGGGCCGAACCTTTCACCCATCCCTACTAACCTCCTACAGTGCCTCCAAGCTCTCATAGTGCCATCCAATCTCCTATAGTGGCCTGCAGTGCCCCTCAACCTCTTAGAGTCCCCTCAAAAGCCTTCAGTCCCCACAGTGCTTGACAATCTTCCAAAGTCCCTTGCAGTGACTTGAGCTTGCTGCAGAGCCTCCATCCACCCATTGTTTTTACAATAGTGTCCCACAGCCCCCATAGTGCCCTCCAGTCCCACACACTGCCCTGCAAATCCCTCAGCCTTCTGGAAAGGCCCCCAGCAGCCTCCAAAGACCCCATCCCCTGCAGTTACTCTCAGCTCCCTCCAGAATCCTCATCCCCTACAGGATCTACTGCAAAGACCCTAACCACCTACAAAACTTTCATCCCTCCACAGTGACACCCAGCCCCATCCAGAGATTCAATGGTATTTTGTATCCCCATACTTTTATTGTGTGGTCTCAGTAAGGTTGAGAAACACTAGGCTAGATCAAACGTTAAATTAAATGGGGCAATTTAGTGGAGATGGTTGTGAAGAAAATTTCCAGCACGTTGCAAACATTTTATAACTCACATTGCCAGACTGTAGATTATAATGGTCAGAACATAAGCTAATACAGAAGTGAACTACAGGATAAAGAACATCCAAACAATGAAGACAATCTGATCTATCTGAAAGGACGTTGGTGACATCAGTTGCTCTATAGACTACATCTGGTTTGTGTGTACACTCAGTAAGTGTACCATTGCCAACAGATGTGCTCTCACAGGACTGCCATCATCTGCTCATCTACTGCCTCCCATCCTCTCCTGACTCTTCTGGGCATTCTATCAAGTAATGGCATCTGTCACCATGAAAATTCTGAAGCATCAATTGGCTGCTTCACGTACTGGAGACTATTTTGTATTCAGCCGGGGGATATCACAAATACTGTTTATCATTAGATGTGTTCTGTCTACTACAGATCTTAGTAAAAAGGAGTTTAGTAGCGATCTAGTCAATGTAACTAAGCTGTTAATTAAAAAAAAATGAATAGGTTTGACCATTCAAGGGAGTAACATTTTTTTACGTTTATTGAATGTCTTACATGTGTTTAAAAGTTTGATCGAATATGATTTTACAGATTCCATGTGATTCAATATCCGGCATGGCGCCAAGGCTATGTTGTTGCTGGTGAATCCATTGTCCATGCTTTCCACCCACAAGCAGAACAATCAAAGTTAATAGCCAGCAGCAGGCCCATACAAAATGGTCTGCTGTGCTTCAGCCTATGACCCCCTTCTATATGTGTAGTGTTCTGTTCAGCTCAGTACAATGATTAGAGTTGACATCTACAGAGATTGTGGTGTTGGTCCAAACTGCCTTCTATTGGATGCATATCTGAACATAGCTAAAGGACTTTAGGCTGGTCATAGATGGATCGAAATTCTGCTGGCGCAGCAGGGACTGGCCACATTTTTTACCTATCTATAGCCGTTCCTGTTTGACAGGAGTCAATCTAATGATTTAAGTCTGACAGGTGGACCTGATCAGAAGGTCCATGCAGCCCTATGAATAGGTGGGTGTAAATAGACTTGCGTCCTTTTACACCTGCCTACCTCTGGGTCTAATCAGGTGGACATGTATGGTTTGTTTTGTTCCGAATTGAAACTTGAACAAAATTTTGGTTATTCGGAAATTCAGATGTATCTGAATTTCTGAATACAACAGTAATGAATCTGAAATAAACAATAACGAAACAACAAAATTCATTAATTTCATTTGGATTTTAGAAGCATCCGAATGAAATGGATGATTCAAATTCATTCGATAATAGTGGCTTGTTAAGGAGCAGGGCGGCCTGCTGGCAGTCGCGTCCTTGACAACCGATGACTCAGCTGTCAGAGCAATTCCCCACTGACAGTAGAATATAAACAAACCAGTTCCAGCATTAAAAAAAAAAAAATCAGTGTTGGGGCCCCCTCCCCAATTTATACCAGGCCCTTTGGGCTTGGTATAGATTTAAAGAGGAACCCTACGTCAATGTTAAAAAAAAAAAAAAAAAACGGCACAGGGATCCCCCCATAATCCATACCAGGCCCTTAGGTCTGGTATGGATTTTAGGGTAACCCCCCCCACCCCATTTAAAAATAAAATGGCATGGAGTTCCCCCAAAATACATACCAGACCCTTATTCGAGCATGCAGCCCAGCAGCCCAGGAAAGGCGTGGGGGAGGGGGGTGGAGCGATAACCATACCAGGCCACATGCCCTCAGCATGGGAGGGGGCCACCTGCCCCAAAGCATCTTGTCCCCATATTGATGGGGATGAGAGCTTCTTTCCCACAACTCTGGGTGGTAGTTGTGGAGGTCTGTGGGCAGGGGGTTAATCGGAATCTAGAAGCCCTCTTTAGCAAGGGAGCTCCCAGATCCCCCCCATGTGAATGAGTCTGGGGTACATTGTACTCCTACTCATTCACCAAAAAAAGTGTCAAAAATAAATAAAAACACAGACAGTTTTTGATAAGTCCTTTCTTAAAAAAACAATGTCCCCTGAAGTAAATCCAGCGTCAATCAAGATGAGTGTGGCCGCTGCCCCCCCCCCCCCAAAAAAAAGAACTCTGCACTTGTGGCTTGCCTCCCAATGTCTGACTTGTTTAGTTCTCAACGACGGTGAATAAACAAAGGGTCAGAGTCACCGGTGGCAGTGGGTGACTCTGCCCCTTTGTTTATTTAGCGTCGCTGGGCACTCGCTGACTGACAGCTCTGGTTCCCAGGGCCGAGGAGGGACATTATTTTTTTAATAAAGGACTTGTCAAAAACTGTCTCTGTGTTTTTATTTTTGATACTTTTTTGGTGCATGAATAGTGTTGTTGCGATAGGTTTCCCCATAGTCATTCACATAGGGGGGTGTGGAAAGGATTGGGGGGCTGCTTGTTAAAGGGGGCTTCTAGATTCCAAAAAGCCCCCCGCCTACAGACCCCTACAACCACTGCCCAGGTTTGTGGAGAAGAGGCCCTTGTCCCCATCAACATGGAGACAAGGTGCTTTGGGGGGGGCTGGATTTGGATTGAGTGGAGCCCCACGCTGTTTTATATTCTGGAATCCCGCTGACAGTTGATGAGTCATTGGTCATTAAAGCGGAGTTCCACCCAAAAATGGAACTTCCGCTTTTGCTGTTGCTCACCCCCCCCCCCGGTGTCACATTTGGCACCTTTCAGGGGGGAGCAGATACCTGTCTAATACAGGTATTTTGCTCCCACTTCCGGGCATAGATACCAGAGCCACCCGTGGGTATCTACGCCACTTCCGGCACCTTCTCCGTCCCCCCCCCCTGCTGTCTTCTGGGACACACACAGGTCCCAGAAGACAGCAGAGACCAGTGGGATAGGGCAGCGTGAGTCGCGCATGCGCAGTAGGGAACCAGGAAGTGAAGCCTCTACCAAAGATGGTGGCGGCAGCACCCGACAGCCGAGGAATAGATCGGCTTCGGGTGCTGACATTGCGGGCGCCCTGGACAGGTAAGTGTCCTTATTTTAAAAGTCAGCAGCTGCAGTATTTGTAGCTGCTGACTTTTAAAAGAAAAAAAAATCAGCGGCCTCCCTGCTCCTGAACAACCAGCTATTCTTCACAATGAATTCAAATCGATTCGATATTTTCAATTCAAATTTGATTTGAATACTTCAAATTCATTGAAAAAATTTGAATCTGGTCGAAAACTAATAAACTAAAGTAAAATAAACAAATTTTGTTACGGATGCATCAAAACTAAATTAGTAGCTTCATGAATCAATCCGAAACAATTTTTTTTGTTCTGCATGTGTCTACAATCACGCAAAAAATGGCATCCTTTTCCATTTTGGCAGACCAAATCAGAGGTAGCTTGATGTAAACCGCCAGCGGAGTTCGTTTTCACCTGGTCGCCCATAGAGCTCAGTGGGGTCCCTCTGTGTCCGCTCTGCAGAAACTCAGCAAGCATCTGTCCCACTCTGCTCTGATCAGCAGGGCATCAACAGATCCCCTTCTGATCGCAACAGGCTCCGCTCTGTGCGATAGGGGTCTTATACATCTAAATGGATACTGGGGATGCAGATTTTCTCCTATTACAACACAGAGGTTAGTGGAGAGACCTGTCATACAATCTACAGAACATAAACAGATAAGATTCTGCAAGTTTGTTAGATTCTTTGCAGTGTACAAATCAGGTGTATGAGGCTGGGATAAAAATTTCTCTGACAGGCAAGTATTGTTGGGATAAGTTCCCTTAAATATTGAAAAGCATACATACAGTACACCTGGCTTTGTACGAAGGTGACATTTACTCTGGCTATATCCTGTGAGAAAATAAACAGACACTGGCATCAGCAAATGTGCAACGTGTACCCGTGTGCCATAAATATATCCAGCTCTTGGAGGAAACGTGGCAGTTCTTTGCTCCAGCAGAGCCATATTAGTATTCTGCACATGGTAGCCTTCATTACAATGGACTGTAATGAAATATCCCAGATAATTTGTATGTATGAATTCTTTATCCTCAGCAGAGAATGATTGTTATTGGTCCTGCTTTTGAAATCCCATTAAACAGTTTTCACCATTTAGAAAGGCATGCAATAATAATAATACTTTAATGCTGTATTTTTAGCAGCATCATAAACAGGCAGCAGAAGAGACTTTATAATCTCTGCAGTTCCATTTATTTTTAATGTTAGCTTTTCAGAGACTACAATCTGCAAAAATACTTAAATTGCAATTTATGACGTGGAACTTTGTCTCAAGATAAACATTTTATTTTTTTTTACAAAGTGTTACATGTGTGCTGGATAATTCTCAAAAACTGAGATTACAAAATGCATGATGAACTGCTAGTAGTGTTTATACCTAATAAACTGAGTTTTATTCGGATCGTAGCAGGCTGAATACTTGCATTTTATCGGACATGGAGAGTTAGTTTACTGCCTGCAGACAGAAGAATTTATCATACTATATATATCTATATTTATATAGATATATGATATATATATATCTATATATATATATCTCTATCTATATATATATATATATAGATATATATATATTAAAAATCATATACTAGATTCTATGTTGTATTGTGAATAAATGAGAAACTAAAGGCCCATACACACGATCGGACTTTTTGACAAAAAACATGCAAATGACTTGTTTTAAGGAAAAATCCGACCGTATGTACGCTCCATCAGACAAATGTTCGCTGTGCAAACAGACAAACTTTCCGGCAACAAAAATCCTATGGTGCAAAATCCTATCGTGTGTACACAAGTCCATCGGACTTTAGTCCAAAGTACAAACAAGCATGCTCAGAACCAATGCAAAAGATCAGACAACAATACAGAAATTGACTAAAGGGTGGCAGTAAAGAGCTGAAAATCCACGTGATTTGGTGAAAGTTGGCTGAAAAAGTCCTGCCGTGTGTATACATACCAAGTTCACGGCCAACGCCCTTTGGACAGAAATCCACGGAAAAGTTTGTTTGAAGTCCGATCGTATGTATGAGGCTTTAGAATAACAGGCTGCATGCAACATTGGTTTGCAGCAGCAGCAGTAACGTTAGTTTACTGCTGCCCCTATCAGAAGCAGTTACCCAATAGCCAGTAGTGGAGATTCTTCTATTCATACTCTTTAGAGGGGATAGGAGAAATCAATTCATTTTCTATTATTCAGCCTGTGGGATAAATGAGAGTAAACAAAATTTGTATGGCTAACTTAAAGTGGTAGTAAATGAAAATAAAAACTTGTTACTTCCTCTTCAATGTTTTGGAATCTGCTTTGTGATGTTGATATTTTATTTTCTCCTGCCATTGAGCTACATAATTCCTGGTTGATCCTGCCTGTGTCCATCCTTCTCAGAGTAAACTGACCATGCTAAGCATGGCTGCCCGATCAATGCTAGTGTGGTCAGTTTACATCCTCTGCCATCCTGCTCTCAGTACAGGCACACTGTGCTCTTCCTGTGTGTTGCGTGGACAGAACAAAGTAATGCCCCCCACCCATCTCTCCTGCCTTGAATGATGACAAATTCCTCTGCAGCTGCTCCTTCCCCTAGGCATATGATCTGCAGAGGTGGAAGATAACAGGTCAGTAATTTATTGTTATAGTTGGCAATGTGATTAAGCAATTAAAAGAAAAATAAATATATAAATATATATATATAAATATATATATATATATATATATATATATATATATATATATATATATATATATATATATATATATGCACAGGGCTTTTTTTCTCAGAGAATAAGTGCAGGAACTCAACCATGCCCACCACACACACATACCTGCCAAATGGCATCAAATAGTAGCTCTTCCCTCTGCATACAACCCCCTCCTTTCACTGCCCTCATCTTCTCCCCCCTCCTTAAAAGCTTTACCATCTGTCATATGTCTTACCTTTGTTGCAATATCAACCTGAAACACCTATCCAGCTGTAGTACCTCCTAGCATACTATACTACAGTCACATGCAAGGGAGATCATGCAGTAGGAGCATCAACAACTGGTCACCAGGGAAAAAATGGAGACCACAGAGGATACACCCTCTCCTGCCTATGACTGCACTGAACCCTGGGCACCTGTTCTGTATCTCCCTTGTCCCTGTCAGGCACTCAGTGGGATCTGTGCAGGAGATCTGACCTGTGGGAGCTACTGGGAGATAAGCTATCACTTGTAAATGCAGAAGCTAGACTTCAGTGTTACCAAGTGTTAGTGGTGAGCAAGGAGCAGAAGACCTGAGCCAGAGGTGGTGGAACTGAGTTCCCCCTAGGTCTTGCTGAAAAAAAGCCCTGTGTATATATATATATATATATATATATATATATATATATATATATATACACACACACACACACATACAAAGTATCTCACAAAAGTGAGTACACCCCTCACAGTTTAAATATGTTATTATATCTTTTCATGTGACAACCCTGAAGAAAGGACACTTTGCTACAATGTAAAGTAGTGAGTGTACAGCTTGTATAACAGTGTAAATTGGCTGTCTCCTCAAAATAACTCAACACACAGCCAATAATGTCTAAACTGCTGGCAACAAAAGTGAGTACACCCCTAAGTGAAAATTTCCAAATTGGGCCAAATTAGCCATTTTCCCTCGTTAGTGTTACAAGGTCTCAGGTGTGAATGGGGAGCAGGTGTGTTAAATTTGGTGTTATCGCTCTCACTCTCTCATACTGGTCAGTGGAAGTTCAACATGGCACCTCATGGCAAGGAACTCTCTGAGGATCTGAAAAAAGGAATTGTTGCTCTACATAAAGATGGCCTAGGCTATAAGAAGATCCTGAAACTGAGCTGCAGCACGGTGGCCAAGACCATACAGCAGTTTAATAGGACAGGTTCCACTCAGAACAGGCCTCGCCATGGTCGACCAAAGAAGTTTAGTGCACATGCTCAGCGTCATATCCAGAGGTTGTCTTTGGGAAATAGACATATGAGTGCTGCCAGCATTGCTGCAGAGGTTGAAGGGGTGGGGGGGGGTCAGCTTGTCAGTGCTCAGACCATACGAGGCACACTGCAACAAATTAATCTGCAAGGCTGTCGTCTCAGAAGGAAGCCTTTTCTAAAGATGATGCACAAGAAAGCCCGCAAGCAGTTTGCTGAAGACAAGCAGACTAAAGACATGGATTACTGGAACCATGTCCTGTGGTCTGATGAGACCAAGATAAACTTATTTGGTTCAGATGGTGTCAAGCGTGTGGTGGCAACCAGGGGAGGAGTACAAAGACAAGTCTGTCTTGCCTACAGTCAAGCATGGTGGTGGGAGTGTCATTTTCTGGGGCTGCATCAGTGCTGCCGGCACTGGGGAGCTACAGTTCATTGAGGGAACCATGAATGCCAACATGTACTGTGACATACTGAAGTAGAGCATGATCCCCTCCCTTTGGAGACTGGGCCGCAGGATAGTATTCCAACATGATAACGACCCCAAACACACCTCCAAGACGACCACTGCCTTGCTAAAGAAGCTGAAGGTAAAGGTGATGGACTGGCCAAGCATGTCTCCAGACCTAAACCCTATTAAGGTGTTTGCTGTGGGAGCACGCGTGCATGCTTACTTCCGAGCCCCGCTCTGTGTATTTATAAGCCATGCAGAGCATGGCTTGGCCCTGCCCCATCATCACTGGCTGTAATTGACAGCAGTGGGAGCCAATGGCTCTTGCTATTGTATCTGAGCCAATGAGGAGGGAGAGAGCTTTGGCTCTTGTGCAGATCACAGCATCAAGATCGGGCTCAGGTATGTATTTGGGGGGCCACAGGGGGAGAAGCATGCAGGTTTTTTACACAAAGGGTTGAACAATTTAGCTGCTGTATATGTCCTACAAGGCACAGGTAAATAGGAGACGCCTGTGTGTCACGAGCCTAAAGCATTAAAGTTGTTTAATTTACAAATGCAACTTTCCGTATTTGTTTAAAAGCAGCTGTATTTGCCATATAAGCAAACAAGCTTCAGCCTTGGGCAACCAGCTTAAAGTGTGAGTACCGAAAACATTTTTACAATAATTTAGGTCAACGAGTGATACCAATTCATCTCACTGCATCCACTCAATGAATTACTTTATCTGAACCCACTGCAGCCAGCATTCTTTAAAGTGGTTGTAAACCTTTGTTATTTAAAAAAACAAAAAAATCAAACATATCATACTTACCTCCACTGTGAAGTTCGTTTTGTGTGGCCCCGATCATCGTCTTCTGGGGTCCCCTGGCAGTGCTCACGGCTCCTTCCCTCATCGGTAAACCCCTTGGGAGAAGCACTCTCCGGGGGGGGGGGGTGTTGCCTTGCATGCATAGACACAGAATGCCGGACTCGGCCCCACCCCACCCCCCTGTGTCAATGGCATTGAATGAGAGCAGCGGGAGCCAATGGCTCGCTGCTATCAATCTATCCAGTCAAGAGTCGAGAACCCAAAAAATTGGTGCATTTTTAAACAAGACAATGTTTTAGGCCCAGTTCTACCTGAACGCCACCAGTTCATTTACAAAAAGGCACCCTCCCTTAAAGATCGTCTTGCCCCTGGCGTTCTCAATCCCCCCAAGCCTGCCACTGACAGATTGTTTTCGTTTTTGGGTGGGTTTTATGCCTGCGGACGATGTGTTCCGTGCAGGCATTCTAAAGTAAACATCAAAAAATGAAAAAAGTTTTTGGCATCTGCTACAAACAGAGAATACTACATTAAGCAACGAATCACCTGTGGGAGTTGTCTATATGTTGGAGTGCGATTGTGGGCTCCAATATATTGGACGCACCTCGAGACCCTTACATGTCCGATTAGCAGAACATGTTAACAACATTAAGAAGGGTCCTAAGACCCACAATGTGTCCAAGCATTTTGAATTGTTTCACCAGCAGAACCCCAAAAGTTTAAAGTTTTGGGGTATTGAGAGGGTTACAAAACACTGGAGAGGGGGCATTTTTATACGACAGCCAAGCAAAAGAGAATCTTATTGGATACACGAAACCCGAGTTCTCTGTCCTGAGGGACTAAATGTTGAATTTGACATTAATTGCTTTATCACTGATCGCTAATTTTTATAGTTTTTGGTCGGAGCATGAGATGGTCGCGGATGACGTATTTATTTAATTTAAAATTTAAATAAAATATTTTTATTTATATATTCATCTACCATATTTTGATTTCTGAGGTTTTTGAGCATGTTTTTTTATCAATCTAGGTTTTTTATTATATGCTGGCTGCTAGCATACATCCACCTGTGGGGTTTGATCTCCGTTTGTTGTTTTTTTTAGTCAATGGGGACACTTCCGGGATTGCGTCCCTGCACAGTTATCCTCTTTTTGTCCTTATTACGTTGCTTCACGCAGCGCTTGGGTTGCTATGGCGAACTTTGTGTATAAAGCGCGGGTGATCACGCCCCTTCCGGATCCGCTGACGAAGTCCCCGCCCACTGGGACGCAACGCGTTCGGAAGGAAGGGAGCTTCGTGATGTCACCCGCGACCATCTCGTAGTTCTTATCTATCCATGCTCATACATCTGGCACTGGATGAGTGCCTTGCTTGTAAGTTTTTTACCTTTGTATTTATCTCATTAAAATTTTTATACGGAGAGCACTATGGTCTACCCCCTTTATATTTTCATGGCATACACATTTGGGAATTGATTCTGCATATTGTGCATCCTGTACCACTGCTGACTAAGTCGGATCCTCTGCAAATCTGCTTCATTTGACCTGCAAGGGAAAGCCTATCTGACCCTCTATAATGAAAGGGTCCGGTTGTTGAGGTGAGAGGCCTCTTCATATGCTGCTGGAGGGATCATTTTATACCCACAAAGTTTTTCAGCATGATGTCACAACACTTATGGGATCTTGAAGTTTATGGACTATTATTTATTTATTATTATTTATATTTATTTTGATTTTTTATTACTGTTCCAGCGCTGCACCACCTGCTATACTATTACCGTCAGAATTTTAGAAAGAAAAAGTCAGATGAAGCCACACACGATCGGAATGCCTTTTCTGCCTGGAAAGTCTGGTCGTGTGTACGCGGCATTAGTTTTGACTGGAGCATATCTTTAAATAGCTGCAGCATCTGCATACTGGTGTATCTGCATGCGTATGGGTGTATTAGGGCTTTTTTTCAGTGGGAAAGCGGGAAACCACATTTCCGGCACCTCCAGCACTGAATGTGTTTAATGGCAAAGGGTGCTGGAATGTGGAGGGTTTATTGATGCTGGCTGCTGGGGAATCTGTTGTTGCTGGAGGGGATCTATCTTATGTTGCTGGGGGACAATCCTTCCTGGGATGTATCTACTCTTAAGGGAGGGGTCTATTGTTGCTGACTGCTGGAGGGTCTATTGATGCTGGCTATTGGGAGTCTATTGTTGCTGGGGGTGATCATTGTTGCTACAGGGGACCTATTTAACTGCCTTTCTTGTTATCATCAACAAATTATATACAAAATTACTTAGCACCACAAAATTATATTTGGTTCTGTATTTTCTAAAAGGGGCATTACTGGGAGGTAAGTAGGGGGTGGAACCATTGAGCAGTGGCTCAGAAGGGGGTAGTTCCTGTACCTATTCGCTGAGAAAAAAAGCCCTGGGTGTATAGCATAAAACATGCCTGTATTTGTGGTACCTGGGAGCCCCAGCGAAGTGTAATTATGACCATATGAATTAATTAGAAAATATGTTGTCTGTGGTATACACTGGTATTTGTGTTTACAGGCACATGCATATGGGGTATTTCCTGACTGTGCAAGTTTCGTATTCGGGGGGGGGGGGAGATAGGTGTTCGCCTGTAAAAACAAGTACCAGCATTTACGCCTGCATATAGTGTACTGTGTAGTTCATACTTATGGGCACAATTATGCAGCAGCTGGGGCTCCGTTAAAGTAGACATATTTTATACTGTATGCTCATCGGGATAATATTTCCTGTGCAGAAAAGAGGAGATGTCAAATGATTTTCCAGGCTGCAATATTTTTTTTTTTTAAACATGCAAACATATTTATAGGTTTCATCTGTTCCCAGCTCTACTAGAACAGTTTAAGCTAGAGCTGAATAAAGTTAATGAAGCCTTACCATCCCTTTTACTTGTGTTTCCAGATGAACATGTGTTTAGGGGGAAGCAGAAAGATGGGAACCAGAAATACTTGATCAGTATGTGAATTCCATCATACGGTCTATTTTTTTCAGTTCTATCTGTGATTGCTGAAAATTACTTCTGTCTATTTTGCATTTTGTCAGCATGCCATATGGATCGCTGATGTGAGCTATATTTCAAAAATCAAACACTTCCACACCGTATCCTTCCCAAGTGACAAACGCCTTCAACAGATCAGCAGTGTAGTGACAATGCCTAAACCTGCAACTTCAATTTACTCATTTTCACACTGACTGTTAAAGTATAACTAAAGGCAAAACTTTTTTTTCAGTTTTTGGATAGAGTGGAGAGAGATTGGAAGACCTGTCAGTTTTTGCACCCTCTCCATTTGCCCTGTTTACCGTTATCATTGAAAGTAAAAGAAAAGAGAAAAAAAAAAATTGGGCTGTCCCCAGAAAAAGTAATAGAGGGGAAATCTTTCAATGGGGACACTAGTTCTGGTGACCTGGAATTCCAGAAGGGATTCCCCTAATTTTCAGGAATTTCCATTCACTTCCTGTTCTGGCTATGGGATGGAAATGAAATGAAATCTCCCCAATGGGATAGAGATGGCAAGAAATAAACTGATAGGGGTTCTAACCCTCCCTTTACTTTATCCAAAATGAATAAAAAGTTTTGCCTATAGTTCTACTTTAGGTATTTTGTTTTACTATGATCTGCAGCCACTTTATGACTAATTGGATTACCAAGTCCCACTAGAGATGAAACTACTTTTGAAGGGGACACTTAAAATTTCATCCTAAACTCTGTGGCAAGATCTGGAGGGGAAAAAAAAGGTGATTTTTGAATCTTTTGTTGTTAATTGAAGAACACAGCTGCATCTTTAATCTATGACCAATGGGTTATTACACCACCTGCAGGAGTAGAACATAAAAAAGGTACAACAAACAAAAACACACAGCACATTTGTTAGCCAGCAGTAAATGGGAACAAAATAGACAAAAAAAACCTCAAAGAATGTAGGGGAAAGCATATTTTAGCAAGTACAAAAATCCAATTGAAGGACACAGCCTGATCTTTATATTGTGAACAATTGGACGTCTCAAAGCAGTTCCAGAGGCTGAAAGGGTGAGCTCAGAGTTTTTCAACCAACACATTACAGAAGTAGGAACCACACCCCAGCAGAACTCAAACTGCAGCCAGCAAAACCATATAGCCAAAAGCAGAAATGTCAACCGGTAAAAGTGTGAACAGACAACCACGAAGCCACCTTGCAAACCTGAGAATCAGATGCAGTAATGAAAAGCCCTGGACACATTCAGAGGCCTTGCAGAATGACCAATATAGGGAAATGGAAGTTCCTTACCCGAGATGGAATAATAGCATTCTCCAGTGCTCGAGGGTGGTGTAATGTAAATGAATATGTAGCAGGTTCTTTGTAATTCATAAAAAAACACCGGTTTTGCTGCCCTCCAAGGGTTGGGAGAGGAACCCAATAGAACCACTGTAAAACAAAGAAAAGAAGGGCGCACCAGCCTTGCGCATTACCTAAGTGGTATCTTTAATAGTATATAGAAAAGGAAATACAGTATACTCACAAACATTCAAGTCAAAATCATTTCACATCAACCAGATCACTGAGACTATTCTCAACAGGTCTGAGGACCTTCCAGCAAGGAAAGTCCTCCGACCTGTTGGGAATAGTCTCAGTGACCTGGTTGTTGTGCGTCTACTATGGACTGTGAAAGGTTTTTGACTTGAATATGTTTGTGAGTATATTTCCTTTTTTAAAATACTATTAAAGATACCACTTGGGTAATGCACAAGGTTGGTGCGCCCTCTTTTCTGTTTTACTGAGATGGAATAAGTCTGAACTTACAGTCTGTTGAATCTACCTGGAAATGGTGGACAACAAGGCTGCCTGCCCCTTTCTAGGGCAAACTGTGAAGAATCAGGGAACCAGTCTTTCAAACTGAGGTGGTAAAAATAATGTAAACCCTAATGGCCCGAACAACATCCAAATAATGAAGCACCACTTCCTTGGAATGGGAGCGACTAAGACACAGAGAAGGCAAGACAATGTCCTAATTCAAGTGAAACACTGACATGAGGATGAAGTACACTTCCACCAAAAGATCAAAGGCCCCAGGCCACTCCAAAGCAAAAGCAGAGTGATCACAGCCAATTCAAGGAACTACATGCATTTGAAGGCAGTGCTGAGAAGTAGGGTTGCACCGATAATGTAGTTTTTTATTCTTGTATGGGCTCAAATTGCACTGCAAAGGTATTGGTTTCAGTAGAAATACTTGTGCAAATGCTTAGTATCAACACAGATACTGGTTTCAATACTGATTCACCAACCCAGAACTATGTCATCAAGGACTTTTGACTTTTCTGACTTTAATATGTATACTTGTATAGGTTGTTTAAGAACCTAACTCCAGTCTGCTGACTGGACAATGAACTACTGTACATACACAAAAAACTAAAATAAAAGCAAAAAAGAAACAAGGTATTTATACAATCTATATTAAAAAGAGTTCACCTTTAGTAACATGTTACACTAATCTTCAGGGTCTAGCATGTAACTAAAGCACCTGCCTGCACCACAACCAGATCCTCTCTTTGCACAATTCAAAAACAGCTCAGCCACGTGGGGGTCCGCCCTGACAGCCACCTCATTCATTCACAGAGTTCTGTGAATGAATGAGTGAGTGACAAGTACCACCTGCCACAACGGCAGATGACTTGTAGTTGTCAATGAACTTTGAGGGCGATGACATGTGCTCCTTTAGTTCATTTGTTCTTCCTGGAGTTCAGTAACTGCTTGCTCATATGGAAGGTACAGGCAAACAGCTATACCAACAGTCTGCAGGAGCCTGACATTGCACATGAGATCTGCTCATCACGGGTGTAATGCTCTACAGGCTCCTAAGAGAACAAAATATAAATGCACATTTTTTTACTTGCAAACAACAAAAAAAAAAAAGTGCATTTGTCAGTTAAAGCAACCAGGTGCCGTATCGCAAAAAATGGGCTGGTCAGGAAGTGGGTAAAAGCTTCCGGAGCTGAAGTGGTTAAGTGAACTTCTCTTTTAACGTTACTAAGATATATATGGACTAGATTATACTTTTTGTTCAGGAATCTGTCCACAGTCTGCTGACTGGACAATGGGAGCAGCTGTTCAGACAGGGAACTATACAAAGTTGGGCTGCAGCTAACAATTATTTTCATGATCGATTAGTTGGCCGATTATTGTTTTGGATAATAACCTTAAAAAAAGTGTGGTATATAATTAAGTTAGTATGTTAATATGTAAAGTTTAAAAAAACAGGCAATTTAAGCTTAAATATCTATATGCAGTGGTAAAATAACTAACTATATTGTTAGGGAGCAAAATCTCTAATCCACTCCAATAATAGACAGAAGAGATATACTGTACATACTATTAGGAGGTTGAATCTGGTAAATATCATCAGACTCAAACCACTTCCCGCCCAGTCAAATGACGGCTGGGCGGTGGTTTTGTTACCCTGACTGGGCGTCATATGACGTCTAGCAGGATAAGCTGCGATCGGTGGTGCTGTGTCTCACTCTGACACACCGCATCTCCGATCGCGGTAAGGAGCCTCTGACGGAGGCTCCTTACCACGTGATCAGCTGTGATCAATCACAGCTGATCACAGTGTAAACCAGGAAGTGACGGTAAACGGCTTTCCACGATTTCAGGCTGACAGGGAGAGCCGATCGGCGGCTCTCCCTGTCAGAGTGGGGGGAGGGGGGGGGAATCTGAGCTCATAATCAGCACATTGATTATCAGCACAGCCCCCATCAGATATGCCATAACAATGCCAATCAGTGCCCATCAGCTGCCAGTCAGTGCCCCATCAGGAACGCCTGTCAGTGCCCATAACAGTGCTCACAACAGTGGCAATCAGTGCCCATCACAGTGTCAATCAGTAACACCTGTCAGTTCCTCATCATCAGTGCTGCCCATCAGTGCCATCTATTAGTGTCCATCAGTGCTGCGGAACTGAGGTGCAGGGGGAAGGGAGGGGTCTGTCAGTGCCTATTGGTGCCCATTAGTGCTGCATATCAGTACCGCCTATCAGTGCCCATCAATTCTACATATCATTGCTTCCTCATCAGTGCCCGTCAGTGAAGGGGAAAAACAACATTTTATAACGGAAAAGGAAGAAAAAAAATTTCTTCAAAAATGTCTTTTTTAGTTTGTTTAGCAAAAAAATATAAACCGCAGAGGTGGTCAAGTACCACCAAAAGAAAGCTCTAATTGTGGAAAGAAAATTATAAAAAATGTAGTTTGGGTACAATGTTGCATGACTGCACAATTGTCATTCAAAGTGCGACAGTGCTGAAAGCTGAAAAAAAAGCTGGGCAGGAAGGGGGGAAAGTGCTCAGTATTGAAGTGGTTAAAGAAAAAAAAAATGTAAGTTACGCTTGCCGGTAACTTCTTTTCCAGTAGTCTTTTAGGACAGCCACAATGAGAGACCTTGGCTCCCTCCCTTCCTTAGGAAACACTGCGCCAGCCAATAAATTTTCACTTCCCCCTGCCGGACTTAAGTTTCTCTAAGAGCACCTCCGGCCAGCTGGAGAGACACAAGAACACAATAATAACATACCATCACATATTACTATCGTGCCTGCGTTCAGGTCTTCCTCAAGACTCCCCATACATTTTGGGTGGGTGAGCAAAGTCTTGCTCATTCGCCGACACCAGGTCCACCCTGTAATGTTTTACAAAGGTGGTGAAACTGGACCACATTGCTGCTTTGCAAATTTGCTCTGGCATCGCTCCAGCCCTTTCCGCTTGAGAAGCCGCCATAGCCCTAGTACAGTGTGCTTTTATACCAATAGGAACCTCTTTTCCAGCTAACTTATAGGTCTGCCCAATGGTTACCCTGAGCCATCTGGCAAGGGTGCGACGAGACGCTTTTTGCCCCAGAAAACAAAATAAAGAGTCTGACTTCCTTACTGTTTTCGTCAGCTCTAAGTATGCAGGATACATCTCCTTACATCTAAGGTATCTAGGTCCCTTTCTCCTGAGTGATTAGGGCAGAAAGTGGGTAAGACTATCTCCTGGCTTCTATGATACTTCGAGGCCACTTTAGGTAAAAATGCCAGATTGGTTTTAAAAATGAACTGATCCGAAAAATCAACACAAAAAGGAGGCCTGACAGATAAGGCTTCTATTTCGCTGACCCTCTTGGCAGTTGTCACTGCAACCAAAAATATTGTTTTGAAAGTAAGATCCTTTATGAACAATCTTCTAAAGGTTTAAATGGTGGTTCCGTCTGTAAGACCAGAGATAGGTCCCACTTTGGGAAGGGAGGACCCTGAATTGGTCTTTGTCTGACTAGAGCTCTGAAAAATCTGACCACCCAAGGGTTCGTGGCCAGAGGTTTTTCCAAATATGCGCTCAGCGCCGAAACCTAGCTTTTAAGGGTAGAAATGGCTAACCCTTTATCTGCCCCACATGGCAAAAACCCCAAAACTGCTATGGGGCTCTGCATCACTCGTTAAAGCGAACCCAGGCCTTTTTGTAGATCCGGCACATCTCCTTCTTTTTGCTATTGAGGAGAGTGGCTATCAGCCTTTCTGAAAATCCCTTGGTTTTTAATATTCCTTCCTCAGTAGCCAGGCTGCTAAGTTCCATCGGTGTACTTGGCGACAGAGGACCAGGCCCTGTGAAAGGAGATCCTCCCAAAGTGGTAGGAACCAAGGATGTTCTACTGCTAACTGTATGAGGATCGAGAACCAAGCCTTTTTGGGCCAATGTGGTGCCACCAAGATCAGAGAGGTGTTCTCAGTCTGAGATTTTCTCAGTACGGCCAGGAGCAAGACCAGGGGTGGGAAGGCATAGCATCTTTTGAAACGCCAGCTCTGCATTAGCACATTTACCCCTAGTTCATTTTCCCACCCGTTTAGTGAGAAAAAACAGGGTTTTTTTTGCGTTGTCCCTTGACGCGAAGAGGTCCACCTCCGGGGGGTCCCCATCTTTTGGATATAAGGCTGAAGACCTCCTGGTTTGGTACCCAATCGCCCTCTCTTAGCTGCTTTCTACTGAGAAAGTCTGCCACCATATTCTTTTCCCTTCTTAGAAACACCGCCGATAGGGAGAGTAGGTTTGCCTCAGCCCAGCTCAGGACTTCTGTTGCTAGGGCTAACAGGATTCCACTCCTCGTGCCGCCTTTCTTGTTTACATAAGCGACGACAGATGAGTTGTCTGAGCGTACTTGAATGTGGTGGCCCAGCAGTTCCCTCCTGAAGGCCCCGAGTGCCAACCTGACAGCTTTAAGTTCCTTTCAATTGGATGACATTTTGAGCTCCTCCTCACCCCACAGCCCTGTCAGGGTTTCCTTTGTCAGATCCAGATCTCTGGTTAGCTGTTCTGGAGATACTCCAAAGAGGAGCAGGTCATCTAGATATGCAAGTCATCTAGATATGCAATAATTGAGACTCCTTTGAGTTACAGAAAGGCCATGGCTTCTGCCATGACCTTTGTGAATATTCTGGGTGTCGAGGATAGGCCAAATGGAAGTGCTTGAAACTATAGATGAATTGTTTTTCCTTCTATGTTCCCCGCTAGACGTTAAAACTTCTGGAAAGCCTCGAGGATAGGGACGTGGAGGTAGGTGTCCTTGAGATCTAGTGACACCAAGTAACAGTTCTGCGGTAGCAAGGCTCTGACTGTAAAGATCAATTCCATCCAGATCCTCTTGTAGGAAATCGACTGGTTCAGGGGTCTTAAATTCAGGATCAATCTGTATTTTCCTGAGAGCTTTTTTTACTACAAAAATGTGCGAACAAAAGCCCTTTTGAAACTCTGCGAACCACGTTCTGTTCCTCTAGATCCTTTAATGCCCTCAGTAGGGCCTCGGTTTTTTTGCCACACACCTGGGAAGGTGTGTGACAAGTAGTCTTCGTGGGGGTAGTCTTGTAAATTCTAAGCGGTACCCCCTCTTATGGGCCCCAGGATAAATTGACTGGGAGAAACCGCATCCCACTGTGGGAGGAAGGCCCCCCAGTCTTCCTCCCACCGTGTTTGGAGGGGCATTGGCTTTTTCAGGGCTGTTCAGGAGGACAAAAAATCGTGCCTCCCCTGCCCTTGCCCCTTTGGCTCCAGGTTTTCTTTTCCCCCCTCCGGCTTGAGGGCCCCCCTTCGCTTCTGTGGATGAAACACCTTTATTGTCTGAACTGGGGGTTTACGTTTCACCGGGAAGGATTTCTTCTTGTCCGCTGTGTGGTCTAGCACAGCTTCTAAACCTGGGCCAAACAGTAGATCTCCTGTCAGTGGGATCCCGCATTGTTTGACCTTAGAGGCACTATGAATTTGGGAAAGCCAATGCTCCAGATTACAGGGCCACTACAGTGACAGCCATTTCTGGCTTCAAGTTCCCTATAGTTGATTCCCAGGTCTTTTTTAGGAGGGAATCTATTCTCTTGTCCAGAATATCTGCCAGAGCCCCCATATCCTCGAAGGCCAGATCTGTATGTCTGGAGACCTGGGATAAGGCACCATCCAGTTTGGGGTTCTTATTCCAGATGGATGATGAATCTTCTGAAAACGGGAACCTTCTTTTCAAAGATCTGGAGCCACAGTCTCCCCGACTGCCAGGCCTGGTTCCGACAAAAAAAAAAAAAAAAAAAAAATCAGTGTCTCCCCATCGGAGAAAACCCAAACAACTGATGTCCGGCAGGGGGAAGTGAAAATTTATTGGCTGCCACAGTGTTTTCTCAGGAAGGGGAGAAGCCAAGATCTCTCATTGCGGCTGTTCTTAAAGACGGGGAGGGAAAAATAATAAAAGACTGTTTTGCCGATTTTCAGACAGAACTGTAATATATTATGTATGACAGACTCCATTGTCATAGGCAGGTGACTTGATAAAAGCTACCTGTCACTTCTTATACTGGCCATACAAAGGTCTTCCTTAAAAAAAAAAAAAAAGTGTAATTTTAAGAACGTTTGTTCGAATTTCCAATCGTTAGTGGGGTCAAATCGATGTTCGTTTGACCTTAGTGATGGGAAAATTCGAAGGTGCAAAATAGAAAATTGCCAGTTACCGGTAACTGCTTTTCTAGGAAATCTTCCAGGACGGCACACCTGAGAGATGACTGGTCCACCTGACAGAAAACACAGGATAAAAGACCCCTCCCTTCCCCCTGCACCTCAGTTCTGCCAAAGTAATAGGTTTTCCTGGTGCAAGAGGGAAACTTTTCCCGTAGTAATTACATCAAAACAAGGGTGGGAAGTAGGCTGCCATCCTGGAAGATATCCTAGAAAAGCAGTTATCGGTAAGTGTAACTGGCAATTTTCTCTAGTTATCTTCCAGGACAGCACACCTGAGATGATGAACAAGAAGTTCAAGGCCTACCTTTTGTAAGACCTTTCTTCCAAATGCAAGATCCTGAGGCAATAGCAGTTCCACTCTATAATGCTTTAGGAAGGTGTCCTGCTGCTTCGCCCATGTGGTTGTCCGACAGATTTGTTCTATTGAGGCTCCGGCTCTTTCTGCCCATGAGGCCGCCAGAGATCTCGTGGAATGGGCTTTGAAGTCTGCTGGTATTGTGGACCCTATTCCTATAGTCTTTCCGATCCACCTAGCCACTGTACTGCTAGATGCTTGCCCTCCCTTTCTAGGGCTGCTAAATGGAATCAAAAGGTGACTTGACGTCCTGAAGTCTTTCACCATATCTAGGTATGTCAGTAAACATCTTCTGACATCTAGTAAATAAAATTTTTCCTCTCTCGTTTTTTGGGTTTTCACAAAAAGGGCAAAATAGTCTCTTGTGATCTATGAAATTGGGAGGTGACCTTGGGAAGATACAGTGGGTCTAGCCTCAGAACCACTCTGTCCTCCAGTACCAATAAAAAAGGTTCCTTACTGTAAATGACAGGGAGGGCCTGCAGGTCACTTACCCTTCTGGCTGTAGTGATGGCTAGTAAAAAAAAAAGCTAAATTAAGCGACAAAAATGTAACTGAATTTCTTGTGCTGGTTCAAAAGGCTCCTTTTTTAGCGCCTCCAGGACCAGCGTCAGATTCCGCGGCGGGTATCTATTTTTTGGGAGGGTCAACCGCTCCCTCGCTAACAAATAAGTGTTTTAATCAGAGGCTCCAGCTCCTGATCCAAAAACACAGACCGGGTTGCCATTTGTACTTTTAGGGTGTTTAGTGCAATTCCCTGGTCCACTCTAGCCTGAAAAAATTCAACTACCATTGGTACCGAAGGCCTAGAGATCTTTCTATCCTGGCACCAGTGTGAAAAAAACCTTCCAGGATTTTTGGGTAGATATTTCAAGTGACTGGCTTCCTAGGAGGGTCTCAACCACTCTTTTAGAGCATCTCCCTCTCAAGAGCCAGGCCGTCAAGTTGAAGAACCCTGGTTTG
Source organism: Lithobates clamitans (assembly GCA_037952925.1). Lineage (NCBI taxonomy): Eukaryota > Metazoa > Chordata > Amphibia > Anura > Ranidae > Lithobates > Lithobates clamitans. Next base: position 6,822,248 of record JBBGZY010000757.1, on the reverse strand, counting down.
GGGTGAAGGACTGGCCCTTGCAGAAGCAGATCCGGTCTGGGTGGGAGACATTGTGGAGGGGAAACAGACCATTTCCTCAGAGTAGGAAACCATGTCCTTTATGGCCACCAGGATCAGTGCTCCCTGAGTGGGCCAGCTTCTGTAGGACCCAAGGAATTAATGCTAATGGGGGGGAGGCGTAGGCTGGATAGAAATCCCAGTCCTGTGCTAGAGCATCCACCACCTCTGATCTCTGGTTAGAGGAAAAAAAAAAAAAAATAGCTCCACCTTATTGTTCCCTCTGTGGGGCAAAACGGTCCATCTTGTGCACTCCAAACGGCTGACTTATCTGAAGGAAAACTTCTTCCATTCCCCCTGGTGGATAGGCCGTCGGCTTAGGAAGTCTGCCAGCACATTGGTAATCCCCTTTATGTGGACTGCCGATATGGACTGAATGGTTATTTCGGCACAACCTAGAACTTCAGAAGTCAATTTTAGGAGTCACCTGGACCATCCCACCCCCGCCATGACAGTTCAGGTAAGACACGGTTGTTAAGTTGTCTGATAGGATTTGGACTTCTAGTCCTTAAACCCTGCCTCTGAAAGCCTTCAATGCCTGACCCACCGTCGGGAGCTCCCTGTGGTTGGAGGAGGCCCTTGCTTGGGTCAGGGTCCACGACCCCTGGGCTCGGAAGTCCTCCAAGTGAGCACCCAAACCCCAGGCGCTCACATTGGTAATCTTCACTGGGCCCAGGAACGACGCAACGTGAGCCTGTCTTGGCCAAGCCACCACTCAAGGGAGGCCTTTACTTTTCCTGGGATGGAAACCTTCCCATCCAGTGACTCAGTCTTTCTGTCCCAAGAGGATAGCAGGAAGAACTGCAGTTCCCTGGCATTGATCTGTGCCCAGGGAAACCACTGGAATGCAGGAGGTCATTTGTCCTGGATTTCTCATAACCTGTCTGCGAGAGTAGTCCCTGGGTTCCATCAGTAAGCAAACCGCTGTTACCACTTTTGCACTTTTTTCCTCTGGGAGAAAAAGATTTTGAGCCCTTGTATCCACCAAGTATCCCAGGAAGGTTTTTAACTGGGATGGTTCAAGGGATGACTTCTCCCAGTTCACTATCTGTCCTAGGGTCTCCAAGCTGAGAATCACGTTGTCTACATCTGTTCTCACCTGCTGTAGGGAAGAACTATAAATTAGGAGATCGTCTAGAGATAGGATAAGGGAGATCCCCTGAAGATGCAGGTAAGCCACTGCCTCTGCCAGGACCTTTGTGAACACCCTTGGGCTTGCTGTTAAACCGAAGGGGAGAGCTCAGAACTGCCAACGTTGTATCACTTTGTCCGTAAGGACTGTAAACCTTAACAGGGGCTGATGTTCCAGGGCTATCTGGACGAGGAGGCAAGCGTCCCTTAAATCTATTGTAGCCATAAAGGCATCCTTCAACAGATGTTTGCGTATGCTGTATATGCTCTCCATCCAGAAGCTCTTTTGTCATAGAAACTTGTTTAGTTTCCTGAGGTTTATTATCAGGCAAAATCTCCCTGATGGCTTCTGGACGACAAAAACATGGGAGTAAAATTTATGAGAGCGCTGTTCCGAGGGTACAGGAACGATTACCCCCTGGTCCGCCAGATCCTGCAAGTTGTCTACCAACCCTGCCAACTGAAGGCCTCCGATTAGGATCTAAAGGTATAGGGGCTCTTGGAGATCTTCTACCACTGCGGGACAAAGCGAGACAGTCCCTACTCTGACGCTGGCGTCACTTGGACTGCTTGTTGGGGTCTTTGGGTCCAGAAAAGCGCAGACCACCCTTCTGTTTATTCTTTCCATTTCCCCACCTTCTGTTTAAGTCCTTTTCGGCCTTGAATTGGCCCTTGTTAGGGGAGCCATGAAAAAACATCCTGTCTTTCCCTTCCTTGGCTCTCACCTGGAACTTCTTCCCCTTTTCCGTGGACCGCAAAAGGACCTGATCCAGACTAGGACCAAAAAGCAGGGAACCCTCGAAGGGCAACCCACAAAGCCGTGACCTGTACATATGGTCCCCTTCCCATGATGTGACCCAAATGGCCCTCCTTGCGGAATGGTGGAGGGCCGCTGACTTAGCCATGGTCCTGACAGTTTCTACTGCTGCATCTGCTAAGTATGCCACAGCTTTAAAACAAACTAGGAGGATCTTGCGAGCTACCTGTTATAAAAGTAAAAATAAACATATTTGGTGCATAGTGATGATCGACAGCTGCTAGCACTAATCACGTCTCATAAAGCCGTGTGAAAACAATATAAATTAAAAATTACTATGCTGCGCTATCTCCTGATATTCTTCCCAACAATTAATTTAAAGTGCCAACATTGCAATAATGAAGCTAAAAAAAAAATATATATATATAGAACGTGATGAAATAGCAAAGAAATAATATATTGCAAAAAATGTATATAAAGTCCTTTGTTGCTGTGATAACATAATTTTTGTGTTATGCGTCACATTCCACAGACAAAATAAAAAAAATGATAAACTCTTAAAGGTTATATACATGGTGCCACAAATGTGAATCATAAAGTGCTATAGTGCATATAACAGCGACGTCCTAATCAAACTAATCCAATCCAACATAATTGATATATAGCCCATATTAAATATAGAACGGTGACTTCAAAAAGACGTGAAAGCAACGTGTTGCGGTGTCCACATTAAGTTCGGTCAACCATGCATATGAATCCCCTCAGGGATTCTAGGTTAGAATTAGGCTAAGTTAGCTTGTCACGCATAGGGGAGGGGACAGGATGGTGTAGGAGGCAGCTGGTCTGCCTTACAGAGAACAGACATACAACCTCAACCAAAACCCAGCGTTTTAGGCACATTACAGGGTGGTGCACTAAATGCACCTAGCCCATGTGAGTACCCTGTACTGAGGCTTTTTGTTTGTACAATAAATTGTGTTAAAACTGTAACATGCTATGGGGTTTCTGTTTACGGTTTGCATATGAGGAAACAGCACCAGTGAACGGTTTGGGAACATACAGCTAACATACGCGCTCCTGCTACCTCCGACACATACTCCAGCAGACCCGCTGTCTCCTTCAGCCCCCTAGCCTGGGTGGAAGGTAAGAGGGGAGGTATACATCCACAGGAGCACCGGGAACACTTCCTGTGTCCAAGAAGCTCCTTGGCGAGGAGGACCCCCGACCGTAGGGACCACCTGGAGTGGGAATAAATCCTAGCTGGACCCGCAGCCCTCCCAGGCTTTGGCATCCAGCACCCAGGGGGACCATCTGCTACCGACTTCAGGTTTTTTTTTTGGCCAGTTTGTTGTTGGGCAGATTGAAAAAAAAAACAAAACAAAAAAAAAAAACAAAAAAAAACAACAACACACACTACATGCTTTTATAGTTAAGTCTATTGAACCAAAAAAAAGCACTGTTTTGCATTGAAAAAAACCTTGACCCTTTTTCAAATACCCAGCGGCTGAAAAAAAGCATAGATGTGAACGTGTCCCATAGGAAACCATTTTCAATAAACTTTAGTGCGTTTCCGCATAGGTGTGAACCAGGCCTAAGACGTTTAGTAGTAGCAGCAGCATGCTATTATTTGTATCACCTTTCATAATGGGGTTAAAAAAACACAACTAAAATTGGCCCTTTATAGCGCAAAAAGAACAGATAATTGCTACTATAAGGGGTTAATTTATACTATGAAAAAGTGAAAGTAATAATATAGATTGCTTATATTGTATATATTATAATAAATACACCCAGAAGTAGGATATATGGGCATTTTAACTAGGAGTCAGACATGAAGCTATATGAAAGGTGGAAGGGAGATTTAAATCTTTAATATTAAAAGTAGTACTAAAAGCTGGAGACTTTTATTTCTTTGTTCATGGGTATGATCATTTTAAATATAATGCACAATACTGGTAAAAGTTTACTGTAAAATGTAATTGTAATGTCTTATATATTACCGCAAGTCTATCAAGCCTTCACCTTCTCTGAGTTCAGATGCTTATCTTCCCTGCACAGTCTTTAAAGTGATTTTTTTTTTAAACAAACATGTTATACTTACCTGCTCTGTGTAATGGTTTTGCACAGAGCAGCCCTGATTCTCCTCTTCTGGGGTCCTCCACCGACGCTTCTGGCTCCCCTTGCCTTCAGAGTGCACTAATAGCAAGCTGCAAAGTATAGTACAGTGCCTTAATAGCAGGGATATGCAATTAGCGGACCTCCAGTTGCAAAACTACAAGTCCCATCATGCCTCTGCCTCTGGGTGTCATGCTTGTGGCTGTCAGAGTCTTGCTATGCCTCATGGGAGTTGTAGCTCTGCAACAGCTGGAGGTCCGCTAATTGCATATCCCTGCCCTATAGCAAGGTAAAAAATAAAAAAATAATTCTGCCGTTAGGACCATTTACTTCCTGCCCAGGACTACATGTCCCATGAGGCATTGCACCTCACACATTCACAAGTTCTCAGGCACTTACTGACATGTATGGATGGTGTACTGAGCTGTATGTGTGCTTCACTGTATTTCCCGATGTGTAAACAAATAATGCATTCTGTATGCAGGCCAACTAATCTAGCCAATACAAGCTCTATTTAGGAAGACGTAGGTGGACTAGTATTACAAATAAATTAGTGCTCTTTATTAATGTTTAAAAAAAACACACAAGACACACACACTAATAAAGTCATTCCAATGGGACTGTGGCCAGAATTATAAAAATACTCCAGGTCAAAGGGATTACATTTAGAATATGTCACGAAGCAAAAATTATTACCAATTACAAACTGAGCCAGACACAGCATAGCAATCCATGAATATATTTTTATATTTACAAAGATGCTTACTAAACAGTTATTTAATTGTACATTACATTTTACTAGACTCCCAGGAGTTTGTGTTCTGCAATATTAAATATATAAAAAATGCTGGTTAGAGATATTCAAAACTTTGTACAAAATAACATTTCGATGCTTATTTATGGCTTCAGAAGCTGATCTAAGGTTCTCATTGATGATTCATATATAGCTCTGTAAAGATAAAAATATGGTTACATTAATATATTGTGTTTTTCAATGAGGTTCAAGGTACGTTACCAAAAACATGAATGGCGGTTTAAAAGGCATACAATGCTGTAAAGGAGAAGGGTAATTTAGCACCACAGAATTTCACGATGATGTAAAACTCTCCTACAACCTAGACATACAAAAATCATATACAGTATCTCACAAAAGTGAGTACACCCCTCACATATTTGTAAATATTTTATTATATCTTTTCATGTGACAACACTGAAGAAATGACACTTTGCTATAATGTAGAGTAGTGAGTGTACAGCTTCTATAACAGTGTAAATTTGCTGTCCCCCAAAAATAACTCACACCTATTAATGTCTAAAACGCTGGCAACAAAAGTGAGTTCACCCCTAAGTGAAAATTACCATATTGGGCCTAATTATCCATTTTCCCTCCCCGGTGTCATGTGACTCGTTAGTGTTACAAGGTCTCAGATGTGAATCGGGAGCAAAATTTGGTGTTAATCGCTCTCACACTGGTCACTGGAAGTTCAACACGGCACCTCATGGCAAGAACTCTGAGGATTTGAAAAAAATAATTGTTGCTTTACATAAAGATGGCCTAGGCTATAAGAAGATTGCCAAGGCCATTAAACTGAGCTACAGCACGGTGGCCAAGATCATACAGTGGTTTAACAGGACAGGTTCCACTCAGAACAGGCCTCCCCACAGTTGACCAAAGAATTTGAGTGCACGTGCTTAGCGTCATATCCAGAGGTTGTCTTTGGGAAATAGACGTATGAGTGCTGCCAGCATTGCTGCAGAGGTTGAAGGGGTGGGGGGTCAGCCTGTCAGTGCTCAGACCAAACGTTGCACACTCCATCAAATTGGTCTGCAAGGCTGTCGTCCCAGAAGGAAGCCTCTTCTTAAGATGATGCACAAGTAAGCACGCAAACAGTTTGCTGAAGACTAAGAACATGGATTACTGTAACCATGTCCTGTGGTCTGAGGAGACCAAGATAAACTTATTTATCACCTCCAAGACGACCACTGCCTTGCTAAAGAAGCTGAGGGTAAAGGTGATGGACTGGCCAAACATGTCACCAGATATAAACCCTATTGAGCATCGGAAGGTGGAGGAGCTCAAGGTCTCTAATATCCACCTGGTCCGTGATATCATCATGGAGGAGTGGAAGAGGACTCCCGTGGCAACCTGTGAAACTCTGGTGAACTCCATGTCCAAGAGGGTTAAGGCAGTGCTGAAAAATAACGGTGGTCACACAAAATATTGACAACTTTGGGCCCAATATGGAGTACTCTCTTTTGTTGGCAGTGGTTTAGACATTAATGGCTGTGTGTTGAGTTGAGGGGACAGCAAATTTACAGTTATTAAAGCTATACACTGCTTCGATGTTGTCACATGAAAAGATATAATGAAATATTTACAAAAATGTGAGGGGTGTACTCACTTTTGTGTAGATACTGTACATTAATATAAGAGAAAGAAAGAGGGAGAAAGAGAGAGAGAGAGAAAGCGAAAGGAAAAGAAAGAGAAAGACATTTTTCCTGCGTTGTAGGCATTCCGGAGGGTGTACTGATCTGAAAAAAATCTGTTATCTGTACAAAACGCTTCTGAACGCCCATAAACGCAGCAAAACTGAGGTTTTTAAATGTCGGTTACTAAGCAGTCAAGTTTCAGTGTTCAGAAGAGGTTTCCAAACATCCTATGTACATGAAGCCTTAATGTCTGATGTAGGCAGGTGCTTCAACTTTCATTTCATTCACAGCTGGGTGATCAGCTTTTCAAGTATAAAAGAATTTATTTGCTGACTGTACAATATATGTAGGACAATATTGCCATTTGACAGTTGGGACTTTTTATTTACATAAGAGCCCTTGCACACTGGGGCGGTTTGCAGGCGCTATTGCGCTAATAATAGCGCCTGCAAACCGCCCTGAAAGTGCCGCTGCTTTCATCCCAGTGTGAAAGCCCCAAGGGCTTGCACACTGGAGCGATGCGCTGGCAGGACGGTAAAAAAATTCCTGCCAGCAGCATCTTCGGAGCGGTGAAGGAGCGGTGTGTATACCGCTCCTTTACCGCTAATGGCCATTGAAATCAATGGGACAGGCGCGGCTATACCGCCGGCAATGCACCTCTGCAGAGGCGCTTTGCGGTGGTATTTAACCCTTTCTCGGCCGCATACCGACGGTAAAACGCCGCTAATAATAGCGGCGTTTTACCGCCGACGCCGCCCCCCGCCCCAGTGTGCAAGGGCTCTTAGAGTAGACGTTTCTGCCTCTTTTGTAAACGGACACTCACAGAACAGACTGCACTGTCAGTTATATGAAGTTATGAGGTAGCAATGTTATCTTTACTTCAATGTAACTTCCCTGGTTCATTAATAGCAGATAACAGCTCTTTGTAACCTTAAAGCGTGTTTTTTTTGGGTTAACAAATATATGGATCCTGCTCCTTTAAAGCATTTTATACAGCACAGTGCTTTGTAATTTGGCCCCCTGTAACACCTGCCTGGCTATCCCCTCCCCCCTGCAAACAGACCACGATAATCATGGCTGCTGAGCCCCTGACATTGTAGTCCGTTTGCATACCTCCGTCATCTGAAGCCTGCTCTCCTGTGTCCGTCTCCTCTGTCCCCCCTCCTCCCCTCTCTGTGTCTCACCTAGTGACAGTGCCACCCTATCCCCCTCTTGCTGCAGGAATAAACACAGATAGATATCTATCTATCACGGCGGCTCCAGGCGGTCACGTGACTGGCCGTGTCTCTTCTCGTCCCGCTGATGTCAGTGGGAAAACCTCAGCCAGCCCCCCCCCCCCCCCCCCCATCATGGATTTTTGCTCCTAAAAGGAGCGCCGCTAATAGCCGTCGCTTTCAGTGTGAAAGTAGCCTTAGTGTATTGACTATTTTGCATAGTTATGTTGGTCCAGCTTGGACTAAGGTAGGTATGCATGTCAGCACTGCTACTACAGCAATTGCTGCTAGCTTCTGGGTCACTTGCCTGCTTTGTAAAACACACTCAGCACAGACACCAGTCAGTCAGAGAACGCTTTGGATTTATTGAGAACATGCCAAGTGTTCTGTGAATTGCACTCATGCCGAGCAAGCAACCTTCTGTGCGCACTAAACAGCAGGGCGGCTGCTTGGCACGGGACCTGGAATCTAGTGGCAATCACTGCAGTAGTGGTGCATACTACAGTGATTTCCAGCTACAAGGATCAGTCAGGCATGACACATACATACTGGTCGAAGGAGGACAATGTAACTATGCATAATAGTCCATATCCAGACTGATTTAAACTTATGTATGTATGGGGAAAAAGAAAAAACTCATAGGTGAGGCCCAAATAAAAACAAAAAAACAAACACACACCTTACAACTTATTGGCTTTCACCACTAATTACATTTCTGTTTTCTGCAACAAAGTGATAAACTACATTCTTACTGCAACAAATGTTGTTAAAGTCAATTTAAGTGCTGCACACCTTCAAGTGGGAAGCAGACATGAGGATACTTGCTGCATGCACCAAAAACGCTTTATTTTTTTATAATTTTTTTTTACCTTTCTATGTTTTCATCATCTTCCATTGTGACCTCTCTGTGATTTTTCAGCTTCCTATATATTATTGAAGCAATGTCTTTAGCTGCAGCAGACAAGCGTTTCCCTTAATAAAAAGCAAAAAACATGTATTAATTGGGGGGAAAAAAATGTAAAGAATCTTTAGTTGAAAAGTTATAGTTAGAATGCTTGGTATCCCAATAACCTGTTGGTGGTTTTTCCTTTATATGGCTACAAGAAAGTATCAGAGGAACACAGAAGGGGCTTTCTTTCAAACAGTTAATCCTAGTTTGAACTGTTTTGCTAAAACAATTGTACAGTAGATGTGTTCTTTAGGCTGAAAAACCACGGTAAAAGGGTCTCATATCGCCAGCATGGGACTACACATTTGGTTTGAACCCAAGATATGATGCAGACCTGCTTCTCATTCAGTTCACTTAGAGGAAGCTTTTTGTCTTGTTTTACACATTTTGTCATTTTCTATTGTGTGGATAATGTGTATAAACATACACCATTGCAAGAAAGTATTTTCCATGTTTGTATTGCCAAATGCTACACCTTATCGTCTGTTTTGGATATCTCCTAATTGCGGTTTCAATTAGATAATTAACTGGAAGGTGTGGCTTGGCAAACAGTATTTATGCTCTGTTTTTTAACTAGAAAATTGTGCTGTAAACAAGGCTTGTAAGCCGGAACGCGTGAGCCCCTGTATGTTTTTACTCATTTTTTTAATGCACCAATAAAGAAGCAACAAGGACGTTTGGAGTTGCAGGCTCTATTCTTTGTATTTATGAAAGTGTGTCATACCTTTACTGCTGGCCATAATGATATGTAGGGATGCAGTCAAGCTCAGTATTCCCTCAATTTCTTCTGCTGAAACACTTGTAGCGAGTTCACCTAAAAATGAACTTTAAAGAGAATATCATTAACCACTTTAGCCCCGGAAGGTTCACTCCCCTTCATGACCAGGCCATTTTTTGTGAAACAGCACTGCGGTACTTTAACTGACAATTGTGCAGTCGTACAATGCTGTACACAAATAAAATCGATGTCTTTTTTCCCCCACAAATATGGTGTCCACTTGTACTGCTTAGCAGAAACACAAGATCTGCCTTGTTTACATAGGCAGACCACCATTCTGTCTGCCTCGGGAACAATCGGTGGGGACCAGGGGAGATGTGTCTAATCACAGCGAGTGCTGGTCGCTGGAGGCACGTGAGCACACCCTAGACCAGGACGAGCTAAATCATATACAGGTTTGTAATTTTGCGCAGAAAGGCCACCCCGCTGCAGTAAACGTACGTGGGGCAGTCAAGAAGTGGTTAATTCAACTATAAATGCATGGAAAAACCTGCATGTCTCTGAGAAGTGTGTTAGAAATTGATCAATCCTACATGCATAGATAAATGTGAAATTCATGTGTCTCTCTCCCCCCCCCCCACCCCGCAGTGCAGATTTCTATTCCAACCCATTCCTTACAGTTCATACACAGCAAACTGTCAAAAGTCCCAAAAACACAATGAACTTTAATGGCATACCAATACGAAGTGCTTACTATATACATACACAAGCCAACTTACTTCAGCACACTGGACGTCTTTATAACAACAGATATTAAGCACCTAGACAATGGTGGTAACTCCGACACAGATGCTGGAATGGCAATCTCCTCTGGATCTGAAATCTAACCATAAATATTAAGGAAATAAAGCAATCCATAATATGTATTATTGCTCTTTTGCTTTGTGGGTCATTAAACAAAATATATATTCATCAAAAAACAGTTTTATTTATTTAATCCCTTACAGCCGAATCCTGCACTGCAAGGGTTAAATGCTAGTTAAATCTAAGGATTACATGAATAAGAAGTAATACTTGCCTAATTCCTAGCTCCAGAGCAGCAAGGTGGGACTTTGTATGAGGCGCGAGGTGTGTAGGGCCAATCGCCTCCATCCCCGATAATTTGAACAAAAAGACAAAATTCATTCATCGTTATCGTGTTATCTCCTGTGGTGCTTGCCTCATATATGTCCCACCTGTTTTGTCTTTTTGTTCCAATTCCTAGCTCCACTGGGCTTCTTCCATCCATGCGACCAGTTCAGCGTTGCTGCCTCTCCCCAAGGCACTCAACTGTCGTTACATGCTTGCCACCTCCATAAACAATACAGGGTTAACAGCCCTTCATTGTTCATGATGACATCAAAGGATGGCTTTTAGTCTGGAGCGCCAGGAAGAAGAGGACATTACTAAAGCTGGCTGCAGTGAGGACAGCAAGTAATATGGCCTTATGCTCCTCTTGCTCCAACCCCTAGAAAGAACTAGCATTATTGAGGAATCCCATAGCAAGGGTGTTTTTTTTTTTTATAGTATAGTTTAGTATTAAGGGCTAAGTTGAAAGGATTTGAAAATATAATTTATAGTTATAAATATTATAAGGAAGCTGGGAAGCTGCAGCGCTCTGCAGGCAGGTGGCTGGCTGAAGCAGAGTTCTTGGTGGAACTACAGCTGTCAGGCTTAAGGCTGGAACATAAGCAACAGTGGCTTCTGGATGTAGCAAGATTGCTGCGGCCTTTTGATAATGGAGCGCTCCTGTCTGCCCTGAAACATGTAGCCACACCCCCTCCACTTCCTGTCACCATCACCCAGCCGAGAGAGGTACAGTTTGCACTGCAGCCATCTTGCTACTTCTGGAAGCCGATGTTGCTTATGTTCCAGCCTGAAAGCTGAATTTTCAACAGGAATTCAGCCACATGCCTGCAAATCTCTACAGCCTCACGGAGATCCTTTGGGGGTCTATATGTGTTTATGACAAGACTTGATCCACTTTTAACTAGTGCATTTTTGTTGTCGTTTATTCTTTTTAATAAATCGCTACACCTACATGGAGGCGCCCTCTTGGGTTTGTTTTTTTGCAATTCTGTGCGTACATAGTGTGTGTACATAGTTTTGTAATCCATTAAGAAGCAGTCATATACAGATAAAAAGGTATCCTCCTGCTCTCCCCTGCCAGCACATGTGCACTGTAGCAGAGCTTATTTGGTTCCCAGTAAAAGGAATTCCAAATACATACTTTGAAAGTAGTTTTCAACAGATTTAATTTTTATTTATTTTTTGAAATACTATTTTCTCGATCATAGAGGAACACAGGAGGTCTTTAACCTTTGGTACTTCCAAAAGCAGTCCAACTGAAGGGTAGGCAACAGAAATTAAAAACAAAAAAATTGATGGTCTGCCTGAGCCACTTAGAGATGGTAGAAATAGAAGGCGACTCACCCTTGCAGGGTAAATCCAAGATTACAAAAGGGGAATCTGTTTTACTGAAAGAAGTAGTGGCTGAGAGATAGTTGGGACGGCCCTGCCTCCCATAGCACTAGAGGGGACAGGTCCTCTATCCATACAATAGCTTGGGATGGAGCCATTGCAAGCCACAAAGGATTTCAAGAAGCTTATTTTAAATGCAATTCTGAACTTTCAGAAGGCGCACTGCAAGCAGCCTCAGAAATAATGTCAGATTTTGATTTGGGGGCACCCAGTACTCCAGGACTGCCTCTTCCCTATGTCTAAGACCCCTTTCAAACTGGGGTGCTTTTCAGGCGTTTTAGTGCTACAAATAGCACCTACAAAGCGCCTCCCAAGCCAACCCTAGTGTAAAAGCCCGAGTGCTTTCACGCTGTTGCGGTGCGCTTGCAGGACAGGGAAGAAAAAAAAAAGTTCTGCAAGCAGCATCTTTGGGGTGGTGCGGGAGCGGTGTATACACCGCTCCTAAACCACCCCGGCCATTGAAATCAATGGGCAGCGCTGATGAAGCGCCTGTGCAAAGCAAGTTGGCAGCGGAGCTTTTAATCCCTTCTTTGGGATTAAGAGCACCCCACTCCCGTCCGCACAGGTCCAGTAAAACTAGCGGCGCTTTACCGCGAACGCTCGGGTGGTCCGAGTGAGCCTTAAAGTAGCTTTAAACTGGAGATGTTGCAACTGCATGATGGTAGGAAGCACACATGCTCAGGGTAAGGCAGGCCTCAAAAACTTACAAAACCTGGACAGCTGGTAGCAGGTGAGGGTTGGATGGCCAAAGGATACTAAAAGGTTATGCTAGGTAGGCAGCAGAACAAGATTGAAGATCCAAGTTTTATGTGGTCCTTTGCAGGCAGGGATAGCATCAGGGAGAGGCTTCCTTGATACTGTATGGTGGGAAAGCGCCTTTGCACAACAAAACTGAAGAAAAATTGTCCATGCTCCTAGCAAAAAACATGCACATGCACACACACACACACACACACACACAATGCTGGTAGCAAGAGAGGTTTATCCTGGGCTGGCCTACAGTTTTTTGTTTGCCATGTAGGTGAAGATTGAAGCCTTCCTGTGGACAAAAATAGAAAAGAGCCATGTGTTTTTTGTCCATGCTGGTAGTGAGAGAGAGGTTATCCTGGGGTGGCCTACAGTTTTTAGTTTGCCAGTGGCCAATTCTCACGAAGGTGAAGATTAAAGAATAGAAAAATGTGTTTTTTTTGTCAATTGCCGGCCCATGCAAAAAGAATGCATCAAACACTAAAGCATATGTGTTAACACATTAAAATGCGGTGGGAATCCACTCTCAAAATTGGGTTTAAGATTTATATTTTCAAAAAAGTTATGAGCTCAACTTTGGTTTTATGTTGCGGAGTCAGAAAAACATCTACTTAAAAAATAATTTTGAAGAGATGTAAGAAAAGCGGAAGAGTAAAAGGTTAAAAAAAAAAAAAAAGGAACCCAAATAAATGTTTACAAACTAGGAAAACAGTGTTAATTTTGTAGACAAAAATATTTTCATTGACTAAATTAAACACGATTTTAGTCGACTAAAATGGAACTAAAACAATTCAGATGACTAAAATACGTCTAAAACTAAAATTGTAATTTGACGTCAAAATTACCACTGTTGAGAACAAGCCACCGCATGACTAAAGACCATCAATACCTACCTTACGTAATACATGGCTTATTTCCACTACCACAGCTGCAATGATTGTGGAGAGCATCCCGTGGTGGACTTCTGAAGAGGCCATCTTCCAGCACTGAACTGTGTTCACAAACTGTGCAATAGGCATCTGAATAGAGAGCAGAAGCTACAAACCAAAAAGAGCAAAAACATGATCAGATGAAGAGAACTTTGTTCATTAAAGAGATCGAAATAAAACTTAAAAAAAAAAAAAAAACTTCGGAAATGTTCAATGAATGAAAAAACTTAGGAAATGTTCAATGAATGAACATTTAAAAGATGCTATTGACATTAAATTTTTTACCACATGTCGGTAACAACCCATGCAATTCATACAAAGAAACCAAAACAAATAAATTCAGAAAAGTTATGTGTAATAAAATGGAATGACACAGAGAAAAAGCATTGAAAGCGCTAACTGAAATGTATTTAATACTCAACACAAATCCTTTGTTGGTAATGACAGCTTCAAGACGCCCCCTGTATGGAGAAACTAGTCGCATACATTGCTCAGGTGTGATTTTGGCCCATTTTTCCACACAAACAGTCTTCAAATCTTAAAGGTTCCATGGGCATCTTCTATGAACTCTGATCTGTAATCCTTTCCATAGATTTTCTATTGGAATCAAGTCCGGTGATTGGCTGGGCCATTCTAGCAGCTTTCTTTTCTCTTTGAAATCAATTGAGAGAGTTTCCTTGGCTTTGTGTTTGGGATCATTGTCTTGCTGAAATGTCCACCCTCGTTTCATCTTCATCATCCTGATAGATAGCAGCAGATTTTTTTTTATCAAGAATGACTTGGTACATTTTCAATTTATCCTTCTTTCATGGATATGAAGTTTGCAAGTACTGTATATTGAAAAACAGCCCCACCTCCAAACTTCAGTGTTGGTATGGGGGTGTTTTTGGGGTGATGGGCAGTGGAATTCACCCCCAAACATGGTGTGTATTATGGCATCCAAAGAATTCAATTCTCATCTGACCAGACTATATTCTCTTAGTATTTCACAGGCTTATCTAAATGTTGTGCAGTAAACTTTAAACAAGCTTCAACATGCTTTTTCTTCAGCAATGGAGTCTTGTGTGGTGAGCGTGCAAACAGGCCATGGCGGTTAAGTGCATTACTTATTGGTTTCTGTGAAACAATTGTACCTGCAGATTCCAGGTCTTTCTAAAGCTCTCCACAAGTGGTCCTTAGCTCTTGAAAAACTCTTCTGATAATTATTTTCACTCCTTTCAGAAATCTTGGGAGGAGGACCTAGTCGTGGTCGGTTTATGGTGAAATTATGTTTTCCACTTCCTGATCATGGCCCCAACAGTGCTCACTGGAAGTTTCAGAAGTTTAGAAATCCTTCTGTAACAAATGCCATCAGTATGTTTTGCAACAATAAGATCACAAAGGTCTTGAGAGAGAGCTTTGCTTTTACCTATCATAAGAGGTTTCTTATGAGGCACCTTTTATAGACTATCGGTTAAGACTGAACCAGCCGATAATAATTTGCACTGACAAGGGGCAGGATTGCACTCTAACTACTGATAAATTTCAGCTGGTGTCTTATCTTTCCAGGTCTTTTGTCATTCCATTTTATTACACAGAACTTAAATTTATGAACTTCTTTGTTTTGGTTTCTTTGTATGTATGGATTGCGTGGGTTGTTACCGACCTGTGGTGAAAAGTTAGAATCTTTAGAAATCTATTTACCTAGAAAAATGGTGACATGTTCAATACTTATTTTACCCGCTGTTTATTATAATAATAATAAATAATATACACACACACACACACACACACACACACACACACACACAGGTGTACAAGTTTCATGCAGGTGTGAAAAAAATGGTGTAAAGTTATAGAATGCTTTCAGAAATAGTTTGTTTCTTTGTATGGATAGCATGGGTTGTTACCGACATGTGATAAAAGTTTCATGCCACTAGCACCTTTAGAAATAGCCACATACTTTGTGTGTCTACACACATACACAAAAAATAATATAATATAAATATTATATATATATATATATATATATATATATATATATATATATATATATATATATATATATATATATATATATATAAAATGTTCTTATGTATGTACAGTATCTCACAAAAGTGGGGACACCCCTCACATTTTTGTAAATATTTTATTATATCATTTCATGTGACAACACTGAAGAGATGACACTTTACTACAATGTAAAGTAGTGAGTGTACAGCTTATATAACAGCGTAAATTTGCTGTCCCCTCAAAATAACTTACACAGCCATTGATGTCTAAACCGCTGGCAACAAAAGTGGCGTATACCCCTACGTGAAAATGTCCAAATTGGGCCCAAAAGTGTCAATATTTTGTGTGGCCACCATTATTTTCCAGCACTGTCTTAACCCTCATGGGCATGGAATTCACCAGAGCTTCACAGGTTGTCACTGGAGTCCTCTTCCACTCCTCCATGACAAAGCTGGTGGAGATTAGAGACCTTGAGCTCCTCCACCTTCCGTTTGAGGATGCCCCACAGATGCTCAATAGGGTCTAGGTCTGGAGACATGCTTAGCCAGTCCATCACATTTACCCTCAGCTAGTTTAGCAAGGCAGTGGTCGTCTTGGAGGTGTGTTTGGGGTGGTTATGTTGGAATACTGCCCTGCAGCCCAGTCTCTGAAGGGAGGGGGATCATGCTCTGCTTCAGTATGTCACAGTACATGTTGGCATTCATGGTTCCCTCAATGAACTGTAGCTCCTTAGTGCCGGCAGCACTCATACAGCCCCACTCCATGCTTGGCTGTAGGCAAGACACATTCGATCTTTGTACTCCTCACCTGGTTGCCGCCACACATGCTTGACACCATTCGAACCAAATAAGTTAATCATGGTCCCATCAGACCACAGGATATGATTTCAGTAATCCATGTCCTTAGTCTGCTTGTCTTCAGCAAACTGTTTGTGGGCTTTCTTGTGCATCATCCTTCTGGGACGACCACCATGTAGACCAATTTTATGCAGTGTGCATCAAATGGTCTGAGCACTGACAGGCTGACCCGCCATCCCTTCGGCCTCTGCAGCAATGCTGGCAGCCCTCATACATCTATTTCCCAAAGACAACCTCTGTATATGACGCTGAGCACGTGCACACAACTGCTTTGGTTGACGTGGCGAGGCCTGTTCTGATTGGAACCGGTTCTTTATTAAACCGCTGTATGGTCTTGGCCACCATGCTGCAGCTCACTTTCAGAGTCTTGTCAATCTTCTTATAGCCTAGGCCATCTTTAAGTAGAGTAACAATTCTCTTTTTCAGATCCTCAGAGTTCTTTGCCATGAGGTGCCATGTTGAACTTCCAGTGACCAGTAAGAGAGTGAGAGCGAAAACACCAAATTTAACACACCTGCTCCCCATTCACACCTGAGACATTGTAACACTAACAAGTCACATGACACCGGGGAGGGAAAATGGCTAATTGGGCCCAATTTGGACATTTTCACTTAGGGGTGTACTCACTTTTGTTGCCAGAGGTTTAGACATTAATGGCTGTGTGTGTGTTGAGTTTTTTTTAGGGGACAGCAAATTTACACTGTTAAACAAGCTGTACACTCACCACTTTACATTGTAGCAAAGTGTCATTTCTTCAGTGTTGTCACATGAAAAGATATAATAAAATATTTACAAAAATGTGAGGGGTGATACTGTATTGTATGTGAAAAAGGAAGGATTGCTGCACTTAATGCAATAAAAAAAAAAAGCATACAACGTTATAAACAATGCATGATGTGATCCATTTTATAAAATGGAGCACATTATGCATGGTTTGCTTTTTTATTACAGTTTAAGTGCAGCAATCATTTTTCTCTCTCACCTTATCTATTGAAATAATGTGTGTGTTTATTTTTTCACTACAGCAAAGCATTCCACCGTGGAAAGACTGCAGTTACCTCCCAGAAATTATACCAAGTAGTGGACATTCATAAGTTGTACAAGAATGTTTTATGCCATTTTTGGCAACAACAATCTTGTATTATTGATACCTGGAGAGCTTCATTTTGCTGTTTCCTCAGTCTGCGAGCTGAAATCTCTATAGCTTTGTGGAAGCATGTCTGTATAGCATCAAGGTGTTTATCCAAGTCAGCACTGTCATCATTCATCTTGTGAAGCAAACAAACTTCTGTTATCTCTTTCAGCACAGAGAGAAAAGTTGGCAGGAAATCACAACACCTTTCTGAAAGGTACAAGCAAAATATAGTTCAGTTACTACCTGCCCAGGAAGTTGGCATTGCTTACAAAAAAAAAAACACCAAATGCAAGTAAAGTTATAAAATCAGCGAATGGTAAATCTTCAGAGTGTGTTATTGCTGTCTGCATGCCTGTTGAAGAGATTTTACCCTTTCTGTCCCAGTGACACAAACAGGACTTTGCTGTGAACTGAACTTTCTGCTTTCACTCTTTGGAATGCATTTCCCCAAGTATTCTTATGGAGAATCAGATACAGGAAATATAACAGCAGTAAAAATACCACACAAAAAAGAATGGAAAAAAAAACAGGCAGAAAAGGACTAAGGGGTGCTGTTGGAGATGGCAGTTTTGGAATGCCAGTACAGAAAGTTTACCCAACAGGGTGTGTGAAACAAGGAGTCACAAATGGGAATTCATGTCCTAACAGAATGCTCTCGCATAGGCCTCATGATGTGAGGTACAGGGGTGGAGAAGCACCAGATAAGACCTCTTAGGGGGGTGTGAATTAAAATGTTCTGAGTTACAGAACATCAAAGGCCAGCTGTTACTGAAGGATGACCCAGGTCAAATAGCGGTGATTCATAGACAAATGCTTCCCCTAGTGGACATTACAGCATACTTCCTGGAGGACGGGCAGAAGAATAATACTTCCTGGTGATTAGGAAGGACTGCCTCTTCTGGATTTTTTCATTGGTATAGGCTGGCAGTGGTTGTTGTGTGGGTGGTGGAGTGACTTCCTCTTGCCCCATTGAGCCCAGCTGAAAGCTACAGAATACAGAGGACGACCTTACATAAAGTATCATTTATGTTCTTTGTTTTATATGCTCTGTATCATTCTTTAGTGTTTTGTTAGTATTTCTACTTGGTTGTTAAATAAATGAGACCCTTGCTTATTTAAGCAGTGTGTTTATTTTATAGCTAGCATTGTTGTAGTACCATCACTGTTAACTTTATTAGAGCTTTGATAGACTAGCTAACTGTAGGAATAGACAAGTTAATACATATTTATAATAAATACTGGAAATCCAAAACCACCCCATATTTCTTTCAGGCGCTGTTACAATATGTTCTCTCCCAAGCGCAGATACAAAACTTAAAAGAGCAACTCTACTTTCAAAAAGCAAATAAAAAAAATATAGCACTTACAATGGCTACACAAGTCACACTGTAATTGAGCATTATTAAAAATTACTTTTCCTATAATGGCTGCTGCAAAGCAGACAATAGCTACAGCCTGGAAGACACCGGCACTCTGTAAGGTCGCCACGAAAAAAAAAACAAAAAAACAAATCACCCAGACCAGAGCCGGATTAACAACATCATGGACCTGGTGCTGAGGATTGTGGTGGGGCTTTTTATAAACAAAAATGCAAACAATTTTTTTTAAACAAATTTAAGAAAGAGAGCGAGAGAAAGAGAGAGATAAGGGAGGGAGGATGATAGAGATATGATATCTCTATATATCTATCTATATATAGATCTATATCTATATATAGAAATATAGAGGGAGAGAGAGGGAGAGAGAGGGAGAGAGAGGGAGAGAGAGGGGGAGAGAGGGGGAGAGAGGGGGAGAGAGAGAGGATGTGCATGAGCATGCGTGGGAGTGACAACTCAACCCAGCCAAGGCAAGTGACCGAAGGCACAGAACCAGGAAGGAAGATGATGGTAAAGATGGAAGCGCCTGGGACCCGCCGGATTGATCACAGCGCAGCGCTGGGGGGGCTCAGTCTGACAGGTAATGTGCTAATATGTTGTGCATACTTGTACATTATGATAACCTACCTCAGGGCCTCTAAAAAGTAGTAATGTTAGCAAAGTTTACTACAGCTTTAATATCACAGGATCCTCTCAAGGGGCTCCCTACTGACCCGGTGGCCCTTGGGCAGTGCCCAAGTGCGTAGTTGCCAACATTTCAAAAATATTTTCAGGGACACACTTTTTTACCAGTGGTATATGTACAGTAGCTGACATCCCCTATGTTCCGCTATACATCACAATAGTAATTACAAAATTAAATGTGTTTTTGAAGTGAAGTGAAGTGAATTGAAGTGTTTTAGAATTGGCCTGGGTGGCAAGGGGTTAATTACCATAAGTAATATACAAATTATTATTATATATTGTTTTTAATGTAATTTACAATATTTTCAAAAACCTGTACTCAAACAGGTGGCTTTATGGACAAATTACTGAAGTTTGAAGTTATAACTTCCAACCAGTAATTTCAGAGTAAATAGATAAAATAATAAATTATTATGTTATAACATATAGCATAATAATATATGATGTAACTTGATTAAAACAGTACCTTTTCAGCAGCAGAAGATTCTCATTCTCCCTCTTAACTGTGTGAGAAAAACATGGGATTGTGGGTAAACCTTATACCCATAAACCCATGTATTTCCCACTAATTAAGAGGGCTGGTCTTTTAGGCACATGCCCCCTTCTATGACACTTTTATTGGACAGCTGGGGCCAATGGTACTTTACCATTGGTCCAAGGCTTCAAGCTGTCCATTGAGCTCAGTGCCTCTGACAAGAAGTGAGAGACACAGAGTTCATCTTCTCAGTCTGCTGCAAACTGACTGTGCCAGCTTGTATTTAAACTGGCTGCTCTGTATGTAGCTTCTGACAGGCTGCACAAAGAAGTCCTGTATCTCCGGAACCATAGGTCCTAGGAATATTCGGCTACATACCCTTCAAATTTGGGGTCTCTACGACTCTTAAAACTCTGTCTTTTTTTTTTTTGCCAAATGGGCCTAGAGCTGCAGCTCCAATGGCCCTATGTTAACCCAGCCCTGACCCAGACAATGATACTTGCCAAGATTGAGGCAACACTTCAGGACATGGTGAGATGGTACACTAAAATTTGGAAGCCTTTGATCAATCAATTTTTAAACTCCTGATTTTGACACCTCTCTTATGAAGCCTTAATTGACTCGACATTTTTGTTCTTCGATTGTGCTCTTGGCATCGTCCCTGGAACTACTCCATTCCTCTAAACCCCCTTCCTTCTACTCCCCCTATCTTTCTAATCTGCCTTTTCATTAGTCTGAACTTTGCTGCACACTTTATCAACACTTGGTCCTTGCGATTCCCAGAGGCATGGCTGGGGTGGACCATCCAGTTGTCAGCCGTCTATCCTTACTCATTCTTATACTGTATATTATGTTGTTAAAAGTCATCTGTTGGATCCTTTCTACCCATTTATAGACCAACCTTCGCGATGGGTTAGTGTTTTGATCCAAACGGTTAACGGTGCTCGTTTCTGTATGTCTCCCTACGTGGAGTCAATTTTTACTTAGGACGGATGTTAATATGTATGTGATGACCTTTGTGTCGCTCAATAAAATACACAAATGTAAAAATTAACCTTTCCTTGTCAATCTGAGAAAAAGAGAGTAAATGGCAAATCTATGCTTAAAAGTGCCACATCCAGTATTCAAGACAGAGAAGGGAGTTCCCCTAAATGGACTTTTTAGGCAACTAATAATGTTATATAAAAAGGTATACAAAAGTAATATAATAACAATCAATTTTATTTTATTAATGATTAAACATGATTAAAATTGGAATGAAACATTGATTTATCTGAACACATTCAGTTATTGTCACTATACAAAGGGGTTATATGAAGAGACCTCCTTACACCCAAAACTTTTCGGGATACAGTTTGGTCCTTCTTCAGGGGTGCAAAGGAAGGAGGAGTTCATCTAAGGCATAATTAAAATATATAATCAGTATCTTTAAGAGGAACATTCACCAACATGAAATACATAGTTAAATGCTAGACTTATGTAGTAATCCACTTACATAGAATTGAATGGTGAGATAATTTTCTATATTTCATTATGTAGCATTAAAAATTGTAGGCAAACAGCACGAGATAATGGTGTCGGTGGAGCTGCTATCACAAGGCAAGAGGGCATCAGAAGGGTCTAGAAATCAGACTCGATGTTGCTATCCTCCAAGGGGTAAAAATCTCCTTACATTCCAAGGCAGAACAGCCAGAAGAATATACTGGGGCCAGAAAATGGAAATCCCTGGAAGTGAAAGAGTTGTACCAAATTGTGTCTTAAGGTAAGAGGTATATCAGAACTCAAAATATTAACTGCTCAAAACATGAATGATAGACTGAATGAAAGTATCTGCTGATCTTAGAGGTGTGCTGGTGAAGCTGGCAGCCAAGTGAAGTGGAAAACCAACTACAGCAACTATAAAAGGTAAATTTGCAAGTCACGCAAAGATATGTTTATAGTGATAGCCTTAAATATTACAGGTGATATGTATATATGTCAATGTACATCATTGGACTTGGGGAATTGGTGTAGCCAATACTGTAGTACAAATCTAGCAGTGAGTACAAAGTAAAAATAAAAAATAAAAAGGGATTTCCTATATAAAATAGGTATATCCCTTTTATATAAGCCCCCATGTATCCAGGATAGGCTTGAAGATCGATTCTAAAATATAAAAGGGTGACTAGAAGACACTTAAATTAGATCAGGGGAAATATATATTTATATTGTCATGATAATGAAGGAAGGGAAAAAGCAAAAAATGATATAGCAGGGGCTTAATTTAAACCTAGATCCATCAATTGCAAGAAAATTGCAGGATTGGATGCAAGAACATATTAAGCGTGATTTTAATTAATCACAGACAAAAATCTTAAAAAGATCTACCCAGTAATTTGCATGCGTTAAAAGCAGCATTTTAAAGTGATAATAGATAATGTTTATCTTGGTTGGAGAGAGATTAATAGAGCGAGCCGCACATCCCAACATCCAGCAAGCAAGTGCTAGATGTGGGAGTGCGTTGGCTGTGTATTTATGGCAGCTGATCCCCAATCAGCTGACACAACTAAGTTGCAAACAGCTGATGTTGGGGAGGAGACTGCCAGGAGATCCTGATTGCCCCCTGGACTAGGAATGTGCGGCGCGGCCCCCACTGCGCATGCGCAAACGCCTACACGTCAGAGCAGGGTCAGGCACACCCGGCCTACGACACTGTAAGCCTCACCGGCGGACTGCGCATGTCCGCCGGAGTGGCAAGATGGAGGCCATGGGCGAAGTAGTAAGACGTCCATCAACCTCCAAGGTGCCGCCTAGGGTTAGGTAACCAGGCGGCTTTGTGTGCCGGGCATTTCAAATGGTCGGCCACAGCACGAGGAAATGAACAAGGAGGTATATTTCCCCTGATCTAATTTAAGTGTCTTCTATTCACCCTTTTGTATTTTAGAATCGACCTTCAAGCCTATCCTGGATACATGGGGCCTTATATCTAAGGGATATACCTATTTTTTTTTTTATAGGGGATCCCTTTTTATTTTTTACTTTGTACTCACTGCTAGATTTGTACTACAGTATCGGCTACACCAATTCCCAAAGTCCAATGATGTACATTGACATATATGCATATCACCTGTAATATTTAAGGCTATCACTATAAACATATCTTTGCGCGACTTGCCCATACACCTTTGTGGTTGCTGTAGTTGGTTTTCCACGTCGCCTGGCTGTCAGCTTTACTAGCACACCTCTAAGATGAGCAGGTACTTTCATTCAGTCTATCATACATGTTTTGAGCAGTTAATATTATGAGTTCTGACATACCTCTTACCTTGAGACACAATTTGGTACACCTCTTTCACTTCCAGGGATTTCCATTTTCTGGGCTCAGTATATTCTTCTGGCTGTTCTGCTGCCTTGGAATGTAAGGAGATTTTTAACCCTTGGAGGATAGCAACATCGAGTCTGATTTCTAGACCCTTCTGATGCCCTCTTGCCTTGAGATAGCAACCCCACTGACAATTATCTTGTGCTGTTTGCCTACAATTTTTAATGCTACATAATGAAATATTGAAAATTAGCTCACCATTCAATTCTATGTAAGTGGATTACTACAACAGTCTAGCATTTAACTATGTATTTCATGTTGGTGAATGTTCCTCTTAAAGATACTGTTTATATATATTAATTATGCCTTAGATGAACTCCTTCCTTTGCACCCCTGAAAAAGGACCAAACTGTATCCGGAAACGCGTTGGGTATAAGGAGGTCTCTTCATATAACCCCTTTGTATGGTGACAATAACTGACTGTTTTCAGATAAATGGTTCATTACAATTTTAATCATTAATAAAATAAAATGTATTGTTATTATATTACTCTTGTATACCTTTATATAACATTATTAGTTGCCTAAAAAGTCCATTAAAGGGGAACTCCCTTCTCAGTCTTCCTTGTCAATCTGCAGCACTGTAAATTTCTGTAAACTGCAATGCAATATGGCAACCTGGAGGTGTTCTGTACATAGATGGTGTACAGGACACCCCTCAGAAATGTAACTTCCTGCTTGTGTGATTGGCTGTTTCCCAGAAATCTGCACTAAGATGCAGATCAGATTTTGGGCACCCCCCTTCAACAAAAGTGTAATTTTTTTGTGATATTTTCAAATAGAAATCACGTTTAAAGGGATGCAGATCCTTCCACTTTCCTCATTAGAACCCTGCAAGTGCAGCAGCTGATTGACAATTATAAAAATACTCCAATTCATATAAATTTTACATATGGACAAAACGCTATTTCTTCAGAATAAAAAACAGAGTTAGGTACCTGGTAACTCTTTTTCTAAGAAGTCTTCCAGGGCAGCATCCGAGAGATAGGCTCCTCCTTCATGCAACAGGAAACACATTAGTCCACCATTATAAATTTGTTATTCTCACCTGTGTGCCTCAGTAGTATTAAAGGACCAAAGGAACTCTCAGTAAGCCAATGCATCCCCACAATACCTTGTATCATCGCTTAGGGTGGGAACCAGTGCTGCCCTGGAAGACTTCTTAGAAAAAGAGTTACCAGGTACCTAACTCTGTTTTCTCCAATCGTCTTCCAGGGCAGCATCCGAGAGGATGTATCAAGCAATACTTACTAGGGTGGGGATAAGGTCTGGAGCACCTTGCAACCAATGTTTGGTCTTGACAGCTGGTGGCTATGGTAGTGTCTTGTGAAGGTACTGAAGCTCGATCATGTCGCTGCCCTGCAGATCTGCTCCAGAGTTGCCCCTGCCTTTTCTGCAAGCGAGGTTGCCCAGGCTTTGGTCAAGTGGGCTTTGACCCTACTTGGGGGGGGGCAAGGTTTTGCCCCCCAATGGCCATCTGTATGGCAAGGTTTATCCATCGCGAGTCTTGATGCCTGCTTTGACTTATTGACTCCTGCATAGAGGACAAATGACATGGCAGTTCTTTGCCAGCCCTTTGTTCTCTCGAGATAAGCTATGAGTATTACGTCTAGTTTGTTGTGTGTGTCTCTTTTCTGCTATTCACTGACTTAGGAAGAGATGTGAAAACCTCATTCTGCATTCTTTGAAAGGTTGAAGAGACTTTTGGTAGAAAAACTTGGTTTGTCGAGAGGGCTATTTTATCTGCCTGGATAAGTCAGTAGGGTTCCATCGTGTAAAAAAAACCTTGGAGACTTTCACCTACTCCCCCTGGCCAATGCTAGGGCCACTAAGAGTGCGGTATTTAGTGTAAAAATTTTTTATCTGAGCACACCTCCAGTGGTTCGAATGGCGGAGAGAGGAATCTGTAAGAGTTCTGCCGACTTTAGCGGGTCTGGCTCTATTTAATGAGATCAGGAATAGCTTTATAAATGGGTCCTCTGCTAATCTGGTGTCCAGACAGGGGGAGAGCGCTGCCACTTGTACTTTCGGCGTGCTCCGAGAGAGAGGTTCAAGTCTGCTCCCTCCTGCAGGAAATCGCGAATCGCTAGAATGATTCTCTGTCGGAATCCTGTTTGTTTCCGTACGAGGAGAAAAAATGTCCTTCTTGCTCCAGTTATGGGGTTTAATGCTGGCTAGAATGGGGTTGATCACTCTGTCCAACAGTTCTTTCTTTTGCAGCCTCACCCTCTCAGTAACCAAGCCGAAAGCTTCATGAGTTTGCGGTTCGGGTGGTTGACTGGCCCTCGCGATAGGAGGTCCGGTAGGTCTTGCTGTATCTGGTGCGGCTGGAGACAGTTTCTTCGAGTGACTGAACCATGTTCCCAGGGGCCAGTGAAGTGCTGCGAGTATCACTGTTGCCCTTTCTTCTATGATTCTTTGGCTCATCTTTGGTATTAAGGCCCTTTCACACTGGGGCGGTTTGCAGGCGCTATTGCGCTAATAATAGCGACTGCAAACCGACCCGAAAGAGCCGCTGCTTTGTCTCCAGTGGGAAAACCCCGAGGGCTTTCACACTGGAGCGGTGCGCTAGCAGGACGGGAAAAAAAGTCCTGCTAGCAGCATCTTCGGAGCGGTGAAGGAGCGGAGTGTATACCGCTCCTGCCCATTGAAATCAATGGGACAGCGCAGCTATACCGCCGGCAAAGCGCCTCTGCAGAGGCGCCTTGCGGTGGTATTTAACCCTTTCTCGGCCGCTAGTGGGGGTAAAACCGCCCCGCTATCGGCCGAATACCGACGGTAAAGCGCCGCTTATAATAGTGGCGCTTTACCGCCGACGCTGCCCCCGCCCCAGTGTGAAAGGGCCCTTAGAGCAGTCAGAGGGAATGCATAACACGGCTAGTGTGCCCAGCTTTGATTGAATATATACACTCTTATGTTGCCATCTGTGGTATCCAGCGAGAAGAACATTAGCAGTTTCGCGTTTTTCCTTGAGGCAAACAGATCTACCTCGGGCACTCTCCAGGTTTGCGTGATCCACAAGAAGTTTGCTTGGTTTAGAGACCACTGTCTGTTTTATGGTCTTTCGACTTAGAAAGTCTGCCAACATGTTGTCTGTCCCCTTCAAGTGTATGCCCGAGGTTGATCGGATGTTTGTCTCAGCCCATGACATAATTGCTTCTGTCAGGCTTAAACAAGGAGATTTTGTCTCTCCTTGCCTGTCCAGGTGTGCCACTGTTGTGGCGTTTGTCTGACTGAATCCACATCTCTCCCCTGGATAGCTGGTTGCAATGCTCTCCACGCTTCCTCTACAGCTTTTAATTCCCTCATATACTAGGAGGCTCGAGGCCATCTGGAGTTACATCTCTCCTGTGTACAGAGATCCCCCATGTGTGCCCCCCATACTAGGGTAATGGCGTCTGTGGTAATCCTCACAGGGTTGGCTTGCGCCCATCTGCGCCCCTCGGCGTAACGGAGCAGATTGAGCCACCACTGAAGAAATTGTTTGACCAACCAAGGGACAGGAATGGACATTTCTAAAGGATGATGGATCACCATCCCACTGGGTCAAATGTGATTCTGTAGAGGCCTCATGTGGCGCTATGCCCAGGTGATGGCTGGGATCGAGGACATCAGTCCTAGCACTGCCTCGTTCTTTTCTTCCGTCTGAAGGGTTTTGGTTACTCTGGCGTCTAGCACATAATCCACGTATACCACCTCTGGCTTGGGGTCAGCTACGATTTTTCTGTACTATCCACCCCAGGTTTTGTGGATAAGAAATACCTGCGCCGAGTTTGTTTTTTTAGGTTCTTTGCTGTATCTTCAAAGAACAGCAGATTGTCTAGGTATGGTATCACACCTATGCCTTGCTGTCTCAGGCCCTTTAGCGCTTCTCCTATAATCTTTGAGAAGATTCTGGGCACGGAAGAGATGCCGAAAGGCAAAAGATGTGTACTGCAGATGCAGGGTGGCCACCGGCCCCTGGATCGTGAACCTTAGGTATCTGATGACTTTTCTTTATGGGTACATACAAGTATGCGTCTTGCAAGTCTATTGTGGCCATGCATACCCACGCTCTTCTGTTAAGCGGCTTAAATCTCCTGGAGTGACAAAAAGGGGCCTTCCCCTGCTTGTTTTTTGCTTGGGGGGAGCCCTTTGTTCTTCGCTGCAGTCCTGTCAAGGACCGATTACAGGTCTGGGCCGAACAGAAAATTTCCTGTGAATGGGATCCCACACAGCCTATTCCAGCCAGCTACTAGGGTGCGAGCTGTGCAGGTGGAAACCATTGCCGGATTCAAAATCGCCGCCCCTGCTTCTCATGCTCCGCATCATCAAAAGCTAAGTTGGATTTGCTTGCGACTCTCACGAGGGAGGCATCCACTTTGGGACATTTTCGCCCAAGTCTTGGCGTCTTCCTCTGCAAATGGACACCTGCGCTTGACCGCACCTGGTATGAAGAGCTTCTCCTGGGTTTTCTGGGCTGCAACCCCTTGTATATTTTGTCGTGCAGAGAAAGCCCTGGAGCTTTTTGATACCCAGTGTGTCTGCTATAGCCTTTGGGCTAGGTTCCACAATTGCCACCTGAAGGTCACACAATTTTTTGACACAATTTTGCCAGGGATTTTGATGCAACTTGAAACCGTGGTGTATTCTTGAGGTCTATGGACCTCAAGTCGCATCAAAGTGGGACCAAAGTAGTGCACGAACCACTTTGAAGTCGCACACATATGAACGGTATTCATTGGAAGTCACAGGGTATGACTTGTTATGTGACTCTGCAGTCCCAAGTCGCATGACAAGTTGCACCAGATGAGACTGAGCCTTGGAAGATTATCTGTGTCTTCTGAGGGAAATACGGTGCTCTCTGATGCCGAGTCATCCTCCTCGGGATCCCAGCATAAGCCCTCCTCTGAGATTTGTTCAGAGTTATCCGAATTGACTAGAGCTTGCTGGCACTTCCGGCTTCTCTACTGCTGAGTGTATTGGCCTAATAGTGCTCTTTATTTCCTTTCTGAAGAAGTTAAGCATGTCCTTAAGGAAGTCTTTTGACTCCTTAGCCACCATTTTATGCATTTTTGGCATAGTGGCTTTTTTCACTCAGGGAAAAACCAGTGACCGCAAGAGGCGCATACCTTGCTCTGGTCTGCGCCCTTTTTTCCTCTGGGGCCTTTGCCTGCAAGTAAGCACAAAGGACCTGAGTGAGGTTGGCGGTGTACAATGCAATTGTACGGTTTGTAGGGAGATAAAGACAGAGGTGACTCCAGAGTGCTCTGGCTTACCTTGGAGCTGTCCTGACATGCAGGATCCACAGGGCAGGGTGGAGAAGTGTCCTGCCTGGCCGGCCAGTGGGATGCTCTGTTTAGAGAGCCCTTTCTGCTTCCTGCTCCAGCCCCACCCCCAGCTGACCCCGTGCGGGTTGGTGGACACACCTGCACCTGCCATTTCCTCTCTGGCGTCCTCCTTACTGGGTTTCCAATAGGGAGGGGGCACATTAAAAGGACTTTTCCCTGGAGGCTCCAGCCTCCACCAAGATGGCCGCTGACCGGACCGCGCGATCGGAAATTATGCGTCCGGCCTCCCCTGCTATACCTCCCAGGACCGCAAACGAGGGGATCTTGCAGAGAGGTTTGTGGGATGCGAGCAGAATACGATCGGTAAGCATGAGGGTCAGCGGCCAGGTCGCCTGCACAGCGAGGGAGCCTCTAAAGAACCTGGAGTGCGGGGCTCAGCCGGATGGCCCTTCACCATCGAGGAGCAGTAGCTGTCGGGAAAAATGTCAACTGCATGTGGTGCAGCTGGGGGGATAGTTGCATACCCCTCTGTAGGGGCGAAACTTCAGGCAGAGCCTTGAGGCCCAGATTGCTGCCCCTGCTCGCCCTCCCAAGGCCCCCTGGGCTAAATGGGATGCTGGTCAGGGAGTCCCCTGCAGAAAGCACAGAGACTGGATAAAATAACAAACGTTTGCAGCTCCTGTGGGTCTGGAGGAAACAAAACAACTGAGGCACACAGGTGAGACTAACAAATTTATAATGGTGGACTAATGTGTTTCCTGTTGCAGGAAGGAGGAGCCTATCTCTCGGATGCTGCCCTGGAAGACGATTGGAGAAAAAAAAAAAAAAAGCAGGAATCTGCAACGAAGTTTGTTAAAATCCCTGCAGTGTACACAGATCACCCAGAGGAGAATGTTTTCTTCTCAACAAAAGTGAAGTTACGGTTTAAAGCTGAACTCCAGGTGGCTATAAAAGCCACAAATTAATGCAGCTCTCTATTCATGAATACACTATCAAAGTATTTTTAAACAGAACCAGCGCAAGAACCTGAATTTGACTTTGTATTGGGGCCAGTTCACATCATAGAAACGCAGTCTTGGTGCTTTTCCGCATATGCATTTGACGCGTTTTTGATGCGTTCCAGTGCATTTTCCCCCTCTTTTTCTTCACCTTAAATAAGGATGTGTGCGTTCCAGTGCATTTTTGATGCGTTTTAATATGCTCCAGTACAGTTCACTGCAGAAAAAAAATGCAGCTTAGTGTACTTTTTTTTCTGGAACTGGAGCACACTGGAACTGACTGCACTGGTGTGAACTATGCCATTGAAAACAATATAACCTACTATCCATGTGTTTTTGATGCAGAAAAAAAAAAACACTGGACTGCATGTGGCATGAACTGGCCCTTAGACTCTTAGCCCCCTATACAGCAGAGCTTAAAGTGAGTTTGGGGGAAACACAGGGAGCCAATCAATCAGTTATGCTTCAGTGCATGAAGTATCCTGATGGAGAAGTCATTGTTTGCGCCCCCCCCCGAATAAAAACCACCGGCTGCCACTGGTCACTTTGTATATAAAATCTTTGCTTTAACGTGACTATAAAGTGTTTTTTTCGTTGAAAATATCAAACATGTTATACTTACCTGCCCTGTGCAGTGGTTTTGCACAAAGCAGCCCAGATCCTCCTCTTCTCGGGTCCCTCTCTGGTGCTCCTGGCCCCTCCCTCCCGTTGAGTGCCCCCACAGCAAGCAGCTTGCAATGGGGGCACCCGAGCCCAGCCACAGCTCCGTGTGTCCATTCAGTCGTGGAGTTGTGGCCCTGCCCCCTTTTTTTCTCCTCATTGGCTGACTGATTTTGATTGACAGCAGCGGGAGCCACTGAAGCTGCTGTCTCAGCCAATGAAAAGGGGAGTTCGTGCAGCCAAGACAATCCTACAACATTACTGGATCGGAGGGAGCGCAGGTAAGAATTTAGGGGGCTGAGGGGCAGCTGCTGCACACACATAGAATGCATTAAGAGGAAAAATCTTCTGCCTTCTACAATCACTAAGCCAACATTTGTATGTGCGAGTCTCAATTACTTGTTAGAATTCTTGTAAAAAATCCTTGTGACAGATCAGCAGTCCCTAAATGTCGGAATCCAGGGTAACGACTTCCCTGCTCTAGGACCCTCAGATGCAAAGCAAGGCCCGCTACCCTGATCTACCCACAAAATGAACAAAACAAAAAAAAAAAAAAAACGAGAAAAAAAAATAACAAACTTACCAGTCTGTATTACTGAAATCAGAGTTTGAAGAAGCTGAGCTTGAAAATCTGTGTCACCAAGGCCAATCATTATCACATCTTTACATACTGTCAGATAAGTCTATTTAGTGACAAGAAAAGAATAACACCAAATGTGATTTCCACATTATGGAATATTGAGATGCAGATTGAAACACAATGGAGCTCATTATGCATTAGAAGGATGAATCACTAAGTGGCATTAAAATTCCTGCAATTCACAATGATACTTGTATATAAAATAGAGAGAAATCCCCTTTCATCTTCATATACTTTAAAGGATACCTACATGATACAGATTTTATAATCACCCAATATAAGTAAGCCCCCCCCCCCCCCCCCAATATTTTTCTATGTCGGTGGGAGGGCTGGACAGAGAGGGTAGCCTTCCTCCTCTGTTGTAAAACCAGGACTAAATACTTGAAAGACCCGAAAGTGGTTGCAAACCTTTACAGGGCTTGACAAGTTTGCTTGGAATCTAGGAGCCAGCTAAAAAATTTAGGAGCCAGGTTTTTTTTAAACGACCGACAAAGCTTTATTTTCAATATAAAAAATAACTAATCTTAAATTTACACAGAAAAAGATCGCCCCGCTAGAGGCCCGAATAGCGTCACTAAAATGATGGTAAAGCAGCGCTAAAAATAGCGCCGCTTTACCGCCAACGCCCCCCGCGGCTCGGTGTGAAAGGGCTCTAAGGGTCCGATCAGGTCCGCCTGAAAAACAGACAGGCCAACCTGATCAGACAGCCCATGTGAAAGGGGCCAAGCATAGAGATAACAAATGAATTAATTTTAATTAGGAAAAAAATAAATAAACAGTTTTTATATAAATATAAATAAAAATAAAATCTATTACGAAAAAAAAAAAAAAAAGGCTATCCCCACATTCACTTCCCTCTCTTCTCCACTTTGGGAAGGAGATGGGCGGGCAGTGAAAAAAGGCAGGTATTTTGCATTAGCATTGCATTAGCATTGCTGGTTGCAATACCAACGGCCACCACAAGATGGAGCCAGATTTCAGAAGGACTCCAGAACTACCGAAGAAGGCCGCAAAGCCGGGGCCTCAATTACCGGCCGGCGCGGCCCGACGCGATCGCACGGGGGGGGTCAGAGTCCGCACAGAGACAGGATACCCCCAGCTGTGCCGCCCCAGGCGCCAGGTCGCTAATTCTAGTCGCAAATGCGTCCTGGCGCCCGGGGTTTGTCGAGCCCTGAACCCTTACACAGATCCAGTGAAGGGACTATCCTCAGGTGATACACAGAGATTAAACAAATTTACTTACATAAGTTGTACCTGTCTATCTCTTCACTACACCCATTCAAAGTGCAGAATCTTAAAGCCTGTCTGAGAGTTCAGAAAAAAGGGGGCGGAGAGCTGAAGTTGCACTTTGTAGAGCTCAGTGTAATAGTTAGCGCTAAGAGCCCTTTCACATTGGGGCGGGCGTCGGCGGTAAATCGGCGCTAGTTTTAGTGGTGCTATTCGCCCGCTAGTGAGGCGATTTTAACCCCCCTCTAGCAGCCTGCAAAGCGCCGCTGCAGTGCCGACGCGGCACCATTGTTTTCAATGGGCAGGGGCGCTTTAGGTGTATACACCGTGTATACACCGCAGCAAAGATGCGGCTTGCAGGACTTATATCTGTAAGCGCACCGCTCCAGTGTGAAAACCCTCTGGTAGTAATACTATTAAAGTATAATAAAGTATATAATATCCACACTCCCAGTAAAATCTTCAGCCACAATTGAGCTCCAACATCCAAGTGGAACAATGACCAATTCATAAAAAAAACAAACAAAAAACAACCTGTGCCCCCTAACCAGCGATAAAAAAAATATATTTTTATGAAAACATTTCTCCTTTTCAATACCATTTGTATTTCAAGTTGCCAATTGTAAAAATGAAATTAAAATAATATAATGGAGGGATGGTGTAGAAATACAAAACAGATCTCACCTGAAGGATCTGTTGAGCCACTGTACTCTGCTGCTCTGTGAGTGGTTCACCGCTTCCAAGGAGGCCAAGAACCTGACTTTCAACCCAAGCACCGGTATCCTCCAGCAATGACAAGTATGTTCTTCCTTCCGACTGGAACTACACAACCAGACGTAAAAAATACAAAACACACAAATGCGTGATTTATATGCCTAGCCCATTCACGCCAAAAAACTTTCTGTAGATCCATTCTGGATGTGTTTCTGTATGCGTGTTAAAATGTTTTTGATTTTTAATGTGTGCCGAATGCATTTCAGATGCCACCCCCCCCCTGTACTGAGGTGCATTTTTGATGCTCTTTACCTCACGCCAGTACAGTTTCTTTTTTTTGCACAGAAGAAGCAGCGCGTTGTACTTTTTTTCTGGAACTGAATAGCACTGGAATGCACTGCGCTGGTGTGAACTATGCCATTGGAGCCCATATAACCTACTGTCCTAGAAATGGCAACCCACATAGAGATAGAAAGATGCAGTAAAAGGACATATCAGACAAATGTCAATATTAAAATTAATTTTATTCTCCAAAGATTAAGGTCAACAATCCTTTAAAATATGAGCTCAATGCTGATCCTCCCTGCAGGGGCACTTCTTGGCAGGATCAACATTAAGGAAATTGAATACAAGTTAATACCTGCCTGCATCCGTGTTATTGTGGTTTCCATGCCATAATGGGATTGCAATGTAACAAGAGCTCATATTTTAAACTATTGTTGATCTTAATGTTTGGAGAAAAAAATTAAAATTTGTAAACATTCTTACACACAAACCAAATAGGAGATTTCTCAGGACCATTACCTTGCATTGGAGGTGAACACTGAGCCTGCAGTAAAGACTAAAGGCCCTCATGGATGTTTCTTGAGTAAGAATAGGAGTTACTCCTTCAGACGGCTTCAAAAAGGAACACAGAACCTCCTAAAAAATGCAAAGCAAACCATAATTTCTACCAGGAGTATAATACTACATATACAACTGAAGCAAACAAGCTAATTAAATTTGAAGATTTTTTTAAAGTTTATATTTCTCTTTTTGTACTATGTTAAATCTTTTGCATTAAAAACACTTAATTCAGTGTGCACCAATTAAAATGTAAGCACAGGGAGGGAACTATGAATCTTTTTATGCAGAGGTTCTTTAAAGGATAAGTTCACCTGCATGGAAAAAGCGATTTGCTGATCGCTGGTGCAATGCTTCCCAGGGTCCAAAAAAAAAAAAAAAAAAATTATAACTATTAGTGAATGCAAATTTTTTGCAGGTAAGTAAATGCACTTTTTTTTTTTTTAGGAGCTTTGAAAGCATTGCACCAGTGATCAGCAAATCGCTGATGCATAGTGCCAGTGTGATCTGTCTGCCCTGTATATCGTATGAGCAGGCAGTTTCATGCTGAGAGGAAGACTCAAAGTACTACATCACCATGGTAGTTCATAGAGAACTACAAGCCAACAGTCACAAAGGATGTCGGGACTTGTAGCTCATTCACACACAGAGCTGTGTGAATGAATGACACGGCCGTGTGGATGGAGCACCACCTGTCCAGCAGTCTGACCCTAAAGTTCTTTGCTCACTACTTTTACTCCACAATTCAGCCCCCACCTTCTCCTAAAATGAGCTGGTTTAAGGTTATTCTGTGTCTTTTAGTCCCACAAACTCTAGTGACTAATGTATTGAACAAAATTTCAGCCTAACTCTCCCTCCCTTCACTGAGTTACTGAAATATAATACAGGCTCTATACACAGCTAAGCTGGAACATACTGTAGCTGCTGGGTACTGCTGCCGCCGCCATTGCGGGTAAGGGTACCTGGCAGTGTAGCCTTCCGGCTTCACGGCCAGGTCCCTACTGCGCATGCGTTAAGCACGCAGAGCTCTCTCACTAGCCCGGCAGAAGGAGGAGGACCAAGTTGCTGACGTACTTCGCCATGGCCCGATCTCCTAGAAGTGGGGACAGGGGACGTGTCAAAAACAGGTACCGGCTCCCCACTTAAAGGTGCCAAGTGTGGCACCGGAGAGGGGGGGGGGGAATCAGATAAGTTGAAGTTCCACTTTTGGGTGGAACCCTGCTTTATCTCATACATACTCCATCTTAAAGCGGAGTTCCACCCAAAAATAGAACTTCCGCTTTAAGTGACGGTGACCCCCTGACATGCCACATTTGGCATGTCATTTTTTTTGGGGGGTGGCCGGAGTGAACTTCCTCCCGGGGCTCCGTGACGCCGGAAGGAAGTTCACCTCTCCCCCCTCCCTCCCTGCAATCTTTTGGGACACGTCACAGGTCCCAGAAAATTGCCCGGCCAATCACAGCGCGGCTAGCGCATGCGCAGTATATATAACACAATTATACTATTAAGATCCAAAAAATTCATAAATTCATACTTAGTATTGTTAATATGCAAATATTAGCCATTAAAGGAAAGCTTCTAACAGCGATACGATTTTCAAAAAGTGACAGCTAGCACGGGGAACTTTTCCCCATACTATGTCACAGGGAAAGGAGGGAACAGCGAGCGGCTGCAGCAGTGAGAACATTATACATGTTCCACCCTAAAGATGGGTGGAACATGTAACATATTCCCAAAGGTAAACTCATCCTTTAGAGCGGACCTTCAGTCATTTTTTTTCAACTTTCCATCTATTAAATCGTCTGCCCTTCTTGTTTTAACTTTGGATAGTAAAACATTTTTTTTTCTGCCAGCAAATACCTTATACAGCCCACTTCTTGTTTGTCTGGTAAAAAGCCTAGGTTTATGACATCATGCACAGCTCTCTCTCACATTCTCGTGTGAGTTTGCCAGGAAGGGAGGGGGGATGAGTTATAAGAGGGCCAATGAGAGCTGCAGAGCAGGAAGTGTGCCTCTGTGTGTCTGGGTAAATCCAGGAAGTAAACAGCAGGCAGCTGAAGCTGCCCGCAGTTAAAAAGGTTGCAGCCACTCAGTGGAGGGGAATTTCTGCAGCATATTTGGCAAGTACAGGATCACAGTATATATAAAATAATATGCAAAGTGGTTAGGGGGGAAGCTTCAGAATGGCAAATGGCAAAGATGTTTTTGTTACAAATTATGTGAGCAGACTGCAGTTCCTCTATAATGAGGGCATTCATCGAGTCTGAGAATCAAATGATGGGGGTATGGAACTAGACCTATGAATACATTAGAACAGGGTTTCAATATTAAACCTTAAATTAAAGTGGAGATGTCGATTTAATTCAGATGACATGTTAATAAAATTTAATCTAAATGCCTATACTTAGATTTCATGTTCTTATGCATAAATACAACAGCATATAACTAAATAGTTGTAGGTAGCGTGAGCATTTGTAATATATAAATAAATATGATAAAATCTTTATGAATTTCTGTGATTCTGTTACTTGCTATCAGTATGTAAAAAGTAAAACCATAATCTGACTTTATATTACACAACACAAAATTTGAGTTCATGTAAAGCAAAAATTAGAATTTTTGGTTTAACCGCTTCAGCCCCGGAAGATTTTACCCCCTTCCTGACCTGAGTGTTTTTTGCGATTCGGCACTGCGTCGCTTTAACTGACAATTGCGCGGTCGTGCGACGTGGCTCCCAAACAAAATTGACGTCATTTTTTTCCCCACAAATAGAGCTTTCTTTTGGTGGTATTTGATCGCCTCTGCGATTTTTATTTTTTGCGCTATAAACAACATAAGAGCGACAATTTTGGTAAAAAAAAAACGCACTTACATTTTGCTATAATAAATATCCCCCAAAAATATATAAAAAAAAATTTTTTCCCCTCAGTTTAGGCCGATCGTATTCTTCCACATATTTTTCGCGATAAGCGTTTATATATCTATATATATTTATCGCGATAAGCGTTTATCGATTAGTTTGCGCAAAAGTTATAGCGTTTACTAAATAGGGGATAGTTTTATGGCATTTTTATTAATAATTTTTTTTTTTTTTTTACTAGTAATGGCGGCGATCAGCGATTTTTATTGTGACTGCGACGTTATGGCGGACATTTTTGGGACCATTGTCATTTATACAGCGATCAGTGCGATTAAAAATGCACTGATTACTGTGTAAATGACACTGGCAGTGAAGGGCTTAACCACTAGTGATTACTAACTGTAGGGGGATGGGCTGTGTGTGTGACGTCACTGATCTCTGCTCTGATGACAGGGAGCAGAGATCGAGTGACACTTGTCAGAATGGGGAGATGCGGTTTACAACGGCACCTCCCCGTTCGTCCTCTCCGTAAGGCGATCGCGGGTATCCCCGCAGCGATCGAGTCCGCGGGACCCGCGACCCGACTCACGGAGCTCCCGGCCGGCACGCACGCAATGGCACGGCGGGGAATTCAAATAAACGTACCTGTATGTCCATTTGCCCAGCCGTGCCATTCTGCCGACGTACATCGGCGTGCGCTGGTCGGGAACCGGTTAACCTGTAAAATCCTTTTATGGAAGCACATTACAGGACACAAAAGGAGTTCATATACATGACTACTTGGGTTTGCTACCCCTTTTAGATGAATGCACACTGCCCAAAAAAAAATGCAGAAATCTCCACCCAGGCATAACCCCTCACAGCTATTCTAAGCCTCGGCGTTGTAGCAAGCAAAAACAAAAAGGGAGATGTCATCTCTCTGCAGCACCTCCGACATTGTAGCTCCCTGGCTGTGAGGGCGGAAAAGCGTTGATGCAGGGCGCAAATGCGGGGCCCTCGTGACCCGGCTGCAAACAGGCTGCGGACTTGCACAGAGAATTTTGTATAGCTGTGCAAGGCTTAGCACATGCAAAAGACAAACTTTCCAAACTTATAGTTACATGAGAGAAACCAACAATGAATAAACTTGGTGCTTACTTTGACCAGACCCAGCTGTTTAAAAAGGTTATTTAGTTTGTTTGGTTGTGCAGCCAGAAGATAATCTCGGTTATTGTTTTGGGTCATAAGATATTCAATATATTTAAGAGCCAAGTCTGGTTTGCACTCCATGTTATCCTGGATTCGCACTTTACGCGTCTTCTCTTTTTTTTTCTACAAGAAAGGGAAGAAAATAAAAAAAAATATTTCAGCAGATATGTTTTCCATAGTGCATTATTAATGAAGAAAAGAAAAGAAAAGAAAAGAGAAAAAAGAAAAGAAAAGAACGCAACCACGGGATGTGTTGATGGGGTAATCCCTCCCGCTGAGCCATTGTGTTCTCCCGGTACAGGGAAGCCCAGTGCTTATTGCTAGCGGATAAAACAGGTTGCAATAAAATCGCGTGTAAAATCCGGCAGGCTGAATCAAAGTTGATCGTTTAGATACATCCTTTACGGTCCGGTTCCCTCTGAACTGGCCGAGATTCAAGCTGGCTCAAGTCATGAAGACTGTTTTGCTGACTATTTACTAAAGACAATTATTCAGCATTATGCACCATTCTGATAAAACTATTGTTTCTTTCAAACATAGATTGAATGGGATTCAGTCAATAAATTATTGTCATAGATAAAGAATGATTGACCCTTGAAGAAAAGCTACATAAATTCAATATTGTCAAATAATGGTTTCTTGAGTGACTGATTGTGTGACATGATCCATCATGTATTGCTCCATGTGCAGATAGCACAGCATTACCTTCTTCTCTGGCAAAGCCTCCGAAAGCTGGTCTGTTATCAGCTCCAGTAGGTGACCCACTTGTCCCCAGCGACACAAGCAGTCGATAAGTGCAGAGTATTTTTTCTCTTCAGTCTCGTTATTTAAATGCCTCAGCTTGGACAATACAGAACAGCTAGGAGATATTGGATGAAGAAATGGACAAAGTATAAATAAAGTGAAACTGCACACAAGTTGGAAAACAAATACAACTGTTCACCTACCAAATAGTTTGTGGTGCCAAGACTGTGATAGCGGTTTTCAGAGTTAGAAATTTTACAGACTTTTACTTTCACTACTACTATGAATGTCAACACAAAGGTCACCTACTCTCCTTTGCCTCATCCTATTACACAGTACATCACTTCTAAACCTTCAATCTGATTTCAGCATGTTATAGGAGATTTCACATAATTACACTTGCTCAATATACACACACACACACACACAAACACTAACACTAACCATTTCACTGCCAGGCCCTGTGCTCCATTGTGTACACTCAGGTGGCAAACCCATTTTTGCAATTTTTCCTTTGCTTTTTTATTTTTCACTTATAACGTTCAGAGTTTGTAAAAGACCCCCCCCCCCCCCCCCCCACACAAATCATATATTTTCTGAAAGCACATGACCAGTAGAATTTAAAAAAAGGCACTACCAATTTTTAAGGTCCCACGATATTTGCGCAAATGTTTATCAAAACAATATTTTTGCTAAAAATCCATTAAAAATCATTATATTAGCAGATAAAAACACAGCAAGTTTTACAAAATCCCTACTAAATATAAAAGCTTAACCTGTATGGACTAAATAACAAACTGTTTTAATTTTTACATTGTGCCTTTTTGCAAAATGGTGAAAATCGTACATACGCAAAAATGTAAATATCCAAATTTCTCTAAAAATCTGAAGGTTTACCTTTTTCCCTTACAGCTTTCAGAATTTGTGAAAGACCCCCCCCAAACCATATAACCTCTAGAATAAAAAGGTGCTACTTATTTCTTAGGCCCCGCGGTATTTGCGCAAATGTTTATCAAAACAATATTATCGCAAAAAATGCATTAAAACAATTATTCACATATAAAAACACATAGTTTTACTAAATTCCTGCTAAATATAAAAGCTTATCCTGTGTTGAGTTAATAAATAGCGCCTTTTTACAAAATGTTTAATTCCTACTAAGGCCTTGTTCAGTGGGGTGGGCCAAAGCGTACGCCCATGGATGGCAGTGTTTACCTGCATGGGGATA
The DNA here is from genome assembly GCA_037952925.1 of Lithobates clamitans. NCBI lineage: Eukaryota > Metazoa > Chordata > Amphibia > Anura > Ranidae > Lithobates > Lithobates clamitans. Next base: position 6,782,430 of record JBBGZY010000757.1, on the reverse strand, counting down.
CACAGGGTATTCTGTGCATCCCGGTGAAGGCAGCCCTATTCATGTCAAATGGGACACAGCAGCTGCAAGGACAGATCTGACAACCATGTGGGTGTAGGTGCATGGACCCAAACAAAGACAGTGTGAGTTCAGGGACATGCACCCACATGGATGTCAAGTTGAGAGCTGTGGCTGTGTCCTTGCAGCTGCTGCATCTCAATTGACATGAATGGGACTGCCTGCACATTAATGCACGGAACACCTGTACATTCCCATGCAGCTGCCGTGTCCCAATTGACATCAATAGGATTGCCTGCATGGGGATGCACAAAACACCTGTGCATCCCTCTGCAGCTAAACATGCCCCTCTAGTGGTATGCCCTGCATGAACAAGGCCTTAGGCTTTGTTTAGACTTACAGTTGGGGGTTAAAACAGGTGGCATCGCATCGCTTCCTCACCACCTGCCAGTAGCCTCGGGCTTCAGAGGCAAGGACGATTTAGACACGTCTAAATTTACCCTTAGGGCCCTTTCACACAGGCTGTCCGATCAGGTCCACCTGTCAGTTTTTCAGGCAGGCCTGATCGGACACTCCAGTCTCCCCTTTGGAGCTGCGGATGTCAGCGGTGACATGTTCACTGACATCCGCCGTTATCTGATTCTGCCTGCAAAAAACAGACAGATGGTGGTCCCACATTCCATTTGTCTGACGGATCGGATGAAAATGGACAGGCAGTCCGTTTTCACCCGATCTCCCCATAGAGGAGAGTGGGAACCGTGTCATCCGCAGGGGATTAGCAGACCGATCCCCCACTGAACAAGTGAATTCTGTCCCATGGAGGCGCGTGTGTGAAAGGGGAAGAGTTCAGTCCCTTTCTCTGCAGGCTCAGCTGCAATACTTGGATGGAAGCCTCTGAATAGCGGCTCTCATTCATTCATAAACGGTGGCATAGTAAACAACGTTTACTATGCCACGTGAAAGCAGAATATAGGAGCGATCGGTACCCCCCCCCAGCTCTCCATCCTGACACACTGCACTCACCGATCTCCCAGGCAGCAGCTGCTAAAAAGAAGTTCAACTGTGCAATTGCCGGCAGGAGTGACAGCGGTGGGAGCCAGCAATTGCAACGGATCCACGAAGATCTGTGCTGGCGGGTTATGCTGATGCTGAGGGTGAAAATTAGTGCTGGGGGATAGATGTAATAGGCAGAGGACAGTGTGGGTAGTGCAGGAGGGGAGGAAGCAGCCGCTAATTAGAGCTATTGTTTTGTTCAGCAGAGTCTGCTGAACATTTCTGATATAAGTTTTTTAGTCACTGAAGTGACCATGAGCTTATAAACAGAGGAGGAATGTAGGTCCGTACGGCGTTGGCCACCTGCAGGTAGTTCTGTAGGTCCGTACGGCGTACAGACCTGGCAGTGAAAGGGTTTCTGCCTCACCCAATTCTTTTGCAGGCAGTAAGCTTACAATTTACCTGACAACTGCTACCCTGAATCAGTTTAAACACTTGCAAAGATTACCAAGTTCTTATGAAGGTGAATCAATAAAAGGCCAACTCTGGGAGAAGTAAAAATCCTCCCTTGCTGCAGGGCTGCGCCTGCTCTGCAAGTACTAAATGCTTATTTTAGTCTGGGGAACGGAAATTTTTTACTTACTCGAGCCTTTGTTGCCCCAGCAGACAGCGATTCTCCCATGCTTCAGCGGTGGAGTGATCCCTAAGTGCACTCATGTCTAATGTAAGTCTATGGGCCCTGCATCTGCGTTGATGACATCAGAGGGCATCCAACCACTGAAGTGCAGGGGAAAGGAGGCTACTGGGACCAGAGTAGCAGCATGGAAGAGCCTGAGAGCAGAGGATCTGGTGTGTGTGTGTGTGTGTGTGTGTGTGTGTGTGTGTGTGTGTGTGTGTGTGTGTGTATATATATATATATATATATATATATATATACACACACACACACACACACACACACACACACCTTTTCATATTCCTTAGACACAAATGGGCATTTAACCCATGCAGTGCAGCCACAGTCCCACTGCAAGGGAGCATGGCTACCTAGAGACAGCATAGGCCCCTCACCTCGACTGGCTATATGTTCCCTGCAACCAATCATCTAAAGAATGGAATGCTTTCCCGCTCAGAAGATTTTTTTGCTACAGGGGAAACCTGTTCATTTGTACAAGTACGGATTTCTCTCATTATGTCTTGTTTGCCTACGACTATATGTTTGAGGCTTCCCCTCCAATGTGGTGTCATTTTTTTTCCATTGATTGCTTTTTTTACGGCATATTGCATTTTGCTAAAAATTCGAAATTGATCGTATTGAGTTGTTCTATAAAACTCACGTTCCTTTGACAGGTTTGAGAAAGGCAACGTATCAAAATGATTAATTCTACTTTTGCATTGGTGAATATACAAATACCCAGCATTGATTATGTGAGAATGCAGTACAGAACATTACACAGCCATACCAACTTCAAACAAAATCTGATTATACCTTTCAATAAAAACAGATTTTAAAAACTTTTGCAGACAAACAAAAAAATTAAATGCTATACAAAAAAATTTTTAAGATTTTGCTATCATGACTTCCTGCACCAGATTGGTTAGAATGATGGCGGCTGAGAATGAAAGAGAAGCCTACCTGAATGTTGGGATGGCTGATGGGTGCATGAAGGAAGCCAAGATTACTAATGGTACGGTACAGCGATCCTCCTGCAGGTGGGATTATATAGATACACAGTTGACTATATGAAGGTTCCACAAGAAACTATGTTATGTTTTAAGAACAAATCGCACAAAATAGGGAAGCTGATCTAAGAACATTGGATCATGAGCATAAATGTTTCCTGGATTCAGTAAGGTTTTCAAAAAACAAAAACATATTTTTACCACTGCCTTGCCAACACTGAACCCGGTTTTAACCCCAAAGCAGAGATTTTTATCTGTACTTGGCTGCTCTTTTAGTGTCCTATCATATTCTAGTGTGTGTATAGGACTGTGGTAGGGTAATAATTACACTATTTTAACAGAACTACAAACCATCCCAACACAGACCCCACCCACCTTCACTACACTGTTCTAAAAACTAGTAACTACAGTAACTATAATAAGTTATTTGCAGGCCACATTGGTCTTATGGTCCTGCAGCGGACTACGGCAGCAGATCCGCTTTGCTCATCGAGGAATCTGTCAGATGATCCCCGCTGAGCAGGTGGATGACAGGTCTGTTTATGCTCCGCTTATGCAGAATGGACACGGACACAGCCCGTTATTCTCTATGGGCCAGTCAGATGGAATTGGACTACCTGTTCGCTTTCATCCAACTGACATCCAATCGGATCCGCCAGACATCTGTTTTTAGCGGACAGAATCTGATCAGATGTCGGGGGGTGACAATGGACACATGTCTGTTGACATCCGTCACTCTATTCAGGGGTCTGATCGGGTTTGCCTAAAAACTGAAAGGCGGACCCAAATCAGTCCACTCGTGTGAAAGGGGCCTTATCGTTAAGTATTCAGCATGTGATTCAACATGCAACCTACAGTGCTAAACCAAAAGATCTGTTTTGGGTGGAAGTCCCCCACTTTGGGCGGGGGGCTTGTGGAACCCAGCTTCTTTTGGAGAGCTCTGGAAACTGCTTGTCCAGCTCCCCCGGCCCTTCCTATGTGTAAGCAACCCTGTGTTTATTAGGGGCACAGGGTGACCGAGAATCCCAGTCTGATATAAAGACTATATGAAGATAAAGTCCCCCTTTGGTCAGAGACCATTGCTAGATGGTTTGAGGTGGGGTGGGGGTTGCTATGTGTTTGTTAAGTGCCTGTATCCCATTGTTCTATTGTTTGTGTCTGCCTTGGGAGCAACCTATTATGGGATGTATATGTCTAGGTCTCTGTGGATTAGCCGTGAGGGGGGAGAGAGGGGAGGGGGAAGAGGAGGGGGGAGAGGAGGGGGGAGGGGGAATTCTCCAGCAGCCCCTCCCAAAGAGTCTACTGATGAGAAGTTTGAAAAAACCTGTGTCATACTACTGGAGGAGGTAAAGTGTACCCCGCCCTGTTTCATTATGCAAAGAAGGGCGGTCCTCTGAGTGTATATCTGTGTGCCTTTGTTAAAATAAACAGTTCATGTTCCAGCTTTGCAGGCAAATGAGTCCTGCCTAGTTCTTGGTTGTAATATGTGGCAATAATATTTAATATCTATATTCAGACTGGAGGAAGTGGTACATGATGGAAGCACTCGAGCGCAGTGTGGGAAGTGATTCCGTTACAAAAGCATTTATGGAATTCAATGTATATGCATCTATGGTACACAAAAAATAATTAGCAGCTAGTGCATAGCAAACATTACTACAAACACTGACACCCAGCCAAACACTAATAGACATAAGAAAAAGTAATACTGAACCAGGTGTGGTGCTTTAATTCAGTTCAAATCAAGAGTAATCTTGACATTTTTTTCATCCTTACCTTAAATACTCTGAAATACTCTGGCAGAACAGAGGCAAATTTGCTGATGGTGTAGTTTTTAGCCTCCTCATTTTGATCCAGAGCTTTTCTGATACTTCTCCACAAAATTACAATAATCTCCAGTAAACTAGCCATAGATGTTGCATCTTCTTTGGACAGCACATTTTCCAGGACCTAGAATCAAGCAGTACAAGCTCCAATTATTCCAAGAGCAGCTATGGACGCCTGGAAATTTCATATTCATTTTGGTACTATGATACCAAAAAAAGGAAGCTAACGCAATCCCTACATCTTTTCCCCTTTATTTTTTTTTTACCTGGGGATCCTGCAAACACCACACTTTCTCCATTTTATCTATAGAGGGATCCATGATAGCCCCCTTCAATTTTTTTTCTGGTCTCAAAAATTTCCTTTAGGGCCCTTTCACACGGGCTTTCCAATCAGGTCCGCCTGTCAAATTTTCAGGTGGACCTGATCGGACACTCCATTCACCCCTATGGGGCAGCGGATGTCAGCGGTGACATGTCTACTGACACCCGCTGCTATCCGATCTAATAAATCCAGACGGATGGTGACCCTATTTTTCCATCCGTCTGGTGGATCGGAAGAAAGCAGACAGGTGGCCCGTTTTCATCCAATCTCCCTATAAAGGACAACAGTGAGCAGAGATGGACCTCCCATCCGCCTGCTCAGCGGGTATCAGTGGATCGATCTGAGGAAGCGGAGTCCGTCAAACGGACAAACCCATGTGAAAGGAGCCTTAGGCCATGAGAATAAAAAGGAGCTTACTGTAAGCATACAGGTAGAGTAGGGTTATAATGGGTTTTCTCCCATTGCAGGGATTTCCCTTCACATCCTGCCCCATAGCCAACCAGGAATTGAGAGGAAATCTCTGCAAATGGCATCTTTTGGGGGCCCCCAGGTCACCTGAACTAGTATACCTATTGGGAGATTTCCCCTCTATTACTTTGGTGGGGAAAACCTAAAGTGTGGGATTCACTTTTACTTTCAATAATGGTAAACAGAGCAAATAGAGTGGATGAATCTCCTCTAAAGGGGACACAGACCGCTATAAAACCGACAAGTGTTCGACTACAGCTCCATTCTATCCAAAGCTAAAATTAAAAAAAAAAAAGTGGGGGGGGGGGGGGGGGGGGTTGCCTTTAGTTACCTTTATTTTCTTCTCCACATTTAAAGTATAACTAAAGGAACCCCCCCCCCACACTTATACTTTAAATGTGGAGAAGAAAATAAAGGTAAGTGGGGGAAAAAAAAAACGCTGCATACAGCCATCAGCATAGTAATATACAATCTTATTTGACAAAGTAGTCCATTAAAGGGCTAAGTGAAACAGTTGTTCAACATGCTCAGTGTACAAAGCAAAGCTCAGGATTTAGGTGCATGGCTGCCATGTAGGAGACTTTGCTCATTCTAAATTTCAGTCACCAGGTGGGTGGCCTGGCAGTAACAGGAGCATGGCTTTTAAGAAGCTGAGAAAAGGGCAGTATACTTACAGGACACTGGCACTCTCCAAATTGTGGGTACAAGGATGGAAGTAAAAAAAAAATGCAACTGAAAACCCTCTTAAAGAATAGTGAAAGTGTACATTTCTGAATGAATACTGACCAGTGATCTCCAGTACAGCTCAAGCAATGTTAAACAAGTATAGGTTGATGATACTGTATGCATGGCAACACTAACATTCAGGTTGTGCTTACAATTGCTCTACACAGATTCTGAAAGTGGTACATATCTGATACGTTTGGAAAGCAGTGTGATAAAATAATCCAGTCTAAACTGCCATTTGTTCCATTAAGCATGGTTTGAGTTTGTGGGAATGGCAATAAATGTCTAAAGGCAGCCAATTATCAAGTGGAAGAAAGTTTTGAAAAAAATATTTGCTTGATGATCGAATCCGTCGAAAGGAATCCTACTTACACTTTTATTCTTCTTGTCATTCTCTTCATTTTCAATGTCATCTTCATTCTCCTCATTTTCACTGCGAACTGTCCTCTGAAGACAGGCATTCAGACAGCGCCGTAGAGTGAGCATCAGTTTAGCTGTAGGTGTAACATTCAATGTTAAAAAAACAACACCGAGGCTAACCCGGTTTACCCCCCTACCAAGAGTGTGAAGGAATGGGTTCTGTCTTGAGGGACACAGGAATTTAATACCGTAACTGCCAGGACATCAAAAAGTAGAGCATCCAAGAAATGGGCAACAGCAACAAAACAGAACATATTTAATGGGTTCAAAAGGGAGTTTTTGAAGTGTTAAAAGAACAAAACTTTAGTTCCCATAGAGTCACTGGGGAGTGCGCAGCAAAAATGTTGCAAGACACTTTGTACAAAAGCCTTAAATCAAAGAGTGTAAAGTCAAATGCTGATCACGCCCGCAGAGAATTTTCTGGGATAAAAGATTCACTCTTCAAATATTTTTCTTTGCAATGTAAAACCCACAAAACACTAATGCAGTCACCACATCTAAAGATTGGTAAGCTGCAATATTACATTTTTGGTTTTGAGCTTAATTCAGCTTTGACCAAAAGTGTTAAATGTTGATTTTGATGTGCTTTTGTAACTTAATATACAGTACATATTTTATTATGTTACAGGTGCGCTATAAAAGATTAGAATTTTCTATTCCCCATTTGTTTTATATATGGAATATACATCAATGAGAACGATAATACCATATGCTCCAGAGATGTGCATGCATGGTGTATCTTTAAGGTGCGTTTGCCACATTGTAACACCCAGAGATTAAAGTCTAGGCGCAGCCAAAAACAGAAAAATCATAACAAGGGACATAATATACAGTCAGTAGGATGTGTCCTTTTATGCCAATTCCTCTCCTGTCAGTGAAAATCCTCCTCTGTCCTGCCTCCCCACCCTAATCTGCCATTGCAGTGGGGATAATACAAGTAATGGGCTGTCAGAGGTTCCCCTCAAGATAGCCCAACTATACACACCCTTTCAGCTTCTATGAATGAAACAAGATCTAAGGATGGAAGATGAGAGCATGATTGATAGCCGCCCCCCCCCCCCCCCTATTCATATTAAATGGTGTTCCATTCATAAAAGCTGTACTACGGCTTCTATGAATGGAAGAGCTGGACATAAAAGCTAGGCATAGTTGAGCCTGCGACAGTTCCTTAGTTGCAATAACCGGGAGATTACGGCAACGGGGGAGGGGTAGGATGGAGGAAGACTCTCTGGAGGAGAGCTGCGCTGACTTTGGACTTAATAAAACACAGTGGACCAACAACAGCAGATGACATGGATCCCTAAATCTTTACCATCTGTGTAAACTTCACACTGGACCTCATGCAACTTGGATTCTGTGCCTCTCCACTCTTTCTCCAGACTCTGGGACTTTGATTACCAAATTAAATGCAAAATTTTCCACAGTCCGTGATAAATTTGGGGAGCCATGTCATCTTCTGGTATTTCACTGTGTTTAATCTAGTCCAAAGCCAGCGCAGCCCTCTACCAGGAAATTCTAGAGCACTTCATGCGTCCCTCTGCTGACCAGCTTTATGAAGGAGATGCGGATTTCATTTTCCAGCAGGACCTGGCACCTGCCCACACTGCCAAAAGTACCAATACCTGGTTTGATGATCATGGTATCATTGTGCTTGATTGGCCAGCAAACTCGCCTGACCTAAACCCCAGAGAATCTGTGGGGTATTGTCAAGAGGAAAATGAGACACACCAGACCCAACAATGTAGACCCAACAATGTAGACTAGCTGAAGGCCGCTTATCAAAGCAACCTGGGCTTCCATAACACCTCAGCAGCGCTACAGGCTGATCGCCTGCATGCCATATTGATGCAATAATTCATGCAAAAGGAACCCCAATAAAGTATTGGGTGCATATTTAACTGCCAAATTCTCTGAAACGCATTTGGAGACTGCTTATGGTAGAGAAATGAACATTGAATTCAAGGGCAACAGCTCTGATGGACATTCCTGCAGTCAGCAGGCCAATTGCACGCTCCCTCAAAACTTGCAACATCTGTGGCATTGTGCCATGTGATAAACTTTTTACATTTTATTGTAGAGTGGCCTTTTATTGTGGCCAGCCTAAGGCACACCTGTGCAATAATCACGCTGTCTAATTAGCATCTTGATATGCCACACCTGTGAGGTGGATGGATTATCTCGGCAAAGGAGAGGTGCTCACTAACACAGATTTGTGAACAATATTTGAAAGAAATAGTGCTTTTGTGTACCTAGAAAAAGTCGTAGATCTTTGAGTTCAGATAAATCAGGGCTATCACAAGTGTTGCATTCATAATTTTGAGAATCTCTCTCTCATATTTATATATATATATATATATATATATATACATATACACACACACACATATATATATATATATATATATATATATATATATATATATATATATATATATATATATATATATATATATATATATATATATACACACACACACACACACACACACACACACACACACACACACACACACACACATATATATATATATATATATATATATATATATATATATATATATATATACACACACACACATGCATATATATATATACACACATACATATATATATATATATATATATATATATATATATATATATATATACACACATACACATATATATATATATATATATATATATATATATATATATATACACATACATATATATATATCCATCCATACACACACACACACACACACACACACACACACACACACACTAAAACATTACAGCGCATCATACTTACCAATATTAGTGGGGGCAGTGTGTTCATAGGCATACTGATAAAACTTCCGGGTAGCCCCTGGGTTCATTTGTATAAGTGCTACACACCGCTCACACCAGACTTCCTCTGGCTCATTGACAGGAAAGAAAGAGTTAAACAGCAGATTGACAATGCGCCGACATACAGGCCGGGAATCGACCTCAAGTTGGGCCAACAGGTTTTCCATAGGGCAAATCTTCCAGAACTGGGAAAGACAGAAAGAACAGTATATTTAAAAACTCAAAACTTTTGGATCTTTCTAAACAATACAAAGCTAAGCTCTCAAAAAAGATGCAGAATACTTCTTAAAATTAGGTGATGGCTCCTGCCATACTACTGTAAACTAAACAAAGTGCGCAAGTGGATCCCAAAGAGTAATTTAGTCCAACACTTACAGTACAGGCAGTGTGTGGGTTATGCAAAATCACCCACAAAAAAAACAAAAACAAAAGCAGGACAATGTTTGTGTTTGAAGCTACCCTTCTGAGCTAGCCTGGGAAGACAGCAGGTGAAAGTATACCTGTTCAAAAAAAGCTGAGGCCAAGATAAAAGTATCCTTCCAATGACTGTTTTTAGTGTGCCCTAAAGAGACAAACTGCATACCGAGTTGTGTTTAGGATGCAAACCCATTCAATGTAAATCATTAGTAACTTCAATGAACCAGTTTGCAGTTCTGTATATTACCGATGATCATGATTCACAGAATCTGCAATACTAGTGTTTTAAAGTGAATAGGCCTTTTATAACAAAAGCAACACAACCAAAAGCTCTGCAGGGAATTGAGGACAAGTTCTAATGAATATTCAGTACAAGATGATTTTCAGAAGAAAGATGACCGGTTTCTACTTACTTGTGTGATGTAGGGTGTGGGAGTGCTGCTCAGTCTGTAGCAGGGGTGCAAAGGGCTACTTGTTAGTGTGAAAGCTGCCTTGGATACCTTTTAGTGCTCCAAATAGCTCCCCTTATCCTTTCATCTCAACTAAGCTGTTTCATATAAGGGTTCAAGCATTTCTTTGACGGAAGCTAATGAACTGAGGGCCAACAATCAAAGAGTGCCTCTATTGATAAATAAGCCAGAAGAGCTGAACTCTTTCATGCTGAACCTCTTTGAAGGGACATTAAGATTTTCATAATAAGAACTAGTACAAGCAGTTTTCTGTAAAATTATTATTTAGTACTGTTATTTACAGATTTTTATTTTGCAAAATGTGTTTTGTGTTATTCTTCATCATCTAGGGTCACACAATATAAAAATTTAACATGTGAAACCTTTTCTAGCTTTACTTGTTACCTATTGCTGTATGCGTTCTGATCCGATTATATTCTCTAATGTAGACAAATAAAAATAGGATGGTCTCACTTTATTCTTTTTACTACAGCCATATAATGACTAAGCTGGAAGAAAAGGCACTATGAAAATGTGTGTAAATATCAGATGTTAAGATTTTGCAAATATAAAACTTTAAAGGAAAAAAAAGTGTGCTTATTTTTCTTTTCTTGGGAGCCTGTAATAAAGCATTGCACCTGCGATCAGCAGTTTGCGGGTGCAATATCAGGATCCTGCAGACTGTATGGGCAGGCAGCTACTGAAGTCCTGGAAGCTCAATGAACTACAAGTACGCTCACCAGCACCCTTATAGTTCATTGAGAACTACTAGCTGTCAGCCACAGTAACATGTTACGAATAGTGAACCTTTAAAACAAAAGGTTTTTGTAAAGACACAAATCATTCAAAAGTTGCTCTCAAAAACCACACCTGCCTATGATTTATTAGGGGGGGGGGGGGGGGGAATTCAGTTAATATGCTTATTCAGAGAAAAAAAAAAACATGTTTACCTGCATAGGAGCATACCTAAATTTAAAGCTGAACTCCAGGCAGAATTTTTTTTCCACACTGCAAGGGTTAACTGCTTGTTTTTGTCTAGGGGGATTGTAGAGCGGACAGTCTTGTCCTCCCAGGACAAGATTGGTCCCTGCGGCTTCGATGGGCTGCTGTACAAAATGGCTAGAAATCTCAGGTCTACTGCCTAAACCCTTTATTTTACACAGACTCTTGACTTGATAGAGGGTAGTTCAGTCATACATTCTGGATATTTGGTGTAGATAGTAACAATTGCAGTGTAAAAGCCGTCTCACCACAGGTGGAAATAATAAAGCGTTACCCTTTTTCAATATTGTCATGCATAACAATAGTCATTGATCAGTTCTATGCGAAAACTGAGACATAGACGTAGGATGAGGTTACTGAATTAGCGCTTCAGTTGCAAATGGATGAATCACCAAAGTAACCTTGTAGGTTATGATCTTTGTTGAATTCTAAACATAGGCAAGCCGTAAATAGCCTTCTATAAAAGGTATTATAAGAAAGGATGTGAGCATACCTCTACCCATAACAAGGATACATCAGCGATGGCCAGTTTTGTGGGGGGGGGGGGGGGAGGAGGGTAAGGTTTAAATGTAACTTATAGTTTGTTTGCTTTTTCCTGTAAAAAAATTCAATAACCTCAGAATAAAAAAGCACATCTAATGAGGGGGAAAAAAAAAATAAATAAAAAGCTTAACCATTTTCAAACAGAGTGGAAAAGCTAGGGTTTTCACTTTCAAAAGAAAAGCTGAACATTGAAATGTTGTTTATTTTGGTATTTAAAGTGGTTGTAAACCCTCTCCTATACCCAGTGAAGTTAACAGCCTCAGATGATACACATAGATGAAACAAATCTCCCTACACAAGTTTTACATGTATATCTGTCTTCAGCTTTCTACATTCTTTAGAAAGTGCAGATCATGTGAGAGCTGATTGGAGGAAAGCCCCCCCACAGGCAGAGGAATGAAGAAACTAGCAGAGCTGTATTCTGAATAGACAAGCTCTCAGCTCATCTCCCTAAAAGTTCCCTCCAACAAAAATTCCCAGCTGCTTTCATCTTGTGTGTCAGAGAGCTTGTCAGAAGTGATCTCTGCTGATAACAGAGGAACAGAGCAGCAGAAAGACAAGGGACTTAGAGCTTTGGAGAGAGATAAGTAAAACACTACAGATATACGTGTCTAGGTCAGATTTAATGAATGGGGTCTACAACCACTTTAATATCTCTCTACGTCTAGCATTTGTGAATCCTGCTGGAATAAGGATACAGTCTGAAGCTAGATAAACATAGTATTATTTGTGTATGTCAGTTTTAATATAATGATATACCTTAGCAGCTCGGGCAGCCTTCATCTTCAACAGCATATCAACAAAAGCCACTCTGACCTTCTCTGAATTATCGTGGAGACTGTACTTCAAAGATGGCAACATTTGCTCTAACAGTGGATGACTAAACTTGTTATCCAGAAGTATTTTCAGACACTAAAAACAAAAAATTCAAGAACATTAGTAACTTTTTAGGTTAAATGTTAAGGTGGACCTGTACTCAAAATTACCTACATTTATATTGCTCTCCAAAACTAGAACCATTGAAGCACCCTGTAATGGAGGTTCCCTTTATTTTGCACACTGGACTTAAAAATCTTTGCTTCTACAGAAGTTTTGCCTGTGGAAGCAGCTCAATGTTATCCTAGGTGTCCATGTACATTAGAACGTTTAGAGGCATATTTTAAGCTCAGCGATTAGAGGCAGAAAAAAAAAAACCCTTCAGTACTGCATTTGAGAGTTTTCTGGCAGAAAAAGAACACTAAACGCCTGTACAAAAACGCTTTACATGCGCTTTTTTTTTCTGCCAAAAGAATTGCCCAGTGTGCATGGACCCTTAATGAGCACTGTTCACTTTGAATCATGTACAGATAAAATAAACTATTTGGATAACTGCCCTCTCATTACAGCTTTGTCCAAGATTTTAACAAAAGACTGCCTGGCTTAAGACCCCTTTCACACTGGGGCGGTTTGCTGGCGCTATTGCGCTAAAAATACCGCCTGCAAACCAACCCGAAACAGCCGCTGCTTTGTCTCCAATGTGAAAGCCCCGAGGGCTTTCACACTGGAGCGGTGCGCTGGCAGGACGGGAAAAAAAAGTCCTGCTAGCAGCATCTTTGGAGCAGGGAAGGAGCGGTGTATGCACCGCTCCTGCCCATTGAAATAAATGGGGCAGCGCGGCTATACTGCCGGCAAAGCGCCTCTGCAGAGACGCTTCGCGGTGGTTTTTAACCCTTTCTCGGCCGCTAGCAGGGGGTAAAACCGCCCCACTAGCAGACGAATACTGCCACTAAAACTATGGTAAAGCGCCGCTATTATTACCGCCGACGCACCTCCCGCCCCAGTGTGAAAGGGGCATTAGAAATGTTTCTGGTGCTCTTCAGAAGACCCATTTTGCTGCATTTTTGTGCATTTTTCCCAGCACCGAACGCAATGCAAAAGGCAAATGAAAGCATCTAAAACGCATTAGCTAAAAATTGACATAAATGAAAAACAAAAAACAAAACACAAACTGTAAATAACTAAAAATGCATGTAAATGCACATTAAGAAAAGCACAGTGAATGCAGAGACTGGTGTAAATGAACCCTTAAATAGACACAAAACTATTATACTTATTTTTTCGTCTTGAAATTATGACAGTTTCAAACCGGATACAAATTTTGGAAACAGTAAAGCAAATTCTCCCCAAAAAGGCAAGGTGCTCTAGAACCCACAGAGAAGGTCCTATTTTCCTTGGACTTCACTTTTAAGGGAAATCTCAGTGCTTTCACAGGCATACCCACTGTCCAATAACGCTTTGGAATTCAATGAAAGTATCATAAGGTGGCAAAATCTATGAACAGGAGGAGCTGTTGCTCAGGAATATTCTGGAATGGCTGAAAAAAAAAAAAATCTATTTTGTGAATTGCACATTACAGGATGCAGGAAAAGTGTTCTACAGCCTTAGGATGTTCAAAAGCAGTCCAAATGTGGGGTGGACAACACAGCAATGGATGACCAACAGATCCACAAAAAGCAGCATAAAAACAGAGGGTTTTTTAGAGCTCACCTGAAGAACATTAGGACTGAAGTGGGCATACACATCTAGCTAGTAAAACCTAACTAATGTGTGGACCGAAGACCAGGTGTCTGGAAAGATCCACCTGAGTGAAGCATCAGACTGGAGATCCACCATGTCACAGTAAGTCTTGTCCTGCTGGTCAGGTGTGTGGGATGAGGACTGGACCCTGCTTGTCCTACGCTGCTAGAATGTTGGAGTTGCCCTTTTCTCCATTGTCTCTATACCACTTTGAGGGATTATCATCTTCATTGGGTGCTGGTTCCAGACCAAGTGCTTACCCTTTCTGTGGCTGGTTATTGGATATTCAGGACACCCCTTATGTGCTTTTGACCTTCACTCATGAGGTCTTAAGCTTCTGGTAAGAGGCTTGTGGCCTTTGAGGTGGTAAAAGAACTGAAACAGTCACTTGTGAATGTCACAAAGAACTTTATATTGGACATTATATTGGATTTGTTGTGTTGTGTGTCACATATCAACTTTTTCATTTAGCACTTTACGATAAATGTGTGTGCAAGTTTTTTGTTTTTTTGCATTTCACAATATTTCATGTCTTTTTTATTTTATTTCAGACACCACAATATATATATTTATTGCTTATTTAAAGGGAAGGTGCAACACTAGTTTTTAGATAATTTACATATATTTTACACTCAGACATTTTGGGGAGTGCAGCATTCCTTTGCGTTCACATTTTTCAGTCCAACAGATAGGTGGGCAACATAGAGAAGAAGGCTATCTGACTCAAAAAAAAAAACTGGGGACTGCTTGCAGTTCAAAGAGCTACCCAATATCAGAAGCTGGCATCATATGAGGCCTAAACAGCCACCTGGTAAAAAAAATGAAAACCAGGATGGTAGCCTTGCAAAACTGAAAATGTTGAAAAACTACAAGTAGTACGAAGAACCACTCAGATCTACAAGAGTGTGGCAAGGGAGGAACCCGATGCACAAGGCCATAAGTTTGGATGATGGTCTGCTCAAGTCTCCTAAAAGGTGGTGGACAGAAAAACCAGGGCATTCATACGAGGTAGGGCTTTATCTGGAATACAAAGGGAATCCACCTTTGGAAGAAACAGCAGCTGAGACTTTTACAGTCTGAACTATAACCAGGCAATGGAGGTAAATTTCCTTATGGTGAATTACAGCTAAAACAGAGGGAATTGAGGACAATGTCCTGGTTAAGGTGAAAGACAGAAACTACCTTAAAGCAAGGAAGCACTGGGCCTCAATATCAACTTGTCCCTTGGAAAAACAAGAAAGGGTTCCATGCAGGACAATGTCCACAGTTCAGACACTAGCTTGAGGTGATGTCAACAAGAAACACCACCTAGTGGTTGAGCATAGAAGAGGCCTGTTTTGATGAGTTTACATGAAGATCTTTGAAATGCTAACAGAACTAGATGAAGATCCCACATTCACCACGGAACGAGAAGGGGCGCTACATGGGAGACTACCTGTATAAAAACAAAAATCAAGACAGAAGAGGTCAACGGTCTCTGAAACAAAATATACTGAGCAACTCCTGGCCCTTGCTTAGAGCCAAACACTGGTCCAGATCCAGCTGCGGGAAGAACGGATTAGTCTCATGGAGAAATTTAAGGTACAAATTTAAACGATATCCAACTGCTACAATAAAGAAGAAAGAAAAAAAGTCCCTACTGCGAATGTAATAGCCAGAGAGGGCAAGTGGTTTCAACTACCTGCCTAAATATACTACAGTACCGAAGGCAAAAAGGGGGCCTGTACAAAGAGGCTCTAGTCAGCACCATACTGACTAAGCCTACATAAAAAATATTCCATAACATCCTAAATACAGCATAGTCAGAGGAGACCAACACTACATTCCCAGGATGACTAAATTTCAGAGTTCAGAGAAGACTGTTCTAAAGTCAGCTAGACTCACACAATGCCAAGAAATCATGCTATTCATACATACAACAAATTAGCAGTGTTTAGTTGCAGACAGTTTAGCTGTGTTTAGGAAAGGGAAAGTGCTGTGTCCAGGGTTGATCTACAGCTAAACACGCATGGCGTTTAGCTGCAGTGCGTTAAGCATTAGAAGGTGACATGCTTCCCCCTTTCTTCCTGAAATGTTAGTGTGCCTTCTCATGTTGGTATTCATTTTGGCAGACATGATCTAACCATAGTTCGTAAGCTTGCAAAGGTGGGCACTGACATTCTGGTACAGTTGTAAAATTTATTGGGATAGGTTCGGATTACATCATACATCAGGACAAAATATCACCTAGTTAGATGCGGGGGGATGTACCAATCTTCGCTTCTTTGCCTCTATCTGCCGCAGAGCTGGTTCACACCAGAACACCAGAGAATTGGAAGCCAATTAATTGTTGACGATACCCTAAAAAGGTAGATTGCAGCTCAGTGGGTTTGCAGGCACCAAATTACACGGTACCGTAGTACCAAGCAGTTTGGTTTGGTGCATTTTTAAAAGTAGTGCGTGTGAACCGGCCCTCTATTTTTGCTCTCCTCTCAAGCAGGCACACAATGGTAAGCATCACTTTTGCTCTGCACTTCATTTTAATTATACAGCTCTATCTACTTGCTCAGAAAACCACCAATGTCGAAGAGGAGGTGCCTGGGGTATAAATCCCCCCCCCCCAGAATGGGGTATTGCGAAAACAATAAGGCCTGAAAAATGCTGACACGGCTAAACTCAGCTATCTGCAGCTAAACTGTCTGCTGTCAGATACAAATGCGCCCCCCCCCCCCCCCCCCCAGGAACCAAACCCAGGCCCCTGAACTAGCAAGAGTGCTAATCAGTTTAAATTAGCAGTAGAGGAGGCACTACTGAATGAGCAATATGTGAGCAAGCAGGAGCACCTCTGAAACTGAAGTGCAAGCAGGAAGGATAGCCATCCATGGTTGCAAGTACATGCACAAAAAAACTGCATGGGCCGAAAGTAAAAACACAACTACAAGTAAAAATACTGCACATAGAGGAAAACCTGATTCCCATAAAGTATCCAGCATTAGACAAAAAGGAATATGTGCTGTGTTTTCCAATGTGCTGCATATGACAACTGCTGTACATTTGAGACACCGGTACAGCCATAGCAAGTGCACACACTCAGGGGATGTCCCAGCCCTGGTCCCAGCATGTAACAAGGGATCTTCGGGCAATACTAGCCTGACCTTAAATGTAAAGGCTTGGGGGGGCCTGTCCAAGATGGCGACCGAGAAGGCTGTCCAACTTAAGAGCTCTGCTGGTGTGGGGGTGATTTATCCTGCTTTTACAATCTTTCCCTTCTCTTACTATTTCCTAAAACAGCCGCTGAGAATCGTAATCGGCAAACAACCTCCGGATCCTCGGGCTGCCTAGGCTATCGTTATTGCTCACCTAGCGCATGTGGCCGTACCTATTAACTGGGGGATGTTATGATGACTTAACCAGGGCTCTGGTTTAGATTATACCTATGCTTCCAAGTCTGCTCTTGCATATATGTCAGTTGTATGCTCCTGCTGTTCTGACAGACATCCCCCATGAGTCATGCCATCAGGCAGTTAAACTGTTGACTAGGTTTCTGCAATTATTAAACTTTTTCTTCTTTTAAAGTATTGTGCCCCCGGCTATGACCAGGTGATGGGAACGTTTCTACACCCCTACTTACAAGCATCTCTCTCTGGAAGTAAACTCTACTCCCTAGAACTGACGGCTGTACACCGTTCATGACCCAATTTGGATTTTGAACCATGTTTCCTTTTGGGTATGAAGTGCAGTCTGTCTTGTTTGACTGTATGGGGTGGGTGAGGGATGGAAGGGTCCATTTTTGTTTCTCGTTTTTCCTTTTTGGGGCTAAGACTCACTCAGAAACATGATCGTTAAGATGTGTATTGAATTACTACCATTAACCTTGTGTGAACTTTTCAGGTGTCAGACAAGGGGTTTGGGCTTTATGAGCTCCATGTGAGGTCTTCAGCAAATAGGCACCAATTACGATACCCCCCTCACTTTATTCATGGAACGTCCAGGGGTTAAATTCCGAAATTAAGAGGTCCCTCGTTTTTAACTATATGAAAACTCAGAAACCAGACTTCTGTATCCTACAAAAGACCGACTTGACTGGGAGCAGGGTTTTGGGTCTAAAAAAGCCCTGTGTGGGAAATTACTACCACACGATATACTCCTATGCCCTTGGGGCGAGTATCCTAGTTCGGAAAAGACCCTGCCATTTACGCATCTGGACCTTAAGGGGAAATACATGTTGCTACTTGCTGTGATTGATAATATACCTACGATAGTGGTGGGCTTATACATCCCGCCACCTGCAAATATGACTCTGCTTACCAGGTTGACGCAATTGCTCGCTACTTATTCTACAAGTGATATAATCATTGCAGGAGACTTTACCATGACTCCATGCCTACACCTGGATAAATTCCACGTTGTCCAAGTGGGCCTCTATGTTTAGCTTTACTGATGTCTGGCGGTAGAAAAACCCACACCTTAAAAACTATATGTGCCACTCTGCCCCGGATAGATCTGGTTTAGGTCAGTAGTTCCGTTATAGCCAACGTACAGGGTGTGCCTAGAGCTTCTAAAATTCATTTGGCACCTACTCAGGTCTAAATACACTGGGATAAAAGAGAAGCCAACAGACAGGGAAAGGAGAGGCAGGGGATCAAACCTGCAACTCTGACCTGGAGTAACACTCTACAGAATCCCCAGAATACTGGCCTAATTGATAAGAGTCCTATGAAAATGAACACAGATTGGGTTATACATATTCCCGATATGCCACGACCCTGGTCCCGACATACAAGGAATTCCCAGACAATACTAGCTCAATTTTAAAAGCGAAGTCCTGCGATAGCTGAAACACAAACACTTTTCATCGCTAGGAGTACAGGCTATTGTAGAGAGATTTTCAGTATGGAAACCTGTACTTACTGGACTGAGGAGACCTCCAGGATTTCATATATATGGTATAAAATCGAACCGTGTATGTTGGCTGACTGGGCAGACCACGTTTTCCAGGATTTCACTATATCTGGAATGAATCTATCCGTGCTAGCCCTGTTGGCTGACTGTAGAGAAGTCTAGGATTTCACATAGCCGCCGTTGAATCTACCAGCAGCTGTTGAAAGAAACCATCCAGAAACTTCTTCCAAATGATCAGAGAACAGCAGAGCTGAAGAACAAAATGTCCACTCTTCCTGAGGACACTAGAAAAACTAAGGCATTTAGATTATCCTATGGCAGGGTTATTCTGTGCTGGCCAAAGGACTTTTTGTTTCCAGTGTTCATTTCTGCTGTGTGGGGCAGTATGACCCGGCAGTATAAGAATTCCTGTGTTCCTCAATGGCAAAATTGGCACCAAATGAAACTGGACCTCTCCCGCAACTAGCTTGCTAGCGAGTGGGTCACAGCTGTGCATTTCAACCCATAGGGCACTGAAGCACAGCACATCCATGCTACCAGAGTGGGCCCCGACTTACTGCAGTGCTGTTCATCTTGCACCTTCCCAAGCTGATGGGTAGAATGTTAGTTACAAAGCCCTATTCAGCAGTCTTCACCCTTTCAGTGGGTATTTTCCCTAAAGAGTCTTCAGAGACAGGGTTCCACCAGGAGGCCATGGCAGGGCCTTGGACCTGTAGGGCACCGTGCAGCTAACACACCATGCGACACATAGGGCAGTTCGCACAAGGCACATTACAGGCTGCAATCACTTCTTCCTGGCGGGGTCCAGGTATGGTCACCCAAGGCAAAGCAGAGGAGTAACCAATCAGGATGTTAGTTACTCTGCAATTGCTAAAGAATTTTACTAGAATAAAAAAAAAAAACACGAGGTTCGCTTAAAGTTATACTGGGAGGTCTTTACAGCTTTTGTTTACCAGTGTCCAAGAAGCATGACTCAAGGTTCCAGAATACTTCTCCTGTGTGCCAAAATGTAAGAATAAAAAAGTAAGCTTGGGCAAAAGAGCAGCTGCAGAATACTTACTAAAAGTTCTGCATCACTCATAAAATGACCTGTCTGACACTGAAGAATACAGCCGCCTGAATCCAAGCTCCGTTTTAACATATCCAAAGCACTAAATAAACCATACCTTAAAAACAGAACAGCGGACATCAGCAGAGCTGATATCTCCAGCAAGATCACCGAGGATCTTCTTCATAAGGTCTGCCAGCATAGCTGGAGGGATTATCTCCCAATACTTAGCAGCGATCTTACAGACTCCAAGAACTCCAGTAGATCGAACAAGATGATGAGGATCTTCCAAGAGATTCTAGATACAGTGAACAGAAAATGCATTACGTGAAATAAGTAGCAAAACAAAAAAAAACAAAAACACAAAAAAACACAAAAAAAGTTCTCAACTTACAAAAAGTTCCTCAAACTGTTTTTGGATTTCATTGTCCATATCTGCTTGGTTCATATTTAGATCCCGGAGAGGAAAGACTTCAACAAACAGCAAAGCAGCATTGGATCGGACCTCTGAATTTGGAACCTATTAGGCGGAAGCCAATGAACAAGACATATTTTTCACAGAAACTACACAGGAAACAATGAATATTAATATTCTACAAGGCCAAAATCAAAGTCTTTACCTTCAAACCTCTCCAAATAATAGGTTGGTACAGTCTGTACAGCATCTGCTCCACACCCTGACGCATCTTCTGCTGGTGAAAGTAGCTTAGGATCTAGGACAATACACAATAATGTAACTTTACCAAAAAAAAATAAATAAAAAAAACCCACACACACTTACCCATGTTCACCCCTCTAAAAACAGAAGAGTTGAGAAAAAATAAAATAAAACACATATATATATATATATACATATATATATATATATATATATATATATATATATATATATATATATATATATATATATATATATATATATATATATATATATATATATATATATACATACATACATATATATATATATATGTATATATATATATATACACACACACACACACACACACACACACACACACACACAGGGTTCCATATGCTCATAAGGAAACTCCAAAGTGCTCACTGCATATTTATTAAAATTTTTGCAAATGCACTCACATCAGTATAATGTACAGTAAAACCTTGGTTTGAGAGTAACTTGGTTTAAGAGCGTTTTGTAAGACAAGCTAAATTTTTAACAAAATTTTGACTTGATATACAAGCGATGTCTTAATATACAAGTAGCGTCATGTCACAACTGAGTATAAAAGAGAAGGAGAGGTGCCTCTAAGTGCAGCAATATGGATACATTTAATGAAGGTACAACATTTAGCAAGTTACATGGTTGATGATTAAAAGAGGCACATCTAAGTATGCAGGCAACCGGGGTAAAGCTGTCCACATAGACCATTCTCCACACCACCATCGATGTCATCCCTTCCATGAGTGCTTCAAATCTTGCTTTCAGATCGCTCTACAGCAGGGTAGTCTTCCGGTCACGATTGCAGACTGGCAGCGCAGAGGACAGTCCATGTGGACAGCTTTATCCCAGATGCTTGCATACTTAGAGGTGCCTCTTTTAATCATTAACCATGTGAGTTCCGACATGTTGTACCTTCATTAAATGTAACCATATTGCTACACTTAAAGGTGCCTCTCTTCTCGTTTATACTCTAACTCCTGCTGGATTTTGCTTTTAATCTCCTTGTGCAGGCTGCCAATTGTGGATGGACATTTTATGGTTACACAACCTTTGTTGTTACACAACATTGCTATAATCTTTTTATATGGACTATAAAACGGAAGGATTTATGAATAAATAGTTGTGGAACGAATCATCTGAGTTTCCATTATTTCTTATGGGAAAATTTGCTTTGATATACAAAGTACGTTTCTGGAACAAATTATGCTCGCAATCCAAGGTTTTATTGTACTTATGCACTGAAAAAGTACTCCAATCCAAAATGGTTACCAGAAAACAAACTCCTTCCGTCCCACAGGGAGACTAGCATGACGACATCACAGGCCTTTGAGAAAGTCCAGAGAGATTCAACTTGTCAAGGGGGAAGGAGCCTGTTTCTACGCATAAGTACATTATACTGATGCAAGTGTAATTGCAGAAGTTTAATAAATATACAGTGGAGTTTCTCTGCATTTCCTTATGAGCATATGGGACCCGAAGCGGATCCTGACTGAAGGAGATCTGTGGATGCTGCAATATAATCCTGTTTATGACCTATTAACGCCGAGGTCCACCAAAAGTAGTGAGGGTACATCTAGTAGTGCACCTGGATGGCTGAAATCGGCACAAGGGAAAAATTGTTGATGCCTGACACACTGCACTTTCCTCGTATTTCACGAACAGCACATTTTTATATGGTATTTTGGAACACAAAAAAAATATAATGTTTTGGTTTGAACTCATGAGGACATTTGCTTTTATATTCACAAAGATTGTCTTGAAATCATCTGGTTGGTATATTTTTTGTGGATTTCACAAATGAGGTAGTCATCTTTAGATTATATATATTTTATTTTTATTATACACAATATTGTGTTGAGGAGCGCTGTGCCATTAAATCAAGGATTTGCAGGTAGACGTAGCTAATAACCACTTATGCCAGGAAGTCCCCATCATGAAGCAAAGCAATCACAGACCAGGCAGACTATCCTGAATTTCTGTATCATCAGGAACTTGCTGAGAACCTTGAGGTCGAGAATGGAACGGACTTCTCAGTTTGGTTTGGGAACCATGAACAGGATGGAACAGAAACCATGACACCTTTCCTCTATCAGCACATGTGTAAAGACCCCCTTGGGACAGGAATCTTTCCAAGGCCACAAGAAAAAACAAAAACAAAAACAAAAAACTGAAATAAAAAAACGGAACTTTTTTGTGGATATGAAGGTGAGCTTGAGTGCAAAAAGCATTCAGGGGGAAAGTAGAGAAACTCCAGCTTGTAAATTCTGGATAACGCTAATGATTACAAAGGCCAATAGACATGCCCAAGAGTGAAGCTTCTCCTTAGCACTCAAGGCTGGTTGCTTACAAAAGAAATTCTTCTTGGAATCAGAAGGTTTCTCTGGCTCTTCAGTTTTCACCTTCTTCTTAGGGTGTAAAAGTATGCTTTTACCCTGTCACCTTTTGGATAAAGGCATCAGCGTCTGTATTCAAAGGGTATCCTCTCAATTTGTTTCCTGCATAGCAATTCTGCCAACGCTTAAAGCATAAGTTTTTTTTTCAAAAAAAGGTGGAGCCTGTAAAGCATTGCACCAGCAATTATCAGATAACAGGTGCAATGCCAGGATCCTGCAGACTCTCAGTACACTGTCTGCTTGTACCTCCCATACAGGCAGGCAGGTAATGAATTGCAGGAAGAATCTGTGCACCCTCCCAGTGCATCGATAACTACAAGCTGTCAACTGCGGTGGCTGACAGTACTTGTAGTTCATTCACTGAAATCTCCGGCCGCACCGTTTTTAAATTGTGACAGCTGTTTCAGGGTTTAGGGAGAGGGGAGGCAGGAGCCAAAACATGTTATATTGTATTACAAAGGTGGAACATGTAACACATTCTGAAGTTGAACTTAGCCTTTAAGCCAGTGATTCTCAAACTGTGTGCCGCAAGAGATTTGCAGGTGTGCTGTGGGAGTTTTGAAAAATATTTAAAATTTAAAGAATTTCGAAAACCTGAACATATCGAAAAATTAAAATGGTAAATCAAGGTTGCAAAAGTTAAAAAAGTAGCGTATATAAAAAGCGCAATCTGTCATTCATTGACTCCTTTCATAAACGTGAGACTTGTGCGAGATCTCAGGAGAACTCGATCGCTCTAATTACATATTTCAGTCAACATTTCCCAAAAAGAGCCTGGACGAGTTTTGGATCTCAATCAAGAAGTCATATCCTGCAATCAGTTCAAAAGCAATCAAATCAAAGTAATTTTGCCACTTGTGTCTTCGTGGTTCTGTCAGTTTGGATTTTCAGCATTGACTGAAATCAAAACAGACAGAGCGTTCTTAAAATCGACGATGAAATGTGTGCTTGTTTGTTGACTTTAGAGCCTCGCTTCAATCTGATTTGCTCTCGAAAGCAGGCACATCCTTCACATTAAATTTAAAATTAAATATATATGCAAAAATAAATAAGTTCTTCACCACAAAAATTGTTAAATCTTTTCAGGTGTGCCGTGAAAATTTAGATCTTTTCGGTGCGTAGCAAGGCAAAAAAAGTTTGAGAAAACACTGCTTTAAGCCATAGGATCCTTATGTGGACAAACAGTGCCCACCCATGAAAGCTGCCAAAGGCTCGATTCACATCTATGCATGTTGCTTTTGAGAGTTTCTGCAGTGTTTTTTGTAGTGCTTGCCCCGTTTTTGAACAGCATTTTTACGGCGTTTTTTTATACTGTATAGTCTCAAAAAAAAACCAAAACGCGTCAAAAACGCTGTACTTGCGTTTTTGATGCTGGTCCACTGAATTCTATTACATGCAAAACGCTGCATTTTGCATGAAAAAAAAGTCCTGACCCTTTCCAAAAACGCAGAGGTACAAAAATGCATTGATGTGAACATGTTCCATAGGAACCCATGTTAAAAAATTCCCATGCATTGCTGCAAAATGCATCACAAAACGCGTTAGTGTGAATGGAGCCTTAAGATGTCTTTAAAATGCACCCACTATTTTTAGCGCCGCTTTACTGTCGCCATTCTGCCGCTAGCGGGGTCGTTTTAACCCTCGCTAGCGGCCAAAAAGCATTAAAACCGCTGGCGAAGCGCCGCTGCAGCAGTGGTTTGGTGGCACTGCCCCACGGATTTCAATGGGAAGGGGCGCTTTAGGAGCAGTGTGTACACCGCTCCTACAGCGCTGCAAGGATGCTGCTTGAAGGACTTTTTTTTACCGTTCTGCAAGCACACCGCTCCAGTGTGAAAGCACTCGGGTTTTCGCACTGGAGAGACAAGTGAGGCTCTTTACAGGCGCTATTTTTAGCGCTGTAGCGCCTGTAAAGCGCCTCAGTGTGAAAGTAGCCTCTGAATATGGATAGTGGTTTCAGTCATGTTTTTCAATTAGTGCAAATTTCTCTTAGTTTGGGGAAATGTCATTTCACATCACAGGGCAGAAAGGGAAGGAAACTGTCCACTGTAGAGATATAGACTGCAGTAAGAGCCAAACAATTGGGTTGATTTCTTAAAACCGGGAGAGTGCTAAATTAGGTGCAGCTCTGCATAGAAACCAATGAGCTTCCAGGTTTTTATTGTGAAAGCTTAATTAAACAAGCTGAAGTTAGAAAGCGATTGGTTACTATGCACAGCTGCACCAGAATTTGCACTCTTCAGTTTTTTTAGTAAATCAACCCAAAAGTTTCTAATCCTTCCTGTTGATAAAGAAAAAAATCATCAAGTTCAAACTTTTTCAGAAATTAGGCAAAATAATTCTGTAGATTCAAACATTAGAAAGTTTTGACTATATACCTCTCTCACTTTGGGGTGCACTGGAGAATTTCTTGGCAAGTGAACCCCATGATGCATGAAGTCCTGGATACAAGTGTGTTCAATTGTCTGTTGTGCAAAATGAAGGAGATTACATCAAATGTTATTCACAAGTGATCCTAAAGTGGAACTACACCAAACTGTTTAAAAACAAAATGTTAAAAAAAGGTATCCATTTTCCAAGAACAAAAAAATATATATAATGCAGCTTACCAGTCCCTTGACTGCATTTTTTTATTTCAGGCTTTGTTTATTACAGGTACTTATATAGCACTGTCAGTTTACACAATGCTTTACTTATAAAATTGTACATTCACACCAGTCCCTGCCCTCAAGAAGCTTACAGTCCAAAGTCTCCAAAGCTCAGTACACACTATAAGAATCAGACAAACGACCGTCTGGTTTTGACCAATGTTTCACAGAAGGTCAAAACCGAGGATTGTACCACAAAGGCTTTGTCGTACGACAAAGGCTTTTTTTTTTTTTAATTGTTGTCATTTGTTTCTTGCAGTCTTCCGTATCAGATTTTTTTTTTTGTACAAAAATTGTGATTTCTGTTCATGTATGAGAAAAACTTTGGAATTTTCCCCCTTAACCTAGCTGTATTGCTTAAAGTGTTTGTAAAGCTTTTTTTTACTAAAACAACAAACATGTTATACTTACCGTATATACTCGAGTATAAGCCAAGTTTTTCAGCACATTTTTTGTGCTGAAAGTGCCCCCCTCGGCTTATACTCGAGTCAC
This sequence comes from Lithobates clamitans, assembly GCA_037952925.1. NCBI lineage: Eukaryota > Metazoa > Chordata > Amphibia > Anura > Ranidae > Lithobates > Lithobates clamitans. The sequence goes on along the minus strand of JBBGZY010000757.1, from coordinate 6,756,052 downwards.
TGCAATTTGCCTACCTGATCAGCCCGTGTGTAATGCTCAGACGGCAGCCGACCAGTGTGCAAAAGCCATGCCTCCTCGTCCTCGATAGGAGAACACTCATTTTACCAGCAGTGAGTCATTTTTCAGCCTATCACGGACATCCTCTTCCCACAGACAAGGATGAGAGGATGTCCGTGATAGGCGGAATACTGAACAATGACTGCTGGGAAACTGAGTGTCCAGCCTATCACGGACGAGGATGAGGAGGAGGCGCGGCTTTTGTACACTGGAATGGACGCCGTCTCACTGCATGACACGGGCTTATCAGGTAGGCAGATCGGCACAGGGAGGCAATGGACACAGGGGAGGCATGCAATGGACACAGGGGAGGCATGCAATGGACACAGGGGAGGCATGCAATGGACACAGGGGAGGCATGCAGCTGCAGATGGGCATTGTTGTTACCACTTACAGTAACTGCATTTCTCACCCTCGGCTTATACTCGAGTCAATACGTTTTCCCAGTTTTTTGTGGTAAAAGTAGGTGCCTCGACTTATATTCGGATCGACTTATACTCAAGTATATACTGTACCTACTCTGTGCAGGGGTTTTGCACAGAGCAGCCCCGGGTCCCTTGCTAGTACTCCTGGCTCCTGCTCTTCATTCAGTGCCCCCAAAGGAAGCCGCTTCCTATGGAGGCACTCGTGTGGGCTTGCTCCTGAGCCCTGCTGCTTGCGTCCATAGACTCAGACAGTGGGGCATGGCCCCACAGCGGTTCTGTCCCTCTTCACATAATATGATTGACAGCAGCAGAAGCCAATGGCTTCCACTGCTATTGATCTGCTCTGTGAGGAGGGACAGAGTCGGGAGAGCTGATGCACTCATGCACTGTGCTGAATCACAATGGGGCTCACGTAAGCATAAGGCGAGGGCTGGCGGGGAGACCCAGCCTATAAGGTTTTTTACCTTAACACATAGAATGTAATGCTTTACAACCACTCCCATACTGCACGAATTGCAGCACTCCTCTATCTATCTATCTATCTATCTAAAAAACTACATTTCGCATCATGCTCATGTACTCTGCAGTGTAGTCGAGCAACATGGAAAATGTTTTTTCAAAACATCTGGGGTGCCAAGTTTTGCCATCATGTCCCTAGGGAAGAAATGGCGGTCGTTGCAACTTTTTAGGTCACACGGTATGTGCGCAGCAATTTTTCCTACGCAATTTTTTTTTGGGGGGGGGGGGGGGGGGAAGAAAAATTATATATATATATACACACAGTAAAGTTTGCCCAATTAGATACTAATTAGATACCTGACATATCACGCTTTAAAATTGCGCACACTCGTGGAATGGCACTAAACTTCAGTATTTAAAAATCTCTATATAGGCAACGCTTAAATTAAAAAATTTTTTTACAGGTTACGTGTTTAGTGTTACAGAGGTGTTGGGCTAGAATTATTGCTCTTGCTCTGATGTTTGCGGCGATACCTCACATGTGTTTTGAAAGTCATTTACATATGCAAACGCGTCCCAATTATGCGTTCGCTTCTGCGTGTATTCCTATTACAAGGAATGTAAACATCTCTTGTATTAGGAATAGGGCATGGCAGGTCCTCTTATGGAGAGATGTGTAGGGTTTATAAGACCCCACATCTCTCCTCCAGGCTGGATAGCCAGAGTTAAAAAAAAAAAAATGAAGCTGATCATGATGATGATCTCAGGCTTTCCATGTCCCCGGCATGGTTTACTTCCGCTGGCCCGGACGTGAGGTCATAACGTCGCGCCCAGGCCTCCAAGAGTCAGAGACTACCGGGGACTATCTGGCCCTCGGGTTTCTCTATGGCCAACTTCCAGCACCGGTGGATTCCTTCTCCAGCTCAGCAATCACACAGGTAGAAGCACCGGAGGGTGGCAGGGGACGTTCCCTCCCGCAGCCTGTAAGAACGATCAAGCAGCTAAACAGCCGCTACGATTGTTCTTACGGTGCAGGGATTCGCCGGCTAAAAAAAAATATCTGAATGATGCAAGCTGCTATCATTCAGATATCCCCACTGAAAGCCAAGAACGTCATATGACGTTCTGCGGTATGGAAGTGGTTAAAGCAGAACTATACTCACTTGTTCTCCAGCACTGCAATGTCCTGGAGCTACGTGCTAGCTGCTGACATTTTCAACACGGCAGCTCCTGAGATATCACTACGGAATGTGCAGAAGTTCACAAAACCCCCTATGCATTCCAGGATCCTCCAAACATTACATACCACTGTTCAGCTAGTAAATATTTCCTTCCGCTCTATATGCGCCAGAAAAAAACTCCTTAGTGCTTAGGCTGGACATGTCGCTGATGCTAGTGGGAGAGGGTGCATTACTCATATGCCCAGTTTGAACAAGCCAGAGCAGCTGCTGGGGGTGCACTTCAAACATCCTGATTGTCCTAACATTTAGGCAGGACAAAGGGGAATTGAGCACCAAGGACATTTTTATACAGGCTGTACACAGTCAAATGGAGGGGAAAAAGGAGCACCTTTTGAACAGCAGCATGTAATGTGCTGAGGACACTGGAACATAGTTTTTTTTTTTTTAAAGTGCAAAAAAGATAAACACTTTAAATTGTTGGAGTGCAATGCACCAAATGCTCTACATTGAAAATTAACGATCCCGTGAAAAGTAAAAGGTGAACTTTAATGCAGTGCTTACAAAACAGGAGCTCTGACATTATTAATCTACTTAGAGGCTTGTAGGTTAAAATCAGTGCAGTACCAGTCATCAGCGAGAAATGAAAATACCGTTAAAAAGTCCTCAGATGCTTTTTTCCACGCTCTAAAATAAACATCTGCAACATGACACACTAATGACCTAGTATAAAGAAAAAAAAAAATTATTATTATTATTAATAATAAATTCATCAAAACACAGTCACTCATGAAAAATAAAAATACATACAGAAAGACGTTTATGAACCGTTTCTACAGCCAAACCTTTTTTTTAAGCTTTTGCCACTTTAAGATAAATAATGATGTTTTAAACCCTCTGTAGTTTTTTTTGCTGTCTGTGACATGTTGCTCGCTCGTCCCCACCCCCTTTTCTGACCGGCCGGGCTGCGTGCTCGGATAAGGGTCTGGTATGGATTCGGGGGGGACCCCCATGCCGTTTTTCCGGCGTGGGGGGATTCCCCTTAAAATCCATACCAGACCCAAGGGCCTGGTATGCTCTTTATTTAAAATTTGGCCGGAGTTCCCTCTCAAGATCATCTGAGCACAAGTCGCATGCCGAAGTCGGATCATGCAATCGGCGATCCCACTTTGATCCGACTTCAATGATAGTCAATGGGCTGAAGTAGGATCAAAGTCAGACCAAAGTAGTACAGGGAGCATTTCTAAAGTCGGAACGACTTGTGTCAGACCAGTTCGGATGGCTCCTATAGGGAAACATTGAATTTCACACGTCATGCGACATGAGCTCCCAATGTCGGAGCATTTGTCGGACCAGTGTGAACCCAGCCTAATGCATAGAATGCTTTAAGGTGCAAAACATTGAAGGTTTACACCCCCTTTAAGAATATCTCTACCCATAAATCTTTTTTCCTAGTTTTTCAATGGTTTGTTTTTTGCTTTCCCACTGCATAGATTCACCTTCCCTTTTATGCCCTGGCAACCATTGTCTGAAATAGAAAGTGATGGGAAATCCACCATTTTTTTTACAGTTGTCACTGGAATAGGAAGGCAATCTTCAAGCGGGGTTGCTGATCTGGGCTGACCAGGTGACTACATTGAAAAGATTTCCTTTCTCTTATTGTCTCTCTGAAAATGGAAGTTAGAGGAGATCTTCCCAACATGTCACAGCCGTAGGACGGCTGTCGTTTCGCACCAGTGTGAACCCGGCCTTAAGGTGAAAACCCTCCTGTGCTGCAGCAGCCTAACAGAGCGCCACCTCCCCCCTTTTACTTACCTGAACTCAAGCTTTTCCAGCGACAGGGACGAGCCAGTGTCTCGGGTCCTCATTGTATAGACTGAAAGCAGCAGCAGCCATTGGCTCCTGCTGCAGTCAATCAAATCCATTGACGTGGGAGCCAGGGGGCGGGACAGAGTCCTGCTGTCTGTGTCAATGGACGCAGCAGCAGGACATGGGAGCACACCCGTATGTGTGTCCCTAGGGAAATCGCTTCTCTGTGGGGGCACTCGATGCGGGGAGGAGCCAGGAGTGCTGCGGATGGACTCCAGAAGGAGGAGGATCAGGGCCACTCTCTGCAAAACCCTTGCACAGAGGAAGCAAGTATGACATCATGTTTGTGTGTGTTTTTTTTTTTTTTAACAAACACGAGACTTTACAACCCCTTTAAAGTGGTTATTAACCTCAGACATTAAACATGAACAAAGCATAGCCCTCTAAACTGTATACTTGTATCAAGCCAGAGCACTAAGGGCTAGTTAATACTTGCTTCAAAATGTGGCACTGGACATGCATTTTCAGGCTAGGTTCACATCTATGCAGGTTGCGGTTTGAGAGTTTTGCAGGTTTTTTTGGGCTAATAGGAAAGTAAGACAGTTCTTTTCATGGAGCGATTTTACGCTAGCACTCAAGTAGCATCAAAGTCGAACGAGAAAGTCAGTTTAGTGATCAGAAAGGTCAAGTTTAACCACTTTAGCACCATGCTATATCTAAAAGAAGGCTACAGGGCGGCACTATAGGTCTGGGAGGGCGTCCATAGAAGCCATCCCAGAACCCTGTCCCGCACATCGGGCACGCTGTGCGACCGCTGTGTCCTTTGGACACAGCTGATCTATGGTCAGGTAAAGGGCCTATCACAGGGCCCCTTTACCATGTGATCAGCTGTATCCAAACACAACTGCTCACATGTAAACAGACTTGCAAGTTATCGGCAGTTCTTTTCCCCATGTTTTGTGTCTGTGAGAGGGAAGGAGTGCCATTAACCGGCAAGCATGTCAGCACACCATTTACCAGTTATTTACCAGTTCACCATTATCACCCGTGCCGGTTAGCAGCGCCCTGACCATTAGCGCCATCTCATCAGCGCAGCCTCATCAGCACTCATCAGTGAAAAAAAAAAAAAAATTACTTACAGAAACTTTTAGCATACTTTTGACAATGTTAACCAACATAACAATAATATTACATACTTTGGTAAAATTTGAAGCTGGTTTTTAATTGTTTCATGAATTATTATAATGAAGTTGACGTCCCAGCTGAAGATGAAGCTAAGAAACCGCCGGCCCTAATCGCAGAGGGAGGAAAGGAAATTCATTAAAAACAAGCTCAGAAGAATATATTTACACGTTTTACATGTTTTTTTTCATCATTTAAAATACCAAGTTTTGCTGAAGCTCAGCTACATGCAAGCTTTTAATTGTCTAGTGGCAGACTAGCCCCGTCGTGTTTGCAAAACATAGGAAATCAGCGTGTGGTAAATGTGGTAGCTGTCAAAGTGTTATTCTCATAATACATTGTAAAATTGGGCTGTTAAACCCTCATTGTTTCATGTAAATTTATACTTTGGGGCTAACCCCACTCTGCCCCATATAAACATGCTCCCTGACCCTCAATTGTGGGCCACCTAAGGGATGGTGGGACTTGAGCACAATATATTGAATGACCGGCGGCAGAGCAGAGCTTTGCAGAACTTAAGATGGAATTCCACTTGCCCTATAGGATGCCGTCTAGATATCTCCATCTGAGACATGTAGTGCTCTCAAAGATTCCCACTCCTATCACCCTGGACTCTGACCCCCTGGAATGTCTTTTGGTGTCCAGGGCGATGGGCAAACCCTTGTCATTAGTATACCTTTGACTTACAGTTGTACACGGTAATACAGAGTAAACTATTCTCCAAATGGCAAGCTGATATGAATTGTCAGACGAAGACTGGGGCAAATTTTTAGGCCATTATATTACCAATCTAGTTACCCATGTGAAATTTCTACACAGAGCTTACTATACTACTGTTTGATGGGCTTCTATATACCACTTGTTTAGTTTCCTGTGTACTAGATATCAACTAGCCTAGTTAGAAGGGGTGCTGGATGGTGAAGAACATGGTTGGTACATAAAACTTGGCGTTCTTTGACTTCTATTATGCGGGTAGAGAGATCCTGCTCAGGTGGAAGTCTGCCCTACCTCCCACTGCATCGACTTGGCGTGCAACCGTTAATGTAGGGTTAATGTAGTGCCTTTCTATAAGTTGACCTACAAAAGCTGTAACTGTCCGAGGAATATTTGACAAAATCTGGTCGGCCTGGATAGACTTAAGGGACACAAGCGTTTCTGTACCTGTTAGACATGCTAATGGTTATATGTTAATTTTGAGCCTTTTCTCTCCTTGTCCCTTAACGCTTCTTATCCATTCCTCCCCCTTCCCCTCCTGATTCTGCGTTCTCACTCCTTCCTCTTAATCAACCACCCTAACCACCCCCCTTTTTTCTCCCTTGCAAACTGTTGTAATTATTTTACTGTACTTGTCATTCTCCCTTTCTGTAAACTGTAGCATATACATTATCCTATCGTTTATTGGGGTTTTGATAGCAGCCGTACTTGTCTGTATTGGTTTTGTTTATTTTAATAAAATGCTTCTGAAAAACAAGAAAAACAAAAAAACAAACAAACAAACACCCTTATACTTTTGGTCATTCTAAACAAAGTAACAGGTTTGTGTTACGGTCAAGGTGACACTCCCACTAAACAAATTTTTTTTAAATACTTTCTTTTGTGACATGTTCTTTAACCACGTCCCACCCGGCCTATAGCAGAATGACGGGCGGGCGGTGGTTGTTATCCTACTGGACGTCATAGGACGTCCAGCAAGATAACATGCCGGCACGCAGCACGGCGATCAGTGGTGCTGTGTCTCACTTTGACACACTGCATCTCCGATCGTAGTAAGGAGCCTCTGACAGAGGCTCCTTACCATGTGATCATCTGTGACCAATCACAGCGTGAACCAGGAAGTGCCAGTAAACGGCTTTCCTCGGTTTCTCGTTGACGGGGAGAGCCGATCGGCGGCTCTCCCTGTAAGGGGGGGGGGGGGGGGGTGTGTGTCTGTGCTGATAATTAGCACAGCCCCATCAAAGCCAATCAGTGCCCATCAGCTGACAGTCAGTGCCTCATCAGAAACACCTGTCAGTGCCCATCAGTTCTACATATCCTGGCCTCATCAATGTAGGAGAAATCAACATTTTATAAACAGGAACAATAAAAACACATTTTTTTTTTTTTCAAAAATTTGTCTTTAGTTTGTTTAGCAAAAATAAAAACCCCAGTGGTGATCAAATACCACTAAAAGAAAGCTATTTGTGGGAAGAAAATTATAAAAATGTAGTTTGGGTACAGTGTTGTATGACCGCGCAATTGTCATTCAAAGTGCGACAGCACTGAAAGCTGAAAATTGTCCTGGGCAGGAGGGGGGGTGCCCTGTATTGAAGTAGTTAAGGAGACATCAGGGGTCTTTTAGATCAGATGTATCACCTGTCCTCCATTAACGCTAACGGAGCTCATTAGCCTCACCATTCACATTCAAGTCACATTTCAGTCCGGTTGGTGGCTAGAGAGGCTTCTTAGCACTGCTGTTTTTTTTTTTACACTCTTTTACACTTTTAGCCCTCTGCATATGAGAGATATTCGGATTCTTGTTGCAGTTTGTTTAGGAATACATTTCCTGCATTACAAATGTGGGGCGTCAGATTAAACAAATATTTAATTTCCATTCCTGACTGGAGCTGGGTTTTAAGACATGTCTACCATGCTTAACCACTTGCCGACCAGCTCATGTCGATGTACAAGGGCAAAGTGACTCTGCTGGGTGAAACCCCGTATGGGTACGTTGTACCCTTTACTCACTTGCCAGGGGGCACGCACCCTCCCTGCCAGTGACATTTATACAGTAATCAGTTGCTACTTTTAGCTCTGATCGCTGTATAAAATGTCAATGGTCCCAAAAACGTGTCAAAAGTGTCCGATTTGTCCGTCGCAATACCAAAAAATATAAATAAAATACATTTTTAGTAAAAATGCTATAAATCTTTTCCATAGTTTGGAGACGCTATAACTTTTGCGCAAACCAAGCAATAAATGCTTATTGCGATTTTTTTTTTACCAAAAATATGTAGAATGTATATATATATATGTAGAATGTATATATATATATGTAGAATGTATATGTAATATATATATATATATATATATATATATATATATATATATATATATATATATATATACATATACACACACACACATGTACATATACACACACACACATCTAAAATGATGACTTTTTTTAAAAAACATTTTTGGGAGCAATAGAAGTGAAAAGAATCTTTTTTTTTTTTTTTTTCAAAATTGTCGCTTTTTTTTTTGTTTATAGCACAAATTTTGTTTGGGTACAGCATTGCATGACAGCACAATTGTCAGTTAAAACGACGCAGTGCCAAATTGTAAAAAGTCCTCTGGTCAGGAAGGGGGTAAAATCTTCCAGGGCTGAAGCAGTTAAAACAGATGCACTTTTTTTTAAGTAATAGTTACCTCTTCTTTTCTAATGTGGTTAATATTCAGAACGCACTGGAGTAACAAGTTCCTCACTTCAATACCTTCCTCTGAATTGTAATCAAAATTTAGCAGAGCTGCATGAAGTTGCCACAAGCGAGCAATGTCCGCAACCTATTACAAGAGAAGAATTAGGATATTATAACGGTTTCTATATTTACAAATACAAAATGCATAGGACTATGATAAAAAAACGTAACCACTGTTTACACACCCCTCAATTGAACCACTTGCCATCCGGGCCAATTCTGACACTTCACTCCTACATGTAAAAATCAACTTTTTTTGCAAGAAAATTATTTATAAACACTATATATTTTTTTTATATTTAGCAGAGGCCCAATAGAATAAAATGGTGGGTGTTGCAATTTTTTATGTCACATTATTTATAGTATACCATTTTTTGGGGGGGAAAAAAGAAAAAAAAAAAAATAAAAAAAAAAAAAAAAAAACCACCACTAAAGCTGAACCAATTTTTTGTATATGATGTGAAAGATGATGTTATGCCGAGTAAATAGATACCCAACATGTCATTTTAAAATTGCGTCTGCCTGTGGAATTGCGGCAAACTACAGTGCTCAAAATTCTCCATAGGCAACCGTTTAAACTTGTAAAGACGTTTAGAGTTGCACAGGAGGTCTGGTGCTAGAATTAGTGCTCTCGCTCTGATGTTTGTGGCAATACCTCACGTGTTGTGTGTGATCACTAGGGTGGATAAAAATCAATTATCAAAAAAAAACAAAACAAAAAAAACAAACAGATTTTATCAAATTTATTTTAATAAAATGCCTTTGGAGTAAAAATCTATCTAAAAGATAGTTTTCTATTTAAGAGAATTTTATATTATATATAAAATCATGCGTCCAATCATATCTCCCTGATGAAGACATGTGATCCCTGTGTCGAATACGCGTAGGGGAGGGGCCAGAACGGAGTTAGCAGCACGGAACCTGATCGGGAGAAGCGCATACCATATGCTGACTGGCGTTTTTTTTTTAAGCCTGTGTAGAGCGGTGCACTTACGCACCGGGGAAATGTGAGTACCCCTTTGCGGGGAGTGGGTTTATGCATGAATAATTATATTTTTTTACGGTATCACACTATCTAGTCTCTTTTTGTTTATGGTATGGAGCTGCATTGATCCAGGCTGGAGATCGGCACCAAACTAGCAGTATAGAGCCCGGGGGTGGCTCCACAGCGTGTTTGACACAGCTAGTCACTGTGTCACACGCTCTGAGGTGAGCACAACCACTTTGGGGGGTCACCGAAGCACACTGGAGCATGTTTTTGCAGCACCTGACATTGAATGAGCATGCTGGATGACACTTAACTTGGACATTTTTATATGCACTTTTTGGCGATTTTCTTTATATACTTTATAAGGAATCTACATGATTAATATATATGTTGTTCACTGGGCACTCTTTATCTAGTTTATGCACTGTGTGATTTATTGATATTGTATTGGCATGCCGCACATATATACCGTATAACACGCACTTTTTTTCCCTTAAAATCAGGGGAAAATCATGGGTGCGTGCTATACGCCGATCCCCGCTAATTGTGATCTATCAGAGCGATCGCCGCCGACATTCACATAGCGTGTAGTTTTAAATATGGCGCCGCGGAGTTCAGAGGGACTCGGCGGAGCTGAACGAGCGCCGAGATACACATAGTCGAGTGTTCTCGGCTCTTTACGGCGCCGCTCACAGTCACGCCCAGTCCCGCCATTGGACCTGTGTTATGTCCATCATAGGGCGGGACTGGGCGGGACTGTGAGCGGCGCCGGAAAGAGCCGAGTACACTCGACTATGTGTATCTTGGCGGCGCTCGTTCAGCTCCGCTGAGTCCCTCCGAACTCTGCGGACCATATTTAAAACTACATGCTATGTGTATGTCGGCGGCGATCTGTCCAAGCATGTAATGGACACTGGGGGTAAGGCTGCACTGACCACTGGGGCAAAGCTGCACTGACAAGGCTGCACTGGGACAAGGCTGCACTGGGTCAAAGCTGCACTGACAAGGCTGCACTGGGGCAAGGCTGCACTGACAAGGCTGCACTGGGGCAAGGCTGCACTGACAAGGCTGCACTGGGGCAAAGCTGCACTGACAAGGCTGCACTGGGGCAAAGCTGCACTGACAAGGCTGCACTGGGGCAAAGCTGCACTGACAAGGCTGCACTGGGGGCAAAGCTGCACTGACAAGGCTGCACTGGGGCAAAGCTGCACTGACAAGGCTGCACTGGGGCAAAGCTGCACTGACAAGGCTGCACTGGGGCAAAGCTGCACTGGGGCAAAGCTGCACTGGGGCAAAGCTGCACTGACAAGGCTGCACTGGGGCAAAGCTGCACTGACAAGGCTGCACTGGGGCAAAGCTGCACTGACAAGGCTGCACTGGGGCAAAGCTGCACTGACAAGGCTGCACTGGGGCAAAGCTGCACTGACAAGGCTGCACTGACAAGGCTGCAATGGACACTGGGGCAAGGCTGCAGATGGACACTGATAAGCTGCATTGATGGGCATTTTAATGTAAGTTTGTTTTCCTTAAACGTCCCTCCTAAAAGTTTTTTTCCTTAAAATTCCCTCCTAAACTTGGGGTGCGTGTTATACGCCGATAAATACGGTATTTTTTTTTAATGCACATTGCACTTTTATGCGATTTCATGAATGCATCACGTGCTGGTTTATAAGTCTATTATATTTTTCTGATACAATTTATATTTATACTCACGTCTAGATAGTTTATATATTAGTGTGATCTACTTCAGCGCAACGCATTTATTCTTTATACGTATTTGCACGGTTATGAAACGTGGTCTGCGTCTGCTGCTAGGTATTAATATCTATATTTATACATTATATTTTTTTGGGCACTGGATTATTGTGGCTCGTAAGATTTTCTTTTTATTTGTTTATACATCACCCAAAGGCTGCTAAAAGAAAAAGGTTTAATTTCTTCACATTCTGAATAGATTGGAAGTCGTAAGATTAAGAACGCACTTCAAAAATCAGACCATCGGGTTATTGGCATGCACATAGCGGTTATAAGCTTAAAACAGTGGAAGAGGGAAAAGTTTTTATTGTACATACCAAACATTTTGGTTCAAGGGACTTTGCCAAGAGCATAGAAAAAGCTGTTTTCCCAAACTCTTCTTTCTTTTCTAAGCCCTTCTCCCACCAGGCCTCACACAGTTGCCGGATGGCAAGACGGACATGGGATTCTGACCTTGGTAAAGCTTCCAGAATACCTGCAGTTGGATGTAAACGTTAGTTTAAAATTAAAAAGTTAGGTTAACAACTACTAGTTGCCTAGCTGTCATAATGATTTTCTGGCTTTACTACCTGGTTACTGAGCTGCATGCTTGTTCTGTTAAGTAGCGAAACCAGACAATCAGGCAGGCAAAGTAAAACCATTTCAATGCACATTTTTCTATCGCAACATAAGACCTGTATTCCAGCTGCCAAACAAAAAAACAGAACGCCATTTCTTTAATGTTAATTAAGAAAAAAAAAAAAACCACACACACACACACACACACACAAACACACACACACACACACTAAGGAATTCTGCAATCACAGCAAGGATGGATGAAGAAAACAAAGGCTATGAAGCTTAGCCGCTGTCCTGGAAGACTGAAATGCCTCCTTCTGTCCCACACAGAAGTGCTTTCCCCACTAGGGGTAGTCCAGTGGCGAAAGAGAAGTATGGAATTTTTTTTTTTATCCCAAATTTATACTTACCTAGGTGGATGCAGCATCGGTAAGATGCTGCATCTGTCCCCCACCGTCTCTTCACTGAGAACCAAGCCACCGAACACCGATGGCTCGGTTCGCTCACCTCCCCGAGCGGGGAGCTGCTGCCTGTCAGTTTATATATTCCACCATCATTTACTAAATTTGCCGTTTGAACATATTATGAGAGCAGTGTTAGAACTCGCTGAAGACCTCCTCCTAATGGCTGGGGATTTCAACACAGTCCTTGATAACTCCCTTGACAGACTGGGTGGCTCTACCTTGCCCCCTTCTCCTTTAGGCTCATACTTAGATCAATTTTACCTTTTGGATGCCTGGAGATGGAAACATGCTTCTATACAAGAGTACTCATGCTATTCTGATACTTATGGTACACTGTCCCGCATTGATATGTTTGCTTTTTCATGATATGCTCAGTATGGTAAATTACATCCAATATCTCCCAAGAGCGGTATCTGACCAATCTCCTTTGTTGGTGAATCTTGTTCTGGGCGCGTTTGATTCATTCCGGATATGGAGACCGAGTCCTCTGTGGCTAGCAGACTCGGCTGTCACAGATCAAGGGACTTGCTGATATGAGATCCTAACTTTGTCATTAACTGCTTCAGCCCCGGAAGATTTTACCCCCTTCCTGACCAGAGCACTTTTTGCGATTCGGCACTGCGTCGCTTTAACTGACAATTGCGCGGTCACGCGACGCTGTACCCAAACAAAATTGACATCCTTTTTTTCCCCACAAATAGAGCTTTCTTTTGGTGGTATTTGATCACCTCTGCGGTTTTTATTTTTTGCGCTATAAACAAAAAAAAGAGCGACAATTTTGAAAAAAAAAAAAGAGATTATTTTTTACTTTTTGCTATAATAAATATCCCCCAAAAATATATAAAAAAAACCACTTTTTTTCCTCAGGTTTAGGCCGATATGTATTCTTCTACATTTTTTTTTTTTTTTACCAAAAATATCGATTGGTTTGCGCAAAAGTTATAGCATCTAAAAAATAGGGGATAGCTTCATGGCATTTTTATTATTAATTTTTTTTTAACTAGTAATGGCGACGATCTGCGATTTTTTCAGGACCGTGACATTATAGCGGACACGTCGGACAATTTTGATACCATTGGCATTTATACAGCGATCAATGCTATAAAAATGCATTGATTACTGTAAAAATGTGACTGGCAGGGAAGGGGTTAACACTAGGGGGCGATCAGGGGGTTAATTGTGTTCCCTAGTGTGTTCTAACTGAAGGGGGGAGTGGAATGTGGGGGGGTGGAAAGAGGGGGAGTGGAAAGAGGGGAAGAGATAGATCGCTGTTCATACTCTGTATGAACAGACGATCTGTCACTTTTGCCCTCAGAGAACCGGAAACTGTTTACACACACAGATTCCGGTTCTCCGTGTGCCCCGAGCGATCGCGGGGGCCCGGCGGTGAACGCGACCGCCGGGCACTCGCATCGGTTCCGTGGGCGAGCAGGGGGTGCGTATGCGCACACCTCCGGCGGCACGCTCCTAGTGAACAAAAAGGGAACCAATGTAACATGACAGCGATTTGCGCAGCTGAGTCATGTTGCCTCAGTATAACTGTGGCGACTGGTCGGCAAGCGGTTAATGGACATTCCTGTGGTTTGGGATGCCTTTAAGGCTACCATGCGTGGCTCCTTTGCCACAGATGTTGGACAGGCCCGTAAGGCGTCTCAGGCTAAATTAGTGAATGCAGAGTGGGAGCTCAATGATGCAGAGACTAGCTATTCTGCCTCCCCTTCTCCTGATACTTATGCTATCTTGCAACACAAAGCTAGAGCGTTAGATTTAGTGCTCCTAGAGTATAACCAGAAAAAGCCATTATATCAAAACCAACAAATCTTCGAATTTGGGGACAAGAAAAGTAGCCTTCTGGCGCATCTCTCTAGACCCGATTTCCAATCCTGCACTATTCCCAGAATTAAAAAACTCCAGCGGTGTTATAGTGGAACACAATAAGGACATAGTGGAAGCTTTTGTTACATTTATACTACTCTATATTCTACTACGGCCCATTATACTATTGTGGAATTTGAGGATTATCCATTTGATATTTCTCTTTCAAAGTTTTAAATGCGCCTTTAACAGCTGAAGAAATAGGAAAAGCTATACAGTCCTTCGCCCATAACAAAACGCCAGGTTTGGATGGGTTTCCTATTAATTTGTATACGCACTACAAAAAAAAAAAAGTTCTGATTCCGCACTTGCTTCGTGTTTTTAATTATGCACTGGGGGGGGGGGGGGGGGGGGCAGCTCCCACCTTATATGTCAGAAGCACCGATTGTGCTTATTCCCGAAACCCCATAAAGGCCACCTCTATTGTGAATCATATCGTCCTATTTCTTTGACCGGTTCCCAACCGGCTCATGTAAACTGCGGCACAATGGCACCGCTGCGCAAAACCCCATACAGGGTCTCCTTTAAGAGTGGCCAGACGGCGTGCGCACGCCTACTGCATGGTAGGGGACCCGATGCGCGTGGCACAATCGCGTGCACGAGGATTTGTGTGTGTAAACACCTGTTAGGGGAGAGGAGACATATCATTGTTTCTAAGGTTCCCACCGTGCTCCGGTGCCCTCCACCGCTTAGCGGAGCCGTTAGCAGCGGCGGAGGCGATCAGATGTTTCTCCTTTCTTGGTATGGAGATGAGTGAGGGGAAGATGGCCCCCACCCATCTCCATAACATTGCAGGGCGGAATGGAAGAACTAGGGCACTCTACATCTAGGAGGAAAAAAAGACTTAATCTCCAAATACAGAAAGGTTTCTTCACAGTAAGAGCTGTGAAAATGTGGAATAGACTCCCTCTCCAGAGGTGGTTCTGGAAAGCTCAGTCCATTGCTTCAAAAAATCCATGGATTCTTTACTAAAATGTACACAATATAACCGGGTACTAACATTTATAGGTAAAGTTGATACAGGGGAAAAAAAAAATAAAAAAAGGCAGATTGCCTCTCGGGGGGGGTTAAGGACGGAAATTTTACCCCTGCTGTAGTAAATTGGAGCATGCTTTGCTGGTTTTTTTTGCCTTCCTCTAGATCAACTGTGGGTGTAGGTTTGTGTCTATGGGATTGTATTTTTTTTTTTTTTTTTGGGTTGAACTTGATCAACCTGACTGAATTAGAGCTGCATGATTCTGGCTAAAATGAGAATCACAATTTTTTTGCTTAGAGGATAGATCACGATTCTCACGGCGTAACATCATCTTTCACATTAAAACAAAAAAAATTGTGCTAACTTAACTGTTTTGTTTTTATTTATTCAAGTGTATTCTTCCCACAAAATTGCATTTGAAAGACCGCTGGGCAAATACAGTATGACATAAAATATTGCAGCAATTGCCATTTTAATCCACAGGGTCTCTGCTAAAATATATATATATATATATATATATATATATATATATATATATATATAAAAAATAAAATAAAATGTTTGGGGGTTCCAAGTAATTTTTTAGCAAAAAATATTGATTGTATTATAAGAAAGAAGTGTCAGAAAAAGATTTAGACTTTAAATGGTTAAACTTCCTGCATTTACACATTGTTTAAAACTTGGCAGACTGCCCAGGTTATTTGTTTACACAGAGAAGTTTATCCCTTTGATCTAAGAAGGAAGTTAGTTACAATGTTTCAAGTTCTAAACTTGGCAGACTGCTGGATTGCTTTCTTTTGACAGCTGAGTGAGCAGATAATCTCTCGACTTGTTTATATGAAAGAATCGGCAAACTCAGCAGGACAGATCCTCAGAGGGGGTAAATCGAGATCACGATTTTTTAACGATTAATTGTGCAGCTCTACTATGAATTATTTTTTATGTACTATTTATACATTTTGTTCATTTGTGGTTGTAATTGCAATATCATATCATTATACAAATGTGGTAATATAAAAAAAAATAAATAAAAAAAAGGGGGGGGGGGGACAACACATCTTATTAGGTAAAAAAAGCAAAACTCATTTGGAATGCTCTTTTAGCAGTTTCCAATGAAAAAAAAAAAACAAAAAACAACAAAACACACACACACCCAACTGCTTAGACATGTACATGTCAGAATGCTCTCTATTTCAACAACAAAAAAATTGAAAACAAATTGAAATAAAAAAAAAAAAAAAGTACTTCACCATTGAGAAGGCCAGCACATTCCAGGAGAGCTTGATAAGTCATGTCCTCTTCCACCACAGACACGGAGAGTGTTGCCACAATGGTCACACCACGTATTACATCCATAGTGTTTTTCTAAGAGAAAAGAACAAAGTGCTGTTTGGAATGTAGTCTACACCAGTGTTTCTCAACTCCAGTCCTCAAGGCGCCCCAACAGGTCATGTTTTCAGGATTTCCCTCAGATGAAACAGCTGTGGTCATTACTAAGGCAGTGAAACTGATCAATTCACCTGTGCAAAATAATGGAAAACCTGAAAACATGACCTGTTGGGGCGCCTTGAGGACTGGAGTTGAGAAACACTGGTCTACACTCAGGTCTAACAATGTAAATTGTCACTAGAATGTTAATGCAGCAACCAGGGGGTGCCCACATATATTCCGGACCCCCCCCCCCCCCCAATAAAATGGCAGCCCGCTTATTTCTCTATTGATAGGTCTCCAACATAAAATAATTGGAAAAAAAAAAAAAAAAAAAAAGCCCACACACTACACTGCAACTCCAAATGTGTTAGCTTATGCACAGAAAGAGATGAATTATGATAGTAGTAGCTTATTTTGAAAGTATAGCAAAAAAGTATTTTATATCTATTGGCCAAAAAAAAAAAGGGGGGGGGGGGGGATTTATAACTTCTGTGATTGAATAACAAAATATGCCACATACCACTTCAGGGGCTCCTTCCACTTCCATGTCATCGTCACTGCCATCATCTATTTTGTGCCATGACTCTACTGGATTCGCCACCAAAGTATCCAGCAGCAAAGTCTTCAGCTTCTTCCATAATTCCTCCTTTTGTTTCCTCGGCAGCTCTTGCAATATCTCTTCTAGATCAAAAGGATCTGTCGCATCTTTCTACAAATGTAATAAGTCCCCAGAATCAGTTCTACAAATATGTAAACCAGCAATGGGACAAGCCTTCACAATCAATGTGCACAATTTGGAGGCAACAACATCAGAAAGTCCTTTTAGGTAACTTATTTATCTCATTGCCATAGAGGCAATGTTATGTCCATTATGGATGGAAGACCTACTTCTAGACCAGTGGTCATTAACCAACGTCTTGTAAAATCTCCCAATACCATCCATGCCCCAACAAGGTGGTTGCCAACCCCCATTCTAAACCTTCCCTACTTGGTTTGGGCTATAGACAATTCATATCAGAATTATAAGAAGCTATAGGGCTGGGTTGATCCATTAAAAACAGAAGAATAGAAAAAGTAGCACACAATTGTGATTAAGCCCTAACTGGGTGAAACGTGTTAGTAGTGCGGTCCTTTAGGGGTGACTGCCATACCTGTGGACAATATCTACAAGAAACGTAGACACTTATGATCTATCCAGTGTGTGGTAACCTTTTACTTTAAAAAGCACACAAGTGCAGTTGTATCTCACAGCAACTGAACAAAATTCTTATTGAAGGTTTCCCCCAAAATAAAAAAAAAAAACACTGAAATCTGCTTGACTCCTATTTGTTACTTCAGTTCTTTGCATACTTTCAGTTCTCATGTATATTATAATTTTAAGTCCTTGGAGCAGATATTTTTGTACAGTGACAAACTGGGTATCACAGGGGCAAGAAGAGCAATTATAGGGGCAGAACTGAGCCGGCAAACAGTAAATATTTTCAAGAAGAGAGCAGTGTGCAGCTCCAGCAATAAAAAGGAACACAGGAAGAGAATTGAAAGTGCATACCCTGAGCTGACCAACCCCCACCAGCTGGCTCCCTCCAGCAAGCTCCAGCTGCTATTCTGTACTAGTAGGAAAGATGGGACCCGGAAGAAATCACTAGTCCAAATGACCCCTATATCCCTATCTCCACTGTAAGAGCCAGGGGGACTGTAGGACAGCGCACTCCTGATGAGCTACAGGCACACACAGCTCAATGAACACTTTTAGCACTACTGAAAGAATTGAGAGGGACGTCATCTTGGTCTAGGCCAATGAAAAAGGCTGGAGATCGGTACCTGAAAGCAGACTGCCCAAGAAGATCAGCACCAGGCAGAGAGCTTAGGGACACCGCAGCACTGAAAAGGCGAGTACAGTACCACTTTAAGTGAAGTAGATTGTGCTTAGGGCCCCTTTCACACTGCTATGCTGCGGTTTCGGCACAGCATGGATGCAGCGCAGTGTACCTGCGGTTTTCATGCGGGTTACCTGTGCTTTATTACAGACTAGATTGGGCGTTTTTAGAAAAAAAAAAAAATTCTTAATAGGAGCCTATGGGAAAGCGTAGGTAACCTGCACAAAAACCAAGGAAAACTGGGCTACACCCGCACTGCAGTTCGTTTTGGCCACAGTGTGAAAAGGGCCTAAGGCAACACTCATCATTTTTTATTAAAGTGGAATGACCTTAATAACCCCCCCCTTTAAATCTTATACTGGTCCAGCTAGGCTTAATATAAGTATCCAAACCCCGATAGCCAAAGGGCTGCTCGGGATGTTGAAAATCACTGTAGTAGTCCATGCTACTATGTGATATCTGTGATTTTTTGGGTGTTTCTCCAGCAGTTTTCCCTCTGAACAGTAACCATAGAGAGTCACTTGCTCAATGCCAGCGTCATTCAGATAGCGCCTCTCTGATTGGAAAAAGGTGGAGACTATGGCATCATTCACTCCTCTTCATAAAAAGGTCTTGTATTCATTGAGGGAAAAAAAAAAAAAAAAGTACAAAGCGGTCTCTGAACAGCGGTGGTCACTAAAGCGATTTTCAGCAGCCCTCCAGATATTAAAAAAAAAAGAAGGATAATTACATTGCGCCAAACTGGACCAATGCAAGTTAGCAGAAAATAATCATTCCTGGCATTTCGCTTTAAAATGTGAAAGCCATTTGCTGAAACATCTTCAGCAACTGGCAAACATCTAGGCGTATTGGATGCCCTGCCTCCCGCTGCCATTTGTGGATTCCTTCCACCGACCCTCGTATCCAGCTGGGGAATAGGGATTAGTGGATGAAACAGAGGACACCAGCATCCAACTATCCTAAAGTGCAAAATGCAGATGTTTCAGCAAGTTTTGTTCCTAAAACGGAAAGGTGTTCATCGGTGCATTTACCGGCATAGGAAAGTAATCATTGCTTGCTTTGCATTTTAAAATTAGTGACAGGATGATTTTACAGGATAAAGAAGCCATGTCTAGCCATTACTAGAAGTATTAGAGCTTTAAAGTTTGGAGACCATGCTGCTAATGTAAATGGCTGGGAGCGGCTTCAGCAAGAAGAGACGGCTAAAGAATCTGCACTGAATGTGCAGTTATCCTTTAAATTAGGCCCGCTGATGTTGTTCTCTCCTTTTTTTTTAAACCAGATACAATGTTAACATAAATATCTTCCAACATATTCACTAATATAGTTGAATATGAAATACAAGCAAAATAATAAAAAAAAAAAAAAAAAAAAATATCACAATATGTGCTAGCTTGTCTGCTGGGATTTTTGGGCTTTGTACACCTTCCTTCTTGATTTTAAAGCTCTGACACTTTTCAAACCACCAAATAAAGGGAAAGGTTAAAGAGAAAGTAAACCATGGTTGAATTTTTTTTTTTTCTTCCCTGAATAGTTAAAGTGTTGGTGAACCCATATTTATAAAACTTTGCCAGCCCCTCTATTACATGTAAGTAGACAATTTTAAGTTTAACTTTTTTTTTTTTTTTTTTTTTTTTAAGAATAGCGATGGGGGGTGGGGCGGTGACAGACACACAGAGGGACATGACAGGCAGGAAGAAGGGGGTGAGGGGGAGAGAGCAGATGGGACAGCAGCGTATGACGAAGGGACGCAATCAGACCACGGTGGTGAGGGCAGAGCAGCCCTGATTTTCGTGGTCTGTACAGAGAGGGCATACAGGAATGTTGTTTTTTTTATTTTTTATTTTAGAGGGGGGCAGATTACACAGCACAGCTTTAAGGGACCAGAATCTGTATTTATTTTTTTGGGGTTAACAAACACTTTAAGGCATAATGTGCTAGTATGCATCGCATGCTAGCACATTATGTGACATTTACCTGCAAACGAAGCCTGCGCTGGCCCAGCTGGAGGCGGCATCCATCTTTGCATGTCTTCCTTCCCGGGACGTGGACTCTGGCTGTGTATCTGGCCGGAGCCACGTGACATCACTCCTGCACATGAGTGCGGGAGCCGCCGGTCACAGCACATGCTTCTGAAGAAGTGGCACAGGTGGCTTTTCCTTCAGAGCGCATGTGCCGATGACCTTATCGGCACAGTATACAGTAAATAAGCGTGTGCCGTTTAGGTGATATTTACAGTACCTATAGTTAAGCCTTATTATAGGCTTAAATAGCTACAAATTATACAGGAAGGTTTACTTCCACTTTAACCACTTCAGCCCTGGAAGATTTTACCACCTTAATGACCAGAGCATTTTTTGCACTGTGTTGCTTTAAATGACAATTGTGCGGTCGTGAGACGTTGTACCGAAACAAAATTGACATCTTTTTTTCCCCACAAATAGAGCTTTTTTGGTGGTATGTGATCACCTCTGCGGTTTTTATTTTTTGGGTGATAAACAAAAAACAAAAAGTTTTTTTTTTTTTTACGTTTTGCTATAATAAATATCCCCAAAAATTATATAAATCACAAAAAGCGTATATTGATTGAATTGCGCAAAAGTTAGTGTCTACAAAATAGGGGCTAGATTTATGGCATCATTATTACTATAAAAAAAATGTAAAACTTTTTTCCCCATAGGTAATGGCAGTGATCTGCGATTTTTATCGGGGCTGCGACATTGCGGCAGACAGATCGGACTCTAATGACACCATTTTGGGAGCATTGTCATTTATACAGCGATCAGAGCTATAAAAAAAAAAACACTGATTACTGGGGGGGATGGGCTACCACTGGCATGACAGGGAACAGAAGATCGCTGTCATGTCACTAGGCAGAACAGGGAAATGGATTGTTTACATAGAACATGCTGCATTTTTCCTGCACTGGAACGCTGTAAAACACAACAAACACACACTGGAACACACACAATCCTTATTTAACCGCTTTCCGACCAACCGCCGTCATTTTACAGTGACAGGTCGGTATGATCCCGCGAACCGTCGTAGCTATACATCGGCTCATGGGATCGGTAAGCAGGCACGCGCCCGCTGCACTGCGGGGGTGCGATGACAACCTGCCACCAGCAATCGCGAGCACGAGAGGCAGAACAGGGACGAGTGTGTGTAAACACACAAATCCCTGTTCTGTGAGGAGTGACAGATCGTGTGTTTCTAATAGCTAGGAACCACGATCCGTCATTTCCTCTAGTCAGTCCCCTCCCCCTTCAGTTAGAAACACGTAAAAGGAAACAAACACAGTTAACCCCTTGATCACCCCCTAGTGTTAACCCCTTCCCTGCCAATGACATTTTTACAATAATCAGTGCATTTTTATAGCACTGATTGCTGTATAAATGCCAACAGTCCCAAAAATGTGTCAAGTGTCCGCCATAATGTCACAGTCCCGATAAAGAAAAAAAAAAAAAATTTGCAGATCGCCACCATTACTAGTAAAAAAATAAATAAAAATGCTATAGATCTATTCCCTATTTTAAAGACACTATAACTTTTGCGCAAACCAATCAATATACGCTTATTGCGATTTTTTTTTAACCAAAAATATGTAGAAGAATACACATTGGCCTAAACTCAGAAAAAAATTAGCCTTTTTAAAAATGGGGGTAATATAGCAAAAAGTACAAAATATTGTGTTTTTTTTCAAAATTGTCGCTTTTTTGTTTATAGCGCAAAAAATAAAAACCGCAGAGACGATCAAATACCACAAAAAGAAAGCTCTATTTGTGGGAAAAAAAGGACGTCAATTTTGTTTGGGTACAGCGTTGCACAACCACGCAATTGTCAGTTAAAGTGACGCAGTGCCGAATTGCAAAAAATGGCCTGGTCATTCAGCACTGCAGCCAAATCTTCTGGGGCTGAAGTGGTTAAGGTTAAGGCCCCTTTCACACGAGGCAGACTCCACTTCCACGGGGTCCCGCGGCTCAGCGGGAGATCTCTCCGTTGATCTCCGCTGAGCCAGCGGATGACAGGTCCCTCTCTGCGCACTGAGCGGGGAGGGGCTTGTCGAGCGCCGCTGCTGCCTATGAAGGGATCGGATGAAAACAGACAGCATTCATCAGATCTCACACGATCCGATAAGGACGGATCCGGACGTAGGGCCATCTGTCTGCTTTTTGCGGATCGGACAGAGTCGGATGTCAGCGGACATGTCTCCGCTGACATCCGTCGCTCCATAGGCTAACATGGAGTGCCTGTTCAGGTCCGCCGTCAAAACTGACAGGCGGACCTCAACGGTCCGCCGTCAAAACTGACAGGCGGACCTCAACGGTCCGCCGTCAAAACTGACAGGCGGACCTCAACGGTCCGATCATGTAAAAGGGGCCTAAGAAAAAAAAAGGGAGGGGTGTGGAGGGCACTGGACTGCATAAAAAAAAAATGCGCATGCAGAAAAGCAACTGGAACGCATCCAGACTGCGTTTCTAGGGTGGGAACTGGCCCTGAGAGTGCAAAGCTATGGCAAAAGTGATCATCACATGATTAAAGTAGAACTATAGGCAACACTTTATTTCCCATTTTGGTTCGAGTAAGGGAGGGTTGTATCCAGTCAGATTTTTTTGCCATCTGTGTCCCATGGAAAGATTTCCCTTCACTTCCTGTCCCACAGCCAAAACAGGAAGTGAGAAAATCCCTGCAAATTAAGGAAATCCCCCCCAGCCAGAACTAGTGTTCCCATTGGAAGATTTCCCCTTTATTACCATTCTGGGGACAGCCCAAAATTTGGGATTTTCTTTCACATTCAATCATAATGATAAGCAGGACAAATAGAGAGGATGAATCTCCATAACAGGAGAACAGACAGCAATAAAAAAAACTTACAGCAGTAGTAAACTCTGCTATCCCGATGCTGCTTTTCATCTAGTTCATTAGGATTATCAAACATTGCCCAGTGTAATCCAGGCCCAATTGCATATTTCTTATTTTTTTAGAAAGTCTTCTTCTAAAAAAATCTTGTCTCTGGGATAAGGTGGCGTCATCTTATTTATGGTTTTCCGAGTCTGTAATGAAGAGCATTTCTGCCCTTTCATGTTTCTCTTGCTGTAATCTCACGTATGCGCGATTGCGTCCTAGCCAAGTCTCATTCTTGATACGATGTTCCTATGGCAACCGATGACTGACTTTCTTGTAAAGTGTGCCCGTCAGTCCACTGTATGCCAAGGCTGATCACAGTACGATGCCCGGGTTTACTCCCCATGACACACCACATGGGGTGTACCAGGAAGTTATGAATGAATCTGCAGTCTCATGGGCTGACAGCAGTGCTGCAGGAAGCGGAAATCAGACACGGCATCCTGTCAATGGACAGCAGACGTGCCGTAAATCAGGGGAGAGATGCGCATGTGCTTGGGATGTTATTACACAGAACGGGGCGGATTACAAGAAAACACAGCAACTAAGGAGACATCTACAAGCAACGATCGTTAGTATTTTTTATGCCGATTAAAATCGGGGGAGAGTTTACTACCACTTTAACACTATCCAAAACAATAAATAAATATGTGAATTATTTTTAGACTCTGTTCACACTTCTGTGACGCGACTTTGTTGTGATTTGCAGTGTGATTACGCAGTGCAACTTTGTATATTCTAAGGGGCCAATTTGCATTGTAAATCGCACCAAGTAGTGCAGGAATCTTTTCCAAAAATCGCACCATTCTGAGCCACATTGATAAAAACGAGCACCATTGAAAACAATGAAATTTCCCTTGTCGTGCGATTCTGTGTGACTCAAGTTGCACTACTGTGATCCAAGCCTTAATGTTACAATAAGACCATAAATTAAAAGGGTATGTATTGTAATAATGATGAATTTACATATTTAAAAATCATGTCAACTGATGTGCTGATTTTTCTTCCTTGATGCCTTCTAAATTTATTGTGCTGTACTCAGTTTATCCTGGATGACACATATAATTTAGTGTAATGGCACTCCTTGTATGCTGCATTTTATATTGTACTGTTGAATCTCTAAATAAAGACTTCCTACTTGTTAAAATAAAAACAAATTATATTATATAAAAAAAAAAAAATTATATTATAAAAAAAATATATATATATATATATATATATATATATATATATATATATATATATATATATATATATATATATATATATATATATATATATTTTATAATATATATTTTTTTATAATATAATTTTGCCAGTGGATTCATAATGTCATGAGAGAAGTATGTGGACTGCCAATTGTGATGACATTCTGCTTGGCCATCATAATGATTGGGTGGTTGCAAGGCTTTCTGAGTCAAATACCCTGAAATAGAATAATCCAGTGCTGTCAGAACTCCCAAAGACTTGCAAATCAGAGTCTCAGAATAGAAGGCAGGTAACAACTATTTTTCCACAGGTTCCCAATAACAACCCACACAAGTCTCTCAAGACAGGTTCTCTTTAATTGGTAAACCTGTCATGAAGTAAAATGACAAATCTGGATAGCCACAGATGGAAGCGTACCACAGAAAACCAAACACTGATTCACGCTAGCAAAGTATTAAGCCACATTGCAGTTCTGTAGATCTTCACAGAAAGCAATTGTGCAGTTACAAAGAGGAGACACTGAGAAGTAGATGAATCTGAAGGACAATCCTCACTTCAGGCTATGAAGCAAATCAAGCATTATACTGCAGCTTAAAAACTACAGGAATACGTGCAGAGCGCCAACACAGAGTATACAAATAATGGACTTACATGAAGCTGAATAAAATGTAAGAAATCTTGTAACGTATCCTTCCCTGTGGCAAGTAAAAATGCCTCGCGTTTAGACATTGCGACTCCTGAAGAGGAAAAAAAGAACCAAACACATTTATACATGTCTGTATGAATAATAAAAAAAAAAAAAAAAAAAAATGTAAAACACACCTACATATGCAAACATAAATATATAATTTTTTTTTTTGTTATGTAAATAGTGGCACAAACTGTTGGCACTGTATAATAATAATAATAATAATAATAATAATATTATTAAGCACACACTATGGTGCACGTTTCTGGCAGGTGTGAAAAATGGTGTAAATATAGAATGCTTTCAGAAATAGAAGTGTTAATAAAAAAAAAAAAGAAGGATTTGTAGCTGCTGACATTTTTTTTTTTTTTTACAGACTGGACAATCGCTTTAATGACATTGGCTGTACGTTTGGGGTCATTGTCCTGCAGCAGAATAAAATTTGGGGCCCAATCACACGTCTCGCACATGGTATGGCATGATAGAGAAGTATCTGCCTCCATTTCTCAGCATTGAGGACACCATTGATCCTGACCAAATCTTCAACTTCATTTGCAGAAATGCAACCCCAAACTTGAAAAGAACCTCCGCCATTCTTCACTGCTGTCTGCAGACACTCATTGCACCGCTGTCCAGGCCTTCGCAAACAAACTGCCTCCCGCTACAGCCAAATATTTCACATTTTGACTCATCAGTCTTAGAGCACCTGCTACCATTTTTCTGCACCCCAGTTCCTGTGTTTTCATACTTGAGTAACTGAGCATTGTTTCCACGTAAGAGGTCTCGGTTTTTGGTCACAATTCTGTCATGAAGACCACTTCTGGCCAGACTCTTCTGGACATTAGATGGGTGTACATGGGTCCCACTGATGTCGAAGGGAAGTAAGCATGATGTGTCTCATCTGCAGCATTAAGTTTCTTTGGCTAACCACTGCACCTACAGTCCTCAGCATTGCCTATTTCTTTGCGTTTGTTCAAAAAAAACCTTCAACAGCATATCTCGAAACCCCAGTCTGCATTAAAAGGATACTAAAGTCTCGTTTTTTTCCCCGTTAAAAATAAACATGTCATACTTACCTGCTCTGTGAAATGGTTTTGCACAGAGCAGCCCAGATCCTCCTCTTCTCGAGTCCCTTGCCAGCGCTCCTGGTCCCTTCCTTCTGTCAAGTGCCCCCACAGCAAGCAGCTTGCTATGGGGGCACCCAAGCCGAGCCACAGCTCCCAGTGTCCATTCAGACACAGAACTGTGGCCTGGCCCCACCCCCCCTCCCCTGATTGGCAAACTGACTTTGACGGCAGCGGAAGCCAATGGCATCACTGCTGTGTCTCAGCCAATCAGAAGGGAGAGTCCGGGATGGCTGTAGCACTCGTGCACATCGCTGGAGGAAGATTGGGCGCAAGTATTAGGGGGGCTGCTGCACACAGGTTTTTGTTATCTTAATGCATAGAACGCATCAAGACAAAAAACCTTCTGACTTTACAACCACTTCAACTCCAGAAGGTTTTATCCCCTTCATTTTTTGCGATTTGGCACTGCGTTGCTTTAACTGACAATCGCCAGGTCGTGCGACGCTGTACCCAAATAAAATTTATGCCCTTTCCCCTCCCCACAAATAGAGCTTTCTTTTGGTGGTATTAGATCACCTCTGCAGTTTTTAATTTTTGCGCTATAAACAGATAAATGACTGACAATTTTTGGGAAAAAAAAATTATAATATTAATTATATATCTCTTTATTTATCTCCAAAAGCATTTTATTAAAATAAATTTGATAAAAATCAAATCTATTTAAAATAATAAAAGATTTTATTTTTTTTAGCTCGTAGCTAGTAGCTCCTCCCGCATCGGGAAACCACCTAGGAGACAAGCTCTCCTTGGGGGCACTGGTGCGGGTGCGCTCCCGTGTCCATAGACACAGAAAGCCGTACTCGGCCCTGCCCCCCGCGTCATTGGATTTTATTGACAGCAGCGGGAGCCAATGGCTACGCTCCTATCAATCTATCCAATTAAGAGCTGTGACACTGGCCAGAGAGGGTGAGCGCATCTCCGGCGTGGATAAGTACAGGCTGAGGTGAGTAAAACGGGGAGGGGGGGGGGGCGCTACTCAGTGAAAGAAGTTTTTTCACCTTAATGCACGAGGGTTTGATTTCGATTTTTCTTTTGTTCACTCACTTGGCATTTTGTAAGTTGATAAAAACAATTAAAATATAAAAAAAATTTGAAAGCTTTCCTACTTTACAGCACTTCACAGTAAATATACACCAGAGCTGCATGATTCTGGCTAAAATGAGAATCACGATTTTTTTGCTTAGAGGATAGATCACGATTCTCTCACGATTCTCGCGGCGTAAAATCATCTTTCACATTAAAACAAAAAAAAATTGTGCTAACTTTACTGTTTCTTTTTTTTTTTATTTATTGAAGTGTATTTTTTCCCAAAAAATTGCATTTGAAAGACCGCTGGGCAAATACAGTGTGACATAAAATATTGCAGCAATTGCCATTTTATTCCCTAGGGTCTCTTCTAAAAAAAAAAAATAATATATATATATATATATATATATATATATATATATATATATATATATATATATATATATATATAATGTTTGGGGGTTCCAAGTAATTTTTTTTAGCAAAAAATATTGATTTTAACTTAAGAAGTGTCAGAAAAAGATTTAGACTGAGTGGTTAAACGTCCTGCATTTACATGTTGTTTAAAGCTTGGCAGATTGCCCAGGTTATTTGTTTACACAGAGTTTATCCCTTTGATCTAAGAAGGAAGTTAGATACAATGTTTCAAGTTCTAAACTTGGCAGACTGCCTGGATGTTTTCTTTTGACAGCTGAGTGAGCAGATAATCTCTACACTTGTTTATATGAAAGAATCGCAAACTCAGCAGGAGAGATCATCAGGGGAGGTGAATCGAGATCACGATTTTTTAACGCTTAATTGTGCAGCTCTATGCCAGGGTATATAAACTTATGAGCACAACTGTTTGTGCCCAGCTCAAATTTCATGAATCGGGTTCATGAATTACTGATACCTACCTCAACTGTTTTTTGTTTTCACTTCAGCTGTCAGCAATAGTTCAAAGCTTTGAAAAGTTATTTACAAATGAAATAAAATTCGATTTTTTGTAATTTTGCTCCTTTTCAATCTGAAATTAGTAAATATCTGTTTAGTTAATATTTTTACACATATAAATTAACAAAGCAAAAAAAAAAAAAAAAAAGTTTTAATTGTTTGTTTTATAGGGCTGAAACGATTAATCAATAATGAAAATCATTGTCAACGATTTACATTATCGATTAGTTGGTCTAACGGCACGCACCTTCCTCCCTGCCAGTCCCGCCTCTGTCCCAGTGTTGGAAACCTGTGAACAAGCCGGCGCCGCTGTATTCTCATGAGAATACAGCGACGTTCATGTGACCAGGTACGTCAGCCTCTCTCCTCGCTGACGTCGGCTCCCCCAATGATATTCTCAGCCCCGCCCTCTGCTGCCTCGAGGGAGAGAGGCGAGAAGCGGCCGTGAACGCCGAGCTGCACTTGTGAAGTGATATAAGGTAGCGGCTATACAGTACTCAGTAGTACATTAATTTCTGTGTTGACAACAAGTGCCCCATGATCATAAGTATTTCTGGGGGGGGGGGGGGGGGTAGTGCCCCATCATTGGTGTTCCATGGAGGAATAGTAGTGCCCCATCATTGGTGTTCCCGGGAGGAATAGACACAACAGGATACCTGTATATGACAAGGGACTCTGTCATGCATTATTATATTACAGTCCTGTCTGAAAATTTGCAGAATAGTATTTCAGTGTTTTTTTTTTCTTTTTATATTTTAAAATTTTTAATGATTTTATCCGATTAATCAAAACAATCGGCCAACTAATCAATTATGAAAATAATTGTTAGTTGCAGCTCTAATCGTTTATAAAATAGACGTGAACAAAAAAAAAGCAGGAAAATAATAATTAAATGGAGAATAGGGAGTTCATGAAGGCTGGTGTACTGATACTAGAGCTGCACAATTAATCGTCAAGAATCGTTATCGCGATCCTGACTAAAGTGTTTCACAATTCTTTCTATGCAAAGAATTCTCTCTGCTCTTCTGAAGCCACAGCCTTTAAAAGAAAGGAAGAGAAAAACGGTCAGTCTGCCAAGAAACAAAACATTCTTTATAAGTTGAAGTTAAGTATAAACATTGTAACAATTTGTCAATGGAATAGACTTCCTGTGAAAGTGAAAAAGTTTAACCACTTAAACACTAAACCTTTTTCTGACATTTGTTGGTTTCAAGTTAAAATAATTTTTTTTTGCTAGAAAATTACTTAGAACCCCCCAAACATATATTTTCTTAGTAGGCACCCTAGAGAATAAAATGGTGGTTGTTGCAATATTTTATGTCACACTGTATTTGCGCAGTGGTCTTTTAAATGCAATTTTTTGAGAAAAATTACTTTAATGAATAAAAAAAAAAAATAAAAAAAAAAAAAAAAAATCTATCCAGTAAAAATAGCCCATTTTTTAAAATTTTTGTATGGTATGAAAGATTTTACGTGTAAGAATTGTGATCTTTTTATTCTAAGCAAAAAAATCGTCATTCTCATTTTGGCCAGAATCGTGCAGCTCTACCCTGGCAGAATTTATGACTGCTTGGCTTTTTTTTTTTTTTTTAAGAAAATATGAAATGATAGATCTTTCACTCTGATAGATCTTTCACTCGTGGTTAGACCTCATGTACACTGCTGCTGCTAAACGGACGTTCAGAGGCAGTTGGACACTTTTTAACTGCCCCTGAACTAATTCAATGTTATCTTATGTGTACATGTACACAGGTTCGTTTACTGTCGTTTTTAGGCCTTTTTTTGAAGGCAAAAAAAATGAGTTCAGACGCCGAAGCCTCCGACGCCAAACGCGGTAACCTGCATTTCGTTTACAGGCATTTTTCCTTTTTGGCCATTTAAAAAAAAAATATATATATATTTTTTGGAAACGCTTCTAAACGCAAACGCAGCAAAACGCCGCTAGACGCGGCATGTAAACGTGGAAAAACGGATGTTTTAAATGTGGATTACTATCTGTCAAGTTAAATCGTTCAGGAGATTACATGAAGCCTTAGTGTTTGGCTGAAGCCATTTATTATGAATCTACTTTGTTTACTCTTTTAACTCATAATCACAACAGAAACTACCAAAATGACCCTGATCAAAAGTTTACATACCCCAGTTCTTAATACTGTGTATTGCCCCCTTTAACATCAATGACAGATTGAAGTCTTTTGTGGTATTTGTGGATGAGGCTCTTTATCTTCTCAGATGGTAAAGCTGCCTATTTCTCTTGGCAAAAAGCCTCCAGTTCCTGTAAATTCTTCGGCTGTCTCGTATGAATCGCTCGTTTGAGATCTTCCCAGAGTGGCTCAATGATTGAGGTCAGGAGACTGAGGTGGCCACTTCAGAACCTTCACTTTATTCTGCTGTAGCCAATGACTGGTCGACTTGGCGTTGTGTTTTGGATCATTGTCATGTTGTGTTGTCCAAGTACATCCCATGCGCAGCTTCCTGGCTGATGAATGCAAATGTTCCTCCAGTATTTTTTTGATAACATTCTGCATTCATCTTGCCATCAATTTTGACCAAATTTCCTGTGCCTTTGTAGCTCACACATCCCCAAAACATCAGCCATCTACCTCTGTACCTTTCATCATAGGCCTTGTTGACTCCTCTCCAAATGTAGTGTTTACGGTTGTGGCCAAAACACTCAATTTTGGTCTCATCACTCCAAATGACTTTGTGCCAGAAGGTTTGAGGCTAATCTCTGTGCTGTTTGGCGTATTGTAAGCAGGATACTTTGTGGCATTTGCATAGTAATGGCTTTCTTCTGGCAACTCGACCGTGAAGCCCATCTTTCTTCAAGTGCCTCCTTATTGTGCATCTTGAAACAGCCACACCACATGTTTTCAGAGAGTCCTGTATTTCACCTGAAGTTATTTATGGGTTTTTCTTTGCATCCCGAACAATTTTACGGGCAGTTGTGGCTGAAATTTTAGTTGGTCTACCTGACCGTGGTTTGGTTTTAATAGAACCCCTTATTTTCCATTTCTTGATTGGAGTTTAAACACTGCTGATTGACATTCTCAATTCCTTGGATATCTTTTTATATCCCTTTTCTGTTTTATACAGTTCAACTACTGTTTCCTGCAGATCCTTTGACAAATGTTTTGCTTGCCCCATGACTCAGAATCCAGAAACGTCAGTGCAGCTCTGGATGAAAGATGCAAGGATCTGTCAGGAGTCCAGAAACCCATTGACCTTTTATACACACCCACCAATTACAAGAAAACAGATCACAGGTGAGGATGGTTACCTCTAATAGCCATTCAAACCCCTTTGTGTCAACATGTGTTCATGTTATCAGGACAAATCACCAGGGTATGCAAACTTTTGATCATTTGGGTAGTTTCTGTTGCTATTATGATTTTAAAAAAGTAAACAGTTGATTGATAATAAATGGCTTCAGCCAAACACTAACCATGAGTGAAAGAATAGTTTTTGTGTTATTCATATTCTCTGAAAAATGGCCAAGAAATCATAAATTCTGCCAGGGTATGTAAACTTATCAGCACAACTGTATATATAAATTTTACACACACTTACAGTATCTCACAAAAGTGAGTACACCCCTCACATTTTTGTAAAT
Source organism: Lithobates clamitans (assembly GCA_037952925.1). Taxonomy (NCBI): domain Eukaryota; kingdom Metazoa; phylum Chordata; class Amphibia; order Anura; family Ranidae; genus Lithobates; species Lithobates clamitans. The sequence goes on along the minus strand of JBBGZY010000757.1, from coordinate 6,724,056 downwards.
ATTTTATTATTTATTTTCATGTGACAACACTGAAGAAATGACACTTTGCTACAATGTAAAGTAGTGAGTGTACAGCTTGTATAAAAGTGTAAGTTTGCTGTCCCCTCAAAATAACTCAACACACAGCCATTAACTTAAGAACCGCTGGCAACAAAAGCGAGTACACCCCTAAGTGAAAATGTTCAAATTGGGCCCCATTTGCCATTTTCCCTCCCCGGTGTCATGTGACTCGTTAGTGTTACAAGATCTCAGGTGTGAATGGGGAGCAGGTGTTAAATTTGGTGGTATTGCTCTCACTCTCTCATACTGGTCACTGGAAGTTCAACATGGCAAAGAACTCTGAGGATCGGAAAAAAAAAAAAAAATTGTTGCTCTACATAAAGATGGCCTAGGCCAGGGATATGCAATTAGCGGACCTCCAGCTGTTGCAGAACTACAAGTCCCATGAGGCTTAGCAAGACTGACAGCCACAAGCATGACACCCAGAGGCAGTGACATGATGGGACTTGTAGTTTTGAAACAGCTGGAGGTCCGCTAATTGCATATCCCTGGCCTAGGTTATAAAAAGATTGCCAAGACCCTGAAACTGAGCTGCAGCATGGTGGCCAAGACCATACAGCGGTTTAACAGGACAGGTTCCACTCAGAACAGGCCTCGCCATGGTCGACCAAAGAAGTTGAGTGCACGTGCTCAGCGTCATATCCAGAGGTTGTCTTTGGGAAATAGACGTACGAGTGCTGCCAGGATTGCTGCAGAGGTTGAGGGGGGGTCAGCCTTTCAGTGCTCAGACCATATGCCGCACACTGCATCAAATTGGTCTGCATGGCTGTTTTCCCAGAAGGAAGCCTCTTCTAAAAGATGATGCACAAGAAAGCCTGCAAACAATTTGCTGAAGACAAGCAGACTAAGGACATAGATTACTGGAACCATGTCCTGTGGTGTTTTGAGACCAGGATAAACTTATTTTGTTCAGATGGTGTCAAGGGTGTGTGGCGTAACCAGGTGAGGAGTACAAAGACAAGTGTGTCTTGCCTACAGTCAAGCATGGTGGTGGGAGTGTCATGGTCTGGGGCTGCATGAGTGCTGCCGACACTGGGGAGCTACAGTTCATTGAGGGAACCATGAATGGCAACATGTACTGTGACATACTGACGCAGAGCATGATCCCCTCCCTTCTGAGAGTGAGCCGCAGGGCAGTATTTCAACGTGATAACGACCCCAAATACACCTCCAAGAAGACCACTGCCTTGTCAAAGCCTAAACCCTATTGAGCATCTGTGGGGCATCCTCAAAACGGAAGGCGGAGGAGCGAAAGGTCTCTAACATCCACCAGCTCTGTGATATCATCATGGAGGAGTGGAAGAGGACTCCAGTGGTAACCTGTGAAGCTCTGGTGAACTGCATGCCCAAGAGGGTTAAGGCAGTGCTGGAAAATAATGGTGGCCACATAAAATATTTACACTTTGGGCCCAATTCGGACATTTTCACTTAGGGGTGTACTCACTTTTGTTGCCAGCGGTTTAGACATTAATGGCTGTGTGTTGAGTTATTTGGAGGGGACAGCAAATGAACACTGTTATACAAGCTGTACACTCACTACTTTACATTGTAGCAAAGTGTCATTTCTTCAGTGTTGTCACATGAAAAGATATAATAAAATATTTACAAAAATGTGAGGGGTGTACTCACTTTTGCGAGATACTGTATATACACACACATATATATATATATAAGATCCTGCGCAGCCCAACTGTAGCAGTAAATCCACTATGGGGCAGTCGGTAAATGGTGAAATGAAGATCGTACTCGGCGTGTTCGGGTTGAGCTCTCGGGGAAGCCGGTGTTCTAATGAATATTGTCAGATAATGTGGAGGACATAACCTCACTCCAGCTAATCTCCCGATGGGCTGGCGTGATCTCAACAGTGCGCATGCGCACATTGCCGGGGGCATTATCTGAAAATCAGCAAAGCACAGAGGAAGAATCTAATCATCAGTCTACCTCGCTCTCTCTGCGCATGCACAAGACATCACTGATCACGTCACAGGCGGATGACCATCTGCACTATTTGACAGAACACCACACTGTGCTGATCGCCAGATAATGCTTCAGACGTTCTGCGCATGCGCAGTGTTGACATAACTCCATCTGATCAAGAGATGAGCTGGAGTGAGGTTATTTCCTGCGCATGTTCAGATCTTCTGAGGCATTATCTGAAAGAACACAAGCACTGCACACAGCCAATCGCAGGCAGCGTGTGTATGTGCAGCTACCGCTCAGGAAATGGCTCACTGCCTATGATTGGCGGTGTACAGAGACGGCTTAGATCTAAACACGTCCCAGCCAATCACTACTGAGATTTCCCCTGACCTGCTGTCCTTCTGATAACCCTTTACTTGTCAGGAAGTGATGGGAACTCTCCACCCACAACACACTCACAAATAAACACTCTTTCCTCCAATGGGGTGAAGCCCGGTCAGGTCTTGGTGTCGGTCTGTGCCTGAGGGTTATTTTCCACTAGACTGTCCTGGCCGGCTACACACACTCCTTAGAAATGATTACATGTTGGTAGAGATGATCATTCATGGAGGTCAGCCTGTAGTCATTTCCTGGGACTTCTAGTCCTTGTGTCTAAGACACTCTGGTCAGTGCAGAGCAGCAGTGTGACTAGAAGTATGAAATCCCCATCACAGCACAAACAGCTCAGCCTGCAGATATGAGGAGCTCCCCCGCCTCTACAACATCACCCCAACACTTCATCCCCCTAAACTTACCGTCCTATATAGAGATCCCGACCGCAGTCACTTCCCGCCCGCACCGTAGTTCAAACTTTCAATACCCGCCCGCCAGCGGCTCGCCGGAAACACGTCACTACGTGCCCGGAAGAAACAATCCACCTACTGAGCTCCTGTGTTCCCTGGTTCCCATGGCTACTTCCTAATGATCACTGCGCATGTGCCTGTGTCTGGCCGTAAGCCTGTCAAACAAAGTGGGGCTAAGCACACGAAACAATCCGTGAAGTGAGGCTTTACATGGTGCAGTGTGCCCGACTCTGACATCTCTCTTACCTGTGCAAATCTGCATCTATTATTGTTTTTCTGCTTGAAAATCATATATATATATATATATCTTTTTAGCAGATGTCAAGTGGCATTAGTTCATCAATGCAAATTTTCAGGAAAAAAAATACACTTTAACCACTTCAATACCAGGCACTCCCCCGCCCCCTTCCTGCCCACGCCAGTTTTCAGCTTTCTGCTCTATTTAAATGACAATTGCGCGATCAAGCTACTATACCCAAACAGAATTTTTATCATTTTTTCCCACAAATAGAGCTTTTGGTGGTATTTGATCACCCTGCGGTTTTTATTTTTTGCTAAACAAATAAAAAAAGACCGAAAATTTTGAAAAAAATGTTGCTTTTGTTTCTGTTATAAAATGTTGTAAATAAGTAAGTTTTCTCCTTTACTGATGGGCACTGATAAGGCGGCACTGATGAGGTGGCACCAATGAGCGGGCACTGAGGGGCACCGACGATGGGCACTGATATGCGGCACTGATGGGCACTCATGGGTGGCACTGATAGGAGACACTGATGGGCACCGAAAGGCTGCAAAGATGGGTAATTATGGGTGGCACTGATGGGCATTGATACGCGGCACTGATATGCGGCACTTATAGGCATCCCTGGTGGCACTGGCAGTGGTAGGCATTGTGAGTGGGAACTGATTGGCAGCTGCCTGGGCATTGATTGGCAGCTGCTTTCGCACAGATTTGCATTTCCCTGGTGGTCTAGGGGAGGCATACCTGGTGGTCCAGTGTGGATGGCCATCCTGGTGGTCCTGGGCGGCATGATGGTGGTCCTGGGTGGGATCCGAGGGGGGCTGCGCTGATAAACAATCAGCACATACCCCCCCTGTCAGGAGAGCAGCAGACCGGCTCTCCTCTACTCGCGTCTGTCAGACGCGAGTGAGGAAAAGCAGATCAACGGCTCTTCCTGTTTACATCGTGATCAGCCGTGTTTGGACACGGCTGATCACGTGATAAGGAGCCTCCGTCTGAGGCTCTATACCAAGATCGGTGTAGCGGTGTGTCAGACTGACACAACGCACCACCGATCGCCGCGATGTGCACCCCCACGGGTGCGCGGCAGCGGTTATCCTGCTGGACGTCATATGATGCCCAGTCAGGCCAACGCAACCACCACCCGGCAGTCATTATGCTATAGGCCGGGCGGGAAGTGGTTAAAGTGGTTGTAAACTCAGGAAAAAAAACCTGCAAGACAAGGGCATAATGAGCATGTAGTATGCATCGCATACTAGCTCATTATCAAACACTTACCTTGGATCGAAGCTGTTGCAGCGGTCCCCGCACACCGCTGTGATCGGCGGCATGTCTCCTGGAGTTATTTCCGGGTTTGCTCTTATTGGCCGGAGCCACAATGACGTCACTCCCACGCATGCGCACAAGAGCCGCTGGTCACAGCACGGCTCCTGAAGAAGGGGGGGAGGGCAAAAGATTGCCATAGCTCCCAACTGTCCCTGATTTCGAGGGACTGTCCCTGATTTGAAGCAATGTCCCTTTGTCCCCCTCATTTGGTCTGATCCATATAGTTATATGTAAAATGCACATTTAATCTTTCAAAAAGTGTTTCCCAGTGCTAAACCTTTCATCCAATTTCTAAATTGCTGCATTTGTATATTTTTAAAGCCAATATAAAGGAATAGTAATGGTAAGAAAAAGTCCTTGTGGATTTAATTAACCTTTTTTTTGGTTAATTCTCCTTTAAGGGGGTGTGGCAGGGGGCGTGTCCTATGCCTACATACATTTGTTAGTAGGTATCCCTCAGTCTCATCTCAAAATGTTGGGAGGTATGGATTGGGACTTTAAATGAGACACGTAGCTGCAAGAATGACAATAGTTGTTTAAAAAAACATGTTGATTAATTCATGAAATTCTGTATATAACATGGTAAAAAATGTAATTCATAATAATAATAATAAATATCATAATATAATTTATATATATAATCATATTTAAAGGGGTTGTAAACCCTCATTGTTTTTCACCTTAATGCATTCTATGCATTAAGGTGAAAAACCTTCTGTAGTGCTGCAGCCCCCCAGTGCCCCCGTTTTTACTCACCTGAACCCGATTTTCTCCTCACCGGGGACAAGCTCACCTGCTCTAGCTGGTGTCTCGTGTACTGATTGGATAGATTGATAGCAGCACAGCCATTGGCTCCCACTGCTGTCAATCAAATCCAATGACAGGGGAGGCAGGGCCGAGTCCTGCTTTCTGTGTCAATGGACGCAAAAGCAGGACTCGGGAGTGCGCCCGCACGGGTGTCCACCGAAGGAGAGCACTTCTCATGGGCACTCAATGCGGGGAGGAGCTACCAGCACCGATGAGGGACCCCAGAAGAGGTAGATTGGGCCACTCTGTACAAAACGAACTGCACTGTGGAGGTAAGTATGACATGTTTGCTATCTAAAAAAAAAAACATGAGGGTTTAGTAACTCTTTAATGTTCATGAACAGACATCCCAAGTCTCCCGCATTTGACGGCAGGCTCACGGACACCCGTGAGTGTGGTACAATCTCGCGACTTTCAGCCGCAGCAGCCCCAGCCACCCCCTTCTCCCAACCAGGGGAGGCAGTGGCATCGCTATGGGGATCAGCTGTACCAAAGCAGGTGCAGCACGGGACTTCCTATGTGTCCCAGAATGTTACTCTGCCCTCCTCTCGTAACCCTCCAGCTCCCCCAATCACTGAGCGCCCCGCCCTCTGCCAGTTCAGTTTAGAGAGTGTTAGGAAGCCAGGACAGCCAGTGGGAGGTGAGCAGCAGCTGTGTGGAGGGAGCTTGTATAGATTCAGAGAGAGGAGTGAGTCCAGGAGCGAGTGAGAGAGAGCTGGTGAGTGTGAGGACGGCATTCATTACTGTTATACACTGCAATGTCTTCTCTGGCAGCACTGTGTTCCTGGCTGGCTCTCTGTGTGCTGGCACACAAAGCCTGGGGACCCTGCAGGCAGCCCCTGGGTGGAGTACACACATGGTGGGAGTTATAGAGGCGTGCTGGTACCTGGGAGGCAGGTGAAATAATTTGGTGGGAAATCCTGACTGGTCAATTATTCTCCCAGGTGACCTTGTCTGGGGGCAGGGGGACACTGATCAAAGCGGAGTACACATTTCAGGTGATTTCCCCATTTCTCTGTTTGTATTCAGATCACACTGACCTTCCTCAATGTCTTTCAGCAGGTTGGCTGAGCCCATTTGCTGTTTCCGGTGCCCTGATGTAAAGGGGAACTCTTCAGACTCTGATGGTGGGGGGACGGGGGGGGGGGTTGCGCGGAGTGCTGCGCGGCACCACCTGCCTGAAATGAGTTTTTGCAGGTTGGGCTGTCTGCATGAAGATCTGTAGGAAACAGGATAATAAACAAAAATTCATAGTAGGGATAAATATCTTGTTATAATTCATGTATATATAACATATGCACATATGGCATGGTACAGTGCAATTACTAAATGGTTAAATATGTATAACGTTCAGATTAGCTCCTCCACATAGATTGCAATGGAATAAAACCCCATAGTATGTTACATGTAGATCCTAAAACCACATGATAGTAAAATCAATATGGACATAACAGGTGTATGGATGGGTTCAGCCCTTCCTTCCTCTGATCCTCTGAGCTGGCCGCTCAGCTCCTATCTCTCTACAGTTACTCACCTGTTGATGATATCCTGCTCGTCAGTCCTGCCTACTTTAGCCGTCTAGCCCAGATGATCTCTGCCTTCCCCTTGGTCAACATCACAGAGACTATCTCCTGTGTTCCTGTTAAAGACTTGCTTGGTTGACATTCCTTCTGGCTCCAGATCCTGCTTGCTGTTCTACTACACTGATCTCTGGATTCCTGACTTTCTGGCTTGTCTGACTATCCATTCCGGTTACCAAACTTTGGCTATGTTTTGACTACATTTGTTCTATTTACTTTTATTATTAAACAAGTGTGATTTAACTGTACTTCTGTCTTGGTCTGATTCATGGTTTCTGACAGTAGGCAAAGGCCATGAATTCAGAAGATGCAGTCAATCCACTTGATGGTAATATTTTTTCCAGATTGGATGAGCAGGATCACCGCATGGATCAGTTTGCCATGGCATTACAAATGCTCCTGAGTCGCACGGCTCACCTGGAATCTCCCACTGTGGCTGCTCCGTTACAACCTGTTTTGCAGGCTGTCCCTGCTGCTGCTTCAGTCTCTGTGCAGGCACTTGCCTGGGGTATTACCTCTATAAGAGGCATGTCTGGTTCCGCTCCTTTTCCCCAGTGATTTGGGGGCGATCCAGTCCAATGCAAAGGGTTTCTCAATCAGGTTGAGTTATACTTTGAAATGCTGCCCCAGGCGTTTCCCATGGACAGAAGCAAAGTAGGTTTCCTGATATCTTTGCTTTCTGCGAGAGCCTTGGCCTGGGCAAACCCTCTATGGGAGAAGCAAAAACCTGTTGTTTTGAGTTACCCTGAGTTTGTGGCTCCTTTTAAAAGGGTATTTGACGTTCCTGCACGCTCCGCTTCTGCTGCCAAGTACCTCATGTCCAACAAACAGAGTACGAGAACTGTTGCCGATTACGCCATTGAATTCCTTACTATGGCAGCAGAGGTTGATTGGAACAATGAGGCCCTCATGGTCTCTCGGATACCATCAAGGTGAACCCATGCACTTGGACTTCACGCGTCTCTCTGCGGATGAGAGAACCCTTAGGAGGAGGGAGAGATTGTACCTTTATTGTGGCCAGGCAGGTCACTTTTTGAAGTCTTGTCCTACCCATCCAGGGAACGCCCAAACCTTGAGGTCCTATCACGGACAGATCTTAGGTGGCGTTGTTTCGTCCCCAGTTATCCAGAAGGATAAGCCCCTGGTTTCAGTTACTCTTTTTTGGGCTAAGTTGTCCGTCGAGATACAGGCTCTAATCGACTCTGGGGCTGTACTTCTGTCTCGGTCTAATTCATGGTTTCTGACATGTATACACATGAAAGGTTAAACACGGCTTATAGTTAGCTTGACGTGTTTCGTGGCTGGGTAATTACCACTCTTCAGGAGCAAGCACGTGATCTGAAATATAGTACAAACATTCCCATAAGGACCATAACACATCAGGGGGAAACTGCAAGAAATCAACTAGGAACAAGGCCCATGAGGTTACTTACAAACAGTATGGCTGTGTGCTGGAGGTGCATTGCAAAGAGCTGGGAGCCCACCAGGAACACTGTTCACAGGAGGTGTGGATATGTAATCCATGACTGCAACCCAACCTGGAGCACCACCGAAGGCAGACAAGCATTCAAGGTGTTGGATCTTCTGGGGCTCAGGGGTGTTGGCAATAATCATCTCTCAGTGGCTTCTGTGAAAATTAGTAAATAATAATGGTACATGATGTACCAGAATAAAAATTGAGAAGTAACAATTATACTTAAGTACCACAGTTATACTTAAAGTACCACAAGTGAGGCGGGACGCAGATAGGCAATAAAGTGGGTAAAGTAGGGAACTAGTGAATGAAGTGTTGGGGCACCTATAAATAAACCAAAGGAAAAGTGACAAACAAAGATCGTTGGCAAGTGAAAATCCAAAATGGTTACCTCATAGGATATGAAAACATACTCCAAGGGGTGCATAGTGCATAAGAGAGCCAAACAAGGACACCAGACCGCCCAGGAATGGACTTATATGGGCGCTGCCACAGTACAAACCAATCTATTAACCTTCTATGAGGAAGTGAGTTGCCATCTAGATAGAGGAAGGCCCGCAGATGTGGTGTGATTCTGTGCTGGGACCAATCCTATTTAATTTATTCATAAACGACCTGGAGGATGGGGTAAACAGTTCAATCTCCGTATTTGCAGACAATACTAAGCTAAGCAGGGCAATAACTTCTCCGTAGGATGTGGAAACCTTGCAAGAAGATCTGAACAAATTAATGGAGTGGGAAACTACATGGCAAATGAGGTTTAATGTAGAAAAATGTAAAATAATGCATTAGGGTGGCAAAAATATGAATGCAATTTATACACTAGGGGGAGAACCTCTGGGGGAATCTAGGATGGAAAAGGACCTGGGGGTATACTCACTTTTGTTGCCAGTGGTTTATACATTAATGGCTGTGTGTTGAGTTATTTTGAGGGGACAGCAAATTTACACTGTTATACAAGCTCACTACTTTTCATTGTAGCAAAGTGTCATTTCTTCAGTGTTGTCACATGAAAAGATATGATAACCTTTTTACAAAACTGTGAGGGGTGTACTCACTTTTGTAAGATTCTGTATATATGTATATATCTATTTACAGTATCTCACAAAAGTGAGTACACCCCTCACATTTTTGTAAATATTTTATTATATCTTTTCATGAGACAATACTGAAGAAATCACACTTTGCTACAATGTAAAGTAGTGAGTGTACAGCTTGTATAACAGTGTAAATTTGCTGTCCCCTCAAAATAACTCAACACACAGCCATTAATGTCTAAACCGCTGGCAACAAAAGTGAGTACACCCCTAAGTGAAAATGTCCAAATTGGGCCCAAAGTGTCAATATTTTGTGTGGCCACCATTATTTTCCAGCACTGCTTAACCTTCTTGGGTATGGAGTTCACCAGAGCTTCACAGGTTGCCACTGGAGTCCTCTTCCACTCCTCCATGATGACATCACAGAGCTGGTGGATGTTAGAGATCTTGTATCTGTATCTTCCATTTGAGGATGCCTCACAGATGCTCAATAGGGTTTAGGTCTGGAGACATGCTTGGCTAGTCCATCATCTTTATCCTCAGTTTCTTTAGCAAGGCAGTGGCCGTCTTGGAGGTGAGTTTGGGGTCATTATCATGTCGGAATAGTGCCCTGCGGCCCACTCTCTGAAGGGAGGGGATCATGCTCTGCTTCAGTATGTCACAGTACATGTTGGCATTCATGGTTCCCTCAATGAACTGCAGCTCCCCAGTGCCAGCAGCACTCATGCAGCCCCAGACCATGACACTCCCACCACCATGCTTGACTGTAGGCAAGACACACTTGTCTTTGTACTCCTCACCTGGTTGCCACCACACACGCTTGATACCATCTGAAACAAATACTTTTATCTTGGTCTCATCAGACTACAGGACATGGTTCCAGTAATCTATGTCCTTAGTCTGCTTGTCTTCAGCAAACTGTTTGCGGGCTTTCTTGTGCATCATCCTTAGAAGAGGCTTCCTTCTGGGACGACAGCCATGCAGGCCAATTTGATGCAGTGTGCAGTGTATGGTCTGAGCACTGATAGGTTGACCCCCCACCCCTTCAACCTCTGCAGCAATGCTGGCAGCACTCATACGTCTATTTCCCAAAGACGACCTATGGATATGGCGCTGAGCACGTGCATTCAACTTCTTTGGTCGACCATGGCAAAACCTGTTCTGAGTGGAACCTGTCCTGTTAAACCGCTGTATGGTCTTGGCCACCGTGCTGCAGCTTAGTTTCAGGGTCTTGACAAACTTCTTATAGCCTAGGCCATCTTTATGTAGAGCAACAATTCACACCTGCTCCCTGCACACGCCTGCTTCCCATTCACACCTGAGACCTTATAACACTAACGAGTCAAAAGACAACGGGGAGGGAAAATGGCTAATTGGGTCCCATTTGGACATTTTCACTTTGGGGTGTACTCATTTTTGTTGCCAGCGGTTTAGACATTAATGGCTGTGTGTTGAGTTATTTTAAGGGGACAGCAAATTTACACTGTTATACAAGATGTACACTCACTACTTTACATTGTAGCAAAGTGTCATATATTCTATGTTGTCACATGAAAAAATATAACAAAATATTTACAAAATGTGAAGGGTGTACTCACTTTTAAGAGATACTGTATATATATATATATATATATATATAAAATCCCCCCACACCAGGTCTGCAGGTGCTCCTTGCGGCTGTCACTGCTGTGCCCCTGGTGGTCCTTGGTTCAATATCTCCTTTTGGGCCTACGGGATGTGCTGTCTCCCTGTTGGTATGATGGGTGGCATTGCTGGTTTTTAATTTGATTGGCTGTTGTATAGGTACTTTCACCTTGAACAACATGTGAGTGTAATAATAAATATTGTATTTTGTATTGATATATGAAATTACATTGTCTGTTTACACATATTTGTATGTTTCATTTTTAGAAGTTATTAAATATATGACATATGGTTGTGCTGCTCCAAAAAATAAATAAATAAATAAAGGAATTTTGTAAAAAATATATATTTTATATATATATAAATAATAAATAATTTTGTGAATACATAGTGAGATCCTCTTATCTAATTAGAATAAAACTGTTTACGAATGAAATTTCATATAAAAAATTTGGAATGTGTGGATATAGTATCTCTTAAAGATATAATCCCATCCACCAACAAAGAATGTCTATATGATACAACAGGTCACAGATAAGACAGTTCATATAAAGTGCAAAAAATAGTGCATCATCTTTTTTAGTTGATCAGTTGTTCACTACTCATTTAATTAATATACTCCCATCCACCAACATGAAAGTCTATTTAGTACAATTCACAGAAGTCTGTATAATGTCCAAAATTAATGCGTCTTCTCCTTTAAATCTTCAAAAAAATCACCACTGTGCGGGCACTGACGATGGGCACTGATATGCGGCACTGATGGGTGGCACTGATATGCAGCACTGATGGGCATTGATAGGCGGCACTGATGGGCACTCATGGGTGGCACTGGGTGGCACTGATAGGCGACACTGATGGGCACTGAAAGGCTGCAAAGATGGGTTCTTATGGGTGGCACTGATGGGCGGCACTGCTGGGCACTGATACATGGCACTGATAGGCACTGATAGGCATCCCTGGTGGCACTGGCAGTGGTAGGCATTGTGAGTGGGCACTAATTAGCAGCTGTCTGGGCATTGATTGGCAGCTGCCTGGGCACAAATTAGTATTTCCCTGGGGGTCTAGGGGGGGCATACCTGGTGGTCCAGTGTGGATGGCCATCCTGGTGGTCCTGGGCGGCATGATGGTGGTCCTGGGTGGGATCCGAGGGGGGGATGTGCTGATAAACAATCAGCACAGACCCCCCCTGTCAGGAGAGCAGCCGATCGGCTCTCCTCTACTCGCATCTGTCAGACGCGAGCGAGGAAAAGCCGATCACCGGCTCTTCCTATTTACATTGTGATCAGCCGTGATTGGACACGGCTGATCACCTGGTAAGGAGTCTCCGTCAAAGACTCTTTACCTAGATCGGAGTTGCGGTGTGTCAGACTGACACACCGCAACAACGATTGCCGCGATGCGCGCCCCTGGGGGCAAGCAGCGGCTTAATATCCTGAGGACGTCATATGACGCCCAGTCAGGATATTGAAACCACTTTGCCGCCGTCATTCTGCTATATGGCGGGCGGCAAGTGGTTAAAAGAGATGTATGTTTTTTGCTTTTTTTTCAGTATCATACCTAACTAGGTGGATGCAGCATGAGTCCAATGCTGCATCTGTCTCCCAGCGCATCTAACACTGAGTAATAAGCGATCGAACACTGCCGATTGCTCGATTCTTGCAGCTCTCCGCTCTGCACCCCTGTGCTCACTAGAGCGCTTTGCTGTGGAGGGGGCGGGAGCGGCCGGCTTAGGCTCTTAGCGGCTCGCTCCAGGTAGTTATAAGGCTTCCCATCCAGAGCGGTGCCTAAATGGGAGAGTGATGTGGTCACATTTGAGGAGAGCAGTGGGAGGAGGCTCTGCAAGTGATTTAGCTGTGCTCTCTCAATGTGGTGTAACGTCTGTCCCAATTGTATATTGTCTGGCGGGTGAACCTTACCCCTGCAAGATTGTATAGCATGGCAATAATTAAAAGCTCTGAGTGTACTAGGTGCTCTAAGGACCATGGAGAGCTTGTCCACCTGCTGTGGCGCTGCCCCAAGCTACATCTCTACTGGTCGGTAGTTGTTGCCACCATTAATAGGATATTTCAGGTCAATATCCCAATGGACCCTAAGCCCTGTATATTGGTAATTCTAGATGACCTTCCAATTGAAAACAACCCTAAACAAGCCATAGCCAGGGCACTTTTTCAGACACACAAGCTTATTCTCATGCATTGGAAGGCGAGAGAGCCTCCTACCCTATGAGAATGGACTACTCAAATGGGGGACACCCTGCGGCTGGAAAAGTACATTTTTTCAGCACCGGGGTCACCCGGGAAAGTTTAATGCTCTATGGTCTCCATGGTTAGATACTCCCGGCCTTTTACTAGTCGATTTGGTACTGGACAGACTGGTTCTCTAACACAGAGGTTAACTCTACTAATGCTGCATAACTGTTGGGTTTTGGGCTGGTATACTACCCCGATCTACAGGAGCTGGGCGTAAGTCAAGGAGTGGGACAGGGCAAGAAAAGCAATAACTGTACAAACATTTTTGTTCGTAAAGGTGGATTGTGGAGACATGTCTGATTGTATATGAGAATGTTTTATTGTTTATCTCAATAAAATTTGTATATCTCAATAAAAGTTATATAAAAACCCTAATCAGAAGGCCGTGGGAAAGGGGGGTAATTACCATGCAAATATATTATATTACATGCTTCTATCAAAGATGTAGAAGCTACCTGCAGATGTTGGGAAACAGTGCCATCTAGGGCATGCATACAGTCCTAGAACTTCGACTAGACATAAGACAGTGCTTTCTAGAATTGTAAAAGATCTTTCTACAAAAGATCTTTCAATAAACAATATATATGAAAAGGTGGAGGACTTTAGAGAAGCCAATCAATAAAGAAGGACTTTTAGAGGTGCATAAGTCTTTACATTAGCTGATCAAAAAATTCACAAAATGAACTGTACTTTATCTTGGAAGCCATACATTTTTAGCGAATACACATATATCTTTAATATATATATTTTTTTTTTTTTTCTACTTTCTGTTTGAAAAAATATCCAATAAAATCTAATTTCGTCATACATTTAGGCCAAATGTATTCTGCCTCATGTCTTTGGTAAAAAAAAAAGCCCAATAAGTGTACATTAAAGAGGTTGTAAACCTCTCTGTGGAATTTGTACCTAAAGGTATGCCTAGAATAAAGCCAGGAGTGGACTTTTCGACCAGACTGGTCCGACGGACCGAGTCCGGTGGACAATTCGACCGTGTGTGGGCTTAATTGGACCTGCAGCGGACTTTTTCGGTCGAAAATCTGACGGACTTTAGATTTGGAACATGCTTCAGATCTTTCCGACAGACTCGAGTCCGGTCGAAAAATCCGTTCATCTGTATGCTCGTCCTACGGACAAAAACCGAAGCTAGGGCAGCTATTGGCTACTGGCTATCAACTTCCTTATTTTAGTCTGGTCGTATGTGATCACGCACCAATCCGTCGGACTTTGGTGTGATCGTGTGTAGGCAAGTCCGTCGAAAGTCTGTCGAAAGTCCGTCGTAACTCCGTCAAAAGTCCGTCGGACCTTTGTTGTCAAAAAGTCCGACCGTGTGTACGCGGCATAAGGCTTACTTATAGGTACTGTAAATATCTCCTAAACGTGCGCCGTTTAGGAGATATTTACTGTGTTTTGCTCTAATTATGTTATCGGCTCTTGCGCTGTGAAGAAATTGTGCCATTTCTTCACAAGCGAGTGCCGTGACTGGCGGCTCCCGTATGCATGATCGGGATTGACGTCACATGGCTCCGGCCAGCCACAGAGCCGCAGTCTACGGCCCCGGAAGGAAGGCATGCGAACATGGATGCGACCTGCAGCGTGGACGGTGCGGGCTTCGTTTGCAAGTGTCACATAATGTGCTAGTATGCGATGCATACTAGCACATTATGCTTTTACTTTGCAGGGGCAAAGGAAGGAAGTAAAACCCATCAGTTTAATTGGTTTGTTGAATGTTATAACGTCTACAAACTATGGTATATATACTGGAATTTACACAGCTTTTACTTTCAGACTGCCTATCAAATTTCACGAGGTGCTAAAATGCCAGGGCAGTACAAATCTCCTAAATTACCCCATTTTGAAAAGTAGACACCTCAAGGTATTTGTATACAAATGAGTGCGCAATCCTAATAATATGATAAATTATTAGACAAAAAAAAAACAACAAATTAGCATTATAAAAATGTCCACTTTAGAGATTAAAAATTTCAAAAAATGTGTCCATAGGTGCCTTAGTGTAGAATCCTGAATATCCAAGCTTTTGTGCAATATGTTCTTTTACAATTGATGACAAACAAAGCCTCTTAGCAAGGATGGATCCCAGGTTATAGGGAGCAAACACGCTCAATTTAATTAAGACCAGCTGCGATATTCCACTCCTTCAACTCCGCCAAGAGACCTGGTAGTACTGGTAGCTTCGCCTGGATATGGGAATAGTTCCAATATATTCCCCGCTTCACCGATTATCCTGCTGAGTGCTCTCCAGCACAAGGGAATATTAAGAAGGGAGAAACTTCATAGTGCAGTATGTAAACGAATGTTTATTGAACAGTTCCTTTGCACTTTACAAGAAAAACAAAAGATTCAGAAAAAACACAGTCCGACTTCGGGAGTGATTTCAGAGACATCTATGTGGATTACTGCACAGACATCTATACAAATCGCACCCCAAAGTCACCAAAAGTAGTACAGAAACTACTTTTGGGAATTGGTGTGGCCCCGCAAAGACAGCTTTGCACCAATTCAAACGGTGCCATTGCCAGCAATAGTTGTCATTTGGCATGTGATTTGACATGTCTTCACACCAGCCAATCTGGTCCAGCCTGCCTCCATACTAGTTATTCTGGCCAAGCCCATACCAAATTGAACCATTTATTATAGAACTACCTGCCACTGCCTCAACTATAGGTCGGTCTACTCCTGATTCCTCCTCTGATCCGTCTTCTGCCTTTCCATATTGGGGACTCTCAGTGGCCAGGCTGCATTCCACAGCAATAGCATCTGCTCAAACCTGTCTGAGAAGCTCTATCCATTATTGGGACAGACTAACTCATTCAGGCCTAGTGGGGTCAACCATTTCCCAAAGCTACTATGCATCAAGCTCATGTTCCAACCTCCCAGTCTGACTCTACTGAGCTTCGACCTGCTACCCATATTCAGTCTGATGCCGCTTATCCTCTGCCAACTGCCCAGCCTGATGGCCCCGAGCCTGATGATCCTGTACCTGATACCCAGCCTGATGGTTCTGCTCCTGATGCCCAGCCGGAAGGTCCTGTGCCCGATGACCTGCCTGCCTCTGAAGGTCCTTTGCCTGATGACCCACCTGATTGTGACAGTTCTGTGCCCAATGACTTGCTTACCTCTGATGGTGCTGTACCCAAAGACCTGCCTGCCTATGATGGTGCTGTAACCAATGACCTGCCTGCCTATGATGGTCCGCTATCCAATGACCAGCCTTCCCCTGCCTCTAATGACCCAGTACCCTGTCTCTGATGATCCTCTGACCGATGACCAGCCTGATCTTAATTATACTCCACCTACCACACAGCCGGGTTCTGACTCTGTGCTTACTGCCCAGCTAGTTTCCATTGATTTTATGCCTGCTGCTAAGCTGGATTATCATGCAAAGGTACCACCTGCTGTTGGGTCTGACACCTTTAATTCTTCATGTGCCTTGTATGGGTTACCCGTTTGGCCTGAGATTCTTTTTACAGTTGGCTCGTTTGTGTTCCGTTTGCAGTATGTTGCTCCAATGGCACCAAAGCCTGGTGATCCAGACATCTTCATGACCTTGGTAGTGGTGCGCTCCAGGGGAGTGGCAGAGTACCATTTATGCCTTGCCATTGCCAGGATGCGATTATCACAACTCCAGGTGTACAATGTGACCCGGGTCGTGTAACCAGTGCCTTGGGGAAAGCTGATTGGCCATTGATGTGTGAAACAAGTCCTGGAAACCAGGCAAGCTACATGGTTATAACAAGACATTTCGGTGTCAGAGTTCCAGTGTTGTCACTAGAGGTCGACCGATATGGGTTTTTCTCTGGCCAATGCCGATATTTAGAAATCGCGGTGGCCAATGGCCCGTATGTGATGCCGATTTTTTTTGGGCCGATATATTAGGCCAATTTTTTTTTTCCCTTCATCTCATAAAATCTAACAGTTAGACCCCTTTCACACTGGGGCGTTTTTCAGGAGCTTTTGGGCTAAAAATAGCGCCTGTAAAACGGCTCCCCTGCAGTCTCAGTGTGAAAGCCCAAGTGCTTTCACACTGAGGTGATGCGCTGGCAGGATGTTAAAAAAAAGTCCTGCAAGCAGCATCTTTGGAGCGGTGTATACCACCACTCCTGCTCATTGAAATGAATACGCACCGCTGCCGAAGCGCCTGCAAAGCGTTTCGGCAGCGGCGCTTCAGGGGAGCATTTAACCTCTTCCTCGGCTGCTAGTTGGGATATAAGCGCCCCGCTAGCGCCGCTAAAATGACGGTAAAGCACCCGAGTCCATAAAAGATACCTAGCTCCTTAATAAGTCCAGAGGGAAAGTCTCTCATGGGCCAAAGAAGTTCCGGTTTCCAAATAAGACACCCTGCTGCCTGGATCCAATAATAAGCTAGGTGTTCCACTGCCTGGGTCTGGTGACTGACTGGGTACTGACACGGGTGTCTCATAGCAGCCAGTAGTTCCTAGCAATTAGCCATCATCTGACCCTGACTGCTGGGAGCATATTTTCTCTTCCCTCTGCTACTCCATTTTTGCCATTTTACCCACCTGCCTGTTCCTGCTTCCATGTACCCTCCCCCCTTGCCCTGGCTTGCTCCCTGCTCCTTCCCTGATACTGAATATGCTTCTCAGCCATATCCTTCTGCCTGTACATAGTTATTTGGTTGCCTTAGTTAGTTGTTAGCGCTGTCATTTATTAGATTCACTGGTTTTAGTATACTAGATGTGTATTGATATTGTTGTTTTATTCACTTTATCTTTAATAAAGCACATTTTTTATACCATACTTGTGCTTGGTGTTCTCTGTGCAAGTCCACAAATTTCTGGTCACCCCCATCTCACAGGATACCAGCACTTAGTTGCCCTGACAGGCTTATACGTTCTATTTTTTAAACTGCGGATGAGAAATTTCCTCCTGCAGCGCTGCAGGCACTGAGGTATGTATTCTGAAAGCAGCACACTGCTGCTGTCAGAATAAACAGATCAGTACTGTAGCCGATTGGCGTTCCTGCATAG
The DNA here is from genome assembly GCA_037952925.1 of Lithobates clamitans. Classification (NCBI taxonomy): domain Eukaryota; kingdom Metazoa; phylum Chordata; class Amphibia; order Anura; family Ranidae; genus Lithobates; species Lithobates clamitans. Next base: position 6,705,867 of record JBBGZY010000757.1, on the reverse strand, counting down.
CAAACAGCAATGGTTAACAATAAACACAGTAACAGTATAACATTAACTCAATACAACTCATTTTTTTTTTTTTTACGCTGCCAAGAAAGGGGCTCAGGCAGTTGGCTGAGGGACAGTTAGCTGTTAAGAGCGAGTGAACTTGGAATCAACACATCCAAAAGCCACAGTGACTATGGTGAAGTAAAGCTTCTCTCAGTAAGCTTCTCTCAGTAGAGGAAAGATTTATGTTTCCTTAGGAAACTTTACAAACTAGCTTGAGGAGAGGCAGCAAGGGAAGACTGTCAGACATTTACACATTATAGGAAGAAATCTGCTATAAACTCAAGAATCACAGTTCAGGAAGCCAGGATTTGGTCTAACAAGTTGGCTGCTTGTGAGGACTGCTTCTCTGTGACATCTCTTGACCAATTGGAGTTCCAGTGTTGTCACTAGAGGTCGACCGATATGGGTTTTTCTCTGGCCAATGCCGATATTTAGAAATCGCGGTGGCCAATGGCCGATATGTGATGCCGATTTTTTTTGGGCCGATATATTAGGCCAATTTTTTTTTTCCCTTCATCTCATAAAATCTAACAGTTAGACCCCTTTCACACTGGGGCGTTTTTCAGGAGCTTTTGGGCTAAAAATAGCGCCTGTAAAACGGCTCCCCTGCAGTCTCAGTGTGAAAGCCCAAGTGCTTTCACACTGAGGTGATGCGCTGGCAGGATGTTAAAAAAAAGTCCTGCAAGCAGCATCTTTGGAGCGGTGTATACCACCACTCCTGCTCATTGAAATGAATACGCACCGCTGCCGAAGCGCCTGCAAAGCGTTTCGGCAGCGGCGCTTCAGGGGAGCATTTAACCTCTTCCTCGGCTGCTAGTTGGGATATAAGCGCCCCGCTAGCGCCGCTAAAATGACGGTAAAGCGCCGCTGAAACTAGCAGCGTTTTACCGTCAAAGCATGCCCGCTCCAGTGTGAAAGCAACCTTAAGTGATACAGAAAATTTTTTACATTTAAACATTTAATAAACAAAACAAACCTCCAATCAGTTCACTTGTATGTAGAATTTAGATTAAAAAAAAAAACTATATCTTAAATATTAAATACACAAAAACTGGTAATCAAAACTTTTGGACGAAAAAAAATGGGCTAACTTTACTGCTTAGGTTTTTTTTAAATTTATTAGTGTATTTAAAAAAAAAATAAATTGCGTTTGAAAGACCGCTGCGCAGTGCGACATAAAATATTGCAACAACCGCTATTTTATTCCCTAGGGTCTCTGCTAAAAAATATATATATATAATGTGTGGGGGTTCTAAGTGATTTTCCAGCAGAAAATATAGGATTTTTACTTGTAAGCAACAAATGTCAGAAAAGATTTAGTCTTTAAATGGTTAAACTGAGAGCTTCTAGGAGTTCACTTCATTCATAAGTGTAAACATTGTATCTCTTCAGGTTCTTTTTATCAGATTTGGCAGGCTGCCCATAGAGGAGAGAAGTCCCTACACAGAAGATTTCAGGCAACTTGTATTGACTTCTATTACAGAAGTCATTTGCAAGTCGCGCTGAAGTTATATCGGCCTTTTTTATCAGCACAATCGGCCGATGCCGATTAAGTAAAAAACACCAAATATCGGCCGGCCGATATATCGGTCGACCCCTAGTTGTTACATGACCTCAAGGCTAAGTTTGTGGTTAACCAATGGTAGCCCAGCGTTGGGGTACCTGCTGTCTTGAGGGATCAAATGTTCTACCTCTGCGAATCTGGCCAACAGGATACCTAGCCAGTTGCCTAACCCCAGCGGTGCAGTACCCAGTCAGTCACCAGACCCAGGCAGTGGAACACCTAGCTTATTATTGGATCCAGGCAGCAGGGTGTCTTATTTGGAAACCGGAACTTCTTTGGCCCATGAGAGACTTTCCCTCTGGACTTATTAAGGAGCTAGGTATCTTTTATGGACTCATTCAGCTATGCTGCTCATAAGAGGGGGTGGAGCTGTGACTCCCAGACCTATAGGTTGTAGTTGCAGTGTCCACCAGCGGGTGTCTCATAGCAGCCAGTAGTTCCTAGCAATTAGCCATCATCTGACCCTGACTGCTGGGAGCATATTTTCTCTTCCCTCTGCTACTCCATTTTTGCCATTTTACCCACCTGCCTGTTCCTGCTTCCATGTACCCTCCCCCCTTGCCCTGGCTTGCTCCCTGCTCCTTCCCTGATACTGAATATGCTTCTCAGCCATATCCTTCTGCCTGTACATAGTTATTTGGTTGCCTTAGTTAGTTGTTAGCGCTGTCATTTATTAGATTCACTGGTTTTAGTATACTAGATGTGTATTGATATTGTTGTTTTATTCACTTTATCTTTAATAAAGCACATTTTTTATACCATACTTGTGCTTGGTGTTCTCTGTGCAAGTCCACAAATTTCTGGTCACCCCCATCTCACAGGATACCAGCACTTAGTTGCCCTGACAGGCTTATACGTTCTATTTTTTAAACTGCGGATGAGAAATTTCCTCCTGCAGCGCTGCAGGCACTGAGGTATGTATTCTGAAAGCAGCACACTGCTGCTGTCAGAATAAACAGATCAGTACTGTAGCCGATTGGCGTTCCTGCATAGCAAACAGCAATGGTTAACAATAAACACAGTAACAGTATAACATTAACTCAATACAACTCATTTTTTTTTTTTTTACGCTGCCAAGAAAGGGGCTCAGGCAGTTGGCTGAGGGACAGTTAGCTGTTAAGAGCGAGTGAACTTGGAATCAACACATCCAAAAGCCACAGTGACTATGGTGAAGTAAAGCTTCTCTCAGTAAGCTTCTCTCAGTAGAGGAAAGATTTATGTTTCCTTAGGAAACTTTACAAACTAGCTTGAGGAGAGGCAGCAAGGGAAGACTGTCAGACATTTACACATTATAGGAAGAAATCTGCTATAAACTCAAGAATCACAGTTCAGGAAGCCAGGATTTGGTCTAACAAGTTGGCTGCTTGTGAGGACTGCTTCTCTGTGACATCTCTTGACCAATTGGACTATCTTCCATCTGGAGCCCAGACGTGGAGGTCCCACACTTTGGTGTTTACACCATATGCCTTGTTGACTCACTGAGCATATGACCATTTGAGTCCTCTTACTCTGCTGCATTGAACCAGGCTGGAGATCGGCACCTGAAAATCAGTATAGAGCCAGGGGGTGGCTCCAAGGCGTGTTTTGACACAGTTAGTAGCTGGGTCACATGCTCTGAAGTGAGTGCAACAACCTGGGGGGGGTCACTGAAGTGCACCGGAGCATGGTTTGCAGAACCTAGGATCTGAAGAGCATGTTGGATGACACCATATATGGACACTGCTTTATGCGCTTATTTTGATATTGATTTTTAGGACTTTTTTTCACTTATCACATAGGATTGTTTAACAGGACTATTTGATATCAGTGTGGAGCACTGGGCACTTTATATCTATGTATGCACTTTAATATTTGTTGATATTCTATATGCACCTTGCACTTTAATGCTGTTTTGTATGAATAGTTTTTATACACAAGTTTTTTATTTTTGATTGACCCAGTATTTGTTTATAACTTACACACAGGAGTTTACATATTGATTTGGTTCACTCTAGCGCAGCGCATAATATCTCTCTACGTTAGTTTGCACGGTTATAAAACGTGATCTGCGCCTGCAGCTGGGTATTATCACTTGTCACTTTATTGGCATTGGACTGTTGTGGCTCGCAAGATGATTTTTTTTCTCTGTTTGTCCAAAGCATTAAGGTGAGCGGTTAGTGAAGCACGAGTGGTGGCTGAGACTGCAGGATTTTTTTGCATGGTGGTGGATCATTTATGATTTTTTATGGACTATTGTTTTACATCACAGTGCAATTAATATAATCACTTTATATGGACATTTGTGCACTTCATTAATTATATGTTTTAATAGATAGCACACTTGCTACATTTGGCTTTACTTTAAATTGTGTTTTGATTCATTGATTTTATTATTTGAGGTTGCGCTACAGTGTATAGTTGTGTTTTATAACTTTCTGTAGTGTGGCGGAATCACTCTTGTGGGATCAGCAATTTGTTTTGTTTTTTTAAGCACAGAGGGAGGTTGCGCTAATCATATTTGCTTGGTTTTTGGTATAAATGGGATGTACCTGTAGCTTTCTTTTTTTTTTGCAAGCGTCCAATCGTCTGAAGGTAGCTGCGTATGATTAACCCCTTAGTGACTAAGGATAAAACAAATACAATACAATTTTGCAACTTTGACATGTGTTAGTAAAACTGCACATATCATCAACTACAATCAACTTACTTTGTGCATTCAGGAAGAGTATACCTTTTTTTTATGACAAATTGGGCTTTCGTTGTTTGGTTGTAAATGGTAACACATCTTCAGATTTTTTTTATCAAAGGAAAACTGTTCCAAAGTAGTAAAAAAAGGCTTTTAAAAAAATGTAGCTGTATATTTCTTGCCCTTACCATAACTTAACACCAAAGAACAACTCTAAATAAATGCTCCTTCTCCTGATTATCGCATTGATACCACATATGTGTATGTTAGTAGTAGTTGTACCTGTAGTAAAGCCCAGTAACAATAATGTGCATTACTTTTAATCTTTTTTTTTTTTACACTTTTGATTACATCTATCTCCCCTACAAGGAGAGAAAGATGAAATGCATGTTCTCTCCATTCAGGAGAGAAAGAAAACACTCAGGGCAGGCTGCACAGTGACTGATTACTTTGATAGCCAATCAGAGGCTATCAAGGCGATCAGATGACTAGGAACCAGGAGTCCTGGGTCCTGATCGTTAGTACAAGACCCAGGGCTCTCAGTGAAAGCCCCATCTCTGTGCTGAGAGTTCGCCACACAGTGACACAGACAGGTACGCATATATATGGCCTCACGAATAAAGACCTACTTCTACCAAGCCATATACTGTTTATGCATACTGTCGGCGAGAAGAGGTTAAATACAAAAGATCCTGCGTCCCGTAGAACTAAAAAATATTCCATATATATCAGTCCACATCGGTTATTCTTGTGTATTTTTTTGGCTGCCCTTTTTTTTTAAAATTTGTTGTAAAACGCATGTTTTCACAAAGATCAATAGGCGAAGGAAATATATGCACATAAATCGGATGGGTCAAGGAAGTGACTCATCCCATAGCAGACTACTCCATCTGAGCAAGATCATGGCTGAAAGGGGCTACTTTTGATGTGAATGTCTCTAGGTAAGGTTTCTGGTGCTGGGAGGCACAGCTCTATTTACATTCAGTTACGCATATATGCAGCTGCTTGGCTTTAAGGCCCACACACTGAGAGGCCACGTATATATGTATATACCACAGTCAGCCTTGTTCAAAGTGAACTTCAACTAATTACCAAAGGTAATCCCATTTGTGATGAAACAAATGAAAAAAAAAAAAATATATCTCTATCTCTATATACAAATATATCAATATACAAATCTATATCTATATATCTATATATATATATATATCAATATACAAATATATAAATGATTATAAGTGTCTCTAAAAGTGAAAGTGAAGTCTTGAATCCACAGGTGACTTCTCACAGTGTAGAAAAAAGATCAAAATGTTCCAAAGGTAATCCACCACCACCAAGAGAATAGGAATTTTTATGTCATAGCTACTCTGAGTGGGAACTCTTACCAGAAACCATGGACCTCTTTTTTGAGCGAGGTCATATGCGCTTGCAGATATAGCCCTCTGCAGGGTCAGATGTTTTGCCTCATCCCGGGAGCTCTCCGACAATGTGTTACACTGGAAAACTGCACAGATCTGACAAGAGGATAAGGACCCTTGCGGCTGGATTTGAATTATGCCTTTCTCAGACCAGTGCAATAAAGGGAACATAGGAGCTGCAATTGCTGACCTCCCTTGGACAATGATACCTGGGCTATCTCTGGTTTCAATATTTTCACAGGTCACTAACCTGGAAAAAAAAAACACATAAATCAGTAAAGCATTACTGATTTATGTGATTTTTTTTTCCAGGTTAGTGACCTGTGAAAACACTGAAACCAGAGCTAGCCAGGTATCATTAGAGACACCTATATTCATTTATACATTTGTATATCCCCACAGAAAAGTGCATCAAAACACACTAAATTAGGAGTATGAACTTAAAATATCCATGCTATTAATAAAAACAGTCCTAGTATAGTGTTTAGTGCAAATAAATCCAAAAGGTGAAAAAAGTGTGCAACTCCAAGAAAGTCATGCTGTTCCTCTTCACCCAACAAGTGTACAGCCTGGTGTGAGAGATTGCCAGTTGGGGTGTAAAAATGTTTTGACGTTTTGTGACTTCCTTTGAGTAAAAGTGGTCGATAATTCCCCGGTGAGCATGCTGCACAATTGCTGGGTGAAGAGGAAGAGCGCGACTTTCTTTAGTGTCGCACACTTTTTTTCACCTTTGGATTTATTTGTACTAAGCACTATATTGGGACTGTTTTTTTCAATACCATGGACAATTTAAGTTCATACTCTTAATTTAGTATGTTTTGATGCACTTTTCTGTGTGGATTTTTACATTTTAAACTGTTGTCTTGTATGATTTTTTTTTTTTTTACTATACAAATGTATACATTGATTTGTAAATTCTGAAAGACCGCTTATTTAAAAGTTGTGGTGAACAAAAGGAGATAAAATGGGGTTAATTTACTAAAGGAAAATTATACTGTGCAGTACAAGTGCTATTGCTCCAGAGCTTGGTAAATGAGGTAAAGCTTCACTTTGCAAAGAATACCCAATCACATGCAAGGAAAATAAAAAAAACTGCATTTTTGCTTGTACACGATTGGATGATAGAAATCAGCCCCTCAAATCTAAAGCAACTGCACTTAAAGTGGAGTTCCACCCACTTTTACAACTTGGTCTTAAAAGAAAGACCACCCCTCCACCTCTCGTTTTTGGATAACAATTTTTTTTTCCTTTTTCTACCTTTTCTGAAGTACATGCACATGCGCAGTAGGAAACTGGCTGTGAAGCCTGAAGGCTCCACTGCCAGTTTCCCTTGGTTACAATGGCGGGGCCTGCACCCGATCCGATAGATGGAGCAGCCTTGGGGGGCCAAGATTGCGGGTTCCCTGGACAGGTAAGCGTCTGTATTAAAAGTAAGCAGCTATAGTGTTTGTAACTACTGACTTTAAAAAAAAAAAAAAAAAAAAAATGCGCCTGGAACACCGCTTAAGCCCGGGTTCACACCTATGCGAATTAGAGGTGCGTTTCCACACCTCTAATTCGCATAGCAGGAGAATGTGACTGGCTCCCTGTGGAGCCGGTTCACATATCTCCGGGGCGGCTGCGGTGCGCACTGCACAAAAACGCTGTGCGTCTTTGGCTGCGTTTCAGGGCCGAATTCAGGCATAGAATCGGCACTGATTCATCCCTGAAACGGTGAACAGGGACGCACAGCGCTCCTGTGCGGTCCGCAGCACATTATAGTGTGAACCCGGGCTTAAGGTGCATAGTATACAATACACAATGCTCTATGTATAAGCTCAGCAGTCAAGGTAAGTGGAAGTAAATTCCCTGATACAATTCCAGCTCATGTGAAAGATGACCTTAAATAAATGGCCTTTAGTAAATCAATCCCAATGTGTGCTACAACAAGCTGCATGCAAGTTGACCTCAGACTGTGGATAAATTATGGAGAGAGGAAATGAACCAATTACAGGAGAAAGGGAGTAAAGTTGATAATTGAATCCTGAATTATAGTAGCTAAAGCAGGAATTTCAGGCAACTATTTTAACACATTCTAAGTTATGCATTCATTGAACATCATCAAATATATTTAATACAAAACTAACATTAAGAACCTGGTTCCATCTTGATTTTAGCTTCTCTTATTTGCATCACTCTTAGGAGCTGGGGATTGCACAACCTTAAATTAGTAGTTCAGCTTAAAATTAACCAACTAAAAATATACTTGTAGCCACATTCTAAGACTAACCTATCTAGCCCTATAAAGAAGAAATTGCTATACTTTTTCTCTCTATATATACATATACACACGTGATCCTGTGCACAGCGGCCGCCCTGTAGCAGTAAAACTGGTATAGTGTGGTCGGCAAATGGTTAATATGATCTAGTGGTACACAGTATTTTTCAGGGTGTCAGACTATGGCCCTCATATCAGCTTCTCTGCTGTTATCTGGAAATGGTAAACTTGTTAATTAGTTGTGATAGTGAATTCAGAGGCTCTTCACTTTCAAGGATATCTATTTTGTAAACATCACACAAATCAACTCATACAAACCGTAATTCTTTAATCCAAATCCAAAGTGATACACTGATTCATATCTGGATTTTATACTCTTTATATAGCTATTCTGCTCATCGCCTATACGCATTTATATACATTTTTTTTTTATCCAGAAACAAAAATATAACTGTTTCCATACAGTAAACATTTTTCCATATTGAAGATACATTTACATGTAGTTATTTAAGGCACAATATAAATATAGAATGACAAATCATGACGCACCAAGCCAGCCATTCTCATAATTCGCATTATCCTGCTACAGAGGAATTATGCGTTTAGCATTCTAGCGCAAAATAATACAAACAGCAACACAATTTTTAGCGGTAGTAAACTCCCTTGTACAACAGAGAAACTAGAAGAGCAGAGAGCAGGGCTTATTACTTCCTATAGAAAAACCTTGATCAAGGGTCTTTATTAGAAGATAGAAATTATCCATAGAAAGCTTAACATGCCAAAATAGAGGGACACCTGCTCTCAGTGTCCAAAAAGATTCTCCCTTTCAGTCTCTCAGTATAATATGGAATGATAGGGAGAGTGTCATATGTTGGTATGGGCAATGTGTAGGAATGACAGGACTAAATTTATTAAAATAGATTTTTGGGGAAATTACAAATTTTGTCAAAATTAGCCTCACATTTTTTTCATGTAGGACTGATTTGTTTATATAGAAAGGGGGTTTCCATTCATACATTGTTGAAAGGGGTGGCTTAAGGGCAAGGTAGTTTTTTTTGTTTTGTTTTTTTTTTAGTACATTTTATCAAAGCAGCATAGCATTCAAAATTAGAGGTAATTTAGTGGCAAAATAAATTTTGCCAAAATCAGTCTGCAGATACACAGCATTAAGGAGGGATTTCCCAGCAGATTGTTTGTTAAGGTCCTGTATTTTTATTACCAATAGCAACTGGTCAACAGTTTTAAATTGTCCTGGAAAAGGAACAGCAGAATTGTGATTTGTTGCTGTTAGTTTACAAAACACTTTCTCTTCCTGTTGATACATGTGGCTGACAAATTACTGTTACCTTAAAAAAACAAATGTCATCATCTTTCACATGAATCAGCAGTGTGCTACTTAAATTAATCTCATAAATAATAAACATGTGAAACAATCACAAATGCTTTCAATATTTCCCTTCAGCTTTCAATACACTGTAAACACATGTGCAACAAAAAAAAAAAAAAAAAAAAAAAAAAAACAACAAAAAACGAAACTTCCACACTAAGATCACTTGGTTGCATTTACTAGGTCTCATTTCTCAAGATCTCCCTTTTTAATTTGGAACCCTCCATTTTCCCACCAACCATCACATTAGACTTCAATAGACTAGTAGAGTCCCTACTGTGGTTGTCCCTTAAGTGTTTGGAGCCTTTTTAGATGCTAGTGATATATTCTCCTATTCTTCACTTTAAACATCAGTACTGTAGTCCATAAGGACATTCCAAAACATGCGTCACATGCATGGTGTTACAGGAAATAAAGTCACTTAATACAAAATTCCTTCTATTGGCTTTAGAAATAAAACCATTCACCCTCTTCCTCTATCATTCAACGCAATCTTACAGGAGACATATCTCTGACATAGAATAAATAAACAATACTATAAAGATAGTGATCTTTGACTTATCTTGGGGGGATCCTAAACATTTTGGACTAAACAGTCCCTAAATGTGGGTGCTTTATGGTATTACTACTCTGGGCCATTTGGGCAGCAATGGTCATCCTAGTACATTATCTTTTTTCACAATAGGCCAATATTTTTTTTAACTAGTTCCAGACTCACGTCTATTTACGGGGGCAGAATGGCACCCGTGCACGAAACCCCGTACGGGGTTTCCTTTAAGAGCTGCCAGAGGTCGCGCGTGCCCGCTGCACAGCAGGGGACCCGATGCGGGCACGAGCATTTGTATGTGGAGAGGAGGCATGTCGTTTGTTCCTAGAAAGTAGGAACAATGATATGTCTCCTCTCCTACTCAGTCCTATCCCCATACAGTTAGAACACACTGCGGGAACACACATTTAACCCCTTGATCGTCCCCTAGTGTTAACCCCTTCCCTACCAATGACATTTACACAGTAATCTGTGCATTTTTATAGCACTGATCGCTGTATAAATGTCAATGGTCCCAAAAATGTGTCAAAAGTGTCGGAATACCGCTAAAAAAAATAAATAAATAAATATTGCAGCTAACCACCATTACTAGTAAAAAAAAACAGAAAAAAAAATAATAATAAAAATGCCATTAATCTTTCCCATAGTTGGTAGACACTATAACTTTGGCGCAAACCAATCAATATACGTATGCTTATTGCAATTTTTTCCAAAAATATGTAGAAGAATATATATTGGCCTAAACTGATGAAGAAATTTGTTTTTTAAAAACATTTTTGGAGATAGTGCTCTAGTCAGGAAGGGGGTAAAACCTTCCAGGGCTGAAGTGGTTAAAATCCCTGTACTGTACGTTAAAATCAGTAATCAAAGCAACCTCTTCCACCCTTCTCCTCTCTTCCAGTATATTCTACATCTTTATATTTCCTACCTTTTATACATGTGCCCTCCAATTCCTTTCAACTATATGCGTTCTCCTCAAACCTATGCAAAAGAATCTTATTAGTCAGCCTTTAGGGATGTTGGATATACACTTAGGGGGTGGCAGCTATTTGTGTGGGTACAACCATTTCGATTTGTTGTTTTGAAGAATGTTCTCATAGAAATATTCCTCCCATACTTAAAAATAATAAAATCACAAAAATGAATTTCTATGTGGCTAGATAATTTAATTCTATACTCATTCATATTAATGTGTTCTAAATATTTCTCCAATTAATCCATGCCCCACCTCCAAATTAAAAACTCTCCCTCAATAAAACACTTCCACAGAACCAAATTTGGTCATAAATAATTAAAAATACAATTCTTCCATTTTGGCATAAAAAAAATAAAAAAATTGCTAAACTTGGGGCAAATTTAACCCCTATTCCCTCACACTTCTAAACTCACCCTGGTCCTGGGGTGCATTGGACAATCCTACTAAAGCCCACCTATCTGCAAACAATGCATCCTGCTGACTTAATGACGTTATTCTCCATACATTTGCTATGGGGACCAGAGATTGTGAATAGAGCCGAAAGGTGTTGCATTTGTGCTGGTATCTGCACTTTTTTAAAAATTATTCTATGGTTTTTAATAAATAAGGGCTGCATCCCTCTGTTTCTTATATTTCAAGCTTGCTACTTATGGGCTAAGAGTCTGAGGACATAAGAAAGGACCATCTAGGATCTGACACTGCTTATAAAAGTGACAAATACCCTTTTATTTTATGAGATTACATCTTTCAAGTGAGTCAGTATGAAGTACGGAGGAGCACACAGGTGTTTATGGATTTCATCATCTTTCAAGGATATCAGCACCCTGTGAGGGATTGCACATATTGGATGTGAAGGGTTGCTTTTGGTTACCACTCGATGAACCACGACTGTATCGGCCATTTTAGTATAAATTTCAATTATACAACCAATTCTATGTTTTTCTTTGTGGCACTTGTGTTTGCACGGTGCATATTAAATACTGAAAGCATTTTTGATTGTTCCATACTTATTAGTATTCATAAGATTGTTTATTTAAAATTTAAGTAGCACTAGGATATATCCTGGGGGGGTGAGCACTGTGTTTTTTAAAAATATGTTATTCAAAGCATTACCACATTACTTTTTTTTTTACATAAAGTACCTCTTTGTTATAAATAAAACATACAGTATGTTCCCTAGCTCCCAGCCTAGGTATGTTAGATCACATTGACCAATCATTACTGCTGAGAGTCTATTTCTTTAAATTATCATTGGTATGAAGATCAAAAGGACTACAACAATGTCCAATATATATTGAAAATATTGTTTACATTTAATTGATATCCATCTATATACCTAAAGTCTCAGCTTGTACTGCCAAACAGCTACAGCAATTTGAGACTTTAATTCAACAACTGGTAAAAAAAAGGCACAGTTTATCCTTGGTTCATCCTCCATCAATATACATAAGATAATGTAAATACTCTAAAACCTGTCAATAACTTTGGGATATAAGGTAGGTAAAATATGGATCTGATAAATACTCAAAAAATCTAAATGTCTACAAATAATTTTTATTCAACAGATTTATGCTTCTGTTTTCAAATTAGATTTCTAACCAAAGATGTCCATTCGTTCTGGGTGGCAGGTTTTAGCCTGTGTGTAAAAGCTACAATACCCGATATGTCCAAAAAAAATTCTCCAAACAAATTGGCATCTTGAGCAAGGAACAGTGGAGAAACTTTGCACAAATGAACACAGGTGTTTTTGCTTCTTTAGAAAAATAAAAAAACTAAAGAAAATTGTGGACTGTTAATGGCAGACTTAGAGCTTCTGTAGTTAATTTTAAATAATAAAAGGAGTCAAGCAGAAAATTGTTGGCCAAAAAGCAGCTACATCCAATCAGATGCAACCACTGCTTAGGTATTTTTATAGCTGGCAGGGCTGGCTATCAAAATACAATAAGCACAGTGGGAAATTTGTATAAACATGCCGTACAGTGATGGAGGAATTTGTATATTGCTCAGCTGTGCTAAGCCCCCTCTGTCTCTGGCTTCATAGGTTTTTAACAAGAGGTATCTAATCTTGAAAAGCATAACAAAAATAGAACTACGAACACACAAGGTGCTATGTAATGAACTTCCTGTAGTGGATGTAGGTTTTCCCTTTTGTATTATTTTTTTTCAAAAATGGTTTCTTATGGCAATAAACATGTGGAGGTGCTCATAAAAAAAAAATGAAAAAAAGACTACATTATTAAATATGTAGCATGCCATGTAAACGTATAGAATGTAGACATAAGCTGTTTTGCCGTTACATTATAAAAGAGTCCCACTGTACCGTGGTTATATGGGATTATGCAATTTAGGAACACAAAGTGGATGTTTACAGGGCTGTAATAATGTACAGTGGACTGTTTATCTTGCACAGAGAATCTCCCTGATCAAAACTCATATGTGTCAATGTTTATGATAAGCCTCAAACCAGAGATAGCTTGGACTTCAACCCTTTTATTGACACAGATGTAGAACCCGCTTTGGTGTGTTCAACACATGCTGCAGCTGCCGGAAGTGTGGGTAGATCTGACAATCCAACTGCCACACATCCCCATTACTCCGGTCCCACCCTGATCCCCCCCCCCCACCCCAGTTGACAAGTTTCCCTGGTTCCATGCATCCATTGGTGGGCACAGGACAAGCACGACAGAAGCCACTTAGGAGAGGAGAGGGGAGGGAGACAAGCGAACGTCTATTCGCTTATCTCCCCTTTCTGTTACTGCCCTGGACATAGTCCCCCCCATACATGCATATATGAACATAAATACACGTCAGGGGTGCCTATGCATAAAAATAAGTGCTAAAGTGCTGGGCCCATTATTCATGATTAACTCTAAACTGTGACCTGTAAAGGCTTTAAAAGTGTCACCTATGAAAAATATAGGGTATTGAGGTTTGTTGCGGTTCATGGGTGAACAGTTTTCAGGTATCTATTTACTCGGCTTATCCTCATCTGTTATATTTTAACTACCACTATTTTATTCTCTAGGGTGCCTGCTTCCAGAAAGTATAAAATGTGTTGGGGGTTTTATAAAAACTTCAGGTCTTAAATTATTTTTTAATCATATAAACAACCCCCCCCCCCCCCCCCGCCGCCAAAAATGGCTCTGACAGCGAAAGGATGAAAAAGTAACTTCATATTTGGTAATAAAATCATGATGCAATTTCATTGAAAGAAAAAAAATGCCCTCTCTTTATTGATGCAGATAAACAAGGTTAAATGTATTTGTGTGTTTTACTAAGGCTTGACTCACATCAGTGCATGCCGGGAACACATGCAATATCACGTGCTTTCCTGACACGCACAGAAGCTCGCTGCTCTTTAGCAGAGGGGGTGCCATTAATTCTGATTGTAAGTTTTCTCAGAGTCCCCCTCCAAGTCCCACAAGTCCTGTTGAGCGTGCCACTAAAATTAACCTAATGAACCTTCCTGTGATGGTGTGACAATGATGCCGCACTGCTTCTAAACTCAGAGCAAAGTTGCCACTCTCATGTAGGCTGTGTCTGCTTGCACTACAGTGGGATGAGAAGACTTTGCAGGGGCATAGCTATTAGCGCTGTCACTGCTGATTCACAAGCCTGCCTGTAGCTCAATCAATCTGCACCTAGTTAGCAACACCTTGTCCTGCCCACTGCTTCCTGGGTTGACAGCACTGCCAAAGTTGCTGAAACCCTTCCACTGTGGGCTGCAGTGTCTGGGGGGGGGGGGGGGGGGGGGGGGCATTTGAGTTACAAATAAGGAAGGTTTTAGCTCTGTCAAGGAAGGAGAAGTGTGGCCACTACTCCATTTTAATCTGTGAATTAGTTCTCCTCCCAGCTTAAGAAGCTGTGTTCATTAGCACTTTTTTGCAGGAGACAAGGATGTCTTCTATATACAGTACAGAAAGCCTACTAACTATCAGTCTATTTTGTGATATCTCTGAAGCTGAAAGTGTAATGGGCACACACTCAATGCAGTTATACAGCCAAGTATATTGCATTGTAATGAACAATTGCCACCACAATAAATCTTGCTGTTGACAAAGTCCAAATATGGTGCTACTCATTGCACAGCTAGACAAGTTTATTTTCTTAAAAACTGTAACTTACAAATCCCGCACTGTCAGCTTATCGTAATGTCAAGTCTGTTTTCGATATAAAGTAGATCTAAACCCTAACTGGATTGCAATTTATTTGGTAAAGCACAGTGTTTAATAAACAGCTGCAACACGTTTCCCCATAAAATACTGTTGGTGATCTTCAGCTTTTTTTTTTTAGCAACTTCTTACACAACTGCCCCCATAATTGCTCTGGACTGGCTTTCGCATAGTGACACAAATGAAGCATGCCTGTACAAAATATGTTGGCACAGCTGTATATAGTCTCCAGCAAGAGTGCATGTGACAGGGCTTTTATGGTGATCTCTAAACGGATGACCAGTAAAAACTTTTTAATCATTGCCTATGAACAATTTTTAAATACCAAGGTTTGTTGCCATTTTACAGGTGTGCACAGTTTTAAGTCTTGAAATGTTGTGTATCTACAGTATTTACTCGAAGAAACCTTCCATTTTAGCCACAAATTGGGTAATATATTATTGATTTTTGTTTACTGAAAATATGCATTTAATAAACAGTTGCACTAATAATGTGTGACATAAAAAAACTGCAACGACAACCAGTTTCCATGGGTCCACGATTTCCGAAAATATATACAGTTTGGGATTTTAACTTACAATAAACAAAAAAAAAAAAGGAAAACCTGCTCTGGCAGTGAAAGACTTAAACCTGATTGAGTTTAGATCTACTTTAAACAGCCTGAGCATCTGGAATTCCCAGGGGGCTCTAAAAAAAAAAAAAAAAAGACCTACTTCTGGTTCCATGACTCAAGAGCCTATCCTCGCCCCCCCCCCTCCCTCCTGTCATCTAAGCCACAATTTTGTGGCACTACTATTTGACCTCTAATGATCCAATAAAAAGGTGCTCTTTATTCAGGTAGCATGGCTCACTTGCGTGAGCCACAATTTAAAGAACTAAATACACAGCAGGAAGACCATCTGGTCATCGGGCAATAGGGTCCTTTCAAACCAGACTAACTTCAGAATGCAACATTTTTGCCCGATTCTTTCAGTAATGGAATTAAAACGGTTCTTTTAAAATTAAATTTAACAGATGTACTATAGTACAATATAGCCGACTAATTTAAAGTAAAAATATTCACAATAATCTCAGCATACCAACTACCCAGGATAATCATTATCTCCTGCAGGTCCTGAGCATAGTCATATTAAAATCAGCCATTATTTTAGAAGCTGCTTATGGCCACTGTATGAACATCTGATTAAAATGAGATCCTCAGTAAGGGCAGCATCCATTACAGTAACATTGAAACAGCAAACAACGAACTGCCTCTGTAATCCACACAGCTAAAAGGATCAGCAATGTAGAGTTTACACTAATCCATCCGCTCAAGAACTTGGCATTGTCTGGCCCTCTAGAACTGAATGTCATTATAACTGTAATCCAAATCAATACTGCACACAAAAAAAAAAAAATACAAAATATAATAGTACATATTTACATGGTGGTAAATACAAAACTCCACCTGCTGTAAGCACACATCATATTCCCGGCTTTATAAAAGAATACCTTGATTTTTTAATGCAGTTAAAACACCCTATTGCACATTATTAGAATGAGAACAAAGCTGCACGGCTAAGTAAGCTTCATGACAGTATATGACAAAGGTCTGCAAAACACCTAAAGGGGAGAAAAAGAAGTGTGCAGAAGACTCATGAAATAAATGGAACTATAAAAAAATATATATATCGGAAAATCCTGTGAGTGCGGTGCACTTATTCTCTGATGCTGCAGGTAAAAGGGGCCTTGAGACAGGTAGGCAGGTTAGTTGGAAACTGAAGTCCTTGATCCATCTTCAGTTAAATCATACCTGTAGAGAAAATGTTTTGTTTAAAAGTTTGCTTTACTATTATAAATAATTAAGTTAATACCTGGCCTAGGCTTTATTCACTTAGATGTTATTGCTTTCTCCATGCAGAAATTTGGTAATGCATATCTTACTCAAAAAACAAAAATGTAATATATTGCACCTCATCTTTATTTTCATCTGATAATCCTGTGGAAAGCACACTTCCTGTTCTAGAGTGGCTTTGAACACTCATCCATTGTATCCCTCAGAGACAGTCATGGTTGTCATCCAGGCTGGACTTCAACACACCTCCATCTCTTTACCTCTGACATTGGGGGGGGGGGGGATTTGTAGGTAACAAAATGAACTTTGTTTTACGCTTCCAGTTCAGATCACAGTAGGACACTGCATATCAGGCAAGATCAGGAGTGAAAGTGTTGTTCTTGCAGTATCTAAATTTTAAAGTAAAGATTTGAAGATGTAGCAGATAATCATGTTTGATAGTAAGCTTAGGCAGCAAAAGTACTGCCTGGGGAATGTCACAATGACATCACCCTTAGGTCCCTTTCACATGGGAGCCGGAGGAGGATGGATTGTCTGTGTGCGCTCTGCTTATGCAGAGCAGACACAGACAAAGCCTGATGGCCATCCGACCTGATCCGCTAGGCTGATGGGCAACAGATCCCGATCCATCTGTTTTTAGCGGATAGGATATGATCGGATGTCGCCAGGTGTCAACAGACACATGTCCATTGACACCCACCGCTCCACAGAGTGCAATGGATGGTCCAATCGGAAAAACTGACAGGTGGACCCAAACATTTCAACAATGTGAAAGGGGCCTTATAGGTAACCTTTGCATTAGCTAATTAATGTGTATGTAAAGGCAAAACATTTTTTTTTTAGTTTTCAACAGAGTAGGGAACGATTAGAACTCCTGTCAGGGTTTTATTGAGGTTGGTCTCTACATTGGGGAGATTCATCCCTCTATTTGTTCGTGTTACCATCCTCACTATGACAAAGTGTTAGGAAACCCCAAATTTTAGAGCCCTTATGAGAGCAAGAACTCAGGAGAAATTCTTCAATGGGGACAAATATTCAAGTGACAACGGTCAAAGTCTGATTTCTTATCACTTTTTGCTGTGTCTCTGGGAAAGGAAGTAAAAGTAAATTTCTCGAGCAGGACACAAACAGAAAAAAATAAATACATTTTGGCTATACATGCTCTTTAACAGACTTGTTGCTAAAAGAGACCAGACTTTAGTTTCTCATAACAAAGAAACAAGAAATCTGACTGGCTGCTTTTGGGAATAGCTACCAATTTTGGTTAGGTCTTCTTTACTTTCATAAATCAGTTCATCAAGTTTTCTGACTGCCTAAAGATATCATCCAAAATTTCACATTGTCTTCTCAATTTTAGAACAATAAGAGACAACTAGGGTAGAAGGAAGATGTGTTTTTCGGGGGGGGGGGAATGTTAATTGAAAACCTCTGCTTAGTTCAGCATTAGGATGTAAAGCTTCATGATGGGGAAGGAGCTGTTGTGTCTGTATGTATGTATCTGACTGTCGCAGTCTAATACCTCTACATAGAAAGAATGGCAACAAAATATAAAATGATTCATCAGAAACCACCCCCTGCTTTTGAACAGATCATTTTTTTTCTGTGTGCAAGCCATTTGTATATATCTGTGTGTTTTATGAGAAGATAAATATTTCCTTCTTACCACTGCGTCCATCCTTTGGCAATTTCTTCTGAGTTTAGCTCCAGCAATAACTGTAAAATGAATAAAAATAAATCATTCACACCACTTCTTGATGCTATTGCTCTCAGGCGTATTCAGTTCCAACACAATCTGTGCAGTGACTGAGGCCAAGATTCAAAGGAAGTCACAGTGTGGCCGATTGAGAAATGGGGACACAGTCTGTAAGGCAGGAATGTCAATCTGTTTTTTTCAGGGCTGAATGCAGCTCTCCCACTCCTTGTAATAGTTCTGTGCCCTAAAGTACACCTGTCAGTACCATACAGATTCTAAACAGGCTCCATAGATATGCAGGCACTGCACTCTTCAGCACCCTAGATGCTCAAATCCTAAATGCCACCAGAAACACTGGTTACAGCCCCATGGGATCCTGTAAACTTAGGGTGCCCGCTTTTTTATAACCTTTTTTTTCTCTATACATGTAACTATATTGTATAGTTGTTATGGTAATTGGCAAACTGCAGCAGTTTTTTGCACTTAAAAATCCCATTAAATTCAAAAAAACCCATGGCAAAGCAGCAGTTTTACTTAAAGTGGTTTTAAAGCCAGATATTTTCCCAATTTTAAGGATAGGACATACCACCTGCAATCAATGTACACAGCAAACGCTTTAAACATAAGGTGATAAAACACGTTTTTTTAATCCTTTTTTTTTAAAGTCACATGACCGCTTTTCTTCTATGGGAAGGGGGGTTACTTTTTATGAGTACTGTAAATAACTGGATTCAAAGATGTTTTTAATATTTGTCCGTAGTTTGGCCTAAGTTAACCAAAAATCTTCTTTACCAGATGACATGAACTACATTACATAAAGCCTTACCTTTCCAAGCAAACCTTTATCCCTAGATAAGAATCCTCCACTATTTTTTACAGCGACATCTAGTGTTCTTCTATGGAGATCTGGCAGTGCCACGCTGAACTCAAATCTGCAAAAAAAGCACAAAAACATGGTCTGTAAGCGTATGTTGTAATTTTGTGGACAAATTGGTAACAAATGCAGTCTAGATTCAATGGCATTTTTCTTTTAACCATACTATAGGTAAAATGGGAACTCAAGGGCATTAGAATTGTCGCTGAATAGCAAAACTTGCAAGAATAAGATTTGCGTCTAAATCAGAGGTCCTCCAAGACGTGGCTCTGGAGCCACATGTGGTTGTTCATTTCCTCAGAGGCAGTTTCTCAACATGTATACTCTTCCTATCTACCTTGCTTAATATTTTCCCATCGCACACATTTCTGAGCAAACCTTAATATAGGACTGTGCTGTACCTACCAGCAGGTCAGCTGGTACCAACACATAAGAAAGAACATATGCTGCCAGCACACCCTGGATACATAAACAATAGTCAAAGTATTTATTGAAGTGGTCACATCAGATATACCGTTGATGCAACGTTTGGAGGCCATGCCGGACCTCTTTGTCATGCTTGCAATCCCAGAGGAGAAACTAGATGTCATCAGACAGAAGATGTCTGACTGAGAACACTTAGACACTGAATTAAGTCCATCTGCAGTAAACGGTAATGGGACGACCCCAGTGATCAACCTTTCATCTAGAGATATCCCTGATGGTGAGTCCAAACCTCTATCAAAAGGCCTGTCTGTCCCGTTGCCAGGTTTCACAAGTTTATCTTCTTTGAGCATGCTCACATCCTTGTAGACACCACATGATATGCAGTTAGATAAGGATCCATGGCAGAGTACTTTGAATGATGGTTCTTTCTTCGTCCTAACAAAGTGGTCCTACATGGCCTTGAAATGTTGCACTGACACTGTTACGATCATATCAACAAGTACTTGGGACTATTTTTAATGGATTTACAGTGTGTTGGAGATGTATCTTCCTATATACTTGTCCCTGTTGCAATGTACACTTAGAGATAGATAGATAGATAGATAGATAGATAGATAGATAGATAGATAGATAGATAGATAGATAGATAGATAGATAGATAGATAGATAGATAGATAGATAGATAGATCTATATCAGGGTCCAATAAATCTCCTTCTCTAGGGGCCATTGGTGTTCCCTACTTTTACTGACTGTGCTATTATTTTAGCCATAATGAACCAGTTTTAGGCAAGTCTACAATGTGTATAGATATATACTTTATAAAGTGCTATAAAATAAATGTAAAGGTCAATGCAACATAAATGCAATAAAATAAATACAACAGAATAGAGAAAAGTTTAAGATTTGTTATTGTACTATATGGGGCTAACTACCACCCGCTATGCTTGCCTTTATATATCAGTTTGCACACTGTCTGATGAATCATTCATCTGTGTATTGCATTAGAAAAATAAACTAACTGCACAAATGGTCACTGACACCATTTCTAATCCCTCTCTGATACAGCAAGCATAGTAAAGTGTGTCTCTGCTATACAAAGGGGTACCCCATTTCTGTGCTGTACATTCACACTTTAGTGAGATAAGTTTACAGGAGTACATGGCTTTACCACCCTTTCCATGGCTAACAGTTTCCCATTCTCCTGCTTGTGGAGCATTTTTGCAATTTCATTAAATTCATAAATTTAGGATGTCATAAGAAGAGTAGGTTAAATTATTTTTCATTTCTCCTGCCAAGTCCTAAAAAATACATAAATAATGCACTGGCGAAAATGAAGAACATGACATACTTTAGATCATATACAGGATTTAATGTCTTCTTAAGCACGTGGGTTTTTCTTCTTCCCGACCTCCGCTTGTCTGGTAATAAATACAATCTTACATATGGATCGGAGCCATCTTCAGAGAAGGCTATCAAGTTACTACAAGGGAAACAAAAGAAAGCCGTCTAAATATTTTTGACTTTCTCTACATACAGATACAAATTAGTACAACATATACTATAGTAGACCTATGTATAATATTAAAAAGTTGCAAAAGAGCAAAAATACTAACTTCTCCTAAAGAAAATGATACTCCAGGCTCCCTTTAAGTGTTTGCCACGTAACAATACAACCCCTGGCAAAAAGTATGGAATCGTCACTCTTGAAAATGTTTGTTTAATTGTGTAGAAAAAAAAAACTAATCACAGACATTTTTTACACAATTAAACAACTGAATGAACATTTTCCAAGAGTGGTGATTCCATACTTTTTGCCAGGGTTGTAAAACTGAGTTCAGATGAAGCAGTCCTGCCTGTTTTAAAGCCTGGTACACATCACTAGGTTTCTTTTTCATTCAACCCAGCGGGTTGACCTAAAAAAAAACTGACAGCTCAGGTCGGCACCACTGTACTAACAATCCAAAGTTAGTACAGCAATCTCCCCTGCTGTCCTATTGTGTTCTGACAGGGGGACGGCCCCCATGCCAGAACACTCCGGTCAGCGCTGATCGGCTGACCTTTTTCGGTTATATGCCAGCTTCTCTCGGACCAGCTGCCATACACACGGGCTGAATGTCTACACCGGTTTCCACTGAACCGACACTTGACCCATGTGTTCTAGGCTTTAGGCCATGTGACCAGTTTTGGTGGGCGCCTGGAGCATCATTTTTTTTTTAAGGTACATTAGTATATAGGCACAAATGCTGCCTTTTTTAAATGTTCACTAGAAGAAAACTATATTAACTTACTACCAGGGCTTTTTTTCTCGGAGAATAGGTGCAGGAACCCCCCCCAATCTGAGTCACCCCTCGTCTCTGCCCCCTATCCACCTCTGACCATTGTCCCTTGATTCTACCCCCTACCCATCTACCAGTACTGCCCCTTTTATAGAATACAGAACCAAGTATCATTTTGTGGTGCTAAATCATTTGTATGGAACATGTTAACTCCTTCCCGACCGGCGCACGCCGATGTACGTCGGCAGAATGGCACAGCTGGGCAAATGGGCTTACAGGTAAGTCCATTTGAATTTCCCGCCGTGCCATTGCGTGCGCGCCGCCGGGAGCTCCGTGAGTCAGGTCGCGGGTCTCGCGGACTCCATCGCCGCGGGGATACCCGCGATTGCCTCACGGAGAGGACGAACGGGGAGATGCTGATGTAAACAGCATCTCCCTGTTCTGCCTAGTGACAGTGTCACTGATCTCTGCTCCCTGTCATCGGGAGCAGAGATCAGTGTAGTGTCACAGCTAGCCCATCCCCCTACAGTTAGTAATCACTCCCTAGTACTGACTTAACCCCTCCCCGCCCCCTAGTGGTTAACCCCTTCACTGCCAGTGTCATTTACACAGGAATTAGTGCATTTTTATAGCACTGATCGCTGTATAAATGACAATGGTCCCAAAAATGTGTCAAAAATGTCCGACATGTCTGCCATAATGTCGCAGTCACAATAAAAATCGCTGATCGCCGCCATTACTAGTAAAAAAAAACAAAATTAATATAAATGCCATAAAACTACCCCCTATTTTGTAAACGCTATAACTTTTGCGCAAACCAAACGCTTATTGCGATTTTTTTTTTACCAAAAATATGTAAAATACATATCGACCTAAACTTAGGAAAAAAATGTTTTTTTTTTATATATTTTTGGGGGATATTTATTATAACA
This sequence comes from Lithobates clamitans, assembly GCA_037952925.1. NCBI lineage: Eukaryota > Metazoa > Chordata > Amphibia > Anura > Ranidae > Lithobates > Lithobates clamitans. Next base: position 6,682,803 of record JBBGZY010000757.1, on the reverse strand, counting down.
AAATGTAACAAAATAATGCATTTTTTTCAAAATTGTTGCTCTTATTTTGTTTATAGCGCAAAAAAAAAAAAATTGCAGAGGTGATCAAATACCACCAAAAGAAAGCTCTATTTGTGGGGAAAAAGGACGTCAATTTTGTTTGAGAGCCACGTCGCACGATCGCGCAATTGTCAGTTAAAGTGACGCAGTGCCGAATCACAAAAAGTGCTCCGGTCAGGAACGGGGTAAATTCTTCCAGGGCTGAAGCGGTTAATGATAAAAAGAAAAGCAGTAAAATAGATCCCCTGCAGCCAGGAACAATAGAATCCCAGCAATAGATCCCCACACAACAATAGACTCCTCCAGCAACAATGGACTCCACACCAACAATAGATTCCCTGCAGCAACAGTGAACCACCCACAACAAAATATCACACCCAGTAACAAAATATCCACCCAAGCAACATTAGACCACCCCCAGCAGCAACAACAGATCTCCCAGCAGCCAGCATCAATAGATCCCCCAGCAGCCAGTAAAAATAGACCTCTCCCTCCCAGTAGAGCCCTTCCAGCAACATAAGACCCCCCCCCCCCAGTAACAATAGATTCCCCATCAGCAACAATAGACCCTCACATAAAATCAGATCCCCACCAGTGACAATAGATTCTCCAGCAGCCAACATCAATAGACCCTCCAGCACAACCCACGCTATTACATACATTCAGTGCTGGAGGTGCCGGAACTGCGTTCCCGCTGATAAAAAAAAGCCCTGCTTACTACACTGATTTTTGTTAACAGATTTTGTTTAAAGTTAACCTTTTTAAGGGTAAAACGTTGAGTCTGTAAGTACATGTACCTTGTTGTCTCTTGCAAGAAACTTTACTTTTCTGCAAATTGTTCTACTGTCCCCTTAGCTGTGTTAAAAAGAAGTAGCCCACATTTAACACCTACTGTATCTGCTACCTCCAGCAACATAAATCTTGCACTATGTAATAATGCCTTCACAGCAGTCACAAGGATGGGACAGATTTTTTTTCCCCCCTGTACTTCAAAGAAAGGAAAACTACGATTGAATTATTACTTTTTTTTATTTCACACTGCACTGCAGTGTTCAAATGTTTCCTTATTTTTTGTTGTATTACAATTTTCAAAACAGGCTCTACAGAACATTTTCCATGTTATATGGCTCTATATATGGACTTACCGGCAGGAATGTACCACGATCACAAGCTTGTTTCTGTGAGAGGTATACCGCAAGGTCAATTGGATTTGTCCTAGAGGGGACTGACCCAAGGATGTGCCACTGGAAAGAGAAAGTGTGTTTAGTATATTAGCAGCTGGAGGAAGTGCTATATTGTTTACAGTCCTGTTGAGATGCTACTAAGTAGGAACTCTAGGAAGGAACCTGTGTATTGAGCCAACAAGAGGGCTCTCTTGTACAAATAGAAGTCAATAAATCTGAGAATACCTACGTAGAGCACAAGAAATTCTATTCATTGTTTTGTTGCAAATTACAGTTTTCCCCAATCACTGCTGATCTTTTTTCTCTATGTACTGTGCACACCTTTTAGACCTCAGTGCCCCACCTGCGGCCTTTTGGCGCTTACAGTATATTGAGGCCCTCAGGACCCCTGCAGTCAGTATTCTGTGTTTTGGTGTTTACTGAAGCCAGTGAAAGAAAAATGCTCTTTTGACTGGCTTCTAGTTGGTAAAGGTTTGGTTTATTCCTTTCACACCATCTTGGTTTATTCCTTTCACACCATCTTTCTTTCTGTGCTTTCCATCGTTTTTTTACTTTTTTTTTGTTTAGCAGAACAAAAAACTTAAATATACTTTACAGTCAGGGAAGCTACCATCTTAGCCTCTGTTTGACCTGCAATTGCCATGGTGCTGGACATGTGATCAGTTATGACACCAGCCGTTTGATGGCAACTAGAGGCAGTGAACCCCTGTATTGCTCCCTGTACAGCAGCTGAAAGCCAGCTTAGTCTCCTCTCCCTCCTGCTGCTTTCAGCTGCTGTACAGAGAAAGGATCGCTTCCTCGAATTTCCTCCCCCCCAAAAAAAACCCTCTGATCACCACCTCTCCTGTCCACTGTCTGATTCCCACTGGCACCAATCACTCACTGTGTTCATGCATAACAGAAGCATAGTAAACTGTGTTTACTATGTTTCAGTTTATGAATGAACAGGAGTCTCTGTCTCCTGTCCATCCATCTGTAGTGCAGCTGAGACTACAGAGAAATGGACTAGGGAATGTGTTCCCTCAAGTCCCTTTCTCTGTCTCAAAAGTGATACTTCAGGAGTCTGTTTAGAGTTAGACCCTTGATATTTCACCAAAGCTCCCCAACAGGGCAGTTAAAAAAAAATGTAAACAAGAATACAAAAATAAAAATAAAAAACTAGAGGGACATCATTTACTGTCCTACTGGCTGACACCGTCCACTGCTCCCCCAAAAGCATTCTGAAAAAAAAAATGTAAAAACATAAAAAAATAAATTGCAACAAATAAAAAAAAATGTAAAAATGTAAAAAAAATAATAACTGTTACTCCATGGGGATGTAGCGACCGTGGGAACACAGCCACAGGCCCCAATTTCACAGGTGTGCAGATGAGTGGCTCCAAATTCATACTGTCTGCATTCACGCACCTGTCAAATTAGGACCTGCGGCTGTGTTCGCACAGTTGCTCTATCCCAATAGCGTAACACAGGCTGCCTGCGCTTGTGTTTGTGTCCGCTAATAAAGATTATATTGTATTTTCTTGTGAAAAGGAAATGACGACACAGGAAATGGTCAGAAAACTCACAGGAAAAAAAAAAGCAGCCAAAACGCGACATGTGTTTAAAAAATGCACATAAAAATGCAGGCAAACAAAGCCCTAAATGGGTTTAGTTCCACTTTAAATTATACTACTGTGTTTGGAAAGGTTTGCTGATCTACAAGAGAAAGGAGAGGGGATTCTGTTAGTAATAAGACTGCATCTGCCAATGAGATGTGTCCAAGCAGAGGAGAGAAGAAATTACTCATTTAGCTAAAGCACATGTGAAAAAAACGGTGTGTGTTCTTCCAGTAAAATACCTAAAAAGCCAGAGTTTGTTTTCCTTCAGTTTTAACCACTTGCCAACCGCCGCACACGGATGTACGTCGGCAGAATGGCACAGGCAGGCAAATGGGTGTACCTGTACGTCCCTTTAAATTTGTCGCTTATCGGGTGCGTGCCTGCGGGTCCCGGGAACTCAATGTTTGCCAGCGGCCCGCAATTGCGGTGTGGAGAGGTAAAACGGGGAGATGCCTATGTAAACAAGGCATTTCCCCGTTCTGCCTAGTGACATGACAGGGATCTACTGCTCCCTGTCATCGGGAGTAGTGATCGTTGTCATGTCAGTGGTAGCCCATCCCCCCCACAGTTAGAACACCTCCCTAGGACACACTTAACCCCTTGATCGGCCCTTAGTGTTTAACTCCTTCCCTGCCAGTGTCATTTACACAGTAATCAGTGCATTTTTATAGCCTAATGACATGACAGGGATCTACTGCTCCTGGTCATCGGGAGCAGTGATCGCTGTCATGTCAGTGGTAGCCCATCCCCCACAGTTAGAACACCTCCCTAGGACACACTTAACCCCTTTATTGGCCCCTAGTGTTTAACTCCTTCCCTGTCAATAATCAGTGCATTTTTATAGCACTGATCTCTTTATAAATGACAATGGTCCCAAATGGCCCCGCAGCACCATGACGATACAATTACCGGCAGGTCACCTAGGGCATGGTCTTGGAGACTGAATGAGAACTTACTAGATTACTAGATGATGCCTCAGTGATATCTAAGGGTACTGAGGCCATCTCGCACAATTTTTTGGAAAATGTGTCTGACGATTTATCAGAGGGAGTTGTATGGAAGGGCCATAAAGCGTAGCTTAGGGGAGAGCTGATTTCATTGGGATCTAAACTCAAAAAAGAAAGGCAGATTGACTTTCAGAGAGTATTGACCACTTTACAACAGGCGGAGCTCAAGCATAAACAACAAGAGGATGCCGAAACCCTTAGGCGTTTGACTGATCTCAGAAAGTTGTTCTTGCGCCTTTCAGATCGTCGCGTCCATAGGCAACTACGCTATATGTCCATTAAATACTACGAGCATGGCAACAAGTGTCGCAAAATGCTTGCCAGGGCACTTCGGAAGAAACGAGTAGCCATCCACATGGTCTCCCAGCCCTGCTCAACAGGAAAATCCCTGGCACGGATGCATATACGAAAGCGTACTATGCCAAGTTTCTCCCCCTACTGCTAAATCTGCTAAATTATATGTGTAGGTACTTCAACTTGTTTGCCAATGGTTGCCCGATCCCACCCGGTGCTTCCAAAGAGGGTAAAGATCCTGCCCTCCCCCAAAGTTACCGTCCGGTATCGCTACTCAATGTAGATATCAAAATCTTTGCAAAAATTTTGGCGGACCGTTTAAAACACCTTTTACCGTCCATTATTCATCCTGATCAGACAGGCTTTATATCAGGTCTTGGAATTCTTGGAAAAAGGCAGGCTGATCCCCCTAGAGACCCTCAGGGATAGATTTGGGTGCTTCCTATGAACTGGTGGCGATATAAACAGTTACACCAATTTCTTGAGACCCATGGAAGTTCTTTTAGGGAGCTCACTACTCTTACTCCATATGACCGGCTGTTCATTAAGGAGCCTACCCCTCATATGATCTCTGAACTCTACCAGCTTCTAGGCTCTGCCCCCACCATGCCAAAGCCGGCCTTTATCCAGGAACGAGAGCGTGACTTGGAGCTGGAATTCTCAGCTGAACAAATACCACACATGCTTAAGCTCACACACACTAGCTCTATAGACTCCAAGACACAGGAGACTTACTACAAACTCCTGACACACTGGTACCTGCAGCCCTGTCATGTATTTACCCCTCGGTCACTGACAGTTGAAGGCGTGGATGCGGTCAGAGAGACACACTCCTTCACTACCTTTGGTGGGAGTGCCCTGTGATTTGTCCTTTCTGGTTTGACATCCAAACCCATATAAAAGATGCTCTCGGGGTTGACATCCCGCTTTCCCCAGCTCGCTTCCTCTTGCACGTCCCTGCCCTCCCGCTGAGCCACTACAAGAAAAGTGCGCTACCGCACCTACTGGATGCAACCAAACGACTTATACCTCTCTACTGGAAATGTCTACAGATGCCCATTAAAACTGAGTGGCTCAAGACGGTAGATGAGATTAAGGAGGCAGAGCAGTGGGTGGCAACGTGTAAAGATAGATGCGAGCGGTTTACCAGTATCTTGGCAGAAGTACACCGCTGACCCTGACCCAATGCCATCCAGCCTGGAGGTTGCCTTGTTAGGGCTGGCAGAACCCTTGCTGAGAGTGCCCACTAACTGTGATGCTCATGCCTGAACCCAACCCATCCTCCAGCCCGACCATCGATGTCTGCTTATTAGCAGGGCAGGAGGAGATAGGAAGACATTGTTGGCCAGGCTGGCGGGTGGAGGAGCTGGGAGAGGACACACGCACTGTTTACAGCCTCTGCCCTGAAGGTAAGAATCCTGAGCAGGGGAGGCAGAGATTGATGTTAGAGAGGAAAGGAGGAGAGGGGGCAGACTGCAGGGGCATGGTAATGTAAAGGGGGGCTATGATCTAAGGAGGGCACTATGGTAATAAGGGGACTGCACTTTAAATGGGGCACTGTAATGTAAAGGGGGCTGAGATGTAAAGGGGCACTGTAATATAAAGGAGACCACACTGTAAAGGTCCCCTTTATATCACAGCCCCCCTTTACAGCGCAGTCCCCTTTATATCACAATGCCCCCATTACATTACAGCCCCCCTTTACAGTGCAGCCCCCTTTACATTACAGTGGCCACTGTACAGAGCAATCCTAGTTACATTAATGTAAAGGAAACTGTGATGTAAAGAGGCACTGTAATGTAAAGGGGGGCTGTGATGTGAAGGGAACTGAGGACACTGTGGGACTACTTTAAAGGGGGAACTGTGATGTAAAGGGGGACTCTGGACACAGATATAAAGGGGGGACTGTGCTGTAAAAGGTGGATTGTGATGTGAAGGTGGCTGACAGACTTTGTGAATATCCCATCCCTGATCCGGTGCACCACAACCACCATCCTCCTCCCAATAGGCTTAAATGATGACTTTTCTTATCCACATAGCAAAGGCAGAAAGGCAGAATGAGAAGCAAAGAGCCCTGCAGGAATCCTCATGATGCCCAAAGAGGGATTTCTATTGCCTACACAGGGCTATAGCTGAGAGGTAAACTCCCTCACGGTTCATTCCATGTCTAGACAGTGAAGAGAGACTAAATTGGGATGTTTCAGAGCAGCAAAAGGAGCAAAAGAGAACATCATGTTTAAGGGGAAGGAGGAAACTACCTTACGGAGAAAAGAGATCATCCATGCAGAGCTGATTGCAATGAGAAAGACCATCTTGCAAGTAAGGTCAGATAAGAAAGGATGTAAGGGATCAGACCCCATCCAAGGGTGGCACAACCAGTTATTAGATTTAGGGGGCAATTACTTTTCACAGCATTGTATATCTGTCAGTCTTGTATTATAATCCTAATATTGTAATAGTTTTGTATGTAAAGCATTTTGTTTAGTAAAAGCACATTGATATACCACAGAGGTCTAAGTTTCCTTGGTTTTACTGCAAGAACCTTTAAAAAACAGGCGCAAGCATAAAAAAAAAACCTTCACAAAAAAGCTTAAGCTTCTCTCAGAGAAAAGAGGTCCATCCCCTAAGGACTGCAAAAAAATTGAGCACTAGTTGCAGGGAGGGTTATACAGAGAATTTCCCTGGAGCTTTCCAGTCACCTGAAGGTAAGTGTATATTGCCAGTTAAAGCAACGCAGTGTCGAATCGCAAAAAATGGCCTCGTCATTGAGCAGCCAAATCTTCCGGGGCTGAAGCGGTTAACCAGAATATAAAACATTTTTGGCTTTAGATAAACTTTAGGGAAGTTCTGACACCAGCTAACATCCAAAGTAAGAAGAGGAGCACTTACTTTTGAAGTTGCCGCAATCGCTGGCGAAGCTCCTGAGTGGCTATGGGTAAGGAGATGTCCGAGGCGATGCTGGGAGTGGGCTCCTTTGTGGACATGTGAGACGGAGAATATGTAAAGCTGGAACCTGAGAGGCTGGAAGAGCTTTTGTTTAGTTCTGTTGGTCTCTGGGGGCTAGCACTTGGGGGGCTTTCTTTTACACCATTTTCTGTCTTTTTATTGGCATCCATTTTGGGTGTAGGGGGAGGCTTCTGTGCATCTGCTGCTGAAGGGGATGGAGCTGGAGTTGGTGGATTCTTTCCTTTGAAAATAGACGGCCTCTTTACTTGGGATGTATACTGTTCATCAGGAGACCGCACAGGTTTGTCCACATAAAGAATCTATGGGAGCAAAATATTAATGAAAGGTTACAAGACAAGGTGAGTAGTTCTGCTTTCAAGAACCAAAGGTAGGAGAGGTTCTATGATAACTAAAAAGGGATGGTCACTGTGGTGGAAGGTGGCAAACCAATGCAGGTAGGAAGCTTAGAATCCTAGAGGTGACATACCTGCAGCAGGAATGTCACTCCTACAATTTACTGTCATGTCTGAATGCCAGGCAATGCTCCAACACTTTTGGGCAATGTAAATTTGCTCAAAAGTCTACCCTCCACACATTGATACTTGTCCATCAGTTTGTTAGGCATCTTCACTGACCAACAAAGAGTAGTAAAGGGTCAGAAAGCTTTGGCACTATTATCAGAAGATTGAGATTCCGAAGTGACAGGAAGGTTTGGGAAGCTATTGAATGTATTTGTACCTCTAGGTGTTTGAATTTCATACCTGCAACAGTTTGCCCCCTTCTCCCAGTGACCTTATTTCGGTAACTGCTGTGGGAGAACTGTAGGCACAACAGTCTATGTATGTCAAATTGCCACATGGTTTAGAAGGATGTTTGCCTCTCTATGAATTAATAAAAATAAAAAAAAAAAAATCCCCAAAGTGGCACATAGGATAAATAGAATGAAAATAGTCCATTTCTATCCCAACCAGCTATATACAGTGCCTTGAAATTTTCCACATTTTGTTACAACAAAAAACAAATGTATTTTATTGGGATTTTATGTGATAGACCAACACAAAATGGCACATAATTGTGCAGTGGAAGGAAAATTATAAATGGTTTTCAACATTTTTTACAAACAAAAATGTGAAAAGTGTGGCGTGCATTTATATTCAGCCCCAAGTCAATACTTTGTAGAACCACCTTTCACTGCAAATACAGCTGCAATTCTTTTTGGGCATGTCTTTACCAGCTTTGCACATCTAGAGAGTGAAATTTTTGCCCATTCTTCTTTGCAAAATAGCTCAAGCTCTGTCAGATTGGATGGCAAGCGTCTATGAACAGCAATTTTCAAGTCTTGTCACAGATTCTCAATTGGATTTAGCTCTGGACTTTGACTGGGCCATTCTAAGACATGAATATACTTCGATCTAAAACATTCCATTGTAGCTCTAGCTGTATGTTTAGGGTCATTGTCATGCTTAAAGTTGAACTTCTGCCCCAGTCTCAAGTCTTTTGCACTCTAATGCCCCGTACACATGGTCGGATTTTCCGATGGAGCGTGTTGTCGGAAATTCCGACCGTGTGTGGGCTCCATCGGACATTTTCCATCGGATTTTCCGACACACAAAGTTTGAGAGCAGGATATAAAATTTTCCAACAACAAAATCCGTTGTCGGAAATTCCGATCGTGTGTACACAAATCCGACGGACAAAGTGCTACGCATGCTCAGAATAAATAAAGAGATGAAAGCTATTGGCCACTGCCCCGTTTATAGTCCTGACGTACGTGTTTTACGTCACCGCGTTCAGAACGATCAGATTTTCTGACAACTTTGTGTGACCATGTGTATGCAAGACAAGTCTGAGCCAACATCCGTCGGAAAAAATCCATGGATTTTGTTGTCGGAATGTCCGAACAAAGTCCGACCGTGTGTACGGGGCATAAGGCCGTGTACACACGATCGGACATTCCGACAACAAAATCCATGGATTTTTTCCGACGGATAGTGGCTCAAACTTGTTTTGCATACACACGAACACACAAAGTTGTCGGAAAATCCGATCGTTCTGAACGCGGTGACGTAAAACACGTACGTCGGGACTATAAACGGGGCAGTAGCCAATAGCTTTCATCTCTTTATTTATTCTGAGCATGCGTGGCACTTTGTCCGTCGGATATGTGTACACACGATCGGAATTTCCAACAACGGATTTTGTTGTCGGAAAATTTTATATCCTGCTCTCAAACTTTGTGTGTCGGAAAATCCGATGGAAAATGTCTGATAGAGCCCACACACGGTCGGAATTTCCGACAACACGCTCCGATCGGACATTTTCCATCGGAAAATCCGACCGTGTGTACGGGGCATAACAGGTTTTCTTCTAAGATTGCCTATATTTGGCTCCAGCCATCTTCCCATCAACTCTGACAGGCTTTCCTGTCCTTGTTGATGAAAAGCATCCCCACAACATAATGCTGCCACCACCATGTTTCACGATAGGGGTGGTGTGTTCAGGGTGATGTGCAGTGTTAGTTTTCTGCCACAAATAGCGTTTTGCTTTTAGGCCAAAAAGTTTAATTTTGGTCTCATCTGACCAGAGCACCTTCTTCCACATGGCTTCTCGCAAACTGCAAACAGGACTTCTTATGGCTTTCTTTGAACAATGGCTTTCTTCTTGACACTCTTCCATAACGGCCAGGTTTGTGGAGTGTCATTTGTAAAAAATTTTGAAAACCATGCATTAATTTTCCTTCCACTTCCCAATTATGTGCCACTTTGTGTTGGTCTATCACTCAAAATTTCAAGGCACTCTGAAGCTCTGAATGTCACAGAATTCCATTTGCCTAGGGTTCCAAATACGAAAAAAATATAGAATCATGCATTTCCAGCTGGGTACCAAAAGAGCCGTAAAGATCCTATACAGGTATAAGGGAAAGCAATAGTTAAGGGGCCTGGAAAGCCCCAGGTGACTTGATGAGCCTCTGTTTAAAACAAACGTCTCCTGCACCCACTGTCTTATGAACAGAGTTTTAATTTAAGATATTTCATGCAATGCTACCTGCTGGTGAAATTCTGTATTGCATGGATACAATAAAATAGATATAGGCCATTTCGACTGGTTTTTGCTGGCTTGTTCAGCCATCGTGAACTCTATGCTAATTCTGACATAAAATTGATAAAAAAAACCCAAAATGAATAGTTATGTATACCCTGAGTGCAATTTTCATCTTTAGCGTGCTATTTGGACCAGAGTTGTTTAGCTGAAACCTCTGATTAATTGTCATGTTCTCACTGGTCAACAGCTGGCTCAGTGGAATCTTTAGATTTCCCATAGAACTTTGATGGTATTCATCCTTCACCTGCAAGGGTAAACAAAGCCAATATCAAAACACTAACCAAGAAAGATGATGATCACATTTTCCTGGACTGTTCTGTCTCAAAGATTTTTAGGGTGGCTTCACACTGACCCGGCGTGGTCCCACTGCCTTTGGGGCAGCTAACCTGCAGTTTCTGTGCTCTTACATAGACTTTTTCTAGATCGATATCTTGCGGTTTTGATGTATTTTCAGAAAGCGCACCAAAGATTCAGCATGCTGGAGGTTTGATGAGTTTTCTGAAACTGCACTAAAATCGCAAGACCTCATAGAAGTCTATGGGAAAGTGCAGCTAACCTGAACGAAAACTGCGGATTGACTGCAGTTTGGCAAAAGCGCAGTGGGGCAGTATGAAGCCACCCTAAATCTCCTATTGTCAGTTTGTTACAGTGCATACATTAAATTTATTACAAGGTGTTTTTATAACAATAACTGTGATTTTACTGTGCCAAAAAGATATGATCGTAAGTAAAAAACTATTTTTTTATACTATACTACAGTATATCATTTTCAATCTACCTCAAAGAGAAGTACGGGAATCTTTCCTGAGCCTGAACTGGCTCTGTAATGTCTGCAGAATTCAGCCCACTGTCTGCTGAAAATGGGTCACAGGAGTGGAGAACGAGCTTTGGCTGTACTTCTTTAAAGTACCGGTATATGTAAACCCCATCACTAAAACATTTTAATGGCGTCTGAGTGAACGCAATATATGCAGGGATATGGGAAATTGTATTGACGTAGACACACATCCACTCAGGTTGAAATAGATGGACTGGAGTTTTCATGCATTCATTCAACCTTACCAACTATGTAACTATGTGATGTAATTTCAAATTAATGATCCTTGTTTAAACCTTTAGCTTTCATTATTATAATACTTGTTGACCCAGCCATGAAGGTTGTCTTTCAGACACTGGGTGACACAGCTCTGTTCTGCTTCCCAATTGAGTTCTTGCGATGCCACCCTGTTACACGAGTGTCTGAAGGAAACCACAAGTGGCCATTGTAACATACAATAAGGCATGGTCCACTGTTTTCACCATCTACAAACCCACCCTGAGAAATGCCATGCACTCAATGCTGGAGTGCATGCCTGTAGCCTGGAAGTGGCTGCAGGAGATCAGCAGCACTAAGAGGCCACAAAGGATGAAAAACAATCTTCATTAAAGTGATAGTAAACCCACTCTTTCAACTTGTACCTAGAGGTAAGCCTATAATAAGCCTATAATAAGGCTTACCTCTAGGTACAGTGAACATCTCCTAAACTTGCACAGTTTAGGAGATATTCACACTGCATGCAGCCAGTGATGTCACTGGCGCATGCGCTCCGAAGGTCCGGCATCCCATGGTGGACCTTCGGAGTCCGTGCCATAGCCGAGGGCTCCTGCATGGAGTGATGTCATCACGGCCCCGGTCAATCATGTAGCCAGAGGCCGCAAACCCCGATGGAAGACCGAGAGAAGATGGAACCCCTGTCAACGGTGACAGCATGCCGCCGGAGGGCTTCGTTCTAAGGCAAGTCTCACATAATGTGCTAGTATGCTGCATACTAGCACATCATGCCTTTGTCTTACAGGGGAAAGGTTTTTTTTTTTTTTTTGTGCAGCGGTTTACTACCGCTTTAAGAAAAACAAAAATGAGACTAAATGTCATTCATTCAGTTATGGTTTATATCTACTTTAATTCGTCCATACAGAAAAAAAAAAAAAAGATAACAAAAATCTACTTGTCCTCTTTAAGATCAATGTGTAGCTGAATTTTCAGTGACTCTGTCCTGTGGCCAGGGGGCATGTTGTTTTTATACAATCACAATAAAGTAACAGTTTGCTGTAGATAAAGAGAATGATTCTTACAAGACGATGTACTATTCAGCAGTGCACGGCAAAAATGTTGCATTAACCCAGCAAGACTTCCCGAATGGGTACTACGCGCTGGCTACAGTAAAGAAGCATATTGATTTCATCTACATTGGAGTGCGGCCAATTTCCCTTATAGTTCAGCCTCACAGCCTGAGTTTAGCATGCCCTGTGTACTCACATACTGTGAATATATTTTTTATTTCTATTGCTATCTTTCACATGCATTTATTTTTTTTAAAGAAACTATTCAGGTACTATGGCAGCAATCAAACACACTATATAACAAAATGTAAAATACAATAGGAAAAAGTAGACAGAAGTGCCAAAAACAAATTCCAGCAGGTAAAACATGATTATGAGCATTGGCTGGGTGGGGGCAAGGGAGGAATACATAGAACCAATTCAATGTAGAAAACGGGGTGGAATGCAATGCATGAAGGGGAGCCTCTAAATATGATTGTTGGGAGGGAAATTTACTACAGCAGGCTCTGGAGGTATAATGGTAAGGGACAAGAGAGAGAAGGGTAATATGGGGGTGTAGTGCCAGCTGTAATATTACATAGTTACATAGTTGGTAAGGTTAAATACACCAGTCCATCCAGTTCAACCTGAGTGAGTGTGGGTGCGTGTCTACAATTGTCCCTATCCCTGTACATTGTGTATCATTAAGATGCTCATCTATTAATGTTTTTTTTTAATTTAAGGTAGCCATATAGCACCGTCAATTTACACAGCACTCCACACATACAGTATCTCACAAAAGTGAGTACACCCCTCACATTTTTGTAAATATTTTATTATACCTTTTCATGTGACAACACTGAAGAAATGACACTTTGCTACAATGTAAAGTAGTGAGTGTACAGCTTGTATAACAGTGTAAATTTGCTGTCCCCTCAAAATAACTCAACACACAGCCATTAATGTCTAAACCGCCGGCAACAAAAGTGAGTACACCCCTATGGGAAAATGTCCAAATTGGGCCCAAAGTGTCAATATTTTGTGTGGCCACCATTATTTTCCAGCACTGCCTTAACCCTCTTGGGCATGGAGTTCACCAGAGCTTCACAGGTTGCCACTGGAGTCCTCTTCCACTCCTCCATGATGACATCACAGAGCTGGTGGATGTTAGAGACCTTGCGCTCCTCCACCTTCCATTTGAGGATGCCCCACAGATGCTCAATAGGGTTTAGGTCTGGAGACATGCTTGGCCAGTCCATCAGCTTCTTTAGTAAGGCAGTGGTCGGCCTAGAGGTGTGTTTGGGGTCGTTATGTTGGAATACTGCCCTGCTGCTCAGTCTCCAAAGGGAGGGGATCATGCTCCGCTTCAGTATGTCACAGTACATACAAATGTATTACGAATTAGCTGATTGCCTGTACACTCTGTCAAAGATGTCCTGTATGACATGTTCCTGATTTTACAATAAAGCAATTTGGATTATAAATTCCTGGAGTGCGGCTGTCCGGATTTTCCTGTTTGCATACAGCATGTCACAGTACATGTTGGTATTCATGGTTCCTTCAATGAACTGTAGCTCCCCAGTGCCGGCAGCACTCATGCAGCCCCAGATCATGACACTCCCACCACCATGCTTGACTGTAGGCAAGACACACTTGTCTTTGTGCTCCTCACCTGGTTGCTGCCACACATGCTTGACACCATCTGAACCAAATAAGTTTATCTTGGTCTCATCAAACCACAGGACATGGTTCCAGTAATCCATGTCCTTAGTATGCTTGTCTTCAGCAAACTGTTTGCAGGCTTTCTTGTGCATCATCTTTAGAAGAGGCTTCCTTCTGGGACGACAGCCATGCAGACCAATTTGATGCAGTATGTGGCGTATGGTCTGAGCACTGACAGGCTGACCCCCCACCCCTTCAACCTCTGCAGCAATGCTGGCAGCACTCATACGTCTATCTATTTCCCAAAGACAACCTCTGGATATGACACGGAGCACGTGCACTCAACTTCTTTGGTCGACCATGGCGAGGCCTGTTCTAAGTGGAACCTGTCCTGTTAAGCTGCTGTGTGATCTTAGCCACTGTGCTGCTCAGAAAGTTCTTTGCCATGAGGTGCCATGCTGAACTTCCAGTGACCAGTATGAGAGAGTGAGAGCGATAACACCAAATTTAACACACCTGCTCCCCATTCACACCTGAGACCTTGTAACACTAATGGGTCACAAGACACCGGGGAGGGAAAATGGCTAATTGGGCACAATTTGGACATTTTCACTTAGGGGTGTACTCACTTTTGTTGCCAGCAGTTTAGACATTAATGGCTGTTCATTGAGTTATTTTGAGGGGACAGCAAATTTACACTGTTATACAAGCTGTACACTCACTACTTTACATTGTAGCAAAGTGTACTTTCTTCAGTGTTGTCACATGAAAAGATTTAATAAAATATTTAAAAAAATGTGAAGGGTGTACTCACTTTTGTGAGATACTGTACATCACACACTCACATCGGTCCCTACCCTCAAGGAGCCCACAATCCAAGGTCCTCAACTCACACCCATATACCATGCCCAATTTTGGACAGGAGCCAATAAACCTACCAGCATGTCTTTGGAGTGTGGGAGGAAACCGGAGCACCCGGAGGTAACCCATGCAGGCACGGGGAGAACATGCAAACTCCAGGCAGGTAGAGTCGAAGCTGAAGGATGTGAAATAGTAGAAAGAATGGGGACTTGGAAGGAAAAGGGAAAAGAAGGCGTGGTGACCAGCTGAAAACTTCAATTATAGAAGGCCATCAGCGTGAGATACAGTGAATATGTTTATGAACCTTGATATGCAATTTACAGACTTATAACAATATACTGATGATCGCTCACACAGTGCTGTGCAGCACATTATATGTGGAGTGGAATTGCCTGGCCACCTGTACTTACAATGGTAATTTTTTAGATATTTTATTGATTTTTACTTGTCTTGCTTGTAAAAGAAAAAAAAATCAACTGCAGAGACAAAATATAGCAGTTGTATGGCCCAACATCTGAGGAAAATGAGAGTCCAATAAAAAGCTTGAGAAAGGAGCGCTCCGAGGCTCTGAAACGAGCACCCACTACCTTGGCATGTGCCAAGCTGGTTTTACTGGCATCTTTCTGCGACACACACTGCATTGCCTGGCAACACTTCCCTGGCGAACTCTGCTAACTTTCATCCGTCTTATTCGGCAGCTTCCCTGGCGTATTCTGCAGATGCCCGCAGGACTAACTGGTGTGCCTAATTTTGCTTTTATCCAAGTGAGTGCATATTGTTTTTATCCATAGGTGGGCACACAGGGTGTGCCAGGGGTGCCTGGGCATGCCCTAATCACCCTGTGTGGTGCAGATTTCTCCTGTTTAAACCCCTGATATTTCACCAAAGCCCCCTAAGTTTTTATCTATCTTTTCTTTTAATAAATAACTTACACTTAGATGGTGGCACCCCCTTGACTGATTATTCTTTCAACTACAACTAGAAGTTTTTGTCATGTTTTTACTTCTGTGCATGACATCCTTGGGAAGATTTCCCCTTATGTGTAGGGGAGTGACCAGGAAAGGAAACATAGGCAGCAATAAAAATCTGACAGAGGTTCCAACCTTTCTCTACTATTCTAAAAGTGAGAGACTGGAGAGATTTTTCATCCTATCCTGTCCCAGTAACAGGAGCTCAGATAGCAGGGAGTGTGGTGTATCTCCCCGAGGGGAACACAAGCAGCAGAAAGACTGAAATCCTACAATTAAAGATTATGTAAACCCAACATTTCATATTCCTGATAAGTACCTGCTGTACCATGTACTTGTATGAAAAAGTATCCTGTTCCCTTTGTGTTCTCCGGTGTTCCTGTCAGTCCCTCTGCTTTCCTATTAAAAACTGACCACACCAAGCAGGAGAACACACTGTGGTCAGTTCTCTAGTTTTGCTGGGAACTGATCCTGCTCCTCCAATGATCAGACTTGTCCTGACACACACCCACCCTGCATAGCTTTTCACTAGGAAGATCACTAGGAAGATCAGTGTGCTGCAGCTTCTCCTTATGCAACTGAGAACAGAGGGAACGTGATCACTTTTAAAAAAGGGGGAAAAAAGAAAAAAAGGTATTTATAATGGTTTTTCATATAAATGCACAAATGTTTTGCCTTTAATTTCTATTTTAACCTGAATGGGTTGTTTTACAAAGTGATCGTTCACAATCACTTTAAAGCGGAGTTCCGCCTTGGGGAAAAAAAATTAAGTCAGCAGCTACAAATACTGTAGCTGCTGACTTTTACTATATGGACACTTACCTGTCCAGGGAGCTCGCGATGTCAGCACCCCAGCCGATCTTTGGATTCCAGGTAAGGGAACCCGGCAGTGAAGCCTTCCGGCTTCAAGCCCGGTTTCCTGCTGCAGATGCTCGAAGCACGCTGCGATTTCCGATTTGCCCGGCGGCGGAGGAGGGAGGAGGGGGCCGAACTTCTGGGAGATCGGGCTGTGGCACGGTCTCTCGAACGTGGGGAAGGGGACTTATAACAAACAGGTCTCCGTTCCCCCCCTCCACCTGTGAAAGGTGTCAAATGTGACACCGGAAGGGGGGAGGAAGCAATTAAGCAGAAGTTCCACTTTTGGGTGGAACTCTGCTTTAAGCTACAATTTAAAACAACAAACGTAACAGCCGAAGTTGGGCTTTAAAGAATCCTAAAGTCACAATAAAGAATCCTAAAGTCACAATAAAAAAAAAATCAGCAGCACCCTATACAAGAAGCACATTATCTCGTACACACTTCAAATATGTTCAAAATAGGACCCCAAATGCTAATTTTTCTATGCGGTTTTATGCAGCTAAAGGCTATGGACAAAAACAGAGCAGTGTGAATTGGCTCATATTTCTACTGTGTTTAGATGCATATAAATTATGGATCTGAATGCAGCTTACTACATTGCCTATATGCATGAGCTCTTAAAGTGGAATTTCACCCAGAAGAGGAAGTTCAGCTTCTTTGCCCCCCCCCCCGCCCTCTTTATCATTTTTCACTTAGTTTTGCCAGGTACTTGCTCCCACTTTCACCCAGATCGCCTTCACCCCCTTATTTGCGCGCACACTTCTGAGACACATTGCAGGTCCCAGAAGACTGCGGGACCGTTCACAAAGTACAGCATTATCTTAATGAAGATGCTGGCAGTAGCAACCCAAAGCCCAGTGAAGAACTGGCTTGGGTGAGAACAATGCTGGACCCTTAAACAGGTAGGTGTCCTTATATTAAAAGTCAGCAGCTACAGTATTTGTAACTGCTGACTTCATTTTTTGGGGTGACACTGAAGCTCCTCTTTAAGTTGCTTCTTTTAGAGCCCTTTCACACTGGGGCGGTTTGCAGGCGTTATTGCGCAAAAAATAGCGCCTGCAAACCGACCCAAAACAGCCGCTGCTGTTTGTTCAGTATGAAAGCCCGAGGGCTTTCACACTGAAGCGGTGCGCTGGCAGGAGAAGAAAAAAAACTTCTGCAAGCCGCTTCTTTGGAGCGGTGAAGGAGCGGTGTATTCACCGCTCCTGCCCATTAAAATCAACGGGGCAGCGCGGCTATACCGCGGCAATATAGCGGCTATAGCCGCGCTATACGAGCGGTTTTAACCCTTTTTCGGCCGCCAGCGGGTGTTAAAACCGCACCGCTAGCGGGCCGAATACCGCCTCAAAAACGATGGTCAAGCAGCGCTAAAAATAGCGCTGTTTTACCACCGACGCCCCCACCGCCCCAGTGTGAAAGCAGCCTTACAGGGTGCCGTTTTATTTTTTCTTACAGTGGTGACTGAGTCATTTCAGTAGAAAGGATTTCATTTATAAGGCTCGATTCACACAGGGGCAACACGACTAACGCGACGCACGCGGCTTCAACGCGACTTCGGCGCGACTTTAGCAAATTACAACGCGACTTCAAGTCGCCTCCAGGACAGGCGACTTCGGCTGTGGCCAATCACAGGACAATCAGCTCTCTGGGAGGGAGGAGTTTTCCCTGCAAAGTCGCTTGACTTTGAGAGAGAGAGATCCGACTTGGAGGCGACTTCCATTGATTTCTATGGTACAGGTCGCCTACCAAGTCGGACCGACTTCAGTAGTGTCTATTCAGACGCTCCCATTCACTTAAATGTGAATCT
The DNA here is from genome assembly GCA_037952925.1 of Lithobates clamitans. Classification (NCBI taxonomy): domain Eukaryota; kingdom Metazoa; phylum Chordata; class Amphibia; order Anura; family Ranidae; genus Lithobates; species Lithobates clamitans. Next base: position 6,664,398 of record JBBGZY010000757.1, on the reverse strand, counting down.
CTTTCTGGGGCGACTTGGGGCGACTTGAGGGCGTACAAGTCGGATCCCAAGTCGTCCCAGTGTGAACCGACCCTAATTGAAGTGTTTCTTTATAAAAAAAAACAAACAAAAAACAACTTGTTTCTTTGTTTAGTTTTATAGTTTATAAATTATATGTACATGGGGGGGAGGGGAGCCATATTTGCTCATTAAATATGCTGCACAATGATTGGGCTTCTCTGCTTCTAGTGGTCAGGTGTAAGAACAACAGGCTTTATAGAAAAATGTATATGTTAATGCACAACGATCAAAGGAACCTTGTAATGGGAGAAATACAGGGGATGCGATTGGTGACCTTCTCCTAAGAATGCTAATTGCCTGGCTGTCTGAAGATTTAATAGTCAAATAATCTGGAATAAGCTTTCAACTGAAGCCAGGGGCTGATCTGCATACTTGTTCTAGGTCAGTTCCTCTGAAGTGATGGAAGCCTTCATATTCTCTCACTGTACGTTTCCCAATGATAGGGATATCAATCGTGTGCCCTGATATACAGATGCACTTTTACATTGCAGCATTGTATATATAGAGCCAATCAAATTATGGAGCATTCGGAGCATTTAAAAATGTGAAATCCTCATTAAGGGCTTGTTCACACTAAATTACTGACGCTCAAACGCTCCTAAAGCGTTTGTATGGCGTTAGTATGGGTGTCAGACAGGCGTCAATGAGCTTTAGAATAGGGCATTTTACAAGCGTCAAACGCTCCCTAAATGCCCTATGCACGGTTTAGTAGCATCTGATGAGCGTTAAAACTGCTTTACAATGGAAAGTGACTCATTTTAATGCGCCGCAACCACACTAATAGCGCTCTGAAAACACCTGCCAGAGCGTTTGCGGACCGTTACCATAGACTTCAATGGGAGGCGTTGAAAGGCTTCAAACGCCTCCTGTCTCGACAGGAGGCTTCAATTTTGAAGTGATGCAACGGGAACGCTTAGTGTGAACAGCACAACGTGCAGTCTATTATATCTTGTGCATAGGCGTTTGTGAGGCATTTCTAACGCCTGCTCTTAATGCCAGTGTGAACTAAGCCTAAAAAAGATTTTTAAGGTGAATTTTACAATTCCTCCTCAAACTGTGAGCTTACATTATAGTTTCCATCTAACCCTAAATGTTACATGTAGCTAGGTTCAGAGCTGTGTCCTTGCCTCTAAAAATCAGGCAGTAAACAGCTGGCCTCGTATTAAAATCTGTTAAAGGCACCAAAAACACAGGCTGGCACAGGCATACAAATGAGCAATACCAATAGAAAGTAGGCTGCTGAAAAACAGACAACTGGCACCAACAAAATGCCATATCGAAAGAGGGGGTACAGCCCACTCTTGTTTATATATCATCTGCTTCTGGAAACACAACCCGACAATTAGCAGATCAGTGCGCCTGCACAAGTGATCTCCAGAAACTGCAGAAATTACAAAGTAAATGAGCAAAATGTTCTCTTTCTGAATGAGAAATTGTATGGTCAAAATAGATGGATTTAAAATGGATCTATATTCAAAAAGGTGCCAAGTCACTCCTGTTCTGTAGCCTCATAGCTGTACAGCTGCAGTATGAAATTATCCCAAGTACTGATGTCTGCTGCGAGTCTCATGAGATTTTGGGTGCGATATGGTGATGTCAATAATGTCCAGCTCACTGTTCTCCTTGCTGGAGAGAAAGCAGTAAATAAGGACCGAAACTGCAATAATCACGCTGCTTCTGCTTTATCTATTCTGTGCATTTGTGTTGCTTCCATCTCTCTGCAGCTTCTTGAGCTGGCCATAGACATATAGAAACTCGGCCAGCTGGGATTAGCCAAATTTCTATCTGTCCGAGTCCATTTCGGCTCATCAGAAGTCAATCTAATGATTGCCTTCTCTCAAACGGGACTGATGGAAAACTTTCATTCGATCAGCGCCCAATTGGCTGAAGCACTGATCAGCGTACTCTGACAGCAGAGGAGTTCTCGCTGTCAGAACACAAAAGCACAATGGGAATATTTCTCCACCCCCTTACTTATGTGGATAGGGGAATCCATTTTTTTTTTTTGACCACCGTTCATTAGGGAAACAGCACTGATATTAGAACGCAAACCCTCCCTCTATGAAGATGGCCAATTCCACACAGACACAATGTGGAACAGGACATGGTCAGTATAATTGCTCCTTCAATTTTTTTTAATGAGACATAATTGCAGAGTACAACACCACTCCACTCCCATCTGTCAGTTACCTTTTGCATATCCGATTGAAATACACAGTGGTGTAGTGGTTAGCACTTTCACCTAGCAGCAAAAAGGGTCGCTGGTTCGAATCCCAAACACGACACTATCTGCCTGGTGTTTGCATGTTCTCCCTGTGCCTGCGTGGGTTTCCTCCGGGTACTCCGATTTCCTCCCACACGCTAAAGACCTGCTGGTAAGTTAAATGGCGCCTGTCTAAATTGTCCCTAGTATGTATGAATGTGAGTTAGGGACCTTAGGATGTAAGCTCCTTGAGGGTAGGGACTGATGTGACTGTACAATGTACATGTAAAGGGCTGCGTAAATTGACGGCGCTATATAAGTACCTGAAATAAATAAATACAGGAGTGGTATTCAAAAAACCCCTTTACTGTATGTTGCTTGTTGTCTCTAAATTACTGAAAATCTGATGTCTCAGTGTCAATACTACAACATTCTCATAGTCACCAATCAGACTCAAACATGCCTGAAAGTTTCAATCTGATTGGAGATATATGAAGCAAAGAGAAAAAAAGTTACACAAATTAAATACAATACACAATGCTTTAGCGAGCTAAAAGATAATTCAGTAAGGGTTTACACCTACTTTAAATTCACAGGTAATATTTTCTCATTTCTGTCCATATGCTCTGAAATAAAAGGTTTAACTAAAACCCAACCATTAATCATTCTGGTGCAGTAGATTGTGCTACAAACTTCAACTATTACTAAATTGCATAACTACCTTATGGGGAGAGTGAGTGATCTGCACTGTAACATACATGGCCAACTATAAAAAAATTATAAAAAAAGCAACTTTACCTCAATGTCTAGGTCTTGTCTTTTAGGATTGTGGACGAAGAAAGTGAATGTCTGTTCCCATACTGGCTCGACGGTCTTGTATTTGACCTGTTGAATAAAGACAAGTTTTAAAAAAAATTGACTTTTTTTATTTCACCGTATTATTGTTTTCTAGGTTCTAGTAAATCAAATATTTAGTGTTAACAGCAGAGTTGTGTAAATGATGTTTATCGTTCTATGACACAGACAAAACTGAAATAGGAGGGACAATTCTAGGCAAGCCTATAGTTTGTTTGCTAGTGTCCAATTATCCTGTAGGCAGCAGCCTAACCCAACAGGTATACACTTTCTGTGTCCCCCAATGTAGACAAAAGTGACTTTTGAGTCATCCGCTAAAACATATATTGTAATATGCTTTGCTTTTTACTATTACATTTCATATTTTTTAGGTAAAAAGATAGAAAATACCAAAAAAGCCACAGACGGTGGCAAACAAAACACTCAGGAGTTAATGCACTTTTTTTAATTCACCGTATAATTGTTTTCTAGGAGTTGACTGAGAGACACAGGTCATATATTACCTTTAGGTTATTTTACCACCTACAGGAGGATTGAGCACTCGCAAAAAAAAAAAACAAACTGTAGGTCAGCCCAGGACAGTCCCTCCTATTAACGCACCTCCATTTTGTAGCAAAGCAGTACAGAGGGGTGGACCTGTGCCCCCCCCATTGGACTCCAATAAAAGGATTTTATGGTGAGTGCAAAAATCCTGTTTATTTTCTCATCCAATGAGGGACACAGCAAAGTAGTATTAACCCTTAGCATTTTTTTAGCTTAACACAAACACAATAAAATAAAGATTCCCCAGTAAACCATTTGCTACATTTCTTACCCCAGCTCTTGCAGTTTACAACATTCAATGCTGCTGGCTCCTGCTTTCTCAGTGCGGCTTCCCTAAACATTAGTCTTCACAGGAAAGAGTTAACAGTGGACAGGGCAGTCTTGAGTCAGTCAGATAGCTTGGAGAAGTGGGGGGGGGGGTAGGAGAGGGAGGAGCAGAGGGAGTGCCTTGACATCCCACGCTGTTTCTACTGACGCACAAAGTGTAGGGAGATAAAACGCTAGTCCATGCATGCAAGGGTGGCTTCATAGGTTGCTGCGAGAAAAGGAGCCACCCTGAAACAGGAGAAATGGGGGAGCGATTATAGAACTTGCTTAATGAGAAACATAGGCAAGGATTTAAAGATAGAGAAGCTACATACTCAGTAAGTGATTACATCAGCAAGTGTTTAAAAATATTATCAGTTCAACTGAGAGGTGGGTAACACAGCAAGCAACAAAGAACTTTAAACTGCCTGCAGTGCAAGGAGCCGCTTGAGGGACGTTACACCTGAAGCTGGCATCAGATAAGGCCGTAACATCCACCTGCTAGAAATTAAGTTCACCACAAATGTTACAATCTGATTGTACAATCTCCATTAGAGCTACAAAGAAAATTATTACATAGTTTTGGTAGATCTTTAGTTGATTGTACAGAGTTTGTAATGTTTATGGGGAGCCTTAAAGAACATGTAAACAGAAGACCAAGTGGCAGCCTTTCAAATCTGAGAAACATTTGCTTTATGTGGACAGCAGGAATGGATCGAAGTTCCATGTGATGCTTTTCATGCAGGAGTAGCAGCAGGGAGATGCTTCCTTGATGTTGTATAGCAGGGAAAGAATGCAGATAATTGTCCTGCACCAAGCAGATGACATCACTGCTCAGTTGCACAGCATAAAGGCACTCTGCAAACTGAGGTAGCGCCCAATGCTCGGCCTGATTGGCCTACTCGCTAAGCGAAAGGGGAGGCTTCAGAGAAAGGCAAGCGATGAGGCGATGCCAAGGGTTCTAGACCTGAAAAGTGCACAACAGCCTTTTAAACAGAATAGTGTGGAATGCACCTTACATGGAACCCAGTGAGCAAAGGTCCCTTCTAGGATATACCCGCACTTCCAGCCCAGCAGGGTTTGGGCGTGGTACACAAAAAGCCAGGAGAAGGACGACTGCAACAAAAAGTTACAATCGTAGAAAAAAAAGTTCCAGCAGTGATGTAGCAAAAAGTCTTGACTGATGAAAAAAAAAGGTTCTAGTAAATCAAATATTTAGTGTTAACAGCAGAGTTGTGTAAATGATGTTTATCGTTCTATGACACAGACAAAACTGAAATAGGAGGGACAATTCTAGGCAAGCCTAAAGTTTGTTTGCTAGTGTCCAATTATCCTGTAGGCAGCAGCCTAACCCAACAGGTATACACTTTGTGTCCCCCAATGTAGACAAAATTGACTTTTGAGTCATCCGCTAAAACATATATTGTAATATGCTTTGCTTTTTACTATTACATTTCATATTTTTTAGGTAAAAAGATAGAAAATGCCAAAAAAGCCACAGACTGTGGCAAACAAAACACTCAGGAGTTAATGCATAACAAGTTCACAGTATTTAAATTCCCATTGCTGGACTCCCGGACAGGTAAGTATCCTATTATTAAAATCCAGCAGCTGCAGTATGTCTAGCTGCTGGTTTTTATTTTATGCAGCGGTGGGCGGACCTCCGCTTTAATGTCTAATACATCCTCATTTGTTTTCCTCAAAAAAATACTCTGCTGCCACCTTATGTATTCTTGGGATTTCCCCCATTGAACCATTCACCTGTATTACAGCAGGCATGTAGGCGTCTCCTTTGTTCCCCCCATGCCACACATACGTTATACTGCTTGAAAGACCATTTACAACAGCCTGTGATCCTAAAATGTACCCCCTGTTACAATCACATCGTACAATCTGCCAGGTCAAGGTGTAATTTTACACAAATCTTAATGTGTGTGGGCGGCACAGTGGTGTAGTGGATAGCCCGTTCACCTAGCAGCAAAAGGATGGCTGTTCCGAATCCCAACCACGACACTACCTGCCTGGAGTTTGCATGTTCTCCCTGTGCCTGCGTGGGTTTCCTCCGGGTACTCCGGTTTCCTCCCACACTCCAAAGACACGTTGGTAGGCTAATCAGATCCTGTCTAAATTGGCCTTAGTATGTGTATGTATGAATGTGAGTTAGGGACCTTAGATTGTAAGCTCCTTGAGGGCAGGGACTGATGTGAATGTACAATGTATATGTAAAGTGCTGCGGAAATTGATGGCGCTATATAAGTACCTGAAATAAAATAAACTGTGTGTGGTTTCCAATCAATTAATGCAATAAAATCACATCAAACAAAAAAGGAATTGAGACTGCATAAACAAAATCTAAGTCCCAAGTGACTGTAAGATCCTGGCCTCTCAAATACACAAGAGGATGTGGTGGGTGAAGGCAAACAGCTGGTTCGTTCCTTACTTACCTGTAGACAGGATAACAAGTTGCTCTACCTAAAATGTTTATTGTAGACACAAAGGATACAGTGAGAAGTACTGCCTCTAAAATAAACTCTTTTAGTAGAGCATCAGCTTGAAGTTGTCTTTTATTTTAGAAGACACCTGTAATACTTGATCTATATTTAATCTCTGTATCAAGTCATTAGCTGGAATTGCACTAAGCCTAGGAATAGAATTCCTAGAGCAACAGTCTTGACTAATACAAAGAAATTAAATTAGCAGTGGCTGCTCTGATCATGTAGCTCAGGGTGTGTTTTCACATTTGGGGCGATCCTGCAGAAAATTTTAACAGAGTGGCTTCTGAGTCATTGATCTTAGCAGAAAACATGAGGAGCTCATACCCAGCCTGTTAGGCTCGATTCACACAGGGGCAACACGACTTCAGTGCGACTTTGCACGGCGACTTCAATGCGACTTTGATCAATTTACAACGCGACTTCAAGTCGCCTCCAGGACAGGCGACTTTGGCTGTGGCCAATCACAAAATAATCAGCTCTCTGGGAGGGAGGGGTTTGCCTGGGCAAACTAATTTTTTTAACTGTAAAGTCGCTTCAGTAAAGATGGAGATCCGACTTGGAGGCGACTTCCGTTGAATTGAATGGTACAAGTCGCCTAGAAGTCGGATCCAAGTAGTACAGGGAGTACGCTCTGAAGTCGGAGCGACTTCAGTAGTGTCAATTAAGACGCTCTGATTCCCTGTAATGTTAATCTCTTCTTGGGGCGACTTGAGGGATTACAAGTCGGATCCCAAGTCGTCCTAGTGTGAACCGAGCCTTAGCCTCGGTTCACACCAGAGGCGGCGACTTGCAAGACGACTTCTGTATAGAATTCTATGCAAGTCGCCCCCAAAGTAGTACAGGAACCTTTCTTCTAAGTCGGAGCGACGATTGTACAGAACGGGAGGCGACTTGTCAGGCGGCTAGTTCGCCTGACAGGTCGCCCCCCGTGTGAACTGAGCCTTAGGGTCTCTTCGTTGGGAGAGTTGCAATCAATCAGCCCCTGCTGAGATGGACAGAACCTGAGAGTGAGGCCTGTGACTGTACTATTTCCTGGTAATAGGTCGAGACACTTAAATAGTATATATATATATAATTCGTTTCCACATGGTCATTGCAAATTAATTTTAAGATGAAAATTTTGGACAATTGGAGATATCTGATCATCTAATTAAGAATCTAAGCTATAGCCCCACAACATCTCACAGAACTTCACAATTATCATAATTCAAACACTATTATTATTTTAGGGAGCAAAAAACTTTGTGATTATTCTTGTAAACTTTTGTGTCTGACTTGAGAACAATATTCCTCCCAAACTGATAAAGCCTAATACAGCTCATCTGCAGAGATTGTGCAATGCAGAGAATAGAACGATGGGAATTTTTACCAATACTGGATCAGACAAAATCTGGAGCAGCCATGCATGGCAACCATACAGCTCCCACCTTTCATTTTCAAAGCTTAACTGAACAAGCTGATGAGAAAAGATGATTAGTTACCATGCACAGCTGCACTAGATTCTGTCTAATCTAGTTTTAGTAAATTCCCATGTGTGTGGCCAGCTCAAGAAAAGCACGTTTGATTGTGTGGTGGTTTTCAGAGGGTTTACCTATAATATACAGAGAAGACTAGGAACATTTCTCATTATTTAGAATTCATGAACATTCATTTTTGATAAAATAATTTCACAATCTACACTATATTACCAAAAGTATTGGGACACCTGGATTTACACACATGAACATTAATGGCATCCCAGATTTTGTACATTTTAATATTGAGTTGGTCCACTCTTTGCAGCTATAACAGCTTCAACTCTTCTGGGAAGGCTGTCCACAAGGTTTAGTGTACCTATGGGAATGTTTGACCGTTCTTCCAGAAGCACATATGTGAGGTCAAGCACTGATGTGGAAGAGAAGGCCTGGCTGGCAGTCCAGTTCCTCCACCCCAAACTCTCTCATCCATATCTAAAGTTGGATTAAAGTTTTGAGATTGAACGGCATCTGCATTCTTCTCTTTGCTGACTTAAGAATCCTTAGTAAAATACTAATTTACTTTGCTACAGTCTGGTCTCTACGCAATTGCATTCTCTCTTTGAATTACTGGTGGTACCTTAGATTACAAGCATGATTCGTTCCAGATGAATGCTTGTAATAAGAGAGTTTCCCCATAGGAGTCAATGGAAACTCAGATAATTCTTCCAGTGGCACTGGTAGTGTATGCAGTATCGCATGTGGCCAGAGGTGGGGGGAGGGGCGCCGGAGACCGCTCAGATGCACTCGGAGACACTCAGAAACAGAGTGTTTCCGAGTGTCTCCAAGCGGCTCAGAGTGCCACCGGCGCCCCCGCACCTCTGGCCAAATGCAGTACTGCACACCCCAGAGGCTTGAATCCTGCTTGTCTTGCAAGACAACACTTGCAAACTGAGTCAGGATTTAAAAAAAAGAAAAGCTTGTATTGCTAAGCGCTTGTAAACCGCGTTACTTGCAATCCGAGGTATTACTGTATGTCCGAACCCAGGGTGTCAGAAGTGTCGGTAGGCTTACAAGGTCAGGGCAACCTTTGGGGACAGTCATCTTCCAGTAGCCCTTATGGGGGTAGTGCGACACAATATTCAAAATATCACTAAACAAAATATAAGAAAGTGTATTCCAATAAGATGGGATAATCTAGGAGGTCTAGTATAAGCATTAAGAGCCTCATGAAATACAGGCGCCATTTTCCCTCTTTCTCCATAGAATTGGACTATTTTAGCATTATTATACATCATAAAAAAGGGCTGATCTGTAGCATTGGCCATTAGATGCTAGCTATGAGACGGAGTCACGGTTATTATCACGTCTCTCTGGATTTGGTGATTCATTTTAGAATATGGTGGAAATTGGTAAGTATTGGCATTTGTTTCCCTCTTTGATCTTGGTGGGAATGGGATAATGAAGTATTATAATTACCATCATTGAAGTGTACCTCTTAGCATTGTAGTCTCTCTATATTTTATATTATAATTTATTTAAATGGAATTTGACTGTTGGATGTCTAATAATGATATAGCTAACACTTACTGTATATATATATGATTATATACCATGATATATTAATATTTTAAATACTGGTTATCATGAGTGTCCTAATGCTTATACTAGACCTCCAAAGATTATCCCAGTATATTGGAATGTTTAAGCGATAATTTAAATATTGGCCTGGTAGTCTTTGCACAAACTTTGAGGTTCCCTGATGTTGGGGGTGACATATCTGGCGACAAGCTTGGGCCGCGTCTGTCTCAAAGTTGCAATGTATTACATGTAAATATTTATGGCTTTTGTGTCTACTCCTTTTTCTTGCATTGTTATTGGTTACTAGTAACAAAATAGTTTTATGGACATGATTGTAAATCAATATTTTGTATCCTGCAGAGTGGTATTATATCCCTGATAAAGCTCGAAACGCGTTGGGTACCCTGAGGCTAAAAACCCTGCAGTCAGAGGAATACAATTGTGTGGTTTTGAAAACCAGCAACTAGGAATACCACAATGTATAATGAACATGGTTGAATATCTAATCGTGTAAACTCATTCATGTACATTGTTTATATTGCCTTTGAATGTTTTGGAATAGTCTGAAATTATTTTTTCAAAAAATATTAATGAATGCTTTTTAAATAATGAGAAATAAAAAAGTAATGTTTTACCTTTTTTTCATTTGTATGGTTGCCTTTAAAATCCCACCTCAGAGTTCAAAATGTGTATATCATGTACGATTAAGGGTGATGGCAACCACACCCTCAGTCACACACACTTCAGACTAGGAACATTACCATTTCTTGTTAGACATCTTCTCCTTTAGAGCCCAACTTCAGTGAAAAAAAATAGCTTTAGATAGAGTGAGGAAGGTTTACAAAATTGCTCTGACACCTAATAGACAGGAAGTGGAAGTTTTCCCCTAATTCCTGTTCTTTTAAATAGGGCAGAATGATGTAGACAATGATGGCAATGAAAAGTGGCTAGATGAGATTTTGCAGTCTCTTCAACAGGTCTCCCTCTCACAGATTGACTCAGATATTCATCCTGGCACAGGGTATACAGAACCTTCAAATTTTGAAATACTATTGGTCTGAGCGATAACCCCTGCTGTGACAGATGTGGACATCCTGCAGGATCCCTTATCCATCTTTTGTGGGGCTGTCCCACAGAAGGGGTCCAGAATTGTTTCGCAACATGGGCGGCAGCGCTGAATGGGGGATCCAGCCAGTAGTGGAGAACCATGTGACACCCTTCTGGGATAGAGCCCGCTGGGCAGAGATGTGATATATCTTTTGTTTCTAGTAAGTGTTTTTAACCACTTGCCAACCACCCGCTGCAGTTATACTGTGGCAAGGTGGCTCGGCTGTGCGAATCGCCGTACCGCTACGGGTATTCGTGCACTAACTTCTGTGGGCGCGCGCACGTGCCCCTAATTGGCCAGTGGAGGAGTCAATCATCGGGTCCCGCGAACTCGATATCCGCCGGCTGCCCACGATCATTCCACGCAGAGACAGAACAGGGATTTGCCAAAGTAAACAAGGCAGATCTCCGTTCTGACAGGGAATTACACTAAGATCTTGTCTTTCTGCTATGCAGGAAGACGGATCTCTGTGTTATCCCAGGGAGCCCATCACCCATACAGTTAGTAAACACACCCAGGGACCACAGTTAACCCTTTGATCGCCTCTGATGTTAACCCCTTCCCTAGCAGTTTCATTAGTACAATGTCAGCGCATATGTTTAGCACTGATCACTGTAATAATGTTACTGGTTCCCCCAAAAAATTGTCAAAAATGTAAAGTAGATGTCGGATCTGTCCACCGCAATGTCGCAGTCCCACTAAAAATCACTGGATCGCCACCATTATCAGTAAAAAAAATTAAAAATAAATAAAAAGGCCATAAATCTATTCCCTTTTTTGCAGACGCTATAACTTTTGCACAAACCAATCAATATACACCTATTGGTTTTTTTTTTTTACCAAAAATATGTAGAATACCCTTTGGCCTAAATTGATGAAGAAATTAGATTTACATTATTTATTGGGTATGTTTTATAGCAGAAAATAAAAAATATTGTTATTTTTCAAAACGTACGTTTTATTTTTGTTTATAGCGCAAAAAATAAAAACCGCAGAGGTGATCAAATACCACCAAAAGAAAGCTCTATTTGTGGGAAACAAAGGAGCTCAAGGTAATTTGGGTACAGCGTCGCACGACCGCACAATTGTCAGCTAAAGTAACGCAGTGCCGTATCGCAAAAGAAAGGGCCTGGTCATTAAGAGGGTAAACCTCCCGGGGCTGAAGTGGTTAATCTGTTTGAGGCAATAAATATCCTGATGCTGCTGCACTTAGAAGCACCTTCTGTTTTGTCCTTACCAGAGAGAGTTGCTTCCCTCTTTTTGGAGTGTTGTTGAAGTAATTTTCCAGGACCATCTGCCTGTTCTCTCTCCATATTGTGGTTCAGTGCTTGTTGGTTAGTTCTCCCAGAGCGCCCTATATCTACGAGCCTAGGTGATAATACTTGTCCACTCTATTCAAAACTAAACACATATTTTGGCTGCAGTCAATTCCCTACACCAGTGTCCTTGTTACATACTAGGTGATGAAGCCATCTTGATTTTAGGTCAGTAGGTGAGAGGAGAACCTTTTAGGTAAGTGTAGTCTAACACAGGTTTCTAATGACACAATGCCGCCATAGTATAGAGATCAGATTAGAACAACCCCAGTGCATGCGATTGTGTGCGTTCTCTGTAAATTGCTGCAGAACACATAACAGTAATACAGTAATACAACATCTGAGCATCACTTACTCACCTTACTATCCTGTACATTGTGGCCCAGAGAAAACAGCACAAAGGGATTAGGTGTGCTGCCAATCTTCTTTCCTGACTGTGGACAGAACCGAACAGCATATAGTAAAACATATTTGGTCCACAAGATTTTTTTTACTGACACTTGTTACAAAATCAACAGCACACGTACCAAAACATTAATAAAATCTTCCCACATTATTATGTGAGGGACACTACAGAGTGCTTCTTGGGAGCATAAAATTAAACATATTACTTTTCGCCATAGGAACACAACAAATTAAAGTAAATTAAACATTAGCAAGCTCATGCATGTTAACACTGGGAAAAATATTATATGATGCAGAAATTAAAATGTACAGAGCATAAAGGGGCAAAATTGTACATTTCATGAAAAGAAAATATGGAAGTAAATAAGGCGGAGAAAAAAAAAAAAAAGATTAGGGAAGTTCCTGTTTTAAGTGACACTGTTTCACTGTAAAGCTACTTTCACATGGGGCGGATCCACTCAGCGGACTTTGCCAGCTCAGCGGAAGATCGCTCCGTTGATCCCCGCTGAGCTGGCGGATGACAGGTCCGTCTCTGCTCACTGTGCAGGGACAGACCTGTCAGAGCCCTGCTGTCCTCTATGAGAGATCAGACGAAAATAGATCCGCCTGTCCGATTTCATCCGATCCGATGGACGGATGGCGAACGTATTGCCATATGTCTGTTTAGAGTGGATCTTATCAGATGGCAGGTGGGTGTCAGGGGACACATATCCGCTGACATCCGCCTGCCTATACAAGTCAATAGGTGGTCCGCTCGGATCCGCCTGAAAAATGGACAGGCGGATACAAGCGGGCCTACCGTGTGAAAGGGGCCTAAAGGAAGCTAAGTCATGTTATCCTCTACAGGACTGTATTTTTAAGAGCACATTCTACAGCGACTGTGATTGGGGGCTAGATCAGTGTTCAAAACACACAACAGGGAAATTGAACTATCCAAGCCAAGGGGCACTAAGAGCCTCATTTCACAAGTGAGACTGAAATAGATACAAAACCAGATCTAGACTAGACTGTGTTCTGTTGAAGTTGATTTACTAAAGAAGCAGTGGCAATTACTGCCAGTAATTAAGGTGAACCCGTGTTGACTTTGAAAACCCAATCATGTGTGACAGAGATTATTATAGGATTTTTACTAAAGCATGATTGGGTGGTTAAACATCTGTGAACATAGGTTCATTAGGGTCTGCGGACATTTACTATGCAAAGCAAATCGTTTCTACGCCTTTAGCAAATAAACCCTATTGTCTTTCCCTGTTATATATGCAGTGATAATATTTAAATTTTTGCACAGAGCCAATATTTTCTTTGTCTTTGTAGTTACCTCACTGCTCGATTATTAAAAAAAGTTCTGTTCCCCAAGGGAAAAAGTGCATGTAGTACTTTGTCCCTTCTTCCTATGTGCTGGCTAAACTTAGCTGTGTAATTGGACAGGCCACCCCTCCTACCTCAGCAGTCGTCCAAAAACACAGCTAGCAAAGCACATGGCAGCTTTGACTGATGGCGCTTTTCACCATCTTCAAGTATTACCCAAGATAAGTATCTCACGAGGAATGCAGGGGGACTTGTCAGCTAAAATGTTGCAGGCAAGTGGGTAAGTGCTTTGAGATGGAGAAAAGTAATGTCTATCAAAGCAGTTATCTCCTTGCTAGCTGCATTGTTGGACAGCCATGGACGGTGTAGGGGTGCCCTGTCCAACCTCACAGCTTGCCTTAGACAGCACATAAGAAGATAGGACAAAGTACTGCATATACTTTGCTCCCTGGTGAACACAACACTTAATAAAAGAAGCGAGAGGACTTCTTTAATGTGCAATTGATATTTGTTGCTATAAGGCAAAGGAGATGAGTAGAAAGGTAGGTGCGGCCTTTGATGTTTTTACCGACGAAGCTTAGAGTGGTCCTCATGTATGAAGTATATAGCTTTAGAATGATCTACATTTTTAAATTGTACCAAATAAATCAGGCTCTCTCCTAAGCATTCTGTTCTACCAACAGGTAAAAGACAAGAAGGCTGGTTGCTAGGGAAGAAATAGATATTGTTCTTCAGTTAAACACTTTATACATGAGGACCAAAGTGCTTTGGAAGCGTGGTGTTGAGCCCTGCCCATTCATTTTGTATGCAACAATGGCAGTGCCAGGAGATTTATTTTAAAAGGAAGGCTTGGCGTTTGTCACACTGTTGTCATTATAGTGTGCAGGGCAGCAAGTATAGATAGATGCCAATGGATCAGCAGAGACAGGAAAAGTAATATCGCATTTAAAAATAAAATCAATAACAAAATGTGTGTGACGGTCAGCGGTGTGCATGTTTGGCAGTTTATTTCGGCTGTTATTAAATTTTGATTTAAAAAAAGCACAGTCTTCAACCACAGAAAACACATAAGGTGAAATTCATGTAGTTATGGCAGCTTTTGTTCTAATTATTGTGGGCTAAGTTTACCTTTGTTCACCTTTTTATTTTTCTGAATCCCGGCTCACCTATGTACCAATATAGCATCAATGCACTTATTTTGCAAAAATAAAACAGCTTTCCATTAATTCTACACAGGTTTACCTCACTCTCTTTGTAGCTGTTTACAAACACGGCTCGATTACTTCTGCCTTACTTCCTGGTCAGACTTTAGGTCATGACACAGGAAGGAGTTGACCAGCTAAAGGGTGGATGATGCAAGGTGTGTGCTAATGAGGTCAGCTGGTCAACTCCTTCCTGTGTCATGACCTAAAGTCTGACCAGGAAGTAAGGCGGAAGTAATCAAGCAGTGTTTTTAAACCACTATGAAGAGAGTTAGGTAAGCAGCTGTAGAATTAATGGAAAGCCATTTTTATTTTTGCAAAATAAGTACATTAATTCTATATTGGTACATAGGGGAGCAGGAATTTAGCAAAAAAAAAAAAAAAAAAAAGAAGGTGAACTTAGCCTTTCAATCTTCATATTCAAATGGGATGTTCACTTTCACTTTCCTTATCCAAGTGTTATTGTTAAACTATTTGTATTTTTGTATATTCTAAAGTCGATTTATAACAAAAAAAAAAGTCAAATGGCTGCAACTTATGTGATATATAGGGGTTGATTTACTACAGGGAAAAAGAGACAGTGCACTCTGCAAATGCAGTTGCTCCAGGGCTTAGTAAATGAGCAGAGGCTCTGCTGACTTCCATTATCCAATCATGTGCATGTTTTTTTTTATTTTTTTTTTTATTTCCCTTGCACATGATTGGGTACTCTTTGCAAAGTGAGGTTTTACCTCATTTACTAAGCTCTGGAGCAACAGCACTTGTAGAGGGCAATTGCACTTTGCAAATTGCACAGTCTATTTGCCTTTAGTAAATCAACTACATGGTGTGGATTTGGTGGAGGGGCCATTGTGAGATCTCTAGTTACATCTCTTTGAAGGGAATTATGAAAGAAATCTTCCGCAGGATCTGACCTCCTAACCATGCCATTGTGACGTACAAACAGAGGTGATCAAGACTCAAATAAGGCTGAAACACCACATTTCCCACATAGATTTAATATTCATAACCAGAACAAACAAGGACAGAATCTACCATTCTAACTCTTTTACTCTATGCCCCATACCTACTTTAATAGGGCTGCTTTTAATGTCCAAAGTGCAGCTCTCAGGAAAATGTAGTATACAACACCGTTGTGCAGATATAAAAAATAATCCGTGCATCCGTCCACTAATCCTGGACAAAATGACAACACTGCGGCATACAGTTGTGAAGGAAGCACTGGTCTCTGTAGCAATCTTCTTACACGATGCCATATTGCATTGGGCACGCAAAAAGGGAAAATAATGACATTCTTCCCTGATGAACACGGGCCAAAGTACATGATGTTTCAATGCACATAAATGGATATACAGATAATCCTCGTTTAACAACTTGCCTGTTTAATGACCACTCGGACTTACGACCAGCTCTCCCCACCCGAACGACCCGCTATACATCATTGT
This sequence comes from Lithobates clamitans, assembly GCA_037952925.1. NCBI lineage: Eukaryota > Metazoa > Chordata > Amphibia > Anura > Ranidae > Lithobates > Lithobates clamitans. The sequence continues at coordinate 6,648,117 of JBBGZY010000757.1, read as the reverse complement.
ATTGTACAGTACAGTACAGAATTTCCATTTGTGTTCTGTACTTAGGCAAATTAAAACAATGTTATTGAGCTGGAGTTTTGTGTTTAGACCTTTTTTTCACAATACAGTACAGTACAGTAGTTAAGAATGCCTAAAATATTGATTACTTGTGGCTCCTCGCTTAACAACCAATTTGTTTAACGACCTGGTCGTTGGAACGGAACCTAGTTGTTAAGTGAGAAGTACCTGTACTGTATTGTGCATATTGGCTGCTTCCCTGCATGCAGGTGACTGGCACACTTTGAAATATAAACGGTCATATTGAGGCAGTCTGTATAAGCCAGCCAATCTTGTGCGTTCTTTTATTTCTGTCAAACATAAGCTGTTGGATTCCAGGTTTAGACTCTGATAGATTAAACTGTGATGGTTACCTTTTTAGCTTTGTCAACGGTAGACTTCTTCATACCATCCTGGTTAATTTCTAATGGATTATTCTTATAATGGGGAAAAATGAACACACGTAGGGTTAATAAACCATGCTATGAGGGTGCTCTTGCAGGTTAACCACAGGAAGGGACAAGAACAACAGGTATAACAACACGAGACACAACAAAGACAGTAGGAGAGATGGTGGTTAACAAATGCAAATTAAAGAGAGGAGAGGACATCACTGTAATGTGCAACAGAGGAAAAAATAATCTTAAAAAAAAGAAATTAGAAATCAGTGACACATTGCCATATTACAAGGCCATATGTACAAGGTAAGTGCCATATATGTAACTCGAAAATTATTAAGTACATCTAATTAATGTAGAACATGAATTGGATGGAGAGAAGCCTTAAAGTGAACCAGTGACCAGGCTATGTACATTCACATAACATATTCTTAGGAAGCAGCAAATTAGTTTAAAACAAGTTCTCACTGACCTACGTAGCTTCAGGTACTAAGAAACAATTCATCCCTCAAGCTCATAGCAGTGGCACTGAAGTTATGCAAGTTTGTTCCCTCAGGAGCTCAGCTCACCCTGCTCCTACTTCCACAGCAACTGTTCTGTTTATATTACAGCTTAGAAAGTCAGACGGCTGCAAAGTCACTGTGGGAGCAGGGTGAGCTACAAAAAATGGCTTCTAATGTGCAATATGAGGATGCCCACAGTGCCTGCTGCTACAAAGGTCCATGAGGGTTTCCATTTAAAACGCATTTACTGCTTATTAGGATTATTTGACTACTTGAAAGTCCATATCCTGTCCACAGGTTCACTTTGGAGTGCCGGTTCACACCAGAATGCAGTCTGGGAAAGGCACGTTATGTGCGAGTTTCCCACACCGCAGATGAACAGGCTGCCCCTTCGATCTACATGGGGGTGCCAATGTATTGATAATGGTACCCAAAAGTCAGATCGCAAACACAGTACGTCTGCAAGCAACAAAACACATGGTACCACAGTACCATGTGGTTTGCTGCAGTGTATTTTGAAAAAGTAGTCCAAGCAGTACTTTTTCTGCAGTCCAGTGCGTTTTGCAGCCCATTCATGGGCTCTCAAAAAGCACTGCACGGGAATGTGAGCGTTCCCATTAATATCCCATTGTAAGCCAGACCTAAAAGAGAATTTTGATCAATAGATTTGCATGGTGCAATCAGATGAGCATGATGGGTAAATTTGTTAGAGTTATAGACACATGAAATTTCTGTCAATGGAAGTATACTATGTAAATACACTCTAATGGCAAAGAGCTAATGCTGAATATTTGCACAAAAATTAGAGTAGTGCTAATGTTTCCAAAAACTTTATTTTTTTATAAATAAAACTGTCCATGCACACCAAAGTCTCTGGACAAAGTCTCACTGTGAGACACCAACACAAGTTGTGCTCTCACCTTGCATTTATGACCCCCAAATATAATGTCAGGTCATAAATAGTGTGTCCCTTCTTTAAATGCAATCCTCAGCACCTTCATTCATCCCCCACTGTGAGGGGCATCAGGGCCCTTTAAATCCAATCCTATATCCAACAGGCTGTCTTTATCTTCTGTTCCTCCAGTTTATGATGTTAGAACAAAGATAAAAAGCTACAAAGTGCTTAACCTTATAAAGAACACTTTTATTTAAACCCACTCTTCATACATTGCACTCACATTTAAAAGTCTGTTAACACACTACTAAATGGCAGCTCAAAGACAACTCCTGGCGTTCCAATTGGCTATTCAGATGCCACACTTCCGGGTTCTGTACACTGCATGCTGATGTCATCCAAAGGCTCCAATCCTAACGCATTTCGTCACCAGGACACAACTTTCCCCTGGGTGATGAGGCCAGAGCCTTTGGGTGACATCAGCACGCAGGGTACAAAACCTGGGAGCATGGTGTTTAAATAGCTGGTCAGGAACACCGGCAGCTGTCTTTGAGTGGTCATTTACTAGTACATTAATACGCTTTAACTGTGAGTGAAATGTATAAAGAGTTTAAAAAAAAAACTATGTAGATTTTGTCTTTGTTCTAACAGCGTAACCTGGAGGAATGGAGGATAAAGGCAGCCTGTTGGATGGAGGGCTGAATTTAAAGGGACCTGACGCCCCTTGAGGTGGAGGAAAAAAGGCGCAGAAGCATAGAGGATCCCAATTAAAGCGTTTGCAAGGCAGCTATCTCCTTCAAACTCTTTCTAAACCACTATAACATGGAAGATCTTTTTTTCATTGCAGAAGTTCTAGCGCAAAGCTGGCAAATCAGAGGCCAGCTGAGAAATTTGACCAGCTGACCCAGTTGAAGTGCCAAGTCAGCCCACCATTGGCATCCAAAAAAGAATGAAAAATCAGAATGGGCTCCACTGAAAATTAATCATATCTTAGCTCACAAAACAAAAATATAATAAGCTGCAGCTTATCAGTATTTAGATGTGGTAGATGCATTTGTTTTCTTTTTTTTTCAATATTTTTCAACCAGCGATCATGCTGGTAACACACTTCCTGTCCGAGGGTAACAATGCTCCGTCATGTAACTGTTTTTTTTTTTTGCGAAAGCAGCTGTGACCTTAAAGCGGAGTTCCACACATTTTTTTATTTTATTAAAAGTCAGCAGCTACAAAGTGTAGCTGCTGACTTTTAATAAACAGAAACTCACCTGTCGCATGGTCCTCGCCCCTCTCTGCCGGTCGCCGTCATAGCAACTGTGGGCACCCGGCCCTGACAGCTGTCGGCTTCACATCCGGGCGAGCACTGTGCCTGCGTGAGTCATGCTGCGCTCTGCTAGTGGCAAGGCAATCTTCTGGGACCTGTGACGTGTCCCAGAAGATTGCAGAGAGGGAGCGGCAACCTAGGGGGTGAGAGGAGCCGCCGCCCAGGCGGCCAAGAGCAGGACGGAGAACAGGAAGTCCCACTCTAAACTAGGTACCCACTCCCCCACAATAAAAAGACATGCCAAATGTGGAATGTCAGGGGGCGAGGAGTGCTTAAAGCAGAAGTTTCACTTTTGGGTGGAACTCCGCTTTGAGCTGCTCCCCTGCTTTGGAATACAAACACATCCTCCACTGCAAAACAGAGAGGAGTGGGTAGGTCACAGAAAAGAACTGGGAAAGCGGATAACATAAAAATTTCAGTTCAGTGCACAGGAACTTACATGCACATTAGGTTTCTGGCAGGATCAACAAGTATTTTTTGTACTTGCAAAAAAGCAATTAGCCTTAAAAACAGAAAACAAATGGAGCCACCATATCTAAGGATGGTAAGCCACGATATATTACATCATTGTTCTTGGTTTCAGATACACTTGAAAAAGAAAAAAAAATGCATGTCAAATTGATGGACTTCTTTTATATTAGCTGTGAATGCACTGAAACCTGCAGGACAATTGTTACCAACATACTGTAGGCTTGAGAACGAAGTCTAAGGCTGATGTGGCTTTATATTATAAGCTGGAATTTACTGGGATTACCATTGTTTGATTCACAGTCATTTCTAAATGGTGTTGGAACTAGTGTTGATGACATGCTGAAAAACATGCACTGTAGCCACACATGCATGTCTATTGCAGCACTCAGCAGCCGTCACCCAGAAACTCACAAATAAAGTTCTATACAGAGAAGAAGTGTTTTCACAAAAGATCAGTCCAGAAGCTCTCCGCTCTTTTAAGTAGCCACAACCCAAGTTCCCCTCGTAGATACTCTTGGAAGGCAAGAATGAAGCAATGAAGCAAAGAATGACCAAAGCAAAGCAAAAACAAAATGACAAAAGAAAATGATAAATTATAAAATAAGCATGTGAGCAAACATACAATACATGTAACGTGGAAATTCTGACAATAACAATGAATTTAGCAGACCAGGAACAAATGATACAATGTAAAGCTCTGGAAAAAATAGATTGTTCTTAAGTGAAAAATTTGTGAGCGTAATAAATAAAAAAAAAGTAAAGGAAAATGAATCAAACATAAATGACAGCCAATGATGCATAATGCAGAGGAAATAGAAGATCAGTTGAAAATCAAACAAAAATGATGGTAATCTGTTTTTCCACCTCATGTTTCACAGATACTGTAATATGTGAGGCCTTGAGGCTACCTGTGAGCAGCATGCAAAGCAACTATCCATAGGCTTGTGTATTCATCTTACAAAAACTATTCTACCTTCATCAAAAATTAAAGAACCCTTTTTGAAAGGTGAAGAGACTTCTGGGTAAATGTCATTTTTATCCAGCAGCTGTGTTAGTGCAAGCCCCACCCACTTTTACCCAGAACCCTCTTTGCCATTTAAAGAGAATTATTTGCTTACATTTCAAAAACAGCTCTGCTAAACTCATACGTGTCTGCATGAATCCTCCACTATGGGCCTGTTTTTTTGGGGGTGTTTTTTGCCATTACTTATAAGAAAGCAATATGTACTTTTTTTTTTTTTTGGTAATCATCCTGTCATCCTGTTTTGCAAAAATTATTTATTTTCTATGGAATCTAACACTTTTATAAACACAATTCATTAAAGTGTACTTTTAAAAAAAAAAAAATGCATTTGAAAGAAGGCTGTGCAAATACGGTGTGACATAAAATATTGCAATGATCACCGTTTTATTCTCTAGGGTCTCTGATTAAAAAAATAAATAAAGACTGTTTGGGGGTACTAAAGTACTTTTCTAGCAAAAAATACAGATTTAAACTTTTAAACAAAAGGAATTTGCATGAGGCCTAATCTTGAAGTGGTCAAAGGTCTCCCGAACTGTATTTACTACTTCAGTGAAGTCACTTCTGTGGCATACATTAAGATTACCAGAACCTCAGTAGGCTAAAACATAACTCTTCATGGGTCAGTGTTCTTGTTCTGCTAATGTTGTGTGATGCTTACATGCATTATACTCTATGCTTTTGGAATAAATGGCATTTACCAAAACATGTTTTTTATTTTTGTTTTTTTACTTTGACAAGGCTTATTTGCAGACATGCAATACTAGGAGACTCTCTACATATCCCCAGTCCTTAAAACCAGATTAAACTATTAACTCTGACAGCCTTCTCTGTACAAGATTCCAGAAAAATTGTCATCAACAGAGTATGGGGACTATTTAGAAGAGAGACACTAAGATGAACCGCTTAGTAAAATGGCACTGGCAGTTTAGTGAACAATGAATATAACAATTTATATACATCCCAAGAATAGTAAATGTGGTCTCTGAGAACAGTCTGTTAAATTCCTTAAAAAGATCAGATAGTAAAACATGTGCCTTAAGCGAGTTGAGAGATATGTCACTGGGGAGAAGAGAATACCATTGCTAAGTCCAATAGCAACCCAAGTCACTTACAGGCAGATTTCTAGCAGAATCCAGGTACAGGATGAGCAGAGCAGCAGAGAGACCATCATCTGCTTGATCCTTATCAGCCTTAATGCTTGCCAGAACCTGCAGAAAATACAGAAATGGGAGAGCCTTGGTTACACAAATGTACACTCTTGTTTGATATCTGTAAAACACAACTAAGAGATTTGAAATGACAAAATTATACTTGAGTCTACACCATGAACATACATCAAACACTATTGCAATAGCACTACAGCCGTGGCCAAAAGTTTTGAGAATGACACAAATATTAATTTTCACAAAGTCTGCTGCTTTAGTGTTTTTAGATGTTGACCACAAGTTCTCAATGGGATTAAGGTCTGGGGAGTTTCCTAGTCATGGACCCAAATTGATGAAGTTTTGTTCCCCAAGCCACTTGGGTATCACTTTTGCATTATGGCAAGGTGCTCCATCATGCTGGAAAAGGCATTGTTCATCACCAAACTGTTCTTGGATAGTTGGAAGAAGTTGCTCTCGGAGGATGTTTTTGTACCATCTTTATTCATGGCTGTGTTCTTAGGCAAAATCGTAAGTTAGCCCACTCCCTTGGCTAAGAAGCAACCCCACACACGAATGGTTTCAGGATGCTTTACTGTTGGCATGACACAGGACTGATGGTAGCACTCACCTTTTCTTCTCCGGACAAGGTTTTTGGAAAGGGGATTCATCAGAGAAAATGACTTTACCCCAGTCCTCAGCAGTCCAATCTCTGTACCTTTTGCAGAATATCAGTCTGTCCCTGATATTTTCCCTGGAGAGAAGTGGCTTCTCTGTTGCCCTTCTTGACACCAGGCCATCCTCCAAAAGTATTCGCCCCACTGTGCGTGCAGATGCACTCACACCTGCCTGCAGCCATTTCTGAGCAAGCTCTGCACTGGTGGTGCCCCGATCCAACAGCTGAATCAACTGTAGGCGACGATCCTGGCACTTGCTGGACTTTCTTGGGTGTCCTGAAGCCTTCTTCACAAATGCAGTGGAAATGTTTTTTATGGGATTACGTTTATTTTCATGGCAAAGAGGGACTTCCAATCACTCTTCATAACATTCAGGAGTATATGCAAATTGCCATCATAAAAACTGAGACAGCAGACTTTGTGAAAATTAATATTTGTGTCAATCTCAAAACATTTGGCCACGGCTGTACATTTGATGACACTGATTGACCTTGAGAATACAAGGTAGTGCCGCACTTTCTTGGTTTGAATAAGCTTTTGGTGTGGAAACACATAGCAGAGCCTGGCAGCTACCTACACTTGAGAAAATAAGGTAATGTAATTCACTTGTGGTTTAGGCATAGTAGCATGGTGGTATCTAACCCTTTAACTACCCTACAGAGAAACAGATGGCAATAAAAACCTGACAGAGGTTTTACAAACAAAAAGTTTTGGCTAGAGTTGGACCTTTTGACCAATAAATATATTTTTTGAGCTTTTTCTTTTTACAAACTAGGGACAGTGAGGTAACCAGACTATACTTCCTAACTGCAGTAGAGAAAGTCAGCTCACCGGTGTAGTCTGGCAGGTAAATAGTTCACATATATTGTACTTCAACGGCTTGCCTTAAGTTCAACTTAAATGTTTATGGCAGAGAGGAAGTGGCTAAGCTATTAAGCACAAATGTAATTAGACGGAGCAATATTTCACAATGGAGGTATGGAAGAGCTGTACACAGGGGCCAAATATTGGGTGGCAATGGCCGGTTTAATAGACAATGGACAACATTTGGCCCATTTGTGGCAGCCGATCCGACAGAAGCCGGCCGAACGTCTGGCATCTGTCATAGGGGCATGACCCAAAAAAGCCTGCCGATCAGCATCTGATCAGTGCTGACCGGTGTGTGTGTTCTAGTGGGTGGAGGGGGGCCTTCCCCATATTGGAACACAATAGCTCAGCGGGGGGAGATCGCTGTATTAACATTGCACAGTTAGTATTGCGGCTCCGCACAAGCCCTTCAGCTTTTTCCGTTCAGCCCGCTGGGTTAAAAAAAAAACAAAAAACTACTAATAGTGTGTACTAGGCTTTATTCTAAAATGAATACCAAAAGGTATAGAATGAATAAACTCTAAAAATAGCTATTTTGTGGTAAACGGTATAAAAAAATAAAAAAAAAATCATAATCTGCATCAAAATATTAATGATTAAAAAGAACCTACAGTATATGATCATGTGACAGGCAGACTAACTTTCAAAAATGTTCCTTTTTGTTAAAGAAGAATCAACAAATCAGAGATAACTATAGAACCATGCACTATAGATATGTATACATATGTTTTGCTATTTCATACATCAGTGGGTACATACCTTGTCCAGGTTCTCTGTAGTGGACTTTGGGGAAAGCCACTCGAGTTTTAGGTGAAGTTTCCCAGATGTAGCTTCATCCAGACCGAACCACTAAAAGAATATATCACATTTATATTATATAGTTTCCAAGCAGGGCTCTCCCAGGTGGCTTTGGCAATAGTGACCGACTCAGCAACCATCCAACTCCTTGCTGCAAACATTGCAGAGCGAGAGCAAAAACCTAGCTTTAAGGTACGCTTTGTCCATTTAAAAAGTGGATATCCAGATATCCACTAGAGATGCACCCCCCCCCCCCCCCCCATTTGGGTCTGGAGATTTCTTGCTTACGTCTACACACTGTCATCTAGGTTAAGTCATGTGCTCTCCCATACCCATTCACAAGGACTCCAGCAGTGCAGAGAAGCAGTCGAGGAGCATGTCTGGATAAGCATATACTGTGAAACCTCGGATTGCGAGTAATCCGGTTTACAAGAGTTTTGCAATACGAGCTAGTTTTTTAAATTGTGACTCGATTTGCGAGTGTTGTCTCGCAAGATCAGCAGGATTCAATCTGCTGGGGTGTGCAGTACCGCATTTGGCCAGAGGTGGGGGGGGGGGGTGGGCGGCGGTGACGCTAGGAGACACTCCGTTTGCCGAGTGTCTCCGGAGCCCCCGCACCTCTGGCCACATGCGGTACTGCATACTCCGGCGCCTTTGCACCTCTGGCCACATACAGTACTGCATATACCAGGAGACACTGTGGAACAAAATTACCTGAGTTCCCACTGATTCCTATGGGGAAACTCACTTTCATATACCAGTACTTTGGATTACAAGTATGCTTCTGGAACGGATTATGCTCATAATCCAAGGTACTACTGTAATCTGAAGTGGGCTGGGCTATGTGCAGTCACTTTGCTCTGAACAGACAAAATTAAGGATAAACAATACACAATGATAGATATGACCTACCTCATCTACTACTCTCTCCTTTTCCACTTCCTCCAAGTCAACCATCAGACTGAAAGAAATCAAAAAGCATAGAATTACTACATGGAAATATTTGAAAACTTTCATCACAATATAACATTTTCTAACAAATCGTTACCCCCACATGTCTTTATTGTGGATCTGGACTTTTATTTTTTATTTCTAGTAAAATGTTGCTCTATATACGATAGAATGTTTATATTGGTAATTGAGCTTTTAAAGTCAACCTGTCCAAAAACGTTCCTAATCTAAAAGCAGTGCTGAGTACAGGCCTGCAAGTTAGTATTTAGATTCATCCCTGTGGAGCCCAATGAATGCCATTCTGTACACAGGGCCTAAACTTCATTCAAAGTTAAGGTTCTGCTTCCCACCTTGTGGATCTAAAGTATAAGCACTGCCATTTAACTATGGAGCGCTAGACTCTACTGCAAACTGAGGCCCTGGCACTTGACAATACAATGTTGGTGACTAAGCTTAGTGCCAGGAGGGAATAGGGATTAATTCTGACTTGGAGAAAAGTTGAGGTTCTGTGTATACCCTGAGCTTAGTACAGCTTGATTTTGCATACCCCCCTCCCCGCTGATTTTAATCCAGCATTAAAGAATGACTGTTGCCAAGACAATGGCGATCCCCTACAGATTTTACTGCAATATAGCACTGTATATGTCTATCTGGGTAAGAAGTAAGGCAAAATATGAGAAGCACCCTGAGAACTCTAATGCTGATGACTAGGACAATCAACAAGCACAGGTATAGAGAGGAGACTGCAATAGCAAAATATAGTAGCTGTAATCAACAGAGTATTACCTGCCCAGGAAATCATCCTTGTCCGTGTCTTCATCAAAGAGCTCAATCTCCAACATTTCGCCAGGGTGTTCATATATTATTGCCTGTGTACAATAGCATACATTGGAGAAATATATTACAGGTGTCATGCTATGAAAGTAATATGAGCGTATAACCATGTACAGTTAGCTTGTGCTAAAAAAAAAACAAAAAAACAGCTGCAGCCAGTGTGTCATTTTATGTGGATTCTATATTTAATTACCGTATTTATCGGCGTATAACACGCACCCCAATTTAGGAGGGAATTTTAAGGAAAAAAAAACTTTTAGGAGGGAAGTTGAAGGAAAAAAAACTTACATTTAAATGCCCATCATTGCAGCCTTGTCAGTGCAGCCTTGTCAGTGCAGCCTTCCCCAGTGCAGCCTTGTCAGTGCAGCCTTCCCCAGTGCAGCCTTCCCCAGTGCAGCCTTCCCCAGTGCAGCCTTCCCCAGTGCAGCCTTCCCCAATGCAGCCTTGCATCCTGTGATCCCTGCCATCCTGTCTTTCAAAATCGCCGACCGCCATTTGAAAATGGCGCCGCCGGCGCCGAAATACACAGAGCTGGTCCTCGGCTCTTCTCAGCGGCTCTCGTTTACTTCCGGCTCCACTCGTAGTCCCGAGCGGAGCTATCCGAACCTAGCCGAGTACACTCGACTAGGTTCGGGCGGTGCTCGAGTGAAGACGAAAGTGGCCGAGAAGAGCTGAGGACCGGCACTGTGTATTTCGGCGCCGGCGGCGCCATTTTCAAATCGCGATTTTGAAAATCTGACAGCTCTGGATCGCAGGGGATCGGCGTATAACAGGCAACCGCGATTTTCTCCTGATTTTAAGGGGAAAAAAGTGCGTGTTATACGCCGATAAATACGGTAAATGTGAGTTGCAGCAATGCCTGTACTGAAGGTTCAATTTACAAATGTTCACTAATTAGTTTCCTACAGTGGCAGGTAAGTTTCTGAGATCCACTTCACACCACTGTGCTGCACTAACAGGAACATTGGAGCCATATGGTTTCATTGTGCAATGAGGTGCATTGTAATGTGCTGTTACAGAAAATACATGCATTTTTTTTTTGGAAAGGGGGTAAAACTTCCAGAGCTGAAGTGGTTAATGGACTTTTAGTATATGGAAGTGCTGCTTGCTTTTGGTTTATTTTATGTGTGATGAGTGTTTAAGTAGCTGCATGATGCTAATTAAATGTTTTTTTTCCCCATTGGGCGCAGTATCACAATTGTTTATATTCTATCAATTGTGTTCCATATTTTTAGCACACGGGCATTTGCACGTATAAATTGTGAACATGTACTCTATAAGCTATTTAAGAGAAACAAAAAGAATTTTCATTACCTCATACACTTCATTCCATTTGGGGTTCAGGTTCTCCTTAATGACTTTGCTCTGGAAAACCTGATTGCCAATCCTTATAACACCATATGGGTCAGACTTTCCTTTGATCAGTCCTTTCATGTATGTGTCTTTCCACATCAGATCCTGTGCTTCTATAAAATAGATCCTAAGCACTCCCTGTTTAAAGAGAAAAGAAACATCCAGTGTTGAGCACATTCATTTCAAATGTCTGACAAAACAAATCCGAATGCAGACGTATCTCCATCCCTATAGCCTCCCTAATTTCCAATCCACATCCAAACTAATTCTTTATTCTAAATGATATTTTTCTGGGCAAAAATCTTTTTCTTCTCAACTTTTCTCATATGCCCACAAATGAATGCCGAGTGAAACACAAAGACGGTCACCGTCACTTCTGAAAATTCTAGACGCCTGGCTGTCATGCCGATCCTCTGGCTTGAAAGCTGTTTGAACCATTGAGCAAATATGTAGCTCATGTACCGGGTCTCAAAGTACCGGTCCGTGGAACAGTTACAATTGGCTCGCAGGACTGGTCCACCAGGATACTGATACATTTCCTGGTAAGTCGCGCAGGTATAACTTATATAACGGCCGCCTGCTTACGATGTTTTTTTTTTTCTTCCTGGTTGACTCGGAAAAAGTCGGGGCTAGCTGACGTCAGTGACGTCACGTGACATCCGTTGCTGTTGCTTGGGAGTTGTAGTCCATGGCTGTGAGCTCAAGCTCCCTGCACCCGGTGGGTGGAGTCTGGAGAGCAGCGAGCACAGCCAGCTTAGGGAAAGGAGACAAACTACAACTCCCAGTAGGATCTTCTTGGACACCATCGTGGCTGAGTCTAACTCACTGGCTCAGCGTGCAAGGAGGAGGACCTGTCCTGCTGAGCCTGAGCTGGCAGCTGCCATCGGTCCATCACTGAGGTCACGGTGAGAGACCCTGACATCCCCCGCTGCCCTCCACATGATCACCCCATCTATCTCCCCCTATACATCTCATTTACCCTGCCCCAGTGCACATCCAGTAACCTCAAAATAGCCCTCAACACTGGGAGCTGCCCAAGTGCCCATGGCCTGTGGATCCTGCTGGGAGCTGGCTGCGGACCTGTGGATCCTGCTGGCTGCTGACCTGTGGGTCCTGTTGGCTTCTGCAGAGCAAACACTTCCAAGCATCTGGCAACACCACCAAGCATCCTGAGCACCTGAGGGCCGTGCAGGACACTGACCTGTGGGGTCCTGATGGCCGCTGACCTGTGGGGTCCTGATGGCCGCTGACCTCTGGGATCCTGATGGCCGCTGACCTCTGGGATCCTGCTGGCCCCTGACCTCTGGGATCCTGCTGGCCCCTGACCTCTGGGATCCTGCTGGCCCCTGACCTCTGGGATCCTGCTGGCCCCTGACCTCTGGGATCCTGCTGGCCCCTGACCTCTGGGATCCTGCTGGCCCCTGACCTCTGGGATCCTGCTGGCCCCTGACCTCTGGGATCCTGCTGGCCCCTGACCTCTGGGATCCTGCTGGCCCCTGACCTCTGGGATCCTGCTGGCCCCTGACCTCTGGGATCCTGCTGGCCCCTGACCTCTGGGATCCTGCTGGCCCCTGACCTCTGGGATCCTGCTGGCCCCTGACCTCTGGGATCCTGCTGGCCCCTGACCTCTGGGATCCTGCTGGCCCCTGACCTCTGGGATCCTGCTGGCCCCTGTCCAGTGACCTGTGGGTCCTGCTGGCCATTGTCTACAGGACAGCAGGACCCACAGGCCAGCAGGACCCATAGGTCAGTGCCCAGCAGAACCCACAGGTCCACAGCCAGCTCCCAGCAGGACCCACAAGCTGGCCGCTGACCTGTGTGTCCTGCTGGCCGCTGACCTATGGGTCCTGCTGGCTTCTGCAAAGCAAACACTGCCAAGCATCTGGAAGTAAGCAGTGACTGGTAGCAAGCAGTAACTACCACTGTATATACTAGTTTATTGTGGTTTTTGAAGTTTGAAAGTTTGCATGCGGCCCCAATGGGATATGAAAACTTGTCCTGTGGCCCTCAGGTAATTTGAGTTTGAGACCCCTATCATGAGTGATGGATCTCACACTGATTTCACTTGACATATGCTTGTTCCAAATCAGTGACACAGAAAGAATTTAACTACTTCCATACAGGGCGTTTTCACCCCCTTCCTGCCCAAGCCAATTTTCAGCTTTCAGCGCTGTCACACTTTGAATAACAATTGCGCGGTCATACAACACTGTACACAAATGAAATTTTTAGCATTTTTCCCCCACTAATAGAGCTTTCTTTTGGTGGTATTTGATCACCCCTGCAGTTTTTATTTCTTGTGCTATAAACAAAACAAGGGTGACAAGTTTAAAAAACAAAACAAAACATATTTTTTACTTTTTGCTATAATAAATATCCACATTTTTTTTTTTTTTTTAACAATTTTTTTCCTCAGTTTAGGCTGATACGTATTCTTCTACATATTTTTGGTAAAAAATATCGCACTAAGCGTATATTTATTGGTTTGCGCAAAAGTTATAGCGTCTACAAAAAAAGGGGATAGATTTATAGCATTTTTATTATTATTTTTTTTTTACTAGTAATGGCGGCGATGTGCGATTTTTATCGTGACTGCGATATTGCGGCGGACACATCGGACAATTTTGACACATTTTTGGGACCAATCACATTTATACAGCGATCTGTATAAAAATGCATTGATTACTGTATAAATGTGACTGGCAATGAAGGGGTTAACCAGGAGGGGGCGCTGTAGGGTTAAATGTGTTCCTAAGGAGTGATTCTAACTGTGGGGGGAGGGGATTCACAAGGGGAGGAGACCGATCGGTGTTCCTCTGTACAAGGAACACACCATCGGTCTCCTCCCATCTGACAGGACATGGATCTGTGTGTTTACATACACAGGTAAGTCCATAATAAGGGTTACTTGTAGGTACTGTAAATATCTCATAAACTTGCACAGTTTAGAAGATATTCACTATATACACTGCTGCTGACGTCATTGGCTCATGCGCACTGAAGAAATGGCCCGCTCATGCATTATACTGCGGCAGGGCGGCTCTATTACGAGAATCGCTGTACCGTTATGGAGCTTCGTGTAATACATAAAGCGAGGGCATGCGCGCCAGAGCCGATGCGTGATGTCCGCCAGCCACCCGCATTCGCTCCACAGAGAGGCAGAACGGGAATCTGCCAATGTAAACAAAGCAGATCCCCGTTTGACAGTGAAGTACAGTGTGATCGTCTGTTCCAAGTGATTAGGAACAGCGATCTCGCTCTACTCCCAGTGAGCTCAGCCCCCACACAGTTAGAAACACCTCCCTAGGACACACCTAACCCCTTGATTGCCCCTAGTGTTAACTCCTTCCCTGCCAGTGTCATTTATACAGTAATTAGTGCATTTTTATAGCACTGATCGCTGTATAAAATGTCACTGGTCCCAAAAAAAGTGTCAAAAGTGTCCAATCTGTCTGCTGCAATGTCGCAGTCCCGCTAAAAATTGCTGATCACCGCCATTACTTGTTAAAAAATAAATAAAAATGCCATAAATCTATCCCCTAATTTGTAGACGCTACAAATATTGCGCAAACCAATCAATATACGCTTATTGTGTTTTTCTTTCACCAAAAAAATATGTAAAAGAATACATATTGGCCTAAACTGATGAGGAAATTAGTTTTTTTACATTTTTTTTAGGATATTTATTATAGTAAAAAGTAAAAAATGTTTTTTTTTTCCAAAATTGTCGGTATTTTTTGTTTATAAAAACCGCAGAGGTGATCAAATACCACCAAAAAGAAAGCTCTATTTGTGGGGAAAAAAGGACATCAACTTTGTTTGGGTACAAAGTTGCACGACCGCACAATTGTCAGTTAAAGCGACGCAGTGCCGTATCGCAAAAAATGGCCTGGTCAAGAAGTGGGTAAATCCTTCCGGGGCTGAAGTGGTTAAAGTAAAACATATGTGGCCTTTCCTCATCCCTTCGTCAATGCATTTGACTGATGTAATAATGCGCAGGAATCTCCTGTAGGACAAAAACATTCCACATCGGACTTTGAAATGACTCACCTTAGGTATTGGGAAGCGTAGCTGTGAAAGCTGGATGTCACTCACTAGAGGAACAGTAATACGATTGGGAAGAACCAGATAGTTGGAAATAATATCCAATATTATGGTATCAGATACACCACTGCCAAAGAAGAAACATTTTGATTAAGATTAATAAATTAGTAAACACATAATAGTATATTATGAATGCCTAATAATGCCACTAATGTAAAAATTATGTTTTGCCTACAGATGAACTGCTGACTACAAATGGTAAAAATTAATTTGGGGTTCAGTAGATGTTAAATGCAACTCGAATGGCAGCAACAGCCTATTTAAAGTGTTACTAAACCCAGAATCCTGAATTCACTATATCTGGTCTCCCACAGTACACAGAACATGGGTTTTAGTAAAAAATAAACTGCTAAATACCTTTTCTCATCAGCAGTATATAGCAGTCTTATGACATTTATCAGTGTCTGGTTAAAGCATGTAGGAGGAGTTTTCATTCTACTCTGAATGTCCTGCAAGGCTGCAGCACCCCTGACCCTCCGTGTGGACAGTGCTGATTGAACATATACTTTAAAAGGACTTAAAAAGGACTCTGTCACCAGGCCATGGATTTTAAGAAAAAAATTCCCATAAGATTATATGTGCATGTAACATATTTTATGTATTGTTTTTTCTTCTGAACCTCACGCAGGTAACACATAAAGAAATGTGTTAAAGGAGGGGCAGAGGAGCTGGGCCAGCACTGACAGGAATTAGACACAATCAAAAATGGAGAAGGATATGACAGGGAGGGAGGAGAGGGGCTGTGTTAGCATGTTCAAAGACACCTTGCAAGTGAATACTAGTTCGAATTTTACAATACTTGATTTTTCTGTATTTTTATCTACAATTTTTTAATTTGATGACCAGGTCTCTTTATGGATGTATTTATTAGGGATCGTCCGATATCGTTTTATCAGGGCCGATACCGATTTTTCGACTGCCTTTAAAGGTTGATAGCTGATATCAGGTGCTGATATTCTGTAAATTTAAAGTTTTTATTTTAATTTTTTTTTTAATCACTTTTATTGCTGTCACAAGGAATGTAAACATCTCTAGTGACAGTAACAGGCAGTGACAAGTACTCTTTATGGAGGGATCGGGGGTCTTTAAGACCCCAAACCCCTCCTCTGGGACTTAAAAGTATTCAAAGCCTGAAGATCTGCATTTTTGAATCCTTTCTATTTTTTTCAAACGGGCGCCGTTAGGATGCCAGTAATGTTGAAGTGATGTCAGGACATCGCTTCCAGGTTACTAGATCCGAGACCCAAACAAAGTAATCGGCTTTGTTCGCGTCTTCGGCCCATTAGCGGATGTGCCGGCTGGTCGCTCGGGTCTCCAAGTGGGACCGGAGACCTGGGTGGAGTGGCCGGGGGACACAAACACACACACACACACACGTCCCCTCCCACTGCTTGTTATAACAGCTGAGCAGCTCCTTAGCCACGTTGGTTGTTCTTACAAAAAAGCCGACCGTCCGCTCTGCATGCATCACCCCGGTACAACCACTTGAAGCAACATCAGTTATATAGGTACGTTTGTTACCAATTCTACAAAAAAAGTGAACATCAGCCGCCGATATTAGCTTGGCCCCTAGTATTTATGATTACAGAGCTGCATTAATTGTTTCTTCTATATCTGCTTGGAGTTAAGGTTTAGAGAATAAATAAATAACTAGAATAATAAATTAAAGATGCCCGCTAGCCCTTGATTTTGCAATAATATAAGAAAGAGAAAAAAAAACCACAGACCCTCAGATATACAAAGCATGCCCAGCATGATTTTTTATATTTTTATGCCTATGAAGAGGGCTGGGGCAAGGATACATGTTTAATTTTAAAGAAACTGTGCTTAACCTTGTGCATTAGACAAAAAAAGTGCCTTTTGACAATCATGAAAAATACATCAATGTCCCCTCTGAAGTGTAGAAGCACCAACTTATTGATACTTCCCAAAATACACAGCACTGTTCATGTGTTTAGTAGGAAGACAGTGTGGGCACTGTTCATTCATAACTGGTGTAATATGTAACCTATCCACTAGGTGGAAGTAGAGTTCCTAAACGAGATTGTAAGTGTGACATGCTCACCTACTGCGAAATTTCACTAAGTACTGAGACTACAGAGAGGCTGTTTACTAAAAAGTGTCATTATTTATTAATACAGCAGATGTCACCTTGATGTTCTTTTCACCTGTATTCTGGTGTCGAAATACATTATTAACTATAGAGCGTGTTAAAACTGATGTGGTCTCTGACACCTTTTGATGACTCATTTCTATTGCATGTGAAAAGCTTTACTAAGATTCGAATGTACTAGGAAAAAAAAAAATAATAATACACGCAACTGTAAAATGTTGCTTCACTAATAGCCACACAATATACCTTAAATTGTATATAACAATATGTAAAGCCTAAACTTTTATCTTTTTTTATGTTTGGATCGTAATGAAGTCCTAAGCCCTCTGTCAGGTTTTGTGACTGTTTGTATCCTTCCTGGGACAGTTCACCCTCTCCATTTATCCTGGCGATCAGTATGTCCGAGACAGAAAGTAAGGAGATAGACAGCTTTAGAGTTGTCACAGAACATGGGATAAGGGGATATCATCCACTGGGGACACCTGTACAAGTGCCAATGATCTAAGGGTCTTTTCAGAGGAGTGGCATCCATTTCAATTATCAGGGGATCAATGAACCTGCTGCTGCATCAGAGCAGAATGGAAGTCACTTCACTTTTTTTTACATCAGTTTCCGTTCAGTTTTTTCTTGCATCTTGTAATGGACCCAATGCCGGATATATAAGGGGACAAAAGGAGCAACTGCCCAGGCCCCCCCTGCAAGAGGGGGCCCCCAGACTTCCTTTATAAAAAAGAAAGCAATAATTATAAAATGAGTTTTATTATTTAAAAAATTGACAAAGTGTGTGTGGGTGTCAGGATACAGAACAGTTAAAGGATAAGTTAACTTTTAAAAAGTAATTTTAAAAAATGCAAACTGCAAAAATTGTGCATTTACTATTTTTTTTTTTTTTTTTTTAGGGAGCTGGGAAAGCATTACACTAGTGATTTGTAGATCGCTGATGCCATGCAGTAGAGCTGCACGATTAATTGTTAAAGAATCAAGATTTTGATTCTACCCCCCCTCCCGATCTTAACACAGTTTTTCCTCGATTTAGTGCAGAGTTCTCCGCTCACTTGTGACAGCTGTCAAAAAAAACAAAAATACCTTTTTTTAGCAGAGACCCCAGAGAATAAAATTGCAGTTGTTGCAATATTTTATTGTTGCACTGTATTTGCGCATTGGTCTTTCGCACGCAATATTTTTGGAGAAAAAACACTTTAATGAATTAAAAAGAAAAAAACACTAAGCCAGTGGTTCTCAACTCCAGTCCTCAGGACCCACCAACAGGCCAGGTTTGCAAGATAGCTGAAATACATCACAGGTGATATCACTTGCTGCTCAGTGATTGCAGTATTCTAGTCTGCATCTCCCCAAGGTAATACTTAAAATCTGGCCTGTTAGTGGGTCCCGAGGACTGGAGTTGAGAACCACTGCACTAAGCAGTAAAGTTAGCCCAATTTTTTTGTATAATGTGAAAGATGATGTTACGACGCGAGAATCATGATCTTTATTCTAAGCAAAAAAACTGATTCTTATTTTAGCCAGAATCGTGCAGCTCTACCATGCAGGTCTCCTGCAGACTGCCAATGCGAGCTATCTGCCCGTACATCATACAAATAGGCAGTTTCACACTGACAAGAAGACTGAAGTGCTCAACAGTGCTGAGGTAGTTCATTGGAAACTACAAGCCGACAGCCGTAAAGAATGTCAGGACTTGTAGTTCATTCATACACTGAGCTCTGTGAATGATCGACATGACGATGTGGGCGGAGCCCCGTATGGCCACTCTGTTTTCATAAAGTGACAGCTAAACTTCTACCCGTACTGCTGTCACAGAGAGAGCAACAGGGAGCGAATGCAGCATTAGGGACATGTTACATGTTTAAGTCTTCAGAGGCAAACAAAGGGATGAGGACTCCTGGCAGATGTTTTACATTTCAACTTCTCTATTATTTTAGTATTGGAAATGTTTGTTTTCAGGTGACTGCGTCACAGAATCTTTACAAGAGACAAGTCGGTGGGACAAGAGAAAAGTTTGAAAATTGTTGGAAAGTGACAGGCAACAGCCCCGACCCAATCGTGTGGGAGTGAAGGTAATAACCAGCATCAGTTTATCACAGGGAGAAACATGAGAGAGAAGCTCACTGCCCCGTTTGGGTCAATAGGTAAATCTGACATGCCACAATCTCAAATAGTGCAAAACTTTTTTAGCAAGTTTTACCCATAATTACGAGAGTGTTGGACGAAATCAGCAGAGAGTAGAGGACCTTCCTTCCTTACGTGTCTTGCACCAAGTCTAGTAGTGAAGTCGACTCCTAATCAATGGATATTTTCCATGTTCTCAATCCTTCAACCAGACTTCCCACAAGTCATTTTCTGTTTTTCCATCCCTTCAGCCTGTGGATCCGTACATGCCACCTCCTGTGCTCCAGCCTGCCAATGCCGTCCACTCAGAAAAAAGAGAGGGGACTTGCCATAATGCTTGGAAAGATTTAGTAAGACTCAGTTAAAAAGGTATTGATTCTTCATGATGCTCACTCTCTCCTCTCAGGAATACTGTTTATTGCTAACTCTCTCTCTCTCTCTGCAGTCTAGCAAACGTGTAAACGCGACTACGTAGGTTAGAATACATTTATGTTGTTTTCTCAGTCCACAGTGAGAAAAATATGGCACAAGTGTCTTCTTGGGAACCCAACATATTTTTTTTTTAGAACAAATGCGGTTTATCGTGTCAGTTATTTTTTTTATTTGTCATATACCGTAAATACTCGAGTATAAGCCGAGTTTTTCAGCACATTTTTTAGGCTGAAAAACCCCGCCCCGGCTTATACTCATGTGAATATCAAGTTTAGAAAAAAAGTCCCGCAACAGAGGCGAAAAAGGGGGGGGGGGGGGCTGTCCCGCTGGGTGCCGCTCATGAATTGGCCCGGTGCCCCTGTCAGTTTCCCCTCCCTCCCATGTTGTGTGTCCAGTCACATAACGATGTCCCGCCTCTTAGACCGCCTCTTGTGATAGGCGGGACATCGTTACCGCGGCTGCACGGTGATACAGATCTGACACATTATGACATCTACCAGGAACTGGTAAGGCTGTATATGATGGGCACTGGCAGCATTTCATGGGCACTGATGCGCACTGGCTGGCTGTATTTCATGGGCACTGATGCGCACTGGCAGGTTGTATTTCATGGGCACTGGCAGGCTGTATTTCATGGGCACTGATGCGCACTGGCAGGCTGTATTTCATGGGCACTGATGCGCACTGGCAGGCTGTATTTCATGAGGACCGATGTGCACTGGCAGGCTGTATTTCATGGGCACTGATGCGCATTGGCAGGATATATTTTATGGGCACTGGCAGGCTGTATTTCATGGGCACTGATGCGCATTGGCAGGATATATTTTATGGGCACTGGCAGGCTGTATTTCATGGGCACTGATCAGCAATGATGGGCTGTATATTATGGGCAATTTACCGGTAGCTGCTGCATTTTCCACCCTAGGCTTATACTCGAGTCAATAAGTTTTTCCAGTTTTTTTGTGGTAAAATGAGGTGCCTCGACTTATATTCGGGTCGGCCTATACTAGAGTATATACAGTATTTTAATTTTTATGTTGAGGAGCCCTGGAACTTGAAGTGCCCTGGGCCCCCAAGATCTAAATCCAGCACTGAAACCCCTTAAAAGATCTATGGGCAGATGGATGTAAATAGACGTGCATCTGTTGACATCTTTCTACCTTCGATCTGCTATATTTAGGTCAAAATGTGAGTGAAAAATGTGTAGCGCTAAAAGCATATAAGCCCTAGAAATAAGCCTAGGGAAAAGTCACATCAATGTTCAAATGAACAAAAAACGTGCTGGAGTGTGTCTTCATCTCAACCATCCAAGGAGATCATAATCTGCACTCTATGTTTGCATCCTCACCACTGCTGGTTTGTGGGTCCACAACTCATGGTAAGAGTACCTACCCCTCCCCTCGGTGGTGGAAGCACAGTCCTGGGTGCCGTCTGATTCTGAATATTTGAATATCATCTGCAACATTTTGGGATATATTACTATCTTTCACTGTACTAAAGATTCCTGTTGCGGATTGTTCCCTAAAAAAACATTTTTTTGGACTTTATACTTCATCACATTTTTTGTTGTTCATTTGAACGTTGATGTGTATATATGTGCACTTTAGATATTCCTTATATGCCTGCATTCAGTTGAGTCGGTGGTTATAGTAATATCCTACCTACGTTGTTTGGTTCAGATTTGTATTTTATTTTACACAATCAGAGAGGTGTATGTGCACTTTTCCCTATGCTCATTTCTAGGGCTTATATGCTTTTAGCGCTACACATTTTTCACTCACATACAATTGCAAATGCATACAATTAGTCTTATTGTTGTGTTAGCAGCTTATCTTCACATTGGTGACGCAGTAATTTATTCACATTTATATTTAGGTCAGAAATCAGTCTGTGGTAGGTGGATGCAAACAGATGTACTGCCATTTATATCCACCTGCCCATAGACAAACATGGAGCTTCCGTTCAAATCTGCAAAATAAATAAACTGACAGATCAGATCAGAACGCTTGTCTGGAAAGAGCCGAAGATAAGATTTCTCTTTACTCTGCAGAGATTATTACCCACTTTAAAGTAAATCTGTCTAACCATGCTGACCTGCTTCTGAAAAAAACTAGCTGCCTGGTTATTTTTCTGACCCTTTGGCTTCAATACTTTGAGTCACTGACCCAAAACAAATATGTGAAACAGGAAAGTCGGAAAAAGTTCCTTATCTGCATACTTGATCTGGGTCAGCGACTCAAATTACTTAGACCAGATTATCACAAAATGTAGCCTCCATGTTTTCCCTAAATAATGGTTGCATTTTCTTCATTTACTGATCTTTATGTTGCTAAGACACCATAACACTGGAAAAAGCAGTGTGCAGTAATCCATAGCAAACAATCAACAATCATCTTTCACCATTTTGGCTGCTATAAACTGATGAAAGGTGATGAAATCTGGCTGATAGGGATTACTAAACATACATATGATTTATATGCGCTAAACTGCCTTATTAACCCTGTTAATGCTGGATTTCAGCTCACTTCTTACACCACAGGCGACTGAGCAAATATTTTCCTTGCACATTCTGGAGACTTTATGCCTCCCTTCTGATGTTCTTGTGTTTAATCACTTCAAAACGGGACACTGCACCCAAATGAAATTATATATATGAATAATATATATATATATATATATATATATATATATATATATATATATATATATATATATATATATATATATATATATATAGACAGATAGAGCTCTCTTTTCATGGCATTTATTCACTGCTGGCTTTTTAAATTGCTATACAAATCAGAAAAAAATAAAATGGTTTTTTTTTATAATTTTGCAAATAAACAATGCTTCTTCATAAATTTAGGCCAAAATATATTCTGCTACATTTCTTTGGTAAAAATAACCCAAATCAGTGTATATTATTTACTCTGTGTACAAGGTAGAGAGTCTACAATCTATGGCATATGCATTTGAAAACTGATCAATCCTGTTGTACTGACGGCCTATCTTGAGGCCCTAAAATGCCATGACAGTACAAATACTCCCAAAATAACTCCTTTTTGGAAGGTAAAGCCCCAGTGTGTTTAGTAAGATGCATGAGGAGTTTTTTTGAAGTTGCAATTTTTTTGTCACAATGTTTTTGAAAATGAGGAAATTAATATTTTTTTTTTCTCACAATTTTTTTTTTTAACATACTGAGCAGTACAGCAACACCATATGACTGGTGTAGCAGTGATCAGGGACACTGACTAGTAACAGTATGTAAAAAAAAAAAAAAAAATACACATTATACAGTTTTTTTAATGTTTAACCTTTTTTTTTCATTTTACATACTGTCACCAGAGCAGTACAATATCACCAAAGTGTACTGCTCTGGGAGAGGTGAACAGGATTTTATTTATTTTTTCACTATCATTGCTTATTACAGTGATGATCACTGTACGTATAAGAAATTGTTTTTACTTTGTGAAGGCATCATTCATGTGCCATTGTGTACTACTGTGATTGGTCCTGTACTATGTGATTCCTGTGACCAATCACAATAGTATACAATGGCTATGAATGACAGAGTCATTGTGTACAACTGACCAGTACCAGGGCCATGCACAGCGACCTGATAAAATGATCTATGTTCCACTGTGTCCAGAAGGGTAGCAGATCGTGCTATTGCAAAGCCCCTAGGGCACACACGAGGTACGCAACTGGGAGGACGTCATATGAAGTATTGTTATTACAATAGAGCGGGAGGTGGTTAAGGCCAATAAAAAAGATTTTAGGTGGGGGTGAAAAAACACTTTTAAAGTTTGCACTCACTTCAATCCAGGAATGTCCAAAAGATTTGTTAGTCCTGTCCAGTTGATGTCCAGGAGCTGAAAAGACAAGTAGATACTTAAAATTCTCTGCAGACTAAACAGCCATGGACTTCACTTAAAAATACATGGTCACTTGCCCAATCAGGGTAAAATAACAGTTCCTACTAATAGCCTATGACAACAGCAAGGTATACCCATGAACATTGTAGGAGTCCATTCTGGGTAAGTACATTGTTGGCGCTTACCTGGGTAGGTAATTTTACTGCCCAACACCCCCGGTTTTTGGGCTTGGCAACTGTCTCTGTAGGTCAGAGTACTGGCACAAGGTGAAGGTCACCCATTTCTACCCCATTCCTGAAAATCATGCTCTGTTAGAGCCACTGAGCAAAGGTGGACATGGATGGGTGCGCAGTGTTCTCCCTAAAAATTTTTTGTAGGTGGGTGGGATGAAAGAGTAGCTGGGCGTTGGAAGTGGAAAGCTGAGAAAAATGAAAACCTCAGCATATCTTCATGAAGACCATAGGTTAAGTAAATAATACTCATTTTTTTGCACTCAAACACAATTTAACTTTAATATCCAAAAAAAAAAAAAAAAAAAATGTACATAGATGGAACATTAAAGTGGAAATAAACTTTCATCTCTGACATTTACCTATAGGCAAGCCTATAATAAGGCTTACCCATAGGTAGTGTAAATATCTCCTAAACTTGCACTGTTTAGGAGATATTTACTGTACATGCAGCCAGTGAAATCACTGGTAGAAACAAATAAAAGTGCAGCACTAATAAACAATTTCAGAATGAACTAAAATTAAATAATGATTAAGTGATAAACGTATAATCAGCATGTGAGAAAAAACTTCGGTCATAAAATCAAACAACAAATGTGTGTAATAGAACCCATGAAGGAACCTAACACCTAACACGTAAATCAACACTACAAAAATATTGTGTGCAAAAAGTGAATGTGATGTCCACAGAAAAAGAAAAGATCAAACATGTGAATGAGTCCAAGTCCATAGATGGATTGTCATGGCATCATAGAAAAGTTGCAAGTAGATAATCCACCACCAATTGGATGAAGGCTTACCAGAGGGCTTGGACTCAAACGGGCATATGCCTGATGAGTCAACAGAGCTTGTGGTAAAGTACACCAAGAAATATGGGCATCCGTGTATATGACCTCTGGCTGGGAGTCAGGTATTCCTATGGTCTTGCCGATAGCACTCCAGGTTGGTAACCCACAGAACGGTTAAACAGGGAGCAAGATGGATACACTCTCCTGCGTGGTATGGTTATTATTATTACTATTATTAAACGGGATTTAAATAGCGCCAACAGTTTACGCATCGCTTTACAACATGAGGGAAGACATTACACTTACAATACAAATCAATACAGGAGGAATCAGAGAGCCCTGCTCGTTAGAGCTTACAATCTAGAGGATTAAGAAGGAAAAAAATAGAGGGCCACGTAGTGTAATTCCATTAAGAAAAAGGGGTATTTATTGAATAAAAAGGAACACTCACATTGTGAAGATAAAAAGTGCTTTAGTAAAATTGATGCCATGGCATCAGCAGAGCCCGTCCCGACGTGTTTCATCTAATGAAACATCTGGGGCGTCTCATAAAAAATGCTTTTCGTCTCTTCACAAAATGTGAGTGTTCCTTTTTATTCAATAATTACCCCTTTTTCTTAATGGAATTACACTACGTGGCCCTCTATTTTTTTCCTTCTTAACCATACCACACGGGAGAGTATATCCATCTTGCACCTCATTTAACCATTCTGTGGGTTAACAACCTGGAGAGCTATCGGCAAGACCATAGGAATACCTGACTCCCAGCCTGAGGTCATCTACATGGATGCCCATCTTGGGGTCAATTTGAGTCCAAGCCCTCCGTTAAGCCTTCATCCAATTGGTGGTGGATTATTTACTCGCAACTTTTCTACATATCTATTTTTACTCTTTGATGTCATAATGATGCCATGACAATCCATCTATGGACTTGGACTCATTCACATGTTTGACCTCTTCTTTTTCTGTGGACATCACGTTCACTATTTGCACACAAAATTTTTGTATTATTGAATTATTTGGGGTCTTTTAGACCCCCGATCCCTCCATAAAGATTACCTGTCACTGCTTATTACTGTCACAAGGGATGTCTACATTCCTTCCTGCAGCAATAAAAGTGATCAGATTTTTTTTTTGTTTTTTTTTTAAGGGACAATGTTAAATAAAAAAAAAAAAAAATTAGGAAAAATTTTTTTTTACAGCGCCTCTGTCCTCGCGAGCTCATGCACCAAAGAAACCGCTTATGTAAGTCGCGCCCGCAAATGTAAACTGTGTTCAAATCACATGTGTAAGATATGCCACGATCATTAGAGCGAGAGCAAAAATTCTAGCAAAAGACCTCCTCTGCAAGGCCTTATGTACACGGGATGTTTTTACAACCTCTCCTAAACGATTTAACTTGACAGATAGTAACCCATGTATAAACCGTCTGTTTTGCCGCGTTTGCGTTTAGAATATTTTTTTTTTTTTTTTAAATAGCCAAAAATTAAAAATGCCTGTAAACGAAATGCTGCTAAACGCGAGTTACCGCGTTTAGAGGCGTTTGGCGCTTGAAATGCCTCTAAACTCAGCTTCTGAACCCATTTTTTTGCGTTCCAAAAAAAGCCTCTAAACTCAACTGCCTAGAAACGACTGTAAACGACCCTGTGTACATGTACTGATAAGATAACATAACAGAGGAGAGTTCAGGAACTGCTCCTAAACATCCGTTTAGCAGCAGTAGTGTATATGAGGCCTAAACAGGTAACCGTTAAAGATTTTTAACGTCGCCTTTGGAGATTTTGAAGTACTGTAGTTTATCACCATATCACGAGTGTGTGCAATTTTAAAGCGTAACATGTTAGATATTTATTTACTCTGCGTAACATCATCTTTCACATTATGCAAAACAATTGGGCTAACTTTACGGTTTTCTTATTTTTTTAATCAAAAAAGTGTATTTTTTCCCACACAAAAAAAATGTTTGAAAGACCGCTGCACAAATACCGAGTGACAAAATATTGCAACCACCGCCATGTTATTCTCTAGGGTTTTTGCTAAAAAAAATATATATATATGTTTGGGGGTTCTAAGTAATTTTCTAGCAAACAATACTGATTTTAACTTGAAAGCAACAAGTGTCAAAAATAGGCTTGGTCCAGAAGTGGTTAAAGGGAGAAGCCAAAATGACTTGCTTCATGTCTGTTCCAGGTAAGTGGCTCAAGAAGTACCAAAAGGTTGCAAAGGCTACTAGCATTTAAAAAAAAACAGGTCAGAAGCAGCAGCCTGTTTATTTTACTCTTGGTGCTGCTTAAGGCCTGCACACACGATCAGAAAATCATACAAAAAATACAGATTTCGAAGCCATCCAACAATAATCTGATCGTTGGTACACAGCTTTCATCCGAAATTATCCGAAGGGACAAAACACAAGAAATTTTCTTGTACGATACCAGATCGTATGATTTTATTTAATCAGTACAGTTTTCATCCGAAAATACAATACAATTACAATATTACATCACTTCCAAATTTTTATTCTATCGTACAAGAATTTTCGTACTTTAGTAACCTCTTCATTTTCAATATGGAGACTAGCATGCAAACCAAACCAAAAAAAAACCAAACAAAACCAAAAAAAAAACAAAAAACAAAATGGACGATCATTTGTCCGTTCACTTTTTTATTTTTTCTGAAAAAGATAAACACCCTACACCTTCCCCACCCCACGCAAAAGCTTGTCAGAGGCCACCAGGTGCCTTCACAAGCATTGACCACCAAACCCAAGCAGGCAACAACAGATTACAGTTCCACTAATTATTTCTCTCCCCACTCTGTGCCTAAGATTACTGCCACCTGTGGAGAATAGTTAATTACTGTTCAAAAGACCCTCACAATTAGCTGCTACATCTAAATGTTAACACTCAGTGTGAATTAAACGAATATACCTTGTTACCCCAACACTTCATATTACTGATATGCGTCTGCTGTACCAGGTACTAGTATGAGAAAGACACTTGTTCTCTTTGTATTGCTTCCTTTATGTGAAATCCCTGGTGTTCCTGCCAGCTCAGGGTGCTGCTGCTTCTCCTCCACCAGCTGAGAACAGCCAAAAACAGATGGTGGTCCACCATTGTTGACCTACCAAGATCCAGCCGGCACGTGACTTGAGGGACCACCTTCTATCGTGGCCCCTACAGAGTGGCGTGGAAGCTCCCTCCATTGGTGTGGGTACACCTCCAGCTCGATTGGCTCATTGGGCATATGCCTTGTTGAGTCCACATACTCCGGTAGGCCTTCGCCTAATCAGTGGTGGATATCTTCTCTTTTCATGCGACTATCCTTGCTGGCATTGGGATCTCACTTTTCTTTCCTTGGATCACTATATGAACTATTCATACTCATTTTTTACTTCACGATTTTTTGACCTACCGTTTTCCTTTCTTCTTGTATGTTGCACCATTGAGGTTTTGGACATTCTCATATATTCACTCATCAATAGATTGTTTACAAGTTTATTCATTTGCAATTTTCTAGGGGATTATGTTTAGTCTCTGCGATATGTTGTTTGCACTAGACACTTTCAACTGTTTGGTTCACTGTGGAATTTTTCTGCATATCAAGCAGTCACTACAGTGGGGATGGAAAGTATGCAGACCCCCACACAGCACCCCATATTGACAGAAAAACACAGAAATGTTGACATTTTTGCAAATTTATTAAAAAATAAAAACTGAAATATCACATGGTCCTAAATATTCAGATCCTTTGCTCAGTATTTAGTAGAAGCACCCTTTTGATCTAATACAGCCATGAGTCTTTTTGGGAAAGATGCAACAAGTTTTTCACACCTGGATTTGGGGATCCTCTGCCATTCCTCCTTGCAGATCCTCTCCAGATCTGTCAGGTTGGATGGTAAACGTTGGTGGACAGCCATTTTTAGGTCTCTCCAGAGATGCTCAATTGGGTTTAAGTTAGGGCTCTGGCTGGGCCATTCAAGAACAGTCACAGAGTTGTTGTGAAGCCACTCTTTCGTTATTTTAGCTGTGTGCTTAGGGTCATTGTCTTGTTGGAAGGTAAACCTTCGGCCCAGTCTGAGGTCCTGAGCACTCTGGAGAAGGTTTTCGTCCAGGATATCCCTGTACTTGGCCGCATTCATCTTTCCCTCGATTGCAACCAGTCGTCCTATCCCTGCAGCTGAAAAACACCCCCCCCACAGCATGATGCTGCCACCACCATGCTTCACTGTTGGGACTGTATTGGACAGGTGATGAGCAGTGCCTGGTTTTCTCCACACATACCGCTTAGAATTAAGGCCAAAAAAGTTCTATCTTGGTCTCATCAGACCAGAGAATCTTATTTCTCACCATCTTGGAGTCCTTTAGGTGTTTTTTTTTTTTTATTGCAAAATCATGTTTATTGTCGTTGAAAAGTCAAGTTATACAGCTGCATAACATCAGGCATATACATAAGATTGTGTTGTTGTAAAAGATGTGATACAGAAAACATCTCGTTCAAAACAAAAAATACAATTCAGCTTTGTGAGCGAATACAGAAAGAACGATACATAATACATTTTTATGTATGATAGAACAATGAACAACCAAACATTAGTTATAAACAAAGTGACCCCAAGAGGCATATCTATGAAAATGTGTTCTATCGGGGACCAAGAGATATCCTCTTATTATTCGAATGTAGAACTTGGGCAATGTGTAATTGGATCCATCAAGTGGGACGTAAGTTATCTCTTATCTTAAGAACGGAAGCTTAAGAAGGTCGTTATTAACGGCTTAGATCTGTCAAGCGTGTGTTGATATAATCATGGGTCCGCTCCTTATTACTATCAAATTGTCAGTTTGTAGGGTAGCGTCCTGGGTCTATCTTCGTGTGTAGCATTGCTTTGTCGTGTAATCTGCCTCTGGGTTGTTGTCTTGTGATAGGATTGCGGTCACCGGACCACAAGCAATCCTAATCTTAGTTGGGAAAGCAGGGGTGTTAGTCCTGTCATGATGGGGTAGGGTGGTTGGGAGGGGCAGAGTTTGAAGTAGGTGAGGAAGTGTTTGGGTAAAATGATGGTATGCAATTTGACTCGGTGGTCTGTAAGAAGGGTCTTAAGCGTTAAGCTGGAAGACCTGAAGTAGGGTGAATTATAAAATGGGAGGGAGAGTGTATGAGTATGAAAGATATGAAAAGAAAGAGAAGGACTTAAGAGACGTGAAAAGGGGTATTAGGAGTCCTCCTCCGACAGAGTCCCAGGCATTGTTGTAAGTTCTTAGGAGAGGAGATCTTTATATTCAGGTGTTGTTTGGAAATGTTGCCAGCAAGACCAAATAGTTCTGAATTTTGGGGACGTATCTTTGGCTTGGTGGATCAGTTCCTCCATTTCGGCTATTTTTGATATACGCTTGAGCCAATCTGGAATAGTCGGGGGTTTAGTAGATTTCCAGAGAGGTGGAATGCACATTTTGGCTGCATTTAACATATGTAGTGCTAGTGAGCGATGGTAGTCTTTTTTCGGTATAGAGGAGTGGTGCAATAACATTTGGGCAGGGGTATATTCAATTGGATAGGTGGATATGTTAGTAGTGATACGATAGACTTCTTTCCAGAAGGGTTGAATAAGTGGGCATGACCACCATAAATGAACCATGGAACCTTCTGCCTCTGAGCATCTCCAGCACGCCGAAGGTATGGAGGGGGACATTTTGTGTAGTTTAAGAGGGGTTTTGTACCACTTAGAAAAGATCTTAAATCCGTTTTCTTGTGCTGACACATTAATCGTACCTTTGTGTATATAGGAGTAGATGTTTTCCCATTCTTGGTCTGAAAGATCTAAGTCTAAGTCTTTTTCCCAGGCACGTGTGGCTATGTTGGATTTAGGTGTGTGTTCCGAGAAAAGGAGAGCATATAATTCCGAAATTACATGTCTCTGCGGTTCAGTCTGGGAGCATAGCACTTCAAAGGGAGTAAGCTGTCTAGAATAATCTGTATTTTTGGGGGGGTGGTCAAGAAAGTGTCTGATCTGGTTATATATCCAAGACGGGAAGGGTTTTCCAGACACGTGTGCGGGTAGGTTTGTGATTGCTTGGAAGGTATTTCCTGAGAAGAAGTGTTTTGCGCGTATGTCGTCTTGGGGCCAGTATCCCTTGAGAAATGTGGAGTGTAAACCCGGTGAAAAATCTGCATTATTTCGGAGAGGTGTTAAGGGGCTTGGATTGGAGGAAATGTGGTGTTTCTGGCACATTGATTTGAATGATTGAAGTGTGGAGGAAATTAAAGGGTGTTGTGAGCATGTCTGGGGAATCTGTCTTGTGGGCGTCCAGGGTATTGATCTAATGGAGGTCAATGCGAATTCATTTTCAATTTGCGTCCAGGCTTTAATGCGGGAGTGGACAGACCAGTCAACTATTCTGGACAATTGGCATGCTTGGTGGTATTTTGCAATGTCTGGGAGGGCCAGTCCTCCTTTTAGTTTGGGCAGGGACAATCGTTCGAAGCTAAGCCTGGGGCGGTTTGTTCCCCAAATAAACTCGTTGCAAGCCCGGCGGTATGAGGCGTAAAAGGCTTTTGGTAATCGTATGGGGACTGTTTGCATGACATATAGTATTCTTGGGAGGATGTTCATTTTAAGTATTGCTGTTCTCCCAAACCAGGAAAAGAGTCCCGTTGACCAGGACTTAAGATCTTTTTGAATTTGTTGGAGGATTGGTAAGTAGTTTTTAATATACAGGTCAGAAAGGCGGGTTGGTATGCGTATCCCGAGGTATGTAATCGCCTCACGAGTCCACTTGAAGGGGAAATTAGACTGACATGTTTCAAGGGTCCCTGCTTGTAAAGAAACGTTCAGGGCTTCTGATTTTTTAAAGTTAATTTGTAGGTTGGTCAGGAGATTGAATGTATTAAGGTCTTTAAGTAAGTTAGGCAGAGAAATGTGGGGTTCAGTGAGAAACAAAAGGATATCGTCTGCGAATGCGGATATCTTGTATGTAGTCCCTGATATGGATACTCCCTTGATGTCCGGGTTGGATCTGAGGCGTTGAAGGAGTGGTTCTAGGGTAAGGATGAATATCAACGGGGAAAGCGGGCATCCCTGACGTGTCCCGTTTGACATGGAGAAGGCATTCGATAGGTGTCCGTTAACACGGACCTGTGCGGTGGGGGAGGCGTAGAGGGCTAATATAAATTGTAGCATACGCTCTCGTATACCGATCTTTTTGAGTACCTCCTCCATATAATCCCACGCAACCCTATCGAATGCCTTCTCCGCGTCAAGTGACAAGAAGAATCCTTGCTGTTGTTGTGAAGTTAACCATTTGTGTATGTTGATAGCCTTAATAGTGTTGTCTCTAGCCTCTCTGCCCGGTATAAAACCAACCTGGTCCAGTGAGATGAGGTTGGGCAGGAGAGGTAAGAGACGATTGGCTAGTATCTTGGCGTATATTTTTAGGTCGACATTCAATAAAGATATAGGTCGATAGTTCGTTACCATAGACGCATCTTTGTTGGGTTTAGGTATCACTGTTACATGTGCCGCTAGTAGGTCTCTAGGTGGGGGATTACTTGAGGTGACGGAATTAAATGCCTGCAGGAAATGTGGTTTGAGTATGTCAATGTAGGTTTGGTAGTATCCGGTCGTTAAACCATCTGGGCCAGGGCTCTTTCCAGGTTTCAATTGTTTTAAAACCACATCTAGTTCAGCCGGGGTTATGGGTCTTTCTAGATCGCTTGCTTCATCAATAGGTATGTGTTGAGGGCAATAATTTGTGAGAAAGTCCTGGATGGCTTCCCGCCTGTGGTTGTCAACCTTCTGTGGGTCGTGGGGATGCAGGTTGTAAAGCTGGGAGTAATAGTCAACAAATTGTCCTGCTATTTGATCATTGGAAACTAGTCTATTCCCGGTAGGATCTGTTATTGAGTGGATTGTTGTTTTTGCTTTTTTGGCATGTAGAGCTCTGGCCAAGATTTTGCCTGATTTGTTGCCATACTCATAGAATATTTTTTGGGAAAGTATGTAATTGCGTTTTGTTTGTTTATTTAGAGCTTCTAAAAGCTCGGATCTAGCTTGGAGCAATTCCGGGAGAGACGTCACTGCCCTGGATGTTTTGTGTGCTGCTTCTAAGGATTGTATTCGTGAGGTCAGGGTATTTATGTGTGTCTGTCTGTCCTTCCTACGTTTTGCTGAAAGCGCAATTAATTCTCCTCGAATGGTGCTTTTATGTGCTTCCCATCTCATCATAGAGGAGATTTCCGGGGAGTCATTTTCTTTAAAGTAAAGCAGGAGGCGTTGTTGTATGGCTGTCATGGTTGCTATGTCTGTAAGAAGCGAGGGGTCCAGGCGCCAAATATG
The DNA here is from genome assembly GCA_037952925.1 of Lithobates clamitans. NCBI lineage: Eukaryota > Metazoa > Chordata > Amphibia > Anura > Ranidae > Lithobates > Lithobates clamitans. Next base: position 6,614,849 of record JBBGZY010000757.1, on the reverse strand, counting down.
GTGTCTGGGCTGAGTGTGTAAGAAAGCTAGCGTCATGGAAATAGGGTGGTGGTCAGAGAGATACATGGGGTCTATGGAGGATGTCTTTAGCATTGGCAGGTCTCTTTGTGAAATAAATAGGTAGTCTAATCGGGAGTATCTGTTGTGTGGAGTCGAGAAAAAAGTGAAATCCTTCTCGTTCGGGTGGAGAGTGCGCCAGGAATCATGAAGCGATAATTCTGTCAATTGCGATTTAATTGCGCGAAGTGCGCTATATGGTAAGCTGGATGAGCCGGTTGAAGTATCATGTAGTGGATTTAGCGGGACGTTGAAGTCTCCTCCTAATATGAGAATGCCGTCTTGGAACAAAGTGAGTTTTCTTAAGGTGGACCTAAAGAAGGGTACTTGTTTCGTGTTGGGTGCATATATGTTAGCTAGGGTTATTCTTTTGCCGTGTAGTGTGCCCTTGACAAAAAGATATCGCGCTTCTGAGTCTATGCATGTGTCTGTAACGTGGAACGGGCAGTTTTTAGCAAATAAGATGGAGACTCCTTTCGATTTTGTAGAGTTGTTAGGTGCGTGTATGGAAGTTGGGAATCGATAGTTGGAGAGTTTGGGGATGGAGCTTGTTCTAAAGTGTGTCTCTTGGAGAAAGACAATGTCCGCTTTGTTTTTATGCATGGAAAGTAGCAACTGAGAGCGTTTTTCAGGGATGTTGAGTCCCCTTGCATTCAGAGATATTAATTTGAGTGATTTGTTGTTGGGTGATGAAGTGTGCTGCATATTGTTGGCGGGTTTGAACTTTGGATGAGCTGAGTAAGGATAGCGTGAAGAGTCCTTATACCTGAGCGTCTCTGTCGGAGGAGGACGAGAAAAGGGTTGTAGGGGGGGCTAGACAGAGGTATCAGAGAATTTGTGGCTCTGGAGTGGATTTCGGGAAATATCCGGGGTTTTAGAAGGTGTATGGGTATCTGAGGATACAATACTGTTATGCTATAGTGCAGTGCGTAAGTGGGAGTGAATAGTCGGGTGACCTCGGTTATGGGTGTGGTCGTTTCCGGCGATCAGCGAGAGCCTGCTCGCTGGTCCGTAGGGACAAATTACCTAAGGTTAGGTAAAACCGGAGTGAGTCTGTGGCGTGTAATGAGATCTGAGATATATATCAGCGTAAGTGCGTATGGGCGCCACTGAAGAGAGGAGTGACTGACGTCGGGATGAAGGGGTTTGTTTTCGAATAGGAGAGGCTACCCGCTTGACAGGGAGGTGGAACAAGCCTATGTGGGAGGTGTATAATTATGGTAAACTAGTGGGACGGGGAACCTGGGTAATGTATGAATAGCTATGAGGAGTAAAAAATCATGGGCGCCTTGATGCTCGTTTAGTTACAAAGGCGTGCCAAACATTTGTGAGGATTTACCTGTATGTCTGAGGAAGAGTGTCGTCTGAGGTTTTGATTCGTATGTCCCTGGTCCGTGGTAGTCTCCAGTCAGGGTAACGTCTTAGGTAAGAATGATCTAGTGTAAGAGTTACATAGGTCTTGACAACCCTATGTCGGCAGGAATCATAAACACTTCTTAAAATCGACCATCTGTGATGGATTGAAGTCAAATACAGCTCATAACCGTGGAGACCCCAACTTATCATGCTATCAGCTGTGGTCCAACAATTGTGTATTGCGTTGGCTACTGCCCCCTATGTTGGGTGGGTATGTTTAAGCTCTATGTTTTGGTTTAACCGATAACAGTGAGATGTGCGTGTCTTCTAGTCGCTACTAGCTGCTGTGTCATTAGCTGGAGGGTAGGAGACCGGGACTTCCAATCAAGAGGGAACCTTCCCTCAGTCATGTCTAGAATACGTCTAGATGTGTAGTACCTTCTTTAACCTCTATATACTGGGTGGAGTGTCAAATCCTACGTGGCCATGAATAGAGTAGGGGCCCGTAGAGACACCACGCCCCCACGCCACAGGTCGATAGTGCATGCGTCATGGAGCATACCCTATGTTGGGTATTATGTGATGGGACGCCGAGGCCACCAAGCCTCTCAACCATCTGTGGAGATTGGCGTTTAGTGGAGATATTATCCAAGATAATAATAGCCCTGTTTATCACGTTTTAATGCCCCCAGGGTTAGTCTAGATTGGCGTAACCTGCTTCATTACTTGAATGGAGCATTATATTAGTGTATGGCGTAGGTAGCATGATGCCCCCGGGGCCCCCCCTCCACCCACGAGCATAGGTTAAATTTATGTGCATGCTGATCGACTCATTATGAGCTTATCGCTTCTAAAAGTTGGAACCAAAACCTAAGCATTTCACATCATACATTTCAAGTATCATTCATACAGCATAGGAGGTGATGACTCGCGGGATCCGCATCTCCCCCACCGGCAAGCTGCAAGTGGTGTAATCAGGGTAATGTCTGACCGAGGAGTGGTAGTGAAGTCAGCGTTCTAGGTAACCGTGTGCCATACATCGGGCAATATCCCAGGTCAATCTGATCAAACCTGTATTAAATTGCACATAAATTCGTGTATGGAGCATCGGTCTTATATTGTGTAACTTTGGCAATATCATGTAGGAGATCACTGATATCATTCCCGCGAACCATCACCCCCTCCAATCCTGTCCAGTCAATTCCAGACTGGAGATATTAAGCATTAATGGTTAGCAGAAGACATTAAAAGGTTAGTGTTAGCCCGAGAGCCTTTACGTTACAGTTGATTCTTAGAGCTACCCGGTCTCCCTCACTCTCCGATCAAAGTGCGTGTGAGTAAGTGGTCAGAGGCGTAAAGGATACTGTGACTGTGAGCACATAGCTTGCGAGAGTGACCAAAGCCGTGTGATCTAAAATGGCATGTCTTGTGGGATCTTGGTTTCTTCATATGTTGAAGATAGTGTTGATCCGGGGTACCTGGTTCTTCTCTACATCAGCCGACTTTGTGGTTTCAGTGTTCTCACTCATGGGGTGACGTTTCAAGCTGACTGGTTAAATCTTGAGCCGACAGTTAGGACTGCAGGGAGCTTGGCGGTAAGCGGCTGGCGTGGTCGAAACGTAACATAAACTAGAGAAGGAGGAAGAACGAAAGAAAAAAAAAAAAACTGGAACGGAACTCACTGTAACCCGTGAAACAGAAGACAATGAACGAATCGAAACTCCGTGTGTCATGCGATCTGGCTTCGCTGATCAGCGGTCCCGGCGTGCTCGTCTGGTCTGCGGTGTGTCTAGCGGGCTGGGGCCCCTGGCATTACCCGATCCATGGAGACGTTGTCCTGCTTCGGATGGGGATCGCTGCCGTCTGTAGCGGTGCTGCTGAGTATCCATTGGTTCACTGTCAGGCGGGGGTCTTCTGGAGGCCGGAGGGCGGAATTCCGCATACCATTCTGGGACATCCATGAACGGTAAGTCAAGGGTTTCGCAGAAGTAGCGTAAATCTTCCGGCACTCTGAGCAGTGCAGTGCGGCCCTGGTAGGATGCTGACAACCCGAAGGGAAATTTCCACCTGTATGCGATATCCTTGGAACGTAGGACTTCCAGCAGGGGGCGCAGTTCTCTCCGGTGCTGTAGTGTTATTGTGGAGAGATCTTGAAAAATGCGTATGTCGGCGCCATTGTGTGAGAGCTTTGTAGCCAAACGGGCCTTACGAAGCAGTTCTTCCTTCAGATGGTAGTCAATAATATGACATATCACATCCCTAGGCGGGTCAGTTTCTCTCCCCCGTGGGCGTAGGGCGCGGTGTATGCGTTCCATACCTATGGGGGTGGCTGGTGGTTTATCCAGGAGACTGTTAAAGAAGCTGGATATCTCTGCTTGGAGCCTGTCAGCCTCAATCGCTTCCGGGAGGCCTCTCACCCGCAAATTGTGGCGCCTGCCGCGATTGTCCAAATCCTCCAAGTGTCGGTTCATATCTCGCAGTTGTAGGGTGTGTGTATCCAGGGCCTGGCATGTACGGCGGAGCACTGTAGAGTGGGTCGTGGTCGTCTTCTCCACTTCCTGGACTCTGCCTGCAATCGCTTGAATGTCGATCTTGAGATCCGTGATTGCCGCTGTTAGAGCTGCCGTGAGGGTGTTTTTTATATCCTGCGCTACGGAGTGTAGGTCTTGGAGGCTGGGTTGGGAGTTCGGCGTTAGAATCACTGCTCCATTTTCCTCCGTTAGGCCTGTTGTCTGAGGCGGGCCTCGTGTGGGCGCCATGTTGCCAGAATGGGAGCGGAACATTTCTGGTATAATATGGCTATTCCTACCAGTCAAGTCGCGAGGGGACCGTGATCTGGATGCGGAGGAGCTGCGGGATGAAGTTCCCATGGTTTTTTCGCGTTAAGGCGGGCAAATAACCTCCGTTTTAGTTAGAAGATCCTCTCTGTCAGCGGGAGCAGAATATTTAAGCTGCCATCTTCTCCCGAGGTCAGGCCACGCCCCCCTAGGTGTTTTTTTTAGCAAACTCCATGCAGGCTTTCATGTGTCTTGCACTGAGACCTTAGACATCTCTGGAGCTCAGCCACAGTGATCTTTGGGTTCTTCTTTACCTCTCTTACCAAGGCTCTTCTCCGCCGATAGCTCAGTTTGGCCGGACGGCCAGCTCTAGGAAGGGTTCTGGTCGTCCCAAACGTCTTCCATTTAAAGGATTATGGAGGCCACTGTGCTCTTAGGAACCTTAAGTTCAGCAGAAATTTTTTTGTAACCTTGGCCAGATCTGTGCCTTGCCACAATTCTGTCTCTGAGCTCTTTAGGCAGTTCCTTTGACCTCATGATTCTCATTTGCTCTGACATGCACTGTGAGCTGTAAGGTTGTCATGGTTATGCAATAGAGTTTTCTCTGTCAGCTTACCTGTCTCCATGTGTTCATCTCTAAAGACCAGCTGCCTCTCACCTGACTGGTTTTATAACCTCTCCTCTAAGCATGGCCCCACCCCAGGCCCTATCAGGGAACCCTATATTAACCTGTGCACTGCAAGCCAGCAGTGCTGATCAACCATTGTGTTAGCTTTCGTGTGTACTTGCTGTGTTTCCTACGGCTGATTCCAGTTACCGACTTTGGCCTGTTCTTAACTATTCCTGTCTGCTCTTGACCCTGACCTTTGGCGTGTCCCCGACCATCCCTGTTTGCCTGTGACCCTGAACCTTGGCGTGAACTCTGTTGTCCTTGTCTGCTTGTGGCCCCCGACCTTGGCTTGTCCCTTACTTTCCTTGTTGTTCCAGCCTGCTGCCTCCTTCCTCTTCTCCTGTAGTCTACCGTGAGCGTGAGCTGTGAGACCCTGGGGGCCGAGACCAGGAGCCAGACTGCAGCGCAGTCCATCTTTACCACTAGAGGCTCTGGTGAACACCTGCTGGCTATTAGACTCTGCACCCTGGGGAATCTATGCTCTAGCTCCCAGTGGGATCTGTGTCAGTGATCCAGTAGACCTGCTTCCTGAACCTCCCAGGGTTCAAGCCGCAGCAATCAGTCCTAGGGTCCACTACCTAGCGGTGCACTTCTGACTCCTACAGAGTGCAACTGTCACCTAGCCTCAAGGTGACCTGACAAAGGTCTTAGACAGGTGTGGGGCCAATCAGTATAATCAAACACAGCTGGACTCAAATGAAGGTGTAGAACCATCTCAAGGATTATCAGAAGAAATGGACAGCACCTGAGTTAAATATATGAGTGTCACAGCAAAGGGTCTGAATACTTAGGACCATGTGATATTTCAGTTTTTCTTTTTTTAATAAATCTGCAAAAATGTCAACAATTCTGTGTTTTTCTGTCAATATGGGGTGCTGTGTGTACATTGAGGAAAAAAATGAACTTAAATGATTTTAGTAAATGGCTGCAATATAACAAAGAGTGAAAAATTTAAGGGGGTCTGAATACTTTCCGTCCCCACTGTATAATTATCGTTTTTATTGATTCAGCAATATCACATTTATGTAATTAGGAGTTATAATGACCTGGTTAGCATTAACCAGGTGCATTGCATATTAGCACTTTGAGTTCATAGGTATTTTTCACTTATCAGCGCTACACTTATTTTTTTCCACTATACTCACAATTTGTTTATGGTTGTCCCGGCTGCTATACCATTACTTTAGGGCATCAGCATGGTATTATTCTCTTTATCCCATGTGGAAGATGGTGCTCTGGTCAGGTGAGACCAAAATTGAACTTTTTGGCATAAAAGCAAAACGCTATGTGTGGCGGAAAACCAACACTGCACATGACCCTGAACACACCATCCCCACCGTGAAACATGGTGGTGGCAACATCATGTTGTGAGGATACTGTTCTTCAGCAGGAACAGAAAAGCTGGTCAGGGTTATTGGAAGATAGAGTCAAATACAGGGCAATCTTAGAAAAAAAAATGTTAGAAGACTGGGTGGAGGTTCACCTTCCAGCAGGCCAATGACCTTAGACATAAAGCTAGAGTTACAAAGGAATGGTTTAGATCAAAGCATATTCATGTGTTAGAATGGCCCAGTCAAAGTCCAGACCTAAATCCAATTAAGAATCCATGGTAAGACATGAAAATTGCTGTTCACAGAAGCTCTCCATTCAATCTGACAGAGCTTGAGCTATTTTGCAAAGAATGGGCAAAAATTTCACTCTCTAGATGTGCAAAGCTGGTAGAGACATCCCAAAAAGACTTGCAGCTGTAATTGCAGCGAAAAGTGGTTCTACAAAGTATTGACTCAGGGGCTGAATACAAATGGACGCCACACTTTTCAGAAATGTATTTGTTAAAATATACAAAACATGTTTTAGTACAATTTAAAAAAAAAAAAATGACAAGCTTGACACATTGGGGCTGCCTTTTCCAGATGCAAATTGTCTGTCTAGTACAATGACCGGCTGGGTTCAATAAGGTTTGAGTCACTGACCTGAAACATACAGTATATACATATCTAAAGCCAGGCAACCTTATATGCATTCTTGTTCCAGATAAGTGACAAAGTATTGCATGAGTAACCATGAAGTAGCAAACCTATCAAGCATTACTGTCTCTATTAGGAAAGGTTTCATTCAACTAAAGAACAGAGATCTAAACAGATCAATAACAGACGAGAGTTTCTAATAAAAGATTCAACGCTAATTAGTCTCTAAAACAAAATCCCCTGAATACAGCATATTTATTCACTTCAGCCCCAGAAGGTTTTACCCCCTTAATGACCAGGCAATTTTTTGCGATACGGCACTGCGTCGCTTTAACTGACAATTGCGTGGTCATGTGACGCTGTACCCAAATAAAATTGACGTCCTTTTTTCCCCCCATAGAGCTTTCTTTTGGTGGTATTTGATCACCTCTGCGGTTTTTATTTTTTGTGCTATAAACAAAAAAAAGACCGACAATTTAAAAAAAAAAAAAAAAAAAACGCATCATTTTTTACTTTTTGTATAATACATATCCCAAACAAAAATGTTATATAATTAATTTATTCATCAGTTTAGGCCGATATGTATTCTGCTTCATATTTTTAGTAAAAAATCCCAATAAACGCATATTCATTGGTTTGCACAAAAGTTATTGCGTCTACAAAACAAGGGAACGATTTAGGGACTTTTATTGTTTTTACTGGTGGCGATCTGCAATTTTTAGCGGTACTGTGACATTCTGGTGGACAAATCTGATGCTTTTTGGTGATCAGTGCTATACAAATGCACTGATCACTGTATAAATGACACTGGCAGGAAAGGGATTAACAATAGGGGGCGATCAAAAGATAGTGTTCCCTAGGGAGGTGTTTCTGTGTGGGGAGTGGACTAACAGGGAGTAGAGAGAGAGAAATCGCTGTTCTTGATCAGTAGGGACAGCCGATCTCTCTCTCCTCCCAACAGAACAGGGATCCACCTTGTTTACATAGGCAGATCCCAGTTCTGCCTCTGTGAGAAGCAATCGTGGGGGGAGCGTGCCCACATGATCACATGCATGGACCGACGTACGGGTACGTTGGTTCACACAGCTGAGCCACCTTGCCGCAGTATATCTGCGGTTGGCGATCGGCAAGTGGTTAAACCCAAAAATAAATTATATATTGCAGCCTAATTGTCCTGAGAGCTCAGGTCCAAGCCACTGTACTAACAATCCGATGTTAGCACAGCAATCTCCCCTGTTGTGCTATTGTGTTCCGACAGGAGTGTGTTCTCAGCTGTCGGCTGAGAGAGCTGACCAGGAGCCAGTTGACAGACCTTTTTCGGTCATGACCCTTTGACCGTGCCATGCACACAGGCCGAGTGTTGGCTGGTTTCTATTGGACCAGCCGATGCCACCCAACATTCAGCCCGTGAGTACTAGGCTTTAGAGAACACTTTCAGCAAGAACACAAAATACCAGTTGACCTTGCCAGAAATAGTGTCCTCGTCACTTCCTGAGAACTAAAAAGAAAGCACAAACCTCCTGATCTTTCTCGAGTAAACTACTAGTCCCATCAATCCACCATGTAATGAAGAAGGGGGGAGAAGGGAGTTGGGACTTTATATGAGGTAATGAGTGGGTAGGTTCATCTGCCTCCATCCCTGGTAACGTATTAAAAGGAGAAAAACCCCCACAACCTTTTCTCCTTTTAATGTAATGAAGAACAAAGGAAGAAATGGTTGAAATCCAGCATGTGTGATAATCATGGCTCCTTCTAGAGATACGGTGAAGAAATCAATATATCAAGGGGTGGAAGGTGTGTTATTTGCAGGCTTATTAGGTGGGCTTAGAAAGGCTTAAGGGCTGGTTTACCCCCATTTGTAAATGCAGTGTGAATGCCTATGCAAAAAACATGAATGCACTTCAATGAGCCAAGTTTACACCACTGTGGTGCTTTCCTGTGCATTTTAAAAATGTAGCACATGGTGCATTTTTTCGCATGTATACATACCAGAACGTACCGCAAAAGCATGTAGATGTAATAAAAAACAAAATAAAAAATAAGGCCTAAAAATGTACTGGAAACAAATTACAAAAGCACGTAAACTCGAATGCGGAACTGCACAATGAATGCAGGGATTGCACTGAACTTGCTTTGAGGTAATTGAAGGACACGTTGAGGCTTTTTCAGGCCTTAAGGCCCCTTTCACATAAGCCCGCTCGGATCCGCCTGTCCGTTTTTCAGGCAGATTCCGAGGGGGCCATCCATTGACTCCTATGGGCAGGCAGATGGCAGCGGAGATGTGTCCGCCATCCGATCCGCTCAAGACAGATGTATGGCGATACGTCTGCCATCCGTCTTGGCGGACCGGATGAGATCTGATTAAAAACGCACATGCTGTCCGTGTTTGTCCGATCTCCCCATAGAGATCAGTGGGGCTTTGAAAGGTCCCTCCCCGCTCAGTGAGCAGAGACGAACCTGTCATCCGCCAGCTCAGCGGAGATCAACGGAGCGATATCCCACTGATCCGCCCCATGTGAAAGGGGCCCAATACATCAACATGGCTGACACATGAAGCTTCGATTGGTTAATGTTTGATGCCTATAACATGCTGGGGAGGAATAACTATAGAGGACCTATTGTTTTTTTCATTCTTCCACATGTGTACAACAGTAAGAGCTTTCTTTCACAGAAAACGTTTTTTTAAGCCGTGTTTAGTTAATAGGACAATAATTTTGAGCAAAATGAAACATTCAGAAATTCCCCAGATACTAGAAGACGATTTTATCAGGAAGTGTAAGTCAATCCTTTCTTAGAAATGTAAAACATAAACTAGTTTTGATCAGAGCTTGTTCTAAATCATGTCCTTTTATGAGAGTTAAGTCCTGCAAGATACTTCGATGTGTCAGCACACACCCTAATCTTTCATATGCCAACTCATTCATGTAATAAGAAACATCTGTGGTCACTAATAAAAGAGAAGTCACATCCGTTCTACCAACAAGACCAGCACGCGACTATCACTGATAACGCTCCTGTAGGTTTGTGTACAGCATGCTGTGGCCTGAAACCCTTTCATGGCACACTGCCACCCTGACTAACTGTCATGTTTTCCTGTTGATAAATCTACAAAGGGCTGGCAGTCTACATACAGTTTTAGACTCTACAGCAAGTTAGAAATGTACTATAATACATGATATATCGGGGCACAGACTGAGGTCGTGTTGAGGATTTCCTCACGTTAATATGTGAGCTGGAAGGCTAAAATGTCTAACTGCTAAATAGGGAGAGAGGCAAGCTAACTAGTTCAATCGGTATCCATTCAGCTATGGCTTTTGCACTTACACAGACAGTGTACACAAGACTGTACAATGAGATTCTAATGTGTATGGTCTGCTTTACGGGCTTAATTATAAAGCAGCAAACGATGGGTTCTCCAGTCATTTGCCCAGTACACTTTCCTTGTACGTTGGCTGAAGTTACATTGACTAGACATCTGCAGCCCAGTTGCCGATGGTGAATTGGTGTATCAAGTGTGTGCAATGCATGTGGTGCACATGGGCCCCAAGGGGGATGAGGTTCAATTTGCACTCACTGCCTATATTGGGGATACATACCTAGCCCTTACTGTCCTGGATACCATGGAACTGTCCCCAAAATCCTGGCTTTCCATGGATCCAGGACATGTCCCCGCTGCTGAGTTCCTAAAATGGATTAAGACTCATTTCTATAATTCTCCATGTACAGGTTATCTACAACAGGAGATACTGGTGATTCCATAGCACAGCCATTATGAAATGGGTAGTGTTGAGAGAACGGTCCAGAAACGAACATACTTTGGTCTGGCTTAAAAGTAGAGCTATAGGCAAAACTTTTTATTTTATTTTGGATAGAGTAAGGAAGGGTTATAGCCTCTGTCAGACCTGTGCCCACTGTGGAGATTTTCCTTCACTTCCTGTCCCGTAGCCAAAATAGAAAGTGAGAGGAAATCGCTGCAAATTAAGGAGATTCCTTGGGGGCCCCCGGGTCACCAGAACTAGTGTTACCATTGACAGATTTCCCCTCCATTACTTTTCAGGGGACAACCCAAAATTTGGGATTTTCATCACTTTCACTTTTGATGATAAATAGGTAGGTGAATCTACCCAACGGGGGCACAGAAAGCAATAAAAATTAACAGGTGTTCTTATCCCCCTGCACTATCCAGAACTAAAAAGTTTTGCTTTTAGTTATACTTTAAATTCCGTTTGTCTGTCAAGAGTCTTATTGCATATCAGATGTTTCATTACAGTTTCAATAGCCTTAGCAGTCTGTATACAAGTGAAAAGGAATCTGAGATCACTGGATACCACTGTATGTTCTGGCTCAAATGTCAATTCATGTACCTCGTTGACAACATTTTTAGAGTTCTGAATATGGTACGCTGTGTTGCCAACTAAGGGTGACCTATCTACATAGAAGTGTTATATGCAACAAGAGTTCATGACATAGTCTTTAGAGGTTACCACCTATGCAAACGTTCTGATGCCATGGATGGGATTATGTAACTAAAATAGAATGGTTTCATAACTTCCATCCTATTTTGGACAATCAACATCTGACTTGACACATTTCATGGGGGCTGCATTAAAGCGGGGTTTCACCCAAATTTTTAACAATATCTGTATGTATTCTCTTCCTTGCCTAGATGCTGACATGCCGTTTAAAAACATTTAAATCGCCGTAATTACCTTTTATTTTTCTATTCTTCTTTGCACTTCCTGGTTCTCCTCCCGTGGGAGTAGGTGTGTTTCTAGCCTCTCCCAGACTCCTGGGAGCTAGTCTCAAGCTTCCCAGGATGCCACTGAGCATGTGCGGGAACGAGCGGTGAATGCTGAGAGCACAGCATTCACCACATCCAGGAAATAAATGCTTGTGGGCTTCAAATGCCCACAATGAAGATGGAAACCGCCTGCAGTGAATAATATAAGTTATTCTTTCCGACGAAATCTGACACAGGCGGACATATTACACACAATATGTGAGTATGTAATGCTGAGAAGAAAAGTTTGTGAATGAACTCCCAAAAAAAGAAAAAACGATAGATAGGTGGACCCCCGCTTTAAAGTGACTGTACTACCCGTGTGGATATAAATTCTGTGGTATGTTCCTGACACCCATTAGAAAATACGGCATCCCATACACAGTGCAGATTTCTTTACTGCAAAGGTTGCAGGAAAGAAATACGCAAGATTCCCCCATCAACAGAGGGGGGGGGGGGTAAGGGGAGGGGGACACTGTCCCCATTGAGAGAAGACTGATTGTTGCTAGTGGCTATAGCAGCCATAATCGCAAGAAAATCTGGCAGGCTGGTTGTACTCAAGTTGGTTGATCAATCGACTTGGCACATTCAGCCTGCCCATTAACGGTTTTAACCATGTATGGCCGGACTAAGAAGTGGCATGAAAAAGCATCATTGCAGAACATGCCCCATTATTGAATTTGACCAACTACTTGACTTGGATGAATGAGAACTAAATTTAATGTGCATATATATGTATAAATATTCTGTATCTACATGACAGATGTATACACTTGCTTTGTTGGGCTCTTTTTTTCATCTTTACAGGGATTGTAGGCACACGCTGGCAGTGCAGAATAGGTTCTCAGGGAGACAACAGACCTAAACACTGCAGAAGACAGCTGTACGTATGGCTCAGGTCAGGTCACAGTCTAAAGGCTGTTTAGGTATTATACATAGTCGGAGGACCTGCAGGTAGCTTTAGTCCAAAAGTACAGCTGTACTTCAAAGCATAATACACAAGTGAAAAGCATGTTTATGAACTGCCATAAGCCCCTTTCACACATGCGGACAGTTTGTCCGTTTTTCATCCATCCGTTGATGGTTAAAAAACTGACATCAATGCATCTCTATGGAAAAATGGATGTAAACAGATGATCATTCATTTACATCTGCATCCGTCAACATCCTTTTTTGAAAAGGATCAAAGTCGTATTTTGTTCTGTTAAAAAACTGAACGGTTGAAAAATGGATGTAAACTGGCAAATGGTCTGTTTTTGCATTGGTAGTGGATGTAAAAAACGGATGTAAAAACTGACGAAAAACTGATGGTAAACATATGATAAACTGATGAAGAACTAATAAAAACTTCATCCGTTTTTTCTTTAAAAAAACTTGCTTACCTGATCAAACGAACGGTCTGCACGTGTAAAAGTGGCCTAACAATCTAAAAGATTACTAAGCCATTAAGCCAGCTTTTTTTTAATTCAGACAACCCTGAAAGACATTTTAGCCAGGTCCAGGACATTTAATTAGTTTCTCCACTTGCATCAGAGTAGTATAGTTTATTCAAGATATGATTGGATAGTGAAAGAGCAACTACTGAATACTGAGGTAATCCCTGGGCTCTCCCTTCCAATAACAAAGATAGCGCTGCCCCTCCTTTCCAAAGCTGAACGCTGGTATACGGGGTTTTACAGAAGGTATTGCAAAAATCAAGACTGAAGAAATATTGACAAATACATGTAACACTGTCCCCATAGGGCTTGCGGAGTGTTGACTTCATAGGCCTCTTCTTGGTTGCTAAGGGTTTCCATTTGGTTGCTAGGCGTTTCCACTTGTCCCACCCTTACTCCCGCTTGTTCGTTACTCAATGACCAGTCCAGGGTATTTTGTGTTTTTGTATTTTATTTGAAAGTTGGATGGGAGAAGGAATTAGTGGGATACTCCAACTTGAACTATTCACAGTGGATAAGGACAACTCTCATTTGGCCTCACCGGATTATTTGTGGAAGCAGTCACACTACTTTAAATATACAGCCACGTGTATGGAGGAAATAAGTCTTCTTGCTCTCATTAGCAGCAGACTTGATGCACTACATTATCTTCAGGATACTCTCTAGCATCCCCTTTACTGACACCCGTCCACTGACTCTATTAGCTGAAGGGGTGGCCCTCACTCGACAACCCCAGAGACACAGATATGTACTCACTGTAGGCAGAATCAGATCCCTCCTGGTGTCTCACTTCCAGTCAGCTCGGCAGGACCTCTGGGTTCAGCTTCTCTCTCTCTTGGCCCTTGGGTCGACCACCCAAGGCTGCACGACCACCTCCACGGAGGACAGGGCAGCTGCCCCCTCCCTCCTGGACTCTGTTCCCCGGCTCAACCAACTCTGAACACATGTACCCTGGGCTTTTATACAGTATCCCAACATGTAGTGCAGCACTTTTCCTCTGCCAATTGACAGGACGGTAACAAAGCCTGTGCACCCACCTGTCAGGTCCCCTGCACTATCCAAAACTAAAAAGTTTTGCTTTTAGTTATACTTTAAATTCCGTTTGTCTGTCAAGAGTCTTATGGCATTTCAGATGTTTCCTTACAGTTTCAATAGCCTTAGCAGTCTGTATACAAGTGAAAAGGAATCTGAGATCACTGGATACCACTGTATGTTCTGGCTCAAATGTCAAATCATGTACCTCGTTGACAACATTTTTAGAGTTCTGAATATGGTACGCTGTGTTGCCAACTAAGGGTGACCTATCTACATAGAAGTGTTATATGTAACAAGAGTTCACGACATAGTCTTTAGAGGTTACCACCTATGCAAACGTTCTGATGCCATGGATGGGATTATGTAACTAAAATAGAATGGTTTCATAACTTCCATACTATTTTGGACAATCAACATCTGACTTGACACATTTCATGGGGGCTGCATTAAGGTGACTGTACTACCCTTGTGGATATGCCCCCTCCCTCCTGGACTCTGTTCCCCGGCTCAACCAACTCTGAACACATGTACCCTGGGCTTTTATACAGTATCCCAACATGTAGTGCAGCACTTTTCCTCTGCCAATTGACAGGACGGTAACAAAGCCTGTGCACCCACCTGTCAGGTCCCCTGCCACTGTTCAATATGCCTCCCTATTATACCAGTGAGGGACATTTAAACAAGCTGAGCTGCACCTGAGTACAATGAGCAGACCTAACCATTAGATCCTGCTCCCTGGTAGGCAGAGAGCACCCTTTACCTGACCATCTTCCTGGTAAGCAGAAAGACCAAAAACTACACTCTTCTAGCACCTACCTAGGAGGGTGCTACATAAATGAAATTGTTAATAAATTCTTTACTGCATTACAGTTTTCTTTTTCTTGCTTTCGTTACCAAAAAAATATCAGCGCTTTCTATATGTACCAGAAACATGTACTGAATATCCATATTGATTCCTCTAGGTTTTGTAGGAGATACTCAAATTTTCACTGCAACTCAAATCTCCTGAATGAACTGGCTGTAACCCTCCTCTGCTAAGGAGCACAAACCCATCTCCATACAAAGCCATGCTTTCCTTAGAAATTAAGCTTTTAATCTACACTAGTAACTAATATCTCTCCTCTCTCCCAGTACAGCGCTACACAATGCAACCAGATGCCAAATGACTCTTAACGGTCACTACGATACTTCTAAACACCAAGTCACTGGGCTTACTCAGACGCATTTGATAAGAATGTACATAATTATTAAATTAGTCAACATTGCCTTAAATGGCTGGAGTGGTCCTGCAAACACTCCAGGGACAACAAGTAGGACGACTGCCAATTATCCTGCTCTGGAAAATATGAGAAGGACAAAAATCCCATCCTATCCGTGAAGCCAGAGGATTCCACTGCCGTGCACAAGAAAGGACAAGCTTTATATTTTAATCCTGTTTAAAATTTATGGCCTAACAGGCTTTCCAGGCATTGCATTTATTGGTGGTTTTACCAGACAACAAAAAAGAAAATTTAAAATTTATATCTGAGCAAAAAAAAAAAAAATAAGGACTTCTGACATACATGCACATTTCCCCAAGTTTTCGGTTTCTAAAAAATGCTTAACATGGCAGAAATCAGTGAGCTCCCAATGAGCTTACAACAGTTCCTTTGCGGCATCAAAATCCCAAGAAGTGTAGTTAACCCTGTCCAATACTACCTCCTAGACTACAGAACACATTCCTTCTATGTTGTAGAGGGAGGGGAAGAGATGTACTATACATTTTTTTTATTTTTATTTAGTTCGCCAAAACATACACTAAAATTCTGCAATGTGCTGAAAACCCCCTATGTGATAGTGTTGTGCAGGTGACACGTAATCTTTATAGTGATATAAAGGGGGGGGGGGGTCTAGTACACGACACATGAACATAAATGTCACCCCAGTCTTAGTCCGTAGGGTTCAATACGGAGTTGGCCCACCCTTTGCAGCTATAACAGCTTCAATTTCTCTAAACTTCAAACTCGCTCATCCATATCTTTATGGACCTTGCTTTGTGCACTGGTTTGCAGTCATGTTAAATGAGGAAGGGGCCATCCCAAACTGTTCCCACAAAGTTGTTAGCATGAATCTGTCCAAAATGTCTTGGTATGCTGACGCCTTAAGAGTTCCCTTCACATTAGCTAGGGGGCCAAGCCCAACCCCTGAAAAACACACCATAATCTCCCCTCCACCAATAATTTTGACCAGTGCACAAAGCAAGGTAAAGACATGGATGAGTGAGTTTGGGGTGGAGGAACTTGACTGGCCTGCACAGAGTCCTGACCTCAAAGAGAACACCTTTGGGATGAATAAGAGTGGGGACTGCGAGAGCCAGGCATTCTCGTCCACATCAGTGCCTGACCTCACAAATGCGTTTCTAGAAGAATGGTCAAACATTGCCATAGACACACTCCTAAACCTTGAGGACAGCCTTCCCAGAAGAGTTGAAGCTGTTATAGCTGCAAAGGGTGGGCCAAGTCAATAATAAACCCTACGGACTAAGACTGGGATGCCATTAAAGTTCAGTAAAGGCAGGTGCCCCGATACTTCTGGTAATATATTGTAAGTACGTTCCTCAACATCTTGCGGAGTCCTCTCTACAACAATTGCTATCACTAACTGAATACTAGCATATGGTCTGTATAATGAACTATTGTTACTTCTAACCCACAATTTTTGCACATGTGACGGGTAACTGTTTATGCACTTTTTGTATTGTAACTGGGATCTCTATTTCTAGTAAAATAAAATATAAAGATTGAAAGAGAAAAAATAGGAGAGGGTGGGGTTCTGTGGTCCTATCTTGTTTCTATTATCTTGATACTAAGAGTAAGTGAGCTGAAGGCCAGTCATACCGTTAATGGGCAGTCTGAATGTACCAAGTTGATTGATTGATCAACTTTGGTACAACCAGCCTGCCAGATTTGCTTCCGATTAATGCAAGCGGCTGCTATAGCAGTAATCACTGTCATCTCCCTGTGGGAACGGCTTCCTCCGCTGGGAGAAGACAATGACTGATTCCCGTTAGCACTGTCTGTGTTGATGAGGGAATCGTGCAAATTTCTTTCCTGCAACGCAAAAGCCCAAAGAAAGAAAACAAATGTAGCCACCACATCTGAGAACTGCTAAGCTACAATAAATAACATTTTGTCTTGGGGTTTAGATATGCTTTAAAGTATAACTCAAGGCAAACATTTTTTTCTTCAGTTTTGGATAGAGTGGAGAGAGGCTAGAACACCTTTCGGGTTTTTGTTGCTGTCTGTGCCCTGTTTAGGGAG
The DNA here is from genome assembly GCA_037952925.1 of Lithobates clamitans. Taxonomy (NCBI): domain Eukaryota; kingdom Metazoa; phylum Chordata; class Amphibia; order Anura; family Ranidae; genus Lithobates; species Lithobates clamitans. Next base: position 6,597,472 of record JBBGZY010000757.1, on the reverse strand, counting down.
ATTCACCTGCTCTATTTGCTCTGTTTAGCATTATCACCAAGAGTAAAATTGAAAAAAAATCCCACATCTTGGGTTGTTACCAAAATAGGAATTGAGGGGAAATCTTCCAATGGGGACAATAGGTTTCATGACCTTTGGGACAACCAGTGATTGCCTCACTGGAGGGATTTCTTCTCACTTCCTGTTTTGGCTATGGGACAGGAAGTGAAGGGAAATCTCCCCAATGGAACACATATTGCAAAAAACTGAGAGGTTTTAAAACCCTCCCTTACTCTAAAATCTAAAAGAATAAAAAGCAGTATTAAACAGCTTGCTAAACAATTTTAAAGCAAGGTTGCAGAGAGGTATCCACAAGGGACAAAATTATTCCAAGTGAAGTTTCCTTTAGATATCTGTAGCAGAAAGCACTGCAGAGTTGAGAGCTGCTGACACTGCTCTGTGTCTTGCATGATAGGTATGGGACTTCTTTCTGAATTCTGTACTGGGTAATTACCTTTCAATCTCTCTGCTTGTTGTATCAGCAATCCACTTCAGACTTCAAAAGCATCTCTCAATGTTACTGACAGCTATGAGAAACATCTTATTACTAGAACATTGTTAGATTAGGCCTCAATGAGAACTAGCATAAAGACTATGGTGGGTGCATTTCGTTACACTCATTCTGTATTACAAACATGTAAACAAAAATGGTTCCTGATCAGCAGATCTGACAAAAGAAATGCTGCATTACATTTACGATAGGGGCAAAAATCAAGGAGCAGGTAGGTTCTGTTGCCTGCATTTTAAGACTTGATTTTCAACTGTGATTGGAAAATACCTTTAGGAGCTAAAAAACATCTATCACATACAAACTTGCACATATGAAAGACAGGAAATCCATATACAGTTGTGCTCATAAGTTTACATACCCTGGCAGAATTTATGATTTCTTGGCCATTTTTCAGAGAATATGAATGATAACAAATACTTTTCTTTCACTCATGGTTAATGTTTCGCTGAAGCCATTTATTATCAATCAACTGTGTTTAGACCCCTTTCACACTGGAGATGTTTTTCAGGCGTTACCGCGCTAAAAATAGTGCCTGCATGGAGCCTGAAAAAAGCCTCAGCTGTAAACCCAGTGTGAAAGCCCGAGTGCTTTCACACTCATGCGCTGTGTTTGCAGGGCATCACAAAAAGTCCTGCCAGCAGCTTCTTTGCAGCGGTGGAGGAGCGGTGAATACACCGCTCCTCCACCGCTCCTGCCCATTTAAAACAATGGGGCAGCGCCGGCAAAGCGCCGCTGCAGCGGCGTTTTGTGGGCAGATTTAACCCTTCTTCGGCCGCTAGCGGGGGTTAAAACCGCCCCGCTAGCGGCCGAATAGCGTCACTAAAACGGCCCTAAAAATAGCGCCACTTTACCGCCGACGCCCGGGGTGGCTCAGTGTGAAAGGGGTCTTACTCTTTTTAAATCATAATGGCAACAGAAACTACCCAAAAGACTTTGATCAAAAGTTTACATACCTCAGTTCTTAATAACGTGTATTGCCCCCTTTAACATCAATGACAGCTTGAAGTCTTTTGTGGTATTTGTGGATGAGGCTCTTTATCTTCTCAGATGGTAAAGCTGCCCATTCCTCTTGGCAAAAAGCCTCCAGTTCCTGTAAATTCTTGGGCTGTCTTGCATGAACTGCACATTTGAGATCTCCCCAGAGTGGCTCATTGATATTGAGGTCAGGAGACTGAGATGGCCACTCCAGAACCTTCACTTTATTCTGCTGTAGCCAATGACAGGTCGACTCGGCCTTGTGTTTTGGATCATTGTCATGTTGGAATGTCCAAGTACATCCCATGCGCAGCTTTCTGGCTGATGAATGGAAATGTTCCTCCAGTATTTTTTGATAACATTCTGCATTCATCTTGCCAACATTTTTGACCAAATTTCCTGTGCCTTTGTAGCTCAAACATCCCCAAAACATCAGCGATCCACCTCCATACCTTTCATCATAGGCCTTGTTGACTCCTCTCGAAATGTAGCGTTTATGGTTGTGACCAAAAAGCTCAATTTTGGTCTCATCACTCCAAATGATTTTGTGCCAGAAGGTTTGAGGCTTGTCTCTGTGCTGTTTGGCGTATTGTAAGCGGGATACTTTGTGGCATTTGCGTAGTAATGGCTTTCTTCTGGCGACTTGACCGTGCAGCCCATCTTTCTTCATGTGTCTCCTTATTGTGCATCTTGAAACAGCCACACCACATGTTTTCAGAGAGTCCTGTATTTCACCTGAAGTTATTTGTGGGTTTTTCTTTGCATCCCAAACAATTTTGGCAGTTGTGGCTGAAATTTTAGTTGGTCTACCTGACCGTGGTTTGGTTTCAACAGAACCCCTCAATTTTCCACTTCTTGATTAGAGTTTGAACACTGCTGATTGGCATTCTCAATTCCTTGGATATCCTTTCATATCCATTTCCTGTTATATATAGTTCAACTACCTTTTCCTGCAGATCCTTTGACAATTCTTTTGATTTCCCCACGACTCAGAATCCAGAAACATCAGTGCAGCACTGGATGAAAGATGCAAGGGTCTGTCAGGAGTCCAGAAACACATTGACCTTTTATACACACACACTAATTACAAGCAAACAGATCACAGGTGAGGATGGTTACCTATAATAGCCATTCAAACCCCTTTGTGTCAAATTGTGTGCATGTTATCAGGCCAAAATCACCAGGATATGTAAATTTTTGATCAGGGTCATTTGGGTAGTTTCTGTTGCCATTATGATTTAAAAAGAGTAAATACAGTTGATTGATAATAAATGGCTTCAGCCAAACACTAACCACGAGTGAAAGAAAAGTTTTTGTTATCATTCATATTCTTTGAAAATGGCCAAGAAATCAAAATTCTGCCAGGGTATGTAAACTTATGAGCACAACTGTACATATGGATACATATGTATAGGTCTGATATATGAAAAGTCTTCCATAGGAAATATGTTTTTTTCTTGTTTCTTTAAAACCTGCACTGCAGAAATGACAGTTGGGTGTTGATGGTTGCTGTTGGCAGCAAATTGTTCTTACATCAGCTCAATAGTGAAGAAACATAAACACCATTCTGTCACCAAATTTGCATTTCAAATTTGGGCAGAGCAGAGTAGTAACAATTTGCTACGGAGAGAAATATTTGCTCGCTCTCTATTTAAATGCAGCTATGAAAGGTAAGCAAACATGTAGTGTATGTTTCACGAGGTAAGAGAAAACACAAAGCATCATACTGAGATTCAGTGAATTAGAAAAGGCGGTACTTGTATAAATCCTCTGCTTACTTCCTGTAGTAAAATAATGTGAATTTCTGTTTTCTGCACTGTAGTCATGTGAAGACATTAGCATCTATAAGTGCAGAACATAAGAGTGCAGGTCAGCTACCACTAGGAGGAGGTGCGATGATATGTGATCTCCTGTCTGGAGGAGCCTTTATGGAACAAGAGGGAATAGCTGGACGGTAATGTAATAGAATCCACTTCTGACTCACCGGTTTCTTCAAGAAAAATATGGACAATGCTCCAATTATTGGGATGTCTCCAATCAACGGTTCCAGAATGACTCTCATTGTACCATGAAGCTGAAAAATGAGAAAATAACATTACATTTGTGCTTTCTGGCCTAAATAGGCCCATATGAAAAGACATGCTATGTACTTTTATAAAAAAAAAAAGAAAAAAGCCTGCTCAGTTGCAATAAGAAAATGTTTTGATACAGTTTATTAAAAAGAAAAAAAAAAGTTAAACTCTACAAGGCTTTTTGTACATTTCTATCTTTTTCTGTATTCTCCTGGCTTGTTGCTCCCAATACATGGTGAATGCCAAGAGGCTACATGCACTGCAAGACACCCTATCCTTAGGGCTCAACATACTCTACTAACATCCCCTCCTTGGCTTATTTCCAGTAATCAGTACTAAAAGTCACAAGGCAAGTCTAGTTCGATTCTTGTTACATGAATTACAATTCCTCCCAGTTAAACCTGATAGGTAGTTGTATTATTCATATGTAAAAATATGTGGTGGAAATCAAATTCCCAGATAATCACAAACAAAAAGCCAGAAATGCAGAATCAAAAGGGTCATATAAGGGTATGGGGCAAGGACAAATCCAATGTATGACACCAATGATGCAGCAAAGCTAGGTTGCCAACAAAGCTTGATTGGCCAGGCCCCTATGAGGTCACTCCTGTGCACGCGCACAGGAATCACAGTACAGAGTGGTGCCGTAAATGTACCCCGAGCTGAGTATGCGTGGCTCAGTGTAAATAAATACTGACAGGCAGTGAGAAAGGCTTATGACCAATAGGGTCTCTTCTGTCAAAAAAATCCTACCTGTCAGTGTTGTTTTTTTTTTGTTTTTTTTTTTAATAGTTTGGTTTGGCTTTTAGACTTAAGCAGGGTATAATAATAATAATAATAATAATAATAATAAAAATAATAATAATAATAAATAATATGTTCAATTATTTTTCATTCAACCAGTAAAAAAAAAAGGATACCTGCATCAACACATATAATGTGTAAAGCAGGGATCTCCCCTGCCATGCTATTGTATTCTAACAGGGGTTACCCCCCCTCATCAGAATACACCAGTCAAAGGCTGCAAGAGCTGATTGAATGATGGTTTTCCAGTATGACCGACTGACAGAAGCTAATCATTATATCGGCTTCTGTTGAACAGACAGCTCTACACACGGACCAAAAGTTGCCCGGTTCCTGGTAAACCAGACGATTTTCAGTCTGTGTATACCCAGCTATAGTCCGGTCCAGAACAGTGTAGTCCTACTTTGGGATAAGCCTGCATAAAATAGATGAGGAAGTTTAAAAAGAATGGATTATTTATTAAATTGGAGCAGGAAAAGTAAAGCTGGCCATAGACTGTTCCATATAACGTTCAACCAATATATGGACAGGCTGATTGTACCCAAGTTGATAGATCAATCAGCTTTGGTACAACCAGCATGTCAGATTTTCCATGCAATTATTGCCAGCAGCTATAGCCACTAGCAATAATCACTGTGTTCTCCTAGCAGCTGCCTGTGCCCCCCCCTCCCCCCCACGGGAGAACACACAATAGCTCTGCCTGAGGGATTTCCTCATTAACACTGACTGTGTTGATGGGGGAATCAAGTGATTTTCTTTCCTGCAACCAAAAATCACTCCATCTATGGCATGTGGGGGACAGAGCCGGTGACTCTGGATTTATAAAGAGCCAATGGCCTTCTGGTGTCCAAGCGTACTTGAAATATCAGCTTTGGATTACCTCACTCTCTAAACTAGTAGTAATTTTAACCACTTCAGTCGCATTTTTTTATTACTTTTTTTTTTTAACTAGTAATGACGGTGATCTGTGATTTTAAGCGGTACTGCAACATTGTCTCGGACAGATCAGACACTTGACACGTTTTTCGGGACCACTGACATCTATACAGTGATCAGTGCTATAAATATGCACTGATTACTGTGTAAATGTCACTAGTAGAAAAGGGGTTAACACTAGGGGGCGATCAAGGGGTTACATGTCTGTTCCCTAGATGTGTTTTAACTGTGAGAGGATAGGACTGACTGGGGGAGGAGACAACGTTTTGGGGGAGGAACAAACGATATGTCTCCTCTCCCCTGACACACACACAAATCCCTGTGTTGGCTCTCGTGCACGCGATCGCGCCCGCCACGCACATCGCGCCCCCTGCCGTGCAGCCGGCGCGTGCACCCTTTTGCGGTCTTTGAAAGGGAACCCCGTACCCGCATTAAAAGTACGTGAGCCGGTTCGGGAACTGGTTAAAATCAACCATGAATTTAAAAAAGTTTCTTGATTAAACATGTCTTTACATCACAATGCAACTCTAGCCTAATTTCTTAATGAATATTTACCTGGATACTCTTTATTCCAGCTCGGCAGAAATATCTCTTTATTTCCAAATCAATCTCCGTGTTTCCTACAAAACTGAGAAACAAAGAACCGATTCATACTAGCTCAGTTGATTTTACCATAAACATAATTACTCACATGCAACATCAATTAGCTGCTAGACTGAATAGTAAATGAATGGTTTTAGTATACATTTTAGCTTTGCTAGGAAAAAAAAAAATCTTTACAAGCCAAAACTATTTTGTTTTCTGCAGTAATTCAAGTTGTATTACTCCTTGTAATGGTGTTTATACCTGTAAACAAAAATATACTGATGTGCTTTAATATTCAACATGTTCTATTCTATGAGAATGTCCATAATAGCATACATAAACTAAAGGAGTAAACATACACTATAAAACAGCGCTAATGTTGAGCAAAACTATATAAGAAATCACGCGGCCAACTACGCATAAAAAAATTTCAGACAGAGAAGTAGAGAGTCCGTGAAGTGGTCAGAGGAATGTCCATAAGTGACAATACAGCCGTATCCCAGTGTGTGCCTTCCACCGGTCAATGAAATTTCACCCTGTGTTGACACTCTCCCCCTAGGGGGTCAGACTCACCAGATCTGCAAATCATAAAAGCCTCCAAGAGCAAAAAGATCTCCTCAACACCTCTCTCTCAATACCACTCCGGGGGGTTTTCAGGGGGGGTCACAACTCCACACAGATGAGTAAAAAGAAAGAAAAATGTGCACATAGCATAATTCTGTTTATTGAAGTCAAAACCCACAATCTTCAAGAAAACCCTTCAATCTATATACGTACATATAAAACAGTCAATCAAGCAAAATAGAAAAGGCTGCGTGTCACCATTCAAAAGATCAGCCGGCTCGGTGTCCAGGGGAACAAATCACTTCCTGGTTGTAGATCGGGCTGTGGTGGAACGCAAACCTCACTTCCGGCTTACACGACGCCGGAAGTGAGGTTTGCGTTCCACCACAGCCCGACACAGGGTGAAATTTCATTGACCGGTGGAAGGCGCACACTGGGATACGGCTGTATTGTCACTTATGGACATTCCTCTGACCACTTCACGGACTCTCTACTTCTCTGTCTGAAATTTTTTTATGCGTAGTTGGCCGCATGATTTCTTATATATTTTTGCTCAACATTAGCGCTGTTTTATAGTGTATGTTTACTCCTTTAGTTTATGTATGCTATTATGGACATTCTCATGTTATATTTTTAAAACGGCTGCTGCCTTTTAAGTACTCAGTTTAGATACTGTAAGTCTTTTTATCCTTTATATATTCCAGTTTGTAGTTCTATCTCTGTTAAAACATTAGCTTATCCATTTGGCGCTGAGTGGTGTGCTGCAGGCCTGAGCAAACCTATCCCCATGTTCTATTCTATGTTCTATGGTCATCCTATATGCTGAATTTATATTATCAACATCACTTCTAAGGCTACTTTCATACTGTAGGGACGCCGCAATAGCGGTAAAACCCCGCTCATTTTAGCGGCGATTTACCTTAGTACTAGAAGTGCTTTTCAGGCGCCAGCGGGGTGCTTTTAACCCCCCGCTAGCGGTCGAAGAGAGGGTTAAAACCGCCCGTGTTGCAGCATTTCCAAAGCACTTCTCAGATGCTTTGTAAGCGCTGCCCATGCATTCCAATGGCCAGGGGCGGTTTATGAGTGGTGAATACAGTGCTCCCAAACGACCCAAAGATGCTGCTTGCAGGACTTTTTGTAATGTCCCCCAAGCTCACAGCCCCAGTGTGAAAGCACTCGGACCTTCACACTGGGGTGGTATGGGAGGTGGTTTTCAGGCACTTTACAGGCGCTATTTTTAGTGCTAAAATGCCCGAAAAACACCTTCAGTGTGAAAGTAGCCTTAAATATAAAAAGGCGTGTTAAGGTCAGACATGGAGAGGAGTCTACACATACATTTGCCAAGCTGATGAGCTCATGGACTATCCAGCATAAAAACTTACTTCCTGCTCTGAAGGTGCTCCAAATTGCATGCATCACAAAGGCAAAGGGCTTAATACACAGTTGGAGTACTAATATAGATAGAGGGGCAAAAAAGTATTTAGTCAGCCACCAATTGTGCAAGTTCCCCCACTTATTTGCAAATTATGATCGAAAATAAGGATTTGGTCACCTACAAACAAGCAAGATTTCTGGCTCTCACAGACCTGTATCTTCTTCTTTAAGAGGCTCCTTTGTCCTCCACTCATTACCTGTATTAATGGCACCTGTTTGAACTTGTTATCTGTATAAAAGACACCTGTCCACAACCTCAAAACAGTCACACTCCAAACTCCACTATGGTGAAGACCAAAGAGCTGTCGAAGGACACCAGAAACAAAATTGTAGACCTGCACCAGGCTGGAAAGACTGAATCTGCAATAGGCAAGCAGCTTGGTGTGAAGAAATCAACTGTGGGAGCAATAATTGGAAAATGGAAGACCTACAAGACCACTGATAAACTCCCTCAATCTGGGGCTTCACACAAGATCTCACCCCGTGGGGTCAAAATGATCAAAAGAACAGTGAGCAAAAATCCCAGAACCACACGGGGGGACCTAGTGAATGACCTGCAGAGAGCTGGGACCAACGAAACAAAGGCTACCATCAGTAACACGCTACGCCGCCAGGGACTCAGATCCTGCAGTGCCAGACATGTCCCCCTGCTTAAGCCAGTAAATGTCCAGGCCCGTCTGAGGTTTGCTAGAGAGCATTTGGATGATCCAGAAGAGGATTGGGAGAATTTCATATGGTCAGATGAAACAAAGTAGAATTGTTTGGTAGAAACACAACTCGTCGTGTTTGGAGGAGAGAGAATGCTGAGTTGCAACCAAAGAACACCATACCTACTGAGAAGCATGGGGGTGGCAACATCATGCTTTGGGGTTGTTTCTCTACAAAGAGAACAGGATGACTGATCCGTGTACATGAAAGAATGAATGGGGCCATGTATCGTGAGATTTTGAGTGCAAACCTCCTCCCATCAGCAAGGGCATTGAAGATGAAACGTGGTAGGGTCTTTCGGCATGACAATAATCAAAAACACACCTCCTGGGCAACGAATGAGTGGCTTCGTAAGAAGCATTTCAAGGTCCTGGAATGGCCTAGCCAGTCTCCAGATCTCAACCCCATAGAAAACCTTTGGAGGGAGTTGAAAGTCCGTGTTGCCCAGCGACAGCCCCAAAACATCACTGCTCTAGAGAAGATCTGCATGGAGGAATGGGCCAACATACCAGCAACAGTGTGTGACAACCTTGTGAAGACTTACAGAAAACGTTTGGCCTCTGTCATTGCCAACAAAGGATATATAACTAAGTATTGAGATGAACGGGGGGCGTGGCCGGGATGGTGGACTGAGCAGACGTGTTTGCAGAGCTCTCCTGGAGTGTGATCCGTTAAACTGATCCGTACTGACTGACCAAGTGGATCGAGAAGATCCTGTCACACCTGGATGCCTTCTAAAAGCTTCGGAAGTCAGAAAAGGGGTAAGAGGCTGAAATTCCCCCAGAATATACCTGCAGAGACTTCCCCGATCTCTGGAACCCGAGGCTCTCCGGCGCGCCTAACCAATATGGCGTCGCAAACGGACCACGAGGAGGACGCTCTCCCTGCACCTCCAGGCATTCCAGAGGTTATGGCGGCCATCACCCTGTGCCAAACTGCCTTGACCTCTAAGATTGAGGAGGTCCAAATGGATGTCGGGCTGATTCGACAAGACCTCGATAAGATCAGGTCTCGTGTCTCCGAAACAGAGCGGCGAGTGGGGGAGGTGGAGGACGTAACGGCAGAGCATGCGACTTCCATCAGAGCCCTACAGACGAAGGTTAGGGCCCTAGAATATAGAGCGGAGGACGCCGAGAATAGAAGCCGCCGGAACAACCTCAGGATTGTGGGCCTTCCAGAGGGGGTCGAGGGAAGATCCCCTGCCCTATTTACGGAAGATTTCCTCCGCACCCTCCTGCCGGCTGCCAAACTTTCGCCACACTTTGCCGTAGAACGGGCTCACCGCGTCCCTGCCAGGCCTGGACCTGAAGGGGCCCCACCCAGAACCTTTATCCTCCGGCTGCTCAACTACAGAGATCGTGATGAGCTGCTGCGAGCGGCGCGAATGGCTGGGGAGCTTCCGTACCGCAATGTAAAGATTCTATTGTTCCCAGACTACACCATGGAGACCCAGAGACAGCGCCGATCTTTCGACAGTGTCAAGGCCGCCATGCGAGCCAAAGGGTTGAAATACAGCGTCTTGTTTCCGGCGAAACTCCGAGTAGTGGATGGTGAGACCGTGAGATTCTTCGTCAATCCAAAGGAAGCCGCCGCGTGGCTTGAAACACTCCCTCCGTAGGACTACCGAGCCCAGCATGCTGAAGTGAAAATAATCTGCCCTCAGATTCTTGAATCGCCCTACACTACTGGGTTGGGTAAGCCTATCTCCTTGAACTGTGCCCACTTCCCCTTCACTTATGCAGGATTGCTGTTGCACACACTTTTTCTCCCCTTCTCCCTACATTTTTTTTTTTTTTTTTTTTTTTTTTTTTTTGTGGTTTTATATATCCTGTGTGGAGGAAGGGGGGAGAAGACATAACTTGACCTTTGATACGATTTGAAAATGCGGGACTTTCGGATCCTTGGGGTCTAGTGGATAACTGTAACCTGCAATACCCCCGAGTTTATCTAAGGCTTACCGAATAGAACTCTGAAGTGTGTACCCCTGATCATCAGGTGACATTATCCCTATCTTAGAATATAACACTCCAATGGCTCTGAAAAAGGAGAAAAAGAGCGAACCCCTGTGAGACTTAAATTTTTTTTTTTTTTTTTTTTTTTCTTTTCCTAATTCTGTTTTGGGACTTTATGTGAGTTACTGGATCTGTAGATCCCTGTCTGGTTACATGTCCCCAACCTGAGGGATTAGTATGAGAGTAATGGACGTTAAGGGTTTTAAATGCATCTCAATGTTCCGAGGTGCATGGGGTGGGGGGAGGGGTGGTTCGGCAGCTAATGTTCATGGCTGCTGGTTATTGTGGGTTTGTAAGTTTACAAGGTTTGATTGGTCTTTCGCTGCTCCCATTTATGGATTGGAGCAGCAATTTAGAGGTGTTGATACTATACATATTGCTGTGTGCATGCTCTCCATGGCCCCGGTGGGGCTGGGTAGTCCCCCTCGAATTCACCGGACCCCCGGGTCCCTAAGAGGAAATATCCTTTATCAATGGGAGAGTGTAGTTAATGGCTAAGTGCTTAATAGTCTCCTGGAACGTGAGGGGGCTGAACTCAGCCGTCAAACGTTCCCTGGTGCTAAACTATTTGAAGAAACTCCACCCGCAAGTGTGCATCCTGCAGGAGACACACTTGACGGGTTCCAAAGTTATGAGTCTGAAGAGGGCCTGGATTGGTGAACACTATCATGCAACTTACTCTAACTATGCCAGAGGGGTCAGCATTCTGGTGCATAGATCCCTCCCTTTTCAGCTCATAGAGGTGAAACTTGACCCCGGAGGTAAATACATTATTTTGCACGCATTAATCTCTGAGATCCCTTATGTAATAGTGGGTGTATACCTGCCCCCACCTGTAGACGTAGAGGTGTTGCATGTATTGATGCAGCAGGTCACAATGTTTAACGTAGATAATGTCCTAATTATAGGGGATTTTAATATGGTCCCTTCCAGAGAGTTGGATAGAATGATTGCTTCGGGACCCCCGCAGGAGGCCCTGTCACGCTGGGCGACCGCCTTCCACATGACCGATGTCTGGCGTCATTTCCATCCGTCAGACAGGGAGTATACTTGTCTCTCCGCCACATACCGGACTATGTCACGTATTGATTTGGCATATGTCTCATCAGCTATGTTGCGGAGAGTGGTAATGACTCAGATTCTGTCGCGGGGGATATCTGACCACGCCCCCCTGTCTGTCACAGTTAGGACCTCATATGGGGAAGGCGAGAGGGTATGGCGGTTGTCCAAATACTGGATTGAAGACCCTGAGATTCAGGAGGAGATACCAGAAGGGCTGTGCAATTTTTGGGTGGATAACGCAGGTTCCACTGAACCCACAGTATTATGGGATGCCATTAAGGCCTGGCTCAGGGGAGAGTATATCAAACGTATAGCCCAGCGGAAGAGGAAATCTGTGCAGTCTCTGAGAGATTTGGAGGAGCAGGCGCGCCTTAGAGAGGCAGAATATGTACGTTCCCCGATACAAGCTAACTATATAACCTGGCAAGACACCCTAAGGGATTTATCCATTATAAGAATAGACCTCACCAAGAAATCCATGCTAGAGAGTTCTCAAAGGGTGTTCGAACATGGGGATAAAAACGGTAGGCTGCTGGCCTGGCTGGCTAGGGGGCAACAAGCAACGACCCATATTGGCAGGCTGCGAGGGCTGGACGGTCGTCTGCTGACGACACCCAGTGATATTAGTGCTAGGTTCCTAGAATTCTATCAAAACCTGTACTCATCGAGGGTGACTTATGGGGAAGGTGAGCTGCTGCAGTATTTGGATCATGTCTCGCTGCCTACCTTAGAGCCCGAAAAAAGAGAGATGCTAGAGGAAGACATTTCCTTGGAGGAGGTTCAGGAGGCGATGGGGGTTATGCAGTCAGGGAAGGCCCCGGGTCCCGATGGAATCCCTATTGATTTTTACTCCACCTTTCAGGAACTGCTGGCACCCCGGCTTACCCTACTATTGAAACAATTCGCGGAGCAAGGTTCCCTCCCTGAGTCGATGGCAGACGCGATAGTGGTCTTGGTGCCCAAGCCCGGCAAGAGCCCAGAAGACTGCGCCTCATACAGGCCTATTTCGTTAATTAACGCAGACGCCAAACTGCTAGCAAAAATATTGGCTATTCGTGTGAGTAAGGTCATGGATGATTTGATCCATATAGACCAGACTGGGTTCGTGACGGGGAAGGGCACCGACATTAACATCCGTCGACTATTCCTCAACCTAGCCACCCCACATGACAATGGAGGGACAAGAGTCATAGCCTCTCTGGACGCAGAGAAGGCTTTTGATTCCGTAGAATGGGGGTATCTTTGGGAAGTCCTTATTAGATTTGGGTTCGGACCCAAATTCCTTCATTGGCTGGGCCTACTGTATAAAAAACCTAGAGCGAGGATTTGTGTAAATAATACCCTCTCGGATTCCTTTCTCCTCCAGAGGGGAACTCGTCAGGGGTGCCCATTATCCCCTAGCCTATTTGCGCTGGCCTTGGAGCCCTTGGCAATAGCGGTCAGAGAATCGAGTCGTATTATTGGACTCAGGGTTGGCCCTCTGGAGGAGAAAATATCCCTATACGCGGATGACACCCTGCTATATTTACATGATGCCGGCGCATCGTTATCTGCAGCACTTGAAACCTTTGATGAATTTGGTAAATATTCAGGGATCCGTATTAACTGGTCCAAATCCGCGCTGTTCCCGCTAGATGACCAGGCCAAAGCTGGGGGAATGCAATCCCCCTTGACGTGGGTGGAGGAGTTTGTATACTTGGGTATCAAGGTGGGAAGAGATTTACGGGATTTTCAACGCCTCAATCTCCAACCGATAGTGACACGACTTAAAGATCACTGTTCCCGCTGGGCTAAGCTGCCCCTTAATCTTCTGGGGCGCATAAACATCATAAAGATGATCTATCTCCCAAAGTTTAACTATATTTTCAGAAATAGCCCGGTATGGATACCCCATTCTTTTTTCAGGGACATAAATAACTGCATTGGCAACTTTCTATGGGCTGGGGCCCCCCCTCGATTAGCTAGACAGACCCTGTGGCTTCCTGTGAGTAGTGGAGGTCTGGCCTTGCCTAATTTCTTAGTGTACTACTGGGCAGCGATGCTTGTCACGGTTAGATGGTGGATGGAACAATCGAGAGCCAATGCAGCGACCTGTCTAGAAGCAAATATAGTAGGTTCTCTCAATGAACTAAGCAATCTAGTGTATAGAGGATCAGCGGCATATCCATCTCTCCCCACGCCGACTCAGGCGACCTTGAGGGTTTGGAAGGTGGCCAGACGTAGATTCCAGCACTCGAATAGGTGGTCCCCTTATTGTCCATTGTGGAGGAACCCCGAACTCCCCCACTATCGGACGATTCCTGATCCACAGATCTGGGCACGCTATGGAATTAAGGTGTTGAGAGACGTAGTACAAGACGGCTCCCTTATCACGTTTAATGCCCTGGCTAACAAATATGGCTTACCGACTTGGATGACCTTCCGCTATCACCAATTGAGACATGCAACTAGAGCTCAGTTTCCGGCGCCCCCTAATCTTGAGACAGATCCTGTAGAGGAGCTGTTGACGCAGGAGTCCCTCAAAAAACCTCTCTCCGCCCTATACCTAACTCTCCTCCGGCTAGACTCACCTAAAATGGATGCTCTCTGGGAAAAATGGAAGGTAGACCTACCCGAATTGGATAGAGAAACCTGGGAGGAATGTTTTGAAAATAATGCTAAAATAGTGATATCCTCTAGGGACAAATTAATACAAACCAAATTTCTGCACAGGGTATACTATACGCCTCAGAGGCTGCACAGAATCTTCCCGTCTCGCTCTCCCGACTGCCCGCGGTGTCACTCCTCCGAAGGCACTTACCTTCATATGTTTTGGTCTTGTCCCAGGCTGTCGAGGTTTTGGGCTTCGGTGGGAGAGTGGTTTAAAATCCGCCTTCAGCTGGATGCCCCTTTGACGCCGGAGCTGGCACTGCTGGGGGTGCAGGATGACGAGCAACGACCTAGGTATACTAAGATATTGATCTCGCTTTTACTTTTTTATGCAAAAAAAGAGATACTGCTGAAATGGACTTCCCGGTTGCCACCAACGGTGGAGGCATGGGAAAAATCAGTCAATGCGACTCTCCCATTATACAAACTGACGTACATAAGTAGAGGATGTCCCCTGAAATATGACAAAATTTGGAGACCATGGACTGATCCCATGTAATGGGAGGCTTCCTGATCTGTGTTTGATACGGATGCACTAACCTTGTGACCTGTCTGCCTCCTCCTTCCCCCCCCCCCCCTCCCCCCCCTTTTTTTTATTTATTCATTTATTATTTTTTTTTTTTTTCTTCCCCCCTTGTGGAGGAATTGCCCTCCATCCCCCCCCCCCCCCCCCGGAGACCTACTAAGTTTCTACTATGGAAAGGAAGTATACATTAAATGTGGAGGAGGGTATTAGTGTATACTCAGGTATATGTTATTTGACAATGCAGAATACGATGTTGCAAGTGTTTTACCTGCCATAATGTCAGCGTGAAAGTACCGTATTTATCGGCGTATAACACGCACCGGCGTATAACACGCACCCCAATTTAGGAGGGAATTTTAAGGAAAAAAAACTTTTAGGAGGGAAGTTGAAGGGAAAAAAACTTACATTTAAATGCCCTTCATTGCAGCCATGTCAGTGCAGCCATGTCAGTGCAGCCATGTCAGTGCAGCCTTGTCAGTGCAGCCTTGTCAGTGCAGCCTTCCTCAGTGCAGCCTTCCCCAGTGCAGCCTTCCCCAGTGCAGCCTTCCCCAGTGCAGCCATGTCAGTGCAGCCTTGTCAGTGCAGCCATGTCAGTGCAGCCTTGTCAGTGCAGCCATGTTAGTGCAGCCATGTTAGTGCAGCCTTGTCAGTGCAGCCTTCCCCAGTGCAGCCTTGTCAGTGCAGCCTTCCCCAGTGCAGCCTTGTCAGTGCAGCCTTCCCCAGTGCAGCCTTCCCCCCCTGCAGCCTTCCCCCCGTGCAGCCTTCCCCCCGTGCAGCCTTCCCCCCGTGCAGACTTCCCCCCGTGCAGACTTCCCCCCGTGCAGACTTCCCCCCGTGCAGACTTCCCCCCGTGCAGCCTGGGATCCCCTGTCCCTGCTGTCACATCTTCAAAATCGCGGACCGCGATTTGAAAATGGCGCCGCCGGCGCCGAAGTACACAGAGCCGGTCCTCGGCTCTTTCCGGCGGCTCTCGTTTACTTTCGGTTTCACTCGTAGTCCGGAGCGGAGCTATCCGAGTAGGTTCGGATAGCTCCGCTCGGGACTACGAGTGGAGCCGAAAGTAAACGAGAGCCGCCGGAAAGAGCCGAGGACCGGCTCTGTGTACTTCGGCGCCGGCGGCGCCATTTTCAAATCGCGGTCCGCGATTTTGAAGAAGTGACAGCTCCGGATCGGCAGGGATCGGCGTATAACACGCACCTGCAACTTTCCCCTGATTTTAAGGGGAAAAAAGTGCGTGTTATACGCCGATAAATACGGTATGTATCATGACATGATTTTTTTGTTCAATAAAGACCAACCTTGTTGTTAAAAAAAAGTATTGAGATGAACTTTTGATATTGACCAAATACTTATTTTCCACCATAATTTGCAAATAAATTCTTTCAAAAATCAGACAATGTGATTGTCTGGATTTGTTTCCACATTTTGTCTCTCATAGTTGAGGTATACCTATGATGACAATTACAGGCCTCTCTCATCTTTTTAAGTGGGAGAACTTGCACAATTGGTGGCTGACTAAATACTTTTTTGCCCCACTGTATATAGGGGACTTTAGTTTCACTTGAAGTAGCCTAAGAAAACAGGCCGAGTGTCTTTTTTAAAAAAAAATTTTATTTGAAGAATGATCTGAGGTTCACACCAAACAAAATTCAGCCTTAACCAGGAGGAAACTGTCACATGACAGCAAGCTGCCATCCCAATCAGCTGCAGCCATAGAATTCCGCACCCCACAGCCACACGTAAAAAAAGGGCAGGTATGCCGGGGACATCATTGACGCACAGGGTTTGGGCAGACTGGAGTTTGGCACGAACCTTAGCTCATTCTTTGCGGTTCGTATAGGGCAGTGTGAACTGCCTGCGAGTCAGGTGCAATGCGGTAACCCTTGCTGGATTCGCATGGGTTCTCGAACCGAGCCTAAGAGCTTATCAGCTTTACTGCTATGTAATTTTCACATTCTTGATGAAAAAAAGCAGTGTTTCCATTTAGCTTGTGTTTTTTCTGCCCTTTAATAATCTGGCTTAACTGGGACATCAGTACCTGCAATGTGTGTTTACTAACACACATACCCTAATTTTATAATCGATAACATTGTGACCCAGGGCTCCTGTCACATCCATGACAAGAGCTATTGCACTAAACTGTACATGACAGATCATAGCCTGTCAGAAGTCTGTGCAACATGCTAGGAAATTATTACAGTGTTTGGAATATTAGGAAGAGGAAAAATTATGTATTGGATTGATGGGCCCACAAGGCATCACATCCCTTTATAGCTTTATAGGGGGGAAGACGAATGCAGCAATGTACAGAGACATCCTTGATGAAAACATGCTCCAGAGCGCTCTGGATCTTAAACGGAGGTGAAGGTTCATCTCCCAACAGGACAACGACCCTAAGCATGCAGCCAAGAAAACAAAGGCGTGGCCATGGGACAACTCTGAATGTCCCCGAGTGGCCTAGCCATAGCCCAGACTTGAACCCGATTGAACATCTCTGGAGAGATCTAAAAATGTCTGTGCACCGACGCTCCCCATCCAACCTGTTGGAGCTTGAGAGGTCCTGCAAAGAATTTGCCGCATGCTGTATGTCTGATGTATTGAACCAAATATTTTCCTGACAAAGCTGATAACTCTATGCGTTTCTCAGATCTAATTAAGTCATACCTGTCTTCTGCATGAATCAGCTCTTTCTAAAGATCATTTGCCACCTTTGTCAATGGTGTTTCTTATACATGTTTGTGATACAGTTACTATCTGAAGCCAAGCAGGCACTTAGGATGGTTACAGAGGTATCATGGGAATTTTAACCCGTATGCTGTATGTCATGCTGTATTGAGCCAAATATTTTGTACCGATTATATGGTTTTACAGTGCTTTGAAAAAATATTCATACCCCTTGAAATTTTCCACATTTTGTCATGTAACAACGATAAATGGATTTCAAATATTTTACAAATTAATATCTGAAAAGTGTGGCGTGCATTTGTATTTTTTTGCCCATTTTTCTGCAAAATAGCTCAAGCTCTGTCAGATTGGATGGAGAGCGTCTGTGAACAGCAATTTTCAAGTCTTGCCACAGATTCTCAATTGGATTTAGGCCTGGACTTTGACTGGGCCATTTTAACCCATAAATATGCTTTGATCTAAACCATTCCATTGTAGCTCTGGCTGTATGTTTGGGGTCGTTGTCCTGCTGGAAAGTAAACCTCAGCCCCAAGTCTTTTGCAGACTCTAACAGATTTTTCTCTAAGATTGCCCTGTATTTGGCTCCATACATCCTCCTATCAATTCTGAACAGCTTCCCTGTTCCTATTGAAGAAAAGCATCCCCACAACATAATGCTGCCACCACCATGTTTCACTGGGGGATGGTGTGTTCAGGGGGATTTGCAGTTAGTTTTGCAGTCGGTAGTTAGTTTTCTGCCACACGTAACGTTTTGCTTTTAGGACAAAAAGTTAAATTTTGGTCTCATCTGACCAGAACACCGTCTTCCACATATGTGCTGTGTCCCCCATGTGGCTTCTTGCAAACTGCAAACAGGACTTTTTTGGCTTTCTTTCAACAATGGCTTTCATCTTGTCACTCTTCCATAAAGGCCAGATTTGTGAAATGCACAACTAATAGTTGTCCTGTGGACAGATTCTCCCACCTGAGCTGTGGATCTCTGCAGCTCCTCCAGAGTTACCATGGGCCTCTTGGCTGCTTCTCTGATTAATGTTCTCCTTGCCCGGCCTGTCAGTTTAGGTGGACGGCCATTTGGTAGGTTTGCAGTTGTGCCATACTCTTAATTTTCAGATGATGGGTTGAACAGTGCTTCGTGAAATGTTCAAAGCTTAGGATATTTTTTTTTATAATCCAAACATGCTTTAAACTTCTCCACAACGTTATCCCTGACCTGTCTGGTGTGTTCCTTGGCCATCATGATGCAGTTTGTCCACTAAGGTTCTCTAACAAACCTCTGATTGTTTCACAGAATAGCTGTATTTATACTGAGATTAAATTACACACAGGTGGACTCTATTTACTAATTACGTGACTTCTGAAGGTAATTGGTTTCACTAGATGTTGGATAGGGGTTGCAGAGTAAAGGGGGCTGAATACAAATGCACGCCACACTTTTCACATATTTATTTGTACAAAAATTTGAAAATCATTTATCATTTTCTTTCCACATCACAATTATGTTCCACTTTGTGTTGGTCTATCACATAAAATCCCAATAAAATACATATTTACGTTTTTGGTTGTAACATGAAAAAAAGGTGGAAAATTTCAAGGGGTATGGATACTTTTTCAAGGCACTGTATATACTTCTCTATGTAATAAAATGGCACCTTGAAAGTTACAAACCAAATGTTCATACTTTTCCAGCGTTTAAGCTATAAAGGGATGTGATGCCTCGTGGGCCCATCAATCCAATACATCATTTTTCATCTGTACATGATCTGTCATGTACAGTTTAGTGCAATAGCTCTTGCCATGGATGTGACAGGAGCCTTGGGTCAAATTGTTATCGATTATAAAATCAGGGTATGTGTGTTAGTAAACACACATTGCAGGTACTGATGTCCCAGTTAAGCCAGATTATTAAAGGGCAGAAAAAAACACAAGCTAAATGGAAACACTGTTTTTTTCATCAAGAATGTGAAAATTACATAGCAGTAAAGCTGATAAGCTCTTAGGCTCGGTTCGAGAACTCCTGTGAATCCAGCAAGGGTTACTGCATTGCACCTGACTCGCAGGCAGTTGACACCTGCAGCGGTTCGCATAGGGCAGTGTGAATACAAAGTTAATGACACCCCCAGATGGGTTCGCATATCGCAGTGCGAACTGTCAGTTCGGACATGAATCGGATCGGATGGGTGATCCGATTCTAGTGCGGACCAAAAAAAAGGGTCCTGCACGACTTTGGTCCGAATGCGATGCGAATTCAGCCATACAATCTGTATGGCTGAATTCGCATTACACAGACATCGCATGCGATTTGCACTGCGGTACAGTGCGAATCACATGCGAGGTCGCATAGAGCATTGGTGTTTACCGAGCCTTATATTTCATTCAACAGAAGCAGACTGTTGTGGGGTTTTATCCAATTAGAAGGTGGTCAAGTGACATGTTTTACTGAATTCAGAAACTAATAAATATTTCCTTTGTGCCATTTTCTTCCATTATCACATTAAGTAATGCAGACAGAACTTTCCATAAAAGCTACCACTAAAGAAAAAGGAGTAATTAGAAGACAATTTGGGCTAGACACTTGTGTACTGTATAGAGATGTTTAAAAGAGAAGTTCACCTTTTAAAAGAAATTAAAATAAATGCACACGCTGTTTTCAAATTGTGACAGCAGGTGTGGGGAGAGGTTTCCCTGCTTGCTGTCCCAGGGATGGGAGGATCGAGAGGAGGTTGGGGGAGAGCTGCATATGCTGGGACATGTTACATGTTTCACCCTAAAAATGGGTGGAACATGTAACATGTTCCAAAGGTGAACTTGTCCTTTATGGGCTAGCCATCGTTTCAATTCTGACTTCAACAGCCCCACAATGAAAACACCACAACAAAGAAAAGCATGTCATTTCAAAATTCCTGGCACACCAAGATCTTAGACAAATGAGAGAAATATTCCAATTTTAGGAATGTTTACCTTATCTTAAGATCCAATATGATCTGTCTCTTATCCACATTTTCTGTATACACTTTAACCCCATTCACTCTTAATGGCTGCGGGAAGAGGGGAGAGAAAGAAAGAATAATATTCAGAAGATTAAATATTTCACATAAATCATAATTGCTTAGAATATACTTTTAATTCATGTTTTATAGTGATTGATCAGATTTTGTTCCAAATCTGCACATCTTTCAATTGCTAGGTAACCTCTGCGACAAATATATAAGAACTCTGCTACATAAAGAGGTAGAGATTCTTCAACATATGAGAACACATTAGGTAATCACACGTTCTCAACATGTCACCCAACAATGTTCGGCGTAAGGGATTTTTTGTGTTACTGCAGGGAAGATAAAAGGACAAGAGAGTCCATCCAAACAACAACTAAAGGTGTACATGGGGAATTCCATGGATTTCTATTAACAGTGGGGGGCTTGTATATGGGCCCATAAAGTGCTAAGCGCAGGAAAACCATTCTCTGAAAACGACACTAAAAAAGGAAAACTCCACCTTCGTGGGGGAAAAAAAAAATTGCAAATAAAATAAATAAAAATAAATAAATATAGCATATACAAGGGGAGTTCAAGTCAAACTGGGACTTTTGAGTTTATATACCGTAATAAAAGAATACATTTCAAATAGTGGAAACTGGATTTATTTTTCAATATAGTGTTTAATTACCAAAGAAAGTTTAGAATGTCTTGTGCAATTTCACGTCAGGTTATGACAGGTTATGCATGGATTATCCAGGATCAGGCTTTCCACGTGCTGAATGTTCACAGGAATGACCACCATGGCTGGGATCATCACTGACGGACGCATGGCCATCTTTAAAATATACCTCATTTAAATGTCTTACTACAGCTGAGCTTCTCATCACTGTACTGTGCTCCGCCGTGTTCCGCCCACTGCTGCACAAATGAAAAGCCAGCAGCTACACATACTGCAGCTGCTGGCTTTTAATAATAGGACACTTACCTGTCCAGGAGTCCAGCGATGTTGGCACCGCAGCTGATGTTTCCATCAGCTGACGGGTGCATGCCGTCGCCATTGCGCGTAATAGAACCCGGCAGTGTAGCCTTACGGCTTCACGCTGGGAACCCTACTGCGCATGCGCGAGGCTCCGCTCCTCTATCCTACTGGCCCGGCGGCAGGGGGAGGAGGAGGGAGCCAAGCGGTGATGTCATGGGCCACCGCCTGGATTCCCAGAAGTGGGAACAAAATACCTGTCAAAGACAGGTATCCGCTTCCCCCTCCCACTGAAATGTGCCAAATGTGGCACCTGGGGGGGGGACAAATCAGCGGAAGTTCCACTTTTGGGTGGAACTCCGCTTTAAAGACTTCTGTAGCTATCTGCGGATTTTATACCTTCATTCACAAGAAACTTCATCACCACACACGCTGTTTCATGCTCGCACTAACACGGTTGTCGGACAACTTAACGGTCTCAGTACTGGCCCACAACATGTGTGCCACCTATCAGTAATAGGACACACTTGCTACTTACTACTGCATGTAGTATCACCAGGCTAGCATCCCTTTTTATACCTGTAAAATTAAAAGTCCCGGTTTGACCTGAATGCCCCTCGTACATTTGTGACACGTCATATTGTAATTGAATGTTTTTTAAAAAAGACCTTTCCTTTTCAATCTGCAGCTGCTGTAATTTTCTGTAAAATACAATAAAACATGGCAACCTGAAGGCGTTCTGTACACAGATTTGGGGGGGGGGGTACAGTGGTGAAAACTGTAACTTTACTGTAAAGGTCTGATTTAAAGTGCTCTAATGGGGTACACTGGGTATAATCACCATTGTCAGGAATCCGCCTTTAAAATTGAAATGCAGGCTTAACCAGAATAATGTCTAAAAACAAGAACCATGTGTATTCTAATGTCAATCTTGTTGTCCTTTATATATTCCTTCCAGAGCTATGCAATAGTCCAGCATGAAAACAACTACTGCACTGTGTGTCTGTTCACGAGTTTCCCATTATAAAGACTGGACACTGCTGCTCTCCCTTTTGGAGGACGATTGGTCTTGTACCCCCATGTGGTTATCTACAGGCAGCCTGTAGTGGAAATATCTGATGGTGCCGCCCCCCCATATATGTTCTATGAAAAAGCAATTTGCAGCACAGTGATAACGCCACAGTTCTGTTTAAACGGTAATACCTGGATTTGCTAAGGCATTTGGTGTACACAAAACTGCACCCAGATGAAGGCACGGTCTTTGGATGTTATCAGAATGCAATACTTGCAGTGTGAGGCTCGGCCATCCACACGGTTTAGCATGGATGGAAGAATCCGTTAGCTTTTTTTTGTTCAGCCTGCAGGCTGAGAACAAAAAAAATGTATGCATGGTCAGCTTAATGTTCCAACAAAATTTTACAATGGAATGTCTGCCAACCCAGCCTTATATCATTGCCCCAGTGAACACTACATACTTCAAGTTACAGAAGGGAGCAAACAAGGAAGCATACAGCCCTTTAAATAACAATACTAAAATTATCTTTGTCCGGGTTCATCCCGCATAGATCTACATGTACGAACATAAGGCGAGTGTATTTAAATATGCAATTACCAATAGAGAACAGTGGTAAGAGAGCCGTCCTCTCATTAGATGCAGCTAAAGCATTTGATTGTCTGGAGTGGCATTATATGTGGAAGGTACTAGCCGAATTTCAATTTGGCCCTAACTTTGTCCACTGGCTTAGCCTACTATATGATAGTCCAAGGTTCAATTAAGAAGAGGAACGTGACAGGGTCCTTTGTCGCCCCTGCTCTTTGCCCTGACAATGGAGCCATTAGCTATCGCTTTGAGGTCTGCCAAGGGATACAAGGGTTTTAAAAGAAGGAGGGGGGAGGAGAAAGTCGCTATGTATGCGGATGATATCTTGTTGTTTTTGGGGGATACACAGGCTTCCTTGAAGATAGCTATGGGTATAGTTAAGGAATTTGGTTATTTTTCTGGGCTAACAATTAACTGGGAAAAATCTGTAATTTTGCCAATAGACCCTCTCATAGAGCCACTTCCACAACAAATATCCCAAATTAAAGTAGTAAGTCAAATTAAATAACTGGGTATTACTATAACAAGAGATCCAGGGCAGTACATAATTGGAAACCTGGTTCCACTTATGAAAAAATTAAAACAGAAATGCCGGGTGTGGGGCTGTTTGCCTCTCTCGGTCACTGGGCGCTGCAACTTAATAAAGATGGTTTGGTTTCCACAAATCTTATATGGAATACATAGCTCTCCAGTGTGGATTCCTAAGCACTGGTTTAAAAAAAATGGACAGCATGTTCAGAGAGTTAATTTGGAAAAGCGGGGTGGCAAGGATTAGCTTGCAGGCGCTGCGTAGGCCGGGAGAGATGGGAGGTATGGGAGTGCCGGATCCAAGATGCTATTTCCTAGCATCCCAAATGCAATATGTGGGATGCAGTAATAGACCAGGGGACAAGGAAGCAGGGTGTAATGTATTATTGAATGACACCAGCCATGACACAATAGTAGAGGCGATGGAGGCAGACTCCTTTGGTACCAAGTGTCCTACCACTCAGATGATGGTCAAAAGTTGGGTATATGTTAAGAAAATACTGGGCTATACTGGCTTTTCTGAGTTTTCCCCATTATGGGATAATAATAATCGAAACAAATTTTAAAAAAATGGGGATAATAGAAGAATGGGATCGTCAGGGTATTCATTGTTTGGCGCAGCTATATAAGGCTGGGAGATTAAAGTCATTCCAGGAGTTAGTGGAAGAGTATGCGATTCCTAACCGATCATTCTACAGGTACCTGCAATTTAGGCATGCCCTAGAAGCACAATTCAGCGGGAAGGAACCAGTGTGGTGTGAAATGACCGCCTTGAGGAAGCTGGTTAATGCCAACTCTACAAAAGGACTCATTTCTGATTTGTATGGAAGTCTGAATGTGACGGGTCAGGAGGGAACGGTGGAAAATAAAAATAGGATTAAATGGGAGGGAGATGTTGGGCCATTGTCGGATAGCCAATGGGAGTATGTTCTGGCACTAGGGCCCAGGATCTCCCTTTCTCCTTCACAGACTGTCTCTCATCTGTATTTGATATACAGGACATATTATACACCACTGAAGTTGTTTAGGTTTGGAAAGAAGCCTGATGCGAAGTGCCAAAGATGCGGGGAAGAGAGAGGGGGCTTGGTACATATGTTCTGGCGATGCCCCAAGCTGTATAGGTACTGGAGGGGTATTGTAGACAAAATAAACTCTGTGTTTGGGACATCGCTGGGCATGGAGGTCAGGACTTGTCTAATGGGCTTGATGGAGGAAAAGGGGATATTAAGGGATACACAGACTGCAATAATTAGGTGTTTCTTTCAAGGTAAAAAACTTATTGCATGGAAATGGCAGATAAAAGATCCCCCGACTGTAGCTGAATGGGTGAAAGAAGTAAGGGAGGTGATTAGTAGAGGGAAATATATTTATAAAAAGAGGGGCAACTACAAGAAATTTGTAAAAATATGGAAGTTATGGATGAATTTGGATGAGGCCAGAATGGAAGTTGGGTAGGATGTTGGTGGCAGTGGGAGGGATGGATGGATGGTGGGTGTGTGTGGGAGGAGGAGGGGCGTGGGGAGTTGGGGGGGGAGGTGTAGTGAGGTGAGAACTAGGGGGGAAGGGGGGGGGAAAGGGGGGGTGATAAATAAAAATTAGTATATTATTGCTTACTGATGTTTTGGCCTTGTGTATAAATGGTGTAAATATAATGACTGGACAAATGATGGCATTTTAATGACGTTTTTTCAATAAAAAGAAGTAAAAAAAAAAAAATATCTTTGTGTTGGTGATGTAATAGGAAACAGATAAACTGTTTGCTTATCTAGCCAAAAAAAAGAAAATATGTTTAAACTGTACAAAGTTAAAGTGGTTGTAAACCCTTACAACACACTTTTTGCTACAGGTAGGCCTATAATAAGGCTTACCTGTAGCTACCCTGGATATCTCCTAAACCTGCACAGTTTAGGAGATATCCCTGTATTTGCACGTGCCAACGTCATCGGCACATGCGCACTGAAGCAACAGCACGTACGTATGTGCCGTTACCGGCGGCTCCTGCGTGCAAGTAACTCCGGGAGCGATGTCGCCAGCCAGAGCGGTGAACTAGGACCGCTTCAATCTAAGGTAAGTAATACATAATGAGCTAGTATGTCATGCATACTAGCTCATTATGCCTTTGTCTTGCAGGTTTGTTTTTTTTTGCTGGGGTTTACAACCATTTTAAAGACCCCATATCAGTATTAGAAGTAGCAATTATTTATATCCATTTATACAGAAGTCACAGAACACACCTTCCCCCGGACACTTACCTGAGAGCCCATATCAATTTTAGTAAAGCTAAAGGTACTCAAATGGGCATTTGCACCCCTCACTGCTGGCTCTATAGTCTCTCTGAACAGCTTGTCTATGAACTGGCAGATGTACGGCCACATGTGCTTGACTGTCTGTGGAAAAAAAAAAAAGAGGAAAAACAAAGTTCTTAGAATCACTGGCTAAAACCACTGTTATGTTTATATCAAATGCTAGTAAATGAAAGTTGCACATTAGTCCTTAAAATTGGTACAATGAAAGAGGGTTGTATTTCAAGTCCCTGCTAAAGATGACCAGGAGAGTACCACCAGCATGAACAAGGAGCTACTAATAGAAGCAAATGGATGACCGCACACCACTGTCAGTAAAAAGCCAACTACTTCTTTATTGTACAAATGAAAACATCACAGTGATATGAGAGAAAAGGACCCGCCGACGCGTTTCAAGCACGAAGACGCTTAGTATTTGTGTGTGAAGCGTGTTAATAAGTCCTTTTTTCTCACATCACTGTGATGTTGTCTCAATTTGTACAATACAGAAGTTGACTTTTTACTGACAGTGGTGTGCAGTCATCCATTTGCTTCTATTAGTACTCTTTAGTCACAAGCTGGACCAGCACTTGTATTAGATTGGGGCAATCTACCAATGAACTGACCAGGAACGGTGCATTGTACCGTGAACCAACAAAGAGCTATTTTCTAATGCGGAAAATCTGGACACACAATCCGGGAACATTCCTTCACTTCTTTATGTTATTTCTATTACCCCGTTTTCCATTTCTACACTTTTTCGTCTAACCTGGATAAAAACTGTAAAGTCAGATGAGGTTTAACGAAAGCAGAAATATGACTTCCCATTGAAAGAACAAAAAAAAAATGTGCTACAGTAATTAAATAAATGTGCATCTGCAATTACAGTTTTCTCCTAAGCTGGCCATACAATAGTAGACTTTCAAACAAACGTTTGTACAAAAATTAATAGGAACAGTATCAGTACATCTGAAGACTTGACCAATGTCATTTAACATTTTTTTGCTTTTAACATTCGATCTTGGAATAAATGGATTTTCCTGAACAGAAACTATGTACAGTGTTTGAGAAGGATTTTTCACACTCTTCCTTTGCAATTTCTTGTCACTGCTGTCAAAAATAAACATCATTTTCACCCCACTAATTATTAGAAGATCGAACAAATGTTCCTAAATATATAAAATTTTAAATGAAGTTTCACTAGTGTATGCCAGCTTTAGTAACATGCAAAGCTGATCCTGCCAGCGAGATCCACCTAATGCAGAATGCAGCTTCCTGTGATGGTGTGACAACTATGCTGCACTGCTCCTGAACCCAGAGCGGAATAGCCACTCTCCAGTACAGTGGGATCCAAAAATAATGCAGGGGGCATAGCAATCAGCAATATCACTACTGGTTCACATGTCTGTAGGGCAGGGGTCGGCATGAGAGGAATGTAATTGGACAGACCATGGCCTGCTACACAGGCGCCAGGCGGGACGGGGCTGCTGAGTAGAGGAGCAATGATGCACGACTACTGCAGAATAGCGAGCAGGGATAATCCTCTCCCCTCTGCCTCCCAACCCCATGTCCTCCCTGTCCATGGTCCTCTGTGAGCTTGTCCCGCACTCCTCCTCTCTAGTCGCCTCCCCTCACCTCTACCTCCATTTCAGTCCCCCGCAGATCACATCCCTCTTCTCTTGTTGCCCCGCTCCCGATCTGCTGTCAGTCACAGTGAGGGGTAATGCCGTCCAGCTGGAGCCAGCCCGGAGATGCTACAATGGAGCAGCTCATCAAGAGAGAGAAGGTGAGAGCAGAACATGGGGGAGGAGGGGAATGTGAAAGATGCTGAGAACATTCTACAGTCTGGGACACAGGGCTGGGGGACTTCTACACATTGAGGGGGACTGAGACCTCCCCTCCCCCCTCTCTACACATTGAGGGGGACTGAGGACATCCCATATGTGGGTAAGTGGCAGAAGAAAGCATTGGGAAGGGGGCGAGTCCTGGACATGCTGGGACTTGTAGTTGTGCAGGCAGCGGAACCCCTGTGTGACATGATTGGCCCCCAACACGGGTGTAATGTCAGGGGTGGCAATAGTGGCCCTATCCATGTTCCATTGACCCGTGCTGCCTGTCACATTTGGTTTTACACTTGGACAGGATGGGCAGCAGGAGTGGCATATAAAAGGAACTGATTTCCTGTATTTTCCTCCTGCAGCTGCTGAAAGCTGGCTCCTCCTCCTTTCCCTTCTCGCCAGCATTCAGCGACTACATAAGCAAAATACAGGAAATCGTAACTGTACATGCCGCCCCCGCTGCCCTTCCTGTCCAGGCCTCCTGTGTGCTCCCCTATCCCCCTGCAGCATTGCCAGCTTCCCTCCTTTTCTCTCCCACCAGCTGCTGCTTTCAGGATGGAGAGCAGATGAAGGGGCCGGTAAGAATATATTTTCCAGCCCCTTCCTTTCCTGAATGAACACAGTCAGTGATTGGTACCAATCACTCCTGTGTCTATTCATAAATGAAGCGTAGTAAACTGTTTAACCACTTCCTCCCCGGAAGATTCGGCTGCTCAATGACCAGGTCATTTTTTGCAATATGGCAATGCAGCGCTTTAACTGACAATTGTGCAATCGTGCGATATTGTACCCAAACAAAATTGACGTCCTTTTTTGTCCCCACAAATAGAGCTTTCTTTTGGTGGTATTTGATCACCTCTGCGGTTTTTATTTTTTGCGCTATAAACAAAAAAAGAGCGACAAAAAAAAAAACAAAAAACAATATTTTATATTTTTTCCTATAATAAATATCCCCAATTGTTTTTTAAAAAAAGCTAACTTTTTCTCAGTTTAGGCCGATATGTATACTTCTACATATTTTTTGGTAATAAAAATCACAATAAGCGTAAAATAATTGGTTTGTGCAAAAGTTATAGTGTCTACAAAATAGGAGAAAGATTTATGGCATTTATAGGATTATTTTTTTTTTTTTACTAGTAATGCCAGTGATCTGCGATTTTTATCGGGACTGCAACATTATGGCGGACACATCAGACACTCTTGACACATTTTTGAGACCATTCGCATTTATCAAGGGGTTAAATGTGTTCCCTGGGAGATGTTTCTAACTGTGGGGGGATGGGACTCACTGGAGGAGAGACATAGCTGTTTCTAATCACTAGGTTGCCTATCCTTACTGTAGGTTGTCAGTCAGCATTGCCTTTGTTGGAGAAACCCTCCCACTGTGAGCTGCAGTGAGGGGGAGCATGTGAGACACAAATGAAGGAGGATTTGGCTCAGTGAAGGTAAAGGATGTACTTTCTTTACTCTATAACGCTTGTGCATCACGTAGTAACTACGTAGATATGGTACCGTATATACTCGAGTATAAGTCGAGTTTTTCAGAACTTTTTTTGTGCTGAAAGTGCCCCCCTCAACTTATACTCGAGTCAAGCACTTTTCTGCAGCAAAAAATGTCAGTGTCCGAACCGACTTTGGGGCCCTGTATCTCAGGGCCACTTGATGCTAGGAACCCCAAACTTGGTGTGCAAACCCAGTGGAACTGGTACCACCACATATCCAAGCTGGGGTTCCTAGCACCAAGTGGCCCCGAGATACAGGGCCCCAAAATCGGTTCGGAAAATGTCATTCTCTGCTGCAGAAAAGTGCTTGACATTTTCTGAACCGAATTTGGGGCCCCGTATCTCAGGGCCACTTGGTGCTAGAAACCCCAGCTTTGGATATTTTATGGTGCTAGATCCACTGGGTTTGCACACCAAATTTGGGGTTCCTAGCACTAAGTGGCCCCAACATATGGGTCCCCACAGTCAGTCAACTGTGTCCATCTGCAGCAATGTCATTTCGGGACCCCTTGGGTTCAGAGACCCCAAATTATGGCTGCAGCTAGGGGGGGCATCTAGGAACCCTTAACCACTGAGTTTGAAGTTCGGGGGACCTATGGCTGCAAATGGGCACAGTGAGGCATGCAATGGGCACAGTGAGGCACGCAAATGGGCACAGTGAGGCACGCAAATGGGCACAGTGAGGCACGCAAATGGGCACAGTGAGGCATGCAAATGGGCACAGTGAGGCTGCAAATGGGCATTGTTGACCCTCTTTTCCACTTACAGTAGCTGTGCATTTCTCACCCTCGTCTTATACTCGGGTCAGTAAGTTTTTCCCATTTTTTTTGTGGTAAATTAGGGCCTCGACTTATACTCAGATCGACTTATACTCGAGTATATACGGTACTTGTTTACACAGACATACAGAAGCCTTTAGTTGCACTTTAGAGACTTGGCATACCTAAAAAAAAAACGTTTTTAAGACATAAAACATGAATATGGTTTTTGACATTAAAGCAGAACCATGCCCAGACTATGGACATTCAAATTTTATAAATACTCTGAAAAAGAAGTAAATAAGCTTTACAACAATCCCTAACCAACATTCATAGCTGCAGGTGTAACGACATATTTGGCGACCCATCGCAGTTTGCTACGGAAGTGACGTTCCGTCACCGCCATCTTGCTACACCCTACACTCGTCCACAGTAAGGATACACTAAGAAGGGGGAAAGTGGACATGCTGTTACACCCACCGGAGTTTTGCATTTAATACGTATTTATAACAGTAAAGTGAGTTTCTATAGTGAAATACAGTACTTAGAACTCCGTCTGACTGCTTACATGTTGAATTTTAAAAGCAGCGAACTTCTGTCAGATTAGCAAACCTGTGAGATGAGCAGGGTAAGTAGTCTCTAAGTAGTCAGACGGAGTTGTAAGTACTGTATTTCACTATATAAACTCACTTTACTGTTGTAAATAC
Source organism: Lithobates clamitans (assembly GCA_037952925.1). Lineage (NCBI taxonomy): Eukaryota > Metazoa > Chordata > Amphibia > Anura > Ranidae > Lithobates > Lithobates clamitans. The sequence goes on along the minus strand of JBBGZY010000757.1, from coordinate 6,566,744 downwards.
GTGTAAAATGCAAAACTCCGGTGGGTGTAACAACATGTCTGCTTTCCCCTTTCTTAGTGTATCCTTACTGTGGATGAGTGTGGGGTGTAGCAAGATGGCGGCGACGGAACATCACTTCCGATGGGTCGCCGAATATGTCGTTACACAGGCAATGGGCAGCAGCCGCAAATAAGCTACAGTGTGGTTGAAAGTGTTTATGTAAATAGATGAACTGTGCCACAATGCCTGCAGCTACATTGGTCAGCAAGCAGCTTGTTAAAAGGCTTATTTACTACATTTCAATTACATGTAAATATTTGAATGTTCATAGCCTGGCCACAGTTCAACTTTAGGCGGATCACATATATTGGCACTTGTGATTCAGCTGACCATAAGCAAAAGTTGAGCAGTGCATTATCGGCTGTTGCTCATTTCTGGAGCAAACGTGCAAACTTGAAGTATTTGTTAACCCGTTTTTATAAGTCACTGCCAGTCTGTCTATTAGAGGCTGGCATAGCACACTATGCAAGTTGTTTTAAAAAAACGAGCATTCTAAATACCAAATTTGAGCTGTCTTCAGGCTGGTCACATGACTCGCGGCCGCTTTCCAGCTAAGATGGATGGCTTCTGCAGGAGGAGCAATGATCTCCCTCTGACGTCAGCCGGGGAGATCACGTGGCCGCTCGTCTCCTCCCGCAGAAGCTCTGTCTTGTGGCTGTAAAGTGGCCGCGAGTCATGTGACCGGCCTGAAAACAGCTCAAATTTGGTATTTAGAATGCTCGTTTTTTTAAAACAACTTACATAGTGTGCTATGCTAGCCTCTAATAGAGGGGCTGGCAGTGACAATTTTACTTTTTTTTTTTTTTTTTTTTTTTTTTTACAAAAATAGCGGTGGGGGGATCTGGGCGGAGACAGACACAGAGAGGGAGCTGACAGGCAGGAAGGAGGGGGTGAGGGGGAGAGAGGAGACAGTAGCATATGATGCAGAGACACACTGATCACGGTGGTCAGGGCTCAGCAGCCCTGATTTTCATGGTCCGCGCAGAGAGGGCATACAGGAAATGGCAGATTCAGGGAGTTTTTTTACAGTTTAGAGAGGGGCAGATTACACAGCACAAGCACTGTGCTGTGTAATCTGCTTTAAGGGACTAGGATCTGTATTTTTTTTGGGTTAACACTTGAATGGTCAATAGTTTGGGATTATACAAGAACTTAAATCCGGTAGATCAGTCTAAAACCTAAGGTTGAGGAGAACTAAAGCCTTCCTACTGAGGACAATATGAAGGTACATCAGAATTGGGTACCAGTCACCTTAGGGAAGTATTAAAAAGGTATTTGACCTTGGCCCTCTTCACAGGAGCATAACTGCTGACTTGCAATCAATAGTGGATTGCTTTGGCAGCAGGAGCTGACCAGCACTTCAGTGCGCCACAATCGCGACCACTGGTTGTGGCTGCATCGCTGCCCCATTCACTTCCATGGGGCATGTCCTACTTTTTTTGGCTTTACAGCACTAACAGTGTAGACATGGCTGTCCTGTGGCCATTGCTAGGTTTTGAGAGGTGGCTGAGGCACGTTAAAAATGCACCTTCACTGCCTGGATATACCGCACAGACATGTAAAAGGAGCCTTTTTAAGTTTATGAGGAAAGGATTCTGCCAATAAATCAGAGATAGGCAATCTGAATGTAAAACTTCACGGAAATACTTTATCTGGATGATCTTATTCCTGTGGCACACTAAACAAATACATATTTGCATCACCACACGTTGCAAGAAACCAGACAGAAGACTTACAAGAGAAAAATATTTCTAGTAAACACATTTTTGTAGCCATTATTGCATTACTATTTGATGTGGCTAAACTGGTTTTCAGGAGTGAAAAACCATCTATTTCGGGTGTTGCAGCCAGAATGTTGCAATGTCTTGTGTACAGTGCTTGTGAATGATAGTCAAAACTGGAGACACCATACCTTGTTTAGCCATTCTGCCCTTTCAATATCTGGGAAATGGACCTGTAAGAGACAAGAAAGAGGTTACAGGTGTGTCAAAACAAACACACACACATATATATATATATATATATATATATATATATATATATATACACATAGAAGTGCGATTTACTTTTCACGCTTGCCCACCTGTACAAAAACGTGGCTGATAAAACAAGCCAGTGCTTTGCCCATGTTACAAAGCACCAGGCTCCTTTTAGGCTCGGTTCACACTGCCGCAACTTGAGAGCCGTCTTGTGGAAGCCCAAGTTGCGCGACATGTGAAACCCCATGTTAGTCAATGAAAACAGTCTTAATTAGCACTACTGAAGTCACTTTGACTTTAGAAAAAGTTCCTGTACTACTTCAAGGTGACTTCTATCCGACTTGTGCCCATAGACTTTAATGGAAGTCACTTCCACGTCGGATTCTCATCTACAGTATATGGATGTGATTTGGATTCGACATTACAAGAAGATTACCCAGGCATTTCCCAAAAATCTCTTCAAAGTCGCATCGAGTAGTACTCAAAGTCACCTGGCAAAGTCGCACCGTAGGGCCCGGCAGTGTGAACACCGAGCCTTAAAGTGACACCGTCGCCTTGCCTATTCAGGGCAAAGTGAAAGCTCACCACCCAACCACTTTATTGTCACCTCTCCAATGCTCCCCACCACTGACTATAAGGGAGCAGGTGACATCCTCCCACCATACAATCAGTAGGTAAGAGGGCGGTCACATGATAGAATAAATGAGGTCACCACTCCCTCTGAGCTCTGACCCCATCCGACAATCAGTACCTTGGTGGCAGCTGTGATATAGAAAAGGAACAGCAGAACAATTGCTGCTGGGGAATTAATTATATCGAGATTTGAGTTGGGCTTTACACAGACCAGGTCACTTTGTCGTGACCCCCCTGCAACAAACTATCCTTTAAAGCGGAGTTCCACCCAAAAATGGAACTTCTGCTTTAAAGGAAGGTGACCCCCTGACATGCCACATTTGGCATGTCATTTTTTTTTTGGGGGGGGGGGGAGCCGGTACCCTCTTTTTAGAGGGTCCTAGCTCCCACTTCCTCCCGGCGCACCGATGGCACCGGAAGGGAGATCGCCTCTCCCCCCTCTCTCCTGGCAATCATCTGGGACACGTCACAGGTCCCAGATTATTGCCCGGCCAGTCAGGGCACAGCTCGCGCATGCGCAGTGTGTGCCCAGCTGTGAAGCCACAGCCGGGCGCCCACAGTAACAATGCCGGCGCCGCAGAGAGGAGGGGGAGACGAGCGGGGCTTCGTTATCCCCCATCGCTGGACCCTGGGACAGGTAAGTGTCCGATTATTTAAAGTCAGCAGCTGCAGTATTTGTAGCTGCTGACTTTTATTTATTTATTTTTTTTAAGCGGAACTCCGCTTCAACAGCAGGTAAAAAAAAAATGGAGTCACTGACCCGGCTAAACTTCCTTGATTAAAGGCAGGGTAGAATCAGAAATCTTTTGGCAGATAAAACAGATCACATATATTTATCTCGACTAGGTATTTCGATGTTTTGCTGTTTTTTCACTTTAAAGTGGAACTACACTGCATCTGAGCACCATAAACCAAAAATGCTATTTAATTCATGTTTAATATTCAAAGCAAACACCCCCATCGATCCATGGCTCCATGTTTTATTGTGCAGAGAAATAACTTTAAAAACACCCTCTTTGCATTTTTGACCGTGGCCATCTTGAGTAAGGGCAGATGATTCATGTAGCATTTACTTCCTGGAATCCTTCTGCCCTTAGCTCAATCATGCATGCAGGAGGGTGTGCTTAGCTGAGAAAAAAACATTTCCACTAATACATCTGCCTTACCAGCCAAAAACTTAATGAGGTGGCTACTACCTTTTAGAAGTGCCCCACCTCTATCTGGAATGTGTGACATTATCTTCATCTAGTGCTCATACAGGACGGGGAACCTATGCAGTGACAGAAACCATGCACTGGTTTGGTGACCTGGTGATGGGATACTTCTGCGACATGGACCAAGACAAACCACTGAAGTATTCACAGGACAGGCTGGTTACTTGAAGAGCAGATGTCGTTTTATCAGTGTGATCAGGTTTAATGAGATTACAGGACAAATTAGTCTAAGGATAATAATAAACATTTATAATTTGCAGTTTGTTCTGTAATCCTCTTAAAATGAAGCCGCCACCAAGGTCCGCTTTATAGCATGCAATAAACCTATTACTTCTCAAAGCCGAGGCCCACAAAGTGAAACTATCCTTAATCCACAAATAAACGTAAAACAATGCCAACAAAGTGAAATGCATAAAAAAATGATAAGAGATAAGATAAGAGAGATTGAAACCGATGGCATTGAGAGACAGAGAACGAGATAACAGATCCAAGATTGAGAGGGGAATGTGCGTTGCATAAAGAAGAGGTCCAGAATGTTGGGCTGTGTATTCATCATAAAATCCTATGGAGAGGTTGCACTCCATAGGATTGAATAGAGTATACTGCACATGTGCAGGACAAGCTCAGATGATTTCCACAAGCAGCTCTGTGGCCTCCTGGATGATATCTCACTGGACTGAGGACAGGCGAGTCCAAGGTTGGCCATACAATATACAATTTTCTTGTACAATTTTCCTTTAGATTTACCAAAACAATAAAATATATGAGTTAAACCTAAACACTTTCACTTTGTATGCAATCAGGCAGGCCCTTATACTACATAGTTGAAGGTAAATCTAAAGGAAATTGAACAAGATGTTGTATAATGAAGTTGTATAATGTATGACCAGTTTAAACTTGGTATACAGATTTCATTAAACAGTTGTCAGTATATATCTCAATACAGTTGATAAGCAAACAAAATAATCATTTTAGCCAAGGAAGCTGCCATCTTGGCCTCAAATTGACCGGCCATGCCATGGTGCTGCACACGTTATCAGTAGGGATGCACCGAATGGGTTTTTTGGTGCCGAAACCGATACCGATATTAAATCTTCCTTGATCCCGAAAGCCGAAACCGATACCGAAACAACACCGATACAGAAAGTGACTAATTTTAAAAATATTTTTATACAGGAGATGGTCAGCGACTGCAGAGATGGTACAGGAGATGGCCAGAGACTGAGGACATGATACAGGAAATGGTCAGATTGCAGACATGGTACAGGAGATGGTCAGAGACTGGGGACATGGTACAGGAGATGATCAGAGACTGGGGATATGGTACAGGAGATGATCAGAGACTTCAGAGATGGTACAGGAGATGGTCACTGACTGAGGACATGGTACAGGAGATGGTCAGAGACTGAGGACATGGTACAGAAGATAGTCAGAGACTGCAGACATGGTACAGGAGATGGTCAGAGACTGCAGACATGGTACAGGAGATGGTCAGAGACTGAGGACATGGTACAGGAGATGGTCAGAGACTGCAGACATGGTACAGGAGATGGTCAGAGACTGAGGACATGGTACAGGAGATGGTCATAGACTGAGGACATGGTACAAGAGATCATTGCAGCCTCACCAGTGCCCGTCAGATGCAGCCAGCCAGTGTCCCCATTGCAGCCAGTGTCTCCGGTAGTGCAGCCAGTGTCCCCGGTAGTGCAGCCAGTGTCCCCATTGCAGCCAGTGAAGGGAGAGAGCCGCCGCCTGTTTGATTACAGCGCCGGGAACATCACAGCTTTCATTTCAATAGCTGTGTTTTCCCCGCTGCGCGCAGTCACATACAGCCCCTCCCCGTTGTCCAGGCACTTTGATAGACAGATCACCCATCCAATGGGTGATCTGTCTATCAAAGTGCCTGGACAAGGGGGAGGAGCTGTGATGTTCCCGACACTGTAATCAAACAGGCAGCGGCCCCCCTGATAGGCGGCACCAGGGGCGGAGCCCCACCCCTGTCCAGGCCCCGCCCCGTTCGGTATTGGCAAAGATTCTCTTTCGGCTTTTTGCAGAAAGGGCCATTTTCGGCCGATATGTTTCGGTGGCCGAAATTTCGGTGCATCCCTAGTTATCAGCCATTTGATGGTTTGGCGGTTAGGTTTAGAGCACAACCAATGTCACAGTTACATTCCAGCCCCGTGCCAGGAACATAACGTTTTTGAAACAATTAAAATCAATGGGTTTAGTTCCGCTTTAAAGACTAGGATTAGCCTAAATTACAAATATAAAAATCAGCACAAGGGACAAAACGTACATTTACGACGATGTGTCCTTTGTGTGGGTTCTCGGATTAGGAGAAATCTTCATCTTTCCTACCTCTGCCCCGGCAATTTCTGATGAGACGGGGTAATGTAACTAAGCTCTTGTCAAGATAGCTCAACCATACCTGCCCTTTCCATCCCACTTTGCCATTCATGATAGCCGTATTACCGCGCTCTATGAATGAGACGGGATCTATGAACTGAGGGCAGGCAGGTAATGGATAGCTCCGTCCCCTCCATTCAGGGAACCCGTGTCATCCATAAAAGTTGTTGTAGGACTTCCATGAAGGGCGGATCTGGCAGAAAAGGGTGGGCATAACCAAGCTTCTCTTGATCAGAGCTCCTGACAGCCCCTCAGATGTATTAACCCCTACCACACTGGAAGACTGCGGAGCAAGGAATGACGAAAATTTCTTCTAAAAATCAGAAAAAGGAATTCATCTTACTAAATCCCTTGTGCTGATTTTTGTGCCTAAACAATCCCCCAGTGCAGGGACATAGACTGGGCTGGCAAAAATGTCTCAAAACTATATTTACCTTCTCTACATGTGTGTTTTAGCTAAAGATAATATTTTAATCAGTTTTCAAAGTGGTTGTAAACCATTACAATCCACTTTTTGCACAGTTTAGGAGCATGTGCCGACATCATTGGCACATACGTGCCGTTTGCTTCAGTGAGTGTGTCGCTACAGGCGGCTCCCACACACATGTGCGGGAGTGACGTCATTGCAGCTCTGGCCAATCACAGTGCGTGTGTCGTTTTTGCGGCGCTTTTCTGCCAATAGCGGGTTTTAACCCCCGTTATCGGCAGAAAAAGGGTTAAAAGCTTCCGCAAAGCGCCGCTGTGCTTTGCCCGCGCTGCCCATTGATTTCAATGGGCAGGGGCGCTTTAGGAGCGGTGTATACAGCACTTCCAAAGCGCCTCAAAAGATGCTGCTAGCAGGACTTCCAGCGCAGGTGTGGAAGCACTCAAGCCTTCACATTGGAGTGGCAGGAGAGGCGCTTTACAGGCGCTATGTTTAGCACTATAGCGCCTGTAAAGCGTCTCAGTGTGAAAGGGGTCTAAGTGCTGCTAGAACATCTCAGGCTGGCCCCTTCTGCAGATATATATACTGTATATATAGAATTAAAAATAAGTGCCTATACCGTTCAAAGAGGTTGTAAACCCTCAAGGTTTTTCACCTTAATGCATAGAGTGCACTAAAGGTGAAAAGCCTCCTGTGATGCAGCAGCCCCCCAGAGCTCCCCTTTTACTTACCTGATCCTGGTCTTTCCAGCGACGGGGACAAGCACACCAGCTCCAGCCAGTGTCTCGGGTCCTGATTGGATAGACTGATAGCAGTGCAGCCATTGGCTCCCGTTGCTGTTAATCAAATCCAAGTTGCACACAAAGCCGATGGACAGATCGGCTTGGGGTGCCGACATCACAGGATCCATGGACAGAGAAAGTGTCCGAATATTAAGTCAGTAGCTACAATATTTGTACTTTTTTTTTTTTTAGGTTGGAACTCCACTTTAAAATGAAATGCCAAACAATGAAATACATTGCATTACTGCCCTACCTGCCAAAGGATTAGTTACTGTGCTCACACATCTCTGGAACAGACACACCTCTCCTATTCAGGCCCATCACTCTGCTTCTTTATGGTTTAGCATTGAAGTGTAACTAAAGACAAAACCTTTTTTTTATATATATAGTTTTGAATAGAATGAAGAGAGATTAGAACTGCCAGTTTTTTGTTTTTTTAGCTCAGATCATTTTTATTGAAAGATTTTTGTGTATACAAAATGATCCAATAAGTATACTGGCACCTGTCAGGTTTTATTTCTGTCAGTACCCCCATTAGGGAGATTCATCCTATGGCTGGGTTCTCACGTCTGGCTGCGGTTCGCAGTCCGGGGCGGTATTGTTCACAGGCTCAGGTGCGATTCAGGTGTGAATTCTTACTTGAATAGGCATGTTATGCGAATCAGATGCAGTTAAAAATGCATTAGATTCGCGTATATGAACCGAGCCTATTTGTCCAGTTTACTGTTATAATAGAAAGTGAAAGTAAGAGAAAAACCCAAATTTTGGGTTGACATCGGAACAGCAATAGAGGTGAAATCTTCCAATGGGGACACTAGTTCTGGTGACACGCTGGGATTCCCTCACACTTCCTGTTTTGGCTATTGGACAGGAAGTGAAGGGAAATCTCCTCAATGGGACACAGATGTCAAAAATAAAACAGTTAGGGGTTATAACTCTCCATTACTCATTCCAAAATTATGAAAAAAAAGTTTTGCCTTTAGTTACCCTTTAAAGTGAATCTAAACACACATCCTTTTTTAGGGCTCATTTACCAGAGTGCTCCCCTCTGAAGAGCGATCCGCAGTGGATTGAGAAGACTGAGAGACGGTAATTTGTTGCCTCCTCACCGCCTAATTTAAAATGCCACACTAACGTGCTGCAATTGCCGGAGCAGGGTGTAAGGTAAGTATACATCCTCCTCATTTCTCCCTAGACTTAACCACTTTACATCCCGCTATTGTCAAATGATGTCCGCAGGAGGGATCTCCCATTATGGGCGGGTGTCATATGACGTCCTGGGCTTCCTGGTCGTCTAGGGGGCGCGCGCGCCCGCCACGTCACTTGGGAGCAGGTGAGCGTGCCAGAGTAAACACACAGATCCACGTCCTGTCAGGGGAGAGGAGACCGATCATCATGTGTTCCCAGTACAGAGGAACACTGATCGGTCTCCTCCCCTTGTGAGTCCCCTCCCCTACAGTAAGAAACACTCCTTGGTAACACATTTAACCCTTTGATCGCCCCCTAGTGTTAACCCCCTAAATGCCAGTGACATTTATACAGTAATCAGTGCATTTTTATAGCACTGATCGCTGTATAAATATGAATGGTCACGAAATGGTGTCAAAAGCGTCAGATGCGTCCACCGCAATGTCACAGTCACGATAAAAATCGCAGATCGCCGCCATTTCTAATAACAAAAAAAAAATTATAAAAATGCCATAAATCTATCCCCTATTTTGTAGACGCTGTAACTTCTGCGCAAACCAATCAATATTTATTGCAATTTTTCTTACCAAAAATATGTAGAAGAATACATATCGGCCTAAACTGAGGAAATTTTTTTTTATTTATTTATTTTTAAATTGGGATATTTATTATAGCAAAAAGTAAAAAATAGTGTTTTTTTCAAACTTGTCACTCTTCTTTTGTTTATAGCGCAAGAGATAAAAACCGCAGAGGTGATCAAATACCACCAAAAGAAAGCTCTATTTGTGGGAAAAAAATGATAAAAATTTAATTTGGGTACAGTGTTGCATGACCGCGCAATTGTCATTCAAAATGCCACAGTGCTGAAAACTAAAAATTGGCCTGGGCAGGAAGGGGGTGAAAATGCCACACTAATGGTTAAAGGGTTAGTCCACCTTTATGGAAAAAATTTAATGAGAACATTCACTGGGAACTCTCCCCACCCTCAACACCCCCGGGTTCCCCACTGTACCTGTACTTACAATGGGGACGGAAAGTATTCAGACCCCCTTACATTTTTCACTCTTTGTTATATTTCAGCCATTTGCTAAAATCATTTAAGTTAATTTTTTTCCTCATTAATGTACACACAGCACCCCATATTGACAGAAAAACACAGAATTGTTGACATTTTTGCAGATTTATTAAAAAAGAAAAACTGAAATATCACATGGTCCTAAGTATTCAGACCCTTTGCTGTGACACTCATATTTAACTCAGGTGCTGTCCATTTCTTCTGATCATCCTTGAGATGGTTCTACACCTTCATTTGAGTCCAGCTGTATTTGATTATACTGATTGGACTTGATTAGGAAAGCCACACACCCGTCTATATAAGACCTTACAGCTCACAGTGCATGTCAGAGCAAATGAAAATCATGAGGTCAAAGGAACTGCCTGAAGAGCTCAGAGACAGAATTGTGGCAAGGCACAGATCTGGCCAAGGTTACAAAAAAATTTCTGCTGCACTTAAGGTTCCTAAGAGCACAGTGGCCTCCATAATCCTTAAATGGAAGACGTTTGGGATGACCAGAACCCTTCCTAGAGCTGGCCGTAACTGAGCTATCGGGGGAGAAGAGCCTTGGTGAGAGAGGTAAAGAAGAACCCAAAGATCACTGTGGCTGAGCTCCAGAGATGCAGTCGGGAGATGGGAGAAAGTCAACCATCACTGCAGCCCTCCACCAGTCGGGGCTTTATGGCAGAGTGGCCAGACGGAAGCTTCTCCTCAGTGCAAGACACATGAAAGCCAGCATGGAGTTTGCTAAAAAAACACCTGAAGGACTCCAAGATGGTGAGAAATAAGATTCTCTGGTCTGATGAGGCCAAGATAGAACTTTTTGGCCTTAATTCTAAGCGGTATGTGTGGAGAAAACCAGGCACTGCTCATCACCTGTCCAATACAGTCCCAACAGTGAAGGGTGGTGGTGGCAGCATCATGCTGTGGGGGCGTTTTTCAGCTGCAGGGACAGGATGACTGGTTGTAATCAAGGGAAAGATGAATGCGGCCAAGTACAGGGATATCCTGGATGAAAACCTTCTCCAGAGTGCTCAGGACCTCAGACTGGGCCGAAGGTTTACCTTCCAACAACACAATGACCCTAAGCACACAGCTAAAATAACGAAGGAGTGGCTTCACAACTCTGTGATTGTTCTTGAATGGCCCAGCCAGAGCCCTGACTTAAACCCAATTGAGCATCTCTGGAGAGATCTAAAAATGGCTGTCCACCAACCTTTACCATCCAACCTGACAGAACTGGAGAGGATTTGCAAGAAGGAATGGCAGAGGATCCCCAAATCCAGGTGTGAAAAACTTGTTGCATCTATCCCAAAAAGACTCATGGCTGTATTAGATCAAAAGGGTGCTTCTACTAAATACTGAGCAAAGGGTCTGAAAACTTAGGACCATGTGATATTTCAGTTTTTCTTTTTTAATAAATCTGCAAAAATGTCAACAATTCTGTGTTTTTCTGTCAATATGGGGTGCTGTGTGTACATTAATGAGGGAAAAAAATGAACTTAAATGATTTGCTGCAATGGCTGCAATATAACAAAGAGTGAAAAATGTAAGGGGGTCTGAATACTTTCCGTCCCCACTGTACCTCCAGGGTTGCCAGTGGTCCGGGGATCTGAAATCCCCATTGTTCTCTCTTTTCTCTGTCAGCACTTCCAGGATGGACCAGATGGATTCTGATTGGTCAGCGCCATCACATTGACGGGAGGATGGGTTTCTGGTGTCCGTTCACCTTTACATTTTTTTTCTATAAAAGGTGAACACTTTAACAAGCATTTAACCCTTCCAGTGCAGGGGGCCCCACTGCAGTTTTTTTTTTTTCTACCAGTTCATAGCTGGGCTTTAACAAAATGCAAAAAATTATCCAATATATACAAAAAATGTGGTTTTAGTGCTACTTTAATACTTCAGCTTTCTGCTCACTGCACAGAGATAATAATGCTGTCCAGTGATAGCTGGAGAGGAAGTGTCCGGGAAATAAGCTTGTCACTGGCTGGGAAGTATGCAAGGGGGTGGAAATCACAAGACCGACTGACCAGAATTAAATATTTTGGAGATTAAATGCCAAACCATCCATGCATTTCAACTGCAATTAGCGGTTTGCCCGGACATGCAATTTAAGCACTGCATGCCCTGATCATTGCAGATGACGCTCACCTCAGTCATACCAGTTTTATAGGTATGTGTAGGGCCAGTTTAAAAATAAACAGAATCCGTCATAATGCAAGCACTCCTATAACCCAGGCCTGCATCCAATTTACATCCATGGGCCTGCATACGGCTGGTTTCTCTGCAGGTAACATTAGGCCTGATGTAACATTGATGCAGCTCACTGACATAACACTGTGAATCATGAAGAGTAATGTGAAAACCAACCGCCACACCCAGACAGGCCGCGCAGCCAGTTTCCTCAGTGTGACTCACACTCATTGCTACACTTCAGCCTGGCAACTTACACCAGCCCAGGTCTCCTAGCACACCATTATTGTAAACAGAGCACAGGAAGGAGATACACAGCACATACTATAGTGGTAACCTAGGAGAAGGCAATAACGGTGACCTCACGTTTTGCATACATGTGTGTAGGACAACTGATTGTGGGATAATAGAATTACCTGCTTTGCAAATTACGCTGCTAGAAGGAATATCTAATAAAGACATTCCATGGGATTCATAAACGGCTTGTTTACACCGACAAGCTGCGCTGAACACACAGCTGCAGGTGTGCGCTGGAAGACGCAGTGACAATGTATTGATCCCATAACACCAGAAAAGCGTGGCAAATGCACGCCTCCCCCCTAATCCATGCACTCCGCCCCTAAAATCTACATGCAGGTCGCCGGTGTCTTGCCGAATAAGTTCCTTCGGCGGATAGGTTCCCCCCCTGTACTGCGCAGGCGCAGCGCCTGCGCAGTACGTAGTACTGTTGGCCACCGGAGATAGCCGAAGCTCAAACGCTTCGATCAGCTGTACACGGTGCCTGCGCTCTGGGTCCAGATTCCTTCCCCTCTATCCAAGTGGACCTAGAGGGGGAATCTAAAAGTGCCGAGCGCAGCGAGGCCGTGCCCGAAGCGTGGCGAGCGAAGCGAGCCCGCGAGGGGCCCTCTTACAGGCGCCGTGTACAGCTGATTTTCAGCTGTTCCGCTTCGGCTATTTCCGCCGGCTTCTACTGCGCATGCGCAGTAGAGGGGGAACTAATCCGCCGAGCGGAACTTTCTCGGCAGAACACCGGCCCTATGGATTTCCATAGGGGTTTTTCTTTTTTTCCAAAGTAAGATTATTGCCTGAGGCTCTAATTGGCTTCAAAAAGGGTGAGTTCGGGGGGCGCAGAGCACTGCACCCGGAGCTCACCTAGTTGTGTGACATTAGCGGATTAAAGTTGTTGTTAACCCAATTCTATTAAATCAGGCATCTCAAACTGGCAGCCCTACAGCTGTTGCGAAACTACAAGTCCCAGCATGCCTCTGTCTGTGGGAGTCAGGCTTGTAACTGTCAGCCTTGCAATGCATCATGGAAATTGTAGTTACGCAACAGCTGGAGGGCCGCCAGTTTGAGACCCCTGTATTAAATACTCCCATCCGCTCTGTACTGTAAAAAAAATCTGCCCGATTGTATCTATACGAGCTCCGCTCCGGTGCTCAGCTGACTGTCGGCTCTCTCTTCTCCCTCCGTCTCACGGCTGCAGTGGGCGGGGCCAAGCCCTTCCGCTGATGTCAGCCAAGAGAGAGCCAACAATCAACTGAGCGCCAGGAGCAGCGCTCATATAGGTTCAATCGGGCAGATCTTTTACAGAACACAGGGACAGGAACAATTATAATGGTACAGAGCGGATGGGAGTATTTAATAGCAGATATGAGAGCAGCAGGAGTGTGGGTGGGGGGGGGGGGTCACTGGTACAAGCAGAGACAGGCAGAGTAGGGAGGGGGTAGGAGGACACAGGAGACAGATAGCAGGGCTGTGGATGAAGGAATCACACAAACTTCCACAGTGTCAGGGGCTCAGCATTTACGATTATCGTGGTCAGTTTGCAGAGGGGAGGGTATAGCCAGGCAGTATCAGCCAGGTTTTTTGAGGCGATACGGGGGGACGGGCAAACGACACAGCACAAGCACCGTGCTGTATAACATGCCTTAAGGGTACACAATCTTTATTTTTTGGGTTAACAAATGCTTTAATATTAGCTAATGTCTTCCTGTTTCTCCTTCCGGCCAATCAGGAAGCGGGTCCTGAGACCCAATTGGCCGCTAGTCCTAAGTCCTGATTGGCCAGGAGGGGAACTGACCGCCAGGACTCAGGAGGGGATGCAGGGGGGAAGGGGCCTGGCGAGCAATGAGAGGGGGAGCGCAGATTGATTGAGCAAGCGCCGGGAGGGGGGGGGGGGGGCTGGTTGGCTGGGGGGCCTCCCCCCTAAGAAAATTGAGCACCAGCCGCCACTGGTACAGTGCCATTTCTATAAAGTTTTAGTCACTGCAGCGCTTAAAATTGTTTAGTGCGTATCTGGCTTTAGTTTAAAAATTGGTGTTTGGTGTAAATAGTGCACTTTTCTGTTACACTGGCCTATACAGCAGATCAAAAAGGGGAAAGGGGGTATTTGATCCAAAAGAAAGACGGTCTTTTTAAATGAAGAACAGTTTGAAGCTATGACATCAGAGCAGTAGCCAGTACTAAATGGTTTTATCAATGCTTATGAAGAGCTGTGAAGTGCGAATCCTTCACAAAGCTCTATTTATGACAAGGTGCTAATCCTCTGTGACCTTCTCACCTTCCGTCTTGGAGAATTCCCTTACTCAGGGCTTGTTTACACTCGAAGTCAGGGGGGTGTAAAAAAAGGAAATTCAGCTGCGGTTCCCAAACCCCAACACAGCTTAAAGTGATTGTATACCTCAGACATGAAATATGAACAAAGCATATCCCTCTAGAGTGTGTACTTGTCTCAATCCAGAGCACTAGGGGTAATTTCCGTCTGCTGCTTCATTCCTCTGCTATCTGCATGAGTCACTTCTGACTCAAGGTGACAGGGGAGGGACCTCCAGCTGATTGACAGCCTCAGCTCTCTTCCTGTGTGAAGAGGGGGGGGGGTCCCTTCTCTCCAAGACAAGCTTTATCAATTCTGGACTTTGAATGGATGTATTAAGGATTGCAGATAAACAGGTATAACTTGTGTAGGAGGATTTGTTTCATGTCTGTGTTATCACCTGAGGCCAGTCACTTCACTGGGTATAAGTAAGGCAGCTGGATGGGGTTGTACACATGCCACGGCCATGATGCTTTGTGGTGTAGCAAAATGTATACCACTTGTTAAGTTCAGTGGGCAGTGCCGCTGCCACATGCAAGCCAATCAAGTGAAATGGGCATTCAGAAGGTGGCATGAAATGACAGTGGTCAGAACCTTCTCCATAGTAATAGTTAATGAGCCAATAGGACCATTTACATCATGTTATGCTGCAGGGTTTGGAAAAATTATTGCAAGTATTTATATAGCACCGTCAATTTATGCAGCGCTTTACATATATTATGCATTCACATCAGTCCCTGCCCTCAAGGAGCTTACAATCTAAGGCAGGGGTCCTCAAACTGCGGCCCTCCAGTTGTTCAGGAACTACAATTCCCATCATGCCTAGTCATGTCTGTGAACGTCAGAGTTTTGCAATGCCTCATGGGACTTGTAGTTCTGCAACAGCTGGAGGGCCGTAGTTTGAAGATCCCTGATCTAAAGTCCCTAACTCACATTCATACATACTCATGCTAGGGCCAACTTAGACAGGAGACAATTAACCTAAGAGCATGTCTTTGGAGTGTGGGAGGAAACTGGAGTACTCGGAGGAAAGCCACACAAGCACAGGGAGAACATGCAAACTCCAGGTATGTAGTTCCGTGGTTGGGATTTGAACCGACGACCCTAGTGCAGTTAGGCGGAAGTGCTAACCTGCTGAACGCATTTATTTACTTAGTAAATGTAATGTGGCAAAGCTTCACTTTGTAAAGTATACCCAATCAGGTGCAAGGAAAAGTAAAAAATAAATTAATTAATTAAAATAAAAAAAATAAAAAAAACACACAATTTTTGCTTGCACATGATTGGATGATGGAAGTCAGCTGCGCTCCGCCCCATTTACTAAGCTCTGGGGAAAATGAGTGTATCTGCACTTGCAAAGTACACAGTCTATTTGCCTTTAGTAAATCCACCCCATTACCTACATCTGAACAGTAGGTGGTCTATCACCATAACAAATAAATCATCTGTGCGATCATTTTGTAGCCCAAGGCCCCTTTCACACTTCTGCGACCTGAAAGTCACGCAATTTTGCCGCGACTTGGAAGCAATGCCTGTGTAATCTTTAGGTCTATGGACCTCAAGTCGCATCAAAGTCAAACCAAAGTAGTGCAGGGACTACTTTGAAGTCGCACAGATATGAATGGTACTCATTGGAAATCATGGGGTACGACTTGACTCGTAGTCCCAAATCACAGCAAAAGTCGCACAAGTGTGAAAGGGGCCTAAGCTATGATAACTACAAACCTAGCTTCTCTACATTCCTAGCTAAAGTCAAAAGCTCTTAACATTCTTAAAGGAATTCTTCACATTCTGCAAGACCAATACCAATCCAATGAAGATCGTATTGGCCTGCTACTGTGCCATAAAGATTTGCCATTTCCTACCAGGATCACAAGCTTTGTAGAAAACAGGATTGTGTGCGACTTGCTAGAAAACAGAGTTGGGCTGCAGAACCGCATGGTTATCCATCGTCACTTCTACCCATGAAATGTCAGTGATTAGTCACAGAGATTTTTGGTAAACAGTGACCACATAGAGAAGTGGTTCATATAGTAAAAACCTTATCACCACGTTTTAAAGATGATTTGTGGCCTGAGCTACAGAATATACCTCAGAATATATGTGTCATTAACAACTTGACCTCCAGGAGAGTTAATCCCCTTCATGACAAGGCCATGTTTTGCGAAACAGCACTGCGTTACTTTAATTTACATTTGCGTGGTCATGCAACAACGCTGTACATAAATACAACTTATGTAATTTTTTTCCCACAAATGGAGATTCCTTTTGGTGGTATTTGAGCATGCATTTTTTTGTTTGTTTGCACTATATATATATATATATATATATATATATATATATATATATATATATATATATATTTTTTTTTTTTTTTTACTTTCTGCTATAAAACATATCTGCAAAAAGAACCAAGTCTGAAAAACAAATCTAATTTCTTTATAAATTTAGGCCACAATATATGCTACTATATGTTTTTTATTTTAAATCCTAAAAAACGTATATTGACTGGCATGCACCGGCCAGTGATATCACCAGGTGGCTCTGCCCCTTACCTATATAAGAATTGTCAAACAGTGGAGCCTGCAGTAAGAGTCTACTGTTTTTATTTATTTTTGACACTTTTTTTGGTTAATGGGTAGGGGTACAATGTACCCCATACTCATTCACATGGGGGGGAGGGGCCAGGATCTAGGGGTTTCAGATTCCGATAAGCCCCCCACCCGCGGACCCCCACAACCACAGCCCAGGGTTTTGGGGAAAACTGTCCCCATCAACATGGAGACAAGGTGCTTTGGGGTAGGGGAGCAGAGCCCCCCCCTGCCCCAAAGCATTCACCCCCCCATGTTGACGGCATGCGGCTTGTTATGGTTTGGGGGGGGGGGGCACTCTCTTATCCCTCCTCTTTCCTGGGCTGCCAGGCTGCGTGCTCGGATAAGAGTCTAGTATAGATTTTGGGGGGAACCCACACCGTTTTTTTTTTACATTTTGGCGTGGGGTTTCCCTTAAAATCCATACCAGACCCAACGTTTTTTCTTTGTTTTTTTTTAAATAGCCGGGCGCTGGCAATTGCAACTGCGACTCAGTTTGAATGTGCTTTGACTCTTTTTTTTAAATTTAGAAATGTCATTTTTCCTGCAGCAGGTTCTATACATGCTACAGATTCACCACTTTACAGGCAGACTAAGGGGACCCCCCAGGCACTATATTTAGAGGAATTTTTCATTGTTTAACTTTAAGCATTGTTAAAATCAGTGCTCCTTTAACTACTTCCCCGGAAGGATTTACCCCCTTAATGACCAGGCCATTTTTTGCAATACGGCACTGCGTCGCTTTAACTGACAATTGCGTGGTTGTGCGAAGTTGTACCCAAACAAAATTGAGGTCCTTTTTTTCCCCACAAATAGAGCTTTTTTTGGTGGTATTTGATCACCTCTGCGGTTTTTATTTTTTGAGTTATAAACAAAAAAAGAGCGACAATTTTAAACAAAAAAAGAGCGACAATTTTGAGAAAAATAATATATATATTTTTTTAATTTCTGCAAAAGTACAGATTAAAAAAAATAATTAAAAAAACGAATTTATTCATCGGTTTAGGCCAGTATGTATTCTGCTACATATTGTTTTTTTGTTACCAAAATTGCAATAAGCGTATATTGATTGGTTTGCGCAAAAGTTATAGCGTCTACAAAATAGGGGAAAGATTTACTAGTAATGGCGGGGATGGTGTGCGTCCCATCTGTGACAGGGGAGGGGTCAGGACGGAACGAGAGTTTGTGGATCTGTCACAGATGGGACGCACACCATACTCCTTCATTGATTCATTGATTGCATGTTTTGTATAGAGTGGTGCACTGACATACCGTGAGATTGTGAGTACCCCATTTGGGGAGAGTTTTTTATTGATTGAATAAAATTACAAAAACGATATCACACCATCAAGCGTTTTTCCTTGTATATTTTTGCATATCGCATTGGAACCTGGTATTTGGTGACCTATATTGAGCCCTGGAGTGGTTCAAAGGCGTATTTTGACTTAGTTAGCAGCTGAGTCACACACCCTGAGGTGAGCATATTTCCTGGGGGGCACCAAAGCATGGTTTTCATCACAAAGAAAATTTATGAGCATGCTGGAAAATACCATCATTGGACACTTGAGCACATTTTTTTGATATTGTTTTACCTGATTTCACCATTTTTATTGTTCTACGGAGGACTGTTTGTTCACATGCATTGTGTGGCACCAAGCACATTTGTAAGTATACATGTTTTTATATAAGATTTTTGTTTTCACTGCAGCATGCTTGTTTGTATTGATTTTACATTTTGCACTCTAATATAAAGTCGGTATTGGATGTATATACTGTACCCTAGTGATCCTATATATATTTTATTTAATTTTGTGTTTCAATATTGGGCTTATTATTATCACTATATAATTTTATATACCGTATGTCACTATATGGTTCTATTCATGTCCATGGACAAACACATATTTTGATTGTTTATCACAGCACACTTTAGCGCAACTTGTTTTCTTTTGCTTTTTATTTTTGCACGATATACGAGGCGTGTTTACCATATGCAGCTGAGTAGTGTTAGGCCCCTTTCACACTGGGGCGGTAGGGGGCGTCGGCGCTATTTTTAGCGCTGTTTTACCGCGGTATTCGGCCTCTAGCAGTGCGGTTTTAACCCCCCGCTGGCGGCCGAAAAAGGGTTAAAACCCCTCATATAGCGCGGCTATAGCCGCGGTATTACCGCGGTATAGCTGCACTGTCCCATTGATTTCAATGGGCAGGAGCGGTTTAGGAGCAGTGAATTCACCGCTCCAAAGATGCGGCCGACAGGAGATTTTTTCTTCTCCTGCCAGCGCACCGCTTCAGTGTGAAAGCCCTCGGGCTTTCACACTGAACAAACAGCGGAGGCTGTTTAGGGACGGTTTGCAGGCGCTATTTTTAGCACAATAACGGGGGCCTTACTGTCTAAGCATTAAGTACATTGTGGCTCGCAGGACTTTTTTTCTAATTATGGGGCATACACACGGTCGGACTTTTCGGCTACAAAAATCCGACAGCCCCTCCGACAAACTTTTGACGGACTTGTGGCGGACTTTCTAACGAACGGACTTGCCTACATACGATCACACAAAAGTCCAACGGATTCGAAGTGATGACGTACACCGGACTAAAATAAGGAAGTTGATAGCCAGTAGCCAATAGCTGCCCTAGCGTGGGTTTTTGTCCATCGGACTAGCATACAGACGAGCGGATTTCTGGGTCCGGCGGAGTTACGACGTAAAGATTTGAAGCATGTTCCAAATCTAAAGTCCGTCAGATTTGCGACTGGAAAAGTCCGCTGAAAGTCTGGGGAAGCCCACACACGATCGGATTGTCCGCTGGATTTGGTTCGTCGGCGTCCGTCGGACTTTTGTAGCCGAAAAGTCCGACCGTGTGTACGCCCCATTAGAACAGGGATCCACCTTGTTTACATAGGCAGATCCCCGTTCTGCCTCTCTTCACCACGATACAGGTTTGTGCAGCCGAGCCGCCTTGCCGCAGTATATATGCGGAAAGCAGTCGGCAAGTGTTTTGTTTTTTTTTTGGCATTGATACATGTCCCCCAGGGCAGTATCCTGGCCCCCATACCCTTTTTATTGCCAACTATTTGGATATAAGCCTTCAAAATGGGGACTTTTGATTTCTCAAGTTCGGCTCCCATAGATTTCAATGGAGTTCGCGGTTCAGGGGCCAAACTTTTTCCCTGTTTGGTAGTTTTGCTGCGAACCGAACAAGGGGGTGTTCGGCCCATCTCTAGCCATAATACAAGTTGTTGGTTTGGAGATGTCCAACTACCAATGCCATAAATAAAAACAAACAAAAAGTAAAATCACAGGATAGGGGGTATTAATAAATGTGAGAATTCTATCTTCAAACACAGCATTTGATGTTTCCCGTTTCAGAAAAGTCAGTGTAATGTTCTTGAAGTAATTAGTATGACTGGAATATCATCTTTTCCTGAAAGCAATTACATAAATATGTGTTGCATCTACTAATCTTCTGTAAACTAATTCCATGTTACATATAATCCAATTTTTAACTGCTGAAAAATGATGATAGTCCCAGGCTGTTCTATTTTTTGCAACCGGGATGTATCGAGATATATTCTATTTGTATTAAAGTTTAGAGGCAGCCAAAACTTTTTTTTTTTTGTATAGAGCTGGGAAGGATTTGAACCTCTGCCAGGTTTTTATGGCTGCCTGTAAATTTTTCTAAAGACCTAAGAGTCCAAAATTAGTGTTTGCTCTTAATAATACAACATGGAACAGCCAACAAGTTTTTTTTAGGGGGGGGGGAGGTAATACACTCCCCCATCATCAGGGCTTAAAAATGCTGTAAATGTCCATATGGCTCTTTTAGTACTTGTACACATTTAATAAAGCAGGATTGGTAGTGTTATGGGACAATCAGGGTAAAGGGATGGGAAATCAGCAATTTTAGGGCTGGTTCACACACAATGCCCCCTCTCCCCCCTGGCCACAGCAGGAATTATACCCCGTCATTTTCAGCTGGCATTTCCGATCGCTGAACGTGTCCAATTTAAGTGAATGAAGCTGCTCTGCAACCGTATGCAATGCATATGATTGCAGAGTGCTAGTGCGAGGTTCAAGGTGTTAAAGCAAGCGGTGGGGAGGCGATATGGCACCTCCTCACCACCTGTCAAAGCTACTGTGAACGAGGTCTTAAAGGAGTTGTAAAAGCAGAAGGTTTTTTTATCTTAATGCAATCTATGCATTAAGACAAAAAACCTTTTGTGTGTAGCAGCCACCCCAGCACCCCCCAATTACTTACCTGAGCCCCCTCTCTCTCCAGTGATGTCCATTGATGTCTAAGCTGTCCGGGACACGCCTCCTGCTTGACTGAGACACAGCAGCGGCGCCATTGGCTGTCAAAGTCAGTCAGCGAATCAGGGGAGAGAGGGGGCAGGGCTGGGCCAGGGCTTCGTGTCTGAATGGCACCACGGAGCTGTGACTCGGCTCCAGTGCCCCCCATAGGAAGCTGCTGACTGTGGGGGCACTCGATAGGAGGGGAGGGGCCAGGAGCAGCAAAGAGGGACCTGAGAAGAGAAGGATCTGGACTGCTCTGTGCAAAACGACTGCACAGAGGAGGTAAGTATAACATGTTTGTTTTTTTAAACACAAGACTTTACAATTACTATAAGCCTGTGGCTAATATCGGCCGGTTCAATAGAAACCGGCCAACATTCGGCCCCTGTGTACTGCAGCCTAGCCAGCTTCTGTAGAATGGGCATGCTGGAAAAGCATCCAATCAGCATTGGCAGTCCCCCCCCATCAGAACAAAATAGCTCAGTGGGGAGATCGCTGTACTAACATCGGATTGGTTAGTACAGCAAACTCCTTATGATAGTGCGTACCAGGCATTAGAATCACTAGAACAAGATGTCCTTTAACAGAGGGGGGTAAATCCTTTGTTTGAGACACATATTCCAGTAACAACTGGAATGTGGAGGGGAAGTGTCGGAGGGCTTGAGGCCTGGACTGCTGTGCTCCGGCTCTGTGGTCCCGCTCTCCAGCAGAGGGTATTTTAACTCTCGCTGCAACAGGAACTTTAGTAGAAAATATCTTAAAAAGACGATTGCATTTATTACTGTTGCTGCAGCCTGACTGCATTAAAGTAATGAAAAATAAAGCTTTAAAAATTGGGCTTTAAAAGTGGTTGTAAACTCCAAAACCCAACCAAAAAAAAAAACCTGCAAGACAAAGGCATAATGAGCTAGTATGCATCGCATACTAGCTCATTATGAAATACTTAAAAGGAACAGGAAGCAGCGCCTTCTAAGTGTAGCAGTGATTACAATTTAATCTGTAAAGAAATATATATAAACACTCACAAACGAGCGATTAAAACCAGCATTGTATAGTGGAGCATACGCTCTGTCCCAGGATGATGCCAGGTGTCAGTGGCTTGCTGAAGCTGCCCGCAATCTGGCCGCACTGGTGGCTCCCAGCGCTTCCAGATGGCTTGATGGTACTCATTGGTGCTGGTGATGGTACTCATTGGTGCTGGTGATGGTACTCAGCGATGCATGGAGACAATTGGCACCACTACCGGGTACAGGACCCAGGACTCTGAGTGTCTCCGTGCATCGCAGAGTACCATCACCAGCACCAATGCGGCCAGATTGCAGGCAGCTTCAGCAAGCTACTGACACCAATCCTGGGACAGAGCGGATGCTCCACTATACAATGCTGGTTTTAATCGTTTGTTTGTGAGTGTTATATATATATATTTTTTTACAGATTAATTTGTAATTACTGCTACACTTAGAAGGCGCTGCTTCCTCTTCCTTTCATGTTTCAGAGTCTCTTCTAGCTTTTCTCAGCCGGCAGCCTCGAAGGACAGCTTCTTTGTCATCCTTACATGGACTTATTATAATGGACTTGATAACATTGCCCTATTAAGTGGCTTAGTCACAACTATATCATTTCATAGCCTTATCCAGAGTGTGCCATATCATTTTATTTGTTTGTATGTCATTATGAAATACTTACCTTGGATCGAAGCTGTTGCAGCGGTCCCCGCACACCGCCGCTGTGACCGGCGACATGTCTTCCGTAGTCGTTTCCGGGTTCGCAGGCTCCAGCGCTGGGCTTTGCTGGAGCCGCGATGACGTCACTGCCTGCGGGAGCCGCCAGTCGGGGTACGGCTGCTGAAGAAACAGCACAAGCGGGCCGTTTCTTCAGACATGATGGGACTTTTTTTTTAGTTTTGCAACAGCTGGAGGTCCACTAATTGCATATCCCTGTTCTAGATGTTGGCTGCAGAATAATGTTTTTGTGAAAAGATATAAAAGGAAAGCAGTTTTCTGTTCTCCTGCTAGGATGCAGAACAGATTGAACGTGCCACTCGTGAGGTGTGAGAACTGAGCCTTAATCAAGGACAAGGGATTAACTGTGTCCTGAACACACAAATCCCAGGCTCTAGCATTTATCATTTGTAAAACATGAGACTCACATAATAACTGGGGCATGCTACAGATTAATCTCTGGAGAAAATGGACACTTGTTCTACATATCACTTCTATATATTTCATTTATAGCAAACATCACAAATAGCCAGTGCCATGGGCTTTCCAAAGCTTTGTAAATTCTATGTGTGAGCAGAAAATAAAGAGAGATATGTTCAGTACATCTCTGCCATACATGCACATTTCCCCACGTGTTAAAAACACTGTAAAGCTGGTCATGCAAAAATCGTTTTCTTTTTTGTTCAATCAGCGGGTTGAATGGAAGAAAAGGATCTGGTTCCCCCATCCAGACATTCAAGGTGGACGGGGGGAATCCCCGATACTGAGCCTTTGTACTATGGCAGAGGGGAGACTTTCCTACCATCAGAATGCACTGATCAGCACTGCTGGCTATAGCTGGTGGCACTGATTGAGAGATCAGCTTGTATACAACCAGCCTGTCCATACATGGATCAAAATTCAGATGGTCCCTGCTGAACCGACCAAATTGTGACCCAGACCCCCCCCCCATTTTCCTTACCTGATCCGATCCAGTGATGTGCACAAGCGCATTGGCTCTTTCCGCGGTCTCACTCCCTATTGGACAAATTGATAGCAGAGGAAGCGATTGGCCACTGCTGTCAATCAAATCCAGTTCAAAAGTGTGTGGTAGGGGGCGCTGTGAAATAAATTTATAATAAACTCACCATATAGAATGCCTAGTGAAAAGATTTATAATTACAAAATGTTTATTATAACATATAAGAGACATTTTGTGTATATATATATATATACACACATATAATCTTTTCACTATGGATTCTATATGATGGTTTTATTATAAATTTCACAGCGCCCCCTACCACACACTTTTGAATCTGCACAGTAGGTCACCTACAGTATTTGGGGAGCAGCTTCAGGAAGTAGATCACGAGGTCATTCACTAATCAAATCCGATGGATTGGGGGGGGGGGGGGGGGGCCCAAGTCCTGTTGTCTGTGTCAGTGAATGCAGCAGCAGGACTCAGAAGCGAGCACACACAGGTGATGAGGAGGAGCCAGGAGCGCCGGTGAGGGACCCCAGAAGAGGAGGATCAGGGCTGCTCTGTGCAAAACCATTGCACAGAGCAGGTATGTTTAGGCATGTTTGTTATTTTTATTTTTTACACAACAAAGCTTTATAACCACTTTAAGTAGAGAAAAATACATGTGGATACTGTGAGATGTTCATTGAGCTCCTACTTTCAGGTTGACAGCTTAAGCAATTAAAGCGGAGCTCCACCCAAAAGGGGAAACTCTGCTTATCCGCCTCCTCCACTGCCACATTTTGCACCTTTTTGAGGGGGGGGGAGCAGACACCTGGTTTTGACAGGTACCCGCTCCCACTTCCGGCTGAGTTTGCCGCAATTGCGATTCTTATTTTCTATTTTTCCCAGACATACACTCTAAGGCCCTCTTTCACATGAAGGGTCCAATCAGGGCTGCCTGTCAGTTTTTCAGGCAGACCAGATCAGACAATTCATTCAGCCCTATGGACTGGTGGGTGTAAATGGACTTGTATCCGTTTATACATGCTTACCTCAAATCCGCATTAAAAAAAAGAAAGAAAAAAAAAAAAAAAAAACACAGAAGGGGATTCGTTCTCTTCTGTCTAGGCGGATCGGAGAGCAGTTGGGTATAAATAGACAGTGAAGTCTATTTACTCCCGGCAGCCAATAGAGCAGAGTGGGGTCTGTCTGTGTCCACTATGCATAAACAAGGCAGACGCGGACCTGTCATCCACCCTGCTGATCTAAGCAGAGTCCACCACATGTGAAAGAGGCCAAATTCTCCCTGTAGCATTTGGATGCTGTTTAGAACTTGCCAAAAACGCATGCAAAACATGATTCAAATTGCATATGAAAACACTTTGATTATAAAAAATAAAGATGTTCTATGATTATACTTGTGACGACTAAATTTCACATTTATATGGGCACCCTTGGTTTATCTCCTTAATATAATAATGTGCTCTTGCAGACAGGTCTGAACAAAAAGGACCGAGCTTCCAGGTAATAGAACATTGCAGATGAAATCAAGGTTAAAAAAAGAACGCCCCCACTTTTTTTTTTTTTTTATTCATCGTCTGTACAGCCCTGTACAGCCCTGTGGAATACATTTCATCTATAACACGAATAATAAGAAGTATATTTGTTCTAGGAGTAGGCTCATTACACAGTACAATACATAAGGCCAGGTTTAGATTCACTCCTTAAATAAACATCCTGCGTTTTGTGCTGCATTCGCTAAAATTGTGTTTTTTTTCTCTTTTTCTTAGATACAATGTAGATCTCATAAGGCTTGCTTCACACCTATATGCAGGTGGTGTGGCCCGCGTTTGCTCTACCTGCAAAAAATGCCCGAAAAAGATCCCTGCACCTTTTAAAAAAACCACAGCCGCTTTTGCACCATGCGATTTCCTGCACATGCAAAACGCACAGCGTGTTTAGATTCGTGGGAGTGCCATTTAGAATGCGTCTGTAAAAAGAACAGTGCGGGAAAGCTGTGATTCATGCACCCACACTAGTGTGAACCTAGCCTTAAAATCCACAAGAATCTCTAAAAAAAAAAAAAAAAATCAACATTAATATTTCTGAGTAAAATAGTGTTCCAATTATAAATATATGGCTGAACTAGCATCCCATTTGCAAGAAAATGCTGCATGCTGCAGGAACCCTTTTTTTCCCGCACTGGAATCGGATCACATGAATGTTCACACCCATGCGATCCGATTCCTGTCTGAATTTACAGTTTGCACTGCGATCTGCGAACCGATATGGGGGTGTTAATAACTTTGTATTGACACCCACATCAGTTAGCAGAGGGCAGTGTTTACTGCCTGCGAGGGAGATGCGATGCAGGAACCCCTGGAATCGCGCTGGTTTCCGCTTCGCAATAGTGTGAACTGGGGCTAAAGCTTTTTTTGGCTGTACTTCTGGATCACAGGACTGCAGTTCATTCTGCACTCCTGTGACCTGTTATTAGCTAATGCCCGCTGTCAGCGGACGTCACTCAGCCAGTCCAGGCTGGGGGAAGATCCCGACTTTATAGTCAGGATCCACCCAGAAGACTGGACTTGCAGCCGGCTCAGCATAACACACATACATACACATACATTCATTTTTATATATATATATATATATATATATATATATATATATATATATATATATCTCAACAGCAAGACATCCAAGTACATCATATAGGTCAACCGAAATAAACACAATAAAATGCATAATAGTACAAAACAAATACCAGAGGTAGAAATGACCTCAGTATGAATCGATAAAGGTTTCATGTAAAAGGAATGATCACATGAAGGTGTAGGTGTCATAAGCCGTGACGAGGATGGATCAGAGGTCTAATGGTGAGTACTGGACAGATTGGTTACTCTAGTAAGAAGTCCAAGCATGAACATAGTGGGATGGTTAAATAGCCACCATATGTTATTGTTATTTTGAGTGCAATCCTTAATACAGAGTTTAAAAATAAAAAAGAAAAGTATGGCAAGAAATGTATTAAACACAAAAAGGAACTTTCTGGTCTAAAAATAGGTAACAAATTCAGCAAGATGCCATTTCGGGCTGTAAATGAGCACACACCTATTCATGGGACAGGCCTATTCTTTTGATGCAACTATGCAAACATCACAGAAAAAGAATCCACATGCTTTACAAATGACACATCCAGGTATTACACCTGTGTTAGGAGATACAAGAGGGAGGGGGATTCAATTATGAAGCATGTCCTAAGATGTCTAGTTGTCTTTTTAAATCACTAACCTGGAACAAACCTGCAGATTAATCAGTCTTCAGAACTCATGATCTGAATACTCTGCTCAAATGAGTGACAATACAAGTTATGAAACCATTGGATTAGTATGACAGTCAGGCAACTAGCATTCTCATAAGAGGTTGGCATTACTGGTTTCCATTTTATCCATGATTACATATACAGCTGTCCTGATAGCCAACTACTGAGCAGCACTGAAACAGGAAGAGGAAAGGGGGGGGCAGTAGTATGAGCCAATCAGATGCAGGGTTGCAATCTTTATCACTGGCTGTGCCTCCAAGTGGATCATCATATGTTTCTATGGGCCCTACACTGTACATGGCGCACTCCTGAACCCTACACTCTGTACGTGGCGCACTCCTGAACCCTACACTCTGTACGTGGCGCACTCCTGAACCCTACACTCTGTACGTGGCGCACTCCTGAACCCTACACTCTGTACGTGGCGCACTCGTGAAACCCTACACTCTGTACGTGGCGCACTCATGAACCCTACACTCTGTACGTGGCGCACTCATGAACCCTACACTCTGTACGTGGCGCACTCCTGAACTCTACACTCTGTACGTGGCGCACTCCTGAACTCTACACTCTGTACGTGGCGCACTCATGAACCCTACACTCTGTACGTGGCGCACTCCTGAACCCTACACTCTGTACGTGGCGCACTCCTGAACCCTACACTCTGTACGTGGCACACTCATGAACCCTACACTCTGCGCGTGGCACACTCATGAACCCTACACTCTGTACGTGGCGCACTCATACAACCGGTCCTTTAAAGGTGCACTTTAGGAAGCCATTAAAAATTTACAGGTTACTTCTCTGAAGACTTATCAAAAATTTTAAGAATCATCCAGCCAGAATGAAAGGTGGAGTTGGGATATTTTTGATCAGGGTGGCTAGACCGGTAGGATGTGTGTACATTATTTATGAAAGTCCACTCATCCTTTAATAGCATCAAAAACACCAAGTATGAAGATGCATTTGCAATAACATCTTTTTTTCTGACGCACAATGGGACATAGACAAAATGCCTTTTCTTTGCACTATAAATACTGTATACAGTATTAGAACACCATCACAAGGTCAGTCTTTCTTCTTGGATCCTCAAGGCTTAGGGGATGAGTAAAGCAAAAAAAATAAAAATAAAAAAAAATCAATTTATAGAATGCAATCTCATGGATCATTAGTTCAAGGCAATACCTTCGATTTACGTGAACAAGTGCTTAGCTTTTCTATATTAACTCATCATCTGGAATAAAGAACTCTTAAATCAGATAGAGCAGCACTGATTGCTGAAGATGTGCAGCACTCTTGGTGCAATTTAAATTGTTATCATAAAATGAATGCCAGCACAGCAACACTTTCATCATCATCTCATTTTACAGAGCAATCTACAATGCAGTAAGTGGAACAACAGCACGTCAAAGTCTCTTTATATCTATTCGGTTTTCTGCAAGATAAAAAAATGAATAATTTTTTACTTTTAAGGAAACATCCTTTCTTTGAAATCTGGTCATACCACTGCGTTGTAGTGAAGAGTATTTTTTTATTGTGCACGATTTTTGGGTGTAGAAACATTTTTAAGCCCATAGGAATTAATAGTAAAAGTGAACAGTCAATAAATTCTGAATGATCTCAGAAGCAACGCAAACTGATGCCAAACTAAAGCCAAAAAAACACAAGCCCAAAGCCTCTTCACACAGGCCATTAGAATATGGAGGTGCAGGAAAGCATGGAGCAGGAAATGGAATTTGCAACGACAAGCAAACTATGAATGTCAAGTATTGCTAACAAAATGAAAGTAAAACATTATTCCCCACCAAAGCCCTGTACTCTGTACGTAGCATACTCCTGAAATATGTACTCATACAGTGCATCCATGAACCCTGCACTCAGTACAGACCACACTCATGAACCCTGTACGTGCGGCACTCCTGAACCGTACACTCTGTACGTGGAGCACTCCTGAACCCTACACTCTGTACGTGGCGCACTCCTGAACCCTACACTCTGTACGTGGGGCACTCCTGAACCCTACACTCTGTACGCGGGGCACTCCTGAACCCTACACTCTGTACGCGGCGCACTCTTGAACCCTACACTCGGTGCGTGGCGCACTCCTGAACCCTACACTCGGTGCGTGGCGCACTCATGAACCCTACACTCGGTGCGTGGCGCACTCATGAACCCTACACTCGGTGCGTGGCGCACTCATGAACCCTACACTCGGTGCGTGGCGCACTCATGAACCCTACACTCGGTGCGTGGCGCACTCATGAACCCTACACTCGGTGCGTGGCGCACTCATGAACCCTACACTCTGTGCGTGGCGCACTCATGAACCCTACACTCTGTGCGTGGCGCACTCATGAACCCTACACTCTGTGCGTGGCGCACTCATGAACCCTACACTCTGTGCGTGGCGCACTCATGAACCCTACACTCTGTGCGTGGCGCACTCATGAACCCTACACTCTGTGCGTGGCGCACTCATGAACCCTACACTCTGTGCGTGGCGCACTCATGAACCCTACACTCTGTGCGTGGCGCACTCATGAACCCTACACTCTGCGTGGCGCACTCATGAACCCTACACTCTGTGCGTGGCGCACTCCTGAATCCTACACTCTGGACGTGGCGCACTCCTGAACCCTACACTCTGGACGTGGCGCACTCCTGAACCCTACACTCTGGACGTGGCGCACTCCTGAACCCTACACTCTGTACGTGACGCACTCCTGAACCCTACACTCTGTACGTGACGCACTCCTGAACCCTACACTCTGTACGTGACGCACTCCTGAACCCTACACTCTGTACGTGACGCACTCCTGAACCCTACACTCTGTACGTAGTGCACTCCTGAACCCTACACTCTGTACGTGGCACACTCATGAACCCTACACTCTGTACGTGGCACACTCATGAACCCTACACTCTGCACGTGGCACACTCATGATCCCTACACTCTGCACGTGGCCCACTCATACAATCGGTCCTTTAAAGGTGCACTTTAGGAAGCCATTAAAAATGTACAGGTTACTTCTCTGAAGACTTTTATCAAAAATTTTAAGCTGAAGTATACTCCCTGCAATCCAGGGATGTGTTGTCCCGGAACTCCTCGCTGGCCACTGATATTTTCAGGTGGAGGGCTTCTGGGTTTCTAGCGCCGGCCGCTGTCATAGGCTGGGCTGAGATTATGTCACTGCCGTGCATGGGCAGGAGTTTCGTCAGTGTCGGCATTGTCGAATTTGTGCAGCTCACTGTACAGGGACAGACAGACAGGTAAGTAGCTTTAATGCAGAAGAAACAAAGCATGTCTCTTCTGCATTAAAAATCCTGCCTGTCCACCCATTTTCATTTCCTAGCATAAAGTTCCACTTTAATTTGTTGCCCTGAGTTATTGCCCATTGTACATTATCACTACATGGCTTTCTGGTATCTTTATGTATATTAATTCCCCTTAAGAACAATGTAGTTTTCAATCATAAATCATTAAACACTTATAAAAGGAAATGGAGTATGAAGCCGGAGATTCATTACAGCACTGCGCACTCAGATTCCCCAGCCAGACCGGCTGCTTTCTGGAAACTGCTATCCCGGTTCCCAGCAGAAGACGAATCCTTTCCTCAGACAAATGTTGTATCTAACTAGCTGATCGATTTCCGCAATGTTCTTTCTCAATTGTTATGTGAAAGCACTGTCACTATTTCAGAAGGAAAAATGAAAATAATGAAACTCGTGGGAAAAGTAGCTGTGTGTTTCATAGGCAGTGCTCTATAGCGGTGGTCCCCAGCCCATGGCTCAGTAACGCCTTGTGTTACTTTCTATGACATTTTTGGCCTTCAGCGACATGCGTTTTTGTTCATGACTGTCACAATTCATAGCTCCTTGTGGAATTGTTAATGCTTGCCCCACAGCAGATGCTCATTACCGGTCTCTATGAATACATAAAGTACTACGCATCTTCAGAACAAGCCCAGAGACTCTCAAAGGATTTTCTTTGCCTGCTATTTTTGTTGTCATCTGGCTGGTTAAAGAGGACCTAGCATCAAATATATATTTTTCTTATAAACAGCAAACATACTGAGGAATGTGTAACACTTCCATGTATGCATTACATCCCAAAAGATCATAGTACTTTCTTCTGATGATGCATTAATCTGATTATTTCTCCAGAATGAAGGTGCCATCTTTGTCTAGGCATCATCCAGAGTTAGGCCGGGTTCACACCAGTGCGCTGTGGTTTTGCTGCAGCATGATTGTTTCTGCATTCTACACTCAGTTCCTATTGACTTCAATAAACTGTGTTTTCTAAAAGCATATCAAAGATATAGCATGCAGGACTTTGACTCGCTTTCGTGAAAACGCACAGTCTAACAAAAGTCAATAGAAGCGCACCTAAAATTGCATGTAAACCGCTGATAAATCATGCTGCACTGAAACCGCAGCACACCAGTGTGAACCCGATCTTAGCGTCTATCTGGACCGAGATGCCGCCTCAGAAATGACACTTTCATGTAAATCCTGGAGTAAGAGCTTCTTGGTTTACAAATGTCCCCCAGCTATAGTCTGGAAAAAAAAATGGATTTTGTTGTCGGAATGTGCGATCGTGTGTACGCGGCATTAGGTTTGATGTACACTACAGCTTCTAAACTTGAGTTTAGGAGCTATTGGTGTTTTTTTTGCCAAAGCTCCTAAACAACTTCATAAAAGCCCATGTACACATAGGCTTTTCGGATCGTTCAGGCGCTGCTGCGTTTAGGGGAACTTCAACCTCCCTCTTCTGAACGCGGAAGAATCGCGTTCAGGATAGGAAAGTTTTGGACGCCAGTCGCAAATCGTGGCAAAACTGAAATAGAATAGTGGCACAATTTTGTCGCGTTTTCCCACGGCCATCGGTTAAAGTAGGCTATGTGTACATGAAAGGTTAGAGGAAGGCTTGGAGGAACCCTAGGGTTTCATGGAACTGTGGGTTGAGAATGGCTGGTCTCTATATAACCTTGTAAACTGCTACAGCCTGATCACTAGGGGAAGGGAGACTGAGGAAATGCCTACTTTTGCTTGCAACAGACTGATGACATCATCTTGGCATAAGAAAATTCACTTGACTGGAGCTAAAAGACGGCTTTTAAAATAGATTGTAAAGTTTTCTTTTTTATTTCAATAAAAATAACAAGCATGTCATACTTACTGCCCTTTGCAGTTGGTTTTGCACAGAGCAGCCTGGGTCCTCCTCTTCTCGGGTCCCTCCCGCCGAGTGCCCCCACAGCATGCAGCTTACCATGAGTGCACCTGAGCCGAGGCACAGCTCCATGTATCCAGACACGGAGCTGCGGTTCGGTCCCATCCCCTCTCTCTCCTCATTGGCTAACTGACTTTGATTGACAGCAGCGGAAGCCAATGGCGCTGCTGCTGTGTCTCAGCCAATGAGCAGGGGAGTCCGTGCGGCTGAGGCAGTCGGGGACATTGCGGGATCGAGGGGGGACTCAGGTAAGCATTAGGGGGGCTGCTGCACACAGGTTTTTTTTTTTATCCTAATGCATAGAACCCCTTTAATGATACAACCCCTTTAATGATAAAAGGTACAACTGTTTTGAAAATTTAAACCCCTTTAATGATAAAAGGTACAACTGTTTTGAAAAATTAAACTGTTGCTGTATATTGTTACATGTCAAGAACGAAGACCAGGCTGACATCTATCAGCCTCTTTTGTTTGTTTTGAATGTATTTTTTTACATGTTTTGTTGCTTTTTACAAGCATTTTGATTGTTTTCTAGGGCATCACAGTGCAAGGAAAATTGATATACCTCGTTTTTCAAACCCCAGTGCAACAAACTGCAGAGATTTTATTTGTTTTAATAGTTTCCAAACTGCAAAAATATGAACAGCCTCTTTGAATAGCGCATGCTGTGTTTTGCTTTACAATACACATGGTAAATGCAAAGGTATGAATGGGGCCTTAGTCATTGCAGACGTGCTGAACACATACTGGACTACGGACTGGTATTTACTTATGAACCAATTGGTAGCACAGTAAACTAGTGGTTAGCACCTCCGCTTTCTCTGAGGTTCTGTCCTGACCACAGGCTGCATTGTTTTGCATACATTTGCTCCAGAATATAAACTAGCTATAGTGTTACAGTTTGTATGACTGCAGCCGGGAAATTACTACAAGTTCCTCTAGGATAGGCATTGATACAAATAATTTAAAAACTAGCTTTGGAGTCTCCACTTTTAAAAGAAGATGCTATATTTAGGTCTATACAGGTTCTCTTTGAACAATTATGAAAATCTGTTGCAGAACTGCTGTCATTTCTAAAGAAAAGCATTTGCAAACTGTTCTTACAGGTCAGTGCACTGACTTATTGCAGAGACGGGTGCTGAAAAACACACGTTTATCCAAACTGCATACAATACGGACGGTTCTGGGTTTTTGCTTAAGCGTCATTTAAAACAGTAATGCTTTAGGCATTCTCAACCCATTGGCACTGGAGCAATGTTATTACATCATTTGGCATCAATTGTTTTAATAATACAAATTACATCTCATCTCCCTCTTACTTGATTAGAGCCCAACAAAAATGGTGCCACTCGACAGGAGTCGTCATCTTTCCTTCCCTAACTGCATTAAACATTGTAACTCTTCAATGCCGGAAACTTAAAGTGGAGCTCCATCCAAAACGGGAAGTTCCGCTTTAACCACTTCAATACCAGTCACTTACCCCCCTTCCTGCCCAGGCCAATTTTCAGCTTTCAGCGCTGTCGCTGTTTAAATGACAATTGTGCAGTCATGCTACGCTGTACCCAAACAGAATTTTTATCATTTTGTTCCCACAAATAGAGCTTTCTTTTGGTGGTATTTGATCACCTCTGCGTTTTTTTATTTTTTGCTAAACAAATAAAAAAGACCGAAAATTTTGAAATAAAAAAGTTGTTTTTGTTTCTGTTATAAAATGTTGTAAATAAGTTTTCTCCTTTACTGATTGGCACTCATAAGGCGGCACCGATGAGCGGGCACTGATATGCGGCACTTGTAGGTGGCACTGATGGGCACTCATGTGTGGAACTGATAGGCGACACTGCTGGGCACTGAAAGGCTGCAAAGATGGGTACTTACGGGTGGCATTGATAGGAGGCACTGCTAGGCACTGATAGGCGGCACTGAGGGGCATTGATACGTGGCACTGACAGTGGTAAGCATTGTGAGTGGGCACTGATTGGCAGCTGCCTGGGCATTGATTGGCAGCTGCCTTGGCACTGTTTTGCATTTCCCTGGTGGTCTAGGGGGGCATACCTGGTGGTCCAGTGTGGATGGCCATCCTGGGCGGGATCCGAGGGGGGGCTGCGCTGATAAACAATCAGCACAGACCCCCCCCCCCCCCGTCAGGAGAGCAGCCGATCGGCTCTCCTCTACTCGCGTCCGTCGGAGGCTCTTTACAGAGAGTGTGTCAGACTGACACACCACACCGCCGATCGCCGCTATGCACTCTTCACCCCCAAAATGCAGGAAATGTGAATGATTCTGCGCAAAGGAAGTGAATACTAACAACAAAACAAAAAACTAAAAGAACTGCTGCCCCTACTAATTACTACCACTAGGTGGAGCATGTGATTGGAAAGAAAATAAAGTAGATATGGCGCTGTTCTATATCTGTGTTTAAAATGAACTAAATTGGTTGGTGAATATACACGTGAAGGTGCAACTAGCGTATACACTACATTGCTTTACATGTGTCCTTTCACAAAGAGAAGGAAAATATAATAATCAAACAAATATAAATACAGTGACAATTGGTTAAATAACCTCTGTGCAAATATGCCAAGTGCTAGACCAATAAATCCTCCACAAAAAATGTGTTTAAAAGTCAGCAGCTACAAAAAGTGTCCACGTTGGACCATTTTAACATGTCAAATCGCATATATATATATATATTAGGGCTGGGAGATTTTCTTAAAAAAAAAAAAATCTTTAATTCTCTTAAAAAAAAAAAAAAAGTTGAGAGGTCAAAATTGATTCAAAATTTAAGCAAATAGATTTTTTTTTTCTGCTCGCTGATCCTAAGGCGCTGCGGGCATGAGTTTTTAGGCGAAGCCGCGGCTTCGGCCGGACGCCGCGGACTAGGCCGAAGCCGCGGCCTCGCCTAAAAACTCATGCCCGCAGCGCCTCAGGACCAGCGCGGTGAAAAAAAAATAAAAATTTTTTTAAAAAATCGATTTGCTTAAATTTTGAATCAATTTGACCTCTCAACTCGATTCAAGATTTAAATCGTTTTTTTCCCCAGCCCTAATATATATATATATATACATATGTGTGTGTGTGTGTGTGTGTGTGTGTGTGTGTGTGTATGTGTATGTGTATGTGTATGTGTATGTGTATGTGTATGTGTATATATATATATATATATATATATATATATATATATATATATATATATATATATATATATATATATATATATATATATATATACACACATACACACACACACACACACACACAGTATATATATATATATATATATATATATATATATATATATATATATATATATATATATATATATATATATATATATATATATATATATATATACACATAAATATGACAGGGAAACATGGTTACAGTGTTGGGGGGTCTGAACGAAGTATAAGGAAGTTAAAAAAATCTTCCGCTTTCCTCCTCAGATCCCCCCAGATTTCCTCTTCACTCCCCGATTCTTCACCTCTGAGCGGGTGAATTCTGACTCAGATCGCCAGTGAAGCGGTGAGATCGCAGCTTCATAAACTGCCCGATTCTATGTGAGTCAATGAGGATTCTCAGTGTGCAGAGGTCATTGGCGGAAGAACATGTTCACACACTTCTCCCCCCCGTTTCATAAACCGTTTATGGACTGTGATCAGCGGTGATCCTGGGGATCACTGCTTCATAAACGGACACCTTAGTAAGAACCCAGTGTCCCCAGTCTAATTCTAAGAGGTTTGTCTTAAAGCCACATCAGCTTCACCAAGCGCCATCCCTTCAGGGCCCAAGACTCAGAAGAATCATAACTGATCACAAAGCTTAATATTATTGGCAAAAAAAATAAATAAAATGCATACCCTTTTTATTTTAAAGGTTCCAAAATATATATTTCACCAGTCCTCAGGAAGGATGTACTGGAAATGGAGTGAGTACAAAGAAGGGCAACAAAGGTAATAAAGGGTCTGGAGGATCTTAGTTATGAGGAAAGGTTGCGAGCACTGAACTTATTCTCTCTGGAGAAGAGACGCTTGAGAGGGGATACTGGTGACCCCACAATAGAAATAAAACTTTTTCACGGAAGGGAGTTTAGCTGCTTCAGCCCCGGAAGATTGTACCCCCTTCCTGACCAGAGCACTTTTTGCAATTCGGTACTGCGTTGCATTAACTGACGATTGCGCGGTCGTGCGGCGTTGCACCCAAACAAAATTGACGTCTTTTTTTCCCAAAATAACAACTTTCTTTTGGTGGTATTTGATCACCTCTGCGGTTTTTATTTTTTGCACTCTAAACAAAAGAAGAGTGACAGTTTTGGAAAAAAAAAAAAGCATTATTTTTACTTTTTGTTATATTTATCCCCCAAAAATATATTTAAAAAAACGATTTTTTCCTCAGTTTAGGCCGATATGTATTCTTGTACATATTTTTGGTAAAAAAAAAAACGCAATAAGCGTATATTAATTGGTTTGCGCTAAAGTTATAGGGTCTAGAACAGGGGATAGTTTTATGGCATTTTTAATTTTTTTTTTTTTTTTATTAGTAATGGCAGTGATCTGCGATTTTTATCGGGACTGCGACATTATGACAGACACATTGGACATTTTTAACACTATTTTGGGACCATTGTCATTTATACAGCGATCAGTGCTTGATTACTGTGTAAATTACACTGGCAGTGAAGGGGTTAACCACTAGGGGCGATCAAAGGGTTAAGTTTGTCCTAGGGAGTGATTCTAATGCCCCGTACACACGGTCGGATTTTCCAACGGAAAATGTGCGATCGGAGCGTGTTGTCGGAAATTCTGACCGTGTGTAGGCTCCATCGGACTTTTTCCATCGGGTTTTCCGACACACAAAGTTTGAGAGCAGGCTATAAAATTTTCCGACAACAAAATCGGTTGTCGGAATTTCCGTTCGTGTGTACACAAATCCGACGCACAAAGTGCCACGCATGCTCAGAATAAATAAAGAGATGAAATCTATTGGCTACTGCCCCGTTTATAGTCCCGACGTACGTGTTTTACGTCACCACGTTCAGAATGATCGGATTTTCCGACAACTTTGTGTGACCGTGTGTATGCAAGACAAATCCTAGGATTTTGGAATGTCCGATCAATGTCCGACTGTGTGCACGGGGCATAACTGTGTGTGGGGGGGTGGGCTTCAAGTCACATGACAGCAATCACTGCTCTCGATGACAGGGAGCAGTGATCTCTGTCATGACACAAGCCAGAACGGGGAAATACCTTGTTTACATAGGCACTTCCCCATTCTGAGGCTCTGTGACACGGTCACGCGCGATTGCTATCCCCGGCTCCTTAAAGGGGGCGTGCAGGTAGGCCCATTTGCCCACCGCTGCCATTGTGCCGACGTATATCGGCGTGCGGCGGTCGGCAACTGGTTAATAAGACACGTGGCCACACATTATAATTAGAAGAAAAGAGGTTTAACCTTATACTACGTAGAGGGTTCTTTACTGTAAGAGCGGCAAGGATGTGGAATTCCCTTCCACAGGCGGTGGTCTCAGCTGGGGGCATTGATAGTTTCAAAAAACTATTAGATAAGCACCTAAAACAGTGGTCATCAATCCTGTCCTCAGGGCCCACTAACAGGCCAGGTTTTATGTATTACCTTGGGGAGATGCAGACTAGAATACTGCAATCGCTGAGCAGCAAATGATATCACCTGTGATGTATTTCAGTTATCTTGCAAACCTGGCCTGTTAGTGGGTCCTGAGGACAGGGTTGATGAACACTGACCTAAACGACCGCAACATACAGGGATATACAATGTAATACTGACTTATAATCACACATATAGGTTGGACTTGATGGACTTGTGTCTTTTTTCAACCTCACCTACTATATAACTATGTAATATTCATTCCTGACAATGCTGGTAAACTAGGACAATATTATCTAACAAATATAAGATTATGGACTGTGGCTTTAAGTAATCAATTACAGCTGGTTAACTGGCAGCAGCTGCCATCACAGGATGTACAGTATAAGTGCCATAAATACTCGCCCTCCAGTCTACAACACAAACCCCGGATCTATTTCAGAGAGCGCAATCCAAGGAGAACCACGTGCCTCCAACCATCCAAATTACTGAAACCTAATTTGGAAACACAAATTCTCAATTTATCATGCTCACGAGTCAACAAAAAGCCACGGCTAACCAAATCCTGCCCGTCTGCTCTGAGTCATGCTGTGTGCCCGAGTACATTCAGTTTTTCCATCTAAAATCAAGCAGCAGATACTAAAAACTTGGTGATATATACAAAGTCTAAGATCTAGGGGTCCCTCCTTCCTGGCCACTTCTTGTAGCCAAGAATTAAAGTATTGTTAACTAAAGCAATATTTACTTCTGGTGAAATTCTTCAAGAAAGTGCAGGGCTGCGAGCCGGGCTGGTATCTGATAGTGAAATCCGTATGACATTAATTACTCATACAGAATGGTGACCATCTGCACACAGACAATGATTCCCTGTTCCATAAATATGAATGAGATGGGTAAAAGATGGCTTTAGCTCCTGTTCTCCACCTGCAGAAAACTCGCCCTTTTTAGGGCTTACAGTTAGGCCACTATTACAGGGGCGCCACCGTTCTGTGGGATCCGCTTGCTCGGCGGGGGGATCCATCCGCTGATCCCTGCAGAAGAGGCGGATGAGAGATCCGTCTCCCCTCACTGTGCATAGACGGACCTGTCAGAGTCACGCTCTCCTCTATGGGGAGAGCAGATTAAAAAAAAAAAAAATCGACCGCACAGGCGGTCATCTTCATCTGACCCCACCCAATCTGGTGTGTCCTGTCTGTCTGTCTTGGGAGTCTTAGCACAAAGGAGTCTTTATTTCTTCTTATTTTTCGCTTTTATCACAATATGGACATTCTGTAGTTTATGCGCTGCACCATTTATTAATACATTGTTACTTGGGCCTTATGCAGCGTACACACGGGCGGACTTTTCGACCGGACTGGTCTGACGGTCTATCCGACGGACTTTCCCAACACACGATCACACCAAAGTCCGGCAGATTCGTACGTGATGACGTACAACCAGACTAAAATAAGGAAGTTCATAGCCAGTAGCCAATAGCTGCCCTAGCGTCGGTTTTCGTCCGTCAGACTAGCATACAGACGAGCGGACTTTTCGATCGGAGTCGAGTCCGACGGAAAGATTTGAAACATGTTCCATATCTAAAGTCCGTCAGATTTTCGACCGAAAAAGTCCACTGCAGGTCCAATGAAGCCCACACATGGTCGAATTGTCCGTCGGACCAGTCCGGTCGAAAAGTCTGCTTGTGTGCAAGCGGCATTAGAAATTTCCAGGTGTTCAGCTTGCGTATTTTTAATTATTTTTATGTAGTTTTATAAAGGTTTGCGCTACATGTTATACTTACCTGCTCTGTGCCATGATCTTCCTCTTCTGGGGTGCCACGGCGGCGCTCCAGGCCCCTCCTCTTCATCGGGTGATCCATGGTGGCACTCGTGCGGGTGCACTCCCGAGTTCGGCTGCTGCGTCCATTGATACGGACAGCAGGACTCGGCCCCACCCCCCTGCTCTTGTGTCACTGGATTTGATGGACAGCAGCGGAGGCCAATGGCTCCCACTGCTATCAATCCATCCAACGAGTACAGAGACAGCGGCTGGATCTGGGAGGACTTGCCTTCTGTAAACAAGGGATTTTAAGATTTGCTTAGCTGTATTGTAATAATTCTTTAAAATCTTTTTCAGCGGTTATAAGGAGTTTTATATACCTTGACATGCTTTTTTTCAGTAATTACAACTGAGTCATGCAAAAGGCCTTCAAGAGAAGATAACATCTATAAGATTCCAGTAACAAATGATGTGGTGTTGTCTGATTGTGCAAAGGGCAAGATTTCCTCCATATGCAACATTTGAATTCATAATTATCTTCAGAAATACACACTTAAACGCAGGGAGCAAGGGTCTTAAGACCAGTTCCTGGTCATGTGACCAAAAGCAGTGACCATTGTGCACAGGGGAGTTGCAATCTTCAATAAGAGTGACTGGAGGTTCTACTGATGTCAGAACCTACAATGCAGAGCTGTTGCATGCTATGGAAGCTAATGGCTTCCAAGTTGCTCAGTTGACCAAAACGTTAACTTTGGGCGAGTTTTAAAAGCTTTAAATCGTAACTCCACTTTTGTTAAGAAAAAACAAAAAAAAACAAACACATTCTCCTCTGGGTGATCTATGTACCTTGCAAGGATTTTAACAACATCTGTTGCAGATTCCTACCTTTTGTTATTCTGAAGAAATTCCTGTGTGTTTCTTTGTGCCCATGTGGGAAAGTGGATCTAATGGGAGTGGTTTCATAATTATCAATCAGCTGTGAACCTGCAGAGCACTAATGAGGAAAGCTGCTGGGCCTGCATCCCTTTAGACGTGTTCCTATTGGGAGTATCTCACTAAAATAGTGATTTTTGTTGCAGGGGATGCCTAAAATCTGATTTGTATCTTAGTGCAGATTTCTGGGAAAATCAGTGAGCCAATCACACAGGAAATTATGTTTCTGGGGGACATTTTGTATTCAGGATATTACAGCGGCTGCAGATTGAAAAGGAAAGGTCATTTTTAATAACATTCAATTACAATATGACTTGCCACAATTGTATACGCTATATTGTTTTTTCTTTACTTGCTATTTTTTTCCCCCATGAAAGTGGAGTTACTCTTTAACTATTCTACATCAGTACTGTAAAGAAATAACTGAACTACAGTATGCATCTGGAATGGCAGAAAGTAACTGCATTTTAGCTGTTCACGCCTCACATTTTCACGTTATCCTCTTCATATTGTATGTTACAAATTACATTCACTTCTTTGTCTGGGATTTTGAATGGAATAAAGATTTTTATTTTTCCAGCCCTTCTCTCTGTTCTTACTGCCAAGTGGTATAGTATAAAAATGCAGTCTCAATTACACACAGTAATAACATGGACAATTAAACTGAGTAATTGAAAGCAATATAACATTTAGGAGGGCCTAATCTTAGATTAAAATAAATAAATAAAACCTCTAAAACTAATTTCTTAAAACTAGCAAATCAAAGATTATTAAATTTGAATTCCAAGTATAGATATTTTTGCGTAGCTATTAATCCAACTTTCGGAAAATGGAAATTGCAGTAGTAGACACCACTACTACAGTGATTGCGGCTAGTTTCTGGGTCCATGGGGCTGCCCTGCTATTTAGTAACCAAAGGAAGTTGCTTGCTCACCAGAGACGCCATTCAGGGAACGCACTGCGTTTTCTCAGTGTATGCAAAGCATTCTCTGATTGGACGAGGTGGAGAGGTAGGGCGCTGATGTCGCAATCCTCACCTGGTCCAATCCGAGAACGCTTTGCATGGAATTGAGGCCATATCAATCGTTTTCTGAATGGCGTCCATGCCAAGTGAGCAACCTCCTGTGTTCACTAAGCAGTGAGGCATCTACTAAAGTGATTTCCAGCTTCCACAGGGATAGCCTAGGTATAGAACATGCATACTTACATCATTCTTCCAAGCCTGGCCAATGTAATTATGCAAAAATATCCATTCCGGGAACACAGCTTTAAAAGAGAAGTATGAAGATAGGTAAGTATGATTTTAAAAAAAAAAAAAAAAAAAAAAAAAAAAAAAAAAAAACCTAGGTGGATGCTGCATCTGTCCCACGCCAGGTATAGACTGAGAACAGAGCGATCAAACACCACAGATCGTTCAGTTCTCAGGGCTCCCTGAGCAGAGAGCTGTCAGTCACTGCTGTCTGCTCTGCCCCTCTTCCCCCCCCCCCCCACACTCAATGGAGTGCTGGGCTGCGGAGGGGGTGGGGGCGGCTGGCTCAGGTTCTCAGCGGCTTGTTGAGCCGGGTCTCGGTCCAGGCATGTGGGCGGGTCCCCACCATATGGTTGCGATCTTTCCTGAGCCTGGACCGGCTCTGTGACATCACCTGAAAACAGGTCACAGGAGTGCAGAACGAACTGCACTCCTGTGACTCGCATAAGAAACAGGAAGGTGGGACTTTAAATGAGGCTGATTTGTGGGGGTGAGATAATTAGAAAATATATTTAATTGGCATATTGAGTCTGACAATACATAACAATGATGCACATAGTAGAAAGGTTTAATATGTATACATGCACACACACACGGTGTTGACCTCATGAATACATTACATATACATATCAAAGGGACAGCATATAAAATTGAAAAGAGATTTAAATATGGATAAAATGAATTATTGCAAATTCATGTGTACATGTCATCTAAATGGCACTATGCAGTGTAATCAATGGTAAAAAAAAACACAGTATAATAATTTGGTTGTACATATTGAGTCTAAGTAGGTTCCTATAAGTAGGCATGAGAATGCAAGTCCGACGCGTTTCGTCGATAATATCACTCTTCAGGGGCAGATGCAACTCTATAAAAGACAACAAAACATGAGTAGACCAGTATGATCAAACGTTAAACCCCTCAACAGGGAGGATGTGTACAAGAGAAAAGGGAGAGAGTTAATCATCCCTCTGAGTACTTACATCATGATAAGTCTGGAAAATGGGGGATGAAGAATCAGAGGCTGTCCCAATGGTCTGTACCGGGAGCTGTGGAAGGAGCCCGCAGGAGAAGTACAGCCAAACAAGCTCAGGCCTTTAACCAATAATAACAGAAATCTTATGAAGTAAAGACTGAAATGGTGATTATTATAGCATGTATTGCCAGGAAACCGCAGTATTTGGTAACAAACAAAATGAGTAAATCATATACCAATACAATCTGTCCTATATGATTTACTAGCAGTAAAATAAGCCATCTTATTATATAGGAATTATAAGTGAAATACTGTTTTAGCTACAGAGCTCCGACAGACCTTCACCTGCAGGTCACAACCTGAACTTTCTGCAATTCCAGAAAACTCCTGCAAAGTAATAGATGCAGATAGGCTTCTGTTCTATGGACTCCGATCACTTGGGACACATGTAGGTTAAGCAGTGTTA
This sequence comes from Lithobates clamitans, assembly GCA_037952925.1. NCBI lineage: Eukaryota > Metazoa > Chordata > Amphibia > Anura > Ranidae > Lithobates > Lithobates clamitans. The sequence continues at coordinate 6,523,127 of JBBGZY010000757.1, read as the reverse complement.
TAAGGCACCTTATCCTGCGAGTTCTTAGGTTGTCCTAGCTGGCTGATGAATGAACAACTGCATGAAGCTGATAAGCAGGAGATTTACAAAGACTTATCATGGAAAAACCCCTATTGTATAAACTAGCACAACATGATATCCACTGAGAAACCACCCGCTTTATTTCTACACCAACACGTACAATTGTGTTTTTTTTGTCATGTTATTTGTAACATAAATTGGTTTACACTTTATTTATATGAAACTATCATTTTACAGATAAACCGTCCCGAAGGTACACTCATGATACTAGGTCTGTAGAGCATCCCGAGTTATCCAAAGAAAACACACAGCAGTAGTTGCCGTCTTCGAAAGGTCTCTTTTCAATAGAAATTCTATATGGAAGAAAAGGAACTCCACTTTGAGCGTTCTTTATTCTCTTGCAATTTCAGGAATACTCCATGGCGTGGGAAGACTCAACACTTTGCGTTGCACATGAAAGCACAAAGTAAAAATTAATTAACCATTTGCCAACTGGGCTCTTAAACCCTCTTCCTGCCCAGGACACAATTTTCAGCTTTCAGTGCTGTCACATTTTGAACGACAATTGCGCTGGGTTTTCACTTTTTGCTAAACTGGTGTGCAGTACTATTTGATGAGCTGAGCTCAGTGGATCATAGCATACTGTGCCCACACACAACCGGGCACATAGGAGACAATGTATTGTGCCTGGTCCTGCACTGGAATAGCCGCCCAACGCAGTCCCGCCACATCTGGTGTAAATCGGCCCTCACATGGAGAACCCCCAATGCTGCAAGGCAAAAGTGCGAACAACTAAACCACCAAACAATAAATATGTAAGCCCTTTCAAATATAATTGGATTCATTGACCACCAAACCCCCCCCCCCCAGAGTACCATTCTCTCTGAAGTTTTTAGGTGTGGAAGGGGTCTCCGCATCCTAACTTACAACATAGGACTGTTAAGCAGGCCATACATGGTCGAATTTCGAACAAATTTTCTTTTTAAAAATCAGAAAGTTTTTGGTTTTTTTTGTGATCCGATGATGCTACCATTAATTTATCGAATTTTCGAACTTCGGCCAACCAAGCCTTCAATTTCACCTCGTGTTGCTACAGAAAAGAATTTTCGTGGACGGGAATCTTCTTTTCTCTCTGTAAATTTTCTTTTCTCATTACATTTCTCGCACGAAACTCCCATCATTGATTAGAAAATCGTTCGTTTTTCAAAACATTTCCAACATGTCCGATTCCTCAAAATGTGATTGCCGCACGAAAATCAGCCGTTGCTGCAGCCCATTAATGGTGTGAAATTTGTACGAAAGAAAATTCTTTCGAAAACCGAACCGTGTATGGCCGCCATTAGTCCTGCACTGTATGTGATGACCTCAGAATGACCAACGGAGTGACAGTTGAAACAGCTGTGTAGCTGGGAGGGAGCCCATGGGAGCACAAAATAGGGTACCTATAGTTGCTTTTTTGGGCCACCCCTCCCCTCCAAACAAGTATTTAACCCTTGCAGAAAGCTCCACTGCAAGGATTTTTTTTTTTGGGGAGTTCAGCATTAGAGTCATTTGCTGGTGTTAGGTGCAAACATGCTAAAGTAATGTGTAGGTGTAACACTTCCAGGTATTTATTATCTCTCACATGCCTCACAGTCCCCCCTCCGAACATCATTTGTCCTTCCAGAAGGATAAACCCAAGTTTGTTCGGGGTCAGCACCTCTTTTCTGGAGATGTTGGCCCAGAGAGGACACAATTATGTACTGTAAAATCCTGGTATCTGTGCACTTCACAAATGACTTACCCACATCAACCGTAGCTAAACGTTTTTATTAATTTTTTTTGCAGTGACTTGCAGCAACGTTGCAGTCTGATACCAGAGGAGAGAGGGACATAGGAAATGCTTCTACCTGCCTGCAGCAGACTGATGACTTCATTCTAGGCTGACCATAAACTACACAATCTGATTGGCCATCTCCTAAAGACCTACCATCCCATCTGATTCAATAGATTCAAGACTAAATTGAACAGGATACTTATATCATATAGTTTGGGATGAAAATTGCCTGCTGAACAGCGACTTCATCCTATCAGATGCATTCACTGTCTAGGTGTTCAGGCCACTGGCAGGAGAGAGTTTCCATTCTACATTATTCAGTACAAATGGGGGAATACCATTTCCTGCAGCTGAATGACAGAAAACCTATATGTGTAGGGCTAGCTTTATTGTGGATTAATTTAATTTTAAATTTTAACTGGAAAACCAACAGCAATAAAAATCTGACAGAGGTTGTAACCCTTCCTCACTCTCCTTATTTCCTCTCTGGATGATACTGGTACCATAAGAACAAGTAGTAAGGGGTAATCTCTCCAACAGGGAAGGGTTTTGTTTGGAGTCACACTTAAAATGAAAAAAATCTGGAAAAGCAGCCAATAATAATAGTATCTGGATCCCTCTCACTGGTCATGGACTGGTGAACAGGAGCATGGCAAAGTCTACATGATATGACAAATGGAAGCTGGTCTGCAGGTCACAAGTACTTTAGAAATACACATAGATAAATCTAGAAATTCTAATGTCATCAGATAAATGTGAATTTATCTCCCGCTCTCCATTTAGCATTGAGAGATAGTCCTGATGAGAATAGTAGACATTGAAGATGGAAAAAACGAGCTGTGGCTGGCAGTTCTATGTCAGAAACGTCATGCATACCAGCTGTGCCCTTTCCACCACAGACCCACTAACCTTGTGGTAAAAATACCGAAGATCTCCAGAGAGTAAATTATCAATGGCCTTTGGTTTCTAGTCAACCTGAATGTATCTATGTAATGTGTGTCTAGGCATTCATATTTCTGTCCAGCTATCATGGGAATGTACTAAATTTGGTAGTCAATGTTCTGCTTGTGCAATGTAAAACGCAAACATTAAATGAAATAAAGAATTCCAGGAAAGCAGCGAGGCTCCATTCAGATATATGCAATCATGTTTGCTCGGGCACATCACAGGTAGGGCAGCCCATTCATTTTACCCAAAGGATAAGGCAGGGAAAGAAGTCCTAGACGCTTATTTTTTTTTTTAAATCTCGCTGCACCGAGCCACATGGCGTTACATGCGATACAGAAGGTGTGTTACTAGCCAGATCACTAGGTGAACAACAGGCAAGAAAGCCTAAAAAAAAAAATAGACAAATGTTTAATTTAATATTTAAACATTTAATTCAATAAACAAACATCTAAATGATTGGTAAGCTGCAATATATTACATTTTTGGTTTAGGTTTAAAGGAGTTGTAAAGTCTGCTCTACAAAAAACAAGGGCATCCCTTGGAGGGGGGGGGGGGGGAATAGCCCAGAGTTAAGAATACACAATGAAGGCACCAAACATCCAGAGTCTTTAATGATAAAAAAACAGCAGAAAAAAAAAAACCAACGCACTTCAGGAGTCAAAGAAGCCCCCTCCCCCCTTCTACTGGGCTCTTGTTAAGAAAGGGTGGGACTCTTAAGATGAAATAATTGCCAGACCATTGTTCCTAATTTGGAGAAAAGACAATGTAGCACCAATATTTAAAAAGGGCCCAAAATACATCCCTGGGAATTACAGACCAGTTAGCCTAGCATCAATAGTATGTAAACTCTTGGAGGGGATGATAAGGGACTATATACAAGATTTTAGTAATGAGAACGGTATCATCAGCAGTAATCAGCATGGATTCATGAAGAATCCTTCTTGCCAAACCAATCTATTAACCTTCTATGAGGAGGTGAGTTGCCATCTAGATAAAGGAAGGCCCGTAGACGTGGTGTATCTGGATTTTGCAAAAGCATTTGACACAGTTCCCCATAAACGTTTAGTGTACAAAATAAGGTCCGTTGGCATGGACCATAGGGTGAGTACACGGATTGAAAACTGGCTACAAAAAGGCGTGTTCAGAGGGTGGTGATAAATGGGGAGTACTCGGAATGGTCAGGGGTGGGTAGTGGGGTCCCCCAGGGTTCTGTGCTGGGACCAATCTGGTATAATTTGTTCATAAACGACCTGGAGGATGGGGTAAACAGTTCAATCTCTGTATTTGCGAACTATACTAAGCTAAGCTGGGCAATAACATCTCCACAGGATGTGGAAACCTTGCAAAAAGATCTGAACAAATTAATGGGGTGGGCAACTACATGGCAAATGAGGTTCAATGTAGAAAAATTTAAAATAGCGCATTTGGGTGGCAAAAAATATGAATGCAATCTATACACTGGGGGGGGGGGGGGAACCTCTGGGGGAATCTGGGATGGAAAAGAACCTGGGTGTCCTAGTAGATGATAGGTTCAGAAATGGCATGCAATGCCAAGCTGCTGCTAACAAAGCAAACAGAATATCGGAATGCATTAAAAAGGGGATTAATTCCAGAGATAAAACGATAATTCTCCCGCTCTACAAGACTCTGGTCCGGCTGCACCTGGAGTATGCTGTCCAGTTCTGGGCACCAGTCCTCAGGAAGGATGTACTGGAAATGGAGCGAGTACAAAGAAGGGCAGCAAAGCTAATAAAGGGTCTGGAGGATGTTAGTTATGAGGAAAGGTTGCGAGCATTGAACTTATTCTCTCTGGAGAAGAGACGCTTGAGAGGGGATATGATTTCAATATACAAATACCGTACTGGTGACCCCACAATAGAAATAAAACTTTTTCGCAGAAGGGAGTTTAACAAGACTCGTGGCCACTCATTAAAATTAGAAGAAAAGAGGTTTAACCTTAAACTACGTAGAGGGTTCTTTACTGTAAGAGCGGCAAGGATGTGGCATTCCCTTCCACAGGCGGTGGTCTCAGCGGGGGAGCATTGATAGTTTCAAGAAACTATTAGATAAGCACCTGAACGACCGCAACATACAGGGATATACAATGTAATACTGAAATATAATCACACATAGGTTGGACTTGATGGACTTGTGTCCTTTTTCAACCTCACCTACTATGTAAATATGTATAATCACCAAGGATAATCTTGTTATGAAAGTTGCAGAACACCTTAAATCTGTGTGGTAAACAAGTTATTTTATATTGTAGATTTCTGAGTGGCAATGATGCTGCACTGCTCATGTAGCTTGTCAATCATCTGGCCACACCCACTCCTGTCCACTGCTTTCTGGATTGGCAGCACCCCCACTGGGAGTTGCAGTGTCGACAAGGAGGAATGCGTGAGACACAAATGGAACTGGTTAGTTTATTAGATTTTTTTTTTTTACTTTTTATAGCTTATGCATCAGTAACTGGATAAACTGCCATACAGGAATCTTTAGCTGTAATTTAAAGCTGAAATTAATGGTCTTATACGGTATTTGGGATTCTCTGGTCATTCCTCCCCCCTCCCCCTCATCAATATGCCAATCACATTTTTAGATCATATTCCATTTTTCATTGCATACCTTATTTCAGACCCTGTGACTTTATCGTAATCTTGGAAAAAACAGTATTACCACTACACATCCGCGCTATGGCTGAATGACGGCCACAGCGCGGACCTGAATTCCCGGGAGGCCGTCATATGACGGCCTCCCCTGTGCACGCTCCCTGCGTGTGCCCTGTGATCACCAATTCACTGAGACTCGGCTGATCACCGATCCGGCTGGGACCGGCCCCTTACCATGTGATCAGCTGTCAGCCAATGATAAACAAAATATCCGTAATTTTTTTTTTTTCTAGTAGAGTAGAGAGTAGAAAAAAAAGCCGATCACCGGCTCGGATGTGAGGGACATTGGTCCCCAAGTGGAAGAGGCACATCTGCCTTATCAGTGCCACCTAACAGTGCCCACAGTGCCACCTAACAGTGCCCACAGTGCCACCTATCAATGCCAACAAGTGCCACCTATCAATGCCCACAAGTGCCACCTATCAATGCCCACAAGTGCCACCTATCAATGCCCACAAGTGCCAGCTATCAATGCCCACCTGTAGTGCCAATCAGTGCCACCTGGCAGTGCTGCCCATCACTGCCGCCTATCAGTGCCCATCACTGCCGCCTATCAGTGCCCATCACTGCCGTCTCATCAGTGTACATCAATGAAGGAGAAAAATGACCCGTTTTAAATTTTTTATAAAAAAATATAAAAAATTTTTTTTTAAAAATTCAGTTTTTTACATTTTTTTTAACAAAAAGTAAACTGCAGAGGTGATCAAATACCACCAAAAGAAAGCTCTATTTGTGGTGAAAAAATGACAAAAATTTCATTTGGGTACAGTGTTGTATGACCGCGCAATTGTCATTCAAAGTGTGTCAGCGCTGAAAGCTGAAAATTGGTCTGGATAGGAGGGGGGTTTAGGTGCCCTGTAAGCAAGTGGTTAAGGAAGATAGTACACATTCCAGAAGGAGCCTTGTTATTTGGTCAGTTCATAAGAACATTCCTATAGAGTGAAGTAATCCAAGGTAACCAGATTTAGGATGCACTCTTTTGTATTGGTGAGCCATAATAGTAAGGAAATATGGAATTTCTTTATTATACAGGCAGATCATGGCTGGTAGGGTGCTGTACATAGCTTCCTGAAAACATCACAGCATCCTTCCACAGTGCTCCTCTCAAGAGCCCTCAGTTCTGGTGAAAGCAATGGTCCCTCCCAAGAGGAGGAGGAGTTATGCAAACCACAAAATGCCTTGATGGGTAGAAGTGGGCATTCCTGGTCAAGCTACATTATCATGCAGACTGCCCTAGGTAATGCTGAGCCTTCATGATTGAAAGAGCTGAAATCCAATAAATGAAAGGGGCGACCCAGGGACAGTCAAAATGGAGAAGAGAGTGTTAGATGATACCGGACATCACGCAGCCAGGAAGTGGGGCGGGCTTTATCTGACTACGTGATTTCATTACAGAAGATGAGCCTGCAAAACTGTACAAGACTGGGGGTAAGGCTGGAATTCAGTTTTATTAAAAATTGCTCTAATTGAATATTCAGAATGAGTACTCGTATTCTCAATGTATACCAACTCACATCAATGGGCTTTGGCAGAGCTCCAGACTAAAGTAGAAAGATTTAATCTACACAATTTACTCTAAATTAACACATTTTAGTGGGGAAGATGTCAGCTTTTTGTTTAGAATAAGATACAGTTTAAATACTTTTACCTGACCAATGTCTTTTTAAATCAGCCTGAATCATAACCTAAAAAAACGATACTACAGTCTCATATCAAGGCTTTACATCCTCGCTGTTTCAAGATGCACAATAAGGGGGCACTTGAAAAAAGATGGGCTGCATGGTCGAGTCTCCAGAAGAAAGCCATTACTACGCAAATGCCACAAAGTATCCCGCTTACAATACGCCAAACAGCACAGAGACAAGCCTCAAACCTTCTGGCACAAAGTCATTTGGAGGGATCAGACCAAAATTGAGCTTTGTGGCCACAACCATAAACACTACATTTGGAGAGGAGTCAACAAGGCCTATGATGAAAGGTACACCATTTCTACTGTGAAACACGGAGGTGGATCACTGATGTTTTTGGGAATGTGTGAGCTACAAAGGCACAGGAAATTTGGTCAAAATTGGTGGCAAGATGAATGCAGTATGTTATCAAAAAATACTGGAGGAACATTTGCATTCATCAGCCAGGAAGCTGCACATGGGACGTACTTGGACATTCCAACATGACACTGATCCAAAAACAACAAGGCCAAGTCAACCTGTCATTGGCTCCAGCAGAATAAAGTGAAGGTTCTGGAGTGGCCATCTCAGTCTCCTGACCTCAATATCATTGAGCCACTTTGGGGAGATCTCAAATGTGCAGTTCATGCAAGACAGCCCAAGAATTTACAGGAACTGGAGGCTTTTTGCCAAGCGGAATGGGCAGCTTTACCATCTGAGAAGATAAAGAGCCTCATCCACAAATACCACAAAAGACTTCAAGCTGTCATTGATATTAAAGGGGGGCAATACACATTATTAAGAACTGGGGTGTGTAAACTTTTGATCAAGGTCATTTGGGTAGTTTGATGCGATTATGATTTAAAAAGAGTAAACACAGTTGATTGACAATAAATGCCTTCAGACAAATACTAACCATGAGTGAAAGAAAAGTTTGGGTTATCATTCAAATTCTCTGAAAAATGGCTAAGAAATCATAAATTCTGCCAGGGTATGTAAACTTTTGAGCACAACTGTAGGTTCACAGCAATAGATTCCAAATGCAAATACCACACTTAGCATCAACTCCAGACCTTTTACCTGCTTAACCAAAAGGAGAAGCCCACACCTGGCCATGAAACAGCTTTTGATTCAATTGTCCAATTAGCTTTGGACCCTTGAAAAAAGGGGGGGGGGGGCTATTCTTAAAAGCTGCAATTCCTAAACCTTTCCTCCGATTTGGATATACATACCCTCAGATTAAACCTGAGAGTGTGCACTTTTAGCCCATATCCATTATATAACTATAACTTGAATAGGTTTTGTAAAATACCAGGAAAAAAAAACAAACACATTCTAAAATTGTGCCTGTGTCCAAATATATATGGACCTAACTGTATGTAAAGCGCTGCGTAAATTGATGGAGCTATGCAAGTACCTGAAATAAATATAATAAACCACCTGCTGCCCAGAACATTTCTCACATGTATGTAAAGTCAGCATTTTACATGGGGGAATGAAAGAGAGCTCTGTGACATATCGTTGCACAGAGCAGGCAAGTATGTGGCACGACTGATGAAAAGTCCTGTGACTCCGAAACATTTCATTTCCTTGTTTGTGATGTGATCATACTTCAATAAAAGCAGTTTGGACTCAATTTGAGGATCTGTGGTGTGCTGGCAAATATTTAAAGTGTCATGCAAGATCCAGTCTCCAGCTGGAGGTTGCTGCAGCACTCAGCATCCTAGAGCCTTTTCCAGAAACATGTGCAATAGGAAAAAAAAAAATCAGGTCTCCTGTCCTGCGAGACAAGGCTGTGCTGTGTACAGTAAATCACAACTAAACGGCCAGAAATACAAATCCTCTAGCATCTGTAATTTACTTGGAGTTTAGCTTTAGAGCGTTTTTTTTTTTCACCCTGCAAGGTAAAGGCATAATGTGCTAGTATGCATCGCACAGCTAGCACATTATGTCAAACTTACCTTAAAACTAAGCCCTCCCGCAAGGAGATGTCAGATCTGGAGGCCGCTTCCGCCTTCACCAGTCTTGCTTCCGGGTTCCGGACTCCAGCTCTGTGACTGGCTGGAGCCGCGATGAGGCTACTCCCCAGCATGCGTGCGGAAGCCACCAGGCACGACACGGCGCTCTGAAGACACAGCACGGGTGGCCGTCCCTTAAGAGCGCATGAGCCAGTAATGTCACTAGCTGCATGTAATGTAAATATCTCCTATACGGTGGACGTTTAGGAGATATTTACACTACCTATAGGTAAGCCTTATTATAGGCAAGTCATGCATGGAAGGCAACTCCCACTTTAACCTCCTGGTCAGCAAACATAAGGCCTTCATAGAAGTCTGATGCTGAGCCTCTTTTGTTCTAAAGAATTAATTTTTTCTTCAAAATAGCCAAAAATGAAAAACGCCTGTAAACGAAACGCGGCTAAACGCGAGTTAGCGCATTTAGAAGCGTTTGGCGCTTGAAATGCCTCTAAACTCAGTGTCTGAACTCATTTTTTTGAATTCCAAAAAAAGCCTCTAAACTCAACTGCCTAGAAGCAACTGTAAATGACCCTGTGTACATGTACTGATAAGATAACAGAGGAGAGTTCGGGAGCAGTTGAAAAAAATGCCCAACTGCTCCTAAATGTCCGTTAACCAGCAGCAGTGTACATGAGGCCTTAATGTAGTTTCTTTGTCATTCTTGTCAATGGGAGGAATGCAGTATTAGGAACACGAGTCTCTGTTGTTGATCTCTGCACGGATGAACTTTCACCAGTCTGTTGGTGTGAACAGTGTAGTACAGACTATAGGTGCCTCTAATAAACTGGATTACCCTTGCTATCTCAAGTTCAATCAAGTTTATTTCAGGAATCCATTGTAAAGTGTGTAATGTACAGTAGGCCACCCTTACTAAAATGATTAGAGCAGGTGCGCACACGGATCCTCTTTGAAAAAGGGGATTTCTCATTTATTTCTAATTTCATCAAATTCATTGTCTTGATTAAAGCAGCCCATAGATCATTCGATTCGTTGATGGGAAGTGCCTCCTGTAGTGCCAGCAGTAAGCTTATGTAAAAAAAATCCGACAGGCTGGTTGTCCCCAAGTTGATTGATGGAAGTACAATCAGCCAGCCCATTCATTGATCGAATATCCACTGGTGCCTGCTGAACCAGCCAAAATTTCAATCTATGTATGGCCAGCTTAAAAGAGAAAGGTTCTTGGTAGAAGGAAGTGTATGGAGCAACATCTGCATTCCAACTGATCCAATATTCAGTGTTTAGGCCCCAATCACACTTGCACATGAGGCCATTCAGGGTTACATGTAGGAGATCCAGCAAGGGTTCACGGCAATTAGCTGCTGGAAGCCCCATTGAAAGCAATGGGTGGTGTGGTCTCTTGCTTGTAATCAATCAGCAATTAGCTGCAAAGGATTGACCCTGTATGCAGCCTGTCTGCATCCAGAGCCGATCAATTGCAGGTAATTGCTTAATGAACGATTACGAGCAAAGGCCACGCCTCCTATTGCTTTCAATGGGGCTTTTGCCAGCAGCTAATTGCAGAGATCTCCTACATGTAATCACTAACAGCCCTGTTTGAGACTCACAGTAAAAGTTGGATAAAAAAACAGAATAAAGTAACTTATAAAGCTGTCCATACACTGCTCAAACTTCAACTGATGCTTGCCCTTGAAGGCACTACTTTGTTTTTTAAATAACTTTTGCCAGTGCCGTATTTGTCGGCGTATAAGGCGACTGGGCGTATAGAACGACCCCCTTATTTTCCAGCTAAAACATTGCTTTTGGGATATACTCGCCGTATATGGCGACCCCCTTCCGACTAGTCTGTCTAGTAGCTTTGGTAACATACTGAAACAGCAATAATAAGTCTGTGCAACTTGATCACCAGCTTTGTGAAGCAATGCTGCGGTGATAAATACCTCAAGTGACCGGCAAAATCCACTGTAAGGGGGGGAACCAATGTGGGTAGCGCCAGATAGAAGGTCAGGTGCTTCAAACCAAAGCTCCGTTAGTGGATAGCGAAATGGCCGTGGAAATAAGAGGAGCCAAGGGGTAGCCGGAACAGGCATGATTTTGTCCAAACGAGATGGTTCCGATCAGCGCATTTGGTAACATACTGTATACAGTATACCGCGCTGAGCTAATCATGGTGAGCAATGTATTCTTAATGAATACAAAGCCTGCTCGGATTGGCTTTGAGAGTCAGAGAGACGCGGGCTGATGTTACAACCTCTGCCAATCTGAGCAGGCCTTGTATTCATTAATAGAATACATCGCTCGCCATGATTGGCTCAGCACGGTATAGTGTTTGTAGCCGAAGCTACATACAGCATTACGGCACATCTAGCAGGCTGATATCCAGCGGGCAGCATTTAATACCAGCGTATAATACGACCCCCAATTTTTGGGGAATATTTTTAAGTATAAAAGGTCGTCATACGCTGAAAAATACGGTAATAACTTTTGCCGGGATCCAGTCCAAAAGTTCTAGGACAAACAATGCCGGCATCCAATAAGACACAAGCAAAGTTTAGGTAATCAGTATTCTGCTCCAGCTGGCAAATGACATTCTTCTACCTGCCCTGCTTGGCGTGGATGGGGCAATCAATGGATTTCTCTCCGTCTGTCCTGCGGGAAGTTCAAAGCGTGTATGGCCAACTTAATTCAGTGTAAAAATAACAATGTTGAATTCAACTTTCATGAGCCTGGTATTAGTTTTGGGGTCACAACCATCCATAGAGTAGTCTATGTGACTTCCATGTTGTTTAAAATAAAGAGGCTGAAATCAAAGCAGAAGACTTCCAATTGTTGAAACTAATTAGCATCGGACGCCCTGTTGCAAAGCAACCATAACCAAACAATGAACATCGGCGTTCAGCAGATTGAAGACATTTTAAACACATGAAATCCATAAAATGTCATAGAAATATGTAACAGTTGTAACATTCTAACCACATCAGTCATCACAGGGAAAACCTTGTTTATAAACAGCTTCAGGAATGTCCAAACAGATTACCAAATATAGTGTACAGGCCATAGTAGGAATAGTATGTCTGACAAACTAGCAGCCATTTCACCATCACTTTAGCTTTGGGATAGATTAAAACCTTATGTGTTTTTGCTTAAAATAGAAATAAAAGCTATATTTTTCCCCATTTTGGATAAAGTAAGGAACCTTTTTTTTGCCATCTGTATCCTATTAGGGAGATTTCCCTTCTTTTCCCGTCTCAGATCCAAAACAGGAACTGGGAGAAAATCCCCCCCCCCCCCCAAAGTGAGGGGATCCAGGGGGGTCACCATTGGAAGATTTCCTCTCCTAAGCCATTTTAAGGCTACCTTCACACTGGGGCCACGCTACGTTAGAGCGCTGCTACAACGAGTAGTTTTAGCGGCACTTTTCGGCCGCTAGCTTTTAAACCCCACTAGCGGCCAAAGAAAGGGTTAAAACTGCCCGTGTTGTGGTGCTTCAGAAGCTCTGCCCATGCATTCCAATGAACAGGGGCGGTTTAGGAGCACTGTATACAGCGCTCCCAAACCGCCCCACAGATGCTGTTTGCAGGACTTTTTCTAACGACCCACACGCGCACCGCCCCAGTGTGCAAGCACTCAAGCATTTAACACTGGGGTGGCATGGGAAGGCCTTCAGTATGAAAGTAGCCTTACTGTCACATGACCTTTCCGAAGCACCACTTCCAAAGTGAGGGCCACTGATCCACAGGTCACACCACCGCTGGATTCTTCAGGATCCTGTGAGGACCCCACCGACAAACCCAATGGAAAATGTCCACATAAGCAAGCAGGACCCTCTCACAGTCCAAGAGAGAAGATTTGCTCTTCACTTCCAAAAGAAGTGCTGCAGACTTTTTTTTCATAATTTTGGGGGTGCTTAACTGGGGGGGGTTGTTTAGTAGGAAGAGATTCAGTCGCTGAATTTCGGGCCTTGAGGAGAGAAGCAAGGATCTAGTAATTATAAGGAATGCTCAAAATCAAGCGCATTGCTTGTTTTATAGAGCCATTTAATTAGTGGACTAGTCAGCAAAATTCTGGATCTGCGTCATTTCTAGGGCATTGAGATCATGAACAATAATACAGGAGCTTGCAAGAACAACAATATTAACAATAACAAAGTAACTATCACAAAGAAGAGAAAGAATATATAAAAAGAAGAAAAGATATAGATATATATATATAGAGATAGATAGATAGATAGATAGATAGATAGATAGATAGATAGATAGATAGATAGATAGATAGATAGATAGATAGATAGATAGATAGATAGATAGATAGATAGATAGATAGATAGATAGATAGATAGATAGATAGATAGTTAGCTTGTTTGCTTTAAAACAAACCTAAGTCAAAATTGAGCTTGGGTTCACACTAATGCGATGCGGCACATCGCATGTGATTTGCACCGCATTCCTGTGCAAATTACATATGATGTCTGTGCGGTATAAATTAATTTTGTATGGCTCCAACCGCACAAAAAGGTGCAGGACCTTTTTTTTTTTTTTTTTTTTTAGGCACACTGGAATCGGATAGCATGGGTGTTCCGATTCATGCAAACGCACTGCATTCTGCGACCTGCGTTTGGTGTGTCGTTAACTATTGACAAGCACAGCAGATCGCATAAACGCAATGTGATTGCTATGCAGTACGATGCGGGGAAACGCAGCATTTCCTGCATCGCATCAGTGTGAACCTAGGCTTAATCTTATCTTTCTGCTCACCTCCTCTGCCTGAATAGCCAGAGTCTCTGCTTTAAACAGAACCTGGTTGGTAAAGCTGGTCATAGACGGTTCGATCTTTGGTCAATTTTTACTGAATCAGTCAAAATTCGAGCTGTGAGCAAAAGTGAACGCACCACCCGGCTCAAGGGTCAATTTAAAAATGGCAGTTCTAGGGGGACCAGTGAGCCTGTCATTTTTGACTTTAGGTTTTGCTTTACAATTCACATAATTTATCAATAAAGTTTCCACTTGTAGAATTAATTATTATCAATTCGCCATGTTTGTTGGAAACAAGGAAACAAAGGCCTGCTTTTTAAATAAAAATGAAAACTACCTTTGGTAAGTTGTATTGAGTTTAGTTAGAGTGGATGAGATGGTATTTTAGCAGAAGGTCTTGGTAACGCCACACTGACAAGGGGAAAGGGACGGGGTGATACGTCTTGTCCAGAACATTATAGACAGTCCTGATCCTGGAGTACCGTAGTGTCGGGGAGAACATGGACACGACGGGCAGAGAAGCCGCTGCTCTCCTTTAAAGCAGAATTCTGGACCAAAAACTTTCCATGTTCTCGTTGCTGATCTCCTACCTTCACCAACTATGTCAGCCATGTTCTTCTGAGCTCTGTAGTTTCTCTGCAATAACCTGCATAAAAAACATTTTTTGCCTGGTGATTTCCTGTTTGCAAGACCGCTGGCTGTAAGTCCTCCAATAACCTCAGCCAGCGGTCTGAACACGCCCCCTTGTAGTCCTCTGAAAGCGAGAAGGGACTTATACTTGGCTCCATGTAGTGGATGGAGGGGGTATCACAGCCCCCGATCTGTGGCGCCCATAGAAGTGGTGTCCTCCTCCTTTGCCCCCTCTTCCTCCCTGCCAGCACCGCTCTTCCCCCCAGCCAGCACCGCTCTTCCCCCCAGCCAGCACCGCTCTTCCCCCCAGCCACCACCGCCCACCCACCATCTCTCCACAATGCAGGGAGAGTTACAGATCATCGGGATGACAGAGCGGGTCTCGGGCTGATAGGTCTGTATGTGGGAACACCGCTCGTCGTACAGCCCCGCCTCTCTGCAAAAGGTTAGTAAACCCAATGTGTAGCAAATTAAAAAGAATACAGTGTTATACTGTACGTCCGGGGAGATCTCAGGGCGTACTTAATAGTCTAAAGTGTCCAGTGCAAACAAATCAGTGCTCAAAAGGCAAGAGACATAAAGACATATATACAGTCCAAAAAAGTGACTTGTGCAACAAATAAATATCTTCAATAGCTCATCAGTCCTTAAAGTGCCAATCGGTGAATTAGTGCAAGCAGCAAACTTTCTTCATAGACCAATCACTTTAATAGGTGGGAGATGTGAAGTGCATAGACCAGAAAGGGATAATAGATCCTCTTCATGCAGCAATCCAACACAGATAAGCAGTGGCCCCTTACCTCATTACACTGAGGTTACAGCATGAATCAGACACATATCAGCTACTATGGGGGTTGGTCCTGGATCCTGGACTAGATCTCCGTATGCCTTAGAGCCTCAGGGGGCAGGGCGGCCAAGAAAGGAAGGGGATGCCATATAGTGTAGTAATTTTTAAAACCAAACACGCTTTATTAAAAGTATAAATGGTACTCACACAGTGTACAACAGAAAGCGCATACATCCAACGAGCGGCAAGCTCGTACGCTTCTGTCAGTGGAAGGTGCCTGTCCCCTCCCTACGCGTGACATCACGGACCACGTGACTTCATCAGGGGATCCCTTGTATTCTTTTTAATTTGCTACACATTGGGTTTACTAACCTTTTGAAACCCACACACTTATATATGCACGATTTGATTTGGTTGACACTGCATGTTTTACATTGTTTATGATGATGATATTGCATTTTATTTATATGCACTAGTCCAGGTTTGTATATTTATTTACCACTTTTGGAGATTAGATATGCCTCATTGCAGTTTGGACCTCACGTTTCTTTATATTATTGCATCCAATGTTAGCACACCCCACGCCCTTTTTTGGGGTAGTTTTATACACACGTACACTAGGAGTGTTATAGCACGTTTTTTATTCATTTATTTTTTGGATTAGCGCAGCACCATCCCCTCTCTTTGACCAGTTAGGACCCTATTTGGTGCAAGCGGCTTCTCCTGTGTCAATTTACTTCTTACATGGTAGCGCTGGAATAAAATACTCTAGATTATCCTGGCACCCTCCCCACCAAAAGGTGCCAATTATGGCACCAGAGGGTGAGAAGAGACAAATGAGCAAAAGCTCCACTTTTGTGTGGAACTCTGCTTTAAGTGTCCTGAGAAGGAGGCAGCTGAAACTGCATGCAGTTCGAGTTTTAGGCCTCATTCACACTGGACGGTATAATAATGTTATAAAAACGCCAGTAGCTTTACAGTGAGTTTTTCAACCTTTCAGTGTTGCAATAGCATTTTTACGGGTTTTTTTTGTAATCAATGGTATTAAAAAAAATTAAAACCCGCCGGTGAGCCGTGTATTTGAGCGTTTATCTGCGTTTAACTTTAGAGCATTTTTACAGCTGAAACTCCTCTCAGAACCCACAGTTTTGTGTTTTTTTTAACATCAAAAAGAAGCCCCTGCCAAAAAAAAGTTGCTAACAGACTATGTGTGCATGGACACATAGGGTAACATAATGGGGAGTTTATTGACTGTAGAAAAAAAAAAGTCTGAAGCCAAAAACAGCAGCTGTAAAAACGTCCAATGTGCATGAGGCCTTTCAAAATTCAACCTTGTACCCGCCTCCCCGCCTTTCATGCTTTCCAATTGGTTCCTTAAAACGATGGACTGATTTACAGACCAACAGGAATAGTGAAGATTGTGCCTATTATACTCATTTCTGGATTGACTGATAATGTTGACATGCAGATGTTGCTGAAAGCAATGTCTACATAAAGTGGCCCATGTTATTCCCTTTGCTATCCTACTAGTACCTGTGCATAGCGTTGTTGAAAACTCTTCCTTGCTCTCTCTCATGTCACAGCTCTCTAACAACCAGATAGCAGCTGTGGTCGGCATAAAAATAAAATAATAATTAAAAAAAAAAAAAATGGCAGCAAATTCGGAATAGAGGGATGCTGTCATTGTATCTGGGCAGACTTAAAGTGGAGCTGCACCACCCAAAAAGGGGAAGCTCTGCTTATCTGCTTTCTCCCCCCCTCCAGTGCCACATTTGGCACCTTTTGGGGGGGGGGTACCCACTTCCAGGAAGGAGACCTGGCTGCGGCAAGATCCCACAGAAGTTCCGCCCCCCTCCTCCATCCCCCGCCACCATCGGGCCATTCACTGAAGGCATTGCGCCTTGTGCATGTGCAGTAGGGAACCAGCTGTGAAGCCGCAAGATTTCACTGCTGGTTTTTCTTGTAGGCTATGGCGGCGCAGGCACCCCAGAGCCGCTGGACACATCGGCTGGGGTGCCGACATCGCTGGATTCCGGGCGACACAGTGGTGTAGTGGGTAGGACGCTCACCTAGCAGTAAAAAGGGTCGCTGGTTCGAATCCCAACCACGACACTACGTGCCTGGAGTTTGCATGTTCTCCCTGTGCCTGCGTGGGTTTGCTCCGGGTACTCCGGTTTCCTCCCACACTCCAAAGACATGCTGGTAGGTTAACTGGATCCTCCTCTTTAAGTTCGTCATACACGGCACAAATTTCAGCCGATTCTGATGAAATTCAAGCTGTGGGTGGCCCAGTTGACATCATTAGGCTGGACAGAAGTTGATTTTTTTTTTTTTTTTATTGACTTTTGTCAAAGAAATCAGGTAAGAAGTTGTGAAACAATCAACATCACTCGGTTGTACTGGATGACGGGTATACTCTATAATGTTGCATGCAAAGCACACATGATGATGCTACAAGACTACGAGAAGCAGAACTTCCACACAGCAATGGCTTCCAACATAGCCATGCATTCAGTCCACCTCTTCACTTGAAGGCAGATAATAAAAGCAGCATATTGTGGATGTGATAAAACTTTCATTACTTCAAGTTGCACAAATTGCCCAAAACAATAGTCTCAAGGTCAGGACTGATGAATGGATGGACTTTCTATGCAGAGCCCTTTCAAATGCTGTAACAGTAGACGTAAGGTCACAGTATAGAGACTGTATAAATAGCTCAGCCTTCAGTCACAAACAAATAACGCTTAACCCTTCAGGGAAAAGGTAAGGTCATTTAGCCACCATGTTTCAAAAGGAACACTAAAATGATAATATTATATATACATTAAAAAAAAAAAAAAAAAGTGAGTACACCCCTCACATTTGTGTAAATATTTTATTATATCTTTTCATGTGACAACACTGAAGAAATTACACTTTGCTACAATGTAAAGTAGTGAGTGTACAGCTTGTATATCAGTGTAAATTTGCTGTCCCCTCAAAATAACTCAACACACAGCCATTAATGTCTAAACCGCTGGCAAAAAAGGTGAGTAAACCCCTAAGTGAAAATGTCCAAATTGGGCCCAATTAGCCATTTTCCCTCCCCTGAGTCATTTGACACGTTATTGGTTTAACAGGACAGGCTCCACTCAGAACAGGCCTCGCCATGGTCGACCAAAGAAGTTGAGTGCACATGCTCCGCGTTACATCCAGACGTTGTCTTTGGGAAATTGACGTAAGAGTGCTATCAGAATTTCTGCAGAGGTTGAACAGGTGGGAGGTTAGCCTGTCAGTACCCAGACCATACGCCGCACACTGCATCAAATTGGTCTGCATGGCTGTTGTCTCAGAAGGAAACCTCTTCTAAAGATGATGCACAAGAAAGCCCGCAAACAGTTTGCTGAAGACAAGCAGACTAAGGACATGGATTACTGGAACCATGTCCTGTGGTCTGATGAGACCAAGATAAACTTATTTGGTTCAGATGGTGTCAAGCATGTGTGGCGGCAACCAGGTGAGGAGTACAAAGACAAGTGTGTCTTGCCTACAGTCAAGCACGGTGGTGGGAGTGTCATTGTCTGGGGCTACAAGAGTGCTGCTGGCACTGGGGAGCTACAGTTCATTGAGGGAACCATGAATGCCAACATGTACTGTGATATACTGAAGCAGAGCATGATCCCCTCCCTTTGGATACTGGGCCGCAGGACAGTATTTCAACATGATAACAACCCCAAACACACCTCCAAGACAACCACTGCCTTGCTAAAGAAGAGGAGGGTAAAGACGATGGACTGGCCAAGCATGTCTCCAGACCTAAACACTATTGAGCATTTGTGGGGCATCCTCAAATGGAAAGTGGAGGAGCGCAAGGTCTCCAACATCCACAAGCTCCGTGATGTCATCATGGAGGAGTGGAAGAGGACTCCAGTGGCAACCTGTAAAGCTCTGGTGAACTCCATGCCCAAGAGGGTTAAGGCAGTGCTGGAAAATAAAGGTAGCCACACAAAATATTGACACACTTTAGGCCTAATTTGGACATTTTCATTTAGGGGTGTACTCACTTTTGTGAGATACTGTATATATACACATATAAAGACTATATAATAAAATCTTTATTTTCCATAAAATGAACATGAAGGAAGTCTTTTAGTAAAATGGTTCTAAAGCCATACTTTTTATTTTTAAACACCTTACTGCATTCTCGCAGCCAAGAGTGCCAGTGGGGAACCCGAGAAGAGGAGGATCGGAGCTGCTCTTTGCAAAACAATTACACAGAGCAGGTATGTATAGTTATTTTAATTTAAAAAAAAAGCTGAACCTTTATAATCACTTTAACTAAGACAAATGTATTGTGTATAAGCATTTACATGTCCAAGGCTTGCATTGTCTGTTGCCTGTACCAGTATGAAGGGCCATGGTGGACATCTTGTGACTTGCCCAACAAGGTTGGGGCACCAGATGGGCCGATACTTCCATCCCTGATTGCCAACAATTTAGAAAATCTGAGTCTCAGGAGCACTGAGGATACAGTACTACTCCTATGGAGAGATATTTTCCTTTGTACAGCCAATTTCCTGTTAGCAGTACAGTAAACTTAATTATTGTTCAACACCTTTCCATTAAAAGACAAGCAAAAGGACTCCCCTCCCCACCCCCCAAAATATACTTAGCTAGGTGGATGCTGCATCTGTCCCCGGCACCTCTACATTGAGAACAGAGCGATCAAACACTGCTGATCGCTCGCTTCTGACAGCTCCCTGAGCAGAGAGCTGCTGACTGTCCGTTACAGCTCTCCGCTCTGCCCCCTCGCTCACTGGAGCGCTGAGCTGTGGAGGGGGCGGAGCGGCCGGCTCAGACTCTTAGCGGCTCACTGAGAGGCTAAGCCAGGTGTCAGTCCCCGACCCCAGTGTCCAGATGACGCGGTGCCTGGACCGACTTCTGTGATGTCAGCAGAGAGCAGACTTCAGCCCGCTGTCTGCTGAAAATGGGTCACAGGAGTGCAAAACGAACTATACTCCTGTGATCCATAGAAGTACAGCCAAACCAGCTTTGGCTGTAATTCTCCTTTAATGTATTGATAAAGCAATTTTTGAATACATTTTGTGAATGTTTACAGAATAAGTTTTCAAGCAAATGTGCATCAGTTATTGTGGAATCTGGAGAATTCTTGCTATTTATTGGAAAGTATTTTTAGAAGTGATGTGTTGTAACATCTATTCATCCCATTTGGAGCTCTGAGTCTGATATGCACTAAAGAAGCTTAATTCCTGCTCCAAAATACACCCGAAGACAAAAGCTGAAGGAGTAGATTTTGTCCGTCATTAAAAATGGATTGACTTCATTTAGGACAACATAGGAAGCACACGGGAGATAAGCAGGTCATCATTATGATGGAGAGGAGCTTTGTAAGCAGAAAGGCAGAATGCTCAGCACAGGCACTTCTATTTCCAATCACTGTCATTTCTGCAGCAGCCTATTATTATTTCTCTATCCAGCATGACTTCGCTCTCCTCGCTCATGGCGATAGGTTTAAAAATTAAGGGGGGGGGATGCTAATAAAACTGCAAACCAACAGAATTCTTATCACACTTTCATGGAGATCTCTCCAATGCTGTTAGATATATTTCCTTCATTTTTTTTGCATACACCACATATCTTGTCTGCAGTAAGGCTATCATCTAAAAATCCAAAACCTGGCCACCACTCCCCTATGCACAGCTTCCAAAGAATTTCAAGTTTATTTAAAAGGGGTTATAAAGGATCGTATTTTTTCACCTTAATACATTCTATGCATTAAGGTGAAAAAACACTGGTGACTTGCTGGCGACTCGAGTACTACTTTGATGCAACTTTATAAGCGACTTTCGGGGAATGCCCGCATAACCTTCTTGTAATGTCGGATCCAAATCACATCGACATAGATGAGGATCGGACTTAGAGGCAACTTTAATTAAAGTCTATGGGCACAAGTTGGATAGAAGTCGCCTTGAAGCAGTACAGGAACCTTTTCTAAAGTTGGAGAGATTTCAGTAGTGCCAAGACAGCTCTCATTGACCAACTTGGGATTTCGCATGTTATGCGACTTGGGGCCTAAGCCATTGCTTCTCAATTAGCAACAGTATTGTCAGCCTGCCATGTAATGACCCTTCAGTTGGCAATTGGGCTGCCTGATAGACATAATAGGCAACCTAGTGACTGAAGAAACACACACAACAGGCTGGGATTTCCCAATCAACACTGTCTATGTTGATGGGAGAACAATTTTCTTTCCTGCAACCCATAGCTGCTGGAAAATGACATTCGCTTTGGCTATGGCCAGCCTTAGCCCCCCCATTCACATCTGAGCGTTTTGTTGCATGTTTTTTGTAGGGAAATGCGCAAAAACATGCAACAAAACGCTCAGATATATTGTAGAAAAAAAAAAAAATCTAATTTCTTCATTTTTTTTTTTCTACGGTGGTTCACATCTCTACACTCAGTGGCTTGAATCTCAAAAAGGTGAATCAGCTTTTGTTTTTTGAGCAGTGCACACTGTTGAGTGTTTTTAGATACAGACTAGAGCTACACGATTCTCGAAAAAATGAGAATCACAATTTATTTTGCTTAGAATAAAGATCACGATTCTGGGCGTAACATCTTTCACATTATACCAAAAAATTGGGCTAACTTTGAAGTTTTTTTTTATTCATTAAAGTGTATTTTTTCCCAAAAAATTGCATTTGAAAGACCACTGCGCAAATACAGTGTGACATAAACATAATGCAACAACCACCATTTTATTCTCTGGGGTCTCTGCTAAAAAAAAATTAAGATAATGTTTGGGAGTTCAAAGTAATTTTCTAGCAAAAAATACTTATTGTAACTTGTAAAGCAGAATAAGGCCTGGTCTTCAAGTGGTTAAACTGACCCAATTTGCAGACCAAGTTCATCCCTTTGATCTGAAAGGGCCAAAATGATACAATGATACATAGTCATCTCTCAGCACTGAGAAATGTTGACAGAAACGCTGACAGCTGTGAGTGAGCAGAGAACGGCTCTGCACTGTTTACATAGAATCGTGGAAATGCCAGATTAAGATTGTGGGGGGGGGGGTGTTTGAATCGAGATATCGATTTTGTAAACGATTAATCGCGCAGCTCTAAAACAGACTTCAATGGGAGCGTCTGTAAATACGCAAGCATTTTACATTTTTGGTGGTATTTGATCATCTCTGCGATTTTTATTTTTTTGAACTATAAAACAAAAAAGAGCAACAATTTTGAATAATATATATATTTTTTTTTTGCTATAATAAATATCCCTCAAATTTAAAAAAAAAAAAATTCTTCCTCACTTTAGGCCGAAATGTTTTCTTCTACATATTTTTGGTATAAAATAAATAAATAAAATAAAAAAAAAAAAAAAAAAAAAAAAAAAAAAAATCGCAATAAGCGTACATTGATTGGAGCGGACAGATCAGATACTCTTTGGGACCATTGACATTTATACAGCGATCAGAGCTAAAAATAGCCACTGATTACTGTATAAATGTCACTGGCAGGGAAGGGGTTAACACTAGGGGGCGATCAAGGCGTAAAATGTGTTCCCTAGATGTGTGCTAACTGTGAGGGGAATGCGGCTGACTAGAGGAGGAGACAGATCGTTGTTCCTACTAGGAGCACACGATCTGTCTCCACTCCCCTGATAGTTTACACACACAGATCCCGGTTTTTGCTCTGTCACGAGCGATCGTGGGTGCCCGGCGGTCATCGAGGCTGCGAGGCACGCACATTGTATGTGGGGACACGCTGTCAGCGCACGCGCCTGTGGAGCGTCTTAAAGAGCCGATGTACAGCTACGACGGCTCGCCCAGGAGAGCCATCCTGCCGCAGTATAACTGCGGCGTCTGGTTGGGAAGGGGTTGAATTGAAATTTAATTTTTGAACAGAGTAGGGAAAAGTCAGACGCTCTGCTGGGTTTTTGTTACTGACTGCGTTCCCGTTGGGGGTTTTCCCCATCACTTCCTTCCCCGATGGAATGATTGGAAGTGCAGGGAAATCTGTCCAATGTGGTCAAAGACTGCAAATAAAATCTAATAAACCTAGCTCTTACCAATGAGTTTTGAGCTTTTAACCAGACACCTGTTTTACATGCTTGTTTCAGGTCAATAAATCACCAAGCTGGAAAAGCAAGCATAAGGCCCTGGAGCCTGCACCTGTAAAATCAAGTCAACAATAAAAGCTGCTTTTCCATCTTGCCAGATTATCTTAAAATCAGATGACTGGAAAACAGGAATAGCAGTCTGTAGCATGTGACAATCATCGGTTCAGAGTTGACAAAGCAGAACACAGTTGGCCATAAAAGAATTAGGACAATTCAACAAGTTAAAGCAGTGTTCCCCCCCCCTCTCTCTAAAAATTAAATATTACATTACTACATATACTGTAGCTGCTGACTTTTAATAGGACACTTGCCTGTCCTGGAATCCAGTGATGTCAGCACCCAAGCCAATGTTTCCATCAGCTGTCGGGTGCCGCCGCCATTGCCAGTAAGGGAACCCTGCAGTGAAGCCTTGTTGCTTCAGACCCAGGGTCCCTACTGAGCATGCGCGAATCACGCTGCGCTCTGTTACTGGTCCGGCAGCAGGGGAAGGAGAAGGGAGGAGGAGGCCGAACCTGTGACGTACCTCGCCGCAGCAAGGTCCGACGGAAGTGGGGACAGGGTACTTGTCAAAAACAGGTACCCGCTCCCCTTGAAAGGTGCCAAACGTAGCACCGGGGGTAGGGGGTGAGAGTGGAGGAACCAGATAAGTAGAAGTTCTACTTCTGGGTGGATCTTCGCTCTAAAGAAATATGCTGAACCATTTATTTTTCCTCCTAATTTCTTTACAGAAGTATGTGGGAAATGTCCCCGGAACATAAAATAGGATCATTGAAGTTCGGCTTCATGCATGAAAGGAAATTTTGTCATCAAGGAACATCTGAATGTTTCCATTCTCTGAAAGAACTTTAGGTATTTTAGTAGCACATTGCAGTCTATTTTCTGCTTTGTAAAGCCAACACTCTAAAACGTTCCTAATATGTGGAAGCAAAATGAGTAAATTTGGCCATAGATGGGTAGAATTTTGAACGACAATTCTTGGAAAAAAAAAAAAAAAAAGATTCTATAATGGTTTGCTTTGCCAATCATGATTGGGTCAAATCCACGTTAGTTTTCCACCGAACTGACGAGAACATTTAAAAGGAGTGGGATTTAATATTTTCCTCAAACAAACATATTTCAGGCCCGGTTCACACTGATGCGCTGTGATTTTGTTCTTTTTTTTTGTCCTTTGTGAGGTGTGAATTTACCGCGATTTTACCGCGAATTTCAGGAGTTGGACATAGCTGCAATTTATATTCTAGCCAATGGAATCATAATGTAAAAAAAAAAAAAAAAAAAAAGGTGTTAACTTCCTGTGTACTTCCTGGTTTTTGTGGAGAGTAGTGTGGTGGAATGCACACATATGTGAACCAACAATGCGATTCAAGAACGATTTACATTGATGTCTATGGAGACTAAATTCGCAACGCAATGCAGTAAACTCGCACAAGACCCTTTTTTTAATCGCACCTTATTCGTAGAGGAATCGCAATGCATGTATGTGAACGACCGTCATTGAAAACAATGACTTTAGGAATGACATACGAATTTAAAGTGTTTTTGACGCATTGAATTCGTCATGAACTCGCATCAGTGTGAACCGGGCCTCAAACAGTGAAATGTGGTTTACGTTCAGTACAGTCCAGTCATTCTAAAATCAAAGGTTAAGAAGCAAACAAAATCTTTCAAATTACAAACAAATGTTTTGAGAAGGTACCGAGAACATTCATTTTTTCCTAAGAATTTTTGCTTGAAGACTATCCATCTATAGCCAGCTTTAGACACTATGTGGCCTTGCATCTCTAGATGCTCAGTGTGGTTTCCTCAGAGGATACTATCTGTGTTTGGGTTTACTCCTGGTCTTCTAGTTCTCTCCCACTATACAAAACACATGGGCAGGTTAATCGGCTTCCAACCCAAGAGGCCCTACGCACCCCCCTTACCCAAACAGACATACTCAAAATTATTTTATCTATTAAAGACAAAACATTCTAATAAGCCTGCCAAAAACTGTAAATATCTCCTTGGTTGTGAAAGCTAAAGGAGGAAAAGCTGCTTCTACAGACTGCTCCTAGAAGTGCACACTATCCACAATTGTTCTCAGAAAAATGACAGGATGAAGAATGCTGAGAACACTCAACACCGTCATTCCTTTCATTTTGAAATGAGGAGACCCCATCCCTCTTATCTCATAATAAATGGGGAATCCAGAATGGAAGAAAAGCTTTGCTCCAAGACAGGGGAGCATAGGCTCTGCGGGCAGCTTCTTCAAACTGGCAAAGGTGTCCAAACTACCTCTTTGGAAGTTAAATGGAGGAGCCGACTGACGATCAGCCATAAAGGATGCCAGCCCTGAGGTGCCCCAATGGCTCACATACCTCTGGCTGAAGACCAATGTATATTACTTTTCATAGTATATAAGATAAAGCTAAAGAGTTTTTCTACTTTTAACGGGTTAAACTAGGTTGTAGTTCCTCCATTTTGCTGATTGCACCAGAAAGGCAATGCGATTTCCATTTTATACAACCAGAGCAACAGGGAGGCCACAAACACTATATAATCATGGAGACAGGTTTTATACAGGTCCACTTTGCATCCTAAATAGACAATCAAAAAAACCCTGAAGATAAACCGTATAGATGCCGAGAGGTGCCTGCACTACACATATCTGTAGTTATAGACCAATCCTTAAAGATTTTTACAGACAAAGTTCCAACACTCATGGAGATCTCGAACATATTCATACTTGCCCACTGATCTGGTATAGTATCAGTATGGTGGCCAGTAGCATTGTACAGGAGCTAGGAAGGGATGAGCATACTTCATCACTATCAGGATGTTTTCCTGTCTGTACGGCCAGAGATTTGCCCTTAAGCCTTGTACACACTACTAGTTTTTTTTTTTTTTTTTGTTCAACCCAGCAGATTAAACCCCCCCATAAGAACACTGCGGTGAGCGCTCCCAGCCATTGGCTGAGAGTGCTGATTGGGAGCCGGTCAGTAGACCCTTTTCGGCCATGACCATTCGACAAAAGCCAGCCGAAGAGGCAGCTGCTGTTGGACCGGCTGGCGTACTCATGGGCCAAATGTCGTCCGCTTTTCTTTGACCCGGCCAATGCCGCCCTACCTTTGGCCCATGTGTACTAGGCTTTACTGACAGTTTTGGAGGCTACTGCATGTACCTCTAGGTGTCTGCATTTACCTGAAGCAATTTATTTAAGGATCTATATACTGACACCTATCCATTTTTACTACAAAATGTGTAAACTCAACTGGATACACTTACACTATTACCAAAAGTATTGGGACACCTGCCTTTACACACACATGAACTTTAATGACATCCCATGTGCAGTTACGTGTAGGATTGAATATTGAGTTGGCCCACCCTTTGCAGCTATAACAGCTTCAACTCTTCTGGGAAGGCTGTCCACAAGGTTTAGGAGTGTGTCTATGGGAATGTTTGACCATTCTTCCAGAAGAGTATTTGTGAGGTCAGGTACTGATGTTGGACGAGAAGTCCTGGCTCGCAGTCTCCACTCCAATTCATCCCAAAGGTATTCTATCAGGTTGGGGTCAGGACTCTGTTCAGGCCAGTCACATTCCTCCACGCCTTTATGGACCTTGCTTTGTGCACTGGTCCAAATCATTTGGTGGAGGGGGGAATACGGTGTGTGGGGTTGTTTTCCAGGGTTGGTCTTGGCCCCTTAGTTCCAGTGAAGGGAACTCTTAAGTCGTCAGCATACCAAGACATTTTGGACAATTTCATGCTCCCAACTTTGTGAGAACAGTTTGGGGATGGCCCTTTCCTGTCCCAACATGACTACGCACCAGTACATAAACAAGTTCCATAAAGACATGGATGAGCGAGTTTGGTGTGGAGGAACTTGACTGGCCTGCACAGAGTCCTGACCTTAACCCAATAAAACACATTTGGGATGAATTAGAGCAGAGACTTTGAGTCAGGCCTTCTCAAACAATATCAGTGCCTGATCTCACAAATGCGCTTCTGCAAGAATGGCCAAACATTCCCCATAGACACACTCCTAAACCTTGTGGACAGTCTTCCAAGAAGAGTTGAAGCTGTTATAGCTGCAAAGGGTGGGCCAACTCAATATTGAACCCTACAGACTAATGCCCCGTACACACGGTCGGATTTTCTGACCTTGCTGTCGGAAATTCTGACCATGTGTGGGCTCCATCACACATTTTCCATCAGATTTTCCGACACACAAAGTTTGAGAGCAGGATATAAAATTTTCCGACAACAAAATCCGTTGTCGGAAATTCCAATCGTGTGTACACAAATCCGACGGACAAAGTGCCACGCATGCTCAGAATAAATAAAGGGATGAAAGCTATTGGCCACTGCCCCGTTTATAGTCCCGATGTACGTGTTTTACATCACCGCGTTCAGAACGATCGGATTTTCCAACAACTTTGTGTGACCGTGTGTATGCAAGACAAGTTTAAGCCAACATCCGTCGGAAAAAATCCTAGGATTTTGTTGTCGGAATGTCCGAACAAAGTCCGACCGTGTGTACGGGGCATAAGACGCCATTAATGTCCATGTGTTTGTAAAGGCAGGCGTCCCAATACTTTTGATAATATAGTGTATATTAAAATACAACTTACAGTCTAAATCAGCCCACAGAGGATTCTTTTTTTTTTTTATTCGACCAGAGGGTTGAACGCAAAAAAAAAAACCTATTGCCCCAGCCACAAACTTGATGTGGATGGGGGAATCCTCTTCGCTGTATCTCTGTATTCTTACAGTGGGGAGAGCTCTCTGGTCAGAATTCCCTGATTAGTGCTGCCAGCTGCATCGATCAAGTGGGGAAATCAATCAGTAGATCAATGTCTGTGTTTGCCAGCAGGTAGGGTCTTTTGGTGGAAAATAATGCATCAGTCTATCCTATTCTGCCAAATCCTCTATTTACCTGCTATTCATTTTTTTTCATCTGTATACTGCAGGGATATGCAATTAGCGGACCTCCAGCTGTTGCAGAACTACAAGTCCCATGAGGCATAGCAAGCCTGAGAGCCTCAAGCATGACACCCAGAGACAGAGGCATGATGGGACTTGTAGTTTTTCAACAGCTGGAGGGCCGCTAATTGCATATCCCTGATATACTGCATTGCATGTGTGAGGGGTCTTGGATCTAACTTCCACCCCAGCAACATCTGTATGTGCTCGGAGAGATGCCTTGGTTTTGAGTGGACTTCCTTCCTGTTTGATAGCATACCAGAAGGTAAGTATGTGGGTGTAACTGCAGGAGGGTAGCCAGCCTGAATCTAAAGGGAAGGTTTTGTTTGTTCTGCAAAGTGCGGTCTGTAAAGTATGTCATCACCACATCATGGATGAAAAGAAGTCCTGTGTGGTGTACAGTGGTGAGGAGGACACACGGATCAGACAGATGTTTGGGCACAGATAAAAGTGAAACTACAGAATATGACGTTCTACTTGGCGGCTGCCAGGCTCCAATACCTCGCTGTCTCCAATCAGCTCATCTAATGTGGCAGAGTCACACCCCTTAGGCTTAATGTACACGGGACGCTTTACATTAACCTCTCCTGAACCATTTAACTTGACAGATAGTAACCCAGGTTTAAAACGTTCGTTTTGTCATATTAACATGCCGCGTTTATGTTTAGAAGCGTTTTTTTTTTTTTTCAAAATAGCCAAAAATGAAAAACGCCTGTAAACGAAACGGCTAAATGCGAGTTGCCATGTTTGAAACGTCGGAAACTTCTCATACACGGCTGCTGGTAAACGGACGTTTAGAGGCAGTTGGACGCTTTTTTCAGCTGCCCCTGAACTCATCCAATGTTATTTTATGTGCATGTCGTTTTTAGGCAGTTGCGTTTAAAGGTTTTTCTTTGAAGGCAAAAAAAAAATTAGTTCAGACGCCGACGTTTCAGACACCAAACGCATGTAAATGCGGTAACGGCGTTTAGCCGCGTTTTTAAAAAGGTGCCCTATATTTTTTTTTACATTCCAAAACTTAAAAATTATAGCAAATGATGAAAAAAAAAACACTAAAAAAAATATTTTAAAAACTTGTAATTGCTTGCAATGCTTCATAGACCATTTATATACCTGTAATGAGCCCATGATCCAATCCAATACACCACTAACATTGCTGTTAGCCAAAGTAGAATTGGAATCTGACCTATATGTTGTTAGATTTGAACCAGATGACCCCACCATTGAGCTTGACCCCCGACTTGATCAAACATACAGTGGAACCTCAGATTGCGAGTAACGCGCTTAACAAGCGTTTAGCAATACGAGCACTGTATTTTTAAAAATCGTAACTCGGTTTGCGAGTGTTGTCTCTCAAAACGAGCACGATTCAGGCCAAAGTGGTGTGCAGTACCGCTTTTGGCCTGAGGTTGGGGGGGGCGCCGGAGCCGAATGTCGCTGATCATTTCCGAACGGCGTCGGTCGGCTGTGCACGGAAAGTCCCGAGGACACTTCGGCTGGCCTCGGCAAATCTCGGGTAGGAAGGCTTTCCGAGGTCCACCAAAGTGTCCTTGGGCCTTTTGGCCGTTTCCGAGGCTCTCCGGCGCCCCCCGCGCCTCTGGCCGCATGCGGTATTGTATCCTATTGAAGTCAGTGCGGAACAAAATTATTTTCGTTTCCATTGGGAAAACTCGCCTGGAACGGATTATGCTCGTAATCCGGAGGTTCCACTGTAGTTGCGTGAAGTTTAATATCTGGCTTTAATTTCCTCATATATGCTCATTATGGGATTCATAGTAAATGCACTGAAATTGAGGTATATACAAGTACACTGCTACTCTCTCAGCTGCTGCTACTCACTCTGGTCTCACAGAATGGCTGAAATAGTTAAATAATACTTTATTTTGTGCTTTGGGAGGGTCTTATGATGTTATCTTAAATAAAACGCTCCTAGACGCAAACGTGGCAAAACGCCACTAAACGCGCGTTTTTAAACACCGGTTTTAAGCTGTCAAAAAATCGTTCGGAAGAGGTTGCCTCGGCGTCCCGTGTATATTTAGCCTTACAATCTAGATATTTAGCTGACAATCCCCGAGCACCGTACCAGCGCAGCATCCATCTAAAGAGGACCCCCAAACCACAACCCCCCCCCTCCCCATGCTGCGCGACTCACCAACTACCATCACATACCCGCCAGCTGCCAAATGACGCAATACACATTATACCATATGGTAGTAATAACAAATGAATAAACTGAATTCCAAATGACCATCATCATTTCTTGCGGCCTGTTCCAAAACTTTCTATTTGCTTTTCAGATATTGAAGTCAATTCTCCGGTGGAGACATTTGACAGGAAGAGCCTGGTGTAGAAGTGTGCAAGGAAAGAATTGGGCAGAATCCAAAACAATTTCAAGTGAGTGAGTAATTCTTGAGATATCCCGAAGCACAACTCCCTCCATCCCTCCCCATCAGAGGAGACGTTTCCACAATGGAGGGGGCTGGACACACAGCTCAGCACTGTAATACAAGCAGAGTCTGCATTCAGATATTGATCGGCCTCATAAAGTAAATGTCTCCTTGCCCATGGGTTGTAATCACGTGATATAACCCAATGCTCTATTTCACACTAATGACAACCTCCTATGGGGGGGTTACACAACCCCCTACAAGCCCAGCAGTGCAGTTATGTGCCCTCTCCTCCAACACAACCCATGTGCTATCATAGGATCACCAAGGAATGCAGTCATTTAACCCTCGCAATACTCAGCTAGAAGGCGATCAGCCACAGACAAACCCTAATCCTCTGAAAAGGACAGACCTGCAGTGCAGGCTTGTAAATAAAGGCCAGGCTAGCCTGCAGGGGTTATTTTGGGCTACCATGGACGCTCACGTCTACAATAATAATAGGACAACTTCTACCTCGTTTGGAAAGCTGTCAATCACTGGGCTCTATAAATAAGAAACTAAACTGAAAGAAAAGAGGTGCCGTTACCTACAGCAAAGCATCCAATTCTGATATCAATTTTGCAAAAGAAAAGCTAGCATCCTATTGGTTAGCATTAAAAACTGTATTTCCATGTGCCAGTCCCCTGCTCTACTTAATTTCAGCTCTTTCTTTTATGGGTAAGACAATGACAGCCAAAGCCCATACCTGGATCAGCAGGAAAAACATGCCGCCTCACTTGTTGGCACTACCCACACGCAGTATGGCTGCTCAGGAGTTGTAGAACTAGAAGTCCCAGAATGTCATGTCAGCCAGACGTGGTCCCATCACCATGTGTGCCAATCAACACACCACCTATAAGCAGAACATCGCCCAGGGATATAGTTCTTCCCTGGCTTCTCTTTCATTGATGCATGCGCGGTTGTGTAGTAGGTCTCTAGAGAGCTGCAGTACATCTGTGCATGCGCACACACTAAACGCTGGTTTCTGCCAGCAAACCTTGTAGGTGCTTTTCGACCTGTATGCACCTGCACAGAAAAACCCTGCGCTATGGTAGATGTCTCTGCCATATACTAAAGACCTGCAGGTACATCTAAGCACATGTGAAATCTTGCAACCCCTACGAAAATGTAGGAGGAACCCAGGAGGCAGCGAAGCCGAACAACATTAGCTGCGGGAGGTGTGGAAGGGCAACACAATAAAAAGGTAGTAACAAAATAAGTATATACATACATATATACACACACACACACACACACACACACATATATATATTTATATAGAGAAGACATTGCTTTCCAAGTCCACTTGGACAATGTCCTCCTAATAATCCCTGATGAAGTGAAAGTGCCTGAACACCCCGAAACACGCTGGTTTTGCATATATTGCCATGAGATAAAACAAAGTTCAGGAATATTCCTTTATCACATTGTTTGGCATATCTATGTACACTACAAACTGTATGATTGAATCGTTCTGATATCGCTGTTTTACTAACCTGACAGTTTATTATTCTAAATAGGAAACCTTGATTTTGTTTACAAATATTAAAGATTCTAACTACCAGCAAGAATAAGTCCTTACATTTAAACAGCACCTGTCATTTCAGATCCGTCACGGCAGCGCCTGTTAGTGGGCATCCGCTCACCTGCTGCCGCCACGTCCCTCACCTTTTTGTGTCACTGCCGCATCACCAGCTGTACCATTAAAGTGAATGGGACTGTCGGTGAGTCAACAGCGGGTAAGAGGAGGAGCCACTGCGGGACAGAGATGACAGTTGCTCTTTAAAAATGATGATTTAAATCAATCCTTTTTACTAGTGATTTAAATCACATCCACCCTCCCTACAAGTGTGATAACATCAATGATCATTTTACAAAGCTGCACAGATGTTTTTTTAAATATCTACTGGGATCCTTGACTGCATAGGACTATTTTCTGGAAAAGGTGAACCCAGCCTTTATGGAAAGTTTGGAACGTATCCCAAACACAGGTCAGCACTGACTACAAAGCTTCTATCACACAAATGACAGGATTTTACCACCTTCTGAAAAGCATTTTGTGCTAGATCACCCTTCAGCAGGTGATGCGGTCACCTCCAGAATGCTGGTTTCTTTTGTTCTACACCAACAGAGATCTTACATTGAATTCCAATCACCTCAACTGCCAGTGTGGCCCTACGATAGGTAGCAATACCGGTACAAACTCGACATACCGCGTTGAAATTGCTGCAATGTGAACTCACCCCTCTGGCTGTCATGCAAATTAGGAGGTAGGTTGTCATGGACATGAACAACCACATTTTTACCGCTCTCCAGCCAGCTGTGTGAACTAAAGTGGTTCTAAAGTCAGAATGTTTCTTACCTTAAAGGGATTGTAAACCCTCTTTTTTTTTTTTTTTTTAACTTAATGCATCGTATGCATTAAGATGAAAAAACTTCTGAAACTGACCGGCCCCCCAGCCCCCCGTTTTCCTCACCTGGGCCCGTTCATTCCCACAGCAGAGATGCGCTCTACCTCTCGGGCCGGGGTTCTCGGCTCTTGATTGGATAGATTGATAGCAGCGCAGCCATTGGCTCCCACTGCTGTCAATCAAATCCAATGACGGGGGCGGGGCCCAGTCCGGCATTCTGTGTCAATGGCTGCAAATGCTGGACTCGGGAGCACACCCGCACGGTAACCCCCAGGGAGAGTGCTACTCCTAGGGGGTTTACTGATGCGGGGAGGAGTCGCAAGCGCTGTTGGGGGACCCCAGGCCATTCTGTGCAAAACGAACTGCACAGAGGAGGTAAGTATACGTTTTTTGATTTTTTTTAAAATAACAAATACCGAGGGTTTACAACCCCTTTAAAGTAGAACTATAGACAAAACTTTGGATAGCGTAAGGGAGGGTTATAACCCCTGTCAAATTTTATTTTGCCATTTATGTCCCATTGAGGAGATTTCCCTTCACTTCCTTTCCCTTCACTTCCTTTCCCATAGCCAAACAGGAAGTGGGAGGAAATCCTTCAAATTCAGGAAATTCCTTGGGGCCCCCAGGTCACCAGAACTCGTGTCCCCATTGGAAGATTTCCCCTCTATTACTTTTCTGGGGACAACCCAAAATGTGGGATTATCTTTTACTTTCAATGAGAACGGTAAACAGGACAAATAGAGAGGGCGAATCTCCCTAATGGGGACACAGACAGCAATAAAAACTGACAGGTGTCTAATCCCTCTCCACTCTCCAAAACTAACTTTGCCTTTAGTTATATTTTAATGGATTCCCAGCATTAACCTCTTTGCGCCGGCGGTATGCATACATGCGGCTTCTCGGTGGGTGGGTCTTAACGTTGGGGGGCCGCATATATGCGTACCAGAATGTAAACAGAGCTGTACTGAGAGTGCGCATTGACAGTTACCAGCCACTAATGGAAAGCTCTTGATCTCTACTTTCGATCGGGAGCTTTCCAATCATGTGACCTCTGACAGCTGGTCACATAAAAAGAACCCTGCCTGCATCAGAAACTTCTTAGGCTGGGTTCACACTAGAGCTTGGAGCTGCTCATAGCAGGGGGTCCGGTGCGTCTCCATTCACCATTTCAGGTCCAAATTTTTGGCTGAATTTGGACCAAAAGACACACAGGACTCAATAGTGTGAACTCAGCTTGAAAGGGCCGGGAGGCCCCGGTGTTAAAGGAGAAGTATAGCCAAAGCTGGTTTGGTTGTACTTCTCCTATGGATCCCAGGAGTGCAGTTCATTCTGCACTCCTGTTACCTGTTTTCAGCAGACAACGGGCTGAAACCTCCTGTCGGCTGATGTCACAGAGCCGGTCCAGGTAAGATTGCGACACTTGGGTCGTGATCCGCCCACGCGCCTGGACCGACACTTGGGTCGTGATCCGCCCACGCGCCTGGACCGACACTTGGGTCGTGATCCGCCCACGCGCCTGGACCGACACTTGGGTCGTGATCCGCCCACGCGCCTGGACCGACACTTGGGTCGTGATCCGCCCACGCGCCTGGACCGACACTTGGGTCGTGATCCGCCCACGCGCCTGGACCGACACTTGGGTCGTGATCCGCCCACGCGCCTGGACCGACACTTGGGTCGTGATCCGCTCACGCGCCTGGACCGACACTTGGGTCCGTGATCCGCCCACGTGTCTGGACTGACACCTGGCTCAGCCTCTCAGAGAACCTGAGCCGGCTGCTCCCGCCCCCTCCACAGCTCAGTGCTCCAGTGGGGGGGAGAGCAGAGAGCTGTGACTGACAGTCACCAGCTCTCTGCTCAGGGAGCCCTGAGAACTGAGCAATCTGCAGTGTTCAATCGCTCAGTTCTCAGTGTAGAGGTGCCAGGGTACAGATGCAGCATCCACCTAGAGAAGTATAAATCTGCAAAAGCCCTAAACTTCTTTTAAAAGGGTATCAAAATGCCCCACTAACTGCTCCCCTGCCTGACACCTCTCCTGGGTGCAGCACCGCTCTCCTCTTAGGAGACACTGCAGGCAGTAGGAGCCATAGGGTCCCCGCTGTCAGCACTGGGTCGCACTGGAGCATGCACATTCCGGTTCTGACATCTCATTTGTTTGAATGGGCTGCAAAATGCAACGCGGAAAAAATGATGCAAGCAGTCCTTTTTCAGAATGTGCAGACCCGGTGCAGAGGGAGCAGGGGGCGTGGCTTGAAGGTGCTGTGTGTGTCTATAGATGCACACAGCCCGGCTTGGGAGAACACCCCCCATTGGCGGTAAGGGAGCGCTCTGTGCAATATTGGAAGCAGAACATCTTTTCTTATTTTATATTGAATTGCCTTTATTATAAGTGAAGCCTGGCGGCGTTGCCTTTCCTGGGACGCGGCGTCCTATCGGTCAGGCGCAGATTTTGCGTTGGCACAGAGCGTAGTCACTCACCCAGGCAGGTAGGTCGGCAGTGCCAATCTTCTTCTGGACCGTCTTCTCCTCGTTCTCCAGGAAGGCCAGCGCCCGGTGCCACCTGGAAGTCTTGCTGCCCCGATTCTTCTTCCACCAGCTCAGGAAGAGAAGGGCCACCAGCAGCCAGCTGAAGCTCAGCCCGAAGTAGCCGAGCACATACACCGGGAAGATCAGCACCAAAGTCTTAGCGAACTGATAGAAGAGTCCCCCGAAGTCCACACTGATCATCCCGGGCTCCTCGGGGGGCGCCGCCGGGGCCGCTGCGGGGCTCTCAGAGCCCTCCTGTCCGTCTGATTGGCTCATCCCGCTCTGCTCAGTGATCCGGCTCAGAGAGGAGACAGTCCGCTCTGCTAGGAAGAATACAGAACACAGAGAGCCGCCACCATCAGTCCGCTCCGGGCCCCTCCACTGCCGTCCTCCTCCTCCGTACACACACTGCTCAGCTACCCCCTGACACTGCCATACACATCACACACACTCCCTACAGCCCGCCCCACACAACCTCCAGCCACTCACAGGACGCCCCCGCTGCGCTACGCCCCGCCCACCGGCCAGCCACAGCGACAGGATGTGCAGGCATGGGCGAGGCTTTTTTTTTTTTTTTTTTGCACATCAACCAGCTTTATTTGTAGACAGCACAGTAGTTCCTGGCAGTAGCACAGCTCACTTTTCTACGATCCTATCCTCTGACCCTGTCCGAGATCCGATCCATACAGCTGTATATGTCATGTGGAGCTCACCACACAAAACTGCAAACAGAAACTGGCCTTTTTACATTGATGAAGCTGAAGTTATCTTCTTATTCAGCCAGCTTCTTATTCAGGTTGGATCTTTAGTCACAAAAGTGATTATTTACTAAACAATCATCTGCAATGTTTAGAATAAAATCAGAAACTTTAAAGAGGAGTTCCACCCAGGGGGTCCATTAAAAGAAAAATTAAAAGTCAGCAGCTACAAATACTTTTAATTGGACACTTACCTGTCCCTGGGTCCAGCGATGCGGGGGATGGAAGCCCCGCTCGTCCCCCCCCTCCGCTCGTCGGCGCCGGCATTTCAACTGTGGGCGCCGGGCTGTGGCTTCACCGTGGCGCACCGTGATTGGCCGCTCAATCACCTGGGACCTGTAATGGGTCCCAGATGATTGACAGGAGGGAGGGAGCAGAACGGAGCCCTTCCTGTGCCGAGGGGGAAGTGATGTCACCAGCCCAGGCACTGGAAGAGGCAGACTACGAGGGACCCCCTAGCAACAGGCATTTAGAGGTAAGTAAAAAAAAAAAATATCCAAATGTTTTTTGGGGTTTTTTTTAGAATTTTTGAGGTATTTTGTTTTTTTGGGTGGAACCCCACTTTAACAACAATTCTATCTCCCTAAATGCCATGTATTTAAAGGGGTAATTCTGAATAAATATCTGAAAACCATCTTGGCTCACCCAAATTCCACTTGTTTTATACTCATTGGGAATCCTACTATATAGGAAAGTTCAATTTGGCCCGAGCCAAGTGATGGAAATCATAAAATATGGCACCAAACTTGTCACCCTGTCACCCATGCATTTCAATGGGAAATTCCGAATAAGAAGCCAAGCTATTCCTATATGAAAACCATTTTGGCTCACCCAAATTCCACTTTTTTATACTCATTGGGTATTCTGCTATTAGTTAAAGTTCAATTTGGCCCGAGCCAAGTGATAGAAATCCTAAAATATGGCACCTTGACAAACAATACATTTCAATGGGAAATGAGGCCCAAACCTGGCCTCTTATTACGTGATCAGCTGTCATTTGGCTGACAGCTGATCACGTAATAAGAGGCCAGGATCGGGCACTCCACATGCACGGGAGGACGTACATGGACGCACTGTAGCCATCTTTTTTCTATAGTGTGGGCGGCAAGAGGTTAAGAGGAAAAATCCACACACTTTGTAGAGATTTCCTTCCACTTATCTCCAGGGCGAGGTGCAATGTCTACTGGAGTGTTCTCTGGATCATGTGTCAGACTCTGTAATAGGAGCAGAATTTGGTCACATGAGAATATGCGGTGTGTACTAACACAAGATAGCAAACAGCTTCTGGGAACCATTTCTTGTGGCAGTTTACTTTCCTTTTAAATGATTGGAGCATTTCTTGTTTTACAATAAAACATGCAAATGTAATTTTTTAATTGGAACAAAACCCTCCTATTCTTTACGATCATGGAAGCTTCCATCTCCATTTGATCTGCAACTGCCATGGTGCTACACATGTGAATAGATTGGACATCAGCCATTTGATGGCTTGACAGCACAAGCAAATGTGACAGCATTCCTGACCTGTAACTGTTTTGTCAGTTTGTATAGCTGTCTGTGTCCCAGTTTTATTTATTTCAGGTACTTATATAGCGGCATCAATTTTACACAGCGCTTTACATATACATTGTACTTTCACATCAGTCCCTGCCCTCAAGGAGCTTACACTCTAAAGTCCCTAACACACATTCACACATACAGTAATAGGGCCTATTTAGACAGAATCTGATTAACCTACCAGTATGTCTTTAGAGTGTGGGAGGAAATTGGAGTACCCGGAGGGAACCCACACAGGCACAGGGAGAACATGCAAACTCCAGGCAGATGGTGCCATGGTCGGGATTTGAACCAGCAACCCTTTTTCCTACTAGGTGAAAGTGCTAACCACTACACCACCGTGTGGCCCCTGTTAGGGAGATTCACCCTCCACAAATCACACATTTTGGGTTGTACCCAGAAAAGGTAATAGACGGGAAATATTCCACTGGGGACACTAGTTCTGGTGACTTTGGGGTCCCCAAAAAAATTCCCTTAATTTGCAGGATTTTCCTCTCACTTCCAGTTTGGCTATGGGACAAAACAAAAAAAGGGGAATGGGCTGTTGTGTGGGTGTTAAAGGGGTTGTAAAGGTATTTTTTTTTTTAAATAACAAACATGTTATACTTACCTCCACTGTGCAGCTCGTTTTGCACAGAGTGGCCCTGAACCTGGTCTTCTGGGGTCCCTCGGCGGCTGTCTCAGCTCCTCCCCGCAAGAACTAAACACCTTCATGCAAGCTCCCTTGCATGGTGTTTAGTTCTTGCGGGCACACTCCCGTGATACACCCGGCGGCTATAGCCGCTAACTGTATCACTCGGCCACGCCCACCCAACGTGCCACGTCATTGGATGTGATTGACAGCAGCTCTAGCCAATCAACGGCCAGGCTGAGCGGCGGAGAGGATGTCGGGAGCGAGCGCGGGACTTTCGAGGGGTCAGGTAAGTAAAAACGGGGGGGGCTGGGGGGGCCGGCATTGTCGGATGTTTTTTCACCTTAATGCATAGGATGCATTAAGGTGGAAAAACGTGAACCTTTACAACCCCTTTACCCTTTATAGCTATGCACTGTCCTGTGGGCAGAAGTAGGCGGGGCTACTATGATATGTATGCTGCCATTAAGGCACCAAAAAAGTTTTGCCTATAGTTCTACTTTAAGCTGACTTTACGCTATACAATCTGATTGTACAATCTTCTTTGGCCTGCATTCACACCTAAGCAGAGTGTATTTCTGGTGTTTTTGAAACTTTTTTTTTCATGCCTTTTACAATTTTTTTTGCATGGGTATCAAACTTCAGGTGTTTGTTTCTTCAGATGGTCAAGGGAAGGAGAGCAGTTCTATAGGAGGAGAGGAGTTCTTCAGGCATAAGAATGCACATGAAAACTATTTCGTTCTATAGGGTCAGAAACGCCCTGAACAGGCTAAAAAAGCTCATGTAGTTTTTGTGTGTAGGGTGTAGAGCATACAAAGGTGAACAGGGACAGTTAGAAAGAATGGCATGTTGAGCATAGTCAAGTGTAAGAAAACAAGCAGACACTCAGGCTGAGTTCACATATACACGCGGGACACCGCACGTGATTCAGATAGAAATTGCATTACATTCCTATTCAAATCACATGTGATGTCTGTGTGGTGCAATTTAAGCCATTCCTTTGTATGGCTTAAATTGCACCAAATCCGCACAAAAAAGGTGCAGGACCCTTTTTTTTTAACCCGCACTGGAATCAGATAGCATGGGTGTTCAGATGTATGCGATCTGATTCTGTCAATTGCACTGCGTTTTGTCGTTTTGTGTCATTACCTTAACTACTTAAGCCCCTGAAGGATTTGCCCCTTAAAGGGTTACTAAACTCTTGTTTTTTTTTGTTTAAAATAACAAACATATCATACTTACCTCCACTGTGCAGTTCGTTTTGCACAGTGTGGCCCTAAACCTCGTCTTCTGGGGTCCCCCAGCGGCGCTCGCGGCTCCTCCTGGCATCTGTAAACCCCCTAGGGGAAGCGCTCTCCCAGGGGGTTACTGTGCGGGCGCGTTCCCGAGTCCAGCATTTGCGTCCATAGACACAGAATGCCAGACTCGGCCCCACCCCTTGGCGCTGGCGTCATTGGATTTGATTGACAGCAGTGGGAGCCAATGTCTGCGCTGCTATCAATCTATCCAATCAAGAGCCGAGAACCTCGGGCAGAGAGCTAGAGCGCTTCTCTGCCGTGGGAACAAACGGGCTCAGGTGAGTAAAATGGGGGCCTGGGGGGCTGCTCATTGTCAGAAGTTTTTTCACCTTAATGCATAGGATGCATTAACCATTTCAGCCCCGGACCACTTGGCTGGCCAAAAACCAGAGCACTTTTTTCGATTCGGTACTGTGTCGCTTTAACTGACAATTGCACGGTCGTGTGATGTGGCTCCCAAACAAAATTGACCTTTTTTCCCCACAAATAGAGCTTTCTTTTGGTGGTATTTGATCACCTCTGCGTTTTTTTTTTTTTTTTGTGCTATAAACAAAAAAATAGCGACAATTTTGAAAAAAACGCATTATTTTTTACTTTTTGCTGTAATAAATAGGCAACGTAAATAAAGGGCAATGTACAGGTACGTTAATATGCCTGTACGTGCCCTTCTGCCGATGTATATCGGCGTGAGCCAGTCGGCAAGCGGTTAAGGTGAAAAAACATGAGGGTTTACAACCCCTTTAATGACCAGGCCATTTTTTGCGTCGCTTTAAATGACAATTGCGCAGTCATGCGACGCTGTACCCAAACATAATTGACGTCCTTTTTTTCCCACAAATAGAGCTTTCTTTTGATGGTATTTGATCACCTCTGCAGTTTTTATTTTTTACGCTATAAACAAAAAATACGAACAATATTGAAAAAAAGCAATATTTTTTACTTTTTGCTATAATAAATAAAAAAATATATGATATTACATAAATAGTGAACCCAAATGGACAGTACGTAATCTATAGATGGCAAATAATATGAATAAATACCAAATATTGTAACGAATAGTCCAAAAATTATAAATGGTGAATCCACAAGCAGCAAATCCCCCGAAGACGTCCTGTCATGACGAAACGCGTAGGGCGGGCCTGTGATTTTGACGTGATCGCGTTTTTCTCTACGAAGATCGATGGTATAGCGAGCAGCAGGCAGAGGAAGCCCGAGGAAACACCGCCATACTTTATACTGACACACCGCAAGTTTATCAGCTTCATGTCGTAAGTGCAATTTGATTGAGCTTAATAAATATTTTTTTACATACTGCACTATGGGCGCAATTCTTGTTTATGTTTCCAAGTATTAAAGATCCAGGAACTGGAGACATCCACTGCTAGGTTTTTGGGAGACCAAAATCCCTGTGCTTGGTGAGACCGTCGTTGTGGTCATTGTTTTTGGTAAGGAGACTCTACATACTCACTTCGGGTGTATAAATCTACTTGGAGATTGGGTTCTTCTTTACAACCTCATGGCCACAATTCATCTTCACACCCACATGGATGCCTTCTGATTCATTGTTTATTATTAATGGGACTGTAGAGAAGCTTCAATATATGTATCTCTTTATCACTTTTTGATTGTATTGATTTCACCGCTTTATGTGATGCTCCACGGACACTTGCTTTCATTCATTTGGATCACGTTTGTGGATTTACCATTTATAATTTTTGGACTATTCGTTACAATATTTGGTATTTATTCATATTATT
Organism: Lithobates clamitans; assembly: GCA_037952925.1. Lineage (NCBI taxonomy): Eukaryota > Metazoa > Chordata > Amphibia > Anura > Ranidae > Lithobates > Lithobates clamitans. Next base: position 6,481,406 of record JBBGZY010000757.1, on the reverse strand, counting down.
TGCCATCTATAGATTACGTACTGTCCATTTGGGTTCACTATTTATGTAATATCATATATTTTATATTGAAGACTCTGCTTTAGTTTTCCTTTTTTACTTACTCAAGTTTTTCACCACTTCTGAATATTTGACACATTTTTAATTTTTGTGGGTTTTTTTTGTTACAGTATTATTAGCACTGCATTCACTTATATGTTTTTCACAGTTTGGAGTTTGTTTATAGAACTTTTCGATGCTGGCAGCTTTTTCTGATTTATTTCACTTTTTCCTTTTTAATATATATTTTTTTCTAGCGCAACGTTCACCATCTGGTGTTCTTTCCTATAATAAATATCCCCCAAAAAATATATAAAAAAACTATTTTTTTCCTCAGTTTAGGCCGATATGTATTCTTCTACATATTTTTGGTAAAAAAAATAGCAATAAGCGTATATTGATTGGTTTGCGCAAAAGTTATAGCGTCTACAAAATAGAGGATTGATTTATGGCATTTTTTATTATTATTTTTTTTTTACTAGCGATGGCGGTGATCTGCGATTTTTAGTGGGACTGCGACATTGCGGCGGACAGATCGGACACTTTTGACCATTGATATTTATACAGCGATCAGAGCTAAAAATAGCCACTGATTACTGTGTAAATGTCACTGGCAGGGAAGGGGTTAACACTAAGGGGCGATCAAGGGCTTAAATGTGTGTCCTAGGGAGTGATTTTAACTGTGTGGGGATGGGACTGCCTTGTGGAGGAGACCGATTGCTGTTCATACTTAGTATGAACAACAGATCTGTCCCCTCTCTCCTGACAGAATGGAGATCTGTCTATTTACACTGACAGATCTCCATTCTGTCTCTCTCAGGAGCGTTTGCGGGTGCCCGGCGGACATCGCCTCGCCACGCGCATGCCCCCTAGTGGTCTTAAAGCGGCCGACGTACAGCTCGCCCAGAGGAGCCAACCTGCCACAGTGGTTGCTGTTCCTCAAGTGGCTAAAGTGTTACTAAACCCAGGGGGCTGCATTCACTATATCTGATCTCCCACAGTACACAGAACATGGAAATTCAATTATTTTAGTAAATATAAACTGCTAAATAACCGTTATCATCAGCATGTAGAGCAGTCTTGTGACTTCTATCAGTGTCCAGCCAAGGACTGATTAAAGCTTGTAGGAGGTGTTTTCTGACTGTCCTATGAGACTGCAAGAGCCCTGACCCTCTGTCTGGACAGTGCTGATTGGCCCTGTGCTGATCACATGCACTCTCCCAAGAAAAGAAAAACCTCTCTAGTAATACACACCAAACTGAGCATGTGCAGCCTCACTTTATAGGCTATGTGTTATCAGGAAATTATCAGGGGACAGTGTAAGGAGAGGATCAAACAGCCTTTTTACATAATGCGGAGGATTAACCTCTTAGGTTCCACAGTGAATATAACAAGCATGCTTTACTGCATATACAGACTGATTTTACTGTTGTGGGTTTAGTAACACTTTATCATTGACACCCCCTGCGGTTCGCATGAACTCCGTGCGATTTCAATGGACTGCGGGAAACGTACAGAATTCGATGCGTTTCCCGCACCTCATAGATGTGAATCAAGCCTAAAGTGAGAATGGGGTTAAGATCTACTATCAACTAGACATGTGCACGCTGGAAATTTTTGTTTACTTTCAGATGCATTCATTCTTTGAAAAATAAAATTTTGTCATTTTCGATTTCACAATTCGTTTCATTCTATTCGGCATTCGTTTCAGGAATTTCAGTATATTGGTTTATCCGGGTGCATTAAAAAAAATGTCAGTTTTTTCAGAAGATTGCTATATATCTTGGGTGGATTGGATATTCATACCAGTATATCAAAACTATCCATAATGATTCAATTTTTTTTAATGCAACAAAATGAATAATGCAAAATTTGGCGACCTCAAACTTTTCAAACCTAAGAATTTCATTAGACTGTAGAACTGAACTGACTGTGACAATTACAAAATCAATTTAAATCACAAATTTACTTGAATCCGAATTATCGAACACATTTGAAAATTGAATTAATTTATCCATGGGCTCGAACTACTATTGCATCATGTGACGTCATCCAAATGAAACAAATGCATTCGTTAAATTAGTTGAGATTATGTCCATTTGGAGATTTGTATAAATCTGAATCTCCAAAAAACTAATTTTTGTCCGAAAATCGATTCGTTATGAAACGATACACACATCAACTATGTAGTGTAAGGGCCTATTTGACTGAACACAAGCTGAATGGTTTAGGTCATATTACATAGTTTTGGTAAATTTCAAGAAGATTGTAAAGAGATTGTACAACCAGACTGAAGTGTGTATAGCCAGCCCTAGGCAGTCGTCAACAGAACAGTGGCCCCCTATTGGAAGGTTTCTCCTCAGCTTTTTTTCTGGTGACTTCTCCAAGTTTTGGGATTTGCCTTCACTTTCCATGTGAGTGACTATGGTTACCAGGATAGATAGAAGGGTGAATCTCCACACCAAGGCCACAGACAGCAATAAAAAACCTAACCTTTCCACAATCTATCCAAAAACTAAAAAAAAAGTTTTTGGCTAGGCTTACACCTTAAGAAAACCTGTCAGCAGAGAAATATGTAGGCAACCATTGCCGACCTCTCTTTTGAGCATGCTACGGTTGTCATTCTAATGTTTTGGCCAAAGTGACTTCTGAGTCTCTGACCTAGAATAAGTACAATAAGGTTTTTTTTCTGACTTTTTTTACTGCATGCTTGAGTCAGGAAAGTGAATCAGAAATATGGAGGCCAGGCAGTTAGCATTTTCAGAAAGTCGAGAAATGGCACATATTTATATCCAAACAGGTAGACTTTGGAATAGAATGGAAGCCTTTCAACCACAGTATTAAGGTAGTCAGTTGTAATTGCTGCAAGTATAAAAAATCCGCCTAATCACAATGCCTGGACATATGTTTCTTTTAGCCTATTAGGTGTTTTATATTGATAGGCATAGCCAACCATTACTTGTTTCTGATGGATTGCACCAATAGTGTTGTAGCACAGATCCGGAACTGGTCTGGCTGTTTGCTCCCAGGTTCTATTCCTGTCAGAAACCATGAACCAGACCGAGATAGAAGTACAGTAAAATCGCACTTGTTTATTAATAAAAATAAAAAGGTAAATAAAGTAAGCGTAGTCAAAGCATAGCCAAAGTCCAGTAACCGGATCAGGTAGTCAGCCAAGCCAGAGTTCAGTAACCAGATCGGGTAATCAGCCAAGCCAGAGTTCAGTAACCAGATCGGGTAATCAGCCAGGCCAGAAGTCAGCGATCCAATTAGAGGAACAGCAAGCAGGATAAGGAGCCAGAAGGGATGCCAGCAAGCCAGTCTTTAAACAGGAACGCAGGAGATGGTTTCTTGTGATGTGACCAAGGCGAAGGCAGGAATGAAGTGAGCTGGAGATCTTTAAGTAGGCTGGACTGACAAGCAGATCCACAACAGCTGGTTAACTGTGGAGAGGGTTGAGAGCTGGCAATTAGCCGACAGCTGAGCGGCCAGTTTAGAGAAGGAAGGGCTGAGCCAGCCCTGACAGTACTCCCTCCTCAACGACCCCTCCCCCTCGGAGGACCACCGGGCTTGAGGGGAAAACGTCTATGGAAATCACGGAGGAGGGCAGGAGCATGTACGTCCGAGGATGAGACTCAGGAGCGTTCCTCCGGACCGTACCCCTTCCAATGCACCAGGTACTGTATGCGCCCACGGAACCTACGGGAGTCAACAATGGATTGTACCTCATACTCCTCATGGTTCTCAACCTGTATAGGGTGAGGACGTGGCGCCGAAGTGGTAAAGCGGTTGCAGACCAACGGTTTCAATAAGGAGACATGAAACACATTTGAGATGCGCATACTAGGAGGAAGGTCCATGGCGTAAGCCACTGGGTTAATCCTGCAAAGGATACGGAAAGGCCCAATAAACCGAGGTGCGAACTTCAGTGAGGGAAAATGAAGTTGGAGGTTGCGAGATGACAGCCAGACCCTATCCCCAACCTGGTAGGAAGGCGCAGGCAGGCGTCTGCGGTCAGCATGGAGTCTGTACCTATGATTAGCATGACGCAAAGCCTCCCAGACTTGTGCCCAAGTGGAACGAAGACCACAGAGATGCTCCTCTAGTACAGGAATACTCTGCGGAACAAACGAGTCAGGCAACATGGAAGGTAGGAAACCATAATTCGCCATCAACGGAGACAATCGGGAAGTAGAATTCAAGGCACTGCTGTGAGCAAACTGTGCCCATGGTAATAGGTCTGAGCAGTTGTTGTGATAGTCAGAAATATAGCAACGTAGGAATTGCTCCAAGGACTGATTGGCTCGTTCTGCTGCCCCATTAGACTGCGGGTGATACACAGAGGAGAAAGCAAGCTGAATTCCCAGCTTGCCAGAACCAGGACACAAACTGACTACCCCTGCCCGAGACAATCACCTTGGGTAGCCCATGTAAGCGAAAGATCTCCCGAGCAAAAATGGAAGCCAGTTCCTTAGAAGTGATCAACTTCTTAAGTGGAATACAATGACACATCTTTGAGAACCGGTCAACCACCATAAGGATAATGCCCTGTACACACGATAGGATTTTCCGATGGAAAATGTGTGATAGGACCTTGTTGTCGAAAATTCCGACCGCGTGTAGGCTCCATCACACATTTTCCATAGGAATTTCCGACACACAAAGTTTGAGAGCTTGCTATAAAATTTTCCGACAACAAAATCCGTTGTCGGAAATTCCGATCATGTGTACACAAATTTGATGCACAAAGTGCCACACATGCTCAGAATAAATTAAGAGAGGAAAGCTATTGGCTACTGCCCACGTTTATAGTCTCGACGTACGTGTTTTACGTCACCACGTTCAGAACTATCGGATTTTCCGACAACTTTGTGTGATCGTGTGTATGCAAGACAAGTTTGAGCCAACATCCGTCGGAAAAAATCCATGGATTTTGTTGTCGGAATGTCCGATCAATGTCCGACCGTGTGTACAGGGCATAAATGTGTTGCCTTGGGAGCTGGGCAACTCCACAATGAAATCCATAGACAGGTGGGTCCAGGGCCTCTCTCTATTGGGTATGGGTTGTAGGAGGCCCACTGGAAGGTGTCGTGGAGTCTTACTCTGAGCACACACGGAACAGGCAGCTACGAAGGCAGTTACATCAGCACGTAGACTAGGCCACCAGAATTGTTGGGAAATGGTCCAAACTAGTTGATTCTTACCAGGGTGGCCAGCTGCCTTGGGAGAATGGTAAGTCTGGAGCATGGCAGTACGGAGACACTCTGGGACAAAGCAGCGGTCACAAGGTTTCTCAGGAGGAGCATCGACCTGAGCAGCAAGAATTTTGACACCCAAAGGAGAAGTAAGACTGGTGCGAACCGTAGCCAGAATACAATCAGGAGGAATCATAAGAACCGGAACCAACCCCAACTTGGAGGTGGAGGAAAATTGTCGTGACAAGGCGTCAGCCCTTACATTCTTAGTACTGGGTAAGAATGAGACAATGTAATTGAAACTTGACAAGAAAAGAGCCCATCGCGCCCTTCTGGTAGAGAGGCATTTAGCCTCAGACAAGAATGTGAGATTCTTATGCTCAATAAGAATGAGAACCGGCATAATGGTACCTTCGAGGAGATGTCTCCATTCTTTCAGGGCTAAAATGATTGCCAACAGCTCTCTGTCACCAATCTTGTAATTGCACTCGGCAGGTGACAATTTCTTGGAAAAGTAGCCACAAGGATGCATAGCACCCTCAGAGGTAGGACGTTAAGACAGAAGGGCGCCAACACCAGTCTCAGAAGCATCAACCTCAAGGATAAAAAGGTAACGTAGGATCAGGATGTGCCAACACAGGAGCAGAAACAAAGGCAGCCTTGAGACTTTCAAAGGCCTTAATGGACTCTGAAGACCAACTCTGTGGGTTACCGTTCTTTCTCGTCATATCAGTCAGGGGTTTGACCAGAGATGAGAAGTTACGTATAAACTTCTGATAATAGTTGGCAAAACTTAGGAACTGCTGCAGAGGATGTAACCCCACGGGTCGAGGCCACTGTAGGACTGCCGAAAGTTTCTCTGGGTCCATCGAAAAACCAGCAGTGGAAATTACATATCCCAGGAATTTAACCTGTTCCCGATGGAACTCACACTTCTCCAGCTTACAGTAGAGATTGTTCTCTCTTAATTTCTGAAGCACACTACAGACATCTGCGTGGTGGCTCTCCGGGGACTTGGAAATAATGAGGATATCATCGAGATAAACCACCACACATACCTGCAACAAATCTCGGAGGACATCGTTAATAAATTCCTGGAAAACTGCCGGCGCATTACAAAGGCCAAAAGGCATTATGAGATACTCATAATGGCCTGTTCTGGTATTAAACACAGTTTTCCACTCGTCGCCCTCCTTAATCCTCACAAGATTGTAAGCCCCTCTCAGATCAATCTTAGTGAAAACCGTTGCTCCCTTGAGGCGGTCAAATAACTCTGTAATCAACAGGATCGGGTAGGCATTCTTAATCATGAAACGATTGAGACCCCTATAATCAATACAAGGTGTCAGTTCACCGCTCTTATTCACAAAGAAGAAACCAGCACCAGCAGGAGACGAGGATTTGCGGATGAAACCTCGAGAAAGTGCGTCTGCAAAATACTCCTCCATGGCTTTATCCTCCAAGACCGACAAAGGGTAAACCCGGCCACGAAGGGCAGTGGCACCAAGTTGAAGGTCAATTGTGCAATCATACGGCCGGTGTGGAGGCAAACTACCGGCTTGACCTCTGTCAAAGACGCTCAGACGCTAAAATCATGGTACTCCTCTGGCAGGGAGGAGAGTGAAGAGGTGTGCAGGACCTTGGATACCTTCCAGAACCATGTCTCACTGCATTGTGGTGACCAAGAGAGAACCTCAGCACCGAGCAAATCAAAAGAGGGGTTGTGCCTCTGTAACCAAGGATAACAAATAACCAGCGGAAACTTAGGAGAGAAAATCACTTGGAATTGGATTATCTCATGGTGAAGAGCCCCTACGGCCATGGACAATGGAATCGTCTCATGAGTCACATGAGCAGGCTGTAGAGGTCTCCCGTCAAGAGCCTCAATGGCATTTGGAGTGTCATGCAGCTGCAGTGGAATTGAGTGCTTTGATACAAAGGCAGCATCAATGAACAGGCCTGCAGCCCCAGAGTCGATTAGAGCCTGTATCTCGATAGACGACTTAGCCCAAGAAAGGGTGACCGAAACCAGGGGCTTATCCTTCTGGATAACTGGGGACGACACACCACCTAAGGTCTGTCCATGACAGGACCTCAAGGTTCGGGTTTTCCTAGGTTGGGTAGAACAAGACTTTAAAAAGTGACCTGCCTGGCCACAATAAAGACACAATCTCTCCCTCCTCCTAAAGGCTCTCTCATCCGCAGAGAGACGCGTGAAGCTCCAGTGCATGGGTTCATCTTCACTGACCAACTCGGTACCAGGAGGCATGGGAGGTGAGGGAAGCATGGGTGGGACTGCAAAGCTCGGAGGCAAATGTACAGGAGGCTTCCGCAAGCGCTCCTTAAAAGAAAGTCTTTCTCCGAGTTTGGAGTCAATCAGGATGGAAAACAAGATCAAGCTCTCCAGCTCAGTGGGTATATCTCGGGCTGCTATCTCATCATTGATGGAATCTGAGAGACCATGAGAAAAAGCAGCCACGAGGGCCTCATTGTTCCAAGCAACCTCTGTTGCCAGAGTATGGAACTCAATGGCGTAGTTGGGAACAGTTCTCATACTCTGTTTGATGGACATGAGGCACTTGGCAGTAGAAGCAGAGCGTGCGGGAATGTCAAATACCCTTTTAAAGGAGCCCACAAACTCAGGGTAACTCAAGACAACAGTATTTTTGCGTCTCCCATAGAGGGTTTGCCCAGGCCAAGTCTCTCTCAGAAAGCAAAGATATCACAAACCCTACTTTGCTTCTGTCCGTGTGAAACGCCTGGGGCAGCATCTCAAAGTATATCTCAAATTGGTTGAGAAACCCTCTGCATTGAACTGGATCGCCCCCGAAATCGCTTGGGAAGCGGGGTGGAACCAGACATACCTCTTATAGAGGTAATACTCAAGGCTGGTGCCTGCACAGAGACTGGCGCAGCAGCAGGGACGGCCTGCAACTCAGGTTGTACCGGAGCAGCCACAGTGGGGGATTCCAGGTGAGCCGTGTGACTCAGGAGCGTTTGTAACGCCACGGCAAACTGATCCATTCGGTGATCTTGCTCATCCAATCTGGAAAAAATATTACCAACAAGTGGATTGACTGTATCTTCTGAATTCATAGCCTTCGCCTACTGTCAGAAACCATGAACCAGGCTGAGATAGAAGTACAGTAAAATCACACTTGTTTATTAATAAAAATAAAAAGGTAAATAGAGTAAGCGTAGTCAAAGCATAGCCAGAGTCCAGTAACCGGATCGGGTAGTCAGCCAAGCCAGAGTTCAGTAACCAGATCGGGTAATCAGCCAAGCCAGAGTTAAGTAACCAGATCGGGTAATCAGCCAGGCCAGAAGTCAGGGATCCAAGTAGAGTAACAGCAAGCAGGATAAGGAGCCAGAAGCGATGCCAGCAAGCCAGTCTTTAAACAGGAACGTAGGAGATGGTTTCTTGTGATGTGACCAAGGCGAAGGCAGAAACGAAGTGAGCTGGAGATCTTTAAGTAGGCAGGAATGACGAGCAGATCTACAACAGCTGGTTAACTGTGGAGAGAGATGAGAGCTGGCAATTAGCCGACAGCTGAGCGGCCAGCTCAGAGAAGGAAGGGCTGAGCCAGCCCTGACAATTCCCTGATAGGCACATAGCAGTCAGGTACACTGTATTTCCACAGTCACTCAAGTCAAAGATCAGTCCTTGAAGGTTTTTTTTTGTAGTTTATTTGCCCAAAGAGTTGGGATAGGATGAGGGTGCATCTTGGGATACTCTAAAGATCTTCACAAAAAAATCTGTAATGGAAGACTCTACTCTGATCTGCTCCTTGAGGGTGGAAATCACTTTCTCTGAATATGAAGGGTAACTAGATTCCAAACAGGAACTGCTTAACAGGAGTATAATCCTGGATGTACTGCTGTAAACTCTCCCAAATAGGGCAGAAAAAGTCTCTGGAATCCAATGGCAGGTACTCACTGTGCCCTGTATTTCCACCTGCAGTATCTGTCAGCTTCTGTACTTGTTGCTTGTGTCCTGGATCCTCAGAAGAAAGTTCTAAATGCTTTCAGGAGGCTAGGCCAGAGGTCCCCCATCCCAAGCAGGAGCTGCGATCCCAAAATTATTTCTTTGATGTTGCAGGTAGCCCCCCATGGATGCCACAGCCCACAGCCCTCAGGCTGGGTCTTAGGCCGGCCATACACAGTTCAAATTCAAACAATTAGTGGGCAGGCTGAATGTACCAAGTTGATAGATCGATCAACTTGGGCACAACCAGCCTGCTGGATTCACTTGCGATTATCATTAACGGCTGTTAAAGCCGCCAGCAATAATCACTGTCTTCTCCCAGCGGGTATGCCTTCCCAGGAGCAGACAATTGCTCGGCAAGGGTTTTTTCCCCTGTCAGCATTGTCTGTGTTGATGGGGGAATCGTGCAAATTTCTTTCCTGCAACCACGGGTTGCAAGAAAGAAATTTGCACGGTATATGGCCGGCCTTACTCCCACATGATTTTGGTAGATTGTTAAAAGTCTTTTGTGTCATAGCACTGCCCAGTTCTGGCGAGCATGTGCACTCCTTAACCCATTCCTGCTCAGCATTGGTCGGCCCTCTTAGACTCAATGAGGTGCTATAGACACAGGATCCTCCCCTGAGCACCCCTGCAGAGGTACCCCTGGGAGGCCACTGGCCTGGTCTAACCATCCCCACCTTAGCCCATTCTATGTCTTCCTCAGGCCTTACAGCAATTCCCCCCCCCCCCCGATAGTAGCCTTACCCAGCACCTGCTTCATTTCCAAAGATGTTCCCATATTGAGGTTAGGAGCAGAAATGGTGAACACAACAGAAGCCTTTTAAATCTTTACCTCACCACAGTTACATATTGACATGCTTTCAGTCATCCCAATGGTGATGGCACATTCCTTCAGCTGCATACAAAAAGAGAACAGCAAAGATGAGAGTGGAATTGAGTGGCAGTCCATAACTGAGGGGTTTGTCAGAGTCCTACATCCCATGCCAAAGGTATATGAGTACTCCCAAAAGTACTGTGCCTCTCAACACCTTCTTTCTCTCCCTAAGGCGAAGCTCCCAGAAGCTAGGGCTTCAAAGATTATATCTTTGCATGTCATGGTTCTTGCACTAATTAATATATATACTGAGCCTTTTTACCCAAGATGCCCTACACTGGCAGGGGCAGGAATGACACTTCCTCACTACCTACGTTCACTACTCTGTGTACATTTAGCTGCTACCAATCCACCTACATTGCCTACTCTTTTCTACAGGGTTCCTGACTTAACTATGGCAGCATCTAGTGGTCAATTTGAGGAACTACAGCAGGGACTCCTGTTATGACTTACGCTGAGGGGATAAAACATGGTCATTGGTGAAAACAGATAAGTAATTTTCTTGCACATACACACAGAATTAAAGTGAAAGCTCTGGCTGACTGATTGTCAAGGAACGTGCACCTGGATGGCCCAGCCAAACATTTTCTATACATATACATTGTTGTTGGTTCAGTTTGGTGCGTTATGTTGGTGTTACGGATTTGTGTTCTTTAAGTGGACCATTGATGACATGCTGGATTATGTAATACATGTGATCAAGACCAGTTTAATGTGAATGATCCTGACAGTGTGTGTAAATGATTTATAACCTTTATTTCTATGTACCGTAATTAGATATGTACCTGGACACAGCCATTTATGCTCGTTAGTTGTGCAGGCTTCACCTCCTCCTTATTACCGCTAGGCAATAGTTGTACATGCCATTCTGTATAGCTCACTGCTGGGTTTGTCTGATTAAAACCTGTAGACCCACTGCAGTCTAATGCCATGAACCTTGCTTAACCAGTTGCTGCCTGCCCACAGTACATTTACTGAGGGCGGGCGGCATGGGTAGGCTAAGTGCCAAATCCAAGCCTGGGGCAGGCAGCATGCCATTCCCACGACCGATGTGTTCCGGTGGTACAGATCCCAGTAACCGGCCGCTTTGAGCAGGGGTGTCGCGTGATTGTTATGTGACCACAAGATCAGAATGTCAACACAACTGAATGAAACTGAAACTTATGAATGGGTTATAAATAGGTTAATAAAACTCAAAAAGAACAACTCTGGCACTCAATATACATAGGAGATATGCATAGAATTTAGAGTACTCTTATCTACACAGCGTGTGTGGAACCCAAACACTAATGAAATGAGACGCCCTCCAGGCTCCCGCACAGTTAAATAAATAAGGACTCCTAGGAGCTGAGAGCATCTTAAGGAGCGTTATAAAAATGCACACAGTGCCAAAAACCCCAGCTACATCCATACATACACATTCATACCAACACCACATACATACCCAAACAGCAGCGCCATGGTCCCTGAAGTACTCCAACATGGCTAGTAAACCAGAATAAAACAGTACAAAACAAAAATAATAACAGCCCTCTGCATATGCCACACCAAATATCATCTGGGGAGACATTCTGATTAATTAAGCTGTGATGATAATAAGACATCACCCCAAAAAGCTTCAGAGACATCCAACCATGGTTGCCATATTTTGGTAAACTTCTTAGGGCACGCCCTATTTTTATAGATCAACTTAAATTTCGGTATATCACCATGAACATTATGAAAGAAAGCATGAGCTGTGAGAGGGCCAGCGTCCTTCTGAAGCAGTAAGAGTTTTACGAGCATAGAATAACAATATAGGTAATAGAGTCCTTGCATGCGTCCTGGGGACAAAATCGTTGGGAACACCTAAAAGTCCAATTTCCAGGGTCTGAGGTATTGGAAGATTAAGTTTGTGTTCAAAGAAACTAAATAAATCCTTCCAGAAGGACGATAAGCCAGGACAGTTCCAAAACATATGAAAAAAAATTGCAGCAACAAGGTCACATCTAGAACAAGCAATATCCAAACCCAATCCCATACGGACCAGTTTGGCTGTTGTATAGTGTAAGTGGTGGATAAACCTAAATTGAATTAACTGATCTGCAGTGCTGATTATATCCTAAAAGCACCCTCAGTCTTCCTCAGAAAGCTCAGGCAACAGCAACATCCATTTGCGATGAGAATTCTGAAAGGGGTCAGCCCCATCAACTGAAGACAACCATAAAAGGTCGTTACCAGCTTGGAGATTTCAGGATATGCTAATAGATCTTCAATGGAAGATTCCATGAGCGCTATGGTCAAAGTGCCAAACTGTTTTCGAATGGCGCTAACAGTTTTAGCCGCTTGCAGAGAGGTCCTGGCTATATGGGGTTGATTACAAAGGAAAGAAGACCAGATAGGTTCAATATGCGTGAAAAGTTTTCTAGGAAGAAAATCCAGGGCAGCTCTAGAGCAGTATAGGAATTTTGGTAAGAAGATCATCTTGAATACATTTATCCAACCAATTAAAGGGGTTGTAAAGGTAAGTGTTTTTCACCTTAATGCATCCTATGCATTAAGGTGAAAAAAACACCTGGCAGAGCTTGAGGGGGCTTTGTGATGTCAGTACAGCCACCCATCTGGTTCATTTTATGCTGTATACTCCTGCACTGGGAAACAGTGCTTGTTTTGTGAGTAATATTTTTCTTATTTAATAAATTTTATACCTTTTCGTATGGAGAGCAATATGTCCTGTTATTTTTGTTTTTAACATGATATATATTAACCGATGAGACTGAATTTGGGATACTGCCTGTGGACCCCTATCTCCATAATCTACCCTGTGGAAGGGAATGCATGAGTGACCTTGCTGTTAACGCAGAAGGTCCACTCAATAAGGTGAGCAGCCTAGACCCTTGGTGGAGGTTCACATTGGTGGTGATACAACGAATACAATCTTATCCTATCACTGCACCCTTTCCTTGCCAACTGAGGGATCCCCCTTCTGCAAGTGGGCAGCTTTTGATCTCCTCAGACTAAGAGCCCTTTCACACTGGGGCGGGGGGCGGCGTCGGCGGTAAAACGCCGCTATTATTAGCGGCGTTTTACCGACGGTATGCGACCGATAGCGGGGCGGTTTTACCCCCCGCTAGCGGCCGAGAAGGGGTTAAATAACACCGCAAAGCGCCTCTGCAGAGGCGCATTGCCGGCGGTATAGCCGCGCCGTCCCATTGATTTCAACGGGCAGGAGCGGTAAAGGAGCGGTATACACACCGCTCCTTCACCGCTCCGAAGATGCTGCTGGCAGGACTTTTTTTTACCGTCCTGCCAGCGCATCGCTCCAGTGTGAAAGCTCTCGGGGCTTTCACACTGGATACACAGCAGCGGCACTTTCGGGTCGGTTTGCAGGCGCTAATATTAGCGCAATAGCGCCTGCAAACCGCCCCAGTGTGAAAGGGCTCTAAGATATACTTTTTGGGACTTTGCCTCATGCCTTTTATTTATGTACGTTTAATATGTATATTTTATGTGTATACATCGGACCTGTATTGAGCGCTGCACTGCTATATTTTGTGTATGTCTTTTTAGGTTTTGTATATTGACATACAGTGTCCAGCTGCTGAGTTTTAGTAATTAGGCTTTGCGCTGTCTGTTTCTTCTGTTTAAATTTTCTATATATGCCTGATACCACTCAGAAGGAAGGCCATCCAAACCTGGAGTTTTACTCGAGGGCAGTAATCTAATGGCAGTTGTTACCTCCTCACCTGTTAAAGGTTTATCTGTCCCACTGGGAGGCCCGAGCAACCAGCCGGCATGTCCACCGACTGGCCGGAAACCCGAACAAAGCCAGAATTGGTTTAGACCGGGTCTGGATCTAGTAACCCGGAAGCGATGTCATGACATCACTTCTGGTAAACAGAAAACTTAAAGGCGCCTAATTAAAAAAAATGATAGCATTCAAAACAGCCAAACTTGGCGTTTTGAATGCTCTTAAGTGCAAAAGACGGATTTGGGGACTTATAGACCCCAGATCCCTCCATGAAGAGTACCTGTCACTGCCTATTATTGTCACAAGGGATATTTACATTCCTGATAGCAATACAAGAGATAAGAAGTTTCTTTTTTACAGGGACAGTGTAAAAAAAAAATGAAATAAAATAAAGAAAAACATTTTTTAAAGTGCCCCATTCCTCCATGCTTGCACGCAGAAGTGAACACATACGTAAGTCGTCACCGCAAATGTAAACAGTGTTCAAACCACACATGTGAGGTATCTCCGCGATCGTTAGAGCAAGAGCAATAATTCTAGCACAAGACCCTTCAGTGCCACCTATCAATGCCCTTCAGTGCCACCCATCAGTGCCAGCTCTCAGTGTCACCTATCAGTGTCCACCAGTGCCGCCTCATCAGTGCCCACCCGTGTGTTTACATTGAAAGATCCCTGTTCTGGCTCTCGATCGCGGGTGGCCGGCGGACATTGTGGCCACTGGCCACGTGCATCGGGTACAGCGGGTCCGTGCGCGCCTGCTATGGCTGGTCAGCAAATGGTTAAATTGCATTTCCCTGCAAACGTTCTTTATTTTGTAAACAACGCCTTGAGGAGCCAGTCTGCATGATGGGGCCACATTTTAGTGCGCTCAGGACAAGATTAGAGATTTTTTGGATACATTCTGGTGTCTCTTTGGTAGACTTTGGATGGAAATAACAAAGTTTTGCACCACAGTGAGCAAGCCTTATGTGAAGAAGCCAAATTGTAGTACACTCAGGCCGAGATTAACTTTTTTTTTTTTTTTAAGTCTGGTGTCTCTTTCGCAGACTTTGGATAGAAGTAACAGATGCGGAAAAATTGGGCCTTGGATGTTGGTGGTGCCTTCACACCATAACCCTTCACAGTTATCTTTGGCAAATGCAGGACTGGACTTTGCACTTAAAAATTATGTCACACGGGTGTGGAAAAAGTGACCCTTGGGTGTTGCTGGTGCTTGCACACTGTAATGCTGTGTACACACAAGTGGAATTTCCGACAAAAAGAGTCCGATGGGAGCTTTTCATCATATATTCTGACCGTGTGTATGCCCCATCGGACTTTTTCTGTCGAAAATTCAGACGGACTTAGATAGAGAACATGTTCTATATTTTTCCGACGGAACAAATTACTATCGGAAAAAACGCTCGTCTGTATGCTGTTCCGATGCACTAAAAATGACGCATGCTCTGAAGCAAGTATGAAACGGAAGCTATTGGCTACTGGCTATTGAACCTCCGTTTTCTAGTCCCATTGTACGTGTTGTACGTCAACGCATTCTGGACGGTCAGAATTTGGTGACTGTCTACAAAGGGCTGCTCTTCTCAGGAGTGAAGTCAGCTCAGAGTCATCAGAAAAAACATTCGCGCTCCTTTTTGAAGTGTAAAGGCAGGGAAAGGATAGCTACTGTAGGGAACAGCAGTTAGAAGATGGTGCATTTAAATACCGCTCTATCCTTCCCCTGCTTTTACTTGAGAACAGAGTGTGCATGTGCCTTACGGACTTTGCGCATGCTCTGAAACGCGTTGTGTTCCCCACAGTAGCTGACATCACACGCAGTTTCCACGGGTTGGCTGCTCCTCTCCTCTGCAGGATCGGCTGTGTTCCGTTCCGGTTCCACGCCGTATTGCAGCACGGATTAGAGACACTCTTGGGAACCTGCTTTCTCCCAACACCAAACTCCTTTGACATACATCCACCTGTTTAAAGCATCGTTGTGTACCATAATGTAAGTGGTTACTTTTTTTCTCCTCTATTGAATAAACATTTTAACTTAGAGGCGATCCTCTCTTTTTGTTTTTTCCCATGGGACCCTGTAGGGGGTGGAAACAGCCAAACATATCTGAGTGATTGAATTCAAAGATGAACAAAGGCTTATCAATGAAAAACACACAGCAATGGTGGTAGGGGCACTATAGCATTAACTGCTGCTTACATTTATGGGTTTAATAACACTTTACTTGATTGATATGGGGAACCTATGAAATTAAAACCCTATTCCTGCTAAAACATTATACTTTTTTTTTGTAAGCAGAGTAAGGAAGGGTTACAACCTCTGTTGTGTTTTATTGCTGTCCGTACCCCATTTGGGAAGATATCACCTCACTTCCTTTCCTAGTTACAGGGTGTTACAATGACAGGAAGAGATAAAATCTGATCTATCTATGGGAGACAGAAACAACAATAAAAGCACATTTACTTTGTTGAGTCGTGAAGTTTTAAAGCGGTAGCAAACCGTGAAAAAAAAAAAAAAAACACCTGCAAAACAATAGCATTAAGTGCTAGTATGCATCGCATACTAACACATTATGAAATACTTACCTTAGAACGAAGCTCCTACAGCACGGCTGGTCATCGCTAAGGGAACTGACGTTTCTTCCGGGATCGCTGGCTCTGGCGCCCCTCTGTTCCTGCACGATACGCCGGACCTGCAGAGCGCATGCGCAGCTGACGTCAGCAGCTGCATGCAGGGTCAATATCTCCTAAACTGTGCATTATTATAGGCTTACCTATAGGTAAAAATCACCATGTGGGTAATACAATCACTCTAAAGTGATTGTAAATGATCACCTTGTAAAACAACCCATTCAGTTTAAATAGCAAAGTTTTTGTATAGATATAAAAAAAACATTATGAATACCCGTGATCACATTCCCTCTGTTCTCAGCTGCATATGAACCCACCAGAAAATGCAACTGAAGTGACGTTGCGAACAAAATTGCTTATTGCGCATGCGCTATGTGTTCCAACATGACCGCGATGCATTTCAATAGGTTTCCTAATCTGACAGAACACGAAGGCGGCAGCGGACATCTTGTTACACCCAAACAATTCTTGAAATTCACACTTATTTTAGCAGTTAACTCACCTTATATACTGAAACAGAAAAATGTCCCTTGGCGCTAAGCAGTGCGGGTGTACCAAGATGGCCGTCGCCACCTTCTGACTGCAGGCTTGTCGCTGCTTTTCAAATGCAACATCAAAACAGTGTCACAGATTTAAAAATACTGTATTTCAGTATATAAGGTGAGTTTACCCCCTATTGGGAGAATACAATATCTCGAAAGGAGGGATTCGGGATTTCCCTGTCAGCACTGTCTGTGTTGATGGGGAAATTAAGCAAATTTCTTTCCTGCTACCCTTTGATTGCAGGAAAGCAATTTTCTCCATCTATGGCTGGCTTTAAAATGTCTTTAAAGATTTAGTTTAACCCCTTTCCTCCCACGCTATAGCCAAATGACGGCTACAGCGTGGGCTTACTTTGCCAGGAGGGCATCTATTGATGTCCTCCTGTGATCGTGCTGCCCGCGCACTCTGTGATCGCCAAGTCCTTTGGATCCAATCAGGGTAAAGGGCCAATCACAACGACCCTTATACCACGTGATCAGCTCTGTCCAATGACAGCTGATCACAGATGTAAACACAAGCCAGTTATCAGCTTTTCTTTCCTCACGCTGACAGCAGGAGGAGAGTAAAAGACAGCTGATAACTGGCTTTTGTTAAAGGGACATCAGCACCAATAATCAGGGCACTGATTATCAGTGTCCTGATTATCAGTGCAGTCCCAACTGTGCCCAACAGTGCTGCCAATCAGTGCTCACCAGTGCCCATCCGTGCTCCCAATCAGTGCCCATCAGTGCCTCCTCATCAGTGTCACGTATCAGTGATGCCTATCAGTTCCGCCTCATCAGTGCCCACCAGTGCCACCTATCAGTGCCCATCAGTGCAGCCTCATCCGCGCACATCAGTGAAGGAAAAAAATTACCTGTTTCCACAATTTTATAACCAACCATGACAATATTTTGAAATGATCAAATGCAGAAAGCTCACGAGCTTGGTAAGGTAGTTCCCAAAGTGAACATGCATTCTTTAACAGGTGTCAAAAAATGACTCAAAATATAAATATGCATAGATGGGAGGCAAATCTGAAAAAAGTCCAACAAAATGTTACTAATTCTTATAGGGCGTACACACGGTCGGACTTTGTTCGGACATTCCGACAACAAAATCCTAGGATTTTTTCCGACAGATGTTGGCTCAAACTTGTCTTGCATACACACGGTCACACAAAGTTGTCGGAAAATCCGGTCGTTCTGAACGCGGTGACGTAAAACATGTACGTCAGGACTATAAACGGGGCAGTGGCCAATAGCTTTCATCTCTTTCTTTATTCTGAGCATGCGTGGCACTTTGTCCGTCGGATTTGTGTACACACGATCGGAATTTCCGACAACGGATTTTGTTGTCGGAAAATTTTATCTCCTGCTCTCCAACTTTGTGTGTTGGAAAATCCGATGGAAAATGTCCGATGGAGCCCACACACGGTCGGAATTTCCGACAACACGCTCCGATTGGACATTTTCCATCGGAAAATCCGACCGTGTGTACGGGGCATTACTGTATATTATAAAAGATTTATATGGTGCCAACAGTTTGTGCAGCGCTTTACAAAATTGATGTGGAACGACAGGCAACCTTTTTTTTTTTTTAAATTTTGGATAGAGTAAGGGAGGGTTACAACCCGTCAGTTTCCTTTTTTTTTTTTCCACCTGTGTCTCATTGAGAAGATTTACCCATAGCCAAAACAGGAAGTGAGAGGTAATCTCTGCAAATTAAGGGAATCCCCCCCCATGACACTGGCTAGGAAGGGGTTAAACATCTAGGGTAATTAACCACTTGACAACTGGACACTTAAACCCCCCTCCTGCCCAGACCAATTTTCAGCTTTCAGCGCTCTCACACTTTGAATGACAATTACTCAGTCATGTAATACTGTACCCAAACAAATTTTTTGTCCTTTTTTTCATACAAATAGAGCTTTCTTTTGGTGGTATTTGATCACCCCTGGGTTTTTTATTTTTTGCGCTATAAATGAAAAAATACCGAAAATTTTGGAAAAAAACGCATTTTTCTTAGTTTCTGTGATAAAATTTTGCAAATTATTAATTTTTCTTCAAAAATTTTGGCCACAATTTATACTGCTACATATCTTTGGTAAAAATAACCCAAATTAGTGGATATTATTTGGTCTTTGTGAAAGTTAGAGAGTCTACAAACTATGGTGCAAATCATAAAAAATTGATCACACCTGTTGTACTGGTGTGATCTCATTTCTTGCGACTCGAACAAGCCAGGAAAGTACAAATAACCCCCAAATGACCTCTTTTTTGAAAGTAGACATTCCAAGGTATTTAGTAAGATGCATGGTGAGCTTTTTGATGTTGTAATTTTTTCCCACAATTCTTTGCAAAATGAAGATTCCCCCCCCCCCACAAAATTGTCATTGTAACAGGTTATTTCTCTCACATGGCATGTATATACCACAAATAACACCCCAAAATGCATTCTGCTACTCCTCCTGAGTATGGGGATACCACATGTGTGTGACTTTTTCACAGCCTGGCCACATAGAGAGGCCCAACATGCAGGGAGCACCATCACGTGTTTTAGGAGCATAAATTACACATTTAACTTGTTGACTACCTATTACACTTTTGAAGGCCCTGGAGCACCAGGACAATGACACGTGACACTGACGTGGCACTGATGACACTGATGTGGCACTGATGACAGATGGCACAAATACGTGGCACTGATGAGAGGTGGCACTAATACGTGGCACTAATATGTGGCACTGATGACACGTGGCACTGATGACAGATGGCACTGATGACAGATGGCACTAATACGTGGCACTGATGACAGATGGCACTAATACGTGGCACTGATGACAGATGGCACTAATACATGGCACTGATGACACGTGACACTGATGACAGATGGCACCTATATGTGGCAGTGGGGACAGATGGCAGTGGGGACAGATGGCAGGGACAGATGGCAGGGACATGACAGTGGGGACAGATGGCAGTGGGGACACTTTTTTTTTTTTTTTTTACACTTACCGCTGCAGCGGTTTGCTCTCCCTCCTCACACGCTGTCTCTGTGTGAGGAGGGAGAGCCGGCGATGAGAGATGATCCCATATGTTTACATATGAGATCAACTCTCATTGGCACCGCTGATCGCACTGAAAACCGTCGCTATGATTGGCCGTTTTCAGCGATCTGTGACTGGCTGTGTCCAAGGGACGCAGGCAGCACAGAACTTCCCCGATGCGCGCCCGCGGGAGCAAGCATCGTGGAAGTAAACAGGAGGACGTCCAGGGACGGCCTCACGGCAATTAGCATCCGCGCTGCAGCCGTCTTTCGGCTATAGTGCCGGGCGCGAAGAGGTTAAAGGGTTAACTGTGTGCCTAACCAGTGTTTTTGTGTTTACTATGTGGTGCTTTTACTAAGGAATGTGCTGAATTTTATTCCCTGCTTTGCAGGTAAACAAAATACAGCACATCCCCACTGACAGGACAGAGCTCTGCCTTTTTTATGTAGCACCCTCTACCTAGGTAGGTGTTAGAGTAGGGTTTTTTGGTAACTGTAGGTGAATTTAGGCAGGCCTAGCTGGAAGCTAGGCCTGTTTGTTTTGGGTTTGTGTGGGCTGGGAGCGGCTAGAGTAGCAACTATGACTCACAGACAGCATCACCTCACTGTTACCTCCCTCTTCCTTCTAGAAGATTCTAGAAGAGGAGGGGAAGAGAGATGGAGTTGTTTGGGGTGTCTCAGGGAGACCTGACCAATCCCCAACTAGGATTTGCAGGGGGCAGGTCTCTTTGAAATACCTAGAGTCAGCCCAGCTGGGGAGGGGGGGGGGGGGTGACCTTAGGCCTGGGACTCGGTTGCAGGACAGAGCCCGTCAAGAAAGCATGAAGTATCTGAACAGGAGGCACAGAAAGAGTCAGAAAGGACAGCAGGAGCTAGTATTGCCTGGAAAGTCTACAGGGGGAACCACCAGTTGCAGCCAGGAGGCCTGGCGAGTGACATGTACAGACAGGAGGGCTGGAAAGGCATGCCAGAGAGGACTGAGAGGAAAGAGTCAGAGGTGGGTGTGGAGCCAGTAGGAAGGATTGCAATGTCATGGGCGGTAAAGTCGAGCAGCTGCAGCCAGAAGGGCTGGCAGGGCCTGAAGAGGACTAACTGGGAGCAGTAGTCCCCTATAGGACAGCTAGCACAAAATACTTTTTTTATTTCCTGTTACACCATAGGGGGCCCTGGTCCCTGCCTGCAAAGGGCAAGTTACTTGGGCCTGGCTGTCAGGCCTAAACATGTGCTAGCTGCTCCTGGGAGATCAAGAGTTGTGCAGGAGGAAGAGAGAGAGAGCAATAGTCAGCAATAGTGTTGTGTACATAGTTGTCACAATTGATTGCTATACAATCCACCAATTGATTGCTTTACAATCCACCAATTGATTGCTATACAATCTACCAATTGTTTGTTCCAAAATTCCACTGGGCATCTCATATATTCCTTTACACATCCAAGCTCTATTCCCTCAAAAAAAACAACAAAAACAAGCACATGGACTGTTTTCTGCCTAAGAGTGACTGAGGAGTGAGCATTGGGCTGGGCAGGGTGACAGGTGGACCACAACAATGAGCAGCTCCTACAGGGGCATCTCTACAGTTATATAGGCAGAGCTCTGTTCTGTCATTCTCACCAATCAGCAGGTGCCGGCGGACATCCATTGACCAGCACCCACTGATCGGTGGATGCGCTCCATACCCGGAAGTGCCGGATCACGTACTAGGTACATTCGGCACAAGAGAGCCACTCTGCCACCATAGATGGTCGTTAGATGGTCAGCAAGTGGTTAAGCCCCCGTACACATGGGTCAAATATCGGCTGGTTCAAGAAAAACAGGCTGAAATTCAGTCCATGTGTACACCAGCCTGTCCGTTCTGTCAGCTTCTGTTGAAAACCAGCAGCCAATCGGCATCAGATCAGTGCTTGCAGCCAATGGCTGAGAGCGCTGACTGGAGTATTCCAAGTGGAGTTCTCCCTTACCTCAGTGTTCCCAGCGGAGTTCTCCCTTACATCAGTGTTCCCAGCAGAGTTCTCCCTTACATCAGTGTACCCAGCGGAGTTCTCTCTTACATCAGTGTTCACTGCGGAGTTCTCCCTTACATCAGTGTTTCCTGCAGGGTTCTCCCTTACCTCAGTGTTCCCAGCTGAGTTCTCCCTTACATCAGTGTTCCAGCGGAGTTCTCCCTTACATCAGTGTTCCAGCGGAATTCTCCCTTACATCAGTGTTCCCTGTGGAGTTCTCCCTTACATCAATGTTCCCAGTGGAGTTCTCCCTTTCATCAGTGTTCCCTGCGGAGTTCTCCCTTACATCAGTGTTCCCAGCGGAGTTCTCCCTTACCTCACTGTTCCCAGCGGAGTTCTCCCTTACCTCACTGTTCCCAGCGGAGTTCTCCCTTACCTCAGTATTCCCTGCTGTGTTCTCCCTTACCTCAGTGTTCCCAGCGGAGTTCTCCCTTACATCAGTGTTCCCAGCGGAGTTCTCTCTTACCTCAGTGTTCCCTGCGGAGTTCTCTCTTACCTCAGTGTTCCCTGCGGAGTTCTCCCTTACCTCAGTGTTCCCAGTGGAGTTCTCCCTTACATCAGTGTACCCAGCGGAGTTCTCTCCTACATCAGTGTTCCCTGCGGAGTTTTCCCTTACATCAGTGTTCCTTGTGGAGTTCCCCCTTACATCAGTGTTCCCAGCGGAGTTCTCCCTTACATCAGTGTTCCCAGTGGAGTTCTCCCTTACATCAGTGTTCCCAGCGGAGTTCTCTCCTACATCAGTGTTCCCTGCGGAGTTTTCCCTTACATCAGTGTTCCTTGTGGAGTTCCCCCTTACATCAGTGTTCCCAGCGGAGTTCTCCCTTACATCAGTGTTCCCAGTGGAGTTCTCCCTTACATCAGTGTTCCCTGCAGAGTTCTCCTTTACATCTGTGTTCCCTGCTGAGTTCTCCCTTACATCAGTGTTCCCAGCGGAGTTCTCCCTTACCTCAGTGTTCCCTGCAGAGTTCTCCTTTACATCAGTGTTCCCAGCGGATTTCTCCCTTACATCAGTGTTCCCAGGGGAGTTCTCCCTTACATCAGTGTTCCCAGCGGAGTTCTCCCTTACCTCACTGTTCCCAGTGGAGTTCTCCCTTACGTCAGTGTTCCCAGCGGAGTTCTCCCTTACCTCAGTGTTCCCTGCTGTGTTCTCCCTTACATCAGTGTTCCCTGCGGAGTTCTCCCTTACATCAGTGTTCCCAGCGAAGTTCTCCCTTACCTCAGTGTTCCCTGCGGAGTTCTCCCTTACATCAGTGTTCCCAGTTTAGCTCTCCCTTACATCAGTGTTCCCAGTGGAGTTCTCCCTTACATCAGTGTTCCCTGCGGAGTTCTCCCTTACATCAGTGTTCCCTGCGGAGTTCTCCCTTACATCAGTGTTCCCTGCGGAGTTCTCCCTTACATCAGTGTTCCCTGGGGAGTTCTCCCTTACATCAGTGTTCCCAGCGGAGTTCTCCCTTATATCAGTGTTTCCAGCGGAGTTCTCCCCTGCCTCAGTGTTCCCAACGGAGTTCTCCCTTACATCAGTGTTCCCAGTAGAGTTCTCCCTTACCTCAGTGTTCCCTGCGGAGTTCTCCCTTACCTCAGTGTTCCCTGTGGAGTTCTCCCTTACATCAGTGTTCCCAGTGGAGTTCTCCCTTATATCAGTGTTCCCTGCTGAGTCCTCCCCACCTGGAGTGACGTGACGTACTGCGCATGCACAGTGCGTAGGATGCATTTTTCGACGAGAGTCATTATTCGACAGAACACCGGTGATCTGTCGAGAAATGCTGTCCATAAAAAGTGCCCGGGCTGAAGGGCACATGTGCTAGGCATGCGCCCTACATAACATCACAACAGCTGATTTTACCATCAGCTGTTGTGACGGCGAAGCGATGCAGGAGCACAATAGCCGACAGAATTTTTTTTCTGTCAGATTGTGCCCCGCGATCCTGTGGCGAAATCATGTCCATGATGGGTATATTTCTACAAGTTGTGGGTGGATTTATGGGCACTTGGGGGCGAAATTAGATGTCCAGTGCTGCAAAACAAAACTTTGTGATGGGCGGATTTCCACATTTCTTGTGGGCGCCACTTGTGCTCATCAAATGCAGCCACTTGTGCCCATAAAATGCAGCCACTTGTGCCCATCATATGCAGCCACTTGTGCCCCATCATATGCAGCCACTTGTGCCCAGTATATGCAGCCACTTGTGCCAATCAAATGCAGCCACTTGTGCCCATCATATGCAGCCACTTGTGCCCATCATATGCAGCCACTTGTGCCCATCAAATTCAGTCACTTGTGCCAATCAAATGAAGCCACTTGTGCCCAGTATATGCAGTCACTTGTGCCCATCAAATGCAGCCATTTGTGCCAATCATATGCAGGCACTTGTGCCCATCAAATGAAGCCACTTGAGCCCAGTATATGCAGCCACTTGTGCCAATCAAATGCAGCTACTTGTGCCCATCATATGCAGCCATTTGTACCCGTCAAATGCAGCCATTTGTGCCCATCAAATGCAGCCAGGCGCGTCACCTGGCTCGGCTGTCATTTCACTAACCCCCCTCCCCCACGGCCGGTCTGGTGGCACTTACCGAGTGATGGGGCTTTTTCCTCCTCTTCTGTAGCAGCGGCTGTGGCTCCTGTGTCCGCTTGACTCCTCAGGCTTCCTCCACCATGTCTCCTCTTCCGCCAAAGCATTAGGCATCCAATAGGATCGCCTAATGCTTTGGCCAGTCGGGAGAATGGTCTCACTGACCTACCTCCTGATTGGCAGGGAGGAATGTTAGTGTGAAAATAGGGAAAATTAATTCGCTATGCCATACAACAGGGTGGGATCGGGACGCAGTGCTCTGCACCCCAGCCCAACCTATTTTGAAGCCTATTAGAGCCTCTGGCTCTAATCACGTGTCACCAATCAAAATACACACCCCCTGCCTATCCCCGCCATAGAATTTCATATGTCCGGCGTCCTGAAAGGGGCCGGACAGATGAATAGGGAGGGCGGTGGAGGTGTCACATGCACTCTGATGTATTTTTTCTGCGTTTAGATGCGCTCTGGTGTATTTTTGATGCGTTTAGATGCTCTACTGGCTGAAAAGGGCAACACAAAACAATCACATCTGCCTCCATCTGTTGTTCTGTTGTTCAAAAATTTTTAATAAAATTTATACAAACATACGACACATTTACTTCATTCGTTTTGGTTTAAAATTTTTTCCACCGTTCATATATACTCAACACTTAATTTGTATAGCACTTTCTCCCCTGGGGACTCAATACACTTAGAAGATGAGGCTGATATCTTGGAGATGGCGTTGGCCGGGTATCGAACCCGGGTCATCTGCTTAGGAAGCAGCTATGCTTACCACTGCACCACCAACGCAAAGTTTCATATCTTTTATAGTGTGGGAGGAAACCGGAGAACCCGGAGGAAACCCACGCAAGCACAGGGAGAACATGCAAACTCCATGCAGATAGTGTCCTGGTCAGGATTTGAACCAAGGTCCCCAGTGCTGCAAGGCTCACCACTAAGCCTCTGTGCTTCCCATATACGGCCTCTGTTCTATAAGGGTAAGTCAGTGATGTCTAAGTGAGCAGAGTAAGTCAATGTCCAATAGAGCTCAGAGATTATGCCAAGAAAGAAAGTAAGAGGGATGGAGGGAGAGAGGGGAGGGAAATAAAGAAAGGAAGAAAGAAAAAAAGAAGGAAAGAAAGAAAGAGGGGTGGAGAGAGAGAGAAAGAACGAAAGAAAGAAAGAACGAAAGAAAGAACGAAAGAAAGAACGAAAGAAAGAACGAAAGAAAGAACGAAAGAAAGAAAGAACGAACGAACGAACGAACGAACGAAAGAAAGAGAGAGAAAGAGAGAAAGAAAGAAAGAAAGAGAGAAAGAAAGAGAGAAAGAAAGAAGGGTGGAGGGAGATAGAAATAAAGAAAAAGAAAGAAAGAGGGATGGAGGGAGAGAGAAGGAAAGCAAATAAAAAAAAAGGTGGAGGGGGAGAGAGAGAGAGAGAGAAGGAAAAAGAAAGTAAGAAAGAGAGATGGAGGGAAAGAGAAGGAAAGAGAGGAATGGAGGGGGAGAGAGAGAGAAGAAAGAAAGAGAGATGGAGGTAGAGGGAGGAGAGAAACAAAGAAAGAGGGATGGAGGGAGAGAGAGAGAAGAAAAAAGAAAGAAAGAAGGAAAGATGGAGGGAGAGAGAAGAAAAGAGAAAGAAAGAGGGATGGGGGAGAGAGAGAGAGAAGAAAAAAGAAAAAGAAAGAAAGAAAGATGGAGGGAGAGAGGGGAGAGAAAGAAAGGGGGATGGTTAGCTGAAGAGTGGAAATGTCAACAAGACGAAGATGGGATGAGCATGCCAGCCAGGAGAGTGTGGGGCCACAGTCACTACGGTCGGCAAAGGATAAGGATAAAGATAAGGGGAGTCAGGCCGCAGCAGCAGCTGCTAAATTGGAGAGATATGCCCATACTCCGGATCACACCCCAACTAAAGGGGGACAGCAGCCCCAGGTTAAAGTGCCAACGGACAGGAAGAGCAAACAGCAGAAAAAGGGACTGAGATAAATTCTGCATCAACTCCCCCAGTAGAGGAAACCCCCACATTAAATGATGTATTGATGGCGGTCAATGTATGTAAACAGTCGCTGGGGGGAATTATGTGATCAAATGAAGGGCATCAAAGAGGAACTTTCCTTAGTACGGCATGAGCTCCAAAAAACAGCTGAGAGAATAACTGCTGCAGAAGGGAGGATAAGTCAAATAGAGGATGATCTACATCCAGTAAAACAGGAGGTTAAAATATTGAAAGATCAAATGAGCAAGTTTGCCGAAAAAATGAATGAAATGGAAAACAGGCTCCGTAGGAATAACGTGAGGCTGGTGGGACTCAATGGAAAAGGGAGAGGGGACTAATCCGGTAGAATTTTTGGAAAACTGGTTTATTGAGTTATTTGGAAGAGAGACATTCACGCAACAGTTTTCTATAGAAAGAGCGTATAGAGTCCCTTTCAATCCCCCACCTTCAAAAGGACACCCTAGACCAATGTTACTGAAATTTTTAAATTATAGGGACAAAGTAACTTTACTGCGTAAGCGCAGAGAGATTGGGAATAATCTCTTTTGTGAAGTCAAGATCTCGATGTATCCCGACTTCTCACCTGACCTGCAGAAGCTCGGCTACGAGTGGTAGCGCTGGGAGGGACTCAGTTCTTTGACTCCCCTGAGGGAGCGATAACATGGCTGGAGGACAAAAAGGATCAGTTGTTAACAAAATGAGAGAACATTTAGTTTGATCATGGGATACACTGAGATTCACTGGAAGGAATAAAAAGTATATTGATTGGAGGATGGAGGGAGACACATAGTATAAGAGAATATCAATGTATGTGGGGGAAATGTATGAAAATAAAATTTGTTTGAAGACCACTGGGAGGGAGGGATGAGAGTCACAAGAGAGGGTGAAGGGGTGAGTGGGGGGATGTATGTACCGATCACAAAAAAAGCCCCAGGGGATTACCTAGAAAGGTGTAGGGAGGGGGGGGGAGAAGGGGGGTGGGGGGTGGGTAAGATACAAAAGTGGGTTGTCACAGGGGATACAGAAGGGCCAGAATGAAGATATAATTTCTAAGATAGTAGGAGGAAATCAAAGGAAAAACACAAAACTAATGATAAAATATGCACATAAAGCACATTTAAGAGAAAATTTCATATTTGTTACACAAAATGGAAAGCGAGAATATCTGGGCACGGGAACACATAGGGGGATGTTTATAGTCAGGATGTTTTTTTTGATGGGCACCCATGGTGATCTTTTTTTTGCCCTCCTGTTTTTTTCATTTTTCGATCCTCTATGCAATCTAGAGTATTGAATATTGGTTCTTACTCAAGGGGAGTGACAGTGCTGGTAAGAAAAGGGGTTGTGTTCACCTGCAGGCAGATTAGTGAAGACGAGATGGGGCGGTATATTTTTCTTTATTATGCTATAGAAAATAGGGAGTATGTCCTCGCAAATATCTATATCCCTCCACCTTTTAAATTAGAAGTCTTGTATAGACTAATGGAAGTTATGATGGATAAAACTGGGATACCAGTTATAGCAGTAGGGGATTTTAATGAGGTTATAAACAAAAAATTGGATAGGTTCCAGTTCTTACAAGAAGTAGGGTTATTTGATATGTGGAGAGTGCGGAACCCAAATACGTTACAATACTCATGCTTCTCAAGCTCCTATTCCACACTCTCCAGGATAGATCTGGCCCTGGGTAATGGAGAAACATTCCAAATAATAAAGGATATAGCATACCAACCTAGGGGGGTGTCGGACCATTCACTGATGACGGTCTCGGTGAACCTGGAAGGGAAAAAACCCCTTGGGGTATGGAAAATGAACCCACTCTGGTTCGAATTAATGGGGAACACAGATGAGGTACTACTTAAGGTAAAAGAGTTTATAGAGTTCAATGAAGGTACAGTGATGAGGGGAGTGATGTAGGATGCATTGAAGACATTCCTCAGGGGTATATTTATTCAACAGGTGGCAAAAATTAAAAAGGCATCAAGGGAGTGGGAGAATAAGACTAGGAAGGAGCTAGTGAATGCAGAAAAGGAATATGTGGAAGACACATCCCCAGAAAAAAAAGAGTATGGTTAAACAAGCAACAAGAATATAAAGTTGTAGTAACCAGGAAATCTGAGAACAAGCGACTATTCCAGAAGTAAGTCGCATTTGGAGAAGGGGAAAATCGCTTGCAATGGAGCCATTGGCTATTGCAATAAGATTAAGTACAAATATGGAAGGATTCAGGAGAGCAACAGGTGAGGAGAGAATCGCATTATATGCAGATGATGTCCTCCTCTTCCTGGGTGATACAGAGCAATCACTAAGGCAGGCGATGAGTATATTCAGAGAATTTGGAAGACTCTGGATTAACCATAAACTGGGAAAAATCAGCACTTATGCCAGCGGACCCCATTGGGAATCTAACATTCCTAGAAACTCCCCAAGTGGAAGTAGTTGACACAATTAAATACTTAGGCATACATATAACAAGAGACCCAAATAAGTATATAAATAACAACATAGCCCCCCTTCTAGTTTAAAAATAAAACTGAAATCTGGTGGCGTCTTCCATTATCGGTTGCAGGGAGATGCAATTTGGTTAAAATGTTGTGGATGCCACAATTACTATATTTATTGCATAATTCTCCTATTTGGATACACAAGAAATGGTTTAAAAAAATTGATACTCTGTTTAGAGGATTAATATGGAAAGGAGGCCAGGCCAGGATAAGCTTACAAACTTTACAGTTATCAACAAGGGAGGGGGGTATGGCAGTCCCACATCTACGGAGCTACTTTTTTAGCAGCCCAACTACAAGATCTAAGGGGGAGTAAAGACCTTGAAGGAAGTATAAATAAGGAATTAATTATATTAGGGGCACCCCACAAGACAGTAGTGGAGGTATTGGAGGCTGATTCCTTTGTTAATAAAACCCCCACAGTAAGGCTAGTCATGAAAGTATGGAAAGCAGTAAAATCACTAAAGGGACAAGGTGGTGTGACAAAATATACTCCCCTCTGTGGTAATAGGAACCTCCGGGACCTGGAGATGATAAGAAAGATTAAAGAATGGGAAAGGAAAGCAATAGATACAGTGGGGCAAAAAAGTATTTAGTCAGCCACCAATTGTGCAAGTTCTCCCACTTAAAAAGATGAGAGAGGCCTGTAATTGTCATCATAGGTATACCTCAACTATGAGAGACAAAATGTGGAAACAAATCCAGACAATCACATTTGTCTGATTTTTGAAATAATTTATTTGCAAATTATGGTGGAAAATAAGTATTTGGTCAATATCAAAAGTTCATCTCAAAACTTTGTTATATATCCTTTGTTGGCAATGACAGAGGTCAAACGTTTTCTGTAAGTCTTCACAAGGTTGTCACACACTGTTGCTGGTATGTTGGCCCATTCCTCCATGCAGATCTCCTCTAGAGCAGTGATGTTTTGGGGCTGTCGCTGGGCAACACGGATTTTTAACTCCCTCCAAAGGTTTTCTATGGGGTTGAGATCTGGAGACTGGCTAGGCCATTCCAGGACCTTGAAATGCTTCTTACGAAGCCACTCCTTCGTTTAGGATCATTGTCATGCTGAAAGACCCAGCCACGTTTTCATCTTCAATGCCCTTGCTGATGGGAGGAGGTTTGCACTCAAAATCTCACAATACATGGCCCCATTCATTCTTTCATGTACACAGATTAGTCGTCCTGTTCCCTTTGCAGAGAAACAGCCCCAAAGCATGATGTTGCCACCCCCATGCTTCACAGTAGGTATGGTGTTCTTTGGTTGCAACTCAGCATTCTCTCTCCTCCAAACATGACGAGTTGTGTTTCTACCAAACAGTTCTACATTGGTTTCATCTGACCATATGACATTCACCCAACTGCTCTCTAGCAAACCTCAGACAGGCCCGGACATGTACTGGCTTAAGCAAGAGGACACGTCTGGCACTGCAGGATCTGAGTCCCTGGCAGTGTAGTGTGTTATTGATGGTAGCCTTTGTTACGTTGGTCACAGCTCTCTGCAGGTCATTCACTAGGTCCCCCTGTGTGGTTCTGGGATTTTTGCTCACAGTACTTGTGATCATTTTGACCCCACGGGGTGAGATCTTGTATGCAGCCCCAGATCGAGGGAGATTATCAGTGGTCTTGTATGTCTTCCATTTTCTAATTATTGCTCCCACAGTTGATTTCTTCACACCAAGCTGCTTGCCTATTGCATATTCAGTCTTCTCAGCCTGGTGCAGGTCTACAATTTTGTTTCTGGTGTCCTTCGACAGCTCTTTGGTCTTCACCATAGTGGAGTTTGGAGTGTGACTGTTTGAGCAGGGGCGGAAGTATAGGGGTCGCAAAAGTCGCCATTGCGACTGGGCCCCATGCTGCAGGGGGCCCGTGTGCCCCCCTCTCCCCGAGTGGTGGCTGCATATGGGACCGAGCTCCCTCATCCTCAGCCGATGGGTAAATCATTCGGCAGTGCAGGAGCTCGGTCACAAAGTGAAAGTAAGGGAGACGTGTCTAGCACACTGTGTGCTGTGCTCTCTGCCTCCCCCTACAGTGCAGTACCCGGCATGGAGAGTTTAAGGTACAGAGCTGCAGCTGCAGATT
Organism: Lithobates clamitans; assembly: GCA_037952925.1. Taxonomy (NCBI): domain Eukaryota; kingdom Metazoa; phylum Chordata; class Amphibia; order Anura; family Ranidae; genus Lithobates; species Lithobates clamitans. Next base: position 6,450,251 of record JBBGZY010000757.1, on the reverse strand, counting down.
TTTAAAAAACGATGTATATATGTTTGTATGCATGTGTGTGTGCTTATATGTGTGTGTCTGCATGTTTGGGTGTGTGCATGTGTGTGTCTGCATGTGTGTGTGTGTTTTATATGTGTGTGTGCGTTTATTTGTGTGCATGTGTATGTTTACATGTGTGTGCGCATGTGTGTGCATGTGTATAGAGTTATATGTGTGTGCGCATGTGTGTGTGTGTGCGCATGTGCATAGAGTTATATGTGTGCGCGCATGTGTGTGTGTGCATGTGTATAGAGTTATGTGTGTGCGCATGTGTGTGCATGTGTATAGCGTTATATGTGTGTGCGCGCATGTGTGTGCATGTGTTTAGCGTTATATATGTGTGTGCATGTGTATAGAGTTAAATGTGTGTGCGCATGTGTGTGCATGTGTATAGAGTTATGTGTGTGTGCGCATGTGTATAGAGTTATATGTGTGTGCGCATGTGTATAGAGTTATATGTGTGTGCATGTGTATAGCGTTATATGTGTGTGCGCATGTGTGTGCATGTGTATAGAGTTATATGTGTGTGCGCATGTGTATAGAGTTATATGTGTGTGCATGTGTATAGAGTTATGTGTGTGTGCGCATGTGTTTAGAGTTATATGTGTATGTGCATGTTTGTGTGTTTGCTTATGTGTGTGCGTTTATGTGTGTGCGTGTATTTATATGTATATGTGTGTATTTGCGTACGTGTGTTTACATGCGTGTATGTATACACATTACTTGTAATTCTGACCCCCTTTTTCTTTACGATCAGAACAGATTTTTTTAGGGTGGGTTCATAATACCAACAAGAAAATACCATTCATCGCATCGCTTTTCAGAGGCATTTGACAGGCAGTGAAGAGGCAATATGTTGCGCCTTGACTGGTAAAATGTTGAGAAACACTGATACAGAGAAACTGATCTCTCCATTCTCCTCCTGCAGCTGCTGAAAGGAGATGAGAAGTGGGGGAAATGGAAAGATCAGTTCCTCTATATGCAGCCGCACCCACCATGCCTCCTATGCAGCTTCTTTCTGCTGCCCCTGTGTGCTCTCCAGCCCCCCTGTACTTTTTCCTGCCCCCGCTCTCTCCTGGCCCCTCCCCTTGTCCCCACAGCTCAGCAGAGTTCCCCCTCCCCTCTCCTGCCAGCTGCTGTAGGGTATCTGCATGGAGAGTCAGTGATCCATATGATCACAGACTCAATCCATTCATAACTGAAACATAGTAAACTGTATTTACTATGCTTCAGTTTGCGAATAAAGGGGCAGCTCTATACAGAGCTATTCCTGTCCATTCATTCTGTGCAGCTGAGGCTGTGCTCTCAATCTCCATTCTCGTTCTCAAAGGTGAAACATCAGAGGTCTGCTTAGACCCCTGATATCTCACCAAAGCCCCCCAACTCTTAAAAAAAAAAATTTAAATATTTTTTATAAAATAATATTGTAAAACAATAAATAAATGGTAGAAAAATACAAAAAAAATAAAAAAACAGACGCCAGTGGCATAACTACCAGGGTCACAAACATCACACTTGCGACCGGGCCTTGGCATTTATGCCATCGGCTCGGAGGGAAGGGCCCCAGCTGGGGGTCAGGGGGGCCCTTCATGATTTCTTGCACCGGGGCCCTGAAGGTTCTAGTTACGCCACTGTGTTTGAGGTTGTGGACAGGTGTCTTTTATACTGATAACAAGTTCAAACAGGTGCCATTAATACAGGTAATGAGTGGAGGACAGAGGAGCCTCTTAAAGAAGAAGATACAGGTCTGTGAGAGCCAGAAATCTTGCTTGTTTGTAGGGGACCAAATACTTATTTTCCACCATAATTTGCAAATAAATTCTTTCAAAAATCAGACAGTGTGATTGTCTGGATTTGTTTCCACATTTTGTCTCTCATAGTTGAGGTATACCTATGATGACAATTACAGGCCTTTCTCATCTTTTCAAGTGGGAGAACTTGCACAATTGGTGGCTGACTAAATGCTTTTTTGCCCCACTGTAGGTTGGCCCAGCTGTACGAGGGAAGAACGCTAAAAACATTTACAACATTGAGAAAGAAATATTACATACCTAAACATACATTTTATAAATATCTACAGATTAGACATGCTTTAAATGTTCAGTTTGAGAAATAAGGCCCGGTTTGGTGTAATACCCCTATTTACAAAAGAATAGTTACCTCGAGTAGGACTGGGGGATTTATATCAGAAATCTACCCATATATATGCGGAGGAAATATTGAGAGCCCGGAATTGCTTAAAAGTAGGGGAAAATAGGAGGAGGATCTAGGGACAATATCGGATGGGCAATGGAAGAAGATATTAGAGAGAGGACACCTGGTATCGGTCTCACCCGCACAGAAGGTCTCATTTTTTATGTTGGTACATAGGACATATTATACACCTAAAAGACTGTTTAAGTTCGGGTGGAGAGCAGATGCCAGGTGCCGTAGATGTCAGGGCATGGGGGATTTGTTACATATGATATAGATGTGCCCGAAATTGTTCCGATATTGGTCAGAGATCCTCGAAACTATAAATACAATATACAATACTAGGCTGGAAATGGATCCTAGACTCTGAAAGAAAAAAAGAGAGAGAAAGAAAGAAAGAAAGAAAGAAAGAAAGAAAGAAAGAAAGAAAGAAAGAAAGAAAGAAAGAAAGAAAGAAAGAAAGAAAGAAAGAAAGAAAGAAAGAAAGAAAGGGAGGGAAATAAAGAAACTAATGCCGCATACACACGAGCGGACTTTACGGCAGACTTTGCCCGGCGGACTGGATTTCGTCAGACAATTCGATCGTGTGTGGGCTCCAGCGGACTTTGTTTTCTTAAAAGTTGGACGGACTTAGATTTGAAACATGTTTTAAATCAATCCGTTGAAATCGAGTCCGGTCGAAAAGTCCGCTCGTCTGTATGCTAGTTCGACGGACAAAAAGACACGCTAGGGCAGCTATTGGCTACTGGCTATGAACGTCCTTGTTTTAGTCCGGTCGTACGTCATCACATACGAATTCGACAGACTTTGGTGGATTGTGTGTAGGCAAGTCCGTTCATTCAGAAAATCCGTTGTAAAGTACGTTGAAAAGTCCGCCGGGCAAAGTATGCCGTAGAGTCCGACCGTGTGTACGCGGCATAAGAAAGAAAAAAAGGAAAGAAAGAAAGAGGGATGGAGAGAGAGAGAGAAAGAAAAAAAGGAAAGAAAGAAAGAGGGATGGAGAGAGAGAAGGAGAGAAAAAGAAAGATGGAGGGAGAGAGAAGAAAAGAGAAAAAGAAAGAGAAGAGAAAGCAAGAAAGAAAGAAAAAAAAGAGGGATGAATGGAAAAAGAAGGAAAGAGAAAGAAAGAGAGATGGAGGGAATGAGAAAGAATGAAAGAAAAATTGAGGGAGAGGAGAAGGGAAAGAAAGAAAGAAAAAGAGAAGGAAAGAAAGAAAGTTGGGTGAAGGGGGAGAGAAGGAAAGAGAAAGAAAGAAAAAGAGAAAAAGAAGGATGGAGAGAGAAGGGAAGGGAAATAAAGACAGGAAGAAAGAAAAAAAGAAGGAAAGGAAGGGTGGTGGAGGGGGGGGGGGAATAAAAAGAAAGAAAGATATGGAGAGACAGAGAAGAAAATAGAAAAAGAAAGAGAGAAAGAGAAATTGAGAGACGGAAAGGAAAGATAGAAAGAAAGAGGGAGAAAGGGAGGGAAATAAAGAAAGGAAGAAAGAAAAAAAAAGGAAAGGAAGAGGGGTGGAGAGAGAAAGAAAGAAAAAAAAGGAAAGGAAGAGGGGTGGAGAGAGAAAGAAAGAAAAAGAAAGATAGGGAGAGACTAAGAAGAAAAGAGAAAAAGAAAGAGAGAAAGAGAAATGGAGAGAGAGAAATGAAAGAAAGAAAGATAGAAAGAAAGAGGGAGAAAGGGAGGGAAATAAAGAAAGAGAAAAGAGGATGGAGGGAGAGAGGGGAGGGAAAGAAAGAAAGAAAGAAAGAAAGAAAGAAAGAAAGAAAGAAAGAAAGAAAGAAAGAAAGAAAGAAAGAAAGAAAGAAAGAAAGAAAGAAAGAAAGAAAGAAAGAAAGAGAGAAAGAGAGAAAGAAAGGGGGAGGAAAATAAAGGAAGGAAGACAGAGGGATGAAGGGAGAGAGAGGGAAATAAAGAAGGGAAGAAAGAAAAAGAGAAGGAAAGAAAGAAAGAAGAGTGGAAGGAGAGAGAAGGAAAGAAAAAGAAAGAAAGAGACACTGCACTACAACAACACACTATAATAACACTGCACTACAATAACACACTATAATAACACTGCACTATTTATAATGTAATAACTAAATAACTGCGCCCACACAATTTAACACACAAATCCAGCAATGCCGAGATACCTGAACTCCCACGCCTGCGTGGGAGTGACGTCAAATTGGCCCGGCCAATTAAATCGTCCGGAGATTGGTACCTGGAAGCCACCTGGCCAAAGCTGGTAGTGGCTCAGGGACACCCTAGCTCTGGAGCGCTATGAAAAGTAAAGATCCGGTTTAAGACTCCTGGCAGTCCTTCTTGGTTGGCCTGCGCTTCTTCACTAGCTGGAATAATTCTCGTAGGTGAAGACGGGTCTGATTATTACGAGTTTTCGACATTGGAATCAACAGCCAGTGTTGCCCTTTGTTGACTACTGCTGAAATCCAATAGTGCATTGATGTCATCAGTCACTGGTGACATAAGGAAACTCGGTAATAAGAGGATATCACCATTCTGTGGGATGATGTTGCTGTGATCCCTAGCAGGCGTGGCGCTGAGAATGGGAACATCAGTCTTGTCCAAAGCCTTTATCACTTTTTTATGGGAAACATCCGGCAAAGCATACCTGTAAGGGCCACAACACCTGGGAAGACGCTGAGACCTTGGCTGTGTGCATAAAAGGCCCGGGCTGGGTATTAAGCAAGAAGCGTTTGAGATCTCCTATAATAAGAGATCAACAGGAGTCAGTAAGTGGCAGTGTGTGTGGAGGTGGAAGGCAGATCTTTTCTCTCATCACCATTCCCAGGTGCACTGTGTGTTGATTTCACAGTGGAGATCTACTATCAATAAGAGAGGACTGTTTACAATGTGCAATTTGATTGATCTCATTTATGATATTCACTTTAGAAAGGTTGAATTATTTTAATTCACAGCATGGACTCCCTTTTTTGGTAATACACTGCGACTCGACATTGGAAATTGTCCATAGCTCTTTTCAAATTTTTTCTATGACGTGCGATGCTGGGATGGACAGTAAATGTACTCCTTTGTGGCCTAAGGCCAGATCCCATTGCTGGGGTCATGTATTTGGTTGGAAAGATCTCATCACTCCAAGGCCTAGTGTTATTCCTGGTAGGTGGGACGCTGGGAATGGGAAAGGCAGTCTCCTCCATAGTGCTCGCTGCATTTTTGGTTGTTGGTGGAATAATGACATCACTTGGTGGGATGATGTCACTCTTTCGTGGTAAGATATTCCTGTGCCTGACCACCATTTTTGATTTGAGCTTCTTTATATGCCAGCTTAGCCAAGCATGAAAGGAAGCTTGAGGAGGTACGACTCTGGAAATGGGAACGTCAGTCTCTTCCTTAGAGCTGTCCACATTTTCACTTGTTGGAAGGATATCATTGCTCATTGAGAAGATGTTGCTATCCCTAAACGCTTTGGTTGGCCTGTGCCTCTTCACTGGCTGGCATAAATCCCGTATGTGAGCACGGATGTGATCTCTAGGAGGTGCAACGCTGGGAATGGGAACGTCAGTCTTGTCCAAAGCTCTGTTCAAATTTTTCCTACGACGTGCGATGCTGGAATGGACAGTAAATGTACTCCATCGTGGCCTAAGGGCGGATCCCATTGCTGGGGTCATGTATTTGGTTGGAAGGATCTCATCACTCCATGGCCTAGTGTTATTCCTGGTAGGTGCGATGCTGCAAATGGGAATGTCAGTCTCCTCCATGGTGCTCTCCATATTTTCACTTGTTGGCGGAATGGTGTCATCACTTACTGGTAGAATGACAGCACTTGGTGGTGGGGTGATGTTGCCACTTGTTCGTCGTAACAGTCGACAGAATGGCTTGAAATATATTAGGAGCAGTACCACCAGCATGGTGATAAGCCCCAGAAAGCATTCTGATCAGTGCTCAGTAGCAATATTCCCAGTGTTTCCTAAGCTACCCTTATGTCAGAGTCCCCAGAGTTCTCCCTTACATCAGAGTCTGCAGAGTCCCACCTTACAGTGTAGGGGAACTCTGCAGGTTCAGACGTAAAAGGGGAATTCTGCGGGATGAGACGTAAAAGGGGACACTTGTGATTAACTTCATATGATTATAAATGTTATTTACCGGTAATTGCAAAATATACAGTATGTATAGTTTATACTATAAAAAAAAAAATTGCTGTGCGCCGCTAAAGTGTTCGGGTTTGACTTGAAGAAAAGGTGGCAACCAGGGGCGTTGCTAGGTCTACAAAAGATCTGGGGCTAGAGCCCATAGCAGCATAGTAAAGTAAGGCATACGCTTGGGCGAGCATACACATGTATATAATATGTGTGTGTGTATATCCCCAGAGAGCCTCCCCTTACATCAGGGTCCCCAGAGAGCCTCCCCTTACATCAGGGTCCCCAGAGAGCCTCCCCTTATATCAGGGTTCCCAGAGAGCCCCCACTTACATTAGGGTCCCCAGAGAGCCTCCCCCTTAAATCGGGGTCCCCAGAGAGACTCCCCCTTAAATCAGGGTCCCCAGACAGCCTCCCCCTTAAATCAGGGTCCTCAGAGAGCCTCCTCTTACATTAGGGTCCCCAGAGAGCCTCCCCCTTAAATCAGGGTCCCCAGAGAGCCCCTCACTTACACCAGGGTCCCCAGAGAGCCTCCCCTCCCCTTGGGGACCCCTGCAGAGACTCGGGGCTATGGCCCCCAGATTCGGGGCTATAGCCCCAAAAGCCACCCCCTAGCGACGCCACTGGTGGCAACTCTACTTGCAACACAGACAAAACCAGCTCTTCAACACAGGCACTAGCCGCCCTCCAGCAGCAGCGATGCACAATCTGAGATTTATGGTCTCCCCCGTTTGTATAGGTTTAAATTGTGTTTGTGAAATTGTATCTCCCATCGAGAGATACCTCCTACGATGTGCGCTTGCGCCGTCGTTACGTCAGACCAGCTGATCGGCAAACCAGCTGTTGTGCTGCGCATGCGCAGTACATGCCGGGCACTATCCGATGGGTGGGCATTTCTCGACAGAACACCGACAGCTGTAGGTTACCTGACGTGACTTGAGCGCTGCTCGGCCGCCGCTCGCCCCCCTGTGTGGAATCTGCCAAGCAATTCTGGGGTTAAAAGCCTAACCCTGCTCCTCCTGCATTCACTCGGCTCCTCCCCCGGGTCCATCACAATCTCATGATTGGTTGAGCCTGAATCTGCGCATGTGCAGAAGACTACCCACCCCCCTGTTTCTGCCATGGTAACCGATCGCGGCGATTGAGGCTACAGCAGGGAGATGCAACAAGAGAAGGTATAGTATAATAGTATAGTAAGCGGAGCCCGCCCGCCTGTGTATGGATGGGTGTGCTGGGACTTGTAGTTCTATAGCACCTAGTGATGCTTCCTGTTCTGTTAATTCCTCACCTTGTTTGCTGGAAATGACTCTTCTCTCCTCTCTTCTCTCCTCTATCCCCTCACCTCAAGCTGCTCATACACACACCTTTATTTCCTTCTCTCCTTACTTCCTCCACAATATTGAGGAGAATATTACAGAATACACGGATAAGTCCTGGTCACACAGTGCGCTCTAGGGGCCATGTCACATACAACACGCATGTTCTTCCTCATGTACATAGTACTGCGGAATTGTGCGCTTTTGTGACCGCAAACCACGCAGTATTCACTCGATGTGTTTGGGGTGTCATTGACTATTACAGGGACTGCACTGCGGAAAACTTGCACAAAAGCGTGCCTTGTGTTGTGAATGGGCCCCGTGCAGGGCTGTGTTTACTGCCCCTGGGATGTGCAGGCATTGTGTGCACCCCCCACATCGCCCCCTGGTACAGATATCATATTGGGTGCTGTGCCTGTGCACCCCCCACATCGCCCCCTGGTACAGATGTCATATTGGGACCTGTGCACCCTCCACATCGCCCCCTGGTACAGATGTCATATTGGGACCTGTGCACCCTCCACATCGCCCCCTGGTACAGATGTCATATTGGGACCTGTGCCTGTGCACCCCCCACATCCCCCCCTGGTACAGATGTCATATTGGGACCTGTGCACCCTCCACATCGCCCCCTGGTACAGATGTCATATTGGGACCTGTGCACCCTCCACATCGCCCCCTGGTACAGATGTCATATTGGGACCTGTGCCTGTGCACCCCTCACATCGCCCCCTGGTACAGATGTCATATTGGGACCTGTGCACCCCCCACATCGCCCCCTGGTACAGATGTCATATTGGGACCTGTGCCTGTGCACCCCTCACATCGCCCCCTGGTACAGATGTCATATTGGGACCTGTGCACCCTCCACATCGCCCCCTGGTACAGATGTCATATTGGGACCTGTGCCTGTGCACCCCCCACATCGCCCCCTGGCACAGATGTCATATTGGGTGCCGTGCCTGTGCACCCCCCACATCGCCCCCTGGTACAGATGTCATATTGGGAGATGTGCCTGTGCACCCCCCACATCGCCCCCTGGTACAGATGTCATATTGGGAGATGTGCCTGTGCACCCCTCACATCGCCCCCTGGTACAGATGTCATATTGGGTGCTGTGCCTGTGCACCCCTCACATCGCCCCCTGGTACAGATGTCATATTGGGAGCTGTGCCTGTGCACCCCCCACATCGCCCCCTGGTACAGATGTCATATTGGGAGATGTGCCTGTGCACCCCCCACATCGCCCCCTGGTACAGATGTCATATTGGGAGATGTGCCTGTGCACCCCTCACATCGCCCCCTGGTACAGATGTCATATTGGGTGCTGTGCCTGTGCACCCCTCACATCGCCCCCTGGTACAGATGTTATATTGGGAGCTGCGGCTGTTTCTGTGCACCCGATACATCCCAATACACAGCAAAGGGACTGCCAGCTAAGGATGAGCTAAAGGTGTGTTCGCAACACCACGTACCCATGACCGTGCCCACCAGGAAGCTGACACACCGCAGCGCTAATCACAGGTAGTGAGATATTTCCTGATCTGTGCAGCCACGGATCGGGAAATATCTCACTGCCTGTGATTAGCACTGCGAAGTGTCAGCTTCCTGGCGGGCGCGGGCACGTGGAGTTGCGAACACGCCTCAGCTCATCCTTGCTGCCTGCACAAGGATGGACGCAACACCTGTGCATCCCTGTGCATGGAAACGTGGCCCTGCATTTAGAAAAAGGCTTGTGTGCCCGAGGCCTTACATGTCACTGAGGGTTGCATCGATACTGTTTGTTTATCGGCAAGTACGAGTACCGATGCTCAAGTACTCTCCCAATACTGATGACCGATACCTTTGCACTGTGATTTGAGATTATACAAAATGAATCGCATGTTATTTGAACAGAAATGTGGTGCGATTCCTGTCCCAATTGTGTGTGGCTTCCCGCGCCGCTCCTGTGTGAAACCAGGCTGAAGTTACAAGCCTAATTCCCACAGGAGCGGTGGGGGAACTGCTTGTGATTCCGGCGGGAATCGCACTTCTGTTCAAATCACATGCAATTCTTTGCAGGGCGATTTGTGCTCATTCATTTTGTATGCAGTGCAGTGCAGGACGTTTGGCGGGCCAAAGGTATTGGTTCCAGGTATTGGAGCATTAGTATGAGTACTCGTGTAAATGCTAAGTGTCGGCACAACCCTAATGTCAGCTCAGCCCATAATCTAGAAGTCGCACCGTTTTTACCCCTAGTCTGCACAATGTCCTTTTGGTTCTCTTTAGAGATGATTCCAGAAGGCATATGATTGTGTGCACTAAGGCCCGGTTCACACTGATGCGACAATCACTCTGATTTTGGAGCATTTGTCGCATCAGAAGTCAGACCCCGTTCTAATTGGTGCGACTTGAGTTGCACTGACTTAGAAAAAGGTTCCTGCACTACTTTTGGTCTGACTTGCATTGACTTCTGTTGCAGAAGTCGCATGAAAGTCATGCCAAAGTTGTGCAACTTTGAAGTCGGGTGCAGTGTGAGCCTCGGTTCACACCAGAGGCGGCACGACTTGCAGGTCGCCTCAGCGAGGCGACCTGCAAATGACTGCCCGGGCGACTTGCAAAACGACTTCTGTATAGAAGTCTATGCAAGTCACCCCAAGTCGCCCCCGAAGTAGTACAGGAACCTTTTTCTAAGTCGGAGCAACTTGCGTCGCTCCCCTTAGAACGGTTCCATAGCACAGAACGGGAGGCGACTTGTCAGGCGACTAGGTCGCCTGACAAGTCGTCCCAGTGTGAACCGGGGCTGAACTTGGCCTTAAAAACCAATACAAACAATAATAAATACATTCACATGTACAAGCATAACGTTATATAAGGTGCTAAATCACCACCATAACTTTTATCATGTGAAAAAGTCAATTTAATAAACAAAATACCCCCAACAAAACGTGTATAAACATTCCACCACAACTGGTGCATATATCCGTGGTTATTCCAAAGTTAAACGCGTTAACTTTAGCACTTATTAGTGATATGTGTCATAGTTTATGATTTGTTTTATTGGCACCTACTATATCTCTTTTTGTATTTCCCTATGTTCATTACATTATTATTTTTACACAGCACTTTATTATAGCGTTTCACATCATTCCTCAGAGAGTTCACAGCGCAGCATCACAATCGTAGCCATTCACTTGTTTTATCTGCCAAGGATCAGTTAACTAGGTGTATGCTGCAGTGAGCCCTCAGTTTTCTAATTAATTGACAGCACCGGAGTTCCACTTATATCTTATCTTATATAAAGGCACTGATGTCACTGCCATCCCATCCCACCTATTTTTTTTTCAGATGCTTTGAGGTGAGAAAAAAAAACAAAAAAAAAAAACAACTTTATTTAGATGTACAGATAGAGATGAATTTGGAGGGAATTAAAAATATTCTCTAGTCCTGAGATCCTAATATGCCTAAAATACAGTTGGCCAGATAAACTATTAATGATGGTCAAGTATTTGGTGAAAAGAAATATATTACTGTGCAAAAGTTTTAGGCAGGTAAGAATGCTTTTAGAAATAGAAGTGTTAATAGTTTATTTTTATCAATTAAAAAAAAAAAGGAAAGTAAATGAACAGAGAAATCCAAATCAGATCAATATTTGGTGTGACCACTAGAGTTGGGCAAATGGTTCGGGCCGAGTAAAAAAGTTTGGCAAACACCTGAATTTGCAGGGCTTTTGGCAGGTGTTTGCCCCGCCGAACACCCTGCAATGCACTGCACAGTGCAATCCTGGGACGGGTGATCTGTCTATCAAAATTCGCCGGACAAGGAGGAGGGGCTGTATGTAACGGCGCGCAGCGGGGAACACACCGCTATTGAAATGAAAACTGTGATGTTCCCGGCGCAGTAATCAAACAGGTGGCGGCTCTACTCTCCCTTCACTAGCTACACTACTGGGGACACTGGCTACACTACTGGGGACACTGGCTACACTACTGGGGACACTGGCTACACTACTGGGGACACTGGCTGCACTACTGGGGACACTGGCTGGCTGCATTTGACGGGCACTGGTGAGGCTGCATTGATCTCTTAGATCATGTCCGCAGTCTCTGACCATGTCCGCAGTCTCTGACCATCTCCTGTACCATGTCCGCAGTCTCTGGCCATCTCCTGTGCCATGTCCGCAGTCTCTGGCCATCTCCTGTGCCATGTCCGCAGTCTCTGGCCATCTCCTGTGCCATGTCCGCAGTCTTTGGCCATCTCCTGTGCCATGTCCGCAGTCTTTGGCCATCTCCTGTGCCATGTCCGCAGTCTCTGGCCATCTCCTGTGCCATGTCCGCAGTCTCTGGCCATCTCCTGTGCCATGTCCGCAGTCTCTGGCCATCTCCTGTGCCATGTCCGCAGTCTCTGGCCATCTCCTGTGCCATGTCCGCAGTCTCTGGCCATCTCCTGTGCCATGTCCGCAGTCTCTGGCCATCTCCTGTGCCATGTCCGCAGTCTCTGGCCATCTCTTGTGCCATGTCCGCAGTCTCTGGCCATCTCCTCTGCCATGTCCGCAGTCTCTGGCCATCTCCTCTGCCATGTCCGCAGTCTCTGGCCATCTCCTCTGCCATGTCCGCAGTCTCTGGCCATCTCCTCTGCCATGTCCGCAGTCTCTGGCCATCTCCTCTGCCATGTCCGCAGTCTCTGGCCATCTCCTCTGCCATGTCCGCAGTCTCTGGCCATCTCCTCTGCCATGTCCGCAGTCTCTGGCCATCTCCTCTGCCATGTCCGCAGTCTCTGGCCATCTCCTCTGCCATGTCCGCAGTCTCTGGCCATCTCCTCTGCCATGTCCGCAGTCTCTGACCATCTCCTGTGCCATGTCCGCAGTCTCTGACCATCTCCTGTGCCATGTCCGCAGTCTCTGACCATCTCCTGTGCCATGTCCCCCGTCTCTGACCATCTCCTGTACCATGTCCCCCGTCTCTGACCATCTCCTGTACCATGTCCCCCGTCTCTGACCATCTCCTGTGCCATGTCCCCAGTCTCTGGCCATCTCCTGTGCCATGTCCGCAGTCTCTGGCCATCTTCTGTGCCATGTCCGCAGTCTCTGGCCATCTCCTGTGCCATGTCCGCAGTCTCTGGCCATCTCCTGTGCCATGTCCGCAGTCTCTGGCCATCTCCTGTGCCATGTCCGCAGTCTCTGGCCATCTCCTGTGCCATGTCCGCAGTCTCTGGCCATCTCCTGTGCCATGTCCGCAGTCTCTGGCCATCTCCTGTGCCATGTCCGCAGTCTCTGGCCATCTCCTGTGCCATGTCCGCAGTCTCTGGCCATCTCCTGTGCCATGTCCGCAGTCTCTGGCCATCTCCTGTATAAAAATATTTTTAAAAACGGTCACTTTTGGTATCGGTTTCGGTTTTCGGGATCAAGGAAGCTTTATTTTCGGTATCGGTTTCAGGACCAAAAAACCCATTTGGTGCATCCCTACGTGATTACTGTATAAATGCCACTGGCAGGGGAGTTAACAATAGGGGGCGATCCAAGGGTTAAATGTGCTAACTGTGGGGGGAGGGGACTGACTAGGGGAGGAGAGCGATCAGTGTTCCTATATACTAGGAACACACGATTGGTCTCCTCTCCCCTGACAGGATGTGGATCTGTGTGTTTTAAACACACAGATCCACATTCCTGTTCTGTCACCAGCAATTGCGGGTGCCCGGCAGACATCGCGGCCACCGGGCACGCGCAGCGGCTCCCGAGTGACGCGGTGGGCCCCCTATACCGCCGGGAAGCCGAGGACATCATATGACTATGGGCGGGTAGGGAAGTGGTTTAAAATCACTGCTCCTTTTTAAAAACATTTTTTTTTTTTTTTAAATGTGTTTTGCATTGGTACATGTCCCCCAGGGCAGTACCCGGGACCTCATACCTTTTTTATGGCCAATATCTTGTAAGCCTTCAAAATGAGGACTTTTTGCAGCAAAGAGCATATGGTAGGGTGGCACATGTCAAAGAAATTCCAAGCTCAACTTACCGACCAGCCTGCAACCAACCAAATGATCCTGTCTAACAGTATGCGTTTAAAAACAGGGATTTAGTTTGCAAACATTTGCAAATACATGCATAAGTTACAGTGCTGTCATGGTGGGTGTCGCTGGGAAGCTTAGCAGACCTCCGACTGCTCAACCTCACTTCTGTACACAGGCCGTTAAGTGACCTGTAAGATGCCACTTCCTGGACCTTAGCTGTCATTCTCCGGGAACAGTGTTGGGGGAAGCAGCTGTTGGAACAAGGTCGGTTTTCTATCAGCTGCAGTGGATTAGAGAGGAGATATCCAAGGTCTAATAGACCCCAGGGTCTCCATAAAGAGAACCTGCTACAAATATGCATAGGGGCTATTGGTCCCCTATGTGATAGCAATAAGTTATGTAACAAAAATAAATAAAAAAGTAAACCACAAAAATGTTTTAGGCATATTAGGCTTCATGTGCACATGACGCTGTTTAACCTCTCCTGAACAATTTAATTTGACAGCTACAAACTGGCGCCTAAAAACGTCTATTCAGTCATGTTTACGTGCCGCGTTTTTTTAAAATGTAAAACGTCTGTAAGCGGAACGCTGCTAAACACGTTACTGCGTTTAGCAATGTTTACAAACTGTTACAGGCATTTGGCATTTCAAATGCCTCTGAACATCCATCTGAACCCATTTTTTTTGCGTTCCAAAAAAGGCTTCTAAGCTCAACTACCTAGAAACTACTATAAACGACCCAGTGTACATGTACTGATGAGATAGAGGGGAGTTCAGGGGCAGCTGAGAAAAATGCCCAACTGCTCCTAAACGTCCGTTTACCAGCAGCAGTGTATATGAGGCCTAAGGAGACATACACTATATTGTCATAATTTTTGGGACACCCCTCCAAATCATTGAATTCAGGTGTTCCAATCACCTCCATGGCCAAAGGTGTATAAAATCAAGCACCTAGGCATGCTGACCGCTTTTACAAAAACATTGAAAATGAATGCGTCGCTCTCAGGAGCTCGGTGAATTCAAGCGTGGCACCGTGATAGGTTGCCACCTGTGCAATAAGTCCATCCGTGAAATTTCCTGCTACTAAAAATATTCCACGGCCAACTGTTGGTGATGTTATAACAAAGTGGAAGGAACTGGGAAACAACAGCAGAAGTGCGCAGAAGTCGCCAACTGTCTGCAGAGTCAAGAGCTACAGACCTCCAAACTTCGTGTGACCTTCAGATTAGCACAACTACAGTGTGTAGAGAGCTTCATGGAATGGGTCCATGGCCGAGCAGCTGCATCCAAGCCTTACATCACCAAGTGCAATGCAAAGTGTAGGATGCAGTGGTGTAAAGCATGCCATAACTGAATTTTAGAGTAGTGGAGACGCGTTCTCTGGAGTGACGAATTGTGCTTCTCTGTCTGGCAAAGTGTCTGGGTTTGATGGTTGCCAACAAAATTTTACTTGCCTGACTGCATTGTGCTAAGTGTAAAGTTTTTGGTCAGGGTTAAAAATATAGTGCTGGGTTGTTTTTTAGGGGTTGGGCTTGGCCCTTTAGTTCCAGTGAAGGGAATTCTTAAGGTGTCAGCATACCATGACAGTTTCAAGCTTCCAACTTTGTGGGAACAGTTTGGGGATGGCCCCTTCCTGTTCCAACATGACTACGCACCAGTGCACAAAGCAAGGTCCATAAAGACGTGGATGAGCGAGTTTGGGGTGGAGGAACTTGACTGGCCTGCACAGAGTCCTGACCTCAATCCGATAGAACTCCATTGGGATGAATTAGAGTGGAGACTGTGAGCCAGGCCTTCTTGTCCAACATCAGTGGAAAAGGTCTGATGAAGGAGCAAATTGCTCATGCTCTAAAATGCGTTACCCCCCCCCCCTTGACGCCAGCTCCGGCCTATATGTTCCAGCGTGCTTCCAGGAGTCCATCTGCCAGCTCTCTCTTCCCCCTAGAAGCGAAGGACTCTACAGGGTGCCTGTTATACTGACTGAGATGCTCATTTGATCTAATACATTGTAAGTGTTTTTAACCACTATTTATGAATAAATACTCCCTTAATACTGCACTTGGAAGCGCCTTCTGTTTTTTACGTTTATCCAACATCAGTGCCTGACCTGACAAATGCGCTTCTGGAAGAATGGTCGAACATTCCCATAGACACACTCCTAAACCTTGTGGACAGCCTTCCTAGAAGAGTTGAAGCTGTTATTATCGTCTTATCTGTAGGTAAAAGTCCAAGATGGGAGTTAATAAATAAATGTGCAGCGCTAAGTAAGAACGGTCATAATACATGAGACCGTATATAATACAAAAAAATAATGTTATACATAGGGATGCACCGAATGGGTTTTTTGGTGCCGAAACTGATATCGAAAATAAATCTTCCTTGATCCCGAAAACTGAAACCGATACCGAAAGTGACTTTTTAAAAAAATATTTTTATACAGGAGATGGTCAGAGACTGCAGAGATGGTACAGGAGATGGTCAGAGACTGCAGACATGGAACAGGAGATGGTCAGAGACTGCAGAGATGGTACAGGAGATGGTCAGCGACTGCAGACATGGTACAGCAGATGGTCAGAGACTGCAGACATGGTACAGGAGATGGTCAGAGACTGCAGACATGGTACAGGAGATGATTAGAGACTGCAGACATGGTACAGGAGATGGTCAGAGACTGCAGACATGGTACAGGAGATAGTCAGAGACTGCAGACATGGTACAGGAGATGGTCAGAGACTGCAGACATGGTACAGGAGATGGTCAGAGACTGCAGACATGGTACAGGAGATGGTCAGAGACTGCAGACATGGTACAGGAGATGGTCAGAGACTGCAGACATGGTACAGGAGATGGTCAGAGACTGCAGACATGGTACAGCAGGTGGTCAGAGACTGCAGACATGGTACAGCAGATGGTCAGAGACTGCAGACATGGTACAGCAGATGGTCAGAGACTGCAGACATGGTACAGCAGATGGTCAGAGACTGCAGACATGGTACAGCAGATGGTCAGAGACTGCAGACATGGTACA
This sequence comes from Lithobates clamitans, assembly GCA_037952925.1. Classification (NCBI taxonomy): domain Eukaryota; kingdom Metazoa; phylum Chordata; class Amphibia; order Anura; family Ranidae; genus Lithobates; species Lithobates clamitans. The sequence goes on along the minus strand of JBBGZY010000757.1, from coordinate 6,433,617 downwards.
GCAGATGGTCAGAGACTGCAGACATGATTCAAGAGATCAATGCAGCCTCACCAGTGCCCGTCAGATGCAGCCAGCCAGTGTCCCCAGTAGTGCAGCCTGTGTCCCCATTGCAGCCAGTGAAGGTAGAAGAGAGCCGCCGCCTGTTTGATTACAGCGTCGGGAACATCACAGCTTTCATTTCAATAGCTGTGTGTTCCCCGCTGCGCGCCGTCACATACAGCCCCTCCCCCTTGTCCGGGCACTTTGATAGACAGATCACCCGTCCCATTGGACGGGTGATCCCATTGGACGGGTGATCTGTCTATCAAAGTGCCCGGACAAGGGGGAGGGGCTGTATGTGACGGCGCGCAGCGGGGAACACACAGCTATTGAAATGAAAGCTGTGATGTTCCCGGCGCTGTAATCAAACAGGCGGCGGCTCTCCTCTCTTCTACAATATAGGAAGCCCCCCTGATACCCGCCCAGGCCCCGCCCCTTTCGATATTGGCAAAAATTCTCTTTCGCCTTTTTTCCCGAAAGGGCCATTTTCGGCCGATATGCTTCGGTAGCCGAAATTTCGGTGCATCCCTAGTTAAACACTATGAATGACACACGTGCAAATAAAGGAAATGTTTAAAATGAATATAGTCCACAATGTGATGGAAAATAGATATAATCTACCGATGGAAACTGAGATATGTTGTTAGTCCAGATAAGTGAATGACCACCTTGAAACCTCAATGGAAGGACAGGTGTAGAAAAAAGATAATGGGAGAAGCCACCACTAACATAAGGAAGGCTTACCAGAGCTATTGGACTCAACAAGGCATATGCCCAATGAGTCGTCGAGGCTTTTGGTGACAGCACACAAGTAATGTGAAACGTACCTATAAACTAAGCCTTTCAGTGCCGTGCTGCCACCACTAAGAGGTCTTCCATCTTCACCCGGTCTTCCTTCCAGGTTCGCTGACTCCAGCTGTGTGAGTGGCTGGAGCCGCAACTATGCCACGCTCACGCATGCGCGTGAGAGCCACTGCCTACGGCACAGAATTCTGAAGGAGCAGCCCTGGTTCCTTCAGAGCGCATGCGCCGGTAAAGTCACCGGCTGCATGTACAGTAAATATCTCCTAAATGGTGCACGTTTAGGAGATATTTACAGTACCTATATGTAAGCCTTATTATAGGCTTACCTGTAGGTAAAAGTCAAAGATGGGAGTTTACTCTCACTTTAATATACACATATTGGGATTTTTCTTCTTCCTTTTTTTTTTTTTTTACCAAAGGCATGTAGCAGAATACATTTTGGCCTAAATGTATTAATTTATTTTTATTTTTTATTAGATATGTTTTATAACAGGAAGTAGAAAATATTGTTTTTTGTCCCCAAAATTTTTGATCTTTTTAAAATTTATATAATAAAAAGCCCAGTGGCGATAGAATACCAACAAATGAAATCTCTATTGGTGTGAAAAAAAAAAGTATTCAATAAAGTGTTGCATGACCGAACAACTACCAGTTAAATTAGAGCAGTGCTGAAGAGCAAAAAAAAAATGTCCTGGCCATGAAGGGGGTAAAACCTTCCGCAGCTCAAGTGGTTAAGGTGGGTGGCATTAGTAACATGGATGAGTATTCTAAAAATGTATAATGTCCATCGTGAAGGATGCTCTTTGTGTTCTCTCTAACTTTGGCTGCTAGGTCCTCACTGAGGTTTTTGAAATGCTGGGGCAGTCATTCATTCCTTTCGCCACTTTCCTCTAACCCGGAGTGTCCCCCCCCTCCATGAAAAAATGACATGTCAGCGGGCGAGGAGTGCTTAAAGCGGAAGTTCCACTTTTGGGTGGAACGCCGCTTTAACTGATCTCCCATGCCTGGGGGATGGGGTGAAATTAATTATTGTTGCATCAATATTATTTTTATGACATTGTACTCTTATTAAGGCTCCATTTACACAGAGTGGAGTCTGCTTTAATCAGTAGGGGAACCTCTGCTGAATTGGAGCTGAACAGGGTGGATGTCAGTGTTTTGATGTCCTTGCCTACTTAGTTTGTACCTGGCGGACACGGGCAGACCATAACAGACCATAACCGCTCTATGGGCAGCTGGATGTTAATGGTCTCCACTGTTTGTTTACAGCAGGCTATTTCCAATGTGGTCTGCAAGAACCTAAAAGGATTCAGTCATTTTTCCGTAGATATAATATATATATATATATATATAATATTTTTTTTTTCTTCTATACCTGGATGGATGCAGAGGTAGTTAGATGTAAATGGACACGTCTGTTTACTGTACATCAGCCTGTCCATAGAGCTGCATGGAGCTTCCGATCAGGTCCACCTGAAAAACTCACAGGCGGACTGATTGGAAAACCTGTCTAAAAGGACCCTAATTCTGTGCTGTGTGTATATTAAAAAAAAAAAAAGTGTTTTAACTTTGATCAGCTATTTGTACATTTTTTTTGTTTGGATGGAATGCATTCTTGCTTACATTTTTCTTTTTTTTTGATGACACTATTCATTATGAAATTGTAAAACAAGAAAAATACATTTGTGTATGGATGTAGATACTGCGGATGGGCAATGGCTTCAATGGGTTTCCATCTGCTAGTGCCAGGAGGATAAGCTGCTTCATTCCCTAAAGCTGAGAATCACTTACTGTAAGCATAATCTCCCTAGATGGCAGACTGCTGTGTGTCCTGTTCATGGAACTGCGTCACTGTTTTCAGAGCAGCTGCTTTCAATAAATGAAACTGTTTGCTGAGTAATATACAAAAATCGACAAGTGTTCTTCAAAAGATGCTCTGTAGGATGTGTAGTGCTGGAATATTTACAACACTTCAGGCTCAGTTCATAAAGTTTTAAAGTGATTGTAAACAATCACCTTGTAAAACAACCCATTAGGTTTAAAATAGAAATGAAAGGCAAAATATTTATTTGTTTATAGACCTAAAAAAATATTATAAATACCTCCTTTGTTTTTTTCCCCCCTTTTTTTAATAGTGATCATGTTCCCTTTGTTCTCAGCTGCATAAGAGCTGGGGAGGAGGAGAAGCAACAGTACACTGAGTCAGAACAAGTCTGATCATTGGAGGAGAGCAGGCTGAGTTCCTAGCATAGCTAGAGAACTGACTATGGTGTGTTCTCCTGCTTAATGTGGTCAATTTTTATTAGTAAAGCAGAGGGGCTGGTAGGAACCCCAGGGATTTCACACCTTGGAAGCAATACAAAGAGAACGGGATACTTTTTCATACAAGTACATGGTACAGCAGGCACCTTTCGGGAATATGAAGTGTTGGGGGTAACAAACACTTTAACACAAGGAGAAGGAAATGCATAGCATTGTGTACCCATTATCTTTATGGTATTCAGGAAAAAAGAATAAAAATTCCCAGGGGTGAGACAGACTATCGTTAGACAGACCCCCCTCACACTTGTGGCTCTGTAAGGACACACAAGGACTTGCCTTGTCTTCCTGCCTAGCCAGGCAGATCTTTGACCAACCAGGTCACTAGCAACACACATGAGTGTATTTGGCAAGATGGCATGTAGAAAGCAGAGATGATATGCAGGAAGCATCATTTCAGTTTATGCTCACATACTACATGGTTTGCTTCAACATCTTTATTGACAGCTGTGAGCCGGCACGGAGCTGCAGTTCGGCCCCACCCCCTCTCTCCTGCTTGGCTAACTGACTTTCATTGACGGAAGCTGGAGCCAATGGCGCCGCTGCTGTGTATCAGCCAATCAGGAGGGAGAGTCCCGGACTGCCGAGGGACTTGTGGACATCGCTGGATAGAGAGGGAGCTCAGGTAAGTATTAAGAGGGCTGAGGGGGGCTGCTACACACAGAAGGCTTTTAATCTTAATGCATTAAGATAAACAACCTGCTGCCTTTTACAACCACTAAGAGTCACCAGCATTACTGTGCTTGATCAAATGCAGGAAGCTCAACAGCTTGGTGAGACCGCTTCCAAAGCAAACAGTTCTCCCTCAAAAGGTTCAAGAAACGTACACTAAATGGGAACCCGACAATAGGGTTACCAAGTCCAACAAGAGGTTAATAGTTGTTATAAAAATGTATATAGTACAGTATAGGGGTTATCGTATATTGTCAAATTGGGAATGATTAAAACCTCACTAGACTCCTTTCAATGTTATGGTTTGGTGCCCATTAATGTATGTTCATATTTTGAGTCTTCCCAAAGGGTTCAAAAGCAGAAATGCAAAATTAAAAACAAAATATTGAAAAATATAAGCTATAAAGGTACAGCTTCTTATTTGTATGCCTTACTTCCTCTTTACTTTATTTTATCTTTTTTGTAGCATAAATCAATGGAGGACACCTGGTCGACCGAGGAGCTGAAGAGGAAATTAAAGGTTATGTAGACTTGTCTTCTCCATGCTGTATTAGATTTATTTTATCATAGCTAAATAATTCTGTGACATTGCAGTGATTTCATGCCTGAAATCAGTAGACTTTCAATTTATTAGTCTGTTGTCTGTCAGCTTGTAGCTCTAAGACAAGTCCAAATCAGACAGATACTTGATCTGTGACTTCATGTGTTTGTTCTAAATCGGTATGATCTGATAGATGCCTTTTTATAATAATGAAAACCGTGGGAGAAAAAAAACAACCTTTGAAATACAGAGTAAAAATAAATGACTAATATCAACAAGTGTTTTAAATTTTCATATAAATATATATTTGAAATCAAATCTTTATTTTTTGGCACTAACATGCCGTCGGCGGATTTCTGCCAGTCATAGGCTGTGTCACACACCTCCAGCCTGTGTCTTAGAATAAAAGAGAGGTAAAGCCTCCACTAATCTACATGTAATATCCCGCCCCCATCCCCGTTGTTTTTAATTGTTTAGTAGGCATGGCAGAGGAGCGTGGGAGTGGGCTTTCATTTTACCATGGTGTATACGCTCACATATGTGATTTCATAGTCGCATAGGCTGCTCAGATGTGATAGGGAGGAAATGCTAAGCATAGAAACTCACTGAAAACTAAGCAGGTGCAGAGTTGCCACCACAGCTACAAAATATCTAGCTGAATTGGGAGAAGGTGGAGATAGAGAGCAGCAGGATCAACTAGGTTTTTATGCAGAATATAGAAAATGAACCTCATGGTGACTGAGTGAGTATGACCAGCACATAATACACCATTTACTGATAGTTTTTATGATGTGGGTTAAAGTAGTAAACCTGCATGGCATCCTGCAAAGGCACCATAGTAATGTGCCCACATGTACAAATGTCATGTATGTGTTTTTACCTTCAGAATCATTTTCCCTTTGCTTGTATGAGCTGTGCTAAAATTTCAGATCAGTCGGCGGGTCTCATTGCCGGAGCTCAGGAGGCGGAGTCATGACATCCCAGAACTCCCCTCCCATCACTACACTCTCCCCTGCCAGGCAGAGTCACGCGGCATACTCTCGCACCTGAACATAGAAAAGTGCACGCACGTCACACACACATAGGGCTCTTTCCCTCTATTTTCACCTGGTGATCTGGCCAATAACACGCCTCCTGTATTAGTGAGACATGACTGTGTAGGAATGAGCACAGTAGACAGCAGCATTGTCAGTTTGGGGGAGAGGGGTAGTGTTAAATGTATAAGCAGATTTAGATTTAACATTTGAAGCCAAACTTCAGCTCACACTTTATAAGCAGTTACAGCAAACCATTTTTTTTCCTTTTTGGATAAAGGTTTTGCAATTAATACATAAAAGCTGGCCATTTTAATCACCCCTGCCAGTGTTAATTGTTTTATCTCATCCTTGTAAACTGATGCATTCTGCTGGAGAGTTTGTGCTTAATTGCTGGCTGGATTACTAGATGGAAGTAGAAGAAAGCCTAAAATAAGGAAACTAATACAACCAGCTGGACAACAAGCTGCAATATAATAAATATTTGCTTTTAGGTTTAATACTGCTTTAGTTTGTGCTGCCAGACAGCCATAGTTTTATTTATAATAATTGAATATTGCAAAATGTTAACTACTATTTTAGGTTTGGGTTGTTGCAAACAAGTGACATGATATGCTGTGGTTTCTTTTATATTTCAAGGTGACTGTACAGGTAAAGGCCAAGGCTATCAAATATCCAAATAATAGAGTCAGATTATTGGTTTTCCTTTTGCACATCTCATTACATTCAATGAACTTCTATTATTTAAATTCTTTGCCTGTATATGTCCTTTACTGTTACTTGTTACTTTGCTTGTTAACTCTGACAAATGCTGTTTTGTTTTGGCTATGCAGTCTGAATCTTCTAATGAAAAGAGACATAAAGAAAGGAGACCTCAAAGAGAAGAAGATCGAGATGAGCATGCAGACCGCAGACACAAGTCTGAACGGAAAGAAAAAGACAGACCCAACGGGAGTGACAGGCAAACAGAAAGAAGAGAGAGACATGGCTATCCTGACAAAGGGAGGGGGGAGAGACCTGGCAATCCTAATGGTGAGAGAAGAGAGACAGACAGATATCCTGAGAGTGACACCCCTGCTGATAAAGAGAGGGATAGAGTTCGAGAGCATCGCAGGGAAAAGGAAAAACCAAGAGACACAGAAAGACCTCGCGTATCTGAAAGACACAGAACTGGGGAGAAAGAAAGGATTAAAGAGAAAGCTTACAGAGGGGAAAATTCTGCTAAAGACCATGGGACATCTGAGCTGACCAAGGAGGAGAGGATGGTGAGAGAGAGTCTGGGTAAGCTAATGTGCTGTATACTCTAAGCCTGACTGTACACACTACATTCTGATTTAATTAGATCTGCTAACAATTTAGTGAAAGAAGCTACCTGATTAGTTGCAAACTGAATTCATTTTTTTTAGGTAGACCCTCATGTTTACATAGTTTTGGTAATGCTAGAAAAGCTTATACCGAGAATGTAGAACCAGTAGAAAATTACCATATAGTTGCCTCCCCTCCTGCACAGCAAGTATTTACTGCTTGTTTAGCCTAGGGCAGGTGTGTCCAAACATTTTAGTACAAGGGCCACATCATATATGACAAATATTCATAAGCCAAAAAAATCAGTTTTAAAAATGATCCCCCTTACATCAGGATTCCCATCAGAGTGCCCCCCTATATCAGGGTACCTAACAGAGCCCCCCCTTACATTAGGATCCCCATCAGAGTCCCCCATTTACGATAGGTCTTCAACATTATGGGTCCCCAACAGAACCAACTGCCCTTACTCTAGGGTCCTCATTATAGCCCTTTATGACTGTAAAGTTTACAGTACGACTGTAGGAGCAAAATGGTTCTCGCAGTCAACAGGGATGATGACCATGCAGCAGGGGGGAACCTGTGGTGGAGACTGTGGGGGAAAGGGGGATGGAGGGGGGCAAAGATCATGGGTAGCCTTTGCTGACCTGGATTCTCAATCTGTGCACATTGACCCTGGCTGAGGACCGTACAAAATCTTGTAGTGTGCCAGATGTGTCCTGGGGCCGTCGTTTGGAGATCCTGGTCTAGGGGGTAGAGAATAAAAAGGAATGCCCCACTGCTTGCTTCCGCAAGCTCTCTCCCCTCTGTGCATCTGCTCCTCTTTACCAGTATGCAGTAAGGGATGGATAGTGAATTTCTGCAGAAATGATTAACAAAGTCCTGCGGCTGGAGTTACAGGTGTGTCTACAGCTGCAACCAGGAAGCCCGTACAAAGCATTGAGTGGCTGACAGGAGCTGCGATTATCTGCCGCTGTTTGCATGTATATATACACACACACACACACACAGAGTAGTTAGTTATTTGCGTTAAGGGACAGATGATTGGCCTTGGCTACAATCTTTCTGCATCCAGGGGCGAACATCATCCTTTATAGAGTCCCACAGGAGTCTCCTGTTCAGTCCTAATCGCAGGTGTGAATGGACTCTTCAAGAACAACTAACCCTTACAGGGTAAGGAAGGAGAGGTGCAGAAAACAGAATGTACTGAATGAATGAAGCAGAAGCAGGGAGATCCCAGCTTTACAGGTTCTCAACTACAGCTTTTTGTCCAGCAAGCACACAGTGAGCAATGCAGTTGTGACGTCATTAAAATGGTAATTTTTTTTTTTTTTTTTTTTTAAATGACAAACATCTCTATATTCACCTGCTCTGTGAAATGGAATTTCACAGAGCGGCCCTGAACCTCCTCCCCTCCGGTCCCCCCTGGCGCTCCTGTCTCTTCAAGTCCAGTGTCCCCACAGGTAGCCGCTTCCCATGGGGGCACTTGTGTGTGCTCCTGCCGAGCCCCGCTGTCTGTGTCGATGGACACAGCTCCATTGTCTGTCTGGGTCTCGTACCCCAACTGGCATTGATTGACATTGGCTCCCGGTGCCCCAGCAAAGCCAGTGAGACCTGGAAGTGAGGGGAGAGAAGAATTGCAGATGTTTACCAGCGCTGAGTTGACTGAAGGGATCATGTAAGTAAAAAAAGGGGGTGGGGGGGAGATACTGATGCCTAAAACATTTTTTACCTTAATGCAAGGAATTCATTAAGGTAAAAAATGTTTAGGCTTTAGAACCACTTTAAATCTCCCTCAAAATCTCATGAGTAGCAATTTAAAAGCAGCAGGGCTTCAAATGATTTTACACTCCACATATATAGCTATGAGTTTATAGGCATAGGAGGGCCTAGGCCCCCTCGTGTACCAGGGAGTGCACTGCTATTTTCCAGACAAAAGGTACATTTTTCAGGTTACTTGTTAGGCACAATTAACGTTTTTAGATGTTCCTATAGGATAGCAAATCCTTGCTTTTTGTGTTTAGGTCCATCTTAAAGCGGGGTTCCACTCAAATTTTTAACTTAATCTTACCCCTTTCAGTTGCATAGATGTTCAAATGCCGCACAAACATTTTTTTTTTTATCGCTGTAATTACCTTTTATATTGTACTTTATTGTGGCACTTCCTGTCTCTCCTCCCATGGGAGTAGGCGTGTTTATTGCCTTTCCCCGGCGCCGCACTGTCTCCTGGGAGCTTAGTGTCAGGCTTACCAAGATTCAGTGCGGGAAACAATGATCATGCGTGTAAACAAACTATGAATGAACAGCATTCACCGCATCCCGGAAATCAATGCTTGTGGGCTTCACATGCCCACAAGCAAGATGGAAATAGCCAGCATCACATTTTTTAGTTATTCTTCAGTACGAAAACAGACAGAGGCGGAAATATTACACCCAAACTGTGAGTATTATTTTGGGATTAGCAAAGTGTCTCAATGACCTAAAAAAAAGATTGGTCGCCAGACTCCCACTTTAAGATTGGACTGATTCACTTGATTCAAGCTCAAGTAGTACAGTCCTTAAACAAAAGCTTTCACTCCATGTATGCTGATCTTGTTAACTGATTAAAATGCAGGCCCCCAGGGGTGTCACACATACTGCAGATGCCTTCTAGTGAAGAGCCCTGCATCCCAAGGAGTTTCACTTGTGTGAATACCAGTTTTAGCTGCCAACTCTCTTACTATACCTTACTTTGGATCTGTGACACTTTCAGCCAGGAATCGGAAGCAGAAAATGGTGGAGTCTAAATATGTCGGCAAACAGGAAGACATGCCTTTTATGTTCTTCCTTTACAGGCTGAGCTTTATTTACATGTGACCCTATGGTGACAGTCTGCAAAAATTGATCCATGGCCATTCAAAGAGAGTTAGGTGCAAAACAAGCAGTGACACTGCAGAAAACAAGTAATGGATAGTCACAACTAGAGTAGTAGTTGAGGTCATTTTTAATTTACAGCAGTCAAAAAGAACAGGAGCAAGCCTGATGTTTTAGGGACAGAAGGGCCCCCTTTATGAAGATGCAAAGTCCAGGACCCAAAACGTTGGTCTTACTGCTGTTCTTTAGTATGCTTTGAAGTAAGCATTACTTCATTATTACTTCATTATTTATTACTTCATTATTACTTCATCATTATTACAGCATTACTTATTTCTGGCTATCTGCTAACTGTGGTGACAGGGTCACTTTATTTATTAGGGGATGCTAATATTGGCTACACATTAGAAAACTTTAGGTCATCTGAAAAATGTATACTGGTCCTTAAAGTAGAACTATAGGCAAAACCTTTTTTTCATTTTGGATAGATAAAGGGCAGGTTATACAGTATCTCACAAATGTGAGTACACCCCTCACAGTTTTGTAAATATTTTATTATATATTTTCATGTGACAACACTGAAGAAATTATATTTTGCTACAATGTAGCAAAGTAGTGAGTGTACAGTTTGTATAACAGTGTGAATTTGCTGTCCCCTCAAAATAACTCAACACACAGCCATTAATGTCTAAACCGCTTTCAACAAAAGTAAGTACACCCCTAAGGGAAAATGTCCAAATTAGGCCCAATTAGCCATTTTCCCTTCCCGGGGTCATGTGAATCATTAGTGTTACAAGGTCTCAGGTGTGAATGGGGAGCAGGTGTGTTAAATTTTGGTTCTATTGCTCTCACTCTCTCATACTGGTCACTGAAAGTTCAACATGGCACCTCATGGCAAAGAACCCTCTGAGGATCTGAAAAAAAGAATTGTTGCTCTACATAAAGATGGCCTAGGCTATAAGAAGGTTGCCAAGACCCTGAAACTGAGCTGCAGCACGGTGGCCAATACCATACAGCGGTTTAACGGAACAGGTTCCACTCAGAACAGGCCTCAGCGTCATATCCAGAGTTTGTCTTTGGGAAATAGACGTATGAGTGCTGCCAGCACTGCTGTTGTGGTTGAAGGGGTGGGATGTCAGCCTGTCAGTGCTCAGACCATATGACGCACACTGCATCAAATTGGTCTGCATGGTTGTGTTCCCAGAAGGAAACCTCTTCTAAAGATGATGCACAAGAAAGCCTGCAAACAGTTTGCTGAACACAACCAGACTAAGGAAATGGATTACTGGAACCATGTCCTGTGGTCTGATAAGACCAAGATAATCTTATTTTGTTCAGATGGTGTCAGGCGTGTGTGGTAGCAACCAGGTGTGGAGTACAAAGTCAAGTGTGTCTTGCCTAAAGTCAAGCATGGTGGTGGGAGTGTCATGGTCTGGGGCTGCATGAGTGCTACCGGCATTGGGGAGCTACAGTTCATTGAGGGAACCATGAATGCCAACATGTACTGTGACATACTAAAGCAGTGCATGATCCCCTCCCTTCGGAGACTGGGCCGCAGGGCAGTATTCCAACATAACCAGATGACCACTGCCTTGCTAAAGAAGCTGGGGATAAAGGTGATGGACTGGCCAAGCATGCCTCCAGACCTAAACCCTATTGAGCATCTGTGGGGCATCCTCAAATGGAAGGTGGATGAGCGCAAGGTCTCTAACATCCACCAGCTCCATGATGTCGTCCTGGAGGAGTGGAAGAGGACTCCAGTGGCAACCTGTGAAGCTCTGGTGAACTCCATGCCCAAGAGGGTTAAGGCAGTGCTGGAAAATAATGGTGGCCCCACAAAATATTGACACTTTAGGCCAAATTTTGACATTTTTACTTGGGGGTGTACTCACTTTTGTTGCCAGCGGTTTAGACATTAATCACTGTGTGTTGAGTTATTTTGAGGGGGCAAATTTACACTGTTATACAAGCTGTGCACTCACTACTTTTCATTGTAGCAAAGTGTAATTTTCTTCAGTGTTGTCACATGAAAAGATATAATAAAATATTTACAAAAATGTGAGGGGTGTACTCACTTTTGTGAGATACTGTAACCTCTGTCAGAGTTTCTTTTCACCATCTGTGTCCCATTTTGGAGATTTTCCTTCACTTCCTGCCCCATTGCCAAACAGGAAGTGAGAGGAAGTCCCTGCAAATTTAGCAAATTCCTTGGGAATTCCCAAGTCACCAGAACTAGTGTCGCCTTTGGAAGATTTGCCCTCTGTTATTTTTCTAGGTACAACCCAAAATTTGAGATTTTCCTTAACATTAATGATAATGTTAAACAGGACAAATTGAGAGGGTGAATCCCCTTAATGAGGGCACAGACAGCAGTAAAAAAAAAAAACTGACAAGGGTTCTAATCTATCTCTACTCTACTTATACCTTAAGTAGAACTAAAGTTTTGCCTTTTAGCTCTACTTTAAGCACTTACTGCCATTCCACAAATAGAAACCTACAGTAGTTGTATGCTGACCAGTTATAGTAATGAATTTCACATTGTAAAGGATTTATTAGCAGGTTGGGTCTAAAACTGTCAAATATGCCCAGTGATTTGCCTCTGTATAGATATTTTTGGATGATTAGGGCATGTTCTTTTTCTATAATATAAACAGTGGGTATACACGCATAGCTTCTTGTATTTTTGGGGGAAAAAAAACAAACTGATTCCCCCCATCCACCAAAACGAGGTGGACCGAAGAAGGAATCCTTCCCGATGTCCCATTGTATTCTGACAGCGGATAAGCTGTGCTGCACAGTTTTCCAGCATTCTCCTTCGACAGAAAATCTATTGATGGGCTTCTGTCGAACAGGGAGGGCCACACACACAGATTAAAATTCAGCCAGTCTCTGCTGAACTTAAAAACCTTGGGCCGGCTATGTGTATGTGGGAATTAGCACTCCACCCTTGCCCTATTTACTTGACCCATTCCCATTCCGGTAGGGGAGAAATGGTCAAAAAAAAAATCTCAGTACATAGCATGTTGAATCGAAATGTATATTCCTAGAAAAAAGCAAACGCAGAAGTGAAGATCGGGAAAGGCGACATCAAGAAAAACGAGAAAAAGAAAAGAGAAGGCAAGAGGTAAACTAATTTATGTATTATTTTGATTCCTGTTAAAATTATATTAAAGAAAGGCATATATTGCATTCTTTTAGCAAGCAACTTTGCAGCTGCTGAAGATGTGTCTGATTCTTGCTGTAACTTAGTGCTTCCCAGTGGTACAGGTCAAAAAGTTTACCTTCGCTCCACTGTGTGATAAGAAGAAGAGCCTGCCCACAGCAATCCAGGGTGGATTATTGTAAACCTCAATATATGTGCATGCCTAAAGTAAAAAATCTGATGCATTCCAGGGAAGACATTCCTTGGTTAGAGACAAACAAAAAACTGTCAGCTAATGAACCCAATTCGAGCACGGCAGGCGGGGTTGAATGGGAGCAATTCTCCCAGTGATTGCCGAGGGGAAGAGAGAGCCGGTCGCATCATCAGAGCGGGGAACATCGCTGTAACAGTTTTCATTTGAACTGCCGAGTGTTCTCTGCACTCGCTGTCACATACAGCCCCGTCTCCTGGCCTGGGTATTTTGATAGACAAAACACCTGTTCAATCCCGGAACGTGTGACATATATCAAAGTACCCGGGCCAGGAGGCAGGGCTGTATGTGATGGCGAGCGCAGAGAACACTCGGCAGTTCAAATGAAAACTGTTACAGCGATGTTCCCCGCTCTGATGATCTGGCCGGTAATCCTCTTCCTCTCCTCTCCTCTCTTCCCCTGCACAGGTGAAGCAGCATTGATGGACACAGGTAGGCTGCATTGTTGGGCACAGGTGAAGCGGCTTGATGGTTACAGGTAGGCTGCATTGGTGGGCACGGGTGAGGCTGCATTGGTGGGCACGGGTGAGGCTGCATTGGTGGGCACGGGTGAGGCTGCATTGGTGGGCACAGGTGAGGCTGAATTGGTGGGCACGGGTGAGGCTGCATTGGTGGGCACAGGTGAGGCTGCATTGGTGGGCACGGGTGAGGCTGCATTGGTGGGCACGGGTGAGGCTGCATTGGTGGGCACGGGTGAGGCTGAATTGGTGGGCACAGGTGAGGCTGCATTGATGGGCACAGGTGAAACGGCATTTATGGAAACGGGTAGGCTGCATTGTTGGGCACAGGGGAGGCTGCACTGATAAAGTTGTTGTTAATATTTATTTTTATAACCTAATTCTGCATAAAACATTTAAGTTAAATTTCATGAGATAATTTATGAGGGTGTTTAGGGGCGGAATTAGGGGTGGGGAAGGGTAGGCGTTTGGTGCGGCAACTGGTAGTGAGCAACCCTTGAGGCCCGGCTAGTAGCTCAGGGCTTGACATTTTGAGCCCTGTATTTTAATATGAAATGTCTGTTTTCTAGAATGAAGAATACAAAGAACGAGATATCAGACACCAGAAGCAGCAAGAAGATTTATTTGGTGGAGATCATGAGAAGGAAAGGAAGAGTGGAGATCGAAAACACAGCAAGGATCCTGATAGTGATAAAAGGCATCATACCAGGCGTGAAAAGGAGGTAGGAGGTAACACAGAGGTGAGGTTTGCTGAAGACCCTGTGCAAAATGTGGACAGACGGAAAGAGAAGCATTCTAAGGAGAGGCATTCACAGAAGGAAGACAGAGAAAGAAGACACAGAGAAAAGAGCGAGCAAAAAGAACGTGAAAAGAAGAATACAGATAATGAGGTACAAAAGTGGCAGCATATCTATTACATTACGAATTCCAGTTATGGATTTTGTTGAATAGTTAAATTGGCCCGGCTTGGACCAATGTAAGTATGCATATGCCATACCTGTGGGGCCACTGTGGCAGCAGAGAATCACTGTAGTAGTCACTGCTGGTAGATTTTTCTCAGTGAATGCAAGGCCTTCACAGATTGGATGAGGTGGATATCATAACATTACTGCCTCTTCACCTTATCTAATCGGAGAACGCCTAACATTCATTGAGAACAATGCAATGTGTTTTGTGAATGTCACCCGTGCTGAGCAAGCGACCCCCTGTTGTTTCTTTGCAGTAGGGACCCGAAAGACAGAGGAGATCTTTGTAGTAACAGCAACTACTACAGCGATTTTCTGCTTCCACAGCAGTCCCACGGGTGTGGCACATGTATGCTTGCATTGATCCAAGCTTTTGTCTAAAAAAAAAAAAAAAAAATATGCAGCTTGTAGTAACATTGTGAAATTTATATAAATAAGCGTCACTTTAAAATATCCCTATTTAAAAATGTAGTAAATGCTTCAATAAAAAACAAATATGTAGAATTATAAAAGTTTTGCTTTTGGAAGCTGCAGAGAATTGCAACCATGATAAGAATGCAGAATGTCTTCTTTTGCTGTAAGTGGCACAATGTTAAAGGATAAGTTCACCTTTTGTAACATGTTATACCCATATTCAGGGTTTAACATGTTACAGATGCACCAGCCTCCGCACCCCCCGATTCCCCCTTTTGACAGTGAGTGGGGGATGCAGGACCGTGTCAATATACCCACAATCTGGTAATCGTTGGTGTAATGCTTTAGGCCCCTTTCACACTGCGGCGGTGGGTGCGTCAGCGGTAAAGCGCCGCTATTTTTAGCGGCACTTTACCGTCAATTTCACTGCGCTATTTGGCCACTAGCGGGGCCCTTTCCCCCCCACTCCCCCGCTAGCGGAGGAGAAAAGGTTAAAACCACTGCAAAGCGCTGCTGCAGCAGCACTTTGCCGGCGGTATAGCTGCGCTACCCATTGATTTCAGTGGGCAGGAGCGGTGTATACACTGCTCCAAAGATGCTGCTTGCAGGAGTTTTTTTAATGTCCTGCAAGCGCACCTCTCCAGTGTGAAAGCACTCGGGCTTTCACACTGGATAGACAGGAGCAGCTCTTTACAGGCGCAATTTTTAGCACTGTAGCACCTGTAAAGCGCCTCAGTGTGAAATGGGTCTTACAGGCTCCTAACAAAAAAATAATAAATACATTTTTTTTTTTACCTGCCAAAAAAAATGCGTTTATTATTTCCTTTTACCTAAAGGTAAACTTATCCTTTTAAAGCAGAAATCTGGCCACTATGGCTAGCGGAACACCATTCCTCTTTGCAGTGTCCTCGGGCTAAGTAGTGTTTCTTTTCTTTTCTTTTTTGTTTTTTTCTCTCTCTAGGAAAAGCGAATACATCACAAACGCTCAATTGAATCTAATCCAAAGCAAGGAAGTGATAATGAGAAGGTAATTGCGACAGCATGGACGTAACACTCTCCGGTGTAAAGGTGACTTTAGCCTGCATTGCAAACTCTCAAAGTCACTTCCAAAATGTACAGAGACCTGTTTCTTTTTTTCTTTTTTTTTTTTCCTCCTAGAACTTTATGGGGCCCTTTGATGTAAACTTAAAATGGTTGTAAAGGCAGAAGGTTTTTTATCTTAAACACTTCCGGTCCACCCCACGTACATTTTACTGCGGCAGGGCAGCCCCGGTGTGCAAAATCGCGTACCTGTATGTGATTTTGTGCATGCAGTTTAGGGGACACGCAGGCGTGCTGCTCCCACTGTGATTGGACACAGCTGGAGCCAATTAGTGGGATGACCACCTCGACCCACTGAATGTTCACAGGAGAGATGGATCAGCGGTGTGCCGATGTAAACAAAGCACACCGCTGATCTTTCAGGGAGGAAAAGTGAGAGATCGTGTTTGAGCTAAGCTGAATCACGATCTCTCTTTTCCTCCAGTGAATCCACTCCCCCCACAGTTAGAAACACCTCCCAGGAAACACATTTAACCCCTTGATCGCCCCCTAGTGTTAACCCCTTCCCTGCCAGTGCCATTTATACAGTGATCAGTGCATTTTCTTTATCGTACATCATGGGACACAGAGCCTTAAGTAATTACTTAATGGGTTATAGGCCACCTTCAGGTGTTGACACTGGTAAACCCAATCAAAGGAAGTTTACTCCCCTATCTAACCCCTCCACCTTCCAGGAGCACATCAGTTTTTTCGCCAGTGTCTAAGGTGTTGCTCATGAGTGAAGAAGCGCTCTGAGGAGCTCCAGGAGGGATCCATGCTGGATTTAACTTCCTCCATAAAAATAATCCAGATCCATCCAGAAGTGTCACTGAGGCCTAAAGTGGATGGTACCTGGGACCTCGTATCTGAAACACAAGGTTTTGCCTGTAATGCCTCTCTTTGTAGGGCTCGATCCCAGGAACCCAGGGCTTAGGTCTTGTTACATTACCTCAAGCTTCCTGATGGGGGTGCTTATACAAGGCCCAAGGCAGTTGGACCCCGTTCTGACGGACCCAGTCCTTGAGGGTTTGCTAAACGTAACCCGCCGTGATGGGTGAAAGTTGGATTTTCTGTTAATTCAGCAAAATCCTGCGGTGAGGACAAGGTAAGGGAAGAAAACTTAGATATTAAAAACATCTATTCATTTTTTTTCCTTTAAGGAAAAGATATTGTCATGCCTTAAAATCTCCACTAGATGGAGTCTATGCACATACCTTACTCTGTTGTCTCACTGTTAAGTTCCATGTCTGGCTGCACAGCGTGTGGAAGGAGATTTTGCAAGGTAAAAAGATCTGCAAAAAATGTCTTTTGTTTTCCCCTGATGGGACCAGAGGATTAGGGAGACAGCAGCGCTGCACCCTCCTTACATTACCCCCTTCCCCCCGCCGTCGGGGATGCGGAAGGTCCTGCTGTTTTACCGCTAAAGTCTGTTACTGTGGCTGTATTTTTTTTTTTTTTTTTTTTTTTTAATTTTAGTTTTATTCAAGTACAAGAGAGGGAACAGCTCCAACATAATAACCAAAGACATACACATATGATAAACTTTGAGGTCGCAGCCTCCAATAGTTCAATATCTTGTGATTAAGGCAGTAATGTTACACGCGTATTAATTATTAGTCAAAGATATAAAACAAATAAGCCTTATATTGTACGGAATATGAATGAATAGGGCTGACCCCCCCATTTTCCGTTTTCATTTTAAGAAGAAACCAAGTTAGGTGACATAATATAGACGAGAAAGAAAAGATAAAGAGTACTAGAAGTAGGAAGATAAAAGGGAAATTCTAGTAAGAAAGAAGGAGAGGGAATAGGACAGTAAAGGGTGTAGAAGGGTGAAAGAAGGGATGTGGGGGGGAGGAGGAAATAAGGGGGGGGTGAGTGGGGAAGAAAGGCTCATGAGAGGGGAACAGGCTCACAAAGGCAGTGAACGCGCATAACACGGGCCATCCGTACCCGCAAAACACGATACGGCAATGGTAATTAGCGTTCCCGATCAGTATCCATGCATGAGTGGTCTATACTAGACAGACAAACTCCCTCCCAGGAGCGTCTGACCCTCATCTGAAAATATAAACATGTTCCATCTGGTCCATGTTTTTGTGAACAGTTCATTTTGGTGTCAGGCTGTCAGAATCAGATCCTCCATTTTTTTGATATCCTCCACCTTTCTAATCCACGCGCCATTGGTCGGGGGGCTGTGTAGACTTCCACAACAGGGGAATACACGCCTTGGCTGCATCCAGTATATGCTTTGCTAGATGTGTGTGCAGCGTGGAGCAGAAAGAAGGCCAGATCATTTGAGATGGTGCGCTCAGTGAACTTCTGTATTATATTTTGGATGGTCTTCCAGAACTGCTCCAGCATGGGGCAGGTCCAAAAGATGTGGAGAACGGTTTACTGGCATCTCCAGCACCGGTCCGAGGAGGATGGGAATGACCTATGTACTTTTGCAGGGGTATTGTACCACCTAGTGACCAGTTTATAGTTAGTCTCCTGCATTTTCGTGCATATCGAGGATCTGTATGTGAAGTGGATGATATTCTGCTTTTGACGTGTCGTCACTTTGCATTGCAAATCCCGTTCCCATGCATCTAAACATTGTAGACTAAAGCTGTCAGGTGGTTTAATCAATAATTGGTATGTAGCGGATAAGGCATGGGGCATAGTTCCCTCTTCAGAGCAATAGGTTTCATACGTAGTCAGAGTTTGGTCAAAGACTCTGGGAGAAGGTAAAGCTTTAAGGAAGCGATTGAGCTGGAAAGCTCTCCAGAAATCTAAATGGAATGGGCCGGTTGGGCTCATAAGTTCGGATACGGTAGGCCACTGGTCGTTTAAGATAAAGTGAGAGGCCTGGAAATAATTTGAACTTCTCAACAATTGAAATATGGGGTCTGTACATCCTGGGGTGAACTCTGGTGTTCCTAAAATCGGACGGAGTGGGGAAGCTAATGATGTAAGACGAAAGCGTATGAACAGAGACAAGCATGTGCGCGTGGTCACACCTATCAGGGGATGAGTCCATAGTTTAGTGGAGTGGTGTCGGTTCCAGTCTATAAGTCTGGTCAGATGGGTTGCATAGTAATATTTGCGGAGGTCCGGAACCGCCAATCCTCCGTATAATTTAGGATGGTAACCCACTCCTTCTCAATAAATTACATTCCCTTGGCCTCCGAGATTCTGCTCTATCCTGGTTCTCTGGCTATTTATCACAGCGCTCCTTCAGTGTCACCTACAACTCTGTCTCCTCCTCTCCATTGCCCCTTTCTGTGGGGGTCCCCCAAGGCTCGGTTCTTGGACCCCTTCTCTTCTCTATCTACACCTCCTCCCTTGGTCACTTAATAACTGCCCACGGCTTCCAATACCACTTATACGCTGATGACACCCAAATCTATCTGTCTACTCCTCACCTCACTCCTTCAGTCTCCTCTCGCATTACTAACTTACTAACTGACATATCAGCATGGATGTCGCACCACTTCCTTAAACTAAATCTCTCTAAAACTGAGCTATTAATATTCCCCCCTGCCCGTGTCCCTCTCCATGACTTTTCCATCAAAATCAACAATGCAACCATCAGTCCCTCCCCTCACGCCAGGGTACTAGGTGTAATCCTAGACTCTGACTTGTCATTTCAGCCTCAAATCCAATCGCTGTCAAAAGTTTGTAGAATTTACCTCCGTAACATCTCTAAAATTCGCCCTTTTTTAACAAATGAAACCACCAAGCTCCTCATTCACTCCCTTGTTATCTCTCGCCTTGACTATTGCAACTCCCTTCTCATTGGCCTACCGCTCCATAGGTTATCCCCTCTTCAGTCTATCATGAATGCTGCTGCCAGACTTATCCACCTTACCAACCGCTCAGTGTCTGCCAACCCTCTACTTCAATCCCTACACTGGCTCCCAATCACCCAGCGAATTAAATTCAAAATTCTAACAACAACATACAAAGCCATTCACAACTTTGCCCCAAGCTACATCACTAATCTTGTCTCCAAATATCACCCAAATCGACCTCTCCGCTCTTCTCAAGACCTCCTGCTTTCAAGCTCTCTCATCTCCTCCTCCCATGCTCGTCTCCAGGATTTCTCCAGAGCCTCTCCCATCCTCTGGAACTCGCTACCTCCATCTATCCGGCTATCCCCTACTCTTGCTACCTTCAGGCAATCCCTGAAAACTCATCTCTTCAGGAAAGCCTATCACGTCTGCAACTAATCTCCTACCACTTCCACCAGCTCATTCCCCACAGTTACAACCTTTTGTACCACCTGCCCCACCCTATTAGATTGTAAGCTCTTCTGAGCAGGGCCCTCTTAAACCTATTGTATTGTATTATAACTGTATTGTCTCCCTTTTATATTGTAAAGCGCTGCGTAAACTGTTGGCGCTATATAAATCCTGAATAATAATAATAATAATAATAATAATAAACGTCTATTCAGTCTAGGTCTCTTATGAGCCCAAATGAAATCAAAGAATATAGCATTGGCCTGGTCAAAATATGAGGAGGGGATTTGTATCGGCAGGGCTTGTAGAAGATATCAAAATTTGGGGAGGATGCACATCTTAAGGATATTCCATCTACCGAACCATGAGTGTAAGCCTGTATGCCATTTGGTCAGTAGGGGGCGGACAGATGTCAACAACGGGGGGAAGTTCAATGCGAATATCTGAGATATTTTGGGGGGAATATGAGTACCCAAATACTTCAGGGCCGTGGTAGTCCATTTGAATTTAAAACTATGTCTGAGGGATGTAAGTAGGCAAGGATTATAAACCTATACCCATTGCTTCGGACTTGTTAAGGTTGATTTTCAGATTAGAAATACTACCGTATGTTTTAAATTCTTGTAGAAGGTTTGGAAGGGAAATCACCGGGTTGGTGAGTGAAAACAGCATGTCGTTCGCGTAAGCGGCGACCTTCTGCTGGGAGTCCCCCATAGTAACACCAGCTATGTCTGGATTTGATCATATAGTACACAGGAAGGGTTCCAATGACAGGGCGAAAAGGAGCGGGGACAGAGGGCATCCCTGACATGTGCTGTTCCTAATAGCAAATGAATCAGACAGAACACCCTTGGCACGGACCCGAGCTGTGGGGTCGGAGTATAGTGAATTTATCCAATTGAGCATCGTGTTGCCTAAGCCTATGTAATTCAGAACGGAAATCATAAATTGCCAATTCACCCTGTCAAAGGCTTTCTCTGCGTCAACGCTTAGGAAAATACAGGGGGGTCTTGTTCTGGTTGACTACATGTATAAGGTTCAGAACTTTAATCGTGTTATGCCTTGCCTCTCTGATTGGGACAAACCCCACTTGGTCCAGGTGGATCAGGGACGGAAGGTATTGTTGGATCCTGGTGGCTAGTATTTTGGTAAAAATTTTTAGATCTACGCTGAGGAGTGAGATTGGCCTATAGCTTCCACAGGCCGTAGAATCCTTCCCTTCTTTAAGGATCACTGCAATATGTGCAGAAAGAGTGTCTCTCGGAATAGTCGCACCGGAACCCAGTGAATTGAAAAATTTGTGCATGGGTTCCCCCAGGGATGGTATCAGAATTTTGTAATATTGGGCAGTGAGCCCATCTGGACCTAGGGCCTTCCCTAATTTAATGGCACCCACTGCCGCCTGTATCTCCTCAATGGTTATTGGTTCATCTAGCAGCTCTCTAGTTTCAGTGGGGAGTGTGGTCAGGCCTGATTTGTGTAAATATGCCCCAATCTGATCTTGTGAGGAAGGTGGTTCTTGTAGAATGTAAAGGGACGCATAAAAGTCTTTAAACTCGTGTGCAATGTGTTGAGGTAGTTCAATCTTCTGACCCGAGGATGTCTTAACGTGAGGGATGTAATTTGTTAGTACCTATTCCTTCAGGGAATTAGCTAGGTATTTACCGCACTTGTTCCCCGATTCATAGGTGACTCGTCGGCAGATCTGGATCGCCGCTTTGGCCCGAAACTGCATCAGGTCTGTGATTTTGTTCCGCAGGAGCAGAATCTCTGCCTCTGCAGCGGGTGTTTGGGCATGTTTATGTCAGGCTTCAGCCCTATGTAAATCATCCAGGAGAGACGTCATCTGTGCCGCACGCTGTCTCTTAACCCGTGCACCATGTTTGATTAGGACTCCGCGGATCACCGCTTTATGTGCCTCCCACACGATTCCGGGGCTACAGTCAGTGATGTTGTTGGTCTTAAAGTAGTAGTCTAATTCCCTGACCATGTCTTTGCAAATCTCTTCATCTTGTAATAGGCTTTCATTAAGCCTCCAGGTCCGTGTTTTAGAGGTGAGGCTGTCAGTCAGAGCATACGACAGTAGAACAGGGGCATGGTCAGACCACGTAATTGACTCAATCGAGGAACTACGTATGGCATGCAACTAGGCATGCGGGATTAGGAAGTAATCAATCCGTGAGTACAACTTATGTGAGGAGGAGTAGAAGGTGTAATCCCTCTCGGATGGGTGAAGGAGCCTCCAGACATCAATCAGTTGTGCTTTGTGTAATGAACGTGCTATGCGTTTCCTAGCTGTCGGTGTAACTGAGGAATGACCCGAAGAAGTATCCTCAGTGGGGATCAATGGTACATTGAAGTCCCCCCCGAGGATCAGTTGGCCTCTCGTAAATTCCACTAATGCGTCTATTGTTTTGGTTATGAAATGATCTTGTTGGCTATTAGGCGCATAGATATTAGCCAGTGTTATCTCAACACCTCCAATATCTCCTCTGAGGAACAAATATCGTCCCTCCGGGTCAGTTTTCACTTCCGCACATTTCCAAGGAACCGAGTGAGAGATCAGTATGGAAACACCCCACGATTTAGTAGCCGCGAAAGTAGAGTGATACGCCGTCGGAAAAAATTTGTTTTTCAAGATTGGGAGGTTGCCACTCTTAAAATGAGTCTCCTGTATAAACGCCACATTTGCTTTATGGCGGCGAAGGTCATTGATCAACATACGCCTTTTTTCCGGCACATTTAGGCCCTTCACATTTAATGAAAACACGCTCACTGCCTCCATGATCTCCAACTGTGAGTAATGTGCCTAAGGTAGGGGTAAACGGGGGGTAGATCCACGCCCCCGCATGTCACATCCTGTTGAACTAGGAGAGGCTTCCATATCGTCACATAATAGATATCATCACATAATAGATGCTGATAGAACCTAAATAAGGCGACAGTACCTTATTACGCTAGTTCATTAATCTTAGCCCCTTTACAGTAGTAATTTATCTCTGGCATACTGGGATCGGGATCCTGTGCTGGTATCTAGACATACAAGGGGAGGGGGATGAACATTATCTCCTTCTATACACAATAATGATACATGTAGTTCCCCAGTGTGAACCAATCCAGACCCCATAATGAGCTTTGTAATGCCAAGCAACTGAAATCGTTCTCATCAAGTCACTGCAGAGTCTGGGGTCCACCGTATGGCAGGTTCTGCCTCCCCCTTCCGAGCACACGAGACTGGCCACACTCAACAAGTGAGGCAGTAATTCCTGAGTGTGTAGGAGTATTTCACCCGCAGGCATTAGATTGGGGAGGTATTGAGCATATTGGTACAAGGGGAACAGGCTGGAATAACAACTTTTATGGGTAACACTGACGATCAGGCTAAGGCAAGACTAGCAACAAGCTGGAGAGTCACGACTCGCGTGTGCCCTCGGCGGAGGGCGTCCGGGCTCTCCTTCTGGAGCATTGCTGGTGAGGAGGTTGGTAGTTCCGTTGGGAGGAAGAACCCGGGCGTCCCAAAGGCCGGGGAATCAGAGCAAGCCAATTTGGGACCGAGATCGGCTCCACTCCAAGGAACGTGAAAACGTCCGGTAGCTCCGCCGGAGTACGTAAATTTAAAGGAAGCAGCACCATTACGGAAATTCACCGCCAAGGGGTACCCCCAGCGATAAGTGCAACCTTGGCGTCGGGCTAAATCCAGGATTGGTCTCAGTAGCGCCCTTCTCTGTAGTGTGGCCCTTGATAAATCCGGCAGAATCTTGACTGTCGCTCCATCAAACTCCACCGCACCGTGATCCCATGCCTTACAAAGAATGAGTTCTTTCTGGGTGTAACGGTGGATCCTGAAAATTACATCCCGAGGCCTGTCCGGATCCGATGATCTAGGGCCCAGGGACCGGTGAACCCGGTCTAACTCAAGTGATACCGGGGGGGCATCTAGAACCGTCTGAAAGATCGCCACCACGGTCGCCTCCAAGTCCTCAGCTCCGGTAGCCTCAGGAAGACCTCGCAATCGCAAATTATTTTGGCGACTGCGGTCTTCCAAATCCTCAAGACGTAACTGTAAATCCAGGGCTGTAGTCGCCTGTGATGCTTGGGAATGTTCCAAAGCAGTAACCTGTTGTGTGAGGGAGGATATCGAGCTTTCCCCCGTATCCACTCGCTCTGCGATCGTTTGTATTTCTGCTCTTATTTCTTGAATGTCCCAAGCGTGTGCCTCCTCCACCCGGAGTATGAGGGCCTCGATGTCCGACTTGGAGGGTAAGGCCTCTATGTCCGCCTTGGTAGGAAGGGCTCGTAAGATGGAGCGAAGCTCGTCGGCATGCTGTTTTGCCGCTGTGATGCGCCTGCCATGTCGGAGCAGAAGATAGCTGGAGTCTCTGAGAGGCAGTCTGATGTCGTAGAGGAAGCCGGGGATGTAGGTAAATCCAGCGGATCAGATTCTGCCATAAGGTGTGCACGTGGCGCTGTCACTATGGCACCCGGTGAGCTCCTCTGTGAGTCGCAAAAGTATCTCCGAATACCGCTCCGTGGGGTTGCTGTCGGGTTACCTTTGGTCGCTGATCTTGTCCTGTACCTCTTGGAGGTTAGCGTACCTCCTTTTCAGATGATAAAAGCCGTCAAGTTTGTGGGTGAGAGAGGGGATAGCCAGGAGCTCTTTGAAAACACATCCTCATTCAGCCATCGCTACGCCACGCCCTCCGTGGCTGTATTTTTACACAAGTCTGTGCCTCACTGCAGGAGGCTGTGCCGCGCATCCCCCCCCCCCCTCATGTTGGGTCTGGCACCCAAAAAACGCTGCGCCCAGTCCAGTCCAGCAAACATTTAAAATTTTTTTGGAGGGGGCAGGGCCTATCGCAGGTGCCGTGAAACGTCCACGAGGACGCACGGAAGGCTAATAGCAGACAAATATACAGCTGTGTCAGTCTCTCCTCTGCTGATGAAGAGGAAACAAGCTGCCTGCACACAGGGACACACGAGCTGTGGGACACGTATGGGTTGCAAAACTGGCATTCCTCATACAGGAAGGACACTCTCTTTCCAGCACTAGGCTGAACTTTTTATATTAGCTTTAAAGTCACAACTATTTTCAGCGATTTAGTGCAATGTGTGTATAGCGCCTCTGTTTTTATACTTGGGACCTATGCCTGCCAAAAAAAGCCAAAAACATCACAAAAGCCAAAAAAGTAAAGGTTTCACCCCCAGGCATTTGGATCTTGAGCTGTATTTCCATGCTGTCATCCTCGCCTGAATTTCCACCTATGGCAACTCAGGGTGAGCCATTGGAGCTAATTGATGGTGCAGCTGCCTCTCACATCTTAGCACCTGTATACGTGACTAAAGATGCCCTTTCCTCCTCCCTTCAGGGTCTGGAAGAAAGATTAGTGGCTTTAATCGCATCCTCCATTCAAATGGATAGGAAGCATACTAGGTCCCCCTCCCCCGCCAGCTTTGCAAGGGGAACAATGGACACACAATGAGGTTTTACCCTCAAACGATCAGGAAGAGAAACAAACCGTTGATTCTTCTGCTCAGGAAACAACAGTAGATGAACCTTTTTCAGCTTCTCAATCTGAAAAATTGCTGATACAATATCTTACAGAAATGGTTTGTTCCACTTTCATGCTGCCTTTAACAGAGTCTCATGAAAACTTGGCTTCTTCCTTAGGTTCTTTAAAACCTTCCCATCCTTTGCATGCGTTTCCAGCACATGCATTACTTGAACAGCTTATATTTTAGGAATGGGATAAACCAGATAAACGTTTTCTCCCTCCTAAAATGTTTTCAATTCTCTATCCTCTGGAGGAGAAATTCTCCAAAAGATGGAAAGTACCAGCAATTGACGTGTGTGATTTCCAATGTGAATAATAACTTGTCCTGTAGACAATGCACAGATGCTTAAGGATCCAACAGATAAGAAGTTGGAACCCCTGCTAAAATCTGCTTTTTCCATAGCAGGTGCCATCACTTAGCCTGCAGTCGCCGCGATAGGCGTCTGCCAATCCCTAAAGGACCAATTTAAACAGGCCCTTAGAGAGCTTCCTACACAACAAGCTCGGGATTTGGCTGAACTACCTAAGGCATTATGTTTTGCCATAGATGCCATTAAAGACTATTCACCAGACATCCCGCCTTACACTTATGCTTGTACATATGTAATCCTGTGGTGGAAAACTTGGTCAGCTGAAATACCATGTAAAAAACCACCTAACTGGGTTCCCCTTTCATGGGGAGCGAATGGAGAAGACTTGAATAAATATATCAACACAATTTCTGCTGTGAAAAGTACTTTTTTACCAGTCAAAAGAAAATATAAATGCCCTTCGTTTAAACGGGCTCTCTCCCCTGCGCCAGGGGCTTCCGCCTCTAGGCAGTGGCGACGGCCTTCGCCATCAGACTCTAGAAGAAAACCTCAGTGTCAGACCCAGGCTCAAAAGAAGCCCTGAGGTAGGAAATCTGCAAAACAGAATCCTAAAGCCTCATCATGAAGCGGCAACCCCCTCACCAAGGTGGGGGGGGGGGAGACTTCTGCAATTTTCAGAAGTCTGGATAAAGGAAATTCAGGACAGATGGGTCATCTCCACGGTAACGCTGGGGTACAAGCTGGAATTTCAGGACTTTCCACCGCCTCATTTCCTGAGATCAAGCGTTCCCAAAGATCCAGAGAAAAAACAATCTCTGTTTCAGGCACTAGACCGATTTAATATCTCAAAGGGTAATCGTACAGATACCCACAAAAGAGCAAGGTCTGGGGTTTTTATTCAAATCTTTTTATGGTACCAAAACCAAATGGAGACGTCAGACCCATTCTAGACCTAAGAAAGCTAAATCCATTCCTGAAGATCCACTCCTTTCGCATGGAGACGATCAGGTCAGTAGTTTCTATCCTAGGAAGAGAACTTCTGGCATCAATCGACATCAGGGATGCATATCTGCATGTCCCTATATTTCCTGCTCATCAAAAGTTTCTGCGGTTCGAGTTCGAACAGCAGCATTTCCAATTTGAGGCTACAGCACCTCGGGTGTTCACCAAAGTGCTGGCCCCACCTTTATGCAGGGTAAGGGCACAGGGCATAACAGTCGTAGCGTACCTAGACGATCTATTACTTATAGCTTAATCAGGGACTCGTTTGGAGCAAAGCGTACGCACTATAACCAACTATCTGAAAAGTTTGGGTTGGATTCTCAACCTAGAGAAATCTTCCTTAATACCGCTAAAAAGGCTGGAGTACTTGGGTCTGATCAGAGACACAGCCCAGGAAAGGGTATTTTCTTGGCTCAAGCAAAAATAAATTCCATAAGATATCTGGTGCGGAGGGTCAGGTCAAATGGCAATCCCTCCATTCGCCTCTGCATGAGGTTGCTAGGAACCATGATAGCTTCATTCGAAGCAGTTTCTTATGCCCAATTCCATTCAAGACTGTTGCTAAACAGTATCCTATCTGCTTGGAACAAAACAATTCAAGCTTTAGACTTGCCAATGCGGCTGTCCCCAAGAGTGGCCCAAAGCCTCACTTGGTGGTTATTAACCCAGAATCTGCTGAAAGAAATATCCTTCAGACCAGTCATCTGGAAAGTGGTAACGACTAATTCCAGCCTTTCAGGCTGGGGAGCAGTACTAGAAAAGACAACTGTCCAAGGACAGTGGTCAAGAACCAAAAGAATCTTGCCCATCAATATCCTAGAGATTCGGGCAGTACGTCTGGCTCTAAAGGCCTGGACTTCCAGGTTACGGGATTGTCCTGTCAGGATTCAATCCGAAATTTGCCATAGCTGTGGCCTATATCAATCACCAAGGGTGCACCAAAAGTCTCTCACCACAGAGAGAGGTGAACCATATTCTAACTTAGGCAGAAAGGAATGTTTCATGCCTTTCTGCAGTCTTCATTTCGGGAGTAGAGAATTGGCAGGCGGACTACTTAAGTCTCCAGCAGTTATTCCCAGGAAAATGGGCTCTTCACCCCAACATATTTCGGGCTGTTTGTCAAAGATTTGGGACTCTGGACATGGATCTTCTAGCATGCAGGTTCAACACGACGTTTGTGGCCAAAACAAGGGACCCATTTGCATGTTCAACGGATGTGTTAGTGACCCCGTGGGATCACTTTTCACTGATCTATGCATTCCCCCCATTCAGTTGCTGCCTCGACTTCTTTGCAGGATCAAGCTGGAAAGAAAGCAGATTAATTCTGGTGGCACCAGCATGGCCCAGAAGGTCATGGTACGCATAAATCGTAAAGATGGCAGTGGAGGGCCCATGGTCCCTCCCACTACGGCCAGATCTGCTCTCTCAGGGACCAATGTTCCATCCTTCCTTACGGTCTCTAAATTTTAACGACTTGGCTATTGAAACCCACATTCTAAAGAAACGTGAGCTTTCCGGGTCAGTTATGTCTACCCTGATTAATGCTAGGAAGCCAGCTTCAAGAACTATATATTATAGAGTCTTGGAGGCTTATGTTTCCTGGTGTGAATCCAAGGGTTGGCACCATCAGAGTTATATCATAGGCAGAATTGTTGCCTTTCTACAATTAGGGGTAGAATTAAAGACCACTTGCTACTCATTCTTAGTCCAGGGCATTATACAAGGGGTGACGCGGCTTAATCCGCCCGTCAAACCTCCCTTGAACCCTTGGGACTTAAACTTAGTTTTGTCTGTGTTACAAAAACAGCCATTTGAACCAATACAACAGATTCCCCTAGTCCTTCTGACAAGGAAGTTGGTATTTTTGGTTGCTATATCCTCAGCAAGGAGGGTTTCAGAATTGGCTACTCTTTCTTGTAAAGAGCCATATTTTTCATGAGGACAGAGAGGTGTTACGCCCTCATCCAGGCTTTTCAGGTTTTCACCTGAACGAAGGGAAGAAAAGTCACTACATTGTCTTGATGTGGTGAGAGCAGTAGGAATTTATTTAAAGAAAACTGTCAGATTCATAAGACTGATGTCTTATTTATTCTGCCGGAGGGTCCTAAGAAAGGACAGGCAGCGAAAATCCACTGTCGCTAAGTGGATTCGGCAAGTGATGATTCAAACTTATGTTTTAAGGAGTAAGATTCCCCCGTTTCAAGTTAAGGCGCATTCTACCCGGTCGGTTAGTGCTTCTTGGGCAGTGCGTCATCAGGCTTCAATGGCTCAGATCTGTAAGGCCGCAACTTGGTCTTCAGTGCATACATTCACAAAATTTTATTAGGTGGATGTAAGGAGGTATGAAGATATCCCCTTCGGGCACAGTATGCTGCAAGCAGCAGTATAGATCCTCAAGTCTGGGTGTACCCTGCAGGTTGTTTTCTCCCACCCCTCATGTGGCATTGCTATGGGACATCCCATTAAGTAATTACTTAAGGCTCTGTGTCCCATGATGTACGATAAAGAAAATAGGATTTTTATTACAGCTTACCTGTAAAATTCTTTTCTTGGAGTACATCATGGGACACAGAGGTCCCGCCCCTTTTTTGGGATACAAGTATATTGTTTTGCTACAAAAACTGATGTGCTCCTTGAAGGAGGAGGGGTTATATAGGGGAGTAAACTTCCTTTGATTGGGTTTACCAGCGTCAACACCTGAAGGTGGCCTATTACCCGTTAAGTAATTACTTAAGACTCTGTGTCCCATGATGTACTCCAAAAAAAGGGTTTTACAGGTAAGCTGTAATAAAAATCCTATTTTTATAGCACTAATCACTGTGTTGGTGTCACTTAGGGTCAGATTTGAACGACGCAATGTCGCAGTCCCTCTTAAAATCGCAGATCGCTGTCATTACTAGTAAAAATAAATAAATAAAAGTCTCTAAATCTATCCCGTAGTTTGTAGACACTAACTTCTGCGCAAATCAATCAATATACGCTTTTTGGGATTTTTTTTTTTTTACTAAAAATATGTAGCGGAATACATATTGGCCTAAATTGATGACGAAATTTTGCTTCTTTACATTTTTTTTTTTTTTTTTTTTTTTTTTTGGTAATGTAAAAAAAAATAAAAACCACAGAAGTGATCATGTACCCCCACAAGAAAGCTCTATTTGTGGGGAGAAAATGGACATCCAATTTTATTTGGGTACAGCGTCGCATGACCGCGCAATTAAAGCAACACAGGGCTGTATCGCAAAAAATGGCCTGGTCAGGAAGTAGGTAAAACCTTCCGAGGCTGAAGTGTTTAAAGTGGATGTAAACGTGAATTATTATTTTTTTTTTTTTTAATGAAGACTTCTTCCTGGTACAGTAGAGGATGTCAAGTCATCTGTGCCCAGTCTTGCCAGAAAGAGTTAATAAACAACTCACTTATCTTTTTTTTAGTAAGATAAAAAACTGACACACAGATAAGTTTGTGTCAACACATCCCCCACTGCTGTGATTGACATCTGATTTTTCTTTTTTTTGTATCTCATGAATGGCATGAGAGAGAGTGTTACGATTCCAGCTTCACATCCCTCCTTTCTTCTCCAGCTCTCCCAGGATTGGCTGCTCCACAACTCAGTATGATTGGGCATGCTCAAGTCATGTGGTGCCTTTCCTGAGTTTTGACTGGTTGTTACTCAAAACTCAGGAATAAGAGAGTAGGAGAGTGTAGAGGTGGATGGGGAGCCTTGTGACATAACAACTCTGCCCACCGAGCTCCGGCAAAGAGACCCACCCACCGATTCCAGAGTTTTGCAGGGCTCCTACAGCTGAAGGGGGTGACATTTGCAAGGTAGGGATATATGCAGGAGGCTTGCATGTGTGTGTATATATACACATAAATACTGTGCCATTCGTTTATACTGGGTGAGTGGTGGGTTTACTTCCACTTTAATGCATTAAGATAAAAACCTTCTGTGTGTGTAGCAGCCCCCCTAATACTTACCTGAGCCCAGCTTTATCCAGTGATGTTGCACGAATGCCTCGGACTTTCCCTCCTGTTTGGCTGAGACACAGCAGCGACACTATTGGCTCCTGCTGCAGTCAATCAAAGTTAGTAAGCTAATTAGGAGAGAGAGGGGGTGGGACCGAGCCACAGCTCCATGTCTGAATGGACACACACAGCAGTGGCCCGGCTCGTGCCCTCATAGCAAGCTGCTTGATGTGGGGGCAGGAGGGAGGGGTCAGAAGCGCTGGTGAGGTACCCAAGAAGAAGAGGCTCTGGTCTGCTCTGTGCAAAACCACTTCACAGGGAAAAAAAAACCAAGACTTTAGTATCACTTTAAAATATCCATTAAAAGTAAATGTCAGCCTGAACAAAGGACTGGCTGCCAAAATATTGTTCATGTACGCACTTTGTTGAAAGCAGGAGCATCTGTCCTTTGGAAATAATTGCTTGACAAATTCTGTAGTGTATTATGTGAGCTAAGACATGCTCGTTAAGCACTGTTCATCCAGTGCAGCTTTCTTTGATTGCTGTTCAAAATGAATTTTAAAACAGGTCTTGACAATTTCTCTTACACTTTGCATGGTGCTCACTCTCTGTATTTTTAGATTCCATTATAGTGCACAGCAGCGGAAACATTTTATGCAGAGATTTTTATACAGATAAAAGCTTTTTTCTAGGCTTGGAAACCATTTTTAACACCCACATACTGTAAATTGTTACGCCTAAAGGAAATCAAAGCTGTGTGCCGTGCAAGCATTTTAAACAGCATCTCCAGGCTACAAGTAAATGCAGTTGACTGCTGCTAATACTACCCAGGAAGGATTGTCTTATATAATGAAGTTAATAAGTCCCCCCAGTTAAATTTTGTGTTTTGTCTGTGCAACCAGATTCATTGAGCAGCCTATAGATTATGCAATTTTCTTTCCTTCCACCACGGTTGAAAGGAAAGAAAATCACTCAATTCCCATCAACACAGTCGTTGATGAGAGAATCTCTCCTGCAGCACTATTGTGTTCTGCCGGTGGGAGGCCTTCTTGGCCAGCAAAGCACAGTGATTACTGCTAGCGACTCTACCGAAGTTAATCGATGGATCGACTTGGGTACAACCAGCCTGCCCATTGATGGATTAAATCTCAACCGATTCCTGCTGAACCGGCTGAGATTTGATCCATCTGTGGGCGGCTGGAGTTGCTCATAGGGCTTTGGGATCAACTTATTACTTTTTACTTCCAATGAGTGTGGGAAAGCCTGCAGTAGGCCCAGACAGAGGATAGTGAATGAAACCGTTAATACATAGGTGTTGATTTACTAAAGTTGGAGAGTGCAAAATCTGGTGCAATTCTGCATAGAAACTAATCAGCTTCCAGGTTTTTTGTCAAAGCTTAATTAAACAAGCTAAAGTTTGAAGCTGAAGTTTGATGCTCCAGTTTTAGTAAATCAATCCCATAGGCTTGTATTTAAAGGGACCCTCTCCTGCCCTAGAAATTGCTAGTTTTCAGTTCTATCCCCTTGTGGAGCTCATTGGATTCAAGGCATAGGCTGTACATAAGGCCTTTCCAAGTCAATATTGGATACTGTACCCCTTTTGAGTACTAAGCCTCACCCCGTCATTCAGCTATCAAGAGCTTTATTGCTGACTAAAACAGCGCTGGCAGAATGTAATAATATAAACAATTCAATGAAATAGCTACTAATACCATATAAATCAGTATACTTGTGCTATACAAATCAGTATGCAAGAAAAAATATATATTATAATATAAGCAAATCTATACAAATCCATTAAACTGCTTGGTGCTCATATGATGATTGAATAAAGTGCAGCAGTGCTCCAAACTTGAACAATGTGTGAGGTGCCAACACTCCCCCTTCGGTGACCCCACTCACTGGAAGCAATGGACCCTCACTTTACAGTATAGGGGTCAAATTGGCTGTGAGCTATTGATCTGGGGTATGCAGGATGATTGCTCAAAGGCTTCTCCAAAGAGGTTGCTTTATGACTGAAAGGCTATGCCACACTCCATAGATGGGGAAACAAAGAGAGAGCTCATAGTGAAATACCACTAGGATAAAATATAAAAGCACAAACTAGGCGCCACTTACAGGATCACTGGCAAAAAACAGACATCAGTAAGAACATCCCAGTCTGCCGCTGAATGGTGTGCCATTCAGCGGTGGACTGGAATGTTCTTACTGATGCCTGTTTTCCTTTGAGCAATCGTCATACATACCCCAGATCTATAGATCATAGCCAATTCGACAGCTAGACTGTAAAGCTGAAGGTCCATTGTTTCCGGTGAGTGGGGTCACCGAACGGGGAGTGTTGGCACCTCACACATTTTTCAAGTTTGGAGCACCGTTGCACTTTATTCTTGCATCATATGAGCACCAAGCACTTTAATGATTTGTATAGATTTGCTTATATTATAATATATATTTTTGCTTGCGTATTAATTTGTATAGCACAAGTATACTGATTTATATGGTATTAGTACTATATCATTAAATTGTTTATATTATTACATTCTGCCAGCGCTGTTTTATTTTTCTTTCATTGATTAAGGTTATAGCACCATTGCGCAGCTGCTGCAGGTTTGCACACATTATTGGAGCACCTTAGGCCCCTTTCACACTGGGGCGGTTTGCAGGCTTATTGCGCTAAAAATAGCGTCTGCAAACCGCCCCTAAACAGCCTCCGCTGTTTGTTCAGTGTGAAAGCCCGAGGGCTTTCACACTGAAGCGGTGCGTTGGCAGGAGAAGAAAAAATCTCCTGCAAGCCGCATCTTTGGAGCGGTGAAGGAGCGGTGTATTCACCGCTCCTTCACCGCTCCTGCTCATTGAAATCAATGGGACAGCGCGGCTATACCGCGCTATACGAGGGGTTTTAACCCTTTTTCGGCTACCAGCGGGGGTTTAAAACCGCACCGCTAGCGGCCAAATACCGCGGTAAAACAGCGCTAAAAATAGCGCTGTTTTACTGCCGACGCCCCCTACCGCCCCAGTGTGAAAGGGGCCTTAGTGTTTACTTTTATTATTGCTGACTAAGGCTTGCATTTGATAATTGAATGACAGGCACATGGCTTCCATTATGGGCTAACTCTTGTTCAATTATAAGCACTTTGATCATAAGATTTCCTATTTGAAAAATGCACTTTATTCACTGGGCAATCTTGGTGAGAGGTATGACCATCTATGGCAGGCATGTCAGACCTAAATGAAACAGATGGCTATAGAGGGTAGAACTGCAATGTGTGATTAAAAAAAAAACACCCTTTTATTTACATAAAAAAAAATAACTACAATATTTTGTGCAGATGCCAGAAAACATAAAATTAATCTGCAAAATTATGTAAAAAAACATAGGCTTTACGAGCTAAGAAAAAACGTTTGGGCTTATTCAGTAAAAAAAAATCTTATTTGCATCTAAAGCCACAACTTTTTTTTTTCTTTTAAATTTGGATAGCATAGGGTAGGGTTAGAACTCTTGTCATGTTTTTGCTACTGCATGTGTCCCTGTTGGGGAGATTCAACATATCTATCCTATCTATCTTATCTATATCTATATCTATATATTCTATATCTCCTTCTGAGTAAATTTCAAACTGTTACTAGAACAAGAAATGAGGGGAAACCTTCCTGCACATTGTTGTGTCTATAGGATAGAAAGTAAAAGGGAAGATGTTCAGTGAGAAAAGGATGGCGAACAAACTTTGCTACTCTGTTCATATTTAAAAATAAAGTTTTAACTTTAGATGTTTTTAAACTGCCCAAGGGCTGCAAGAGTATCCTACGTTGCCCAAAACAACACATCTTAACACAGCTTCTCTTTAGAAGAAAAGATTAAGGGGGGATATGATCATGTGTAAATACATAAATGGTCCATATAGTGAACCAGAGGACAAGAGGCACCGTTTACTATTTACATCTGGAGAGATTTAGCCTTCCCATGTGGAAAGACTTCTTCACAGTAAGTGCTGTGATAATGTGGAATACAGGAAGTCCCCGAGTTACGAACACAATAGGGACTGTAGGTTTGTTCGTAAGTCGCAGTTGTTCGTAAGTCATAACACTGCATTTGTAAGTGTAACTTCCGGTCAGAACACTGCATTCGTAAGTGTAACGTCCACCTGTGCACGGATGTGGGATGTTCTGGGCGCTTTTTATGTTATCTGGGGCTCTTCTGGCCATGCAGTACATGTAGTACTGCAGTATGGGATGTGTCCAGAGGTATCCAGGACAAGTGTGGAGCACAAGTGGCCGGCATTTGAGGCCGTTGGGTAAGTAGGAGACGTTCGTAACTCGGGGACTGCCTGTAGACTCCATTAAGAAATAGTTCTGGCCAGCTCAGTAGAGTGCTTTAAAGAGCTGGATGCATTCCTAATTCACAAAATGGAGTAAATTGGATCATTCTTCTTTTGTTGTTGTGTGTTTTTTTTTTTCTTTCTTTGCCTTCCTCTGGATCAACTGTGGTTATAGGGCTGTGTATATGGAGATTCTATTTGTTTTTTAATTGTTTGTTGCACTAGATTGACTTGTGTATTTGTTTTCAACATGACTATGTATGTAACATTAGTGTTAAGTGGGCACGGTATTGGCAGTTAACTTACTTTCTGTTTGATGGAGAACACATAGGAATATGTTTTTTGTCTTTTTTATTGCTGTCTGCAAGTCTTCTTTTTTTTTTTTCTTTTCTAGGACATTGAAGAGATTATACAGAGCTCAGATGCACCATATGATGATTCCACTAATTACGATGAGGATTTTGAAGTAAGTAAATGATCAGAATTTGCTGTCCACTCATTGGTATATTCTCTGAACAACGCATCTAAAAAAAATTGGTCTGTCACTGTTGATCTTTATTATTTGATTTGTAGGATTATGATGATGATTTTGAAGAGGCCAGTGAAGAGAGTACACCATTGGAAGAGCAGCCACCAGTTCAGAGAAACAGAGAGTTAGAGGAGATTCAAAAGGCCATGCTCCTTGAGAATGAAAACATAACTCCAGTCCCAGCTGTACACCAACAGAAAGTAAATGACCATCATGATCAGGACCTAGAACCTAGAGGTATCTTTTCCAAGCTTTTTATGCTATTTGGAACTACTCCTGTCTCTGACTGATAGTTTCAGGAGGTTTGGAGTTAGATTTGTTGATATTATTACTTTGCCACTGGAGTCTCATAGACAGCAGAAAACAAAGCTTTACCTCTACCAAGATGGCTGCCTCCACACAGAGACATGCTGCAGAACAAGACATTGTAAGTCAGTGATAGGGAAAAGATCAGCTGAAGGAACCTACAGGCAATACTGGTAATGTGTCCATTGTCCTCTGCCTGCCTTGTTTGCCAATAAAGTACTTGAGGGCTTATGGTGGGGAACCACAGTTCCCATACTTTTTCAAAACCAGAATTTGCTTGGCATATCCATTCGAGGCCATGGTTCCTCACTAAAACTACTGCTTTGTATCTGCTGAATCCTGGGTTCAGTCCTATGAAACATCATTTCTTATTTGTCTCCCAGCTTAGCTAAACCTCCAGTTTTTATGTAGTGTCCTTAGGTGATGGATGTGCCTGTGATCTCTCCCTCAAGATTGTTTGCAGTGGACATTAGTGATTTCTATAGCCTAATCTGCACACCCCCACTGGCCAAGAGAATGGTTTAATCTGGATTGGTTATCTACGGCCCTGACGCCAAGAAGGATGGTACCCAGACCATACATGCCAGGAAGGTCCTGTAGGTTTGCCATTCAGCACTGGATCCCGTGGGCAGCGATCTCAGCTGTACCCAGTAGGCAGTGATTTCGCTGGCAAAGTGCTATACAGTAATCCCTTGAGTGGATTGTGCGTGTTTGTGCACCATTTTTCGATTAAAAAAAGCAAAAAGAGTATAGGGGATAAATTGCCGCTATGTAAATGCCCAATCACCTGTGGGGTGTTTGCCAACTAACTGAACATGCATACACAAAACTCAAATACTTCCTAACAGAGGGTAAAGCCCTCCCAGGAAGTAAAAGTGTTTAATGATTGGCAAAACAGGGCTTGAATAATAAGCTAAAGGCATTTCTTTAATTGTATCAAAAAGAATAAAAGGAGCTAACGTGTAGTCAGAAATTGCTTGTTTAGAAACGCATTATATCAGACTCTATACCAATACCATATAGAATGTATAATAAAAACAAAAGCCAGAAACAAAAACAAAAAAACAGAAATGGTCTCCTTAAACGTCCGGACATAATAATCTATGTGAAGTTTACACATCAGCGTGGAAATCCTACATATACAGTAGGCTAACAACAAGGTCAATAATACTGAGTGCAAAGATCACATAGGCCCCAGGGCTCTAAACCTGTTACCCGTAGAAAAAAGTTGTTTAAATGGAAGGTATTGAGATGATATTCCCCGATTGAAGATTTAGCACCATCGGCATATAAAGGCAGCCTATTCCACCTCTTACACCACTGGCAATGGTAAAAATGTTTCAATATATGATCGTGAATGCATTCACTTATTGTTGCTTAGATTATGTCACAATGATCTACACTATGCATACAAAATAGGGGTTCTCTGCCATCAATTGTGGGTTGAACATTAACCTGTCACAACAGAAGATGATTTAACAATGATGACGCTTGAAACATGGCAATGTCACTTTAAGACAAATTATGGGGCGGCCCCACCGTGCCTACTCAATGTATTTAGGAGAGCATGGTGGGGTAAACGTCCTCCTGACAACACTACAATTGTACGTAAGCAAAATGTGTTAACATCACCCACATGTCATCAGACGTTACCCACTCGTGCTCTTTTGGTCACGCTCCAGTAGCTAAGGAACACTGGAAAACCAGTACCACAGCCGCAATCAAATGGCAGTGTGAAGCAGAGCTGGGTTAACCTGCAGGAAGCAGTGTGTCTGTCAACATTGAGTGATTGTGCCTTGTATATGTGCATATGGATTGCTACTCATACAAGGGAAGAGTTTATGCAGGTGTGCAGTGTACTTTCTATGGATGAGCTGGAGCTATCGTGAAGTGACACCCTCGTGGAAACTGGATTCGTAAGATTGACTCGCTCTCCATGTAATGGTCACTATCTCTTAACATTTCACCAGCAGACTGATTATCGCATATACATATATATATATATTTCCTTGCTGGTTTTGAATGTTTCAGATGCAAGCATGGGTGCTCTCCTTCTCCCCTACAATGAACACTTTCACATTTGAGTGTATGAACGTAATTTATAAATTTTCATTTGTTGTGTTTTATTTGGTTTTGTATTCTGCACACCACTGTTTTGCATTCTAACTTTATTGTATATTTATGTCTCTTTTGTAGAGTTAAATTCCAGTAGGAAGGCTCATAGAGGAGTATTTATAGATTTTGGATCTGCAAAGCAACGTCAAGTTAGCAGCCAAATAGCCAGCAAGCAAAAGTAAGTGTATCTTACAGTGTTGCAGCGGGGAAGATTCCTCCATCCACCTTACCTGTGTGGTTGGGGGAATCCCTTTTGTGTTTTTTTGGGTTTTTTTTGTTTTTGTTTTCTTCATTCAGCCTACTGGCTAACTGGGCAGCCCGACAGACACACCATCTCTTTTTCTCAGCTCTTATAGGTGTGTGTGGCGATGCTTGTAATGATGGGTATAGTCATTACTCATCTGTGCCATCAGAGTATTGGATTGTGAGGGCAGGGTATGTATTTCCACTAAGTAAAAACAGAAAAAACAGTATTTTAAGGCATTTTCAGGCAATAAATCAGGACTCCCAAGTAAAGGTGTGAGACTTCACCTGGTGGTTAGAGAACTTTGTTTCTTTAGATAAAATAACCTAGTTTTAATGAATTATATTGCATTTCTGAGAGCTTATACTAGGTCATAATTAAACAGTGGCTTCTGTATGTTTACTATTCATCACCTAACACAACAAACCTCCTTAATCTCTGCTCGTCCAACAAGCTGATTGGCTGCAGAAAAGCCTCCCCCATAGTTATGGTGTTCATACTGTACATTCTTGGTGAACAGTGTCTGCAAGAGAATCCATCACAAGCCAATCCAACATGATGTTCTAAACAGTTTGAACTAAAAAGGCTTTGCTCATTGGTACTTCTTCATCTTTTGCTAAATTTATACTAGTTGAGCAGTTGGAGACTTTTTCTGTCTGTAGTAAAGATCACTGACATCTATTATGGTGTTTGCATCTCTGCAGGATAATCTCAATGAACAACGAAGTAAGCAAATATACAATTCTCCTTATGCAGATAAAAAAAGCGGAGTTGCAAGCAAAACAAATATTTTTAAAGTAATTATTGCCAAAAAAAAACTTTTTTTTTTTTTTTTTAAATAAAAACCGTTTCAAAGAATATTAGCAATACTTATTAATTACACTGCCAGTGTAGAGAATCTTTGTTCCCCTGCAGAGATATGGTAAATGCTGGTATCTACAGCATCCAAAACTACTGTGTTGAATTCATGTGCCTACTGCTACATGCCATGGTTCCACCTGCTGGCCACTAAACCACGGTAGTGTGTCCCTGATGTAGCAGCAGTCAGTTGTGACCACAGATACAGGCATGTTGTGTGTTTGTCGAGTGTTGGATGCTGCAGATACTTGTGGTAGCCATAGCTCTGCAGGGGGGAATAAAGATTCTGTTTATTGGTGGATTGATTGGTAAGTATTGATTATGTTCTTGAATAGGATTTTTTTTTTGTATGTTCTCATTGATAGTCTAAGTTGGGGAAACTCCCCTTACTTCACATCCTGATGACAGTTTCTATTAACTGCCCACTCATTAAAGTGTCGGTTACATTTTTGGATCATGGAGCAAGAATTTCTTTAGATTTAGACAGACCTAGCAGCATATCTAACCCTCCTCCCTTTATTCAAAACAAAGGCTAGAATTCAAATGTTTAAATTGGATATTTTTTTATTGCTGTTTTCTTTATAAGAGCAGGAGTATTGCCATTTTTTTTTTTTTTTTAATAGGAGTAGTAAACGCAAAACATACATCCAACCCATGGGAATTCCAATTTTGAATTAAGGCAATATTTTTAAATCTAAACCGATATTGACACTTTAGGCTTGGTTCACACTACTGTGATGTGATTTTTGCTGTGATTTTCAGTGCGACTTTGATGCGACTTGGCTGCATTTTTTTTTTCTTTTTTTTTTTTTTTTATGGGGCCAAGTCTCACTGTAATTTGCACCAAAGTAGCACATAAAGCAAACAGAATATTGGCATGCATTAAAAAGGGGATCGACTCCAGAGATAAAGCGATAATTCTCCCGCTATACAAGACTCTGGTCCGGCCGCACCTGGTGTATGCTGTCCACTTCTGGGCACCAGTCCTCAAGAAGGATGTACTGGAAATTGAGCGTGTACAAAGAAGGGCAACTAAGCTAATAAAGGGTCTGGAGGATATTCATTGTGAGGAAAGGATGCGAGCACTGAACTTATTCTCTCTGGAGAAGAGACGCTTGAGAGAGGATATGTTTTCAATTTACAGACACTGTACTGGTGACCCCACAATAGGGATAAAACTTTTTCGCGGAAGGGAGTTTAATAAGACACGTGTTCACTCATTAAAATTAGAAGAAGAGAGGTTTAACCTTAAACTACGTAGAGGGTTCTTTACTGTAAGAGCAGCAAGTATGTGGAATTCCCTTCCACAGGCGGTGGTCTCAGTGGGGAGCATCGATAGTTTCAAAAAACTATTAGATAAGCACCTGAACGACCACAACATACAGGGATATACAATGTAATACTGACATATAATCACACACATAGGTTGGACTTGTGTCTATTTTTCAACCTCACCTACTATGTAACTGTGTAGCACATTAATCTTTTCCAACATAGCACTGAGTCACATTGATGAGAAAAGGCACCATTGAATATAATGTGATTTTCATTGTCATGTAATTCTGTGCGACTCAAGTCGCATCAGAAATCGCACCAGTGTGAGCCAGCACTTAGGCAACTCAGTCAAACAAGACTATCATAGAGTCTCTTTAGGAAGTTCTAGGTTTTAGACTATACAAACACTGTTGTAATTAAGGGGACAGCTCCTTTTTATTGTATAACTCAAGGTAAAACCTACAATAAATGTATTGTCAATTACACCACATTCCCTGAATTTTCATTACATTACAAAGAAGAATAAAGCATGGGACTTTTCAGATGCTACCTGGAGCTACAAAGATCTTTGTTTGAAATAAACATATCTTTTATTATTTTGTTATATATTTTCAATATTTTTTCTAACGATAGTCCTAAAACTAAAAAGACTTTGATTAAACAACCATGTGCAGTTGATTTTTACAATCATATGACATATAAGTCAAAATGGCTTCCACCCACATAGTACCCCTTTTAACCCCACATGTTTCAATACTATATTTCTTTACAAGATCATAGATAACTTTATTTTTACAGATGTCAAGTGGTCTGCTTTGTGAGGTGTGGGTACAAATCTTCTATGCATATTTCCGGCTCTGTGGTCCACTTCATCAGGAAGAGGTGGAAAACAATTATGTGTTTATAACTGTCACAAGTCCCAGGATAGAAATGAGGACCAATTTTGGGCACACTCATGGATGTTGCACTCTTTTTGCCCTATCAGATTTGCGTTTGCATCAAGATCTACGAGTGTTCCCACCGGGTCCTCCAGATTTGGGGTTTTCCTGAGAGCCCTGTTTTTCATCCTGGGAATGGTGATATATACGTGTTGTTTTTACCTTGTGACACTAATTGGAGCTAAGATGCATTATTGGGGGACCTTCCCCCCTTTTTTATATACACATAATTGTACTCCACCACTTTTTGATGAAGCGGCCCGTACATCCTGAGAAACACATAAAAGAATTGTACCCTCACCCACCAAGTAGACCACTTGACATCTGTAAAACACAGAGTTCTGTATGATCTTGAAAATAAATATAGTATTGATATCTGGGCTTTAAAGGAGTGCTATGTGGGTGGAAGCCATTTTGACCTATTGTAATATATGTACCAACAGAGGGTGTTATCTCAGTTGGAGGAAAAGATGGATTGGAGTCACAACTATTTGTAAAAGCCTTTTCTATCAATGCCAAATTTGACCTTCATTTCTGAGAAGGTGTTACGTTTAGTAGAGTTATACAAGTCCCCTATGAGTCGAGATCCATCTGAGATCCAGGCAGTAGCAGTTCATGTGCCTTGAGTGGTTATCAAAGAAGGATGCTTCTAAGGATGCCGTCATTGTACTGCACTGCAGTAGCCCATACACATGTAGTAGCAACAATCGTGTTTAGATAGGAGTGAAGTGATTTGGGACAGAATAAAAGAGCTGTTAAAGAGTATTTTCGGTGTTTGATCAAGAGCAGGTTGTTCAGTCTGAGTCCGAGATGGCACCATGGAGGGGAACCACTAAAGTTTGGTTTGGTCCAGGATAACTACTTGGTAATACATTTAAAATGTTAGGGGCGTCTAGACCTGTCCATGAGGTAGGGGTGCATAGAAGCGAGTTTAGGGTGAAGGATTTTGACTGGCCTGCACAGAGTCCTGACCTCAACCCAGGATGAATTTGTGCAGAGACTGCGAGCCAGGCCTTCTCGTCCAACATTGGTGCCTGACCTCACAAACGTGCTTCTGGAAGAATGGTCAAACATTCCCATAGACCCACTCCTAAACCTTGTGGACAGCTTTCCCAGAAGAGCTGAAGCTGTTATAGATGCAAAGGGTGGGCCAATATATCAATATTGAACCCTACGGACTAAGACGCCATTAAAGTTCATGTGCTTGTAAATGCAGGCGTCCAATTACTTTTGGCAATTTTGAAGAATATTGAGTAGTTTTGTAATCAAAGAATTATAATTAACTCCAAGAGTATTGGAAGGCGCTACCAATTAAACACCTAAATAGTTGAGAGAAGCGTCTGGCACCCAGGAGAAAGGTGTTATAGTAGAGATTTGAAATTTGACTGTTGGATTTAGATTTATGTCAAGCCTGCTAGGTTTAGAGAAGTTGTTTTTGTATAGGGAGACAAAAGCAAAGATTTCTAGTGTAAATTGTATGGCAGGTAGTGACTCGAGGATTAGACCGAGAAAGAAGGACATCATCTGCATAAAGTTATATATATTTTTTTATTCTTCTGAACTAACTGAGATACCCGAGGTAAAGGGGTTGGACCTAATATATATTTCTAATGATTTAATGACAAGGCAAAGATAACAGGCGACAATGGGCATCTTTGTTGCGTGCCCTTGGTAATAGTGAATGGAGTGGAGAGAAGCCCGAAGACC
Source organism: Lithobates clamitans (assembly GCA_037952925.1). NCBI lineage: Eukaryota > Metazoa > Chordata > Amphibia > Anura > Ranidae > Lithobates > Lithobates clamitans. Next base: position 6,390,380 of record JBBGZY010000757.1, on the reverse strand, counting down.
TAACCCTGGCACAAGGTGTTGTGTAAAGGCCCGAAAATAGCTATTAAAATGTTGGCATTAAGACCAAATTTTATTAAGACTTCTTTCAGGTACAACCAATGCATCCTGTCCAAAGCCTTCTCTGCATCTAGAGACAAAAAGAGAGCAGGCTTTCGAAGGTGTTCAGCCCACTAGATAAGATATATAAACTGTTTTGTCCCATCAGAGAAATGCTTTCCAGTCACAAACCTTACCTGGTCTTTATGGACTAGCAGTTGTCTGTATTTAGATAAACAGGTTGCAAGAATTTTAGCATACATTTTTATGTTTAAGTTTTAAGAGTGAGATGGGTCTATAATTTGCTGGATTATTTGTTGATTTCCCAGGTTTGGGTATAGGCACAATAAGTGTTTCTAAGGACTCTCTGATAAGCTCTCCCATAGGTGCAAAGCAGGTAAAAGTATTTTGGAGATGGGGTGACAACAAGCTTGCGAAAACAATAATATTCATTGCAAAACCTGTCAGGGCCCAGAGCTTTGTGCAGGAGTAGTTGTGAAATCCCCTTTAAAAGAGTTTTTGAGGTTGTAAAGGTTAGAATAGAAGTCACTAAAATGGTTGGTGATATCTTGTGGGTTCTGCAACTTTTCCCCCTGGGAGTCTAGCATGTAGGTCATTTTGAATTGTGCCAATTAGTGTTTGTGCTGTTTCGCTAGAAAAGTTCCAGGCATACTAAGTGGTACAAAGTCTTTTCATGTAAAAATCAAAATTTTTATGAAGCAGTGAAATGTAGTTGAGATCTCAATCTTTTTGTAGGCCTCCTCATCTTGGAGATTGTAATTTAACGTTAGGAATCTTCAGCTGCCCTAATGTCAGTTAAGGGTTGGCATTGAGAGGGTTGATAAAGTTTATTCTCATGGGCACCAAAATGAATTAGGAGACCTCTCATAAAGGCTTTTATGCACAGTCCACAGTAATGCATTATCAGGGACAGAACCAACATTTGATTGAAATAAATGCGAGATCTCAGATTTGATCTTTTCCTTATAAGAAGGATGAGTGTTGAATCCCCAAAGAAATTGGGGTTTCTTGTTCGAATTAATATATAGCTGGAGTCAGACTGGAGCATGGTCTGACCATGTGATAGAACTGATCTGAGCAGAACTAATTGCTAATTGTAACAGATTTTTGTTAATCGGAAAAAGATCAATTCTTTGCATATGGGGGTAAACGGTGTAGTCTTTCTGTCGTGTAAGCATCTCCATGGGTCATAGAGGTCTTCTGAGAGGAAATAAATTAAAGACTTCTAGCGTATTATCTATTACCTCATTAAAGTTACCACATATGATTAGCTGATCCCTTGGAAAGGGGTGGAGCTAATCCATAAACGATCTAAAAAAGCATTTTTTGGGGGCATATTGGGAGAATAAATATTGACTATAACTAGGGGATGAGTAGCAAATAAAGCTGAAAGTATGGCATAGCGACCATATGGGGGTCAGGATTTAAATGATGCAGTTGAAATCCAATCGAACTTCCAACTACAATCATCGCGCCCGGTTTCTTACCGCCCATAATCTCAAAAAACAATGAGGGAGTGCTTTGTGCTGACAGACGGGGCTCTTCCATTTGCAAAATGTGTCTCTTGGGCACAGAATAAGTCAGCTCGCTGGGAAAGAAAGTCATTCCACATTAGTTAAAATTTGAAATGGGCTATTTAAACCTTTGACAATAATAGTAGTAATTTTACGCATCATCTTTGGTACGTGTGGGGTAGTATATTAACCACCAAAAAGAGACTACGTGGTTCCCATCAATGAGCAAAGGTACCTACATAAAGTTTTCCAGAAAGTTGATGCAAACATTTGACCATACAGGATCGAAAACAACAAACTAAACCAACTCATTATCCATAAATTCGACAATCAAAACAAGCAGTGTGCTTTGCACACTAGTCTTTCAGGGTGTGGAACTACAATATAGGAGTTGCATTTGCAGGATTTGAAATGGTTGGAAGAAGGTGGTATTCTTCCAGCCTGAGATTAGGCACAAAGCCATATTAGGTGTTGACCAGGATGGAACGTGACCGTGGTTTTGGAGTGCTGGTGATACCTCATTTTTTGGAGCAGATTGATACCCTCTTTCGGGGTGAGTATTAGCACCAGCTAGTTTTGGTTAGTTATCAGAAGCTTTGTGGGATATCCCCACCTATAAGGGATATTTTAAACATCACAGAGATTTGCTGACTGGTGCAAATTCTCTGCAGTGTTGTGCTTTATCTGGAGGAAAAGTTGCAAAAAGTGAAATTGTGAGTAGGGATCTGGGAGGGAATGAGCATACCTGGTGGCACTCATTAGCTGCTCTTCGATTTGAAAAAAAATTGTATATGAGCAAGGACATCCCTTGAAACAGATGTGGGAAGATGCTTAGGCCTAATGATCCTCTGCTCCTGGATTATAATAAGATCTGAAGGTGAACGAGATGGAAGGAGTTTAAGAAATTGCTGCAGATAAGATATCAAATCACTGTCTTTGACGATTTCAGGAATGCCCCTGAATTTAATATTGTTCTTTTTGGAACTGTCTTCCAAATCAGCAAGTTGGGATTAAGGTGCTGGAGCTCCTCTGTGTGGCTATCATGAGCATCAACCATCTCATTAAATGCTTTAGTATTATTCTCCATCTGTCTCTCAGTATGGTCAGTACGTTCTTCCACATGATCCATCCTATAGTGAATGCGGGCAATGGAGGAGCATAGCTTCATGCTGATGTCCCTTTGTAGGGATAACGGCATAGATTTCAGGACATGTTCAGAGTCGGGGTTCTCAGTTGTTGATGCAGTGGCTAAGGGAGTCTTTGTTATCCACCTCAATGTAATGTGGCAGATGGTTTATCCCCAAAATGCTTCTTACTGGAGCATTGCTGGGAATGTGCAGTTGCTCTTTTGGTCCTGTCTTTCCTGTGCAGAATGGTACCAGAGAGATTTCCTGCTGCTGTGTCCTCCATATCTGACATACCGTCAGCATTGTATTGAGGTTTCTGAAGTTGTGGGTGAGAGAGGAGTTCCTGGGACCGGTGCCAACTTTTACTTCAATTACAGGCTTTGCAAAAAATTCTGTAAGCCTGTGGAACTGGCATCCTTAGATTTTGTTATGGGCTTTTCCCTTTTGGGTCCCTGTCATCGGCGGTGCACAGGGGGGTTGATGCGGCAGGTGAGGATGCTGTAAAGCCGTTTACAATCTCCTGGCAGAGCACAGCGGAGGGTTCAGGCGGCCATCCCATGCGTGCAGCCAGACCACATCCTCTCACCTGTCAGGTTTAATTGTTGTCTGTGCCCTTTTTGGGGACAATTTGGCCTGTTTATTATCATCACTGAGATTAAAATGAAATCAAATTCCATGTATTGAGTTGTCACCAGAACACTAATACAGGGGAAAGCTTCCAATAGGGACACTAGTTCTGGTGACGACCGAGGATACCCTCACTTTGGAGGGATTTCTTCCTACTTCCCGTTTTTATCTATCAGGCAGGAAATGGAAGGAAATATCCCCAATGGGACAAGGATGGCAAAGCTGACATGGTTCACAACCCTCCCTCCCTCTCACTTTCCAAAATTATATAAAGTTTTTTTTCTTTAAAAATTCTTTAAAGATTACTTATGGCTTCACATTGTTTAAAATAATGCAGTTGGTGGCTTCGAAAATATATATGTTAGACATACATTGTGTTTGAGAGATAAACATCTGCCTACCTTTTTGTAGTTCAGGCACTGGTATGTCGATAATTATTGGGTATTTCGAGAAATAGAACTGATACAATCTAAAAATTATTCTGACAGCAATAAAAAAAAAAAAAGAATTCTGGCTGAATTTTTAAAGAAGGTATGTGAGAATTGGTATTTTCTCCATGCCAGTTGAAAAATTTCTGCCTGTTCTTCCCAGAGTACAGGGGTACACAGTGTTTGCAGGCTGTGTGTTGGAAGATGTCCCCATTCTGGCCCCTGGTGGGGTATGCCCATGAGCAATCTGGAGGAAGAGTTTTAGGTTAAGCTTTGAGAAGTTAAAAAAATTGTTGTTGGTCCTGTACATTTCAGCACAGAACAGAAAGCTTTACACTGACCTATACATATACAAATCTGCGGGGGGTATATTGGTGGATGGGTTAAGGTCAGTGTTGGGGGGTTAGGTTTAAGATTTAGGCTTCTCAGGCTAAGTCTTAAAGTGGATGTAAACCCATATTCCATAAATGTGAAAAACTGCCTTATGTACCTTAGCAGTACCATAATGTAACAGATTGCATCATTTTTACCTATCTATAATTGCCTGCAGAAGTTGTCCCTTTTCCGTGGGCTTGGGTTGTAGCACGTACTGCGGGTGTGCTAGTGCGCACACACCACTCCCCGCTGTGCGCTCACATCATACGCAATACTCGCCCATGTGAAAGCTGAAGATGCAGAATAGCCAAACCAGGGCACCAGGAGGAGTTTAAGGGACGGGTCTGTGGATGCAGCGGCAGGAGACACGGCCACTTCATGCTTGAGTCTCATTGTGTAGGCTGTCAATCACAGGAGTGGGGCCGTGGCAACACCTATTTTTTTTATGGGGGACGGATTTTTTCAACGGAGGAGTAATGCAGAAGTGTGCCTGCTTATTTCCCTGTCAGCCTGGGGACAGGATAATTTGTACTGCTTTGCAAATTAAGGTAGTGTGTTGATTGAAATTTAGAATTTTTGTGTATACATCCACTTTAAGGGATTTGCTTAAAGTGACCCTGTGCTTATAAGGGCAGGGCAGAGCAACACTTAACCCACCCTTCTTCCAACAATATATACTCTCCTTTCTTTTGAACTTTTTTTTCTTTAAAAAAACAAACATTATAGTTACCTGCTCTATGTTGTGGAATTGCACAGAGCAGCCTTGATTCTACTCTTCTCGAGTCCCTCCCGGGCACTTTTGGCTCCTCCTCTTTTTGGTGTGCCACGATAGGAAGCTGCTTCCTATCATGGCACACCTGTGGGCTTGACCCTGAGCTGCACTGCCTGTGTCTACAGACACAGACAGCAAGGCTCACCCCCGCCCCTGCTCCCTCGTCACAGGATTTGACTGACAACAGGGGGAGCCAATTTATCCCGCTGCTCTCAGCAAAGCCTGTGAGAGCAAAGAGAAGAGAGTCGCTGCAGATGAACACAGCGCTGGATGGATATTGGGCTTAGGTTAGTATAAGGAGGTTAAGGGGGCGACACATACACTTAAACATTTTTTACCTTCATGCAGGGGATTGATTAAGGTAAAAAAAAGTAAGCTTTACAACCACTTTCACTTTTCTAGGCAAACCACAGATTCACGTTTAAAGATTAGGTTGAGTTTGAAAGGTTAAAGCTAGGTTATTTACTAAGAATTAGATAAGGTTTGTGTTATGGGTTTATTTATTGCTTCCTGTGTTCACTGTGTAGATTTCTTGTCACTTCTTGTCCCAGCCATACCCTGATACACAGAATGTCACAGTGAGGGATAATGTCTCCAAGGGATTATAGACAGCAATAAAAACCTGATCGTTTCCAAGCCTTTTCCTTTTGGTGATTGGTTTGCACAGTACTGTGATTCACTTTTTTTTTTTTTTTTTCTAGAGAAACCAACCAAAATATTGCTCACATTAGCTTAGTGACAAACTATATGCTTATCAATATTATCTCTAGAGGGAAATTTAATGTGAACATGTCTAGTTATGTATAGAGTGTTTTATTTTTTCCCCAAAGAGTGTGTGTGCTGGGTGTATTTTTCTTCTTATACTACGTTCTATGAGCAGTATATCTATTTTTAGGAAGCGAAGTTTGGAAATTCTCCGGCTCATTGATTTGGATTTTTCATCCACTTTCTCTTTGTTGGATCTGGCCCCTGTTAAAGAATATGAGATGTACATCCGCAATTTTGGAAAGAGCAACACAAAGCAGGTGTGTAATTTTTAATGAAAATGAATAGGCGTTTGGGGCTAAAATATTTATGGCATTCTAAATATAAAGCTTTGCACTTCAGAAACTATGGTTGTACTATTTTACTAGCACAGCTTCAGCACTTTTTCCCACTATAGAGAACGGACTACTTTAGGCCCCTTTCACACTGGGGTGCTTTGCAGGCGTTACGGCGCTAAAAATAGCGCCTGCAAAGTGCCCTGAAACAGCCGCTGCTGTGTCTCCAATGTGAAAGCTCCGAGGGCTTTCACACTGGAGCGGTGCACTAGCAGGACGGGAAAAAACGTCCTGCTAGCAGCATCTTTGGAGCGTTTTATACACTGCTCCTGCCCATTGAAATCAATGGGGCAGCGCGGCTATACCGCCGGCATAGCGCTGCTGTAGCAGTGTTTTGCCGTGGTTTTAACCCTCTCGCGGCTGCATTTTAACTCTTTCTTGGCCGCTAGCAGGGGGTAAAAGCGCACCGCTAGCGGCCGTATACCGCCGCTAAAACAACGGTAAAGCGGTGCTAAAATAGCGCCGTTTTTTACCGCCGATGCCGCTACCTGTAATAATTAGGGGTGTTGAAAATAATCGTATAATCGATGCATCGTGATTCAGCCTTCAACGATTCAGCATCGATGCAGAGAACGGCTGAATTACGATTGTATCAATGACGTCATCTATCAGAGTCCTCCCTTACCTTCCTCCCTCCTCTCCGCCTGTCACGGAGCTTGCATCTAAAATGCCCAGGGTGGCCACTCACCTTCTCCCACTGTGTCACGGAGCTTTGATATGGATATCCAGGCACGCCCGACCTCCTCTCCCTCCTCCTATTCCAGCGGCCACTTAAACAAAGTCTCCCCTCTTAGACTGTGATAGGCGGCACACTTATTAAATTTCCTAGCATTGGATTAGTGTGCCGATTATCACAGTCTAGGAGGCGGGACTTTGTTACAGCGGTTGCTGGAATAGAAGGAGGGAGAGGAGGACAGGAGCGCCGGCATAGCCATATCAAAGCTCTATGACACAGTGGGAGATGCCCGCTGTGTTTGATCCAGGCAATGGTGAGTCTGCAATTGATGGGCACAGTTAGTGAGGCTGCATTGATGGGCACTGTTAGTGAGGCTGCAATTGGCGAGCACAGGTGAGGCTGCAAATGCCAGGCACAGGTGAGGCTGCAATTGGCGAGCACAGGTGAGGCTGCAATTGGCGGGCACAGGTGAGGCTGCAATTGGCGGGCACAGGTGAGGCTGCAATTGGCGGGCACAGGTGAGGCTGCAATTGGCGGGCACAGGTGAGTCTGCAATTGGCGGGCACAGGTGAGGCTGCAATTGGCGGGCACAGGTGAGTCTGCAATTGGCGGGCACAGGTGAGTCTGCAATTGGCGGGCACAGGTGAGTCTGCAATTGACGGGCACAGTGAGTCTGCAATTGACGGGCACAATCAGGCTGCAATTGAGGGGCACTGGTTAGGCTGCAATCGAGGGGCACTGGTTAGGCTGCATTTGATGGGCACTGGTTAGGATGCATTTGATGGGCACTGGTAAGGCTGCATTTGATGGGCACTGGTGAGGCTGCATTTGATGGGAACTGACGAGGCTGCATCTGATGGGAACTGGCGAGGCTGCATCTGATGGGAACTGGCGAGGCTGCATCTGATGGGAACTGGCGAGGCTGCATCTGATGGGAACTGGCGAGGCTGCATCTGATGGGAACTGGCGAGGCTGAAATTGATGGGCACAGTGAGGCTGCGTTTGATGAGGCTGCACTGATGGGTTTTTGATGAAAACCATGGGCATTGGGCAGTAATCGTGATGCATCGTGAAATTGAATCGTTGACATAATAATTGTAATCGAATTGTGAGACAAGTAAAGATTCGAAGCTCTAGTAAATATTCTTATACCTCTTTCCCAAGGCGTCTTTCAGGACAACACCTGAGAGATAGTGACTCCTCCCACTGGACCACAGGAAAAACCTTCTTTCTCCAGATCTTTAAATGTAGGCACCTCCCTACCACATTTCAGTTTTTGTATTTCCTCCGGCCCGCAGGGAACATTTTTTGGAGGGGAGCCAGGATCTCTTAGGTGCTCCTGAGAGACAGGGTCTCCTCTCTCTTGTTTTTTCCTCCTTTTTTAGATACCTTCATCCCACCTGTCCTACCAGGGCTTTGGCAGCGGTAGGTTTGGGCACCTCCTACCCCCTATGTGCTCAGGGAGAGCTGCAGAAGGTCCAGTGACCTGCTCCAGTATCCTGGGAGCAACGGCTGCGTATGCACCGCCACCATTTTGCGTTGGCCAAGAGGAATTCTCGGCCATGCCAGAAGTGATGCTTCCTATTAGCAGGTCACTGTGGGATTCCCTTTTTGGGTGAACTTCTCTTTGGTCCTGATCTAGATACCATTCTAGACAGGACAGCTGATAGGAAGAAATCCTTCCCAGTAAAGAAGAAGAAACAACCCCTTGAAGCGCCTTGTTCAACCTCAAACAGCTCAGGAGCAGGACAACAAGTCCCAGGGGAGAAGGAAGAATTGGTCCGCACAAAAAGCTAAGGGCAGGGGGAGAATCTTTTTCCATCCTCCTGCGCAAGCCGAAAAATCCCAATGACTTGACCCTGCGGGTGGGCGGAAGCCTGCAAAAACCTGTGATTCTTCTAATCAGAGGAAGCTTTGTATTCATTGATAGAATACACTGCTTACTCTGATTGGCTGAGCGTTGCTGTGATAGACTCTACTGTGTTCTGGGTATGAGACTGGATGTCTCGGCTCAAACTACCGCACAACCAGCGGCCTTACATGTTAGTGAGGGACATCATTCGTTTGGGCCAAGCTGGCTAAGTAAAGTGTATGAAAAGAGTTCAGCTTGAAATTTGTTATGTATGTCCTTTTGAGTTCCATGTAATCTCCGGTCTGCCCTCTAGTGGCATCTCTAACACACAAGTTTTGAAATAGCTGAATAACTTGTTCTTGTTCTAGACTGGTGTATTATCATACTGTTTATAGACTATCAAATTATGTTGCTTATATTTCTTTATTTTTGAAAATATCAGGCTTACGTCCAGTGCAATGACGATGCTGTTGACAGAGACATTCAAACAGAAGAAATAGATATTGAAGAAAAATGGACTCAACATCCGGCAGAGGGAGCTGTTGTATGTGGAGGTGACTAATTGCAGTCAATAACTTTTTAATTGTTTGTGACTTACACAGATGGAATAGACTTATGTGACCAGAACATAGTTTTTTAGGCAGGTGTGAAAAAATGCTGTAAATTAAGAATGCTTTCAGAAATAGAAGTGTAAATAGTGTTGTTTTTTTTTTAATTTTTTTATTATCGATTAACAAAATGGAAAGTAAATGAACAGAAGAGAAATCCAAATCAAATCAATATTTGGCGTGACCACCCTTTTGCCTTTAACCGCTTGCCGACCGGCGCACGCCGATGTACGTCGGCAGAGCGGCACGGCTGGGCAAATGGGCGTACCTGTACGTCCATTTGAATTTCCCGCCGTGCCCGTGCGTGCGCGTCGCCGGCGGCGCACGCGCGCGCCGGCCGGGAGCTCCGTGAGTCGGATCGCAGGTCCCGCGGACTCGATCGCCGCGGGGATACCTGCGATCGCCTCACGGAGCGGATGAACGGGGAGATGCCGTTGTAAACAGCATCTCCCCGTTCTGCCTAGTGACAAGTGTCACTCGATCTCTGCTCCCTGTCATCGGAGCAGAGATCAGTGACGTCACCCACACAGCCCATCCCCCTACAGTTAGTAATCACTCCCTAGGTCACACTTAACCCCTCCCCGCCCCCTAGTGGTTAACCCCTTCACTGCCAGTGTCATTTACACAGTAATCAGTGCATTTTTAATCGCACTGATCGCTGTATAAATGACAATGGTCCCAAAAATGTGTCAAAAATGTCCGACATGTCCGCCATAACGTCGCAGTAACAATAAAAATCGCTGATCGCCGCCATTACTAGTAAAAAAAAAATTATTAATAAAAATGCCATAAAACTATCCCCTATTTAGTAAACACTATAACATTTGCGCAAACCAATTAATAAACGCTTATTGCGATTTTTTTTTTTACCAAAAATATGTAGAAGAATACGATCGGCCTAAACTGAAGAAAAAAAATGTTTTTTTTATATATTTTTGGGGGATATTTATTATAGCAAAATGTAAAAAATAATGCGTTTTTTTCAAAATTGTCGCTTTTATTTTGTTTATAGCGCAAAAAATAAAAATCGCAGAGGCGATCAAATACCACCAAAAGAAAGCTCTATTTGTGGGAAAAAAAAGGATGTCAATTTTGTTTGGGAGCCACGTCGCACGACCGCGCAATTGTCAGTTAAAGCGACGCAGTGCCGAATCGCAAAAAACGCTCTGGTCAGGAAGGGGGTAAATCCTTCCGGGGCTGAAGTGGTTAAAACAGCCTTAATTCTTCTATTCTACATTTGCACATGGTTTTTGAGTCACTTAGCCTTGTTTCCATGTTGGAGGTATGGCTTTTTGGCTGCAATTCTTCCATGAAGACCACTTTTGGCCAGACTTCTCAGGACAGTAGATGGGTATACCTGGTTTCCACTAGTTTCTACTCTGATGGCACTGCTGGACATTTTCTGATGTAGAAGGGAAATAAGCATGCGTCCTTCATCTGCCTCATTAAAGCGGAGTTCCACCCAAAAGTGGAACTTCCGCTCATCTGATTCCTCCCCCCCCCTCTGGTGCCACAATTGGCACCTTTCAGGGGGGTGCAGATACCTGTCTACTACAGGCATTTGCACCCACTTCCTGGAATAGACTCCCGTGGGAGTCACGCCCCTTCCCGTACCCCCCTGCTGTCTCCTGGGAAACACACAGGTCCCAGGAGATAGCGGGGACCACTTAGGACGCGCAGCGTGACTCGTGCATGCGCAGTAGGGAACTGAGAAGTGAAGCCGCAACGCTTGACTTCCTGACTCCCTCACAGAGAATGGCGGCGGCAGCAGCCGAGAGACGAGTGATTGATTGGCTTCGGCTGCCGACATCGCTGGACTTTAGGACAGGTAAGTGTCCATTTATTAAAAGTCAGCATCTGCAGTATTTGTAGCTGCTGGCTTTTAATATTTTTTTTTTTTTAGGTGGACTCCCTCTTTAAGCTTCCATGACCGACCACTGCGTCTACAGTCTTCAATGTTGCCCGTTTTGTGCTTCTTCAAAAGAGCATGAACAGCACATCTTGAAACCCCAGTCTGCTTTGAATGGCCTGAGAGAGACCATGCTGATTCAGTATAACTACCTTGTGTCTTATTGCTGTGCTCAGTCTTGCATGGCGTATGACCTGTGACATGAAATTGTCTTCCACAACCTCACCTTAGTAGCAGAGTCTGGCTGTTCCTTTAAAGCTTCCTACCCAGGTGTAATATGAAACTTAAGGGAAAGGCCTCAATTGTAAGTAACCAAAACAAAAAAAGAGAAAATTGGGGTACCATCATCCTCAAATGTTAAGTAAAAATGAATGAAACATATGAAACTGTCACCTGGTCACGCCAAATATTGATTTGATTTAGAATTTTCTTCTGTTCACTCACTTTGCATTTTGTAAATAGCTAAAAATAAACCATTAAATATATATTTTTGAGAGCATTCTTACTTTACAGCACTTCTTCATACCTGCCTAAAACTTTTGTACAGTATATTAGGACTCACACCGTTGTGTATAGATATAGACTAGAGCTAGTCCCTGAGGGAAAGAATATATGGATTTAACTTGCCCACTGTTGATTTACGTCACTATTTTGACGTTAAAAACTGTTGTCATGGCAGCAGATAGCTGCCGTATCCCCGTTTTTTTTTTTTCAATTGTGGGTGATCTGCTTTAGGATAAAAGTGGTCTCTGTGGCTGATTTGCCGCGGAGATCACTTTTATTGGCGGCGGGAGAGGTGCCGCTTACCAGATCCGTCGGTAACGCCAGAGACTATTCGATGCTCTCCCCTGAGAGGCAGGAAGTCGTGTGAGGGAATGATGGGCCCCCACTCAACTCTGTGCCAATGGATGACGGAAGTGACGTCAAACGTCACTTCCGCTCAATGACCTTAAAGGGACAAATTTTTTTTTTTTTTTTTTTTTTTTTTTTTTTATTACATGCCTTTTTTTTTGTCATGCTTTTTTTCTATTACAAGGGATGTTTACATTCCTTATAATAGGAATAAAAGTGATCCAAAACATTTTTTAAAGGGAAAGTGTAAAAATTAAAAAGTAAAATAAATAGGAAAAAAAATTAAAAATTTAGAGCGCCCCGTCCCTTCGTGCTCGCGCGCAGAAGCACATGTGAGGTATCTCTGCGTTCGTTAGAGCGAGAGCAATATTTCTAGCAAAGACCTTCTCTGTAACTCAAAACTGGTAACCTTTAGAAATTTGTAAACGTTGCCTATGGCGATTTTTTGTTTTTTTCAAATATAATTTTTATTTATTTTAGAAAAGCCCAACATGGGCTTAAACAATACAGTACATACAAAAATAGGGAACATCAGGGAAGGAAGGGGAAAGAGGGAAGAAAAAAAAATGCATAAGCAGTTATCCTATACCCCTCTCCCCCAACCTCCTTCCCCACCCCTCCGAGTCAAAACAACCCACCCGAAGGCGGGGGATCTCTGGATGAAACAGGATAAGAAGGGGGGGCATCCCCCTATGGAGATTTTTAAGTGTCAAAGTTTGTCACCATTACACAAACGGCGCAATTTTAAAGCATGACATGTTGGGTATCAATTTCCTCGGCGTAACATTATCTTTCACAATATAAAAAAAAAATTGGGCTAACTTTACTGATTTTTTATTGTAAAAAAAGTTTTTTTCCCCAAAAAATTGTGTTTGTAAGACCGCTGCGCAAATACGGTGTGACATCAAGTGTTGCAATAACCGTGATTTTATTCTTTAGGGTGTCTGTTTCTAGCAAAAAAATACAGATTTTAACTTGTAAACGCCAAGTGTAAAAATAGGCTTGGTCCTTTTGTGCCCTAAGCAAGCTTTCTGCCCCTGAATTTTCGTATTAACACACCACTGCAGCCATCATGAGGGAGTTTCACTCTCCCTGTGGGATTCTTCATTTATCTTACATTGAGGCTGGTTTCACATATGAGCACGCAGCAGCTCACAGCAGGAGTCCGGTGTGTCCTCGTTTACTGTTTCAGGTTCGATTTCGGCAAGAATTTTTGGCTTTCATTGCTGACTTGCTTTTTAAAATTTATGGCTTTATGGTTGTCATCTTGGTAATGTCTTCACAACCTTGTGAGTCACAGACCTGAAACAAGTATGCAGGAAGAGAGTTCAGACTGTCTTAACGCTTGCTTCTTGTTTTTCCAAGGTCACTGATCCCCCTAGGTAGTGAATCAAAGGTAATGATGACAACCCTCAAAACATTTATACCTAAATCTTTTCTACAATTTTTTTTTTTTTAAATTCTAAATGGGTGAATCTGATTTTAACATAATGCTGATTAGCTTGGGGCCCATGTGTCAAGTGTTTGGTAAAAGAACTAGTGTATGTGTGCAGCAAATGTGAGTCTTCCATTTTTTTTTACCTGATCTAGTTACTGTAAAGCATTTAATTAGTTGCTTTAGTGAAAATCTATTCAAGTATAAAACAAATGCAGACTGGTTCCATCAGATTATCTGTCATCTTATTGGGCCCTCTGCAAAATCCAGAAAGTTATTGTGAACAGTTTTTTTTTCTCTACTTTTGTGCTGATTTTTTTTATTTTTTATCGCAGACAAAGGTTTATAAAGTTAAATTTTAGATTGTCACGCATTTCGGTCTTTCCATTACAGGTCACAAAAATGATTCACAGGGGAACATGGGACTTCAATCCAAAGTTGATTCTCAGCGGCTGACAGGTTTTCTTCGCTCTGCTGCTCAAGTACGTTGGCTCATTTTCTTACAAAACTGCAGGCAAATTGCAAAAACCAAAAAAAAAAAAAAAAAGAAGCATAGTGATTTTAGTCAGGCACACTTTAGCTCAAAGCAGGCAGTATGTGCTGTGTTTTTTGTTAGGATAACCCATAGTACTCTAGGAATACTAAAAACATTGTTAAAGGATAAGTTCACATTTGGGAAAATGTTGCATTCTCCACCCATTTTTAGGGTGGAACGTGAAACATATTCCCACTCCTGCAGCCTCTTGCCGATTCCCCCTCCCCCCCATTGTGACAACGATCCAGGGATCATCTCCCTGCACCTGCTGTCACAGTTTGAAAAGAACTTGGCCGTGCTGGGCTCCCCCCACACAGCCACGTCATTCCTTCACATCTGTAAATCTCTACAGATCTGTAAATTATTGAACTACAAATACTGGTAGCCTTTGCAGCTGATGGCTTGTAGTTCTTGATGAACTACCAGGGCACTAGGTATAAGCAGACAGCTTACACTGACAGTCTACAGGAGCCTGGGATTGCACCAGTGATCTGCTGATTCTGATCTGCTGCAATGCTTAACAGGCTCCCTAACCAAAGAATATAAATAAATGCACATTTTTTTTACCTGCAATAGTAAAAATGTGCATTTCTTTTTCATACATCATGGGACACAGAGTCAGGCTAATATTTATTACCTGCTGCTGGGTTATACTTGATCATTAAGTGAATGGACACTGGTAGACCAAAGGTCTTTAGACAGGAAGTGATCCCCTATATAACCCCTCCCGTACAGGAAGTACTTTAGTTTTTACCAGTGTCTGCAAGGTGAATGGCACAGTTTGTTTGAGCTCTCTGAGCTTCAGGTCTCTAGTCCCACAAACGGTTCCAAAAATGAATCGAGGGATTGACCGATCGGATCCATTTGGCACAGGCTTTTATGCTTAGATAAATAGTACGCAAGCCTCGCAAAGAAGACTCAAGATCCTGCGAGGTTTTGCCTGTAATGTGACCTCTGGGCCCTGCGGAGTGGAAATCCTGGACACTACAGCGCTAAGGCATTTCCTGAAGGGTGCTGTACAGGTCCAAGGGAGTGGACCTTAAACCTGAAAGGGTACCCAGTCCTTGAAGGTCCAAGTGACAGTCACCCACGGGAGGGGTGAAGATTGGGCCCTTAGCTTCTAAGTGGCCCTGCGCCTGGACGTGTAAGTAAAACCCCTTTATTTCATTATTGTGAGGTGTCCCAGTGATTGTAACAATCAGTCAAGCTAGCTAAAGGCTGGACACCTGTGTGCTGTGACCATACGGGGGAGTTCTGTACTAAATGTGAGTGTTTGCAAAGTGTACCTTTTTTTGCTTGTGTCTGGCTATTTTTTGCCTGTACGATGGTGCACTACAGTGCGCCATTTTGCCTTGGTTCGCCATGGCGCACGTGCGTTCGCAAGAGCGCTGCTGGGCTCAGCAGTTTGTTTGGCGGCCATGGTGCACGCGAATTTGCCGGACATGCGCCGTAGCCTTTATCTGGGCACATTCGTACGCGAATAGTCACGCCCACTCGCCGGGACCGCACACATGCGTGCGCGTGCACACATAGAACGTTTCTGCGCACACCCAGCTTATTTAAGCTGTGTATGCAAAGCATGTGGTGCTTCCAGAAGACAGCTGTGGGACACAGAGCAGGTTCTGAACAGACACTTGCAGTGGTTCATTTCTCCTTACCCGGGTCATGTGAGTCAACAGGTGTTGCTTGGCAGGCTAAAGGTGCTTAGCAGGATTGTTGCATAGGGGCTTGGTAAGCCCTATTAAAGGGTCTCCCTTTCTTTTGTTTTAACTACACCCAAGTACTCTTTGTTTGCGGCATTGAATGTCTTCCAAAAAGAGGAGTGGGACTAACAACACAGGGAAGGGCACACCTACGTCATCAGTAGTTCCTGATGAACCTAGTCGTATCCCTAGTGTTGTATCCCCTGAAAGACCAGAGGCTCCCGGGCAATCTAAGCCGCTGCACCTGTCTGGTATTGTGCCTACAGTCAACGCTGCTTCTTCACCCTTTATCACGAAGGATGAACTGTCCTCAGCCCTAGCCGGGTTAGAGCACAGGATTGCCGGCATGATTGCCTCCATCCCGCAGGATATATAAACACAAAAAAGACTTCATGGTGCAGTATGTACTAAATTTATTAAAATCATAAATAAATCCCGCAATGGGTACTCACAGTAACAAGGCGCTTAAGGGCGCCACACTAAAACAGCAGAAACGAACGGGCAACAGCGGCCGGTATGGGGTGGCATGATAATCTTTCCTAACAGGTTGTGTGTATAACGTTCCGTCCTGTCCCACACAACCTGTTGGGAAAGATTAGCACGCCACCCCATACCGGCCGCTGTTGCCCGTTCATTTCTGATGTTTTAGTGTGGCGCCCTTAAGCGGCTTGTTACTGTGAGTACCCATTGTGGGATTTGTTTATGATTTTAATAAATTTAGTACATACTGCACCATGAAGTCCTTTTTGTGTTGATATATTGAGGTACAAACGGGACTGCTGTGAGGAACAGAGGCACCAGTGCAAATCTATCCAGGACCCTGCATATAACATCGAACCCATAGAGGTTCTAAGGCGCATTCTGATCAAGCTTAATTGCAAATCACACGCCCTAAGGTGAAGGGCTATCACCTGGGGGGGAGCACTTGTATGAGCACACAGCACTTTAGTTTGTGTTCTTGATAACACATGAATGGATTGTGGAAGATCTGTGGACTGTTAATTTGATCATTGCACAGCAACACAGCACTGAATTGCATAGAATCACATGGATGCAACACCAAATCGCATGGATGCGTTTTTTTGTATTTTTAAATTTTTTATTGTTTGAACATTGCACTAACACCATATTGCATAGATGCAGCACTGAAATGCATGGATGCAACACTAAATCAGACTGTTAATTTGATCATTGCACAGCAACACAGCACTGAATTGCATAGAATCACATGGATGCAGCACCAAATTGCATGGATGCTTTTTTTTGTATTTTTTAACTTTTTATTGTTTGAACATTGCACTAACACCATATTGCATAGATGCAGCATTGAAGTGCATGGATGCAACACTAAATCGCATGGATGTTTGTTTTGAATTATCTATTAATGTTTGAAAATTGCACAAGTTTTGTGGAATATTTGCTGATCGGAGCACTTTTACCTAGTTTTTCATTCATTGAAGTTTATTGCACATTAATGTATAGTATTAATAGATTTTGTATATATTTTGTATGTGAAGCACAATATCACTTTATTAATATTTTAGTGGAAATATCTTAATTTTATTTTGATAAGCGCAGCGTGTGTACAATTTGGTTTAACTATTTTGCATGGTTATGAGACATGCGTAACGTTAGCAGCTGATCATTTGCAAAGATGCACTATTTTGGAGACCAGATTTGGTCAATTACCTGGAGGCTCACAGGACTACAAATTAGAATTCTGGTGGCACCAGCCTGGCCCAGAAGGCCCTGGTTCCCGGAGATTGTGAGGCTGACAATAGACGGGCCATGGACGCTTCCACGTGGCCCCGATCTACTGTCTCAGGGTCCTATATTCCACCCCAATTTACAGTCTCTAAATTTGACGGCATGGCTATTGAAGCCAGGGTGTTAAAGGACCGTGGCAACTTGGGACCAGTGGTGTCTACTCTAGTGAATGCTAGAAAAGCTGTCACTAGGAAGATTTATCATAAGGTCTGGAAGACTTATATTGCTTGGTGTGAAGCCAGAAAATGACATCCTCAGAAATATGTGATTGGGAGAATTCTCTTTTCTACAGTCAGCTGTGGAAATCAAATTGGCTGCGAGTACAATCAGAGGTCAAATTTTTGCCCTATCAGTATTCTTGAAAAAGGCCTTTAGCCTCCCATTCACTGATCCGAACCTTTATGCAAGGGGTAACTTGCTTGCTTCCCCCACATTAGGTCACCTATGTGTCCTTGGGACTTGAACTTGGTGCTGTCTGTGTTCCAGAAACAACCATTTCAACCTGTTAAAGAAATTCCATTAGATTTGCTGTCACGCAAGCTAGCCTTCCTGATAGCTATCACCTCGGCTAAAAGGGTGTCGGAGTTGGCGGCCCTTTCATGCAGGGAACCGTACTTGATCCTTCCCCATGACAGAGTCATGTTACGACCTGTTCCATCCTTTTTGCCAAAAGTGGTGTCAGCCTTTCATTTAAATCAGGACATTATTTTGCCTTCTTTTTTCTCTCAGCCTTATTCGATGGAAGAGAGATGACTGCTTTCTTGGGACCTTGTCCGGGCAGTCAAGATTTATTTGTCTAGATCTGCGGAGATCCGAGGATCAGACTCTTTTTTTTTTTTTTTTTGTGTGTTTTACCAAAAGGACCCAAGAAGGGGCAGGCAGCTTCCAAGGCTTCCATTGCCAATTGGTCATTCAGGCCTATGGTCTGTAACATAAAGCTCCTCACTTTAGGGTGAGAGCTAATTCTACCAGGAGTGTAGGAATCTCCTGGGCTTTTCGCCATCGGGTATCTGTGGGTCAGATTTGTAAGGCTGCTACCTGGTCTTCAGTGCATACGTTCACAACATTTTATCAAGTGGATGTTCGTGCAGCCGAGGATTCGGCTTTCGGTTGCCGTATAAGTTCTGATGGCTATTGTTTGGCAGGGTGTCTCCCTCCCCTCAAGGCTATTGCTCTGGGATGTCCCAGCATGTAATGAATATTAGCCTGACTCTGTGTCCCATGATGTATGAAAAAAAAAAATAGGATTTTTACGTCATACTTACCTGTAAAATCCTTTTCTTTTAAGTACATCATGGGACACAGAGATCCCTTCCCTCTTTTTTGAGGATTTAGTGCTTGCTACAAAACTAAAGTTCTTCCTGTATGGGAGGGCTTATTTAATGGGATCATTTCCTGTCTGAAGACCTTTGGTCTACCAGTGTCCATTCACCTAATGATGACGTATAACCCTGCAGGTAATGAATATTAGCCTGACTCTGTTCCTTGATGTACTCAAAGAAAAGGATTTTACAGGTAAGTATGACGTAAAAATCCTATCTTTATAAATTATTATTTATTTTTTTTAAAGGTGAATTTATCCTTTTAAATGTTTGTTAAAGCGTTGTTCTAGCCGTAAAAATGTTTTATTAAAAGTCAGCAGCTACAAACACTGTAGCTGCTGACTTTTAATAAGGACACTTACCTGTCCAGGGCGCCCGTGGTGTCGGCCCCCTGAGGCTGATCCGTCCCTCGTATCGTGTGCCGGCACCGCCATCCTCACTAAGGGAAACAGGCAGTGGAGCCTTGCAGCTTCACTGTTTCCTACTGCGCATGCGCGAGTCCCCCGGCGATTTCTGAATGGGCGGCTGTCTTCTGTGACACACACAGGTCCCAGAAGACACCGCGCCCAAATTTCCCAGAAATCAACATGAGGAGGAGAAGACTGAAGATCACCGCGGAATAGGAAGTGGCAGATTAGGACAATCTGCCTAGCAACAGGCATTTCTGGTAAGTAAAAAAAAAAATATATATATATATTTTTTTTCAAATGTTTTTTAATGTATTTAAAGGAGCGTTTTTATGTATTTATTTATTTTTTTAGGATGGACCGCTTTAATACAAAGATTGTGTAAAAAAAAAATTATGTGAGAGGTAACTACACCTCATGGAAATGTTTGATTTTTATAACATATTGGAAAAGGCAAATATTAGATTTTCATTCAGACAGTACCTAGTGATAAAGGCGTACCTCCCAACTTTCTGAGATGGGAAAGATCGACACCTTTAGTAAAATGTGTGTAGGCAAATAACACACCTCCTGCCACGTCCCATGTACATAGACCACAAAGAATTATTAAGCAAAAATTGATTGGACCCACTGGTGTTTTTTTTTACATCACTGTTTCCTTTGTACTGGCCTTTGAGTTAAAAATAATGTGAAAATAAAAAGGTTTAGTAGTAGTGTAACCGAGGGGACAACCGAGGAGGAAAGCGGGGAAAAGTGATTTGGTTAGAAAAGGACAGTACCTCCAAATGAGGGACAGTTGGGAGTTTATAACACATAAAATGACCATATTTAAACACCACTTCAAATCCATGGACTAAGAATCCAGTGTCCAGATTAGGTGCCAAAAATTTGGGAGTATGCAGGAGGAACCTGTCTTATTTACATCTCCGGTATCTAGGGAAGATGAAAAGAGCTCTCTAAAGCTATCCATACATGGCTTATTTTCTTTTGTGCAGCCAGCTAGCTGAATGAAAAAATGGAGTCGATTTTTCTTCATCCACACATTTGAGGTGGATGGGGAAATTCTTCCCGTTCATGAGAAGTCGATTGATAGATTGACTTCATATAAATCGGAATGGCCATAAATAGATCAAAATTGAGCCGGTTACTGCTTAACCGGCTGATTTTTTTTTTAGATCCATTTATTGCCAGCTTCCCACTCGTTACATGCATATAATAGGGCTTTAATGCTGAGCAGCTGCATATATGCGTCTATATGTAAACCGTTTGCTGAGAGTGTGCTCCGTGTGCGCTCCCAGCACAATAACTAAACTGTCACAGAAAGCTCCCAGGGCGTACTTACTGTATGGGTTTTTGGATCATGTGACAGGCAATCATAACGGACACATGATCACAATGCTCCCCTCCACCTCACGACATTTCAACCTACTTAACCACTTTCCGACCATCTCCTGTACATATACCCTGGCACTTTAAAGGTGGATATCTCGGTAACGGCAGCAGCTGCTGCCACAACCGAGATATCCATCTTTTCAGCCAAAGGTCCTGTTTACGATAATGGTGGTCTCTGTGGCTGATTCGCCGCGAGATCACCGTTATTGGCAGTGGGAGAGGGGCTTTCCGTGATTGGGTATGGAGGTGAGTGAGGAGAAGATGGCCCCCACCCGTCTCCATACCATAGCAGGGCGGAAGCGACGTCAAAACGTCGGCTCCGCCCATACGTCTTAAAGGGCCATTTTTTTTTGTCATTTATTCAAATGACAATTTTTTGTTTTTATTTTTTTGCATTTAAGTCCAAATATGAGATCTGAGGACTTTTTGACCCCAGATCTCATATTTAAGAGGACCTGTCATGCTTTTTTCTATTACAAGGGATGTTTACATTCCTTGTAATAGGAATAATAGTGACCCAATTTATTTTTTTTAAACAATGTAAAAATGAAATCATGTAAAATAAAAATAAAATTTTTTTTAAAGCGCCCCATCCCGACGAGCTCGCGTGCAGAAGCGAACGCATACGTGAGTAGCGCCCGCATATGAAAACAGTGGTCAAA
The DNA here is from genome assembly GCA_037952925.1 of Lithobates clamitans. Classification (NCBI taxonomy): domain Eukaryota; kingdom Metazoa; phylum Chordata; class Amphibia; order Anura; family Ranidae; genus Lithobates; species Lithobates clamitans. The sequence continues at coordinate 6,369,260 of JBBGZY010000757.1, read as the reverse complement.
CCACATATGTGAGGTATCACAGCAATCGTTACAGCGAGAGCAATAATTCTAGCCCTAGACGTCCTCTGTAACTCAAAACATGCAACCTGTAGAATTTTTGTAAACGTCGCCTATGGAGATTTTTAAGGGTAAAAGTTTGACGCCATTCCACGAGCGGGCGCAATTTTGAAGCATGTTGGGTATCAATTTACCTGCCGTAACATTATCTTTCACATTATAAAAAAAATTGGGCTAACTTTACTCTTGTCTTATTTTTTTTTATTGAAAAAAGTGGATTTTTTCAAAAAAAAAGTGCGCTTGTAAGACCGCTGCGCAAATATGGTGTGACAAAAAGTATTGCAGTGACCGCCATTTTATTCTCTAGGGTGTTAGAAAAAAATGTATAATGTTTGGGGGTTCTAAGTAATTTTCTAGCAAAAAAAACATGTTTTTAACTTGTAAACACCGAGTCTGAAAAAGAGGCCTGGTCTTTAAGTGGTTAGGGCCAGGAGATGGCAGCGGGAAGTGGTTAAGGACTTGGTCAGATTTGTGGGAACCCTTGCTGTTCTTCTGAAAAGAAATCCGTAGTGGAACACTTTGCAGGAGGTATTTGACAACCTTGATATGTCACCTCCTTGCCACCTGTTTTAAAAGATAGCGCGTGTAACATGCTCTTGGTAACATGCTCCTTCCCTGCTCACCCCTCTCCCTAAGACAGCAGGTGGAGGATTCCCTCCTCACACCTGCTGTCAAAATTGGTGCAGCTGTGCAGGGCTTTGCCCACATTAATTGTCATTCATTAAGAGCCCTTTCACACTGAGGTGCTTCAAAAACGGCCTAAAATGCCTTAGCGTTTTTACAGCGTTTTTGGGGCGCTTGCGGTAAAATTACCGCAACACTGCGGGCGTTTTAACGGCGTTTTTTAAGCGTTATTGAAGCATGGGCGTCAAAGAACAACCCCACCTCCCTACATGTAGATGCTCTCTTTTCTGCTTGCATGTTTACCTTTTTGTGAGATCATGTGACTTTTCTACAGCTCAGGGCGGATTATAGGCACTATTCAGGCGTTTTTACAGCGCTTTCAATTCATTTCAATAGAGAGGGGCGTTTTTGAAGCACTTTTTTCAACGCCCAAAAGCTGCTTCAATGATGCTGCTTGCAGGACTTTTCTCAACGCCCCGCCAGCGCAAGGCCTCAGTGTGAAAGGGTCCATTGAGATGCATGGGGAGTGTTTTATGAACGTTTTAATAGTGCTATTTTTAGAGCTAAAACGCCACAAAAACCCCTCAGTGTGAAAGGGGTCTAACAGGAATTTGTAAATGAATAAACTACAAGTCCACTGTGGCAGACAACTTGTAAGTCTCAATAAATGAGTGCCCTCCTTGTCCATTAACACTTCTCCAGTTTTGAAGTACTTGTCTGCAGTAGCATGACAATGCACCCACGATCTACTGATTTTAGGTGCAATGCTCTGCAGACTCCCTTACAAAAAAATGAATTGCACTTTTTTTTTTCCTGCAAAAATATGTGTGTTTGTTTTATTTTTTTTCAAAAATGTGAACTTGGGCTTTAATCTTGAAACGGCCAAACCACTATGCATATATGTATATGAAAATACCTCATGGTTTGAATGGCTTGTGTTTGGTGGGAGTACTGCCCAGCGAATATAACAGGGTTTAATATTTGCCATGGTATGTGTACAGCCTTGAGCCGCTGCACTTTATTGCTTAGGTGGGTGGTCAGGGGAGCAGTAAAATGCAATATCCTGCTTATACTGCCCCTGGCCACTCGTATGAATGAGCCCTTAGGCCCTCTGAAAGGTTTTATAACTGTAAAAAAATACAAAAAAATCACCTAAGTACATTATAGTTTCCATTTTGTTTTTGATAGATGACATCTTTGTTGCAGGGGATGCCTGAAATTTATATTGTATCTTAGTTTAGACTTCTGGGAAAACCAGTCAACCAATCCCACAAACCGGAAATTATGTTTTTGGGGGGGCGTTCTGTACACATTCTGTGTACAGAACACCTTGAGGTAGCCATATTGCATTGTATTTTACAGGAAATTAGAGAGATGCAGATTGAAAAGGAAAGGTAATTTTTAATAACCTTAAATTTAAAATATGACTTGAGGCACAACTGTATATGCTATATTTCTTTTTTTTTATTTCCTATTTTTTTTTCTGACGGAAATGTGGTTACCTTTTTTAAGGCTAAACTCCAGGCAGAAATAATATAAATATAGATATGTGCTAATAAGGACCATGCTGATAGGAAGAGATGGTAGAAAGGTGAGCTCATCAGTCTTCTGCTTATCCTTTCAGTGCATGGACACAGGCTGAAGGAAGGACAAGATCTGTCTGCTTGTTTATACCATATGCGATCGAAAAATTATGTCAGAAGGACGAATGTATTTCACTAAGCCTAGTTTGGACTTGTTTTAAAAAAAAGTACAGCACGCTGCATTTTTTTTCTCACCAGAACACAGCACAAATGTGTGTAAAATGCAACTCTATGTTGAGTTATGTATTTAAGTATTTGGTTTTAATCTCCAGTCCTTGCAGGGGATGCATTAAAGATTAGCCATTGTAGTAATACAGCATCAGACCCCTTTCACACAAAGGGTCTGATCAGGTCTGCCTTATGGACTGGTGGGTGTAAACGGACTTGTGTCTATACCTTCCTACCCAGAGCTGGCCCACGACATTATGCTGCCTGGGCCCAAGAATGAAATGTTGCCCCCCCCCCCCCCCCCCCCCCAAAAAAAAAAAATCATGCCCAGCAAAATGCCCCCACATTCATTATTTTATATAGTAATTCAAATTATAATTTATGAGAAAACCAGATTAAGAATGACATAAATCTATTCCCTATTTTGTAGACACTATAACTTTTACGCAAACCAATCAATATATGCTTGTTGCGATTTTTTTTTTTTATAGCCAATATCTATAGGAGGGGTTTCCACCATCCCTGCTACATTTCATTGTATACAGTATGTCTTAATTTTAGTCTGATGTGTATTATATGTGAAGTTGCGTATCAGAGACCGGTATTGTCGTAATATTGAAGCCTATTGAGATTTCCATACATTAGAGGATTCCACCGTTATTGATCAGTAAGTTAGCGCTGCACTTTTATTTTCGGTGGTGTGGGAACACATAACAGTGCTTAGCGGCAAACCTTTTACTGACACTTTTTTTTATTTTACCTCCAGTAGTTTTTTGTAAATAGTAGTGTGGTGATTACCTATTATACTAAAGATTGGCATGTGGAATGAATAAACATCAACAGATTTCAGTTGTGCAGCACCAGGCCAGCCCCCCATGGACAATGTGCCTGGCTGCTGAGTTCATCGCCCCATCCCTGCACTTAGTGCACTGAATGGCAGCACTGAATGGCACTGATTGGTACTGATAGGCATTACTGATTGGCAGCACTAATGGCACTGATAGGCTGCACCGATTGGGACTGATAGCCAGCACTAATGGGCAGCCTTGATTGGCAGCATTTAGTGGCACTGATTGACAGCACTGATGGGCACTAATTGGCAGCACTGATAGGTGGCACTGATGGGCACTGATAGGCAGCCTTGATTGGCAGCATTTAGTGACATTGATTGACAGCACTGATGGGCACTAATTGGTAGCACTGATGGGCGCTGATAGGTGGCACTCATGGGCATTGATTAGCAGCACTGGCACTGATGGACGGCACTGATTGGAAACTGATAGGTGGCATTGGTTGGCACTGATATTAGGCAGCCCTGATTGGCACTGACAGGTGGCACTGATTGGCACTGATTTTAAATCAATAATTCTTACATTATTTAATGGTGCTGAGAAACAACTAGAAGCATAAAGTAACAGAATATTCACTTAGTGTTTTTTTTCATCTTTGTAAAGTGTGTGTTGTGTCTTGAAAGGTCATGGCTGTCTTGCTTGAAGAGAATCGTTCAGAGTACCAGTCTCGAAGCAAAGTTCACTCTAAAGAGCCCTGCATGTCCATCAGTGAGGGCTGCTTCCATTTAAATACCAACCTGCCATTGCTTCAAGGTAAAACATGAAACTATTTATTCTTGTTCTTTTTTAAAGCATAATTATGGTTTCTTCAAAACCTATAGAAATCCAATCATCTTGATGTTAAAAGGAAGTTTTTGTGTTAATGTTTATACTTTAGTGTACATGCACACAGCCGCAAGAGGGTCGTACATCATACTTTGGGCATAATTCTCTGTCTGGGGGAGTAACAAGTGCAGTGTACAGCTTGTTGCCTGCAGACTGGTAAAGTCAATAATGACAGGCTGAAATAAGGAGTTGAACATGGAGTGGTATGTGAGTACACGGTTTAGATATAATGCCCTGAATACAGTGCTGCCCCAGCTAAAGACTTCTGTGCACTGTGTGAGCGGTGATCTTAGTACAGTAGTCTGACTGGGGGGGTGGTGTTCGTATGGACGCATCATAAAACAAATAAAAAGGAAGACGTACGACACTTTTTGAATTAAGATGACCATGGTTTTTTTCAAGGTTTTGCAGAGTCTAAAGCCCCATACATACTATTAGATTTTCTGCAGATTTTTGTCTTCAGATTTACAAATTGCATACAAATTGAAACTCTTAACCACTTGAGCCCCGGACCATTATGCTGCCTAAGGACCAGAGGTCTTTTTCCAATTTGGCACTGCGTCGCTTTAACTGCTAATTGCGCGGTCATGCAATGCTGTACCCAAACGAAATTTGCGTCCTTTTCTTCCCACAAATAGAGCTTTCTTTTGATGGTATTTGATCACCTCTGCCGTTTTTATTTTTTGCGCTATACACAGAAAAAGACCGAAAATTTTGAAAAAAAATTATATTTTCTACTTTTTGTTCTAAAAAAAATCCAATAAACTCAATTTTAGTCATACATTTAGGCCAAAATGTATTCGGCCACATGTCTTTGGTAAAAAAAATGTCAATAAGCGTATATTTATTGGTTTGCGCAAAAGTTATAGCGTCTACAAACTAGGGTACATTTTCTGTAATTTACACAGCTTTTAGTTTATGACTGCCTATGTCATTTCTTGAGGTGCTAAAATGGCAGGGCAGTACAAAACCCCCCCAAATGACCCCATTTTGGAAAGTAGACACCCCAAGGAAATTGCTGAGAGGCATGTTGAACCCATTGAATATTTATTTTTTTTGTCCCAAGTGATTGAAAAATGACAAAAAAAAAAAAAAAAATATTTACAAAAAGTTGTCACTAAATGATATATTGCTCACACAGGCCATGGGCCTATGTGGAATTGCACCCCAAAATACATTCAGCTGCTTCTCCTGAGTATGGGTATACCACATGTGTGGGACTTTTTGGGAGCCTAGCCGCGTACGGGGCCCCGAAAACCAATCGCCGCCTTCAGGATTTCTAAGGGTGTAAATTTTTGATTTCACTCTTCACTGCCTATCACAGTTTCGGAGGCCATGGAATGCCCAGGTGGCACAAAACCCCCCAAAATGACCCCATTTTGGAAAGTAGACACCCCAAGCTATTTGCTGAGAGGCATATTGAGTCCATGGAATATTTTATATTTTGACACAAGTTGCGGGAAAGTGACACTTTTTTTTTTTTTTTTTCATAAAGTTGTCACTAAATGATATATTGCTCACACAGGCCATGGGCATATGTGGAATTGCACCCCAAAATACATTTAGCTGCTTCTCCTGAGTAGGGGGATATCACATGTGTGGGACTTTTTGGGAGCCTAGCCGCGTACGGGACCCCGAAAACCAATCACTGCCTTTAGGATTTCTAAGGGTGAAAATTTTTGATTTCACTCTTTACTGCCTATCACAGTTTCGGAGGCCATGGAATGCCCAGGTGGCACAAAACCCCCCCCAAATGACCCCATTTTGGAAAGTAGACACCCCAAGCTATTTGCTGAGAGGCATGGTGAGTATTTTGCAGCTCTCATTTGTTTTTGAAAATGAAGAAAAACAAGAAAAAACATTTTTTTTTTCTTTTTTCAATTTTCAAAACTTTGTGACAAAAAGTGAGGTCTGCAAAATACTCACTATACCTCTCAGCAAATAGCTTGGGGTGTCTACTTTCCAAAATGGGGTCATTTGGGGGGGTTTTGTGCCACCTGGGCATTCCATGGCCTCCGAAACTGTGATCGGCAGTGAAGAGTGAAATCAAAAATTCACGCCCTTAGAAAGCCTGAAGGCGGTGCTTGGTTTTCGGGGTCCCGTACGCGGCCAGGCTCCCAAAAAGTCTCACACATGTGGTATCCCCATACTCAGGAGAAGCAGCAGAATGTATTTTGGGGTGTAATTTCACATATTTCCATGGCATGTTTGAGCAATATATCATTTAGTGACAACTTTGTGCAAAAAAAAAAAAAAAAAATGTGTCTCTTTCCCGCAACTTGTGTCGCAATATAAAATATTCCATGGACTCGACATGCCTCTCAGCAAATAGCTTGGGGTGTCTACTTTCCAAAATGGGGTCATTTGGGGGGGTTTTGAACTGTCCTGGCATTTTATGCACAACATTTAAAAGCTTATGTCACACATCACCCACTCTTCTAACCACTTGAAGACAAAGCCCTTTCTGACACTTATTGTTTACATGAAAAAGTTATTTTTTTTTGCAAAAAAATTACTTTGAACCCCCAAACATTATATATTTTTTTAAAGCAAATGCCCTACAGATTAAAATGGTGGGTGTTTCATTTTTTTTTCACACAGTAATTGCGCAGCGATTTTTCAAACGCATTTTTTGGGGAAAAAACACACTTTTTTAAATTTTAATGCACTAAAACACACTATATTGCCCAAATGTTTGATGAAATAAAAAAGATGATCTTAGGCCGAGTACATAGATACCAAACATGACATGTTTTAAAATTGCGCACAAACGTGCAGTGGCAACAAAATAAATACATGTTTAAAAGCCTTCAAAAGCCTTTACAGGTTACCACTTTAGATTTACAGAGGAGGTCTACTGGAAAAATTACTGCCCTCGATCTGGCCTTCGCGGTGATACCTCACATGCATGGTGCAATTGCTGTTTACGTTTGACGACAGACCGCCGCTTGCGTTCGCCTTAGCGCGAGAGCAGGGGGCGACGGGTGCTTTTTTTTTTTTTTTTTTTTTTTTTTTTTCTTTCTTATTTTTTTGCTTTTTTAATCTTACTTTTAAACTGTTCCTTACATATTTTTTTTTTTTAATCATTTTTATTGTTATCTCGGGGAATGTAAATATCCCCTATGATAGCAATAGGTAGTGACAGGTACTCTTTTTTTTTGAAAAAATTGTGGTCTATTAGACCCTAGATCTCTCCTCTGCCCTCAAAGCATCTGACCACACCAAGATCGGTGTGATAAAATGCTTCCCCAATTTCCCAATGGCGCTATTTACATCCGGCGAAATCTAAGTCATGAAATGCTCGTAGCTTCCGGTTTCTTAGGCCATAGAGATGTTTGGAGCCACTCTGGTCTCTGATCAGCTCTATGGTCAGCTGGCTGAATCACCGGCTGCATTCTCAGGTTCCCTGTTGAGACAGGAGAGCCAGAGAAAAACACGGAAGACGGTGGGGGGGGGGGGCATTCCCTCCCACGGCTTGTAAAAGCAGTCTAGAGGCTAATTAGCCGCTAGGATTGCTTTTACATGAAAGCCGACCGCTGGCTGAAAAGAATGATACCAAGATGATACCTAAACCTGCAGGCATCATTCTGGTATAACCACTCAAAGTCGTGAATGGCGTACCTGAAGACAAAAAAATGGTTAACAATAAAGCACAGTAAACAGTAAAGTATAAATAATTACATACCTGAAAAACAAACATGATAAAACATAATAACAATAACAATAAAACATTGCAGAATAGAATACAGTAAAAAAGAGCAGAACAATAGAGAGAGAGAATAGAGAGAGAGAACAATAAAACGACAACTATTTTTTTTATTTCATATATTTTTTTTTTTTTTTACACTTTTTTTGTAACTAACTTTTATAACTGTAACCGGTTCCAGGTTCGGGTCTCTCAAAATGCGATGGCATCTTGGGAGACCCTGTGAAAGTGTGCCTAGTAAGTGCAATGCTGTACCCTACGCTAATACTCAACTAGTGCATGGTAGCGTTCAAAACATTCACCAATGCAAAGACCAGGATTGTCAGGACAGGAGGGACAATAATAGCGGGTGTCACGCCTATATCTGCACTTGCTGCAGACACAACATCTTTTTTGGGGGGGTTCGTTGGGTAGGGGTACTCGGGAGGACATAAAAATGCCTCTTATGCAGCCGACTGCATTTGGTTGGGGATGTGAATGAGGGAAGTACGGGCGCTGCAGAAGCGGTGGGTTCCCAATTAGGATTGGCGAATGCAGCAGGAAGGGCACTATGGGCACGACGGGCCTGTGTTTGTCTTCTTGGTGGCAGCGGGACACTACTTGTGCTTGCCACCTCACCAGCTTGAACTGCACTTATGGGACTCGCCACGTCACCAAGTGTTACTGCAGTGCTGGTTTGACTACGACCGGGGTGTACTACGCCGCTGGTGCTTGCCAGTTCCCCAAAACGCTACCAAAAAAACTGTTAGCGATCGCAGGGATCAGGCCTGACTCTGCGAACGCTGCAGTTATGCGTTTAGAGTTTTGTAAGTGACAGTGATCGATCGATACTGCACTTGGGTGGGCTGGGCTCGCCTGGGCGGAGGGGCAAAACGCAGGTGCTAGCAGGTATCTGGGCTGATCCCGCTAACACTGCATGTTTGGGAACCCTAAACTGCTGGTGACGCTAGTATAGATCTGATCGGATCAGATATTGATCCGTTCAGATACTATACCACTAAGGGAGGTGTACGGTGCGTGCGTGGGTGTTAGCGGTACTGGCGCTAACCTGACGCTGCCTGGGGCTGGTGCTTGCCAGTTCACCAAAACGCTACCAAAAAAACTGTTAGCAATCGCAGGGATCAGGCCTGACTCTGCGAACGCTGCAGTTATGCATTTAGTGTTTTGTAAGTGACAGTGATCGATCGATACTGCACTTGGGTGGGCTGGGCGGAGGCGCAAAACGCAGGTGCTAGCGGGTATCTGGGCTGATCCCGCTAACACTGCGTTTTTGGGAACCCTAAACTGCTGGGGACGCTAGTATAGATCTGATCTGATCGGATCAGATATTGATCCGATCAGATATTATACCACTAAGGGAGGCGCATGCTGCGTGCGTGGGTGTTAGCGGTACTGGCGCTAATCTGACGCTGCCTGGGGCGACGCATATCACCGCCGGGCGATCGGGGGGCTAAACCTTTATTCGGTAATAAACGGCGGGTGCCCTGACACTATAAAAAATAAACGAACTAACCAGCGTCAACCGTAACGGTTATATGGTGATCAGTGGTGAAAGGGTTAACTAGGGGGCAATCAAGGGGTTAAAACATTTATTAGGTAGTATATGGGGGTCCCTGACGCTATAAAACGCTGACGGCGAACCTAAATATTTACCTCACTAACTAGCGTCACCAGCGACACTAATACAGCGATCAGAAAAATACTCGCTTAGCGACACTGGTGACGGGGGGTGATCAAGGGGTTAAAACTTTATTAGGGGGGGTTAGGGGGGTACCCTAGACCTACAGGGGGGTAACAGTAACTGTGCTAACACAGTAACTGTCACAAACTGACACCTAGCAGTAATCAGAAAAAAAAAAAAAAAAAAAAAAACTGCTGGTGTCAGTTTGTGACAGGGGGGGGGGGTGATTGGGGGGGGGATCGGGGGGGGGATCGGGGTGTTTTGTATGCCTGGCATGTTCTACTGTGTGTGTAGTGTTGGTGCACTCACATACCTGTCTTCTCTCCTCGGGCCGGAACGGAAACTACCGACCCGAGGGGAGATGACATCACTGCCTTTGCTGCTGTTTAGCATACAGCAGCAAGGGAGTGTTCCCATTGGCCGGCGGCGATCGCGAGGGGGGGGGGGCACGAACGGATGGCCTCCCCCTCGTCTCTGATCGCCGGGGGACAGAACGGGACCGCCTCGGGCGGCGGGGGTCCGATCGGACCCCCCACCCGCGGGAGGCAAATCACGTACATGTACGTGATTTTGCCTGCCCGTGCCGCCTTGCCGACGTATATCGTCGTGAGGCGGTCCTTAAGTGGTTAAGGTTTGACCTCATATTATATGGTTTTGGTAAATCTGAAGACAAAAATCTGCAGAAAATCTAATAGTGTGCATGGGGTCTTAGTATGTGCTTTGAGAATTCACATGTTCTGGAGTCATAATTGAGTTGAAACTGCAACCCAGATTAGTTCAACAAACGTAATAGAACAAAAGCGATTGTATAGAAGCCTGCAACATTCAGGTGAATATGGAGATATTTACAGAACTACATATGAAAGTCAATGCATATTAGGTAATTTAATGTGCCCAGTGTTGAACTAAGAACATACTGTATATTTGAATATAAATTCAGCAATCTACTCTCCAATGTTGTGGCAGAGGGAAGACATCTTGTTACCAAAGAGCCTTGTATGCAACAAATGGGGAAAGCTCACCTTTATTGAAAAGCCACACTGTTTGCTTTCTGTCCTTTGTCTGAAAACAGAATTGAAGTAGAACACTACTTTTTAGGAAATGTTTATTAAAGTGTTACTAAACCCACAACAGTTAAATCAGTCTGTATATGCAGTAAAGCAGGCTTGTTATGCTCACTGTGGAACCTAAGGGGTTAATCCTCCGCATTGTGTAAAAAAGCAGTTTGACCCTATCTTCTCTGATCCTCCCCTTCTTCCACTGTCTGTGGAGTTGCGGACACACCTGAGCTCATCCTTACTCTTAATTAACGAAGACATGCTCTTATTATACTACCTAAAGTGAATGTAAACCCGATTCATGAAATTTGAGCTGGGCACATACAGTGCCTTGGAAAAGTATTCATACCCCTTGAAATTTTCCACATTTTGTCATGTTACAACCAAAAACGTAAATGTACTTCATTGGGATTTTATGTGATTGACCAACACAAAGTGGCACATAATTGTGAAGTGGAAGGAAAATGATAAATGATTTTCAACATTTTTTACAAATAAATATGTGAAAAGTGTGGTGTGCATTTGTATTCAGTCCCCTGAGTCAATACTTTGTAGAACCACCTTTCGCTGCAATTACAGCTGCAAGTCTTTTTGGGGATGTCTCTACCAGCTTTGCACATCTACAGAGTGAAGTTTTTGCCCATTCTTCTTTGCAAGATAGCTCAAGTTCTGTCAGATTGGATGGAGAGCGTCTGTGAACACCAATTTTCAAGTCTTGCCACAGATTCTGAATTGGATTTAGGTCTGGACTTTGAATGGCCCGTTCTAACACATGAATATGGTTAGAATGGCCAGAGGCAGATAGAGGCATGGTGGGACTTGTAGTTTTGCAACAGCTGGAGGTCTGCTAATTGCATATCCCTGATCTAAACCATTCCATTGTAGCTCTGGCTGTATGTTTAGGGTCGTTGTCCTGCTAGAAGGTGAACCCCCTGCCCCAGTCCCAAGACTTTTGCAGACTCGAACAGATTTTCTTCTAAGATTGCCCTGTATTTGGCTCCATCTATTTTCCCATCAACTCTGACCAGCTTCCCTGTCACTGCTGAAGAAAAGCATCCCCACTACATGATGCTGCCACCACCATGTTTCATGGTGGGGGATGGTGCGTTCAGGGTGATGTGTTAGTGTTAGTTTAGTTTAGTGTTAGTTTTCCGCCACACATAGTGTTTTGCTTTTACACCAAAAAGTTCAGTTTTGGTCTCATCTGACCAGAGTACCTTCTTCCACATGTTTGCTGTGTCCCCCACATGGCTTCTCGCAAACTGCAAACGGGACTTTTTATGGCTTTGTTTCAACAATGGCTTTCTTCTTGCCACTCTTCCGTAAAGGCCAGATTTGTGGAGTGCACGACTAATAGTTGTCCTGTGGACAGATTCTCCCACCCGAGCTGTGGATCTCTGCAGCTCCTCCAGAGTTACCATGGGCCTCTTATCTGCGTCTGTCTAATGCTTTCCTTGCCTGGCCTGTCAGTTTAGGTGGGCCGCCATGTCTTAGTAGGTTTGCAGTTGTGCCATACTCTTTCAATTTTTAGGTGATGGATTGAACAGTGCTCCATGAGATGTTCAAAGCTTGGGATATTTTTTTATAACCTAACCCTGCTTTAAACTTCTCCACAACTCTATCCCTGACCTGTCTGGTGTGTTCATCGGCCTCCATGGTGCTGTTTGTTCACTAAGGTTCTCTAACAAACCTCTGAGGGCTTCACAGAACAACTGTATTTATACTGAGATTAAATCACACACAGTTGGACTCTATTTACTAATTAGGTGACTTCTGAAGGCAATTGGTTCCACTAGATTTCCATTAGGGGTATCAGAGTAAAGGGGGCTGAATACAAATGCAGGCCACATTTTCACATATTTATTTGTAAAAAAAATTGAAAACCATTTATCATTTTCCTTCCCCTTCACAATTATGTGCCACTTTGTGTTGGTCTATCACAGGGATATGCAATTAGTGGACCTCCAGCTGTTGCAAAACTACAAGTCCCATCGTGCTTCTGCCTCTGGGTGTCATGCTTGTGGCTGTCAGTCTTGCTATGCCTCATGGGACTTGTAGTTCTGCAACAGCTGGAGGTCCGCTAATTGCATATCCCTGGTCTATCACATAAAATCCCAATGAAATACATTTACGTTTTTGGTTATAACATGACAAAATGTGGAAAATTTCAAGGAGTATTAATACTTTTTTAAGGCACTGTATATCTGCAGTGTTATTTTATCTCTCTTCAAAGCACTATGTCCCGTAGCTTTCTCCTGCTCCGTTCTTCTGTTATCAGCCTGATAACTTCTGACGAATTCTCAGTCACATGTGATAAAAGCAGCCTCAGTTTTGTGTTGGGGAGGATGCTATAAATAGATTAGCAGAGCCCTGAACTGTTCAACAAACAGAGCTGAAAGTCTCTACATATGAGGAGCCTTTCCTCCAATCAGCTGTCTTGGCTGTATACCCAGGCTTTACTGTAGTGCTAACCAGGAAGAGAAAAACTAACAAGATATAAAGCTGAAGACTGCAGATATACATGAAAAACCTATGTAGGAGATTTGTTTTATCTCTGTGTATAATCTGAGGCTGTTCACTTCACTGGGTATATGTAAGGGTTTACATCCACTTTCTTCCATTCATTTTAACCTGTATAAGTACTATTTAACAGTTTAATCTCCTGTTCCATGGTTCTATTTTAACTAATTTGTTGGGAAAACAAATTATTATGCACATGTATAAATTGTTATCTTTAAGGATTTACTGTTAAAAAATATGTGGTTTAGGGCATATCTGTTTAATTTTAAATCAGTAAGAACTTTAAAATTCTGATGCAATATGATAAAAATGAAATACCGTATATACTCGAGTATAAGTCGTTCCGAGTATAAGTCGAGGCCCTAATATACCACAAAAAAATGGGAAAAACTTATTGACCCGAGTATAAGACGAGGGTGAGAAATGCACAGCTACTGTAAGTGGAAAAGAGGGTCAACAATGCCAATTTGCAGCATCACTGTTCCCATTTGCATGCCACACTGTGCCCATTTGCAGCCATAGGTCCCCTGAACTAACAAACTCGGTAGTTAAGGGTTCCTAGATGCCCCCTAGCTGCAGCCAAAATTTGGGGTCTCTGAACCCAAAGGGTCCTGAAATGACATTGCTGCAGATGGACACAGTTGACTGAATGTGGGGCCCCATATCTCGAGGCCAATTAGTTCTAAGAACCCCAAATTTGGTTTGAAAACCCAGTGGAACTAGCACCATAACATTTCCAAAGCTGTGGTTTCTAGCACCAAGTGGCTCCGAGATACAGGGCCCCAAATATCAGTTCAGAAAAAGTCAAGCACTTTTTTGCAGCAGAGAATGACATTTTCCGAACTGGTTTTGGGGCCCCGTATCTCAGGGCCACTTGGTGCTAGGAACCCCAGCTTTGGATATGTTATGGTACCAGTTCCACTGGGTTTGCATACCAAATTTGGGGTTCCTAGCACTAAGTGGCGCTGAGATATGGGGCCCCAAAGTCGGTTCAGAAAATGTCAAGCTCTTTTCTGCAGCAGAGAATGACATTTTCCGAACCGATTTTGGGGCCCCGTATCTCGGGGCCACTTAGTGCTAGGAACTTCATCTTTGGATATGTTGTGGTACCAGTTCCACTGGGTTTGCACACCAAATTTGGGGTTCCTAGCACTAAGTGGCCCTGAGATACGGGGCCCCAAAGTCGGTTCGGAAAATGAATTTTTTTGCTGCAGAAAAGTGCTTGACTCGAGTATAAGTCGAGGGGGGCACTTTCAGCACAAAAAAATGTGCTGAAAAATTCGACTTATACTCGAGTATATACGGTATATGCAAAAAAAGAAAATCAAACGTTATTTCTTTTGTAAATAACTTTAACATGCTTTCTACCAAAATGTCATTTTATTGCAGTAAATAGAACAAGCAGGAGAATAAAATATATGTTTTCCCTACAGTAATGGTAATTCAAAATATTACTGATCAAATGTAAAAAAATTGTCAACTAATACTAATTCTATATTCATTAAATATGTAATTGTTCTGGCATAGGTTTGATTCGTAATAACTAATATTCAGAGAGGGTTCATGTTTGTAGTATTTTTAATACCTTTGGTGTATTTTCTGTATATCTTGTAGGGCGGAAGGTTTATCATTTGCAGTTTTCTGAGGCACAGAGACATTTGTTACTTACTGTGCACAGTCAGAGCAACAAATCCATATCTGCCTTTCTGAGTGACCAGTATCTAATCTGTGTGTGGAATATATGGCAGCCTTCTTCTCCACAGAGCATTCTCATGTGTGAGTCCGAGGTATGGAAATTCATCATTCACCTCTCTGTTATGATTTTTGGAGAATTTCATTAATTTTAAAGTGCTGTTCCTGTAGTCCCCTCACTCAGTTCTGTAGCTTAACATGTGACCATTTTTATTGCTGTGTTATGTTATTATTTTAACAATACATCTTTTTCTGTTAACATCACTTAAAGCGGGAGTTCCGCGAAAATTTTTTTTTTAGATGTCAGCAGCTGCAAATACTGCAGCTGCTGACTTTTAAAATATGGTCACTCACCTGTCCCGGGGTCCAGCGATGTCGGCACCCGAGACCGAACCGTCCCTCGATCCTCGGGTGCTGCAGCCGCCATTCTCGGTGAGGGAATCAGGAAGTGAAGTGTTGCAGCTTCACTTCCCGATTCCCTACTGCGCATGCGCGAGTCACGCTGCGCTTTCTCAATGGTCCCCGCTATCTCCTGGGACCTGTGTCTTTCCCAGGAGACAGCGGGGGAGTGCGGGAGGGGCCGTGACTCCCATGGTATTCTATTCCCGGAAGTGGGTGCAGATACCTGTTTTAGACAGGTATCTGCACCCCACTCCCCCCTGAAAGGTGCCAACTGTGACACCGGAGGGGGGCAGGAATCCAATGAGCGGAAGTTCCACTTTTGGGTGGAACTCCACTTTAATACAATAGTATGCAGATCAGATGAATTTAGTAATTTTGCTGTTTAAACCAATTTGCAAATAATATCATGCAGGTTTTTGCTTTCTAAAATACCGTATATACTGGAGTATAAGTCGATTTTTTTTCAGCCCCTTTTTTGAGGCTGAAAGTGCCCCCCTCGGCTTATACTCGAGTCACCGCCGTCTGCCTACATCAGTGGTGTCCAAACTATGGCCCTCCAGTTGTTAAGGAACTACAACTCCCATCATGCCTAGTCATGTCTGTGAATGTCAGAGTTTTACAATGCCTCATGGGAAGTGTAGTTCCGCAACAGCTGGAGGGCCGTAGTTTGGACACCCCTGGCCTACATGATCAGCGTGTCATGCAGGCAGACGGCGGCCAGCGTGTGCTACATTACACTCGGCAGTGGCTCTCACTGTTCAAAAGCTGCGCCTCCTCGTCTGTGATAGGCAGTCAGTGTACAGCCTATCACGGACATTCTCTCATCCTCGTCCGTGGTATGAGGATGAGAAAACATCTGTGATAGTGTGTGAGAATATCCTAAGATGGACTTCTGCGCTACTATAATAAAGCCGTGTGAAAATAAACGTGATGCTGCAAAATCAAAAATAGTGAACATACCTCACTAGTATCAAAACTAAAAAAAGCACAATAGTGGTAAATTGTGTATGTGATTCTGCGCAATAAGTTCTAGGTAAATACTGCTAATACATAAAACTGCACAACTAATAAAATTCCTCCAAGTATGGAACCACAGTAGATAAAAGTGTGAATAAAAGTGAGTGTCCTTCAATAACATGAAAAACATAAAAAATGTGAGTCAAGGTGACTTCAGTGCTGCTCAATCACATAAATCGCATGGAAAAATAATAACATACATAGACTGTGACTATTTAAGTGAACATGCGTTGATAGGTGATCTGGTGACTTTTTGTGGCAATGGATGCCCACTAGGGGCTCCCAGAACTCTCACCTCAATGACACAATAAAAGTGCCTGTGTACATTCTTTGGGTCTGTGCTTTTTCTGGTCGAGTCTAGTGCTGGCGTCCTGTTCCGTCTCGGGGGAGAAGGCACTTCTTCCGGTAAATGGACTCCACATACGGATAATTAAAAGCAAGGGACTCCAATAGGGTAATATTGTTAAGCCAAGGAATTTATTAAAAATATATCTGCTTACATGAAAGCAAACAACGATGCGCCAAATAAGCAGTAAAAACATTTTGCACTTTCAGAGTATTCAGTATATTGTGGAATCCAAATTTTGAAAAATTCTTGTTCAAGGAATTTCAATTCTAGGTTGTAACATGGCAACGTGGGTACAGGTGAATTGAAATTTTGGCCAGTTCAACAGGGACTAGACAAATTTTTGTCTGTCTGTGGCTCTCCCTGTTTGAAAAAAGTTGATGGGTTGATCAACTTCTATGAAATGGCAACGCTGGAAAACTTTCAATCTCCTGTAGCCACTGATCAGTGTTTTCTAACAGTGTAGAGTCCCCGGTGCCAGAGTAAAATGTCACAGCGGAGGAGGATTACTCCATACACCTCACTTGTGTGAATGGGGGAATCCATTTGTTTCTTTTTTCATTCAGCTGGCTGAATGAAAAAAAATAATATTTTGTATTAGATGTGCGCATCTTCACCAGTCTCATGATTTTGATTTGATTACGATTATCATGTCAACGATTCACGATGCATTACGATTGCTGCCCATGGTTTTCATTAAAAAATGAATTACACAGCCCATTTACATTACACAGCCCATTCATATTATACAGGCCCAACCCCCCATTTACATTACACAGCCCGTTTATATTATACAGCCCCACCATTTACATTACAGAGCCCATTTATGTTATACACCCCCCTCCATTTACATTACACGGCCCATTTATGTTATACACCCCTCTCCCCCCTCCATTTACATTACACAGCACATTTATATTATACACCGCCCTCTATTTACATTACACAGACCATGTATGTTATACAACGTCCCCCCTCCATTTACATTACACAGCCCATTTATGTTATACAGCCCCCCACATTTACATTATACAGCCCCCCCTCCATTTACATTACACAGCACATGTATATTATACAGCCCCCCCATTTACATTACACAGCACACTTATATTATACAGCCCCCCCTCATTTACATTACACAGCCCATTTATGTTCTACAGCCCCCCCATTTACATTACACATCCCATTTGTTATACATCCCCCCCCCATTTACATTACACAACTCATTTATATTTTACAGCCCCCCCCCCCTCCATTTACATTACACAGCACATTTGTATTATACAGCCCCTCATTTACATTACACAGCTCATTTATATTTATAAACGACCCTCCGTGCTGTTTCTTCACTAGCGAGGACTGTGACTGGTGGCTCCCATGACTCCGGCCAGTCACAGAGCCGGAGTCCATGGCCTCATATTGAACTGTTTCAGTCTGCCTTTGTTCTGGCACTGTTAATAGAAGAGCAGTAAATAATAAAGATAAACAGAAAAACATCTAAACCCCAGGTGCTTACAACTGAACCAAATCTTGATCTAGATGTGCCAAATCTCACTTGGTGGCAACCCTGGGAGTTGGAGAAGTAGACACTTTTTTTTTTTTTTTGCTTTTCAGGAATACTGTAAATTTTTTTTTTTTTTTGAAAAACGGAATTTACTGTTTTTTATTTTCACTTAGGTGAAATGCTGCTGTTTTAGCCCCGGGAAAGCATCTCTGGTGTTTGCTGGTACAGTAGATGGTTCTGTGCTAGTATGGGACTTGCGAGAGGACTTCAGTATGCATCAGACTTTAACGATAGAAGATGTTAACTGGACGTTCAGATCTGTGACATTTTCTACTGGTTAGTGGTATTTATTTTTTGCTTGATGTTATTTGTTTACAATATCATAAACCACCTATAAAAATAGCAGTAGTGGACATTAATAGAGTGACATCAACTGTATTTTGTAATTATTTTATTTGGTGGAACCCTAAAGCGGAACTATAATGACAGATTTACCTGCTGTTTTCCCCCTTACCGTGGAGTACTGTCTCTTGCTGCTCCATGTTAACAAGGTGTTGCAATCATGTGCTGGAAGCTTCTTGTTTGCAGCAATAGATTTGCTTTTATAGAGAAATAGCAATGCAAGTCTTTACAGCATGAGAAACACGAAACAACCATGTTGTTCTTTCCAACACCCCTTTTCAACAGTGTGTGCTTTGTCAAATTACATTCCGCTTCTTCTGGATATAACTGTGACGTTCCTTCAACAAAGGCTTGGTGAGTGCATCGCCAGTCCTCTCCTCTGATGGGCAGTATTGAATGTCAGTAACACCTTCAATAGGTGATACTTAACGTCGGTGTGTTTGGTCCTAGGATTGACCCTTTTTGATTGCGTAAGCTTTATACATCCCTGGTTATCTTCAAAAATGGGAATTGGTTTTGACATGCCAATCCCAATGTCCACAAAAAGTTGACGAATCCATATCGCTTCTTGACATGCGCGTGCTGCTGCAATGTACTCTGCTTCAGTTGAAGATAGAGCGACAGTTGCTTGATTTCAACAAGACCTTATGGTTCCTTCCCCATACTGGAAGATGAATTCACTTGTGGATTTGCAGTCTGTGCAGTCCCCGGCCCAATCAGCATCCACATATCTGACCAGTTTTGGATTTGATGTTGCCGGTAACTTCATCTGAATTGTTCCTTTTGAGGTACTGCATCACTCTCTTCACTGCGTTCCAGTCATGCTGACAGGGGGCTGAAACTTTCCTGCATTTTATGCCCACTGCTGCAGCTATGTCTGGTCTTGTCACAGTGGCAACATATAGCAGCTTACCTATTGCTCTGCGACATGTCATTGTTGGGTATCACGTTTTCTGCTTCATTGATCTTTTGATAGCCTGGTTCCATAGGAGTTTTAATTTCTTTGCATCTTGCATATGGAATTGTTCCAAGATCGCTGAGATTTTCTGAGATTGGTTGAGAAGATAATTTCCATCTTCTTCTCTTTTTTTTTTTTGAATTCCCTGATAGTAGCCAATGTCCCCTAGCTCTTTGATTTCAAAGTTTTAATTTCAGCTTGTGAACTATCTGATTATAATCCCCTTCTTGTTCAAAACAGGTTATAATGTCATCAACATAGATAAGGATGTATATCCATCTGTCTCCTTGATTCCTGGAGTAGAGACAGGGGGTCTGCTTCACTTATTGAGAATCCCTCTCTGGTAAGTACTTTGTTCACTTTCTCATTCCACATCCTTGCAGATTGTTTAAGACCTTAGATGCTCTTCTTAAGTTTACACACAAGGTTGTCTCCTTGTTCAAACCCTGGTGCTTGCTCCATGTAGAGGTCATCTTTAATGTCTCCATAATGGAAGGCAGTTTTAACGTCTAGGTGTTTGACTTGCATGCCCTTGCCGGCTGTAACTTTAGGAAGCGCTCTGATGGTGGAGTGTTTTACGACGGGAGCGAATGTTTCATCGTAATCTTCACAGAATGTCTGGGAGTAACCTTTGGCAACTAGTTTGGCTTTGTATTTGTGGATATTCCCTTCTGTGTCTGACTTTACTTTGAATGCCCACTTACTTCCTATAGTTTTGCTGTTAGGAGGGAACTCAATGAGTGTCTAGGTTTTATTGTTTTTAAAGTGACTTTAATTCTGCTGCCTTTCTCCATTTATTGGCTTTATATTTTAGCAGTTTTTCTATGTCTTCCCAGGATATTGGTTCAAGTATGTTGTGTGTTTTGACAGTGTATGACAGCTTGTTGGGTGGTATCCCCTTTGTAGTCCGAGTGGATCTTCTGATTTCAGGAAGTTTAGCAGGATCTGGTGGGGAACTTGATTTAGGCATTGTGAGTACCACCTCTTGTTCTGACTCCTGCACAGGCTAGCTTTGGTCGACCCTTTTCTTCTGGTTTACTTGGTATATTAACTTCACAGCTTTCGAGGATTGGTGTTTCTGATGATGGGCTCTCATCAAAATAAACACTATGGCTTATTGCCACTTTGTCAGTCTTTGGGTGTAGGCTTCTGTAACCCTTAGTGCCCTCCTATGGCTCTGTTCTCCAGCTTAGATTGCTTTTCACTTGAAATATAGGCGTATGCTTTACATCCAAACACCTCTGATGTGCCCTATGCTGGGCTTTGATCCATGCCCTGTATCGAATGGAGTACTTTTAATAACTCTTGAGGGTAGTCTGTTCTGTAGGTAGATTGCAGTCATGATTTCTTCTCCCCAGTACTTGTGAGGTAGGTTGGCATCCGACAACATGCATCTGGCCATTTCTATAACAGTGTGATCTTTCCTATCTGCTACACCGTTTTTTGTTTAGGAGTGTATGATGTGGTTGTCTGGTGTACTATTCCTCGTCTCTTCAGGTATGAGGCCACTTCTGTGCTTATGTATTCTCCCCCATTGTCCGGGCGTATTATTCCTGGTTTCCGTTGGAATTTGTTGCTAGACATGGCAACGAACTTTGTTTCTGTTATGTTTCATTCTTGTGTTCAGATAAGTAGTAGTGTACCTGGAATAATCATCAATGAACGTCAGTAGATAACTGTTCCTGCCTGACGTGGGAGTTTTCCTTGGACCGCTTATGTCGCTGTGTAAGAGCTGAAGGGGGTGGTAGATTTTTCGTTGAGATGCCTGTGAAAGGGGAGCAAGTGTGACTTTTACTTCAATACAGCACTTGCATTTCATGAGCACTTTGCAAGGCGCTATTGTCAAATCTTCTGATAAGCCTCTCTTTAAAATGTCCTGTATAGCTTCTGGACTTCTGTGCCCCAGCTGCCTGTGCCATAAGTGAATACAGTTTGTTGTGCATGTCATTAGAGACTATATTGACTTGTTGGTCTGTGGTGATGAGCCTGTATAGGTGATCATCCAGTTTTCCTTTTGCAAAGAATCGCTTATTATTGTGAATTGTGCAGTCATCACCCTGGAACTTAATTGTGAGACCATTGTTTGCAAGACTTTTCACTGAAAGAAGGCAGCCTTCTAGTTCTGGAACAAGGATACTGTGCTTGCCTTGTGGTGTAATGCAGTTCAGAAAGCCCTGGCCTTTACCTTCTGCAGTGATGCTTTCTCTGTTTTCAAGGAAAACTTTGTCTTTTGCACTGTTTGTGAAGAAGGTCTCATCACTAGTCATGTGGCTTGTTGCTCCTAAGTCTATGCACCAGCCGCGTGGCTTGTCTCTCTGTGTTACTTTAAAGGTGCCACGACATGATGTGTCTTCAGTTTACTTTGTGATTGCTTTGACTCTCTCTTGTTGGATAGCTTTAGCTTTCGCTGCTCGGCTTTCCAGATGGAACAGTTCTTTTTTAGGTGACCGGTCCTTTTTTAGCAAAAACAGGCTCTGCCTTTTTGTTGTGCTTTGTGCCTTTGTACATCTTAAGAGCTTTGTCATCATGGTGAGTGTTTTTCTTTCCTTCCATCATGATCATCGATTAATTTGCCTTCAACATACTCCAGTGTTAGTTCCTGCATGAGAATGGTTTCTAAAGCGTTAATAAGTCCAGTATATGTCTCTGGAAGGCTGCAGAGGAGCACGGCAACAGTATGGTTATCTTTGATGTCCTCTCCGATGGCAAGTAGCTGCTCTATGATCTCTAGCATAGCTTTCACGTGGTCACACATTTGCTGGCCTTCCTCTAGTCTCATCTTATACAATTTTTTTTTTTTAGTAGAAACCGCTTACTGTTGAGGATTGAACGCTCATGCCGTTTTTGTAATGAAGTCCACATACCTTTTGCTGTTTTCTCTGTTCTTATGTGGATAAGCTGGTCATCTTCCACTAGTAAGCTTATAGTCACTTTTTGCTTTCCTCTCCCATTTCTTCGTCTCTGTCTGTGGGTCTGTCAGTATTCAGCACTTGCCACAAGTCATCCTTGCTGAGAAACATTTCTAGTTTAAACTTCCACAGCTGGTAATTGTCATTGTTCAGCTTTGCAATTGCAAACTTCACATATTAACTGCCATCTTTCAGTAGCTTGTATACAGTACTCACAGACTTGCAATATCCTCTCCAGTGCCTGGGTGCCTGGGTGCCTGCTGGGTGTATAACTTGTTAGCAGGGTATTGAAATCATGTGCTGGAAGCTTCTTGTTTGCAGCAATAGCTTTGCTTTTATTGAGAATCAGCAATGTATGTCTTTACAGCATGAGAAACATGAAACAGGATCTCATCAACAAACAAGTGCACTGAACATAGAAGGTACATCCTGTCATATCCTGTCATATCATACAATACCTGCTATAAAACTATAATACTACAGTGCCACCTGCTGCATAGATGGGTATAATGAATACAGCATTGTCATACAGTATTGGCAGTTTATTAGCAACCATGCTGCTGTTCTTTCCAACACTCCATCCACCAACATCTTTGAAGCTTCCTATGGGTTTCTTGCTCTCCTGCTTGCAAAAGTTCTACTTTAAAGTGTTGCTTGAGAATGCTGTCTTTGTCCTGTTGGAAATATTTCCCTTTATTTCCTGTCCTTTAGCCAAAATAGGAAGTGAGTGGAACTCTTTCCAAACGTTGAAAGTTGCAGGGCCAACCTGTGATGTTGCTTTACGCTGGATCCTGCTGTGAGCACTCCCCTTGCCACAGAGCACGACATGCAGGGTGCTTTACAGGTCCAGGTCCAGGGCCATGGCGGTCTTGGTGAAGAGCCCAATCTCTGAAGAACTCTGCAGGACTATGCCCATCGTGGGGGTTTAAAGCCAGATGAGGTTAACCCCCTATTCTTGTTACTTATGTGGTGAGTATAGTACGAATTTCCTGTAAACATAGAGCCCAGGGTGAACAGTCCAGCTTTCCCCTTTAGGTTTATTGGAACCACTGTCTGTCCTTTCAGTGGTGTGGTAGGATCCTGGATGACTGGGTTCAGAATTTTAAATTTGATGCCATTTTTGGCTCTAAAGCATGCCAGGCTTAAGCAAACTAGCACTACTTTGCCTGCGCAGCCTATTGCGTTGCCTCATTCTTGCAGAAGTTACTGTGCTGCATGCCCTGTCTTTTCCCCCTTGCATTTGGGACTCCAGACCGACAACATCTCTTGATTCTTTCTCTAAGGGCATGTTACTAGCTGTTTACTCTTGTGGACTACAAGGCATCCTCTATCCTGCTCCACAGCTATGGAGGTTATTATTGAAGCTGTATGCTAATTAACATTAGAGCAGCCAGAGTCTGATCATTCAAACATATTCAATATGGGGTCCTTTAAAATCCCAAAACCAATTAAAACCTTTCTGGTCCATGCGCTGGTTGCTCCTGTTCTGTAAAGAGACTGGCCTCAGCTGGAGAAGAATTTTTTTCTCCTAAATGTTTCAACCAACAGTATCCTATTAATGAAAGTTGCCTTAAAAGATGGACAATTCCTGTGGTTGATCTGAATTTTCTTTCCTTAAAAAGACCCTTATGAACCCCTTGAGGATAACCCCACATTTAAGAGCCTGATAGATAAATGGTTAAAGGTCTTCCTTAGAGCTCTTTCCTATACAACTTATGGATGTGTTTTTTTAACAGTCTGCCAGACAATTGCTATCTGGACCAAACGTATTGCCTGGAATTCCAGCTCCATTCTTACAGACCCATATGTCCATAGTTAGTTGGATCACAGCCTTGCACTACTCCATGATTAGCTTGGCAGATACACTTTGCTAGCCTTCTCTTTGACCACATGCACAGGATTTGCTTAAATACTGGTCAACAGAAGTCCCCTTTAAAAAATGCATTGAGCTGTTACCTTTTGAGGATGAACACCTGTTTGGTCCCTCCTTAGAGAAGTACATCCAGGAATATCACAGAAGGTAAGCGTACCCTTCTTCCTCAGAAGAAGATTCGCGTCTCAACGGTTAGGAAGATGAGAGAGATTTTCTGGCCTCAATAGAAATCAGTGATGCTTACCTGCACATACCCATATTTCCACCTCATCAATGCTTTCCTCATTTTGCAGTTGGCGCTCAGCAATTCCAGTTTGTTGCCCTGCCCTTTGGCATGTCCAAGGCCCACTGGGGTTTCATCAAGGTGCTTGCCCCATTTTTAAATCTACTCTATGCTCAGGTAATTAATGGTGTGGGGCACCTGGACGATCTCCTATTAACAAGTTGTCCTGTCTCCATCAGCCTACATCGAACAGATGGTACAGGCTATGTGGAGTGGCATTTGGGTGCTTAAAGCGGAGTTCCACACAAAAATGGAACTTCCGTTTTTCGGAACCCTCCCCCCACCCGCCATGTCACATTTGGCACCTTTCAGGGGGGAGGGGGGTGCAGATACCTGTCTAAGACAGGTATTTGCATCCACTTCCCGCATAGACTCCCACGGGAGTCTATACCTCTTCCTGTCCCTCCGCGCTGTCTCCTGGGAAACACACAGGTCCCAGGAGATAGCGGGGACCAGTTACGATGCGCAGCGCGACTCGCGCATGCGCAGTAGGCAACCGGGAAGTGAAGCCGCAACGCTTCACTTCCTGATTCCCTCACCTAGGATGGCGGCGGCAGCTGCCAAGAATCGAGCAGGTTATCGGCATTGGCTGCCGACATCGCTGGACCCTGGGACAGGTAAGTGGCCATTTATTAAAAGTCAGCAGCTGCAGTATTTGTAGCTGCTGGCTTTTAATATTTTTTTTTTTTTAGGTGGACTCCCTCTTTAAGTTGAAGTCCTTGCTGGACCCCTCTTACAGATTTGATTAACTGGGTGTTAATCTTTCTGCCTCAGGAAATACTTCTGTCTTTGTTCACATTCCAGGTCCTCCAGGACCAGAGGAAGCCTTAATTTGTGCTTGCTTGAGGGTCTTAAGTCTCATCGTTGTCTCCTTCGAAGTTGTACCATACTGTATGCCCAGTTTCACTGCAGACTATTCCAACTCAACATTCAAAGTCCAGTGCTGGAGTTAAGGATACTCTTTCCTTCCCAATTGTGTAAGATTCTCACAACAGATGCTAGCCCGTTGGAGCAGAACCCCCTATAATTTCAGGAGACTTGGTCGTTGGAGGAAGCTTGCCTTTCAATCAACATTGTAAAACTCGGGGTGATTCCATTGTCCCTTTTATTTGCTGCACTCCTTTCTTGTGTGATCGCCCAACAAGAATCCAGACGGACAATGCCATAGCTGTTGCCTACATCAGTCATCAAGGAGGCACCAGCAATTGAGTCACTCTAAAGAATGCAGGCTTGATCCTCACTTGGGCAGAACATCCGTCCACCATCCATGTGTCAGGCATGCAAAGTGGCAGGTGAACG
Source organism: Lithobates clamitans (assembly GCA_037952925.1). NCBI lineage: Eukaryota > Metazoa > Chordata > Amphibia > Anura > Ranidae > Lithobates > Lithobates clamitans. The sequence continues at coordinate 6,343,502 of JBBGZY010000757.1, read as the reverse complement.
TTCCCATTTGTCAGTGTCTGGACTTGGAAAAATAGAGCATCTATACAGAGGGCTTTTAAGCCCTTGTCACAGGTGGGGCACATTGGAAGTGGACCTGCTGGCATCCAGATTCAACAGCACGCTATACAGGTTTGTCACCAGGTCCAGGGACCCTTGGGCCTTTGCAGTGGACACTCTGCTGATGCTGTGGGACCAGTTCAGCCTGATCTATGCCTTTACGCCACTCCAGATTCTCCCTCACCTACTTGGCAGGATTGAGAACGAGGGCATTCCCTTCAGTAGGTTTTTTTTGCTTTCTGTTACCCGGGTGGTAAATTCACCCCTCTGTTTTTGTCCTGATACCCTTTCTCACATTAACTAATAGTGGAAATCCAAAAATTTGAAGTTAGTAGAAAAAGATGTGAGGGAAAACCTCCAATAAAGGCAACTGTCTGTGACAACTCTCTGAAGATTTTGTTCACTTTGGGTAGATTTCCTTTCATCTTCTTTTCTTTTCTTTTCAATCTTAGTTTATTTCAGAAAAGGAGAAAAACATAATACAAAAGGATATATAACAGAGAGAGAAAGTTTGCTTCATTGTACTCTTACATCTCGTGGTTACATGTATTATGTAAAAAAAAAAAAAAAAAAAAAAAAAAGAAAGCATACACTGTTCTAAAACTATACCATATATGAACAGCTGTATATAGTTTGACATAAAGTCTCTGATTAAGCAACGAAGTATCACAATGTAAACAAAGGTCTTTATACATATGGGAAGTATGTTGTATGAGTGGGATCCATCATATGTTTACTCTTATGGTTTAGTGTATTAGTGTTATCGGAGGGATCTCCCCCTACATGATAAGCTGTCGGGGCCTTTTTTGATCACTTATACAAAGTATTGATGTTGTTAGCCTAATCTGGGTATATGGCCTTTGTTCATAAGCTGAGAAAACTAGTTCAAAACATAGAGGGGAATGAGTGGATAGAGGGACAAGAAGAACTCTGGGAGAACATGTAAAGAATGATGAAGAAAGTGAGGAGCATCCCAGCATGGCTAGCCAGTAGATGGTAGTGGGGCATCCCTGACCCATACAGGAAAGTCGTCGGAATAACGAAACATTGCCCACGCGGTCCAGGTGATGGAAAATTGTTCCTCCTTCCCCATTTCCTGCGCCAACAGACGCTCCAGGTCTCTAATCTGGTCCACCTCCACTCCTTTCATCTTCTGTTGCTTCTCTGGTACAGGAAGTGAAGGCAGATCTCTGTAGCATGACACAGGAAGCAAAAAATAACCTAATGGGAATTTAACCCTTGCCTGCCCTATCTGAAACAAAAAAAGGTTTTAGCTTCACATGTACTTTATTATCTACCTTGTGTAAGCACCACCTTGTATTAAATGTATTCTTTTTTTTTTTTTTTTTTTTTTTTTTTTTTTTTTACTATTAGTAATTTTACGCTTAAGTTGACATTCAACATTGGCGTTGGATGACTATGACTAATAGAAGTTTTGTGTCCTTGCAGATGCTGTTTTCAGTTATGTGAATCACACACACCAGGTAAAGTCCATAGAACCTGTTCCAACTGTAGAAGCAAAGGAGCCAGGGATATCTGCATTATCCTCTCAAGGAGAAGGTATATAAGATCTATTAAACACATATACCCTATAAATAGCAAGTGTTACTCTCTTGTACAACAAAATTGCAGTTTAAAAAGCCACGGAGTTTCACCTTATGATTTAGGTTGGGCAAAGTGCAAATGTAGAGAAGCATAACAAATGTATTATATATATATATATATATATATATATATATATATATATATATATATATATATATATATATATATATATATATATATATATATATATATATATATATATATATATATATACACAGTTGTGCTCATAAGTTTGGCAGTATTTATGATTTCTTGGGCATTTTTTAGAGAATATGAATGATAACACAAAAACTTTTCTTTCACTCCATGGTTGGTGTTTGGTTGAAGCCATTTCTTATCAGTCAACTGTGTTTACTCTTTTTAAATCATAACAGCAACAGAAACTACCCAAATGACACTGATGAAAAGTTTACATACCCCAGTTCTTAATACCGTGTATTGCCCCCTTTAACATCAATGACAGATTGAAGTCTTTTGTGGTATTTGTGGGTAAGGCTCTCTATCTTCTCAGATGGTAAAGCTGCCCATTCCTCTTAACAAAAAAGCCTCCAGTTCCTGTAAATTCTTGGGCTGTCTTACATGAACTGCAAGTTTGAGATCTCTCCAGAGTGGCTCAATGATATTGAGGTCAGGAGACTGAGATGGCCACTCCAGAACCTTCACTTTATTCTGCTGTAGCCAATGACAGGTCAATTTGGCCTTATGTTTTGGATCATTGTCATGTTGAAATGTCCAAGTACCTCCCATGCGCAGCTTTCTGGCTGATAAATGCAAATGTTCCTCCAGTATTTTTTGGTAACATACGGCATTCATCTTGCCATCAATTTTGACCAAATTTCCTGTGCCTTTGTAGCTCACACAGCCCCAAAACATCAGCGATCCACCTCCGCGTTTCACAGTAGGAATGGTGTACCTTTCATCATAGGCCATGTTGACTCCTCTCCAAATGTAGAGTTTATGGTTGTGGCCAAAAAGCTAAATTTTGGTCTCATCACTTCAAATGACTTTGTGTAAAAAGGTTTGAGGCTTGTCTCTTTGCTATTTGGCATATTATAAGCGGGATACTTTGTGGCATTTGGGTAGTAATGGCTTTCTTCTGGCGAATTGACCATGCAGCCCATCTTTCTTCAAGTGCCTTCTTATTGTGCATCTTGAAACAGCCACACCACATGTTTTCAGAGTCCTGTATTTCACCTGATGCCATTATGATTAAAAAAGCGTAAACACAGTTGATTGATAATAAATGGCTTCAGCCAAACACTAACCATGAGTGAAAGAAATGTTTTTGTGTTTTCATTCATATTCCCTGAAAAATGGCCAAGAAATCATAAATTCTGCCAGGGTATGTAAGCTTCTGAGCACAACTGTGTGTTATTTATATATATATATATATATATATATATATATATAGATAGATAGATAGATAGATAGATATATAAATTAATGTGAACCCCTTGCAACTAACTGTTTTTCTGCAGTAATTTGCCATAAGCTGTGATCTGATCCTCATCTAAGTCCCAATAATAGACAAATAGAATGTGCTTAAACTGATAACTCACAATTCAAATTTTCCGTGTCTTTATTGAACACACCCATATAATATTAACAGCGCTGGAGGAAAATATAAGTGAACCCTTGGAACTAATTGCTGATCTAACCTCATTTGGAAGCAAGCTCTCGATCAGACCTTCACAATATTCAGGAGGAATTTTTGACCATTACTCTTTTTACAAAACTGCTCACCAGACATCCCAGCACACACAGACTGGGCTGCAGGTGCAAGCTGAACTGCCCATGTGCAGCTCAGTTTACATGCCTCGGAAGACAGCGACCAAGCATGTAAATTGCACATCTCTTCTGCCATAAAGAGCCTGCCTGCTCACTGTTTGTTAAAACATATAGAAAGAGAAGGAGGGCGCACCAACCTTGTCCATTACCAAAGATAAAATTTTATTTATATAGTAAAAACAAGAGTGATACAAACAAACGTTTACACATTGACTAAGCTCCCGAGCACAGGAGATTGTGTTGCTCACTGTTTGTGACAGCAGAACTTTAATTCCCCTTTAACATGTGTGCAAAACTTTTTAAAACTACCCTGTTAAATAAAGTGGCTAAACAAAAACACTGAAGACTTTCTGTGGGGTTTTCTATAGGCATGTTCAACAGAAGCATTTTGAAAAATTGAATGATTGCCTATAAACACTCCCCTCAAGGAAAAAGACAGAAACCCACCCTTGGCATGTCTGTCAACCAAGTGACAGATTGTAATATCTGTCCCCCTAACACCCAACCCACCTCCTAGTACTGCCCCTTTTAGAGAATACACAGAACCAAGGTTAATTTTGTAATGCTAAATAATTTGTCTTTTTTTTTTGCTACCAGAGCCCTGTAAAAGCTCCAGAGCTGCTCAGATCACTTTTACTTGACAGCTGATTGTTGGCTTTAAAAATCAATACCAAACTCATGGCAAATGCCGTGAGCTGGTTTTAACCTGAATACAAGAATGTTTATAAATGTATATTGATAGATACGGGGTTAAAAGGGAACTTCACTTCCTGTTTTTTTTTTTTTTTTAAATCCCCTCTTACCTGGTTCTCTTGATTTTTTTCCATATTTACGCTATTGGCAGCCAGCTGTCTCTTCTGTGTTCTTGCAGCTAGCCATATCCCTAAAAGGTGCACATGCACAGATCCTGTGGATTGTATCAAAGCCTGCTGGGATGCATGATGTGAGTATCCCAGGAAGCTGGGGGACATCTATCTTGCCTAGGTGAGAAAACTGAAAATGCAGGACAGCAAAAAAAAGAAATAAAAAATTTACCAATAAAAAAAAAAAAAAATGCAGTTGTGTTAAAGGAGAGGGTAGGAGTTGGGGTCCCAATGTGGGTGAATGGAATGAAGGTCTGCTTTAAAGTGATTGTAAAGTTTTGTTGTGTTTGTTTTTTTTTTTTTTTATCAATATAACAAATATGTTTTACTTACCTGCTCTGTGCAATGGTTTTGTGTAGAGCAGCCCTGATCCTCTTCTTCTTGGTTCCCCTGCCAGCCCTCCTGGCTCCTCTCCCCACTGTGCATGCTCCATAAGACACACAGAGCAGGGCTTGGCCTCATCTCCCACTCTCTCATCACTGGCTCGGATTGACAGCAACGGGAGCCAATGACTCCCACTGCTGTACCTGAGCCAATTAGGAATGAAATAGGCTCTGCTCTCGTGCATATGGCTGGATCAAGATCAGGCTCAGGTGTGTATTTTACCTTACTAAAATGCAGTTAGGTGTATATATAAAAAAGCCTCTGCCTTTACAATCACTTTAAGTTGCACTATTTCTTAAATACTTACTACTTTTTTTTTTTTTTTTTTTAGAGGTGTCTGGTTTGTCATTTCAACTAGCATCGTTAGATGAAAATGGCCATTTAATCTTTTGGGTAAGTTAAAAATGATAAAACAGATGAAAATGTGTATATAGAATACATCAAGTTTTTTGTTTTTTTCCAGTATTTAACTTTATGCTTATTTTCCAGTTGTGTTAGATGTGTGGTACATGGGCCTTCTGCTACATAAAGGCATACTGAGGAATGTTTCATGAAGCAGTGCTCAGTGTCAAATATGTGACTTGCTTGCTTCTATAATAATCTAATCATACTCTGTTGATCAATGCAATATATATTGTAGTTCAGCTTTTCTTGGGAAGATGTGGGGATACAATGTGTCCTTCTCCAAGTTTAGCTATGCCTAACCCCTATATTCTGTCACTTTACTACTTTTTCTCTTTCCTTTTTATGTGCATCAGTTAAGGTGGACCTGAACTCAAAATGTGAAGATTTGCTATCTTATAGTAAATATTCAGATATGTTATTTGCGCCCAAAAAGTACCCTGAACAAACTACCTTTTTGCCTAGCATCCCACCTTAAAATGCGAGTGCACTTCCTGTGCCAAGACGGGTACAGATTATATAAAGCACTGTTCCTCTAAATGCTGTTTTTTGAGCATTTAATTGGAAATTGGTGAGGTCACCACTGTGCTCATTACTGTTCTCCTTGTGGAAGAGAAAGCTGTGCATGAGGATCAGAAGACAAGCAATCCTGCTGCTGCTTTTTAACTTCTGCAAAGCTGTGCTTCCTCCAACTCCTGTCTGGCTTCTTCATTATCCATCTGACATGAGTAAGCACAGCCCTGCTCTTCTACCAAGAGGGCTGCCTCCACACAGAGGGTGAACAACGCTTAATAAGATCGAGAAATAATCAGCTTTAGTGTACCTCCAGCCATTACTCATAAATAGCCCTTTATCCCCTACTTGCCTATGTTTGAGTGTGGCTTCCACAGTACAGGTTCTCTTTAGGATAGAGAAGGGTCTGTAATATGTGTATTGGGATATATATCCATTAATCTCCTCTACTAATGATTATTTATTATTTAACTAGGATGCCTGCTTCGGTTTACATTTATACTGCCAGATAATTATGTGACTTTTTATATTTTGAATAGGCCTATCTAATATAAAAGTGTAGTCTTCTGAGTAGTGTAAAACATATTCTATATTAAACATTGCCATTCATTTTTGTCATTAAAATGTATTTACTTAAATGTTTTAATTACAGGTAGTTGTGGAACTGAGAAAAGTAGACCTAGCTGGATCTCAGAGTGATTTGGGTAAATTTTTCATGTGACTGTTCAGTACTTATCTGAACATTTTAACATTTACTGTGCATTTCTTTGGAGTTAGTTTTTTTGTAAAATCCCTCATCTTGATTAAGGCCCATATTTTTTTTTGAGTGGTAAGCAAGCAGCCTGAGTCCGGCATATTCTAGATTATGGCCCTTCCAGAGACCACTTTGTTGGTCTTTACAGAGCATATGCACTGCTTCTAATTCTTATTAAAAAAAAAAAAAAAAAAAAAGCTTGGAGCATCTAAGTGCATAGTAGAAAATACATTAAAAAGATATGGCTAGGCAACTAAGGACAGAATTAAGGATGCATGTAACCATATACTTGTAAGCCAGATTTTCCTTTGTGTAATATGGGTGGTAATAATATATTGCTACTCCTATGAGCGGCATTATAGAAAATGATGCTACCTTAAAGTAAACAACAATGTAAGTCGCATTAAGACTTTTCTTTTAAATGGGAGTGATGGAGAAGAATCTGTCTTACTACTGTTCAGATCACCAAAAATCAGGGGTTCACCCAGTGCAGAAAGAGGTAAATCTGTTTTAAAACAAAGGTTGAGATTTAAGATGAAAATATATATTTGCAGGCTTATTTTCACAAACTATGTTTATATTCCAGGGTTGATTCCGGGAGGAAAAGTGAAACTAGTACACAGTTCATCTATAAATCTTAATGACAAGTAAGTATCAGTGGTAATTTTGGCAGCAAATTTCAATTTAGTTATGGTCTTAGTCTTTTGACTAAAATGCCATTTTAGTTTGTCTCATTTTAGGTCTCTTCAGTTGTTTTAGTTGTAATCGTATTTAGTCAACTAAATCTGCAGTACTTTTTAGGCATTTTAGTCGACTAAAATGATCTACATTTTAGTCGATTAAAATCGAATGGGTTTAGTTAAATTGTAATGTATTATTTAAGCATTGTTCTAGAATTTCCAAACTTATTATATACTCCTGAAGTAGAAAATTCTAATATGTTATTATGTTTGATATTAACCACTTCACGCCCAAGGACGTCATATGACGTCCTGGACTTTGAGTGAGGATATCTGAATGATGCCTGCAGTTACAGGCATTATTCAGATATCCTCTTTTTTTTTTTTTTTAGCCAGTGATTCCCTGCACCATAAGAACAATCATAGCAGCAGTTCAGACGCTTAATCATTCTTACAGGTGGCGGGAGGTGACGTGCCACCCTCGTGTGATTCTACTGGCTCGCCCGTACGATCGGCGAGCTGGAGAAGGAATCCAATGGTGCCGGAAGTTGAGCATAGAGATTTTCGGTGACCAGATGGTCTCCGCCAGTATCTATGACCTTCAGAGGCCCAGGCGCGATGTTGTGAGGCCGGGGCCATGAACTCTGCTGGAAAGACCAAGATCGTTTATTTTTTTTTTTTATCTCGGTCTTTCCAGCCTAGGCCTAGAGGACCTGTCACACACTATTTCTATTACAGGGAATGTTTACATTCCTTGTAATAGGGATAAAAGTGATGAAAAAATAATAATTTTTAAAGGGAAAGTGTAAAAAAAAAAAAAAAATTTAAATAAAATAAACAATAAAATAAAAAAAAAATGTAAAGCTTCCCCCTCCCTGCGTGCTCGCGCACAGAAGCGAACGCATATGTAAGTCGTGCCCACATATATATGTGAGGTATTGCTGGGAGTGTTAGAGCAAGAGCAACAATTCTAGCCCAAGACCTCCTCTGTAACTCAAAACTGGCAGCCTGAAAAATGTTTTAACCACTTCCCGCCCACCGTCATATGACGTCCTGGGCTTTGAGCGGGTATATCTGAATGATGCCTGTAGTTACAGACATAATTCAGATATTGCCGGTTTCAGCCGGCAAATCTCTACACCATAGGAACGATCATAGCGGCCGTTCCGCCGCTTGATCGTTCCTATGGGAGGCGAGAGGGGACATCCCCCCCCCTCCCGCCGCCCTCCGGTGCTTGTTCCGACTCACCGTTACGATCGGTGAGGCGGAGAGCGGATCCGCCAACGCGGGAGGTAGATCATAGATATTTCCGGCAGACCAGATGGTCGCCGGAGTCTATATGATCATCGGAGGCCGGGCGTGATGTTATGACGTCACGTCCGGCCTCTCCATTCAAAAAAATGGCTAGGAAGCGGTGATCGTTTTATTTATTTTTTTGATTTCAGGCCTCCCAGCCTAGTGGTGAGATATGGGGTCTTATTGACCCCATATCTCACTGTTAAGAGGACCTGTCATGTCATATTCCTATTACAAGGGATGTTTACATTTGACCAAGTGTCAGAATAAAAAAAGAAAATATAATTAACAATAAAAAAAAAAAAAAAAATGTTTAAAGCGCCGCTGTCCCCGTGTGCTCGCACGCAGAAGTGAACGCATACGTAAGTCCCGCCCACATATGAAACTGGTGTTCAAACCATACATGTGAGGTATCGCCGCGAACGTTGGAGCGAGAGCAATCATTTTGTCCATAGACCTCCTCTGTAACTCAAAACATGTAACCAGTAAAAAAATTTCAAGCGTCGCCTATGGGGATTTTTAAGTACCGAACATTGGCTCCATTCCACGAGCGTGTGCAATTTTGAAGTGTGACATGTTAGGTATCTATTTACTCGGCGTAACTTCATCTTTCACAATATGCAAAAACATTGGGCTAACTTTACTGTTTTGGTTTTTTTTTTTAAACACAAAACCTTTTTTTTTCCAAAAAAAACCGCATTTGACAAATTCCTGCGCAAATACTGTGTGAGATAAAAAGTTGCAACAACCGCCATTGTATTTTCTAGGGTCTTTGCTTAAAAAACATATATAATGTTTGGGGGTTCTATGTAATTTTTTAGCAAAAAAATGATGATTTTTACATGTAGGAGAGAAATGTCAGAATTAGCCTGGTAGGGAAGTGGTGAAAGTGTCGCCTATGGAGATTTTTAAGTACTAAAGTTTGGCGCTAATCCACGAGTGTGTGCAGTTTTAAAGCATGACATGTTGGGTATCTATTTACTCAGTGTAACATCATCTTTCGCGTTATATAAAAAAATTGGGCTGGGGGTGTGGCTTGGACATGGCGGAGTAAGGACGTGTTGTTCCAGAGCTCCCGACTGCCGACCAGTCTAACCCGGCTGATATGCCTGTTCTCAACATTTCTGCTTGCCATGAGATATCATAAGTGACAGAGGGGCAGAGGATCGTCCACAGCGGCTCAGGCGGACCAGATTGACCAATATTTCAGAGACAAACCCCGCTCCGCGCCGAGGAACACGTGGCGACAGTGGGCCCTCATCAACCCTCTCTCCCATCATGGAGGTCTCACACAGCCCAATGCATAACTCCCTCACAGGCATCCCGCCTTTGTTAGACTCTCAGTCCGGCACTTCGAGCAGCCAGGGGATGTCTACTCTCACACCCAGGGACGAGGACGACATCAGGGTGCTACTGAGAGCCCTCCCAACCGAAGCAGACTTGGCAGCCATGGTGTCGAAGGTGGAGGAGCAGCACCGCCGTGACTTCCAGCAAGTGGGAGAAGAAGTGCAGAGTATCGATGTGAGACTGTCCAGCGGGGAGGCAAATATGGAGGCTTTGGAGGCTCGTATTGCTCACTTAGAGAGGACACAGCAGTTAAGCCAAGAACAGTTGGCGGAGATGCAGCTGCACGCAGAGGATCTCGAGAACCGAAGCCGCAGGAACAACTTGCGGCTTCGAGGGATACCTGAGGCCACGGGGTCTGAGAATCTGCAGGAGACTGTGAGGGCAATCCTACAAAAGATCATGGAGCCAGAACCCGCTGTGCAGTGGGAGTTTGACAGGGTGCATAGGGCGCTCGGCCCCCGGCCAGGGGAACAAGATCGTCCCAGAGATGTGATCTGCCGGCTTCATAGGTACGCGCAGAAAGAAAGTATCATGAGAGCCGCCTGGCAGAAGGGAGCAGTGGATTTCGACGGGGCAGCCATCTCCGTCTTTCCGGATATCTCTCGGGCAACCCTACGGAGGAGAGCCATGCTCAAACCCCTGCTGGAATCTCTGCGCAGCGCTCAACTTCAATACTGCTGGGGATTCCCGCTACAGTTAACGGTCCATAAGGCGGGCGCCTCTTACACACTGAGACGCCACTCGGATCTCCCGGAGCTGTTTCATTTCCTGGAGATGGAGGAGACTGGCTGTGCTATCTGTCTGGCAGAGATCTTCGTCTGAGGCCGCAGTCGCCTCCTCCGACACAGCCACGCCGCTCTTCAAGACGCAGACGGAGGGATCACACGCCGATTAGAGCCCAAGATCCGGAGCCGTAACACCAGCGGAAGCCCACAATTGAGGGTTCCCAGGACTTGAACTTTCTGCCGCTAGACTGAGAGACTTCCCCCCCCCCCCTCTCCTCTTCCTCCCCGCCCTGCTTGCTAGCTGCGCCCGCGGACCCAGAGGTCTGACCCAAGGACGATCGGACCCCGGCCCCCCTTCCCCATCTGGAAGTGAGAGACTGTCTTGGCCCTCCACCCTCCCTTCCCCTCGCCCAATGTGCGCCTCTTCCCGACCCCGGGACAGTGATACCATTTCGCATCTCTGGTATGCACGGAAACCCAACTTATGACGCCCACTCAGACTGTGTAACCCGAAGCAGCAATAAGGATACCAGTTGATTGTGTGAACTGTTTGCACTGGGACCTTTGGCTTTTGGGTGGGGGGGAGGGGGTGGTTGGGAGCTTGATGGGGGGGAGCAGCCGGGGGTCGGGGGAATATTTATTCCTTTGCACGGTCTTCTGAGGATAGCTACGGGGGGAGATGCGGATCAAGTACAGAGGACTTTGCTTGGAGGGACAGTGGGATCAGAGATCATTTGCCTAGCATTTGCTTTACGTGTAACATGTATTGTCTCTGTACTATTCCATTGATTTCAAGAGGGTCGAGGGGGGGGGGTGTTGTCTGCGGGTTTACTGAGGGGGGACTAATTGTATGGAGTTTAATGTCCCATTTGGGGCGGACTGACACAGCATCCAGTTGAGGGTAACCTCGTGAATCGTGCGGATAGACTGGAGATGCTGCTCGGCCTGCATTAGAGGATCCCCCTCCCTCTTCCTTGCACCTCCCTCACCCCCCTCTTTCCCCCTTTTCCTTCCTCCAGCCTCTCCTCCTGAACCGCGAGTTTAGGGCTCCTCCTTCCTATTTACCCGCCCCCTTTGTCCCGTCTCCTTCCCTCCCTCCTCCTTGTCTTCTCTCTGCCACGTCCTTTCCGCATCTTCCCCCCCCCCGCCCCTTCATTGGGGGTTGAGGACTTCGGGGGAACATGAGCTGTGGATGGGGAGGGGACGTGGTTCAGGGGTTCAATTGCCAAGCGGCTGCTGGGGTAATGCAGAATATCCCGGGGACTTCTTTTTTTTTTTTAACAGTAAAGGTTTTTATTTTTTTTTTAGATAAACAAATCAGCATTACAAAGAAATCATCAGTGCTTGACATGGATGCCTCAATCCTTACAACATAATGTATAACATTCTTTCAACACTACATCATCTCAGGAATGCATCTTAGAAGTAATGAGTTAACCAGACTCCGTTAATGTACAATTCTAATACAACATAAGGTATCTGATTTACATTATCCCTCCAGAACCACTACCTCATTATAAATCTCACTCTAAACCATCCCTACCCATTTCCTATCTGTATTGTTCAGTGGGATCTAAGAACGTTCCCTTCTCCCTCCACCCCTGAGGATCAGCCGATCGCATATGCCCCGACGCCCAGAAGGCCGGCGTGTTCCGAAGAAGCTCGGCAGATACGGACTATCTTCCTTCAAGATTACCCAACCGCGTCCCGTGTCCGAGGGGGGACAACGTCCCTTCCGCGAGGGGGGAATTCCATCAGTAGGTCCCCCCACTCCTGGGCCCTCAACCACGTGCCGCCAGCCAGGCCGACCAATCCCTGTCATATTTAGCCGGACACTGCCTACTCTCGTAGGTAAGTTTGTACAGTGGCAACACCGAGTCCACCGCCTTCTTCCAGGATCTAAGGGTAGGGGGCTCAGCCGACTTCCAATGCAGCATGATCTCCCTCCTAGCGTAGAATAACAGGAGCGTAATAGAGAGTTTGGTGTATCTGTCCCCCTCCACGTCTACTAGATAGCTCAACAGAAGCAGCTTAGGGTCGAATGTCAACCTGAGGTCCCAAATGTCGTTAAGCTCCTCCGTCACTCCCTCCCAGTATGGTCTGAGCTTCGGGCAATCCCACACCATGTGCCAGAATGTACCTTCTTCGGTTCTGCACCGGGGACACAAAGGGTCAATATGAGGGTAGATTCTAGCCATCCTATGCGGAGTGAAGTAGGCCCTGTGGAGAAACTTCAGCTGTATGAACCTGTCCTTGGCCGCTATCACTGTTGGAATATAGGTCGACACACATTCCTCCCACTCGTCGTCTCCCAACTCCGGGATATCCTCCCTCCATTTATCAAATGTGCGAGTGGGCTTAACGTCGTGAGCCACCGTCAGATATAGGTACAGTGAGGACAAGGGCTTCCCCATCACTCCCGAAGTCAGAAGTCTCTCCACAGAGTCCGGTTCAAGAGTCAGCCTGTCTGGAAATTGTGCCCTCATTGCGTGTCTCAATTGCCAATATTTGAACTCAAAAGTTTGAGGTAGGGAATACTGCCTTTTAATGTTCTGAAAGGGCATAAGCTTACCATTGGCTATAATATGTTTTAGGGTGGTGATTCCTCGCCTAGCCCATTGAGAGGGGTCTGGGATTTCGCAGAGGTGCGGGAGGGCGGGGTTGCCCCAAAGCGGAGTGTGTGGGGACATGCGATTCGGCTCTGCATATATTGCCCTAGCTTCCCCCCATACCTTAATGGTGGTTTTCATTGGGGTCGTCAAATGGTAAGGAGCTTTAGGACCCCTATAGACTAGATTTGACAGAGCCGCATAAGAGCCCAAGATGGCCGCCTCAAGTCTAACAGCAGGGTTCTGTCTGGGCTGGGAGAACCACCAGCGCACCGTCACCAGTACTGCTACCCAATAGTATATCAAAAAATTTGGAAGGGCAATTCCCCCCCCCCGAAAGAGGAGGGTAGAGCACCCTCTTCGCCACTCTAGGTGTCCTCCCGGCCCAGATGAAAGAACTCAGGATCCCCTCCAAGCATCTAAAGAAGGACCTAGGTATATGGGTGGGTGTATTACGAAAAAAATAAAGAAATTTTGGAAGAAACACCATTTTAAGCAAATTAATTCTACCCACGGGGGTGAGAGGAAGGGTGCGCCAGGCCGTGCACTTTACTGTAAGTTGGGAGATAAGAGGTTGCACGTTTTTTTCCAAGAACTCATGAGTGGTGTTACTTATTTTGATGCCTAAATAGGTGAACTCCTCTACCCATTGTAGTGGGGTGGCCGTGTCCACCCTAGGAAGCAGGGGATGGAGTGGGAACAGGACCGACTTGTCCCAGTTTATCCGAACCCCTGAGAACTGAGCAAAGTTTTCGAACAGGACCGGGGCCCTCTGCAGTGACTGGTCGGGGTCAGCTAGGTAAAGCAGGGTGTCGTCCGCATATAGGGACATCCCGGGGACTTCTTGCAGTGGGGTTATTTCCTCCACTCTGTTGGTAAATCCCTCTTCCTATGCAGTGAGGTGTAGAGATTTCCCTGTTTATACAAGTTTATTTTGATTGTGTTTTTATGTTGACCAGAGAGTTTGCAATGTTAAATAGCAAGTCAGAGCTACGCCCTTAGCTAGCTCAAAGATTTGGGGCTATTACATAGACTTAGCCGGACATATCAGTCATTTATTATCATTGTTTTATCTTATGGACTGGTGGGGGATAAGGAGCCTCTATGCCCTGCTGTACACAACCACTTTCCCCACATAGGGTTACATCCAGTTAGTGGCTTCTCTTTTGGGGTCACTAGGGTGTTTGGAGATTAGGTCTCCCATACGCGTTTGCGTATTAGCTGTCTTTGTCTTTGTGTATTTTTGTTTCTGTTCTCTCTATCTTATCTTGTATCTTCCTCTCTTCCCTTCTCCCCCCCCCCTTTTTTTTTTCTTTCCCCCCTCCGCCAGTTCTTGCCATGACCAGGAGTGGTCAGGAACCAGTTCGCCTGCTCTCGATTAATGTAAAGGGTCTGAACACCCCAGAGAAGCGCACTATAGTTATGCCTAACCTGAAACGAACAGGGGCTCACATTTGTTTCCTGCAGGAGACGCATTTTCTTGCCGACAAAATACCTGGTCTCAAGAATTGTCTCTTCCCGGTGACTTACCATGGGTGCGCGTCTGACTCCAAGTCCAGGGGGGTAAGCATTCTGATTCGCAATACTACTGCGTGGCAGGAGAAATATAAGTGGAGCGCCACGGAGGGTAAGGCATTGTTTGTGAAAGGGACACTGGGTGGCTCTATGGTTACCCTAGTGAACCTTTATCTCCCAAACACAAACCAGATTACTTTCCTAGAACCAGTCTTGACCAAGCTGGGAGAGTTTGTTGAAGGGGCAGTGATACTGGGAGGTGACATGAATTTCATCATGGACCCTACTTTGGACTCATCTAAGACCACCTCCCAGCTCTCTTATGCGGCACTGAAACGCCTAAAGAAAAGCTTTTATGCTTTCCATCTAGTAGACGTGTGGCGGATTCTTCATCCGAACCAACGAGATTACACTTTCTACTCGCACCCCCACGACTCATATACCCGAATTGATCTAATTATGATGCCCCAATCCCTTCTGTCTAGGGTTACGTCAGCATCGATCGGATCTATTACATTCTCAGATCATGCCCCGGTTATGGTGGACATAGACATCTTGACACCCACAACCAAGCAGTGGATGTGGAAGATCAACGATTCTTTGATCCAGATGCCTGAGGTGGTTGGGGAGGTTTCTAAGGAATTGAGGCAATTTTTTGCCGAAAACACAAACTCAGAAACAGCCTCAACAATGGTGTGGGAAGCCCACAAAAGCTACATTAGGGGTCTCTTAATAAAAATAGGGTCCCGCATCAAGAAGGCCAGAGAGCAACAGATCTTGGAACTCCCAGGTAAAATCCGATCCTTAGAGGCCACCCACAAACGGTCGCTCGCTGAACAAGCATTGGCAGATTTGACAGCATTGCGGAATCAATTACGTACCATGGCTTTACATAGGGCAAAAGAGGTGATAGCCAAATGCAGGAAAACGTTCTATATGCACAGTAACAAAAGCGGTAAACTGCTGGCACGAGCTCTCAGAGCCCAACAAGCACGAACGTTTATCCCCGAAATATATACTGAAACTCACCATAAGGTTCACACCACAGAAGCCATAGCAGAACAGTTTCGAAAGTACTACACCTCTTTATACAACTTGATGCGTCCATCCTCTGAGGGGGCGTCACAGGTGGATCAGGGTAAGATACAAGATTACCTACAAAGATCTGGTTTGCCTCAACTATCAGACGAGGATTTAACAGCACTGGAGAAACCCATCTCGGCGGACGAAGTAACCCGAGCGATGGCGAGCATACAATTGGGTAAAGCCCCGGGTCCGGATGGATACTCCCTGCTATACTACAAGACCTTTGGGGGTCTTTTGATCCCGCATTTCATTTCGGCATACAACGCTGCAGGTGAAGGCCTTGCCCTTCCCAGAGACACACTACGCGCTCACATCACGGTTATTCCAAAGGAGCGCAAAGACCCCCTACTATGCCAAAGCTACAGGCCGATTTCATTACTAAACATTGATTTGAAAATGTTCACAAAAATTCTCTCCATTCGGCTTGATTCAATCAATTGATTCACTCCGACCAAGTGAGATTTGTTCCCTCGAGGGAGGCACGTGACAATACAAGTAAAGCAATCAACTTAATCTATGCGGCACGGAAACTGAAAACTCCGATGGTGCTCCTGTCAACAGACGCGGAGAAAACGTTTGATAGGGTAAGCTGGCTTTTTCTCTTCGAAACCCTCCGGAGTTTGGATCTCAGAGATCGCATGATGAACTGGGTGCAAGCAATCTACTCCTGCCCTTCGGCACAGGTCAAGGTGAACGGCCACCTGTCTTCCTCATTTCAAATAACAAATGGGACAAAACAGGGGTGTCCCTTATGATAGTCCCTCTGATATTTATCCTCACCCTCGAACCTTTCCTGAGATTTATCAGGGATAACCCGAATATCAAGGGGCTTAGATTGAATGACACCCTTTCCCAAAAATAGCTGCCTTTGCAGATGATTTGCTTTTCTTTCTGACCAGCCCACTGACGTCCATCCCAAATCTGCTTGCAGAACTGAAGACCTACGAAAAACTGTCTTTTTTCCGCATTAATTACCAGAAATCCGAGGCTCTAGAGATCGATCTGCCACCACCCTTGGCTGAGTTGATTAGAGTAGACTTCCCTTTCAGATGGGCCTCATCCCACATTAAATACTTGGGCATTTATTTGCCAAGCAGAATAGAAGAAGTCTTCTCTCTCAACTTCCCTCCCCTCTTAACAGCTATAAAAAAGGATCTCCAGACCTGGCAGAAAGGAATGTTTTCATGGGTTGGGCGGTGTGCCATATTAAAAATGAACATTATGCCGTGGTTACTTTATCATTTCCAGGCTCTCCCTGTAGGTATTCCTGCGTCCTTCCTTAAAGCAGTTAACATAACATTTGTGAGGTTCGTTTGGGCTCAAAAAACACCACGCTTAGCCCAGACCACCCTTAGATTACAAAAGCTAAGAGGGGGTATTGCCTTACTGGATGCGAATATCTACTTAATGGCCTGTCACTGAACCAGGATACTAGACTGGTGCCGACATAGTACCTTGAAGCAGTGGGTGCAAATAGAATACGCCTTAGCAGGAACCAGACTGGAATCGTTGCCTTGGTGTCATAAGCCCATGCCCAACCGAATAATTAAACACCCGACAGTGGGGGAAACGTGGCAAACGACCCGCACAGTTTTCCGTGATTTCATGGTCGCTCCGCTCCCGTCTTCACTCACCCCCATTGTTGGAAATCCAGCGTTTGCTCCAGGTCTTGATGACCCCAGATTCTTGCAGCTGCTGGAGGTTGAGCGATCTCAAGCAAGACACTTTCTTATCGACGGCCAGTGGAAGAACAGGCAACAAATCACAGAGGATCCAGCCCTGGCGGGTTTGTCGTTTTGGCAGAAGATTCAACTTACTCATTTTATTGGCTCGCTGCCTACGTCTGAGTTGTTTGAGAGGCAATTAACCACCTTTGAACTGATGTGTGTGGAACAAACTCCACTGAGACATGCCATCTCCCTGACTTACCAACTGCTACTTGATCAACCTCAGGACTTCAGACCTCTCTACATATCCAAGTGGGAGAAGGATCTAGGGGTGAAATTTACAGAGAAACAAATAGATCGGCTCTTTCTTTTTGCTCATAAGATATCTGTATGCGCCAGACATCAAGAGGCGGGATACAGTACAAGCTACTAGCTCGGTGGTACTACACCCCGGAAAAAATACATCAGATGTTCCCCCAGAGTTCAAACCTGTGTTGGAGATGTGGAGAGGAGACCGGATCCCTGCTACATGTCTTCTGGTCATGTCGAACCCTCCGTCCTTTCTGGACGGAAGTACGGCGCATAGTACAAAAATTCACGGACCGAGAGATACCTGAGACCCCTGAATTCTTTCTTCTTCAACACCACGAGTTTCCCACCAAAGTCTATAAGAAATCAATTGTCCCTCTCCTGATCACGGCGGCGAGGAATTGCGTCCCCTTGTGTTGGAAGCGGGCGCAGCCCCCATCGGTGACCATGTGGTTGAGAAAGGTGTCAGAAATCAGGGCAATGGAAGACCTGGTGGCCACAGAGAGAGGCCTTAGTGAACAATTCTCCAAAAAATGGTTTTGGTGGCACGAGTTTGTTTACTCTGCGGAATACAATGAACTTTTGGTCTAACCCACGAAGATACAGTGATCTCGCACGTTCCCCCCGAAGTGGGTAGCGAAACTGGTTGGGGGTTTGTTTACCTTCTCCCCACCCCTTCCCCCCCCCTCCCGTTTTATTTATTTATTTCGTTTTTTTTTTTTTTTTCTCTCCTCTCCTCGCTTTCTCTTTACTCTCATCTATTCATCTTTCTTCTTCTTCTCTGGTTCTTTCTCTTGGGTCGCTTGATCCCGGATGAAAGTGATTCACACTATTTTCCTCTCTATATAAAATACGGTATTTGCCATTTAAAGAGTGGTCGTGTGTCATACGGAGCCTCCCTTTCCTTTACAATCTGATGGTACTCCATACTGTAGATAACGAAAAGTTTTTCTTATGTATAAAACACTTTACCTCGGAGTGTCATGGACGAGACCGTTATTGTATGTATTCGTTTTTTTTATTTTTAGGGATTGTTTCTGTGTTTTCATATGATTATCTCTTCCAAAAATAAAAATAAAGAATTTAAAAAAAAAAAGAAAAAATTGGGCTAACTTTACTTTTTTTTTTTTTTTTAATTAATGAAAGTTTTTTCCCCAAAAAAACACATAAAAAAAATTGCAGCACAAATACAGTGTGACATAAAAAGTTGCAACAATCGCCCTTTTATTCCGTAGGGTCTTGGCTAAAAAAAGCATATATAATGTTTGGGGGTTCTGAGTGATTTTCTAGCAAAAAAATTATGATTTTTACATGTAGGAGAGGAGTGCCAGAATAGGCCCGGTATGGAAGTGGTTAAGGTTTGAACAAACTCACAGATACAAATTTAGCCTCTCTGGATGGTCTGAGGAGGCCTGTAATTCTGCACAGTGCTTTCAATGGTGGTCTGAGGAGGCCTGTAATGCACACAGTGCTCTGGACTGTGGTCTGAGAGGGCTGTAATGCTGCACAGTGCTCTGGACAGTGGTCTCAGGAGGCCTGTAATGCACAGTGCTCTGGATGGTGGTATGAGAGCCCTGTAATGTTGCACAGTGCTCTGGTTAGTGGTCTGAGGGGAGGCATGTAATGCACACTGTTCTGGGATGGTGGTCTGAAAGGCCTGTAATGCTGCACAGTGCTGGTTGGTGGTCTAAAGGGGAGGCCTGTAATGCACAGTGCTCTGGATGCCGGTAGTAAGAGGAGGCCTGTAATGCATACAGTGCTCTGCACGGTGGTCTGAGGGGAGGCTTGCAATGTACACACTCGCGGTGCTCTGCTCTGGGCGGTTGTGAGTCAGGACTCTCATCTGGAGGCCTGTAGTGCATAGTGCTGCTCTGGACGGTCGTTTGAGGAGACCTGTGATGCTGCACAGTACTAACTGCTAAGCATGGAGCTCAGTGGAAACAGGAAATTCACAAGGATAAACGTGAACTGACACGTTTCACAAGTGCAACGGAATTGATTTTCGTCAAAGTCAGTGGACGAAAACTTGGTGTACCTTTCGTTTAGTTTTTGTCACTTTAAAAAGGCCGCTAATAAAAATTTTTCCAAAAATGTTTTCCCTGAAGAAATTAACACTGGTAAATATAAGTTTCTTATGGGATCCTTAACTAGATTAGCCAGTGAGACTGTGTGTTTACAGCAGACACTGGACATTTTCACAGTCCTCTTGAGTTAACTCTTAAATTTACCTCATGCCAACAACAACCAATCACACCTCCTGGTGCCTGTATAGTAGTTATATCTTTTGTAAAGTGCGCCATGTATGTTAAATCTCAACACGGGGCTAAATTATTTTTGTTTGTTTTTTTTTTTTTTTTTTAAAAAAAGGTCCCTCAGGCATTGGAAAAAAGGCACATGCTGCAATACTCACTTTCACTCCAGACGTATCCCTTGCAGTACCTCTTCTCTGCTACAAGAAGTCCTCATTCTCCAGGGATTAATGATGCCTAGCGTTTAATGAACCCAGAAGCTTGAGGACCTATTGTGTGTGCAGGACTTTATGGATCCACCTTTCACAGTGTCGCCACCGCACCACTCTGTACACATGGGAAGGAGGAAATGGCGGGGGGGTTTGGGGGTCTGGGGCGAGGGATTAGAACGCTTGTCAGTTTTTATTGCCATTAGTGCCCCTGTTTAAGGAGATTTACCCTTAAGCTGAAGCTAAGCCAATAAAGTTATATTAAAATGCTGATACCCCATCATGCTTTAAAATGTGTGAATACCTGTGAATTTCATGGATTTGTATTTTAAATTCTATTTTAAATCAGTTGAAGTTTCATTATTTGATAGCCTATAGTGTATAGGGCAATGTCTGAGACCACTATGTACAAAAGCACCTGTGTGTTAGTACATTGCAGCCACCAGTATGAACATGTCTCTCATCTACAGCATCTTTACATTTACACATGTAATTACTGCTGTACAATGCTAATGCGTATGGAGCTTTTCTTTGCATTGCATTAACACACACATCACCACAATGCATAGTTGGGAATGGGCCCTAAAAAGATAAAGGTAGTTCTGGGCCTTATTAAAATAAAAAATTTAGGCAAGTAAATAAATTATATAACACTTCACTTAATATACTTGTAATCTTTCAAAATAAATTTTAAAATAAAATTGCCAAAAAGCCATTTTGAGGTTTTTCATTTACCGTTGGCTATTTTCTGTTTTTGCCAGTGATTGTTTTTATTTTGTAGATTTTTTCACAAAGATGTCCTGACTCTGGGATCCCCTGAAACTATGAATATTAAGTTCCTTCCGCAAGACTCCAACCATTTTGTCATTGGAACAGATATTGTAAGTTAAGTTTGTTTTTTATGCTGCAGTACAGAAACATGTGTTCCACCTTACATTAAAACAGACCCTCTGATGGCTATCGCCTAAATTTATATGATAGAGTACAGAAAGATTTCCATGTTATTTTTTTATTTCAGGTTAAATATTTATAACCTATAACATTTTTGTATTGTGCTTTTGCACCTCTTTTGTGTCTTCTGTATTTGTATATCTAGCTGATTTTCCTATTTCCCATAGGGTTGCTATTACATTTATCTGTCAAGTGATAGTTGCCTTGGCCAATTATTTGAAGGTCAATTGATTTTGCCTTAATTCTGGAGTTGCTGCACTTCTCTCTTCTGTCACTAGATGGCTGGGTGTCTGGTGACATTAGATAAGACAAGGGCATTGCAAGCACAGATTAGGAATGAATGGGGTGTCACAGCCAATGGGCAGGGATTTTCTTGGGTCCCTTGGCCTGCTGGGAGAACCTATTTGGGTGGAGTCAGGTGGCCAGGGTTCTGTGCCACCTGAACGGCTGTCTGGGTGGACGTGTGTCGTATTGCCCTGGGCTGCTAGGCCAGAAACCTAAGGCCTATCCCCGGGACATCATGGTTGCTAGGGTATCTGAGAGCCTATCCAGAAGTAGTGCAGGGTTGGGACTGCGGGCTTGCAGTCCAAACAGAAGTAACAGTTTCTGCCGGCTGGGGAACCAGTCATGGTTGGAGGTAGAGGGAAAGCTGTCGCCACAAAGGGACAATCCACCTTGTTACCTGAGACCATTGTGAGTAAGCTGAGGCTAGTACCAGAGCAGACTTCTCGCCAACTGGGGATGGTGAAAAAGTGGGAAAGCATCAGCAAGTCAGGGACCCAGCGGGACAGCAGAGGTGACGCTTGTGGAATGCTAAGCCAGGCACCTAACTTGTCAGCAGGGGTGAAGCTTGAGGAGTATCTGTGAGTGCCAAGCCAGGGAACCAGCAGTGAAGCGGGGGTGATGCTTGAAGAAGATACCAAGTGCTACAGTGAAAGAGTTCAGGTTGATCCAGTGGCTAGTGGATCTGAAGTCTAGTGAGAGCGGCTGGGAGCTCGTTGAGTGAAGACCCACAGTGAGTGAGTGTGGGGTAAAGAGAACTGTTCGTGTTGCAGATAGTTGAATACCTTTACCGTTAGTAACAGCTACAAGATTGTTGCCATAGGAGACAGCGGTCCTATCTATACAAAAGTGGCGTCCGGCTGGAGGCCTTCAACTGTATAGCTGTCTGCCTATAGAAGTCTTGGAGTCTGCCAAAATAACATTGCAGCTACCTAAGGGTGTGCTGGCCCTAATCCACTCTCCCACAGTTCTGTTTAAGAGATCATAAATCTCTTTGCATTCAAAAAGTGTCTGGCGCCAACCTGTTCATCTTGCATTACACCCACCATGCCTTGTAACTCCCTCTACACTGAAGGATGTCAGCTGTCCCTAACTCTGGAGGCAACCATTGGGCTTCAGGGGCCCCGAGACTTTGCTACAATTTGGTAATTTTGCCTTTCTGGTCTGGTCCAGATCCTTTTTCAAAATGTTGTTGGTTACCATAGAAAATCTTTGAACATACAGAGCTTATGTATTTGCAGACAGAATGGTTGCCAGATGCACATCAACTTGGCATAACGGCTAGTTTAGTAGTTTACAGGTATATGTTTTTGTTTTGTATTTTTCAGCTGCAAAACTGAACTAAAACATTTCAAATTTAATTTGCCAACAGGGAATAGTAACCCACGGAACAAGGTATGGATTGATAGAACCACCAGTACAATACTCATCTCTGCACAGCAAGCTAAGACCATCAAAGGTCACTGCAATTGATTTCTCACCATTTGCAATGCCAGCATTTTTGGTAACTAATTAATTTTAAATTGTTGCACTAAAGCTAGTTAGTACAGCAGTGATGTACAAGTAAGGTTGGCTTAATCTAACATTTCTTAAAATTCTAATAAATCTGCAAAGCCAATACTTTTTTAGATAGAAAAGACAATGATTAACACACATTTTTTTTATTAGCCACTTGTGTCCCATTAGGGAGATTTTTCTTTACTTCCGAACGCTAAAATTTCCCTTAGGCCTGTGTCAACAAGCTTTGGGCTTGTGTCAATTGCATTAGTTTGCTATCAGTTTTAGATGCTTCTGAGATCATTTAGAAATCGCTGACGTGGGCAGATGACCTCCTGCTAGTCTGTATGTGACCTGCTTCAAGTGGGATTTGCATTCTCATAAACTTGCATGGGAATACAAAAGCCATCTATATAAGCTACTAGACAAATCTCATCTGAGAAAAGTATCCGCATTGGAAAATTTTATCTTATATCCCTGTGACGATTACAAAATTTTGGAGATTTCCTCACAAATAGAAGGATTAAATCTTCGCAGCAGGAATGCAGACAGCAAAAAAAAAAAAAACCTGACAAAGGTTTTAACCTATCGCATGTCTGCCCAAAAATTAAAAAAAGTTTTGGCTTTAGATACGCCTTAAGGAAATGGCAGTTATTATTTTCCTTTTGCTTTGTTGAGCATAGATTAACTTTTGACTCCTACCCATGGGGCAAGTTTTCAGAACTGATATAATAGATTTAACCATTTTGCGACCAGAGGTCATTGCTGCCCAGACCAAATTCTCGGTTAACTTTTGCAATTACTCTACTCTATATATTTTTTTATTATTTTTTTATTATTTATTTTAGGTACTTGTATAGCACCAACAATTTACGCAGCGCTTTTACATATACAGCTTACACTCTAAGGTCCCTAACTCACATTCATACATACTAGGGACAATTTAGACAGGATCCAATTAACCTACCAGCATGTCTTTGGGAAACACACACAGGCACAGGGAGAACATGCAAACTCCAGGCAGGTAGTGTCGTGGTTGGGATTCGAACCAGCGACCCTTCTTACTGCTAGGCGAAAGTGCTATCCATTTCACCACTGTGCCGCCCCATATATAAAAATATTTATATTTCTTGACAACTTTGTTAGGTACACCTGTTCAATTACTTGGTAACACAAATTGCTAATCGGCCAATTACACGGCAGCAACTCAATGCATTTAGGCATCTAGACGTGGTGAAGATGACTTGCTGAAGTTCAAACCGAGCACCTGAATGGGGAAGAAAGGAGATTTAAGACTTTGACCGTGGCATGGTTGTTAGTGCCAGACAAACTGGTCTGATTATTTCACAAACTGCTGATCTACCGGGATTTTCATGCACAACCATCTCTTGGGTTTACAGAAAAAGAGAAAATATCCAGTGAGTGGCAGTTGTGTGGACAAAAATGCCTTGTTGATGTCAGAGGAGAATGGGCAGACTGGTTTGAGATGATAGAAAGGCAACAGTAACTCAAATAACCACTCGTTACATCCAAGGTATGCAGAATACCATCTCTGAACACACAACACATCGAATCTTGAAGCAGATGGGCTACAGAAGACCACACTGGGTGCCACTCCTGTCAGCTAAGAACAGGAAACTGAAGCTACAATTCGCACAGGCCCACCAAAATTGGACAATGGAAGATTGGAAAACCGTTGCCTGGTCTTGATGAGTCTCGATTTCAACTACGACATTCAGATTGTAAGGTCAGAATTTGGTGTAAACAACATGAAAGCATGGATCCATCCTGCCTTGTATCAACGGTTCAGGCTGGTGGTGTTGGTGTAAATGGGGGACATTTTCTTGGCACACTTTGGGCCCCTTAGTTCCAATTGAGCATCATTTAAATGCCACCGCCTACCTGAGTATTGTTGTTGACCATATCCATCTCTTTATGACCTGTGTACTGTGTACCCATCTTCTGATGGCTCCTTCCAGCAGGATATTGAACCATATCACAAAGCTCAAATCATCTCAAACTGGTTTCTTGCACATGACAATGAGGTCACTGTACTCCAATGGCCTCCACAGTCACCAGATCTCATCCAATAGAGCACCTTTGGGATGTGGTGGAACTGGAGAGTCGCATCATGGATGTGCAGCCAACAAACATGCAGCAACTGCGGGATGCTATCATGTCAATATGGACCAAAATCTCTGAGAAATGTTTCCAACACCTTGTTGAATCTATACCATGAAGAATTAAGGCAGTTCTGAAGGCAAAAGGGGGTCCAACCCGGTACTAGCAAGGTGTACCTAATAAAGTGGCCGGTGTGTGTGTGTATGTATATGTGTATATAGGCTGTCGGTGACAGATGGGTTTGAGAGGCCGGCAGCCACATGTAGTGTTTTCTGCTGGCTCTCAAATGGAAGAACAATTAGTAATGTGTCCTCTGCACAGAGCATCGCACTGGGGGATGTTAATAAACAGATTGTGGGCAGGAAGAAGTCAATAATTGGGTCATGAAGGGGCACCCATATGAACAGTAAGAAGCACTTGCAAGTTGTGAAGATCTTGTTATTGCTTGATTTGCCCATGTGTGGCTAGCTTTAATGAAGTAAAGAGTGTGGCTAGCTTTAATGAAGTGGGTTATAATTTTCATCTTTTTATACTATTTTTCTATTTGCTTTTTGTGAAAAATGTAATGAGTAATATTAGTTACAATACATCCACGGCAGAAATATTTTAATTGTCTTCCTTTGCTGTGCTTTTTTTTTTTAAGGCAGGATGTACAGATGGCTGTATACGGTTACACACAATGAGTGCGGAGTATCCAGTAATTCAGTGGAATGATACTACTGGTGGCCAGTCCATTATTGCACTACGATGGTCATTGACAAGACCAACCATGTTTTTTGTCCTGGACGCAGCATCCTCTATCCACATATGGGATTTGTTACAAAATGATTTACAGCCAATAGCCAAAGAATCTATCACATCTGACCAGTAAGTTCACATTAACTGATCGGTTTTAAAATTCAAATCTCTCTATAAGATTATATTTGCATTTTACATAATTTATGCATGTTTCCTGTGAAAGCTCCCTTGATTAAAAGACATACCCTTTGTTCCTTTTTCAGCAGATTCATAAAAGGTAGAGAGCAGAGGGGTGGGAATGCTGGTCCAATACAGAGGGTAATAAGGCATATCCAGAAGAGGAGAGAGCTATGATGTGTAAGGAGCACAACCCCTCCCTCCTTGCACACCACAACCCATCTCCGATCCTGGTAGTATCCAATTGGTTTCTGTGCTGGGCCAGCTCCTCCACCTCTCATCTCCCTACATTACCTAATACATAGCTTCTCAGGGAGGAATAAAGGGGAATACTATAGAGCAGACTTTCTCAACCTTTTTAACAATGAGAAATTCTTAAAATTAACTTTCAGATTTTAGGGAACCTCTACTAATTTGTACAGCTCACAGAATAGTATTGTGAACATGAAGCTGTGGATAAAGGAATAAATAAACGAATAGGAAATGCAGCATACTAGGTCTACTTGACACCCAGGCCTGCTCTCTACAACTAAATGATTGTAGTAATAATTACAACATGAAACATGATAATCATGGCTAGAAAAAAGAAAAACGAATCCATTTGTTGTGCTTTTTACCATTAAAAATTGCGCCCCCTTATATTTATGGTCAATGGAAAAGTGCTTCCTTACATTGGTGGTCAGTGAAGTGCCGAATAACATTGGTGGGGAGTGACTTGTCTGTTAGAATGGTGGAGAGGGGGGCCTTAGCTTGGTGGTCAGTGAGAGAAGAACTTCCTTACATTAGTGTTCACTGGAAACAATGCCTCCTTTAAATATAGCTGAAAAAAATCAGTGGTGTCAGTGGTAACTTATTTGAGGGGTAAAAATTACTGAAGGAACTACTGGCAACCTCTATAGGGACCCTAGGGTTCCATGGAATTTTGGTTAAAAAGAGCTCCAATAGATTACCACTTGAATGACAGCTCTGAGTCTTCTGGGGTTGCTGACATCCCATCCAAGACAGTGACACCCAGCGGCAGTCTCCTGGCTTTTGGAGGTTTACAGAGGGGAGGGTTTACAGGTAAATAACATGCATACAATACATTAAATGCACATACTGTACAATCTTATGGGAAGAATGTTTTTTGAAATGAAGGCGGAACTGATCTGTGTAAGCAATACTCAAAATAAGGCAGGCAGAGGGCAGCAAATTTTTTTTCTCCGCTACTTTCTCACCTTGTCTTGTTCTGCACTGTGTAGAGGTTGCCATCTTGGTAGAGCCATGCATCAAGGAAGGAAAATGGTGTGCAGCACAATAGTGATTTTACCAAATCTTATTTCATATCTCCTGAGACTAGCAAAGCCAGCAGATATACAGCTATATGACTGAAGGCACAGGAGTGACTAGAGTAGAAAAGAAGGTGTAAGGACCCATTGATGGTTTGAACTGCACGGATACCGCAGGAGTCCTAGGCACACTTAAGAACCAAGAAGTGCACAGCAATTTTTTAGATGTTTCCTATAAGATAGCAAATCTTCACTTTTCTTTCTTCAAGTCAACTTTAACCTGGTAAAGCGTATGTGAGATTTCAGTCCTTAAAGCGGAGTTCTACATGTTTTTTTAGTTTATTAAAAGTCAGCAGCTACAAAAAGTGTAGCTGCTGACTTTTAATAAACAGACACTCGCCTGTCCCACGGTCCAGCGATGCGGCCGCCTGGAGCCTCGCTCCTCTCCCCCGCATCTCTGCCGGCGCCGTCATAGCCACTGTGGGCACCCGGCCGTGACAGCTTTCGGCCTCACAGACGGGCGCGCATGCGCGAGCCGCGCTGGGCTTTGCTTTTGGCCAGGCAATCTTCTGGGACCTGTCCCAGAAGATTGCTGGCAGGGAGGAGCCATCTAGGGGGAGAGGAGGAGTCCCCTAGGCGGCCAAGAGCAGGAAGAAGGAAGTGGGACAGGAAGTCCCACTCTAAACTAAGTACCCACTCCCCCCCCCAAGAAAATGACATGCCAAATGTGGCATGTCGGGGGGTGAGGAGTGCTTAAAGCGGAAGTTCCACTTTTGAGTGGAACTCCGCTTTAAATGCTAGTGGTTTTTTTCTCTTTCTTTCAATATTTGTTTCCTGTTCTTTTGACCTGGTAATCCTGCCAATAATATCTGTCCCTGTGTGGACGCGCTCACCTACTCCACAGTATCTATGGAGGAAGCCATGGTTGTCACCCATGCTGGTCTACGAGCATCTCTTCCTCTTCATCTTTATTACATGAGGGATGGGAGAATAGAATTTTACAGATAAAAGATAACATTGTTTTTGCTTTTAGTTCAGTTCACAGCCGACAAGGACACTTAATTTCTGGCAAGATCATCAGATTTTTTCTGTACTTGCTGAAAATGTTCTTAAGCAAAAAAAGGAAACTAATGCAGCTACCACATCTAAGAACTGGTAAGCTGAAATATATTAAATTTTTTTTTGCATGTAGCTAGCCATTACTCTCTAACCACTTACCAGAGGAAGGATGTTCCTTGATTTACAACAACCTTTCCGCTTTTAAAGGATACCTGTATTGAGAATATATGGAGTTTGTTAATAATATGAACTGATTTTAAGGGCTCTATCACACAGCAACTCATGTTAAAAAATTCTCTACAAAAAAGCATGCCAACGCACTACATATGTGTGTTGTGGTGATTTGCCGTGCATTGTAATTGCATCTTAACAAATACTGTATATTGTGTGCTGCAATGCATACAAAATGCAAAGCTTTAAGACTGTAGGCACAGGAGTGTCTAGAGTAGAAAAGAAGGTGTAAAAACCCATTGATGGTTCGAACTGTACAGATACCACAGGAGTGCCTAGGCACACTAAGAGGATAAGTTAACTTTTTAGAATGAAATAAGTGCATATTTTTTTGCAGGTAACAAAACGTGCATTTATTTTTTGGAGCCTGTAAAGAATTGCGCCAGAGATCAGTAGATCACTGGTGCCATGCAGATCTCCAGCACATCTGCCAGTGTATCTGTGTTACCATACACCCCATACCGTCAGGCAGATACAATCTGACAGGAAGAGAGAATGAACTAGTTAATTGAAAACTACAAGCCGTCAGCCTCAAAGGCTGCCTGAGAGACACGGCCAGGTGGGCGGAGCCCTGCTCTGCCATTTTTTTATTAACCATTTCAGCCCTGGAAGGATTTGCCCCCTCTTCCTGACCAGAGCACTTTTTACAATTTGGCACTGCGGTGCTTTAACTTGTAATTGAGTGGTCATGCAATGCTGTACCAAAACAAAGTTTTGAAAATTGAAAAAAAAAAACAAAAACATTTTCCTTTTCTTTCTGCATTTCTAAAAACAAATGAGAGCTGCACAATGCTCACCGTGTGTCTACTTTCTAAAATGGGGTCATTTGGGGGGGGGGGGGGTTGTGCTATTTTGACATTTCAGGGCCTCTAAAAACTGATAGGTAGTGAGGAGTAAAATCACCATTTTATGCCCTTATAAATTCTGAAGGCGGTGGTTGGTTTTTTAGGGTCCTCTACGCGGCTAGGCTCCCAAAAATTACGACACGTGGTATCCCCATATTCAGGAGAAGCAGCAGAATGTATTTTGGGGTGCAATTCCACATATACCCATGTCATGTGTGAGCAATATATCATTTAGTGACAACTTTGTGTTAAAAAAAAAAAAGTTTAATTTTCCCGAAACTTGTGCCAAAATGTAAAATATTCCATGGATTCAACATGCCTCACAACAAATAGCTTGGGGTGTCTACTTTCCAAAATGGGGTCATTTGGGGGGGGGGGGGTTGAACTGTCCTGGTATTTTATGCACAACATTAGAAGCTTATGTCACACATCACCCACTCTTCTAACCACTGAAGACAAAGCCCTTTCTGACACTTTCTTTTTACATGAAAATTTTTTATTTTTTTTTGCTAGAAAATTGCTTTGAACTAACAAACGTTATATATTTTTTAAAGCAAAAGCCCTACAGATTAAAATGGTGGGTGTTGCAATTTTTTTTTTCACACAGTATTTGCTCAGCGATTTTTCAAATGCAATTTTTTTGGAGAAAAAACACTTTTTTGAATTTTTATGCACTAAGACACACTATATTGCCCAAATGTTTGGTAAAATATAAAAGATGATCTTATGCCGAGTACATAGATACCAAACACGTGCTTTAAAATTGCGTACACCCGTGCAGTGGCGACAAACTACATACATTTTTAAAAGCCTTTGCAGGTTACCACTTTAGATTTACAGAGGAGGTCTACTGCTAAAATTATTGCCTCCAATCTGATGTTTGCGGTGATACCTCACATGCATGGTGCAATTGCTGTTTACATATGACCCGAGACTGACGATTGCGTTCGCTTTTTTTTTATTTTTATTTTTTTATACTGTTCCTTTCTTTTTTCTTTTTTTTTTTATTGTTATCAAGCAATTAGTAGTGACAAGTACTCTTTCTAAAAAAAAATTCCTAGATCTTGCCTCTGCCCTCAAAGCATCTGACCACACCAAGATCGGTATGATAAGATGCTTTCCCAATTTCCCGATGGCGCTGTTTATATAAAGCGAAACCAAAGTCATAAAATGCTTGTAACTTCCGGTTTCTTAGGCCCCTTTCACACGAGGCGGACTCCGTTTCTACGGAGCCCGCCTCGGTCCGCTGGCTCAGCGGGAGATCAGTCCGTTGATCTCCGCTGAGCCGGCGGATGACAGGTCCCTCTCTGCTCACTGAGCGGGGAGGGGCTTGTCAGGCGCCGCTGATGCCTATGGAGGGATCGGATGAAAACTGACAGCATGTCCGTTTTCATCAGATCTCACCCGATCCGCCAGCGACGGACCTGGACGTAGAGCCATCCGTCTGCTTTTAGCGGATCGGACGGGGTCGGATGTCAGCGGACATGTCTCCGCTGACATCCGACGCTCCATGCTAGACTAACATGGAGCGCCCGTTCAGGTCCGCCGTCAAAACTGACAGGCAGACCTGAACGGTCCGATCGTGTGAAAGGGGCCTTAGGCCATAGAGATGATTGGAGCCGTTTCCAATTAAAAATGAATGAGTTGCCTAATGCTGGCCATAGACCATTCATTTCATTTTGTTCAGCCAAAAAAAAAAAAAAATGAACAGATTCCTCACAGGCGATGTGAATGGGGGAATCCTCCCTCCTGGGACATTCAGTCATATGTATTCTGACAGTGGGACTCTCTGGAATACACTGATAAGTGGCTGCAGCAGAATGGCTACAGCTGGCTGATAGAGAAAAAACTTCCAACAAGCCTGTTAGACAAAAGCCGATCTAACAAAGTTCGGCATCCCCCTGATCCTTCTATAGCGGTGTGTTGCCACTAGTTGCTAACATACACGCATATTCACCCTGCTGCCAGACATCCTACATCACACTTTTAGACAATGAACAGTCTTTTGCTTTGTTTTGTTTTTAGGGAATTGAACTTGGTTGGGGGAAAAAGGATATGAGATGCCCATAGAACAAATTGGTATTTGCAGTGATATAGCGGATCCAGCTTTACATTGGCAAATGTCACTAGTGGTTATGCTTCACGTTCAATTGAATAAGACAAAAAATGGTGGACTCTAATCTCGACAGCGTTACTTAGATCATACTCCTCTGCACTCTCCCTGCAGACTTTTTTACCTCCAGGACACTTCTCCTCCTGCACCACACTTTGCCGTCACAGCATTAGACATCCTGTCCCACCATCTTGAGCTGACTAGACCTCACTCTGAATAAGTCCTAGGAATAGTTTCACTTGATGATTCTTAATAGGCCAGGGGCCTGCAGTACCCCTTCTTGATGGCGTTGAACATTTAGTTGAAAAAGATATTTAATGAGGGATTACTGGCCCCAACAAGCCCGATTTGCAAATCTTGTGCCCTCAGGCTACAACGATTTGACACAAAACCCCACAGTCTCTCCTCTGGCTCTGCACCCAGCTCCCCTGGCATGCCTCTTCCAGATCTCCACTGTACCTCACTCACCGACTTCTGCCCCCGAGTCCTTCCTGAAGGATTCTCCCGGACCGTGCGGACTGTCTGCTTCTCCAGTTCCTGTTCCAGGATACCTCCCCATGACTGTGTAAGGAAAGGCTCCCTCCCAGATCCCGAGCTCCTCCACCTGAGTCGCACCCCCCCCAGATGGGGGTGTGCTTCCTGCACACAGCCTAGCACTCCATCCTTCAGTTCACCCAGCCGACAACTCCCCCAGTGGCCTGTTACCTCGGCTTATATGGGAGGCCTGCCCCCTGCCAATTCCAATTGGGGATTGGTCAGAGCTCCTCACATGAGCTGCCTGCCACTCCAGTTCTAGGCCCTGCCCTTCTTCCAGAACATTCTCCCTGGAAACAGGGAAAACGCCTCAGAACTAAAGCACAGGTGGTCACACCCACTGCTGCACTAACCACTCCCTGCCCCCCAGATCAAAAACAAACAGGCCTAGCTTGCAGCATAGGCCTGCTTAAATTTACCTTTACTGACAGAACCTACAACACTACCCCTTTAGCACCTACCTATGGTAGAGGGTGCTACACTTCTATGGCTTCACACAATGTGCTTTGTGTTTAAGTACACTGGGTTGTGGAGTGAAAGGGGCCTTGAAGAGCAACTCTTGTCAATTTCGTGGAGGAAAGGTTATAACCTATATTTATGACCACAAAAAAAGTGAGCAGAATGTCCTTAAACCTGGGAAAGATTACGTACCATACAAGGGTTTCAACCATTGCATTTACTGCTAAATGAAAGTGCTTTTATTGTCTATGTCTCTGCTGGAGAGACTCTTTTTCCAGAAGAGAACATTATTAACATTACAACATAACAGGGGCCCTAATCATTCCCTACTCTATTCAAAACCCCAACTTAAGCTAAAGCAAAAGGCTTTAGCTTAAGTTGGGGTTTAATAGGATAAAGCCAAATTTCCTTATACCCTAGTTGCTTATATCTGCAAGAATAATGTATGTTGAAGACCTCTATACTTCCTCTAGATTGATCCTTGCTTTTAGTAGTTTCCCCTTTCGATCACTAGCAGGCAAGATTGACATGTTTCATTTGAACTATAGCTAAAATTTCATTATATTGCCTACATATGGCAATGAGGCATTTAAATTCAATACGTTTTAGCACATCTAATTCAGATGTTAAACATTCCTTACACCAATAATGCGGTTATTCCTAAATGAGCTAAGGCCTGCAGATCACTGAAAGACACCTTCTATGATTAATTGAAAAGAGTAGCAGCCTGTAATACCCCTTCATTAGCAAGCCATTTTTCAGTTTTCAGTGATGTGATAGATTTGACTAATAATTACTCAGTCATGCTACACTGTACCCAAATTACTTTGATATCTTTCTTTTAAGGCAGGTAGAGCTTTCTTTTGTCAGTATTAATAGTTTTTTTTTTTCTTTAACGACTTAAGGACCGGGCCTCTTTTTTAGATGTGGTGTTTACAAGTTAAAAAGTTTTTTTTGCTAGAAAATTACTTAGACCCCCCAAACATTATACATTTTTTTTCTAACACCCTAGAGAATAAAATGGCGGTCGTTGCAATACTTTCTGCCACACCGTATTTGCGCAGTGGTCTTACAAACGCACTTTTTTTTGAAAAAACACACTTTTTTGAATTAAAAATAAGACAACAGTAAAGTTAGGCAAATTTTTTTTTATAGTGTGAAAGATAATGTTACGCCAAGTAAATTGATACCCAACATGTCACGCTTCAAAATTGCGCCCGCTCGTGGAATGGCGATAAAGTTTTACCCTTAATCTCCATAGGCGACATTTAAAAAAATCTACAGGTTTCATGTTTTGCGTTACAGAGGAGGTCTAGGGCTAGAATTATTGCTCTTGGTCTAACGATCGCGGCGATACCTCACATGTGTGGTTTGAACACCGTTTTAATATGCAAGCGCTACTCACGTATGCGTTCGGTTCTGCACGCGAGCTTGGCGTTTTACCTTTGTTTTACCTTTTGTCATTAAAAAAAATGAAAAAAAAATGGCCCCTTAAGATCTATGGGCGTGGAAGGGATGTTTTGACGTCTCTTCCCCCCAGCAGTGTAATGGAGACGGGTGGGGGCCATCTTCCCCTCACTCGTCTCCATACCCAGGCAGGGGACAGACGCGATTGCCTCTGCTGACGGCTTCGGTAAGCGGCGGAGGGCATGGATCGTGGTGGGAGGGGGCCGCCGATAAAAGTGATCTTGCGGCGAATCCGCCGCAGAGACCACTTTAATCTTGTACCGGCCGAACACGGGGATACCGGGGTTATAGCAGCTAGCTGCTGCCATAACAACGATATCCGTCCTCAAAGTAAGGACGTACATTGGCGTGTGGCGGTCCGGAAGTGGTTAAAGGAGAAGTCCAGCCTGAGCTTTTTAGGCTGGGCTTCTCCTACCTGTCACAGGAGTGCAATTCGTTTTGCACTCTTGTGACCCGTTTTCAGCGGAGAGCGTTCTGAAGTCAGTCGAGGCAGGGCGTCATCCCGACTTCCCAAGTCTGGATTCGCCAGCTTCCTTGATTGATGGCAGTCTCAGCGAGCCGCAGAGATGGCCTCTCCCCGCCCCTCCATATCTCATCGCTCCAATGATTGTGGAGAAGCAGACCAGGAGCAATGCTGACTGACAGATTGCTGTTTTTAAACAGCACTCAAGAATAACAGGTCCACCTCTTCGCCATTTTTACAGTGTTATTATGATGGATAAAGCGTATTTGAAGCCAATACTTTTATTTTACTGGTTAGAACCCCTGTCAGGCTTTTCTAGCTGTGTGGCCTTGTAAGGGAAATATACTCTCTTCATTTGTACTGATGGGACTGAAAGTAAGGGAGAAACCAAAATTCTTAAGTTGCCAACATCAAAAATAGGGTGGAAATTTTCCAGTAGGAACACTCGTTCTGGGGATAACTATCACTAGTCAAATCTGAGGTTTTCGAGGGATTTTGTGTTGCTTCCTGTTGCATCTACAGAGCAGGGAGTGAAGAGAAATCTTTCCAATAGAGCACAGATGGAAAAAAAACTCACCATTCCCAACTCTATCCAAAATGAAAAGAAACATTTTGACTTTAGGTATATTTTACCTCCCACATATTAGTAAACGATACCCTGCTGATATCAGACATGTGACAACGATATCTGTTCCACATTTAATGGAAAATCTTTTTGTTCTGCCCAGGGTACTGAGTATGTCAGTTTTCGGTGAACCAGAAAAAAACAATAATGTGATGGGTCTGGCTTTATCCAAAGCATCTGGAACAGTGGAGATCCAATATATAAAGAAGAAGTGGGCCAAGCCTCAGCCAAAGGAGTTAGAAAAACTTCAATTAATTTTGCAGGAGATTCTGTAAATGTGTAAAATAACGGTATTTGTATTCATTGTAATTGATTGCCTAATGTAAATTGTTTATCTATTTTTATACTGAATGATATTTTTTTGTACAGACACTTTGTTACTCTAATAGTTATATGCACTTGGCCATTGATTGGTTAAAGTAACTTCTGCTTTTGACAGTTCTAGGATATAAAGGTTTTCTCATCTTCTGTGCCCCGTATTCCTGCTTCTTAATTAAGATTGCAATTATTTACTGTCGTCTTTCTTATGTGTCTTAGGGACTCCAGCAGTGAGATATCAGCACCAGAGCTCACAGCTCTGCACTATTAATGTCATTAGAATGAATCTCACTCCCACTGCTGACTTTTTTGCCTTTATTTTGCATTACAAATAATGCAGCAAAGTCAGTTGTGCTTCCATGCTGTGTATAAAAAAAAAAAACAGATAAAATGTGTCCTCAAGATAGAAAGAAAAAAAGAGAGAAAAATAAGTTTAAAGAGAAGTATGGGGTTTGGGTATTTTCAGATTCATACTGGCCTGGCTGGGTGCTTCATCTGTCCCCCCCTGGCTTTGACACTGAGAACCGAGCGATCAAACACCGTCGATTGCTCTGTTCTCAGAGCTTCCTGAGCATGAGCTGGTCAGGCATCAGCTCTCTACTCTGTTCCGCTCACTGGAGAGCAGGACTGTGGATGGGGGTAGGGGTGCAACGGATCAAAAATCTCACGGATCGGATCGATCCTCGGATCAGAGTCACGGATCGGATCGATCCTCGGATCAGCATAAAAAAACAAAAACAAAAACAAAAAAAAAAAAAACACACAAATCTTGTTATACCCACCGGGGTTTTAGATTTAAAAGCTATTTTCAACACAAAACCGAGCTTATATGCATAAATACAGTATTTGTGCATATAAGCTCAGTTTTGTGTTGAAAATGGCTTTTAAATTTAAAACTCCGGTGGGTGTAACAAGATGTCCGCTTGCCCCCTTCTCACTCTATCATTATTGTACTGTGCAGTGTGGGGTGTAGCAAGATAATATGTGAAACCGTGTTAAAAAGTATAATTTTATTTTAGACAAATTCATTAAAAGATATTTGTCCTAGTAACAAGACATTACAGCAAATGAACATACATATGTTGACATAGCATCATAATATGACACCTATAATACCCTGCACACATCCGATACAACCAAAGGGCTACCCATGTTCAACTCCAGGTCAGCTCCAATGAATAATTGTGATGAAACCCAACATTTTTCAGACTTGTAGTCCTTCCTCAGGGATAATACTGGGAATTTTTGCTTCTAAAACATAGATACATAATGAACATTAATTATATAAGCATATAGCTTATATGTATATCATATTGTATTTTGCATAACACAGGCTGCTGTTAATACTTCCAGAAGTCCATCATAAAGACACATACGGTTAATAAAATCACATATATTCCTGCTCGATGGGAGAGCCACACGGAACTGTCCCCCAGGGAGGTTAAAAGGATTCACCAAATGGCCAGAAGTTCATACACAAAGATCCCAAATGGGCATAAATAAAATCAAATCATAACTGGCCAATTATTAAAAACCCAACGATGGCAGCTGCCGGGAAATTTTGTAAACATCCCTCCCCCCCCCAAAAAAAGAGAGAGGGGGGGGTAATTATGTGATTCCAGTGTTCATAGGTATGTATATCCCAGTAGCTGGCCCAATCTACATGAACTGGATCACAAAATGAAAACTTCTCCTCCATATTACATGTAACTGGGTGTTCTTCAGAATCCCTGAAAGGATCCTTTGGTAGGATATATTCGGGGACAAACGTGTGGCTCATTGTCAATCAAAGTTCATTAAGAGATCCTCTGATATACTGTAGAGTGAGACCAACCCACATATAAACGGTGTTGATGGGCCACTGCATGTGGCTAAATAACATTTTGAGTCCGTGAGGGTGTCCTTCAATGAAAATTTGTTATAAGACCAACCCCCATAAGAGCAGCATAAAGCCAGAGTGAGTTATGGCACATGTATCAAGCATAACTGGAAAATTCCCAGGGACAGATGCCCCTGTCATCACATAAAACATTCATATAGCTTGTAGCATGGCACCCTATACCCTCCCTTTGCTGGCAACTAGATCAACAGTGTGGTATGTAGTTCATAGTTGTCCAGTATGGGAGCCATCAGTTTTGAACAGGAAAAGTTTCCAAGCCATATAACACTCAAGTAGATAAAATAGTACTTCCATATTATCCATGTGGGGCTTGAAAAGCCCAAGCTGCTGTTATAGAAAGTGGTGGTCTATAAGTCCATATCCAGAGAAGCCATATTCCCTTAATGGATGGAGGAGATAGGGAAGGAAGTATCCCAAAAGCTGGCATCATGGGCTGGAAGCTTGACAGGTTTTGCCAGTCAGGCCGGCGGCTTCCGAGACAATTGTCACCCATAGTGAAGGATGAAGTAACTGTGGTCATATACTGTAGGTAAATATAGAATTTTTGGTAATGTTCCCATGCTTTTTTATTGTTTTATTCTATGCCTCTTACTTGCCACCTGCCATAACTGTTATCAGTGGTCTCTGTGGGATTTCTGTATTTGGCTTCACAATAGCTGTGTTTGGGGGGGAAGAGCTCTGAAGAATGGCGGATAAGCCTTGCTGCTGGAGTTCCAAAGAGATCTAAGACGTCCAAGCCCATAAATAGTTCACAATACATTTTTGGCTTCATGCATGTAAATGTTTAATAGCTTCTGAGCCCTTCAAGCTTCAAGTGTAAATCCTTGTGGCATCACCACACCAGGGGAGCTGAAGGGGTTTCGTACAGCCGGCAATACAAGTAAATGGCTGTACATGCCCATACTCACGTCAGTCTTTACCTGTGCAAATTTCCTGCAAGTAAGAATAGGACTTGCATTGGCTGCTGTGCACGGCACCTCTGGCTCCCTGCACATTGAAAAGTGCTGGGAATTTTATGCTTAAGGGCACAGAAGGTAGTCAACAATTTCATGCATGGGCCTTTGCTAGACTTCGCTTTTATATTCAGTGGGTTACACCAGCTTAAGGAAATGTATGTGTTGAGATTATATGTGGGATGTGGTCACTGATGCCTGTGAACACCTGTACTCTCTAAACTTGCAATTGTCTGTAGTAATTAAGAACTTGCATATCCCAGGATGCTTCACAGCACCAGAGACATCATTTTCACCTAAGTGAGAAAGGTGGGCGAGGGGCAGGAAGGGAAAAAATACATCAAAAAGGAAAATATAAATATCCAGGTTACAATTGATATTAAACATTTAAACTTGGATTCTTCAAACTTTAAAGGGTAACTGTACTTTCATGGGAAAAAAACAGCAATAGAAAATAAATAAATGTGTATACAATTGCGACCCAAGTCATATTGTGATTGAATGTTATTAAAAATGAACTTTCCTATTAATCTGCAGTGCTGTAATTTTCTGTGAAATGCAATGCAATTTGGAGGCACTCTGTACATAGATGGTGTACAGAACGCCCCCTAAAAATGTAACTTCCTGCTGGTGTGATTAGCTTATTGATTTTCCCAGAAGTCTGCACCAATATACAAATCAAAGGAAAAATCACATCTAAAGGAGATACAGACCCTGCCACTTTCCTCATTTTTTTTCAACAAAAGTGGAGTTACTTTTAAGAATTTCACATACAGATAGTTGTCCCCCTGATTGCTGTCTCTCAGCTCCCCTAGCCTGGTCTTAGGGCGCAATTTGTTGCCCACTCATGTTGGGTGTTCTCCCTGGCCAGAACACACTGGTTTCTTCTGGCTAGCTCCAAGTTGTAGTTATTTTGCGGGTGCTCCCAAGCACTTGTCTGCAGGGGGCACACAGCAGGGAAGACACAGCCCTTTCAACTGTCACCACGGTAAGAAGACCTAAATCCCTCCCCTGACCAGGCATATAGTAGGCTCCGCAGAGGTGCTGGTTGCTGTGGTAAGGACAGTCCTCTGTAGGCTCAGTAAAAAAGAAAAGAAAAGCTGTACAAGCCTAACAGAGCTAAGCTTGTATTTATCAATATACCAGACTTCTGTTCAGGCTGGAGTGAGCCAACAGTAGGGAGTGGTGTGGTGCGCGATTTACCGCTTAAGGACCAGGCTTTTTCTGGTACTTTTTGTTTACGGGCCAGTTCACACCACATGCAGTCCAGTGTGTGTTTGTTCTGCATAAAAAAAACACATGAAAATAGGTTATATGGTTTCCAATGGCATAGTTCACACCAGCGTGGTCAGTTCCAGGGCTTTTCAGTTCCAGAAAAAAAAAAGTAGAACATTTTTTTCCTGCACTGGACTGTACTGGAACACTGTAAAATGCATCAATAACGCACTGGAATGCATCAAAAATGCACTGGACCCTAGTTTAGGGCCAGTTCACACCACATGCAGTCCAATGTGTTTTTTTTTCTGCATCAAAAATGCATGGAAAGTAGGTTATAATGTTTTCAATGGCATAGTTCACACCAATGCGTGTAGTTCCAGTGCGTTCCAGTTCCAGAAAAAAGAAAAGTAGAACATGCTGCATTTTTCCTGCACTGGACTGTACTGAAACGCTGTAAAATGCATCAAAAATGCACTGGAAAACACCTGTCCTTATCCAAGGTTAAGAAAAAAGAGGGGAAAAAAAAAACGCTGAACTGTATCAGAAACGCACTGGAACGCATCAAAAGACAGAGGCCCTAGAGATTAAATTGGTGGTTTTGCAATTTTTTGTCGTATGGTATTTGCGCAGCAGTTTTTCAAACACAATATTTTGGGGAAAAAATACACTTCTTTGAATTTTAATGCAGAAGAAAGGAAAATACATAACCCAATTTGTTTTATATATAAAAGATGATGTTATGCTGAGTAAATTGATGCCAAACATGTTACACTTTAGAACTGCTGCTTATAGTCTGATGTTCGCTGTGATACCTCACATGTGTTCAGGACCAATGCATGCATTTGCTTTTGTGGGCAAGCACGGGGTGGGGGCACATCCATTTTTTTTTTTTTTATTTCATTTTTTTACACTGTTGCTTTTTTGATCACTTTTATTGCTGTCCATACAGATGTTTACATTCCTTGTGACAGCAATAAAAGTGATCGAAAAAAATACTCAGTGACAGGTACTATTTATGGAGGTATCTGGGGTCAATAGGACCCCAAATCCCTCCTCTGTACTTAAAAGCATTGAATGCTTTTGATTTATTTTCAAAGGCATGGGTGACATCTGGGTAAAACCAGATGTGATGTCAGGTCATCGCTTCGGGGTTACCATAGCAGAGACCCGATCAAAGGCGATCCCGGCTTTGTTTGGGTGTCCAAATAGCCAGCGGACGCACCAGCTGGTAGCTCGGGTTTCCTGGTGGGATGGGAGAGCCTGAGCAAGCCGCAGGAGGGAGCGGGAACATTCCCTTCCGCTGCTTATAATAGCAATTGAGCGGCTAGCTAGCCACTCAGATTGCTATTAGAAGAGAAGCGACTGTCACCTCAAAAAAAAAAAAAAAAAAGAATGGTACCGGGATGATGCTTGCAGCTGCAGGCATCATTTGGTACAACTGCTTGAAGACCGATGACATATGTGCAAATATTCTGCATCCTCTGAATTATCAAATTGTTTCTATCTTTGGTGTAAATTTGTGCTGACTTGCCAAATATTCACAGTTTAGTACTGTACATGACACTTTATGTGCACTAGTTAATGCATGTACATTAGTTAATTTTTCAGGACAAGCTGATGGGCGTTCTATTCTCTTTCTACTGCTCATGTAGTATAGCTTAAACCATAGGAGTGGATCTCAGAAAAGCTTGTCCTGAAAACGTGACAAAATTGACTGGTGGACAAATGACATACAGTACTCAAATGTCTATTATAAGTGCACTAGTATGGCTATAATTGCCTTATGCAAATGCAATATTCGTTATTGAGTTAAACCTTTTCAGACTAAAGATGCCTATACAAGGGCTAAATATTGACCAGGAAAGGTTATTTAGATTACTTTTTCAATTGAATTGCCTCTTCAAAATTTGTCCTCAACTTTGGAGCCTGACAAATATCTGTTCACAAATGGAATCGTCAGTAAGGTGGTCGCATGCCTATACAGAGCATGAAGTTTTGGTATGCCTATTTCTATCATCCTTGTACAGTATGGGTATCCTGTACCTGGGCTAAATGTTCATATTGCCCATGCCTGTGATTTTTTTTTTTCCATCATTTTATACAGTTTTATCTATTGAAGACAGGGCCATCTGGAGGCAAGAAGCAGAAGAAGAGAAATCACAGCAATGCCTTTTGTACTCTTAGGCAGGGAAGGCCCAATAGGTGACCTCTGAAGGCAATTGGTTCCACTAGATTTTAGTTAGGGGTATCAGAGTAATGGGGGCTGAATACAAATACATGCCACACTTTTCAGATCTTTTGTTGTAAAAAATTTCGAAAACCATTTATCATTTTCCTTCTGCTTCACATGTATGTGCCACTTTGTGTTGGTCTAACAAATAAAATACATTTATGTTTTTGGTTGTAACGTGATAAAATTTGAAAAATGTCAAGGGGTATAAATACTTTAAGGCACTGTGCTATAAGACATCCAGTATGCAAAATGACGTCACTCAACACATTTGTTAAGTCTCCAAATGTAGAGATCTCTACATACAAGATGTTTAACCAGTTAACAACCGCACCATAGCTGAATAACAGCTACAGCGCGGCTCGATAACCGTGGGAGGGGTACATAGTAGGTGAGGTAAAAAAAGACACAAGTCCATCAAGTCCAACCTATGTGTGTGATTATATGTCAGTATTACCTTGTATATCCCTGTATGTTGTGGTCGTTCAGGTGCTTATTGAATAGTTTCTTGAAACTATCGATGCTCCCCGCTGAGACCACCGCCTGTGGTGGGAATTCCACATCCTTGCCGCTCTTACAGTAAAGAACCCTCTACGTAGTTTAAGGCTAAACCTCTTTTCTTCTCATTTTAATGAGCGGCCACGAGTCTTGTTAAACTCCCTTCTGCGAAAAAGTTTTATCCCTATTGTGGGGTCACCAGTACAGTATTTGTAAATTGAAATCATTTCCCCTCTCAAGCATCTCTTCTCCAGAGAGAATAAGTTCAGTGCTCGCAACCTTTACTCATAACTAAGATCCTCCAGACCCTTTATTAGCTTTGTTGCCCTTCTTTTTATTGGCTCCATTTCCCGTACATCCTTCCTGAGGACTGGTGCCCAGAACTGGACAGCATACTCTAGGTGCGGCCGGACCAAAGTCTTGTAGAGCGGGAGAATTATACTTTTATCTCTGTAATTAATCCCCTTTTTAATGCATGTCACTATTCCGTTTTGCTTTGTTAGCAGCAGCTTAGTATTGCATGCCATTGCTGAGCCTATTATCTACTAGGCCCCCCAGGTCCTTTCCATCCTAGATTCCCCCAGTGGCTCTCTCCCTAATGTATAGATTGCATTCATATTTTTGCCACCCAAATGCATTATTTTACATTTTTCTACATTGAACCTCATTTGCCATGTAGTTGCCCACCCCATTAATTTGTTCAGATTTTTTTGCAAGGTTTCCACATCCTTCGGAGAAGGTATTGCCCTGCTTAGCTTAGTATCCTCTGCAAATACAGAGCTTGAACTGTTTACCCCATCCTCCAAGTCGTTTATGAACAAATTAAACAGGATTGGTCCCAGCACAGAACCCTGGGGGACACCACTACCCACCCCTAACCATTCCGAGTACTCCCCATTTATCACCACCCTCTGAACTTGCCCTTGAAGCCAGTTTTCAATCCATGTACTCGCCCTATGGTCTATGCCAACGGACCTTACTTTGTACAGTAAACGTTTATGGGGAACTGTGTCAAATGCTTTTGCAAAATCCAGATACACCACGTCTACGGGCCTTCCTTTATCTAGATGGCAACTCACCTCTTCATAGAAGGTTAATAGATTGGTTTGGCAAGAACAATTCTTCATGAATCCATGCTGATTACTGCTAATGATATTGTTCTCATTACTAAAATCTTGTATATAGTCCCTTATCATCCCCTCCAAGAGTTTACATACTATTGATGTTAGGCTAACTGGTCTGTAATTCCCAGGGATGTATTTTGGGCCATTTCTAAATATTGGTGCTACATTGGCTTTTCTCCAATCAGCTGGTACCATTCCAGTCAGTAGACTGTTAGTAAAAATTAGGAACAATGGTCTGGCAATTACTTGACTGAGTTCCCTAAGTACTCTCGGGTGCAAACCATCTGGTCCCGGTGATTTATTAATTTTAAGTTTCCCAAGTATATTTCTAATTCTGTCCTCTGTTAACCATGGAGGTGCTTCCTGTGATGTGTCATGAGGATTCCCTTGTGAACATTGAGAAGAATAAATTTAATACCTTCGCCATCTCCCCGACCTTTGTAACCAGATGTCCTTCCTCATTCTTTATGGGGCCAATATGGTCTGTCCTCCCTTTTTTACTGTTTACATACTTAAAGAATTTCTTGGGATTTTTTTTGCTCTCCTCCACTAAGTGTCTTTCATGTTCTATCTTAGTCGTCCTTATTGCACCCTTACATTTCTTGCTGCATTCTTTATAAAATAGGGGCCTAAGGGCCTGATATGCC
Organism: Lithobates clamitans; assembly: GCA_037952925.1. Taxonomy (NCBI): domain Eukaryota; kingdom Metazoa; phylum Chordata; class Amphibia; order Anura; family Ranidae; genus Lithobates; species Lithobates clamitans. The sequence goes on along the minus strand of JBBGZY010000757.1, from coordinate 6,299,726 downwards.
CCTGGGGGGAACCCACGCCGTTTTTTTCATTTAAAACTTGGCGCGGCGTTCCCCCTCTGGATTCATACCAGACAGCTGTCAGCACTGCCTGTCGCTCATCGGGAAAGGAAAGAAAAGTTTTCCTTTCCCGAATAGCGAGGCCAGGCTTGTGCTTACAAAGTCGTACTGAAGTCGTGTCTATATTATTCAGGCCCGACTTGCATGCTACTTCAGGGTTTAACATTGAGGTCTATGGAGTACAACTCGCATAGAAGTTGGACCAAAGTAGTGCAGGGACTACTTTCAAGTCGGCACGACTTAAAGTCGTGCCAATATGAATGGTAGTCATTGCAAATCATGGAGAATGACTTGTCATACGATTTTGCAGTACAAAATCGTGGGACAAGTCGTATAAGTGTGAAAGGGGCCTAAAGGGTACATAACCACTTCCCAACTGGCGCACGCCGATGTACGTCGGCAGAATGGCACGGCTGGGCAAATGGGCGTACAGGTGCGTCCCTTTGAATTTGCCGCCGTGCCATCGCGTGCACGCTGCCGCCAGTGTGCGCGCTGGCCGGGAGAACCATGAGTCGGGTCGCGGGTCCCGCGGACTAGATCGCCGTGGGGATACCTGGGATCGCCTCACGGAGAGGACGAACTGGAAGATGCTGATGTAAACAGCATCTCCCCGTTCTACCTAGTGACAGTGTCACTGATCTCTGCTCCCTGTCATCAGGAGCAGAGATCAGTGACGTGTCACAGCTAGCCCATCCCCCTACAGTTAGAATCACTCCCCAGTACTGACTTAACCCTGCCCCCTAGTGGTTAACTCCTTCACTGCCAGTGTCATTTACACAGGAATCAGTGCATTTTCATAGCACTGATTGCTGTATAAATGACAATGGTCCCAAAAATGTGTCAAAAATGTCCGATGTGTCCGCCATAATGTCGCAGTCATGATAAAAATCGCTGATCGCCGCCAATAATAGTAAAAAAAAATTATTATTAATAAAAATAAAACTATCCCCTATTTTGTAAACGCTATAACTTTTGTGCAAGCCAATCAATAGCGCTTATTGCGATTTTGTTTTACCAAAAATATGTAGAAGAATACGGATCGGCCTAAACTGAGGAAAAAAATGTTTTTTTTTATATATTTTTGGGGGATATTTATTATAGCAAAATGTAAAAAATAATGCGTTTTTTTTTTCAAAATTGTCGCTCTTATTTTGTTTAAAGCGCAAAAAAAAAAAAAAATTGCAGAGGTGATCAAATACCACCAAAAGAAAGCTCTATTTGTGGGAAAAAAAGGACGTCAATTTTGTTTCAGAGCAACGTCGCACGACCGCGCAATTGTCAGTTAAAGCGACGCAGTGCCGAATCGCAAAAAGTGCTCTGGTCAGGAAGGGGGTAAAATCTTCCAGGGCTGAAGCGAATAATACAATAAAGTTGACAAATACTGAACAGCATGCACTAAGAGAGGGCAGGGGGGTACTGCATTTTTATGAAACATCAATTAACTATAAATATACATGTGAAAAAAAATATGCATTCCTAGACCCACACGTGCATACCAAGCAATTAATTGACACTAAAAGTCTGTGTATTGGGGCGTGTCCAGATGTAAAACAAGGAGGACGTGTTGCTGAGGAGCTCCGCAATCCTGCCACAATCTGCTGCCATCCTGCTTACAGACCACCCTGGTGAGCCTCCAAACATACCCTGCCTGTCCCTAGGCATCCCCTGCAGCTGCCCCAGCATAAATTGCGGAGCCCGGCCGTCTGATTGTGATTTTACCCAGCCGTGGCTTGGCTCCACACAGCAGAGACCCGCCGCCATCTTGAGGCCTACAGAGCCTCCGAGATCCCCGAGCTTGGGTGCCACGATCCGCAGGACGAGCGGCAACTCATCTTCATCCGCCGGTGGCGGGGAGGCAGATGGACTGTGTGGGTAGCAGGGGGACCGCCTGAGGATTCATAGAGGCCGGCTACAGACACCCGCGGTCCGCCGCCATCTTTCAGCCTACCAGGCCGGACGCATCCTCCAAGCCTGAGTGCAGTGATCCAGCCAGCCCATACCCCTTCCCCTGTGCCACCATCCTTAAAGGGGACGTGTTCTACTGCAAGCCTCAACCCAGTGCAGGCATATCAGCTCTACTACACCCTCCATCCTGCTCCCTGAACCCCGGTACCTACTCAAGAGCTCCCCAAGACACCCATTCACAACAAGGTACACTTCGGATGGGCCCCCCTAGGACCGTCACTCGCAATCCAGACAGAAGGCTCCGCAAACCTCCCCGTCAGCGGCCACCTTGTCCAGGAGTCAGCCCGCTGCTGCGATGGCGACAAACATGCAAAATGCTGCAGAATCAGGGGCTGCAGAAGCCCCCACGAGAGCGGAGATCCTGGCGGCCATTATGGCTTGCAAAGAAACCCTGACTGCTAAGATAGACTTCCTAACTGTAGATGTTGGTCTCATCCATCAGGATATGGATAAATACCGGTCCCGCATAGCTGAGGTGAAGGACAGGGTCTCCACAGTGCAGGATACAGTCCGGTCAGATTCCAGGGAGGTGAGGGCCCTGCAGCTCCAAGTGAAATCGCTTCAGGAACGAGCCATAGACACTGAAAACCGCCTCAGGCGAAAAAACATCCGCATACTTGGTTTACCCGAGAGAGCTGAGGGCCCCAGGCCAGCTCAGTTCACTGAACAGTTGCTGTTCACCCTGTTTAATCTGGGTAAAATGCCGCCCACATTTGTAGTGGAAAGAGCCCACAGGGTCCCACCATCCCCTCCAAGACCCGGGGCCCCTGCACGTCCCTTTTTGCAGCGATTATTAAACTACCGTGATCAGGACCGCATCCTGGCGGAGGCCCGAGCCATGCCTAAAATTAAATATGAGAACACCAGACTGTTTTTTCCCCCCAGATTTCTCTTAGGAGGGGCAGCAACGCCGCAAATCTTTCACAGATGTGAGACGCCGACTCTGGGAAAAAGGAATACGTTCTGGCCTTCTATACCCCAGCAGGCTGAGGATCACTGATGGCGATAACACCCGCTTCTTTGACACTCTGGAGGCTGCTGCGGCGTGGTTGGATACCCACTAAAGACATACCGCCAACAGGAACTATGATTGACATACAACACGCTGGGATCAGCTAAGTACCTCGTCCTCCTTTATTGACTTGCCCTCTGCCTCATGATGTCTTTCAGCATTACCTATTATCTATCCTCATGCCTTTCTCCACTGCTGTGCCTCATCATCATCCTAACTCCCTACCCGATATCCCAGTGGGAACTACTGCTAGCTACGGCATACCCCCTTTTCTCACCTCAGTCCTAGACGGGACCTTACGTTGCAGCTGTCAGAACCTGCAAGAGAACCCCCCCCCCCCCGCCCTTTTTTTTTTGTGTTTTTCCCCTTTTCAAATTTTTGGACACAATCTTACATTTTGAGTTTACTGAACTGGTTGAGGCCCATGTTATAGGGTCCATCTACTAAATGTAGGATTAATGTTTCTTTTTTGGGTAAAAACTATTCCCATTCCCTTCCTCAGTTCTGTGAAGGCGATGGGAACTAGTAGGATAAGCACCCAATGCTTGGGCTGGTTTTTGTTTGATTTCTTGTTATGTTCAATGTTTTTACTTTATCTGAGTGCTAGCAATCAATTTTATGTCATGATCAAGATTGTGCTGCTCATGATTGGTCTCTTGAATTACCTTCATCGTTATCAGGTCATCCAGATGAAACCAGATGAAACCTGATCAAAAGGCAAACTACTTTAATGTTCTCTCGTGGAATGTTAGAGGCCTAAATTCCAAATACCTGAAATCCAATTCTCCCCAACTTATTTTTCTCCTGGAGACTCATCTCATGGGCAGCAGAATCCTAACACTGAAAAAGCTGTGGATTCAGAAAGGGATTTACGCCACATACTCCACTTACGCAAGGGAAGCGTCAGTTCTGATACAGAAGAACTTCCCATGTGTAATTGAAGAGATATGCACAGACCCCAGGGTAGGTTTGCTTTGGTAGTATTTACCTTGTGGTCACAAAAGTATATTGTGGTAAATATGTATGTCCCTCTGCTTTTCTCCCCCAAAATTTTGTACACAGTTCTGGAGAAGATCACCCCCTTTTGTCCTGGGAAAATCTTGATCATGGGGGATTTTAACGCCACAATGTCACCAGAGCTTGACAGACCCACTCCCTCTAAAAATAATTGTACAGAGTTCTCCACCTGGGCCCAGGCCATAGGCTTAGATGAAATATGGAGATGGTAGCACCTTACTACTCAATCCTACTCTTGCTTCTCAGCTTCCCATAAGACTGCCTTGCGGATAGATCTGGCATTCGCCAATCCACTATTGCTGGCAGACGTGCTGGAGGTGAAGTATTTACCTAGTGGGCTGTCGGATCATAGTCCCCTGGTTGTAGCATTCCGCACCCCTGCCTCCCGTAGCGTGGCTTTATGGAGGCTGGGTTCGGAATGGGTTTCCCATCCTGACCTCACAGATGAAATACCAACACTGCTGAGTGAGTTCTGGGAGCGGAACACGGGTCCTCCTCTCCAGACATCACTTGGGACGCCTTCAAGGCCTACACTAGGGGACAATATATTTCCTCGATCGCAGGAAGAAAAATACATTAGAAACTCAGTCCTTGCAACAGTCGGTGGTAGATCATATGAACACATACAATTTAGACCCTACCCCAAGTCACTTTGATCTTCTGGCAGCTGCCCAGAGAGAACTAAATCTTCACCTGGCAGAAATCACTAAGCTAGAAATGTATAAAACTAAGCAACGATTCTTTGAGCAAGGGGACAGAAACGGCCGATCTTTTAGCCATGCTGGCCCAACATGTCCAACCACTTACACTCATTTCTACAATAGTTAGGAGAACAAGAGAATATTGGTGGGCTCAAGACTTTATAGGCACAATAATGAAAATGATATGTAATTAAAATATTATTTTATTTCGAAATTATTATTTTAAAAAAAGAGAGGGAGGATAGGAGATAAAGTAGGACATACACAGTTTACAAAATATGCACTCCATACACAGTTGATTGGTTGGTAGAAAAGATAAGCGAAACTTTGGAACCAACAAGAGACATACAACTTATTGATCTATATAATTACAGTACATTTCGTTGAACCAAACGCTATGTGATGGTGGCAATCAGATTCTGTATAAGCTCGACATGTTACGCGCCGCATGCGCTTCTTCAGGAGCACAGAATTAGGATACTGTAATGAATAATACAATTTGTAAAGAAAACAACATACGTTTATGTCTATATACAAACTTGTATTTAAACAATATAGTAGAGTGGTAAAAGAGAGGCTGTTCTTAAAACATCAAGGGGGTATCCGTCTTGCAATGATCAGGCGGAGCAAAGGCAATGTGGGGACAAATGTAACATGGTATAAATCAATAGTAGGGAGATAAGGTAGGTTGTGGAGTATAACATAAGATGTAGAGTCAGGTAGGGTTGAGGTAGGAAGCAAAGGAAGTGGGAGGGGGGGGGAGGGAAGGGGAGAAGAGAGAGGGGGGATGGGGAGAGGAAACAGGGAAGGGAAAGAGGTGTAGAGGGAAGGACTGGGGAAGGGGAGGGGGGGGGAAAGGAAGGGGAAGGGGGGGAAATAGGAAGGGGGGGGAAAGAGGGGGGAAGAATGGGGGGGGGAAGGGGGAAAGGGGAGGAAACAGGGAGGACAAAGGGGGGAGGGGGGGTGAAAAAGAAGGAAGACTACAATTATTGTATGGTGTATGTAGATGTCTATATATATGTATAAAAAGAATTTTTCAAATAATCAAATTGGCTAATAACGAGAGACTCAGAAGGGATTGTATTATTAAATAGTAAAGTATGTAGCAGATGGTACATGATGTGGCCCCTGATATCATGTATTGAAGATAGCATTAATGTTGGAAAATAACTTAATAAAGTTAGATTGCACTTACCCTGATAAATTTATAACTATGCTTGGAAAGAAGGGGAAGTAAAAACAAAACCACAGCAATCTCATTAGTAGGTATTAGTAATTCCCAGCACTCTCAGCGGTAATTGTTTGATGAAAGGGGATATGCTATCAGTCAGAGGCAGAAAAAGGTGTTGCATCAAGGTGCATAAAGGCTTTTATTCCTTAGGAGGCTATTCAGTCTGACTCCCAATCCTGAGTCTGTTGAATCAGTAAAAATTATATTGTAAGGATGAGCCATGAATGGGCTGTGATAGAAGATGGTAGGGATGCAAGCTTACCTGGATATATAGCATATAGTTCATAAGTGAAGGAGTTGGTGGTGAGAAGCCGCACAGCCGTCTCGCCACGAGCGGCTTATGATGTGGATAGTACAAAGGGAGACGCCAAGCAGGCGTCTCTTGTACATCCGCCCCGCCTGTAGTCACCAATCGGCGTAGCCGACGTGACGTCATTCAGGCCGGCCGCTGGCGCATACTGCGCATGCCTAGATCCCCGGCGAAATCCGAACAGCTGACGGAGCGTCGGGGAAAGAGGAGGCAGTCGCGTCCTGGTATCCCGGCAACCGAGCGGACCCGGGGCCACTGCGCAAACTCTCCATCTCCAGCGCGAGATTATTTCTACAATAACCATTCCGGAAGGGGAGACGGTGACAACCCCCTCAGGCATACTAAAAGAATTTAATAATTTCTATGAAACTCTATATGCCTCCAGTCTGCCCTCTGACTTTCGGCCCGAAGAGCTACGAGATCTGTTAGATCCTCTGGCGCTCGGCTGGCTGTCGGACACAGAGCGAGAGACATTGGTGCAACCTTTTAAAGCTTTAGAGGTATTAAACGCAATCCAATCCTTCCCCTCCGGAAGGGCACCAGGCCCAGATGGGCTGCCTATCGATTTCTATAAAACGCATGGAGAGATGCTGGCACCGCAGTTAGCATCATTATATACGAAATGCCTTGCGGGGGGGAAATTACCAAAATCTATGTACCATGCTCATCTGACCTTAATATATAAACCTCAGAAAGATCCTACTTCCTGTGCATCCTACAGACCCATTGCACTACTAAATAATGATTTAAAAATTTGAACAAAACTCCTTGCCATCATGCCCCCGCAGAGCCACAGATGTCAACCTTCTTAGGCTCTTTACAAATATCCATGCCCAGCACATTAATGAAGGATCTCGAACCGTTGCCTCTTTAGACATTGAAAAGGCTTTTGACACCGTTGAGTGGCCCTTCTTGTGGGAAACATTGCATAGGATGGGGTTCCCTTTGCTTTTCATTAAATGGCTTCAGGTGATCTACAAATGCCTTACATCCTCTGTGCACCTGGGAGGGACACTGTCGGATCCCTTCGCGCTCTCCAGGGGAACAAGACAGGGCTTGCCCTTGTCATAGAACCGGTGGCGGAGGTGCTGCGCACTACCCCACATATTAAGGGTCTACGCATTGGCCTGCTGGAGGAGAGGGTGGCCCTGTATGCTGATGACATGGTACTTTTTCTAGGTGACGCAGGTCCATCATTACAGGGTGCACTAACAGTACTAAACACCTTTGCCAAAGTCATCGGGTTAAGGGTAAATTGGTCCAAATCTTTACTATTCCCAATAGACGAGGCCGGGCTCCCCTACGGATGTCCCCCTTCAGTGGGTAGACACTTTCAAATATTTAGGTGTCATTGTTTCCTCTAGAGCCACAGATTTCATTCCTCTCAATTTAGACCCAGTTATACTAGACATAAAGACCAAACTCAAGTCATGGGGAAAATTGCCATTTTGAGTTAACCTTCTTAAAATGAAAGTCATCCCCAAACTCACATACCTTTTTAGACATTCCCCGCAATGGATACCCATTGGGTATAAGGGTACATCACCCTCGGGAGAGTACATATGATCATTTGCATTTTTGTACTTTTGTATTTTTGTATTGATGTTCTGTTTTTGTTTGATGTATTCATGTAAGGTGTAGACTGCACACACCTTTTTATGCTGCAATATTAAAAGATATATATTTTTGATCTCAGTGTTGGTGGTCTATTAGAGTCCCATTTAGGTGGTATTCTTTCTTGTTTCTTTTACTCATGGTTAGTGTTTGGCTGAAGCCATTTATTATCATTCAACCGTGTTTACTCTTTTTAAATCATAATGACAACAGAAACTACCCAAATGACCCTGATCAAAAGTTTACATACCCTGGTGATTTTGGCCTGATAACATGCACACATGTTGACACAAAGGGGTTTCAATGGTATTAAAAGTAACCATCCTCACCTGTGATCTGTTTGCTTGTAATTAGTGTGTGTGTGTGTATAAAAGGTCAGTGAGTTTCTGGACTCTTGACAGACCCTTGCATCTTTCATCCAGTGCTGCACTGACATTTCTGGATTCTGAGTCATGGGGAAAGCAAAAAGAGTTGTCAAGGGATCTGCGGGAAAAGGTAGTTGAACTGTATCAAACATGAAAGGGATATAAAAATATATCCAAGGAATTGAGAATGCCAATCAGCAGTGTTCAAACTCTAATCAAGAATTGGAAAATGAGGGTTTCTGTTGAAACCAAACCACGGTCAGGTAGACCAACTAAAATTTCAGCCACAACTGCCAGGAAAATTGTTTGGGATGCAAAGAAAAACCCACAAACAACTTCAGGTGAAATACAGGACTCTCTGAAAACATGTGGTGTGGCTGTTTCAAGATACACAATAAGGAGGCACTTGAAGAAAGATGGGCTGCATGGTTGAGTCACCAGAAGAAAGCCATTACTATGCAAATGCCACAAAGTATTCTGCTTACAATACGCCAAACAGCACAGAGACAAGCCTCAATCCTTCTGGCACAAAGTCATTTGGAGTGATGAGACCAAAATTGAGCTTTTTGGCCACAACCATAAATGCTACGTTTGGAGAGGAGTTAACAAGGTCTATGATGAAAGGTACACCATTCCTACTGTGAAACATAGAGGTGGATCTATGATGTTTTGGGGATGTGTGAGCTACAAAGGCACATGAAATTTGGTCAAAACTGATGGCAAGATGAATGCAGTATGTTATCAAAAAATACTGAAGGAACATTTGCATTCATTAGCCAGGAAGCTGCGCATGGGACGTACTTGGACATTCCAACATGACGATGATCCAAAACACAAGGCCAGGTCGACCAGTCATTGGCTACAGCAGAATAAAGTGAAGGTTCTGGAGTGGTCATCTCAGTCTCCTGACCTCAATATCATTGAGTCACTCTCAGGGGATCTCATATGTGCAGTTCATGCAAGACAGCCCAAGAATTTACAGGAACTGGAGACTTTTTTGCCAAGAGGAATGGGCAGCTTTACCATCTGAGAAGATAAAGAGCCTCATCCACAAATGCCACAAAAGACTTCAAGCTGTCATGGATGTTAAAGGGGCAATACACGGTATTAAGAACTGGGGTGTGTAAACTTTTAATCAGGGTCATTTGGGTAGTTTCTGTTGCCATTATGATTTAAAAAGAGTAAACACAGTTGATTGATAATAAATGGTTTCAGCCAAGCACTAACCATGAGTGAAAGAAAAGTTTTTTTGTGTTATCATTCATAGTTTCTAAAAAAAAAGGCCAAGAAATCATATATTCTGCCAGGGTATGTAAACTTGTGAGCACAACTGTATGCGCTCAGTTCAAATTTGATGAATCAGGTTTACATCCACTTTAATTACATTGACGTTTTCACTGAGTTGTTTCACTAAATTGGTTCACATGAGTCTAGGACCACACATTTTCACACGTATATTTTTTAGTTGATTTACATTTACACAGCACTGGTTTTATTTATATATAATGAAGGGATGTTGTTTTAACACAGATATACTTAAAATTCAAATGCACCCGTAAGAGCATGCAGCTGGCAGTTATCATGCAAACTGCATCCCGCATATGAATCTATAGCCTTAGTAATTACGATCTCCAAGAGTCAGTATCACTGACATTAACAGTCCCATTCTGTGAACTACTCTGGTGCTGACATGTCTGTTCCTTGAAATATGGCCATGTCTTAAAAAATATCACAAACCACAATAAGTGCACATTATCCCCACTGGACCTGTGCCGTTCTGTAGAAGCTGTACAGCACCATTTAACATCTTGACCTTTTCACATTACCTGTACTTTTTGTCCTTACTGTACAGGATGTTATTTGATACCATACTATGGAAACTTGATATAATATAGTACTATTTTTGTTGTGTTTTTTTTTAAATTATTTTTTTTACTATTTTATGTTTTGTATATTATGTAATTTTGCCACAAATGATTGTGTAAATAAACACATACAGTTAGGTCCATATATATTTGGACAAAGGCACAATTTTAGTTTTTTCAGGTATTTACCAAAACATATTCAAGCTATATTTATATAATAGATATGGGCTGAAAATGCACACTCTTGGGTTTAATTTAAGGGTATGTACATCCAAAACAGAGGAAGAGTTTAGGAATTATACCTCTGAAGAATAGTCATCCCCCCTTTTTCATGGGACTGAAAGTAATTAAACAATTGCATCAAAAGCTGTTTTATGGCCAGGTGTGGGCTACTCCTTCATTATTTCTTGATCAATTAAGCAAGTAAAAGTTCTGAAGTTGATCCTAAGTGTGATATTTGCATTTAGAATCTAATGCTGTGAACCTACATCATGCGTTCAAAGGAGCTGTCCATGCAAGTGAAACAGGCCATTGCAAGGCTTCAAAAACAAAACAAATCCAGCAGAGAGATAGCAGCAACATTAGGAGTGGCCAAATCAACAGTTTGGTACATTCTGAGGAAAGAAGTATGCACTGATGAGCTCAGCAACATAATAAGACCTGGACGTCCACGGAAGACAACGGTGGTGGATGATTGCAGGATCCTCTCTATGGTAAAAAAAAACCCACTCACAACATCCAGACAAGTGAGGGACACTCTCCAGGAGGTGGGCGTATCATTTTCAAAGCCTACAATCAAGAGAAGACTTCACAAGAGCAAGGCCACAAGGTAAAACCATTCATAAGCCTGAAGAATAAAAAAGACAGATTAGACTTTGGCAAAAAACATCTAAAAAAGTAAGACCAGTTCTGGAAAAGCATTTTTTGGATGGATGAAACTAAGATTAATCTGTACCAGAATCACGGGAAGAAAAAAGTGTGGAGAAGGCTTGGAACAGCTCATGATCCAAAGAAATGTCATCTGTAAAACATGGTGGAGGCAGTGTGATGGCATGGGCATGCATGGCTTCCAGTGGCACTGAGTCATTGGTGTTTATTGATGATGAGACAGAAGGATGAATTCTGCAGTGTTTAGAGAGATATACTGTCAGCCCAGATTCAGCCAAATGCAGCAAAGTAGATTGGACGTCGCTTCACAGCACAGATGGACAATGATCCAAAACACACTGCAAAAGCAATCCAGGAGCTTTTGAAGGAAAAGAAGTGGAATGTTTTGTGTAGCAAGGTCTCAGGCCTCCAAAGGCCTAATGGTGACCTCCAGAGTCAGGGAGAGCTGGTATCTGTCTTTGAAGAGTGGCTTACACAGCATGGTGTGTGTCATGCAAGATGGAGTGATGGGCACCAGACATTTTTTGAATGCAAAAGAGATTTATTCTCTCTTAACAAAACTGTGGGAGAGAGGGTTAGGGCCAGGACACCCTTAAGTAGATGCAATGATAATTGGCAGATTCTGAGACTTCTATAGGCAGACAGCTATACAGGGGAAGGCCTCCAGCCAGATACCACTTCTGTATAGGTAGGACCGCTGTCTCCTATGGCAACAAATCTTGTAACAGTCACTAACGGTATTTGTATTTAACTATTGGCAACACAGAATAGTTCTTTGCTTACACTACAGTCTCTCACTGTAGACTTTTACTCACTGTACTCACTGAGCTCCCAGTCTCTCACTAGACCTCTAGATTCCACTGGATCTCCTGAGCTCTTTCATAGCTAGCATGCTGTATACTCCTCAAGCATCACCCCTGCCATCCTGCTGGGTCCCTAGCTTGGCACTCATTGCTCCTCAAGTGTCACCCCTGCTGTCCTGCTGGGCCCCTGGCTTGGTACCTGCTGAAGCTTTTCCCCTTCTTCACCGTCCCCGGCTGGTGAGAAGACTGTTCTGGTACTGGCTCCAGCTTACTCACTGTAGTCTCCGGCAACATGGTGGATGGTCCCTTAGTGGCGACAGCTTCCCCTCTACCTCCGACCACAACTGGTTCCCCATCCGGCTGAACCTTCACAACTCGGCTGGACTACAATCTTGCAGTCTCAACCCTACGCTGCTTCTCTTGCTCCTGGATAGGCCTCAGGCAGCCTAGCAGCCAGGTGTCCCCAGGATAGGCCTCAGGCTTCTGACCTAGCAGCCTGGGGCGATATAACACACGACCACCCAGACAGCCTTCCAGGTGGCACAGAACCCTGATCACGTGACTCCACCCAAATAAATAGGCTCTCCCAGCAGGCCAAGGGACCAAAGAAACCCCCGCCAATTGGCTGAGACACCCCATCCATCCATAGTCTGACCTTGCTAAACCCTTGTCAATCTAATGCCCCCAGAAAGCGCCACCTAGTGACAGAAGTGTAAAGGTACAGCAATCCAGAGTTAGAGAGGAATCAGTGGATCTTCTAACAATCAGCCAGGATGTTTAGTACCTGACAAACTAAATTTATTAGCAACCCTGCCTAAACACCAGGATGCTACATCTGCAATGGCAGAGTCAATCACCTGATCTTAACCCAATTGAGCATGCATTTCACTTGCTGAAGGCAAAACACTAAAGGCAGAAAGATCCACAAACAAAGAACAACTGAAGACAGCTGCAGTTGGAGCCTGGCAAAGCATCAGAAAGGAGGAAACCCAGTCTTTGGTAATGTCCACGGGTTCCAGTACTGTACTCGATATTTATGTTCAACCCCTTGAATTAAAGCTGAAAGTCTGCACTTCAAATTCATTTGGATTGTTTCATTTTAATTTTATTCTGGTGGCATACAGAGCCAAAAGTATGAAAATTGTGCATGTGTCCAAAAAGATATGGACCTAACTGTATATTAAAAAAAAGGGTGATTGTTTTATTTTACCCCATTTTACAAATGAACAAACAGACTAGGACCTGTGTTCTATGGAGGTGGATCCCAGTAAGCTGACTAGCAGCCATTTTTGGAGGAGTGGTCAGTAACCTAGTGCTAATTATTAACCACTTCAGCCTTGGAAGATTTGGCTGCTCAATGACTAGGCCATTTTTTGCGATACGGCACTGCGTCACTTTAACTGACAATTGCGTGGTCGTGCGACGCTGTACACAAGCAAAATTGACGTCCTTTTTTTCCGCACAAATAGAGCTTTCTTTTGGTGGTATTTGGTTTTTATTTTTTGCACTATAAACAAAAGAAGATCTACAATTTTGAAAAAAACACAATATACATTTTGTTATAATAAATATCCAATATTTAAAAAACAAAAAAACAAAATTTTTTTCCTCAGTTTAGGTCAATATGTATTCTTCTACATATTTTTGGTAAAAAAAAATTCGCAATAAGCTTATATTGATTGGTTTGCACAAAAGTTATAGCGTCTACAAAATAGGGAATAGATTTATGGCATTTTTATTATTATTTTTTTTACTAGTAATGGCGGCGATCTGCGATTTTTATCGGGACTGCGATATTGCAGTGGACAAATTGGACACTAGACACATTTTTGCGACGATTGACAATTATACAGCGATCAGTGCTATAAAAATACACTGATTACTGTATAAATGTCACTGGCAGGGAAGGGGTTAACACTAGGGGGCGATCAAGGGGTTAACTGTGTTCCCTAGGTGTGTTCTAATTGTGGGGGGATGGGACTGACTAGGGGAAGAAAAAGATCGGTGTTCATACTTAGTATGAGCACACGATCTCTCCTCTCTCCCCTGAAAGAACTGGGATTTGTGTGCTTACACACACAGATCCCGGTTCTCGCTCTGTCACAACTGATCGCAGGTGCTTAGCGGTCATCGCGCCCGACGGGCACTCGCATCGGCTCCGGGTACACACCGCTAGTGGCCAAAAGGCGAAGCAACGTAAGGTAGCGTTGTTTCGCCCAGCCGTGCCATTCTGCCACGGAGGCTGGTCGGCAAGCAGTTAATGTACTCCCACAGTACACAGAACACGGAAATGCAAGTCTTAGTAAATATAAACTGCTAAATACCCTTTCCCATCAACAGTTAGAGCAGCCTTGACTTCTATCAGTGTCCAGCAGAGCACTAGTTAAAGCTTGTAGGATGAGTTTTCATTCTCCCCTGATTGTCCTATGAGGCTGCATCACCCCTGACCCTCTGTCTGAACAGTGCTGATTGGCCCTGTGCTGATCACATGCACTCTCCCAAGAAAAAACTCTCTAGCAATACACACCAAACTGAGCATGTGCAGCTTGCCCCCATTGCTCTTTTCTTTCAGGAAATGTTTGGGGACTCTGGATGAAGGGGAGGATCAGAAAAGACAGGTTCCACAGTGAGTATGACAAGCCTGCTTTACTGCATATACAGACTGATTTTACTGTTGTGAGTTTAGTAACACTTTTAAGTGGAATTCCACTGGCATTTTGACATGAATTCACACCTTCAGCCATGTAAATCAAAGGATTAACATTTAGGAAGCATTCCTGACAACAAAGATGTTTTGTGTTTGTTTGCTTTATCATTAACCCAAGTTCTAAAATGGTGCAGCCACCCTATTCTGGTGCATAGAGCCAAATTACAAATTATTTCACCAAAAGTAAAAAAGAGGCATTCCAAAGATTGCTTCAAATGTAATTTAAAAGTAAGCTACCAGCAGAGGGCAACATTCCCCTTTAAATCTCGGCCATGCTGTTAAACTGTAGTTGTTAATAGACTATAGCTTTAACCCTTAGTTTGTTAGTATTTGAAGTTTAGCATATCTTCCATGTACTAAAACACGGGTAATCTTGCCAGCTCCTGTACGATTAACCACTTTAGCCCTCCAAGATTTTACCCCCTTCCTGCCCAGAGCAGTTTTTACAATTTGGCACTGCGTCACTTTAACTGACAATTGCGCAGTCATGCAATGCTGTACCCAAACGAAATTTGCGCTTTTTTTCCCCACAAATAGAGCTTTCTTTTGGTGCTATTTGATCACCTCTATGGTTTTTATTTTTTGCGCTATAAACAAAAAAAGAGCAACAATTTTGAAAAATCCATCAGTTTAGCCCAATATATATTCTTCTTCATATTTTTGGTAAAAAAAATTGCAATAAGCGTCTATTGATTGGTTTGCGCAAAAGCTATAGCGTCTACAAACTATGGGAAAGATTTATGGCATTTTTATGACATTTTTATTTATTTATTTACTAGTAATGGCGGTGATCTGCGATTTTTAGAGTTACTGCTACGGACAGATCGGACACTTTTGACACATATTTGGGACCACTGACATTTATACAGCGGTCAGTGCTATAAATATGCACTGATTGCTGTATAAATGTCACTGGTAGGGAAGGGGTTAACACTAGGGGGCGATCAAGGGGTTAATGTGTGTTCCCTAGATGTGTTCTAACTGTATGGGAATAGGACTGACTGCGGGGAGACATATCGTTGTTCCTACTTAGTAGAAACAAACAATATGTCTCCTCTCCCCTGACAGAACAGGGATTTGTGTGTAAATCCCCATGCTGGCTCTTGTGAAAACGATCGTGCCCGGCGGCCACGCTCGTCAGGCCCCCACAGTGCAGCGGGCACACGCGCCCTCTAGCGGTTCTTAAAGGAGACCCCGTATCCGTATAGGGTTTTACGCAGAGGTGCCATTGTGCTGCAGTAAATCTATATGAGCCGGTAGGGAACCGGTTAATAGTCTATTGACAAGTGTTTATTATAACTGACTGTAGTTTCTGCTCGCAAAGCTTTGATTCCGCACTTCAAACTACATAGAAGTTTAATTAAACACAAAACATGTTCAGGATATACATATTACATTTTTCCTTGGTGCCAGTAAAATATTTATTGCTGTTGCCTTAAGCTATTTAAATAGTGCTCATTTTGATTATAAAATGTATAGTAAAAAAAGTGCTTTTTGGAATCGAACATAATAGTAATTGTGGATACTTTGATTAATTTTAGGAGGCTTTAATTAAATCAAAGTGTGGTGCGGGGTCCCCAAACTTCATAACCAAGGGGCCAGTTTACTGTTTATTAGACTTTATGAGGGCCAGGCTGTGGCCAGGGGGAATATGAAATATCCTGGTGTCAGTGGCAATAAACCATGCCCCAGACTTGGTGATCAGTAGGAGTAGAAAATGCCTGAGAGTTGGAGGTCAGTGGGGGGAAGGATAATGTCTGATTTTAGGTGTTAGTAGAAGGAATAATACCCCATCCATGGTGTCAGTGGGAGGAACAGTACCACATCTCTGATGTCAATGCACTCCATCACTTGTGTTGTAGAGAGGACTTGTACCCAATGTTTTTGTCAGTGGGATGGGTAGTGCCACAAGGGCTAGCTAAATCCATGCAAAGGGGTCACATCAAGTCTGAGACACCGTTTGAGGACTGCTGGTGCAAAGTTCTGTTTTCAATATAAATTGAATATAAAAATAGCACCTTAAAGTGTTTGTAAACCTTATTATTTTATTATTATGAAAATAACCAACACGTCTATACTTACTTGCTCCCTGCTAGTGTTTTGCAAAGGGCAGCCCTGATCCTCTTCTTCTGGGGTCTCCCGTTAGCGCTCCAGGCCCCTCCTCTTTATCAGGTGCCCCCACCTCTGTCGCAGAGGTGATGGGGGGGGTAGGGATGAGATCTGCAATGGTGGTGGGGGGATGGGATTAGTAAGAGGCAGAGGTGGTGTAGGTTGGTATCAATTGCACTGCAATTTGTCACTTGCCATCAATCAATCGATGCCTCTTTCAGAATTCTGTCACCGTGGCTCCAGGGATGTCTTTGCCTCATGGGGACTCCATGCAGTCGCAGAAGGGAGAGCTCCTCCCCCTTCACTCAACTGGTGTCAGCTGACTTTATTTTTCAGTATCCGCCCCCGCCTCCCTACATTCTCTCTGTCTCTGGATAGGTGGGCCGGGGGTGGTCCAGAGTCTCAGCGCTGCCTCTGCCTTTTCTACCCTCAGCGGTCAGCCGGCAAAAACCCCCCTCCCCACGGCAGAACGAACAGACAGGCGGCGGGCCTCAGTATCACAGCCAGAATGAACAGGTGGGCCCCTCACACTGGCAGATGGGCAAGCCCATTACACTGGCAGACAGGCAGGCCCCTCACACTGGCAGACAGGCAGGCCCCCCTGAAGTGGCAGAACTGCAGGGCCCAGTCGCAAGTGTGACTGCTGCGACTCTGATAATTCTGCCACTGCCATCAGATAACCTGCCTTGAACAATGACATACAGCTACCACTTAAGTGCATGCATGTAGACAGGAAGTGGCTGCAATGAAGCTGAAATTGGCAGCACTGAGATAAAATAAAGATAAAAAACTGTAATTTGCCTAAAGGAAAAAAACAACAACTTTGAACTTGTTTTGATACACATTGCTTTAGCAAGGGGGTGCCAGCCTGTTGCACTGTGTGACAGGGCACTGTGCAACAGGCTGGCAGCCCTACAGATGTCTGTGGAGGAATGGCTGATTCCTGAGTATTTATAAGGGTACATAAGTCCAGCCTGCTTGAATTTTTGATGTGTTTTGTCATGTGGTCTGGTGCGTTTTTTTCCCCTTCATCTCAATTGACAATTGAGGACATGTGCATTCTAGTTCATTATTTATACATTTTGCTGTGTTCCAGATTTGTTCCATACAGAAAAAATACAACATATTCTACTTTTTCTGAATGCACTGGAACACACTGCATTGGTGTGAACTAGGGCCATTGGAGACTATGTTAAATCCCTCCATGAGTTTTTTATGCAGAAATAAAATGCACTGGACTGCATCTGGTGTGAGGCAGCCCATAGGAGCACACTCTAGAGCAGTGGTCCCCAACCTTTTTGGCACAGGGACCAGTTTAGTGGCAGTCAATTTTTCCAGAGACTGGGGGGGAGTCAGTCCACAGCTGTGCCCTGTTGTCCTCAGTTCCCCTTTACATTACAGTGCAGTACCCTTTAACTTATTGTAGCGGGGACTGCACTTTAAAGGGGAACTGTGATGTAAAGGGGATTGCACTGCAAACGGGCACTGTAATGATTACAGTGCCCCTTTACAGTGCTATCCCCTTTATATCACTGTGCCCCTTTGCATTACAGTGCCCATAGCAATCGCAGTGCCCCTCGCAGTCGTGTCTAACATCACAGTGACCCCTGTAAATCTCTACCTCCCCTGCACAGTCCTACCTTTGTCAGGGCAGAAGGCAGGATTCAGCCTGTGTGTCCTCTCCCGCATCTCCTGCCTGGCCGCAGATGTCATCCTATCAGCAGAGCAGGGGGTGGAAGGAGCTGAAGATTGGGATGGAGGGTGGGAGCTGCCCAACTTATCATGTTAACAAGAGGGTGATTACCCGCTTGTTAATATGAAAAGACTCCCACTTTCTGCACAGATCTCCAGCTCTACCCGACCCCTGCTCTGCTGATAGGATGACATCAGCAGCCGGTCAGGAGATGCGGGAGAGGACACACAGGCTAAGGCCAGCCATACACAGAGCAAACTTCTTTATGCAACTACAGGATTCCCCCATGCACCCCTCCTGCCGGGCAATGGTCTTCTCCTGGTGGGGGAGAGTAGGGGTAGCTGTCCCCGCTAGGAGAAGACAGTGATTATTGCTATAGCAGCCGCTAGCAATGATTGCAGATAAAACCCGGCATGTTGGTTGTACCCAAGTTGATTGATGATCAATGTGGTACATTCACCTGCCCATACATAGTTTGAATCGTGTATTGCCTGCCTAAATGGCATGGCCACACAGCAGGAGGTGAGCGGCGACTACGGTCTGTGATAATCCTGTCCAGGCGATAATCGTGCCATACAGCCTGGTTACCAGGCCACGGACCGCTACTGGGTTGGGGACCTATGTATTACAGTAAAAAAACTTTTGACTTTAGAACCACTTAAAAATACTGTCTCCACTGTTTTTAGAACTGAAAAGGAAGGTAAAGAAAGTTGTATGATCTGTGGCATGAACAGGTTACATGTGTAAATACAGAGTATTGAGGAAATGTTACTGTGCTAATTGTATTTTTCTAACATACTGGTACTTTTTTTTTGGATAGTGCACGTTATTTTGATAATTTTACTTTGAATTGGTATGAAGTGAATTTGCAAAAATGTTTTCGTTCAAAGCTTATATAAGGCATTGCTTTCAGTTATCTGTTATTTAATTTAGGTATCCACCTTTGTGTATAATTTTATCTTTATACAGTGTCTCATTATGTAATTTTGTGTCATATACCAGAACAATTACATATATAATCGGTGCCTCATCTGCTTTGTCATAATGCCATTACTGCTTGTTATACATGAAAAGCATTAGGTCTATTAAGCGGGCACAACAATATGGGCAGCCAGATGTGAAAATAGATATTCATGTGTGTACCTAAGCTTTGATTTTTACAAGGTGATAGAGATGTCATAAGACAAACTTGTTTTACAGTACATAGTTTGTCCTTTGTATGTGATATATGAGTCATGTAAGTAAACTGTTTAAAATGATCTAAAAGTCACTGGACAGAATGTCCTGAGACCGAAATCTCTCGTAGTCATAGTTACCACACCATTTAAAAGCTGGAAAAAAACATTTTAAGGGCTAGACATGCAAAGGAGGCACATTTTCCTTCATGCCATCCAAACCCAGGAAGACTTTGACTGACAAACAGGCAGTTTTGAGATTGGAGAGCAGTTGTGGGCTGAGTGGGGAGATTCATCTTTTCTGTATGTGTTTGTGACAGAAAGTGGTTGTCGTCGAGAGAAGAGAATAAATCCTCCATTGGGGACACATGTTCTGTTGACTTCCAAATAGGGAATGCTCCTCAGTTTGTAGAGTCCCCCCACACACACACTTTCTGTTGGGTCTCCAGGATGGGAAAACTCTAATGGGAGATTTACATCTTCTCATTCTATTGAAAACAAAATAAAAAATATATTTTGTTGGCTATACTATACTCTTTAATACCTGTGCCACCACAAGTGCAGCCAATCCTTGCTTTCTTCAAGAACTATGGTGGCTGAATTGTTTTCAGCATCCAACTCACATATGGGTGTGTCAAATGCCAGGTCTCCTGCTGCATCCTGGTTCCAGTTGATGGCTGCTTCTCTACAAGACACAGTAATAATGTAGGTGCTGGCAACACACAGAGGGGGGACCAAGCATCTGACACGCCTGGAAATGTGTCAGATGCAGAATATTTTTCTGCTAGCTTAGCACTTGAAGAGAGAGAGGATCAGCAGTGCACCAATTCTAGCGACTAAAGCATTTTAGGTTTGAAAGGAAAGTGTATTTTTTGATTGTCTATTTAGGGACACAGAAATTCTTACAATTCTTGGACTGTTGTTTTATACTGCTACCTGTAGGAGAAATACACACTGATTACAAAAAAAATCTGTTGATAAACACAGAATAACCCCACCAACAGCCTGTTCTCTCTTTGTTTAGAAGCTGTATCTGGTCACTTATAGGAGGTTTGCCTTACAAGTTAGCATTTTGTTGCAGTCTAGAGAAGTTTTTGCAGGAGTCTATGAACTGGGGCTAGATTTTCAAGCCCACATTAAATTGATTGAGTCCTAAAAGGCCCACCCAGGCCGCTTGTTTAGATTGCTAACACTCTACTATGACTTAAAGACTGTACCCTCTGGACCCTATGCAGGCCACAAGTCTCAGAAGCTGACAACCAGCAGATGGGGGCCAGGGTGGCAGCAAATGTGCTTCCCTTTCTGTCCAACTGTTCTTCCTATTGCATACTCCCATATGTAGCTGTCCCCAGAGTTTTCACTTCTTTGTAACAGGCTCAAAGGCGTTTCCCCAACATTCTGCCATCAATGGACACTTTTGTCCCTGGATCGACCAAATTGTTGGTCACTAAGGACCAGGTTGTCTTTGAGGAGTAGGGTACTTGGCTCTGGAATTGGGAAAGTCTTCCCTACCTGTCTTTTGAAGGATCCTCATGATGGATGCCAGCCTATTGTGTTGGGGATGAGTCCTGGGTACCCTGTCGGTGCAGGGGACTTTATTGAAGAAGTAGTCTTGGCTTGTAATTACTGGTGTTTCATGCACTTTGTCTCTGTAGCATTGGACCAATCTTTTGGAGGGTCATCTGATCCAGGTTTATTTGTTAAACACCACAGTGGTGGCATACATCAACCATCAGGGTGGAGGCAAAAGTCTCCCCATGACAAGAGAGGTAAATTGGATCCAGTCCTTGGTGGATTTTCATATTTCTGCCTTGTCTGCTGTGTACATTCCAGGCATAGACAATGGACAGACAGACTTCCTCAGCCACCAGCTCTTGGGCCCTGTGGAGTGGTCCCTACACCTGGAGATGTTCCTGGATCTATGTCACAGATGGGCGTTGGTGAATGTCACCTCCTGGCCTCTAACTTCAATCAACAGCAAACTGGAGGGGTTTGTCTCCAGGTGCAGAGAGCCTCTAGCAGAAGCAATAGGTGCCCCTGTGGCTTTTTTAGGATCAGTACCCCCTGATCTATGCCTTTCCTCCACTGATACTTTTTCCTTGTCTGCTTCACAAGTTTTAAATGGAGGGCACTATGGTTATCCTCATTCCTCCAGACATGGTACGCTGACCTGGTAAGACTCTTGGCAGATGCTCCATGGACACTGCTAATTCATTAGGATCTTCTGTCCAAGGGTCAATTTGCCACACTGCTTTGTGTTCCCTGAATCTAATAACATTGCTGTTGATGCTCAGTTTTTGTGAATAAGGGCATCTCTGATTCTATGATTCCTACAATGCTAACAGCTGGGAAGTCTACTTCCACCAAGATCTATCATCAGCCATAGAAGGCATTATTCACTTGGTGGGAGTCTCAGAGCTTCCACACCAGGAGTTTCTATGTGAGATAAATCCTTTGTTTTTTCC
Source organism: Lithobates clamitans (assembly GCA_037952925.1). Taxonomy (NCBI): domain Eukaryota; kingdom Metazoa; phylum Chordata; class Amphibia; order Anura; family Ranidae; genus Lithobates; species Lithobates clamitans. The sequence goes on along the minus strand of JBBGZY010000757.1, from coordinate 6,277,749 downwards.
TGCATATGGCTCTAGACCAGCATTTTGCTCTCAGCACCTTCTAGGGCCGGAATTTTTGCTCTGTCTTTTATCTATATCTGTTTCTCTGTCTCTGTGTATTTCAGAGACTGTTGGCCTTAACCAAGAAGTCTTCCATGTAGCTTCTTCATTATCCTGTGACTTCATGGGATCTGAATCTGGTTCTCACTGTTGAGAGAACCCAGTACACTGTTGGAACCGAGTAGAAATATTCCTCTCTCTACTCTAAAAGATTAAAGTATAAAATTACCATATTTACAAGCGTATAACACGCACAGGCGTATATCACGCACCCTAATTTTAAGAGGAAAGATTCAGGAAAAAAACTTTCCGCAGCCCCTGTACAGTACACAGACTCCTGCACATTACACAGCCCCTTTCATTATAAAGCCCCCCATGCACTCCCAGGAGACCCCCAGTCTCCTGGAACAGTACTGCCAGCATACTCTAAACTTAAGAAAAAATCACTGCCAGCCCCTTCTCATACACTGCTTCTCCTGTGTCACTCTCATTGTAAATTGAAGCCTCTAAATACCTCATTAACGCCGTTCTTTCATGGACCTGGTCACGTGACTGCTCTCCTCTGATTTTCGTGGACGGTCACGTGACCACTCTCCTCCTCCAACGGAAAGCTACACTCAGAGGAGGAGGGGGAGGAGGAGAGTGCGCTAATAAGGTATTTAGAAGCTTCAATTTACAATGACACAGTGACACAGGAGGAGCAGTGTATGCAAAGGAGCTGGCAAGTGATTTTTTCTTATTTTCAAACTATGCTGGCAGTGCTGTCCCAGGGCCAGGAGAGGCGGGGTAGCTGGCCTGACACCCCCCCCCCCCCCAATGTGAAGAATCCGGGATGGACCACCCAATCCCCGCCCTCTGTTGCTAAAAAAAAAAAAAAAATATCGGCATATAACACGCAGGCACTATTTACCCTCTATTTTCAGGGGGAAAAATTGTGTGTTATATGCAGATAAATACTGTATTTCTTGGAGTCATAATCTCTGTGAGGTAAATTTCTGCACGAGCAGCCTTATTTTGCAAGAGCTCTTTCTGGTTTTGAATAGGGACTAATAGTTACATAGTTACATAGTATTGAATTTGGAAGCCCAGGATTTCCTTCTTGTGTAAGATGTTTCTGTTTTCACCTCAATCAGTTCATTAATCTCCCATCCTTGTATCTGGCTCCAGTTCACCACAAGTTTCCCTCTATTTTCTTGAAATGTTTTGGGCTGATAGCCTTATCCCTCAAGAATATTATGGAGTTTGTGTTTTTTTCTGACATTTTCTTGCAATAGTTTTCCAAATTCAAAAACCTGTTTAGTTATCATTTGTTAACAAAAAAAATATAGATTGGGCACTAAATGGAGGATAAATGAGCCAAAAAACAGTCTGACCTACCTGCTTGTAGCATAACAAAACTCGAATTCCTTTGCTCCCATGCCTGTGCTGACATCTTCACACCGTATTCTCCCGGGTTTGGTATCTCTAGCTATGTGCACACTAATTAATTGTGGCACCAATGTGTGAATAGAACATACACCGATCTAAGCATGCATTTTAACGAAGATTGTGAACAGACAGGTAAGTTTGTTTTATTGCAGAAGGGATTTAGCATGTCTCCTCTGTTCACTTCTGTTTTTTTTTTTTTTTTTTTTAACTTAGTCATGCATTAAAGTGGTTAACTACTTTCCTACATGAAATATAAACAAAGCATATCCCTCTATAGTGGGTAATTTTCTTAATTAAGAGCACTAAGTGTAATTTTTGTCTGCTGCTTCATTCCTCTGCTATCAACTTGAATCACTTATGACACCAAGAGAAAAAAGGAGACAGGGGAGGGACCTCCAGCTGATTGAAAGCCTCAGCTCTGTTCCTGTGTACTCTCTGGAAGAGGTGTGTCCCTTCCTTCCAATCAGCTGTCAGAGCTCTCCTCACTGAACTCTGCAGAATGTGACTCCAGCTCTCCTCTACCCTTTTTTCTGAACTTTCAGACAAGCTTTATAATTCAGCACTTTGAATGGATTTAGAGAAGAGAAGGCTGCAGATAGACAGGTACAACTTATGTAGGGGGATTTATTTAATCTCTGTGTATCACCTGAGGCCAGCCACTTCACCGAGTATACAGCCATGGCCAAAAGTTTTGAGAATGACAAAAATATTAATTTTCACAAAATCTTCTGCTTCAGTGTTTTTAGATCTTTTTGTCATATGTTACTATGGTATACTGAAGTATAATTACAAGCATTTCATAAGTGTCAAAGACTTTTTTGAGTTAAGTGTATGCAAAGAGTCAATATTTTCATTGTTGACCCTTCTTTCTCAAGGCCTCTGCAGTTCGCCCTGGCATGGTGTCAATCAACTTCTGGGCCACATCCTAACTGATGGCAACACATTCTTGCATAATCAATGCTTGGAGTTTGTCAGAATTTTTGTACCATTCTTTATTCATGGCTGTGTTCTTAGGCAAAATTGCGAGTGAGCCCACTCCCTTGGCTAAGAAGCAACCCCACACATGAATGGTCTCAGGATGTTTTACTGTTGGCATGACACAGGACTAATCTTAGCGCTCACCTTTTCTTCTCTGTACAAGGTTTTTTTTCGGATGCCCCAAACAATCGGAAAGGGCATTCATCAGAAAAAATTAGTTTACTCCAGTCCTCAGCAGTCCAATCCCTGTAGCTTTTGCAGAATATCGGTCTGTTCCTGATGTTTTTTCTGAAGAGAAGTGGGTTCTTTGCTGCCCTTCTTTACACCAGGCCATCCTCCAAAAGTCTTCTCCTTACTGAGTGAACAGATGCACTCACACCTGCCTGCTTCCATTGCTGAGCAGGCTCTGCACTGGTGGTGCCGCAATCCCGCAGCTGAATCAACCGTGGGAGACGTTCCTGTTGCTTGCTGGACTTTCTTGGGCTCCCCGAAGCCTTCTTCACAAATGCAGTGGAAATGTTTTTTTTGTTTTTTATTATTTGCAATTTATCTGATCACTCTTCATAACATTCTGGAGTATATGCAAATTGCTATCATAAAAACAGAGGCAGCAGACTTTGTGAAAATTAATATTTGTGTCATTCTCAAAACTTTTGGGCATGGCTGTATGCAAGGGATTACAATCACTTTAAAGAAAACCTTTCCTGAGAGATGCATGGAAGCTGCCAATGCCAGTCCCCTTCTGAATATGCTAGTTTTCTGTCTAATACACAGACCAGCCTAAAAAATGAATGTAACTGCGTCAATGATTAAAGTATCTTTACCCCAGAACAAAAAATATATATATTTCTAATTCTACCAGTCCTTAGATGTGGTAGCTGCATTGGTTTCCTTTGATTAGGCTTTTTTCCTTTATTTATACCTGGTGATCCTGCAAGTAAAAAACACTTTCTGTCCTAAGGTGTCATTACTCACTCACTATACTGTATCTGTGGAGGAGTAGTGTTGGCACCCTAGCTGCTCTTCTCATTTGGACTGTAAACACTTCTCCTTATCTCTGTAACATAGGGGAGTTGATTTGTAGTTCACAGAGAACTGGGAGGGCTGATAACATTGTTTGTTCTTGTCACGTCCTGTGTACAGACTGTTTCTGGCAGGATCAACATGTACAAACAAAAACGAATGCAGCCCTCATATCTAAGGACTGGTAATCTGCATCATATTCAGATTTTACTCTTCAGTTTAGATATGCTTTAATGAACTTATTCATAGGCTTCGCCAGGGGGTGGCTATCGAGGCTGTAGCCCCAAATCTGGAGCCCATAGCCCCGAGTCTCTTGCCGCAGGGTCCCTGCCTAACCAGCGGGTTATGGCTGCGGCGGGCTGCATTAGAGGTGGAGGAGAGAGATGGAAGTTCGCCCCCCACCTTCTTCCCATTCACAGAGCGCAGCGCGCTTTGTGCATGCACAGTAGGGAACCGGCTGTGAAGCCGCAAGACTTCACTGCCGGTTTCCCTTAGTAAAGATAGTGGCAACAGAACCTGATTGAAAAATCCGCTTGGGTAAAGACAAGGCGATGGATTCCTGGACAGGTACATGCCCTAAAATTAAGTCAGCAGCTAACTTTTAGTTTTTCTTAAAAGGAGACTGGAGCTCCTCTTTAATAAAACGCAATATGCTAAAATGTTAAAATGCTTCTGAGCCCATTCACAGCATGTAAACATGAACTGGGTGTACCAAGATGACAGAATTCTAGCTGCACCCGGAAGTGACGTCACTACGCTTCCATCCTACGCAATTACGTCATGCTCCACATGACTTCATCAGGGATCACTGAGATCCCAAATAAAGGTAAGCATGCACGCCTGAAGGTGGTGGAACACAGTGGTGATATCTAGAGTTAAGCTTATAATAAAGCTTACCATTAGGTACAGTATCATTGTGGAGAGAATAGTGTTAGATACAGTAGCCAATTTAGATGGATTGGTTAACAAATTAAAGGAGAAGTATGAGAGGATGAGCCAGGTGGCAGTCCAGGAATGTGGGCAGATCCCGACCATATGGTCACAATCTTTCCCGAGCCTGGACCGGCTCTGTGACATCAGCTGACAGCATGATTCAGCCCACTGTCTCCTGATAATGGGTCACAGGAGCTTTGGCTGTACTTCTCCCTTAAAGCCGAAGTCTAGCTAACAATTTGTAAGCAGTTACAGCATTTCAGCCACCACAAATCAATTGAAACATTGATAACTATACAAAATGTAGAATAGGATTTCTAGTAATTACAATAGACAGTAAAAAAAAAATCTCCTATATAAGCATAACCATATTTCACTGATAAACAATGCTCCATGATTACTCAAGTAGTCATAATTCCTCTAAGATAAGATAGATAATGCATTGCTTGCTGCATGCCAGTTAGGGAAAATTAATCATTTATCAACATTCTGGAAAAACTAACAAATTGAATCTGATGAATTTTCAGTTCTAATTGCTAGTCATAAAAGCAATATATTCAGGATACATCATCTGTGGTGTATTTTGAGATATTTGAAAATGGCCTCATTATGCTAATGAGGACAGTTCTGACGCCATGTGTATGCAAATTTTAAGAATTGATCATAATTAAAGTAGTAAGGAGGTAAGGCATACTGTATCAAAGGCATCACAATATTTCTTCATTAGATACATTTCATCCCATGTGGAAGAAGGAAATTCTTATAGATCCATCTATAAAAGTCATAGCTCTGCATACAGTATATAAGATTAATTAATGGATGCATATCTGCTGAGAAATCTGAGCTGTCTCACAAAACTACTTGTTTTGTAGTTTTTTTTTTGCACAATTTTATACCTGAACTAGAATACAAATATTGGAATGCTCACATGGATCATCTGACCTGTCTGGTCACAGCAGTAATTTTTTCTGCTAGTAATAAGAAATGACTGCTTGCTCTTGTTTGTTCTTTGAAACAATACCCCATATAAAACTTGCTTCCAAAAATTGTCATGGATGTTATCTAAGAGCTTGGCCTTGATCTTGTTAACAGAGAAACTTCTCTACACCTATCAATTTTTAAATAAAAGTATACATGTTTTTATACATATTTCTTATTTTGTTTTCTGTTGGTTATAGCAAATATGCTACAATAATATTTTTAATTTTAATATCAAGCCACGAGGTTTAACCTTGGGCTAATTTTCATGTTCCCTAGACTAGCTTGTCTTTTTTACTGAAAATTATGTACATAGAGCTAGCTCAAGTTGCAATTTACACACACTATTGAATGAGTTAGACTGCCGCGTACACACGGTCGGACTTTTCGTCTACAAAAGTCCGACGGATGCCGACGGACTAAAGCCAGCTGACAATCAGATCGTATGTGGGCTTCCCCGGACTTTCAGCAGACTTTTCCAGCTGCAAATCTGACGGACTTTAGATTTGAAACATGCCTCAAATTTTTACGTCGTAACTACGCCGGACCCAGAAATCCGCTCGTCTGTATGCTAGTCCGACGGACAAAAACCCACGCTAGGGCAGCTATTGGCTACTGGCTATCAACTTCCCTTTTTTAGTCTGGTGTACGTCATCACGTACGAATCCGTCAGACTTTTGTGTGATCGTATGTAGGCAAGTCCGTTCGTTAGAAAGTCTGCCGCAAGTCCGCCAAAAGTCTGCCAAATGTCCGTCGAAAGTCTGTCGGACGGGCTGTCGGACTTTTGTAGCCGCAGGCATTAGAGGAGTGATTAATCTACCCTCTCCTTCGCTCTTGCCTGTTGAGAACATTGTACAGTAAGAAAGCTCTACCAAAAATTCAACCAAAGGAAATAAGACTTGTTATCAAACATGAGTTGTTGTTCACAACTTGACCGAGGAAGAGGTTGTCTGTTTTTTTTTTTTAAAAGTAGAACCAGTTGGAGACACAATATGGCTCTGACAGTCTTACTATAAACTGCAATAATGGGCACATTTTTCCAACCTTTGATGAAAAACACTTTACGTCAGAAATATTTACATAGTAACCCCTTGGCTCCTAAAAGAAAGACCCATGGTTGGTCCTGGTGGACAAAAGTAAGGATTCCTTATCTTTGCCACTCTATAGAATCCATCCGAAGAGTGGTCCTGGCTCTGTACTGTCTCTCTAACAACTTGACAATGGCACAACAGCTACCAGGTCTGAAGACACCACTAGACCCTCTGGCAAGTAATCTTCTCTAATGTTCAAAACCAACTGACTGCCCCAAAATTTGCAGTCTATGGTGACAGACACGTCTTCAATTTGTTTCCCAGTAACATGGCACAGCAGCCTGAAGGACAGGGGCTTTGATATTCTCAAATTAAACAGCAGAAACCTACACACACCAGGCGACCTCCCTTTCTTTCTGTTTCTTGGCTTCACTTACCAGTACCCTGCTTTTTGACCATTTGACAGATTCCCATTGTTGCATGAAAAAGTTTACCAAACCTGGCCAGTGCACTTCTAGCACTTAAGAAGACCTCCCACAACTTTACAGATTTGTCTGCATAATGAGATGTAAATAATCTTTAGCTTGATGGTTTTGGTAGCACTATAAAGCTTGTATTTCCTTCTAATAAATTGTATAGGTATTTTTTTTTTTTTTTGTGATGCTGTAAAGGTCACTCCAATCAAGCATGAACCTTTTTTTTAATTCAAACTCCATAGGGGTTTGTTAAAAGGACCACTATCTATGTCAGTTATGCTTAACATAGGCTTAAGCCTCGTACACACGGTACGATTGTTGGCCAACCGAGCGTCTGATTTTTTTGTCAAAAGGGCGTGTACCACAAACACGAACTTAGTGACGTACTACGAGGAATTTCAGCTCTTGAGCACCACCCTTTGAGCCCCTTCTGCTAATTTCGTGTTTGGTGAGCATTGATTCAGAGCATGCATGTTTGTACTTTCGACTTTTGTGTGACGAATTTGGGTACTGACCATACGAAAATCAGACGTCAAGCCGTTGTCTGCCGAAAATTTACTACCCTGTCATACAACATTTGTTGGCCGAAAGTTGGACAACAATTGTCAAAAGGAGCGTACTAACGGCAGGGGCGTATCCAGAGTCCAGTCTCAGGAGGGGCACTGCCAGAAAATAAGTTTTTTTGCGGGCAATCTATCGGGGAAATGACTGGTGTTGGCGCTTCAATCATTACGGCACCATGGTTGTTATGGTGTCAGGATGATTGAAGAGCATTATTTATATTATTACATTGTAATATAAAATGAAATGATTCAACTCACCATAATGCAGAATCAGTGGGAGCCCTGAGTGTGTCACTTGCCACGTCACCTGCCACACGTTGCGGATTGTCCACTTGCCACGTCACCTGCCACAAGTTGCGGATTGTCCACTTGCCACATCACCTGCCACAAGCTGCAGGTTGTCCACTAGCCACACATTGCGGATTGTCACTTGCCACGTCACCTGCCACACGTGTGCATCTCTGCCACTGACAGTGGACGCTGGACATTTTAACTAGTCAGTCTAAACTCTAAACTGCAGCAACAACTGTTCCCCTATTTGAGGCTCCAGTTCCTGTCATGTCGGCTCTCAGACTTGAGTCCGACGTGACACACTGATGTCACTCGTCTGAAATGCAAGTCCGTCGTGACTCTGACGTCACTCATTGCTAGACGCTAGGCGGCCCAGGCACTAGCAACGAGTGCAGGGAAGAGGCTCCACCCACCTCCTCTGGCTCCTGGTCAGTGCGGCATAGCCGTAATAACACTAGAGGAGTCTCTCTCTCTGCGCTGCTGATCAGCTGATGTGAGAGAGAGACTTGAGCAGAGACAGAGCAAGTGCAAGTGACATATCAGTGTGGTATTTTCAGGGGGGGGGCAATTGCCCTGTTGCCCCCCTGGATCCGCCCCTGACTAGCGGTAAGATTTTAAGACAACGGCCTGCCAACACGCATACCATGTGTACGAGGCTTTAGATGCTGGTCTATCTACCTGCTGAGCTTAATAAGGGAAGCATACCAGTAAATATAAATATGCCTGTATTATACATTCTTTAACTTTAAACAGCATTTCCCCTCTTGACTCTCCTACTACTATTGCTTATTTTCTGTGTTGGTCCAAAAACAATTTTGTACAATAAGTTACACAAACCTATCTATGGTGTTCATTCAAGAACACATCACAAAGGTGCAGTGTTTTGTAGGGTGACATGGTTGCCCCCAGAACTAGCACTCCCACCAGGCAATAGAATCCTTCAACAATGAACGCTATCAGCTATGATAGATCATCCCAACAAGGTAGCTTTATTGATATTATTTCTCATTTCCAGTTCCTTTGCAGTAAACCCCCTAAGTAAGCTCTTGGGGTAACCAATTGCCTTCAGAAGAATTTCATGTATAGAGAACACCTGTGTGAAATCTAAGTGTACTTTAAAATAAGTATACTTATTTCTAGAAGGCCAAAGTGTTTTTTAGAGAATACAGCTTAACATACAGCATCATGAAGTCCACAAAGTTACCAATAGTCCAGGATAAAGTTCTAGAGAAGGTTCAGCCATCATTGGGCAATGAAGCAAAGCAAATGTTGAACAATTCCCAGCACACTGTTACATCCATTATTATAAAAAGCGTAAAATAGGCACAACTGTTATCCTGCATTGTCATCAAGCAGAACTGATGAGGGCAAAATTTAGTTTCTTGGTCTTGGAGTAAAAATCTGCCTGCAAGTCTGTAAATCCAGGAGAGACCTACTCCAAAAACGTTCTGCTGTAATTAGAGCCAACGATGGTAATGCCAAGCATTGACTCAGGTGCCTGACTACTTACACAATCAATAAAATCAGTTTTTTGGTTAATTAGCTGTCGTAATGCAGCAAGTAATTTATTTGCACCTTCAAAGTGTTAAAAGAACACTAAACTCTGGTTAACAAATAAAAATCCTATTCAGGTAGGTATTTTTAACTAAAAAAATCACTGCTGTGATCTGACTTCTGTTAGAGAGTGGCTATGTTTGTTCTCCATGATCCCACTGTATGTAGCAATGTAGCCACCCTCTCCTCTCTTGTTGCCGGGATGGACTAGGGACTCTGGGATTTGTAGTGTGCATAGTGCAGTGTACATAACCCAAATTAACACGGCTCATTCCAAACAAACAGAAGTGAGAGGTAAGAGGAGAGGTTCTAAAGCTCACAAAACACTTTACAAAGAGGCGGACAAACACAGTAAACTATTTCATGAAAAATAGATTATAGGGACACATGGATGTGTATTGTGACCTGTTTGTTTGATTTTGGCACTGCTCAAAGTAGAAATGATGAGGATATCCTTGTGTCCCAGAGCATGAGGTGCAGGTTTATCCTGATAACAATACAGAGGGCTAGTAAATATGAAGAGGAAAGGATCGCTGCTACTCCCAACCAGCCCAGGTGAATAAACAATGAGGAGCAGCCTCAGCCTACAAATCACACATTCTGATGCATTTCACCCCGCCCACCAGGGCTTAATCAAAGGGTGGATGTGAGGATGTGTAATGATTATTTTTGGAGACTAAAGATATTGTTGAGTGTCACTTAAAGCGGAGTTCCACCCAAAAGTGGAATTTGGCATGTACTTTTTTTGGGGGGGATGGGGGGAGTGGATACCTTCTTTTTAGAGGGACTTCCTGTCCTACTTCCTCTTTCTACCCCTAGGCGGCCCCTCCCTCCTTGCAATCTTCTGGGACACATCACAGGTTCCAGAAGATTGCCTGGCCAATAGCAGAGCGCAGCGCTACTTGCGCATGCACAGTGCGTGCCTGGCCGTGAAGCCGTAAGCGGTCACGGCCGGGTGCCCACAGTTGCTATGACAGTACAGCAGAGAGAAGGGGGGAGAGGAGCGAGGCTCCGGGCGGTCGCATCGCTGGACCATGGGACAGGTTAGTGTCTGTTTATTTAAAGTCAGCAGCTACACTTTTTGTAGCTGCTGACTTAATAAACTAAAAAATGTGTGGAACGCCACTTTAAGTATAATTTATATGTATGTATGTATGTTGCGACAAGGCAAATCATATATTAAAACTTCCAATAATGTGCCAAAATATCGAAGGTGTAAATAAAAAAAAAGACATAAACCAAACAAAAGCATTTGTTAAACAAATAATATGCACAAAGTTCTAAAATGTCCAAAAATATATGTCCAAAGACCCCCCCCCCCCCATTTTTGGACATACTGTATATATCTGTGTCCCTATACTGTATATAGCTGTGTCCCTTCCAATAGTGTGCCAAAATATCGAACGTGTAAAGAAAAAGAAGAAGACATAAACCAAACAAAAGCATTTGTTAAATAATATGCACAAAGTTTGAAAATGTCCAAAAATATATGTCCAAAGAACCCCCCCCCCCCCATGAAATGTTTTCACTACCTGTTGACAATTTTGGACATACTGTATATATCTGTGGACATTTAAAAAAAGCCTAAACTTTGTTCTTTTTTTTTTTTTTTTACAAATCTATAATTTAGGTAGAGGTAGGTGCTGGACATATTGTTACCCACTATTATACTATTTTTTTATTAACAACAAGGTTGGTCTTTATTGAGAAGACATTATAGTACAATTGACAGTCACATACTGATCTTCATTGACAGTTCAGGAATAAGACAGAGGATGAAATTTAGTAAATAAACCGTACACAATAAAACTACAATTTTACATTTAGCTTCCTATGTGCACATGTACCCGCGTGATAAATTGGTATATGAACCCTTGTCCAGGGAGGGGGGCAAGGGGGGGGGCATCATGACCAGCTTATGCTAGCTTACTACTATCTTGGTGCCTTGCTCCAATAACTATACAGTCTTGGAATTAAAATTGTTCTGTCCAAGGTAACCGTATCTGTCATAGACATACTACTTCCAGACCTGCAACAGGGCTCAGGCGCATCCCCACCAACAGGTTCCCAGTAACGAACAGGCGTGCACCAATGCGCGTGCACCGATCGTGGAGATCGCATGCACAGTGACGCGGCTTTGGCGCTCAGTGGCCTTTAAGAGGGGCTTCCACCATTCAGCTCTTGCTGTTTGATCTGCAGCTTCACCTGTGACCTGTTCCTGTAATCTGCATCCGATCACCTGACCTGGCTCTCTGACCACGCTGCTATCTCCAATCCTGAACCTTGGCTTTCCCTGACTCTGATCCTGTTTACCTGCCTGCCTGATCTCCTGTTACCAGAAATCAGCCTGAACTTGACCTTTCCTTGCCTGCCGATTCTGTTGAACTGATCCACTGTGTATGACCCGGCTTGTCTGACCTTGCTTCTGCCTGCTGTGTGCACCCTGCTGACCTGCATCCAGCTTACCTGCATCCCTCTGACCGGCATCCAGCTTACCTGAAGCCCGCTGACCTGCATCCAGTTTAACTGCACCCTGCTGACCTGCATCCAGCTTACCTGCATCCTGCTGAACTGCATCCAGCTTACCTGCATCCTGCTGACCTGCATCCAGCTTACCTGCAGCCTGCTGACCTGCATCCAGCTCACCTGCACCCTGCTGACCTGCATCCAGCTTACCTGCATCCTGCTGACCTGCATCCAGCTTACCTGCAGCCTGCTGACTTGTATCCAGCTTACCTGCACGCGGCACTCCAGCCAGTTCCAGTGTCTCCCAGTGGACATCATCTCCAGTTCCAGAGAATCCACCAGGCACTCATACCCCACTGTGCTCCTACAGTCACTGTCCTCAAGTGATCTGGGAACCAGGGCTGTACGAGAGGTCTCCCTCTGCACGTCAGGCTCACATACAAGGTACGTGTCAGTATCAAACAGCCATGCCTGAGCCTGCAAGAGGGACCTCCGCTACTGATGAAATCTGCCAATTACTCTCCGTCTTCACTCAAGAGGTGAAATCCCTTCAGGACAGCTATGAACACCTGGTGAGACAAGTGCAGTCCCGGACGAGTATTACAAACCTTTCTTCCAGTGGGTTGTCATCAGAGGCTTCCCCCACACTCCCTATAATGATGTTATCTCCAGAACCCAGGGTCCCAATTCCAGAGAAGTTTTCTGGGGATCAAAGCAAGTTTCGGACTTTCCGTAATGCATGTGAGCTGTACTTTTTCTTACTACCCTTAACCTATTCGCGGTAAAACACCAAGGTGGGGTTTGTTGTCTCACTTCTGCTGGGAGAACCACAAGCCTGGGCTCATCACCTGCTGGAAGAACACCATGTTTCTCTGGACTCTGTCATCCTTCTTCGACGCAATGCCACTCTTATATGATGACCCCCAACGAACTTCCACTGCCGAAGCTGCTCTTAGCACGCTCCAGCAGGGCCGCAGAGTGGTTGAAGATTATATAACAGACTTTAGACGCTAGAGCGCGGATACCCAGTGGAACCATGCAGCTTTACGGCACCAGTTTCGCCTAGGCTTGTCAGAAGGACTAAAGGATGAACTGGCTCGGGTCGGTGTACCAAATTCCCTGGAATCCTTGATGACCCTAACTATTTAGATAGACCGTCGTCTTCGGGAACGCAGGATGGAGAGGGTGACCCAGCAGACTCAACCAACTTGGATGTTACCCCAAGTGCCTACGACCTCTTGTCCTGTTCCCCTTAGACCGGTCCCAGTTAATCCTGCACCAACCAAACTAATACCGGACTTTCATAAATCTGGGCAGGTCGGACTAATGAGACCCGCATTGTCTGCCGAGGAACGTCTACATCGGCAACAGCTCAACCTGTGTTTGTACTGCGGGGGACCGGGCCATTATGTACATTCGTGTCCTGCCAAGTACCGTAGATCTTCATCCATCCCACCACACAGTCACCCAGCTCTCTCTACTCACCTGGCTATTCCCATCACCCTTCAGTTTTCTGGAAAGACTGTGTCTGTTACTGCAATAATAGTCTCTGGTGCATGCAGTTGTTTTATTGATTTGAACTTTGCCAACCAACAACGCATTCCACTCCAGCACAGGGCTCAAGGGCTTTCCATTTTCTTGGCAGATGGATCCCGTATTAAATCTGGCCAGGTGACTCAAGTGACTCCCCCACTGCCTGTAATTACTGTCTCGAACCACAAGGAACTGCTTAAGTTTTATGCTATTGCTTCCCCTCTGTTCCCGATCATCTTGGGTCTACCGTGGCTTCAGGCCCACAACCCGCAAATCGACTGGGGCTCCAGAGAAATCAGGTTTCAGTCCCTCTACTGTCAAGAACATAGTCTGCCCTTACCTTCCAAGATATCTGGCCCTTTGCTGTGCCTGGAAGCTGACTCAGAATTACGCTCAGCAGTACCTGAACAGTATCACGAGTTCTTAGACGTTTTTAGTAAACGAGGGGCAGAGACACTTCCTCCTCATCGTTCCTACGATTGCCCGATTGAGTTACTGTCCGGAGCTGAAATCCCCTTTGGGTGAATTTTCCCTCTGTCTGAGCGGGAGTTGGAGGTTTTAAAGGAATATGTTGACGAAAACCTTAAGAGGGGGTTCATCCGGCCATCCACCTCTCTGACTGGGACAGGGATCTTTTTTGTGGAGAAGAAGGACCACTCATTGCGTCCTTGTGTGGATTACCGGGAGCTGAACAAGGTCACGGTCAAGAACCCCCTTACCCCTGGTACCTGAGCTTTCTCAAAGATTAAGAACTACTGTTGTGTTCACCAAACTCGATCTTTGTGGGGCCTACAATTTGGTTCGCATTCATGCAGGGGACGAGTGGAAAACGGCCTTCCGTACCAGGTTTGGTCACTACGAATATCTGGTGATGCCCTTCGGCCTGTGTAATGCCCCTGCTACCTTCCAGCACCTGATAAATGATATCCTTAGAGATTATCTGGACATTTTCGTCATAGCCTACTTAGACGATATCCTGATCTTTTCCTCATCCTTGGATCAACACCTGAAACACGTCAAGATGGTACTCTGCTGACTCCGTCAGCATGGCTTATACGCCAAACCAGAAAAATGCGAATTTGAGCGGCAGAGTATCCAATTTCTGGGCCTGGTAATTTCCACAGAAGGGTTCAAGATGGACCCACAAAAGGTCACAGCTGTTCTGGACTGGCCTGCACCCTCAGATAAAAAGGCGGTGCAACGTTTTGTTGGCTTCGCCAATTTTTACAGAACGTTCATCAAAGGATTTTCTGCAATTATCTCTCCGATCACCCAGCTAACAAGACAAAACGTCTGATTCCAGTGGAATCCCCAGGCTCAAGCTGCCTTTTCTACCCTAAAGGGACTCTTTACCTCTGCCCCCATCTTGAGCCATCCGGATCCCTCTCTTCCTTACCTACTCGAGGTTGATGCCTCAAAAACAGCTGTGGGGGCAGTTATTTCTCAGCGCCAAGGACTCAAGGATCTCATGCACCCCATAGCTTTCTTCTCTCGAAAGCTTTCGTCTGCAGAGAAGAATTACGTTGTGGGGGACCGTGAACTTTTGGCCATTAAAGCCGCACTCGAAGAATGGCGATACCTGCTAGAGGGAGCGGCACATCCCATACTTATCTACACGGATCATAAAAATCTGGAATATTTACGAACTGCCAAACGTTTGAAGCCGCGTCAGGCACAATGGGCGTTATTCTTTTCCAGATTTTCATTTCACATCACCTACCAGCCAGGATCAAAGAACATCAAGCCTGATGCTCTCTCTCGGATGTACGATGACCCCAAGGAGACTTCAGTTCCGGACAGCATCTTATCTGAGGGCAACTTTCTGCTTTTCCAGACAGACCTGATGTCCGGTCCAAAACAAGCCTCAGAGGGGGTGTCCGGTCCTCCAGGATCAATCTTGATACCCAGGGATGGGATGCTTTCGAAGGACAGCAAAATTTTTGTGCCAGAAAGTTGCCGGACAGAAGTGCTGAGCCTGTGTCACGACCACCTGCTGGCCGGACATTTTGGGGTTCACAAGACTCGTTAACTAATCCAGCGCATGTTTTGGTGGTCGAAGCTTGAGGAAGATTGCAAGGACTATGTTAAGTCATGTGTCATCTGTATCCAAAGCAAGTCTGCCAGGACCAAGTCCTGGGGCCTCCTCAGACCAATACCAATTCCTGACAGACCCTGGAGCATGATTGCCATGGACTTTGTAGTGGAACTACCCCCTTCTGAAGGACATACAGGTATCTTTGTAGCGGTTGACCGTCTGTCTAAGATGGCCCACTTCATACACCTAAAGAGTATGCCGTCTGCTTTGGAAACCACCCGGGTGTTCATCAGGGAGATCGTAAGGCTGCACGGAGTACCAACCAACATTGTATCTGACAGGGGAGTCCAGTTTACCTCCCGCTTCTGGAGGTCACTATGCCAAATTCTGAAAATTGAACTTTCCATGTCATCTGCTTTCCACCCCCAGACTAACGGACAAATTGAAAGGACGAACCAAACCCTGGAACAGTACATCCATTGCTTTACCTCATTTGTCCAAGATGATTGGGTAGCACTTTTGCCTCTAGCGGAATTTGCTTTCAACAATGCCAGACATTCAGCCACAGGTCATTTACCATTCTATGCGAACTATGGGTTCCATCCTGTCTTCCTGCCTAACATTATTCCGGAATCTCCTGTTCCAGCAGTACAAAGCACCAGGTGATCAGGTGTGGTTATCTACCACCAACCTCAAGATGGCTTGCCCTTCAAAGAAGCTGGCACCCAGATTAATTGGCCCTTTCCCAGTTAAAAGGGAATTGAATGAGGTCTCCTATGAACTTACCCTGCCTGAGTCGCTCAAAGTGCACCCAGTGTTTCACGTGTCTCTGCTTAAACCCACAGTACCCGACCCTTTCCCGGACAGAGGATCGGGGCCACCCGGACCCGTTATTATTAATAAGGACGAGGAGTATGAGGTGGAGGCTGTCGTAGACTGCAGGAGGAGAGGTAACCAACTTCAATTTTTAATCAAATGGAAGGGTTATGGACCAGAGGAGAACTCATGGGAACCTAAGCAAAATGTGCATGCTCAAGAACTGATCCAGGCCTTCTTCCGCAGACATCCTCAGAAAAGAGCCTTTTTGGGCACCCGGAGGTTGCCCTTAAGGGGGGGGCAATGTCATGGACATACTACTTCCAGACCTGCAACAGGGCTCGCGGCATCCCCACCAACAGGTTCCCAGTAACGAACAGGCGTGCGCCAATGCGCGTGCGCCGATCGTGGAGATCGCACACACAGTGACGTGGCTTTGGCGCCCAGTGGCCTTTAAGAGGGGCTTCCACCATTCAGCTCTCGATGTTTGATCTGCAGCTTCACCTGTGACCTGTTCCTGTAATCTGCATCCGATCACACCTGACCTGGCTCTCTGACCACGCTGCTGTCTCCAATCCTGAACCCTGGCTTTCCCTGACTCTGATCCTGTTTACCTGCCTGCCTGATCTCCTGTTACCAGAAACCAGCCTGAACTTGACCATTCCTTGCCTGCCGATTCTGTTAAACTGATCCACTGTGTATGACCTGGCTTGTCTGACCTTGCTTCTGCCTGCTGTGTGCACCCTGCTGACCTGCATCCAGCTTACCTGCATCCTGCTGACCTGCATCCAGGTCACCTGCAGCCTGCTGACCTGCATCCAGCTCACCTGCACCCTGCTGACCTGCATCCAGCTTACCTGCATCCTGCTGACCTGCATCCAGCTTACCTGCAGCCTGCTGACCTGCATCCAGCTCACCTGCACCCTGCTGACCTGCATCCAGCTTACCTGCATCCTGCTGACCTGCATCCAGCTTACCTGCAGCCTGCTGACTTGTATCCAGCTTACCTGCACCCGGCACTCCAGCCAGTTCCAGTGTCTCCCAGTGGACATCATCTCCAGTTCCAGAGAATCCACCAGGCACTCATACCCCACTGTGCTCCTACGGTCACTGTCCTCAACTCCAGTGATCTGGGAACTAGGGCTGTACGAGAGGTCTCCCTCTGCACGTCAGGCTCACATACGAAGTACGTGTCAGTATCCGGTCAAATTTCTGTGAGCAACCCCTATTCGCATAGGTCATTTTATACAGCGGCAACATAGCATTCACAGCAGAGTCCCATGCATCTACCTTTATTCAAGACGTCTTTTTTGGCATAGAATAACAATAATGAAACAAGTAGCTTTGTGTAACGAGGTCGCTGGTCATCCTCATAAATGCCTAGCAAAGCCAATTCGGGCACTATCGATAACGTTATACGTTAGACGGATATTGATGTTCTCAAAAACCGCTGCCCAGAATGTCACAATATGGAGACAGGTCCAAAACATATGAATATACGTGCTATCAGGGGACTGACATCTGGGACAATTTGGCGACCTATGAGGGTAAATCCGATGCAGTCTCTGAGGCGTGTAATATATCTGATGCATACATTTAGTTTGCAGCAACTTATCTCTAGGAGGATATCAACAGTCTAGAACCTTCCTCAAAACACTCCTCCCAGATTTCCCTGTCCAGAGTAGGAATGTCAGTCTGCCACTGCCCCCACAAGGCATTAATCTTGGGTGAATCGACCCCCAATAGGGCAAGATACAGCATCGAGAGGGTTTTCCTAAGGGTTTCCTGCGCCAAAATTGTCTCTATGGGGTCTGTGTTCAAGCTTATAATCTGAGGGAATTGGGCCTTAGCTGCATGCCGCAGCTGGTAGTATCTGAATAACATTCTACCTGGGAGTCCATATTTCCCTGCTAAGTCCCAAAAGGAAAGCAGTGTGCCCGAATTTATAAACATCCTGGAGGACCTTAATCCCATACCGGGCCCACAACTGCGGGTCTGGTATCATTCTAAAATGTGGGAGAGAGGGGAGTGCTGATGCGGGCGTATGAATCTTTTCCTGGCCGCAGCCCGGAAAGGCCGGAAAGGCCGTGACCTTTGAGGGTCACCTTAGTGGGGCCAGGGAGTGAAATGTAGGCAGAGGGTCCTCTGTATACTATATTCCCTAATTTTGTAAGGGAACCCACTATAGCAGCCTCCAAACACATGGCTGCATTAGACCTGGGCTGCTCAAACCACCACCTTACTGTGACCAATATCGCTGCCCAGTAATACGTCAATAGGTTAGGTAGAGCAAGACCTCCACAGTGCACCGGGAGCTGTAGAGTCGACCTGGCCAGCCTGGGGGAGGATCCCTTCCAAAGAAAGGAGCCAATGCACTTATCCAACTCCTTGAAGAAGGAGCCGGGGAGCCATACTGGGCAGTTCCGGAAAACATAGTTAAATCTAGGCAAAAATAGCATTTTAAGCACATTTATGCGGCCTAGCAGGTTAAGTGGTAACTCCTTCCACCTGGAGCAGTGCTCTTTAAGTTTTGTGACTATGGATAATAGGTTAAGGCGACGATAGGCTTGGAGGTCCCTAGTTACTATAATTCCCAGATATTTAAACTGCTCCACCCATAGCAGCGGAGTCGAGGACAACACCACTTGGGCCTGAGGGACTATCGGGAATAAGACCGACTGTTGATCCTAACCCCCTGAAAACTGCGCAAATTCATTGAAAATCCCCAGAGCTGCCTGAAGTGAGGTATCTGCATCATGCAGGTACAGCAATGCGTCATCCGCATACAAGGAGATTTTCTCCTCCAGAGGGCCAACTTTGAGCCCCTTGACACTTCCAGACTCCCGTATCAGAATAGCCAGCGGTTCAAGAGCCAAAGCAAATAGGCTGGGTGATAATGGGCACCCCTGCCTAGTGCCCCTCTGGAGGAGAAAAAAATCCGAGAAGGTGTCATTAGTGTGGATCCTGGCCCTAGGTGATTTATATAGCAGGCCTAGCCAGTTAAGAAATTTAGGGCCAAACCCAAAACGCTTAAGGGTCGCCCATAGGTGTCTCCATTCTACGGAGTCAATAGCTTTCTCCGTGTCTAGAGAAGCTATGACTCTGGTACCCCCATTATCATGGTTGGTGTCAAGATTGAGAAAGAGTCTGCGGATATTAATATCGGTGCCCTTCCCGGGCATGAACCCAGTCTGATCCTGGTGGACCAGATCCTCAATCACAGTAGCCAATCGGAGAGCCAGGACTTTAGCCAAGAGCTTAGCATCTGCGTTTATCAAAGATATGGGCCTGTATGAGGCACAGTCTTTAGGATCCTTACCAGGTTTGGGCACCAATATCATCACTGCCTCGAACATAGAATCCAGAAGTGAGCCCAGATCGGAGAATTGGGATAGAAGGGAGGTCAATCTGGGGGCCAACAGCTCCTGATACACCGAATAAATTTTTATGGGTATACCATCTGGACCAGGGGCCTTGCCCGCTAGCATACAACCCATGGCCGTCTGAATCTCCTCCAGTGATTATTATTATTTTTTATTATTAATTATTATTAGTGATATGTCCTCTTCTATTGCCTTACTTTGGTCTGGGTCAAGTGAAGGAAAGGGTATCAGGTCTAGGTAGTTAGACAGGTCAGAACAGGTATAATTCACTTTAGAGGTGTACAGTTCCTGGTAAAACTGCAGAAATCTATTACTGATTGTCTCTGGGGTGATCAAGAGTGTCCCGTCTGTGTCCCTCAGCCTACCCACATGAGTCGTAGCATATTGTCCGGTAGCTAGCCAGGCTAGAAGTCTGCCACTTTTGTCTCCATACTCAAAAACGCTCTGGGCGCTAGCTAACATAGATTTTTTAGTAAGGTCCACTCGCAACAGCGATAGTTCCCTAAGGGTATATTGCCAGGAAATATAGTTATTCGAGTTCGGGGTATTGACATCTATTATACTATTTTTAATATAGGTGCAGCTGTTAGATTTAGGTTGAGGGTGAATCATGTAGGGCTTTTTGATTGGAATAGTTTCTTATGTGGTTGTTGATTTTTCATAACTATTGAAATGTTTACAATTGTTAATGATGCACAGCATTTACCTGAATTAACCTGGACTAAAAATTAGAGCTGGAACACAATGTATGACAGACAAATAGAGTTATTACGGGCCTGATTTATGAAGAACACATACAAATCTTCAGTTTGTTCTGGCTCCCTTCCAATGTGATCTCTGATTGAATGCTTCCATAACGGTCCGTCACTCTTCAGATTAACTTATTTGTATGGCTGAAAAATTGAAAGATATAATCCAGCTCTCTATTCCATATTTATATAAAAGATGCTGCATAACCGAAAATCCATTAAATATACAGACAGTAAATTGACGTTAGGACAATGCTTGTCTCATTTAGAACAGATAATTTAGAAAACGCCTTTTTGGAAATTTACAGAAAATGTCACTCTCGCCTCTATTGGACTGAATACATTGTCCTCTATCCCCCCTTGAGAATGGACTTCCCAACTTGATTTCATTAATGGCTTCACAAGGGAGTCAAAGATGTTTACTAACTACTCACTTTTGAAGTGAGTATAGCACATTAAATATTCCAATGGAAGGGGGAACTTTGTAAACCTCTGTCAGAGGATAATTGGATGGAAATATGGATTTCTATAGCCAGAAGTACTCATATAAAGCTCTTTTCTACTGGTATCCCACCTCTTTCCAAATTGGTAAATTCGTACCCCAGTACTCATTATGTTTCTGCACCCATAAGGAGGAAGAAACAATGTTAAATATATGAGGAACATGCCCAAGGCTTGCAGGTTATGGAATTGAATTTATACACTAAAATGTGCTGTTCTGGGCTCTAACCTACGCAAGGATCCAGGAGAAGCTCTACTAAACAAACCCCCTCTAAATATCCCATGTTCAGCAACAAAATTGATTGCTTTGATCTTTGATGCCATCAAACAAACTGTAACGAGCTCTAGGAAATACCCAGCATTAAACTTCACTGAGGTTATTTCTTTATTGAATGGGACCATGATTAATGATAGGTTCATCTGCCATTTCTTCCAACACTCACAAAAATGTCCTCAAAATGGGTAACTGGGTGGCCCATGGGAGAAATCAAATTTATCCTGCTCCCCCTTCTTTCTCCTTTTCCTCATTTCTTCCTTCTCCTTTATTTTGATGTTTTTTTCTCTCCCTCTTTAACTTTTTTCTTTTCTACACTTACAGCTCACCAACCAATGTTGAAAAATTTAAAGTAATGCACTTGGGGCTAAAATATGATTGCAAGTGTCTCGCTAGGGGAGAACCTTAGGGCGAATCCAAGATGGAAAAAAATCTGGAGGTCCTAGTAGATCATAGGCTCAGCAATAGTATGCAATGCCAGGCTGCAGCAAGCAAAGCTAGCAGACTATTAGCATGCATTAAATATGGTATTTACTCAAGAGATAAGACTAATTCTACCACTTAAGATAATGTTGGTCCAGCCACGACCTTGGCCTAATGTCCATGCCCCTTTACACCACAGCATGGCACAGTGTCCCCTGACATCACATCAGAGGATGGCACAGTGTCCCTTACATCACATTAGAGCATGGTACAGTGCCCCCTGACAGAGCATGGCAAAGTGCCCCCTGACATCAGAACATGGCACAGTGCCCCCTGACATCAGAGCATGGCACAGTGCCCCCTGACATCAGAACATGGCACAGTGCCCCCTGACATCAGAACATGGCACAGTGCCCCCCTGACATCAGAACATGGCACAATGCCCCCTGACTTAACAGTTAATTCATTCCTATGTGCTAGCTGGACAAGAAAGCTACTGGAGGGGGGGGGGCAGATGGGGGAGAGAGGGGAGGGAGATGAGGGACTGCTCACTCACCTGGCTGGTATTTGTAGGATCACACAGGACAATCAGTGGAGCAGCCCCCATTGATCTTCCAGCTGCTGTACATAAACCCGCCCCCCACACATCTCCTTTCTCAGACACAGGCTGCACACAAGGATTGCAGTGTGGGCGGGTCAGACACAGGGGATGGGGGCGAGAGGAGCCAGAGAGGATCGAGTCCTTTTTCCTCTCCTGTTCAGGTGGTGTGAAGGAGGGGGAGGAAGGGGGGATTTCTGCTGGCAGAGCATTGTAAATTTAGTGAAATCTACCCTCCTAGATTTGCCCCTGGCTCCCCACTAGATGCTGCTTACCTCCTATCCTATGACAGCAGAATAGGCACTGGAGAGCAGGCGGAGTGCAGCTGTATCACTCCGCCGCCTACAGTAAGAGATCACTTGCCGGAACTATAGAGGGAGCATCGCGAAATGCAGCCAGCTGTCAGCTTACTCCGCGGCTGCAGTTCTGTTAAGGGGAGTCTAGGGGGTATACTTACTAATCAAAATTGTCTCACTGGCAGCACTGTCACTGCCAGTGAGTGTCCATTAGTAAACCCAGCATTTTCCCTAGAAAAAAGCCCTGGCTGTTACAGGGGGGATTAGGGTGTGCCCAGGCACACCCGGCACACCCCGTGTGCACGCCTATGTCCCTTTGCATTACACAGCCCCCCTGCATATTACACAGCCCCCCTGCACATCACAAAGCCCCCCTACCCAGCCCCTCTGCACATTACACAGCCCCCTGAATATTACACAGCCCCCCCAGCTGTGTAAGCACAGAGGGAAGGGGCGCTTAAAAAAAAATTTTTTTGCAAACATGCCTTGTGACAGTAATAGGCAGTGACCGGTACTCTTTATGGAGGGATCTGGGGTCCTTTGCACTTAAAAGCATTCAAAACGCCAAGTTTGGCTGTTTTGAATGCTGTAATTTTTTAAAATTTGGCTCCTTTAAGCCTTCTGTAAACTGTAAGTAATGTCATGACATCGCTTCTGGGTTACTAGATCCGAGACCTGATCGCAGCAGATTCTGGTGGGACAGGAAAGCCCGGGCGAGCCACAGAAGGCCGCGGGAGGGGTGAGGGACGTCCCCTTTCATTACTTGGGATAACAGCCGAACGGCTTCTTAGGCATCACCCTGGAACAACCCCTTCAAGCCGAGGCCGCATATTTGCATACGGTCGGTGCAATGGAGTTAAAATGTCCACGGGTTGGGTGCGGGTGAATTCATCACATGCACTGACAGGCCCTACTTTATCTGTGTAGGTTGCCGACCCCTGCTTTAAACCAAAACATTAGTAAACAATATATTAATGCTTAGTTATTAATAAACTCAAGCGAATTCACATATTATATAATAACAAAGCCCCCCCGTATCTGGGGGTGACATACCACAAACAAGTGCTCGCGATGGGAGGGGGGAAGGGAAGCTCAGTTGCTGATTGATTAGCAGGCACCTGTGGCAGGGAGGCAGCCCTTTATATAATGAACCCCTCTTCATTCCAGAATTTTCCACCACACCTGATTGGCTACTTTACCTGGACACACAGGTATGGGGAAAAATGTAAAGGGGCAGCACACCTATCCCTAATAACATACAATCTGTACTAAAATCAGTACAATAGATCTAATGCAGGCAGACATTCCCATGCAAGTCGACCAAATACTGGTCCCACTTTAAACATTAGCATGGCAGAATGATTAGGGTGGACAGGCCAAAATTCAGTCAATAATAGCAGGCAGTGTGTACATGGTCTTTTTAGGGTCCCTCTGTAAACATGTGACTTTTGTAAAGAATATTAGGGACACAAAATAAAAAGCCAAAAAAAGTGGCCCCATGGGGTTGTCACCCCCTATTACCCATTTGTTTTTTAGGTGAATTATTCTCGCAATAGAGGGCTATGGTGACTGTTAAAGTGTTTGTAAAGTCACATGACTCGTGGCTTTCCAGCTCCGAGACAGGGCTTCTGCAGGAGGGGCTGAGATCTCCCTCTGACTGCAGCCGGGGAGATCACGTGGCCTCTCACAGAAGCCCTGTCTCTGAGCTCTAAAGTGTCAGCAAGTCACTTGTCCGGCCTGAAGATAGCCCTAAAGAGGTATTTACAACGCTCATTTTTAGAAATGACTTTCATAGTGTGGTATGCCAGGCTCTAATAGAGTGTCTGGCAATGACCATTCTAGGGTTTTAATTTTTAATAATAGCGGCGGGGAGGGGGCGGGGGGGTTGAGGCGGAGACAGAGACACAGAGAGGGAGCTGACAAGCAAGGAGGAGGGAGGGAGAGAGAGGAGAGCAGAGAGGATAGCTGCAGATGATGGAGGGAGGCACTCTAAACCACGGTGGTCAGGGCTCAGCAGCCCTGATTTTCGTGTTCAGTACAAAAAAGGGGAATACAGGAAGTGGCAGGTTGAGGGGGGGTTTCTTTACAGTTTAGAGGGGGGCAAGCACTGTGCTGTTTCATCTGTTTTAAGGGACCAGGATCTGAATTTTTTTTTGGGGGTTAACAAACACTTTAAGTACTCATCTCTCTGGGGTGGCTTTGCTAGTTCTTTCTCTTTGGTTCTTCGGGTTACAAGCTGGCTGCTGTTGCTAAGAAAATAAAATTTACCTCAGCTGCTGAGCAGATCTTCATTCAGCTGAACACTGGATTGGTGGCAAATTGTTTGGCAGGAAATCATCTGTCACTGGGTGGTGTCAGCAGTTACCTCACATCTGTCATCTTCATTTACCTCTGGATAATCCTCAACCTTCATTTTGGATCTTTTGATCTGTTCCATCACCCACCCCCCCCCTTTGTTATTTTTCTCTCCTCGTGGGCCATCTTTATGTGGGAACGTTTCCCAATTTGTGGGTGGACAGTGGTTGGCAAACTGTTATTTGTGTAGTGATCTTTCTGCTTGAGTCTTGGTGACTAAGCATTCTGGTCTGTTAATGGTTAACTACTTCCCTATTATTGCTTTTACATTAAACAGCATCAGTGGCAGAAAAAAAAAAGATACCGGGATGATGCCTGTAGCTGCAGCAATCATTTCAGTATGACCACTGAAAGTCTAGGATGTCATATGATGTCCTATGGGCAGGAAGTAGTTAACACTGATTCTGTTTAGGATTAAAGATCATTTCATAATTAACCATTTGACCTACGGAAAGTTTTACCCCTTCATGACCTGGGCATTTTTTGCTATTCAGCACGGTGCTACTTTAATTGGCAATTAAATGGTCATGCAACATTGTACACAAATAAAATGCATATCATTCTTTTCCACACGAATAGAGCTTTCTTTTAGTGGTACTTGATCACCACTGTGTTTTTTATTTTTTAGTATATAAACAAAAAAATACTAAAAATTTCAAACCCCCCCCCCCCCAATATTTTTCTACTTTTTTTTTTACCAAAACCTATGCAATGAAATCTAATTTCTTCATAAATTTAGGCCAAAATGTATTCTGCTACATGTCTTTAATAAAAAAAAAATGCATTTTTGGGAACACTAGTATAGTTCTGATCGTGATCAAGAAACTGATCCGTACAGACACTATACTGGTAATGGTGGTGATCAACAACTTATAGTGTGGCAGACAATCTGGCGCTAACAGACACTGGCTGGGTGAATCACTAACTGACACTAAAGGCACTAGTGAGACTGATATACTGTGCTAATAACACTGGCTGGGAAGGGATTAACATCAAGGTGCAATCAAGGGGTTAACTGTGTGCATAACCAGTGTAATGTGTGCTGTTTTTACTAACAAATCTGGCTGCTTTTTCTCCCTGAATTCAGAGTTGATTTCAGTGAGAAGAAACAGACAGATCACTGTCTGTGTACAGAGTTCTGTGTGTTTGTCAGTGCAGAACTTGGTGCTGTGATTGGCCACAGCCGATCAGCAGGTTTCAGCCAAAATCACTGGCTGAATTCTGCTGACAAACTCATGCTGTGTCCAATCACATAAGATAACAACACAGTCCTTAAATTAAGTCGCTAAAATTGGCAGTCATAAAAAATCATCATTGTGTCATATCCAATACATAAAAAACATCTGGAATACAGTGCAGCTGTCAACTTCTAGGAAAAGTGAACATCAAAAAATACACAAACAGACAGCGCTCAATGGAGCCAGAAGAATGAAAGAACTGATAGTATGTAAATCCAAGTTCATTTAATTAGATGCACGCTAAAAAGTTAATCAAAAATCGCAACAGTCAAATGAAAAAGATCAAGTGTAAGAAGAACTTCATTGGAAGACATGAATTTCATTGTTGAAATATACCAAATGTAAATAGTTACAATACCGCCAGCTGCCAAAGGGTTAGTATTGGCCAATGTGTTCCGTTTCCTGATCGAAAGGGAGACTAAATGCTGAGTGCTGTCTGTTTGTGTATTTTTTGTGTCCAATCACAGTATGGATAAGCATGGGGGGGCATGCACCCCCCATGCCAGGAAGTACACCTGGATGTGCCGCCTGCTCGAAGTATAACTACTATGAGAGGGTGACAAGTGGTTAAAATTGATTTAAAACTCAATAAAGGGGCCAAGGCCTAAGCTTTCCCACAATCCTTGTTGTGTGTTTACTTTATTATTTAGGTATGTTATTATAGTATGATGTGTCTTAATGGGGTATACCATTAAAGGTCTAAAAGCAGCTTTGGTGCCTTGTCCCTGCTTTTGTGTACTTGAGTTACTCATAGGTATGAGACATTTATGGCTTAGATCTTATATCTGTACATGTTTGTGGGTTGAAAACTTGTTTTGTTCACTAAACTGACCCTGATAAGAATGGGAAAGGGTCAGGAACTCTGTCAGGTTTCCATTGCTGTCTGTAGTCCTGACAACCAGATAAGACAAGAGGAGAATAGTGGTCACCTGCACAGGAAGTCATAGCAAAACAAATGACATTTTCTAATCTGTTACCAAACAAAATGAGTGTTCTGTTACTTTTCATGTTTGGAAAGATACCATTTACTTTCTGTCCCTGTGTATGTAATTAACAAATATAGATGCCCACACGCACTTATTATACTTACAAACTATACAAAGCAACAAGGCTTTCAAAACAATAATGCAAATGAATATGATCTTTACATTAAGCCAATCTCTTTCACATGTCTATTGAAAATATATTAAAAGGACAATAGTTTTCCTTTCAATGGGTAGCCATTCCAACATCCAACAATAGATTGGAAATTTACATTACAAGTAAGAGTCCCTCCAAACTTGTGACAGCTGTGAACAGTGTGACATTGCAGTGGAAACTCTGCTCCAGCTGTACCGCCTTCCAAGAATTTATATATATATATATATATATATATATATATATATATATATATATATATACAGTAACCACAGGCAAATAGTCAGCTCAGTTGAAAGAGATCAATCAAAATGTTGTTTTTTCAAAATATCTTGAGTCATCTGAATACATAGGCAGTACATATCATGTAAAGAACATTATTATTAACTTATTTATACCATCAGGGTCCTTTTGAAAACCCACACAGCAAATGTACAGATGAATTAGGACTATGAATTGCACAAGACATTGAGTCAACATGACTCCATTGTAAATGGCATTCAATTAATAATCTGCTGGGGTCATATGGCATTAAAGGTACAGGATAAGAAAAGAACATTGCTACCCAACCACAAAGGCTTCTGTCACATCATCCCTTCCAGACTATAATTATACAGGCACAATAACTCACCGGGGAATTGTAGAAGCAATAGACCAGGCAATTTCCAATGTATTCTTCATTGTACTGATGCATTATAATGCCAGTTATCATTAATTTCAGCTTTTATTTGTTTTTGTTTTTTTATATATTTGTTTCACATATGATTTTTAGCAATATGAAATTAATAAAATTAACAGCCAACGTGTAAACAAGCTTTAGTGGCTTTTCAAATGGTTTGCTCAGGTTCTCTTTTTCTAATGCTGACTGACCTTTCTAGTTGTACCATTGAACTTTGTTATATATAAAATACAGTCAAGAATGTTTCTTAAAGTAGATATAAACTATAATTAGTAGACATTTAGGATGATGCTGGATGGGGAATCCTACTGCAGGACACAAATTGCCTGTGGCAGGATCGCTAAAGAGGCTGCTTGTCTGTGCCTATGGAATTGTTCCCTCTGTAGCCAGATACAGAAAGATGTCTCTATCACTGGCCTGAAAGCTGCTGAATTACGATCACTATCAAGGGAAATAATATCTCAATGCCTCAGCTACTGAGGCAGTCACTCTATACAACAAACAAGCAGCCTGTGGGCAGGGGCCATTCGGCCTGCAGAGGGGTACTTTTCACGTGGAACACGCTCGTCAATGCACGGGATCAAGCAGGGACCATGGTCATCTGAGAATCAAACATTATGGCGGTTCTCCGGCTTAGAGATGATGATGATGATTCACACATGGTACCAAAGTCAGGACTTTGTATAATTTAATTTATTAAAATAAACCACTATAAAACACTAGAATCGGATCAAATAAGGCTGCAGTTTTATTATAGGTTTAATAATAACAACTTATATATCTTTGAATATATATCATATATAATAAACTCAATTGTATTCAACTTTACTATTCATATTAATAAAATAATAATAATGATAATAATAACCTAGCTATCAAAGCTTAGGTTAAAAAACAACATATAATATCATCTCCTCTCAAAGAGAGAGACACAACGCCTCATAAACTGAACTGTGACAGGGAGGGAGGGTGGGACAATCGTCTTATGTCTTTCAGCGTGGTCTGTCAATTTTGTGATGCAATCCACTTGTTTATATACCCTCCAGCATGAGCTGAGTACCGTTTATATTTAAATCGATACTTTAAATATGACCAATCAAAAGTCTTTTATTTTAACCTATAAAAATCTTTCTTTTATGCCTGACACAGTCCCATAGGTGGTTGTGGAGGACAGTTTTGTCCCACTTCCCACCTTTCAATCTTCAGCAATTAATCACAGAGAGTTCCTTCTGTAAAAGTGCTGTCCTGTGTCACTACACACTTTCATGTATGTTGCATTAGGAGGGACACCGCAGAGCATGTGCCCTCTACACCAGTCTAGTCTACCTCTGCCACCTCACTCCTAGTGACAGAATGGGTTCCTCTGCACCTAGCGTGGAATTGACTCCTTCTCTCCTGTGCCATGTGTCCAGGCACACGAGGTAATGTCGGTTTTTGGGCGTGGTTGCTTTGGTAAACCAACCACTAGGGAAGAAGCCAGAACACTGACCTTCTCACCACCGGAGGACCTGTCACCTACACTAGGTAGCACGTTGGCCGGCTTGGTTACCCATAGCAACTACATTTCTTTTACTTGTCTTGCCGAGTAGACCTTTCGTAGTGGCTTTGCTTCATACTTCACATGTTCTTTACTGACGCTAGTTCTTTCATACACCAGGAACCTTTATGCACCCCACTAAATGATTTCAGATCAGGCTTAGAACAGTTGATGCAACTTTACTTGAACATTTTGCGACAAAGTCCAGCATGAACAGTTCAATGCAACATTCCCTAACTGACTTAACCAGGCTGCCTAGGCATAGCTCAACAAGGTGGTAGTCCATTACTGGTGTATTCCCAAGGCTTGGCAGTTCTCTGGGCTCCTGGTGTCCTCTGATGGACTGCTTGGTCGCAGCAGTCCTCATTTTTTGTGCTTCACAGAAATCACAGCATTTTTTTTTTAATTGTCTGAAGCTCCGTGACCCGGCATTTTCCTTTATTTAAGCACTTGCTGACCAGTCACAGTACATATACTGTGGCAGGTCGGCTCTATTGCGCAAAATGACGTATGTGTACATCGGTTGGAAAAAATTAGGAGGTTGCAAAAAAGGACTTTGTAGGCACACACATAGAGTAAAAAGTTATGAAAATTTAATTGGATAAAGTTAAAAAGGTAATATACAAAACATAAAAAGAATACATATCATACTAATGATGACATAAAATATATACAGTCATGGCCTAAATTGTTGGCACCCCATAAATTTTTCCAGAAAATCAAGTATTTCTCACAGAAAAGTATTACAGTAACACATATTTTGCTATACACATGTTTATTCCCTTTGTATGTATTGGAACAAAACAAAAAAAGGGAGGAAAAAAAGCAAATTGGACATAATGTCACACAAAACTCCAAAAATGGGCTGGTCAAAATTCTTGGCAAACTTAACTTAATATTTGGTTGCACACCCTTTGTAAAAAAAAATCTAAAATCAGTTGCTTCCTATAACCATCAATAAGCTTCTTACACCTCTCACCCCGAATTTTGAACCACTCTTTCTTTGCAAACTGCTCCAGGTCTCTCTTATTGGAAGGGCGCCTTTTCCCAACAGCAATTTTAGGATCTCTCCACAGGTGTTCAATGGGATTTAGATCTGGACTCATTGCTGGCCACTTTAGAACTCTCCAGCGCTTTGTTGCCATCCATTTCTGGGTGCTTTTTGACATATATTTGGGGTCATTGTCCTGCTGGAAGACCCAAGATCTTGGGCGCAAATCCAGCTTTCTGACAATGGGCTCTACAGTGCGAACCAAAATCCTTTGGTAATCCTCAGATTTCATGATGCCTTGCACACATTCAAGGCACCCAGTGCCAGAGGCAGCAAAACAACCCCAAAACATCATTGAACCTCCACCATATTTCACTGTAGGTACTGTGTTCTTTTCTTTGTAGGCCTCATTCCATTTTCAGTAAACAGTAGAATAATGTGATTTTTAAAAATAGCTCTATCTTGGTCTCATCTGTCCACAAGACATTTTCCCAGAAGGATTTTGGCTTACTCAAGTACATTTTGGCAAACTATAGTCTTGCTTTTTTATGTCTCTGTGTCAGCAGTAGGGTTCTTCTGGGTCTCCTGCCATAGCGTTTCTATTCATTTAAATGTCGACGGATAGTTCACGCTGACACTGATGCTCCCTGAGCCTGCAGGACAGCTTGAATTTCTTTGGAAATTGTTTGGGGCTGCTTTTCCACCATCCGGACTATCCTGCGTTGCAACCTTTCATCAATTTTTCTCTTCCGTCCACTTCCAGAGAGATTAGCTACAGTGCCATGGGTTGCAAACTTCTTGATAATGTTGCAAACTGTGGACAAAGCAAATCTAGATCTCTGGAGGACTTGTAACCTTGAGATTGTTGATATTTTTCCACAATTTTGGTTCTCAAGTCTTCAGACAGTTCTCTTCTCCTCTTTCTGTTGTCCATGCTTAGTGTGGCACACACAAACACACAATGCAAAGACTAAGTGAACTTCTCTCCTTTTTATCTGCTGTCAGGTGTGATTTTTATATTGCCCACACCTGTTAATTGCCCCAGGTGAGTTTAAAGGGTGCCAAGAATTTTGACCACCTCATTTTTGGAATTTTGTGTGACATTATGTCCAATTTGCTTTTTTCCTCCCTTTTTTTGTTTTGTTCCATTACACACAAAGGGATTAAACATGTGTATAGCAAAACATGTGTTACTGCAATACTTTTCTGTGAGAAATACTTGATTTTCTGAAAAAATTTCTGGGGTGCCAACAATTTCGGACATGACTGTATGACCCCAGGGACTCAGATAACACCTCCAAATATTATAATCTAATCCAATGGGATGAAAAATAAAGTATAATGTAACCAGAGGTAACATCTAAAAGGAATGAGGTGCGTGGAGCGGTTGAGTCGCAGTATGACATCATAAGAAGATGTTCCGCTCTACATGTTGCGCGCACAATTGTGCTTCTTCAGGATCTTACGGATCTGATAAATATGTAAAAAACATCAAATGAGTAAATGCAAAATATTAAATATATATGATGTAGCAAAAAATGGGCTTACCAATGGCTTTTATGGTTACCCACCCAGTGAGCCCATCCCCCGCACAGTTAGAACACACCCAGGGAACACAGTTAACCTTGATCGCCCCCTAGTGTTAACCCCTTCCCTGCCAGTGTCATTTATACATTGATCAGTGCATTTTTTTTAGCCCTGATCATTGTAATTATGTCACTGGTCACCAAAAAGTGTCACTTGGGGTCAGATTTGTCCGCCACAATGTCGCAGTTCCGCTAAAAATTGCAGATCACCGCCATTACCAGTAAAAACATTCAAAAAAAAAGTCCATAAATCTATCCCCTATTTTGTAGACGCTATAACTTTTGTGCAAACCAATCAATATACGTTTATTGCAATTTTTTTACCAAAAATATGTAGCAGAATACATATTCACCTAAACTGATGAATAAATTAGTTTTATATGGTGCTGGTGCGCCCTCTTCTTTATTCCCTCTCTTGGCCTAATCAGAGCCCAGACTTAAACCCCATTGAAAATCTGTGGAATGACTTGAAGACTGCAATCCACAAATGGTCACCATCAAATTTTGCAAAGAAGAGTGGGCAAATATTGCAAAGTCTAGATTCACAAAGTTAGTAGAGACATATCCCAACAGACTAAATGCTCCAATTAAAGCAGAATATGGTCCAACAAAATACTGACACAAGGGGGTGATCTTTTTACAACTCAGTGATTCTGTTTTTGAATTTTTTTTAAATTTGTTCTTTCGTGTTGGTGTTATACATTTCACTTGGATATTATAAGTTGCACTAGTAAATGCAGCAGGATAAAACAAACACTGTGTCTGTCTTCATTTCGGGCTGCAAAGCAACAAAATGTGATTAAATTTAAAGAGGGAGACTCTTTTCTATACCCACTGCTAGGGAGGGCTACAATAAAGTAAACCTTTGTGGATAATGCACAACTTTATGGTAAGTATATATACACACACACACACACACACACACACACACTGTAGATGTTTAGGTGGACAGTTATGTCTAGAACTGGAACAAATTTTAGTTATTTTATGAAATGATAAATGTGTTTTTTTTGGGGGGGGAGGGGCATGAATTCGTTTGCAGATGCAAGCATTTTTTCTGCCCTGAAACCATTGCGATCAAAACTGCCATATTTTTTAAGCCACAATTTCATATACTGTTGCTAGAAGATGTCTGTAAGTAGGTAATATACAGTATACTAGTATATAATGAGTGACAAAGAAAAATGGGCTTTATCTGTCATCAGAGTATCTATCAGTGACACATCACCCTGTCTTAAGCTGGCTATACTTGGACGAAATTCAGCCAGTTCAGCGGGAACCAGTTAAGTTTTAATCCATGTATGCGCAGGGAGCTTGTACAGAAGTCGATCTTCCAATCGCCATGTTGGATTTTCTCTGTTCGATAATTGCCATTGGCCATAGCTGACAGTCCTGATCAGTATATTCTATTCTATTCTATTCTATTCTATTCTATTCTATTCTATTCTATTATATTATATTATATTATATTATATTCTCCATACTGTCAGAAAACAATAGTTCAGTGGGGAGTATTCCCCATCCACATCAAGTATGAGTGAACCTGAGCCCAAGGCTGCAAGGGTTAAACAATGACATTCTTGACAGTTGTGCATTTACAGCAATCAGTGATGCTGGTCCTCAATGCTCTGCTGCCTTTCATCAGCAGGGGGAGTGGGAGTGCTGGTAGTGCCAGTTGAACCTAATGAATTGAAAATGAATGCAGTAGATAATGGGACTTGATGTTCACACTGGGAGGATCATGATGATCTACTGTCACTCCATGGACTATGGTTCCCAGGACAGTTTAGGGGCTGGAAGGAGAAAGACGTTGCACCTTTCCAGGCTGCTGGTTGAATTGCGTGGTCTTTTGCTGAGAAGATGTGGGAGTGAACACATCTCAAAAGTCAGACCTGGTTGCAGTGGAGCCTGGGCTGCAAGCATGTCATTGCAAGACCGCAGAGAGCGAGAATAAAGAGCATGGGGCTGCGCTGTCACCACTGAGAGTTCCATGCTCCTTTACCATTAAGTGGTACTGTTGAGTGTACACAGAGTCACACTGAACTGGAGCAGAGGATCCCTCTTCAAGCACTGGAAGTTTCTGAGCTGGGATGCTGGTCTGGGGAGAGGGCCTTGTGGCCATGATGTATTGACACTAGAGAGACTAAGCCTTTAGTAACTAACTGCATAGCTGTCTCATAGCCTATCGCTGCCTGTAGGCCTTGCTGTGACTGTTCTCAGGTGCATCAACAGTATGATTGGGACCCAACCCTAGCCGGCTGAAGATTTAGGATCAAGGACAGACTATTTACAGTTGCCACATAGAAACTGTTACTATTTGCTTAGTTCAAGGGAACCACAAAGGGGTATTACATAGCACTCAGTTATACCTTTAGGTGCACCCTAAAAAACTACAATATTTCTATTGTCAATACAATTTAATATTGCTGTTCACTGTCTATCACTAATCTTGCGTTCATGTGTTAACACCAGTCTAGTGGTACAGAACTCTAATTTAAGTAGCTCTGGCATAGTGACTTTACTATCTAGCAGATTATGTCTACAACCTACCTCCTCTATGTCCATTAATGCTTAAGCCTCTACAATTCAGCTTAATACATTGAGTTCCTTTACCAGTAAATGGTCTTTTGTTCATATTCTCAATGCCAAGTCAAAGGTATCCTTGCTTGTGACTCTAAAGTGTTTGCAGTGATTTCCATTCAACTAGCTGTGTCAGAGGGGCTGAGAGAGTTATCTGAGTGGAGGTGCAGAACAGAGAACCCAGGTGACCAAGTGGCTTCTACTGGGGCAGCGCTACATGTAGATGGGGGTATCAAGTCAGTTTTATTGTTCAACCCACTGGTTGAATGAAAATAATTGACTCATCTATGAACTGCCTTAGACAAGGGTTAGATTTGTGGGAGTATTCCAAATGGGAAAACACACATCAATGAAGCCTGACCAAAGTTCTAATCATTCTCCAACTAAAACAGGTTTTTTTATGTTTTTGTCCACATTGAAGAGTTTACTCCTCAGTACCTGCCTCTGCTGCTTCTCATCTGTTCAGCCCATACAAAACAGCCTGTATTTTCACCTTAGACCACATTCACACTTGGGCCTGCCACTAATTATATGCATAGTGATTAGCCCTCAGAGGCAGTCCTAATTAAAAAACAAAAGGAGGATGATGGCTCCCCCAGCTAATCATGGCTACTTGCATGTAATCGCAGTGATCACCTGCAAGTGATCGGTCCTGGACGCAGACAGTTGGCTCCATGAGCAATCATTTACGAGAGGCCTCAGATAATGTGACCTTAATTATTCCCTCAATGAGGATCTCATTTTGAAAATGGTTGGCTGTTTACCTGGCTGTTTTGCTGATCCTCTAGCTAGAATTCTGTCACTGACTCAGAACAAGCATTCTGCAAGTTAAGATAGAAATTCATAGTTTCATAGTTTTATAGTTGGTAAGTTTGAATAAAGACACTAGTCCATCCAGTTCAGCCTGTGTAGGTGTATGTGTGTCAAACCATGCAACTAGCATTTGTCCGCTGGAACTTTGCGGCCCATTTTTACTATCTGTGGGTCAGCTGGATGCTGGAATTCCTTTCTATTGTTATGTAGATCTGGACTCTGGAGGTATTGTTCAATATGTTCCAACTGTTCCCTTGCCTTTAAATATCCACTTGGTGTCCAATAGTGCAGTAATCCCCAACCTTTTTGGCACCGGCTGAGTGGAAGATAATTGTCTGTCACTCGATGCGGAATGTCACTTGCCATGCGACCTGCCACCCCACCTGCCACATGACCTGTGACCAGATGCGGAATGTCACTTGCCACGCTGCCTGTCACCAGATGCAGGAATGTCACTTGGCATGCCACCTGCCACGTTGCCTGTCACCAGATACGGAATGTCACTTGCCACGCTACCTGCCATGTTGCCTGTCACCAGATGCAGAATGTCACTTGCCATGCTGCCTGCCACCACTGCATTGGTGGCAGCACTGGTCTATTTAGCACAGAGGCAGGTGGCTGGTGGGTTCCGAATGAAGGCAGGAGAGTGGTGATGCGGCGCAAGCAGTGATAGATGATGTCATCTCTCTGCTCCCTGCCACTCCTCCGATACTGAGGATAACAGGATACCGGCTGTGAGGGCGGAAGAGAGGTGATGTGGGGGGGTGGAAAGAGATGATGTCATCTCTGCTTGCCCGCTCGCTTCTTTCATCCAACCAGCTCTCATATGCCGGCTGCTCGGCTATCTCATGACGGCCACCCAGCCCAGGTGTCTTGTGCCGGCTGCCCACGGCCCGGCTGCAGAAAGGCCATGGCCCGGGGGTTGATGACCCCTGCAATAGTGCACATGTCCTTCACTTCCTGTTGGACAGATACTTAAACATGCAGCATGCTTCTCCCAATTCCTTTTTGATACCATCTGCATGGAAGAGAATGTAAGACAATGTTGATCATTTAATCATTGTTGCATATTGTGGACTGTAAAAGATTTGAGAACATCCCAAATGTGTATCTTCATCTATACATACTGTATTTATCTATCTATAAACTGAATGTGTTTGTTTTTGGACAGCAGTTAAATAGGAACCTAAAGATTGTTCTTAAGCATGGGTCCATTGGTGACTGTTACATAGTTCGCTATCAATATCTAACATTTTCAAAAGGAGGTCATCAATGGTAGCCTATGTATTTGTTTCATAGCAGCTTTCCTGGCCCATACATAGTGGCCAATTGTGCACTTTCCTTGTCCGTAAAAATCCTGCATAAAGCAGACTGCTGCAGTCTACAAGTTGCATCAAGAACATGTACTGTAATTTGCTTTGTTATTGCTTTGACAGCTCAACAATGAGGTGAGATTGGCATGTATAAATTTCATGCCCATTTCCCAAATTCCATCTACCTTTATAAGCAGCGGGCTAAAACAAAATGCAGTTTACTGACACAAAGTGACACAATAGGAGAAGTTAATGAAGCAAAAATGTACTGTTAAATTTCAGTATTGCAATTACTTTCTTATTATGCAAATCATAAGGGACCTTAGTGCAGACTCTAATAGTGCAGTAATCCCCAACCTTTTTGGCACCGGCTGAGTGGAAGATAATTGCCTGTCACTCGATGCGGAATGTCACTTGCCATGCGACCTGCCACCCCACCTGCCACATTTCCTGTGACCAGATGCGGAATGTCACTTGCCACGCTGCCTGTCACCAGATGCAGGAATGTCACTTGGCATGCCACCTGCCACGTTGCCTGTCACCAGATACGGAATGTCACTTGCCACGCTACCTGCCATGTTGCCTGTCACCAGATGCAGAATGTCACTTGCCATGCTGCCTGCCACCACTGCATTGGTGGCAGCACTGGTCTATTTAGCACAGAGGCAGGCCTCTGTGCAGTGGTGGGTTCCGAATGAAGGCAGGAGAGTGGTGATGCGGCGCAAGCAGTGATAGATGATGTCATCTCTCTGCTCCCTGCCGCTCCTCCGATACTGAGGCTAACGGGATACCGGCTGTGAGGGCGGAATAGTGGTGATGTGGGGGGGGGGGTGGAAAGAGATGATGTCATCTCTGCTTGCCCGCTCGCTTCTTTCATCCAACCAGCTCTCATATGCCGGCTGCTCGGCTATCTCATGACGGCCACCCAGCTGTTTCATGTCGCCCAACCGACCAGGTGTCTCGTGCCGGCTGCCCACACCCACGGCCCGGCTGCAGAAAGGCCATGGCCCGGGGGTTGATGACCCCTGCAATAGTGCACATGTCCTTCACTTCCTGTTTGACAGATACTTAAACATGCAGCATGCTTCTCCCAATTCCTTTTTGATACCATCTGCATGGAAGAGAATGTAAGACAATGTTGATTATTTAATCATTGTTGCATATTGTGGACTGTAAAAGATTTGAGAACATCCCAAATGTGTATCTTCATCTATACATACTGTATTTATCTACCTATCTGTAAACTGAATGTGTTTGTTTTTGGACAGCAGTTAAATAGGAACCTGAAGATTGTTCTTAAGCATGGGTCCATTGGTGACTGTTACATAGTTCGCTATCAATATCTAACATTTTCAAAAGGAGGTCATCAATGGTAGCCTATGTATTTGTTTCATAGCAGCTTTCCTGGCCCATACATAGTGGCCAATTGTGCACTTTCCTTGTCCGTAAACATCCTGCATAAAGCAGACTGCTGCAGTCTACAAGTTGCATCAAGAACATGTACTGTAATTTGCTTTGTTATTGCTTTGACAGCTCAACAATGAGGTGAGATTGGCATGTATAAATTTCATGCCCATTTCCCAAATTCCATCTACCTTTATAAGCAGCGGGGTAAAACAAAATGCAGTTTACTGACACAAAGTGACACAATAGGAGAAGTTAATGAAGCAAAAATGTACTGTTAAATTTCAGTATTGCAATTACTTTCTTATTATGCAAATCGTAAGGGACCTTAGTGCAGACTTTAATTGGCACTTTGCACAATTAGGAAGTAAATACAATTTTGTCTGTTTAAAGATATATGACGCTAAAAACATTAAAAATGCTTCATATAATTTTATCAGCCTACTTTTGAAGTTCTAATTTCATTTTTCTTCTTGTGTACTTTGACAGTTGTTAATGTTACAATAATTGGAATATTTGATTTACATAATGGGTTCTAAAGTCCACTCTGCCTTTTCAATTTGTTTAGCTCCTGAAGCTGATATTGAGGCAGATGTAAATACAACTAATTATTGAAGATAAATGTTAATTACATACAAAAATTATACATTTAAAAGCAACTAGGGTGAGTACTTGAAATTAGGTTGGTATCAGCCCCCTTGTAATCACCTGAGAGGGCTGCCCCGCCCTCTCACAGACTGTGAGAGGGCGGGGCAGCATCGGTTTTGCTGCAGTGCAGAAGAATGGTTACTTAGGACTGGTTCACACCTATGCAAGGTGCAGTTTGCATATTGCAGGTGCATTTTGCGTTTTTCAATACATGCTTTTCATCTATTGAAGTCTATGGAACCAAGAAACAGAAAAAAGCCCCTGGCCCTTTCTATAAAATACACAGATGTGAACTACATCCATTGGAAACCATGTTAAATGGACTGTAGTGTGTTTCTGCAAAACTGAAAAAGCAATAAAAAATGCATAGGTGTGAACCAGGCCTTATTGTGCTGCTATCCACAGATTGCAGGAAGGGAGGTGACCAAGTTGTATTGCTTAGCTGCTGTAAAGAAAAGTCTGGTCACCAAACTTTTTCTGATGTCTGTTAGGCTTGTGTTTATCTCAGGGCTTCATGTACAAAAATAAAATAAAAACCTTTGCAGATATATTATATTAAAAGACTGCTGCTTTTGTATATTATATTAGCCACTTACCGCCCAACGTTGTTCTACGTCGGCTGTTTGATATGCAATATCGTTGTTATGGCAGCAGCTATCTGCCATAACCCTGGCATCCACTTCTTCAGCAGGCGGTTGGCTTTCAGATAAAAGTGGTCTCAGCGGCGGATTCGCCGCAAGATCACTTTTATCTGTGGCAGGAGAGGGCCCTCCTCCGCTTACCGGAGCCGCCGGATCCTTCTCCCTGTGTGGTATGGAGCTGAGTGAGGGGAAGATGGCCCCCACCCAGGGCCCCCATCTGGGGGGTACAGCCATTACAACTGTAAGGGGCCTCTGGGCCCGCCTGGGCCAGAACAAGGCAGGACAAATGAAGGGGATCCGTGCTGTGCAGTATAGAAACGATCTCACAGTTTCTGCAGTTCTCGTATCATTGATTTTAGACATCAAGCTCTTTACTGCCACCTCTGGCTACTATGTGCATGTGCACCCCTCGTGTGACAGTGATCTGCCTGTACTATGCTTCTCAGCAACATGTCAGCTTTGTAAAAACGAACTGGGACCAGGTAGGAAGTTACAAGTAGGGGCTGTGAAGGCAAGGGAGGGGGCTGTTTGTTTACAGGAAGGGGCCAGAGGCTTGTGTGTGTACAGATTTGTGTATGTGGGGCTGCCAAATATACAGGTGTGTGTGTATGTGTGTGGGGGGGTGGCTGACATATATACAGGTGTGTGTGGGGGGGGCACTGACATATATACAGGTGTGTGTGGGGTAGGGTTGCCACAACATCTGTTTAAACCAGGACACACATTAATTACACAGGTTCTGGGGCCGATTAAGGTGGTAATTAAACTCACTCGGTGCCTTATCTGCATTAAATTAGCCTCAGAGCCTGTGTAATTAATATGTGTCCTGGATTAAAGGGATGATGTGGCAACCCTAGTGTGGGGGGGTGGCTGACATATATACAGGTGTGTGGGGGGGAGCTGACATATATACGGGTGTGTGTGGGGGGGGGGGGGCTGACATATATACAGGTCTGTGTGTGTGTGGGGGGGTGCTGACAGATCAGTTATGGGTTTCCTCTGGAATTGAATATGCTGTATTTATCCTGTATCGTATCATCTGTAATACATCTTTAATCAAAGCTAAGTAAAACTTTTTATCACATTCTTTGAGTGGTGTGTTTTAATCCTTGCATTTACTGACCACATATCTGAAAGGGTAAATATATGAATGAACCTATGAATAAATGTAACACATAATTTAACCCCTTGTTACATAATGGCGCTGCGAGCAGGATATTTAACCCTTTCAGTGCTGGTTTGAAGTGCAGTGATTAATCCTAATAATACTGTTGTGAATTGTAATGTTTTTTGACAATTGGGAAACTATATTATTAGTGTGCACTGTGATGGGGGATTTGTTGCTAGCTTTGCTTTGGTGGCAGTTAGTGGCAGATATGTTTGATTTAAATTGGATAAATATAGCAAAAGGGGGTAGATGGTCGAATGTTTCCACTCAATGTGTGCTTAGCGAACCCCCGACAAGCTTTAGATTTTTTGAGACAGATGAGCTGATGACCGTGTTAGGTGGATGAGTGGCCCTTTCGCTGATGCTCAAGGTTTGAAAACGATGAGCAGAAAACAGGTAGGAAAAGGAAAAATACGACCTGTGTTGATGCTTAGATTGTGATTACTACAGTTATATATATGTTGAATTTAAATGTTGAGCTCTTTTGTTGGTTGTTTAGCTAGCTATTGGTGAGGAAAAGTTGCTTGTATGGATGATATGTAAAAATGCATTTAGCTACTGATGTTTAAGTATGTTTAACATTAGAATAGTTAAGTAATGAAACTAAGGCAAAAGTTTTGAGAAAAGTGAGTCTTTTGTATGTGTAACTGAAGAGTTAGCAGGAATGGCTACAGTCTGCAGCATGTCCCCCCCCCCCCCCGGACAATGGACAATAGTCCAGCATGTTGTGAAAGCTTGTGCCTGTGAAAGGCAGGACAGTGCTGAACATCTAAGAAATGCTTAATTATGTTGAAAAAATAACATCCTAGTTGAAATTGTTAGTTTTTGTTATGTAAGTCTAGGATTATTTGAAACAGAGAAAGTAAATGGCTGATTGATGTTAACACCCTTTAAAATCCTGAATAGCAGTCATGATTATTATAATTTTATTGGTGAATGTAATAAAGTGTCCTGTTCTAGGATACAACAATAATGTTTTTTTTATTTAAGTTTTTTCGTTAATACAGAAGGAACCAGATCTATTACTAGAAGTTTCGTAGATCTGTATGGTATTGAACAAGAGGTTGCAATAGAAACATCAATATGAGTTTGGTGATGTATAATGTTTGTGCACAAATGTGATGAACATCATATAATGTTCTTGTGAATTATTTCAACCATGGTTAATGACAACTTTGA
This sequence comes from Lithobates clamitans, assembly GCA_037952925.1. Lineage (NCBI taxonomy): Eukaryota > Metazoa > Chordata > Amphibia > Anura > Ranidae > Lithobates > Lithobates clamitans. The sequence continues at coordinate 6,236,112 of JBBGZY010000757.1, read as the reverse complement.
ATGGACGTCTGTCATGACCTTGCAGTAATACATTCATGACCTGTCTCTTACCTGGTCTGTGTATCAGCCTTGAGGCTTGTACTCTCACACCTGCATGCTTAAGTAATCTTCCCTCTGTGTGGCTCCACCCTAGCCTCAACAGGAACCACTATTTAACACCGTATTCTCCAAGCCTGCCTTGCCGTGCAATATTGTGTCTTTGGCTTCCTGTTTGCCGTGTGCTCTAAGTTGGTTCTGTCTCTGTTACTGATCTTGGCGTGTTCCCGACCGTTCCTATCTGCTTGTGACCCTGACCTTTGGCGCGTTCTCAACTATCCCTGTTTGCCTGTGACCCTGACTTTTGGCGTGTTCTCTGTTATCCTTGTCTGCTAGTCGGACCGACATTTGGCTACCTCCTTACTATCCCTTGCTGTCCTGGGTGGCTGTTTCCTCTCCATCCTCCTGTAGCCTACCGTGAGCGTGAGCTGGGAGACCCTGGGGGCCGTGACCTAGAGCCAGTTGCAGCCCAGTCCATCCTCACCACTAGAGGCTCTGGTGAACACCTGCTGGCTCTTAGACTCCGCGCCCTGGGGAATCTATGCTCTAACTCATTGTGGAATCCGTGTTGGTGCTCCAGGGGACATGCCTTCCTGAACCACCCCGAGTTCCATCCGCAGCAGTCAGCCTTAGGGTCCACTATCATAGCGGTGCACTCCTGACCCCAACAGGGTGCATCTGTCACCTGGATACAGGTGACCTGACAACGTCCTTTAATGAAAATCTACGTGGTGATAATTAATTAAGTAAAATGAGCTCAATTAATATGGGTATTAAAAAGTGCGCTCATGAATAACAGAAATAATGGCCATATGTTTTGTAGTTTGTGGAAAGTGTTGGTTAAATGTGTTTGTTGCTACCTATTTGTTACTTTCTAGGAGGGAACAGTAATATCACACTAAAACCTTTTATTTTGTTTAGTTCCTAGACAATATTAAACAGCATCAATCCACCTGTCTGATATGGTTTGATGTCCAAGAAGTAAAGATGAAGATTACAGTCAAACTAAATAATTTATGTGGTTTTTGTTGTTATTTGTATGCAATATGCAAATGTACTGAAAGTTTTCATTGGAACTGATTGTAAACAAGAGTAGCTAATACTCTTGATGCTGCGTGATAGATTTCTAAGGGTTTTTTTCTGATTGAGGTGAATATAAAATGATATAGAACAAATAATGTTTGAATATTGACAGCAAGATTGTTTTGATATCTGGAATTATATAATACTTGTAATGGTTTGAAGGGTGTAAGAATACCCAAACATTTACATATTGTTCATTTCTGTGTATATGTAAGCTAAATTATGGCAGCATCTACTTCTGTATATTCTGCCATAATTATTTTGGTGGAACTGTAAGGCATTACCACTGTGGGAGTGTGCCTGAGGTTTTACATATAAAGTACATTTTCCTGCATGACTGACAGTTTAAATTTAAAGTAATCATTTTGTTTATCAAGGTACTTATGTCTACTTATAACTGTGCATTTAGGTTAATATTATTGCAATGAACTCAATTTTTAAGTCTTTCAACATGAGGTGTTCTAGTGGAATATCTATGGTCAGTTATATCTGACACTCAGTGATTCTTTGACCACCTGTTCTATGCACCTGATTGAGTTTTCATAAAATTTTCTTGGTAAAGAAAAAGAGTTATAAAATAGGTTCTCAGGTTTTGTTTTCCTCAATTCTCCTTGATTGCTTGGGGTGGGACTGGCATGTAGAGTACAGTGACACATATGCATGGGCATATTATATGCACATATTGGGATCAGTGTAGACAAGAGCCTGCCAGAATGTCTTTAGAGTGTGGAAGGAGATCAAAATGCATAAAGGAAACACACATGAAATAGTTTAAAGTTGGGCCTATAGTTTGAGACAGAGTAGTATATAGTTCAGGTGGGGGGTGAGTAATATACCTTTAATAATATTTCACCTTTAATGTAGAAAGGTGAGTTTTTCAGTGTTAAGCCAGGTCACTAATGATTATCGATTTACCTGTTCAGAAATCTATAATGGGCTATATGGACATTGTTGTTAATTAAGGAATGTTGGACTGACATATTTGGTAACCTGCACACCTGCACCTGCCATGATGTCAACTAGAAGCATATTGGAGAAAGGAGACAAACACTTTTGACAGCAGCAACGGTCTATAAAGTCTTTACCAATGATCAGCAGCTGAACTATTGGTGCAAGTTCCACCTGTTATGAGGGTCGAGTACCTGAACTGTTCCATCCGCTATCATGTTTAAGTACCTGAATCAGATGGTGAAGTACTTGAACTGTTTTATCTGCTCTAATGGTCATGTGCCTGAACTGTCTGTAAAAGTTCCAGCTACTATGTGGTTATGTGCCTGCATGTCTATAACTTGTGAGCTGCAATAGTCCGAAGGATATGGACTTTGTATTCTACAGTTCTTTCAGTTCTACAGTGTTGCAAGTGCTATGCTGCAGCTGCGATCTGGTAACCAGATGTCTAAGACTCTGCTGTCCATCACCAGATATGGAAGACTTTGACAAGTATCTATGCGTTTAAACTCTTGGAGAGGAAAGTGTGATGCTCATGCCTGTACTTTCAAAAGGAAGTTTGGTGTTATTCTGTTAGTCCAACATATAGTTGTTTTTATAAGCTTGGACATTTTTTATATTTTTCAGCCCTAACATAGCATAATGAGATTTCCTGGACAGGTAAATCGCACAGAGAAAGTGGGTCAAGAGATAGAACTTTAGATAAATAAGACGAGGTGTGGAAGGATGTAAATCTGTTATACATTGATTTACATGTGGAAAATACCCAAGGGGTGGGATATATGGGAGATGGACCATATTTAATAATGAGGAGTGTTTCGCATACATACTCATAATACTGGAAATGTGAAGGATGAAATTAATGAAGCCAGAAATGCTTATATTAGAGTACAACGAAAAGACTACCTTGAGTAGAACATCTTGATATATCTATAAGTAATCTCGAGTATTATAAACTGAACTAAGAATCTTGCAAATCAAGGGGTGGAATGTAGTATGGGTCTATATTCATATATAACTTTAGTTGTTGAATTACAAGAAACTTAGTAATAGTTTTAAGGTGATTACTTAATTAAATGTAACACAGAATTTAACCCCTTGTTACAATGCAACATCACCTTATCATGATGTGAGACCAAGAACGGCTCCTTGCATGAAAGAGACGCCAACTCTGACACGCCACCTAGTGAAGTGATAACCACCAATGAAGCCACCTTCTGAGGTAAAGGACCAACATAATCTCCCGATTGGTTCAAAAAGGGGCCTCTGCAAGGACAGACAAGATCAAATTCAAGTCCCAAGGACATAAGAGCGGCCTGACAGGCGGGACTGACTACCTTACCCACTGTATCAAGTATGAATCAAGGAGTGAGAAACTACGGCCTCTGGAAAAAGACCATTAGGTCCCACTGGACTGGAAGTGACCAAGAAGCGACCCCCGCAAGACTCGCTATGTCAGTGTACCAAGCCCTCCTGGGCTAATTCGGCCAACACTAATATCAGTGTTACCACCTCCCGGATTCTTCGCAAAAGATGTGGCAGAAGTCGAAACAGAGGAAAAGCATCAAATATGGGAGAACTGGTCCCTAAGGTGTTACCAGTGCATCTACCCCTATTGCCAGTGGAACTCTCATCTCGGACACACCTGTCCAAACTTGTTGTAGAACTTGAAATCTAGTAGATGCTCCTGAAGAGTTCCTCCTTCCACTATTCTATACCTGGAATATGTATTGGCGATAGAGACAGCACTTGTACTGTCCCAGACAGAATGTGATGAATATCAAATGTCACCAGCGCTAAACTGTGGTCATATGTGGATGTGAAAGTAATCACAGTTTGTGCAGTGGAAAATTAACCCTGTGCAGCTGGACAACGACCATAACTGGAAGATATGGATGACGACAATACACAACAGAAGATTCCATTGCTCAATAGGTTAAAATAGAAAATAGTCTTTCAATAGTAGTGATGCATAAACGTAAACAGTTTATTCTGGTTCAACAAGTTTTTATTGCAGAAATAGTGTTAAACATACAACAATGTCAAAGGCACCTAGATTGCTCACGCAAGGGCTAAAACTAGCGCAAAAGAGACAAAAAAAAAATAGAACATAAACAGAGGAGGGCAGCCTCCTATTTAAACGGTCGCAGAAATCCTGAGTGCAACATATGTAATTTGGGGTAACCCCCATAAGTGTAGGAATAACCAGGACAAAAATGCGTTAAGATCGTCTTGGGCATCTGTTAGCAATTGAAAAGGGCTGAGAGCCCTGGTAGGAGAAGGAAAACCGAAAAGAAAGAGAAGGAGAAGGGGACCCTGGATTGCCCAGGAAACCAGTCAGAGCCGATCCATACTAGCAAGAAGGAGTTCAAGGAAGGCATATGCCAGCCATGGCTCCCAAATGTTAAGGAACTTGGCATGCGCATCCTTGAGTATACTAGACATTTGTTCGTTGACCATCATGGACGTCAAGCAGTTTTTCATTTCCTGAAAGGGGACTGTATTTTTTTTTCCATGCTTGAGCAATCCTCCTTTTGGCCGCTATAAACTGATGGGTTGACAATTTCTGTTGACGAGCAAACAAACCAATGTAGTAGTGCAAATTTGGCCTCTTTATGGACATTCAAATGAAACAGAGAAAACAACAAACCAAACACTCGGGACCAGAAATCCACTAATCGCGGGCAGGCCCAAGAGGTGTGAATTACATCCCCACGATGGCCACATCCCCGGAAACAGCAATTGCTAGAGGCCGGGTTGGCATGGGCAATACCTGCTGGAACCCAATACCACCGCAACAGCACTTTGTATGCTGCCTCTAAGATGGCAGTATTAAAGTAATATTTAGTTACAGAAGACCAGGTCTTGCTCCAGTCCGCTGGATCAATCCCATGTCCCAAATATAGTTTCCACTGGGACAAATAGGAGAGTGAGTTGAGAGATGATCGACCATTCAAAGCTGCGTAGAGGGTGGAGATAAGGCATGTAGATAGATATGTTTGAAAGCGGATGTCTGGAACGGGTAGGAGGATGAACGTCGGAGCGTAATTATCCAGTGCTGGATCTGAAAAAAACAAAAGAATTCTGCCCGGGGACCGTCATAGAATTCACAGAGTGCAGACCGCATCGATGGAGTATGTGTAGTCAACAGATGGCGTACCTGGGTAAGGCCCCTTGAGGTCCACCACGCGAACGCCTGAGGCCTGTCGAGACCAGGGGGGAACAATGGGTTATTAGTAATAGGCAGCAGGGGCAGGAAGGGGGACATAAGGGAGCTTGAGTATTTTACTGAGTCTCACAACTTTAAGCTATGTAGCATGAGAGGGCTCAATGACGTCGGCCAAAGTTTCTGGGGAAGCCAAAGAAACGCTTGCATAGAAAGAGGGGCACAATTAGGGTGCTCCAGAAGCACCCATAGAGGGACATTGGAGGAAGCATGGAGTAGTGATAATTGGGAGATCTGAGCTGCCAGATAGTACTTAGAGACACGGGGAACCCCCAAACCACCTTGCAATCTATGTATAAAAGGGGTAGCCTTAGAAACTCCAGAGCGTTTATTAGCCCAGATAAAGCGCATGATCCTGCTCTGGAGTAGGCGGAGAAAATGTGGAGGGACCCATACTGGTTGGGTGCGGAAAAAGAACAGGAATTTTGGTAAGACTGTCATCTTTATAGAGTGGATTCGACCCAACCAGGACAGGTGTGGAAATTGCCATGTCTGCAGAAGAGTGGTCAAGGATCTAAGCAGGGGGTAGTAATTAATAGGGAATAGAAAGGCGTGAGTAAGGGTCAGCCAGACTCCTAGATATTCATTGTATGTGGTTGTCCAACGAAAAGAGAAGTGGAACTGCAGGCGTGCGACCAGGTCAGGATCTAGGGAGACATTTAGAGCTACAGATTTCTCAAAGTTAATATGGAGGCCCGAAATGGACGAGAGATGTGTCAAGAGGCGCAACAAGTTGGGGAGGGTAGTAAGGTGATTAGTCAAGGTCAGAAGAGCGTCGTCAGCAAAGAGGCTTAACTTGAACTCATGGCCTGCATAGGGGATTCCAGTCACGTTCCAGGCTGCCTGAAGTGTAAGTGCTAAGGGTTCCACAGCCAAAAAGAACAAAGCTGGGGAAAGGGGGCACCCCTGCCTTGTACCCCTATGGATAGAGAAGGGTGCTGAATAGTACCTGGCATATTTGACCATAGCTGTAGGGGCCGAGTATAAAGCCTGAATCCAGGTCAGTAAGGCTTCCCCAAAACCCCAAAGAGAGAGCACAAATTGCAGGTATTCCCATGACAAAGTGTCGAAGGCTTTATAAATATCTAAAGAAAGAAGGAGCCCAGGATTTTCCGATGCTGCATAAGATAAATAAGATGAACCACTTTGCGGACATTATCGCCAGCCTGCCTCCCTGGGATGAAATCCACCTGATCCCTCTGGATCAGGTGGCCTATATATTGATTAATGCGGGCGCTCAGGATTTTACCTAGGATCTTCAGGTCGTCATTCAAAAGTGATATAGGTCAGAAGGCCTGGGGTTCACTAGCATCCTCTGGCTACTTGGGCACCATAGCGATATGGGCCCTTAAAGCATCAGGAGAGGGCAAGGAGCCCTGCTTTAGAGAGTTGAAGTTGTTATCAAGGTGAGGTGCTAACAACGCAGGGAACGTCTTATAGTAAAGACTGGAGAATCCCTCCGGGCTTGGAGCCTTAGAGGGCTTTAGAGACTTGATTACCCGGAGAACTTCAGCTTCTGAGATCCTTGCGTTGAGAGCTTCATGTGCGCCACCAGGAAGTGAAAGAAGGTCCCGGAAGAACTGTTCCGCTTGCTGTAAGGGAGATGGACCTGGTTTAGTATAAAGCGAGGAAAGGAACTCGGCCCGTAGGATCAGCAAGCTCCAATGCGCAATTAAAAGGAAGGTTGCGTTTGAATGCGATCAAGACACCTCTATGTTTTTCAGTGGCCGAGGCAGTATAAAACTGAGGATAATGTGGGGAGAGGAACCTAGGAGTGGAGGACTGTGCAAACCTTGTCTCCTGTAGGTATGTTATATCCACCCGTTGAGATTTAATATGGTGGAACACTTTGGATCACTTGAGGGACGAATTAAAGCCATGGATGTTTTGTGAGTGGATTTTCAACTGAGGGATGGCCATAGTGTGGAGGAGTGAAAGTGCTTGCCAACAGAGGAGAGGGGCAGGGAGGTGGGGCAGGGAGGAGATATGCACCATAGGTAGAGAAAAGGACCAGCAAAGCAAAAGAAAAATAAAAATAAAAAATAGACACACACACACACCATACACAAGGGGAGAAAACATAGGCCAGTAGATTATGAACTATAAATGTAAATAACAAACTCTCTATGAGGGAAGTCAGGGTGGAGACACAGATCAAATGCTGTGTCTCCAATCGCCCCCCCCCCAAGGTCCAATGCAGGACCCTAGAGACCATGAAGGCAGGCATGATAAAGCATGAATGTATAAAAAGTAACATATAGAGAGAAGGGCAGGCCTTCACAAAACCACCAGCACGAAAGGGTCCGACGGAGGCGGGGAGACTGACCCAAGGGTCAATCTAGGATGTTGCTAACATATAGAAAACAGTAGCTTAGCAAATCAATCATAAATACCCAATGAACAATAGAACATTAACCTCTATGTCATTAATCCATAGTAGGCCTCCAGGGGAAGTCATGTAAAACAGGAGTCAACTATAGTGCCATGAAACTAAGGGGGGAAAACCTCCAGCTAAGGGACCTGTAGGCACAATTAGGGACACTATAAGAAGTTCCACAGTGATCTATGGATAGAAATAAAAATAAAAAGGGGGTTAAAGCGTTCAACAGGAACTTGCTTTGGGCATCAATTCCAGCGCAATAGACACAGCCGTTTACAGACTAGACATCTTTGGTGAGGGTAAGATGCTCCTCATGGGACTGGGCAAGTCTACACAGTCACTCAGGAGGGGTCTTAAGGAGATGCAACACATATCGCCGAAAAGTCATCCAAGACACAAAAAATGCATGACAATGTGATAACAAAAATAAATAAGTAAATAAATAAAACAGAGGGGAGGGGGAGAAACCCAGTAACAATGGGTTTATAGGAAGATGGCCACACAGCCGGACACATGAGTAGAGATGGCAGGGTCAGGAGGTCAAACTCCAAAGCAGAAACCAGGGGGACATTCCAGTAGGACTTTCAGCCCAGAGAGGAGCTTGAAAGACCAGGACGGGAAGGGGAGCGGCGGTCAGATCTCTTGCGGGCAGAAGATTTCTCCCAAAGGTGGCTAATCTGACTTGGGGCCCGTTGAAAGCCTGGGGGCTGCATCGAGCCAGGGCCAGTACCTCCAGGGGGAAGAAGATATAAGGCTTCAAGCGTCATCTGGGCCTCTTCAGGTACTGACATTGTAGCTCTTGTTCTTGAAGTGAAAGGACAGCTGAAAAGGAAAGCCCCAGGCGTATTTAATGTGGTTGTTCAGCAGGGCTGTAGTAAATGGCTCCATCTGACACCTCTTCTGGAGAGTAATCTGGGAAAGGTCAGAGAAAAGCTGGTAGTGGTGTCCTTGGAAGCTCAGCTTTGGTTTGTTTCTGGCCGCCATTAGAAGGGTTTCCTTTGTGTTATAGTAAGTAAACTTAATGATGATATCCCTTGGGGGACCCTCCTGCCTCTTTGGCCCCAGGGCCCAATGGTAGCAGGGTAATCCTACCGACACCTGGGAGCAGCCACACGCCTGCCTGGTACCACTAGGAGAGAGTGGTTTGACATCCATCTGCAGACCGTGGCCTCACCCCATCCCCCGTCAGCACGCCAGCCGGCTCAGCGCCCTGACACATAAAGAACGGAGTTCCACCATTCCGAGGACTGCTGCCTCCCCCTCTTACATTACCAGCACACCGGTGAACGTGTCCTTCGTCCGACTTAGCATAGCAGGGATATTGGCGCCGCCCTCACTGCCAGGTTCCTTCCATCCGTGGATGCCGTCAGCTCCTCGTTGCTCTGGGGACCTCCAGCGATACTGTAGCCCTTTTTTAATTCATCTCCCATCCCTCCCATCATCACTATTGCAATGACATTTGGCTGGTTGAATCTACATGAACATCATTGAATAAACTGTTTACGTTTATGCATTACTGCTATTGAGAGAATCTTTTCTATTTTAACTTTTCTGGTTCACCTTCCTGAGTCGCATGACCTCTGGTGCCACCCTGGTGGTTGATATATATGCCTGCAGGGGCATTTCTGGATTGAACCTACAACTGGTTTGTCCCATAATCCAGAGCAAGGCGTACTGGCCAAAAGTTCCAAGATATTGATAAACAGTATTCCCTCCTGTGGAGACAAAGCCCACTGAACTGTAGCCACTTTCAAATCAACTGGAAAGACTGACATCAGTGGTTAGTATCTTCCAAATTGCAGAAGAGGAAGAATATCCCACCAATTTTTGCACTACAACACCCCAGGAACAGAGCCCTGTGCCAATCCAATGCCTGGATCTTCAAGCTCCAGACAGAGAAAATGATCCTCTACCAAGAACTGGAGTAGGACTGTATGTATGGAAAGTGCTTCAACCTAAACGCAGCTTCCTGCTGCAGAAATATATTGAAGGAACTCCTAGAATCGACTGCACCCTGAGCAAAGATTATTGAGGTAATGAGTACTGAGGTGTCTTCAGCAAGCCCAGGACTGGGGCTAGACGCTTTGTGAACCCTCTAGAGCTGTGGCCAACCGAAAGGGAAGATTCACAAAAAAACGACTTTCCACTGCAATTACAGAAATCTTTGATGAGCCTGGAAACAAACCACCACATGAAGACATGCGTTTACTGATGATTATGGACCCCGAAATCTACCTCCTGCAGAGAGGACATCACTGAACAGACCTAGCTTATCTGAAATAGAAGGATGCTCAGCGGCTTGAGATCTTAAGATAGACCCCATGTCCCTATTTGATTTTGGAACTGCTACCATTTAATTGTCTCAATAAATAATGAGCCCATAACTTCTTCTCCAAGAGCCAATACAAGGCAAAAGACTGTTGACTCTGTGGCAGACCCAGAAAGTCCCAAGAGGTGCACTTAACCTACCAGGTTTCTGCTGGCTAAAGAAGGAGCAAACCACCTCAGAGACTGCCCTAAAAACCTATGGTCTGAGATACTCTCAAAACAATGCAGCCTCAGATGCCTCTTTCACTTAGGAGGGAACAAAAACTTACAGCCCCTGGTATTCCTGGGCAGTTTCCCATCCAAGTACTAACCAGGCTTGATCCGAGATTAGGCGCCACAGTGGCTCAGATACCTCTGATGCCATTGGTCCAACAGGAGATGTGAACACGGCCAGATCACTGGACCTGAGGGCGGTGTACCTGCCTCCCCCGGCCGCCTCTCTCTTCTGGAGTAATTTTTTATCTATGTTTGCACCTGTTCCCATAGGAATCACTGTAGAATTTCAACAATACCATTAGCACTGCCTTTTTTTTTTTCTTTTTTTTTTTTTTAGAGAGAAAATGAAAAGGCTTACAACAGTACGGGTAACATATGTGATCATTTCTATAGACCACCTTGTAGGGTAACAAACAAAACATCTTTGGTTAGAACCAGATTTATGAGAAGTCTCCGAAAGGGTTCTAAAAAAGAGTACACACAATTTCTATACTTTATTGTATTTAATTTTAGGATGTAATCGATCCATGCAGACAACTGTTCTATGCATTTTAGCTGTATAATTAATGCGGTAACGTAAGGTCTATTTCCAATGAATTGCTACTTAACAGCTGGAGACTGTCAATATATGGGTGAAAGAATAACTGTTTCAATTGCCTAGAAAAGTCTTTCAACGGGAAGGCATATAGATTAGTTTTAGATATCAGTGGAATATGTGCTCTGTTCTCTGGAAGTTACCTAAATCCTTCTTAATCTTTCCCAGGGGGAACCTGAGCCACCTCAACAACCTGCATAATATTTATTACTTATTTTATGTAAAGCTGGATTGTATCTAGAATTGATTCATAGTTAAGATAAATGTTAAAACAGAAGATTTTTGTTCTACCACAAAACAGGATTCACAAAGTGTAGTATTCAATGACACACAAGGTTGTTGTAGTGTAGGTGTAAACACTGGGAATAACTGTCACCTAATATAAAAATAAATGTATAATATATAAATAAAAAATAAAAATATAAAAATCCTTATAATGATTGTAGACAATGGGAACATGGCTGTAATGTAGACAATGAGAATATGTAGACAATAAGAACATAGTGAGGGGTAGAAGATATAACTTGCCTTAGGCTGTGATATATGCAGCAATACCTCTACTCTCATTCAAAGAAAATTAATGTAGAACCCTCTAGGGTGCTACTTGTGTTAGTGCAGGCAAATTTAAGTTATGACTCATGGTTAGTTTGTGAGACAGAAATTGGGTCAGGGTTACTGCAGGTCAGGCTGGGTGGCTCTACAGAGGCAGGTCTCTGGTACCTCCCCCTGGATCTAGAAGTTTGGAGAAGCTTCTAGAGGTTAGTGGGTGGAGTCCAAGAGGGCTGCTCTGCATACTTGAGGGAACTTGGCCAATCCCCAGGCAGAATGTTCTGGCAGGGTGGTTGAGTAAGCCCTTAAATAAAGTGGAGCCTGGCCAGCAGGGAAGTCAGGTGGAAGATGGAGTGCTGAGGAGGCTGTTGGTAGCCTTGGAAGAGTCCCCTAGGTCTAGGGGGGCTTTGCCTTCAGGGTGGGCTCAGGCTGGCTTAGGAAGATCCTATCAGCATTACAGTTTGAAAAGGAATCTTACCTAAGGATTAGCAGGGAGCAAGAAGCACAGAGTGAATACATAAGCACACCCAGGGATTCACAAGGGGAGAGACTGACACATGTAGCAAGCTTTCAGGAGGACAAGACTGTGCTTAACCCTCACTGTCCCTTGCCCTGGGAGATTTTCAGGGGTGAACAGAGAAACCAAACACCACATGTAAAATGGAATCATAGATCTAGCAGAACCCTGCAGCGAGGAGTCTTTTGTGTTTTGGGGAAATCCTATGACAACTGTGTTGGGAAGATTGGAAGGTCAATGCTTTGAGATCCTCTGATGTCCCAAAAGGCCCTGGCTGGGTATGGAGCCACAGGTGCTTTTGACATCTTGTATTGAGAGGTCCATGTGAGCTGGTAAGCGAGCCTTTTAGCCTTTGGTGGTGGTGTTGATGCACAGAATCTTGGTGGATGGTGGAGATACTCACCAGGAACATAAGTATATGTCACTTGTGGACCTTTTATTTTCAATTTATTTCATTTATTTAGCGCAACTCAGTAAAGTTATAGAATATTGGGACTGTGCTGATATCTCACAGATGAGTTGCTGCTTGTACTATTCCTTTACATTGCGTCATGTTGTTACACATTTAGTGCGGTTATTTCACTTTTATTATTAGATCTTTGGAGCAGCCAGGTGGGCTGGTGGACAAGCAGCCAAAAGGGCTGCTAGTCCTTGCAGGCAGCAGAGCTGCGATTATTTCTACAAAGGAGAGGAGTTACTCTTGTATGTAGTTTACAACCTACTGTGCTTTTTTCTAAAGGGGACTAAGAACTCTTGGTCCTCATGGGACTTATGCTTTTTGATCACTAAGGACTGATGGTGTTCGGTAAGGAGAACAGTCCAGGATTTTGTGCATAGGGAGGAAGTTGTCTCCATTCATTGTTTCGGTCAAGCTGGGTATCCCATAACCCCTTCACCCCATTCAAGTTATTACCCCTAATAAAACAACAAAACCAAGCTCAGAGACTTGCTTGTGTCTGAATGAAAGTGGAAAATGCTTGTTGCATGGCTGTACAGGAATAAGGGAACCAGTTACCAGCAGCCCCTGCAGAGTGCTACATTAATAAGGCCATAGGTAAAACTGTTAGAAAGCAGGCAGGCATTAGAAATACTTATTGGGCAGTTGTGGGTTCAAATTTTTAACACCTTTAACTAGGTAACAGAAAGTGTATAGACTGTTTGATGAGACATGTAATTCATTAATATTAGGCTGATATCAGATCATGTATCATGCCATCATTTAATGATTAACATTTTGGTAGCATATCCAAAAAATAATGAATATTCAATTTAGAAGATTGAATACAGAAGGATATCCAAAATGTCTTCAAAATATCTGAAAAAGTAAGAGTGTTTGGGAGTGAAACAAATATATGTGGAAGCCAATTTTTCACTTTGCATGTTTACCATTATAATTTTGTGACAGTTTTTTATATGTAGAAATGGAGGAGATACAGTATGTCTGTATTCAAATCCAAGTAGCTTACATAAATAAAAAACTTGAGGTGTAGATACTAAATGGGATAAAATCTAAGGAACAAAGAACATGGAGGAAAAACTTGTATGCTTTAAGAGCATATTAACTACTTCCATACCAGGCACTTTTCCCCCCTTCCTGCCCAGGACAATTTTTAGCTTTCAGCGCTGTCGCACTTTGAATAACAATTGCGCGGTCATGCAACACTGTACCCATGTACCAACTAAATTGTTATAATTTTCTTCCCACAAATAGAGCTTTCTTTTGGTGGTATTTGATCACCTCTGCGGTTTTAAATTTTTGCGCTATAAATGAAAAAAGACCGTCAATTAAAAAATACAAAAACTGATGGGCACTGATAGGCGGCACTGATGGGCACTGATAGGTGGCACTGGATAGGTAGCACTGATGTGGAGCTACTGACAGTCATTACTGAGTGGCACTTTGATGGGGCACTGACAGGCATTACTGATGGGGCACTGATTGACACTGTTGTGGGCACTGATCGGCACTGTTGTGGGCACTGACAGGCATTTATTATGGGGACAGGCTGGCAGGTGTTGGACACTGATTGGCAGCTGATGGGCATCTTTTGATGGGGGCTGTGCTGATAATCAATGTGCTGATTATCAGCACAGACCCCGCCTCTGACAGGGAGAGCCGCCGATCGGCTCTCCCTGTCAGCGTGAACCGAGGAAAGCCGTTTACCAGCACTTCCTGGTTCACACGATGATCAGCTGTGATTGGTCACAGCTGTTCATTTGGTAAGAAGCCTCTGTCAGAGGCTCCACGATCAGCACCTCTGATCGCCGTGCGCCCCAGGGGGCGCCCGCGGGCTGTGTTATCCTAATCACATCATATGACGCCTGGTCAGGATATCACAACCACTTTGCCACCGTCATTCTGCTATATGGCGGGTGGCAAGTGGTTAAGTAAGGGCATTAGCCAATGCATCCCAATGGGAAAAGAGCTAATAAAAGTCCTGGGTGGCTTAACTCCAACGTAAAAATGCATATAAAAGCAAAGGAGAAGGCCTTCAAAAAATACAAAGCTGAGGGATCATCATCAGCATTCCAACTTTTCAAAGAATGCAACAAGAAATTTAAGGGTGCAATCCGGGAGGCTAAGATAGAACACAAAAGGCACATAGCAGAGGAGAGTAAAAAAAATCCCAAGAAATTCTTTAAGTATATAAATAGTAAGAAAGGGAGGTCAAATCATATTGGCCCCATAAAGGATGGAGAGATGGCGAAGGTATTGAATTTATTCTTCTCCTTAGTCTTCAGGAGGGAAACAGGGGGCTTCAGTAACCAAAACTGCAAAGTTTATCCTCATGACACGTCACAGGAATCTCCCTCATAGCTAACAGACCATAGAATTAGAAAGAGACTTGAAAAACTTAACATTAATAAGTCACCAGGACCAGATGGCTTGCACCCAAGGGTCCTTAAGGAACTCAGTCAAGAAATTGCAGACCATTGTTCCTAATTTTTACGAAGTCTACTGACTGGAATGGTACCAGCTGATTGGAGAAAAGCCAATGTAGCACCAATATTTAAAAAAGGGCGAAGATACATCCCTGGGAATTACAGACCAGTTAGCCTAACATCAATTGTATGCAAGCTCTTGGAGGGGATGATAAAGGACTATATACAAGATTTTAGTAATGAAAATTATATCATTAGCAGTAATCAGCATGAATTCATGAAGAATTGTTTTTGCCAAACCAACCTGTTAACCTTCTATGAGGAGGTGAGCTGCCATCTAGATAAAGGAAGGCCCGTAGACATGGTGTATCTGGATTTTGCAAAGCCATTTGCTACAGTTCCCCATAAACATTTACTGTACGAACTAAGGTCTGTCGGCATGGACCAAAGGGTGAGTACATGTATTGAAAACTGGCTACAGGGGCGAGTCCAGAGGGTGGTGATAAATGGGGAGTGCTGGGAATGGTCCGGTGTGCAAAGCAGGATCCCCCAGGGTTCTGTCCTGGGACCAATACTATTTAATTTATTCATATAATGTGAAAACCTTGCAAGAAGATCTGAACAAATTAATGGGGTGGACAACTATATGGCAAATGAGGTTTAATGTAGAAAAATGTAAAATAATGCATTTGGGTGGCAAAAATATGAATGCAATCTACTCACTAGGGGAGAACCTCTGAGGGGAATCGAGGATGGAAAAGGACCTGGGGATCCTAGTAGATGACAGGCTCAGCAATGGCATGCAATGCCAAGCTGCTGTAAGCAAGGCCAACAGAATATTGACATGCATTAAAAAGGGGATTAACTCCAGAGATAAAATGATAATTCTCCCACTCTACAAGTCTCTGGTTTGGCCACACCTGGAGTATGCCGTCCAGTTCTGGGCCCCAGTCCTCTGGAAGGATGTGCTGGAACTAGAGAGAGAAGGGCAACAAAGCTAATAAAGGGACTGGAGGACCTTAGTTATGAGAAAAGATTACGATCACTGAACTTATTCTATCTGAAGAAGAGATGCTTGAGAGGGGATATGATTTTTTTTAGTGTACAAATACCGTACTGGTGACCCCACAATAGGGATAAAACTTTTCTGCGAAAGGGAATTTAAAAAGACACGCAGCCATTTACTAAATTTAGAAGAGAAGCAGTTTAACCTTAAACTGCATAGAGGGTTCTTTACTGTAAGAGCGGTGGGGATGCGGAATTCTCTTCCACAGGCAGCGGTTTCAGCGGGGAGCATCGATAATTTCAAAATACTATTAGAGAGGTACCTGAATGACCACAACATACAGGGATTTACAATGTAATACTGACATAAAAGTACACACACAGATTGGACTTGATGGACTTGTGTCTTTTTTCAACCTCAGCAATAGGGATGAGCTTGATGTTCGCCCATTCACCGAACAGCAAACATTATGGAGGGGCATTCACAGAAAATTAGAGCATCCCGCAACCCCCATAAAGCATTGCTGTATGATGATTGGCCAAAGCATGCACCTCACCTGCATGCTTTGGCCATTTGCAGCACGCTCTGCTGAGAGAGCCATAGTTGGCCAAAGGCAGGGTGCCTTTGGGCAATCATGGATCAGGGGGACTAAGTCCACGCCCCACACTATATAAGGCTGCTTACAGAGCGGCCATGCGTAGTGTTGTTGGCGTGGACAGAGAAATAGCTTTAGTTATGTATTTATTTATGTAGTTATATATATATATATATATACTCTGCATTCAGTGTAGCCTATATCTACAGTGCATTCGGTGTACTGTTTCTAATACACTTCAGGCAGTGTACACAGTATCTAATACAATGTATACAGTTTCTACTACATTTCTGGTGGTGTACACAGTATACAATACAGTGCAGCCATTGTACAGTGTCTAATACAGTGCAGGCTGTGTAAACAGTATCTAATACAGTGTGTACAGTTTCTAATACACTTCAGGCGGTGTACACAGTATCTAATACAGTGTGTACAGTTTCTACTACACTTCAGGTGGTGTACACAGTATACAATACAGTGCAGCTGTTGTACAGTTGCTAATACAGTGCAGGCGGTGTACACAGTATCTAATACAGTTTGTACAGTTTCTACTACACTTCTGGTGGTGTACACAGTATACAATACAGTGCAGCCATTGTACAGTTTCTAATACACTTCAGGCGGTGTGCACTAATACATAGTTACATAGTTACATAGTTAGTCAGGTTGAAAAAAGACACAAGTCCATCCAGTTCAACCATAAAAAAAATAAAAAAAAATAAAAAAATCGTACAATCCAATATACCCAATACTATAGTGTTTACAGTTTCTACTACACTTCTGATGGTGTACACAGTATACAATACAATACAGAGCAGCCATTGTACAGTTTCTAATACAGTGCAGGCAGTGTACACAGTATCTAATACAGTGTGTACAGTTTCTACTACTTTTCTGGTGGTGTACACAGTATACAATAAAGTGTAGCCGTTGTACAGTTGCTAATACAGTGCAGGCGGTGTACACAGTATCTAATACAGTTTGTACAGTTTCTACCACACTTCTGGTACCACACTAGTGTTCTACCACACTACTACACTTCTGGTGGTGTACACAGTATACAATACAGTGCAGCCGTTGTACACTTTCTAATACACTTCAGGCAGTGTACACAGTATCTAATACAGTGTAGTGGGGTGTTGCAAAACAAAAAATACATCATGTCCGGAAGGCCACCAAGGAGAGGCAGACACTCACAGGCCACTAAAAAAGGTCAAGCAGCCTCTGTGTCTACAGTCAACAGTGCTGGTCAAGGACATGGCGCATCATCTGCAGGTGACCGTGGGGCACGCTTGTCCTTTTTTGCTGCTGCTGGCTGTGTTATTAAGCCACAACATGCAGAAGAGTGGGTGGAGTGGATAACAAATCCGTCCTCATCCTCCTCATCCTCTGTCACCCAGGCTCAGAGTAGTTTGCCTTCCAACACAGCTGCCAAAGCGACCTATTCCACTGGCTCCTTGTCCATAGTCACTCCTTCCGGAACTCCACTATCATGCACGGAGGAGT
Organism: Lithobates clamitans; assembly: GCA_037952925.1. NCBI lineage: Eukaryota > Metazoa > Chordata > Amphibia > Anura > Ranidae > Lithobates > Lithobates clamitans. The sequence goes on along the minus strand of JBBGZY010000757.1, from coordinate 6,218,244 downwards.
CCCCAGACGTATTCGACCACAGTGTCGGTTATATGCTGCTGGAGGATGTGTAGCAATTTGAAGGCTCCAATGTTGGTTCACAGGTTAAGGAAGGGAGTAACATGAGCCTAGAGAGAGGGGGTGCCACAGAAGGACAAGAAACTGGCAGTCATGTTCCCCCAGCTGCAGCATACTGCCGAGTTTGCTCCAGCGACGGGGAGGGAGGGGATGATGAGGTCACTAACTGTACTTGGGTGTCTGAGAGAAGTGAGGAGGAGGAGGAGGCACAACTCCAATGAGGCAGGATGTCCTCTAGGGGGCAGCTTAAGGGTAGCCACCCTATTGTATCACTCAGCAGGTGCAGGGTGCTGACTTCCCTCTGACTTTTAAAAGTTCCTTGGTGTGGGACTTTTTCGACACGTGTGCAGCAGATTGCACTGTTGCTGTTTGCAACCTATGTCTGAAGCGAATAAAGCGTGGCCAGAACAGCAGCCGCTTGGGCACCACATGTTTGACCAGACATATGACGACCTGTCATGCAGTCTGTTGGCAACAGCACTTCAAAGACCCACATCAAAGAAATATGGTAGACTTCTCCTTGCTCCTCATCTGGGATATCCAACCCTACTATAACTCCAGTCCTCTCAAAAACCGGCACTGAGAGGTGTAGCAATAGGTGTCCCAAGTACTTGCAGCCAATCTGCTAGCAGTACACCACCAATTGATTTTAGCAGGAAAATTTCCCTACCCTAGTTGCTGTACCTCAGTGGCAGGTTCCAAAACGTCATTTCTTTTCACAGAAGGCCATTCTGGCTCTCTACAGGCATGTGGAAGGCAATGTTTTGGCTTCGTTGGACAGGGCGGTCAGCAGTAAAGTTCATATTACCTCTGACTCATGGTCCAGCAGGCATGGGCAGGGACGTTACCTTTCCTTCACGGCGCACTGGGTAACTGTCAGGTCACCTGAGTCCAGGTGACAGATGCACCCCGTTGGGGTCAGGAGTGCACTACTAAGATAGTGGACAATAAGGCTGACTGCTGCAGATGGAACTCGAGGTGGTTCAGGAAGGCAGGTCCCCTGGAGCACCAAGATGGATCCCACAGGGAGTTAGAGCATAGATTCCCCAGGGCGCGGAGTCTAAGAGCCAGCAGGTGTTCACCAGAGCCTCTAGTGGTGAGGATAAACTGGGCTGCAATTGGCTCCAGGTCGTGGCCCTTAGGGTCTCCCAGCTCATGGTCACAGTAGGTTACAGGAGGATGGAGAGGAAACAGCAGCCCGGGACAGCAAGGGATAGTAAGGTGGTAGCCGAATGTTGGGGCCATAACAGAGAACACACCAAAGGTCAGGGTCACAGGCAAACAGGGATAGTCGAGAATGCGCCAAAGGTCAGGGTCACAAGCAGACAGGGATAGTCGGGAACACCCCAAGATCAGTAACAGAGACAAACTTAGAGCACACAGCAAACAGGAAGCCAAACACACAATGTTGCACGGCAAGGCAGGCTTGGAGAATACAGTGTTAAATAGTGATTCCTGTTGAGGCTAGGGTGGAGCCACACTGAGGGAAGATTGCTTAAGCATGCAGGTGTGAGAGTACAAGCCTCAAGGCTAAAACACAGACCAGGTAAGAGACAGACAGGTCATGAATGTATTACTGCAAGGTCATGACAGTAAATCTGCTGGCAACTGGGAAGGATGCAGGACAGGGTTCAGTGTTGTTGGAGCTTGTTCCGCCACCACGCCTCCAAAATGCTAGTGGTGATTCTGCCACAGCTCTCTCCTCCACCCCCTCCTCTTCTTCTTCCTCTATGGCCTCTTCTGCATATTTGTCCTCTGAACCAGCGGTGCTCAGTAAGCGTTCAAGGGGATACGCAAGCAGTCAGTCTAAAAGATGCCATGCAGTGCTTGAGTTGGTCTGCTTAGGGGACAGGAGCCACATGGGCAGAGATTCTGTCATTTCTGCAGGGGCAGGCTCAGAGGTGGTTGACGCCATGCCAGCTTCAGCCAGGAATGGTTGTATGCTACAGTGGCACCAACTTTCTCTCCGCCCTTCGACAGGGACACTTGAAACATCTTCCATGTTTGGCACAGGTACCCAGGCTTACAAGATCTCCTGAGGCAGGCCAGAAAAGTCTGTGGTCATTTCCACCAGTCATACAATGCCAGTGCTTGGCTGACTGACATTCAAAGGGAATGCAACCTGCCCACCAACCGCCTCATTTGTGACATGCCCACCAGGTGGAACTCAACATTGGCAATACTGCAGCGGCTGCACACACAGCAGAGGGCCATCAATGAGTACCTATGCAAGTATGGCACCAGGACAGGATCAGGGGAGCTTGGCTTCTTTTCGCCACGCCAGTGGCTACTGATCAAAGATGCATGCACTGTCCTGGCACCATTTGAGGATGCCACAAGGATGGTGAGCAGTGATAATGCTTGCATTAGTGACATTGTCCCTCTAGTCTTCCTGTTGGAGCACACTCTTCGTGGAATCATGGACAGGGCACTTGAGGTGGACTTCCTTTCCTCTTAAGGCCCCCTTTATCCAGATAGCATTCCTGCGGGCCTGCCAAACACACAGGAAGAAGAAGAGGAGGAAGATTGTGTCAGCATGGATGTAGAGGATAGAGCATTCCTGCGGGCCCGCCAAACACACAGGAAGAAGAAGAGGAGGAAGATTGTGTCAGCATGGATGTAGAGGTTAACACACAGCAGCGGTTTTCAAGGAATAGTTTTCAGTCCCCAGAAACCCAAGGAGTTGTACGAAGATGGGAGGAGGTAGTTACGGATAATGGGATCCTTAGTGACCCGGAGAACTCATAATCGAATGCCTCTGCAAACTTACGCTGCATGGCCTCCCTGATTCTGCAAAGCCTGCGAAAGGACCCTAGGATTCGTGGTATCAAGGAGAGGGATCATTACTGGTTGGCAACCCTTCTTTATGCACGTTACAGGGGTAAGGTTGCAAAACTCATCCTGCCTTCGCAGAGGGAGCAGAGGATGAAACATCTTCAGGAGGCCTTGAAGAAAGGTTTGTGCAATGCATTTCCAGACCCTGGGAGGTTACCATTTCCTGGTTCTGCACAATGTGTTGCAGAGGCTTCGTTCAGTCAGAGGAAGAGCGATGGAGAAGGTGGCCAGCTAACCAATGCCTTTAAAGAATTTTTCAGTCCTCAGCACCAAGGTCTGATAGGTTCAAGCAACCATCGCCAGCATCTGCATTATATGGTGCAGGAATATCTAGGGGCAAGAGCAGACTTGGAGACCTTTCCAACAGAGGATCCACTGGGTTACTGAATCTTGAGGATGGACCACTGGCCAGAACTTGCTCAATATGCAATTGAGCTGCTGGCCTGTCCTGCATCCAGCATGCTTTCTGAATGCACATTCAGTGCTGCTGGAGGGTTTGTAACGGATCAAAGAGTCCACAGACCCTGTTGATAGGATCACATTCATAAAAATGAATGTCTTGGATCAGCAGCTACCACGCACCTGATGCTGATGTAACTGATTGAATTTGCTATGGATCTGGGATCCCTTGAAGACTGCCTATGCTGGCTAACCTTTTCCTCCTCAATCTTGATGATGCTAGCTTCCAACAATATTTTTGGTTTAGGGCACCACCACCCAAGGCCCAATTTTTCTGCCCCTGTTTTTTTTTTTAATCAAAACTTTTTTTATTGACAAGGATAATGGGTAACTGTAAAGTACAGTAAAAAGATGTACACAGAAAGTAGCAACAGAAATGTATACATAGTGTATATACCCAAATGTAGAGTATGCAGTTACCTGGTACCAAGCTCATATAATATTTTTACTGGTAAAACGAACAGAAAGAAAAAAAAAACCCCACCTTTCTCCAAGCTTGTTTGTAGGCAAATGCATCGAATGATGTTTCATCTACACGTCATATATAATGTAGGAGAAGCCCCAAGCTCGACAGGAAACTTAAGAAACAATAAAAGGGTCTAGAACCGTAGCAATCTATCCATCACTAACTGTGGGGGAGCAAGGTTAGGATTCTCCAACCAGTTCTGCCATATAAGGTTAAACTTTTTAACAGCATTGCAAAGTCGATATGCCAACTGTTCCCTGAGGAGAAGAGCGTTAACATAAGTAATCCATTTGGCCCTAGTAGGCACAGCAGATGCCAGCCAGAAGAGTGCTATAAGTTTCCTAGCCAGGTATAGCAGTCTGGTTACCATAATGTAAATACCATTTGGATACATTTCAGCTCCTAAGAGGCACACAAATGAGGTAGATGGTATGGGCATTTGGGCCAAAGTGGAGATAGTCTGCATGATTTCTGTCCAATATCTGGTAAGCTTTCGACAGTGCCAGATCATATGTATGAAGTCTCCCCTATGGATGGTACACTTTGGGCATAAGTGAGAATCTCTTCTTCCCCAATCATACAATTGAACAGGTGTGCGGTAGGACCTATGTAGTATAAATAACTGAATAGTTTATGAGATGCCGACACCGACACCGACACCACCGGGATTGATTCTAAGGCCATATCCCATTGGTCTCCATCTATACCTCCCACATCAGTGGACCAATGAGTTCTACATTTGAGAAGAGCATGGTTCTGATCTGAGGAAACTGGTGTTGAGTAAGCTTGTGATATTACACCCCTACGGTTAGTTGCCTGCAAAACCTGCTGAAGAAGTAAAGATTTAGCGACAGATAAACTAACAGTCTGTGCCTGGCTTTATAGCGCGTGCCTGAGCTGGAGGAATTGATAAAATTGTTTCCTTGTTAAGGAGAACTCCCCGCACAGATAATCAAATGACTTGAGTACACTATCGTCATATAATTGTTTAAAAAAACAGATCCCTTGTCGTGTCCAAAGGGAGAAACCCCACAGTTTAAGCATTTCCGGATAGTTGGAATTGTTCCAAAGGGGGGTAAACTCCAACGGGTCAACAATAGCTAATGCCCTTCTAACTGCTTTCCAGACCCTCTGGAGCAATAATGCTGTCGGAGAGGATGGAGGGACACCCGGTAGACCCATCTCCAGATGGGAGCCAGCTGTTAACATAGGGTTAGTGCGGGACACCAATTGAACTATAGGATCGTCAGAGTCATGGAGATCCCATCCTGAAAGTTGTTGCAGCTGTGATGCTAAAAAGTACATCTTGGAGTGTGGAACCACCAGGTCCCCCATCCTTGCTATATTGTAGGGTAGTCAAGCTGATACGGGCTCGGCCCTTTTTCCAAAAAAGATCTCGGAATTGAGAGTAAATCCATCTGAACCATTTGTTGGAAATCCACATAGGAGAATTATGGAAAATATACAGGAGCTGTGGTGCCCACATCATCTTGATCAGGTTAACCCGCCCCACCACCGACAGCGGGAGCCTACACCAACCCTGACATTTAGTACGTTGCTTGTCTAACAAGGTAGTTAGATTAAGTTTCAGGCATTCAGTTGGGTCCGGCGATACCGTTAATCCCAGGTATACTTCCAGCCCAAGGCAGTGGGAATATCTGAATGATGCCTGCAGCTACAGGCTTCATTCAGATATCCTTGTTTTCAGCTGGTGAGTCTGTGCACCATAAAAATGATCATAGTGGCAGTTCCGCCGCTTGATCGTTCTTACAGGCGACAGGAGCGGACATCCCCCCCTCCCACCGCCATCTGCTGCTTCTCCGGGCTCTCCCGTGCCATCGGGGACCCAGAGAAAGAATCGGCCAACGCCGGATGATGACCATAGAGATTTCCAGTGACCAGATGGTCACCAGCCATCTCTATGACTGTCGGAGGCCCATGCGTAGCGTTATGATGTCACGTCCAGGCTGCAATAGTAAACAAAGCTGCGATCGCGGCTGGTAAGCATGAGATTGTGAATTTTTTTTTATTTCATGCTTTCCAGCCTGGAGGAGAAGTGTGGGGTCTTTTTGACCCCGCATCTCTCCATAAAGAGGACCTGTCACGCACCATTCCTATTACAAGGGATGTTTACAATAGGAATAAAAGTGATAAAAAAAATGTAAGAGAGAAAGTGTAAAAATAAAAAAAAATATTTGTCCCCGGTAGCTCGCGCTCAGAAGCGAAAGCACACGTAAGTCCCGCCCACATATGTAAACGCCGTTCAAACTACACATGTGAGGTATTGCCGCGTGCGTTAGAGCACAAGCAACAATTCTAGCACTAGACCTCCTCTGTAACTCTAAACTGGTAACCTGTAAAAAAAATTTAAGCATTGCCTATGGAGATCTTTAAGTAAAGAAGTTTGGCGCCATTCCCTGAATGTGCGCAATTTTAAAGCATGACATGTTGGGTTTATATTTACTTGGAGTAACATCATCTTTCACATTATACAAAAAATTGGGCTAACTTTATTGTTTTGTTATCTTTTAATTCATGAAACTGTTTTTTTAAAAAAGGCCTGGTATGGAAGTGATTAAAGGTGCTAACAATGCCAATTTAGGATACCTCTGCAGGGAGGGGAGATTCGAGTGGATCAAGGGGCATAGTTACAGATTTGGAGCAATTGATAGTGAATCCAGAGAATTCACCGAATTTGATTATAGTTGCCATCAGGGTTTGCAATGATTCACCGGTATCCCCCAGATATATTAGGGCATCATCAGCATAGAGGAATCATTTGTCTTCCAGCTGGCCCCTACGGAAGCCCACAATTTCCTGGGTGTTACAAATTAACATGGCAAGTGGCTCCACTGCCAATGCAAATAAAATGGAGGATAATGGGCATCCCTGACGAGTGCCACGGTAAAACTTGAAAGGCGAAGAAAGGGAGTTATTGACTCTGATCCTGGCTCTAGGAGCAGAATAGAGAACCTGCACTCAGTTGATAAAAGCGCTCCTCATGCCAAATCCAGCTAGAATCTCCCAGAGATAGGGCCACTTGACGCTGTCGAAAGCCTGGGCAGCATCTAAGGATAGAATGGCCCTACCTCCCGGATTATCCACCGGAGTCTGTAAATTAACCAGTTGCTGACCGTCTCACGCCGATGTACGTCGATACAATGGCACGGGCAGGCATAAGGGCTTACCTGTACGACCCTGCCTGCCTGTGGGCAGGGGTTCCGATCAGACCCCCCCGGTGCCTGCGGCGGTCGGATTAGCGTCAGGAGCGATCCGAGCTGAGGGGGAGGCCACTGATTCATGGCCACCCCCTCACGATCGCTCCTGGCGAATTACAAGCTTCCTCGGTTTCTGTAATGTAAACAGAAGCGGAGGAAGTGATGTCATCGCTCCTCGTGAAGGCTTTTTGTTCCGGCTTCCGAGGAGAGAAGACATCAAGTAAGTTAGCACCAACCCTACACTTCCAGTAGAACATGCAGGCACACTTTTCACCCCCCAATCACCCCCCTGTACCCCCTGTCACAGTGACACCAATAGCAGTTTTTTTTTATTATTGCATTGGTGTCATTTGTGACAGTTATAAGTGGTAGGGCAGTTAGTGGTAGGCCCCTTTAGATCTAGGGTACCCCCCTAATCCCCCCTAATAAAGTTTTAACCCCTTGATTACCCCCCGTCGCTAGTGTCACTAAGCGATCGTTTATCTGATCGCTGTATTAGTGTCACAGGTGACGCTAGTTAGGCAGGTAAGTATTTAGGTTCGCAGTCAGGTGTTTATAGCGTCAGGTACCCCCATATACTACCTAATAAAGGTTTTAACCCCCTGATTGCCCCCTAGTTAACCTTTTCACCAGTGATCACTGTATAACTGTTATGGGTGACGCTGGTTAGTTAGTTTTTTTATAGTGTTTTTATAGGCACCCGCTGTTTATTACCTAATAAAGGTTTAACCCCCTAATCGCCCGGCGGGTGATATAAGTTAGGATTTAGGATCAGATAGGGTCTGCATCGCTCCAGGCAGCGTCAGGTTAGTGCCAGTACCGCTAACATCCACGCACGCAGCATACACCTCCCTTAGTGGTATAGTATCTGAACGGATCAATATCTGATCCGATCAGATCTATACTATAGTGCCCCCAGCTGTTTAGGGTTCCCAAAAACGCAGTATTAGCGGGATCAGCCCAGATACCTGCTAGCACCTGCTTTTTGCCCCTCTGCTAAGCCCAGCCCAGCCCACCCAAGTGCAGTATCGATCGATCACTGTCACTTACAAAACACTAAACACATAACTGCAGCTTTCACAGAGTCAGGCCTGATCCCTGCGATCGCTAACAGTTTTTTGGTAGCGTTTTGATAGAGTCGCTAACAGTCAGGAGCTTTTTTACCTATGAGTCTCACTACTGTACCACTAAATTTAGAGCCCAAAATGGCAAATCGAAGGTACAGTAGTGAAGAGGCATACATGTTTCTGAGCATGACAGTGAAGAGGAAGTCACTCATCTGTCAGATTCAGGCTCAGAATACGAACCTGTAGACAGCAGTAGCTTCATGACAGATAGCTCTGACGATGGAGTTGTGGTCCCTGCCAAGGTCAGGCGTACCAGACCCCAATCTTCTTTTTCTGCTGTTGAGATGCAAGAACTGCACGGCTCGCGTATGGAGCAGAGAAGTACTAGCGCCGCTATTCCTTCCAATTCACTGTATGCCCGTGATCTCTGCTTCCATGGCCAGGGCACAATACGAGCAGATTTTGCGGTTCATGCACCTCAACAACAATGAACTCTGTCGTCCTCGTGGAGACGCTGGATACGATCGGCTCTACAAAATTCAGCCCCTCGTAAACCACTTCAACCAACGTTTTGCAGACTTGTTTACTCCCCATCAATTTGTCTGTGTTGATGAGTCCCTGATTAAGTTTTCTGCCCGCTTGTCATTCAAACAGTACCTTCCCAGCAAGCATGCCAGACACGCGGTCAAGATGTATAAGCTCTGTGACAGGGCCACAGGCTATACATGTAGTTTTATGGTTTACGAGGGAAGAGATAGTCACGTAGAGCCGACAAACTGCCCTGACTACATAGGAGGCGCTGGCAAGATTGTGTGGGACTTGGTGTCACCCTTATTCGGAAAGGGGTACCATTTGCACGTGGACAATTATTACACGAGCGTAGCACTTTTTAGTCACTTGTTTGATCAGCAGATTGGAGCATGTGGCACCATGCGATCTAATTGCCGGGGCTTTCCCCAGCTGCTTGTAGATTCCCGTCTTAGGCTGTGGGAGAGAGCCTGCTTGAAGTGTAATAACTTGCTCGCTATGAAGTGGAGGGATAAAAAGAATGTTTTCGTTCTTACCTCCCTTCATGCAGATACGACTGTCTAAATTACTACCGCGACTGGTGTTGTGGAGAAACCCCTCTGTGTCCATGAATATAACCAAAATATGGGAGGAGTGAACCTCAACGACCAGTTGTTGGCGCCCTACCTAGCTGCCCGTAAGGCCAGACACTGGTATAAAAAAGTGTCTGTATACTTATTTCAATTGGCTTTGCTGAACGCTCATGTGCTATACAGAGCTTCAGGACGGACTGGATCCTTCCTTAAATTCCAGGAAGAGATCGTCAGAGCCCTCTGCTTCCAAACGGTGCTCCACCTCACCTTCCCCAACCAAATGCAGTAAGCCGGCTGCATGAGAGGCATTTTACTTATGTCCTCCTGAGTACCCCTACCCAACGTGCCCCCCAAAGAAAATGTTGTGTCTGTAGAAAGCGCGGATATAGGCGTGACACCTGCTATTATTGTCCCTCCTGTCCTGACAATTCTGGTCTTTGCATTGGTGAATGTTTTGAGCGCTACCATACACTAGTTGAGTTTTAGCATAGGGTACAGCATTACACAGACTAGGCACACTTTCACAGGGTCTCGCAAGATGCCATCACATTTTGAGAGACCCGAACCTGGAACCGGTTACAGTTACAAAAGTTACAGTTTAAAAAAAAATGTAAAAAAAAAAGTAAACAAAAAAAATACACAAAAAAAATATAAAATAAAAAAAACAAAAATAGTTGTCTTTATTGTTCTCTCTCTCTCTCTATTCTCTCTCTATTGTTCTGCTCTTTTTTAATGTATTCTATTCTGCAATGTTTTATTGTTATTATGTTTTATCGTGTTTGCTTTTCAGGTATGTAATTTTTTTATACTTTACTGTTTACTGTGTTTTATTGTTAACCATTTTTTTGTTTTTAGGTGCGCCATTCAGCTGCAGCGCTGATTTATGTATCTTGACAGCAACAGCGTTTGCTCCCACGATACATAAAGCCGTGACTCCCGTGCTGTCGGAGATGATTTCACCACCACAGTTAAAAGAAAGAGCATATATGCCAAAGCATGAAGGCAGCAGGAGCTGAGGAGCGATTTGCTCCTACCTTTTGCGGATGGGTGCCCCCATGCTTCGGCATATATATATTTTAGGCACAAGTTGCGTTAAAAAATGTTTTATTTTTTACTATTTTTTTGCTTTGCAGGTATAGTATGTCTTATAGGGCGTACACACGGTTCGGACATTCCGACAACAAAATCCTAGGATTTTTTCCGACAGATGTTGGCTCAAACTTGTCTTGCATACACACGGTCACACAAAGTTCTAAATGCGGTGACGTAAAACACGTACGTCGGGACTATAAACGGGGCAGTGGCCAATAGCTTTCATCTCTTTATTTATTCTGAGCATGGGTGGCACTTTGTCCATCAGATTTGTGTACACACGATCGGAATTTCTGACAACGGATTTTGTTGTCGGAAAATTTTATCTCCTGCTCTCCAACTTTGTGTGTCGGAAAATCAGAGGGAAAATATCCGATGGAGCCCACACACGGTCGGAATTTCCGACAACACGCTCCGATCTGACATTTTCCATTGGAAAATCCGACCGTGTGTACGTGGCATAACTGTTATACTGTAATGTTACTTTGTTTTATTGTTAACCCTTATTTGCTTAAGAGGTAGGCCATTCAGTTGCAGCTCTGATTTATTTATCTTGACAGCAACAGCGTTTGCTCCCACGATACATAAGGCCGTGACTCCATCGCTGTAGGGGGTGATTTCACCACCACAGTTAAAAAAAAGAGCATATATGCCGAAGCATGGGGGCAGCAGGGGCGGAGGAGCGATTTACTCCTAACTTTTGGGGCGGATGCCCCCATGCTTCGGCATATATAAATGGTGCATGTATGCCCATCATTAGAAGTGGGTGGATGAAGGAAGGTATTCTAATGGTGGGCATACCCACCGATCAATCTCTTTTTTTCGTTCAGCCCACAGGCTGCATGAAAAAAAAGATTACAATATATGCCCAACAAGGACCAGCAACGTACTGGTATGTTGCTGGACTTTGAGTGGTTATACCAGAATGATGCCTGCAGGTTTAGGTATCTTTTTGGTATCCTTCTTTTCAGCCAATGGTCGGCTTTCATGTAAAAGCAATCCTATCCGCTAATTAGCCTCTAGACTGCTTTTAGAAGCAGTGGGAGGGAATGCCCCCCCCCTCCCACCGTCTTCCATAGTTTTCTCTGGCTCTCCTGTCCCAACAGGGAACCCGAGAATGCACCCCCAAATGTGGTCAAAATTACCACATTTGGAGGGGTTTTGTGCCATCTTAACATTTTATGGCCTTCAAAACTGTGATAGGTAGTGAGGAGTGAAATTAAAAATTTACGCCCTTAGAAATCCTGAAGGCGGTTCTTGGTTTTCGGGGCCCCGTACGCGGCTAGGCTCCCAAGAAGTCCCACATATGTGGTATCCCCATACTCAGGAGAAGCAGTAGAATGTATTTTGGGGTACAATTCCACATATGCCAATGGCATGTTTAAGCAATATATCCTTTAGTGATAACTTTGTGCAAAAAAAAGCAACTTGTGGCAAAATATAAACTATTCCATGGACTCAACATGCCTCTCAGCAAATAGCTTGGGGTGTCTACTTTCCAAAATGGGGTCATTTGTTTTTTTTTTGCCATCTTGGCATTTTATGGCCTTCAAAACTGATAGGTAGTGAGGAGTGAAATCAAAAATTGACACCCTTAGAAATCCTGAAGGCGGTGATTGGTTTTCGGGGGCCCCGTACGCGGCTAGGCTCCCAAAAAGTCCCACACGTATGGTATTCCCGTAATCAGGAGAAGCAGCAAAAAGTATGTGGTGAAATTCCGCATATAACCATGGCATGTGTGAGCAATATATCATTTAGTGACAACTTTTTGTAAAATATATTTTTTTTTCATTATTCAATCACGTGGGACAAAAAGATAAAATATTCAATGGGCTCAATATGCCTCTCAGCAATTTCCTTGGGGTGTCTACTTTCCAAAATGGGGTAATTTAGGGGGGGGGGTTGTACTGCCCTGCCATTTTAGCACCTCAAGAAATGAGATAGGCAGTCATAAACTAAAAGCTGTGTAAATTCCAGAAAATGTACCTTAGCTTATAGACGCTATAACTTTTGCGCAAACCAATAAATATACGCTTATTGCCATTTTTTTTTACCAAAGACATGTGGCCAAATACATTTTGGCCTAAATGTATGACTAAAATTGAGTTTATTGGATTTTTTTTATAACAAAAAGTAGAAAATATTATTTTTTTTCAAAATTTTCGGTCTTTTTCCGTTTATAGTGTAAAAAATAAAAACCACAGAGGTGATCAAATACCAAATTTCGTTTGGGTACAACATTGCATGACCGCGCCTTTAGCAGTTAAAGCGACGCAGTGTCAACTTGAAAAAAGTGCTCTGGTCAGGAAGGGGGTAAAACCTTCCGGGGATGAAATGGTTAAGGAATAGGCATCGGATGTTATCTGCCATGGACCATGTCGGGATAAATCCAGACTGGTCATAGTGAACCAGCTGACCAACAACCTCCGAAAGCCTATTAGCAAGGACCCTAACGAGCAGCTTGACATCTGTGTTAAGCAAAGATATAGGGCAATATGAATCCGGTACATGTCTATCCTTGCCTGGCTTTGGGAGGATCCCAATAATGGCCTCCTTTATCGAATCAGGTAAATGACCCATTTTAGCCACCTCATTAAGGCCTGCAACAACGGCGGTAGAAGGATCAACCCATACCTGGAGTATACCTTGGCAGGTATTCCATGCCTCAGTCAGTTCTTCCATGGTTATTGGAGAATCTAAGGTGGCTATTTCATCCACGGGAACCTGGGGAAAGGTCCATTCCTGTAAAAACAAAGCCAAGTCAGAAGGGGTAGCCTGAGTCTTAGAGGTGTATAAATCTGCATAGAATCGCTGAAATGTATCCAAAATGTCAGTGGTAGAGGTACAAACATCACCATTCAACATCCTAATATCAGTAATGGAGGTAGATTCTTGTTGTGCCCTAGCAACCATAGCCAACAAATGGCCCGTATTCTCTCCCTTCTCAAAATAGTTTTGTTGTAGAAAGTACCCCTTTTTCTCAGCTGCCAACAGTACAACTTTGTTATATAGGGATTGGGCCTCAGTCCAGCTACTGTGATTGGCTGGGGTGGGATCAGCCACCAGCGCCACCTCTAGACCTACGTTTTATACCAGAGATCTCCCTCTGCCCCTGTTTAACAGGGGCATGTAATTACAATTTTTGATCTAATATTTCACAGCAGGGCCCGTTCCTGCACCCAACAAGAGTATCTCTGAGGGGTTACAGTGTTGTGGCCCCACCACCACCACCACCCAAGGCCCAATTTTTCTGCCCCTGTTTAACAGGGGCATGTAATTACAATTTTTGATCTAATATTTCACAGTAGGGCCCATTCCTGCATCCAACAAGAGTATCTGTGAGGGGTTACAGTGTTGTGGCACCACCACCACCCAAGGCCCAATTTTTCTGCCCCTGTTTAACAGAGGCATGTAATTACAATTTTTGATATAATACTTCAATGCAGGGCCCGTTCCTGTAACCAACAACAAGAGTACCTTTGAGGGCTTACAGTGTTCTGGCGCCACCCAAACCAAAAGCCCAATTTTTCTGCTCCTGTTTAACAGGGGCATGTAATTACAATTTTTGATATAATATTTCACAGCAGGGCCCGTTCCTGCCCCAAACAAGAGTAACTGTGTTCTGGTACCACAAACACCTAAGGCCCAGTTTTTTTGCAGAGTATATAGGGCAGGCTGTATAGTATATATACTGCTGTTCAGAGCATATAGTGCCTGGGGGCCTGGGGGACCCCCACGCCATTTTTTAAAAAATGTTAGTGCGGGGTTCCCTTAATAACAGTACTAGACCTGAAGGGCCTGGTATGGATTTTGGGGGGGCATCCATGTTATTTTCTTTGGTATTTTTGGTATTTTTATCTATATTGCCCCGATCTGACAATACATTACACTTGCGAACAGTTTTAAAATTACATTTTTTATTCCTTTAGAAAGGTCATTTTGCTGTGGCACTGTTATAAACATGGAAAAGATGCACTACTTTACAGGCACGCTAAGGACACCGCCAGGCACAATATTTAAAGGAATTTAATTTCTATTGTTTCACTTTCAGAATTATTAAAATCACTGCTCCCGTAAAAACTGCCATTTTTAAAACTTTTTTTTTGCATTGATACATGTCCCCTGGGGCAGGACCCGGGTCCCCAAACACTTTTTATTGCAATAACTTGCATATAAGCCTTTAAAATTAACAATTTTTTGCCTGTTCGCATGTTCAATGGGTGTGATCACTGGGAAATGTTGGCGGTCCAGATCACCAGCCAGCTGTGTTAGTAAAAGCTTTACAATCTTTATTTTTAAAAGGCGAATGAAAAACAGCTTATACCAGCATGATAAACAAAACTGTTCATCATTTTCTGCAACAAACAAACTCTCAGCTCACTGCCAGCAAAATGTGTCCTTTCAAAGGGTTTCACAAGTTTTCACAGGTTCCCTGCCTGCTCCAGGAGTCCAAAAAGAACAGGGTCACCAGCAGCTTAGCAGTGTTTCGGTAATGCTGGCCATAGATGGGTAGAATTTCACATGAAAATTCAGAGGAAAAGAATATTTAGAAAGTTTCTCTTTTTAATAATTAGTGTGTCAACTCAACGTTCATTTTCAACCACAGTGACGAGAAAATTTGAATGAGCAAATTTCTAACAGTGAATGTGGTTTTCATTAGTTAAAGTCCATTCATTCCAAAATCAAATGTTAAAAGCAATTGAAATATTTAGAACAACATTCAATTGTTTTAAGGATTTTCATACAAATTTTCCTAAGAAATTTTGTTCAAAATTCTATCCACCTAAGGCCATCTTTACCCAGCAAACAGCTCTCACAAGTGTGTCCTGCTCCACACAACACCTCATGGACACCTTCTGGCTGCTTCCTGCAATTTTGTGTTGTAGGTGGGTGAGCTCTTTCAGGGCCACAGTACTCGTAGTCAGGGTTGGAAGCTATTTTCCACCCGAAATTTCATGGAGCCTCGGAATTCTGGGTTCCATTTGAGGACCTAATAATCCTGGGAAAGCTGCAACTCATCTTTCCCTCTCTATTAGATCATCCTGGAACCCCTCACTCTGCATGAGTGAGAATCCCTGAGTACTCCAAACTGTGCTTTTTTTTGTTCCCCTTAAATGGACTGCAGGTTACAACCCAAATAATGGGGACACATATCCCCCTTCCAGAACCCATCCATGGCGTCGTGTTCACTACATATTACCATAGAAAATTTTAAAGTAACCCTCTGCACCCTGTTGTGCACTCTTATACATTAGTAGTAAACTTTTGCATAAAATCAGTCATTCCTGTTTTGCATATATTTCAATACATGTTCAAGATGGCCAACTGCATCAAAGTTAACCTCCTCTGACCAGTCCCTACTCTACTGTGCAAAATGCCAACTAATTGCTTACATCTTACCTAACTGGACATTTAGGGGGTTATTTACGAAAGGCAAATCCACTTTGCACTAAAAGTGCAAACTGCAACTGCAAAGTGCACTTGCAAGTGCACTGAAAGTACACTTGCAAGTGCAGTTGCTGTAAAGCTGAGGGGTGGATCTGAAATGAGGGGAAGCTCTGCTGATTTTATTATCCAATCATGTGCAAGTTAAAATGCTGTTTTTTATCAACCTTGTATGTCCCCTTCGGATCTACAGTGACTGCACTTCCAAGTGCACTTTCAGTGCAATTTCAAGTGCACTTTGCACTTGTAGTTTGCGCTTGTAGTGCAAAATGGATTTGCCTTTGGTAAATAACCCTCTTAGTGTTGCCTCTGCATCTAAAGGGGGTAGTGGTTGGGGTGGAGTAAAGGTGTGGCTCATCTACAGGGTTTTACTGCCCTCCAACTGCAAGGAAATCAGGGGCTTCAGTAACCAATACTGTAGTGTTTGTCCTCATGACACATCACAGGAAGCACCCTCATGGCTAAAAGAGGACAGAATTAAAAATAGACTTGGGAAACTTAACATTCATAAATCACCGGGACCAGATGGCTTGCACCCGAGGGAACTCAGTGAAGTAATTGCCAGACCATTGTTCCTAATTGTTACTGACAGTCTACTTATTGGAATGGTACCAACTGATTGTAGAAAAGCCAATGTAGCACCAATATTTAAAGAAGAGCCAAAATACATCCCTCGGAATTACAGACCAGTTAGCCTAACATCAATAGTATGCAAGCTCTTCTATGAGGAGGTGAGCTGCCATCTAGATAAAGGAAGGCCCATAGACGTGGTGTATCTGGATCTTGCAAAAGCATTTGACACAGTTCCCCATAAACTTTTACTGTACAAAGTAAGGTCCATTGGTATGGACCATAGGGTGAGGACATGGATTGAAAACTGGCTACGAGGGCGAGTTCAGAGGGCGGTGATAAATGGAGAATACTCGGAATGGTCAGGGGTGGGAAGTGGGGTCCCCCAGGGTTCTGTGCTGGGACCAATCCTGTTTAATTTGTTCATAAACGACCTGGAGGATGGGGTAAACAGCTCAATCTGGAAACCTTGCAAGAAGATCTGAACAAATTAATGGGGTGGACAACTACATGGCAAATGAGGTTTAATGTAGAAAAATGTAAAATAATGCATTTGGGTGGCAAAAATATAAATGCAATCTACTCACTAGGGGGTGAACCTCTGGGGGAATCTAGAATGGAAAAGGACCTGGGGGTCCTAGTAGATGATAGGCTCAGCAATGGCATGCAATGCCAAGCTGCTGCTAACAAAGCAAACAGAATATTGGCATACATTAAAAAGGGGATAAACTCCAGGGATAAAGCAATAATTCTCCCACTCTACAAGACTTTGGTTCGGCCGCACCTGGAGTATGCTGTCCAGTTCTGGGCACCAGTCCTCAGCAAGTATGTACTGGAAATGGAGCGAGTACAAAGAAGGGCAACAAAGCTAATAAAGGGTCTGGAGGATATTAGTTATGAAGAAAGGTTGCGAGCACTGAACTTATTCTCTCTGGAGAAGAATCGCTTGAGATGGGATATGATTTCAATTTACAAATACCATACTGGTCATCCCACAACAGGGATAAAACTTTTTCGCGGAAGAGAGTTTAATAAGACATGTGGCCACTCACTAAAATTTGAAGAAAAGAGGCTTAAACTGCGTAGAGGGTTCTTTACTGTAATGCCCCGTACACACAGTCAGACATTGATCGGACATTCCGACAACAAAATCCTAGGATTTTTTCAGACGGATGTTGGCTCAAACTTGTCTTGCATACACACGGTCACACAAAGTTGTCGGAAAATCTGATCGTTCTAAACGCAGTGACGTAAAACACGTACGTCAGGACTATAAACGGGGCAGTGGCCAATAGCTTTCATCTCTTTATTTATTCTGAGCATGCGTGGCACTTTGTCCTTCCGATTTGTGTACACACGATCGGAATTTCCGACAACGAATTTTGTTGTCGGAAAATTTTATAGCCTACTCTCAAACTTTGTGTGTCGGAAAATCTGATGGAAAATGTCAGATGGAGCCTACACACGGTCGGAGTTTCCGACAACACGCTTCGATCGGACATTTTCCATCGGAAAATCTGACCGTGTGTACGGGGCATAAGAGTGGCAAGGATGTGGAATTCCCTTCCACAGGCGGTGGTTTCAACGGGGGGCATCGATAGTTTCAAAAAACTATTACGGTGTATTAGATAAGCACCTGAACGACTGCAACATACAGGGATATACAATGTAATACTGACATATAATCACACACATAGGTTGGACTTGATGGACTTGTGTCTTTTTTAACCCTCACCTACTATGTAAATATGAAACTAAGAAAGAAATAGAATCAAAATAAGCAATTGCCTGGAAAGCGATCTAATTTTTCTGCAGTGTTCGATCAAAGTACTATTGGGGTCAATTTGTATAAAAGTAAGCAAGTACATTTTTAGATTGTTAACCACTTGCCGACAGCCACACACAGATATACGTCGGCAGAATGGCACAGGCAAGCAAATGGGCGTACCTGTAGGTCCCTTTGAATTTTCCGCCTATCGAGCGTGCCCACCGCGGGATCGTGCCTGCGGGTCCTGGGAACTCCCAGGAACAGTCCTGTGATTGTGGTGTGGCAAGGTAGAATGGGGAGATGCCTTTGTAAACAAGGCATTTCCCTGTTCTGCCTTGTGACATGACAGAGATCCACTGCTCCCTGTCACCGGGAGAAGTGATCGCTGTCATGTCAGTGGTAGCCCATCCCCCCTACAGTTAGAACACCTCCCTAGGACACACTTAACCCCTTGATCGTCCCTATTGTTTAACCCCTTCCCTGCCAGTGTCATTTACATAGCAATCAGTGCATTTTTATAGCACTGATCGCTGTATAAATGACAATGGCCCCAAAATAGTGTCAAAAGTGTCCAATGTGTCCGCCATAATGTCGCAGTCATGATAAAAATCGCAGATCGTTGCCATTACTAATAAAAAAAAATAATAAAAATTCCATAAATCTATCCCCTATTTTGTAGATGCTATAACTTTTGCGCAAACCAATCAATATACGCTTATTGCTATTTTTTTTACCAGAAATATGTAGAAAAATACATATCAGCCTAAATTGAGAAAGAAATTTGTATATTTTTATATATTTTTTGGGGATATTTATTATAGCAAAAAGTAGAAAATATTGCTTTTTTTTTAAAATTGTCGCTCTTTATTTGTTTATAGCGCAAAAACTAAAAACCGCAAAGGTGATCAAATACCACCAAAAGAAAGCTCTATTTGTGGGAAAAAAGGACGTCAATTTTGTTTGGGTACAACACGCATGACCGCGCAATTGTCAGCTAAAGTGACGCAGTGCCGAAACGCAAAAAATGCTCTGTCAGGAAGGGGGTAAAATCTTCTGGGGCTGAAGTGGTTAAAGGATATTTTGTGCCTGGAGGAAACCCACACAAAAAACAGGAAGACTGTACAAACCCCATGAAGTCAGGGCATCCTGTTAAAAACTTTTGTATATAAAGTTGCGTATATAACAGTTACTGCCAAAACCCTGTAATAAAGTAATTGCTATCCTGATAACAGTCTGCCAATGAATTAATACTGGGCCAGGTAATTACTGTATATAAAAGTGATTACCATTTGCCATAAAGTGGTTATTTTCTCGCAGACTTTACATCAGGAAGACAGACAACCCAAGCATTACAATATAATTTGTACTTAAATGGAAGTAATCTTCACTATTACCATCCTCCAGCACTAGGTCTATTATTCCCTATGTCTGTCTCATGGAGGTTGGGCGGCGCCGCCAGTGACTTCCTGTCTTTACAGCTATTGGTGGTTGGCTCCGCCCGCCCCCTGAGACGCAGTCCCTGATTGGCACTGACTCCCTGTTGCTTTGGAGCAGACACAGAAGTGTCAGCAATGGGAGTATTGTGCCTGAAAGTTCGTTTTTTGTTTATTTTATTTCATTGTCAAATGTTTGAACATTCTGATGTTATACTATGCAATTATTTTTCTATGGGAGGTCTTTTTGATGATATATAACAGGTTAAATTCCCTTCCCTGTTTATTTCATTTCATTACCAAACGTCTGAACATTCTGATGTTGTACTATTCAATTATTTTTCTATGTGAGGTCTGTTTGGTGACATGCAACAGGTTAATCACACACTATGTATGCAAATGCATGATGTTCCACACCTGCTAGGTCTAGCCAGGTGCGATCATGTGACCCCATTCATCCAATGGGGAATGTTGTTTGACAGCACATACAATTTGCTCTTTTGGAATGTTTTTTATAAATATTAGGCAACTTGGAGGGGATGCTGTATGCTCCAGTAGACGATCCATTGATCGAAACGCGTCGGGCGCTTCCAGCATCCTTCTTGTTGCCCATTTTTGATTTTATACTCTGTGATCACATTTTATTGTTATCTGGCGTTTTTAGCAATAAAAATCCTATTTTTGCTCATCTACACTATGTGGAGCTTGTTCATTTTTTCTCCACATACCTACTGAGAGATTCAACCAGCCTTCAATCCAGTTTTTGTACGTGACGCACTGTTCCCTCTGATCCGCACCTCGGCCATCCTTTGGGAGGACCCACCTGGCGGCCCCGGGAGATCCGCGCAGAGTTTGACCCAGAAGGTTCGCAGAGCTGTGATGTCCGTTCACGGGCCCTGAGAGGCAACCTGCTCGAGTGACTCCCTGTCGCTGACAAGGGAGTCCATCGCATCTGGTAAGAGTTTCTTACACACCATCTTTACCAAGTTGCATGTCATTGTGAGATACAACTTGGGGATGATTTGTTGATTCACCCGTGTTATAACATCTGCCTCCCCGTATCCACGCATGGTTTTCAGTGGGACATTCCATGTTATTTGTTCCCCATTCACCGATAGGACTTTATTCACCTATATTGAAAGACTTATAAGTTTTTTCACTGTTATGTTTATTTTTGTGGATATTTGTTTTTTTCAGTTGTTTTCTTGATTGAACACTTTTGGCACAATCTATGCGCTACTTTTTATTTTCACTAGGTCTATTATTGGAAAATAAAGTGTACATCAAATAAATGCTGTTATAAAATAACTATACCAACAGATGACGGTCATATTCTTTCAGGGTCCTTTTGGTATGAAAAGTTATGAAATGAAGTAGTGTGTGTTCGGTCTGCTGTTTGTATTCTGATTTGAGCTGCCTAGTGACTGCCAGCAAGATAATTTTATGTCTCAGGGATTACCTGTGCAGACTTAATATGGCCATACGCAGACAATTTTAAGTTAATTTCAACTTCCGATTCACTGGAAAGGCAAACAAGATTGAACTAAATTGCTGGAATCTAATCTACCACCCACAAGATCAACTGACCACCAGAATTTGGTCGTTTGTGGAGCCAAAACTGGGCAATAAATTGACAGCTTCAGTATAGTTCATTAAAAGATTAAATCAAAAACAGAAAAAAGCTATGGCAATTGAAAGTGGTCAACTTTTCTGCTGGGTTCAACCAGGACAATTTCAATCCAATCTCTTTGTGGGTGATCAAAATCACTATTTCATGTCTTTGATTGCTTTGTGATTTTGACAAAAATATGGAACAGAAAGATTAATCACTTCACCAAATTTACCTGTAAAAAAAATGCAAGCAGGAAGGCTTTTCATTGCAGAGTAAAAAACGTCTTACCTTACTGCTTGCAAACTTCTTTAGAATGTATATTGAGCTCTTTCAGCTGGGCTTAGGTGCCCGTCAGGGATGTCTCCTTTCGCCCCTACTTTTTGCTCTGGCAATGGAGCCCATGGCCAAGGCTATTAATGTGCACCAAAATATCTCAGGCTATTCCAATGGCTTCCATGATTTTAAACTTTTTATGTACGCTGATGTCATCATACTATTTCTAGCTCAACCATTCATTTCCCTCCCAAATCTCCTTCCCATATTAGGGTCATTCACTTCTCTCGGGTCAGGATTCAACAACAGAGATGACCATATCTGCATAGCTACACAAAGAAACTGAGACCAGACTATATATGCTTAAGTGAGATTTATTTACAGTGAAAGAAAAAACATTCAAGCAATAGCGCACAGCAAACATAATAGTAATGTGAACAAAAACCCCAGCAACAGAATACCTGACTAATAAACCTAACAAACAGGAAACCTAATTAAAAGCTAACTATTTACAATTTATACAACATGAGGAACAGAGAAAAGCAGGTAAACTGGAGGTGCAGGGAGCAGATGGGAAGAGGGAATCAAAACTGGGGGCAGCAACAAAGAAGACAGGTACAAGACAGCAGAATAACATGGTACAAGGTAGGCACAAGATCAGAATTACTGGCATCAATGTCTGGCAGCAACAAAAGACTGAACTACTGTGTAATAGCTGTGTACAGTGGATATATAAACAAATCACTCCCCTTTAAAATATTACATTTTGTTGCTATAAAATCCAAGTGAAAGAAATAACAACATGTTAGAATTTTTAGTAAAAAACATCAAAAACAGAATTACTGTTGGAAAACGGATCACCCCCCTCCTAAAAATGACTTGTAAACGCAATCAGGTGTAGCTAATTATCTTCTCAATGGCACACAAAGCCATTTGACCATTTCAACTGTGATCAGCTGTGGTCATTTTGATTAGCTCAGCATGAAAATAGCTATGAGTTGCAAGGCACTGTCAAAAAAGCTCCGTGATAAAGTTGTGGACAGGCACGCCTCAGGAGATGAATAAATTTAAAAAAATCAAAGGCTTTATCAATGCCTAGAAGTACAGTGAAATCTGTTATTAGAAGTGGAAGGTATTTGGTACAACACAGACCCTCCCTGGATCAGGATGTCACTCCAAACTGGATGAAAGAGCCAGGAGGGAAGTGGTCTAGGTCATCCCCAGTTGTACTATCTGGCAGCCAGATTTACGCAGTTGACACAATGGAAAATAGCAAACTCTCAGGTTCCATGGATTAAGATAGAATCTGGTACAATTTACCCATTTTATCTCCTGGGCTTACTTTAGTCATCCTTGATCTCTCTCTCAACTTTAGCTCCACTTAATACCCTGGTGGCGCAATCCTTCCGAACCTGGAACTTCTACAAACATAAATACCACCTGATCTCTTCAGTTTCTCTCTTGACCACATTTTAGGGGACCCAAACTTTTACACTGCTTTTCTTCCTCTGGCATCTTTACTTGGTGAAGGTCAATAATTTGACTACTTTTACTGTCTACCTTTGTTACATACACTCGCCTTCAAACCCTTAAAGAGATCCCACGTCAATAAAGGCTCCAATATCTTCAAATTAGATTTTTTTTTTTTGTTTCCCACAATTTGTTGTTCCTTTCCAGCCATCCAACTTCTTTTGAGAAAATCTGTAAATCCACTCCTAGAGGGAAAGGCCTGATATCTTCAGTTTATGGTCTTCTGATAGATGACTCTACACTCGATAAATTACCATTTATGCTTAGATGGGAACAGGAGTGTGGGGAGCAATATTCACGATTGGAATACTATGATTTGTAACCCCTGTAAATGTACCCACTCTCTATCAGTCAGGGAAACAGCCCTTAAGGTACTAATCAGATGATATTATACCTCTACTAAACCGTGTTCTATGCTTCCAGAGATTTCTGATGTCTGTTTTTATGGTTGCACCTCCTCAGGTTCTTTCCACCATATATTTTGGAGCTGTGAGAGATTGAAGCTTATCTGGCACAGAATTTTGACGACTTTTTTCCCAGATAGCATAGAACTTTATTTTTAGACTGATTTTCTGTACAATCTCTATTGAGATCTTTCGAATTGACTGTTTTTTAAAAATACATTTTTGTTACTATTCTACATGGTTTTGATGACGTGTCTTTCGACGTATACTTATGCTGCAATTTCATTGCTTCAACATATCTGTATTGTCAGATTGTGTTAAAGTTTCCTATGCTGTTAGCTTAATAAACAGTGTGTAAACAAAAGAATGTACTCTTAAGTGTGCTCATAGGTTTTTTCATACCCTGCAGAATTTATGATTTCTTGCCATTTTTCAAAGAATATGAATGATAACAGAAAAAATGTTCTTTCACTCATGGTTAGTGTTTGGCTGAAGCCATTTATTATCAATCAACTGTGTTTACTCTTTTTAAATCATAATGACAACAGAAACTACCCAAATGACCCTGATCGAAAGTTTACACACCCCAGGTCTTAATACCGTGTATTGCCCCCTTTAACATCAATGACAGCTTGAAGTCTTTTGTGGTATTTGTGGATAAAGCTGCCCATTCCTCTTGCCAGAAAGCCTTCAGTTCCTGTAAATTATTGGGCTGTCTTGCATGAACTGTAGGTTCGAGAGCTCCCCAGAGTGTCTCATTGATATTTAGGTGAGGAAACTGAGATGGCCACTCCAGAACCTTCACTTTATTCTGCTGTAGCCAATGACAGGTCGACTCGGCCTTGTGTTTTGGATCATTGTCATGTTGGAATGTCCAAGTACGTCCCATGCACAGCTTCCTGGCTGATGAATGCAAATGTTCCCCCAGTATTTTTTGATAACATACTGCATTTATCCTGCCATCAATTTTGACCAAATTCCCTGTGCCTTTGTAGCTCACACATCCCCAAAACATCAGCGATCCACCTCTGTGTTTTACAGTAGGAATGGTGTACCTTTCATCATAGGCCTTGTTGATTCCTCTCCAAACGTAGCGTTTATGGTTGTGGCCAAAAAGCTGCATTTTTGTCTCATCACTCCAAATGACTTTGTGCCAGAAGGTTTGAGGCTCGTCTCTGTGCTATTTGTCATATTGTAAGTGGGATACTTCGTGGCATTTGCGCCGTAATGGCTTTCTTCTGGTGACTCGACCATGCAGCCAATCATTCTTCAAGTGCCTCCTTATTGTGCATCTTGAAACAGAGACACCACATGTTTTCATAGAGTCCTGTATTTCATCTGAAGTTATTTGTGGGTTTTTCCTTGCTTCCCGAACAATTTTCCTGGCAGTTGTGGCTGAAATTTTAGTTGGTCTACCTGACCGTAGTTTGGTTTCAACAGAACCCCTCATTTTCCAATTCTTGATTAGAGTTTGAACACTGCTGATTGGCATTCTTAATTCCTTGGATATCTTTTTATATCCCTTTCCTGTTTTATACAGTTCAACTACCTTTTCCCGCAGATCCTTTGACAATTTTTTTGCTTTCCCCATGACTCAGAATGCAGAAACACCAGTGCAGCACTAAATGAAAGATGCAAGGGTCTGTCAGGAGTCCAGAAACTCATTGACCTTTTATACACACACACTAATTACAAGCAAACAGATCACAGGTGAGAATGGTTACCTTTAATAGCCATTCAAACCCCTTTTTGTCAACTTGTGTGCATGTTATCAGGCCAAAATCACCAGGGTGTGTGAACTGTTGATCCGGGTCATTTAGCTAATTTCTGTTGTCATTATGATTTAAAAAGAGTAAACACAGTTGATTGATAATAAATGGCTTCAGCCAAACACTAACCATAACTGAAAGAAAAGTTTTTGTGTTATTATTCATATTCTCTGAAAAATGTAGAAAAGAAGAAGAAATCATAAATTCTGCCAGGGTATGTAAACTTATACTTTTTCACACAACAGCTGTCCACACTCTTTGTCACAATCTCAGCCTACTTGGTTCCCTGCCCTAGGGGATAATTTTTTCCTTGTATGCCCTTAGGCTTTAGTGATAGAACCAAACTGGTATGAGTAGGTTGGACTTACTGTTTTGATTTAGGCCCTTATTCATATGCTTTGTGTTTAGAAGAGTCTGGTGACCTGACTTTTCCCTACTGATTGGATGGTCTAGCAGCAGCAACAGACTGGTCATTGCTTTTCTTTCTTTTACTGTCAGCTTGCTCCTACTAAGTACTTAGGAGAGTAAGAGACCTGATTGGCCCCTAGTGTTGTCCCTCCCTCTCCCAGTTTGAGTGCTGCAGCATAGGGGGTCACAGGAGGCTGAAATCAAGTGAAAGTCAAGCATTTAAGTCAATAATTAAAGTCAAGCTGGTTACATTTAATTTTTTTCTTCAAACAACACACCTATAAACAAATACGGAACACATTCATTGGTGGGAGTGAAGAGGTATTAAAACAATATAAACTATCCCTCTTGCAGTGGCAGTGTTGAAGGAAATTTGCAGTGTCTTTGTTTACCTTCCCTGGACCAACAAATATCCTATGCAAAATCCATATGCTCTATAGTAGGCTCTGTTAGGTCTGCCTTCCATCCCATGTGACAGTGCTTGCATCTGGTGACAGGCCACTTAGACACCAAGCACTGCATTGTTGGAGTGTGTTGGAATAACCCATACCTAGACCGGCAAGGTTTTCACCAGGGCTGCAGCAAAGGATGGACCAATGATTAGGAGCAAGGATGGTAACTCAAGACACAGGACAGTGTCTTCAACATAGCAGGGTTGGTATATTCTCTTTTTCCTAAAGGTTTCCTTTAAAATAGAACTCTACATTGGCCCAACAATACCCCCCCCCTATGCATTGTATAATGCTGGTTTGGTCTAGGGGGTGTAATAGAAAGTATAATTTACCCAACTTGACGATCCTGTTGACTTTCTCCTTTCTGGTTCTAGCAGTGAACATCCCCCCACTCCCTGAAGTCAGTTTTTCTTGTTATGTAGGTACCCCTCTCATGTGTGTCATCACATTCTATTTCATGAAGGACAATGTGGAGACCTCACCATGGCATTGCATCAGAAAAGAGGGCCAGAGCACTAGCTGCCTTGGGACCATTAAAGACGATAAGTATTCCTCTGCATTTCATCTCCCCTAGACAAAAATGAGCATTATATTCTACATATACGTGAGGGGTCCTGTTGACTTTTAATTTTTGGGCCAGCCTAAAATTGGGCTTTAATATTTTTCCTTAGAATATTATATTTCTATGGCTTTACTTTCTCATGTTATGTTTGCAAAAACATCAATATGTTTTATACAGCATTTTCCATACATTATTTAGACAAAGCATTAGTATATCATTCAAAATTCTATCAAACAAGGAGTACATATTTTTCCTTGTATGTATTTGAGGAACTTATTTTTAGCTTGAAAATATACAGTACTTTTGCACATGATCCAAATGATAAAAGCAAATTCTATTCCTGCACCTATAAATCAGAATTAAGTAAATAAGCTACTCTTCTTGTTAATGCAAGTTTAACGACAAGCAATAAAAGAAAGCTTTGATTTCTATAAAAATTGTTATTTATGACTGTTATATTTTTTTTCTAGATATAAACTGTATTTAAAATTACATCTAGAAGGCATGTGTGCATACTGAAAGTTAATATAGAAACAAATTAATTTTGACTTTCTGTGGACTGTTACAGATGATGCAATTCCATACTCAATTTTTCATCTTGTTTATTTCAATACGTTGTTCACTGTGTTTTTTTAAAGCTGTGGTGTATTCAGTAATAAAATGTGTTGTTAAAGATTTTATTGTAAAAGAAAAATCATATAGTTTACCACTACTGTAATAAAAAATAAGTGTTTCCAGTTTGATTAAGAATTGCTGTGCTTCTGTTATAAATTGGGATCTTAACTAATTTACAGCTACCCAGTTTTACTTGGAGCTTTGATTTAAGTTTGTCTTGCATCACCATCTGCTGGCGAAATTTTCTTTAAGTGTTAATTTCGTTGCTGAAAATATTATGGTCGATGAAATGAACACTATTTTAGTTGATTAAAATGCGACTAAAACTACTAAAAGTAATATAGAAAATTTGATGGCAAAATTAACACTGCACTATGACATAAGAATAAGTAGGGGGCATCTACTAAGCTGCTGAAAGAAAAAAAATTAAGAAAAAGGCTTTTCTTTTCTTTTCTTAAAGCATAACTCCTTTTGTTGAGAAAAAACATTCCCCTCTGGGTGATCGATGTAACTTTGCAAGGATTATAACAACCTTTGTTGCAAATTCCTACCTTTTTGTTATTCTGAAGAAATCCATGTGTGTTTGTCTGTGCCTCTGTACTGAGTGGGTCTAATGGGAGTTGTTTCATAATTACCTGTCAGGTGTGCAGCTGCAGGGCTCTAATGAAGAAATCTGCTGGGCCTGCATCCCTTTAGACGTGCTCCTATTGAAAGTATCTCTCAGAAACTTTTGTTGCAGGGGATGCCTGAAATCTGACTTGTATCTTAGGCAGACTTCTGGGAAAATTGGTGAGCCAATCACACAAGCAGGAAATTATGTTTCTGGGGAGTGGTCAGTACACACTCTGTGTACGGAACAACTCCAGGTAGCCATATTGTAATGCATTCTCAGAAAATGACAGTGGCTGCAGATTGAAAAGGAAAGGTCATTTTTAATAACATTCAAGTACAATAGGATTAGTGTCACAATTATATGTGCTATATCATTTTTTCTTTATTTGCTATTTTTTTCTCCATGAAAGTGAAGTTACCCTTTAACATGTTATTAGATTTTTACTCCAGGAGTATATAATAACTTTAGCAATTCTAGAGAAATGCTTAAATAATGCATTACAATTGAACTAAATCCATTAGATTTTAGTCGACTAAAATGTACTTAAGATTTTTGTAAATCTAAAATATGACTAAAACTAAAACAATACAGATGACTAAAATATGACTTAAACTAAAATGGCATTTTAATCAAAAGACTATGACTAAAACTAAATTGAAATTTGACGTCATAATTAACACTGTTTCCATTCTTTCAGTGTATATATTCACTTCTTAGTCCGCCAAATAATTTAAAACTGAACTCCATGCAAACAGCTAGTACACATATGAAATGCATATATAAGAACTAGTTTATCTGTCAAAAGATTTGTATTTCTTCCTATCCAGTCCTGAGAGATAAACAGCTGTATCATACAACACAACCCTGTCTGGAAGGGCAGTAGACATGTTTGCTTTCTGCCTTTAAGTTAGCACTTACAGGTCTTGCTCTTTCCACGGTCTGTAAAAATAATAAGAAGACTGATGTGTGCATCTCTCTATCACCCTGCTCTCCCCTCCTATCAGCATTTTGTTGTTAGCACATGAACATTGCAGCACAAATTATCCCTGCCTCTGTTACGTTTCCCTCCTCTAGTTTGAGCTCCACTGCTTACGTGGTTGCAAGGGGCAGATACCAAGCCCAGTTCCTATATATCACTCATATTTTATTAATGTATTAATGAGAAGTAATTTGTGTCTTTTTTATCTCTCACACTTACCCTAAACCCAGGTGGTCAGACACTATAGCTGTCTACTGTATTCTTTATCTATAGCAGCCCCCTTTCTCATAAGGCCAGCAGGCCTACCGGTACTTGGTTGCCCCCAGGAATTGTACACAATACTATAGTGCCTGGCTACCATGATGGGGCATGCGCAAACTGAACAAAGCAAAACAGGTACTTGTGCTTGGCAGACAGGCAGAGTGGTTCAATGACAGTCAAAGTAAAAGGCAGGCAGAGTTCAGAGAATAGTCCAATATCCGATCCAAGGTCATACACAGGGAAATCCAATTTAGCAGAGCAGAGCAGACAAACAGGCAGCTTGATCAGGTATTACACATGTTATCACACTCTATCACAAGCATGAGACTGAAGGCTTGGCTGGCTTAAGTCAGGCTTGGTCTCCACCCAGAATCTGGCCACATTAATCACCTTGCAGGTGGACAGACAGACAAGGAAAATGCCATAGCCAAAACCAGGATGCTGGAATGAGGAGCAAGAGCGCTAGACACTTCTGACACCCAGGAGTTCTTCTAAAAATAAAAGGGGGAAAGGTCCTGCAGGGTTCATGATGACCATACCTAAAAACTTTCCAGAATTGACCTTGCTATGCCAGAATTTTGAACCGATTGCTGGATTATTACTGGAATCATGTGATTCTCGAGACATCTGCAATACTTGTAAAAATCATGTGTGATGTCATTCTCATGAGTCATGCACACTGCACTCAGCACTCACTGCTACCTGGAAAGGAGGAGGGGTACTGCAGGAGCAGAAGTTGACAAGTGGTTGGGGAAAGCGGTGTAGGTGGTGTGGTGTGCCCTCCACATTACCATAGCAGCTATATGTATGAATTGTGGGGAACTGAATTATGTATGTGCTGTGGAGAAATGTGGGTAGCCTATGTATCTGAAAAGAAATTGCTAGCCAAGCTGGGTTTACTTCTGCCTGATGGGTGTGTGTAGAGTGCCCCACAACAGAGTGAGTACATTTCCTTCCCATGGAACATTTTAATCCATGTCTGCAGGGCTGTGTTTTACTAGCACAGGATGCACAGGTGTTGCATGCATCCCCATGCTGCCAGTCCCACTGCCGGCACATGGCTGCATGCAACACCTGTGCATTCCTGTGCTGGTAAACATGATCCTGCATGGGGCATGGATTAAAATGCTCCATGTGAACAAAGCATAACTGTACACAGGCTGGGACATGTAACTGTACTGTGGAACTTCACTTCCTAACATTTGTACTGGACAATATAGCTCCACAAAGGAGAGGAGGCAGCAGAATTGGAGTATAGAGCATGTCATTCTTATTGTCACTCCTGTCACTGTTATCATCATTGCTGCATATTGCCACGATTGCTCATTTGTTACTCTCACGATGTCATGATTGCCCCTTTATTTATTGTCTATAGTCACTATTGTTTCTGGACCTATTCTTTAAGCCTTTCCCACTATTAAACACAATTGGCCATACCCACCACTATTGGTCCCATCCAACACTTCTGCTTCTGAGAAGAAGGTGCACACTGTTTGTAGTGCTGAAAAGAGAAACTCACAGCTTAATTTTCTAAATCAAGATTCTGCATTACCAGCATCCACATTGGAACCTTTTTTAGGCAGTGTTAGCTAGCCCTTGTAGGATACTAAATGACACTGTTGCAAAATGAAAGGTTATGTTAAACATGTCTGCCAATTAAGGATCAACCAGGGAAAAATGTGATTATTCACAAATATCACTCCAGCACTACAAAAGACACTGCACAGATGTATGTCAAACAACTGTATCTCATCCAGATAATTACATTGGCGCTGAATCCCATAAAATGGCTTCAAAATGGTCATAAATGGTACTTAATAATAGATGGTGGTGGCTTTAGGTGCAGCATTTTATATAATTAATTAATAATTTAAAAGGAGAAGTACAGCCAAAGCTCGTTTGGCTGTACTTTTCCTGTGAATCACAGGAGTGCAGTTCGTTCTCCATTCCTGTGACCCGTTTTCAGCAGACAGTGGGCTGAAGCCCGCTGTTGGCTGACCTCACAGAGCCTATCCCCTCCCCCCCTCCCCGCGGGGGGACAAATCAGAGAGCCGGTGACTGACAGTCTGCAGCTCTCTGCTCACTGAGCTCTAAGAACCAAGCAATCAGAGGTGTTTAATCGCTCGGTTCTCAGTCTTAGGGACGGTGGGGAACAGATGCAGCATCCACCTAGGTAACTATGATAAAAATATATATATATATACTACATTACCATACTTCTCTTTTAATTGTTCCCTCAGAATCCTCCACATTATCAAAGCTCTAGAGGCAGATTTACTAACGAAAAACAAAAGCAGGGATCTATGTAAAGGGTACGATTGGATTGCAGACCTGCATCTGTCATTATGCACAAACATCAACATGCATCAATGAGCATTAAAATCTGAGTTTCAATAGAAATGCACGTTTCCAAATTATAAGACTGGATTTAGTAGTCATCTTTGATTTAAAGTGATTCTGAAGCCAAGTTAGGTAGCAGTGGGAACTATTGGCTCCTGCTGCTGTCAATCAAATCCTGTGACGGGAGAGTTGGGTGGGGCCGAACTGGGCTGCGTGTGTCCATGGACAGCCTGACTCGGGAGCAAGCCCACACATCTGCCTCCATAGCAAGCACAGATCCTCTTATCCTCCTCCCCAACAAATCACTCCTCCCAGCACAAATACACCCCCCATACAACACAAATTCTCTCCCCACCAGCACAATTCTTTGTCATACCCCCACCCACAGGCCATTGTGTCCCCCCGTACAATCCCCTCTTCCTCCCTACCTACAGACCTTATGTATGTCCTAAAAGTGCAGCGCTAAATAAAATTACCATGTGCAAAACACCATATATGACATAGTGCAAAACCTTTGAAGTGAACAGAAAATCTAATCAAATTACTATAAAATCCAAAAAGATCCTTATGCAAAAGTGCAAAATATATTATATTCATAAAGTAAGGCCCGGAGTGAGAGAAATAAAATGAAAAGATAGTGTAGGGCCGGCATGACAGGGTGAGAAGGGGAAGAAACTATGGGGTTAAGGATTGTAGGTGGAGAATAGAGGAAAGGTAGGACTGGTTGGAGCAACAGAATGAGGAGGAGTTTGTTGGAGTTTATTTAAGGGATAGGTGGGGCAGGGCCGTCTTTAATTTTGATTGGGCCCTGGGCAAACATTTTCTTGGGGCCCCCCTCCATTCTGAGACATACAAAAAATAGCAGGTAGACTCAAAATCAGTCTACTGCAGCAGATCACGCAGCGATTGCAATTGTTTGCCAGAGGTTACAGCCTATCATTACTGCTCAATGGCTGGTTTCTAGAGGTTACAACACATAATTTCTGCTTGCTTATGGGTTGCTAGAGGTTAATGTACATTATTAGCGCTCACTAATTGGTTGCTAGGGGTTACAGCACATCATTAGCACTTACTGATTGGTTGCTAGAGATTAACGCAGATCACTACTGTTTGCTGATTGGTTGCTAGAGGTTCATGCACATCATTACCTCTCACTGAGCAGTTGAGCAATCCCAAATAATTGAGCAAGTAAAGGGGCACATTAATACACATACTACAGGAGACACTCAGAGACTGTGTACATACTGCAGGAGACAATCAGAAACTGCGGACATACTGCAGGAGACAATCAGAGACTGCGGAAATACTGCAGAAGACACTCAGAGACTGCGGACATACTGCAGGAGACACTCAGAGACTGCGGACATACTGCA
This sequence comes from Lithobates clamitans, assembly GCA_037952925.1. Lineage (NCBI taxonomy): Eukaryota > Metazoa > Chordata > Amphibia > Anura > Ranidae > Lithobates > Lithobates clamitans. The sequence continues at coordinate 6,185,543 of JBBGZY010000757.1, read as the reverse complement.
GGAGACACTCAGAGACTGCGGACATACTGCAGGGGACACTCAGAGACTGCGGACATACTGCAGGAGATTACCAGAGACTGCGGACATACTGCAGGAGATTACCAGAGACTGTGGACATACTGCAGGAGATTACCAGAGACTGCGGACATACTGCAGGAGACACTCAGAGACTGCGGACATACTGCAGGAGACAATCAGAGACTGCTGACATACTGCAGAAGACAATCAGAGACTGCGGACATACTGCAGGAGATTACCAGAGACTGCGAACATACTGCAGGAGACAATCAGAGACTGCGGACATACTGCAGGAGATTACCAGAGACTGCGGACATACTGCAGGAGACAATCAGAGACTGCGGACATACTGCAGGAGACAATCAGAGACTGCGTACATACTGCAGGAGACAATCAGAGACTGCGGACATACTGCAGGAGACAATCAGAGACTGCGTACATACTGCAGGAGACAATCAGAGGCTGCGGACATACTGCAGGAGACAATCAGAGACTGCAGACATACTGCAGGAGACAATCAGAGACTGCGGACATACTGCAGGAGACAATCAGAGACTGTGTACATACTGCAGGAGACAATCAGAGACTGCGTACATACTGCAGGAGACAATCAGAGACTGTGGACATACTGCAGGAGACAATCAGAGACTGCGGACATACTGCAGGAGATTACCAGAGACTGTGGACATACTGCAGGAGATTACCAGAGACTGCGGACATACTGCAGGAGACACTCAGAGACTGCGGACATACTGCAGGAGACAATCAGAGACTGCTGACATACTGCAGAAGACAATCAGAGACTGCGGACATACTGCAGGAGATTACCAGAGACTGCGGACATACTGCAGGAGACAATCAGAGACTGCGGACATACTGCAGGAGATTACCAGAGACTGCGGACATACTGCAGGAGACAATCAGAGACTGCGGACATACTGCAGGAGACAATCAGAGACTGCGGACATACTGCAGGAGACAATCAGAGACTGCGGACATACTGCAGGAGACAATCAGAGACTGCGTACATACTGCAGGAGACAATCAGAGGCTGCGGACATACTGCAGGAGACAATCAGAGACTGCAGACATACTGCAGGAGACAATCAGAGACTGCGGACATACTGCAGGAGACAATCAGAGACTGCGGACATACTGCAGGAGACAAGGGTATGGAGGACAAACAGTATGCCTTGCACTCCTTCCGGAGTGGCCACAGAGGCTGCTCGGTATGGGTTGGATGAAGCAGCTGTTAGGCGGATTGGGAGATGGGACTCCTGGAGATTCTGTACTTTCATTCGCCCTCATTTGTTTGCTGATTAATCGTTGAAAAAAGGTGGGGGTTGACTTTATTATGCTGGGAGAGTATTCATGGTGGTGGGTGTTATCCTTTTCTTTCAAATGGAGAGCAGATACGCCTCGTCTGGATCTTGGACCACTCTTATGTTTTTTGGGGGACCAGGCGAGCTGACGTTAGGCCAGATGGCAGGCAGCTAGGTATTTCCAGGAGGGAGGCATGTGTCCGCTAGTTGGGGGTACCAGGATGAGGTGGAGCAGGATCGTGCCCAAGGTGCATCCCTTTGCATGCCTTGACAGGCCACTGGACATTCTGGTACTCCATGTGGGTGGGAACGATCTGAGGGTTTGTTCCAGTAGGGAGCTCATTCGGGAGGTTAAATTCGATTTCCTGCAGCTCCGTACAGCCTTCCCAGATATGCTGGTCTTGTGGTCCGACATGGTGGCTCGGGGGCCCCATAATCTTCTCCTTTTGCCCAGGGGCCCCATAATCTCCTATTGCCCGGGGGCCCCATAAACTCCTATTGCCCGGGGGCCCCATAAGTTGTCAGTCCGCCCCTGGTTCCCAAAGAAGAATATGCGCCTGCAATCCGCAACGCACTGCCTAGAAAACGCACACTTTTTTGGGCAATGCGGAGTGCGAATGCAGCACACATATGTGAACCAAACTGATTGAAACTAATAGATTTTAAAATGTTCTGCGAATTGGATGCGGTGTAAGCCACATCCAATTCGCATAGGTGTGAACCCAGCCTGAGGATTCATCCATCCCATCTGAGATGGTGAGGTGGATCATTTTGTCACCATAAGGGGAACACAGTGAGGCTGGCAGGGGGAATATTTACGGATTTCCATCTGATGATCAGAGATCCCAATAAGCGCTGAATGATCTTCCTGAGTAAGGAAGATCGCTGGTGATCTGGTAAGCCCCCATCTGATTTATGGTGAAGGTGTCACAACGGTGAATGTCTGAGCACTGCACCATCAGGATCGATCTATCCATGTGGGGCGCTGGCATGCATGAGTTGTACAGGAGCACTTTAGTGATCAATTTATGAACTTTGTACTTTATGAATATAATATATTTTGCACTTTTGCATAAGGACACTTTTGGATTTTATAATATTTTGATTGGATTTTCTGTTCACTTCAAAGGTTTTGCACTATGTCATATATGGTGTTTTGCACATGGTAATTTTATTTAGCGCTGCACTTTTAGGACATACATTTTTGATTGACCTGGTATTTAGGTTTTAGTGCACAGCTGCTGTATTTACTCTTGATAACACACTAGCACAGAATTTTTTCTATATAGACCTTAGATATAGTGTGGCAGATAGCCGGGGGATGTCCTTCCTCCCAGGCTCTCCCTCATCTTGTGTCATGTGAAACATAGGAGCCGGGGAGGTGTCTAGGGCCAGCTTCCCTCAGCTCTGAGATTTATTGCCTGAAACATGCAGCTTGGGGGGGGGGGGGGGTATTGTGATTGTGATATTGGGAACCCAGGGCACCCTGCAAGAGATGCCGTGCATGTGTCCTGGGTGCCTAGAGCTAGTAATGCTATTTCACCTGATCAAAAAGAGGGGCAACGGAGTAAACAGGGACAGAGGGATTTGGTTTGAAATATGGGACAGTTGGGAGCTATGCTACTCAGACATAGTAGGAAGGACATAGGGATCTGACAAGAATATAAGGAATGCTATAGTCATTAGATAAGAACATAGTACCATACACTACAGCATTGTTTTTCAAACTTTTTGTAGTCAAGACACCCTTTAAAATTATGGACAGCCTCGAGGCACCCCATTCTAAAATGTAAAAAACAAAACTAAAAGTTTTACATAACGCAGCAACATCCATACACATAGGACATCCAATGTTAGAGGTGATTTATACTCCAAAGCGAATACATCTTTGCACACTGGTACTGACTAGTATTCCAATGTTTCTCTTCTCCTTAAGCTTCTCACACTCACTCAGCTAATTTGAACCCAGTGTTGATGGGCAAACAAGGTTGCTGTGCAAATGTTCAACGTCCTCCTTATCAAATGATGACGTAATTGATTGTTGGGATACCGGTGGCTGGGAGACTGTAATGGTGCACAATAAAAACCCATGGCTTCATGTAACTCAAAGACAGGCTTATATTACCTGCTGGCTTGTATAAGGATTTTTCCTTGGCACCCCTGAAGAAACCTGAAAGCACCCCAGGTGCCTGGGGATCTTGGTTGAAAAAGGCTTCACTACAGTATATAATAAAAATATTAGGCATGTAATTTTTTATGAACATAAAAAGCACATTGACTACAGTGATAAAGACCAAATTAAATTGGCAAGAATTACGAGCCATACAACAAAAGTCTTGACGTGGCCAGGGCCGGATTAACATAGGGGCTATTGGAGCTGCAGCTCCAGGCCCCTTACCTTAAAGTGGTTGTAAATCCTTTACAACAACTTTATGCTACAGGTAAGCCTATAATAAGGCTTACCTGTAGCTACCCAGGATATCTCCTAAACCTGCACGGTTTAGGAGATATCCCCTGCATGTGCCGATGACATCGGCACCTGCGCACTGGGGCAAACTGAAGCAATGGCACGTATGTGTGCTGTTACTGGCGGCTCCAGCTCGCATGCGTGGGAGTGACATCATCACTGCTCCGCAATACCCAGAAGTAACCCCCGGGAGAGATGTCGCCGGCCGAAGGGGGAGACGAGGACTGCTGCGGGGGCTTCGTTCTCGGGTAAATAAATCATAATGAGCCAGTATGCTATGCATACTAGCTCATTATGCCTTTGTCTTGCAGGTTTTTTTTTTTTTACCAGGGTTTGCAACCACTTTTAGATAGGCCCATTTGCCAAAAAAAACAAAAAAAATCACAAAAAAAACACAAAAAAACAAATACAAACTATTGACTTCCAGGGTCGCGTCTCGACCTACCCCACCACTGGTTAGAAGCTGCATATAGAGTGGCCAGTTTAAATACAAGCTAGCACACTCTGTTTGCAGCAGACTGAGAGGATGAGCTCACAGTGCCTCTCCTCGCAGCACCGCCTGTCAAACTCGGCTATTGATTTCAGTGGGGCCACTCTGTAACTGCAAGCCAAACTCGTTCGCAGTAGCAGCTTAGTCCAACAATGTAAAACTACCATTCAGCAATGTAAAAAAACAAAACAAAGGAGGCGGCAGTAGCACCTTATGAATGCCTGTTAGCTGCTGCTATACCACTCATTGAGGGAAAAACCAGGTAAGGTGTATATGGAACAAATATATTGTACAAATCACCAAATATATAAATTATAATATTAAGTGAACAAACAAAAGTGCATATTCCATGTGCAATCATGAAAAAATGCAAATTATAATTAAATATGTAAGTCCATGTAGATATAATAGGATGAATCACCCAGGTGTTAATCGGAAGGTGATTAAAGTCCTGCTGAGTAGGGATAAAGTATTTGATCCACCACCACAAATGAAGATACTGGCCGCTTACCAGAGACCCATGACCCCCCACTACAGAGGGTCTGAGTAAGCTGTTAAAACTGATTGCTCCAGACCACCATCAAAGGACCAAATAGTGGCACTGCGATGGAACATCAGGGGCCTCGGTATAGGATGGATTGATTTCACAGTGGCGGGACGTCAAACTCTCAGCAAAATGGTTAACCATAAATGGAAAGGGAGCTCCGATAGTGTAAAATCGTAGGGTTTATTGAGCAATAAAATAGTAAACACTCACATGTAAATTCAAAATGTTGAACGACTGGAAAGAAGTCTAGAGCACCGGCCGGATGCCCGCAGACAGCCCGTCCTGCTGGTACACAACAACGATGGGAGGTGACGCGAACAGGTCGCTCTGCCCTACGCGGCGTTTCGTAATGGAATTACGTCTTCCAGGGGCACGGGCGGCGTGTTGCGTCACCTCCCTATATAGTACAGAGAATGACTGAACCAAGCCTCACTCTGAGTTTTGTTCTATGAACGGACTTCCGTGACAGACGTGGATCGCAAACAGTGCATCATTCAAATGCGCAAATGCGCCCATGATCTCTGAACATGTAGTGTGACCCGTATTTTTGCAGATATCATATCTCAGAAGAGGAGGTTGTAATATAAAATTGTGAGGCACATAAAAAATGGATCATAATGTTAAAAAGTGCTCTACAAATCTTGATATCACATTATAATATCAATGGTGAATGAATAGAAATCTACATCTAAAAAGGATACTAAAAAATCTATGAAATAATGTATCAACAAAAGAGGGGGGCACATCCAAACTCGCAAGATCCCTCTCAAGGCTGGGCCAGAATACGGATGCGCCATCTCAGATATGAACCTGTCATGGCTAAATCAAAAGTGTTGCGACCCCCGCATCCAACGTGGTCCGCGACACAAGCCGGAAATAGTCCATATTGGGGTCAAGGTGACAAATTCAATTGTGAAAGCCCCCTAGTGGCCTTCTTGATGATTGCATGCAAGAAATGAACCCGGACCATGTCGGGTCACACCACTTGAATGCAATAATGATTGACTGTTCATATCGAGAGCAAATTTGAATCTAAAGAATAAAACAGTAAAAAAGAGCAAGAAAGTCTGATGACCATGTCCAGTAATGGGCCTTCATATGGTGCGGGCCTAATTTGATGCCAATTTAATATAATGATATAAATTGGTAAAAGCCTGGATATGGGTATCCTAGCCCTTATGGGGTATTTGGGTGCAAAATGTGAACCAAAAAATTAAACCAAAACAAATTTAAAATTAAAATTAAAAAGTTTGAGAATGAAAATTATTATCAAACTGGAATTTTTTTTTTATTGTATACTATAATGAAAAACAAATAAGGGGTCCAAAAAATTGTTAAAGACTCAAGGAGGCCGGGCACAGCGAGACTGGTCAAAATCCCAAACCGTATCCTCTCATCCCTAATGTCAAAATGCCCTGAGGGTCCGGATGGGTAGAAACCCAGAATGGTGACTCAGACTGGCCTGATGGTCCGGATAGATTGAAACTCAGAGCGGTAGCTTTAACAATAAAATTTCCATATTTGACATATTCATATTCCCAATGCAGTTGCAATATTCACAGTCCAATTTAATGGAAATAAAACAATGGCAATAAATTGAGTTGACCATACATTAAACACAAGGGGACCTAAGGTTGGTCTGACCACATACCACCTGCAAAAATGCTAAGAGGCAACCTAAGGGGTTCTATCAGGCATTGTTAATAAAGGCATTCACGTCTGTATCCACGTTCATGCCAAATGGCACATAGCTTTTTAATCTGTGGATCCAGGACATCTCTTGCTTAGAGATCTCCCTGACCAACGAACTGCCTCACCAATGTGATCTGTACTTATCAATGCCTACATATAAGGTGTTGGAGGGGTCCCTTCTATGTACCTGATTGTAATGTCTAGAGACAGGATGTTTATCGTAACCTCTCCTAATTTCCGGCTTGTGTCGCGGACCACGTTGGATGCGGGGGTCGCAACACTTTTGATTTAGCCATGACAGGTTCATATCTGAGATGGCGCATCCATATTCTGGTCCAGCCTTGAGATGGATCTTGCGAGTTTGGATGTGCCCCCCTCTTTTGTTGATACATTATTTCATAGATTTTTTAGTATCCTTTTTAGATGTAGATTTCTATTCATTTGCCGTTGATATTATTATGTGATATCAAGATTTGTAGAGCACTTTTTAACATTATGATCCATTTTTTATGTGTCTCACAATTTTATATTACAACCTCCTCTTCTGGGATATGATATCTGCAAAAATACGGGTCACACTACATGTTCAGAGATCATGGGCGCATTTGCGCATTTGAATGATGCACTGTTTGCGATCCACGTCTGTCACGGAAGTCCGTTCATAGAACGAAACTCAGAGTGAGGCTTGGTTCAGTCATTCTCTGTACTATATAGAGAGGTGACGTGACACGCCGCCTGTGCCCCTGGAAGACGTAATTCTACTACGAAGCGCCACGTAGGGCAGAGCGACGTGTTCGCGTCACCTCCCATCTCTGTTGTGTACCAGCAGGACGGGCTGTCTGCGGGCATCCGGCTGGTGCTCCAGACTTCTTTCCAGTCGCTCAACATTTTGAATTTACATGTGAGTGTTTACTATTTAATTGCTCAATAAACCCTACGATTTTACACTATCGGAACTCTCTTTCCGTTTATGGTTAACCACTTTGCTGAGAGTTTGACGTCCCGCCACTGTGAAATCAATCCATCCTATACCGAGGCCCCTGATGTTCCATCGCAGTGCTACTATTTGGTCCTTTGATGGTGGTCCGGGCAATCAGTTTTAACAGCTTACTCAGACCCTCTGTAGTGGGGGGTCATGGGTCTTTGGTAAGCAGCCAGTATCTTCATTTGTGGTGGTGGATTAAACACTTTATCCCTACTCAGCAGGACTTTAATCACCTTCCGATTAACACCTAGGTGATTCATCCTATTATATCTACATGGACTTACATATTTAATTATAATTTGCATTTTTTCACGATTGCACATGGAATATGCACTTTTGTTTGTTCACTTAATATCATAATTTATATATTTGGTGATTTGTACAATATATTTGTTCCATATACACCTTACCTGTTTTTTCACTCAAATGATGGTCAGATGTTATTTGTATGGACACTAGTTCTCTCACTAGCGCGGTTCCATTTTTTCCAAATTGTTTACCTTGTTTTTGTGTTACAAACAGGAACTCACAGCTTTGCGTAATCCTTTGTTAACATATTTTTCACCTATGCGCAGTTTTACCTCCCCTTTTTTTCATACCACTCATTGAAAAGCAATCCACCACAGATCACTTTTCAGAGGGCAGTAAGTATTACCGCAAATGTGAAAGAAACTTGAAACACATCATTCATTTCACACTCCCCACTAACCAGGTCACTCCCCAGCCACTTCCCATGTTAGCCACCTCCCTTCAACTTATATCACATGTGACCATTTCACAACCTGCAGATGACAGACCCTACTCCAAAAGATATCACTCCCAGTTACTCCCCCCACCCGCTGATTGATATCCCTCCATGACCACCTCACACCCCCCTGCTGACAGACCTCCCTCCCCAGCCTGTCCCCAAACACCCTCTCACCTGCTGACCTGTGGATGGGGGAATCACTCCAGCAGTGTTCTGCCAGTGGGGAGCCTTCCCTACCCACAGAATACAATGATCAGTGTGGCAGCACTGATTGTTTTAGGAAAAGCCTGACAGGCTGGTTGTACTCAAGTCGATTAATAGATTGACTTGTGTACAACCAGCTAGCCCATACATAGATTCATGTATGGCCCGCTTAACCACTACACAATCCCTAAATATCCTTCCACAAACCTTTACATTTTTCCTTTCCAGATTCCTTCATCCTCCTCACCTTTACATAATGCCCGCTGTCCGGGGGCGGATCCAGAGTCTAGTCTCGGGAGGGGCACTGCCAGAAAATCAGTTTTTTTTGTGGGCAATTTATCGGGGAAAGGGCTGGTGTTGGCGCTTCAATCATCCTGGCACCATGGTTGTTACGGTGTCAGGATGATTAGTAGCGCATTATTTCTATAATTATAGATGTAATATAAAATGAAATAGTTCAACTCACCATAATGCAGAATCAGTGGGAGCCCTGCGGATTGTCACTTGCCACGTCACCTGCCACACGTTGCGGATTGTCACATGCCACATCACCTGCCACACGTTTTGGATTGTCACTTGCCATGTCACCTGCCATACGTTGCGGATTGTCACTTGCCACATCGCTTGCCACACCTTGTGTATTGTCACTTGCCACGTCGCCTGCCACACCTTGTGTATTGTCACTTGCCACGTCTCCTGCCACACCTTGTGTATTGTCACTTGCCATGTCACCTGCCACACCTTGCGGATTGCCACATCACGTGCCACACCTTGCGGATTGCCACATCACCTGCCACACCTTGTGGATTGTCACTTGCCTGCTAAGTGGGTTTTTTAGTTGTCTCTTGCTGTGACCCCGAATTCCCAGACTCAGGCAGCAGAGAGATAATGTAATCTCTTTGCTGCCTGCCCAGTGAGGGCAGAAGTTACTGCAGGGATGCAGGGCTGGCGGTGAGAGATGATCTCATCTCTCTGCTCCCCTGCCCCTGGCTAACTGATTGGCCAGCTGACACACTGAGCCTGCTCTCTCTCTCACCTGCCAACACACTGAGACACCTGGCAGCTCAGCCCGTCCACAAACCTCACTGCCCGCCCACAAACCGGTCCGCCCGCTATCGGAGCCGCCCGCTATCTCAGCCGCTCGCAGAGCTGCCCGATATCTCAGCCGCCCACTATCTCACCTGCCCGCAGAGCCACCCGATATCTTAGCCGCTCGCAGAGCCGCCTGATATCTCAGCCGCCCGCTATCTCACCCATCCGGCCGGCAACAGATTTCTCGGGGGTGGCAATTGCCCCGTTGCCCCCCCTGGATCCGCCCCTGCTGCTGTCATGCCCTCCACACTCCTCTCCTGTACATACTGCCCTCTGCCATACCCTCCACACTTCTCTCCTATACAGACTGCTCACTGTCATACCTTCCTCTCCTGTACATAGTACCCTCTGTCATACCCTCCACATTCCTCTCCTGTACATACTGCTCACTGTCCTACCCTCCACATTACTCTCCTGTACATACCGCTCACTTCCATACCTCCACATTCCTCTCCTGTACATACTGCTCACTGTCATACCCTCCACACTCCTCTCCTGTACATATTACCCTCTGTCATACCCTCCACACTCCTCTCCTGTACATACTACTCTCTGTCATACCCCCCACTAAGGAAGAGCCGAACACCCCCCGGTTCGGTCCGCACCAGAACCTGCGAATGGACTGAAAGTTTGAGCGAACTTTAGATCCCTGTTAAAGTCTATGGGACTTGAACGTTCGTAATCAAAAGTGCTAATTTTAAAGGCTAATATGCAAGTTATTGTCCTAAAAAGGGTTTGGGGACCCAGTCCTGCCCCAGGGGACATGTATCAATGCAAAAAAAAGTTTTAAAAACTGACATTTTAATAACTGTCAGTGATTAGAATGTAAGCTCTACGAGCAGGGCCCTCCTGTACCTTTTGTATTGAACTGTACTGTAATTGTGTTGTCCCCTTTATACGTTGCAAAGCGTTGAGTAAACTGTTGGAGCTATATAAATCTCGTATTATAATAATAATAATAAATAATAATTTTAATGATGCTTAAAGTGAAAAAAAAGTGAAATATTTCTTTAAATATCCTACCTGGGGGGTGTCTATAGTATGCCTGTAAAGTGGCGTGTGTTTCCCATGCTTAGAAAGTCCCTGCACAAAATGACATTTGTAAAGGAATAAAAGTAATTTGATACTGCTTCCGGCTTTAATGTATGGGGTCCTGGAAATATGGAGGAAAATCAGTGAGACAAACGGCATGGGTAACCCCCCCCCCCCAGTCCATTACCAGGCCCTTTGAGTCTTGCTTGGATATTAAGGGGAACACTACACTCAAATTAAAAAAAGGAAAGGCGTGGGGCCCCCAGGCCCTATATACTCTGAACAGCAGTATACAGGCGGTGCAAACAAGACAGGGACTGTAGGTTTGTTGTTAAGTAGAATCTGTTTTTAATTTTGAATTGGTACATTTTTAAAGTGTAGCTCCAGCCAAGAAATCTATTTTTAAGCTTTTTGGAAAACATGGGAAAGGGTTATCACCCCTGTAACATTTGTTTTTCTGTCTGTACATCTCTTCAGAAGATTTCACCTCACTTTCTGTCCCTATGACAAATGTTTTTTTTAAATTTGGGGTTTTTAGTGAAACAAGGATTGGTGATAAAGTATCAGTGGAGAGGAGACACGTTTTTCCCATATTAACTCTTTCCCTTCCTAGGGGTAGATTTTATCTCACTTCCTGTTGTCTCCTTCCGTTTGCAAGTAGGAGTTGTTTGTAAGTTGGACGTTTGAAAGTAGGGACCTGCCCTATATACTCTGCTGAAATTGGGGCCTTAGGTGTTGGTGTTGCCACAACACTGTAAGCCCTCACAGTTACTCTTGGTGGGCACAGAAACGGGCCCTGCTGTGAAATTACATGCCATTGTTGAACAGTGGTAGAAAAATTGGGCCTTTGGTGGTGGTGATGGTGCTGGTGCCACAACACTGTAAGTCCTCACAGTTACTCTTGGTGGGTGCTGGAATGGGCCCTGCTGTGAAATATTATATCAAGAATTGTAATTACATGCACCTGTTGAACAGGAGCAGAAAAATTGGGCCTTTGGTGGTGGTGTACCACAACACTGTAAGCCCTCACAGTTACTCTTGGTGGGCGCAGGAATAGGCCCTGCTGTGAAATATTAGATCAAGAATTGTAATTACATGTCCCTGTTGAACAGGGGCAGAAAAATTGGGCCTTAGGCACTGGTGCCACAACACTAACAAAAGGAGAGAGTGCTGCGCTGGTCCAGTGTGATAAGATTGTGTAGCAGCGTTTAAAAAATTAAATTAACAAATAAAATTGGAATGGGGTGTGCAGGTGCTACGTTTGTGTGCACAGTATCCTGTATTTATAAACTGAATCTGAGTGAAAAAAAATCCTATATCCCGTTTGACCTATGAAAGGGATGCGGCAGTGCAATGTGTGTAGGAAACCGATGCAAATGGTTCTCATACACACCAAGTATTAGTATAACTTGTGCAAATAGACCCTTAAAGTACTGTCGTGCCTGTGCAATTCATAAAATTAAAAAAAATTTTTTTGGATGAAAGTGATAAAAGGTATGCGGGTACTGTGTTTGTATGCACAGTATCCTGTGAGAAAAGTATATAAATATATAACACAATTCCTTATGTCAAGTTCTAACCATATAGGGGCTGTAGCAGCACAGTAGGTACCAAAAAAAACTTTAAGGTGCTGTTGTATCTATGCAGCCCATAGGGATAAAAGAGTCATATTCATATAGTGACAGTGATCAGGATAATAGATAATATCAACATAACATGTGCAAACTTCACTCTGTGAACAATATAAAAGTGCAAACTATGCAAAATCCGTAATTTGTAAAGAACCTTGTGCAGCCTATGTAAAATATATAAATAAATAATGTGCAAAACCTTATGAGTGTGACAAACAGGTGTATGATGTTTCTCTATAACACCCGAATAATTAGTAATATTCAAAATATATATTGTAACGTGAAGTCCAAAACCAAGTCTTTAGGATATAGTAACAATGCCGGTGCAAACTTCAAATGCAATGTTTTGTGATCCCTTTAGTAATCCAATTGTGCAGCAAAAAAATCGGGTGGGGTGCCGAAAGAGAGAGGGTGTATATATCCTTTTCGTGCTCAAACACACACAGGTGAAAGATGGCCCCTTACCTTGCAGCAATGGGACAACCGCATAGAAGGTACATGGAGGAGATGGTCTCTCTTTGGGGTCCCTGGACCGGAGCCGGTGGTCCCTGTGTTTTAATCCCTCAGTACCAGCATCAACAGTAGCAGAGTCAACATAAGGGAGAATAAGAAGGGTACCAGATAGTGTAGTATTTCTAACCAATCGCTGTTTTTATTAGAGTTAAAAGCATGTACTCACATGCAATAGATGCATAACACATAAAAATCCTACGAGCGGCGAGCTCGTCAATCCAAATCTGTATCCGTGCCTATCCCGTCCCTACGCGTGACGTCACCCAATCACGTGACTTCATCAGGGGATGACAGGGGAGGCACAATCATGTCTTTAAATAGTTTACTCATTGTGGTCAATGGGCGGCCATTTTCCTGTGGCCCGATGTAATACTATGGCGGCCATGTTTGAAAGGGTCAGTTTCAAAACATGCGCGCGGCCATTTTTTTGGTTGGAAGGCACATTTCTCATGCCATAGAGCTCTATGTAAACTCGGCGGCCATTTACCTGTGGCCTAATGTAATATGCTGGCGGCCATTTTTTGGGGGATTATGCCAATAGAGATACACGAAATTTAAATGCACATCCCTAGTATCATGGATGTTTCTGTACTGGTGCCACAACACTGCAACCCCTCACAGATGCTATAAGTGGAGGGCAGGAATGAGCCCTGCTGCAAAGTATTGCATCAAAAATTGTAATTATACGCCCCTGTTAAACAGGGGCTGAAAAATTGGACCTTGGGCACTGGTGCTGGTGCCACAACACTGCAACCCCTCATAGATACTCTAGTTGGAGCGCAGGAATGAGCCCTGCTGCAATGTATTGCATCAAAAATTGTAATTACACGCCCCTGTTAAACAGGGGCAGAAAAATTGGGCCTTAGCCACTGGTGGCGGTGCCCAGAACCAAAAATGTTCTTACAAGCTATCAGCATGAAAATTGAGGAGGAAGAGGATTGTCACTCAGCATAACAGGATAGTCACTCAGCATCAGCATAGGTAGTCTTGAAGGGATCTCACATTAAAAAAATATTATTCGGTTACATCAGCATCAGGTGCTTGATAGCTGGTGATCCAAGACTGATTCATTTTTATGAAGGTCAACCCAGAGGATTTTCGGTGGGAAAGGTGTCCAAGTCTGATCTTGCCCCTAGGTAATCCTGCACCATGTGAACCAGTCGCTGGCGATGGTTGCTGGAACCGATCATACCTTGGGGCTGCGGACTAAAAAATTGTCTGCATTGGTCAGACGGCCACCTTCTCCACCGCTCCTTCTGTGACTGACCGAAGCCTCAACAACACGTTGTCCAGGAGGACCAGGAAATTGTAACCTCCCAGGCTCTGGAAATGCATTGCACAAACCTTTCTGCAAGGCCTCCCGAAGATGTTTCATCCTCTGCTCCCTCTGCGATGGCAAGATAAGGTCTGCAACCTTACCCTTGTAACGTGGATCATGGAGGGTTGTCAGCCAGTAATGATCCCTCCCCTTGATACCACGAATACGAGGATCCTTCCGCAGGCTTTGCAGGATCAGGGAGGCCATGCAGCGTAGGTTTGCTGAGGCATTCGGTCCAGAGTCCTCTGGGTCACTAAGGACAACATGATCCGCAGCCACCTCCTCCCAGCCACGTACAAGTCCATGTGTTTCTTCGGACTGTAAATGATCCCTTGAAGACTGCTGCTGATGCTGAGTGCCAGGCTCCACCTCCATGCTGACACAATCCTCTTCCTCCTAGTCCTCTTCCTGTGTGATCGGCGGGCACACAGGAACACTGTCTGGATAAAGGGGGCCTTGAGAGGTAAGGCAGTCCTCCTCTTTCTCCCTCTGTTCTGCCTCAAGTGCCCTGTCCACTATTCCACACAGCATGTGCTCCAACAGGTGGACAAGAGGGACAGTGTCACTGATGCATGCACTGTCACTGCTCACCATCCTCTTGGCCTCCTCAAATGGTGACAGGACAGTGCATGCATCCCTGATCATAGCCCACTGGCGTGGGGAAAAAAAACAAGCTCCCCTGACCCTATCCTGGTGCCATAGTCGCATAGGTACTCATTGATGGCCCTCTGCTGCGTGTGCAGCCGCTGCAGCATGGCCTACGTTAAGTTCCACAGGGTGGGCATGTCACAGATTAGGCGGTTCTTGTGCAGGTTAAATTTCTTTTGGAGGTCAGCCAGCCGAGCACTGGCATTATATAACCTGCGGAAATGCACACAAACTTTCCTGGCCTGCCTCAGGACATCCTGTAAGCCCGGGTACCTGTCCAAGAACCGCTGCACCACCAAGTGGAATTCTACACTAGTAGAATTTTGGAGGCGTGGTGGCGGAACAACCTCCAACACTACTGCACCCTGTCCTGCATCCTTCCCAGCTGCCAGAAGAGTCACCCAGTGCGCAGTGAAAGATAGGTAACGTCCTTGTCCATGCCTGCTGGACCATGAGTCAGGGGTAATATGCACCTTACCGCTGACCGCCCTGTCCAGCGAGGCCAAGACATTGCCTTCCACATTCCGGTAGAGAGCCTGGAATCGCCTTCGGTGGGAAAAAGTGGCATTTGGGAACCTGCCACTGAGGAACCGCACATTCCACAAACTCATATAAGGGGGCAGAGTCTACCAACTGAAAATGCAGCAGTTTCCAAGCTAGCATTCAACCGCTGGGCATATGGATGGCTAGGAGCGAACTTCTTTCGGTGGAGCAGCAGCTGGGGCAGGGAAATTTGCCTGGTACAATCTGACGTCGGTGTACCGATAGCAGATTGCTCACAAGTACTTGGCTGTGACACACCTAATTCTACACCTTCATTTCTCTCAGTGCAGGTTTCAGAGAGGACTGAAGGTATAGTGAGGTTGGAGATCCCAGCTGATGAGGAGAAAGGAGAGGTCCACTTTGTTCTTTGGTGTGGGTCTTTTAGGTACGCTTGCCAATGAACTGCATGGCAGGTCGACATATGTCTGGTCAAGCATGTGGTGCCCAAGCTCGTGATGTTTTGGCCACGCGAGATACGCTTGAGACATATGTTGCAAATAGCACCAGTGCGATCTGATGCACTAGTCTCAAAAAAGGCCCACACCAAAGAACTTTTGAAATTAAGGCGCAGAGACAGCAGCGCCCTGCACATGCGGAGTTCTGCGGTGTGATGCAGTCGGTGTGATGCAGTCGGTGTGCTGCCCTTAAGCTGGCCCCTGGAGGGCATCCTGCCTCGTTGGATATGTGCCTCCTCCTCCTCTCTCCTATCAGGCACCCAAGTGGAGTCAGTGACTTCCTCATCATCCCCTCCCTCCTCATCACTGGAGCAAAGCTGGCAGTATGCTGCAGCTGGGGTAACATGACTGCCATATTGCTGTCCTTCTTGGGCACCCCCTCTCTCTGCGCTCACGTTACTGCCTTCCTCTAACTAGGTACCATCATCGGAGCCTTCAAAACGCTGGGCATCCTCCTGGAGCATGTACCTAACACTGTGGTCAAACAGTTCGGGGGACTCCTCAGGAGGACATGGTGGGGCTAGGGAAGGAGTGACTGATGCCATTGAGCCGAGGGAAGAGGCCGCGTTGGCAGCTGCTTTGCCAGACAAAGTACCCTGAGCCTGGGTGAGAGAGGATGAGGAGGATGAGGAGGGCTTGGTCATCCACTCTACCAAGTCTTCGGCATGTTGCGGCTCAACGTGGCCAGTTGCCGAAAAAAAGGACAAGCGTGTCCCACGGTCTCGTGCTGATAAGGATACACCGTGTCCATGACCAGCACTGTTGCCTCTAGACACAGAGACTGCTTGCACTCTTTTATTGGCTTGTGACTGTCTGCCTCTCCTTGTTGGCCTTCCAGACATACTAATGGCCTGCAGTGAGATGTAGCTGCACAAAGCTGGGATGTATATATATACTGATTATACTGCCTGCCTGTGGTAATAATAGGATCAGAACACCAGCAATTTTCTTCAGGTAGCTTTAGGTGCACACTGTGCAGAGGACACAGTACACTAACTGTAAATACTGCAGCTGCCTGCCTGTGGTATTAATAGGATCAGAACAGCAGCAATTGTCTTCATGTAGCTTTAGGTGCACACTGTGCAGAGGACACAGTACACTAACTGTAAATACTGCAGCTTCCTGCCTGTGGTACTAATAGGATCAGAAGAACACCAGCAATTTTCTTCAGGTAGCTTTAGGTGCACACTGTGCAGAGGACACAGTACACTAACTGCAAATACTGCAGCTGCCTGCCTGTGGTATTAATAGGATCAGAACACCAGCAATTGTCTTCAGGTAGCTTCAGGTGCACACTGTGCAGAGGACACAGTACACTAATGCCCTGTAAACACGGTCAGATTTTCCGAGGGAAAAAGTGCGATCGGATTGTGTTGTTGGAAATTCCAATCGTGTGAGGGCTCCATCGGACTTTTTCCGTCGGAATTTCCAACACAAAAAGTTTGAGAGCAGGCTATAAAATTTTCCGATAACAAAATCCGATTGGTTAAATTTTGATAGTTTGTACACAAATCCGACGCACAAAGTGCCACCCATGCTCAGAATAATTTAACAGACGAAAGCTATTGGCTACTGCCCTGTTTATAGTCCCGACGTAGGTGCTTTACGTCACAGCGTTCAGAACGATCAGATTTTCCGACAACTTTGTGCGACCGTGTGTATGCAAGACAAGTTTGAGCCAACATCCGTCTGAAAAAATCCATGGATTTTGTTGTCGGAATGTCCGATCCATGTCTGATCGTGTGTATAGGGCATAACTGTAAAAACTCCTGTACTTACTGCCCACTGTCATACCCTTGACACTCCTCTCCTGTACATACAGCCCACTGTCATACCCTCCACATTCCTCTCCTGTACATATTGACCACTGTCATACCCTTCACATTCCTCTCCTGTACATATTGCCCACTGTCATACCCTCCACACTCCTCTCCTGTACACACTGCTCACTGTCATACCCTCCACACTCCTCTCCTGTACATACTGCCCACTGTCATACCCTCCACACTCCTCTCCTGTACATACTACCCTCTGTCATACCCCCCACACTCCTCTCCTGTACATACTGCCCATTTTCATAAACTCCTCTACTGTACATAGTGCCGGCTGTCAAACCCTCCACACTCCTCTCCTGTGCATACTGCCCACTGTCATACCCTCCAAACTCCTCTCCTGTACATACTGCCCCATCATACCACCCACACTCCTCTCCTGTGCATACTGCCCACTGTCATACCCCCCTACACTCCTCTCCGGTACATAGTGCCCACTGCTACCATCCATAGTCCTCCCCTATGCCTCTTACCCACAAAAACAGTTCTTTAAAATTATATTGAATATTCTTAAAGGGGTTGTAAAGGCAGTTTTTAAAAAAATAAAATAACAAACATGTTATACTTACCTCCATTGTGCAGCTCGTTTTGCACAGAGTGGCCCCGAACCTGGTCTTCTGGGGTCCCTCGGCGGCTGTCTCAGCTCCTCCCCGCAAGAACTAACCACCTTCATGCAAGCTCTCTCGCATGGTGGTTAGTTCTTGCAGTCGCGCTCTCGTGATTCAGCCGGCGGCTATAGCCGCTCACTGTATCACTCAGCCCTGCCCCCCGGCGCGCCATGTCATTGGATGTGATTGACAGCAGCATGAGCTAATGGCTGCGCTGCTTTCAATCCATCCAGTCTAGCCAATCAACGGCCAGGCTGAGCGGCAAAGAGGACATCGGGGCGAGCGCAGCAGGTGAACAGGCTCATGTAAGTAAAATGGGGGGCTGGGGGGCCTGTATTGTCAGATGTTTTTTCACCTTAATGCATAGGATGCATTAAGGTGAAAAAACGTGAACCTTTACAACCCCTTCAATGTTACCAGCTCTAGAATGGTAGACTTTTGTTTGTTCAACTAAAGGAAATCTTCTCAGTCCTCATATTTGTTCTGCCCATTATTAGTACTCATTTAATTTTGTGATTACTATTGTTTGCATTTTTATTCATTTATTTTAAAAAAGGCCCACCAAAATCTTCAGCACCAGGCCCATGATGTTCTTAATCCAGCCCTGGACGTGACATTAGTCTGTTATAAAGCTACAGCGCTCTAATCACAACAATATATTAGAGGCCTATACATGACATTTTGTAAATCAAATCATGTATCTCTGGAATGCTCTTTGGGATTCTTGAAACAGTTGTAGTTTAAAGGATGCTGAGCATGTCTATTTATATTAAATTGTCTGACATTACTTTGAGATCTAAGTGATGCAGAAACAGTTTTCAAAGAGCCATATTCCATGAGAATGGTAAAAATCTTAGTGTTTACTTATTTTCTATGATACATGGACTAAGTCACTTGCCAGACAATAAGATGGAATAACTTACTTTATGCTCATAAACTGATTCTGGCCAAGATGTTTAAAAAGATATTTTAGTCACATTATGAACCCGAAAACCTTCTTTTCTGTAGGAAGACAAATAGAGGGCTGTCATTTGAATGTGATAAATTGGTAGAAGGCTTAACAAAAAAATTCTGGAGTGCTGATATATTGGGCCGACCTTTTATGTGCAAATGCTGACACATAGCCAATTCACATCTCTAAAAATTAATGTTACATTTTTGTATTTGACTTCATTTCTGCTCATATGCAGATATAGACTTCTGAGGTCTGAGGTGCAAAAAAAAAGATGCTCCTCGTATACCAAGCACTCGGACTTACGACCAGCTCTCCCCACCCAAACGACGCGCAATACATCATTGTATTGTACAGTACAATTTTTGTTTGTGTTCTGTACTTATGCAAATTAAAACAACGTTATTGAGCTGGAGTTTTGTGTTTAGTCCTTTTTTTTACAATACAGTACAGAAGTTAAGAATGTTTAAAATATTGATAACTTGTGGCTTCTCGTTTAACAACCAATTAGTTTAAGAACCTGGTCGTTGGAACAGAACCTGGTCGTTAAGTGAAGAGTACCTGTACACATTTCTTAGAATTGCTGTCCTGGAGTATGTGAATGCCTATTTAGTCATTGGCACAAGCAGGGATTTTTTTTCTCGGAGAATAGGTGCAGGAACCCTCCTCCCCCCGTCTGAATCACCCCTTGTCTCTGCCCCTACCCATCTCTTGATTCCACCCCCTACCCACCTACCAGTACTGCCCATTTTAGAGAATACAGAACCAAGTATCATTTTGTGGTGCTAAATCATTTATATGGAACATGTTAATGATAAAAAGAAAAGCAGTAATATAGATCCCCTGCAGCCAGGAACAATAGAATCCCAGCAATAGATCCCCACACAATAGACTCCTCCAGCAACAATGGACTCCACCCCAACAACAATAGATTCCCTGCAGCAACAGTGAACCACCCACAAAAAAATATCACACCCAGTAACAAAATATTCACCCAAGCACCATTAGACCCCTCCCCTCCCAGCAGCAACAACAGATCTCCCAGCAGCCAGCATCAATAGATCCTCCAGAAGCCAGTAAAAATAGACCTCTCCCTCAACAGTAGATCCCTTCCAGCAATATAAGACCCCCCCAGCAACAATATGTTCCCCATCAGCAACAATAGACCCTCACACAAAATCAGATCCCCACCGGTGACAATAGATCCCCCAGTAGCCAACATCAATAGACCCTCCAGTACACCCCACACCCCATGCTATTACATACATTCAGTGCTGGAGGTGCTGGAAATGCATTCCCCCGCGTTCCCGCTGAAAAAAAGCCCTGGGCACAAGCTTTGGAGGTCGCTAAAACTAATATTTGTATAATTTAACCACTTGCCCACTGGGCACTTAAACCCCCTCCCTAACCAGACCAATTTTCAGCTTTAAGTGCTCTTACATTTTGAATGACAATTACTCAGTCATGCAACACTGTACCCATATGAAATTTTTGTCCTTTTTTCACACAAATAGAGCTTTCTTTTTGGTGGTATTTAATCACCACTGTTTTTTTATTGTTTGTGCTATAAATTAAAGAAGACCGAAAATTCGGTAAAAAAAAAAATTATGTTCTTCGTTTCTAATATAAAATTTTGCAAATTAGTAATTTTTCTTCATAAATTTTGGACAAAATTTATACTGTTACATATGTTTGGTAAAAAATGTTAAAATCTGCGTATATTCTTTGGTCTGTGTGAACGTTATAGAGTCCACAATCACTGAAAATTGATTACCCCTGAAGTACTGACGGCCTCATTTCTTGAGATCCTAACAAGCCAGTCCAATGTCCATGGTGAGTTTTTTGAAGTTTAATTTTTTACCATGATTCTTTGCAAAATCAATTTTTTTTTTCTTTTTTTTTCACAAAATTCACTACATGTGTGAGACTTTTACACAACATGGCCAAATACAGAGGCTCAACATGCAGGGAGAACCATCAGGCGCTCTAGGAGCATATAAATACACATATCATTTCTTGACTACCTGTTGCACTTTTGAAGGCCCTGGAGCACCAGGACAGTGAAAATGCCCAAAAAATGACCCCATTTTGGAAAGAAAACACCCCAACATATATTCTATGAGGCATAATGAGTCTTTTGAACATGTCATTTTTTTTTTGTGGAAAGAAAATGAAAACGCATTTTTTTTACACAAAGTTGTCCATTTATACTATATTTCTAACACATAGCATGTGCGTACAAAAAATTACACCCCAAAATAAATTCTCCTACTCCTCCTGAGTATGGCAATACCACATGTTTGAGACTTTTTTTACACAGCCTGGCCACATACAGAGGCCCAACATGCAGGGAGCACCATCAGGCGTTTTAGGGGCATAAATTTCAAATCTAATTTGACTACCTATTACACTTTGAGGCACTGTAGTGGCACTGATGGGCACTGTAGTGGCATAGATGTGGCATGGATGAGAACTGTGGCATGGATGAGGCATGAATGAGCCCTGGATGGGGATGGAAGAGCATGGTTGAGCCATGAATGTGGAAGGCTGAGTATGGCTGGGTATGGCTGAGTATGGCTGAGTATGGCTGGGTATGGCTGGGTATGGCTGGGTATGGCTGAGTGGGTATGGCTGGGTATGGCTGAGTATGGCTGAGTGGGTATGGCTGGGTATGGCTGGGTATGGCTGAGTATGGCTGGGTATGGCTGGGTATGGCTGGGTATGGCTGGGTAAGGCTGAGTGTGGATGGGATGGCTGAGTATGGCTGGGTATGGCTAAACATGGATGGATGGATGAATATTGCTGAGTATGGATGGATGGATGATGAGTATTGCTGAGCATGGATGGATGAATGAGTATTGCTGAGCATGGATGAGTATGGATGGGATCGCTGGGTATGGATGGATGAGTGCTGGAATGGGCACAGATCAGCACTGTGGGCACTACATATCCAGCCCACAGCGCTGATGCACCCGATCTCTCCTCTCACACTGTACCGATCGGTACTGGGAGGGGAGAGATGAACCGGACATGACACCGGTTTGTTTACAAGTGATTGCTCTGTCATTTGATGGAGCGATCACGTGGTAAACAGCCGCTGTCAGCAGGCATTTACTGTGGTCTGTGATGTGCCGGACCCAGCGGTCACAGATATTACCAGGTGCACGCCCTAGGGGTGCCCTCCCAGAATAAGCCGACCACGCTGCAGCCGTCTTTCGGCTATGGCCCAGTCAGCAAGTGGTTAATGGGGTTATCATCCCAAACAATATATATATACACACACATACACAGTGCCTTGAAAAAGTATTCATACCCCTTGATATTTCCACATTTTGTCATGTTACAACCAAAAACGTAAATGTATTTTATTGGGATTTTATCTGATAGACCAACACAAAGTGGCACATAATTGTGAAGTGGAAGGAAAATTATAAATGGTTTTCAGCATTTTTTACAAATAAATATGTTAAAAGTGTGGTGTGCATTTGTATTCAGCCCCTTGAGTCAATACTTTGTAGAACCACCTTCCAGTGCAGTTACAGCTGCAAGTCTTTTTGGGAATGTCTCTACCAGCTTTGCACATCTAGAGAGCGAAATTTTTGCCCATTCTTCTTTGTAAGCTCTGTCAGATTGGATGGAGAGCATCTGTGAACAGCGATTTTCAAGTCTTGCCACAGATTCTCAATTGGATTTAGGTCTGGACTTTGACTGGGCCATTCTAACACATGAATATGCTTTGATTTAAACCATTCCATTGTAGCTCTGGCTGTATGTTTAGGGTCGTTGTTCTGCTGGAAAGTGAACCTCTGCCCCAGTTTCAAGTCTTTTGCAGACTCTAGGTTTTCTTCTATAAGATTGTCCTGTATTTGGCTCCATCCATCTTCCCATCACCTCTGACCAGCTTCCCTGACCCTGCTGAAGAAAAGCATCCCCACAACATCATGCTGCCACCACCATGGGGATGGTGTGCTCAGGGTGATGTGCAGTGTTAGTTTTCCGCCACACATAGCGTTTTTCTTTTACACCAAAAAGTAAAATTTTGGTCTCATTTGACCTGAGCACCTTCTTCCACATGTTTGCTGTGTCCCCCACATGGCTTCTAGCAAACTGCAAACGGGACTTCTTATGGCTTTCTTTCAACAATGGCTTTCTTTTTGCCACTCTTCCATAAAGGCCAGATTTATGGTGTGCAAGACTAATGCCCCGTACACACGAAATGCCACCAGCAAAACTCCGATGAGAGGTTTTGGTCGGAAATGCGACCATGTGTATTCTCCATCGGACTTTTGCTGGCGGAATTCCAGCCAGCAAAAGACTGAGAGCAGGTTCTCTATTTTTTGGTCGGAAAAAGTTCCTATCTGAAAATGCGATCGTCTGTATGCAATTCCTGTTTTTTGTATTATTTTAAAATTATGTGAAAAAGAAGGGATAGGTATGGCGCTGCTCTTATTAAGAGGTGACCTACAACCTCTAAATACTTGAGGGGTGTGTGTCACGGGTGCATTTAGTGCAAAAAGTGACAATAAAAATGCAGAAAATAAATATTTGTATATTCACAGTGATCTCCATAATTTTTTTTTTTGGTGTGTCAAGTTTCCACAACAACATTATTTTCTTGTGTTTTTATAAAGCTCAAGGAGGCTGGTTTTGTTGGTGTCTCTTGTTAATTTGACATTGTATTTTCGAAATGTACCTACCTCTTCACAAACAAACTGTCCTTTTTGAAGAAAAACACATAGGCAAGTGTTTTCATCTAAAAAAATGTACATTTATTCTGGCTCATAATAACAAAATAAAGAGGAAGGCAACGCTGGAGAAACTGCTTGAATTTGCGAAGCCTTTGGACCCCAGAGCACACATCGACTCTTTGTAAATGAAAATTGGTAGCCTGAGAAGTCCATATTTATAGGAGCACAATCTGGTCCCGGACTCCCAGAGATCAGGAACAGCAGCAGATGACATATATGTCCCCAGGCTGGTGGTACTACAGACCAGGCTGAACCCAGGCCATCGCTTTCTTGTCTTCCCTGCAGCCTTCCCTCCACGCTTCCCTGCAGCCTTCTCTGCAGCCTTCCTTGGAGGCTGTGGCTCTGGAGGTGGACTTGTGGCAGGAGGAGGAGGAGGATGGGCGAGCGCACATAAGTGCATGTTCTCACCAATTTGGCCCCTCAACCCCTTCCGAAGGGCATGAAAAATTAGATTCTCACAAATCTTCAGCATTGGGGGGTGTTTTCAGGGCCGCATTAGCCTCCTTAATGAGGCCCAGTGCTGCCTCCTCCACGTTACTCCCCTTCCTGACCCTTTTTGTTGTAAGGCGGAGGGTAGGCACCTGGGATTGGGTGAGGCTACAGGGCCCCGCCACCTTCTGGCTGACACTTACCCCACCTCCTCCTGTCTGCCACATTCCAGAGCCTCATCCTGGCTGAGGTCTTCCTGTGTATGAAAAAGGGACATAGTTTTAGTTTTTGCTTCATCAATCACACACAATTTTCAGCTCATGACTGTTGAAAATTGAATGTTAACAAATAGAAAAGACTATCATTCTGAGCCCAGCATTTTTCATTCTTGTCACAATCATTTTTGGCCCCTACCATCTATTGATATGTAAAACACTTTTTGTTAAATCAATAATTTGTTATCAATAATAACATCTAGTTAACAACAATAATTTTCGGACAAAAAATGTGTTAAAAAATACTATACCTGGCTCCAGCTGGGCTACTCCACTTCTTCCAGGATGGAACGGCCAGGCTGGTCTTCGGAAGCCTCAGCTGGGGTTGAGGGAAGGGTGGATGGAAGTGTAGAAAGTAACAACCATTCCTTGTGGGAGCTATTTGTGAAAACTAAACTAACCCATTGGACCCAAGGACGTGGGAATTCATCTCTTAATATTTCTATGTACATTATTTGCAATGAAGAGACATATGATTTAAATACACCAATCTGCTTCTTTGAAACCCCTGAGGAAGGAAGTATACATTATAGAAAGAATTGAGTCTTTTTATGGTATTCCGAAACATGTAGGGTGCTTCTGTTGTATCCCCACTCTATGTTTTTGACCACTTTTGGGTCTTGCAGGGTGGCTTATTACAGCAATATAGCAGTTGTATTTCAACCAATCACTGTCCTCTTCATACTCAATTTTATATTCACTATATGTTTTGTATATTTTGCATACTTTGTAAACAATAATAAATTTGTTCATTTTTTAAACATTATTGTATTCTATCTGCACCTACTTAAAATTCTTTCCTGGTCACGTACTGCCCATAATATCCCCCTTTGGGGCAAAAAACTTTTGGTCTTCTCTTGTATATGGGATGTGGCAGAAATCCCCAGGAATGGCCCAAACACTAGTTACCTTCCATCAACTTCTCTATTTTAATAACCTAGACAGTACGGCTATACCTAGGAAGGCCTGTAATCTAGCTCGATACCTGACTCGTATGGGCTAACCATGGTGACCAAATTGAGGCAAGCCTCTTATGCCCCGTACACACGGTCGGACATTGATCGGACATTCCGACAACAAAATCCTAGGATTTTTTCCGACAGATGTTGGCTCAAACTTGTTTTGCATACACAAGGTCGCACAAAGTTGTCGGAATTTCCGATCGCCAACAACGCGGTGACGTCAACCATGTACGACGAGACTAGAAAAGGCCAGTTCAGAACCAAGCGCGGCACCCTTTGGGCTCCTTTTGCTAATCTCGTGTTAGTAAAAGTTTGGTGAGAGACGATTCGCGCTTTTTCACACTCGTGGCTTTCAGATCGTTTTCTGCGGTTCAGTTTGTGCTTGTGGGTTTGTATCTGCTCTTCAGTGCGTGCAAGCAAGTTCCGCGTGACTTAGTCATTGTGTTCTGGTTCGTTTGTTACTGTTTTTCAGGTCGCTCTTCACAGGCCTTGCTGTTCTTGAGTGCGTTCTGTTACTTCGTTCTGAGCAGCTGACCATTTTCTAGCCATGTTGCGTATACGTACTCCTCGTAGAGTTCGTGCTGTGCGGGGGCTTGGTGTTGGGGTCCTGACCTTGACACAAGTCCAGTCCATGAACAGGGTGGGGAGGAGTTCATGGACCAAGAATTGGTTGCTTCAGCGTGACCAGTTCTCTCATATGCCTTTGCTCCGTGAGATCCGTGAGAATAATCCTGATGATTTCAGGAACTTTCTCAGGGTGACGGACCCTGTATTTCACCGTTTGTTGGCTTCGCTGACCCCCTATATCAGCAGGCAGGATACCTGCATGAGGCAAGCCATCACTCCGGAGCAGAGGCTTGTCACTACCCTGCGGTACTTGGCGACAGGGAGAAGCCTGCAGGACTTGAAGTTCTCGACAGGCATCTCCCCCCAGGCTCTGGGGATCATTATCCCAGAGACCTGTTCTGCCATCATCCAGGTCCTGCAGAAGGAGTATATGAAGGTAAGATTTTAATCCTTTAATATCACATTTTATTGTATTGAATGTTTGCTAATATATTGTATTTCTTTCCTCATTTCCTAATTACCATGATTGTAATATGCTGTGAATGTCCCCTTTGTTCTCATGCATGCTGGATTTTTATGTCATTATTTTTTTGTCCTTCATACATATTTGCCTTCACTAACCTCCCCAGCATGTTCTCATGGCCCTATATTCACCTCATGTAGTCACTTAACAATGTATTTTATCAGCTCCATAGTAGTGCTTTACCCCAAACACCCCCTAAAATGTTTTTACATGTGATTTGTGCTTTAAATTTAGGCAAAGTGCCAGAGGCATTTTTTTTTGGTGTCCCCAAATAATTTGGAACCCTCCCTCCCCTCAACTGCTAAGTCAGCTGATACCAATTATCTATCTATCTTCAATCATCTATCTGCTGACTTGGCCAAACCCATACACACTATACCCATCTCTTTAGTGGTGAGATTTATGGATGAATTCCCCAAAGCATGTAGTAGGGCCTGCCTGTATACTTGCAAATGGTACTGTTTAAAGCTTTTGTATCCTATTATTATCTTGATAGGTAAGAGCAGAATGTCCAAATGTGCTCAAATGTGTACAATGTGTATTTATATCATCGTATTATGACACTTCTTACCTGTCCAGTGGGCTGCCAATAGTGTAACTAAGGAGGGGCTGTTCAAAGTAATACCCTGTATTTAGGCATTCATCTCTCAATGAAGTGAAGAGGTTTCCTGTCCAAGATCCCCCTCCCCTATAATGTTAGAAATAGCCCATGAGAGGGGGAGGGGGAATATGATAGGTGTACCTTATACTTTGGTGTTGTAAAATTCCCCTTAATAAATGTTTTATCTGGATGTTGGCCAATAATGTTTGTGTCTAATCTGCTTTCCATGTTTATGTGCCAAAATACAAATTTTTTTTGGTTTTCCTCAACAGTTTCCTTCCACGCCACAGGAATGGCAGACTTTGCCCAGCGGTGGGACTTTCCTAACTGCGGAGGTGCAATTGATGGGAAACACGTCCACATCGTCCCACCACCCAACTCGGGGTCGTACTATTATAATTACAAGGGATTCAATAGTATTGTGATGTTGGCGGTGGTGTCGGCTAATTACGACTTCTTGTATGTGGACGTGGGGAAGAATGGCCGGATGTCTGATGGTGGAGTCATCGCCCAGACAGAGTTTTACAGGCATCTCCAGAATGGCAGCTTGGACTTGCCACCTCCAGAAGAGAATGTGGAAGGACTCCCATTTGTCTTCGTTGCGGATGAAGCCTTTGCGCTGGGGGACCATCTTATGCGGCCATTCCCGATGAGGACCCTCACCCCGGAACAGAGGGTTTTTAATTACCGGCTGGCCAGAGCCAGAAGAGTGGTGGAGAACACGTTTGGAATCATGACCAGCCAGTTCCGCCTATTTCTGACAATCATCCATATGGCAGAGTATAAACTTAATCATATAATCCTGGTGTGCTGTGTTCTACATAACTTTTTACGCCAACATTCTGCCAACTATGCTGGCTCAGTTGGGCCGGAGGCTGGAATTATACATGAAACAACCCTGACGGTGCTTGAAAGTGGCCGTCCTGGCTTGCCCTCCCTGAGTGCCCGTGATGTCAGGTTACGATACCTTGAGTTCTTTGCGGGTAGGGGGGCCATCAATATGCCAGACCATTTGTGAAGCCTTGATCAAATAAAATTAACAAAAAAAACCAAATCTTTGGTGACATTTACTACTTGTGTTTGTTTTAGCTGACCCTGGCAGAAATGTGGGGAGTCCTGCAAATGGCGTGATTGTGTAACCTTGTACAAAGCACTGTTGGGTGTTATTTACTAAAGGCAAAGACACTTTGCACTACAAGTGCACTTGAAACTGCACTTGTAGTGCAAAGAGGATTTGCCCTTAGGAAATTTTCCCTGAAAGCTGCAATTACATCACCACAAAAGTGTTGTAGCGTTGAGACAATAATCCACACATTCTTGATTAACAATCATTTTAATACCTGCACAATCACATGTGCATTTAGAAAAGGTTTTTAAAACAAACCAACATGTTTGTTGTATAACAATCTTTGGGGTGGCATTTTCAAAAATAGAAATGACCATTTAAGATAAAACAGGCATGTGTAAAACCAACAAGAAAGACACAAATCTTGAACTTACAAAGTTCACATTAGGTAGAACTTGAAGGCAATATCAGACATGAGTATTCAGGAACTGTGTTTGATATTGCATTCAGATGGGGTGAAGTCACCCAAGGAAAAGCCAAATTTGGAAGATGCACACCAATTTCTGAATGTCAACATGTGCTAGCTGCCATCACGGGGGATCAAGGGACGTGTTTTGGGGGAGAAACCCCTTCCTCTCAGCTACTTTATTATTGAGGAAGGGGTTGCACCCCCAAAATGCGTCCATTGAACTCCCGTGATGGCAGATAGCACATGTTGACACACTGTGTGTATCCTCCAGATTTAGCTTTTCGAAAAATCACTAAAACATTTAGAACATTGTAGCACACAAAAAAACAAAGGGATTTGGAGGGGTTTTAAACTCTCCCCAAAACATCAATGATGTTCTTATTTTTTGAATAACATCATTGATGTTTTTCTTGAGGTTTTCCAATTCTAAATTACACCCCATGATCTCCCTGATCAGGATCTGGGCACTTTCTGATGTGAAAGGATCAGGATCCACAACATCACGATCACCTAAAAAGAGAGAAAACAAACAAAAACAGGTATAAAAAATATGCCGGCATGCATCTCTTACCTGAGCCTGTGGTCGCAGACACTCACCTGTTGTGGTGACTAGTTCCACCACGTCTTCCTCCTCGTGCTCTTCTTGGGTTGGGGGGATTTCCTCTTCTTCCAGAGGTGGGGGGGCTCTGGTCTCCTCGGATGAAGGGTGTCCTCCGAGTCTTTTCTCCCCTATGTAAAACAAAAATGGTATACTTAGCACACAGATATTTGATGGCATAACTATAAATATGAAACATTGCTTGGAAGTGTGGTACAATTGTCTATTTTGGCAGAGTTCCAAAATGTAGCATTTTCAGTGTCCTTTGTCAAGCTGAAATACTTTACCTGTTTGGTACAAGCTTCACAGATGGAGACCCCCCTATAGTATACACTGGAGCACCTGTGTGGCCCCCTAATAAAAATGGTGTTCTTGTGTCCCACACTAGTGCTCCAGTGTCCAGATGTGAAAACCGCTGCTCGGTGTCCTCTCCTTACACAGAATCTAGTTTGCATTTCATTCTAGTAACAAACCCATCTACACAACCAAATTCGTTTCCTACAAGTAGGGCGTAAAAAATGTGGCCAAATGCATATGGCCAAAACAATGGTGTTTTATAGACCGAAAGAAAAATGTTTTCTACGAACGAATAATGTGCCCATGAACATGAAAGTTGCCATTTTAAAATGTACACTTTTAAGAAAAGCACATGGAGCAGCACGAACGTAATAAACATAAAGAATAGGAACACAGCACAACTACTTACTTTTTTGCAGCACTCTCCGGATCTTTCAGTACTGCTCATGTTCTCATAATTTGAGGTTCGACCACCGCTTCCTGAGCTGATCTTTCGATCGTCGTACCCCGAAATTCCGGTGCAGACTTTTGACCACTTTCGCCATGATCTTGGCCTTTCTGACATTGGGGTTGGGGTAAGGTCCATACTTTCCATCATAGTCGGCCTTCTTCAGGATGTCCACCATCTCCAACATCTCCCCAAAGGACATATTTGAGGCCTTAAATCTCCTATTGGATAGGGATGTGTCCGGATCCGGGCTTTCCTCCTCCTCCTCCTCGTTCCTGAAATTAGCACACATCTGCTGTCTATCCGCCATGTGCTCTTCCCCCACTGCGCAGAACGAAAAAGGGCGGGGAATAGACTAGAAAGAACGTTAGGGGCGGGCGGAGTTACACGCATGCGCAGTGTGTATAAAGCGTAACACGCGTGCGTATTACGTACGATCTGTGAGCGGAGGAAGGAGCATTGGAGGCGCCGATCGTGATAACGAAGGTAAGAGACAAACTTGGGCCTATACTGCTTCTAGATTGAGGCCTATATTGTAACAAGATTAGGAGAGTTTTGCCTGATATTAGGGTTTGTCTTGTGTTGTGTCTTGCAGTTAAAATGGATATCTTGAATGATACCAACTTCATGGCAATATCCATTGACATGTTCAGGGAGCTGCCTTGTCTGTGGGAGATCAACCACCCACATTATAGGAACCAAACAAAGAGGAAGGCAGCGCTGGATCAATTGTTGCAAATAGTGAAGCAGGTGATCCCCATGGCAGACATCACATATTTGAAGATCCTAATTGGTGGCCTAAAGAGCACATATGTAAGGGAGCGCCAGAAAGTCCAGGATTCGCAGAGATCCGGAGCAGCAGATGACATCTATGTCCCCAGGATGTGGTACTATGACAGGCTGCATTTTCTGGCAGGTCAGACTGGACCCAGGTCATCACTCTCCAGTCTTCCTACCACGCTTCCTCCCCCCCCAGCTGAGGCTTCTGACGCACAACCTGAGCCTTCCAGGCAACAACATGTGGAGGAGCCCAGATTGAGCCAGGTATAGCATTCCTCTAAATATTTAAGGTTGTCCAATCAATGATGTTAAACAGATGTTAGTTTGGAGTACTAATTTATGATTGTGATTGATGATGCAAAACATTACAACCATGTCCCTTTTTCATACACAGTGAAGTCTCAGCCAGGAGGTGGCCGGGCCGAGCAGGCTGTCTGATATGCAGGTCCCTCCCCTACACCTGCAAAGAGAAAGTGGCAGAAAGAGGAGTACCCTGGAGGAGGCTGCCATAGGCCTCTTTTGGAAGGCTACAGAGGCCCTGGGAGCACCACACACCGTGGAGGAGGACTTTGCTGGCATAATTGCCTGTAAAATGCAGCGGATGGAGGAGGGCCAACAACTCATGTGTGAGTCATTAATTTTGGAGGCTCTCAATAAGGGGTTGAGGGCCCAAATAACATCTGATACCCACCTTTGTGACCTCACACATGGTCCTCCTCCAGGTCCCCCCCTCCTCCTCCTTCTCCTTCAGGTCCTACTAGTCCTCCTCCTCCTCCAGGTCCTACTCCTCCTCCTGCCACATCTCCAACAGCAGAGCCACAGCCAGGAAGGAAGCACGGAGGGAAGACCAGAAAGTGATGGCCCTGGGTTCAGTCTGGTCGGCCAAAAGATGCAGCCTCTTGTGGTACCACAGCCTGGGGACACAGATGTCATCTGCTGATTTTAGGATCTCTGGGACTTCTGGACCAGACTGTACTCCCTTACATATGGACTCCTCAGGCCACCAATTTTGATGTTCAAGAATTGATGTCTGCCCTGGGGGTCCAAGGCTTCGCTAATTTCTCCTGTTTATCCAGTGTTGCCTCCCTCTTTGATCCCTTAATAAAGGATTTTTGGTTTCAATTATACTTGCCTATGTGTGTTTTCCTTCAAAAAGGACAGTTTGTTTGTGAGGATTCAGGTACATTTCAAAAATACAATGTGAAATTAACAAGGGACACCAACACCAAACAATCTCCTTGAGATTAAATAATACAAGATAATAATGGTGTTGTGGTAACTTGACAAACAAAACACACACAAAAATATTCTGGAGTAAAACTAAAACTAAAATAAAACAAAGATCAGCCTTTGAAAAAATACAAACCTAAAATAAAAAATAAATCTGCCTTTAAAAAAAAAAAAAAAAAAAAAAAAAAAACAACACTAAAATATTTTTGTCAGATGTGACAAATCAAAATATATTAAGGGAATCCCGATAAATAATAAAGAAAGAAGTTTGTGAGAAGTGTGTGTGAATATGAGCAGCAAAACTACTTAATTCTTCTCACATTATAAAGAAGATGAGAGTGCGCTGTATTAAACCATTTTTTACATTGCACCGTGATGAAAGTGCTGTATCCATTGCGAACGCTAAGTTTACCAGACCGAGCTGTTCCGTCTCGGAATTTCTTCTGAACATGCGTGGCACTTTGTGCGTCGGAACAGGCCACACACGGTCGGACTTGACGCGATCGGATTTTGTTTGTCGGAAAATTTTACAGCCTGCTCTCAAACTTTGTGTGTCGGAAAATCCGATGGAAAATGTCCGATGGAGCCCACACATGGTCGGAATTTCCGACAACACGCTCCGATCGGACATTTTCCATCGGAAAATCCGACCGTGTGTACGGGGCATTAGATGTATTTCCAAGAAAGAAAATGTGTGTCCCATAGGAAATGCACTTGTTAAGATAAAATATCAAATCAGATGTGGTCGTAGGGGAAGTCCACTTAAGAGCGATTTGCCTTAGAGCCTCAAACAGCGCATGTAAAACAGTAATCCGCTTTAGTGGGTTAAGCAATGAAAAATCAACATAGCCCAGTAAACATGTAAGAGGATCCACTAAAAGGTTTACGTCTAAAATCCCATTCAGTGTACCCACAACCTCTGCCCAATACCTTTAGAGTTTTGGGCAAAGCCATAGTAGGTGTATCAGGGACCCTAAATGCTAGGACAGGCTGAAATCGGCTTTTAGGTCAATAGCACACAGATATTCCGGGGTCCTATACACCCCATGCAAAATAAAAGGTTGGGTTTGTCTTTGCAAGAGTGCCTGAAGAATCTCTTCCGAAGCATTAATAGAAATGGGCCCAATATGCAGCTGCAAAAAATTGATAAAACCATCTAGGTCAGTGGTTCTCAACTCCTGTCCTCAGGACCCACTAACAGGCCAGGTTAGAGATAACTGAAACAAATCACAGGTGATATCATTTGCTACTCAGTGATTGCAAGATAATCTGGACTGTTAGTGGGTCCTGAGGACAAAAGTTGAGAACCACTGGCCTAGGTTATAAAGGAAATTCCCTTATCAGCTGCTCAAAGGATTTAAGTGACCCCTTCTCATATAACTGTGAAAGAGTAATAATACGAGGAACCTTGTTCCTCCAAATGAAATTTCTAAATATGCCTTTAACTTTAATAAAGTTCTTCAGGGGAATCCAGACTGGGAATGGGGAACTACACTGAGCAAAATTATACGCAACACTTTTGTTTTTGCCCCAATTATTATGAGCTGAACGCAAAGATCTACAACTTTTTCTATGTACACAAAAGGCCTATTTCTCTCAAATATTCTTCACAAATCTGTCTAAATCTGTGTTAGTGAGCACTTCTCCTTTGCCAAGATAACCCATCCACCTCACAGGTGTGGCATATCAACATGCTGATTAGACAGCATGATTATTGCACAGGTGTGCCTTAGGCTGACCACAATAAAGGGCCACTTTAAAATGTGCAGTTTTATCACACAGCACAATGCCACATATGTCCCAAGTTTTGAGGGAGCATGCAATTGGCATGCTGACTGCAGGAATGTCAACTAGAGCTGTTGCCCTTGAATTGAATGTTCATTTCTCTCTGCACATTTTAGAGTGGCCTTTTATTGTGGCCAGCCTAAGGCACACCTGTGCAATAATCATGCTGTCTAATCAGCATGTTGATTAGGGCAACAGCTCTGGTTGACATTCCTGCAGTCAGCATGCCAGGTGAGTGTCTGTTTATTAAAAGTCAGCAGTTACACTGTTTGTAGCTGCTGACTTCTAATAAATACAGAAATGGGTCTCCTCTCTGCGGCACTTGCAATGCCGGTGCCGCAGAGAGGAGAGGGAGAGAACTGAGGCTTCAGGAGCCCACATCGCTGGACCGTGGGCCAGGTGAGTGTCTGTTGATTAAAAGTCAGCAGCTACACTGTTTGTAGCTGCTGACTTCTAATAAATACAGAAATGGGTGGAACTCTGCTTTAATGGCATCCAAGGCCAAAAAGACACCATGTGTACAAATTGGTGACTGGAATATTAAGATAAGCCCGCCTAATATTGACCCCTGCTGCTTTACCATTTGGAAAGCCAGCCACTGCAACTTACAATTCTGATTGAGTAAAGGGAGCGTTAAGAATTTCTTCACCTGTCTGCGATAATACAGGAGAAGTAATAGTGTTAGGGTAGGTGGATAACTCAGGTAAGTTATAATTGACCTGAGAGGCATGTAGTTCCTGATAAGAAGAATGAAAACTAGACAGAATAGAACCTGTATTAGTACACACCTGCCCTTCTGGATCTTTCAAGGCCGCTTCAGATGTGGGATTAAATTGCGAACAAGCTACTTGAGCCAGTAATCTAAAAGCTACCTCCCCTTCTGCCCAAGTCAGTAGTTTCTGAAAGAATTGTTTATTTTGGGCCCTGTCTGCCAGCAGTGAACTTAATCTGGTCTGTGAGGCCTCCCAAGCTGCCTTTTTAATTAAACTAGTGTGCAGAATATTTCTGGCTTCGGCCACGGAAGCATCCGCCTTGGCCTGTTCCAGCTCTCTACGCGAGGATATTTTGATGATATTCACTGGTTTAATTAAAAGGCCTCGAAAATAAGCCTTAAGGGCATCCCATACTATACTAGGCGGTGTTGATCCTTCATTCTGAATGATAAAAGTCTCACAACACAACACAGAGTCCTCCTGAGGAAATAGATTCAACCAGAATGGGTTTAGACGCCACGGGACATTAACCTCTGGATGCCCTGAGGCAATAGTAAATATCAATGGGGAGTGATCAGAAATGCCTCTTGGCTCTATTGCCACCTCCTTAAAGGCCAAAACAAGGTTTGCAGAGCACAAAACCAAACTGATTCTGGACAATGAATTTAACGTTCTGGAATAGCAAGAATATGAATTTTCAGTAGGATGGAACCTCCGCCACATATCCTGCAGAACCTCCCTAAAGAGGAGAGGCCATCTGCAGGTAGAGAGCGAGGAAGTGGGAAGCTACCATGCTCTGGATTAACCACATTATTGAAATCCCCTGTCACCAAAATTGGAAGCCCGTGAGGGAGAAGCCTTTGCAAAGGACATAAGCTGAAGAAGCACATCAGGATTATAAGGAGGAGGGATATAAATAGCAGCAAAAATCCATTTTAAATCATATATCTGACACTGAAGAAAAGTACATTTGCTTTTCACATCTACCAGGGTCCTAGTGCAGGAGAATATCGCCTCATTATAAATTAAAATAGAGCCCCCCGGGTAATAGGGAATGAAAAGCAGCTCTAACAAAATGTCATTGTAACCATCTGGTAGGGTCTTGAGTAGCATGAGCCTCCTGCAAACAGACAAAAGATAGACGGAATTAAGCCATATAATCAAAAACAGCATTCCTTTTCAAAGAAGCATTCATACCATGTATGTTCCATGATAAGACACAAATATTCTGTTTAGCCATAGTCAAAGGCTCCACCATATTTAAGGGCTAACCTAACCTCCCTGGCAGGACATTCTGCCTGGGGATTAATCAAGTTCCCTCAAGTATGCAGATCAGAACCTCCTGGCCTCTGCCCGCTAACTTCTAGAAGCTTCTCCAAACTTCTAGATCCAGGGGAAGGCCTGACCTGCAGTAACCCTGACCCAATTTCTGACTCACAAAACTTACCATGAGTCATAAACTTAAATTTGCCTGCACTAACACAAGTAGCACATTACAGGGTGCTAAATGTACAGTATGAAGAGTCATATATACATTTTCCTGGGGTATTGCCTCTAAAATCCCTATATTTGTTTTGTCATTTTTGGTATTGTCATCTGATTATGTATCAATTAAAAAAAGCACAATTGCACAAAACTATGCCTATAAGCACAGATGTCTATTATCTGTATATTCTTTACCACATTTCACCAAAAACTACTAAATTTTGGGGTTATCCCTGGAGTCACTGGGGCTAATTTCTTTGACATAAGCAACACCAATGGAATCATTAAAATGCCAAGAATCCATATTGGACTCTTTGCTTAGGGGGTCCAGTTTATTTGCAGTGGCAGGAAGGACCCACCTCTATTGCGATCATCTGCCCCTTCCCCCCAATTGACCTTTGTGGTTTTGCCATTTACATCCTTACATTTAAGGCTCAATTTCTTTGTTTTTTCTTAGTTTGTGTGCAGCATGAAAGAAGGTTATTTATTACTGTATTCAGAAAAGTACAACATTTTTAACCACTTGCCCACTGGGCACTTATACCCTCTTCCTAACCAGGCCAATTTTCAGCTTTCATCGCTCTCACACTTTGAATGATAATATGTCATGCAACACTGTACCCATATGACATTTTTTTCACACAAATAGAGCTTTCTTTAGGAGGTATTTAATCACCGCTGGGTTTTTTATTTTTTGCACTATATTTTTACCAAAATTTATACTGCTACATTTCTTTGGTAAAAATAATCCAAATCAGTGTATATTATTTGGTCTTTGTGAAAGTTACAGAGTCTACAAGCTATGGTGCCAATCATTGAAAAGTGATCACACCTGATGTACTGACAATGTACAGACTATCTCATTTCTTGAGACACTAACAAGTCAGGACAGTACAAATACTCCCCAAATGACCCCTTTTTGGAAAGTAGACATTCCAAGGTATTTAATAAGTGAGTTTTTTGAAGTAGTAATTTTTTCCCCCCAAAAATTATTTGCATAATTGTCATATTAACAGGTTATTTCTCTCATATGGCATATGCTTACCTGCAACTACACCCCAAAACACATTCTGATACTCCTGAGTATGGCGATACCACATGCATGAGACTTTTTTACAGCCTAGCCACATACAGAGGCCCAACATGCAGAGAGCATCGTTAGGTGTTCTAGGGACATAAATTACACATCTAATTTCTTGACTACCTATTACACATTTGAAGGCCCTGGAGCACAATGGAAAACGCCCACAAAATGACCCCATTTTGGAAAGTAAACACCCCAACGTATATTCTATGAGGCATAATGAGTCTTTTGAACATGTAATTTTCCACACGTTTTTGGAAAATGTGGCAAGAAAATGATAATGCATTTTTTTTTACACAATCTTGTCCATTTATAAGATATTTCTAACACATAGCATGTACATACCAAAAATTACACCACAAAATACATTCTGCTACTCCTCCTGAGTATGGCTATACCACATGTGTGAGACTTTTACGCATCATAGAGAGGCTCAACATGCAGGGAGCACCATTAGGTGTTCTAGGGACATAAATTATACATCTAATTTCTTGACTACCTAGCACAATTTTGAAAGCCCTGGAGCACCAGGACAATGGAAATGCCCACAGAATTATCCCATTTTGAAAAGCAAATACCCCAACTAGGGATGAGCTTCG
Source organism: Lithobates clamitans (assembly GCA_037952925.1). Lineage (NCBI taxonomy): Eukaryota > Metazoa > Chordata > Amphibia > Anura > Ranidae > Lithobates > Lithobates clamitans. The sequence goes on along the minus strand of JBBGZY010000757.1, from coordinate 6,147,787 downwards.
TGTTCGAGTCGAACCCATGTTCGACTCGAACATCGTGTGTTTGGTCGTTCGCCGAAATACGAACGATATGGGCCGTTCACGCCAAATTCGAGTGGCGTGTCATGGCCCATAATACACTGCGGCATCGCAGTGCATTGCTGGCTGATGATTGGCCAAGCATGCACTAAGCCCGCATGCTTGGCCAATCACAGCACCATCTGAACAGACAGCCGTAATTGGCCAAAGCCAAGGAGGCTTTGGTCAATTATGGCTCAGGGGTTAAGTACACGCCACACACTATATAATGCCGCCTGCACGGCGGCCCTGTGTAGTGTGTTCCGGCGTTCAGATAGAGAGATAGAGAGAGAGAGAGACAGACAGTGTCATTTGATTTAAGTTAGATAGAGTAGGCAGGTCGAGTCAGTTAGCTGTAGTTACAGTGTATGGTGTATATATATGCATCCCAGGTGTTGTATATATATAAATATATATATATATATATATATATATATATATATATATATATATATATATATATATATATATATATATATACACACTGTATTCAGTTTAGCTAGATCCTATTCTTCTTTTCCTAATATACTGACAGGCAGGCAGGTGTTTTTACAGTATTTCCAGCTACTGTATTGTGTACCCTGCACAGTCTCACCTACAGTATAGCAACCTGCAACCAGGTGCTTGTGTAGGCTCATTGAATTATTTCCAGCTACTGTACTGTGTACCCTGCACAGTCTCACCTACAGTATAGCATCCTGCAGCCAGGTGCTTGTGTAGGCTCACTGAAGTATTTCCAGCTACTGTACTGTGTACCCTGCACAGTCTCACCTACAGTAAAGCAACCCGCAGCCAGCTACTTGTGTAGGCTCATTGACGTATTTCCAGCTACTGTACTGTGTACCCTGCACAGTCTCACCTACAGTATAGCAACCTGCAGCCGGGTGCTTGTGTAGGCTCATTGAAGTATTTTCAGCTACTGTACTGTGTACCTTGCACAGTCTCACCTACAGTATAGCAACCTGCAGCCAGGTGCTTGTGTAGGCTCATTGAAGTATTTCCAGCTACTGTACTGTGTACACTGCACAGTTAATTGGGTGATGGGTGAAATAATACTGGAAAAGTCTTTAATGAATTTCCTGTAGAAATTGGCGAACCCCACAAATCGCTGCACAGACTTCTTATCAGTGGGGGTAGGCCAGTCAAGTACTGCTGACACCTTCTGTGGATCCATGGAAATCCCATCTGCAGAAATAATGAGGCCCAAGAACTGGATGGTACTTTTCTCAAACTCACATTTTTCAGCCTTGGCATAAAGGTGATGTTTCCTCAGTCTGTTTAATACCTTCTTTACATGGACCCGATGGGATTCTAGAGAAGTGGAAAAGATCAGGATGTCATCCAAATAAGCAATAGTAAACAGATCAAGAAAGTCCCGAAACACATTGTTTACAAAATGCTGGAAGGTGGCTGGCACATTACAAAGCCCAAAGGGCATCACCAGCTACTCAAAGTGCCCAAAACGAGACCTGAATGCCGTCTTCCACTCATCACCTTCCCTTATTCTAATCAAGTTGTAGGCTCCCCTTAGGTCTAACTTGGAAAATATACGGGCCTCTCGAAGTCTCTGGAACAACTCAGGGATAAGGGATATTTCTGCAGTTCCTCTAGTTCAAGTTCCGAGAGTGGGTAGATCCTGCCAAAGAGAATTTCAGCACCAGGTAAGAGTTCGATGGGACAATCGTAAGGTCTGTGGGGCGGAAGAGTGTCAGCATTCTTTTTATTGAAAACGTCCAAGAACTCATGATAAACAGAAGGCAAAACTTTCATTGTTTCAGAATCCACATCAATGCAGAGGACAGAAGCTTCAGAACTGGGTATAGAAGGAAGGCAAAATTCTCTGCAGTAGTTGGAAGGAAAAGACACCTCTCCCATGGACCAGTTGATGAGGGGATTGTGTGCCTTTAACCAGGGCTGACCAAGGATGACGGGAAATAGAGGAGAAGAAATGACGTCCAACAGTAAGAGTTCCCGATGCCCAGAAGCTATGATGCACAGGATGGGTTCAGTCTCTGAGGTGACAGGTCCTGATTTGATGTTAGAACCATCTGCCAAGTGAAGCGTGAAACTATTTCCTTTGGCACACAGGGGAAGGTTATGCAGGGTTGCGAAGGAAGAGTCTATAAAACAACTACAGGCCCCAGAGTCCACAATAGCAGAAACAGAGAGAGTTCTTCCATCTAACTGAAAAGAGACTGGCAGCAGGATGTGGCTCTGGCTGGAGTTCAATGCGGCAACTGCAGGAGGAGGAGGAGCTCTCCTATGATGTCTCCGGAAACAAGTCTGTGAGAAATGCCCCTCTTCGCCACAGTAGAAACAAAGTTTGTTATAGCAACGTCGGGCCCGTTCTTGTTTAGTCAGAGGAGGCCTTGGAAAACTGGCACGAGGAACCTCCTTGATGTCAGAAGAATCTTTAGGCAAGGCAGAAGCAGGTGGAAGGTCCAAGGAGCAAACAGGCAAAAGGTGAGGATTCCCGGCCTTTTCTAACTGACCGCCGCCTGCGGGAAAGGCAATTTGAATACAAAGAGAGATTATGTCATTTAGAGAGGTGGGGGGTTTCCACCCGGGCAAGCTCATCCTTGATGGAGTCGGACAGTCCCTGGCAAAATTGGAAATGAAGGGCTGAGTTATTCCATTCCATATCCGCACTCCACAGACGAAAGACAGAGACGTAGTCCTCCACAGGCCTGGGGCCCTGTTGCAGGTGGTTTAATGATGTTTCAGCAGTCTGATGACAAAAAGGTACAGCGTATAATTAAGCCACGGCAGCAAAGAAGGAGTTGACTGAAGCCAGGACAGAGTCATGCTGTTCCCGAAGCTGAAAAGCCTAGGCCTGGGGTTCTTCTTGCAACAGGGAAATGAGAAATCCCACCTTCACTTCTTCAGTAGGAATTGTGCGAGGAAGCAAGAAGAAGTACAGTTCACAGGAATTCCGGAAAGTCCTGAACTTGCTACAGTAAAGCGCTCGGGCAGTGGGACCCTGGGCTCAGGTAGATAAGGTTGGACTGCTTGGGTGTAGGTTAAGCTGGATGCACTCAGTAGTTGGTCATGAATGCGGGCCAAGTCCATATGCAACCCTTGCACAACATGGGAGAGTGTGGTAACAGTCCGACAAAGGGTTGACAGCAGAGAGACCTCCCTTTCAGACTCCATCCCTGGCTGACTGGTACTGTCACGTACCTGAAGGGAAACTGAATTGACGAGGTCGGCCTCTCTTGTATCTCCAGCCCGGGTCCCGCTGAGAGTGGAACAGAAGGAGCCAAGGGCCAGGAGAGACACGAGTGCCTGCAGATGAAGACCCGGAGACCTGTTGCAGGAAGTCGCAGCTAGTCGCAGGACTGTAGTTACAGCAGCGCTGAGCAAGCAGGAAGCAGGAGCGAGGTCATAGACAGGCAGCATGGTAACAGAACATCAGGCAAAGGCAAGGTCAGATGAGGAGCCAGGAATCAAGTAAAGGTAGTCCAGGAGCAGGGTCAGAGGGAAGCCGGGATCAAGCCAGAGATCAGACAAACAGGAACCAGAAGCAGGGTCAAACAGGAGCCAAGGTCAGCAACGGGTATTCAGACAGGAATCACAGGTTCAGGGTAACAGGAGCACAGCTGAAAGACCAGTCAGCACAGAACAGTGGTAGAGGACTGCTTAAATAGGCCGTCTTGCGCCAATTGGCACCAGGGTTGCGCTCCTGCGCGTGCACGCTGGTCGCCACGCGCGCACGGGTGTTCGTAGTCTCCCATGCGTGCGAGCGCGTGCCAGACGATTACCACTGGATTCCTTACATAAACACGTTAAAAATGTACCAGTTCAAAATTACAAACAGATTCTACTTAACAACAAACCTACAGTCCCTGTCTTGTTTGCACCGCCTGTATACTGCTGTTCAGACTATATAGGGCCTGGTGGCCCCACACCTTTCCTTTTTTTAATTTGGGTGCGGGGTTCCCCTTAATATCCATACAAGACCCAAAGGGCCTGGTAATGGACTGGGGGGTACCCATGCCATTTGTCTCACTGATTTTCATCCATATTGCCAGGACCCGATATTACATTAAAGCCGCAAGCAGTTTTAAATGACTTTCATTCCTTTAAAAATTTCATTTTGTGCAGGAACTGTTCTAAGCACGGGAAACACGCGCCACTTTACAGGCATACTATAGACACCCCCCCGGGTACGATATTTAAAGGAATATTTCACTTTTTTTTTTTTTTTTACTTTAAGCATCATTGCTCCTGAAAAAACTGTCGTTTTTAAAACTTTTTTTTGCATTGATATATGTCCCCTGGGGCAGGACCCAGGTCCCCAAACCCTTTTTAGGACAATACCATGCAAATTAGCCTTTAAAATTAGCACTTTTGTTTTCAAACGTTCGATTCCCATAGACATCAATGGGGTTCTAAAGTTCGTGCAAATTTTCGGTCCGTTCGCAGGTTCTGGTGCGAACCGAACCGGGGGTGTTCGGCTCATCACTAACCCCAAAGTATATTCTATGAGGCATAAGCCCCAAAGTGACAATGCTCACTCACTGTACTGTATCTATGGAGGAGCAGCTTTGTAACCCAAGACCAAGACATGTGTTAGGAGGACTACAGAACACCTCCCTACTTTCTCTTCTCCATAATTCAGAGAAGAGGACTGGGGTGGGCTGACAACACTGCTTGGCATGTTAGTGCAGTAGAGACACTGTTGTCAGCTCACAAGTTACAAGCTCACTGGAGTTTTTCATAATTACCCAGTATACCAAGTAGAACAGCTATAACAAACGTTTTCAATGGTATAGTTCATGGACCAAATGATAAGAACATAAGTGAAGTTAATTCGTAAGGTTTACATACACTTTACTCAGCCTGCATTTTTATGGACTGCCCATACATGTCTGGATAGCTGGCGACCCTGGATAGATACATTTTTTAGTTTGTTATTTGATGTGCCTCCATGTACTGCATAATAAAAGCAAAGTATGCTACCTCTGGCATGTTAAAACACAACTGATTTGTCAGAGATGAGATGTCAGTTACGTTAAAAGCATGGATTAGAACTCATGAGCAACAGGTTAAAGCCAAAGTAGAACATCAAGGACTTTGTTATTATTTTTGGAATTTATTGCCATGAGGTCAGACAGGAAATTCAAAGGATGTGGATAGAGGATATAAGAGAATCACAAATCATAGGATTCCACCCCTCCCATTTCTGCCCAGTGATAGAATGAATATGAAGAGCGTATTTTTACCTCTAAGATTTTGCACTAGCTCATAACACAGGTAACACAAAACAAAGAAAAATTACCCTACAAATGAGGGCGACAATGACGGAGCAAGCTATTATTCTACTATCCCATTTATCACTATGGAGGATAATAATCATGGAACGCTTCTGAAATAGATTTCAGTTTATGCAACTTGGTCAAGTAGAGAATTTAAAAGCTCCAAAGGTCACACAGAACTTTACGATACAAAAATCTTTAGTAGCTAATAAAAAACACATACTGTATAGTCATATTGTGATGATTATAAGACTGACAATAAGGTCATATTACCACTTCAGCTTCCACACCTGTACACCACCTTTGAACCTATTTATTCAACAATAGCTTTGTAATTACTTATGGTAATGAAGTAATACATATTTTTTTTAACATTCTTCTTTCTTTTTTGATCAGTGTTAAAAATAGTACTACCGTTAAAAGTATACATTTTATTCTAGAATTTTTCTTAATCATAAAGACTCTAAAATTATGACTCTTATTGGTACAGTGTAGATTTTAAATGTTACAAAAGTGGAAACAAACCAAAAAACTAGCAGGGAAGATTAGTTAGGGGAGAACGGGAAGAAGGAGGTAATTAGGGATGGTAATGGTAAACTCAGGGTTATTAAGGAGTTAAGTAAGAAGAAATTTTATTTAAAAATAAGACATCAGTTTTTGTCAGTTTCCTTGTCAGGTTGCTTTAACTGATACCATATGTGAATTAAAGACCATCCCTTTGGTTTGTAGAAAAAATACAAAAGTATACATTTTATTTTGTATCCAAAACAGCCTATTAGCTGCAAAGTTTTGGGCCAATGGTTCATGATTCTTATGCATTTTGAATTGCAGGTCCCTTGTGCCATTTTTAGTTTTGTATTATGACCATACCCTAACAGTTCCCAATAGGGCAAACCTTTGCTCAGGGCATTTCATGAGAAGGTGTCCAGTCTTTAAGTTATTACTAGATAGCCTGTATCCTCTGTTCCTATTTAAAATGCAACTTTTGATTCTTGTAAGGGTAGGGTGATGTGGTGGTCGTCACGTCCTTCATGTTCCCCTCCTCATTGGGTGCCATGCAAATCTCACATGAGAAGCCTACCCATGGGTGGGTTCTTCTGAGCTACGATAGACACTTTGGTTAGGATCACTGCCTTACACAGGGGGTACCTTTACTGGAACAACCGAATGATCTCTGATAAACTTCATTGATGTTACTGTACATCTCCATGGTCACTTGTGCATTTAGGAGGGATACGCAGAGCCCTTGTCCTCAACACCTATCCAGCATATCACTGCTACCTCACTCCCAGTATTGGTATGGGGTCCTGCCATTCAGTTAGTGCGGACTCTATGCGTGCACTTCACTCTTCCTCTTCTGTACTTGGGCACACGTTGAGGGCCTCTGGCAGTGCAGATCTGCTCCCACTGCTATGGGAGACAGATCACTGCTGATGGAGTGCCGACAACATCTCCCTCTCTGCAAGAGGCCATCTCACCTGCCACATGTACACGCTTATAACATGTTTATAGAGAGACCTTTGTTATTCCTGGTAACCACTTGTATCTTTGCACTGTGTGAACTCTTGTTCCCTTATTTTCATACCCTGATGTGTTTAGTGACCCAGGCGGCAAATACAGGCAGTGCCAGTACTTGCATTACACCCATTGAGTAACTTCAGACCAGGCAAAGGCAAAGTTGAAAAAGCTTTACTTGAATTAATTAACACAACGACATAGACAGACAACAGTCCGGATTTAAGTGCAAACATTTCCCTAACATCCCTAGTCCTTAACTCAGGTTTGTGACTGTCCCAGCATACCTGCATAGGAAAGAGACCATCTTTGGCAGAGTCCATAGTTGGTGTCTTCAGGAGGGACAGCAAGCTTTAGCAATCCTCCTAGGCAGTGGGAACTCAGACTTCGGCAGATTACTGGAAATCCAGACTCCGTTAATGGCAGGGAACGGTCAGACCAAACCGAACCAGCTGAAACTGAACCAACAGGACAGCAACAAGAACCCCCTAGGCCCCCATTGTCCGGACCTCCATCCCTTTTATAGCACAGAGGATCGGGGGGGGGGTTAAACCCAGGAAAGCTACCATGAAAAACCCGGGAAACACAATTAACTTCCAACTTCCTGGCTGGGGCAGCGTTAACCACTACCTTCTGGTCTAAGTTGTTGAAAAGCAAAAAAACTATGTTTATAGCATGATTGCTTTTGCAGATTGCACCTGTCTAATATCTGTCAAATTTCTATTTATTGTAAGTGCTGTGTCATAAATGCTTTGTTCAGCAGAGGTTCTCATACATAGTTTACAATAAACCCACATGCACTAGGGGTATTACCACTTTTAGCTGCCATAAATTACCTCTAATTTATTTTTCCAATAAAGTACAAAACATTCTATCCTCAGTACATTTTTATGTATGATGATAAATGGTAATAGCAGAGACTCACTCGATTTTGTGTAATAGTTTATCAGTTAAATTATAAAGAGATTTGTTCAAAAAATAAACAATGTCTCTGATAATCTCAAATTGAACGATAGAATAGAGACCTGAAAAATTAATATAGCCACAATCCCGTGTTTAGGCACTTCAAAGCCTTCTTCAATTGGAAAGCATTTAGCAGTTGTATTCATTGTATAACACATTTTGAGTTTTGACCACAAGAGACTTCACAATTCTTTTTCATATAAACAAATAAATCAATACACAATAAGCTGTCATTATACTTCTAAAATAGTGCTAGCTCCTTTTTATCACAATTTTCTACATAATGAAAATTCATCATATTTCAAGCTCTTTCAAAATGTAGACGATACATCTAAAAAATACTGTATTTATCGGCGTATAACCCGCACATGCGTATAACACGCACCTTAACTTTAAGAGGGAAGTTTCAGGAAAAAAACTTAAATTTTAAATAAAGAACTTTGAAGCAAAATATGGATCGTTGCCCATCAGTGCAGCCTTATTAGTGCCCATCTGCAGCCTCACCAGTGCCCATCAATGCAGCCTGATCCATACCCATCTGCAGCCTCTAATATGCCCATCATTGCAGTCTGTTTTATGCCCATCTGCAGCCTCTAATGCGCCTATTATTGCAGCCTTTTAAGTGCACATCTGCAGCCTCTAACTTGCCCATCATTTCAGCCTGTTTAGTCCCTATCTGCAGCCTCTAATGTGCCCATTATTGCAGCCTTTTAGTGCCCATCTGCAGCCTCTAACATACCCATCATTGCAGCCTGTTAGTGTTCATCTACAGCCTCGCCTTTGCCGATCATTGCAGCCTCGCCAGTGCTGGATTACACAGAACCGCGATCTCCTGTATACCTGGCGCTCAGTCACTCACAGTCCCACCAGGCTCATATGATACACAGAACAGTCCAATGCTGGGCCAGGGGGCGGGACTATGTGACTGAGCGCCGGATACACAGGAGATCGCGGCTGTGTGCAATCCAGCGGCGCTCGTCCCCTCCTTCCACTTTGAGGCAGCAGGAATCGGCATATAACACGCACACACGATTTCCCCCTGATTATATGCCGATAAATACGGTAATTTTGTTACATGGATTATTCCCTATGATATTGTTATAGGCCTGATGCATTAAGCCAGCAACCAAATCCAGACCTGTCCTGAAGGGGAAGGGCCTGTGTTGACAAGCTTTTGTTTACATCAGAACTGCTACTCTCATGTTCCAAGTCAGAAGAAATGCAAAAATAGCTTGAAGCAAGTTGAGCAGCTTAGGACAGAGTTGGCCCCCACTGCTTGCTCTGGTTTCTCCTGCTGGTTCCTACAACACTACAGGATGTACCAGCTGGTGGTAGAAATCACATTGTTTGATGGAGGGAACAGATATTCGACCCACCTGATTATCGAATACTTCAGGTGGATGATGACTTCAGATATGGTCAACATACACCCTGCTACATGTTCTACAATTATAACTTGAGAGTATAAATGAGGGTATGTGTGAGGATATGAATATTTAACATTCAGACCTAAATCTATGTGCTTCTCGAACCTACCTTGCACTTACCTTAAAAAGCTAATTGAGTAAAGGTAAATTTACAACTACACAAAATGCGTCTCAATTTCTCTGTACTGTTAACTGTAGACCATATCAGTCTTTTCTTAAATAATGTTGATTTGATGGTAACGTGAAACCCATGTACCACCTTTGTTCATTGCATTGTGATAACTGTTTCAAGACTTAAAAAAAATGATTGAAACAGATAATAGAATATAAATGTCTCCATAACCTAATCGTCTGCTTGAAGTGGCTCTGTAAAGTTGGCCATACATTTTGTTCACAATTTCTCTCATTTAAAAGAACCTTTATTTGATTTTTAAATGGTTGCTGGGGTCAAACCAACATTATTTCTAATATCAAAAATAAGGAAAAAATAATCAGGAGCTGGTCCAGTCCGTGTTCTGGGCTGGCAAAACGAATGACTGCAGTGCGATAAGAATTTACCGCATTCTTATCGCGGTAAGAATTTGTGTACAAATGTTTGTATGAGCATTTGTTCGAAAATCTACTAGTGTATGGCTAAAGAAAAAAAAAAAACTGCTGACAGGTTTGAAATGCAGGCATCTAGAGAATAATGCACATACGTGCAGCAGCTTTCAGAGCCCCCCTTTTTCCACATGCTGGGCTGTTCTGACTGAGCAAAGTTCTGACACTTCCCTCTAGTGGCAGAGTTTGCCTGCTGCCTCCTGCCCTTATACATTTCTATTGGTCCATCACCCTGAGGGGATGCCTCAATGGCCAATAGGAATATATTAAAGGTGGGAGGTGGTGAAAAGGATTTTATAATACCAGGACGTGCTGAAGCTTTGTCCACTTTTTGAAGCCCACCATCCAGACACTGCAGGGTCACTGAGAACTGCTGTAGGTTGAAGTACTTGCAATTTATACTCCTTACCTAAAACTCCTATTAGAATCACTTTAAAAGTATAATTATATAGTATCATTTGAAAAAAAAAATCAATCAAAGTCAAATTGCAAGATGTAATTTATAAATATTTTGATACAGTATGTAATGCATTACATGGCACAAAATTTGCTTTCATAGAATGTGATATATGAAGCACCAGATGGCCATGTTTCTTTTGTCATACTATATTTGTTTCCTGACTAAAAATTATTTTCGCTATGTAGAATTATGTATATTTAAATAAACTCATCCAATTAAAGTAAATGTGTTACAAAGCTGCGTTTTTTAGACTAAGCATATCATAAAAATTGCATAAGCAGAGGTTACCTTCCCCGAAAACTGCATGTCAAAGCAGGGGCGGACTGACAACTCATGGGGCCCCGAGGCAATAGGAGATTATGGGGCCCCCAGGCAATAGGAGAAGATTATGGGGCCCCTGGGCAATAGGAGATTATGGGGCCCCCAGGCAATAGGAAAATATGGGGCCCCCAGGCAATAGGAGAATATGGGGCCCCCAGGCAATAGGAAATTATGGGGCCCCCAGGCCTGGAGAGGCGGGGCAGCTATAATCTTGGGATTTTTTAAAAAACACAGATTTTTACATACTGTCCCTGGTTTTATTGAGGCTGGCAACCCTGATGGGGCTCCTTAGTGGCATGGGGTCCTTGGGCAGTGCCCGAATGGTCAGTCCACCCCTGTGTCAAAGTGATCAGCAGATCCAGAAATATAGGTATCTGAAGAAAGAAACAAATCCCAACCGTTACTGGTTGTGGCGCCCACACTGGAGTGATTTTCTATAATTTCCTGTCCGGGCAAGTGTTAGAGCTCTTGAACACAGTTGTCAAAAAATGACACATTGAGATACTGGCGGGAAGTTATCAAGTTTATTAATGATATATATCAGGTTCAACTTGACTTTAATCCAGTTATGTGTATTTTGGGTGGATTGGTAGAGCAACTATATCCTCCGTCTACTTATGTAGCACTTGTCAAATTGCTTTATTTAGCTACAAAGCTGATAGCGAGATTCTGGTTATCCCCACAAACACCCACCTGTCAGCAGTGAATTCAACAGGTCAACAATATCCTAATATGGGAAAAAAATACGTACCTTCACAGTAATACCCCTCATAAATTTCAATTAATTTGGCAGGAGTGGCTGGAGACTCCTGGGGTGGCTCCCTCTCAGCTCATACTTACCAGACTACTTCAAACTTGAGAATGCCAGATGTCTCATTGCATGGTGTGTCAGATAGAAGAGGGCAGATTCGGTGCACTGTATAACTATGTACGGATGAGATACGTACACTGCAAGAGTTCTGTTTTTATTTTATTTTACCGTATGTTTTTTTGGTTTTAATTGTTACTTCACCTGAGCTGAAAATTTCACAGTTTGAATAGTATGGACTCGTTTGCAAATAAGCTCATACTTTATGTAGTGTAAAACGAATCTTTGATTGTCTGCTTACTGCATATGGAGTCTATACTTGAATGATTGTACTTTATAATTTCGTGTACAATAAAACGTAATTGTAGCATTTTTAGCATTTAAACACCATTACAGTATGCAAGAATAATTAAGGAGAATGCTCCCCAAAGTGGGTACATCCTACAAAAACACACTGACAGGGAGTCAATACCTTCTATACTTCCAAAAATGAATTTGCCTGGAGTTGCGTTTTAATAAACACAGAATGTACAAACATTGCAGTGTTGTGAACCCCCCGAAGTTAAATGTACTGACAGGATGCCAAATTTTACAAACGGCACCAATTTTTTTTCAGGCAAAAATCATGAAATTTCCTGGCAGAGCCACATTTTTTACTGACACTGCAAAAAAATCATGAAAATTGCGATTTTCAGTGCAACACAGTACAAATATCAATATTTAAACTATAAGCATGTAGCTAGTGCTATTAGCAATGTGTTAAAGTTAAAGCAAAAGTCAAAAAACATATTTCTCCATTTACATTTAACTCAGCCAGCACAGAGTTTCCCCATACATCAGAGTGTGCAGGATTCCCTCTTATGCCCTGTACACACGATCGGACATTGATCGGACATTCCGACAACAAAATCCATCAGATTTTTTCCCACGGATGTTGGCTCAAACTTGTCTTGCATACACACGGTTGCACAAAGTTGTCGGAAAATACGATCGTTCCAAACGCGGTAACGTAAAACACGTACGTCGGGACTATAAATGGGGCAATAGCCAATAGCTTTCGTCTCTTAATTTATTCTGAGCATGCGTGGCATTTTGTCCGTCGGATTTGTCTACACACGATCGGAATTTAAAAGATCGGATTTTGTTGTCGGAAAATTTTATTTCCTGCTCTCAAACTTTGTGTGTCGGAAATTCCGACGAAAAAAGTCAGATGGAGCCCACACACGATCGGAATTTCCGATAACACAATCTGATCGCACTTTCTCCAGCGGAAAATCCGACCGTGTGTAGGGGGCATAACAGTGCAAGGCAAACTCTGATGTAAAGGGGAATGCTGCAAATCATGATCTAAGGGGGAACTCTGATTTAAGAGGGGGCTCTGGTGACCAGAGACCACCTTATATCAGAGTCCACTGCATTTCCCTTTACATCAGAGTTCCAACTTATATTAGGGTCTGCAGCATTGTCCTGTACATTAGAGTTCACCTTTACATCCGGGTCCTCAGAGTTCCCCCTTGCACTGTAAGAGGGAATCCTGCAGGCTCCTATGTAAACAGGAATGCAGAGAACTCTCATGTGGGGGAACGACTCTGGTGACCAGAGACCACCTTCTGCAGAGTGAATGCCCTAGGGCAGGGAGGGGGGGGTTACTGGTATGAGGGGAGCCCTCATATCAGTGCCTCCTTACATTATTTTATTCACTCCCACCTTACATTGGCCTTGCGGCGCTGTCACTGACCTGCTCTCAGGTGCACCTTGCAGGGCTCGGTCAGGGGGTCCTCTCCTGGCTCCAGCTTGGCGGCTCCTGGAGTCTCCTCCCCATAGTCAACACACATTTGACTTCTCCCGTGACCCCAATCCCGGCGGAGATTGGATTAACACTGTGGTGTAGTGTGCTGTCATTACACACTGAAGCTGGTGCGGGGTCTCATTTCTTCCTTTCAACATATGCTACGGACGTTATTTTTATTTGGGTTTAGCGCTGCATATGGACTTCTATGTTATTTTATTTCGTAAAAATGATCAACGAATTTATGCTAGCTGCTCTAGACTTTGATCTTAATTTATCGGTGCGCGGATACTTCCATGCATACATTTTGGATTGTTTGTATAGGAAATTAGAGTCAAGACTGAGGAGAAAGGCTGCAGATTGTAGGGGTTTCAAGCAGTATTCTTGCATCGGGCCTGGGCCAGATCATCTCAGCCCAGCAGGGACTTACTGTGTACATGCCTGAGTGCAGCACTACACGGGGCCCCATGATTTCTAATAGAGGTCCTGTATGTAACATTGCACTGGAGAGGTGAAGTGTGGGAGCAACTTGATTGTTGAGAAAGGAACATTCCTCTCTCTGGATAAAAAAAAGGCTTTTTAAAGCATGTTAGGTTAATCATGTTGTAATAAATTAGCCAACACTAACTAAGTTATCCATGCTTGTTCTGCTGCCTATTCGGAGCTGACTGTCTTTGTAACGCAGAGTTTAATGCTGGCTTTTAAACAAATCTCCCTTCCAGCTGGCAGCAGAGAATACAGCCAGGTTACAGAATGTAAACAACTGAGCTGCTGGCAGAAGACTCACCAAGGTTCAGCTGGAAGGCATGTGAGGAACAGAGAGCGGTCTATGCCTCCCATCAAACAATAGAAATATATTATTTGCAATGCAATGGTCTGAGGCGCCAAGCACTATTATTATTATTGTTATTAAACAGAAGTAGGAAAATATTGATACCATCTCATTACGCATGTGCTTAAAGAAACTGTCATGGGTTTTCTTGCTTGCTGTATTTTAGGATCATGTTCTATATACTGAATTTTAGGATTGCTGTGTAATATACACTCACCGGCCACTTTATTAAGTACACCTGTTCAATGGCTTGGTAACACAAATTCCTAATCAGGAATCAGGAACTCAATGCATTTAGCCATCTAGATGTGGTGAAGACAACTCGCTGAAGTTCAAACCGAGCACCAGAATGGGGAAGAAAGGGGATTTAAGTGACTTTGAACGTGGCATGGTTGTTGGTGCCAGACTGCCTGGTCTGGGTATTTCAAAAACTGTTGATCTACTGGGATTTTCATGCACAACCATCTCTGGGGTTTACAGAGAATGGTCCAAAAAAGAGAAACTATCTAGTGAGCGGCAGTTGTGTGGATGAAAATGCCTTGTTGATGTCAGCGGTCAGAGGAGAATGGGCAGACTGGTTCAAGATTGATAGAAAGACAACAATAACTCAAACAACCACTCGTTACAACCAAGGTATGCAGAATACCATCTCTGAACTCACAACACATCAAACCTCAAAACAAATGGGCTATAACAGCAGAAGACCACACTGGGTGCCACTCTTGTCAGATAGGAACAGGAAACTGAGGCTACATTTCGCACATGCTCACCACAATCGGACAACAGAAGATTGGAAAAACGTTGCCTGGTCTGAGGAGTCTCGATTTCAGCTGTGACATTCAGATGGTAGAGGCAGAATTTGGCATAAACAACATGAAAGCATGGATCCATCCTGCCTTGTATCAACGGTTCAGGCTGGTGGTGATGTAATGGTGTGGGGGATATTTTCTTGGCACACTTTGGGCCCCTTAGTACCAATTGAGCATCGTTTAAGCGCCATGTCCTACCTGAGTATTGTTGCTGACCATGTCCATCCCTTTATGACTACAGTGTACCCATCTTCTGATGGCTCCTTCCAGCAGGATAATGCACCATGTCACAAAGCTCAAAATCATCTCAAACTGGTTTCTTGAACATGACAATTGGTTCACTTTACTCCAATGGCCTCCACAGTCACCAGATTTCAATCCAATAGAGCACATTGGGGATATGTTGGAATTGGAGATTTGCATCATGAATTCTGCAGCCGACTAATATGCAGCAAATGCGTGATGCTATCATAGCAATATGGACCAAAATCTCTGAGGAATGTTTCCAACACCTTGTTGAACCTTGCCAGCTGGCAAAATACGATTACTGGTAATTGCTATAGCCGCCAGTAGTAATCGAATGTAAGAAATCCAACAGGCTGGTTGTACCCAATTCAGTTGATTGATCGAATTGGGTACAATCAGCCTGTCCATACATGGATCGAATCTCGGCCAGTCTCTGTTAAACCACTGGAATTTCGATATATGTCTACAAGAAAAATAATGGCTACAAGAAAAATAATGACAAGATAAACCATCCTTAGCAATATTTGCCATACGTTAGTGAGTTGTGTGCCACCAACATTACCCTTCCATGTTTGAGTACCACCCCGACATATGTATTGTACTGTGCATCATTTTACTTAAAGAAGATCTCCAGCTTATCCTCCCCAAAACAACAGGTGCGTTGTAAATGAATCACAACCCCACTGTCAGTTTGTGTGTAACTTACCTACTTTAGCTGTATATGGCAGGTTTTTGTGTCTGTGATGTCACTCTTCCTCCTGGCTGAATTTCAAAGTTCTCTGACTTCCTGTTTCTTTCCTTTACCAGTCCTGATACTACATGTCCCATCATCCTTTGAGCCTCTGTATTTTCAGGGCGAGCTATCGGAGTCACTTGTACCAGTTCTAGGAGTTGATGTGGGTGGGGCCTTGGATTACCGTGTGTATTTCTGGGCCTTCATGTGGGTGGTGAAAGGTGTAATTGTGTCAGACCTCTTCCTGTGTCATTCCTGTCTTGTAGCATGCCAAAGAATAATGGCTTACTACAAGACTACAGAGGAAGGGCTATAGGAGGGTATAATGAAGGTATTTCCTTCATTTGTGAATGAATAACCTCACAGACATCAGGGCTCTTGTAGGGCAGGATCTGAGGGGTGGGACTCTCCCTGTTCACACGGGTCGGCATACACTATATTACCAAAAGTATTGGGACACCTGCCTTTACACGCAAACTAATTTTAAAGACATCCTAGTCTTAGTCCGTAGGGTTCAATATTGAGTTGGCCCACCCTTTGCAGCTATAACAGCTTCAACTCTTCTGGGAATGCTGTCCACAAGGTTTAGGATTGTGTCTTTGGGAATGTTTGACCATTCTTCCAGAAGCGCATTTGTGAGGTCAGGCACTGATGTGGACGAGAAGGCCTGGCTCGCAGTCTCCACACTAATTTATCCCAAAGGCATTCTATCGGGTTGAGGTCAGGACTCTGTGCAGGCCAGTCAAGTTCCTCCACCCCAAACTCGCTCATCCATGCCTTTTAGGGACTTTGCTTTGTGCACTGGTGCACAGTCATGTTGGAACAGGAAGGGGCAATCCCCAAACTGTACCCACAAAGTTGGGAGCATGAAATTGTCCGAAATGTCTTGGTATGTTGATGCCTTCGAAGTTCATAAAGACATGGATGAGCGAATTTGGGGTGGAGGAACTTGACTGGCCTGCACAGAGTCCTGATCTCAACCTGATAGAACACCTTTTTGGATGAATTAGATTGCAGACTGCGAGCCAGGCCTTCTTGTCCAACATCAGTGCCTGACCTCACAAATGTGCTTCTGGAAGAATGGTCAAACATTCCCCTAGATACACTCCTAAACCATCTGGACAGCCTTGAAGGCCAGTGACATTTTTACAGTAATCAATGCAATTTTATAGCATTGATCACTGTATTAATGCCAATGGTCCCAAAAATGTGTAAAATTTGCCAATGTGTCCGCCATAATGTCACAGTCACGATAAAAATCGGAGATCGCTGCCATTACTAGTAAAAAAAAAAAAATAATAATAAAAATGCAATCAAACTATCCCCTATTTTGTAGACGCTATAACTTTTGCGCAAACCAATCAATATACGCTTATTGCGTTTTTTTTTTGTTTTTTTTACCAAAAATATGTAGAAGAATACATATCGGCCTAAACTGAGGGAAAAAAAATGTTTTTTTTATATATTTTTGGGGGATATTTATTATAGCAAAAAGTATAAAATAATGTGTTTTTTTCAAAATTGTCGCTCTTTTTTTGTTTATAGCGCAAAAAATAAAAACCGCAGAGGCAATCAACTACCACCAAAAAAAAGCTCTATTTGTGGGAAAAAAAGTGCATTCATTTTGTTTGGGTACAACGTCCCACAACCACACAATTGTCAGTTAAAGTGAAGCAGTGCCGAATCACAAAAAGTGCTCTGGTCAGGAAGGGGGTAAATTCTTCCGGGGCTGAAGTGGTTAAACAAATCCTCCTACATAAGTTGTACCTGTTTATCTGCAGTCTTCTCTTCTCTACATCTATTCAAAGTCCTGTCTTTGTCCTTGTCTGAGCGGTCAGAAAACAGGGGACAGGAAGCTGAAGTTACACTCTCTGCAAAGCTCGGTGAGGAGAACTCTGAAAGCTGATTGGAGGGAAAGGAAAAACATCTTTCATATAGCACACAGCAACAGAGCTAAGGCTGTCAATCAGCTGGAGATGCCTCCCCTGTCACCTATTTTCTTTTGGTGTCATGAAATCTTTTCGGATGTGATTCAGCTGATAGCAGAGGAATAAAGCAGCAGACAGAAATTACACTTATGGTTTGTTCATATTTCATGTCTAGGGTTTACAACCACTTTAAAGCAGACCAAATGTCTAATGCCCTGTACACACGGTCAGATTTTCCGACGGAGAAACTGCGATCGGATTGTGTTATGGGAAATTCCTATCGTGTGTGGGCTCCATCGGACTTTTTCTGTCGGAATTTCCGACACATAAAGTTTGAGAGCAGGATATAAATTTTTCCGACAACAAAATCTGATCCTTTAAATTCTGATCGCGTGTAGACAAATCCGACGCACAACGTACCACGCATGCTCAGAATAAATCAAGAGACAAAAGCTATTGGCTATTGCCCCGTATATAGTCCCGACGTACGTGTTTTACGTCACCGTGTTCAGAATGATCGGATTTTCCAACAACTTTGTGTGACCGTGTGTATGCAAGACAAGTTTGAGCCAACATCTGTCGGAAAAAATCCATGGATTTTGTTGTCAGAATGTCCGATCAATGTCCGACCGTGTGTACAGGGCATAAAAGTAAACAATGTAATGTCTCATGGGCAGCTCCACAACAGTCAAACATGCAACAGATACTCACTATCAGGATTGCCTAGGCATATTC
This sequence comes from Lithobates clamitans, assembly GCA_037952925.1. Taxonomy (NCBI): domain Eukaryota; kingdom Metazoa; phylum Chordata; class Amphibia; order Anura; family Ranidae; genus Lithobates; species Lithobates clamitans. The sequence goes on along the minus strand of JBBGZY010000757.1, from coordinate 6,129,309 downwards.
AAACATCAGAAAGTGCACTGCTATTTTCCAAGGGAAATGCAAGAAAAAAATCTATGTTTTTTAGGACACTGCTTAATGTTGGGAACTTTTGTTCAGCCTGAACCGTTCGCCTAACTCTGATACTGATACAGTGATCAGTGTTAAAAGTATGCACTCTCACTGTACTAATGACACTGTCTGGGAAGGGGTTAAACATCTAGGGCAATCAAAGGGTTTACTGTGTGCCTAGCCAGTGTTTTTGTGTACACAGTATGCTGCTTTCACTAAGGGGAGATATTGATTGTAGTCTCTGATTTGCAGAGACACAGGATTGTTCCTTCCCCCCGTCAGAACTGAGATAAGCCTTGTTTACATAAGATACAAGTTTACAAACGATCGGCAGGTGCTGGAGGACATCGAGTCCCCGGGACTCGATGTCCTCCAATAAATAAGAAAAAAAAAAGCACCCCATCCCTCCGAGCTTGTCCGCAGCAGCGAACGCATACGTAAGTCACATATGTAAATAGCGCTCAAACCACATATGTGAGGTGTCACCGCGCTCATTAGAGCAAGAGCAATAATTCTAGCACAAGAACTCTTCTGTAACTCTAAACCGGTAAGCTGTAAAAATGTTTAAATTGTTGCCTATGGAGATTTTTAGGTAAGGTAGTTTGTCGCCATTCCACAAGCGTGCGCAATTTTAAAGCATGACATATTAGGTATAAATTTACTCAGCATAACATCATTTTTCACATTATACAAAAAAATGGGCTAACTTTACAGTTTTCTTTTTTTAATTTGTTAAAACATATTTCTTCGAGAAAAAAAAATGCGTTTGAAAGACCGCTCCGCAAATACAGTGTGACATAAAATATTGCAACCATCGCCATTTTATTCTTTAGGGTCTCTCCTAAAATATATATATTTTTACTTGTAAGCAACAAATGTCAGAAAAAGGCTTGGTCTTTTTTTCAAAGATGAACAGTGTTTTTTTTTGTATACTGGGGATGCCTGAATGCATAGTAACATTTATTGGAAAGGTGAACTAACCCTTTAAGATGATAGGGTCAAAGTTTCTGGAAAATCCCATTCTTTAAAACAGAAGACTTTACAAGGTATTCCAAGAACGCTTTCTTCTGTGTCTTACAAAACTGCATATTCTGTCTGCTAGATCCAAGCTTAAGCATGTTTACTGTTCTGATGGTGCAAGTTAAACAAATGACACCAGAAAAAAAATCTTGAGCACAGTTCAGTTTTTAGGATTATATAAATTAAAGCAATACAAGCCACTTACAAGATTTTACTGTTAACACATATACAGTTGTAGAACCTACCCTGGTGAAGCCACTGTTTCCTGGTTCCCCTTTTTCTTTGTGCAAATAGCACCACTCAATCTGAAATCAACTCGCTGGGTGGGGAATATTTATTGCAAATGTATGTACAGTATCTTAATTGCAAAAGTGATATAGGACAAGAGCGATAATACATCAGTTACGGTAAACTTTAGCAAGGAATGTATTGCAATTAGTGAACCGTAGAAAGAGATATATTGTAAAAAGAACAATCAATTTGTGTATAGAGCAACTCCTCCTAAACTCGTAAACTCCTCCTAAACTCTATGCTGAGGAAATCTTAAAGGATAAGTTCACCTTTTTAAAAAAAGAATACATGTAAATGTATTTGTTGGTAAAAAAAATGTGCATTGCACCAGTGATCAGCAGATTACTGATGCCATGCAGGTATTCTGCAGACTGTCAGTGTAAGCTGACTGCCCATACAGCATACGGGCTGGCAGTTTTACACTGACAGGAGGAATGAATGCACTACCACAGCATCAACAGTGCCATGGTAGTTCATTGAGAACTACAAGCCAACAGCCGCAAAGGCCGGCGGAGAGCACACTTTTTTCAGATTGTGACAGCTAGTTGGGGGGGGGGGGGGGAGGGATCCGCTGTTAACTGTCAAAATGATGGAGTGGAGGTCAGTCTATCTGTAACATGTTACATGTTACGCCCTGATTATGGGTTTAACATGTAACATATTTCAAAAGGTGAACTTACCCTTTAAATAAGGAGAGTCATCCCCCCCATACCAGTTCAGCAGTTTGTACTATACTCACTCTCTCTTCTGCTAACCAGCTTGTTGGGGCCCATCTTTTATGTTGAAGCACTCAGGATAATTTCCCTTTAAGGACTGGTAAAGACATCGGTGCTGGTCCTTTTAAGCACTGGGAAAGGCACTGGTTCTGGTCCCTTTAGGCACAGAATAGGGCACTGGCTCTGTTTTATTTGCAGACAACACTATCCCTCTTTGGTCAAACTGTAGTGTGGTTTTGGCCAGTGGCCTCACAACAACTCGTATTTCAGCAGATAATCTCCCATGGCTCACTATTGGCAGCACAGCCGGTCTGTGTTCACAGTGTACTTCCTTTTGATCAGGCAGCAGGCTCCTTCAGCATCCGTGGCACTGTCCAATGTCCCAGAATGTCTGTCACTACCTTTCTTTCCCTCTAAGGGTGCAGTGGTGAGCGGTCTGCTGGCAGCGTGATGTCCATTCAGACCCTTTTTACAGCCTCCACTCTTCTCCTCAGGATGAGAAAAACAACAGGACACCACCTCTCCTCTTAACCCCAATGCATCATGGGATCTGTATGTAGCACCCTGGTCCTAAGGAGGGCTGCTAATAAATATAGCTGTGCTATATTTATATAATTGGTAGTCTTTGATCCACTGATTTCTGTCCTAATTCTGAGTTCAATTTATAGTCTCTCTCTTCTGTTAATAGGTGGCACTATTGCTTTTGGCATTAGGATGATGGATTACAGTGAATTCAGGTGATGAGTAATTAAGTTGTCGCAGCCAATTAGCAGGAGTTTCTTTTGGGCCGCTATAGGTATAGGCTATTTATTTAGGAGGAGTCAGGTGATCGGGGTTCTTCACGCATGGGGCTGCAGCCTAGGTGGATGTGTCAGTTCTACAGGAAACTGTTCTGCATTTGAAATACATTGAAGTGGGGACACTCCTGCCTGTGCTGTTGCTGCTGGACTGTGCTCCTGATACCAGCAGTTGCAGGGGGTGCCCTAAAAAAAAAAAAAGTGACATGCTGGCCTGTGCCCTAGAATTGCCAGTATGCTTCACTGTCACTGTCAAGTAGTATGCTGATGTGTTGCCCTGGATTATCAGCATTTCTTGTTCTTCATATGTGAGGGAAAAGTGATCTCAGTCCCCGGCTGTGAAGGCTGAGATATGTTCTATGTGCAAGGGGACTTTGTTGTTCAGGAAGATGGAAAAGTTCTTCAATGTCACAGTCCCTTGCATGCTTGTGTGGCTAAAATGCTTGTTTAAAAGTGGCCATGCACACAGTTCCAGTGCTGGTTCTAGGGAGAAGTGGAACTGCTGGAAAGTTGCTGACCATGTTGTTGTAAATCACAAGGGAAATACCTATTGGACTTTGGGGCTCCAAGGACAATGGGGTGTTTAATTAGTTGGTTAGTAAGGTAGACTGTGCTGTGGCAAAGGGGCAAGTCTTTTACCTCCAACCTAAATAAATGCTAATAAAATCTAGTTGTGCTAGGTGGTAACTAGCCTGGCTAATTGGTAGTCTTTGATCCATTGATTTCTGTCCTAAGTCTGAGTTCAATTTGTAGTCTCTCTCTTCTGTTAATAGGTGGCACTGTTGCTTTTGGCATTAGGATGATGGATTACAGTGATTTCAGGTGATGAGTAAATAAGTTGTCCCAGCCAATTAGCAAGAGTTTCTTTTGGACCGCTTTGCATGCTGGGATAGGCTATTTATTTGGGAAGAGTCGGGTGATCTGGGTTCTTACCGTCCGTGATGGCAGCCTGGGTGGATGTGTATCAAACAGTTCCTGGCTGCTATGCCTGAAGGCTGAGGCCTATCCAGGAGTCCTACTGGCTGCTAGGTCTACGTGAGGCCTATCCAGTAATTCAAGGGTCCGCAAAGGAGGAGCAGCCTAGGTTAAGTGCAAAGTCTGAGGCAGAACCACGTGTGTTAGAGGCTCAGCCTGAGGGGAGCCTGTCCATTGCCGGAGGTAAAGGAGAAGCAGTTGCCGGAGGGAAGACCACTCCTGTTACCAGAGGCAAGTTTGGAAGGGATGAAGTTCTGAAGGAGTACCAGAGCAGCTGCTTCACTAGCGGGGGACGGTGAAGTAAGTGAGAAAGCTTCAGTGGAGACTCATCCAGGAAAACAACGGGTAGCTGAGAGTAAAGCTTGAAGGAGTATGGCTGGTAGCTGTAAGTAAAGCTTGAAGATAAGTACAGCAGTAAGCTGTGGGTAAAGCTTGAGGGATCTAGCAGGTAGCTGAGAGTCCAAGAAGTCTAGTGAGAGACTGTGAGCTGAGCTTGAGGATCTATAGTGGGATACTGTGAGTTAAACTGGAAGATCTACAGTGGAATTACTGATAGAGAAGTTGTTGCTATAGGAGACAGCAGTTGCTACAAGATACAGATTGCTGCATTCAGCTTAAAGGCCCTTTGTCTGTATTGCTGTTTGGCTAGTTCTATTTTTGTCTGCGGAGTTTGCCTAATTGCTATTGCATTTGCCTGAGAGTGTCCTGTGCCCTAACCGTCTCTCCCACCGTTCCTGTTAAGACAAATAAAATCTCTTTGTTAATTTTTACAAAAAGTGACTGCCGCCTAATCTTTCCACCTTGCACCACACCCACTATGCCTAGTAACCTGCACCCTGAGGAGGAATGTCAGTTCTCCCTGGCTCTGGGGGTCACCATCAGGCCCTTAGAAGTCAGGGAGACCGATAAATGTAGTTCCCCCTTCCAACCTATCAAGTCAGCTCAGTCTATGTGTCACGTACCTGGTCTGAGGCCGAAGTGCTGAGAGGTCTCCCCTTGCGGCTAAGTGCAGAACACACCTGGAGGTGGTACAGGGAATGCAGTGCCCAAAGAAGCATGGGTTGCCAGTTGTAGTAGTCTGCAGAGCTGATCACCGAATCGCAGCAGGAACAGGCTGGATGCGCTGTAGGGCAGGTGTCCTTAGCAGTTCCGGGCGTACTTGGCAGCAGGACAAAGTAGGAAGCAGAACCAGAAGCCAGGCCAAGGGTCATACACGGTGGATCAGTTAGTAGCATAGGCAGCTAGCAGAAACTGGAACAAGTCGGGGTCATACACGGATAAACAGATAATAGCAGAGTCGGTCAGCCAATCCGAGGTCAAACACAATGGATCAACCAGAAAGCAAGTCAGAAGTTCAAGCCAGGGGGTCAGACACATAAATCAAGATGAATCAGGTCAAAAGGCAAGCTGGGTTGGGAACAAGAGGTCCAAGATCAGAATACACAAGGCACAGAAACCTGGGGGAGCTGGCGATCATCCAGCAATTAGTGGTTGCTGCTGCTGGCTTTAAATAGGCCACTGGGTGCCAGAATCTGTCACGCATTCCATGCGCTTTGGTGCATCTTCTTGATTGTTCTTGCCGGTGTGCGCATGCGCATTAGCATTAGCTAATTTCCGTTCGCCAATGCGCGCTTCTGCTGGCCATTAACAGATGTGCCAGTTCTTCTGCAGATTGTTCTCTGACACTATGTAAGGCTGGATTCACACCTATGCAGTTTTAGTGCTTTTTGCATTTTGCAGATTTGCACTACAGTCCATTTAACATTGTTTCCTATGAAACACGTTCTGTAGTGAAAATCTGCAAAATGCAAAAAGCACTAAAACTGCATAGGTGTGAATCCAGCCTTAGACTACACTTCCCGCAATCCTAGCAGTCCATATCCTTGTGCATGCTTATTAGGTAGAAGACAGGCTCACCACTGGCTGCACTATTCCACAATGATGGTCTTGTCACGCATCTGTGTGTTTGTAAGTCTCCTGTGAGCACAAGCAAGATCAGTAGCAAACACAGTAAAATTACAGCTGCTCCTCTCCTTGTCAGCTGCTGGCTGGGCTGGGCTACACAGTCATGGGAAAATACTTTTTCAACATATTTAACATTTTTAATATTTATTCAAACAGTGCCTACAGATAAGGTCAATATACTGGGAAGATTGCACATAAAATTGACATAGTGTATTCAGTAAGTAAATAAAGAAATATATTTGTTATGTGGAAAAAGTAAGTACACCTCTACATTTACCACCATTTCAAATCCATTATGTTAGAATCAGGTTTCTCACATTAGGTTCCAATGATTGCAACCTTCTAGGAAGTGGGCCTGTCTCATTTAACCACTTGACAACTTGGGCACTTAAACCCCCTTCCTAACCAGACCAATTTTCAGCTTTCGGTGCTCTCACACTTTGAATGACAATTACTCAGTCATGCAACATTGTACCCATATGAAATTTTTGTCCTTTTTTCACACAAATAGAGCTTTCTTTTGATGGTATTTAATCACCGCTGTTTTTTTATTTCTTGCGCTATAAATCAAAAAAGACTGAAAATTCGATAAAAAAATCTTTAATTCTGTTAAAATTGATTGCAGAGTATTGGCGAGTATTGGTAGAGTATTGGCGAGTATTGGCAGAGTATTGGCGAGTATTGGCAGAGTTTTGCAGTGTTGCAGAATTTTGCACTGTTGTGTTGCAGAGTATTGCACAATGTTGCAGAATATTGCACCATGTTGCAGAGTATTGCAGTGTATTGCACAGGGTTGCAGAGTATTGCAGTGTATTGACATTGAGCAGCGCTGTGGGCACTAAACATCCAGCCCACAGCGCTGCTGCCATCTCTTCCCCTCTCCCCTCGCACTGTACCGATCGGTACACATAGGGGAGGGAGGAACCGGCGTGATGACGTGACGCCCGTTTGTTCACATGTGATCGCTCCTTCATTTGACGGAACGATCACGTGGTAAACGGCCGCGATCAGCGGCTATTGGTCATGGATGTTCCCGGGTGCGTGCCCCAGGGGGCGTGCGGGAGCAACATTTTGGAATGACTTCCCACGGACGTCAACCCAGAATAAGCCAACTGCACTGTTGCCGTCTTTCGGCAATGGCCCGGTCGGCAAGTGGTTAAAGTGGTTCTCCACTTTGTAAAAAAAAAATAAAAGTCAGCAGCTACAAATCCTGTATTTGCTGGCTTTAATAATGGGGCACTTACCTGTCCATAGATCCAGCACCGTCCTCACCTGGGCTAGTTCTTCACTAGCATTGTGAATGGTCCTGCAGTCTTCTGGGATCTGTGACGTGTCCCAGAAGACTGTGGAGAGGGAGTGGGAGAGGAGAACTTCCACTCAGATTGCCTAGGTGGAAGTGGGAGGGGTTCCTGTCAAAATGAGGTACCTGCTCCACTCTCAAAAAAATGACGTGCCAAATTAGGTAGAGAAGGGGGGAGTAGGACTTAAAGCAGAACTTCCCATTTTTGGGTGAAGCTTGGCTTTAAACGTCAGATATCCAGAGCCGGGTGTTCTTTCTGCAATTGAATTGTACGGTGAATTATCCAGGCACTATGTGGAGTTTGATTTGGAGAGTATTATAAAGCAAACCTTACAACAAGGAAACGATAGATCGTTTAAAGAAAAACTTTTTGGAGTGCCAGTGTCAATGAATTCAGGTGAGGACACACCTTGACTATATTGAAACCGCATCAGAGAACACACAAAGAGGAATAAAAATGCACACACTCCACAATTTTTTGAGAGAGGTTTATTCATAAAAGAACACAGGTTTTGATGCATCTTTATTTCTTTACTTGTATATATAAGCGCTTGACCAATATATGTTTTATAGGTTTTTGGACACATTTATATGAGAGTGTGGTAGGGTGTTAGCAGCTGTAAATAAGTGGTCACATAGCAGTTTAGAAGGTAATTTTGCGGTCACAAAGAAAAAAATCAGACTACCTAAATTGCCAGCAAAATAACATTTCATTTCCAGTTTAGAAAATAATACAGCACGCAGAATCCCCAAAATACATAGTAGACCCTAAATAATCATTTTTAATATTACTATTATTATTTATCTTTTGTATTATAAATAATAGTAGTATAATTGCTTTTATTATTTTCTGAGCTGTGTGAAGGTTGCTGTCCATCAATTTTAAAATGTTTCTGATGAGAAAATCAGTTTTTTTAAAATGTTTTTGACTTAGATATTTTTTAAAAGTTTTTTCTCTAACCTATGAGATATCCCTCACAATATATAAAACCAATTCCTCCTCTTTCTGTCAGGAACATTCTGATATCATAATAACTCTCTCCTTGTAAGTTATCTTTGACCCATCTAAAGATGTAGCTATTCTTCTTTTTCAATACAGTGATGAATCACAAAAAACTAGTCTACTGAATAAGAAAATTATGAGATGACATTTGGGTGTCCCTTTATAAAATAATTGCCATTTCTTTTCCAACGCTTGGCCTATTCTGATGCTGAAATTTCTCCCTTCCTTTGCTACAATCTGTAGAATTTTGACTGATGTAAAGCTGAAGGGAGAAAACACGGTCTTTAATGAAAAGTAAGTAATTTTTCAGCACATTCACAGAATGTATAAGAAGCTCTACCACACCAACTGTCTGGGAATACGCAGGATTTTTTACATGTTCACACTGTCGTGAGTTCAGTTTGGTGCGCAGTGTTGATGAAAAGAAACACTGATTTGCCCCCACTAACAGCTAGTAAATCGAAAGACCATGCTGAAAATATTTTTTTTCGATCTAAAGGATTGTGTTATCTTAGAGCCTTCAATATTACTAAGGTCTCAAGGGCGTTGAGGAGTTAACCTCATCCAGAAACGCAAACTGCACGGGGGGTGGGGGGGGGGGTGGGAGTGCCAATGCCCATGCTACGCAGGGTGGAGGACCTGCTGACTATGACAAAGTGCACGTGCGCAAAAACTTGTCATCATGGCAACAGACGAGCCTGTGTTCCATGCTGGTTCCTGGGTCTCCACCTCCTCTGCACTTCCGGCTGACATTGCCATTCATCCAGACACGCCCGCCCTATCCACGGCTTTGGGTCCTGGTCGACTGACACCACCCTCTTAGTCAGCTGGTACCTCTACCTCTGGCCCATGAGTCCCTCCCCTGGACCAGGTCTTCACCCTACATAGCATGGGCATTGGCGCCCCTCCTCGTGCTCCACAGTTTGGATTTCTGGATGACGTTAGCTCCTCAATGCCCTTAAAACCTTAGTGGTATCATAGGCTCTTTTTAATTTATCATATCTAACTTCTAGTCATCAATTGTTTATTGAAGAAATTAAAAACATTGTCCTTTTTCATTTATGGCTACATTGACTTTCCTCCTTATCCTAATATCCAACCCATGGAGCGCTGTCCACCAATATCTTCCTTCTATACCACATTGCCATATGTTTTTTGTCAGCTACACTGGGTATGGGCTCTTTACAATATATTATACTCTAATAATATGATCCATGCTTAAGGTTTTAAGGTTTCTTTTTACAAACAGGTTATGACCCACCAGCACCATTAACAAACTGACCATTATCATTCAAATGTTTTATGATCCACATTTTTTTGGCTGAATGGGTGACAGTGGGACAGTTTATATGTGTCTGAGGATGTCCCAGACTGTGTGCTTCTGTGGAAAATACCTTGGGCATGTAAGACCAGTAGGCCACACACCAGTTACAGTGGTTGAAGAAAAAAGACACAGGTCCATTGGAATAAGCCAAAAGACTAAAATTAATCGAATGATTGAAAACTTAAATTCTCGAGCCAGAAACCTGCTGTGATATGTATATGATACAACAAATGCACCAGCCCAGTGAATCTTAGATTCAGATCTAGGCTTGTTTCCACCCTCAACAACATCTGAGGGCTGGTTTGCACCAGTGGCTGAGTTAGAATGCAGCTGCTGGTGAGCAGGAGGAGGACCAAGCCTATTTTTTGCACTTGGTGTTTACAAGTTAAAATCATTTTTTTTGCTATAAAATTACTTAGAACCCCCAAACTATATATATATATATATATATATATTTTCAGACACCCTAGAGAAAAAAATGGCAGTTGTTGCAATACTTTGTCACATCGTATTTGCGCAGCAGTCTTACAAATGCAATTTTTTGGGAAAAATACACTTTTTTGAATAAAAAAATAAGAAATCATTAAAGTTAGACCATTTCTTTTCTATATTGTGAAAGATTATGCTGAGTAAATTGATACCCAACATGTCATGCTTCAAAATTGCGCCCGATCGTGGAATGGTGACAAACTTTGACCCTTTAAAATCTCCATAGGTGACATTTAAAAATGTCTACAGGTTACCAGTTTTGTGTTACAGAGGAGGTCTTTTGCGAGAATTATTTCTCCCCCTCTAACGATCATGATAATACTTCACATGTGTGGTTTGAACACCGTTTTCATATGCAGGCGCGACTTAGGTATACGCTTGCTTCTGCGCGTGAGCATGGAGGGAGGGGGCGCTTTATTTTTTTTTCTCTTATTTTTTATTTTTACACTGTCCCTTTAAAAACTTTTTTGAGATCACTTTTATTCCTATTACACGGATAATAAACATCCCTTGTAATAAAAAAAAGCATGACAGGACCTCTTTAATGTGAGATCTGGGATGCACTTAAATGCTATTAAAAAAATATATATATCCCTTTAAGGCCGTTTGGCGGAAATGACGTTTGATGTCACTCCCGTCATCCAAATAGAGTGGAGTGGGGGCTATCATTCCCTCACTCGACTTCCTGCTCATCAGGGGAAAGCATCGAATCATCTCCACCACTACCGACGGCTCCAGTAAGCGGCGGAGACGATGGGACGTGGCGAGAGGGAGCTGGGGGGCAGTCACTGGCCCCCCAGCCCCCCCCCGTTTTACTTACCTGAGCCCCGTAATTCCCACGCCAGAAGCGCACTGTCCCTCTCTGCATGGGGTCCTGGCTCTTGATTGGATAGATTGTTAGCAGCGCAGCCATTGACTCCGGCTGCTGTCAATCAAATCCAATGACGCGGGCGCTGGGGGGCGGTGCAGAGTCCGGCATTCGTGTCTTTGGACGCCGAATGCTGGACCCTGGATCGCGCCCACAATGAAAACCCCCAGGGAGAGCGCTTCTCCTAGGGGGTATCTGAAGTGAGGAGGAGCCGCGAGAGCCGCCGAGGGACCCCAGAAGCAGAGGAATGGGGACACTCTGTGCAAAACGAGCTGCACAGTGGAGTTAAGTATGACATGTTTGTTATTTTAAATTTAAAAAACAAACAAGCCTTTACCATCACTTTAAAGGAAGATAAATAGGGAAGATCTCAAAGTATGCATGCTGTTACATTTTTGTTTTGTTTTCCAAGTTATTACAAGATAAAAAAAATAATTTATTTTAAAAATCCTCCTATAGTGTTTTTGTTTAAGCCAAGTCTCTAAACACAATGCAAGAATATTCAAATTAAGTTGCTCAACAATGTTATACAGGAGAAAAATGAATTCCACAAATGCAGAGCAACAAATGAAAGACTCCTTTTCCCGATATTGTTGTTTTGTCAAATTCTTACTTGTGTAGCACCCTCCCTCCTAAGTTCAGAGTAGGCTGCTACGGTAGGAAAATTTAGTTTAGCTCCCCAGGAAACCAGTTGAGCAGGCATTGATTGCTCAGGGCTCCTCAGTGTTTCACAGGCTGCTGTTCTGTTACTCCCTCCTACATTATAGAGGCTTCTGGAAGCATAGTGGGAGGGAGGGCAGGACAGGCAGCCTGAATATTTATGGGACTCCAACCAATCCCTGGAAAGTGTGCCCAGAAGGTGGAGGGAGAGCCCATAGGTAGTCTGAATCCTGGCAGCAGAGTGCAGAGTTCCTGGGTCTAGTCCTACAGGAGAAGATCCCCTGTGCAGAGGATCTGCCCCGTGGGGAAGGAAATCTAGTGGAGCCAGAGTTAAGACATCAAGGTCCCAGCTAGGCTTAGTTGGGGGGCCTACCGAAGAGACTTTGTCCAGGGAGTATGCTGGGTCATTAAGAGGTTACTTAATGGAGAGTGCCAGGAGGAAGTTGGTGGGAAGAAGTCTAACTATCCTGTAGCTAAGTGAATACAAGGCCCCAGTGCTGCAGAGTGTGACAGTGAGGTGCCTTGAGAATCTGGAAGGGGCACAGGTCACAATCAGCTGAGAGATCCAGTGGAAATTTTATTTTGCAAGTGTAAGTACAGCCAGGAGTTGTACAATGCAGCCATAAGTTTGTGCCTAACAGCCAGAGGTTGTGCAATACAGCCAGAAGTTTGTGCCCAACAGCCGGGGGGGGGGGGGGGGGTGGAAGGGGGCTATTTTTCCAGCTAGATACTGACAACCAGTACTGAAGGGGGGTTATTGTTCCAGCTGGCCGCTGGCCACCAATACTGGGGTGGTTATTGTTCCAGCTGGCCATTGGCCACCAATACTGGGGTGGTTATTGTTTCAGCCTGCTGCTGACAACCAGTGCTGGTGGGTATTATTGTTCCAACCTGTCACTGGGGGAGGGGGGTTCTTCTTACAACCAGCCACTGACCATCAATATTTCTGACCCGGGTGTTTATTGTCTCAGCTGTTCCTGGTGACTATGCAGTTGCTGACTATTCTTCTTTCGGGAAAGCTGAAAAGCATACGTGAGGAAAGAGTTTCCTGTTTTAAAAAGATAACTGTGTTGAGTGTTGTACACTTATGAAAGAATATACTTGGTGCAAGTCCAGTCAAATTTGTTTTTTTGTTTTGTTTTTGAGCTGATCAGAGAACGGTTTTAACTTGTGTCAGATATTTATTTGTGACCTAATTGGAAGGATATCCCCTCAGTTTTTATCTCTGTGACATCAGGACAAAAGAAGAGAGGTATGGGTATAACAACAACAGAAAATACAGTATAAAAGCCTTTAAAGTGTTTTTGTTGCTCTTTGTTAAAGTGGAACTTTACCCATAACATTACTTTATAAAAATAATGTTCTTTAGTGAGGAAAATAGATTCCACATGAATAATTATGCTACTAAAATGTGTGCAGTAAATTGCCTCCAGCATTGTTCCTGTTTCTTCTTGCTGCAGGCTGCCATTTTGCTGAAGCCCAGAGCCCCTGAGCAGCAATAAATCTTTAGGCTGTCAGGAGATTGGCCTCCACTAATGTGGCAAAATACCTAAATGTGCAGAGCAGGGTGAGACTTGTATTACTGGATTTTAAACAGTTTAGTCACTTATTTTTAAAGCTTTACATAGCTATACCTCCAAAAGGGGCCAGCCTGAAATGACCTAGCAGGACTTATTTTTTGACTAACGTTCCACTTTACAAACTCACACATTACATATTTTAATACCTTACATATCTATTAAAATGTGTATAAATCATCTTTGTGAGAGTTAAGGGTAGTGTTTATTTTGGAGACAAATGTTTAATTTAATTTCTGGGTCCTGGAACCTATTTTCTTTCATTGAATAAATGTTTTAGCATATTTAGTCCAAGCATAACAAGACTGCGGATATACTATCATAACACAAAAACAAACAAATAGTAAATGAAAGATAATAATTATAACATGTGCTGACCAGGTGATCAGGAATCCACAGGGAGAAACAGAGTCAGAGCTGTGACTAAAAGCTATGGGACCTTGGTGTAGATATTGGGGCCCCCTCTTATCATAAAAAAAAGAAGCTTTAACTGAATCATTCAGCCCTGTCAATTTGCACAATTCTTCTTTAAAATGTGTTCCAGCAACAAAGCAGTGCCTGCCCCTCCCCCATCCATTAAGGGAATTCAATCACTTTGTAAAAAGTGAAGGCACACTAATAGTTAAAGCGGAGCTCCAGCACCCCCCCTCCAAAAATTAAAAGTCAGCAGCTACAAATACTGTAGCTGCTGACTTTTAATATTAGGACACAATTGAAACATCGGCAGGGGTTCCGCGATGTTGGCACCCCAGCCGATGTTTCAATTGGCTCGCGGGTGCTGATGCCACCATTCCTTGTAAGGGAGACCGGTAGTGAACCCTTGCAGATTCACAGCTGGTTCCCTACTGTGCATGTGCAAAGCACGCTGTGCTTTCTAAGTGGCCTGGCGGTGGTGGAAGGAGGAGGGGGGCCGAATTTCTGGGGTGAGGTCTCCCGGAAGTGGGGACAGGCACCTGTCAAAAACTGTGAATGGGCTTCTGTGAATGGGCAGAGGGGAGAGGCGTGCATAGGGGCGACTCCCCTGTTCGAGAAGGATAGCTCAGAACAGTGATGGCGAACCTTGGCACCCCAGATGTTTTGGAACTACATTTCCTATGATGCTCCACTACACTGCAGAGTGCATGAGCATCATGGGAAATGTAGTTCCAAAACATCTGGGGTGCCAGGGTTCGCCATCACTGGCTCAGAAGGATCAGCGTCACTCTTTCAAACTATAGCGATAGAGATAGCTGTCTTCTGGGAGTACTATAAAGCTGTCAGATATAGTTGCTAAATCTATATATAATATATTAGCTATTTTTTTTTATTTATGTCAGATTTTTATCCTAGCTAAAACTGCTTTTTTGATTTCACAATTCTCTGCACCTTTTCTGTACATGGAAACATGTCTAGAAAATGAATAATAATAAAGATGATAGGAATATAGGAAAAGGCGTGCTTTGTGAATAGAGATGGGCTTGGGTGTATTTGGGATCCTCGTCCTAACCCACCTGCCTGATCCCGCCAGGAAGCCCACACTGCACACCGCTAATCACAGGCAGTGAGACATTTCCCGATCTGTGCAGCTGGGGAAGGGAAACAAACAGGACAAGGAGAGGATGGATGGATCACAGGAGGGACGGGTACAGGTACAAGGCTCAGGTTTCAGGTAAACAGACAGAAACAGGAACAGGATCAGGGACAAAAACAGAGCTCGCAGGTTCAGGATCAGGGCACAAGGAAAGATACCAGGGAAAGGCATACGTGTGGCTGCTGGGTATTTATACACAAATTTATACAAATCTCAATCAGACTCAGGTGATGCCTGATTGCAGGAGGTAATGCCGGCCCCACACTGCCAGGAACCACCCGCTGGTGGACGCCAGTACTGTGGTCCAAAGATCACATAGTACCACCAACAAGCTCCCCTGGCAGTTCCAGACTGCCAGGAGACACCTGCTGGTGGACCACAGTACTGCACGCCAAATATCAGGCAGCATCATCAGCGGATGGAACCTTCCCTGACACCCCCCCCCCATGTTGAGGGCATGTGGTCTGGTATGATTTGAGCGTGATGGTAAATATTCACTACCTGTCTCCTGACCTGCCAGGCTGCATACTTGGATCAGGGTCCGGTATGGAATTTAGGGGGGACCCTACACCATTTTTCTTTGACAAACCCTGCCCTTTTTTAGATTTCACTGTCAGCCTAAATGAGCCCGGTGGGGTTGAGTCATAATTCTTAGGATGACTGGCTGCTAGCTTCCTAACAACCATATCACAAAAGAAAGGATAGGGAACCAACTGAATAAAGGTACACACAGGTACCACCAGGTATTTATCCATACACTCAAATCGAGTGGGACTCAGTGGCCAAAAAAGAAAGTGCCACACTGAAAGAGACCAGGGAAATAATATTAAAATACATAATTTTTTTGTTATTAAGTTAATTTATTGAAAAACAAAAGACCAATCGAAATAAAAATGTCAGAAATCCTACACCTAACATCATATAGACAACGTTGTCTGGGCACAAAGACAAACACACATAAAAACATAAAACAGAGCGTATAACACCACCCAAGCATACATGTATACCAATGGAGCGCTATAGATATGTGCAATTGGGGGTAAGCGCATCACCAGCCGGGCAGGCCTCTCAATGGTGATATAAGCAACGGCCGTCGCAACATACAAAAAGAGTCCAAAAAACACCAATCCGTGGTTGAAGGCACGATTCCCATGTCCCGCTGTTCCTGGAGCGCGGTCCGCGCCACAGACCGGCGTGAGGCAAGGCAGTGATGTCGGCTGATACTTGGAATGGTGTCTAACGTTCAGAGGAGTGACGTCAATGCGTTTCACTGTGGAACCCTAGCTTCTTCAGGAATAGTTCCCCCTGGCTGTGACAAGTATATCTACACAATTTTTTGTCTCAGCTTCAAATATCTCATAAAGAAATCAGATTAACCATGTGTTTTACTCAGACAGGAAGTGTGTCATAGATAGTATTAACCCCCAAAGGGGTGGGATCATAGTAGATGCAGAATCTTCATATCTGATGGTGCACACACAGCATACTTTAAACATCGACAAATGCATAAAGGCACATTCAAAATCACAACTAAAGACAAAGCCAAAGTTAATATGGAAACAGAATGAAAAAATAAAAAGATATAAAAGAGATAAAAGATATATATATATATATATATATATATATATATATATATATATATATATATAATAAAAAACAAAATAAGAAAACAAAAAAAATGTAAATAAAAATAATAATGAAATCATGACTTAAACCCACACATAAGCAGGACATTTATATGTAATGTATGGGAGTGCAGACACATAACACGCAAAAGACACAAAAGGGACATAGACACCCAAACCATAGAACACAACTAGCAAAAATATTAAAGATATTTATCTACAAAAACTTATCAATCTAAGAAAACTTGCAGAATCATAACATTTAATTTATAAATCCAGAATTTCTCTTTTTGGAGAACGACTTTTTCAAAGTCACCCCGTCTTTTACTGGTTTGTAAAGCATAAATTCCCTTAACCCTCAGTCCATCAGGTTTGAAATGATGATGCAAAAGGAAATGCTGAGCCAAAGGGATTTTTCGGCTCCTTGATATCTCTGAGATGCTCACCAATGTGGACACGTAACTGACGCTTTGTCTTCCTTATATAAATCTTATTACAGGGACACTACAGACTATAGATCACTTTTGTAGTGGCACAATTAATAAGGCTTTTGATCTTATAGACTTTAGTGTTATCCACATTGATGAACAGAACACCTCGGTACGTTCAACAAAATGACAGATCTGACAATGCCCTCACAGAAACATCCCCCTAGATCTTGGAAGGGACGTTAGTCAAGAATCATCAGATGACCTGATATATTCAGAGTGAGATTGTCAGACAAGTTTGGAGCCCTCCGTGCAGTCATATCTGGGTATTCCCCCACTATGGCAGACAGAGTGGCACAACGGGACAATGTAGACCAGTGCCTCTCAAGAATCTCCCTCACCTTGGACCACTGCGAACCGAACTGGGTAATGAATCTCACTGGTTCGCATTGTATAGCACGACCCGAAGGGAAACAGTGAAGGGGGACTTTGTTCCTCTATCAAAGAGGATCTCTCTTGACTCATTGCTCTTTTCTTTGCTGCTAGAGCCTCACTCTCTAAATATGGCTTACATATCATGGGATTCCTTTTTTAATTCCTCATCACTTGAACAGTTTCTTCGAATATGGAGAAACTGTCCCATAGGGATGTCTCTTACTAGAGAACTGGGGTGAAAACTGTCTGCCCGGAGTAGGGCATTGGCTGCCGACAGTTTTGGAAAAGTCGAATTAACCAAGGAGCCATTCTTCTTAGTAATCCTGAGGTCAAGGAAGGGAATCGAGACAGGATTAAACCCATACGTAAGTCTGATATTGCGTGTATTGTTATTAAGTTCATGATTAAATTCATGCAATTCAGTCTCGGTTCCCTTCCAGACCACCAGGATGTCATCAATATAACGAATCCATGCCCTCACAGACCCTACATAAGATCCTAAAGTGTATACTTCACACTTCTCCCACATACCCAAGTGCAGGCACGCATATGAGGGCGCCCAAGGGGCCCCCATAGAAGTGCCTGACACCTGTTGGTAGTTAACATCGTTAAACTCAAAGTAGTTGTTATGGGGGACAAAGTTCAAAAAGATCCAATATAAATTAATTTTGATGGGCCATCTTTGGATACAATTTCTGAAAAAAGTACTCCACAGCTTTTTGTCCCCAAAGATGAGGTATTGATGTGTATATTGACTCCACGTCAATACGGATGAGAAAACATTCATCATTGATATCAATATCACTCAATTTATTGAGAACATCCTTGGTATCTCTCACATATGATTCAAGAGCAGAATCCATTATCTTTAAAAGACCATCGACATACTGACCAACCTTTTAGGGGGTTCATTGATTGTGGAGACTATGGGTCTTCTTGGGGGATTTTTTAGTTCTTTATGGAGTTTAGGGATAATGTAATGGACTGGAATATTATAATCAGAAACCTGTAGGTGATTTAATTCCTTTTTAGTGATCAAGCCTTCTTTCTGTGCTGAGGTCAGCTTATAGTTTAATTCCGTAACCAGGCTAGAAAAGGGAGAACTTGAAAGTCTCAAGTAGATGTCTGGATTACCTAATTGTCTTTTTACCTCCAGCCCTCTCTTGCTTGTTCAGATTATCTCAATTAAACTCCTTCCAGTTCAATTTATTTAAATCAATACTTACAAGGTCAAAAATTGACCAATTAGCTTATTTTTTGAAAGGGGTAACATCTTTTTCGATTTTATTTTTAAATCAACGTCTCTAAGAATCACAGTATAATCGTCTATTTGCGAATCAACATCAGATGGTCCCTCATCAAGAAGGGCCAAAAGATCTTCAATCGCCTTCTTATCATCCTCCTGGAGAGTTTCGCAGACTGCAGGGCTTCTATTCCTCTGCTCATGCAAAAACTGAAATAGGACCTTACGTAAAAAGAGATTTACATCTTTAAATACTGTGAACTCCACCATATTTTGTTTAGGTGAAAAAGAAAGTTCCTTACTATGGATTTGTATATGGGATTCTTTTAAGGGGAAAGAAGACAGGTTCACTACACTGTTGTCCATGCTTCCCAAAAGGGAATTACTTGTTAAGTTCTCCTGTGTTGACTGCTTGTCCTGTATTTTCGCTCCGTATTTTCTCTTTCTTTTCCTTTTTCTACTTCTTTTTTGTGTTCTTTTCTGTTGTTGCAAAATACCTGTCTTTTCCTGAGAAGTTCTTACCGGGGACAGTGAACTGTCCCGATCTTGTTTTAAAAAAGTGACTGACCGGACAGAACCATCACTGTCAAAGTCACTCATAGCCATGTCTGTTTCAGTCCGAGGAAAAGGGGATCTACCTCTTCTACGTCTAGACCTATTTCTACCTTTCTGTGAGGAGAGATCCAAAATCTCAACTTTTTCCCAATCAAGAAGATCTCTTTTAAATTTAGACTGTTTTGTCATTTTAAGATTTTTTTGTATTCTATCAATTTCCTTTTTAACCATATCATTCTGTTCAGTAAACTCCTCTTCTTCTTTGTGGGGGTCTAACCCCATACTACTTTGTTCTATCTCAGTTTTTTTATTTATTAGTTGCAATTTTGAACTGTTGCATCTATTCAGTTTTGATCACTATGCAGCCATCTGGGTATGGCTTTCGATCTTTATGCCTCCGAAAGTAATTACTGACAGGTTATATCAGTTTTGGCTGGTTTCAGGCTACTCCTAGTCCATTGGATTTTACAGTGTTTGCAGACATGCTGCTGTTCACCCCTGCCCCTCTCCCTATCCCCAGGATCATTCCAAAATAGCAACATTCCCTTCAGCCACAGATTGGTGTTTTTTGGACTCTTGTATGTTGGAACAGCCGTTGCTTATATCACCATTGAGAGGCCTGCCTGGCTGGTGATGCGGTTACCCCTAATTGCATATATCTATAGTGTTCCATTGGTATACCTGCATGCTTGGGTGGTGTTATACGCTCTGTTTTATGTTTTTGTTTGTCTTTGTCCCCAGACAACCTTGTCTATATGATGTTAGGTGTAGGATTTCTGCCATTTTTATGTAATTTGGTCATTGGTTTTTCAATAACCTAACTTGATATTAAAATACATAATTTTTTGGTTATTATTTCCCTGGGCTCCTTCTGTGTGGCACTTGGCACTGTGCCCTCTCTTTGGTACAGTGCATATTTTCATATACTTCCTAACACCCAGCCTGATGGAAAGCTGTCACATTTAGCACTGGTAGCAATGCTGGCAGCACACCATTTTAGTTTGGCTGTTTGCCAAATCTC
The DNA here is from genome assembly GCA_037952925.1 of Lithobates clamitans. NCBI lineage: Eukaryota > Metazoa > Chordata > Amphibia > Anura > Ranidae > Lithobates > Lithobates clamitans. Next base: position 6,109,399 of record JBBGZY010000757.1, on the reverse strand, counting down.
TGACCAAGCACAATTTGGTCTGAACCTTTGTTCAGACTGAACTGACATCTCATCACTAGGAAGTAGGGTTACCAGAAACAGTCACTTATTTGATAGCATTCTGCAATAAGTTTAAGAATATTTTGTATCCTAATATGTTTGTATGTAATATTCTATGTGCAATATTTGTATCTTAGGCAGGTCATACATGGTGCAAATTTATTTTCTGCTACCACGGTTTGTGGAAATCGTCCTGGCCAGAATGGGCGGGGGAAGCCTTCCTGGGCAGGAGAAGACAGTGATTATTTCTAGCGGCTATAGCAGCCGCTAGCAATAGTCGTAAGAGATTCCGGCAGGCTGGTTGCACCCAAGTTGCGATTGATTAACTTGGTACATTCAGCCTGCCCATTAACGATTCGAATCTTGGCCGGTTCCTGCTTAACTGATTTGAACCGTGTATGGCTGGCCTTATATCAAGCAAGCATGTGAAGATTTGCATTCTTTTTCACACATTTGTAGTTTTTCCTTATCTCCTGCTGTAAAAGGACATTGTTTGGCAGAGAGTGTGAAGGATGACTCCTTCTCTCTCCTCCTCCCTCCCTGGGGCTCTGTCCATGGTTCAAATCAGAGAGCAACAAAGAAAGAGAGGGAAAGTGATAAGAGAGACAACTGTACTCTCATTAGAAAAGTTTTTGGCGCTTTGGTAATCCTTGTACATGTTCTTAATGTGTATTTGTAAAACAAAGATTATAGATATTTACTCTGACAATAAAACCCACATTACCCAGGGAGTTGTTTGGGATTGGATATACAGTGCCTTGAAAATGTATTCATACCCCTCAAAATTTTCTACATTTTGTCATGTTTAAACCAAAAACATAAATGTATTTTATCGGGATTTTATGTGATAGCCCAACACAAAGTGGCACATAATTGTGAAGGTGAAGAAAATGAAAAATGGTTTTCAAATTTTTTTACAAATAAATATGTGAAAAGTGTGGTTAATTTGTATTCAGCCCCCCTGAGTCAATACTTTGTAGGACCACCTTTCGCTGTAATTACAGCTGCAAGTCTTTTTGGGTATGTCAGCTTTGCACATCTAGAGAGTTTTTGAAAAAAGCTCAAGCTCTGTCAGATTGTATGGGAAGCGTATGGGAACAGCAATTTTTAAGTCTTGACACAGATTCTCAATTGGATTTAGGTCTGGACTTTGACTGCGTTATTCTAACACATGAATATGCTTTGATCTAAACCATTCTATTGTTGCTCTGGCTGTATGTTTAGGGTCGTTGTCCTGCTGGAAGGTGAAGCTCCACCCCAGTCTCAAGTCTTTTGCTAACTCTAACATGTTTTCTTCTAAGATTGCCCTGTATTTGATTGCCCTGTATTTGATTGCCCTGTATGGCTCCACCCATCTTCCCATCAACTCTGACCAGCTTCCCTGTCCCTGCTGAAGAAAAGCATCCCCACAACATGATGTTGACACCACCATGTTTCATGGTGGGGATGGTGTGTTCAGGGTAATGTGCAGTGTTAGTTTGCTGCCACACATAGCGTTTTGCTTTTAGGCCAAAAGGTTCAATTTTGGTCTCATCTGACCAAAGCACCTTCTTCCACATTTGCTGTGTCCCACACATGGCTTCTCGCAAATTGCAAACAGGACTTCTTATGGCTTTCTTTCAGCAATGGCTTTCTTCTTGTCACTCTTCTATAAAGGCCAGATTTAGGTGAATTTTGAAGGCAATTGGTTGCACTAGCTTTTAGTTAGGGCTTATCCGAGTATAGGGGGCTGAATACAAATGTATGCCACACTTTTCAGATATGTATTTGTAAAAAAAAATTGAAAACAATTGATCATACACTTCACAATTATGTGCCACTTTGTGTTGGTCTATCACATAAAATCCCAACAAAATACATTTACGTTTTTGGTTGTAGCATGACAAAATGTGGAAAATTTCAAGGAGTATGAATACTTTTTCAAGATAGTGTACTTGTTGCAAAGACTGTGGTGCTTCATAACATAAAATGACTTCAGAAGGGGACAGAAACTTGGACAGACAACTGGACGCCTGTCTAGTTAGGGTAATGGAGTTTGACCAGAAAAAGAAAGGGTGGATTCCCTGGCCTACAGTTAGGATTTCCACAAGGCTGGGAAGGGAAGCCACAAGTGGAGTTAGTACTGCAGAAGTGCTGCTCTCTGTGCATGTGTGGACAGAAAATCATTTGGGATCTGCTAGTCAGAGGACCACAATGTTGTGCTGTGTTTGCAATAGCCCTGCAAGGGAAGATTGTTCTGTTTATGTTTCCAAAAATAAAATTTGGTAAGGAAATGCTGATGCTTACATCCACATATGGGCTGTTTGCTGAATTGGCTTCCATTGGATTTATAAATACCGTATATAAATAAAGGTTTCCATTTTCTAAATCTTGAAACACATGATAAGTGTGGGGCAGTAATACTGAATCTATTCACCTTCACTGTGACATCACTGTCCTGAAACCGACATGTTTAAGACTCAGAGAACGACAGCTTCCATTTGAGTTATTTTCCTTTAAAGTGAACTTTCTAGATAAGGACCCTGTTCTCTTTCTATATACACACTGTGATTATTAAAAAACTCAGGATGGCCCATCAGGAATAGATAGATGTCCAGTGATGAGAAAGATAGAGAATAATTAAGCATAGACACATAATGAACTGCCTCTGGCAATATATAAACCAGGCATATTTATTAAAGTTAAACAAGATATGCTTCTGCTTTTAAACCTTTAATGCCTGCTCATTTTTTGAATTTTAATTAGGAAAAATAATGAGATGAGATGAGGACTAATTTTCTGCTAGAGTGGGCATTACTCTATGTACAGAAGTATGCAGTTACCAAACGAATCACTTATCTACCTAAAGACAACTGCTAACCCTGGATAAATACAGGTTAAGAGGTTTGTAGGCTGTAACGCAGGTTGCATATCAAATATGCAAACTTCAAAGAGTAATTTTGCATTCAGGCTGAGCAAAATATACTTCATCTTTTTATGGCTGCAAACCTTCTCCTGAAAGGGGAGCTGAACTTAAAAAGTGAAGGAAACATTTAGAAATATTAATTGTGTCTGAGCAGTAGCCTATTGTATTAAATGCTTCCAAAAAAATTAACAGTGCAATTCCAGTGAGTGTGCCTAGGCATTACCGTACCTACAAATGGCCTTTAACCACTTGCCTACCGGGCACTTACACCCCCTTCCTGCCCAAGCCATTTTTCAGCTTTCAGCGCTGTCGCACTTTGAATGACAATTGTGCGGTCGTGCTACACTGTATTTTCTTCACACAAATAGAGCTTTGTTTTGGTGGCATTTAATCACTGCTGGGTTTTTTATTTTTTCAACAAAAAAAAAAAGACCAACAATTTTGATACTTTCTCTCTGTCAGTAAATTTTGTAACTAAGTAATTTTTCACCTTCACTGATGTGCGCTGATGAGGTGGCACTGATAGGCTGAACTGGTGGGCATTGATGAGGTGGCACTTATGGGCACTAATGAGGCTGCACTTATGGGCACTGATTAGGTTGCACTGATGAGGAGGCACTAATATGCCGCACTTATGGGCATTGATAGGTGGCACGGATATGTGGCACTGATGAGCACTGATAGGCGGCACTGATGGGCACTGTTAGGCACACTGGTGTGCATTGATAGGCGGCACTGGTGGGCACTGATAGGCGGCACTGGTGGGCACTGATAGGCGGCATGGATAGGCGGTACTGATGGGCACGGATGGGCATTGATGGATGGCACTGATGGGCATTGATTGACAGCAGTGATGGGCATTGATGGGCAGCACTGATAGGAGGCACTAAATGCAAGCACTGACTGGCATTGCTAAAGGGCACTGATTGGTGGCACTTGTGGGCAGTGGTGGGCACTGATTGCTGCCACTGGTGGGCACCAATGGCGGCTGGTGAAGTTTTAGGATAGGGGGGCGCCAGACCCGCCCTTCCTTTTTGGAACCCTCCCACTTAGTGAAAATGGGCGTGTTTTCAGCAAAATAGTGGGTGTTGCTCTAAGGTGCCGTGGTTAGTGTCTGAGATGAACGAGGGGTGGAGGGAGAGGGAGGGTGAGAGGGAGGGACAACAGACCCAGATCCTACATAACAATAGAAATATGTGCATTCTAGAAAGTTTAACAATCAGCAGATAAAGATACTCCAAACACCTGGTGTTAGCACTTCAATCATCCCGGCACCTAGGTTGTTATGGTGTCAGGGTGATTGAAGAGCATTATTTCTGTTATTACATTGTACTATAAAATGAAATAATTCAACCCACCATAATGCAGAATCAGTAAGAGCCCTGAGTGTGTCACCTGCCACGTCGCCTGCCACCAGATGCCATTAGGTGTCCGCAGCGGAGTCCTTCCTTATATCAGGTGCCCCCAGCGGAGTCTGTCCTTACATCAGGTGCCCCCAGCAGAGTCTGTCCTTACATCCAGTGCCCCCAGCAGAGTCCCGCTTTACATCCGGTGCCCCCTGCAGAGTCCCTCCTTACATCAGGTGCCCCCAGTGGAGTCCCTCCTTACATCTGTGTCCCCATCAGCGGAGCCCCTCCTTACATCTGTGTCCCCATCAGCGGAGCCCCTCCTTACATCTGTTTTCCCATCAGCGGAGCCCCTGCTTACATCTGTGTCCCTGTCAGCGGAGCCCTTCCTTACATCTGTGTCCCTGTCAGCGGAGTCTCTCCTTACATCTGTGTCCCCGGCAGCACAGCCCTCCTTCAAGCCGCATCTGTCTCTCCCCAGCTATTTCCTGGCTTTCACTGTGTGTTCAGTGGAGAGGGGAGAGGCCTCTACTCTCCACTGAACACAAGGGGATTAGTCCACACGGCAGCCATTTTTTTGGAGCCCACCGGAAGTGACTTTGTTCTCACACTGAGAACAAAGCACCCGGCCGAGCGGATGCTGCTCAGCGCGATGGATTGCGCAGAGCAGCTCCAAACCTTGCCAATGAAGCACCGTGTCTGCAATCTCGTGAATGCATTGATGTGGCGCCCAAACACAGTGCACTTAAGGACCTTTTTTTTTTAAGGGGACGTGTTTAAATTGTTTTTATTTTTTGTGACTACCTGGGGGGCGCCCCCTATGGACCACTGGTGGCGCTGCCACTGGTGGGCACTGATAGCTGGCATTGGTGGGCAATGGTGGGCATTGATTTTGCAATATTGTAACCAGGGCACTGATGATCACTGCCCTGATTACATTCCTAGATGTCCCCCTGTGTGGAGATGCTGCTGATCGTCTCTCCTCGCCACATACTCTGTCAGTGTGAGGCGAGGAGCGCCGATTAACAGCCCTTCCTTGTTTACATGTGACAGGCTGTGTCCAATTGGACACAGCCGATCACATGGTTAATGAGCCGCGGACATGGCTCTTTCCAGAGATCGGGGTGACGGCGTGTCCTAGCAACACGGCGTGCCCGGAAATGCCGCGCTGCGTGCCCTCGCAGGTGTGCAAGAGCGGCCGTTCTGGGACGCCGTCTTATGACGGCGTCCCAGAACGAGAGCCGCACCGCCCCGCCCTCATTTGACGGCGGGGCGGGCGGCAAGCAGTTAAGGAGCAGCGGGCTCCCTCCAAATCACCTGCCCTCTATTTATCCATCAGAATGCATGTGTTTTTATTGTGGAGATTCTTAAAAGTCAGAGTTAGAGGCTACAGGTAACAGGATGCTTTGATGGGGCCTGTAGCTTACGCATGTATTTGCAAATTTGTGCAGACTAAACCCCTGTTTTTAATGCATACTGTTAGGCCCCATACACACTATTAGATTTTCTGCAGATTTTTGTCTTCAGATTTACCAAAACCATATAATATGAGGTCAGACCTCAAGAGTTTCAATTTGTATGCAGCCAGGCAGGCCCTTACACTACATGGTTTTGGTAAATCTGCAGATAAAAATCTGCAGAAAATCGAATAGTGTGTATGGGGTCTAAGACAGGTCAGTTTGGTTGGTCGCAGGCTGGATGATAAGTTGAGCTTGAAAATTTTTAGGTTTTGTTTGACATGCGTTGCTCTTCCAGTGCTCCTTGCTGGGCAACCTCATGCTTCAAAGCCTGTGAAAGGACCCAAGAATACATGGCATAAAGGAGAAGGATAGATAAAATCTCTTGAGGACACGTTAAAGAGGATTTTATTGAACATTTTTCCTGACTCCAGTAGGTTACAGTGTGGTGGAAAACGTCATTTTGAGTCTTCTGTTGGTCAAGAGAGGAGCGTTGGAGAAGGCGTCCGCCTAAGTGAGGCATTTCGGAATTTTTTTAGTCCTCGCCGCCCAGGGCTGTCAATTTCCACATCCCATCGGCAGCATCTGCATGACATGGTGGACGATTACCTCGGTGCCAAAACAGAGATGGAGAGCTTTCCAGCTGATGATCCACTGACTTACTGGGTCATGAGAATAGACCACTGGCCAGAACTTGCCCAGTATGCTATTGAGCTGTTAGGCTGCCCTGCATCCAGCGTGCTTTCAGAACGGGTATTCAGTGCTGCAGGAAGTTTAGTTACTGATCATAGAACGCATCTGTCCACAGACTCCGTGGACCGTTTGACTTTTATAAAAATGAATCAGTTCTGGATTACCAGCTATGAAGCCCCTGATGCCATTTTCACTGATTAAGTCTTTTTGAGATGTGGAATTTCTGCAGGAATTCAAGGCTGCCTAGCTTTGAGGGTGTTCAATCATTTCATCTGGAAGAATGTTTTTGGCATAGGTTTCATGGGCACAATTAACACCCAAAGATCAATTTTTCAGCACCTGTTTGACAGGTGGATATCATTGTAATTTTGTTTTCCTTCATCAAGAGCACCTCTATAGGGTTACGGTGGGAAGGCACCCCCCACACCCAAAGAGTAATTTTACTGCACCTGTTTGATAGGTGCATATCATTGCAATTTTTTACAGCAAGGCCAATTCTTGCTTTCATCAAGAATACCTCTATAGGGTTACAGTGGGAAGGCGCCCCCGACACCCAAAGAGTAATTTTTCTGCACCTGTTTGACAGGTGCATATCATTGCAATTTTTTACAGCAAGGCCAATTCTTGCTTTCATCAAGAGTACCTCTATAGGGTTACGGTGGGAAGGCACCACCGACACCCAAAGACCAATTTTTACGCACCCGTTACTTCTATCCAAAGTCAAAGTGACACCAGAATGTATCCAAAAAATCTCTAATCTTGTTCCCAGTGCACTACATTGTGGCCTCATCATAAACAGTGGCTCCCCAGCTGTTGCTGAGCAAAATAAAGGCAGCTGGCAGGGAACATTTATTTTTTTGGCTTTATAAATGCAATAATTGCTGCAGCAGATTCTAGACATGCTACAGATCTGCCACTTTACAGGTAGACTAAGTGGACCCCCCAGGCACTATATTGGAAGGAATTTTTCATTTTTATGCTTTCACTTTAAAAATCAAAAGCTCACTGCTCATTTAAAAATGAAGTTTTTCACAAACTTTTTTTTTTTTGATAAATGTCCCCCAGGGCAGGACCCGGAACCCCTATAACCATTGTATGCCCAATTACTTGCATATAAGCCTTCAAAATGGGCACTTTGGATTTTTGATGTTTGGGTCCTATTGACTTTAATGGGGTTTGTTATTCGGGTCCGAACTTTAGCGGTGTTCAAACGAACCGAACAGGGGTCCGTTCGGCCCATCCTTAACTGTGAACCTCTCCCCCCTTCTGTAAAGCATTACCCACATTGTGAACTAGCAGCCTAAGCAGTAATTTTACCAAATATATACTTTGGAACTTCCTGTCTCCCAGAGAAAAAGGAACATGGTTAGAGCGCCCTCTAGTGTCAGATTGCAAAGCAGTTAGTTGTTGAATATTCCAGATCAGACCCATTAGCACAAAAAGCTAAAAATAAAAAAATTAATGTAAAAAGGGGAAGACAACCAGGAAAAAACAGTGTACATAGTTCCAGGTCAACAGGACCCGTGGATTCATAGCATACCCCTCAACGTGAGCGAAAAGAGTCCACTCAGGACCATTTTGCGGGGGGGGGGCAGTAACGTAGCCCAAGCGTGACCACTTGAAGAATGCCCCATAACGTGGTGTATCATCAGAGCAGTGCAGGAAGGGAACAACAGGTCATGGAAAGGAAAACAACCATTTATAAACTACCCCACCACATAGCCCATATCAAACATAATGCACCGATTGAAAAAAATGCAGATATCTTCTATTAACCTTCAGGCTGACGCTGCGCCAGATTTCGTTCCTCCCTGTCCAGCCAGTGCATGGGGCGGATGTAGGATTATCAAAGAAGTGAGAGAATCCATTAGCAAGGACCTTTTAACTTTGCTGGGTACAGCATAAAATATTGAACATTCAGGGCCCGAAGCCATTTCTTGATATCCAGAAATTTCGCCCTTTGCACCTCTATTGAGAAGTCAGGAAACAGAGAGATTTTTGCGTTATCGGCTTTAAAAAAGGCAGCTGTTCTGGCCTTAGACAGTACGGTATCCCTGTCAGTGTAGTTGGGGAGACGGAACAGGAAGGGTCTTGGTGGCGCTCCCTGCGGTGGGGGATGCGTTGGGACTCTATGGGCTCTCTCAACTGCAAACATAGGTAAAAAAATGTCTCGCCCAAAAGTGTTAGCTAGCCATGCTTCAATAAACGCCACAGGGTTATTGCCTTCTGCTTTTTTAGGGATGCCCACCGCACGCATGTTGTTTCTGCGAAGGCGGTTTTCCATGTCCTCCAACCTAGATGCGTTAGCAAAGGCCACAGAATGAACAAATTTAACATCTCTCAGCAATGGCTGCCAGTCATCCTCAAGCGTGCTAATACACCCCTCCACAGCAGATGTACGCTCACGCAGACTCTGCATATTCTGCCTCACAAAAGACATTTCCATCTTCATACCTTTTACCTTGCCTGTAAGATCTGCAATCAAGGAGTTACAGACAGTGACAGCAGCTAGCATATCTCTAAGGGTTGGCTCAGGATCGGTGCTGACATGCTGGCTAGACACCGCCATGTCAGAGGCCTGTGGCTGTGTGAGGCCTAGAGGCACAGGGGACAGAGCAGGTGGATCAGCCAGGATTAGAGGGGTGTCATCCAGTTCTTCCAGATCCTCCTCCGGATTATATTCTGGGGCACTGGGGGATGGTGGGGGGTCTTTTCCCCACTTAGAGAAGAGGCGTTGGGCAGCTTCTTTAGCTGATCGGGCCGGAAGGCCACCATCTTGGACGGAAGCCCCAGCGGGACTTGAGGTCCTTGTCCGCGCTTAGCCATAATGGGGCACAGAAATATTACCAGCCAGATGAGGAGCAGGATCAGCAGCACCCAGCATTATCAGGCCAGAGGCTGTAGGGTACAGGATGGCGGTGCAGTGACACAGATTCCTCAGGATGTTCGGCAGAGCTATCGGCTGCACGTCCTTCTACATGCCTCGCTCGGCCACGACCCCACAATCAATGAGGCTCTTAGTTATAGGCAAGGTGAGTTGAAAACAAGAGGTTATAACAGGGGTCAAGTACCTGTGTAGGGTGAGTGTGTACCTGTGTATTGTAAGTACATGTGTGCTGCGAGTGCACGTGGGTTGTATTGAGTATTAGTGTCAGGTAGTACCTGTGTATTGTGAGTACCGGAGTGTTGTCTGAGTAGTGTGTGTGTGGATCGTTAGTACTTGTGTATCGTGTGTGTGCACGTGGGTTAGCGAGTGCGCGTGGGTCAGTGAGTGCACGTTGGTCAGCAAGTGCACGTTGGTCTGCGAGTACCTGTGTATTGTCTTGAGTATTAGTGTCAGGAAGCTAGTTGTTAGGTAATTTGGACAGGGTATAATCCCCAATCCTCATTAAATTAGTAGGTACGATGCCTGGTGGTTGTGGAGATGCAACTCGGTGTACATCTTGCGGCATGTATGCGTTCCTTTCTTTATCCAATCAAGGGCAAATACTGCTGTGCAAAATGTAAGCACATTGTTTACCTGGAGGCCCAGGTTCTGAATCTGGGGAAGCAACTGTCAGCACTGAGAAGATCCTCCATACTAAAGGAGAGCCAGGAACATACACGGCAGGTGCCTGCAGGGGCCAGCACAGAGGAGACAAAGAGGAGCAGGCACTAGGAAAGAGTAGATGGGTGACAGTCAGGACGGGTAGAGGGGGAAGTGCCAGGGAGGCCAATCCAGAGCTGGAGCATCCCAATAAGTACGCTCCATTGAGTAACATTGGTGAAACCAGTCAGGGACCAGCACTGCTGGAGCTGAGGGACTCTCTTAGCTGCCGGGGGAAGAACTCCTCCAGTGAGAGTGGTGGGGAAGCAAAGATAAAGGAAAGACAGATTCTGGTGGTAGGGGACTCAAATCTTAGAAGGACAGAGGGCAACCTATAACGAAGACCTGAAGCGCCAAACTGTATGTTGTCTACCGGGCGCTCGGGTTCGGCACATCACAGATCTGGTGGACAGATTACTGGGAGGTGTAACGATATCAAGTACGGGACATGAAAAGCTGTAGCTAGCTGCCATCTTGTGTGGAAGTAGCCATGACAGTTTGGCTAACCATGTAACCTCACAGAGAACTCTGAACTCCCTCCTTCACCCATCTTAGGAATTCAAAACTTTTTAAGTTCAACAGAAAAGGTTATCTCAACAGAGAAAACAGAACCAGGTTAAGTCAGTAGAAAAACATTTGTTGTACGGGCAGTGTTCAGGCCTGTCGTAAAACTGTCACCCTCCCCATTCAGAGACCGAACAGGCCTCGGTTGTAAAAATGTCTGAATACACCTCAATAGAATAAGTATGAAATTTCAGCATGTTTCATAACTTCTGACTTAGTAATAGCACAGCCATAATCTGGACATATTTAGCTTCCTCAGATAATATGGAACGTTTCAAGTCCAGACACCCCTATGTCAGGCCATATGGGAAACCCCGGGGACCACTTATTCCTCCAAAGCAGGCTATACGTTATAGAGATGGCATGTTTAGACTTGTTTTGAAGGAAATCTCAAGTTGGATAATAATATGGATATTTGGAGTCTGTAAACACTACAGATGCAGATATATGAATATGTATTAAAAAATCTACCTGGGACATGGTCATGAGTGTAGACACCTCCCAGCAACCAACCCCTAAAACAGGATGACCAGATGATTGGTTACTGGTCGCTGTCAACACCCCCTTTGATTTGACAGAAAAGAGGAGATGCCAAGACAATGGTCAGTTCTCCTTTTACCATCCAAGAAGAAACATCTGCCAAGTCGAGAACCGATCACCTAGCTCATCGATCGAACTCTGATCAACCCTCGGACATTAATTGCAAGTATCCTTCCTTCCCAATTCTACCTTATTGCTTAGTGGCTGTATATTGTCTTTATTTTTTTGAAACATCTTTTTTCTGTAAATATTTTATTTGCATCAACTTTGACCTTTTCATAATAAACCCTTATGTTGAAAAGTGTTAACCTTGTCTCTAAAGCTCTTAATGCAAGCTATAAACGAACCTGCCTCTTGAAGGGCGCTACTGTTGTAGAGTAAGACTCTGAGCAGACCTGTCTGTGGTGGCAGTGTGTGTGGCAGACGCTTATTCTAAAATTATAATTGGTATTGCAAAATTACGAGTCTCCCCCGGCTCGGTCTTTTAAACGGTGGTGGTGGCAGTTAAAGGGTTAATTGTGTAATTAGCCCAGTGACAATCACTCTCAGGCTGCTCGCACCTAGATTGTGGTCCCGCAAGCTGGAAAATCTTTGTGCTGGGCGCAGCTGAGAGTGGCATTGTTACGTAAGTGACAGCGTGGTGTGAGGTTGGCTGGTCCTTTGTCGCGAGTTAGCGAGGAGGGCAGGGATCTAACACCCGCGTTCGTCACATATTGGCTGGCAGCGTAGCGGGATAGTTTCACATTAAGAGCATTCAGTGCATTGTTAGGAATTAGCTCTGCACTGAAGGATTGTAACCATTGTGGAAACAGTCCTTAGAGACAAGCTGGTGCATATTTTTTGATTTTGATTTTTTCAAGAGAGACATACAGCAACAACTCTTTCCTACACCTTCTTCCTATCTCTTCTTTCTGTTCTATCTCTTCTGCTTGCAAAATGTCTGGGTTATCAGCATATAAAAAGATGAGCAAGAATGAACTGACTGTTGAGTGCGCAGAAAGAGGAATTGAAGTTGGTGGCAAAAATCGTGAAGGCTTGATACATGCCTTACAGGAGTTTGATATCCGTGCACACCAGAACCTGGGGGAAACTGGACCAGAAAGGGTTTCCGCTACTCCAGAGCCCAGTGGTTCAGAGGCGGCCTCACCAGATGGGCAAGCAGAGACTGACACTGGAATACCACGGATTGTTACCTCCAAGCCATCACAAGAGCAGGCTAGCAGCAGATTGCCTGAAACCATCATAGACTCTCTTCAAATGCAAGAAACTCTACAAAACCTCAGGGAGACGGATCCTGTGGTGTACCTGCAGTTTCTGGAACGCCAGGCTGAGAGAGAGGCTGCGGAACGCAGGGCTGAGCGAGAGGAACGCCAGGCTGAGAGGGAGGCTGATCGTCGGCACGAACTGGAGATGGCTAGGCTCCAGCAGCAGCGACAGGCTCAGAACCTCGGATCCCTAGAGCACAGGGATGCCTCTCTGCCAGTGACCCCGGCAGCCAAGTTTCCAGTTATGGAAAAGGACAGTGACATTGACGTGTATCTACTGTAGTTTGAAAAAACTTGTCGTCAGTACCATCTCCCCCCAGCACAATGGGCCCGGTACCTGACACCAGGGCTACGAGGCAAGGCTCTGGATGCTTATGTCGAACTGTCAGAAGAACAGTGCGACGATTATGCGGCCCTAAAAGCTGCAATCATCCAAAAGTTTCAGCTAACCCCGGAAGTGTACCGGAAGCGTTTTAGGTCCTTGCAAAAGGGGCCTAGGGACTCATACATGGATGTGGTAGGTCGCTTACGTACCACATTCCGGCAGTGGACTAAAGGCTTGGAAGCCGATTCTTTTGAATCCCTGGAAGATCTTATGATTGCAGATCAACTTTTGCACATCTGTCCTACAGACGTCAGACAGTTTGTGCTGGAGCGAAAGCCAGCCTCTGCCAAAGCAGCAGCAGAACTGGCAGATACCTATATCCACTCTCGGGTATCTGACCATCGCAAGGCTCCTCTGAATGGCTGGAAAGGAGGGAAATCGCACACGGCAACCCCTCCTCTGCCTACCAAACAACTTCCTCAGCGGCCGGAACCTGCAACTCCTGGAGCCAAGGCCTTCCTAACTGACAAACGCAAATGCTACAACTGTGGGGAAGCCGGACATCTCAGGACGCAGTGCCCTGAGCAGAAGAAGACGACATCACCTGGCCATCCGGCTAGCAACCCTTCCGCTGTGCTGCTCATCAGTGGGAAACCTCCCGGAACCAATGCCACCTTGCAGCCAGTCATCGTAGGCCACCGGACTGTAACCGGCTTTCGTGACACCGGAGCCGAAGTCACATTGGTCAGACCAGAGGTTATAGAAGAAACAGACATCATCCCAGAGAAGTTCCTTACCCTCACCGGAGTTGCGGGGACCCGTTCCTGTGTACCCCGTGCCTATGTTTTTATTGATTGGGGTGCCGGGAGTGGGATGAGAGAGGTGGGTGTCTCGGAGGAGATCCCCACTGCGGTGTTGTTGGGTTCTGATTTAGGTACCCTTGTTTCATACTATGCCCCTGCTAAAAACACCCCAGATGCTCCCACGGATCTCTCTGGACCTCCCAAGGTACTGTTTACCGATGTTGGGGTAATATCTGGGCAACCTGTAGATGGACAGAGGGAGGGGGAGGGTGGAGTGGAAGTGCAAGGTCCTCCTTCTTCAGAGACAGGAGAGGAGGCCCCCTTGCCAGTGAAGGTAACTGATGTATGTTCCAATGATGCTGAACTGATAAAGGTTAAATGTGATGATAATGATGATGAGGATAATGATGATGATGATAATGATGATGATGATAATGATGATGATGCATTGCCAGTACTGGTGGTCACTCGCAGTGCTGCAAAGGCAGCCGAGGTGCAGGCCCTGGTCGCAGAACAGCAGGAGGAGGTCTCTGGGCCCTCTCCCTGTTCTGACCCAGTGGACTCCACCTCTGTTGAGCCTCAGCAGCTGTCCATGTTTGCCACAGGACTGCTGGTTGGGACCTGTTGTTCCGCCTTTGAAACAGCACTGCAGACAGACCAAACACTAGCACAGCTCAGGAGTCTAGCTGATCGCCCCCCTGCAGAGAATGACAAACAAAAGGTCTATTGGGACAAAGGTAAACCGTACAGAGAAAATATGCCTGCAGAGGGGAATGAGGCTGACCTAGGTAGCAGGCAGCTGGTTGTACCCAGTCAATTTAGGGGACAGCTGCTAAAAGTGGCTCATGAGATTCCCCTCGCAGGGCACTTGGGGATCACTAAGACCCGAGGGCGGTTGATACATAACTTTTATTGGCCTACAATGCTCGCTGATATAGCTGACTACTGTCGGTCCTGTGTTACCTGCCAGCGAGTTGGCAAGGCAGGGGATGTACACAGGGCTCCGCTAAAACCTTTGCCTATGATTGACGAACCTTTTAAGAGGGTGGCAGTGGATATCATTGGGCCTTTGGCCATCCCTAGCAGTTCAGGCAAACGTTTTATCCTTACAGTTGTCGACTATGCCACGCGTTATCCAGAGGCGGTGGCTCTCTCCTGCGTCCGGGCAGACAAGGTCGCTGATGCTCTGCTGGGAATCTTCACAAGAGTGGGATTCCCGGCTGAGCTCATCAGCGATCAAGGCCCTCAGTTTGTGTCCGACTTGATGCAGGCTCTCTGTCGGAAAATACAGATGACGCATATCATGGCCAGTCCTTATCACCCACAAATGAACGGTTTGTGCGAGCGTTTCAATGGAACCTTGAAACAAATGTTGTGCACCTTTGTGCACTCCCAGGGTAAGGACTGGGAACGATATCTGCCTCATCTGCTGTTTGCTTACAGAGAGGTGCCTCAGGAGTCCACAGGCTTTTCGCCATTTGAACTTTTGTACGGACGGAGGGTAAGAGGACCCCTGGACCTAATCCGTGAGAACTGGGAGGGCAAGATTGCCGACTCAAAGGTCTCTGTTGTGGATTATGTCCTAAAATTCAGAGATAAAATTGAGACGCTGGTGGAAATGGTGCGGGAGAACATGACCCAGGCCCAGACCAGGCAGAAAGAGTGGTATGACCGTAATGCTAGGGAGCGGACCTATGACATTGGTCAGAAGGTGTATGTTCTGCTTCCCCTGCGGCAGAACAAACTCCAAGCAGCATGGGAAGGCCCGTACACCATCACCCAGCGTCTGAATGATGTCACCTACTTGGTCAGGTTGGGAGAAGGGCGTAGACGGCAGAAGGCCATTCATGTTAACATGATCAAAGCCCATCATGAGCGCACGGCCTATGTCATGCCGGTCTGCAGCAGGCCAGAGCCCGAGGAGACTGATCCACTTCTGGACCTGCTAGCAGACACCAGGGAGGTAGACTCAGAACTCCTGATAAACTCCAATCTTACCCCCACCCAGGTACCTGGACTGAAGCGAGTGCTGGCAGTACATGGTAGCAGGTTTACGGGAAAACCTGGGAGGACACACCTCGCTGTCCACCAGGTGGACACCGGGGCACATCCCCCCATTAAACAGTCGGCCTATCGCGTCTCCCTGGAGGTGCTGGCCGACATGAAAAGGGAGGTGGAGGAAATGCTGCAGCTGGGGGTGATTCAGAAGTCCCACAGTGCCTGGGCGTCCCCAGTAGTCTTGGTTCCCAAAAAGGACCAGACGACCAGGTTCTGTGTGGACTACCGGAAGCTGAATGCCATCACTACTGCAGATGCCTACCCCATGCCCCGGATTGATGAGTTGTTAGATAGGCTGGCGGCCGCCCGTTATATAACAATCATGGATCTGAGCAGGGGGTACTGGCAAATTCCTCTGGGCCCTGAGGCTCGGGAGAAGTCGGCCTTCATCACCCCATTCGGATTGTTCGAGTTTACCGTCATGCCGTTTGGGATGAAGAATGCCCCAGCTACCTTCCAGAGAGTCATGAATGACTTACTGGAGGGGCTGGAAACCTTTGCCGTAGCCTACCTGGATGACATCGCCGTGTTCAGCCCTACCTGGGAAGAACACCTGGTGCAGCTGTCACAGGTCCTGGACCAACTGACGGCTGCCAATCTGACTGTAAAACCCAGTAAGTGTCAGATTGGCATGACTGATGTGCAGTACTTGGGACACCAGGTAGGAGGAGGTACCCTGAAACCCGAGACAGGGAAGGTTGAGGCCATCCTGGCCTGGCCTACCCCTCAAACCAAAAAGCAGGTTATGTCTTTCTTGGGGACCGCTGGCTACTATAGGAAATTTGTATGTAACTATAGTAGCCTGGCCAAACCTCTGACTGACCTAACCAAAAAGAAACTGCCCAAGATGGTGTCTTGGACACCAGAATGTGAGCAGGCATTTCAGGCCTTGAAGGAGGCGCTGGCCAGTGCACCTGTGCTGCAGGCTCCAGACTTCACCCGCCGTTTCCTTGTGCAGACGGATGCCTCTGCCTTTGGATTGGGTGCAGTCCTGAGCCAGGTGGACGAGGCCGGAGAGGAGCATCCCATCCTCTACCTGAGCAGGAAGCTGCTTCCCAGGGAAGTAGCATATGCCACGATCGAAAAGGAGTGTCTTGCGATCGTGTGGGCTCTCCAGAAGTTACAAACGTACCTTTATGGACGGCACTTCACTGTGATCACGGATCACAATCCCTTGAGCTGGCTAAATCGTGTTGCTGGGGAGAATGGCAAACTACTGCGGTGGAGCCTAATTCTTCAGCAATACGATTTCACCATCCAGCATAAGAAAGGCAGCGCCCATGGCAATGCTGATGGGCTGTCACGACAAGCCGAGCCCGCAGGAGTCGGTTGCGTCAGGAGGGAAATTGTAGTTCCCTCCCATGCAACCACCTAAGGGGGGAGGTGTAACGATATCAAGTACGGGACATGAAAAGCTGTAGCTAGCTACCATCTTGTGTGGAAGTAGCCATGACAGTTTGGCTAACCATGTAACCTCACAGAGAACTCTGAACTCCCTCCTTCACCCATCTTAGGAATTCAAAACTTTTTAAGTTCAACAGAAAAGGTTATCTCAACAGAGAAAACAGAACCAGGTTAAGTCAGTAGAAAAACATTTGTTGTACGGGCAGTGTTCAGGCCTGTCGTAAAACTGTCACCCTCCCCATTCAGAGTCACCTCAATAGAATAAGTATGAAATTTCAGCATGTTTCATAACTTCTGACTTAGTAATAGCACAGCCATAATCTGGACATATTTAGCTTCCTCAGAAAATATGGAACGTTTCAAGTCCAGACACCCCTATGTCAGGCCATATGGGAAACCCCGGGGACCACTTATTCCTCCAAAGCAGGCTATACGTTATAGAGATGGCATGTTTAGACTTGTTTTGAAGGAAATCTCAAGTTGAATAATAATATGGATATTTGGAGTCTGTAAACACTACAGATGCAGATATATGAATATGTATTAAAAAATCTACCTGGGACATGGTCATGAGTGTAGACACCTCCCAGCAACCAACCCCTAAAACAGGATGACCAGATGATTGGTTACTGGTCGCTGTCAACACCCCCTTTGATTTGACAGAAAAGAGGAGATGCCAAGACAATGGTCAGTTCTCCTTTTACCATCCAAGAAGAAACATCTGCCAAGTCGAGAACCGATCACCTAGCTCATCGATCGAACTCTGATCAACCCTCGGACATTAATTGCAAGTATCCTTCCTTCCCAATTCTACCTTATTGCTTTGTGGCTGTATATTGTCTTTATTTTTTGAAACATCTTTTTTCTGTAAATATTTTATTTGCATCAACTTTGACCTTTTCATAATAAACCCTTATGTTGAAAAGTGTTAACCTTGTCTCTAAAGCTCTTAATGCAAGCTATAAACGAACCTGCCTCTTGAAGGGCGCTACTGTTGTAGAGTAAGACTCTGAGCAGACCTGTCTGTGGTGGCAGTGTGTGTGGCAGACGCTTTTTCTAAAATTATAATTGGTATTGCAAAATTACGAGTCTCCCCCGGCTCGGTCTTTTAAACGGGGGTGGTGGCAGTTAAAGGGTTAATTGTGTAATTAGCCCAGTGACAATCACTCTCAGGCTGCTCGCACCTAGATTGTGGTCCCGCAAGCTGGAAAATCTTTGTGCTGGGCGCAGCTGAGAGTGGCATTGTTACGTAAGTGACAGCGTGGTGTGAGGTTGGCTGGTCCTTTGTCGCAAGTTAGCGAGGAGGGCAGGGATCTAACACCCGCGTTCGTCACAGGAGGGACTGGGGAAGACCTGGCTTTCATGGTGCATGTTGGCACCAATGACAAAGTCAGAGGCAGATCGAGTGTCCTAAAGAACGATTTTAGGGACGTGGGAGCTAAACTGAGGAAAAGGACCTCCAAGGTAGTATTCTCAGGAATACTACCGGTACATCGAGCCACACCAGAAAGGCAGAGGGAGATTAGGGAAGTAAACAAGTGGCTGAGGAGCTGGTGTAGTAAAGAGGTGTTTGGCTCCTGGAGGACTGGGACGACTTCTCAGTCGATCACCAATACTATAGAAGGGACGGACTGCACCTAAATGAGGAGGGTGCAGATCAGCTGGGAGTAAAGGTGGCCAAAAAGTTATAGGGGTTTTTAAACTAGGCGATGGGGGGGGGGGGAGGGCCCAGAGGTAGAGATAGTCAGTGCGGAACATATTCTAGAGGGTAGTATTCGGGGCATTACTGGTAGGTTGACTAAAGCACATAAACCCAAGGTAAGAATAGTAACAAGTACTAGTGGCAATCTCCAAACACCTGATAAAAGGATAGTATGCGACCGTTCTAAACTAAATGGCATGTTCACCAATGCCAGGAGCCTGGCGGACAAGATGGGTGAACTAGAGATACTGTTGTATGAGGAGGATTTGGATTTTGTGGGATATTCAGAGACCTGGTTCTACAGCTCTCATGATTGGCTGGCAACCATTCAAGGGTATACCCTTTATTTCAGGGATAGAGAGGGTAATAAATGGGGGAGGGGTATGCCTATATATCAAGAATAATGTACAAGTGAATGTGAGAGATTACATCACTAAGGGAGCTAGGGAGGAGGTTGAATCCTTATGGGTAGAGTTTCAAAGGGATGAAGCTAAAGGGAAAGTTGGATTAGCAGCAAGGATGGGAACTGTTATCCAGACATAGACTGGGCAGAGTGAACCACGTATTCATCTAAGCTTCGCTAGTTCTTAAATGTCTTGCAGGACAATTTCATGGTTCAGATGGTAGATGCACCAACTAGAAATAAAGCGTTACTGGATCTACTGATTACTAACAATGCAGACCTGATCATGGATGTGCAAATATGGGGCAATTTAGGAAACAGCGATCACAGGTCAATTGGCTTGGCTTGGTATAAATCACACAAATAGAAAACATAAGGGGAATACAAAGACACTGAATTTCAAAAGAGCCAACTTCCCTAAACTACGAACCTTGCTAGAAAGCATGAATTGGGATAAAATCTTAGGAACAAAGAACACAGAAGAGAGAGATGGGTTTGCTTTAAGATCATATTAAATAAGGGCATTAGCCAATGCCTCCTATTGGGTAATACATTTAAAAGAGCGAACAAAAGTCCTGGATGGCTTAACTCCAATGTAAAAATGCATATAAAAGCAGAGGAGAAGGCCTTCAACAAATACAAGGTTGAGGGATCATCATCAGCATTCAGACTTTATAAAGAATGCAACAAGAAATTTAAGTTTGCAATTAGGGCGACTAAGATACAACACGAAAGACACATAGTGGAGAAGAGCAAAAAAATAGCAAGAAATTCTTTAAGTATGTAAACAGTAAAAAAGGGCGGACACACCATATTGGTCCCATAAATAATGAGGAAAGACATCTGGTTACAAAAGATGGCAAAGGTATTGAATTTATTCTTCTCCTCAGTCTTCACGAGGGAATCTGGGGCTTCGGTAACCAAAATGGCAGTGTTTATCCTTAAGACACATCACAGGAAGCACCTCCATGGTTAACAGAAGACAGAATTAAAATTAGACTTGGGAAACTTAGCATTAATAAATCACCGGGACCACATGGCTTGCATCCGATGATACTTAGGGAACTCAGTCAAGTAATTGCCAGACCATTGTTCCTAATTTTTACTGACAGTCTACTGATTGGAATGGTACCAGCTGATTGAAGAAAAGCCAATGTAGCACCAATATTTAAAAAGGGCCCAAAATACATCCCTGGGAATTACAGACCAGTTAGCCAAACATCAATAGTATGCAAGCTCTTGGAGGGGATGATAAGGGACTATATACAAGATTTTAGTAATGAGAACGGTATCATTAGCAGTAATCAGCATGGATTCATGAAGAATCATTCTTGTTAAACCAATCTATTAACCTTCTATGAGGAGGTGAGTTGCCATCTAGATAAATGAAGGTCAGTAGATGTGGTGAATCTGGATCTTGCAAAAGCATTTGACACAGTTCCCCATAAACATTTACTGTACAAAATAAGTTCCATTGGCATGGACCATAGGGTGAGTACATGGATTGAAAACTGGCTACAAGGGTGAGTTCAGAGGGTTGTGATAAATGGGGAGTACTCGGAATGGTCAGGGGTGGGTAGTGGGGTCCCCCAGGGTTGTGTGCTGGGACCAATCCTATTTATTTTGTTCATAAACAACCTGGAGGATGGGGTAAAGCTCATGGCAAATGAGGTTTAATGTAGAAAAATGTAAAATAATGCATTTGGGTGGCAAAAATATGAATGCAATCTATACACTGGGGGGAGAACCTCTGGGGAAATCTAGGATGGAAAAGGACCTGGGGGTCCTACCGTGTTTCCCCGATAGTAAGACACCCCCGATTGTAAGACGTATCGGGAGTTTCAGAGGGGTCAGCTAATATAAGCCATACCCCGAAAGTAAGACATATGTCTTACTTTCGGGGAAACACGGGGGGATTTGCCTGCAGTGAAGTGCGGTACCCCTCCTTCTCTGTCCCCCTCCGTTCTCCCCCTCCGTTCCGCTTTCCTCCTCTGTGCCTCCCCGCTGTCCCCTCCGTTCCCCCCTCCTTCTCTGTCCCCTCCGTTCTCCCCCTCCGTTCCGCTTTTCTCCTCTGTGCCTCCCCGCTGTCCCCTCCGTTCCCCCCTCCTTCTCTGTCCCCCTCCGTTCTCCCCCTCCGTTCCGCTTTCCTCCTCTGTGCCTCCCAGCTGTCCCCTCCGTTCTCCCCTCCTTCTCTGTCCCCTCCGTTCTCCCCCTCCTTCTCTGTCCCCTCCGTTCTCCCCCTCCGTTCCGCTTTCCTCCTCTGTGCCTCCCCGCTGTCCCCTCCGTTCCCCCCTCCTTCTCTGTCCCCTCCGTTCTCCCCCTCCGTTCCTCCGTCCTCCCCCTCCTTCCCTTGTGAATAGACAGAGTCAGCTGACTCTGTCCATTCACATAACTGAAACATTGTAATCTCCTGTGATTACAATGTGTCAGTTTATGAATGGAGAGAAGCCGCTGTCTTCTCTCCTTTCATTCTCAGAGCAGCTGACGCTGCAGAGAAAGGGACTGGGGAATCTCTATCCTCTGTCTCTTTCTCTGTCTCAAGGGGGAGATATCAGAGGTCTGTTAAGACCCCTGATATCTCACCAAAGCCCCCCAACAGGGCTGATTAAAAAAAAAAAAAAAAAAAAAAAAATATTGCAATAAAGAATAAAAAAAATTTTTTTTCCCCAATATAAGACATACCCCGAAAGTAAGACATAGTGGGGCTTTTAGGGATAAAAAGAAAGTAAGACACTGTCTTACTTTCGGGGAAACACGGTAGTAGATGATAGGCTCAGCAATGGCATGCAATGCCAAGCTGCTGCTAACAAAGCAAACAGAATATTGGCATACATTAAAAAGGGGATCAACTCCAGAGATAAAACAATAATTCTCCCGCTCTACAAGACTCTGGTCTGGCCGCTCCTAGAGTATGCTATTTATTTCTGGGCACCAGTCCTCAGGAAGGATCTACTGGAAATGGAGCGAGTACAAAGAAGGACAACAAAGCTCATAAAGGGTCTGGAGGATATTAGTTATGAGGAAAGGTTGCGAGCACTGAACTTATTCTCTCTGGAGAAGAGACGCTTGAGAGGGGATATGATTTCAATTTATAAATACCGTACTGGTGACCCCACAATAGGGATAAAACTTTTTTGTGGAAGAGAGTTTAAAAAGACACGTGGCCACTCATTAAAATTAGAAGAAAAGAGGTTTAACCTTAAACTACATAGAGGGTTCTTTACTGTAAGAGCGGCAAGGATGTGGAATTCCCTTCCACAGGCGGTGGTCTCAGTGGGGAGCATCGATAGTTTCAAGAAACTATTAGATAAGCACTTGAATGACCACAACATACAGGGATATACAATGTAATACTGACATATAATGGGGTGCCTTATATATTAATAGGCTGAAGCCTACTTGATTCCGTTATGTGATACGGCTTAAAGAAGCACCGTGATAATATATTTTTTCTGACCCAGTTGGTTGTGGAATACTGCTATCGTATTGTAGGTAAGGGGAATGGAGATCTCTCAGCTAGCTGTTGGGTGCATATATAAAATAGGTAGAGCTATGGTTTATTATTTGTGCCTTGATGGGTGTTACAGGTTCCTCAGTATAATTACCATACCGATTTTTGGGGATACTAATCTTCAGGACCACCATTCTCTTGCTTTTTCAGGAAAATAATATCTTAAATTGGTAACTGATCACTCCTCCAGTTTTTACACTCTTTCACCGTTTTTTTCACCTTTTTTATGCTCTACACTTGGTGCATCACTCATTTCCCCTACACATGGATGTCCCTACTTTTTCACATTATGCTTCCTTTCACTAGGCAATATAATATTCATCCACATTGTTTAGTTCACATGCACCTTTTTTCTTTTTTCTTTCTAGCACTTGCACTTTTTACATAGAAGTCTATAATATACCAGTATCATGGTGATATGATAGATTTAATACAATTATAGTACAGAATGCTGGTATCATATGATATGATAGACCTATTGCAATTATAGTAGGGTTTTAGATATTCATTTACTCCTTAATGAGCTACACATATAGGTCATGGGGCTTTAAACGTCAGAGCAACAACAAAGTACAGATACTCAGTATGCTCAATCCTCTTTATATCTAAGCGAATTAATTTACATATGTGATATATAGTTTTTTGAAAGTTAGATATGACAGTAAGAAATCCCCCTTTTCTACTATGATGCACCTATAGGTGTCCTGCTCTTCACCTGCATCCAAGTGTGGAGGAGGGCTACACATCTGTGATCATTCGTAAGCCCCACGGGTTGGCCCTGTTTCCCCCTTGGGGTACGGGTAGGGACAGCGGTGTAACGGAGTCCAGCGTCAGAAGAGGGGAACTTCTCTGATCCTTTCAGTTTTTAAGCTAACTCCGGTTAAGAGTGTATACAGTACCAAGGGTAAATATTATTAAGTTATTATGGAATACCTATATTTAATGATACATGAGGAATATATGATTATATTTTTTCTTTGATGCCTCTACAGAACCTAAAGGACCCCCTGAGGAAGACAATGACTATGTAAATGTCGAAATGCATTGGGGTCTCGGGGTCTTCGTTATTGGCAAGCGTTATTATAACCATGAATGATACTGCCTGGAGTGGTAATACACATACACTCCTTGCGATTTATTGTGCGATTATGTGACAAATTTCTAGCATAACCAGTATATGTACCCTATATACTTGACTCTATGTGTAACCGGAGCTCATATTTTAAATCTTTGTAGTCTTCAAAGTATGTACGGAGTATTTTTCTAATAAAAACATTTTTTTACAAAAACTTTTCGCTTGCTGCTTAAAAACCCCATGGAGAACTTCCACAATTCTTTTTAGAAAAACTGATCACTCCTCTAATACTGGATACAACTCTAGTGTACCCCTACGAAAAAACCGTTGTTTTGAGGCATATTTTGCTGCATGGTGTGCTGCCGACTCCTGCTCTGCTTCGGGAGATGCATGTAAGTGACCCCTCTGTTCCACCTTGGGACATAAGGTACAATTGATATATACTGTGTTGCATGATGTATATTCTGTATATTATATAATTATTACGGTGAATTTTGTTTCATGGATAGGTCTAGTTTCTTTGTGGTCAAGGAATTTGAAGTCCTGAGGAAGCTGTTTGTGAAACGCGTCGACCTTCTGGCCAGCTTTACAAAGAAACAATATGTGGAGTATACATGTACTAGTCTGTTCAACAATCATATGATGTTTTTAAGAGCATGAGCTCTATATTCTCTCTACTCTTTTATATGTAATTGTTTTTGTAATAAAATCCCTTTTATGTGAAATGATTATGGTTTAGTCCTTCTCTGGTACCGTTAAAGTCCGTAAGATCTGGCTGTTTGTTTTTTGCTATGTACTGGGTGTTCAGTGTGCTCCTGCACATTTAATGAGGGGTGGGCTCCCTCCGGCTCACCTGCCCTCTATCAATCCATCAGAATGCATGTGCTTCCATTGTGGAGACTCTTAAAAGTCAGACTTAGGGACTACAGGTAACAGGGTGCCTTGACGGGGCCTGTAGCTTACACATGTATTTGCAAATGTGTGCAGACTAAACCCAATTTTAATGCATACTGTTAGACGGGTCAATTTGGTTGATCGTAGGCTGGTCGGTAAGTTGAGCTTGGAAATTTCTTTGGTTTTGTTTGTCATTTCCAGGGAGTCTTACCATCACATTTAATTTTTTAGAAGTCAGAATTCAAATAACACTATTTGGATCCTAGTAGGAGGGAGGAAAACCTCCTATCATAGCTGCAGTATCCATTTTAGTAACCATGATAACAAATTAGATATATCTATGTGCCAATGTGCTGATACCTGGTATTAATTCTAAGTGACAGTGGTAGATTTAAAGGGGTTTTCCAGTTATTCCAGCTTTAAACAGCAACAACACAACAACATGGGGGGGGGGGGGAGGGGGGCATGACAGCCCACCCAAACCAGGTCTTTTCTATTAGACACAGTAGACTTGCCCTTACCATATATTGTGTAATATTGAAATATTCTTTGCTGCACCAACATTAAGACAAGCAGAATGCTTCTCCTATTTCTTCTTTACACAATTTAATATCCCCAGGTGGGCCATGCAAAGGCAGTTACAAAAAATTTACAAAAACAGAAGTTAGAGAGTCACATATACTGTACATGCAAGGAAACAGCATTACAACTGAAAAAAAAATGAAAAAAATATTTCTCCTGCTTGGACAGAAAAAGAAGACCATAACCCTTACATCAATGGAACACCTTAGGCATGCTGCACCTGATGATGAATTCTAGTATACTGTACAGGTCACAGTGGGCTGCCACCCACTCAGACTTGCCAATTGAATGTAAAGGGCTGACCACTACATATTACCTAATTTGCACCGGTAAGATTTTGAAGATAACAGTTTTCAAAACCTCATAACTGGTTCTAGTTATGAGTATGGTTCAGAATGTAAGAGTAATAGTTCCAGCTCTTGTTCTGCTATGTATAGAGATCAAAGTCTGATATTCTATGACTACCAAAACTAGTAGCACCAAAAAGAACTAAAAAATAATAAATGCAGAAAAAACAAAAATCATCAGTGAAAAGTTCATCCTTGTACAAAGTACATAAATAACTGAAACCAAACGTGCTTCATAGTGTTTAAAGGACTAATCACAAAGAAGGTGCACTAAACTCCAGTTCACAAGATAAAACTCCAATTTGAATAAAAACATGTTACCCCTTTAGGATTAACTTTCATGGAAAAAAACATGTAAAATGGCCACTACTGGACATCATAAGATCCGCCTTCCGTTTTGTCACGTGACTTCCTCATTTGGCTTTTTCAATGAGAAAGTCATGAGGTCATGTGATGAAAAACGTCAGCTGCCAGGTGTTTTGTTCTTTCCCACTTGCTGTATGGACTGAATACTGAGCCTCAGGATGGATGGATGATCTGCCAGAAGTGGTTTTGAAGTATACTGCAAATCATTACCCAGTGTGTGGGAAAGCGTGATAGACCTTACCTGTATGAAGGTCAATTTGGGAGGTAAGAGGCTGCAGTGATAGGTGGTGTGAACTGCAGTGGAGCACTATAGTTTCCATGTCAAGTAGATCACTTATGGATGATTTACGGTATATGATAATCAAGGAATGAACCCTATGAAACACGTTTGATTTCAGATATTTATGGACTTTATATATGGATGTACTTTTCACTAATGATTTTTGTTATTTCTGCATATATTAATTCACCTTGTTGCGCTGCACTATTTGGTATTATAAACTCTTGTGGGTGTGGGAACACATGGCAGCTGCTGGTGGCAATAAATATTATTTTTTTTTAAATATATTTTATTTCTCACATATTTTTTGTGATTATTATTTTTTTGGCAAGCACAGAGTAATCTGGCTTTAGTTGTATTGACATTAGGTTTTATGTTTGTGCGCTGCACGGGATGGGAGTTATGAGTTAGTACCCTTTTTCAGGTTTTCATGAAAATTGAAACACATTTGTCTCTACAAGTGCTAATTGAAACTTTATACCTAGCCTGTGATAATTTGGGATGTACTCACACTTAATAGAATGTCCAGGGAGAAGACACTGCTGTATGGATCCCTGCTGGGCAACAAATCAAAAGTTTGGCCTCTCCCCCCAACACTGTATTGCTAAAATTTGTATGCAGATTGGTAATTAATTTTTCCCTGGCTGGATCATGACTAATGTTAACAAATGTTTCTGAAAATAAGTGAAAAGATGGACCAGAACCTACACTCTCTATTGGCTGTATCTTGACACTTACCCACCGTCTAATGAGCAAGCTGTAAATGGGGGGTTGCATAGTTGCAAACTTCCAGTGGTCATCCTTTAGGCCAGTGTTGTCCAAACTGCAACCTGTGGGCTAAATGGGGCCTTTGCGTGCATTTATTTGGCTCTATTCCTCCCACTGATATGAGGCACTATCCCTTCCACTGGCACCAGCAATGAGACACCATTTCTTTTGCTAACACCAACAGAGAAACATTATTCCTCCCATTGACACCAACAATGGGGCACTTTTACTCCCACTGATACCAACAATGGGGCATTATTCCTCTCACTGAAACAAATGATGGGGTATTATTCCTCCTACTGATACCAACAGTGGGGCACTCCATTGACACGGAAAATGGGGAACTATACCTCCCATAAGGGGCATATCATGAAATCAGTGGGCCCGTATGCAAGATCAAAAGTGGGCCCTAGGCACTGAGAAAGATAAAAATGTGGTGTGCAAAGTGTGAGTGTGGTTAAAATTGCTCTTAATATTCGGCGTAGCTTAAAGGGGGTGTGGTTAAATAGAGTGCTTAACAAATCTTGAGTGCAATTAAGTAGCAGTTCATTGCTAGCTGTGTAATGCTTATTTATCAGATTTTCTTTTTATTATTTTTTTTATTTTTTATATTGTGCAACTTTCTTCATATGGAATACCCAGACAGGCTCTTAGCAAGGTGCATGAAGATAAATGAATGAGGAACTGTTCACCTAATCACCAAAATGGAGAGTATGGCGGTGGGTGGTATGTACAGGAGTGGGGCATAGAGTGTATGGCAGTGGGTGGTATGTGAAGGATAGGGGTACAAAGTGTATGGCGTTGGGTGATATGTGCAGGAGTCGGGTATGGAGTGTATGGCGGTGGGTGGTATGTGCGGGATAGGGGTACAAAGTGTATGGCATTGGGTGATATGTGCAGGAGTGGGGTATGGAGTGTATGGCGGTGGGTGGTATATGCAGAAGTGGGGCACAGAGTGTATAGCGGTGGGTGGTATGTGCAGGATAAGGGTATAGGGGGTATGGAGGTGGGTGGTATGTGCAAGTATGGGGTTTGGAGCATATGGCGGTGGGTGATATGTGCAGGATAGGGGAATGGAGTGTATGGCGATGGGTGATATGCACAGGAGTGGGGTACGGAGTGTATGGCGATGAGTGGTATGTGCAGGAGAGGGGTACAAAGTGTTTGTGCAGGATAGGGGTATGGAGTGTATGGCAATGGGTGGTATGTGCAGGAGTGAGGTACGGAGCGTATGGCGGTGGGTGGTATGTCAGTGGGTGGTATGTGCAGGATAGCGGTATGGAGTGTATGGCGGTGGGTGATATGTGCAAGAGTGTGGTACGTAATGTATGGCGGTGGGTGGTATGTGCAGGATAGGGGTACGCAGTGCATGGCGGTGGGTGGTATGTGCAGGATAGGAGTACGGAGGGTATGGCAGTGGGTAATATGTGCAGGATAGGGGTACGCAGTGTATGGCGGTGTGTGGTATGTGCAGGATAGGGGTATGGAGTGTACGGCGATGGGTGATATGTGCAGGATAGGGGTACTTCTCCCACTAATACCAAAGGGACATTATTCCTTATACCACTGACCACAGGCTCTATGTAATTTTTTTTACTTCCACTGAACACCAAGCCTGAGGCATTTTTTTACTCCCACTGATGCTGGGACATTTTCTATTCTCATAGCCCACAGTTTGTCCCTTTAAAGTTTGAGGACAGTAAACTGGCCCTTTGTTTAGAAAGTTTGGAGGTAGTAGAATGTGTGAATTATAAAGTGCCTGAAGAGGATTACACACATTTTGACAGCGAAAACAGTGTATGTGTATTTTTAGCTTTTATTTTTATTGTAAATTAATCTTAGTGTATATTTTTCAAAAACACTATAACATATTTTCTCTGTGTGTTGCATATACTCGTCTTACCTTTTACACAGTCATGGGAAAACGAAACGCTCAATTAAGCCCCTTGAAAAGATGACTAATGAGAGCAATCCTTTTCATTTCTATGCTCGAATTTCACAAATCATAGGACTGTATGAAGTTCAGCTACTGCCAAGTCCCTGTGCTCCCCCCCCCATGCATTCCATTAATGTCGGCGCCAATAGAAAGTGCATTCTGATGTTCACGCCTCACCACAAGTTTGCTTTGAAAGCAGAAGACCTGACATGTTACACCCGCCAGAATTTAATTACTAAAATGATTTCACAGCTACACACCCGCGGTGATTGAATGAAAATGGCACTGTATTTGTTTATCCAGAATTAACAAGGCAAATTAGGCAAATGCAGTGAAAATGACGCCTAAACCTTAAATAAAACAAAACAGCAGATTCCTGAGTCAGCCAAAGTGCAGCAAGCAGTGTCATCGGCAGGTTAATTACACAGGTGGGGGGAGGAATTTCCACACAAACACTGAATAAAATATTATGATCGTAAACTGGAAGCGCTACAAATTTCCTTGATTGCCTTTGGCAGTTTAGTGAAAATGTCATCAATTTTTACTTATGATTCAAATCGTTTATTTTTTATACTTCAATAAAATCTAATGGCAGGGCTTAGTCTATGGAGATAATTATTTCAATGAATGTCAGCTTATTTAGAATTGGCACTCCTAAATTAAAAAAAAATTAAAATCACAACCTGGGCTACATTTTATTAGTAACCAATAAAGGTAGGAAAAAGTTATCTTTGATGACTCAGGCTGGGTTCACATATATGCGAATTGGATACAAAACATGTGAGTGTGACTGGCTTTCAACGGAGCCAGTTCACACATGTATTGGACGGCTGCGGTGCAAATTTGAAAAGGGTCCTGTGCATTTTTGGGTCCAGCTCAGGTGCAAATTCAGGAAAACAATTGCACCTGAATCGCACCTGACCTGATGTACACAAATGCACAAGACACCGGAC
Organism: Lithobates clamitans; assembly: GCA_037952925.1. Classification (NCBI taxonomy): domain Eukaryota; kingdom Metazoa; phylum Chordata; class Amphibia; order Anura; family Ranidae; genus Lithobates; species Lithobates clamitans. Next base: position 6,079,597 of record JBBGZY010000757.1, on the reverse strand, counting down.
TACAAACCACAGCTGGATCTGTATGAACCCTTGCTCAGAATCAAGTACGAGACTGAAGTCTTGTAAAGCGTTCGTAATGGAGATAGCACATTCGTCACGCTACAAATTTTGAAATCTTTCAATTCAGCGCATTCTCTTCTTCTTTATAATGCTAGAATAATGAAGTTGCTTTGCTGCTGATATTCACACACAGTTCTGACAAATGGATTTCCTAATATTTCTCGTGATCTCCTGAATAATCGTTGTTTTTGTTTGTTTTTTTTTTCTCAAGATCTCCAGAATAATCTTTATTTTTTTTTATAGTGATCTACTTTTTTTTCTCAAGATCTCCAGAATTTTTTTAAATTTTTTTAAAGTGATCTCTATAAGAATTTTTGTCGTTTTGTGTGTCAAGTTACCACAACACCATTATTATCTTGTATTTTTTAACCTCAAAGAGGTTGGTGTCCCTTGCTAATTTGACATTGTATTTTTGAAATGTACCTGCCTACTCACAAACAAACTGTCCTTTTTGAAGTAAAACACATAGCCAAGCAAAAATTAAAAATGTAATAGGGGTCATAACAAAATAAAGAGGAAGGTAATGCTGGAGAAACAGTTGGAATTGGTGAAGCCTTTGTAACCCAGGGCAGACATCAATTATTTGACAGGCGAAATCAGTAGACTGAAGAGTCAATTTAATAGGGAGCACAATATGGTCCAGGACTCGGAGAGAGCAGCAGCAGATGACATATATGTCCTGAGGCTGTGGTCTTACACAGCCTGCGTCTTTTGCCAGACCACACCAAATCCAGTGTGCTTTTCTTTACTATTGTACAGTTTAAAATGGCAAGTTTCAGGTTTATGGGCACAGTAATCGTTCATAGTAAACATCGTTCGTTCGCCCACTAATATGATGTTTTTGGCAGATGCAGGTTAACTACATTTGTTCATGCCTATTTGTATTAAAAGATGTTTAGTACATTGTTGTCTAGATGGGTTTGTAACTAGAATGAAATGCAAACTAAATTCAGTGTAAGTAGAGGACACTAAGCAGCTGTTTACACATCTGGACGCAGGAGCACTAGTGGGGGACACCAGAACACTTTTTTAGGGTGTCCCACACAGGTGCTCCAGTGGATACTAGGGGTCTCTCCAGGTAGGTATTTCAGCTTTAAGAAAGGTAAAAAATCATGTCTTCAGCTTGTAACGCAGCCAAAACAGACAATTGTACATCACCTCCAAGCAATGTTTCATATTCCTATTTCTTGCCTCAAATATCTGTGTGCTAAGTATACCTTGTTTGTATTTACATAGGGGAGAAAAGAATCGGGACATCTGAGGACACCAGGAACCCCACACCTCCTGAAGAAGGGGAAATCCACACACACCCTGAAGAAGATGTGGAGGGAGAGGTTCAAGAATTGGGTGAAATAGTGACCACAACAGGTCAGCGTCTGAGACCAAAGCTTCGGTGCAAATGCACAAGTTCTCATCGGGGAGATAATGGTGTGCAATCAGGATTTAGAGAAGGTCAAGGAAAACATAAATGATGTACAACAAAAAATGAAGAACATCATTGATGTTTTAGGCAGAATCTAAAACACCCAAAAATTGAACAGTTTGTCGTTGTATTTTTTATTTTTACTAAGTTTTTACTAAGTTTTAAAGTAATTTGAAAGCAAAATTTTGAAGATGCACATAGTGTGTCAACACGTGCTATCTCCCATTACAGGATATCAATGTACACGTTTTGCGGATGCAACCCCTTTCTCGCAACTAAAGTAGATGAGAGGAAGGGGTTGCACCCCCAAAACACGTCCATTGATCCCCCATGATGGGAGCTAGCACATGTTGACATTAGGCATGGGATCAGGATGGGAATCCACATTTTCACTCCCAATTTGTGTGCATCTTCAAAATTTGGCTTTTACATCACCCATCTGATGAAGGCAAGATCAACACAGTTTTGACATACTAATGTCTCATATGGCCTTCACTTTATCAAAGTTGAACTTTGTAAGTTCCTGTGTTGTGTGTGTTATGGTTTTAAACATGCCTGTTTAACCAAAAAAAAGTATATTTCTACTGTCAAACATAGATGTTATACACCAAAGATGTTGGTTTCTTAAAAAACCCTTTTCTAAAGCACATGTGAATGTATAGAAAATTTGAAAACTGCGCTAGACTTAATAAAAATGAAGACAAAATTGAGACAAAAGCAGGAACGCGGTTGTGGAATACACACAAATATTAGATAAAATGGAAAAGAGCTGCGCTCAAAAACATAAATCATAAATTGTGAAATCAGTCCATAAATAGATAAATCAATCGTCCATAGGATCAATCAGGTAACCACCACAGTGACAGTGGAAGAAGTGCCCGACCACCATATAAATTGCCTGCTTACCAGATAACAGGCAACAAGAAGCGATCGGCTGTAACCTAGCCATGGCCTTTAGCTTCCAAAGACGGCTGCTGGACTCACACAGGAATGCCCCTTGTTTTGGACCTGGTAATAACAACCCCCTAGGTGTCCCGCTGGATCATGGCTATACTGTACTCCGGGGCAGCTCAAAGAAGGGAGAAAACTCTGCTGTTCTTTCCTAGCAGTGGTCACATGTGAATGTGCACGGAGTAAAATGTTTTATACTCAACGATGTGTGGCTTCTTCTTTCAATGCTCAATACCAGTTTTTGGAGTAAGTTGGTGTAGTTACAGTGACAATGGGGGTATTTACTAAAGGCAAATCCACTTTGCACTACAAGTGCACTTTCAGTGGACTTTCAGTGCACTTTCAAGTGCACTTGCAATGCACTCGTAGTGCAAAATGGATTTTCCTTTAGTAAAAAAGCCCCACAGTGCTCTAAAATTTTAGGCCATTTTAGGGACTCAAATCAATTAATTCATGGAGCTGAAAAGGATGATTCTTTTTATCATGAATGCATTACATACATTAACAACAAAAACAATGTATGTGCGTAGCAGACCCACAACATAATAGTTAGCTGAAGAAGAGATTGTCACTGCATGTATCAAATAAATTACGTTTGCACTATTGAAGAAATGGCCAAAAATAAAAGGCCATTGGAGAACCTAGGAGACAGATAAGAAACACAAGCAGTAAATCCAATGAAATATGAGTTCAGTTTATAAAAAAAATGTATTTAAAACATGTTTTAGACATTGTCTGGCATATCAATGGCCTCCCTACCTGCAAAGTACTCTACATACTTTTGGCAAACTTCACGGGCGCTTTGAGGGGGCAAGCCAGGACGGCCAGCTTCAAGAGCTGTCAGGGTTGTTGGATCAGGAAAGTCGGCCTCAGTCCCAACTGAAGCCACATAGTTTGATGCATTTTTCCTCAAGAAATTATGTAGTATGTAGTATGCAAGAGCAATATGATTTATTTTATATTCTGCCATGTTGCTGTGAGGAATAGGGAGATGGCCATTATTGAAAAGGCATTCTCCACCAGTCTTCTGGCTCTGGCCAGCCGGTAATTAAAAACCCTCTGGTCCAGGGTGAGGGTCCTCATCGGGAACGGCCACATCAGATGGTCACCCAGCCCAAAAGCTTCATCCGTGACGAAGACAAACAGGAGTCCTGCCACGTTGTCTTCCGGAGGTGGCAAGCCCAAGCCGCCATTCTGGAGCCGTCTGAAAAGCTCTGTCTGGGCGATGACTCCACCATCTGACATCCGGCCATTTTCCCCCACGTCCACATACAGGAACTCGTACGTTGCCGACACCACCGCCAACAACACAATACTATTAAACCCCTTATAATTGTAATAGTATGACCCCGAGTTAGGGGGTGGGACTATGCGGAAGTGCTTCCCATCTATTGCCCCTCCACAGTTGGGAAAGTCCCACTGCTGGGCAAACTGGGAGGCCACAGTCTGCCATTCCTGTAGGTTTGAAGGAAACTGTAGCGTCAAACAAGAAAAATAAAAATTTGTACTTTTGCACATAACATTGCAAGCAGATTAGACACAAACATTCTTGGCCAACATAAGTATAACATTTATTTTAAGGAGTATTTAAAGACAAAAGTATAAGGTCCACTTATCAGATCCCCCCCCCCCTCCTCTGATGGCTCATTGTAAAAATTTTAGGGGGGGATGTTTTGGACAGGTAACCCTCTCCACTTCATTGAGAGCTGAATGCATAAATAATGTGTGTTACTTTGGCCAGCCCCTCCTTACTAACACTATTGGCAGGCCACTGGACAGTTAAGAAGTGTCATAATCCAAAAATATAAATACACACTGTCCAAATTGAAGCACATTTTTACATTCTGCAATTATCAAGATATTAGGAGAACAAAACGTGAAACAGTACCATTTGAAAGTACTCAGGCAGGCACTTGCACTATATGCTTTGGTAAATTCATCCATAAATACGAACACAAAAGGGGTAGTGTCACGTCACCTGTATCCAGGTGACAGATGCACCCCGTTGGGGTCAGGAGTGCTCCGCTATGATAGTGGACCCTAAGGCAGACTGCTGCAGATGGAACTCGGGGTGGTTCAGGAAGGCAGGTCCCCTGAAGCACCAACACGGATCCCACAGTGAGTTAGAGCATAGATTCCCCAGGGCGCGGAGTCTAAGAGCCAGTTGGTGTTCACCAGAGCCTCTAGTGGTGAGGATGGACTGGGCTGCAACTGGCTCCAGGGTCTCCCAGCTCACGCTCACGGTAGGCTACAGGAGGATGGAGAGGAAACAGCAGCCCAGGACAGCAAGGAATAGTAAGGAGGTAGCCAAATGTCGGGGTGACTAGCAGACAAGGATAATAGAGAACACGCCAAAAGTCAGGGTCACAGGCAAACAGGGATAGTCGAGAACGCGCCAAAGGTCAGGGTCACAAGCAGACAGGAATAGTCGGGAACACGCCAAGATCGGTAACAGAGACAGAGACAAACTTAGAGCACACGTCAAACAGGAAGCCAAACAGACAATATTGCAAGGCAGGCTTGGATAATAAGGTGTTAAATAGTGGTTCCTGTTGAGGCTAGGGTGGAGCCACACAGAGGGAAGATTACTTAAGCATGCAGGTGTGAGAGTACAAGCCTCAAGGGTGATACACAGACCAGGTGTCACGAAGATCCTGCCAGTAACCGGCGTCCCAGGCGCACGGGAACCCGGCCACGGGTCCCATTGCGCATGCGCGCGCGTTCAAACCTACCTGTCACACTCCATCCCCGCTGTCTGCTCTACAGCGTTCTGTGAGTGTTACCTGATCTGATCTGTGTTTCCTGTTATCTGACCCGGCTTCCTGCTTGACGATCCTGCTATCTGCCTGCACCAGACCCTCTTGGCTTGCCTGACCATCCCTCTGCATTACCCCTGGTACCTCTGCTGTCCGAACGTTACTGACCACCGGCTTGTTGACCCTCCGCTGTGTTCATCAGCTTCCAGTCTGCTATTACCTGCTGTTGTTCCTGGTTCCAGTCCAGCTTCCAGTTTGCTATTACCTGCTGTTGTTCCTGGTTCCAGTCCAGCGTTCCAGGCTACCTTCTGCTGTGTTCCAGCCCAGCGTTCCAGGCTATCTTCTGCTGTGTTCCAGTCCAGCGTTCCAGGCTATTACCTGCTGTTGTTCCTGGTTCCAGTCCAGCGTTCCAGGCTACCTTCTGCTGTGTTCCAGCCCAGCATTCCAGGCTATCTTCTGCTGTGTTCCAGTCCAGCGTTCCAGTCTATTACCTGCTGTTGTTCCTGGTTCCAGTCCAGTGTTCCAGGCTACCTTCTGCTGTGTTCCAGCCCAGCATTCCAGGCTATCTTCTGCTGTGTTCCAGTCCAGCGTTCCAGTCTATTACCTGCTGTTGTTCCTGGTTCCAGTCCAGTGTTCCAGGCTATCTTCTGCTGTTGTTCCAGTCCAGCTTCCAGTCTGCTATTACCTGCTGTTGTTCCTGGTTCCAGTCCTGCATTCCAGTCTCTGTCCTCAGTCTACTCCTCAGACTACTGACTCCAGAGGGTGCCACCACTACTGGACTTTCAGCAACTGTTGATCCTGCCAGGCACCCATACCACTCTTCACTCCTGGCCATCTGGCTCCATTCCAGGGGAATGGGAGTGGGAGCTGTAAGGGAGGTCCTTTCCTGCACTTCAGGCTCACAACCTACCAGGTACGTGACAGTAGCAGACAGCCATGTCTGAGCCTGAGCAGGGAACGTCTCCCATGGAGGAACTCTGTACACACCTGGCAGGATTGACTGAAGCAGTCAAAAATCTGCAGCAAGGATACACCAGACTGGAGGAACAAGTGTTAACCCTGTCTAACCCCATTGGGGCCCAGGGAGCTTCCTCTGCTCCTGCTCCTTCAGTTGGGCCTTCCTCAACGGTGGTGATGCTCCCTCCGGAACCTAAGGTTCCCACACCTGAACGTTTCTTTGGAAATTGCCATAAGTTCAGAGCCTTCCGCAACTCCTGCGAACTATTTTTTGCTCTTCAGCCACGTACCTTTTCCCTGGAGACTACAAAGGTGGGATACGTGATTTCTCTACTCTCTGGTGACCCCCAAACCTGGGCCCATCGCCTCTTAGAGCAAAAGGACATATCTCTGACCAACCTCTCCACTTTCTTTGACGCACTAGGCCAGTTATATGATGACCCCCAGCTATCTGTAACTGCAGAGGCGGCTCTACATTCCCTTCAACAAGGTCGCAGAGCAGCAGAGGATTATGTGGCTGAATTCAGGAAGTGGAGTGCAGATACTAACTGGAACGATGCGGCTCTCCGTTATCAATTTTGGTTGGGACTTTCTGATCCTCTGAAGGATGAACTGGCCAGGGTGGGTACACCACAGACTTTAAATGCTTTAATCTCTCTAGCTATCCAGATCGATCGACGCCTACGAGAGCGCAGGTCTGAGAGAGCTATGGGGTCTTCTCGTCCAACTTGGGTTACCCCTAAGGTTCCCCATCAACCATCATCAACACCACCTACCTCCACGCTTAACTTACCTGAGCCAATGCAATTAGGAGTCCTGCGGCCTTCACTCACCCCAGAGGAACGACAACGTCGTCGAGCAAATAACTTGTGCCTGTATTGTGGGGAACCCAGGCACTATGTCAGGAACTGTCCCCTCAAACTCCGTAAGTGTTTATCCCTATCTAATGACTATGTGACATCTCTGGTTAAAAATACCACTCACCTTGCTCTTCCTCTTCTGCTACAGCTTCCAGGGAAGGATTTACAAATCACCGCCATTATTGACTCAGGAGCTTGCAGCTGTTTCATGGATTCTCGTTTTGCCATCCAACACCAAATACCCTTGTCACCTAAAGCCCATGGACTTTCTATCCATCTAGCTGATGGGACCGCTATCAAGTCTGGACCTGTCACCCAAGAGACTATGCCAATACCCGTTTTCGTTTCCAACGTCCATCAGGAACAGCTGCGCCTGGACATTATCGCTTCACCCCTGTTCCCCATAATACTCGGCATGCCATGGTTACAGGCCCATAATCCAGACATAAATTGGATCACGGGTGAGGTGACCTTTCCCTCTCCTTACTGCCAACAGTTTTGCAGAACCCGGAACATCCAGGAGAACTCTACTCTGTTATGCCTAGATACAGATCCTAGTCTACTTCAATCCATTCCTTCCGCCTATCATGATTTCCTGGACGTATTTAGTAAACAAAGGGCAGAGGTGTTACCCCCTCACCGGGCCTATGACTGTCCCATTGAGTTACTTCCTGGTGCTGAAATTCCTTTTGGAAGAATATTTCCCCTGACTGAGGTGGAGCAAGGGGCATTGAAGGAATACATTGACGAAAACCTCAAAAGAGGCTTCATTCGTCCATCCACGTCCCCCGCAGGTGCAGGCATCTTCTTCGTGCAGAAAAAAGATAAAACTCTCAGGCCGTGTGTGGATTACCGCGAACTAAACAAAATTACTGTGAAGAATCGGTACCCTCTCCCCTTAGTACCAGAGTTGTTTCAGAGACTGGGGACGGCTACCATATTCACCAAACTTGATCTCCGTGGGGCCTACAATTTAGTTCGTATCAGTGATGGAGACAAATGGAAGACCGCTTTTCGTACCCGTTATGGACATTTTGAGTACCTCGTGATGACTTTCGGCCTGTGTAATGCCCCTGCCACATTTCAATACTTTATTAATGATGTGTTACGTGACTTTCTAGACCTGTTTGTCATCGTCTATTTAGACGACATATTGATTTTCTCTTATTCCCTTGAATCCCATTGCAGGCACGTCAGAAGTGTATTGGGCCGACTTCGACAACACGGTCTATATGCAAAGGCTGAAAAATGTGAATTCGAACAGGAAAGTATTCAATTTTTAGGGTTAGTCATCTCCAGTAAGGGCATTAAAATGGACCCCCAGAAGGTCACGGCTGTTCTAGATTGGCCAGTCCCGACTGATAAGAAAGGAATCCAGCGATTCGTTGGATTCGCTAATTTTTACCGCAAATTTATTAAAGGGTTCTCAGCCATCATTGCACCCATCACACAGCTTACCATACAGGGTACACGCTTCCATTGGTCGGCCGAAGCTCAAAAGGCCTTTGAGACTCTCAAGGGCCTTTTTACTTCCGCCTCTGTACTGAAGCATCCAGATTCCTCTCTGCCATTTATTCTAGAAGTGGATGCATCTGAAATTGCTGTAGGAGCAGTATTATCCCAAAGACAGGGAACCAAAGCCCTGCTGCATCCTGTGGCTTTCTTTTCTCGTAAATTATCCACGGCAGAGAGAAATTATGATGTAGGTGACAGAGAGTTGTTGGCAATCAAGTCAGCATTGGAGGAGTGACGCTATCTGTTGGAGGGTGCCGCTCATCCAGTTTTAATCTTTACAGATCATAAGAACCTGGAGTATTTAAGGTCTGCAAAGAGGTTGAAACCACGTCAGGCCAGGTGGGCTCTCTTTTTCCTGCAGAGAGTCCTGCATTCCAGTCTCTGTCCTCAGTCTACTCCTCAGACTACTGACTCCAGAGGGTGCCACCACTACTGGACTTTCAGCAACTGTTGATCCTGCCAGGCACCCATACCACTCTTCACTCCTGGCCATCTGTCTCCATTCCAGGGGAACGGGAGTGGGAGCTGTAAGGGAGGTCCTTTCCTGCACTTCAGGCTCACAACCTACCAGGTACGTGACACCAGGTAAGAGACAGACAGGTCATGAATGTATTACTGCAAGGTCATGACAGTACCCCCCCTTTACGAGGCCTCCCCCTCCCCCGCTTTGGACCAGGCTTGGAGGGGAACTTCAAATGGAACTTTCTCAGAAGACGAGGTGCGAAGACTTCAGATGCAGAAATCCAAGATCTCTCCTCAGGACCGAAACCTTTCAAATCCACGAGATATTGAAGGACACCTTTATAGAAGCGAGAATCCAAAATTTGACTAACCTTGTACTCCTGATCATCTTCAGATACTGGAGCCAAGGTAGGGAGAGGTCCAGAGAACTTATTGAAAACTAAAGGTTTCAGAAGGGATACATGAAAGGAGTTTGAGATCCTGAGGCTTTTAGGGATCTGGAGTTTAAAACAAACAGGATTCAGCATAGAAATTATATTGTAAGGACCAATGAATCTCGGGGCTAACTTGAGAGAAGGAACCCGGAGTCTGATGTTTCTGGTAGAAAGCCAGACTTTGTCTCCTGGCTGTAGAGAAGGCGGCTTACGCCTGCGACGGTCAGCAAAACTTTTGAACTTGTTGGCAGCTTTCTGGAGGGAATCATGAACGTCAGCCCACAAGGAATTGAATGATTCCTGAACAGTAGCCAAAGCTGGGATGTCAAAAGAACAGGTCATAGGAAGAGGGAGCTGAGGATGTCTTCCGTAAACAGTGACAAAGGGTGTCTTCTGAGAACTGACGTTGACATGATTGTTGTGGGAGAGCTCTGCCCACGGGAGTAATGAGACCCAATCATCGTGATGAGCCGAGACCAAGGTACGGAGAAAGACCTCCAACTCCTGATTAACCTTTTCAGTCTGGCCATTGGATTGGGGATGGTAAGAAGAGGTAAAATCCAAGGTAATGTTGAGGGATTTGCAAAAGGCTCTCCAAAAGCGAGAAGTAAACTGAACACCCCTGTCTGAAATTACATGGGAAGGGACACCATGAAGACGGAAAATCTCTCGTACGAAAATGGGAACAAAGGCAGGAGCAGAAGGGAGACCAGGAAGAGGAACAAAATGGGCCATCTTGGAGAATCGATCAATTACCACCCAAATGACTGTATTCTTCTCAGAAAGTGGAAGATCGGTGATGAAGTCCATGGCTATGTGAGACCAGGGCTCTTTGGGAATGGGCAAGGGCATGAGAAGACCAGCAGGAGCCTGCGTGGAGGACTTAGACTGGGCACAGACATGACAAGCCTTAACATAGTCTTTGACATCCGAACGGAGAGTAGGCCACCAGTAGTGGAGACTGATGAGGAGGAAGGATCGAAGAAACCCAGCATGACCTGCCACCTTGGAGTCATGTCCCCAACAAAGGATCTTAGCTCAGTGGGGACGAAGGTCCTGCCAGGAGGAATTTTTGACTTCAGGGTGGTTGAATGGGCAAGGATGCATGAAGTAGGGATAATTGGCTCAGGTTCAATGGTAGGCTCCTCATCCTGAATGTCAAAAGATCTAGAGAGTGCATCAGCCTGACTGTTGCAGGAACCAGGTTTGAATGCAATGGTGAAGTTAAAACGGGAAAAGAAGAGACTCCACCTGGCTTGTCTGGGATTCAATCGTTTGGCATTCTGTAAGTACTGCAGATTTTTATGGTCAGTGAAAATTGTTATGGAATGTGGGGAACCCTTCAAGAGATGACGCCACTCCTCCAATGCCAATTTAATCGCAAGAAGTTCCTGATCCCCAATAGCGTAATTCTTCTCTGACTGAGAAAATTTTCTGGAGAAAAACGCACATGGTAGATGTTTTTTCCCAAAGGATTGAAGAAGCACAGCTCCCACCCCAGTTGAGGAAGCGTCCACTTCAATAAAAAATTTTGGAACACTGCTGGGGCATTACACAAACCAAAGGGCATGACCAAGTACTCATAATGCCCATCTCTAGTGTTAAAAGCAGTTTTCCATTCATCCCCATCCCGTATTCGGATCAAATTGTATGCACCCCTGAGATCTAACTTGGTAAAAATGGAGGCACCTTTGAACCTGTCAAATAGTTCTGATATTAGGGGTAGAGGGTATCGATTTTTGATCGTTACTGCGTTTAGGCCTCGGTAGTCAATGCAGGGTCTTAGGGTACCATCCTTTTTGGCAACAAAAAAGAACCCTACTCATGCAGGCGATGAGGATTTCCGGATGAATCCTTTTTCTAGATTTTCTACAACATACTCAGACATGGCCTGGGTCACTGGGATGGACAGAGGGTAGGTATGACCCCTGGGTAGAGCTGCTCCGGGAACAATGTCAATGGCACAGTCAAAGGACCTGTGAGGAGGAAGCACCTCAGCTGACTTTTTACAGAACACATCCCAGAAATCGCTATATGCAGCGGGAAGGGCAGAGGATACTGAGGTGGTAGCCACAGGAAGTCTCCCTTTAGGGGCAACCTTGAGTAGGCAGGAAGAGAAACAGGAGGGACCCCAAGCCAGGATCTGCCCAGAAGTCCAGTCAATGTGTGGAGAGTGGAGCTGCAACCAAGGAAGCCCCAATACGATAGGGGTTGAGACCTTAGGAAGGATAAGAAAGGATATCCACTCCTGGTGGAGTATCCCTACCGACATCTTAACAGGAGGGGTCTGGAAGCGGATAGGCCCCCTTGGAAGAACAGTGCCATCAATCGCCGAGACCACCAATGGAGTGGTGAGGGGTAAAAGGGTAAGGTTCATGGAAGATGCAGTTCTCCAGTCCATAAAGTTGCCAGCGGCTCCCGAATCCAGATAAGCCAAGGCCGAGTGGGAGGAAACGCCAACATGAAGAAACACCGAAAGAAGGAGACAAGAAGATTACTTTTCTGGGTCCAATACTCCACATTCCAGATGTATTACCCAAGCTTTTCCTGGACGAAATGAGCATGTGTCACGAAAATGACCTTTGCCCCCACCGCAGAGACACAGGCCCAGAGTTCTGCGCCTAGCACGTTCCTCGGGGGATGGCCTGATCTGGCCCAGCTGCATGGGTTCCTTAGTTGGCAGGAGATGCTCCACAGGATGAAAAGAGGGGAGCTCGGGCTGACTAAGGACCAAGGAGTGCTGGCGTCGCTTTTCTAGGGTCCTTTCCTGAAAATGAATATCTATCTAGTTACACGGGGAGATAACTTCATCCAGATCAGTGGAGATGGTTCTTCCTGCTAATTCGTCCTTCACTCTATCGGAAAGGCCATGCAGAAAGGTTGCGACTAAGGCCTCATTCTTCCAGCTCAGCTCAGCCGTCAGTATGCGGAAACGAAGAGCATACTGTCCCATAGAAGCAGACTCTTGGCGGAGACGTAAGAGGGCGCTGGCCGCTGAAGAGACACGACCTGGTTCCTCAAAGATATTCCGGAAGAGTTTCAGAAAATTAGAGAGGCTGGAAACCACTGGGTCTTTCCTCTCCCACATAGGGGCAGCCCAAGCTAAAGCCTCGCTGGACAGGAGAGAAATAATATAGGCTACCTGTGCCCGATCAGACTTGAAGTTTTGGGGTTGGAGTTCGAAATGAATAGTACACTGGCTAAGGAACCCTCTGCAGCCCTTGGAATCCCCAAAGTAAGGGGACGGAGCTGGTAAGTGCAAAGGGTTAGCGGCTGCGGCTGTAAGCGGAGCTGATACGGCAGCCGATTGCGGTTGTGGAACCGGGGAGCCTAAGGAGGCTTGAAGTTGTTCAAAGCGGGAAGCCAACTCCTGAAGGAATCGCATCACCTGGGTCTGATTAGATTCCTGGGTCTCGAGTCTGTGGACTATGCCCTGCAGCTGATCATCGGCAGGTAGCGGCACATCAGACGGGTCCATGGCTGTGCAAACTGTCAGGTCACCTGTATCCAGGTGACAGATGCACCCCGTTGGGGTCAGGAGTGCACCGCTATGATAGTGGACCCTAAGGCTGACTGCTGCAGATGGAACTCGAGGTGGTTCTGGAAGGCAGCTCCCCTGGAGCACCAACAGGGATCCCACAGTGAGTTAGAGCATAGATTCCCCAGGGCGCGGAGTCTAAGAGCCAGTTGGTGTTCACCAGAGCCTCTAGTGGTGAGGATGGACTGGGCTGAAACTGGCTCCAGGTCGCAACCCCAGGGTCTTCCAGCTCACGCTCACGGTAGGCTACAGGAGGATGGAGAGGAAACAGCAGCCCAGGACAGCAAGGAATAGTAAGGAGGTAGCCAAATGTTGGGGCGACTAGCAGACAAGGATAATAGAGAACACGCCAAAAGTCAGGGTCACAGGCAAACAGGGATAGTCGAGAACGCGCCAAAGGTCAGGGTCACAAGCAGACAGGAATAGTCAGGAACACGCCAAGATTGGTAACAGAGACATAGACAAACTTAGAGCACACGGCAAACAGGAAGCCAAACGCACAATATTGCACGGCAAGGCAGGCTTGGAGAATACGGTGTTAAATAATGGTTCCTGTTGAGACTAGGGTGGAGCCACACAGAGGGAAGATTACTTAAGCATGCAGGTGTGAGAGTACAAGCCTCAAGGCTGATACACAGACCAGGTAAGAGACAGACAGGTCATGAATGTATTACTGCAAGGTCATGACAGGTAGGTATAGTGTGTATGGGTTTGGCAAAGTCAGCAGATTATTGGTATCGGCAGACTTAGCAGTTGGGGGGGGGTTCCAAATGAGTTTGGGCCCCCAAAAAAAGCCTCTTGCACTCTGCCTGAATTTAAGGACAACAATAACATTTGGACACATTTTAGGGGGTGTTTAGGGCAAGCACTACAATGGAGCTGACAAAATACATTGTTAAGTGACTAGGCTAGGTGTGTATGGGCCCAGGATAGCATGGCTGGGGAAGACAAAGAGGACATTCACAGCATATTACAATCATGGTAATTATGGAATGATGAAATAAATACAATACATTAGCAAACATTAAATACATAGAATGTGATGTTGAAGGAGAAAACTTACCTTGATATAGTCCTTCTGCAGGACCTGAATAATGGCAAAACAGATCTCTGGAATAATGATTCCCAGAGTCTGGGGGAGATTCCAGTCGTAAACTTGATATCCTGGAGACTTCTCACCGTCGCCAAGTACCGCACGGTGGCGACGAGCCTTTGCTCTGGAGTGATGGCTTGCCGCATGCAGGTGTCCTGCTTCTTAATAAAAGGGGACAGCAAAGCCAACAGATGGTGAAAAACGTGGTCCGTCATCCGGAGAAAATTCCTGAAATCATTAGGATTATTCTCCCGGATCTCCCGCAGCAAAGGCATGTGCGAGAATTGGTCACACTAGAGCAACCAATTCTTCGTCCATGAACTCCTCCTCGCCCTGTTCATGGACTGGACTTGGGTCAAAACAAGAACTCCAACACCAAGCACAGAATGAACTCTACGACGAGTACGTACCCGCAACATGGCTAGAAAATGGTCGGCTGGTCAGAACAAACTAACAGAATACACTGAAAATCAGAAAGAACCTGAAAAGAACGATTTGAAAATCAGAAACGAGTGGACAAGAACGCACTGAAAAACAGATACAAACTATTAAATAGAATGCACTGAAAGACAGGAACGAACTAACGCGCACTGAAGAACAGATACGAACCAACAAGCACAAACTAACAAGCAGTAACGAACTGAAAAGCATGAGGCTGAAAAGTGCGAATCGTCTCTCACCAGTCTTCTACTAACACAAGATAAACACAAGATTAGCAGAAGGAGCCCAAAGGGTGGCGCACTGGCTATTGAACTTCCTTTTTATAGTCCCGTCCTAAGTGTTGTACATCACCGCGTTCTTGACGTTCGGAATTTCCGACAAGATTTGTGTGACCGTGTGTATGCAAGACAAGTTTGAGCCAACATCCTTTGGAAAAAAATCCACGGTTTTGTTGTCGGAATGTCCGATCGCGTGTACGCGGCATTCGAAAAAGCCTGTGCTCAAACAACATACATGCTTCCATGGATGACTCCTGTGGAAAATATTAGCTGGCTAACTATCTGGTTCTACAGCTTCAATGGTTTTTGATTCACTGGCCTTGGACGAATAGGGCTGATCAGAAATTCTGACTCTGACTTCATTACATAATACTGACTCTGACTTCACTGCATAACAATTCTGGATCTGTAACTAGAAAACTGTGTCCAGAGAGAGCTAGACAACTAGCATTTTCAGAAGGTCAGCAATGGCAGTCTGTGCAAAATCAACCTGCAGTATCTTAGAGATAATTCCTCCTGTATTGAATTGTATTGTACTTGTATTGTCTGCCCTAATGTTGTAAAGCGCTGTGTAAACTGTCAGCGCTATATAAATCCTGTATAATAATAATATTAATAATAATTTTATGGCCATCCAGGACAGAACTTTTGCAGCCTCTCCATGCCTCTACCTGTGCAGCTTCCTGGTTTCAAAGTATAAGGGCTCATTTACACTTGCAGCTGGGGGGGGGAATACAGTTAAGCTGCGTTTTAAAATTAAACCTCCCCCCTACCCAACAGATTTCCATTAATTTTTTTAGAGTAATTGTAAAGATCAAACCAAATATAGATTTTCTACACATATAGGACTGTATTAGTTATTTTATATAAGGAAATTTGTGATTCAGAAGTGTTTTTCAGTACTGGTTTTAAAGTATTGTCAGATAGGCATCTGCTAGAGAACGCTTAATTGTATGCCTCGTCACAGCTGTACTTATGCATTCTCTCCTAGGTTTTTAGATCGGATTGCTTCTTGCTTTGTGAACAGGGAAAAGTCCTCCATGTTCAGATACAGGAATGCAATTTTAGGATTCTGAACTAGACATGATAAACACCTAATTCTCCATCTAAGAACACAAACATATCACGGTCTAGCAGAGGCTGGTGAATACCAAATACTGATTATGGGGTTTTTTTGCCCAGAGAGATGCTGGTAATGAAGGCCAACTGCAAAATGTTACACAGACAAACACTTGTCTGTTCTATTTTGCGATATTTTCAGAAATATTTGACTAAGGTTTGTGGGACAAGAAATGTGTTACAAAAACAATTCAATAAAGCTTGACGTCTGAGCAGGATGAATATATAATCGCAGAGTGAGGATCATTCTATTGGTGCTCAGCTGGCAGCTTGGATGCTGCACCACCCAGTGACACGAACAATGGCGTACTGTACATCCAGCTAATACCAATGAAAGGGCAATATTCCTTATCCTACTGACCATAGGCTCACCAGATGAGGCCCAAACTTGTCTATAAGTAACTTAGAACCATCAATATCCTACATAAGGTGAACAGGCCAGGTGTTTCCAAAAGTGGTGCATCAGTACAAACAGGGAAAGCCATTCATTCCTCTTGAAAACTTCAGTCTACACTACAAAGAACCTTACAGCCCTTTATACGAACTTCGAAAAGATGAACAGTTCAGATACAACCATTAGGGAGGTCAAACCAGACAGAGCAAGCCTTGTGAGGCCTAAGGTATTTAGTAAAGCTGGTCATACACCAGTAGAATTTTGTTAAAACATGTTCTTTTTTGCAAATGTTTGCTGAATTTTCTAATGGTTAGTTGTAAAATAGATGATTGTTTTTGACTGTAAAGATGTGAAAATGTAAACAAGCAGGATGGAAACTTTTTTTGAATGAAGCCGTTATTGTGGTTTTTATTTGGACAAAATCATACATATTGTAATGAAGCCTGTTACATACGTCTGGAATTTCATTCAAATAGCAGGTCTAGACAAACTTTTAAGGGCTTTCTGACAAACTAGATGACAAGAAGTAATGTTCCGATGAACAAATATTTTTCAAACATTTGAACAAAAATCTACCCGTATATGAACAAGTGGAATTATACCTCTGCAGAAAAACATTAAAAAAATGGCCCCCAGGTGCTTTATGCCCTAATGTTGTACTATGCATGGCATATTAGCACAG
The DNA here is from genome assembly GCA_037952925.1 of Lithobates clamitans. Lineage (NCBI taxonomy): Eukaryota > Metazoa > Chordata > Amphibia > Anura > Ranidae > Lithobates > Lithobates clamitans. The sequence goes on along the minus strand of JBBGZY010000757.1, from coordinate 6,062,634 downwards.
TATGACAGATTTACCTGCTAAGCAATCCTAAGGTGGCAGTGGGGTAGATTTACTAAAACTGGAGTATTCAGGATCTAGTGCGGTTGTGCATGTTAGCCAATCAGCTTCTAACTTCACCTTGTTCAATTACGCTTTGGCAATAAAACCTGGAAGCTGATTGGTTTATATCTAGAATTGCACCAAATTTTACAATCTTTTACAATCTCATTTTAGTAAATAACCCCCAGCGCCTCTTTAAGCAGTAAAGGAATTGTTACAAATAAAAACCTTATCCATGATAAAGTGGTCAGTGTATGACTCTTGTGCTCCACTAACTTTTAGACCTTAGACAAATTAAGTGGAAGAGCAACACTTGAACTTCTAAATTCATCTAATGGATAGCAGGCCATTACAAGCTTTGTAGATTAAAGTCTGATCCTCCTAAAAATACTAATGAAATGTTTAAAGCCTTAATGGAGGAATGATGTAAAACCAGCATGAAACGTTTAAATAATACAGCTCCCTGTGCATTAACCTTACCTAATATTTCATTGCAGTCAAAGTTTGAATTATAGAGGCAGAACTGTTTTTTTTTTAACTTGAATTTATGTAAGTTGTATACATATAATCCTATATATTAATATACATATAATCCTATATAATAATATATAATATAATCTCTACACACTCAGCTGAAACATATGTCGATGCAGCTACAAACCTGAAAGCTTGTCCTTATTAAATGCTTAGCTGAAGACTGGCTATTCAGACAGCAGAGAGATCCTACCCCTCCTGGTCTTAGGCCATTTGTCTGGTGCAGTTTCTGCTGTAACTTTTGGCTAGAAACGAAGAAGGCATCAAAACACAAACAAAGAAGACTAAATGGTTTTCAAGGGTATGCAGTAGTAAGCCTGGTACACACTAGCGGTTTTTTTTTTTCACTCAACCCAGCGGGCTAAATGAAAAAAAAACTGAAGAGCTCGGGAGAAGATCCTGTACTAACAATCCGAAGTTAGTACAGCGATCTCCCCACTGAGCTATTGTGTTGTGACAGGGGGACTGCCCCCCCCGCTAAAACACAGTGGTCAGCACTCTCAGCCGTTGGCTGATCGGATGCCGAATGCAGACCTTTTTTCTTTCATTCCCTTTCCACAGAAGGTGGACGTTCGGCTGGCTTTTGTCGGACACATAGCCTGAATGTTGGCTGGTTTCTATTGAACAGCTGATACTGCCTGATAGTCGGCCCATGTGTCCTAGGCTTTAGTCTGGTACTACATAACTCTGTTGGTGAGGTAGATTAGGGTGGTTGTCTAATGATAGATGAGGGGAGATGTGAGGAGTGCCTATGGGGTAACCTTGAGACTAGGAATAGTCTGGCTTGAGGTATAATTTTTGGGTCAGTTTTTCCTACTGTATATCATGGGTTCTTTTAAATAAACAAATGGGGAGTAGGGGGAATTCAAAGAGGGGGCCCGCCAGTTCCTATTGACATTTTAACTAGTGCCAGGGTTGGTTATTCTCACCTTGTCTATGTAATTCCCCACACCTCCCTCCACCTTGTACAGTATGTGCAACACATAGTGCCCCATATGTGTCTGTGCTGTAGATCATATCAATTCAAATTGTTTCACAGTTTTTAGGAGGGGCGGTGGAGCCATTGACGAGAATATTTATTACATTTTATCCCATAGATACGAGTGCACTTTGTGATACACAACCCTCATTCATTGCAGGCTGTCTTAGATTACAGTAGTATATGACTTGAACATGGATAAAGTTTGTTATATCACTAGCCACTGATTTTGTGCATGGACCAACCAGACTACATTTAATATAAAGGCATGTGGTGACCCATCACAAACATGTTTGCAACCCAGTTTAAGTCATGACCCATAGTTTAACAAACACTGCCTTAAAAAGAAAAAGTTTTAAAAACTGACGTTTTTTCAGGAACAGTGATTTTAATAATGCTTAAAGTGAAACAATTAAAATGAAATATTCCTTTAAATATCGTGCCTGGGGGGTCTCCTTGGTCTGCCTGTAAAGTAGCGCATTTTTCCCGTGTTTTTCAACAGCACCACAGCAAAATTACATTTCTAAAGGAAAAAATGTAATTTAAAACTGCTTGCGGCTGTAATGTATTGTCGGATCCTGGCAATATAGATAAAAATCATCGAAAAAAACTGCAGGGACGCATGACATAACGCTGTGGATGGGGAAGTAGCTGCTATCTTGTGAGTAGGAAGCGCTGGACGCTTTCCGATTGCCTGTATCTCATTCAATACATGTGAGTTTTATATACTGTTTTTTATCAATAAATTGACCCTTCTGTCGGATGTCTGCGCAATGAGAGCGTTTCTTCCATTTTCTACATGTGTGGCCGCCGTGTGCTATACCTTCAGGAGCATTCTGATTAGTCAAGTGTTTACTGAGATTGGGCTAATTACATCTGGTCAGTCAGTGAGAGAGGGTCCTCTGTAACGCAGTGAACCGTATGAAGCGTGAATCTGAGAGGGAGGGACCTGGTCGGTCAGTGAGAGAGGGACCTCTGTAACGCAGTGAACCATATGAAGCATGGATCTGACCAACTATACATCTTTATACTGTGTATATCCATTGCACTGGTGGTAAGAGTCAGTTTTATTGGGTGTTGGTGACGGCTCTTTCTCTTCAGTTTCTGAACATTTCTGACGGACTGCTGAATTTTTTCTGATGGACTATATAACCTATTAATCTATTAGAATTTATATGTTTATGATGAACTTTTTGTTTATTACCAACAATTTTTAGCGCTGCACCTTACCCCCAAAATCTTGTAGTGGGCCGCATGTGACCCATAGGCTGTAATTTGGTGACCCCTGGTCTATTACAAACAATAAATAAATATATTTTGGCTGCAGTTACATAGTACTTAGGAGAACAACAAACACAGCATGCAAAGGATTTTAACAATGGGAGGAAGAAAGGTAAATATTTATGACTGAGAAAGAGCGAAATATCAATTACATATATAGCAAAGATGGTAGCATCAGTTCACACAGGTAGCCAAAAAAGCAGTCATCCTTTACTGGTGCAGCGATATGGACTGTCAACAGAAAGCACCGTACCTTTCAGGGTTTCTATACATCGCTTGTCCCTTTATTCGTCTGTGTAATCAGTGACCTCATATTTGTGTGTCCAACAAAGTGAATTATGGGACGTATAGTTCTCCTGCAGACTATTGCTATGCCCCCATGTACCCTAAGACTTCACATCCCAGGGATATGAAGGTTGCTGGGAGTGACCATAAAAGGAGCGAGAAGCCCATGCAGAACTCTCTTCCTCATGGGCCTGATGTCAGACAAACCTCTCTGTGTAACAGGGAGAGAGTGGTCGCGGCCTACCATGCGGAGCCTTACTTCCACCTCGAGGCCTAAGGGGCCTAGCTCTGTTATTCGCTGTCAGACATTCTGTCACTAACATCACTTGGATCGCCTGCATGTCGGTGTGGGTGCGTGGGCCAAGTGTTACTTCGGAAGACTGAGACAGCGGATCCGCTGACGAGTGCCGCTACACGTGTTCCTGTCCAGAAGACCTCCGATCAACTTGGTCGTTGGTGAGAGGGCAAATTGCTCGACTTTTTATCTATTCATTGCCACGATTTCAGAACACTCTGCACAGACATCTTGACCCCTACAACACTTTACTGCATTGTTTGAACACTGTGCTCAGACGCCTTAGATCTTTACCACTAGGAACCTATTGCTTTATCTACAACAGATTACAGTTAACGAGCTCCAACTAGCTAGCGAAGAACAGCAGATCTGCAACGTGGAACTCTTTTGCCATCACTCATAGGAAAGCCTATATATTACCTTCTGTAGACTTGCTCTTTCATTAGGATAGCATAGGCTGGCTAGATTATATCTTGCTCAAAGTGGCAACATAAGTAGTTAACTGAAACATCTGCTGGGAGGTGACTTTGGATCTGAACATAGTGTACATATATGTATATAATATTGTTCGTTGATGAACCATTGTTTTTGTCATTGGGAGGAATTTGTTTGCTGTGTTGGCACTGTTATTCCGGCTCAGCGGATTTATTACCTCTTTCTGTGTAATAACTTTCCCCTGTTTGGTTCAAGTAAAATATTTTAGAACCTAATATTACTGAGTTGTTTGAGTCTTGCTGCACAGTGTTACAAGGATGTCTGAACCCAGATTGTCAGGTGAGTTGGAAGGTTCACTTGGTCATGGCCGTGCAGATGAGCATGTCATTCTTGGCAGTCCCCAAGGGGGCCATGCTACACTGGGTTTTCCTAATAAAATGCCAGCATTCTTTGCAAGCTGTGCATCCCTAAATTGGAAACATTTTAAATGGCTTATTTGTGCAATAAATGTTTTGTAATTTTTTTTTTTAAAAGATATAAAACATCCATTTATAAAGTTGTGTATAAACTTGTAAACTTTCAAAACAAATTGGCAAAAGAATATAGTTCGCTGTTAAGCAAAGAATCCAAGCAACTATTTAGAGCTCATCCTGGTTACGAGCTAAGGTTGTATATATTTTTGGGTTGAAACACAGTTGCTGATCTGTATTGTGTGCAGTTGTACAGTACACATTCCCTGGTATGACCTTGCAACCATCACTGTAAAGTCAACAACATATTTAGACAATTCAGGATGTTCATTGCAAACCTTGTCAACCTTTGTATAATCACAGAAATATAAACTGCGTCTGTATCCATACCCTTAGGATTAGAAAGACAGAGATTAATGTACGGGGAATGCATGAACTATGCTTGTGACATTAGTGTGGTTACTGTGAACTTACTAGAGAGAGTTCTTTTTTTTTTTATTCTATAAAATATAATGAATCTAAAGGACATAGATAGTGGTTATGCCTTGGTTAAGTCTGTGATAGGGTTTACTAAAGCCTGTATAAAATTCTTGAATTTCCCATTGAAGTCTATGGGGAGGAATCCTGATTTTAAATTCTGACCATTTTCAAGGCTAATAGACAAGCTATTGTAAAAAAAAAATAATAATAATAAAAAAAAGGCAAAGGGAGCTAAGCACTACCATGGGTGACATTTAACAAAACAAAAATAAAATTACAGTACAGCAGAAAGATGGTCCTTTTAATGCAACCTTGAGAGTGACATGGAATAAACACAAACCTGTAAATTACATTGAAAAAAAATTACATTGAAAACAAATGTGCATAACGTATCCACAAAAAAAACCCCAATGTTTAGTGATTACAGTAAACATAAGTAGTCCAATAAGGTTAAAGTGATATTAAAGTCTCGTTTTTTTGTGTGTGTGTAAAAATAACAAACATATTATACTTACCTTCTCGGTGCAGTGATTTTCTACAGAGTAGCCTAGATCCTCCTGTTTTTGGGTCCTTCGCTGGTGCTCCTGGCCCCTTCCTCCTGCCGAGTGCCCCCACAGCAAGCAGCTTGCTATGGGGGCAGCCAAGCTGCTGCTCTATGTGTCCATTCAGACACGGTGCAGTGACCCGGCCCCTCCCCCTCTCTCTTCTCATTGGCTCACTGACTTTGATTGACAACAGCAGGAGCCAATGGCGTCTGCTACTGTCTCAGCCAATAAGGAGGAAAAGTCCAGGACAGCCGAGCTTCTTGTGCAACTGGTAAGTATAAGATTAAGATAAAAAAACTTCTACCTTTAGAAACACTTTAATCAATATATTAATTTATTCACAATACATACAAATATATAAACATTTATAAGAAAATTATGTCTAAAGATGATAAGTCCAATCTTAAAGTGAATATCTAAGTGACTGTTTTGTGCTCAGATGAACGACATGAACATACGAGCATGAAAGTGCTGAAAGAGGTGCCATCCCCACATGTAATCACGCCTCTTACCAGAGATGTATGATCTCAAATTATAGAGATCTCATTTGCTCCAAAGCTCTAGCCTCCACAGGGTCTCCACAGGTTTTGGTAACTTGGAAAAAATCACTCCACACCCGATCTCAATACTCTTATTACCCCAGGGAATCGGCTTGCTTTACACGAGGCATACAGATGCTGAATCTCGATTAAGCTGTCAGCGGAGAGCACAGCATCGGCAGTTGTCGGGAGGAGCATGGACTTCTGGGAGGACCAATGCTATGCTTTCCACTGACAGCTTCATCTAAAGCCAGCCAATTCCCTGGGAACTCCCTGATTTGTCCCTGATTTTGAGGGACTGTCCCTGATTTGGAACAAAGTCCCTCTGTCCGTCTTTCCTCCTCATTTGTCCCTCATTTTGGTCTGATCTATATAGTGTATATAAAATGCACTATTTATCGTTCAAATATTGTTTCCTAGTGCTAAACCTTACATCCAATTTCTGAATTTGTAAATTTCAAAAGCCTATATAAGGGAATAGTAGTGGTAAAAAAAAAGCACTTGGGGGTTTAACTAGTCTTTTTTTTTTTGTATAATTCTTCTTTAAAAGGGGCATAGCAAGGGGTGTGTCCTATGCCTGCATACTTTTGCCAAAAGTGTCCCTTGTTCCCATCTCAAAAAGTGGGAGGTATGCTCATGTTCTCCTAAAGGAAACTTTAAACTGCTGTGCTAATGTACATTGCACAGGCATAACCCAGTCCCTCCCTTCACCCTTTACCTACATTAAATTCAATCAGGATATACACCTGCTTTAACAAACCTGACATTGCTTACACTAATCTCTCCCTATGCAGTTTGTCAGCAGATCTCCCCATGCTTTCCTTATCACAGGTAAATGACATTGTTAATATGGCTGCTGTAAACTTATCTCTTTATAGTGTTATATTGTTTTTTCTTAGCCAGCCAACCAAAAGTTTAACAGTCAGGCAGTGCATTATGGTTACAAATAACACATTCTGTGTCAAGCTTACCCCTAACCCAGGTGGTCAGACACTATAGCTAGCTTCTGTGTTCTTCACCTATAGCAGCCCCCTTTCCCATAAGGCAAGCAGGCCTACTGGTACTAAGTTGCCAGGTGCCAACTGAGCAAAGCAAACAGATATATTTGGTTGGCAGACCATCCCAGAGGTTCAACGACAGTCCAGGTACAAGGCAGGCAAGGTTCAGAGCAGTCAGTGTCCAATATATAGTCAAAAGTCAGGCAGAGTTCAGATAATAGTCAATATCTGATCTGAGGTCATAGCATTGTGTGATCCTGACTGTCTGGTGAATTCCTAAATGTCAAGACCATGAACCTATGGGGGTAGTGAACCCGAACTTTATCCCTTGACATAAATGAACAAGACCTACAGACTGTGAAAGTGTGACCTTGATGCTTACGTTCTTATTCCATAAACATTGTAAGGAATAAGGCATCAGGTGCACTAACCCAGAGCTTCCGGTCAGATTTCACTTTACTGGTATCACCTCAGTACAAAATGAAATCTCACAGGTACTACATTTTCCTCCTTGAGCTTTAGTACTTAAAAAGACTATAACATTTGCTTTACTTACTACCTACCTTGTGTATGTACAGCTAAGCCAAAGACATGTAAGTTTTAAATCTGCTTTTTAATGTAGCACCCCCCCACCCCTGGGTACAGTAGGTCAATTTAGTCGGGCTCCTGTTGAAGCCAGAGGAGCCGGGTTAATTTGTTAAGAGTTAGTTGGCAGAGCTCCAAGGGCTGAGTCTCGGTCGCCTCCCCCTAGCTTCCAGAACTACTGGAGAGTTCTAGAACTTAGAGGGTAAAGGGGCAGAGATGAGGCCTGAATATTTATGGTCTCCTCCAATCCCTGGGTGAGGACGGCCCAGAAGGTGGAGAGATAGCCCAAAGTTATTCTGGAGCCTGGCCATGTAGGAGCAGAGATCAGGCTCCAGTCACTTGGAGGGGAACCCTATGCTGGGGGGCTCTGGCCCTAGACAGAAAGAAGGAGCCAGAGAAAACCAGAGAGGGAGAGAAAGAGAAACAGAGGAAGCCTCAAACTTTTTCAGCCTCAGCCTCAGCAGCCTCAACCACTACACCCCAGAGCCTATAGAGGAGAAACAGCCAGGTTAAATACCCAGCTAGCATTCTACAGAGGAACAGCTTAGAGCCATTTAAAGCCAGCACAGCTACCCTTCACCTCTTACTTGGGGATCCTAAAGAGAAGCCAGTTGCCTTGGAATTTTCTACGAAGGAAAAGCACATGCATTCAGTGTTTGAAATCCTTTCTTTAACCAGTGGAGCTGATCCGTTTATCCTATGGGAGGACATCTGTGTGATTTTTGGGTTGCAGTTTCAAGTTACATTTTAACTACAGTTCTGGGCATCCCCTATGTTCCCACTCCTAATCCAAGTTTATTACCCAAAAAACTAAAAACAACACAAAGCAACCCTAACTGTTTTTTTGACTACTGAGTAGATGCTGAAAATTCCTGTTGGCAGGCCTTGCTTGCAAAAGGGGACCAAGAAATCCAGCAGTCCTTATCCCCCATAAGCGCTACATTAGCACTACTTATCCTCTCCATGCTCAAGCAATACCCACCTTGTCTTCCTTCACCAATTATCACAGCCCACTTCCGGGCTGAATGACAGGCAGCATCATTCAACCCATTCCTGTGAGCCAAGGCTGTCATGGACACTCCCCCTGAGAGTACATCATAACACTGGCACAGGCTCCCTCTAGCCGGCATACATGACATCACGTGAGCACTGTTCTGTGCTGCAGTAAGGAGTGCAAACTAAAACTAGGAAGGATGTTTTTCTGATAGCAACCTTACTTAGCAAAATAGAGACACATACTGTTGTAATATCCATGAGTAAAAATTATTTTTCTTTGGCACTGCATAAAAGTTTTTTGAATGCACCCTAGATTTCTCATTGGTTCTGAATGACAGATATTGTAATTGCCATAGTTATGAAAAACCATACATCTAAAGTAGTACAGTATTTTAAAAGTTTGAATGACAGCACCTTAACCCCTTGTACAGAAAAAGGACAGTTCATACCATTTCTTCATATGTGTAAAACAGTGGTGCTGTTCAAGGGTTGGGGTAGTGCTCCAACCCATACACTAACCATCTCTACAGAACCATATTTTGCACCAGTACAACTTGTACTGGAGCAAAAAAATAAAAATAATAATTTGAAAACCATGTATTTGGTGTATAAAAGAACAATTTGAGAGGAAAAATGTATAATGTTGAAAAACACGCTGCCAAAATATGAGGGACAGAAAGAAAAAAAAAACGCAAACGAAGACTGTGGTAAAAGGGTTTACCAACAATGTTTTTAACCCTCATTTTTACCATCCCTGAAACGTTAATACTCATACTAACCCTCTCTGTAATCCTAACATTTACTGTATACTTTCTTGTGTAAACCCTTGCACACTCTTCAGCACTTGAGTCCTCTGTTCTGAAGACTCCAACGCACTATTCCCAAGGCACACGTTCCTGTAGAATTGGCTGTGGGTGAGTGGAGCGACCACCGGCTAGAACCGTGCCTATTCAGATCAAGAGAATGTCACCAGCACACCAAGGATCTCCACAGAGAGTCCAAAGCTTTATTCAGCGATCACATTGTTACAGCAGATTGCAAAGTTTCTGAGCCACGCAGGACCCCTTTCATGCCTGATGAAGGGGACCTGGCTGTGTGACTCCGAAATCTTGCAATCTGCTGTAATGATATGATCGCTGAATAAAGATTTGGACTCTCTCTGGAGATCCCTGGTGTGACGATGACATTCTCTTGCTCTGTTCTGAAGACTGCCACTCCTAAAAAGATACTGGTATGAAATCTTGGCAATGGAATCTCTTTCTTTGTTAGCTAAAAATGCCCTAGATTCCATTGGTGTTGAGGAGTGTAGCTCCACTATGACAGCCATGGATTACTATAGAGGAGCTACACAGTGGACCTGATCCAGATGAAGTGTGGACACATTCAGGTGTCTTTGCCTTCATCAGCCTGTTCTATGAAAAGTTCAGGTCAGAAGACTTGGCACCTTTTTTTTATAAGGTTCAAAGCTGCAATGCAAAACGAAGGTTGTATTATTGTTCAGTGATGCTGTACATGAATGATAGATCTTCAAATTTCCACTTTTATACATAGATTCCATTATTAGCTTGGTAGACCTTTCAGGAAGTTTACAACAGGGACCTATTATTCATTGTTAGATTGGATGATTCTCATTTGGAATCATTTGTTCAGCGTGTTTTACCAACTATAAAAGAACTGATATAAAAAGTAACAGCTTACCATGTGTTGCTTTACACTCACTTGCCCAGTCCTCTATAACAGCAGCCTGACCATCAGAAGCCAGCTGTGGGCGTTTTGGTTGTGCGCTTTGCTTATATCATCTGTCTAAAACAATTGAGCTCCATTTGTAGCTAGGAGAAAATAAATGTTTATATATTGATGGATATATTCAGCTACCTGAACATAAACATTGTTTGCTATGGGCACCGATTAGTTCCAGACAAGTCTTTTTCTTTCCCCTTGTTAATTCATGTACTAAATTCTGCATTGCTTCTTTGCAATTGCATAAGGCCTGCTTTGTTTATGCTGCAAGAGAGTATTTGTGTAGCTCATCAATATGGGACATTAAGACATTTGAATATACTGAAATATTTGATTTTTTAAAGCCATATTGATGGGATGTTTCTTTAGTAAAACTCTCAAAAGAACATATAGGAAATAGGAAAAAACAAATGGAGGTCAGAGAAGATGGGAGAGCCCTTTTATCCCTTTCATTCCTAAGAATATTTCTGACATTTGTTGCTTACAAGTTGAAATTCATATTTTTTGCTAGAAAATTACTTAGAACCCCGGTATTATAGATTGATAGATTGGGAGATTGGGGGATTGGAGGGGGGGGGGGGAGTAGTGGTGGAATTGGAGGCATAGGTATGATGGATTGGGGGGTGGGGTGGAATAGATATGATGGATTGGGGGGTGGAATTGGAGGCATAGGTATGATGAATGGGGGGGTGGAATAGATATGATGGATTGGGGGGGTGCAATAGGTATGATGGATTGGGGGGGTGGAATTGGATGCATAAGCATGATGCATTGGGGGGGTGGAATAGGTATGATGGATTAGGGGGTGGAATTGGCAGAATAGTGGCAGTATGATGAATTGGGAAGGGGAGGGGAATTGGAGACATAGCTATGATTCAGACATCCATTTCCACTCTTCCCTTCTCAATCCATCATATCTATGACTCCAATTCCACCCCCCTTCCCAATTTATCTTATCTATGCCTCCAATTACCCCCCCCCCCCAAATTAGCACATGCTTGCTCTCAATCCCACGCCCCCCCCTCCTTCCTCCCAACACACATCCTGTTTTATTCTCCATTGTACCAATGCCTCTAGCACACTGTCATATTTACCATTCTGCAGCCACAGGGGTCAGCCATCCGTACCCAGTGAGGGCGGACCGAGATGTGCAGCAGGAGGGGGGTGGTCCCAGGCGGCTCTTTATGCCTATTGAAGTGCACGGTCTGTGTGCTTGGGTGGGGATGTGCGGCAGGAGGTGGAGAGGGACAGTCCCAGGCAGCTGACTGTATGTTTTGCAATGGCCACACTGCGAGCCTGCGCGTGGCAGGGGGGCACTGGCCACATTCATGGGACAGCACAGCCCTGTCCATACTCGCCCTCCTCCTTTGTTTACTAGCCAAATGCGAGTGCCAAATTTGAGGGCTGGTCTAAAAGACTCCAAATCCCTCCTTTGCACTTCAAGGTATTCAGATTGGCAAAAACGGCGATTCTGAATACTGTCATTTTTTTTTTTAATCTGTGCCATTGGCAGCCAAGTAAACCGGAAGTAATGTTTTGACGTCGCTTCTGTGTTTTTACATAGGAGACTGGAACTAAGCCGTTTCTGGCTTAGACCCGATCCACGACCCGATCGTGGATCGCGTCTCCATGGGACGGGAGGCCCGGGAAGAGCGGCGGAAGGCATCCCTACCCGCTCCTTTAGGATAATAATCGAGCGGCTTTTAGCCACATCAGTTGTTATCCCTAAAGAGCCGACTGCCCACTCTAAAAAACAGTACCGGGTTGATGCCTGCAGCTGCAAGCATTACCACGATTTAACCCATTCAACCCGAGGCCGCATACGTACATACGGACGGCGCTAAGTGTAATAGTGAGATTAAAAAAAAAGATGGATGTCGATAGCACTAACAACAAAGACAACCCACCTACCCAAATAAGGATAGTCTTCCTTATTCATATTGTGGCTTTTTTCAATTAATAATATTATCATGTAGTCAGGTGCTTGGCTAGATTAAGGGCGAATTAGAATGCAGTGCTGCCGCTACTCTCTATGTCCTCACTGCATTGCTGGATCTAGTACCACTGCATGCCTCCCCTCAGCAAGGGAGCAAACAAGCCAAAATAGCTCCATAGACTTCTTGTCACGTACCTTGTGGCAGAGCCTGACATGTAAAGGGAGGCCTCTTGTACAGCCCTGGCTCTGGGACCACTGATGTTGCGAGAGCGCGCTGACTTATGAGCACCTGTAAGATGTTCCGTCAGCTGTGGCAGTGGGTAGCAGATGCATTGCCAGAAACAGGTTAGATTGCCGGAACAGCAGATGGCAGCAAAGACAACAGACCCAGGACTGGGCAGGCGGCAGGCACTTGACAGGCAGCTGGCATGTAGCAGGTGCGGAAGGACTGGCAGCATTCAGCAGCTGAAGGGCCAGCAGGGACCAGATAGCATACAGAGCAGGACAGGTGGATAACTGGATGCAAGTTCAGATGAGCCAGGCCAGCAACAGACGGGTCAGATACAGGCATGGACGGTCAGGATACAAGCAGAGGTCAGCCATGTAGAATCAGGCAAATGAGCAGGAGGCAGCTAAAATCCAGAGACAGGCCTAAGTCAGGGCAAGCCAGATCAATAACAGAAGTCAAACACAGGAACAGATGCAGGGTCATGGACAGTGGCAGCTGGTGCTCAGTACTTTGGGGGGCATCAAACCGATGCCACCCCCCCATCAGGAGGAGGGGTAGGGGGCCATCACCCCCCCCACTGGAGACGGATGGTAATCCTGGGACAGGACTCCTCATCTTCCTCCTAAGGAGACAGTCAGAGGCCTCCTTACCTTAGGAGGCAGATGACGAGTCCCGGGATGACACTCCGATCTCCCCTTCTCCCTCCACTGTCCGAGGTGGTGGGGAGTGCTGGATGTGGCTGTGGGTGAACCGTCCCTGGAAGAGGGAGCTGTCTCTGGAAGAGGGAGCTGTGTCCCGGCTGAGCTGCTCCCTGACTCTTCCAAGCTCCATGGCTAAACAGAAATTGGGTCCTAAGACTCCCTGGCCAATCGGGTCTCAGGACATGCTTCCTGATTGGCGGAGGAGAATCAGGAAGACAATAGCGAATATTAATGTAGAAATAGGGGCCGAGTGCATGGTTTAGGAGGGCGACGCCCCGCACCCCTAGTGGATGGCCGCCACTGGTCATGGGTAATAGCTGTAGATCAGACAACAATTTACTAGAGCAGCTGCTGCACTTATATAGGCTACTTGACACCAGAATTAGCCAACGTGCACATGTTCACACCTGTCCACCCCCATGGCCATGTCTGCGCTTTTGTGTGTGCCTTTGAGTATCACTTGTACTATAGCTGCTACTTTCCTGACACTTGTATACTGGCCACATTGGAGTTAAAATTCTGAGTGGAAGCTATGCTGTGGGGAACTATGGACCATTGAACTAGAGTACCCACAAGGAGTGTGAGGAAGGAGGGAAGGCTGAAGACCAAGAAGCTTCCTCTTTGCTGTGAAGGGACCAGAGTGAGCACATCTGTGTACCTAAATGTGCGCCCACCTGACACAAGTCGCAACCTGAACCAGAGATCGGGGTTCTGTGTGCTGGGGTTCAGAGAGAGCGGATGTAAGTATACAGGGACTGAGGACTGAGCTATTGGCAAGACACAGACTCTTGCTGCTGACAGACTGGAGCACTCTAGACCTGTGGACTGAATACTGGAGCCACTTCAGACAGATCCAGAGAATTTTGAGCAGTGGGATCATTGTGGCTGTATCGTGTGATCTGGTGAGAGGGCATTGCTGCCACTGAACTGTTGTTACTAATAGGGGCTGGGCACATAGGGACAGATATTTAACTAGCAGCCTTTACCACTACATGCAGACTTTACTGGGACTAAACTTATGTGCACTACCATAAAGACTGGAACCCAATGCTAGCCAGCTGAAGAACTAGGGCAAAGGACTATCACTTTAGATAAGCTGCTCTACAAGGACTTCATCCACTGCCTATAGTAAGGGGTACCATTGTAGCAGACCCAGGTCTTAGCATAGTCATCAAAACTGCGCCACAGTGAACTGACTCCATAGTGCTGTATTACTAGGTCAGAAAATGAATAATCCTTTAGATGCCTTGCTGTGGGACTGGGGCCATCCTGGCCGTGCTGTAGGAATATAAGTAAAAAGAAAGAGGGCGCACTGGCTTAGTGCACTATCCAACAAATTTATTAAAAATATCTGATAAACCAAAAAGATGTCTACTCACAAACATAGACTTGTAAACTCGCTCATCGAGCCACATGGGTGGCTAGTCTCTCTCAAATCGATTGGACTACTAGACCAAGGTAGGGGTCCTAGATGGGACCCTGCTGGCTGATGCGTTTCGAAGAACCAACCTTCCTCTTCAGAGCCTCCTTAGCATATTCATTCCTAGAGTGCATTCCTAGAGTGCACTCTAGCAGTATACTACACTGGTTGCAGAAAAGTTTTTACAAAGGCGCATGCGCACAGCTGACTATGGTGGACGTGGTTTGAATCGGCTCTGCTGCGACCCGGCCTAGTCCGGCTGCATGCTGCCGATCACCAGACCCAGGAGCCCCGCAAACTACCTCCTGTCTATCCTCCAATATCGGGCCATACGTTTATGGAAAGGAGGAAGCCGAAAAAGCCCTTGAAACAGCCACAACAAATCGCTGATCTCCCGGCTGACTCAGGCAAGATAACAGCGCCGCTGACACACGTGGCCTGGATCAGGCCTCTACACACGCGGCAGGCTCTGAGGACTGCGGTGCTACCCCAGCAGCCCTCCATACTCCCCAGGACGGAGATCCCTCAGGCGGTGAGTCCCCCTTTTCCACAGGTTCCATCTTAGATCAGGCCATGGGGCATATCATCAACAGCTAAAACAGCCTGCAGGCCTCCCAGGAACTGTTGAGCCCACAGCCCAAAGCCTCCCAGCCAGCCTATTTGGGCAACCCTGTCATTCTAGCAAGATTCTCAGCCATGCTGGAACAAGGCCTAGAAAAGGCTGGGAGAAAAATCACAGATGATGTGAAGCAAGAATTTCAGGTTCTTGGTTCTAGGATCAACACTACTGAAAATAAGTTTGATGTCACTGTGAGCAGAACAAGCCAAAACACAGATCTCATTTGCGACCTGGATGTGCGCTGAGAGGAGGCTCTGGCAAAAATTGACAACCCCGAAAACAGGTCTTGCAGATATTACGTTTGCATAAGCGGGTTAGCTGAATCATTCACAGATACCCAGGAAGCCACCACAACGCTGATAACCTCTTTGTTGCCAGATGTTCCTGTTCACAAGTTGGAATTAGACCATGCCCACAGAGCTCTCACTTTCGTGTGCCCGGAGGGTCCTCCTAGAGACATTTTTGTGAAGCCACACTGTGAAACACTTTCTTTCACACAGTGAAAGAAATCATCATGCAAAAAGCCTGTGAACTGCCATCAATAAAGCTACTTGTTTATGAATGAAAATATTTGCAGACATCTCTTCAGTTATTGTGCAAAAACGCAAATACTTCAAGCCTTTACTATTGCCTCAACAACAAAAAGGAATAAGGTATCTCTGGTCGTTCCCTTTTCAGCTCACCTTCCCTTACAAAGGCAAATCTTATTCATTTTCTACCTTCCCGGAAGGAGAAAAATTGCTGAAATGCCTGGGTTTCATTTCTATTTCACCTCCATCATCGCCAGATCTCCACACTTCTTCATCATCTGGCCGTGGCAAAAGTAACAGAGGGCATCCAGCATCACCCTTGTGGCACTCACTCAGAACCACCAGAAGCTGTACCCTTCGTCAGTCTTAACCACCTTGACAGCCAACTGGGTCGAGAGGATTGGATTATTTACTGGAGGAATTCTTCCGACAGTCTCACCCTGGGTCTCTCAAATATCACTGGTAAACATGTTCTATTTTGCAGTTATCCTGACTTCTATTTCTTGTTTAGGTTATGTTCTGAGACTCATGGACCTCTTGTATCACAAATTCATCAAACTGCAGTTCATATATCTTCCACAAGAGGGAAATGGTGTATAACAATTGCTAAGGTCTCACCCTGGAACATCACCACACCTGAAGCACTTGTTCACTTACACCAAGTTCTTATTGCAGTCTGACTCGGGTCAGGTTGACGTGCTATGTGCCTCGCCCCAATTCCAACTCCCCTTCCTCCTGCTTGGTAAATCGGGAGGTAGGGGCCTTAGATGTCTAAGGCCCTACTTGTGGCCTACCCTATTGATTGTTTGCGAGATAAATTAGACAAGTTATTGGTCTTTTCTTTTGAAATGTGTTAATACTCGATAACTATATCTGATACCAGGGGTAGGTAACATCGGCCCTCCAGCTGTGGTGAAACTACAAGTCCCATGAGACATTGCAAGACCCTGACAATCACTGGCATGAATCCTAGTGGCAGATGCATGATGGGATTTGTAGTTTCACCATAGCTGGAGTGCTGAGGTTGCCTACCCCGTCTTATACTAATGACTTCTCCCTCTGGTCCTCTTTTGAGGCCTTTACCCATACCCCCATAAGGGTAACTTCTTCCTCTTTGCCTTTTCTACCTACCTCTTGTGCTCCATATGGGAATCCTGAATCTTCGGCCTCCAGGGGACCAGTCGATCATTATTGTCCAGACTGGTAAGGTAAGAGATCACGACGCCACCACATGTTATGGCTAACCTACAACCACAGAAGCCCATAAACTTAATGTGCAGGGCCTCAATTCACCCGTAAAAAGGTGGAAAGCCTTCAATTTCTTTCACTCGGTGGAGCTGAAATAGTGTTTCTCCAGGAAACTCATTTTACATCTTCTTATAAACCTAACTATATACATAAGCATTACACAACCTTTTCTCACTAATGCCCAGGCAAGATGCGAGGAGTGGCTATATGTATCACCAAAAGTTTAGCCTTCTCCCCCTCACAAATAATCACTGACTGGAAGGGTGCTATATACTGGTTAAGGGGGACTTGGAAGGCACCCCGGTAACGTTTCTTTCCTATTACGCCCCAAATAACAATTGCCCTTCTTTCAAAACTTACTCCAGCAACTGTTCCGCCTTTTTGAAGGCACACTCCTAATGGGGGCGACTCCAACATCATCCTAGACTCGTCTTTTGATAAGACATGTCCACCAGGTTCTCAAATTTTGAAGCCCTCAAAACTTACTAAATTTGCAAAATGACTGCACAATAATGACCTGGTGGACATCTGGCAAAAGTTCAACAGTTGCAAATGCACCTCCTCTAAGATATTAGAAACTTCCTGGTCTGATCATTCCCCAGTAGTGGTTAATCTTTTCTTCACTACACAGTCCTATAGCCTTTTACACCTGTCGCCTAAATGAGTCCCACCTCATCCCAGCCACTTGTTTAGATATTGAAATTTTATTGAAGGAAATTTTCTCTCTGAATGACCCATCGCATACTTCTTCAATGTGTACTTGGGCTGCTCACAAAGCTACGATCAGAGGTATCCTGATTCAGACGGCTGCCATGTATAGGAGACACTATAATGCTTTATTGAAACAAAAAGAAGACTTTTTGTACTCAAAGAACACAAAAATAATCCCCATCTATAGCTACGCGATAGAATTGAGTCTGCTTGCCTGGAATTAAACGTCTGCCTTACTACAAAGGCAGAAAAACAACTACATTGGACTCAGGCAAAATTTTATTCCCAAGCGGATAAACCTGGGAAACTTTTATCGATGAGACTAGCCTCAGACGCCCCCCACCTCATGTCCGTAATTTTAGAAAATCTGACGGTTCTTTCACTCAAAATCCTAAATCAGTTCTGCAGTAATTCCAAGCTTTCTATAAAAAAGTATATAACAATCGTAATGTCACTGGCCAGCAGAATTTAGATGATTTTGTCGACCTTGCAAGATGAACATAGAACCTTTCTAGATATAGATATCACTGTGGAAGAGGTTCTGGCTGCTATAAAACAGGCTCCAATGGCAAAGCACCAGGCCTGGATGGGTTTACAACCCTATAATACAAAAAATTATCCACTTTATTGGCCCCCTTCCTAGCACACTTCTTCAGGGACATACAGAAAGGCGGTCCAATAGACACTGATTCCAATAGAGTCTTCATCACTTTTACTCCCAAACCCCACAGAGATCACAGTGATGTAGCCAACTACCAACCCATAGCCTTAATTAATATGGATTTGAAGCTATTCACAAAAATGTTGACAAACAAGATGTTAACGTTTCTGGCTGACTACATCCACTCAGATCAGGTGGACTTCCTGCCATATAGACAGGCAGCTGATCAGGTCAGGAGAGCAATTGATCTTGTATCCTTATTACACTCATCATAGGATGGTGCATTACACAGGAAGGAGATGCTGTTATCTATTGATATTTGCAAAGCATTTGGTTCGCTCTCATGGCCTTTCCTCTTTTGGGTATTGACTAGATGGAATTTTGGTCCTACGTTTATGGCCTCGATGCACTTGCTATATAGCTCTCCCTCAGCTCAGATACTGAGGGGGCATAGATCAGACTCTATACCCATCTCGTTAGGCACCCGACAGGGATGGCCATTGTCTCCTATATTTGTGATAGCCATCGAAACACTGATGATAGCGATCCGCCATAACCCAGACATCTTGGGAATAGAAAGCAGGGGGGAGAGTCATAAGTGTGCTTTATTTGCAGATGACCTCCTGTTGTTTATCACATCCCCCATACCACACTACCAAATCTTCTGTCCCTATTAAACCGATTTGGGTAAATTTCCAGCCTGTTAGTCAATCATGATAAATCAGAGGCGCTGAATGTCAACTTACCAACTTCAGCTCTATAGAGTATCAAATTCCCCGTCTCATGGCAACAGTCGTCCCTCTCTTATTTGGGTATCCAACTGACTTCCAATGTAACCTCACTATACAAGGCCAATTACCCGCCCTTGTTTGCTCATTTATTGGAAGACTTGAAGACATGGTCTGATGCGAATCTGTCTTGGATGGGAAGAATCACATCTGTTAAAATGACAGTCCTTCCAAGGTTATTATATTATTTTTGAACTCTGCCTATCCAAGTCCCTGTTGCTGCCACACGCCATTTCCAATCTAAAATCCTCCATTATATCTGGGTTACCAAAGGTCCTATAAAAGCTTGGGCTACGATGTATGCTCCCAAAGACCTGGGGGGTATGGGGGTGCCTGAGTTTCAGAAGTATCATATAGCCGCACAGTTGGCCCAACTTCACAGCCATCACTATTGCCCTGAGTGGGTCCCACTGGAGTCTCAGGTATACACTCTGCTAGCAATGGACCTTATTCTTTGCACTTTCCCAAAGAACTGTAAGCTATTTTGAGTCCAATGCTTTCTCATTCCTTACGCATCTGGGATATGAGTTGTAGGAGATGGTTCCTACAGTCTGCATATACCCCAGTGGCCCCGCTTTTCAGCAAATCCCCTGCCCCCCCCCCGGCATACAGCCCGATAGATTTGGTTGGTGGGTGAACAAGGGACTATACCGTATAGGCGACTACCTGGACCACAGAGGAATACATCCTCCCTCGCACTTCACAGGCAGTTTGGAGATGCCCCCTGCAGAGAGCTTCCACTTACAATTTCAACACTTTCTTTAATCATTACAGAAAGATGGGTCTGACCTGGCAGTACGCACCATGTTCTAAAACAGGTGCATGCAGGATGCTTCCCTCTGGGGTCTATAAACAGTTTACTATCCCGCTAACCAGGCTATCATATCAGGTGGCATGGGAGAGGGATCTGGAAATAAGCCCTGAGGCAGAGGACTGGCGCAAATGAAGCACACAAATCCACAAAGGCATCCTCAATGTTGCCCTGATTGAGGGGGGATACAATGTATATGCCTCTCCAAAACGTATTCAGGAACCTCGGCCTCCTGCTTCAGGGGTTGTGGACAGGTGGGTTCACCACTGCATGTATGGTAGACATGCCCCAAGGTTTGTCTCTTCTGGATGAAGGTACACTCATTCATATTCTCGATCACAATGGTCAATATTGTTATAGACGCTAGTGTCACCCTACTGAATAAACCAGTGGAAAATATTCCTAGAAATACGCAGACGTTAATATACTTTATATTCTTGGCGGACAAAATTGCCATTACGTCAGATTGGAAAAGCCCTATCATAGACATAGCATTGATGAAACACAAACTAACTTGGATCACTGAATATTTTACAGCAGGCTCAAGCTAAACCATTTGTCTGTATCTTATTTTGTCCCTTATCTTTTGTATCAATTGACCCTTCCTTTTTAGATTGTAAGCTCTAACGAGCAGGGCCCTCTGATTCCTCTTGTACCAAATTGTAATGTAACTGTAATGTCTGCCCTCATGTTGTAAAGCGCTGCGCAAACTGTTGGCGCTATATAAAACCAGTATAATAATAATTTAAAAAAAAATCTAAAATATCCTAAAATGGTAGGACTTGGTGTGATTGTAGGCTGTCTGCTTTTCCTCTAGTGGCTTCTAACAGCGATGCTTTTAAAAAGCATACAAATCTCTGTGCATATTTCCAATCATGAATTTTTTAGACACTTGAATACTTTGAGAAGCAGGCACTATGTACTGTATGTCTCAGCATTCACCCAACCACCATTAATTACACCAGACATCTCCAAGATGCTCTAAAAATGGTAAATATAAACTTACATTTTATTACAAAGTCATTACAATTACACAGAACTTGAACAGGACTGAAACAGACTGAAACATGGTTTTCATCTATGTAACAGTTGGGCGTTATTTTCCTGTAGCATAGTAGCAGTTGCCAGCATATCACAAGCAACCTACATGTTAAGAAATTGCATACTTGTTTAAGGTAGATGTAAACTCTCTCTGCCATCTTACATCTATTAATATTTCCTCTGTAGTCCAGCCCCTATGTAATTGATTTTGCAGAAGTCCGTGTTGTTAAAAAAAATATCGACATAACGGGTCTTTTCTCTTGCAGTAGACACTGGCTGCCCCTCTTCCTGGCTGGATAGGTACTCACAAGCTGAACGTGTAAGCGAAATATATGTAAATATACGCTCACCGGCCACTTTATTAGGTACACCTTGCTAAAACCGAGTTGGATCCCCTTTTGCCTTTAGAACTACCTTAATTTTTCGTGGCATAGATTCAACAAGGTGTTGGAAACATTCCTCTGAGATTTTGGTCCATATTGACATGATAGCATCACGCAGCTGCTGCAGATTTGTCAGCTGCACATCCATGATGCGAATCTCCCATTCCACCGCATCTCAAAGGTGCTCTATCCAATTGAGATCTGGTGACTGTGGAGGCGATTGGAGTACAGTGACCTCATTGTCATGTGCAAGAAACCAGGTTAAGATGATTTGAGCTTTGTGACATGGTGCATTATCCTGCTGGAAGGAGCCATCAGAAGATGGGTACACTGCAGTCATAAAGGGATGGACATGGTCAGCAACAATACTCAGGTTTAAACGATGCTCATTTGGTACTAAGGGGCCCAAAGTGTACCTAATAAAGTGGCCGGTGCGTGTATGTGGAAGCTGCACTGCCTGGTCAAGGCTGCTCTGTTTATTGAAGTCATAACTCTAGTCTATGTGTTGAGCTTCTTGCGTGTCCCTGCAACTTTAAGTAGGAACAATCTGCCTCCAGGCTGCATACCTGCCCTCAGTTTGTCAATTGCTGTATACACCGCAATATGGATACTGAGCTAAAAATATAATTTGCCGGTCTGTCATAATGACCTGTCCTAGAGGCTTTAACACTTAACGACCGGCCACTGTATATATACATCATTATTTTAAAGATGGATATCTCGGTAACGGCAGCAGCTGCTGCCAGCCACAACCGAGGTATCCATCTTTAGGGCCGGCGTTTCTGTACACGATAATGGTGGTCTCTGCGGTGGGTTCGCCCCCCCTCCCGCCGATCTCCCGCGCCCTCCGCCACTTACCAGAGCCGTCGGTAGCGGCGGAGGAGATCGGGACCTGTCACTGCTTCGGTATAGAGACGAGTGAGGCCAAGATGGCGCCCACCCGTCTCTATACCATAGGACGGCCGGAGCGACGTCATTACGTCGGTTCCGCCCACTCCTCTTAAAGGCACAATTTTTTGGCATTTTAGTCTAAATATGAGATCTGAGGACTTTTTGACCCCAGATCTCATATTTAAGAGGACCTGTCATGCTTTTTTCTATTACAAGGGATGTTTACATTCCTTGTAATAGGAATAAAAGTGATCCAATTTTTTTTATTTTTAAAACAGTGAAAAAATAAATAAAATAAAGTAAAATAAATACTTAAAAAAAAATTAAAAAATTTCAACACGCCCTGTCCCGACGAGCTCGCGCACAGAAGCGAACGCATACGCCATTTTATTCTCTAGGGTGTTAGAAAAAAAACAATATATAATGTTTGGGGGTTCTAAGTAATTTTCTAGCAAAAAAAACTGTTTTAAATATGTAAACACCTAAAATCCAAAACGAGGCTGGTCCTAAATTGGATGTAAACCCTCACAAATACCCAGTGAAGTGAACAGCCTCAGATGATATACAGGGATGAAACAAATCTCCCTACATAGGTTTTACATGAATATCTGCTGTCTTCAGCTTTATATATTCTTTAGAAAATGCACATTGTGTTACAGATTTTCTCTTCCTGTTCAGCACTAGAAGTGAAGTCTGGGCATACAGACAAGACAGCTGATTGGAGGAAAGGCACCCCTCCCCCCACTTCACATAGGCAGAGACAGGAAGAGACTTGCAGAGATTTTTCCTGAATAGTTCAGCTTTCTGCTAATCTATTTATAGCATCCTCCCATGACACAAAATTCAGCCTGGTTTTACCACAGTTGATGGAGAACTTGTCAGAAGTTATCAGGCTGATAACAGAAGAACGGAGCAAGAGAAAGTCACGGGACATAGTGCTTTGAAGAGAGATAAGAAAATACTGCAGATATATGTACCCAGCTGAAATTTCCTTGTCAAAAGAAGTTTATTGAGTATACAATGTTATAAAGATACATAAAGTAAGTTTACAAGGATCTATAAAGTAAGCTCATTGTTTTACAGTAGGGTTTATATAGGTAAATATCATGAAATTTCAAATATTAAACATTGGGTTCACGTAAACCTAAATTAAAGATATATATAATTTCCTTAGTTACTTTTGTAGGTATTTAAATGATTTATACCTACTATACATATTGTTTACAAGTAGAGTGTATATAGGTTAAATAAATTCTGATAATGAGCTTTAATCATAAGGTGGAGAAAAGGAAAGAGAAAGAAGAAAAAGGGTTGAAAGGTAGAGGTATGGTCCACAAGGTTGTCCCGCTCGTCAGTTTATTATTCTTTTTAATTCTCTTTGAAGCCTTAGAATGGGTGTCTCTGTAAGTCATTTAATCTGTTACCATGGCAACAGGACAGAGTCATTGAAGTTTGACAGGAACTGTTGTTTTATCCAAGGATGCCAAAGTTTTTCAAATTTTGGAATTTGATTTTGATCGATGGCTACCATCTTAGCATGGGACATTGTATTATTCATTCTGTGAATTGTTTCTGCTAGTACCAATGTAGGAGATTTCCATGCCTTGGCCACTGTTTGTTTTGCAGCCGTTATTAGTTGGATCATAAGTTTGAATTGAGAGAGTGTTAACCATTCCGGTTTTAGATTAAGTAAAGTTAAATATGGATCTGGTTGTATTATTTTTTTAAATATTTTAGATACAATCACGAAGACTTCCTTCCAGAAGGTTTGGATTACTGGGCACGTCCACCATATGTGTAAATATGTGCCTATTTCTGGGCATCCTCGAAAACAAAGAGCTGAGGTATTAGGTGAATATTTTGCCACTCTAGCGGGTACAAGGTACCAGCGAGTTACGACTTTATAATTTGTCTCCAGTGCTAAGATGTTGGGTGAAGATGACTTAGATGTGAGCCATATGTTAGACCAGTCCGTGTCTTCTAACGTTTGTCCCAGGTCCTCCTCCCATCTCTGAACGTAAGAGGGTCTATTAAGATTTGCTACTCCATATAATTGATTATAAAGTGATGAAATTGTACCTTTAGCAAATGGATCTTTTGTACAGATTGATTCAAAAATGGATAATTGGGATAATGGTGTATCCCCCTTTAGGAATGGTGTATAGAAATTTTTGATTTGGAGATATCTAAATATCTCAGAGTTTGGTAGATCATATTTTTCTCTAAGCGATGGGAATGAAAGGAATGATTTAGATGCTATGAAGTCATTTAGTGTCTGAATGCCTGATGTTGTCCAAGCTTTAAAAGAATTTGGGTAGATCCATGCCGGATAAAAGGCCGGATTTCTGATAAAAGAAAGGAGAGGATTGTGTGGAGATTGTAACTGATATTTGGTTTTTAGTTTATCCCAGAGAGATAAGAAGTGTTTAGTTATGGGATTATGAATTTTAAGGCGGTCTTTAGGATCAAGCCATAATAAATTTGATATTAATAGAGGGTCATTTTCTGAAGCCTCTATAAATACCCATAATGGCATTTCCTGTTTTGCATGGTATTTGGACAGACTGGCCAAATGTGCTGCTCTGTAGTAGTTAGTAAAATTAGGGTATCCCAGGCCTCCTTTATTTTTGGGAAGATGTAGTGTGTGTATAGGTATACGTGGTTTAGAAGAGCCCCATATAAACGAAGTTGCTCTTTTTTGTACTATTCTCAAAAAATAGGAAGGAATTGGAATAGGGAGGACTCTGAATAGATAAAGCAATTTGGGTAGAATAGTCATTTTGATTGCATTAATCTTCCCTATCCAGGATAAAGGAAGTTGCGACCATTGTTTTATTAGATTTGTGATCTGTCTTAATACAGGAGGATAATTGGTTGAGAATAAGTCAGAATGAGATGCTGTTAAATGAATTCCAAGATATGGGATTGATTTTTCTGCCCATGTGAATGGGAGTGCAGCCCTAGCCGGGATCAATTCCATGTTTGTGAGTGAAATATTAAGCACTAGGCATTTCTTAGGATTAATCATAAGGCCGGATAGGGCTGCAAATCCATCAAGAGCTGGTATTAAGTTAGGACCAGAGACCTGTGGTGATGATAGAAAAAGTAATATATCGTCTGCAAATATACATAATTTGTGTGTAATACCTCCTACTTCAATGCCAGTTATAGTTTGGTTTGTTCTGATGTATTGGGCCATGGGTTCGAGTATAAGGGCAAATAATAAGGGAGATAATGGGCAACCCTGTCGGGTACCTCTTTCGATATTAAAGGCTTCAGATTTGTATCCAGCATATTTTATATAGGCTTTGGGTTTATTATATAATGCTTTGATCCATGTTAAAAAGTGGGGTCCAAAACCCCATTTTTGTAATGAATATTGCATATATTGCCAGGATACTGTGTCAAATGCCCTCTTAATATCGAGAGATAGAAAACATAAAGGGATTTTCCGTTTTTTAGCAATATGTGCCAATAACACTGCCCTGCGTATATTATCGCCTGCCTGTCTATTTGGCATGAAGCCTACTTGATCTCTATGTATTAATTTTCCTATAATGCTATTGAGGCGTTTTGCTATTATTTTTGCTAATAATTTAATATCGAGGTTTAACAGAGAGATAGGCCGATAATTCACACAGGAAGTATCATCAGAAAGGGGTTTTGGGATCATACAAACAATTGCCATTAGTGTTTCTTGCCGAAAAGAATGTCCATCTAGAAGTTTGTTAAAAGTTTCAGTGAGAATGGGAGAGAGTATTTCTGAGAATGTTTTATAGTATAAAGCCGAGTAGCCGTCTGGGCCTGGTCTTTTGTTAAGTTTTAGGTCTTTTATGGCGTTAGCAACTTCATCTATAGTTATAGGCTCATCCAAACTGCTTTTTTGATTTTGAGATATTTCGGGTAAGGTTATTTTTGAGAAGAAGGATTCAGCCTCTGTAGGATTAAATTCATTGTTTGTCTTGTATAAAGTTGCGAGATGTGAGTGAAATTTTTGGACTATTTTAACTGGATTACAAGTGTAAACATTTTTTGATAATTTCAAACGTATTGGTTTGAAAGATTTGTTAGTTGAATTTAATGCCCGAGCCAAATATGTACCTGGTTTGTTTGTATTCATGTAGAAATTGTGTTTGGAGCGTTTGAGGGATTTATCAACTGACTCAGTGAGAAATAAATCGTATTCCAATCTAGATTTTTCCAGATGAGATTTTGTACTCTGAGATGGATTATCTTGAAATGATATGTAGGCTGCATTAAAATTGAGTTCTAGTTTTTTTGCTAGATTTTTGCGTTCCCGTTTAAATAGTGCCATTTGTCTTTGTATTGTACCACGCAAGACAGGCTTATGAGCTTCCCACAGTGTTATTGGGGAGATTTCTGTTGTATTATTAATTGATATGTATTCCTTTAAAGCTTGTTCAATGGCCATCTGATGTAGTGGGTGTTTGAGCATTATATCCGGTAAGTACCACGTTGGGTCATGCGCTTTTGGTATGGCTGAGGCTATAGTAGTGTATACTGCATTATGGTCAGACCACGGAATCGGAATTATATCTGATGCAATAATTTCTGGTATCATTCCTATTGTTAGAAAAATATGATCTATTCTGGTGAAAGTTTGATGAGGGTGCGAGAAATAAGTGAATTTCTTTTTCATTGGGTTACTTTCTCTCCATGAATCTACCAGATTGTATTTGGAAAGAAGTTGAGAAAAAGGTAATCTAGAGGTTATTTTGGATGGTGTAAAAGGTGATTTATCTAGAAATGGGAGGAGGACCTGGTTCGAATCCCCACACATTATCACTGTTCCTATTTTGTGTGTATTAATCACTTGTAATATATGTGAGAGGAATGGTGTAGGTTGTTTGTTAGGAGCGTAGTAGGAAATCACTGTGATTGCTGTATCCATTATATAACCCATGAGTATCAGGTATCTACCTTCTGGGTCTTTAATTTCTGATGATAAGGTGAATGGTGTGGATCGGTGAAATGCAATTAGAGTTCCCCTTTGCTTGGTACAGGCAGAAGCCGTGTAAATTTGTTGATAAAAAGGAGAAATATATTTTGGAGTAGAATCTTTGGTGAAGTGTGTTTCTTGGAGGCATACTATGTGAGCCTTCTTGTTATGGAAAGTACGGAAGGCTTTGGTCCTTTTCTGAGGGACATTTATTCCCTGAACATTCAGGGAAAGTATATTCAGTGGTGCCATGGCAATAGATCAAATAGTTTTGACTTACTTTTTGTTATGCAGAGCTGACTGCGCAGATCAACCTGTGTGGACTGAAGAGATGAATAGATAGAAAAGAAACCAGTGAATTCTGGAGTAAAGAGTAAACAAAAAACATATGAGATTAGATGATACATTGTATAAATTATTTTTTGCAAGTAATCACAATTTACCCGTGAAAGAGAATAAATATCTCTCTCAGGGGAATAAGTGCCTTCGTCACACTCCCACATAATATGGTTGGGAGAATGAGGAGGGCTAATGGGGGAACACGGATCTTCCGCTTACAGGAGAGAAGTGCTATGTCAAAAGACATCAAAATGATGTTTCATTAATTGGAGTGCAGAATATAGTTTTTGTTGAAATTATTTATTCCAGGGTGGTTGTATATGGTTAGTCTTGCCCTAGGCTAAATAATTCAGTTAGAAAGGTACTGTTAATAACTTTGGTATTGATGAAGATAGTTTGAATTATTTTGGGATTTTAACCCTTTTAGAGTAAACAATTACATATTTTATTCATATGTAACTGTTTAGATAAGTTAACTCATAAAATTGAGGTTGTATTGCTTCAGATTAAAATAAACAAAAACATAATTCTAGGAACTATTACTAGGTAATAATATATTTGTTTTAAGATAAGAAAGAAAAAGCTTCCATTACTTCTGGATTATTGAACATATTTGTCCTAAAAAGTAATAAATCTATTGTTATTACCTGATAATATATAACTGAACATGAATTTCCTTATTTCACTTATATATTCTAAGGCTATGTGAATCAGAAGTAATAAGAAATATAACTGGAATGTAATGATCCCACACAGTGTGTGACTATCAGAATGCAGTTACATTCAGTTATATATATAGGTTTTTTATAGAGAACCATCTCTTAGTATAATAAATGAAGAGATATCAGGAATTAGGATGTCAGTCCATTGAATCTTCTTGGTCCATGGATGATGTGGCATAACGGCCTCTTTTGTGAGAATGATGATTCCCATTTTGTTCTGAAATTTTCTGGGTGCTGCCTGAAGGTGAAGATGACGCCATTCTTCTGCGTGTGGGAGAGTTGCTGCTTGTGGGTTCTGTCAGATTTAATTTTAAAAGGGTTTGTTGTAGTTCATCTGCTGATCTGCTTCTGTAAATTGTACCTTGGTAGTTAAATCTGACTGAAAAGGGGAAGACCCATTGATACATAATGTTGTGGCGTTGCAGTTCCATTAGTTGGGGTTTCATGGATCGTCTTTTAGTAATAGTAAGTTGGGATAGGTCAGCAAAAATTTGATAATTGTGTCCTTGAAAATTAAGTTCCTTTTTTTCTCTTGCAGCAATTAGTATTTGTTCTTTCGTTCTGTAATAATGAAATTTTGTGATTATATCACGTGGGGGTCCATCTTTCTTTTTGGCTGTGAGGGCTCTGTGTACTCTGTCCAGTTCTAAACGTTCAATAGGGATATCTGGCTTTAGTTCTTGTAATAGAGCAGTAATAGTAGATTGCAGGTCTGTCACAGTTTCAGGTATTCCCCTTATGCGCAAGTTTGAACGTCTGGCTCTATTTTCGTAATCTTCGAGCTTAGCTTGAAGTATTAAATTCTCTTTTAATTGTTCCAATTCTGTTATATTTTCTTGGGTTGTAATTTCAATTTCATCCATTTTTATTTCTAAGGCTGCGGTGCGGTTTCCCAGCTCTCTTATTTCTTTGGTTAGGCTTTTTGTTATTTGGTCTGAGGTTTGTTTTAAAGCCTTATGAAGCATCTTTTCAAATTGTAATAATATTACTGGGGATACTGAGGAGGCTTGTGGAGAAGTTTGTGAGAGGATTTGCTCTGTATCTGACTCAAATGAAGAGTCTTGCTGTGACATTTTCTGTCTGTGAGAGCGCCCTGATGCTGTATCTTGTGAGGTGACTGGAGCTGCTTCAGCTGCAGTGAGTGCCTGTGAGCTCTTTGTGAGGTGATTTTTATTTCTGCCACGGTTTCCTCCCAGTACCATATTTCTTGCCCAAACTTTCACAGTTTGTTCCCTGGGGCAAAAAGGTTCAAATGGATACCTTTTGAGCCTGCAGGCTCCGCTTTGTCCTTCTCTTCTCTCCTCAGCGGTGTGGAGCTCTAACAATGCATGTCTGCTCTGCTAGGCTCCGCCTCCTGTCCCCCGCCCAGCTGAAATTTCATGAATCGGGTTTTACATCCAGTTTAAGCTGGCAATAGATGGGTAAAATTTCAAACCAAAATTCTTCAGAAAAGAATGTTCTAAGAAAGTTCATTCATTTTTTTAAATCATTAGTGGGTCAAATTGATGTTCGTTTTTGACTGCAGTGACAAGAAAATTTGAAGGAGCTAGAAGGAAAATGTTTTTGATTTTTTTTGGATGAACACATTTCTAACAGTGTGTGTAGTTTTCTTTGGGTAATGTCCATTTATTCCAAAATCAAATGTTAAAAGCAAACAAAATCGTTCAAATGATATTCGAATGTCTCAAGAAATTTCAGATGAATTTTCCTAAAACTTTTCCTAACAATTTTAATTTGAAATTTTATCCATCTATGACCAGCTTTAAGGTCCAATCTGATACAAGTACATGCAGATCAGCTGACCTCCTTTGTGACATGCTTGTTCCAGGTCAGTGATTTAGACAGAATTGAAGCCAGAGAAAATCCAGGCTAATCAGCAATGACAGTCTGAGGACATGTTTCCTTCAACCAACAGGGCCAATTGATTTTTGAGCACAGTAATAAGAATAAACCTTTTGTTAACAACGGATGAAACGATAATTCATACTATAACTGTACTTGTAATGCCTTTCTATCGTGAGAAAGAAAAGCCTTTCATGATATCCTTGTAGTCAAACAGTGTAAACGCATATACTGTACTTGTAACCTGCTGACTGATTAAAAGCTTTTCTGTTTGTCCTCATAATAAATAAACAAAGATGAAGATAGAAATCAATTAGTCTCTAATAGCATTTGCATGAAAGCATAAATCTGCTTTGTAACAAAGCATGTTTCCCACAGTGTGAGCATTCTTTTGGATTTATTATAAACACAGGGAAATTGTCAACTTTCTATTTAAAGTGTTAAATCTATTTAAAACTGCTCTTTGAGGGTTGATTTACACTGTACAGCGGAAACTGACAAGTACCGAAATGTAGAAAAATAATAATGGCCTCTAAGAACAATATCTATGGGTATATGTATTGAAACAGGGGTTGTACCATCATCCAAGACCTAATGAGATAAAGGGTTTTGGAAGCCTGGTCCCCAGCCAAGACTTACCAGGACTCACTCTATTCACCCCCTTCACTTTAGTCACTTCACCCACTTCACTCATCTCACTCACTTCACTCACAACTTCCCTCACTTTCCTTCACTCCATTCACCTCATCCCATTCCACTCACTTCATTTCCCTCACTTTCACTCTTCATTCACCTCACCCACGTCACTCACGTCCCCCAATCCCACTTACTTTACTTACCTCACTCACTTCACCTTTTTAGTCCCCTCCACTTCCATTATTCCACCCACTTCACTCATCTCACTCACTCTCATCGCTCCCCCTTGTGTCCCTTTCTTCTCCCCCCCCCCCCTTTTCCCCTTTCCATTCTCTTCACCTTTTTCCATTATTCTTTATTCTCCCTGTCCAATTATATTTAATTTTCCACATTGGTGAAATTACAATTTTCCCCCTTTTGTTTCACGTTGATTTAATTTGGTTGTTTGGTTTATACATTTCCTCACTATACTCACAACTACACCACTATTTTTCTTTTTTGGCAACCTTTCACTTTTCACATCACTCAATTTTCATCCATTCCACTTTCATTCCGGTGTTCACCCTTCATTTGTCACTAAGTTTTTGGTTTATCCATCTTATGCAATGTATTCTACCTAGACTCCAGTCCCTTGAATTGTTTAAATTCCCCCAGTCGACGCGGAAGACCCCACTGGTGATGCCTTGTGCCGTATGCACACCAGGACTTGGGTAAGCAGCCTCACATCTCTCCTTTCCCACCTGTACAAGTTACACTTTTGTGAACTGTATATATGTATATATGTTGTATATAGCTTTTGTACATGATTGACTATATTGTCTTTTGATTTTGTGTCAATTGAATTGCAGATGTTTTTCCTGATGAAGCGGTTCAGTCTGCAAAACTAGTCGAAACACTGTCCATGACCAAGTCACCTACTACTGACTCCTTTTGTTATGTACTATGTATTAATAAACTTTTTCTAATTTTATATGATTGTTTTTATTAATTAATTGTATCCCTCTTTACATTGTACTGAGATAGTCCATTTGCTCTTCTCCTCTTTGGTAAGTCCTGGCTGGGGACCAGGCTTCCAAAACCGTTTATCAAGTACTGAAATGTATTTTAGACCCATTGCACTGTTCTTGAAAGAACTGAAGTGATCAAAATGATGAGATGCAGGTCAATGCACAAAATGGGTAGCATGCAGGAGGACTTCACAGTGCATTGGGAAGCATTTATGTGAACTGGTCCTATTGAAAACAATGGATTTTCTAGTGTAAATGCGCCCTAACAGAAAGCAAGGGAAAATTCTAAAATGTCAGTTGTCATCTAAATAGGAACAGAAGATACTTCTTTCAATGAGGAGACTTCTTGCTGAAACATCTCTAAGGGCTCATTCACACTAGTAGTTGGAAGGAAAGGGGGGCAGTAACCCCCCCCCCCAAAACTGCTACTTCCTTTAGCTGCGGGAAGCGATCAGTAACGTACACATGCAAAGCATCGCAGCTGCGACAGGAACAATACCCCATACTTTTGCGTGGTTGTGGCGTGCTAGTGTGACATTCAAGGGGTTACAACACCTCCTCACTTGCTGTCACATAAAGTCTCCGACCACTGATCGCTCTTCAGAGATTAAGGCTGGTGTGAGCACGCCCTTAGGGCTCTTTCACATAAGCTTTTAAAATAGGCGGTTGGGTCATGTTTTTAACACTTCCTGAAGGCCTATCAATGTCACTCAAATTTGTTAAAATTTGGAGCAGATGGAGGTGTACACTCTTCAGCGTTAGAATTGCCTGCATAGTGGCAAGGCAAAAATATTTCTGCCCGCGGTGTTTCGCAGATATTGACTCTTTTTTAACTTCTTCCATTCACTTTTGTAGAATTACACCAGAAGAGCTCCGGAAACGCACTGTGAATTTGCCTATGGTGTTTACAGCATGTTTACAGCATTCTCTGGTTCATTTCAGGTCCAAATTCAGCCAAAAATTTGGACTGGAGCACTTGTCAGGATATAAGTTAAATGGATGAGGCAAAATACCATCAAATTCTTGAGGAAAATCTGCTGCTCTCTGCCAGAAAGTTGTCAATGGGAAGAAGGTTTACCTTCCAACATGACAATGACCCCAAGCCTACAGCAAAAATTACCACACTGTGGTTGAAGGAGAATAAGGTGAATGTCCTTGCATGGCTTAGTCAAAGCCCAGACTTAAACCACACTGAAAATCTGTGGAATGACTTGAAGACTGCAGTCTACAAATGGCCACCATCAAATTCAACTGAACTTGAGCAGTTCTGCAAAGAAAAGTGGGCAAATATTGCAAATTCTATATAACATTGCCGGGACCTTTCCTCACTCCCCGCACGCATCGGGGAAAAACTGTGCTGACCGTGTCCCTTGGACACAGCCAGTCATAGATCGCTGTAAATGGCCAATCACAGCGGCCGTTTACAGCGCGATCTGTGTAGCCAATGAGAGATGATCTCAAATGTAAACATATGAGATCATCTCTCATTGCCGGCTCTCCCTCCTCACACAGAGACCGTGTGTGAGGAGAGAGAGGATCTGTCAGCGATCTGTTAGTGAACAGTACACATTACAGTGAACATAAATTAACCCCCTCTGCCCAAACAGTGCCCAATCAGTACCACTGTGCCAATTATAGGCAGTGTCAGTCTGTGCCAGCCTGTGCCATCAATAATTGGTGCCCATCTGTGCAATCTGTGCCCACCTGTGCCATCAGTGCCCATCTTTTGCATCAGTGATTAGCGCCCATCTGTACTACCTCATCAGTGCACATCTGTGCAATCAGTGCCTATCTGTGCCACCTCAGTGCCCATCTGTGCCGCCTCATCAGTGCACATCTGTGCAATCAATCAGTGCACATCATCAGTGCACATCTGTGCCACCTCTTCAGTGCCCGTCTGTGCCGCCTCAGTGCCCATCTGTGCTGCCTCAACAGTGCCCATCTGTGCCGCCTCATCAGTGCACATCTGTGCAATCAATCAGTGCATATCTGTGCCGCCTCATCAGTGCCCATCTGTGTCGCCTCATCCGTGCACATCTGTGCAATCAATCAGTGCCCATCTGTGCCACCTCATCAGTGCCCATCTGTGCCGCCTCAGTGCCCATCTGTGCCGCCTCAACAGTGCCCATCTGTGCTGCCTCATCAGTGCACATTTGTGCAATCAATCAGTGCACATCTGTGCTGCATCATCATTGCACATCTGTGCCACCTCATCAGTGCCCATCTGTGCCACCTCAGTGCATAGCTGTGTCACCTCATCAGTGCCCATCTGTGCTGCCTCATTAGTGCACATCTGTGCAATCAATCAGTGCACATCTGTGCCACTTCATCAGTGCCCATCTGTGCCACCTCATCAGTGCATATCTGTGCCACCTCATCAGTGCCCATCTGTGTCACCTCAACAGTGCCCATCTGTGCTGCCTCATTAGTGCACATCTGTGCAATCAATCAGTGCACATCTGTGCCGCTTCATCAGTGCCCATCTGTGCCACCTCATCAGTGCCCATCTGTGCCACCTCAGTGCATATCTGTGTCACCTCATCAGTGCCCATCTGTGCCACCCCATTAGTGCACATCTTTGCAATCAATCAGCGCACATCTGTGCCACCTCATCAGTGTACATCTGTGCCAACTCATCAGTGCCCATCTGTGCTAACTCATCTGTGCCACCTCATCAGTGCCCATCTGTGCCACCTCATCAGTGCCCATCTGTGCCATCAATCACTGCACATCAGTGCCCATCAGTGCAGGCTTAGCACACATCTGTGCCACCTCATCAGTGCAGGCTTATTAGCACACATCTGTGCAGGCTCATCAGTGCCACCTTATCAGTGCCCATCAGTGCAGGCTTGGCACACACCTGTGCAGTCTCATCATTACCAGCAACCATGTTCAAAAGATGCTTTTCCGCCGAGGAGGCGTACCAAATACTTTCCACGGCCGACGAGAGCAACGGGAGCTCTCTTTTTCAGATTCCCTTTCCTATCCGGATTTTGAATCTGACGTAAATTATGAGCTAGTTCTCAGTAGTGGAACACTGACAGACTCAGAGGAGGAAAATATTCTGCTTGTCAAACGAAGGCGTTCTGGTGAGGAGGCAGTAGCATCCACCAGCACTGCAGTGCCATCCACCAGCACCCCAGTACCTGGGCAAGAAAGGCCAAGTACCAGTGGGGTGTCACCTCAGCCCCAAAGGGTTAGGACCCATGCCAACCTTCCCTATGCCCTTCAGAACCCATTGTGGCCTAATTCAGGAGAAGCTAACACTCCCCCTTTCACTGCCCGGCCAGGAGTCCAGGTGGACACAGAGAACTTTTCCCCAATCAATTTTTTTAATTTCATTTTTATGGAGGACATGTTAGCGTCAATTGTGGCCCAGTGCAAACTGTATGCACAACAATTTATTGTGAATAATCCCACATCCTATTATGCCCATCCCTACTAGTGGAGAGACCTAACAGTGGAGGAGTTGAAGGTTTTTTTGGGCCTCACATTTTGTATGGGACTCACCAAAAGAAATGAATTGCGTTCCTATTGGTCATCCCACCCCATCCACCACATGCCGATCTTCTCTGCAGTAATGCCCAGAACCAGATATCTCATGATCATGAGGTTCCTACATTTTAGTGATAATACCAAGTGCCCTCCCCGAAATGACTCAAATTATGACAGGCTTTTCAAAATTCGGCCACTACTAAATTAATTTTCAGAAATATTCCCCCAGTTGTTTACCCCAGACCAACACATATGTGTGGATGAGTCCCTTGTTAAATTTAGCGGCAGGCTATCCCCAGCAAAAGGGCCTGCTATGGGTTGAATGTGTACAAATTATGTGACCGAGCCACAGGGTACACATATGCCTTCATAGTGTACGAAGGGAAGGACACCCAGCTGCACCCCCCTAATTGACCAGACTACTTGGGATCAAACGGGAAAGTTGTTTGGGACCTCATATACCCCCTACTGGAGAATGGCTACCACTTGTATGTAGACAACTTCTACACAAGTCTGCCCCTGTTCCACAACCTTCACCAGAAGAAGGCGCCAGCATGCGGCACCGTAAGAAAGAACCGGAAGGGCTTTCCTCAAAGACTTGTCAATATGAAATTGAGAAGAGGAGAGATGGCAAGTCTGCAAAACAAGGAGGTACTGGCAGTGAATTGGAGGGACAGAAGGGATGTCTACATGTTGTCTTCGATCCACAATACCACCTTTGTGGAAATCCCCAGAAGGAATGGCCACATCCAAAAGCCAACATGCGTCCATGAATACAATTTGTTTATAGGGGGAGTCGACTTTAATGATCAAATGCTCGAACCATACCTTGCCACAAGACGGACATACCATTGGTATAAAAAAGTAGCAATTTTTTTTTTCAATTGGCCATATACAACCCCTATATCATTTACTGCAAGTCCACCCAAAACCCCCAACCCTTGGCTACCAGGAGGAAATTTTCACTACATTTATATTCCTGAACGGTCCACCAGAAAACATCTGATCAGATGTTCTTAGTCTCCGAACGCCACTTTCCCAAAAAAACCCTCCCAAACCAACAGGCCAAAGACGTAAAAAAAAATGTAAGGTGTGTACCAGTGGAGGAGTCAGAAGAGACACATCTTATTATTGTCCCCATTGTCCTTCCCAACCAGGCCTCTGTATAGGTGACTGTTTTCGCCATTGCCATACTTCAATAAATTATTAGTGAAGTATGGTAAACGTAATCCTCAGTTCCTGCCTACACACACCTTCACACCCCTTAGGCCACTGCCTGCTCTGTAACTGACCCTGGCTTGTTATTCGACCATGCTTCTGCCTGCCAATTCTGTACATACCTCTGCCTGATCTGGAATGGACCCTGGACTGTTATTCGACTACGCTTCTGCCTGCCGATTCTGTACATACCTCTGCCTGATCTGAAACTGACCCTGGACTGTTGCTCGACCATGCTTCTGCCTAAAAATTCTGTACATACCTCTGCCTGATCTGGAACTGACCTTGGACTGTTTGACCATGTTTTTTGCCTGCCTCATGGACTGATCTTGTACCCTGCTACTGGACTAGTGGGATTCAACACGACACAGGGGTCTCACATATGTGAGGGGCTCCAGAATAGTTTTTCTGGATGAAGAAAACTATTTTTTTTGTTTGTTTTCTCATTCCTAGATTAAGGTCTAGAGACTCAGAGGCTTCAAAGAGATTTGGGTGGGAGAAGCCTCTACCCCTGTTCCCATTCTGTCCTGAACGAGGCCCTACTTCTGCCTGCTGCCTGTAGGACTCACTGCCATCATGTCTCTGCCTGTCGCACTGACCACACCACATGTTCCTGCCTACTACCAGGACCAATATTTTTGGCACTGCTGACAATATCTCTGCCTGCACTGACCCTTGACTGTATATGGACAGTATCCCTGCCTGCTGCCTGGATAATTGTGTTCGCCGTTGCTGACCAAGTCCCTACCTGCTGCCTGGACCAGTGCTATCCTCCTGTGGACAACTGCGCTACTAAAACCACAGGTAATCTTTTGTTTACCCTTTGCTCAGCATAATGGATTTTGGGGATGTAATTCTTGGTATGTGCATGTTATGTGTCCCTGGAACACCTGACGGTGTTACTTGAATGTTGGATCTCTGTATGTGGCCAGGCTGTGTAGGAGTCCCACACATTTGGTATCGCCATACTCATACCATAGCAGAATGTATTTTGGGGTGTCTTTTTTGCTATGTAAATGCTATGTGTTGGAAATATCTTATATGGACAATTTTGTGTAAAAAAAAAAAATAAAAACGCGTTTTCATTTTTTTCTACATTTTCCAAAAACTTATGGAAAAAAATGACTCATTATTCCTCATAGATTATATGTTGGGGTGTTAGCTTTCCAAAATGGGGTCATTTTGTGGGCGTTTCCATTGTCCTGGTGCTCCAGGGCCTTCAAAAGTGTAATAGGTGGTTGAGAAATGAAATGTGCAATTTATGCTCCTAGAACGCCTGAAGGTGCTACTTCAATGTTGGGCCTCTGTATGTGACCAGGCTGTGTAAAAGTCTCACACATGTGGTATTGTTATACTCAGGAAGAGTAGCAGAATGTATTTTTGTAGCAGGTGTCATTTTTACTATGTAAATGCTATGTGTTGGAAATATCTTATAAATGGACAACTTTGTGTAAAAAAAAAAAAAATGCGTTTTCGTTTTTTTTCCGCATTTTCCAAAAACTTCTGGAAAAAAATTAACCGTTCAAAAGACTCATTTGTACATCCAAGATTACATGTTGGGGTGTTAGCTTTCCAAAATAGGGTCATTTTGTGGGCGTTTCCATTGTCCTGGTGCCCCAGGGCCTTCAAAAGTTTAATAGGTAGTCAACAAGTTAGATGTGTAATTTACAGTATGCTCCTTGAACACCTGATGGTGCTCCCTGCATGTTGGGTCTCTGTCTGTGGCTAGGTAGTGAAAAAGTCCCACACATGTGGTATCATAATACTCAGGAGGAGTAGCAGAATGTATTTTGGGGTGTCATTTGTGGTATGCACATGCCATGTGAGAGAAATAAGCTATTACAATGACAATTTTGTGAAAAAAAAAATCTTAATTTTGCAAAGAATTGTGGGAAAAAAATGACAACTTCAAATAACTCACCATGACTCTTACTAAATACCTTGGAATGTCTACTTTGCAAAAAGGGGTCACTTGGGGGGCATTTGTACTTTCCTGGCTTGTTAGGGTCTCAAGAAAAGAGATAGGCCGCCAGTACATCAGATGTGATTAATTTGTTATGATTTGCACCATAGCTTGTAGACTCTATTACTTTCACACAGACCACATAATATCCACTAATTTGGGTTATTTTTACCAAAGATGCGTAGCAGTATAAATTGTGGCCACAATTTGCAAAATTCTATCACAGAAATGAAGGAAAATGCGTTTTTTTTCCAGAGGTGATCAAATATCACCAAAAGAAAGCTCTATTTGTATGAAAAAAAGGACAAGAAAATCATTTGGGTACAGTGATGCATGACTGAGTAATTGTCATTCAAGTGTGAGAGCACTGAAAGCTGAAAATTGGTCTGGGCAGGAGGGGGTTTAAGTGCCTAGTAAGCAAGTGGTAAGGGGGGTGATTCTTTTCTATGCCCACTGTACCTTATGCACCTCCCAATTGGTGCCAAAATAGCATCATAGGCCTGAGCAAAACCTTGGCTATTTTTCACCTATGACACTGCCAAGAATGATAAAGTTTGTAGCAAATTCTCAAAAGTCCATGGTATAAGCTGAAAATGTCACCTATCCTCATCCTGTCTATTTCTGCACTCTTTTCCTACTACCCACCTCTCAATATTAAAGCATTCAAATGGTAATAAAGTAAATATGTCAACATACTTATTTCATAACAAACGTATGAGTGTTCCTTTGCAAAATCAGAAATAGTTTCTGGTATATTGGAGCGCTTTTCGACTGATGCACTTATCTTTACTACTTCCACTGACTTTCATTGTCACAGCCACTGACACCTAGAGGCCCTAGGCTGAGATGTAGATCTTGCATTGCTTGTAGAGATGTGCACAAGAAAAAAAATTGGTTTTGTTTTGGATTATATATATACAAAAAAGATTTGCGCCAACTCTCAGAAGAAAAAGCAGCCAACACAACAACTTGACCTGTGTAAATGTGAGGAAATATAAAAATATATAGTGTGGCGCTAGAAATGATATTCCATAGAAAGTAATATTAACCCTATAGGGTGCATATACATATACATTATGTATATGCACCCTATAGGGTTAATATTACTTTCTATGGAATATCATTTCTAGCGCCACACTATATATTTTTATATTTGTTTTGGATTAATTTGCTAAGTAAATAATTTTGTTTCATCATATTCGTCATTATAAAATGATTTGTTTCGAAATTTGTTTGAAATTTTTGGATGCATTGTTCCGAATCCATTCTTAAATTTTCTTTATGTCGTTTGAATAAATAAAAAAACGGCCCCGCATAGCTGGCTATTAAGGAGCAGGTGGCCGCCGCATCTTTAACAACTGTGACTCATCTGCTGTCAGCAGTCTTCCCCACTGACAGCAGAATGTACACAAAACAGCCCGGAATAGCTAGTTGTTAAGGAGTGGGTAGCTGCCACGTCCTTAACAAATATGCCTCTTCTGCTATCAATGGTATTCCCGCCATTTTATATTCGAATGCCGCCTCTTCTTTTGTTTACATTCTGTTGTTAAGGATGTGGCCGTCTGCTCCTTAAAAAAACAGCTATTCCATTCTGTTTTGTTTACATTTTGCTGTCAGCTGGGAGGCCTGCTGAGAGTAGATAAGTCATTGTTGTTAAGGACATGGTGGCCTCCCACTCCTTAACAACAAGCTATTCACAAACCAATTTAGATCATTTGTTACTTCGGAAGAGTCAAACATCCAAATGAGATGAACAAATTTCATTGTTTTGTTATAATTTATTTTGTAATCGTTGAAATGTGTTACTATTGTTATTCGGAAATTTGGATACATCTGAATCTCTGAATAACTAAAGTTTTGTATGAACTTCAATTCATAACTAAATATGGCGAACATGTCCAATTGCCTGAACACTGCTCTGGGGCAGGCTGAGTATTTACCCTGGATGATGCTCTCCAAACTGGACCTGAACATACAACCAATTCCCCAGAAGAGGCATTAAACTTCGCTATGACTACCTCCAGCCCCTCCACAAATTAGTGAACCCCTGACACTCCCTGAGAAGTAGAGGAGTGTATTTTTTGTGTGTCCACAACAGTGGTGTGTGGATGCTAATGGATGCACCGGGGTACAATTTTTGCCATCCTGACTGATGCATACTGAAGATATGATGCTCATTTGTCCTGAAGCCACAACAGGGGAGCCACAACTGGGGTTCAGAAATGCATACTGTAGAGTAATTTGTCCTCAAATTTCATAGTAGAAGCACTGAAGTCATCCAAGTCAGGCCTTAACACTCTGCTCTCCTCCAATTCCTGCGCACCTGCTCTGCATTTGCATTGGAGATTGGAAGGCTGAAAAAAGGCTAGTTTACAGCTGGATGGTGGAAAAAAAACAAGCTACTCGAGAAAATCAAAGTAAAAGTAGTTTTGCTGTAAACTTTGATCAAGCATTACACCACAGTGGCAGCAGTTACAGAGGTCCGAGAGGCTTTTTTAAAGCTTACTTACTGTTTTGAAGGATTCATAAATATTTTAATGTCCATAGCAAAAGTATTTTTGTTGAAAACTTTAAGAATTACTCCACAGTGATTGCAGTTACAGAGGTCCGCGAGGCTTTTTCAAAAGCTTACTTACTATTTTGAAGGATATATAAATATTTTAATGTCCATAGATGGCTACAGTTTTACTTGAAAAAGAGGTAAAGTTAATAATTTTCCTGTATTCATGTAATGATACACATCATACAACTCCCGCGTATATTTAATTAAGCATATAATACAAATGACAGAATTACTGTCAGATAAAAACATGAGTTATTTTTCATACATGGTATAATCTCATAATTATATGATATGATAATTATATGATACTATGGCTTATGAGTGTAATATCCCAGATTGAATACAATTTACATTTGCTTTATTTTTGTTGCTGCAGGCTTTTCCTCATGATTGTTCTCTGCATATAAATCCTGATTTACTAAAACTGGAGTCAAAGGATATTAGTATCTTTCTGGGCATGCTCAACTTTATGTGATTACACTTTGAACAAAGCACATTAACATCATCACACTAAACTTGCAATAATGCATTACTTCTGTGCATCAGGAGCCTCTGAGCAGCATTGTTATACATGAGCCAGGAGGGGGTCCTTTACATGACATCCACAACAACACATGTTATCACCAGCTTGTCAAATACAAGGGCAATGGGCAGGTGCCCCCCCAGTTTCACCTTCTCCTAGTGTGACAGCTAGAAAGTCATTACTTGTAGCAACTAATCATATGTCTGCTATCATTTTCAAGTCTGCTCTGGTAAAATGGTGCACAATAGATTAGTTCAGTTTTGCTTTTGTCTGGTTATTTTCCTAACGAAACCCCTTGAATTCCTTTTATGCATCTGTGCAAAAAATTTCACTCAGACAGTCTCTCTTGTCTATAACAACCAATCAGATTTCCAGCACTAGGAAAAAGAGAAGGATCTGATTTATTTTAGCCGACTGCATGGAAGATCTGAGGCAATTCTTAACTTAGAAATGAACAGCAATATTATTAATCAGAGCTGTATGCAGCTGATGCCAAGGTATTCCACTGGCTACACGTGCCAAGCTAGGGTCAGAACTTTCTCTGGAAAAGACCCATAGCAAAATGGCTCTCCAGCTAACATCTAACAGGCAGTCCTGCAACAAAGAGTTATCTTAAAACACTTTATCTACAACATACATAATATTTTTAAGGCAGTCATTTAACCCCTTCACGCAGACCTAACACAAATATGCAGCCTTATTGGACTGGGCTTTTTTCAGTGGGGCTGCATATTTGCATATCTCTCTTTGTGCTGGGAGTGTCCTGCACATTCTCATGGAGAGACCCGGGCCTCGTGCTAACATTTGGGATTCTGGGTCACCTGATCACTGTGATAGCCTCTGATCAGTCACTATGAAGCCCACCCCCATGTTTTTTTTCTGTGAATGAGTGAGATTCATCATATTTCTCTCTTTCCTTGCAGAGAAAAAAAAAGTTTGTGTAAAAAGAAATAATTATAATAAATAAATTAAAAAAAAAACAACCTAAATCAAGGTTTGATCTAGGCCAGTGCCAGGGTTAGTGCTTGGGTCAAGGTCAGGATCAAAGGTAAAGGTCAGGGTCACAAATTTATTTTTTTTGACAGGATTTTTTTTTTTTAATTAGTAT
Organism: Lithobates clamitans; assembly: GCA_037952925.1. Taxonomy (NCBI): domain Eukaryota; kingdom Metazoa; phylum Chordata; class Amphibia; order Anura; family Ranidae; genus Lithobates; species Lithobates clamitans. The sequence continues at coordinate 6,020,088 of JBBGZY010000757.1, read as the reverse complement.
CAGTGTCAGTTAGTGTTATTGTCAGTGTGTTTTAGGTAGGATTAAAAAAAAAAAAGCAAAATGCACAATGAATATTGTTTCTGGGCTACACTACAGGTACAAACAACAAATAACATACACATATGTGGTACTGCTGCAATCATCAGGAGCAGGAGAATTTAATTTAGGTTGTCCTTTGGTGGAAGGTTATGGTGGTAGCAAGAAATATAAAGCTAATTTAAACTTTTTTTTTTTTTACTATTTTGGACCAGGAGATATCCGTTACCATTTACCACTAAATGAAAGCCCAATTTGTTCTGAAAAAAAATGTGGTACAATCCACCTGGATGCAGGTGGACCCCAGATGATGTCTTCTTGAGACGAAACCAGTTCGGACGGGCTCTGCTGATGCCACTGCGATATTTGATTTTACGTACATGCCTTTTAATGCCTTCTCAAAAGTAAGTGACCATTTTACTAATTTCAATAAAATGCCTTTATGTAAATGGAATCACACTATGTGGCCCAATTTTTTTCCTTTTACCATATATAATACTGGGACGATCCTTCTTGATCTTTGGTCACTGTTCCCTTGGTGGATACCCATTGTTGTTATACATTGTGATGGACCCCTGCCTGATTGGTCTACATCGGAAACCGTGTATGCTGATTTCCTTCCCTAGGTGTGCTACACCACAAGCTCTGTTGACTCATCAGGCGTATGCCTAGTTGGGTTCAATTTGTCTGGTAAGCCTCTTTCCTTTTGGTGGTGGATTATCAACAGACAACTAGTTCACAGATTTATCTTGCAAGTCACTTTATATATTGGAGTCACTTTTAGAGGTCGGCCGATATATCGGCCGATATTTGGCGTTTTTTACTTAATCGGCATCGGCCGATTGTGCTGATAAAAAAGGCCGATATAACTTCAGCCGTGACTTGCAAATGACTTCTGTAATAGAAGTTAATGCAAGTTTCCCTAAGTTATCTGTGGAGAGGATTTTCTCCTCCTCTGGGCAGCCTGCCAAGTCTGATAAGAAGATACATTGTATCTTTCAGGTTCTTTTTATCAATAGACTGAACTCTGTGTGTAGAAGTTCTCAGTTTAACCATTTAAAGACTAAATCTTTTCTGACACTTGTTGCTTACAAGTAAAAATCCTGTATTTTCTGCTAGAAAATCACTTAGAACCCCCAAACATTATATATATTTTTTTTAGCAGAGACCCTAGGGTATAAAATAGCGGTTGTTGCAATATTTATGTCACACGGTATTTGCGCAGCGGTCTTTCAAACGCAATTTAAAAAAAAAAATACAGTAATGAATTAAAAAAAAGACTAAGCAGTAAAGTTAGCCCATTTTTTTTCGGCCAAAAGTTTTCATTACCTGTTTTTGTGTATTTATTATTTGATAGTTTTTTTTTTTCTAAATTATACATACAAGTGAACTGATTGAAGGTTTGTTTTGTTTAATGTTTAAATGAAAAAAAATTTCTGTATTACTTAAGGCTGCTTTCACACTGGAGCGGGCATGCGATGATGGTAAAACGCTGCTAGTTTTAGCGGCGCTTTACCGTCATTTTAGAGGCGCTATTTGGCTGCTAGCGGGGAGCTTATAACCCAGCTAGCGGCCGAGGAAGAGGTTAAATGCGCCCCTGAAGCGCCGCTGCCAAAATGCTTTGCAGGCCCTTCGGCTGCGGTGCGCATTCATTTCAATGGGCAGGAGTGGTGGAGCAGCGGTATACACCGCTCCAAAGATGCCGTTTGCAGGACTTTTTTTTACATCCTGCCAGCACATTGCCTCAGTGTGAAAGCACTCGGGATATCACACTGAGACTGCAGGGGAGCCGTTTTACAGGCACTTTACAGGCGCTATTTTTAGCCCAAAAGCGCCTGAAAAACGCCCCAGTGTGAAAGGGGTCTAACTGTTAGATTTTATGAGATGAAGGGAAAAAAGAAAGGAAAAAAAAAAAATCAGCCAAATATATCGGCCCAAAAAAATCGGCGTCACATATCGGCCATCGGCCACCGCGATTTCTAAATATCGGCATCGGCCAGAGAAAAACCCATATCGGTCGACCTCTAGTCACTTTATGGACTTTCATTCTAATATATATATGCACTGTTGGTTTATGTAAACATCATGATTATTGTTGCTTGTATATCAGAGTAATATTGTATGTATTTTATCATGGTTTATGCACATCAGTAATGGTTTGTTCCTAGTTTGATCCTGTCAGGGGAATCTCACTTTCACCTTCACTTTTAGCGCTGCACTTTACCACTTTCCCATTTGTTCACATATTCACAGATTTCTGTTGTGCTGGCAGCTATTATTTATCACTTTAAGACAGCACGTTTTTTTTTCTTTTCTTTCTTCCACATATTGATCTAGGCCAGTGCCAGGGTTAGTGTTTGGGTCAAGGTCAGGGTCAAAGGTAAAGGTCAGGGTCACAATTTTTTTTTTTTTTTGACAGGATTTTTTTGAAATTAGTATCAGTGTCGGTTAGTGTTATTGTCAGTGTGTTTTAGGTAGGATTAAAAAAAAAAAAGCAAAATGCACAATGAATATTGATTCTGGGCTATACTACGTGTACAAACAACAAATAACATACACATATGTGGTATTGCTGCAATCATCAGGAGAAGGAGAATTTAATTTAGGTTGTCCTTCGGTGGAAGGTTATGGTAGTAGCAAGAAATATAAAGCTAATTTAAACTTTTTTTTTTTTTTTACTATTTTGGACCCGGAGATATCCGTTACCATTTACCACTAAATGAAAGCCCAATTTGTTCTGAAAAAAATGTGGTATAATACACCTGGATGCACAAAGTATGTGTGATGATATGTTGCTTAGGCATTAAGATTTGTTTTACCCTTAGGCGCAAAGGGGCTATGCTTGGCTCATTGATAGCAACCTGGCAAGACATGAGAAAGGTATCAGCATCACTTGCAGTTACTTGGTAATCATAAGGTTGTGTCAGGATTTGCTTGTTAGGAGATGGTGAGCACTTTTGTAAGAGCTTGTTATCACGCATAGGGATTTTGTAATATGGTTGGAAATCTCAGTGCTGCCAGATACAGATATTTCCCCTTCCTATTGAGAGAAGGAAATTATCCTTTCACTGCAACCAAATGTCAAAGGAGTTAGAAAAAAGACTGTAGCAAAACCAAGCACTTAGTTGCCAACTCACACTCTCAAATATGAATTGCATGGTTGAATCTAGGTAAGGCACAAACAAACAATAATCTAATGAAAGTGGATCTAAACCCTAACAGGATGACATTTAGTTTGCTGAAACATTGTGTGTCAAATAACTGCTATATAATTTCAAATTAAAGTTATCACTTTTTTATTTGTATGTTTGAATCTCAGCATTGCTATTCTCCTCCAGCTGCTTTCAGTCACTTCCTGTCTATATGCACTTGTGCAAGCATCAGATGTAATCCTTTACCTTGAATGGGCTTCCTGATGGTGACTACTGTAGATCATATCTTTGCAATATGTGTCAGCACAGCTGCTTGTAGTCTCCCCCAGGGGCACATGTGACAAGGCAACATCACAGGAGCACAAGTCAACTGTCACTCCATAACAGGAAGTGCTATCACTAGGATCACCAGGCAATATTTTCATACATACCACAGATTTATGGTTTTGGAAAAACTTTGAAAACATCATTTGAATTTACATCATCACGTTGAGTCTTATATAATGTTTTAGTGACTGGGTTTAAATCTACTTTAACTTGACAGCAATTAGAATTGTATGTTGACAACCATATAGAGTAGACTAGTAGTTGACCCAATACCCATCTCCCTTGTTGACAACACCTATAGCCAGCCTCAGAAGTGCCTTAATTGTGTACACTGTCATTGAATGTCAATACAGTAATATGCAGTAATCATAGGGTCCAACTCCTTTTATCAAAAGCTCTGCTCTCTTAAAGTGATTGTAAGGGTTCATTTTTAAAAAAAAATATCAAACATATCATACTTACCTCCACTGTGCAGCTCGTTTTGCACAGAGTGGCCCCGAACCTGCTCTTCTGGGGTCCCCCAGCAGCTCTCGCAGCTCCTCCCAGCATCAGATAACCCCCCTAGGGAAAGCGCTTCCCTGAGGGGGTTACCTGGCGGGCGCGCTCCCAAGTCCAGCATTCAGCATTCATAGCCACTGAATGTATGACTGGGTCCCACCCCCTGGCGCCCGTGTCATTGGATTTGATCGACAGCAGCGGGAGCCAATGGCTGCATTGCTATCAATCTATCCAATCAGGAGCCGAGAACCCCGGCAGAGGAAGAGCGCGTCCCCGGCCGGTCAAGTTCCAGGGCTCAGGTAAGTAAAATGGGGGGGGGGCTGGGGGGCCGGTCACTGCCAGGTGTTTTTCACCTTAATGCATAGGATGCATTAAGGGGAAAAAAATGAAGGTTTACAACCACTTTAAGGCTCCTACAAACTATAAGAAAATTGAGCGAACATTTTCATCCGAGGAACTTTCATACGATTTTCGGATAGCGTGTACACAACTTTCTACAGCAGATTCCGACCTTCTGAACAAAAATTTCCGAAGGGACAAGCTCCAAAATTTTTCTCGTACGGAAACAGAATGAACGATTTTCTTTTAATGCGTACCATTTTTGTTCGATTTTTATATGAGAAAAATCAGATATGAAAGACTGCGCATGATCAGAAACAAAAAACAACTAGAAAAAAGGCCTTTGTTGTATGAGAATTTTCGTATGAATTTTCCTTCATAGATCACGATTTGCTGTGAAACAAGGAAAATCGGATGATCGTTCGCCCGATTTTCTTATAGTGCGTACCCCACTTTAGACATCCATACAATGGATACGCACAAAAACCTTGCTATGGCACACTTCTAATACTGTGATTTGTTAATCTTTTTTAGCTCCACTTACTGTACAACATGTCCTTAGTTTTGGAAAATTATGACAGAAGTAGTTTGGAATGAAATATCTACAAACCCCTTTAAACATGCAAAGCCAGTTAAAACACCTGTGTATTTGACAAAGTAAAAAAGACCATAATAGTTGAAGGAATTATTAAGCCAGAGATACTTTTCAACATTAGATAAATGGCACCCAAATATACATAATGCATAATGATCTGTCAGCCTACAACAAGTCCATACAAATAAACTATACAATTTAATACTCAAATAACAGAATATGTTCCACAAAACATAAAGGTAATACACAAACATAATAAATTACATGATAAGAATTGCATGATCGAAATAGCTGATAGAGTGATAAGTGCAACATCAAGTCCCGAAGTTCATAGAAAAATTTGTTGGTCATCAGATTTGAAATAAAACACTTAAAAGGTATAGTTCTTTTTTTCACTGTTACCAAATTTAGCTGCGCAGAATTTTCAGCAGTCCTTACGCTGGAATATTTGACTTTGTAGCTCTACATATTATATGATGGAAGTTTCAGTTTGCATGATGGATGGTGCTCTTGAGTTTCGGTGAAATTGTGGAACACACTCTGAGCCGTTCCGTGAAATTGATAGACTGTGCAGACGATAGTCTCGGTTTAGGTACTGGTTCAGATAAAAACTCCCCCATTTTCTCTTGAGCTCTCCTTGGACCTAAAGGGTGAACAAACACTTGATATTTTAGACCATCAATAATAATCGGGAAAACATTTTTTTCCCACCGCTTCTGCATTGAATTGTTGTACACAAAAAGGAGTGTGAAACATATTTTGTTTTTCAGATGTAACACTAAAAAAAGTTTCAAAAAAGAAAAAAAATTGAATTAGTATAGAGTGGTAGGCAGACCAAAGACCTCTTATTTTAAAACAGACCTATACTCAAATGTTATCATAAACCTATGTATTAACAGTAAAGCTGGAGTAAACAAGAAGTAATAGAAGGGCTAAAAGACTTTATAAAATGCTGCCCTAGGTTTTATCCAGTGCTGACCACATGTCTGACATGTCTTAGCAGGGCTGCTGTTAGAAATCATGGGACCCGATCAGTCCATTAGGAGCGCCCAGGCGCCACCCCCTCTCTCCTCTCCACCCCCTATATGCAGTGGATTAATTCATGCATAGCATGAATCTATCCACGGCCACCCCCTATTTATATGTCCGGCCCCTTTCAGGTCACCGGGCACATGAATTACAGCAGACAGGGTTTTTTTTAAGCTCCTGATTAGAGCCATGGGCTCTAATAGACTTCAAAATAGCGTGGGCTCGGGTTGCAGAGCCCACCCAGGTGTGTTGCAACAGCGAATGAATATTCACTGTTGCAACACTGATCCTCCTCCTAGCCAGTCAGAAAGCGGGTCTGGTACCCATCACCCGATTGGCTGACAGTACAGACGATCCTATTGGATGCCTTGCAAGGAGGAGAGAAGAGACGCTCAGCATCTCTATGAGAGGAAACAGAGCTGCTCCCGGGAAACATCTTGCTGCCATTCACCCGCTGTCTGACCCGCCACTAAGATGGGGTAAGTGCCGGGCAGACGATGGGCGGGGTGCTGGATGAGTGATTACCGATAGCCGTGGTTATCATTAGGGTCCTCCTGGATCAGTCCGCTCCGCTGATCGGGTGGGGTGTGTCACTGGATGATTCCGCTGGCGGGGGGTGGTTGATTGTCACCCCCCCAAAAAAAAAAAAAAAAACACAAGCCACCACTGGACCCCATACAGCCTACTTGCGGCCTGTACAGTGTGAATCAGTGTTTTTTTTTTTTAATGTGGCTATTGCTATGTGCAGGCAGCCTACGTTACGCTATGGGGCCTTAGCAGCTGTACGAACACAGCCGCAGGTCCTAATTTGACAGGTGTGTGAGTGCAGGTGTACGGCCCCAAACACCGATAGTGTGCATTTGGGGTCACTTACCCACACCTGCACCCTTATCAAATTAGGACCTGCGGCTGTGTTCATACAGCCGCTATGTCCTCCTAGAGTAACAGATGGTTCGGCTGCACAAACAAGTTGCTCATTTACACTGTATGGGCCAGAGAACCTATGCGAATGATCCTTTAATACATATTTTTTTCCAATGGTTAGTAATTATTTTTTTTTACAATTTTTTAAAATAATTTTTTACAATTTGTTATTTTCTTACCATTTTTTTTACAATGCTGTTGGGGGGGAGTGGGTGCAGTGGGTAGTTCGAGTGAAATATTGAACTTTGTTCTTTGTCTTTGTGTAGCCTGAGCTGCGCTGCAGATGAATGAACAGGAGACAGAGGCTTCTGTTCATTCACAAACTGAAGCATTGTAAAAACAGTTTACTATGCTCAGTTATGAATGGACACAGGAGCGATTGGTACCGATTGCTTACCGTGTACAATTCAGAAAAGGAAGGGGCCAGTAAATAACATCCGCCCCACATTCTCCATCCGCCTGTGTACCCACAACAGCCCATTAGCAGAGGGACGTTGGTAGCACTGTGGGGGTACGGGGGGCCCGGATACACAGGGGGGAATCTGATGTGGGCAACACAGGAAGTGGAATCGGTGCGGTGAGGAGGGGGACAATTACAGAATGATGTCCTGTGTCTCTCCCTCCAACAGCTGAAAGCTGGCAGGAGGGAGAGGGGAGAAACCAGCTTTCATCTGTTGCAGAGAGCTGCACAGGACAATGTTCTGCAATCTCTGCGAAAATTGAGGGGGATCCATAACAGCCACCTTTTAGCAAAGATCAAGTGAGAGGTCCTCACGCATGTGGCCAACATTGGGGACAGCCCATAGCAGCATTTTCTCTGGGAAATGTAGGCATTTCAACCTATATACAGTATCACAATTTATCCAGCCCACTTTATGTTCATATTTAGGTACTAGTTTACTTTAAAGAAGACATCTATTTAAAATTGAAAACTCAAAGACAATATAAATAATAATACCATAAAACTTTTATTGTATAACACTAAAACAACCAAGTCAGAAAAAAAATCACCTGCACCTGCAATAGAAAACGTATGCTGACCTCTTTGTTGGCCCATGTCTTCTGCCTTGCTTCTGTTTCAGCCCTGCAGCCTCTGTAAGACTTTGCCATTCGGCAAGGATCCATGGCATGTGGTGATGGACATAGATATCCCGCACTCACAGAAGTGTCGAAGTCTTAAAGAGGTTGCAGCACTGGAATAGAGGAAAGGTTGGAGAGATGTGCTTTCCAAAGGATGTTGTTTCCCCTGAGAATTCCGCTTTAAAACGCTACCTTGAAATAACAGCCCATACACTCATACATATAGTATAGAGTATTTTCTTCTCCACACAAAGTTCATGTAGTTTATAAACATTGAAGCACCAATCCTATTAGTGCCTTTGGGCCAATGATGTCCTAAAGTAAAGTTGCACTTTTGCTGAGAAAAATTGCCGCAGTTATCTGTTATTGTGCTATAATTGACCAGCCACATTCTAATTGCTGAGTGCTAGGAGGGAGAGTCTGCATGCTATAATTATTTCATCAGTGCTATTGTAGTAATACAAGGAAAACTTTCAGCCAATCATTTGAGCAGAATTACAGCAATGTGAAAGTAGTAAACACTGAAATAAAAGAATTTAAAGTGGCTGAGTATTGCAATAAGTGCTGGAAGCTTCTTGGATGCAGTAATACCGCTTTACTTTCATGGAGAAATATATTACATGTCTTACAGCATGGAGAAACATGAACAGGAATCAGGAATATACAAGTACATGCACTGAGATAGACAATACATCCTGTTATATCATAGAAAACATGAACTATACACTATAATACTACAGTGCCACCTGCTGCATAGATAGGTATAATGCAAACAGTATTGTCAGTTTATTAACAACTTTACATTACATGCTGTTGTTCTTTTTCAACAGCTGTAAACCTCTGAAATAAGACATGAACACATCATATCCATCTGCAGTAAGTGCTAGCCACAATCCAAAAAAACGAGTAATTCCTATGTGCTTTCTCTTTCCTCTGCGATCTGCATAAGTCACTCTTGGCAGGCTATGCCAACACCACAAAATCCTGAGGGACTGCTTCCCCTCTTTCTCAGCACACAGCAGGTGATTGATAGCCTCAGCAATGCATGTTTCCTTATGTGCCTGTGCAGAAGGAGATGTGTCCATTCTATCCACTCAGGTCTCCAATTACACTCAGCTCTCTGTTCTATGCTGTGCAGTGTGTGATGGCAGAACCCCCCCCCCATTTCTAAAGCTGTGTAAAATGTGTGCTTTAAGAGGCTGTAGAGAAGAGAAAGCTATAGACTAACAGGGATAACTTCTGTAGGAGGATTTGTTTCATCTCTATGTACTATAAATAGAGAGATGCAGAGAGAGAGAGAGAGAGAGAAGGAGAGAGAGAGGGAGAGAGAGATGTTTGATTTTTAAGTACCAAAAGTATGCAAAATTACTTACTTCTGTGTTTAAAAAGCAGTACAGAATGGCCACAACCAGTCCCTGCAACAAAATAACACATAAATATTGCTTGTTTGGTAAAAAATGCTAAGAGCGATGATGTGCAAAATGCAATAACCCACAGTAACCAATCAGATTTCAGCTAATTGAAGTCAGATCAGTTAAATAATTCTACTGATTGGTCAGGATGGGTTATGCGCTTCACACATGGCCATTTACCTTATTATATGGGCCAATTCACACTGACTTGTGCTAAAATAGATGAAAAATGCAGGTACATTTCCATTCATTTTAGTCGCGTTTTAACATACGCTGATGTCCATTGACATACATTTTGATGTCTATTGACATACATTTTGACATCCGTTGACATGCCAGTGCAGCATTATGGTGTGAATAGGACACATTGGAAATGATTGTTTTTCAGATGTCCTTCCGATGATCTGCGTTTTACAGTTGTGCTAAAACACAGATCAACGCACTGATGTGAATTGGCCCTAAGTCTTAATTTGTCACAAGATCATTGGATGTACAAATGTATCTCTTACCTGAAATGACCCAACACAAAGCTCGAACCATATCTGACATTCACTGAAACTGGGCATCTGGAAAACAGTGAATACCATGTAGTGGACTCCAAACAAAGGTATAAGCAGAAGGGTGGATTTTGTGAGCCTCCTGAAATAAGGCAAAAATAAAAAATTACCTCCGTTAGGCCAAATTTTTTTTACAGGTACTTACATAGCGCTATTCATTTACACTTTAATCATACGTTCACATCAGTCCCTGCCCTCAAGTAGCTGATAATCTATGGTTCCTAACTCACATAATAGGGGCAATTTTCCTACCGGCATGCCTTTGGAGCAAACAGGAGTAACATGGAAACTTTGGGCAGGTAATGGTTGGGATTGGAACGAATGACTCTATGCTGCAAGGCAGAAGTGCTAACCACTTAACCACTGTGCTGCCCACTTGCCTTGTATGACAATAGCCTTACTTCTCTACATCTCAATCACTAGTGCTGTACACAAGTCAGAGTTCTGACATTAGCAAGAAATTTGGACTTTGCACCGATGAATTACGAATTCAGCACTGACCATAAAATAACTATTTACATCTAAAGAGGTAACATTTTAGAAGACTTCAATCCATTTCCAGACAAAAACACACACATGGTTTTGACACTCCCAACATTTATACATATGTGAAAGAAATAAAAAAATAGGAATTGTACGTGGCCACCCATCTTTCCTCACATTTTAGAACTGTCAGTGGTGGGGGTAAAGAAGCACAGCACATGCCTTCCACTGATCTTGATGTATGGTGGGCATAAACAACAGCTATGGGTGTTTGGATAAAGCTGTTCAGCAACATTCAGACTGGGGAGCAAAGCACGTGAGTTGCATGAAAATGTATTGACAAGAAACATGCTGAAAGAAGGAGAAAATAGAGTGAGCAAAGGAATTATCACTCCGCTGCTGCTCAGTCAGCAGGGTAGGGGTAAAGACAACACTGCTATATTCCTAAAGGCTGGGTTCACACATATGTAAATTGCATGCGGGTTTCTCCGCATCCAATTCCCATGACGTGCGAGTGTGACTGGCTCTCAGTGGAACCGCCTCACACGCGTGCAGGGCGGCCGTGTTCCGCATTGAAAAAGGGTCCTGTGCGTGTTTGGGTCTGGTTCAAGTGCAAATTCAGGCAAAAATTTGGACCTGAGCTGGTGAACAGACATGCACCGTACCCCAGGCACAAACCCGCAGCCGCACATATGTGAACCTGGCCTAACTGTATGTAGTGTCATCTACCTGGGTGATCTGCTCAGCAGGATCTCAGGATAGGATGTCAACAAACACAAAGCCTTTGGCAGGTAAACCTGCTGCCTCCTATATTTTCGTTATGTGTTCTTAGCTGCTTGGATTGAGATCAGCTTTTTGAGATCAGCTAATTTTCATATTAGCATCCACCTGAGAAGCTGGAAAGTAATTGTTATAAATTATAGTATTATTTCTTTTTGATCAGATAAAGGAAAAATTGCGGCCAGCAGGCAGCAGGTACGAACCTAGATGGAACAACAAGTAAGATTATGGTGCTAGGCTTTCTAATTAAGAAGTGCATTGTGCTCTGCAAGCAAAAGGTCATGAAATCATTCTGAGTTAAATATTTATTTGCATTATAAAATGTTATAGATATAAGGAAAAATATACCAAAACATATGATGTTATGTTATACAGGAGATAAGCTTATAGGAGATTATAAATATGCCAATTTTAAAAATAAACATAAAATTTACCAAAAATCAAATTTTCCCTTTAATGGAAATATGTATTGAAACGATCTAGAAACATAGAAACATAGAAGTCAGGAAAACAACAAAAAGTGGATATTTTCCTGTTAAACAATTTGATTCCTGTTCTTCTGGAGTGTTTTCAATGCCTGAGACACCCAAAAGGGAAGTTCCACTTTAAGTACACCCCCCCCCCCCACCTCCCCTGCAATTTTTGGTATGCAATTTTTTTTTCGGTGGGAGGGAGTACCTAGTTTTGACAGGAACTGGCTCCCACTTATACATGGATTGCCTAGGCGATCCGAGCAGAAGTTCTTCTCTCCCCCTACCTCCCTGCAGTAATCTGGGACTCATCACAGGCCCCAGATGACTGCTGGACCATTCAGGACACGCACCGCGATTCGTGCATGCACAGTGTGCGCCTGGCTGTGAAGCCGCAAGCTGTCACAGCCGGGTGTCCACAGTTGAAATGCCGGTGCCGGTGAGAGAAGAGGGGGACAAGTGGAGGCTCGGGTGAGCACATCGCTGGATTCTGGGACAGGCGAGTGTGTTTATTAAAGTCAGCAGCTACACTTTTTGCAGCTGCTAACTTTTAATAAACATTGAAATGACTGCAGTACCTCTTTAAGGGAAATATGTGGATGGCTATATGTCTGCTGGAAAGCAAGTCTGATAGAGCAAAGTCCTTGCATTTAGAACTGTCACCGACAGCAACTAATCTATGATATAAAAATTATGTATTTGCAATATAATGAAAAAATCGGAGGGATATGAGACAATTTATGTATCCATATATGATATCTACAGATATCCTGTGATCAGTGTCTTGTCTTCTTTATTGATAGGAAGTTTAGGCAAAAACTCTTTTTTCGTTCATGTCCGATCAAATAATATCAGATGAACTGTCCTGAACGGCTCTTGAAAGCTCTGTACTAACGATCAGATTATCGCACGACCGTTCTAAAATCTGTATTTTTCCTACGAATTTCTGATTGTGTGTACCGGGCATTATGCCGCATACACACGGTCGGACTTTTTGACAACAAAGGTCCAACGGTCTTTCCGACGGACTTTCGACGGAGTTACGACGGACTTTCGACAGACTTTCTAACGACCGGACTTGCCTACAAACGATCACACCAAAGTCCAACGGATTCGTACGTGATGACGTACGACCGGACTAATTATAAGGAAGTTGATAGCCAGTAGCCAATGGCTGCCCTAGCGTCGGTTTTTGTCCGTCGGACTAGCATAAAGACGAGTGGATATTTCGACCGGACTCGAGTCCTTCAGAAAAATTTGAAGCATGTTCCAAATCTAAAGTCCATCAGATTTTCGCCCAAAAAAGTCCGCTGCAGGTCCAAAGAAGTCCACACATGGTCGAATTGTCCGCCGGACTCGGTCCGTCGGACCAGTCCAGTCGAGAAGTCCGCTCGTGTGTACGCGGCTTTAGGCTGTCATTTTCGCCACTTATACTTTTTTTTAACTTAAATCCTGGGTGACCCCAGGTGTAATTAGGTTTATTTTTAATTTTGTTTTATTTTGGTTGGTAAATATAGTCCCAGATATACTGTATATATTTCTAGCATAATAAAGATATTTTGATAACATTTCTTTTGAATTATTTATTTTTTATGCTGGATTCATTATACAAATGTGTTTTTATTTTAGCTTACTGTGTGTCAAAAAGACTTCTTCCCACATTCAAATAATTATTTTTGAAAAGTAAGACTGTACAGTAACACATTATTATTTGTATTTTCTATGCACTGATTTGTGTAGAAAAGTTGTACTTCCCATAAATTGTTTTTCTATTATCAGAGAAATATAGTTGGCTGCCATTGCTGGCCTCCTTATGAAAATGCTAGTTGCCTGAACTTCTTTGGCTTTTTTCCTGAGTCACTGAACTGGTAGAAGTATGCAGCACACTATTCTCAGATCAGATAACGTTGATGCCAAAAGGCCTTCATGACAAACAGCCAACATCCATTTTTAAAAGGTCAACGGTGCTAGTCCCAATGTTTTGGGACAAGGTTCCGTTTATGTATTTTCTTTCCCACTCAAAGTTTACAATTCATCTAAACTGCTTTTGTCCATATGGATCACTTGCTAAATTTGTATCTCTTATCTACTTTCTTTGATGCTATATAATGGCACTGCAGAAAATGTTTTTTTTTTGTTCAATATTATTTCAAATGTAGCTCCAAGTGTTCCAATCCCTATCTGAGAATAAACTAGCTAGGCATCATACTGAATACACTACATTTAAGACCCCTTTCATTCAAGTGTGACTTTTCACACTTGGGCGGTGCGCTTGCGGGACGTTCCCAAAACTCCTGCAAGTAGCATCTTTGGGGCAGGTTGGGAGCGCAGTATTTAGTGCTCCCAAAACACCCTGCCCATTGGAATGAATGGGCAGCGATTCCAAAGCATCTGAAAAGCGATTTGGAAGCACTGCAACACGGGAGTTTTTCACCCCTTCTTTAGGGTTAAAAGCGGAAAAGCTCCGCTTAAATAGCGGTAAAGCTCTGCTAAAACGAGTGGCGATTTGCAGCGAATGCGGCCGCGGCCCCAGTGTGAAAGGGTTCTAACAGAAGTGGATGACTAAACTGTAATGCAGTTCAAAGCAATGATGAAATTTAATTTCGGAACATATATGTTTAAATACGTACTTAAACTGGGATTGGTCATTGCCCCCTACGTCAGGAGATCTTAGCTTCTGCAGTAAGATTCGAATTATATTAATAAATAGACAGAAGTTTACCTGGTGAAAAAATGCATAAAACATATTAGTATTTTTAAACAAACCCAAGTACTTTTTATAAGTAACAAATAAATCAACATTTTCGATGGACACTGAAAAGCATTCAGCACACTAGGTAGACAAGATTATATAGTGATGTTTGGAATTGGAAGCATTTGGCTATACAGTGCCTTGAAAAAGTATTCATAACTACTGAAATCTTCCACATTTTGTCATGTTACAACCAAAAACGTAAATGTATTTTATTGGGATTTTATGTGATAGACCAACACAAAGTGGCACATAATTGTGAAATGGAAGAAAAATTATAAATGGTTATTAAATTTTTTTACAGATAAATATCTAAAAAGTGTGGCGTGTATTTGTATTCAGCCCCCTTTACTCTGATACCCCTAATTAAAATCTAGTGTAACCAATTGCCTTCAGAATTCACCTAATTAGTAAATTAGTCCACCTGTGTGTAATTTATGCCGCGTACACACGAGCGGACTTTACGGCGGACTTTGCCCGGCGGACTGGATTTCGTCGGACAATTCGATGTGTGTGGGCTCCAGCGGACTTTGTTTTCTCAAAAGTTGGACGGAATTAGATTTGAAACTTGTTTAAAATTTATCCGTTGAAATCGAGTCCGGTCGAAAAGTCCGCCGTCTGTATGCTAGTTCGACGGACAAAAAGCCACGCTAGGGCAGCTATTGGCTACTGGCTATGAACTTCCTTGTTTTAGTCCGGTCGTACGTCATCACGTACGAATTCGACGGACTTTGGTGGATTGTGTGTAGGCAAGTCCGTTCGTTCACAAAGTCCGTCGGAAAGTACGTTGAAAAGTCCGCCGGGCAAAGTCCGCCGTAAAGTCCGCTCGTGTGTACGCGGCATTAATCTCAGTATAAATACAGCTGTTCTTTGAAGCCCTCTGAGGTTTGTTAGAGAACCGTAGTGAACAAACAGCATCATAAAGGCCAAGGAAAACACCAGACAGGTCAGGAATACAGTTATGGAGAAGTTTAAAGCAGGGTTAGGTTATAAACAAATATCCCAAGCTTTGAACATCTCACAGAACACTGTTCAATCCATCATACAAAAATGAAAAGAGTATGGCACAACTGCAAACCTACCAAGACATCGCCATCTACCTAAACTGACGTGCCAGGCAAGGAGAGCGATAAGCAGAGAAGCAGCCA
The DNA here is from genome assembly GCA_037952925.1 of Lithobates clamitans. Taxonomy (NCBI): domain Eukaryota; kingdom Metazoa; phylum Chordata; class Amphibia; order Anura; family Ranidae; genus Lithobates; species Lithobates clamitans. The sequence continues at coordinate 6,004,506 of JBBGZY010000757.1, read as the reverse complement.
AGAGGCCCATGGTAACTCTGGAGGAGCTGCAGAGATCCACAGCTCAGGTGGGAGAATCTGTCTACAGGACAACTATTAGTTGTGCATTTCACATATCTGGCCTTTATAGAGTGGCAAGAAAAAAGCCATTGTTGAAAGAAAGCCATAAGAAGTCCAGTGGAGTTACCCTTTAACCATGCGTTTGGCATTAGATATATTTCCAGTATAACTATGAATAGATAACCTGTAGAAGTTTTTAAACATGTCAGTCATTTACAAATTTCCGTGTCTCTTGAAGTCAAATATATTTTTTATTTATTAACTTGCAGTCTCATCTCATTTTTTTGCTGTAACACAGCACCAGAGAATGGAAACACTGCAACAGCCCCATACAGACTGGGCAGTTGCAAAAGAAATTTCTGCTGTGAACAGGAGTACATTTATATTTCTAGTTTGGCAGCATATCAGCCGCGTGGTGTGGCCTTTCATCTTTTAATGTAAGATTCAGGAGCTGATTGAATACTTTGACTACTTCACAAATTGTTCACAATGCAGTTACCAGCTTTTCTTGCGATTTGTCCAGCCCTACATTTACATATGTAGGGAATATTGACTTAAAACCCCTCTCCAGGCAGTAAAAACAAAACAAAAAAATCCTTGTTTCACAAACGTGGAGTTACCCTTTAAACTTTTTAAAACGGTAGTAAACTAACAACAACAAAAAAAAAAAACAAACTGGTTCCTTTGCAGTTTACAGTCATATGTATGCACCGCATACAAGCACATTATGACAGATTTACCAATAAAATGGATCCCTCCAGCGGTGTGCTGTCACTGCTGACAGAGATACCATCTTCACCCCAGGTTCACAGGCTCTGGCTGTTTGAATGGCGGAGCCACATTTGAATGGATGGCACACTCAAGCAGTGTACATGTGTCAGTGATGCCACCGGCTGCTACACATCTGAATATTTCCTAAATGGTGCATGTTTAGGAGATATTCACTGTACCCTACAGGTAAGCCTTATTTTTTGGCTTACCTGTAAGTACAAGTTAAAAAGCGGAGTTTACTATTACTTTAATACAGTTTGGTAACTTTCCAGCCCTCAGCCTGGACTGGACAGTGAAGGAGCATCAGCAGACTGATAAGCTCATCCCTCTGCTCTGAAAACTACACAAGTGTAGCGCTAATATGAGAAATGAAATAACCACATGATATGTACAATGAAGACCATTACATCATCCGATTAGCAAACAATAACACCAAACAAAAAAGAGAACATCAAAAGTGACTGGTCTTCATTGTACATATCATGTGGTTATTTCATTTCTCATATTAGCGCTACACTTGTTTAGTTTTCTGATTTATGCACATATCCTACTGGCCGTGTTAGCTGCTTATTCTTTTGGGCAGCACAGAATTATTTGTTATATTTCATCCCTCTGCTCTTGCTGTAAGCATATTTCTTGCCAAAACATGTGTACAGCAACATGACTGACTCCTAGCTGCTCCCCCCTCTCCCAGTTTGAATTTAAGTGGTTGTAAACCCTTACATATACCCAGTAAAGTGACTGGTCCAGGTGATACACAAAGATGAAACAAATCCTCCTACATGAGTTGCACCTACTTAACTGCAGCCCTTTCTTCAATACATCTGTCCAAAGTGCTGAATTTTAAAGCTTATCTGAGGGTTCAGAAAAAAGGGGGAGGAGAGCTGAAGTTGCACTCTGCAGAGCTCAGTGAGGAGAGCTCTGAGAGCTGATTAGAGGGTTGGACCCCTCCTTCCACACAGCACACAGGAACAGAGCTGAGGCTGTCAATCAGCTGGAGGTCCCTCCTCTGTCACCTTTTTTCTCTTGGTGTCAGGAAAACTTGTCAGATATGATTCTTGCTGATAGCAGAGGAATGAAGCAGCAGACAGAAATTACACTTAGTGCTCTTAATTGAGACAAGTGCACACTATAGAGGGATATGTTTTGTTCATATTTCATGTCTGAGTAGATTCAGTCATCAGTAGATTACAAGAAGATACTACTAAGTCAAATTCAGGTCCATATACTTGTTTTTAAAACTATTATATATAGGAGTTGGAAAAATTTACTTTTCAGGCATGTACTATTGTTTATAAAAAAATACCAAAGTTTATTTAATACAAATCAATCATGAAAAAGACTAGGACAAGAATAAAAACATTTACATAGGTGGATGTTATTTAAAAATTTCTCAGTGACCAACCAAGCAGACCAGAGTTCAAATTGAACCTACATGGACTGGGTTGGTAGGTTGACAATTTCGACCTACCAACCCAGTCCATGTAGGTTCAATTTGAACTCTGGTCTGCTTGGTTGGTGACTGTGACATTTTTTATATCACATCCACCTATGTAAATGTTTTTATTCTTGTCCTAGTCTTTTTCATGATTGATTTGTATTAAATAAACTTTATTCATTTTTTAAACAATAGTACAACATGCCAGAAAAGTAAATTTTTTCCAATTCCTATATATGATAGTTTTAAAAGCAAGTATACAGACCTGAATTTGACTTAGTAGTATCCTCTTGTAATCTACTGATGGCTGAATCTACTCAGACATTGCACCCAGTTGTAATGCACCCACTTTTGTTTCCCCTGGGTAGGAATGCACCCGGGTATAATGCAACCACTTGTATTTCCCCTGGGTGGGAAAGCACCCACTTTTATTTCCCCTGGGTGAGAATGCACCCGGGTGTAATGCACCCACTATTATTACCCCTGGTGGCAATGCACCTGGTTGTAATGCACCCACTTGTATTTCCCATGGGTGGGAATGCACCGGGTGTAATACACCACTTTTATTTCCCCTGGGTGGGAATGCATATATTATGTATATATATAAATATATATATATATATATATATATATATATATATATATATATATATATATATATACCGTATTTATCGGCATATAACACGCGCCGGCGTATAACACGCACCCCAAGTTTAGGAGGGAAGTTTAAGGGAAAAAAACTTACATTTAAATGCCCATCAATGCAGCCTTATCAGTGTCATTGAAGCCTTCTCAGTGCAGCCTTGTCAGTGCAGCCTTGCAGCCATGTCAGTGCAGCCATGTCAGTGCAGCCTTGTTAGTGCAGCCTTGTTAGTGCAGCCTTCCCCAGTGTCCATTGCAACCTTGTCCCAGTGCAGCCTTGCAGCCATGTAAGTGCAGCCCTGTCAGTGCAGCCTTGTTAGTGCAGCCTTCCCCAGTGTCCATTGCAGCCTTGTCCCAGTGCAGCCTTGCAGCCATGTCAGTGCAGCCTTGTTAGTGCAGCCTTCCCCAGTGTCCATTGCAGCCTTGCCCCAGTGCAGCCTTGCAGCCATGTCAGTGCAGCCTTGTTAGTGCAGCCTTCCCCAGTGTCCATTGCAGCCTTGCCCCAGTGCAGCCTTGCAATCCCCGCCGATCTCCGCTGATTTTTTGCGATCGCGCCGACATACACATCCGAGTGTACAGATTCAAATATGGCGCCGGAGGACTCGGCGGAGCAGAGCGAGTGCCGCAGAGATTGGAGGGAGTGGGCGGAGCCTAGATACACATAGCCGAATGTACTCGGCTCTTTTCGGCTCCTCTCACAGTCACACCCAGTCCCGCCCTGGGCATGACTGTGAGAAAAGAGCCGAGTACACTCGGGTATGTGTATCTCGGCTCCGCCCAGTCCCTCCGATCTCTGCGGCGCTCGCTCTGCTCCGCTGAGTCCTCCGGCACCATATTTGAATCTGTACACTCGGATGTGTATGTCGGCGTGCCGCGCGTTCGCAAAAAATCGGCAGAGATCGTCGTATAACACGCACCCACGATTTTCCCCTGATTTTAAGGGGAAAAAAGTGCGTGTTATACGCCGATAAATACGGTATATATACACATATACACACACATACACACGTATATTATATACATGTGTATGCCCACCCAAGCGTATGACTTTCTTTACTTCGCTGCTATGGGCTCTAGCCCCAGATCTTTTGTAGACCTAGCAATGCCCCTGCTTTCTAGTAGTTAGGTACATGTAGCTGGACTTGTCCTGTAAAGCTGAAGACATTTCAGCAATCATTCAAGTTGTTTTTTTTCTTTGTTGAAAAAGCTACTTGGATAAGCTGTGAAACGACTTCAGTTTTACAGAAGAAACGACTTCAGTTTTACAGAAGAAGTTCTGTTGAATGGGACTAACTAATGCTAGATACACAATGAGCTGGATCAATAAGAACCTTCACAGACAACCTCAATATTTAAAATGAGTTAAGAGAAAGTTGCATTTGCAACAGACATGATACTACTCAGCCAAGACAGTGAAGTACAACAGACAATAACAAACCTGGACCTTATAAGGGATAAAGGATCAGTCAATGTTGGAAGGTAAATAAATAGCTAAATTAAAATTACCGTACCAAATCACCAATAAATAGTATGTATCAGTAAAAAAGAGTTTACTCACAATGATAGAAATGATGATTGGTATCCTTATAACCCACCATGGGATGCTGTGCTCATTGGTATCCCAGCATCTACAACATATTGATGCAGAAAGAATATAAAAAAAACTAATAATTACTGAGATTGTATATTGTAAAAGATTACATGCATCTCCCTGAGAAACTCTTTCTGAATGGCTATACCTCCAAAGCTTCTATCTGAAGATACAGACCACCAGGCCAGAAAGGTTTTGGTGAAGGCAGTGCATAGAGTGAGACTGGGAATTTGTTATGCAAGTGCTTTCTATACTGACAATTTAAGTCTGGGTATTAGGGCCAAGGTTAAATTTAGGGGATTATGGGATTATGGGTATTGACTTATTGAATTATTACAGTTTAAAGTATGGGAGAAAGTTAAAGTATGTAAAAAAACAGTTTTGGCTCAACCAGCCCAATAAGTAAGTATATCTTACATCCCAAGAACTTGGGAACTACGTAATATTTTATATACAACTTTTGGATTACAAATGTTTTTTTTTCAGGAGCAGTGATTTTAATAATGCTTAAAGTGAAACAATAAAAATAAAATATTCATCTAAATATTGTGCCTGGGGGTGACCTTAGCATGCCTGTAAAGTAGCGCATATTTCCCATGTTTAGAACAGTACCACAGCAAAATTACATTTCTAAAGGAAAAAATGTCATTTAAACTGCTCATGGCTGTAATGTAGTTAAAAGTCATTGAAAAAAATGTCATGGGGTCCCCCCAAAATCCAAACCAGGCCCTTGAGGTATGGTATGGATATTAAGGGGAACCCTGCACCAAAATTTAAAAATAAAGCGTAGGGGTCCCCCTCAAAATCCTTATCCAAGCACACAACCTGGCAGGCCGCAGGAAGGGGGGGGGGCAGCTCCCCCCCTTCTGAACTGTACCAGGCCACATGCCCTCAACATGGGGAGGGTGTTTTGGGGTCCCCCCCAAAACTCCTTTCAATCCATCTTTCGGCAGGCTGGTAAAGTCGATCCATTGGGTCCGTTTTTTTTCTGTGTGGCTATAGCTGCCAACAGTAATCATTGTATTCTGACAGCTTGGAAACCTCCCACTGTCAGATCAAAATAGCTCCATGGGAGGGATCCCCCTATCAACCCATGGTTGAAGAAAATAAAATTGTATAATGTATGCTTGCTTAAGATTTAGGTATACAAGGGATTTTTTTTTGTAATTCCTTATTTATCCAAGACAACAGAACCAAAAATACAATTGGACTTACACATGTACAATATTAGGATCAGTAAAGTCAAGTCTTGCTGAATCAGATTATACAACAATACAAAAATGACCACTGCAAAGTAAATAACTGTAAAGATGATTGTGTACAGAAGAGATGCCCAAATGAAAGTGGACCGACATTACTCCACTGCTGAAATGATAAAGGTGTGTTGCCATTCGGGACATGAAGGAGTTGTTTTTTTAATTTGAGTCACTATCAGCCCCAGGTTCTTGGCATTGTAACCAAATGTACCAAGTCCATAACTGGAGTGGAGTGGGTAGACTAGCAGGGGGATGCTCAATTTTAATTAACTATATACTGTAGCACTTTTGCTATGTTTATACCTTATACAAGATTTATTTGCTATACATCTAAACCAAATGTGTCAAACACAAGGCCCACAGGCTGAATATGGCCTGCCAGGCCATTTCATGTGGCACTCACACCTCTCCTGCAGCTGCGGCACCACCCCCACCTTGTCTCAGCAGTTGGCAGCAGAGAGGAGGACAGCTCCCCTACAGATCATATGCCCGTCTGTGCAGCCACAGTATTCCTTCATCTTTGCATCCCCGGTCTCAGCATTCAGCCCGCCGACTGACTCCAGCCCTCCTCTGGTTCTCCTCCCAACCCTGCTCTTTCTGCTTCCCAGCTCTTCCCCCAACTTCTTCTTGGCAGCAGCACAAGGTAAGCACTGATTGTATGTAAGGGAGGATGGGGGACTCTTGACTTCTAATGTGGGGTACTCTGGACATCTGCTTATAATTATGAGAGTAATACAATTCTATGCCAGTTGAAAAAGAAGGTTGCATACCTCTGGTATTATCCCCAAGAAACTTTATTGGAGACTGCTTAGACTGAACACCATGGCAGAACTATGTTCTGTCTGAACAGTGGTGTGCAACCCTGTTTTTCAGACTTGCTTCATCTGCTTTTGGACTGTGAGTGGGCTGTGTGTCAGTCTGCACCTACTCTTTTGCAGCTTAAGTCTTAAGTTATTACTAAAACCAGTAAAAATTGAATGCAGAGGCATTTATTGTGATAAACAGTAGATACATTTATATAGTCTTACAGATACAAATAGCCCTTTGGGGGCAACCACGATGCTGATGCGACCCATGATTAAATTGTGTTTGACACCCCTGATCTAAACTGTTATTAGAATTTGACTTAAAGTGTGTGCTGCCTATTAACAATAAATGTATTTGCTCCCTTTTGTTGCGTTAAATTTGGCATTGAAAATGCTTTATTATATCTATATCTCTAGTATATCTAATATTTATATCAAAACGCCATCCTGGTTATGGAGAAGAGAGGGGGTTGTATGTAGTCCTAACAGTGTTATGTCGCCCTGACACACTCCCTGTCCACGGGTGACAATCCTGTTCAGTACGGTTGTCACATTAGAACAGGAAGTGAGGTATTGCCAGGATCACCAGGTTAAAATAAAGGAAAAAAAGTGAGAAAAAAACTAACATAGTCACCACCACATCTAAGGATCCATAAGCTGTTTAGACATGATTTAACACTGTAGCAGAGGAAAACTTCAGAGTAATTACATTTAAATGAAACCAAATGTTAAAATAAATGAATTACTCTTATAAATTTGTCTATAGTAACCTGTTTATAGTTTGACTTTAGCCAACACTGATGAGATATTTCAAAACGGCAACAACTGCCCCCTCCCTTTCACAGTTTGATCCCGTTAGGGGTGTTTGGGATCCAGGAAGGCTTGCCTTGACTTACCAAACACCTAGGTGCAGACCCTCCAAGGACTACCCTCCAAAACCTCAGAACAGAGACACCTCTGTTTTCAATCAACTAGACCCGATACGACTAATACAATGAGAAGAATGTACTTAATTTGTTTATTTACGTTGTTTAAGAAACGTGATATCTATTGATGCCACTGATGTCAGATGTATGACTATATGTACCGGATTTATCGGTTAAGTTTCTAATGTTCTGTTCTTGTTAATGTTCTTAAAAATTTATTAAACTATTGGAAAAAAAAAATATATTTTGACTTTAGCTTCCAAAAAAATCAACTAAGACATGCTTACCCAGTGTCCTCTAAATAAATTCTTGTCACAATCCACACAATAATACATATGGTGGGGATACCTAAGGAAGAAAAAAGTAAACATAGTCTGAGTATACAAGACCAAAATGTTGTGTCACTATATCATATTTTAATTCAGGACAAAATATGCATTTTTTTCAATTGCTGTCTACTATAGTTTTATTAAAGTGTAGCTCCAGTTCTTTAAAATATAACTTATGCTGTAGACAGTCTATAATTTTTTAAATACATTTGTAATAGTTACCTTTACATATCATGTTTTTCTAAAGCTGTCAAACTCAAATATGTATTTTCTGAACTGTAGAAACCATTTTCTGTAGTTGGGGAATATTTTGCTATGAACATTTTTTAACCTCCCTGGCGGTATGATTATTTCGGATTTTAGGTGCTGTAAGCGGTACAATTATTTTGCATGGAAATTTGGCGTTTTATATTGTAGGTCTGTAATTCTTAACAATAACACACTTAAATCTGTCCAAACAAGAGTCTAGTAGATATCCCGGGTATGATAAAGTTTGAAACACAAAAACATAAATTATAATATAATAAATAAAAATAAATAATTAAAAAAAATAATAATATTAATAAAATAAATTTCCCCACGATTCATTATCGCTCAATTCTGCAAGTGTTCTAATTTACTATCGCTGTTTTCTAGCACTTTTGACGTAAAGGGACACTTTTTGGTTGCTATGGACAATCTCCAGTTTCCAGGCAGAAAGAACAGTATATATAACATAAAACTGCATGCAGGGCATGGGCCAAAGCATTGGGGACAAAAGGGATGTGAAATCATTTCATACATTACTGTAATCTGTAAGATTACAGTGCTGTATGTGTTATGATTTCACACTTTTTTGAATTTGCCGCCAGGCTCCGCCCCCATGCGTCGCGCCGCTCGCAGGGAACGGAGCCTGGCACGGAGAGGCTTCGGAGGAGGACAGAGCCCGCAGACACAGCGGGGGACATCGCAGGATCCCAGGGACAAGGTGAGTAAAGCCACACCAGGATCCTGCGATGTAATCCCGAGTGTGGCTCGGGGTTACCGCTAATGGTCCTGAATTTTAACCCCGAGCCACACTCGGGAAAACCGCCAGGGAGGCTACGAATCCTCATCCCCCAGATCCTGTAACAAGATTACTCACAGAACTGCACAGGACCTTTAGTGAAATGACTTGAATCTGTAAGATAGGCATCCCAGCTCAATTACCTTATTGGTCTATACCTTTATTGGGCTAGTATAATTAACATAAGCAACAAGCAATGACTTTTTCCCCACTATCCCCCTCTGCTCTGATCAGATGGGATAGTTGAAATTTCAAACAGAGCGCTTCTCCCATGCTTTTTCTTTATTGACCCATCAAAGTCACTAGTTCAAATACTGAGGGAGGAGCCGGATGTGGGCGAGGTCATGCTGCCGTTGCTGAGCCTGGGTAGCTCGGCGTCCCTCTAGCTGTGATGCACGCCAGGAGCTGCTCACAGACCGCGCGCTAACCCGCTGTCCCCTCCCGGAGTGCCGCGTTCTACGCTCCTTCTTCGCCATCCCTCCATTCAGCTTCTCAGCCCCGGGGATCGGCTGCGGTGAGCGTAGGCGGTGGGAGCGGCGTGCCTGAGCCTGTAGCGGCAAGTGGCCACTGCTGTCCGGAGCTCGATCCGGAGCGCTGTGCCTCCCCAACGTATGCTGATGCCCGTAAGTGGGGAGAGGAGAGGCAAACAAGCATGAACCAGCACGAAGCAGACTCTGTGGAGACCGTCTGATATGAGTCGAGGACGGAGTGTTACAGATGCAGTAAGGGAATCCCAATGACAGGTGAAAGCCCCAGGGGTTCCAAAGGAGAAGTGTAAGCAACGTGCAGTGGGTAAGATTCTGGTCTAACATAACCCGGAAAGGAGGGTAAGTGACTGGTTGGAAATACCTAAAAGTTACATGGAATCCTCCCCATACGGGACTGTGGCTTATTTCTATTTATGCTCATACTTCTATAAAGCAAAAGTGTAACAATTACTTAATGCAGGGATTTAACTAGGTTTGAATTGCAACACTAGGAATATGGTGTGATATTGAGAGAGGGCTGCTGGAAGGGAATACGTTTTAGAGGAAGACGCGGAATAGTGGTGAGACTCTCCTGACAGGGGGGCCTTGGGGGGAATAGGAGCCTTTAGCTCCAGGGCAAACTTCCAGATATAGTCTACACAGCACTACACTGCAATCCTGAAGCAAAAAGATTTATTTAAGCTACTTGATAAAAAAGAACATGGGGGCTATTATCCGGCGGATGTAGAGCGTCTTGGGAAGAGGCGTGAAGAGGCGAATTGCACCACGTATAAGCTGGCTGTCCTCTCCCTCTTCTCTTTTTTTTTTATTGCCGTGTCTTCTTAAGGAAGGAAGAAATGAGAGGCAAATCAGCTAAAGGTGCCAATGCTAACCCGCCTAGAACAAGCGCAAGCCTAGGAGCCATCAGGAAATACATGGTGAACGAGCCCAGCAAAGAAAGCCCGGGTAAATCAACAGGGGTCAAAAACAAAACACCAGATCATCCAGTTAAAGTCGGGACAAGAAGACAAATGGCTGATACGGAAATAAGACCCTCTGGTAGCAAGGTAGAGGCAGAAGTGCCAGTGGTGATCCAACAGGAAAAACAACTCCCCACCAAGGGGGAAATTGCATGTGCGTGCGGGAGGGACGACTGGGACAGGTAAATCTCCATACCCAGTGGGAAGACTTCGGGCTCGATTCAACCCCACCCCGAGCTCAACCTCGGGGGGACAACCGGGGGGCCGGGTGGAGCTAGAGGGCCACGGTATTGTGTTGGGCCCATGGGAGGCCCGTTTCTCCCCCAAACATACGGGGATGGGGAAGGAGGGAGGGGGGGTAGGAGGGGATGGGTTACGGGGGGTGAGGGGGGAGGGGAGGTGGGTGGGAGTAGGGGGAGGGGAGGGGGGTGGGGAAAGGGAGGGGCTTTTCAACTAAATGGGGTCATGAGCTTGTACCACAAAGAGAAGAACATACATGAGAGTGAGTGAGGATGTCCAGTTTAAAAATTATCTCTTATAACGTCAGGGGCTTGAACTCCCACGTAAAACGTGCTAATATCTTATGTGTATTGAAGTTTTTGAATGCCGAGGTGGCGATGCTACAAGAGACATATCTAAGCGCCAGTAAGAATCAAAAAATCTATTCTAGAGATTTCCCAGTATGGCACTACGGTGACTCACCAATAAAAGGGGCCAGAGGAATCGCCATAGGGTTTGCCAGGGAGACCAGGTTTGACCTGGAGGAGGGACTGGCCGACCCGGAGGGTCGGTTTCTCTTTTTAAAAGGTAAAATCAACGGCTTGAAGTTCTCCCTGGCAAACATCTATGGGCCAAATAGAAACACCTATAGAAAAGTAATAGGTATATTGGCAAAATTTGAAGAATTTAAGACAGGGAAGGCTATTATTGCGGGAGATTTTAATATATGTTTAGACCCTGGAAAGGATTGCTCGTCACATGCCCGGGGGATGGGGGGAGTATGGGCAGGTAAATTCAAAAAGAAGCTGCAACAGCTTTAGCTGGTAGACGTATTGGAGGATCCAGCATGGTGACATAAGAGACTATACTTTCTACTCCCCCGTACATGTGAGGTATTCGAGACTTGACTTCTTCCTGGTTGAACATAGGTTGTTGGAAGAGGTCATGGAGGTAGTTATTGGTAATATGACGTTTTCTGATCATGCACCGGTGAGTTTACAAATAAAAATAGGGGGAACTCTTATACAGGGCTCAGGGTGGAGACTGAATGAAGATCTGTTACAAGATAAAGATACCTTAAAGAGAATCAAGGAAGAACTGGAGTGGTACTTTAAAATAAATGTGTCGGGGGAGGTAAATGAGGCTACCGTTTGGGAGGCCCACAAAGCGTATATCAGGGGCATACTTATGATGGTAGGCACGGGAAAAAAAAAGAGATGGAAAAAAGAAAGGTTAGCCCTGATAAAAGAAATCCAAGAACTAGAGCAACAACATAAAACATTGGGAGGGAGACTTGGATAAACTTACAAAAAAGAAGAGAAGAGCTGAGGGCTTGTACAAAACAGGAAATGCGTAAAATCTATAACCTGGTCAAGAAAGATAGATACATTAACGGTAACAAACCAGGCAAGCTCCTTGCCAGGGCCTTGAAAAAAAAGAAAACGAGTAACTTTATAGAAAAAATTAAGTCTAAATCAGGTGAAATTAAACACAAAACGTGTGACATCGCGAAAGCATTCCAAGATTTTTATGGCGAGTTGTATGCAAGAAATGCAAATAACTCACACAAGTCAAATAGATGTAAGCGAGAGGACAATAAAACCTGTTTGAAAGAGGCGAAATTAACAAAAATCACGGAAGACGATAAAGCCATATTAGATGCCCCTATAACTGAACAGGAACTTAAGAAAGCCCTACAGGATACTCCAAATGGGAAAAGCCCAGGCCCTGATGGGTACTCCAAATGGGAAAAGCCCAGGCCCTGATGGGCTGACTGTCCTTTATTATAAAAAACTACAGGAAACATTGATTCCCATAATGTGTTCATACATGAATGGGATAGAGGAAAACTGGGAGATGAGGAAGGAAGCATTAGAAGCAAGCATCACCATCATTAGGAAAGAAAGAAGACAGCACATTATGTTCCAGTTACAGACCCATATCTCTCCTGAACATTGACACGAAGCTATTTTCAAAGATTTTAGCCGACAGATTGAAAAAGATCATTATTGAGATTGTCCACTCTGACCAAGTGGGCTTCATGGTAGGGAAGGGAGAGATAATGGCATCAAAACGTTAATGGTGACCCAGATAATGTAGGATAGGGGAGCCCCAGGACTACTCCTATCGATGGATGCTGAAAAAGCTTTCAACAGGGTAGACTGGGGCTTCATGTGGGACACTCTCGAGGAGATTGGCATAGGTAATAAAATGCTCAGTAGGATAAAAGCCTTATACACTTTCCCCACAGCAAAAGTTAAGACGAACGGCACGCTTTCCGAACCTTTTAAAATGCACAACAGCACTAGACAGGGGTGCCCACTTTCCCCGCAGCTCTTCGTGCTGGCGTTGGAACCTTTATTGGCTAGGATAAGACTCAGCCCGGATATCAGTGGGGTCAAAATTGGGGAAGAAGAGTACAAAACAGCTGCCTTTGCGGACGACTTCTTATTGTACGTCACCCGCCCGAGGATCTCCCTTCCGAACCTGCTAGAGACCATCAAGACGTACGGCAGATTATCAAATTTCCGGGTTAACCCAACTAAGTCGGAAATACTGGAAATAGTGTAAGACAAAGTAGGGGATAAGGCGAAAAAAAAAAAAGTTACTAGTTCACCTTTATTAAATGTTTATTTGTAAAAAAAAACCAAACAAAATATATAATGTACATTGTATAGTATATAGTATATAATATATATATAATGTACGTTGTAGAAAAGTTACAGAAAACACCAGTTTAAAAAATGTGAATTTCCTAAAAGTTAAAAGAATCCCTAATACCATTAGAGTTTTCTTGTAAGCAGTTTTCCCCTAATGGTTTCAATTAACAAAAAATCAAAACTGGTTAATGTTACAAACAAATCCTGTTTTGCTTTTCCATCATCACTACAATGTTGAGACAGTGTGTCCACCAATACATTTAGTTATATTCATCCTTTATAATATATACTGTAAAGCAAAGTAAGACTTGGTAAAGCAATCTTACCCCATCCAATAAACAGGTATATAGTAAAATGTCTTTTTGGAGAGAAGATCACCACAAGAAGTGTATGTAGGTAAAATCCTTCCACCAGTAACCAGTAGAAATTTGCTGTCACACAATAATGAACAAACACTAAAATAATCTTGCAGCCAACCTGTAACAGAAAAAGTCAACATTCATAGTTACTTTTAAATGTATAGATGTGATCTGTACAATATAAAGAGAGTATGCAATGTATATGAAAGTATTTCTTCTACAATTGTTTAAAAAAAATTTATCTATAGTATATACCCTAAGGTTTTTTAATACCTGACATCAAACCTATATGACCTTTTGGACATTCCACTCTAAATCTATGGCCACTATTATTTATGGAGTTGCCCCCACCCTCTTCTGCAACTATAACTGCCTTCACTCTTCTGGGATGGCTTTGCACAGGATTCTGGAGTGGGTCTGTAGGAAGACCTGCCCATTTAGCCAATGAAAAACATTTGTGAGGTCAGCTACTATTGTTAGTTGAGAAGACCTGGCTTGCAATCAACAATCCAATTCATTCCAACAGTGTTAAAAATCATTGAGGTCAGAAATCTGTGTAGGACACTCACATTTCTACACACCTGAGTTGTCAAAGCATATCTTCATGGACTCATAAGAGTGCATAGAAGTGCAGTCATGCCAGTAATTAAAAAGGACTTCCTCACATTGTTGGTACAAGCTTGAAAGCCACTGTTGTCTAAAATGTCTTATGCCCCGTACACATGGTCGGATTTTCCGACGGAAAATGTGTGAAAGGACCCTGTTGTCAGAAATTCCAGCCGTGTGTGGGCTCCATCACACATTTTTCATCGGATTTTCCGACACACAAAGTTTGAGAGCAGGCTATAAAATTTTCCGACAACAAAATCCGTTGTCGGAATTTCCGATCGTGTGTACACAAATCCGATGCACAAAGTGCCACGCATGCTCAGAATAAATAAAGAGATGAAAGCTATTGGCTACTGCCCCGTTTATAGTCCCGACGTACGTGTTTTACGTCACCGCATTCAGAATGATCGGATTTTCCGACAACTTTGTTCGACCGTGTGTATGCAAGACAAGTTTGAGCCAACATCCGTCGGAAAAAATCCTAGGATTTTGTTGTCGGAATGTCTGATCAATGTCTGACCGTGTGTACGGGGCATTAGTATGCTGTAGCATTAGCTCTACCCTTTACTGGCAACACTTGAACTCAATAATTTGGAGGGTCATGTCCATAGTTTTACCAATATGGGTGTGATGCCCATGTTCCCACAAACCTTTATCTATCTATCTATCTATCTATCTATCTATCTATCTATCTATCTATCTATCTATCTATCTATCTATCTATCTATCTATCTATCTATCTATCTATCTATCTATCTATCTATCTATCTATCTATCTATCTATCTATCAATAAAGATTTACTTTAGTCTTTAGCAGTGGCTTTATTAATTACTAGCCTTGGCCATTACATTCTGAGGTTGAATGTGGCTAATAAATACAGGAAACATTGACCTTTCTAATGCAACTTGGGCAGCAGACTTTAAACTGCTTTCATTTTTCTAAATATATACAATCTGGATTCTCAGGATATCTCATAGTGGAGGCTGGGACAGATGTGGTCAACCTATGAATTCCTGCTCTGCATAAACAATATCTGAATGCATAATACTGTATTTGAACAATGTGCTTTTTTACTAATATTGGCCCTTTATTGGAAAATTCGCTTTTTAAATGCTATATCCTGGCCAAAAAACATCCTTGTTTACAGGCATTTTACATTAACCATTGACTCCATCACATGTAATGCAGAAAATGTAATTACCAGAGAGTCGGGACAGGAATGTGAACTGGAGTATAGAAAATCATCCTTCACTAATACAGAAATAGCTTTCAAAATAAATGAGAGAAACAAATTCAGATGAATGTAGTTCCTTGTACAATGCAGCTTTCTGAAATAAAAAAAATGAAAGAAAATAATCAAAAGATTGCAATGGATGCATTCAAATACATTATCCTTGCTGATGTAGTATGTGTTGTCCTAAATGGTTGAGACCTCTTTATAATGACATCATCGGAGGTATGGTCATAAGTATTTATAAGAATCAGCAAATGATGCCTAATAATTGTTAATATTGGGAATAAATATTTCTTGCTTGAGATTTTCGCCTTTTTTTGGCCATCGCTGCTGCTAACAGATATAAGTTTTTATGGTCCAATTCTGATATTATTTGTTAGGCAAACCAACTTCAATTTTATATAAATTACGTATTTATCGGCGTATAACATGCACATTCATTTTAAGAGGGAAGTTTCAGGAAAAAAACTTAAATTTTAAATAAGGAAGTAAAATAAGGGTCAGTGCCCATCTGCAGCCTCACCATTGCCATCAATGCAGCCTCATCAGTCCACATCAATGCAGCTTCACCATTGCCATCAATGCAGCAGCCTCACCATTGCCATCAGTGCAGCCTGATTGATGCCCATCTGCAGCCTAGAGGGGACGGGGAGGGGGGCGGGACGAGCGCTGACAGATTACATACAGTGAGAATCTCCTATGATAGACAGAACAGTGGTCCAATGGAGGCCCAGGAGACAGGAGTTCCTATTACAGAGGCCGCCAAGTAAACAGGAGATTCTCACTGTATGTAATCTGACGGTGCTCATCCTGCCCCCCCTCCCTGTCACCTCCGAGGCAGCTAAAACTGAAGTATTGGCGTATAACACGCACACACTATTTGCACCCAATTTTCATGGTGAAAAAGTGAGTGTTATACGCCAATAAATACAGTACTTTATCTTGCTTCAACGACAAATATTGTAAACAATTATATCTGATAAGCAGACACTTTGAAACACATTGAGGTGGATTTACTAAAACTAGTGAATGCTAAATCAGGTGCAGCTATGCATGGTAGAAAAAGGAATAAAATAACCACAAATGAAATCAAATTGATCATGAACTTGTAAAACACTTAAAGTGATATTAAAGTATAACTAAAGGCAAAACTTTTTTTCCTTTTTTAGTTTTGGATAGAGTGGAGAGAGAGATTAGAACACCTGTAAGTTTGTATTGCTGTCTGGGCCCCCAATGGGGAGGATCACCCTCTATTCGTCCTGTTTACCATTATCACTGAAAGTGAAAGTAAAATAAATAAAACATTTTGGCTTGTCCCTACAAAAGTAATAGAGGGGAAATCTTCCAATGGGGACACTAGTTCTGGTGGCCTGAGGGTCTCCAAGGAATTTCTTAATTTGCAGGCACTTCTTCTTACTTCCTCTTTGGCTATGTGACAAATCTCCATAATGGGACATAGATGGTGAAAAAAATTCTGAAAGGGGTTATATCACTCCCTTACTCTATCCAAAATTTAAAAAAATGCCTATACAGTTAGTTCTACTTTAAAGGATTTTTTTTTTTTTAAATACAAAAACAAACATCTCATATTTACCTGCTCTGTGCAATAGTTTTGTACAGAGCGGCCACAATCCTCCTCTTTTCAGGGCCCCAGCCGGCGCTCCTGGCTCCTCCTCTTCTCCGAGTGCCCCATAGCAAGCCGCTTGCTATGGGGGCACTTGTGCATGCTCACTCTCAAGCCCCACTCTGTGTGTCCATAAGACACACAGAACAATGCTCGGACCCGCCCCGCTCCCTCATCACTGGCTGTGATTGACAGCAGCGGAAGCCATTTGTTTCTCTTTTTGCCTCTCAGCCAATAAGGAGGCAGAGACCCGGTAGATCAGCCACTCATATGCACATCACTGGATTGTGATCAGGCTCCTGTAAATAATGGGGGGAGGGGGGGCTGCTGGGGGAGTTTTATACTAAAGATTTTTTAACTTCATGCATAGACCTTTTTGCAAAACCCTCAACCTTTAGAACCACTTTAAGAGGACTATTATTGATGATGGAATAATGAAATCTACTCTAAAATGATGCTAGGAAACTTCATTATTGGTGCTGGTATAATTATGTCTTGTACCCTCTAACGTGAATTATCAAAAAATTTCTTAGCACTCAATTTGGGTTCAGATATCTGCCAGGAGGATTGAAGTGAATGGACCATATGCATACCCAGGGCTATACTGAACATAGCCTTTGCTGAGAACAATTATAAAGTCCTCCCCCACTGGTACCTGTGCCCACTATATTTGCCATCATTTATACTGCTGCCACCAGGGAAAAATGTTCCACCTTTGGTGAATTTGCCCAAAATCAAGTTTTACTGGACAAGAATGTTCATAATGATAAACTCTGTCCCTGGTATCAATGTTCTCAGACACCACCACACTAACCAGCTAAGTGAGTCAATTGCTGACATCCCGATACACACTCAGATACTCATTTTTTACATACTTCTGGCTGCTAAAATATCCATGCTGAAAGCATAAGAATCCTCTATAGTGAACATTACTGTGATTAAAAATAAAATTTCCTGAATAGCACTTCATGAAAAACTGGCCAGTATTTTACAGGATATACAGACAAGGTTGAAGAGAGTCTGGAATCCTTGGTTACATGATATCCTGTTTAGGCTTAGCTCTGTGGGATAGATAGCAGGGGCAGGTTCCTAGCTAGGGGAAAGAACTATTTTCCTCTTACATCTCTTTCTTCTCTTTTCTGTTTATTCTATTCTTCCTTTACTGTTGATCTTGGAACCCCCCTAATGTATATATGGCTCCCTCCAGGATATAATAGTTCCTGCTGATGGAGCAGTGACATACAGTTCACCCTAGAGAAGGATTTGAATAGACGATGATACCACTAGACTGACAGGCCCCTTTAGCCCTATCACTGAATTTTGCTACATAGCGAGATGACTTGTCGGGGCTCAGCTCCTAGTTTCCGTAACTTAATTTTATTTGTGGGTTATTCATTGCTGTGTAATATCCCTATTTACTGTCAACTTTTGTTCTGCATCTTAGTGCCTTGTTGATGTAAAACTAAGCGACATGTGTTTGTAATCTACTATTTCTCTTTACTGAAAAGAATAAAATGATTGAAACTGAAAATTTTATTTGGACTCCATGATGTATGGTGTGGCACTCCCACTGCTTCTTTTACACTCTTGGACTTCTCTCACAACTTCCAATGATGGCACTACATTATATGTGAGCAGCTTTAACGAAGCTCATTATTTTTGATTGAACAAGTCTCTCATAAAATTAGTTATAAACAACAGGGGATCTACAGTATCATCTCCTATACAGTATCTCACAAATTTTATAAATATTTTATTATATCTTTTCATGTGACAACACTGAAGAAATGACACTTTGCTAAAATGTAAAGTAGTGAGTGTACAGCTTGTATAACAGTGTAAATTTGCTGTCTCCTCAAAATAACTCAATACACAGCCATTAATGTCAAAACCGCTGGAAACAAAAGTGAGTACACCCCTAAGTGAAAATGTCCAAATTGGGCCCAAAGTGTCAATATTTTGTGTGGCCACCATAATTTTCCAGCACTGCCTTAACCCTCTTGGGCATGGAGTTCACCAGAGCTTCACAGGTTGCCATTGAAGTCCTCTTCCACTCCTCCATGATAACATCAAAGAGATGGGGAATGTTAGAGACTGCTCCTCCACCTTCTGTTTGAGGATGCCCTACAGATGCTCAATAGGGTTTAGGTCTGGAGACTTGCTTGGCCAGTCCATCACCTTTACCCTCTTTAGCTGGGCAGTGGTCGTCTTGGAGGTGTGTTTGGGGTCATTATCATGTTGGAATACTGCCCTGTGGCCCAGTCTCCAAAGGGAGGGGATCATGCTCTTCTTCAGTATGTCACAGCACATGTTGACATTCGTGGTTCCCTCAAACTGTAGCTCCCCAGTGCCAACAGCACTCACGCAGCCCCAGACCATGACACTCCCACCACCATGCTTGACTGTAGACAAAACACACTTGTCTTTGTACTCCTCACCTGGTTGCCGCCATACACGCTTGACACCATCTGAACCAAATAAGTTTATCTTGGTCTCATCAGACCACAGGACATGGTTTCGGTAATCCATGTCCTTAGTCTGCTTGTCTTCAGCAAACTGTTTTGTTGGCTTTCTTGTGCATCATCTTTAGAAGAGGTTTTTTTCTGGGAAGACAGCCATGCAGACCAATTTTATGCAGTGTGCGGCGTATGGTCTGAGCACTGACAGGCTGACCCGCCACCCCTTCAAACTCTGCAGCAATGCTGGCAGCACTCATACATTTATTTCCCAAAGACAACCTCTGGATATGACGCTGAGCATGTGCACTCAACTTCTTTGGTCGACCATGGCGAGGCCTGTTCTGAATGGAACCTGTCCTGTTAAACTGCTGTATGGTCTTGGCCACCATGCTGCAGCTCAGTTTCAGGGTCTTGGCAATCTTATTATAGCCTGGGCCATCTTTATGTAGAGCAACAATTCTTTGTTTCAGACCCTCAGGGAGTTCTTTGCCATGAGGTGCCATGTTGAACTTCCAGTGACCAGTATGAGAAAGTGAGAGAGATAACACAAAATTGAACACACCTGCTCCCCATTCACACGGGAGACCTTGTAACACTAACGAGTCATATGACACCGAGGTAGGGAAAATGCCTAATTGGGCCTAATTTGAACATTTTCACTTAGTAGTGTGCTCACTTTTGTTGACAGTGGTTTAGACATTAATGGCTGTGTGTTGTGTTATTTTGAGGGGACAGCAAATTTACACTGTTATACAAGCTGTACACTCACTACTTAGTACATACATAGTAGCAAAGTGTCATTTCTTCAGTGTTGTCACATGAAAAGATATAATAAAATATTTACAAAAATGAGAGTGGTGAACTCACTTTAGTGATATACTGTATATGTGTTCAGCAATAAAAGATTTACATGGATCCTAACCCTTCTCTACTCTGTCCACCCAAACAAAAAGCTTTTGGCGATACATACACTTTCATAATACTGTCCTAGTTTTGTTGCCCAAAAGGACATGTGTTACATGGAAAGGCTTTTCAGGTCAAAAGCAAAAGAACTTAACTGCTCATTTTGCTGATGCTCAGTTGGTGTAAAATATTTAATTGTTAACTTGCCTAGGGTGATTACCTCCTAGCAATGCTCTCTCATTTCACCCTTGAAGGTCACGATAATTCAGTGCAGACTAATATTGTCCCACAACAGAAATCACAGCTTTTTCATATTAAATTTGAAAAACAAACATTGGCATCAGATTAAACACAAAAAGAAACAGTCTATCCAACAGAAATCCACACTGACAATTTTAATTAAAATGTTCTCCCTATAGTCCCACCTTCTAAAATACAACTATGGGGAACTAAAAGGCCAAAGCTGCAAGTAAGTGAAGAAATGCTAAATTAGGGTTTTGTATAGGAATTTTACACACAGAAGTAGATCACGTACCTCTGCCTGGCCATCAGGTCTGCTCTAGCAATTAAAAACAAACATCTTAAAGTGCATCATTTCCCTGACATTTTTGTGAACATCTTGGGAATTTTGAGAAGTTTTATGCTTGTCAAGAAATGCATTGCATTGAATAAGAGAGGCAAACAATGATAAAACATGCAAGTCTACTTACCTAAATAAACAAAGAATTGCACTTCCTATTGTGAGTGCTATAAGTGAAGCACTGTGACCAAATGTATAGATAGCTTTCACTATGATATAAAAAGACAGCTGCAAATAAAATGAAAATAAATGAGTATGGTACTTACATGCACCTACATGAATTTACATCAATTGAACAACAATTCAGAAGTGCTATTTTAAAGTTCTGCTGACTGGCTGTAATTGCTGCTATAGTCATAGGCTATCTGTCTCTGCGTGATTGCTGGATCCAATGGGGATCCTGCATTAAAACCAGTACGAGTTATGTGTCAAGAATCCACAACCCCTGTGTGATTAAACATTACTGCATGAGCTGAAATTCCAACAAAAATCAATTATTTTCCTTTTTGCTTACCATGTAACAAATATATGAGGTGGCAAGAAAGGTGGGCTTTAAAACCCAACTGCTGCTCATAAACATGCATTGCGCCAAGTGGTTGTGTGCTGAGAGTGCACTCACTGCATGCTCCCACCACAATGACTGAGCTGTCGCTGACAGCTCTTGGTTAAGGTTTCTGATAAGAAGCCAGTGGCACAGGCTCCCAATCATTTGACCACTGTGAGATTCAATCACAGTGGTCACATGATACAGAAGCCACACCGCCTCCCGAGCAATAAGGCCCGCTTAAAGGACAGTTGGGAGATGGTATTAAATGGTTAAGGCTTGCTGTTTCTAGGCTCATCTCAAATTTGCATTCACCATCAGCAAGCACCTGAGAAGTTCAATAGCTGGCAATCCATATTTAAAACCCAAGAAAAGTCACAGAAAACCATACACAGTTATATAAACTTTGTACTAACAACCCCCATTGTTATAGACTTACCTCTACGTACCTGTTACAGCACTGCAGTGGAGACCAAATCTGACTGCAGTCTAATATGCACCACAGATAGACCCAGTGCTATCTATAATGTAAAAGAACTGGTCAGATGTATGCCCTCCCCTACAATGCAATACAAGTCTGTGTGAGGACACTTGTGATGAGGGGTGTGGCTGTTACTTAGCTCTGCCAGCACAGAGCACTGCAGTGTGAGGGCAGAAACAAGAATTTAAGTCTTACTTTTTTTTTTTGTAAACACACAGATCCACATCCTGTCAGGGGAGAGGAGACAGATTGTGTGTTCCTAGTATATAGGAACACCGGTCGGTCTCCTCCCCTAGTCAGTCCCCTCCCCCACAGTTAGAATCACTCCCTAGGTAACGCATTTTTATAGCACTGATCACTGTATAAATGTCACTGGTCCCAAAATAGTGTCAAAAGTGTCCGATCTGTCTGCAGCAATGTCACAGTCACGATAAAAATCACAGATCACTGCCATTACTAGTAAAAAATAAATAATAAAAATGCCATAATTCAGTAACCTATTTTGTAGGCTCTATAACTTTTGCACAAACCAATCAATATACGCATATTGCCATTTTTTTTACCAAAAATATGTAGAAGAAAAAATATCAGCCTAAACTGAGGAAAACATTTGTTTTTGTTTTTTAAAAATTGGGATATTTAGTGTAGCAAAAAGTAAAAAATATTGTGTTTTTTTCAAAACTGTCGCTCTTTTTTTGTTTATAGCGCAAAAAAATAAAAACCGCAGAGATGATCAATTACCACCAAAAGAAAGCTCTATTTGTGGGGAAAAAAGTGATAAATGAAAAATTATAAATTTCATTTGGGTACAGTGTTGCATGACCGCGCAATTGTCATTCAAAATGTTACAACGCTGAAAACTGAAAATTGGCCAGGGCAGGAAGGGGGTGAAAATCCCAGACATTGAAGTGGTTAATGTGTACACCAGGCACCACTAAATGGCGGACCACGGTTCGGATTTGCCACCGGTCACTGTTCTATCCAGACTATAATGGTTGCGCAATTTGGGAGCTAGGTTTTCCCCTACCCTCTTCTGCTGTGATTCTCACTGCAGACTGGAGAGTGGGAGGCACATCAGCACTGGATGGAGGGCGATAGCAGGAACTGTCTAAGTTTTCAAGTGAACTGGCAAGTAATTAGTAGCTAGGACTGCCCTCCTATATTCCAAGGCTCTGAGACATCGCACAAACATGAGATTCCGACCTCTGTAAGAGGTATGAACATTTTCTTGACAGGACCTCTATCAATTTTAATTCAATACCCCTGTTGTACACGATACCTATGTATTTTCAGACGTGTGTGAATACACTATCAAAATTTATTTTTTCAGATTTCAGATTATAACCTGCAGCTGAAAAAGTAAGCTACAGGATATTTCAACTTAAACATTTAAGAATGTTACCAGAAGGATTTGCAAAAGTGTACTTCCTCCTAAGTATCCCTATTAGCTGTATTATGTGATTCTCAGGAAAATGTATATCACTCACTGACATGACATGCAGTTCCTTAATATATAAACCAGGAAACAGCTTTCTGTCTTGCCGGAGTTCAGTTTTCAGACTACAAACAGTAATCAGCCATGTTATTATTAGAATGGAATCTCCATATTTATTTCAGAACATTCTTAGGATGGCAACATTGCATTTAGGGCACTGGATGTCCGGATAATCCATTTCTCATGTCAGAGTGATTGCAGCAAGATTACCATACACTTTTATATCAAGCTTCTGTATTTTCTGCTTAGTGCCCTAATTAAACAAGCTTGGCGCCTCGTCTTGTGTGATGTTTATAAAGTGTAATTAGGCTCCATCAAATCCTGTAGTTTCTCCTCATATGAATAAACACTATATTAAACCTCCCTCGTTTGTCTGTGACAAAATATAATTTTCTTCTCATATGTCACTCGTAGATCCATTGCTCAATGACAGACTGAGAAGGAAAAGTAAAGTGTGTATATTTGCAGCCCATGCTGTGGATATTTTAGGTTAATGGTGAAATCTATCACTATGTGACATAAACAAAGGGATTGAACTTGTATCAGGTTAATGCATGATAGAAGACAATACTCCCTCTTGTAGAACTACAAGCGGGCACCTCAAAGGCCTACAACAAAAACCTGCTTTGTGTGAGCAAGTAGCTATAATATTCAAAAATACATATGTAAAAGTACTCTTGACAGCACAGGAAATTCGATATATTCCTTTGAGTAACTGCAGACTTTTTTAGATGTTATTTTATATTGCAGGATATTATAGTGAAAATAAACCCAACAATTTAATGATTTCCCAGAACAGTTACATTCAAGGTATGCCACGAATGACAACTGTCACATTGGTTGTGCTCTCAATCAGACTGTCAAACCATCAAATAGCTGGTCCTGTAACTGATCACATGTGCAGCACCATGGCAACTGCAGATCAGAGGCTAATATGTCAGCTTCCTTGGCTCTAAAACTTACAAGTGTTTATTTCCGCGTTAACCTCTTGCCGACCCCACTATAGCCAAATGACGGCTACTGTGCCGTCGCACAATTCCGGGAGGGCATCTATTGACGTCCTCGCAGAACCCTGCCTAACCGCGCTCCCCCAGGGTGTGCATCGGGAGTGCTCAGTGATCGCTGTATCCTTTGGACACAGCTGATCACAGATCGAGGTAGAGAGCCAATCACAGCGGCCCATTACCATGTGATCAACTGTGTCCAATCAAAGTGGATCACAGTGTACACAAGATTTAGCAGTTGTCAGAAGTCCCCTCTTCACGCTGACAGCACATAAGAAGAGGAGATCAGATAAGCGGCAATCCACACAGGGGACATCTACACTAATAATCAGGGCAGTGATCATCACTGCCCTGATTATCAGAGCAGCCCCATCAGTGCTGCCCTTCAGTGTCCATCAGTGATGCCTGTCAGGGCCAATCAGTGCTGCCTATCAGTGTCCATCAGTGATGCCTGTCAGTGCCCATCAGTGCTGCCTATCAGTGCCACCTATTAGTGCTGCCTATCAGTGCCCATCAGTGACGCCTATCAGTGTAGCCTC
Source organism: Lithobates clamitans (assembly GCA_037952925.1). Classification (NCBI taxonomy): domain Eukaryota; kingdom Metazoa; phylum Chordata; class Amphibia; order Anura; family Ranidae; genus Lithobates; species Lithobates clamitans. The sequence goes on along the minus strand of JBBGZY010000757.1, from coordinate 5,979,505 downwards.
ATCAGTGCCCATCAGTGTCACATATCAGTTCAGCCTCATCAGTGGCTCCTCAACAGTGCCCATCAGTTCCACCAGATAAGAGTGCCCATCAATGCCCATAAGTGCAGCCTATCAGTGCACATCAGTGAAGGAGAAAAAATACTTGTTTACAAAATTTTATGATAGAAACATTTTCAATCTTTTTTTATTTGTTTAGCAACAAATAAAAAACCCAGTGGTGACTAAGCACCGCCAAAAGAAAGCTCTATCTGTCTCAAAAAATGATAAAAAATTTGTTTTGGGCACAGTGTTGCATGAGGGCGCGATTGCCATTAAAAGTGCGACAGCACTGAAAGCTAAAAATTGGCTTGTTGGGGTATATGATACTGGAAAGGCACCCAATCCTCCACTTCCAGAGGCTCCATCTGCACTACTAGACCGGTCCTCACAGTCCCTATGCTAAGGTGGTTCTCTGACATCATCAAGTACAATGCAGAGCCCATGGCAACAAGCTGGCATGTAGGGGAGTAAAATAGCTTTTTCCAGTACCCTAGATGTAAACAAGCATTAAATCCTTGCAGTGCAAAGGATATTTTGTTTTCTTTTCCTTATCCTGAAGATAGGCTTTAAAGAAAACCTGTACTGGGGGTACCATGTTGGCTGCCACTTTTTAAAGTGAGTCTGTAGCTAAAATACATTTTCAAATGAAAGCTAACTTGTAAAGAAGATTGTAAATGCACACCTCATCCATGCCACCAAATGCCACTTAAAGAAGAGAAATCTGCTGAAGTTTCTTGTTAAATCGACATTTCTGGTAATATTGATCTCCTGAGTTCCCTGCTGTGTGCTTTGGTTCCTTCCACCAACACTACATCAATACAGGACACAGTAATGTTGAAGGGGTCAACGGGATGAACCACTGAGCACAGCAGATTGACACTTATAGATGTGTCAGCTTCATAACAAACCTCCTTTGGTGTTTCCTCTACAAAAGGGGTGGCTTTTGGCAGCTGAAGAGGCGAAAGTTTTCAAACTTGGTTTGTCGTTTCTGGTAAATTTATTTTAAGTTGCTATAAACTAGTTGCCTGGGAGTCACTGACCTAATACAAAGATTCAGCAATGAAGTTGAAATCCCTGATCTAAATATTGTTTTGAGTCAGTATTTAAAAGTACGAAACCTAATGCATCACATGATAGGCAGACAACTATTGGTTCCAAAGGGCAAGATAATCTATCCCAGGGCTGGTTGTTCTGCCACGGGCCAGCAAGACTATACCACATGGATTTCTACCATTACATCATCATATACTATTTGGCATAGCTGAAGTACACTATATTACCAAATGTATTGGGGTGCCTGTCTTTACACTCACATTAATGGCATCCCAGCGTACACACGGTCGGACTTTTTGACCGGACTGGTCCGACGGACGCCGAAGGACCAAATCCGGCGGACAATCCGATCGTGTGTGGGCTTCACCGGACCTTCAGCTGACTTTTCCAGTCGCAAATCTGACGGACTTTAGATTTGGAACATGCTTCAAATCTTTACGTCGTAACTCCGCCGGACCCAGAAATCCGCTCGTCTGTATGCTAGTCCGACGGACAAAAAACAACGCTAGGGCAGCTATTGGCTACTGGCTATCAACTTCCTTATTTTAGTCCGGTGTACGTCATCATGTACGAATCCATCGGACTTTTGTGTGATCGTTTGTAGGTCCGTTCGTTAGAAAGTCCACCAAAAGTCCGTCAAAAGTCTGTCGGACAGGCCGTCGGACTTTTGTTGCTGAAAAGTTCGACCATGTGTACATGGCATTAGTCTGTAGAGTTCAATATTGATTTGGCCCACCTTTTGCAGATACAGTATAACAGCTCCAACTCTTCTGGGAAGGCTGTCCACAAGGTTTAGCAGTGTATCTATGGGAATGTTTGACCATTCTTCCAGAAGCGCATTTGTGAGGTCAGGCACTGATGTTGGACAAGAAGACCTTGTTCACAATCTCCGCTTGAATTCATTCCAAAGGTGTTCTATCGGGTTGAGGCGCAGGCAGTCAAGTTTCCCCATCCCAAACTGCCTCATCCATGTCTTTATAGACCTTGCTGGATTGGATTCTGTGTGTGCCAGTAAAGTCCACTATCAGAAGGACTGGTTCTTGCAAACTGTACATGTACTCCATCCACCTTGTTTGTGTGGATAGGGGAATGTGTTATTTTTTTTCATCAACCCACTGTCTGACCAAAAAAAGAAAAAGTCTATAGCCAGCTTAACTTTTTTCCATACAGGTACATTTTTGTCCTTATTTAGTCATTTTTAGGATGAGGATGGGGGGGAAGAAGGGCCCTGACCTAATGAACAGACCTTGCATATGACTGTAAAGTCTGCTTTAAATGAAGGTGCTTTTCCTAGTATAAATATTTTCCAGCTGTCTTGTATCTCAGTAATCCCACAAAAGTACGCTTCCAACAATCATTTTGTAACAGTAAACTACAGGTTTTTTTAAATACATTTGTATATTAATTTGATCAGCTTAAACTCTTTCTGCCAACTCCCAGGGGTCCTTGAAGTGGGTGTAGACAACACAAGGCAGAGGCATCTTCTTGATCACGTTTGATGTGATTGGCTGTCTCAGCGGTTGAGTGCCCACCGCGATGGCTAGCTATCACAAACAGAAACCGAGAGCTGTTTGTCACAGCTTAGTAAGTGTTCTGTTATCATGTAGAGCGTAGTGTGGGAGAGGTACAATTCCAGACAGTGGTGAAGCTAGACATTCTTTCACCCAGGCCAAAGACTCAGTCCACTCTCCCACTTTGAAGAGGACATGTTAGTAGGGCACATGGACGGTGTCAGTAGTTTTTCGTTTTTATTATTACATTTTTTAAATTATTTTTTACAATAGTATTTTTACAATATTATTATGCATCAGTGTTCCCCCTTACATCATTGCCCCGCTTACATCAATGTACCCCTTGCTTCAAAGTCCCCCATAACTTTATAATCTCCTCTAACATCAGTGCCCCCTTACATCAGTGTCCCCCATTACTTTAAAATGCCCCATAACAACAGAGGCCCTCATATAATTAGAATACTCTTTTTCATCAGTGCCCCCCATATGCTGTGGTATCTGGCACCAAGCTGTTAGTAGCAGATTCTTGTCCTGTAAGTTGCAAGGTGGGGCTTCCATAGATCGGTATTTTTTTTCCAGCACATTCCACAGATGGCCAAATGGATTGAAATCTGGAGAATATGGAGGCCAAGTCAACATCTAAAATTCGTTGCTGTAATCCTCAAACCATTCTGAAATTCATCAGACCAGGCCACCTTTTTCCATTAGTGCCTGGTCTAGTTCTGATGCTCACATGCTCATTGTAGGTGCTTTTGGATGTGAACACAGGTCAGCATGGGCTCCCTGACCAGTTTGGGACTACGCAGTAAGTCCCAAAGCCTTTGTTAAGTCCAATTAACAAACGCTTTAAGTTGCTTTTAATCGATAGAAATGCCTGTCAATAAAACATTAAAATGCAAGTACTAAACATGAAAACAGGGGGGAGCGTATCCAGATGTGAGCCAAGGAAGACGTGCTGGCGAAGAGCTCTAGTTATCCTGACATAATCCACAGCCATCCTGTCCACAGTACACCCCGGTGAGCCTTAAAAACTGCCCTGCCTGTCCCTGGGCATTCCCTGCCTTAGCCCCAGCCTGAATTTTGGAGCCCGGCCAACCGGCTGTGTAGTTACGCGGCCCGTGGCCCTCTCCACACATCTGAGACCCGCCGCCATTTTGAGGCCTCCGGAGCCTCCGGAACCCTCCGCGCTCAGGTGCCACGATCCACAGAATGGGTGGTCGCCCAACATTCACCCACCTGTGGCAGTGTCTCCGGTGGAGGTCGATCGGGTGTCCAGCATAAGGGGTTCGTGGGAGGTCCCAAATGGCTGGCTCCTCTCATCCGCGGCCCACCGCCATCTTGAGGCCCACATGGCCTGCTGCATCCTCCTCGGCCGGGTGCCGTGATCCATGTGTAGAACGGCTGTCCCATACTCCTACCCCAGTGACAGCATCTCTGAAGGGGACTGATAATAAGTGCAGCACCTGGGAGCTGTCAGCTGGCTCCAATAGGCCTCAGTGTGGGAACACAGCATTGCACCAGTTAGAGGTGTCTGCTGCCCCTGCATGAAAACCTCCCTCTCTACAAACCACAAACACTTAAAGGGGACATAACCACCATCCTGCACTAAAACCTGCAAAACCTTAGATCGCCTGCTCATGCCCTCAAAGGGCAAAACAGCGAACAAAAAGGCGCCTGCACAGCCTACCCAGTGCTATTTTGGATCAGTTTAAAGCACTGTTAGCAGACATGGAGCAGGCAGCGAACCCATCGGCCTCTCCACCTCCGCTGGCACTACCACCTACAAGTGACACCACTGTCATCCTCGAGGCCATAGAACAGAGTAGAACCTCCTTACTGGTCTGCATCGATCACCTGGCTGAGGAATGTAACCTCATCAGGGCTGATTTGGACAAATTCAGGGCAGACTTTGTTACAGAGGACCTCACTGCCCGCCATGACGATTCCCTCCACACACACACCGTCCAATCCCTGGTGGCTAAATCTGATGACGCGGAAAATTGCCTCCGGAGGGTCCTGGGTCTCCCGGTGGGGGCGGAGAGGGACCACCCAGCTGAGTTTGCAGAAGCATTCTTTAAGACATTCTTAACCTGACCGAGGTCCCCCCAACCTACGTGATGGAAAGGTCCCATAGAGTCCCAACTGGCTGGGGAACCCCTGGGGCTCCACCGAGGCCCTTCTTAGTGAGGTTTCTCAACTACAGAGACCATGATCGCATCCTCTATGAGGCCCACAAACATCCCATCCTCCCCTTTGAGCATACAGTGGTGCCTTTTTATCCTGACTTCTCCGCGGACTTACAAAGGCGTTGCAAAACTTTCACTGATGTCGGAAGACGACTCCGAGAACACGATATCAAATACTTCATGCTCTACCCAAGTCGCCTGCGAGTTCAACATGGCGGTTCGGTGAAGTATTTTGAATCCCCCGATGAAGCAGACACCTGGCTACTACCTTTGCAGTAACTCTAGTGCTTATTCTCCAATCTACCATCCTGGCTGTTGTTTTTTGTTCCAAGGTCTGTTTGTTTATGTTTCATGGCTGTTGGTTTAACTCAGCATATTACAACGTGTGGTGAGATGCTGTTCTTCCGTGGAGGGGTCATGCAGAGGGATTCATCTACTCAGCTGTCTACTATCCTCCTCAATCCCTGTGACCACCTAGCGGGACTGCCCGGATGCCCTCGGGCATGTACCTGCATTGGGGGGTAGGCTGACCTTCCATTTGCTGACTCCTGTTGCTCCTAGGGTCTCACCGTGGGTCCCTCCCATGTTGAGTGTCTGGTGCGGCTCACTCCACTATTTGGGGGCGATGTACGCTCCTGTTCTTACTTGATCCTAGCAAAATGGAGCTACAGTACGATAAACCAACACACCTTCCCGATGACAATCTACGGAATATCCGGTCTCCTACCAGATGTGATGAGACACACGTTCCCTCACCCTCGCCTGCTGTTCATCATGGAACGTCCCTGGAACTTTGAGCCTCACGTAGGCAATTTCTGTTGGTATTAAAGTTTAGGGATTAAACTACAAGCCTGGTTATGTTGGGGTATTGGCTAAGTAGTAGGGAGTTTTTTTTTACTAAGGTTATAACTGCTTGGTTGTCTGATTACACTGTCATGTTTATCTTCATCTTATTTCATCTCCTTATCTGCATCACTATCCGCTGGGGGAGTTTTTTCTGGGGTCATCACTAAAAGTTTTAAAGATGGTCTTCACTAACTATCTGAAGTTATTGTAAAATGGCTATGTCTGATGTTAAACTGGTTTCCTGGAACATACGAGGCCTGAATGATAAAATTAAACATCCCTTAATGTTCAAATTCTTAGGGTCCCACAAGCCACATCCTATTTCTACAGGAGACTCATCTCGTGGGAAGTAGGATATTGGCTTTGCATAGATCTTGGGTGAGGCAGGCCTTTCATGCCACATACTCGACCTATGCGAGAGGAGTCGCAATCCTAATAAATAAAGCCCTACCGTGTAAAGTTGAGAGAGTGATTTCGGACCCCAATGGCAGATATATAATTTTATTAATGGAACTCCATTCAGTTCTTTGGGCTTTTGTAAATGTTTATTTGCCCCCTCCTGCAGATACCACCCTACTTTTCTCCATTAGCGAGAAACTAGCTCCCCACCCCTCTACACATATCATCTTTGCTGGGGACTTCAATTCAATCCTCGACCCAGCCCTAGATTCCTATAGCCCCCAGCGCACTGTTTCCCCTTGATCTCACTCAATGGGCGGACACCTTCACTGAGCTATGAAGATGGAAACATACTAACTCCAAAGTTTTTTCACATCTGTCCACAACGCATAAATCTGGCTCCAGAAAAGATTTTGCTTTTGGTAGTACCTCAGTACTCTCTAAAGTCCTCTGTAAAGGGCATTGTATCTCCCAGCGGGACTCTGACCACTCTCCGCTTGAAGTATGCCTCAGGTTGGGTAGACGGAAAGATCCAGGCACCTGGAGGCTAGCTCCCAGATGGATTAACAATGACAGTGTAGCTAAACTCATATCTCCACAACTAGAAGACTACTGGTCTCACAACATGGACACAGCTTCCCCTGGGGTGGTATGGGATGCATTCAAGGCCACGGCCCGAGGCTCTTACATTTCGGCCATTAAAGCTACCAGATCTGATTGTGCTGCTGAAACCTCTAGATTAGAGGGTCTGGAGACAGACGTTTCTTCTTCCTTTGCTGAGCATCCCGTACCATCCAATTATCTACAACTAGCCCAAGCCAGGAGGAATATAGCGCTACATTATACCTCACTAACGCTTACTGTCCGGTAAAATATTTGAATCAGGCGACAAAAATGGCCGCCTGCTAGTCAATCTGGTGGCCGACCCGCATCTCCAAACTATAATCCCCGAATTGTTGTCAGAGACCAGGACCAGTGTCACTGACCCTGACGCAATCCTCCACAAATTTCTTGCCTTCTTTAGAAACATATATCACCAGACTATTGACTCAGCACTACAAAAATTACAGCTTCCCAGCTTGCCAGCCGCTGAGATCGAGGCCCTAGAGGCCCCAATAACAACCCATGAGATAGAGTTGGTTATCGCCTCACTCCCCCCCCCCCCCCCAAAACCCCTGGATCTCAAACACTATGCCTCCTACAGGCCCATTTCTCTATTAAACTACGACCTAAAAATTCTGTCCAAGGTCCTCGCCACTAGGTTGGTCAGAGTCCTCCCTGAACTGGTTGACACCGATCAAACCGGATTCATGCCAGGAAAATCCACCGACATTAATCTGCAAAGAGTTTTCACTCATCTGCAGCTCCCAAATCCTCATTCCCAAACCCATGTAATGGTTGCATTAGATATTGAAAAAGCCTTCGATACGGTAATCTGGCAATACATTAAATCAGTCCCACAGACATTTGGATTCGGTCCCTCCTTTTGCAAGTGGATAGACATATTATACAAATCCCCAATAGCGAAAGTCAAATTAGGGGGCCTGCTGTCTGATTCCTTCCCAGTAGAGAGAGGTACTAGGCAGGGGTGTCCCCTCTCCCCATTTTTGTTTGCCCTGGTTATGGAACCCCTGGCTACGGCCCTCAGGAACTCAGACTCAGTAAAAGGCATTAAGGTCAGCTCTATCACTGAAAAACTCGCTCTATAAGTGGATGACCTCATGCATTTTCCCAATGGCCCCGGACCTCCCTCCGTGCTGCTCTGAACATTATTTCAGAATTTTCCGAATTATCTGGGCTGAGAGCCAATTGGAACAAATCTCAAGCACTCCCTATTGACCCTCAGGCAAATCTTTATGCAAACCCCTCTGTCTCCCTGACCTGGTCCTCTTCTGTCAAATATTTGGGCATTGACATTACCCCTAGAGTCTCCGACTTTGCTAAATTAAATCTATACCCCTTACTCACCCAACTCAAACTAAAACTTTGTGCCTGGAATAACCTGCCATTATCCCCTATAGGCAGGATAAACCTACTCAAAATGAAATTCCTCCCAGTATTTTTTTATGCTCTGAGGCACTCTCCAATTTGGATCCCCAAATCTTTCTTTCAAAACTTTGACTCCACTATAAGCTCCTTTCTGTAGAAGTCTAGCCCCCCTAGAATAAATAAATCTATATTTAAAAGGCCCTGGACAGAGGGTGGTCTAGCCTGTCCGGATCTTCAGAAATATTTCTTTGCTGCACTATTATCCCACGCCCATAACTGGTTAGCCTCAGACGACACCAATGCTGCTGTAGTCCTTGAAGCCGCGCACCTCGGTTCATAGGAGGTGCTAAGAAATGCTCTACATAGAAATGTTAGGGCCCCCTCTGCTCTCACATTCTTCATGAAGGAGGTGATCAGGGCTTGGCAATTAGTGGTATGTAAACTACAAGGAGACCCTCACACCAGATCTCCAGACACCCCCCTGTGGTTCAACCCACATTTGCCAGAGTTTTAATCTGTCCCAGACCCAGGGTTCTGAGCTGCCAGAGGTATCAAAAAACTGGAGCAAATCTGTACTAGCGGCTCCCTGCTATCCTTTGATACCTTTAAGGAGAAATTTGGGCTTACTAATCGACAATTCTTTAGATTTCTTCAAATTCACCACGCCTTCACTACCCAATTTGGATCCACCCCAGTGCTTCTCCTACAGTCCAACCTTGAGTCCACATTGGGGAAAGTCCCTCTGCTCAAACCCACCTCTACCATTTACAAGGCCTTATTACCCTCAGTTCACTTTGGTCTGGAGGATTTGTTCTCTAAATGGCAGGGCGTTATCCCTGATCTTGACTCGGAGGACTGGGAAGATGTCTGGGAGTATCCTTTTCTACAACTTATCTCCGTAAGAGATCGGTTGATGCAATTTAAAATGATCCACAGGGTTTACTTGTCACCTCAGAGGCTATCCAAAATTTACCCAAATTCCTCCTCCAACTGTTGGAAATGTGGTATAGCTGAAGCTGAATTCAATCATATGTTATGGTCCTGTCCCAAGATCCAGTCCTTTTGGACGGAGGTCACAAAATTCATAGAAACTCTGCTCATGATCCATGTTCCCCTGAAGGTGTCGTTCTGCCTGCTGGGTCTGGTCGGCCCACCGCCAAGAAACCAGAACTCTAATAGGACTCCAATATTTTTATGCTAGGAAGGCTTTACTCCTAAAATGGAAACAACCAGAGGTAACCACATTGAATTCATGGAAATCGATCAACTCAGCGGTGCCATTATACAAAGCGGCTTATCTCGCTAGATGCTGCCCAGTCAAGTATGACAAAATTTGCCAAGTGTGGTTAGATTCAGACATATCAAACGCGACACTATAAGATCTAGATCCCTTTGTTTATTTATTTTTACTAAATGCCTTGTAGCGCTGATGACCTAAATTTGCCGATATGTTGGTACGCCTAGGTGCTTTTCTCCCAACCTAGGCACCCCTCCCTGAAGTGGTCACCTACAGTACATGACCTATTATCCTTCCCAATATCCCTTCAAATTGATAGCACGAGCAGTTAAGTTGTAGCAATTACTGTATTTATTGGCGTATAACACTCACTTTTTCACCATGAAAATCGGGTGCAAAGAGCGTGTGCGTGTTATACGCCGATACTTTAATTTTAGCTGCCTAAAATGAAAGAGGGGACAGGGAGGGGGGCGGGACGAGCGCTGTCAGATTACATACAGTGAGAATCTTCTGTTTACTTGGCTGCCTCTGTAATAAGAAGTCCTGTCTCCTGGGCCGCCATTGGACCACAGTTCTGCCTATCATAGGAGATTCTCACTGTATGTAAATTGGTCGGCGCTTGTCCTGCCCCCCTCCCTGTCCCCTTTAGGCTGCAGATGGGCATTGATCAGGCTGCACTGATGGCAATGGCGAGGCTGCTGTATTGAAGGTAATGGTGAGGCTGCTGCATTGATGGAAATGGTGAGGCTGTTGCATTGATGGCAATGGTGAGGCTGCTGCATTGATGGAAATGGTGAGGCTGTTGCATTGATGGCAATGGTGAGGCTGCTGCATTGATGGCACTTGAGAGGCTGCAGATGGACACTGACCCTTATTTTGCTTCAAAGTTCCTTATTTAAAATGTAAGGTTTTTTTTTGAAACTTCCCTCTTAAAATGAATGTGCGTGTTATACGCCTGTGCGTGTTATACGCCGATAAATACGGTACATTAGATATATTATAACTTATAGGACTGTTATATTGTGTCTTGTTTAAGCCGGGGTATGCCCAAAGGCTTTATTCTGTAATTTCCTATTTTTTTTCTCTTCTCTTTTTCTTTTCTTTCCACAAAAACGTAATAAAAAGTATTTTCAAAAAAAAAAATGAAAACAGAAAATACACCAAATGAAATATTTAATGTAATAAAAAACAGCTGCTTGGCTCCTAATTTGTGGCTTTCTAAATATTGATTTCAACCTGTCTTCAGTTTTCTCAACTGCAGTAATATACATGGAACATATGAGCTGCTTGTTAGTGTAGCACCCTCTAGTTAGGTAGGTGCTAGAGTGAGGATTTTTCTATAGGAAAATATTTTTCTATATGAAAATTTGGGTAAGCCTAGCTGGTGGCTAGGCTTGTTTGTTTTCATTCTGGACTGGGAGTGGCTCAGAGCAGGCCTGGGTGACTTACAGGTAGCATCACTGTCATCTCCCTCTTCTTTCTAGAAGGAGCTAGAAAGAGAGGATGAGAGGAGAGGTTGGGGTATTTTGGGGAGCCTTGACCAATCCCCAACTTGGATTGGCAGGGGGCAGTCCTCCTTAAGTACCCGGGGATCAGTCCAGCCAGAGAGGAGTTGACAGGTGGAAGAGCTGGACTGAGAGAGCGTGGAGGCTGTCTGGGCCCACAGGAAGGGGGGGGGGCTCGGGTGCATCCAAGAGGAGAAAAGAGATCCTGGGAGAGCAAGGAGAGGGCAGTGGGAGAGAACACTGCTAAGAGACTCCAGGGAGGACAACTGGTCACAGCCTGGAGGGCTGGTGAGTGAAGCACTACACTATAGGGGCCCGCGGTGCCTGCCTGCAAAAGGCAATTCACTGAGGCCTGGTTGGGTTAGTGTCAGGCCTAACCATGTGGTGCTAGCTACTCTGGAGGAGTAACAGTCTGCAGCAAGTGAAGTGCTGGAGGAGTAACGGTATGTAGCAAGTGAAGTGCTAGAGGAGTAAAGGTCTGCAGCAAGTGAAGTGCTGGAGGAGTGAAGGCAAAGAGGTCTTAAGCAAGAGATGAGCTGGAGAGAAGACTGAAGTGTATTTACAGGAGTTTATATAGTAGTCCCAAGTATGTTGCGCTGAATTATTCTGGGCATCCCATAGTTTCCTATTCCCATCCAAGTTCAATCCCCTCAATAAAATACAAAAAAACCCCAAAGCTTATGGACTGTTCTCTGCCTGCGAGATGGATGCCGGGCTGGGCAGGGTGATGGGTGAACCACAACATTCAGCAACCCCTATGGGGGTATGGCTACATTAGTATTTGTGTTGTGCTGTGTAACTAAAACTAATCCCCATTCACATTTGAGAATTAGCCCTCATGCACACAGGCTGGTAAAATAACGTTATGAAAACGCCAGTATCTTTGCAGTGATTTTTTTTAAACTTTTTTCAGCGTTTTTGCAATAGCGTTTTTGAGCGTTTTTGAGCGTTTTTCCGCGTTAGCGTTTTTAAACGTTTTTTTTTTTCAAATTTTTTTTTTTCAATGGATCAAAAACGTTAAAAAACGTTGGTGAATGACGTTTTTGAACGTTTTTGAGCGTTAGAGCGTTTTTACAGCTGAAAAACGTCTCTCAGAACCCACTGGTCCTGGGTTTTTTTTACAGCTTAAAAACGCCTATGCTACTTGCAGCTCAAAAACGTCTAGGTGGGCATGAAGCCATAGACTAACATAGACAGGCCTTTTTAAGCTGCAAAAAAAGCTCAAAAAAGCAGCTGTAAAAACGTCCGTGTGCATGATGACTTAATGTTTTCAGGGGGTTTTGAAGCTTCTTTTTTTTTGATGCATTTTTTTTTTTTTTTGCACGAACATTCATTTTTAAAATGTTTCCATGTGTTTTCAGGTTTCAGGCACTTTTGTTTGGCCAGTGGAAAGCAGTATCATTTGTGACATCATACGTTGTCTTGGTCCTTGTATCTGCTTCCTGATTTTTCTGTGTGGGGTCTTGAGGTATCAAAGCACCAAATCCATTTCCACTATGCCAGTTTATTTCTAGGCCCTCTGCATGGTATCTGGTGGGGTGTCTGAACACTGACTGAACAATCATTTATATTAACCAGCAGGTAAAATTGATCAAACATATACATTTTAACTGTGTTGTAAGGAAGGTCCAGTGTTGTAAGGTTTCATCCAGCAAAAGAAAACCAGCATGGGCACATGTGTGTATACATAATATAGCGTGTGGCCCTGTACACAGAATGACTGCCGAACATACATTAGTGCCTTGAATATACATGTGTGCATGCTTGGCAGTGGTGTCTGAGCCAAACAACTGCTGACCTGCCTCTAGACCTTAGCTTTCCTGTTGTGACCTCGGCCTAATTATTTTGACTCCGCTTACTGCCTTGTACCTTTGTCTGCCTGGCTGTTACCAATGTTAGCCTGTATCCTTAACATTGATGCAGTCTCCTGAATTTATACCTTGCTGCTTGGCTGTTGCCAACCTCAGCTTGTATCCCAAATGCTGTTTTATCTTTTGATTTGGTACCTTGCTGCTTGGTTGTTTCCAACCTCAGTTTGTGTCTCCAACTCTGTTTCTGTTTTCCAATTTGGTGCCCTGTGACCTAATTGCTACCCACCTTGGCTTGTGTCTTGGCTACATTCTTGTTGCCCGTTCAGATAGCACAGCATTCTTACATTTGTTTCCTTTCTACTGGTCCACAGTCGTCTGGTCCCCGCACCTGACAGCTGTACAGATCCTCTACTGTCTGCAACACTCATATCACTCTGTGCCTTTACATTCCCTATTACCACTACCAGGGATGTTGGACAGGACAAAAGAACCCCTCTCGTCATTCACTACGTACATGACATGTCTACTTAGCTGTGTGCCTACACTTCCACTTTAAATTAAATCTAAAGAAAAGAAAACAATATATAGGTAAATTATTATTTAGGCTGTTTAATGTGACAGGTGTACTTATAACAAATGCCTTTTGTGTTTTTAGGAGGAACAAATGAAAATGCTTACAAAAGCATAAAACTATCATAACTTATGGCAAGAATAGCTTATTTCCAGAGGCATGAGTAAAAAATAAGATCTTTGTATTGGAAAGAGAAGGTCACCTCTATTTTGTTTGAGTACAGGAGACACACCAGTCAACATTTTAAAAATTCCTGGCGGAGAGCCTAGAGAGAGAGGCGTATTTGTCACTTTAGGTCGCCACGTAAAAATCAGTTGTTCTCTTGACTGCAAAACATTGGGCACATAGAGCTAAATCGTGAAATTTTCTGACTGCATCTTCTGTCATAACTAAAGATTCACACATGTCATAACATCATAAGACACCCTGATATTAGCAGATGGCACAAAAGGTAAATTAATATATTTGTATATTGTTTTACTTGTGTAGCCACTCTGCCCTAGGCAGGAGTGTTTCATCAAATTTAGTACAGTCTTACTGTAAATAGCTAATACTTAAATTCATAGATGGTGCTGATTTGCCTAACTCCAGCTATTTTGCTTACTCTTGACCATTATCAGCGTATGTCTCTGGTTTCTGGTTTTATAAAGGGGAATGACAATAGCTAGAGTATACATATTTGTGCCCCTCTCCCAGGGGTGCACCACTAGGAGTTTTGCTACCACTGGTGCATGCTGGAGAAGGATATAAAGTATTTAGGTTAACTGTGAGGCGATATCTTTACCCCAGGCTTAGGCCAGGGGAGGAGTGCTGTCAGTGCTGCTAACCTCCTAGGTCTGATGATTAGGGAGGGCCATGTGTTTGAAGGTTAGGCCTGGTCAAGGTCTGGAGCTGGAATGCAGGAAGTTATACTCAAGCTGGACTGAAGCTTTACTCAAGCTGGAGTCTCAGGGAATAGATTGTGAAGTGACTGGCGCCAAATTCTGCCACCTTTTGCTACATTTATTTCAGAAAGGCTGCATTTACAGTGCCTTAAAAAAGTATTCATAACCTTACAACCAAAAATGTAAATGTATTTTATTGGGATTTTTTCTGATAGACTAGCATAAAGTTGCACATAATTATGAAGTAGAAGGAAAATGATAAATGGTTTTCAAAACTTTTTTACAAATAAATATGTAAAACGTGTGGCATGCATTTGTATTCACCCCCCTGAGTCAATACTTTGTAGAACCACCTTTCGCTGCAATTACAGCTGCAAGCCTTTTTGGGGATGTCTCTACCAGCTTTGCACATCTAGAGAGTGAAATTTTTCCCCATTCTCCTTTGCAAAATAGCTTAAGCTCTGTCAGATTGGATGGAGAGCGTCTGTGAACAGCAATTTTCAAGTCTTGCCACAGATTCTCAATTAGATTTAGGTCTGGACTTTGACTGGGCCATTCTAACACATGAATATGCTTTTATCTAAACCATTGCATTGTATCTCTGGCTGTATGTTTATGGTCATTGTCTTGCTGGAAGGAGAACTTCCGTCATAGTCTCAAGTCTTTTGCAGAATCTAACAGGTTTTCTTCTAAGATTGGCCTGTATCTGGCTACATCCTCCCATCAACCGTGACCAGCTTCCCTGTCCCTGCTGAAGAAAAGCATCCCCACAACATAATGCTGCCACTACCATGTTTTATGGTGGGGGTGGTGTATTCAGGGTGATCTGCAGTGTTAGTTTTCCGCCACACAGCGTTTTGTGTCAAAGGCCAAAAAGTTCAATTTTGGTCTCATCAGCTTCTCGCAAACTGCAAACGGGACTTCTTATGGCTTTCTTCTGGCTTTCTTCTGGCCACTCTTCCATAAAGGCCAGATTTGTGGAGTGCACAACTACTAGTTGTCCTTTAGACAGATTCTTCCACCTGAGCTGTGGATCTCTGCAGCTCCTCCAGAGTTACCATGGGCCCTTTGGCTGCTTCTCTGATTAATGCTTTTCTTGCCCGGCCTGTCAGTTTCGGTGGATGGCCATATCTTGGTAGGTTTGCAGTTGTGTCATACCCTTTCTATTTTTCGGATGATGGATTGAACAGTGCTTTGTGAGATGTTCAAAGCTTGGGATATTTTTTTAAAACCTAACCCTGCTTTAAACTTCTCCACAACTTTATCCCTGACCTGTCTGGTGTGTTCATTGTCCTTCATGCTGTTTGTTCACTAAGGCTCTCAATCAAACTACTGAGGGCTTCACAGAACAGCTGTATTTATGTTGAGATTAAATTACACGCAGGTGGACTCTATTTACTAATTAGGTGACTTTTGATGGCAATTGGTTCCACTAGATTTTAGTTAGGGGTATCAGAGTAAAGGGGGCTGAATACAAATGCATGCCACACTTTTCAGATATTTATTTGTAAAAAAAAGTTTGAAAACCATTTATTATTTTCCTTCCACTTCACAATTATGTGGCACTTTGTGTTGGACTATCACATAAAATCCCAATATTTACGTTTTTGGTTGTAACATGACAAAATGTGGAAGATTTTAAGGGGTATGAATACTTTTTCAAGGCACTGTACAGTATGGCATTCGCAGGTCAGTGTTCAAGTCTATATAAAAACAATAGTGGGCCCCACAATGTAATATTTCGCATGTCCCTTTATTTTTGCTTAGTCTGACCGCTTATGGATAAATATAGTATTAGAATATGAAGGGGCTTGGCTAGATGAATTTAAAGATTCTGGAGTAACCATGTATCTCAAAGGTTGTAAGTTCCAGGGGTTGCTCAATCAATAAATCACGCAGCGTGCTGCTTCCAGCAGATAATATTTGCTTTTGTAAGTTTTACAATAAGGATAAAATAGCACAGTTGATTACAGAAGGGGGGGAAGCTATATATAAGGTCATCATCATCAATCCAACACCTATTTTAACATGATTTCTGAATACAGTCCTGGAGTCCATGTAGATGATCAGGAGGCTTTTTCATTACAGGAAACAGTATACCATTATTTTAATTCAAGTACAGGCTCAATGGATTAAAGCCAATAGACCCTTCAGGTCTGGTATTGATTTTAAGGGGAACCCTGTGCCAAAATAAAAAAAAATGGCGTAGGGGTCCCCCCCAAAATCCATACCAGACCCTTATCTGAGCACGCAACCTGGCAGGCCGCAGGAAAAGAGGGGGGATGAGAAAGCGTCCCCTCCTGAACCGTGCCAGGCCACATGCCCTCAACATGAAGAGGGTGCTTTGGAGTAGCCCCCCAAAGCACCTTGTCCCCATGTTGATGGGGACAAGCGCCTCATCCCCACAACCCTTGTGACGTCAGAGGAAGGCGGGGTCACCTGTTTAGAAAAGCTGTCACCAGGAAGAAGCGTCACTTGGTGGGAGCCTCCCATGGAAGCGGAGCTGTTGCGTTTTTTCTTTATTTTTTCGGCTCGTCGGCGGCGTGATAGAAGATGAATGGACATCACGGGACATTTTTCTTTTTTTATCTTTTAGTAAAGGACTTGTCCCTAAGTGTCTCCTGTCTTTTTTACTATTTTTGACAATTTCTTTTGTGAAATGGTAGGGGTACAATATACCCCTTACCAATTCACATAGGGGGGTGGGATCTGGGGGTCCTCTTGTTAAAGGGGGCTTCCAGATTCTGATAAGCCCCCCGTCCGCATACCCCCACAACCACCGGGCAAGGGTTGTGGGGATGAGGCCCTTGTCCCCATCAACATGGGGATAAGGTGCTTTGGGGGGCTACTCCAATGCACCCTCCCCATGTTGAGGACATGTGGTCTGGTACGGTTCAGGAGGAGGGGTGCTCTCTCGTCTCCCCCTCTTTTCCTGTGGCCTGCCAGGTTGCATGCTAGGATAAGGGTCTGGTATGGATTTTGGGGGGACCCCTACGTCATTTTTAAAAAAAATTTGGCGCAGGGTTCCCCTTAAAACCCATATCAGACCTGAAGGGTCTGTTATGGATTTTGGGGGGACCCCTACACCATTTTTTTTTAAAGTTGGCGCAGGGTTTCCCTTAATTTCGATAACAGAGCTGAAGGGCCTGGTATGGATTTTGGAGGGACCCCCACGCAATTTTTTTTGGTTCGGGGTTTTCATGCAGTTTTTTTCAATGAGTTTTATCCATGTTGCCGAGAACCGACAATTCATTACAGCCGCGATCAGTTTTAAATAACTTTTTTCCTTTAGAAATGTAATTTTGCTGTGGTACATTTTGCTGGGTGGTAGACACCCCCCAGGCACAATATTTAAAGGAATATTTTTTTTTAATTGTTTCACTTTAAGCATTATTGAAATCACTGCTCCTGAAAAAAACGGCCATTTTAAAAACTTTTTTTTGCATTGATACATGTCCCCTGGGGCAGGACCCGGGTCCTCAAACACTTATTATGACAATAACTTTCATACAAGTTTTTAAAATGAGCACTTTTTATTTTTCATGTTCGTGTCCCATAGTCTTTACGGGGTTCGATCAAATTTTTTGCCTGTTCGGATGTTCTGGTGCGAACCGAACCGGGGGTTGTTCGACTTCTTATTAAAGAATAATACAGCAACTTCAGGCATGCCTACCCTATGACATGAACTATGCAATAGAATTGGAGATATACTATATATTTAGTGCGTGAAATAATTAAAATATTAAAGTGGAACTTTACCCTTAACAACTTGATAAAAAATAATGTTCTTTAGCAAGAAACATACATTTCACATTAATAATTATGCTACCAAAATTAGTGTGTGCTGTAAATTGCCTCCAGCATTATTCCTGTTTCTTCTTGCTGGAGGCTGCTATTTTGCTGAAGCCCAGAGCCCATGAACAGCAGTAAATCATAAAGCGGAACTAAACCCATCAATTTATTGGTTTCAAAAAACAGTAACATCCCTGGAATGCCGGGATTGCTAACTGTCACATTTGCTTGTGTCCTTTAAACAGTATATACACTTATTTTTTATGTTTTACATAGCTATACCTGCAAAAGGGACCAGAATGAAGTGATCTAGCATGACTTAATTTTATGAATAAAGGTCCACTTTAGGATTTTAACTTATGAAAATGTCAGATTTTTGCTTCTTTATATATAAAAAATGTACTGTTTTAGATTTTCTTTTGTATCACAATGTAGTAGTACCAATGTGATTAGTGTGACAATTATGAAAATAATTGCATTGTATTATTTTGTTGTCATCATGCAAAGTCCATATGCAATGCATATGGACTTTGCATGATGACAACAAAATAATACAAATTAAAAAGTATTGTAGGCTTTGAGAAACAATGCTGATGTACTGGGGTCTGATGGGGATAAATAACTAAAAAATAATGAGCAATAATGAGCAAGTAATGTGGGGAAGACTGAGCAGCATTGCGATATGTTCGCTGTGTGTGTCATATACTGCTACGCATGTGTTCCTGCAGTGATTTCATTGTATCTGATGGAGTGATCTTTCCAGTCTGATCTGCTGAGACTAAAGGAAGTCGGAGAGGCTGGCAAGGCAGTAATACAACATTGGGAAGCCCTCCAAATGTCCCTCCATAATGAACGTGGGGTGGTATTTTTGTTAAAACTTGAAGCACAAATGAAACATTTCTGGATGTCAAATCTTAAGCCGGGCAAATTGTATCATCTCTTTCTCCTACTTGTTGAAATGAGAAACACTTTGATCTAATTTTCCAGGCTGCTAGACTTGGGTTCATAACCAGTTAAATTAAACATCTAAAAATATAAAAGCTTAAATTAAATTATTTTGCACTATTTCCTTATAAATGACCAAGCTAAGAAACTTCTAGATCAATGCTTACTTTACTCTTCAAATCCTTTAAGCAGTTCACATCCTCTCACAGAGCATTTATAATGCAAATCTCCCCAGATTATGACATTGCATTTTCTAAATGGTCTTCATCATTTCATGTGATTGAACGGTTTATAGGGACACTTCATCATTTGTTTTGATTAGGTAATTTAATATAACATTTATTATTATGCACTAAACCTTATTTATTTATATAAAAATACAAAAAATGAAATTAAAATGTTACACTGAACTGTGAGTTTAAAAGGAAAGCGGAGATAAGGTAAAGACATAATAAAATTTGACTACAGCATAATTTTCTCTCTGTCTGAATATACTAATCTCTAATAAGACCCTTGCCAATCACGTGACCAGTGGCGGTGTGTCCGTAAGGGAGCAGGAGCGGCGCCCCCCCCCCTCTCCTGTCACTCTCTAATCACCATAGATTCATGCATTGCATGAATATATCTATGACCGCTGCTGACACCCCCTATTCAGGTGTCCGGCCCCTTTTTTTTTTCACTGGTCACCTGAATTACAACGGTGGAGGTGTCTTTTGAAAGCACCTCATTAGAGACGTAGGCTCTAATAGGCGTCCCAAAAAGTGAAAAGCAGGCGCAACGCCGTGCCGAAGGAATTAGCTTTGCTAACATTGACTCGCCTCTCAGCCAATCAGGTTGCCGGGTCTGTTACTGGTCGCCTGATTGGCTGAAACATCAAGCGCTGTGATTGGACGCCTATCAGGTGTCCAATCATAGGAGAGGACGGGAGGAGAGGAGGACGGGAGAAGAAACATGGAGGGGAGAAGACGAATGGAATACACCGCAAGCCGTCACCCGCTGCCCAACCGAGACAGGGTAAGTGCCAGGCAGATAGGGAGGGGGGGGCAGGGTCACAGTGGCAGCATTGGATGGCACAGTGGGAGCATTTGATGGCACAGTGGGAGCATTGGATGGCACAGTGGGAGCATTTGATGGCACAGTGGCAGCATTGGGAGCATTTGATAGCACAGTGGCAGCAATGGGAGCATTTGATGGCACAGTGGCAGCATTGGATGGCACAGTGGGAGCATTTGATGGCACAGTGGAAGCATTGGGAGCATTTCATGGCACAGTGGCAGCATTTGATGGCACAGTGGCAGCATTTGATGGGCACAGTGGCAGCGTTTGATGGGCACAGTGGCAACGTTTGATGGGCACAGTGGCTACAATTGATGAGCACAGTGGCTGCAATTGATGAGCACAGTGGCTGCATTTGATGGCACAGTTATTGTGGCTGCAATTGATGGGCATAGTGTCTGCGTTTGATGGCACAGTGGTGGTATTTGATGGCACAGTGGCTGCGTTTGATGGCACAGTGAGGCTGCAATTGATGTTTTTTTAGAATTTTTCAATTTGTTTGCGCCTCCCCAAAAATTTTGAGCACCAGCCACCACTGCACGTGACCCTGACTAAAACTCCCTTTCATTTTTTTTTTTCTTCTTTAACCACTTTAGCTCTGGAAGATTTGGCTGCTCAATGACCAGGCCATTTTTTGTGATGCGATACTGCATCGTTTTAACTGACAATTGCGTGGCCTTGCGACGTTGTACCCAAACAAAATTGACGTCCTTTTTTCCCACAAATAGAGCTTTCTTTTGGTGGTATTTGATCATCTCTGATCTGTTTTTATTTTTTGCTCTATAGTTAAAAAAAGAGCGACAATTTTGAAAAAAACACAATATTTTGTACATTTTTCTATAATAAATATCCCTAATTTTTTTTTAAAAAGTAATTTTTTTCCTCAGTTTAGATCGATACCTATTCTACATATTTTTGGTAATAAAAATCGCAATAAGCGTATATTGATTGGTTTGCGCAATAGCGTCTACAAAATAGGGTAAAGATTTATGGCATTTTTATTATTATTATTTTTTTACTAGTAATGGTGGCAATCAGCGATTTTTATCAGGACAGCAACATTATGGCGGATAGATCGGTCACTTTTGACACATTTTTGGGACCATTTGCATATATACACCGATCAGTGCTATAAAAATTCACTGATTACTGTGTAAATGTCACTGGTAGGGAAGGGGTTAACACTAGGGGGCCATTGTAGCCTAGGGGGTGGTTCTAACTGTGGGGGGATGGGACTGCCTAGGTGAGGAGAGAAATCGTTGTTCATTCTTAGTATGAACAACAGATTACTCTCCTCATCCCTGACAGCATGGAGATCTGTCTGTTTACATTGACAGATCTCCGTTCTGTCTCTGTGTGGAGTGATCGCGGGTGCCCGGCGGTCATCGCAACCGCCTGGCAAACGCATCAGCTCTGTGCATGCCCTAGTGGTCAAAAGGCGAACCGACATACAGCTACGTCGGTTCGCCCAGGGGAGCCAACCTGCTGCAGTACAACTGCAGCGGCTGGTTGGGAAGGGGTTAAAGCAATCGTAAAGTTTAAAGTTTAAAGTTTATTTTTCATAAAAATAACAAACATGTTATACTTACCTGCTCTGTGTAGGAGATTTGCACAGAGCAGCCCAGATCCTCCTCTTCTCAAGTCCCTCTTCAGCTCTCTTAGCCCTTCCCTCCTGTCTAGTACTCCCACAGCAAGCAGCTTGCTATGGGGGCACCCAAGCCGCGTCACAGCTCCCTGTGCCCATTCAGACACGGAGCCCTGGTTCAGCCCCGCCCCTCTCTCTCCTGATTGGCTAATTGACTGTGATTGACAGCAGCGGGAACCAATGACACCGCTGCTGTGTCTCAGCCAATCAGGAGGGAGAGTCCCAGATGGCCGAGGCATTCGTGGACATCGCTGGATAGAGATGGGGCTCATGTAAGTATTAGGGGGGCTGCTGTAAACAGAAGGCATCTTATCTCAATGCATAGAATGCATTTAGGTGGATGTAAACCCTCACATATTCCCAGTAAAGTGAACAGCCTCGGATGATACACAGGGATGAAACAAATCTCCCTACATACGTTTTACATGTTTATCTGCTGTCTTCAGCTTTATATACTGTTTAGAAAGTTCCGATTGCGCTAGAAGATTTTCTCTTCCTGGTTAGCACTGCAGTGAAGTCTGGGCATACAGCCAAGACAACTGATTGGAGGAAAGGCACACACCCTCTCTCCTCACAGATAGAGGCTTTCAGCTTTGTTAAATGGTTCAGCACTCTGCTTATCTATTTATAGCATCCTCCCCAACACAAAACTCAGGCTGCTTTTATCACAGTTGACAGAGAACTTGTCAGGAGTTATCAGGCTGATAACAGAAGAACAGAGCAAGAGACAGCTATGGAATATAGGGCTTTGAAGAGAGATAAGAAAACACTGCAGATATATGTGGCCAGCTCAAATTTCATGAATCGGGTTTACTTCCACTTTAGGATAAAAAACCTTCTGACTTTACAATCACTTTAAGACTAAATGTAATACTAGGTCTAGGTCTAGATGGGTCTAAGTAATTTCTAGATAAGTCTTCTGTGGGTTGCACATTTCTAAAGTAGCAAATGATTAGTTTGCTGATCAGTCATAGTTTAAAAATTGCATGTCACTGGGGCACAATCAAATATTTTGCCATTGTTATATTATGCAGCTAACCCACCACTGTTTGCTTTACGTTATGATGTCTATGGCAAATGCAAGCATCTGATGGCTGCCTTCAGAGGAGGATGGGGACACAACTTTTATTGGGAACACTCTGCACTGGATTATATCTTGTCGAGGTACCTGTAGGATGAATTTATGGACCTCCTAAAGTGAAACTAAATCCCCCTATCCTTTACCACCAAGGAAGCTGTCATTGTAGCCAGTGTATGATAAATCAGTTGTCATAGTACTGCACATTTCATTAGTTATGACACTAGCCATTTAAAGCTTCACAGTTCAGTGGAGAGAGCACAAGGAACTGTGCCAGTTATCATTCACAACATGCCTTGAACATAACTGTTTTGGGATGCAGTTAAATCAATGGGTTTAATTCCGCTTTAAAATAGCCATACATGGTTGGATTTTCGATTGCCTGTTTCATCATGGTTTTCCTCTGGTTATCTTTACTTTAACTTCTTTTGAGGGCAGTGTAGTGGCTAAGTGGCTAGCACTTCCGTCTAGCAGCCTAAGGTTACCGGTTTGAATCCCAACCATCACACTAGCTGCCCAGAGTTTGCATGTTCTCCCTGTGCCTACATGGGTTTTCTCTGGGCACTCCGGTTTCCTCCCACAATCCAAAGACATGGTAGGTTAGGTGGATCCTGGCTAAATTGGCCCTAGTGTATATATGAATGTGTGGGACATTAGATTGTAAGCTCCTTGAGGGCAGGGACTGATGTGAATGTGCAATATATATGTAAAGTACTGCATAAATTGACGGTGCTATATAAGAGCCTATAATAATAAATAAAGAGGTTAGAGAGAAAGGAACTAGCATTACCTAGGAAAGCTCCAATACTGAGTAAGCGCTCGAACTAGAGTGCGAAACGCGTCAGCTGTGTCTGTACCACCCGCCTGATTGTCCTGTTTTTTATGATCCAAGTTTTACAATAAAGAAGATGTTTTCAACTTTATCCGGTGTGCGGCATCCAGATTTTCCTGTTTCAAACTCCGTTAGGATTTGTCTGACTTTTAGGGTCACAGCCTGATTTTAAAGCTGAACTCCAGCTTTTCATACACTTACACCAAGCTGGCCCAAATTAACTATGTCCCTCACTAACATGTGAGGCCGCTGGATGTGTGGTATAAACTGTATGTAGCTGAGGCTACATACAATATACTGTTCTGTGTCTCGGGTTCAAGCCGAGACTTCCAGTCTCATACTCAGAACACAGTAGAGTTTATCACAGCGGTGCTCAGCCATTCAGAGAAAGCATTGTATTTTAGCAATAAATACAAAGCTTTCTCTGATTGGCTGAGTCAGAGGTTGTGACATCATCAGCTCGCCTCTTTGCCTCAGCCAGAGGAAGTTTTGTATTATTTTCTAGAATACAATGCTTTCTCTGAATGGCTTAGCACTGCTGTGATAGACTCCACTGTGTTCTGGGTATGAGACTGGAAGTCTCAGCATGAACCTGGAACATAGTGCGGTATGCTATATGTAGCCTCAGCTACATACGGTTTATACTGCACATGCAGTTAGTGAGGGACATTATTTGTTTAGGCCAGCTTGGCCCAAACAAACTATGTAAAGTGTATAAAAAGCTGGAGTTCAGCTTTAAATAAATGGTTATTCTGATATGTGTCCATTTACTGCTCCTGATCTGATGAAGCAGATTGCCTGATTTGAAAAACGTGTAGAGATAAACCACACTTGATGTACTGCATGAACTGGGTTCAACGAACCAGGGCACATTATTTGTGACCTTTGCCAGCTATGCCTGTTATCCTTCCGATTTACAACATTTTGCCATAAATATAATCAGATGAAAATAAAGTACCATATATAATGTAGTACAAAATAATGCATGCGCTTTCCAGTTACATTTTTATATGGATGTCAGCAGCCCTATCATTGATTTTGACGGAGCAATAAAAAGGCATGCAATTCAATTTGATGGTGGCTAACACAGTGGCAGGAGGGCTAAGCTTCCCTCACTCCACGTGGTGTTGGAGTGACGGAAAGTAAGAACAGCGGTTGGTGAATGTGAACCCGTAATGGGTAAAGAGAAGGATTGCAGCATGTTTAATAATAAAAGTTGAAGTTAACTTTAATATTAATAATATGTGTGGTGGTAATTTGAACATGTTTCAATGCATGCTTTATTTAATTATATAATTCTTAAGTGTAGGATTTTCAGACTGTGTGCCATCTTATGTGTTACCTTTCATTTAGTAATCTGCACTGGGAAAATTAACTGTTTGTGTAATGTGTGTGGGTGTATATGCTTTTATCATATAAAGTATTATAACTGAAAATAGCAGAACTCTAAGCATTCAAAAGCTGCACACCAATGATGTAACTTTTAAATACAACATTATTTAGCCATGAATATCTCTAAAATTGAGCCCATTGGGGTGAAATGCACAATGAAGTGTGGTTTCTAGCACTAATTTGTAAAACGGTGATACAAGTGATCTTTCCTAGCCTCACATAACAAGCTCCAGCTTCTCCTCTGCAGGATGTCTCTTGTCTCCAACCAATCCTGTAGCATGCCTGCAGTCTAGCTCAATCACCGCATTTTCAACAAACACTTTTGAATACTCAAAATAACTGAACGTGACATTACCTCGGGATCCCGTGTTACATTCTCATTGTGCCCGCAGGCATCAACAATATCTGGAAATGGATCAGTCCAACCTATCGTTGTGCAGGTTCTGCTTATATTTCCTGCAGGAAAAGAAAAATTTGCATTTCAAGAATGTCTCACACAGAGAGGACAACAGATAGCTAGTGTTGGCATAGGCTATTCACAGTCCACAAACAAATCAAGTTACAGTATCTCACAAAAGTGAGTACACCCCTCACATTTTTGTAAATATTTTAGTATATCTTCTCATGTGACAACACTGAAGAAACAACACTTTGCTACAATGTAAATTAGTGAGTACACAGCTTGTATAACAGTGTAAATTTGCTGTCCCCTCAAAAGAACTCAATACACAGCCATTAATGTCTAAACCGCTGGCAACAAAAGTGAGTACACCCCTAAATGAAAATGTCCAAATTGGGCCCAGTTAGCCATTTTCCCTCCCCGGTGCCATCTGACTCGTTAGTGTTACAAGGTCTCAGGTGTGACTAGGGAGCAGGTGTGTTAAATTTGGTGTTATCACTCTCACTCTCTCATACTGGTCACTGGAAGTTCAACATGGTACCTCATGGCAAAGAACTCTCTGAGGATCTGAAAAAAAGAATTGTTGCTCTACATAAAGATGGCCTAGCCTATAAGAAGTTTGTAATGACCCTGAAACTGAGCTTCAGCACAGTGGCCAAGACCATACAGCTGTTTAACAGGACAGGTTTACTCAGAACAGGCTTTGCCATGGTCGACCAAAGAAGTTGAGTGCATGTGCTCAGTGTCATATCCAGAGGTTGTCTTTGGGAAATAGACATATGAGTGCTTCCAGCATTGTTGCAGAGGTTGAAGGGGTTGGGGGTCAGCCTGTCAGTGCTCAGACCATACACCACACACTCCATCAAATTGGGCTGCATGGTTGTCGTCCCAGAAGGAAGCCTCTTCTAAAGATGATGCACAAGAAGAGCCAACAAAATAGTTTGCTGAAGACAAGCAGACTAAGGACATGGATTACTGGAACCATGTCCTGTGGTCTGATGAGACCAAGATAAACTTATTTGGTTTAGATGGTGTCAAGCATGTGTGGTGGCAACCAGGTGAGGAGTTCAAAGATAGGTGTGTCTTGCCTACAGTCAAGCATGGTGGTGGGAGTGTCATGGTCTGGGGCTGCATGAGTGCTGCCAGCACTGGAGAGCTACAGTTCATTGAGGGAACCATGAATGCCAACATGTACTGTGACATACTGAAGCAGAGCATGATCCCCTCCCTTTGGAGACTGGGCCGCAGGGCAGTATTCCAACATGATAACAACCCCAAACACACCTCCAAAAAGATCACTGCCTTGCTAAATAAGCTGAGGGTAAAAGGTGATGGACTGGCCAAGCATGTCTCCAGACCTAAACACTATTGAGCATCTGTAGGGCATCCTCAAACGGAAGGTGGAGGAGCGCAAGGTCTGGTAACATCCACCAGCTCCGTGATGTTGTCATGAAGAAGTGGAAGAGGACTCCAGTGGCAACCTGTGAAGCTCTGGAGAACTCCATGCCCAAGAGGGTTAGGGAAGTGCTGGAAAATAATGGTGGCCATGCAAAATATCGACACTTTGGGCCGAATTTGGACATTTTCACTTAGGGGTGTACTCACTTTTGTTGCCAGCGATTTAGACATTAATGGCTGTGTATTGAGTTATTTTGAGGGGACAGCAAATTTACACTGTTATACAAGATGTACACTCACTACTTTACATTGTAGCAAAGTGTAATTTCTTCAGTGTTGTCACATGAAAAGATATAATAAAATATTTACAGAAATGTGAGGGGTGTACTCACTTTTGTGAGATACTGTATATGCTCCACCACCAAATTCATAGCAATATAAGCACAGTTTCTCTTGGACCAATCTTAGGATAGGTCATTGAAAACTGGAGTTTTGTCTATGGAATTTCTGGGTGAAAAAGTTTCTGATCCCTCTACTGATAAACTTTTTCAAATTATTCAATTTTTTAGATGCTATATATCAATCAAACGTCTATATTTATTGTAAGGCAAATGCAAGCCGAACATTTTTTTCAAGTTAGGATAGAGTGGATAGATGCAGATCACATGAAAACTGAGCAAGGCTACCCAACGCCTTCCTGCTTCATCCATATCAACCCATTATCTGAGCCATTTTCCATATTTTATAGTAGATCTATTAAATAACGTTTGGTTTGCCAGTGTATTCTAAACTGGCATTAAAACAATATATGCCTATTTGAAGCCACTTCTTGTCTTTAAAGAGGTTTGTACTTCAGTGATGGGTGCATAGAATTTACAGGGAAGGTTTACTGATGGGGACAACGATGTGCCTAAATAGCTACTTGAAGTCTCCATATAAGACCTGAATAACAAAGTGACCACAAAGAAGCACAGTTAGGAAACATGGGAAAAGCTTATCACCTTATAACAGGAAATGTGTAAATAAGAACTTTTATGGCAAGATCAAGAGATATCATATTGATGAAAGCTGAAGATATAACATTTTTTGAAAATTACTTTTAAAATTATAGTAACATGTTCAAGCTTATAAAGCATTTTAGTTACTGAGTTTACATATTCCTTATCTAAAAGTAACATGCAACGTTAGTTCAGTGATCTCCCCCGCTGAGCTTTTGTGTTCTGA
Organism: Lithobates clamitans; assembly: GCA_037952925.1. NCBI lineage: Eukaryota > Metazoa > Chordata > Amphibia > Anura > Ranidae > Lithobates > Lithobates clamitans. Next base: position 5,951,712 of record JBBGZY010000757.1, on the reverse strand, counting down.
CAGGGGGACGGCCCCTCCACCAGAACACTCCGATCAGCGCTCCATGCCATAGGCTTAGAGTACTGGTCGGGAGTCGGTTGGCTGCTGGTGTTCCAGTATGCACGTCCGACAGAAGCAGACAAACTTTTGTTGGACAGACCGACATACACACAAGCTGAATGTTGGCCATTTTTTTTTGAACCGGCCGTTGTCTCTCAACATTTGGCCCGTGTGTACGGGGCTTTAGTCACCAAATTTGCCCTATGCATGACGCCAAGAACAGACCCCCAAGAGGGGATGTAAAAAAGCATGTAGCCATGTTTTATGTACTGTATGATTCATTAATACACTGTAAACTGAGCTGCACATACACAAAATTTTGCACAAGGTGATCAAGACTATAAACAAGCTGCTGTGGCTGGACGATGCATCTAGTGGTACTAATGTTTAGGACAGCATGCAACCAGGGACAAATGTCTGGAATGCAAAAAGTCAGAATTTTGACATTTGTCCCTGTACCCATACTGCCCTTAATATTAGTACCATTTAAAGCACTGTCCAGCCCTGTCCAGCTGCAGCAGCTTTCAGCCTCCTATAGAGTTTTGAAGGCTGCCAGCAGCAGGGCTGGACGGTGCGCCTGTGCCTTCCATCCGCATAAAAATACTGGAAAATCATAAACAGGGGTAAGTGCCCATTGTACGTGAGGCCTTAGCAAATCTATCTCAATAAGTAATCATCTCTGACAAGTCAGGGGATGTGAAAGTTTGCATTTAAATATATAAAATTAATAAATAACATGATTAAGGTGGAGACTCTAAGGCATGCCATAGATGATGCGATTGTCATGCAAGGAAAGAAAATCGCTTGATTCCTCTACTCAGTGTTGATGGGGGAATCCCTCTCGTGGAGCTACTGTGTTCTCCAGGAGGGGTGAGCCGTCCCTGCCGGGGGAACACAATGATTATTGCTGGAGGCTATAGCCGCTGGCAATAATCACATGCCGAAAATCCAACATGCTGGTTGCACCCAAGTCAATTAATGTATCGACTTGGGTACATTTAGCCTGCCTATAGATGGTTCGAATCTCAGCCAGTCTCTGCTGAGCTGAAATGAATTATACTTAACTGAACCCGATGTCAACCTAGCACTGTGCATGAGAGCAGAATCGCTGCTGTCTCTCCCTCTCTCCTCACTGGCTCAGACACAGCAGTGGAAGCCAATGTTTTTTTCAATCACACCTAGTGAGGGGGGAGCAGGGGCCGGGCCGAGCCGCACTGTGTGTGTCAATGGACGCACAGAGAGCAGCTCAGGAATGGGCGTTCATGAGTGCCCACATAGCAAGCGGCTTGCTATGGTGGTACTAAGTAGGGTGGAGGAGCCAGGAGTGCCGGTGGGGGACCTGAGAAGAGGAGAATTGCGGCTGATCTGTGCAAATCCATTGCACAGAGCAGGTAAGTATACCATGTTTTTTTTAATTACCTTTACAATCCCTTTAAGATTTAACCTCCCTGGCGGTATGATTATGTCTGATTTTTGATGCTGAAAGCAGTACATTGTTTTGCATGGGAATTTGGCTTTTTTTATTGTAGGCCTGTAATTCTTATGCCGTGTACACATGGTCGGACCCCCGTCGGCATTTCTGACGGAAAAATTTAGAATATGTTCCCTATCTAAGTCCGTCAGAAATGCCCAGTACACACGGTCGGAATTTCCGACAGAAAAGTCAGATATTCCGACCGTGTGTATGCCCCATCGGACTTTTTCTGTCGGCATTTCCGGGGAACATAGACAGAGAACATGTTCTAAATTTTTCCGTCGGAAATGCCGATGGAGGTTATCCCGTGGGCAAGTCCGACCGTGTGTACACAGCATAAGGAATAACACACTTAAATCTGTCCAAACAAGAGTCTAGTAGACATCCCAGGTATGATAAAGTTTGAAACACAAAATCATAATCGTAGTGCCCCCCTGGCTCTACTGGGAGCAAAGAGGTACCTCCAGATACAGGGAGTGATCTTACATTCACCCCAGGGCTGAGTCCATGGCTATAATGGGAAGTTTGAACAGAATATAGGCGCCAGTCACTTTAGGTATTTTTCAATGCTTTAATTAGAACTTGAGAAAGGTTGTAGGAAAAAGGGTGAGGGGAGGTTTCAGATACCTTTTTTAGCAGATCACTTACAGACTCCTTGAATCAAAGGACAAAACAGCTTTCTTTTAGCAGATCTTGAATACCTGGGTAGGTCTCTCACACAGACCTAGCAACAGTAAGATGTCTGGATAAGCCTCTCACACAGACTTAGCAGCCAGTAGATGCCGGGATAAGTCTCTCTCACAAACTTATCAGCCAGGAGAGTTACCTTGATTGGATTGTAGAACAGCTCGACAGTACTAGAACCTTTAAGCCGACCCGGCGGTACTGTAAGGGTAGTTAGATATAGGTGCATCCTCCAAACTAGTTACCAGGCACTTCTGAGAGACCAGCCTTCATCCTGGCTCTCTCCAGCAAGGGTCCTCCCCTGGATCTCCTCAGCTTGGCTCGGCTTCTTCCACTTAGGCAAGACAGCCTAAGGACCACCTCAGGAGTAGTAGGCCCCAGACAGGCTTCTGGGCCTACTGCAAAATGTGCAGCATCGCCTCCTCAGGCCAGAAAGGCCCCGGGGGAACGACTGACTAGAGCACATTGGCCCTGTTCAATAAATACCCCTTCCCAGAATTCATAGCGGCCAGGAACCTCCTACTGGGCTGTTTCTGGAAAAAGAATATTCATTACAGCACAACCTAGTTGTAATTCTCACACTGTCCTGTGGTACCAGTGACACCTACTGGCAACAGTGGGAAATGCACAACCCAGTCAAGTTTAGACCAGAACCAAATAAACTATGTACAATCAATCTGAGCTGTTTGCAGCTCAGCCAAAATCTAAATTGACACTATAGCCCCATATTTAGGAACAGGGGGCTACATAATATAATAAATAACCATAAATAATTATAACAAACAATAATATAATAATAGTAAAATGTATTCAATAACGTAATCAAATCAAAAACACTGAAATTTGCTCAGTTGCAGAATTGTCGCTGTCATTACTTTCAGTGTCTGATGACGAATTTCTCCACTAAACACTATTGCTCAATTCTGCAAGTGATTCTAATGTATTATCGCTGTTTTCTAGTTGGTCTAAAATCATTTTTAATGTAAACGGACACTTTTTGGTTGCCATGGACAATCTCAAGTTTCCAGGCATAAAGAACAGTATATATATTATAAAACTGCATGCAGGGCACTGGACAAAGCATTAGGGACAAAAGGGATGTGAAATTATTTGTTACAGGAATGTAATCTGTAAGACTACAGTGTACTGTATGTGTTATGTGTTTTTCACTTTTTGAATTTGACTCCGGGCTCCATCCCCATGCGTTGCGACGCTGGCAGGGAACGGAGCCTGGCACTGTGATAGATCGAGTGGAGTACACAGCACGTGGACACCGCAGGGAGACATCGCAGGATCCTGGGGACAAGGTAAGTAACTTTGGCGCTTGGGGTTACTGCTTTTGGTAATGAAAATTCACCCCGAGCCACACTCAGGAATACCGCTAGGGAAGTTAAAAGATGCAACGCACAGATCTTCCAGATTCTGTCTGTTCCAGGTTCAGCGATCCCCCCTCTCTGGATTTACACTGTATGTGGTATGGTTTGAACAGATAGCCAAGGTCAGCTTGAAGATCAGCATCAGAAGATGCACAGATTGTGCCTCAAAGCCAAAATACAGAATAGAACGAATTCAGAAGTTCAGAGAGAGGTTCTGGGCAAGCAGAGTCCAGTGTAATCAAAAAAAAGATTCCAACCATGAGATAACATTTTTTACTTTTGATTAGGTTGAGGAAGGGTTAATGCGTACAGTATGTCAGATTTTATTGCTGTCTGTGACTCTATAAAGAAGACTTCCCTTCTGTTTTTTAGAGATAAGAGAGAACCACCGGGGTGCTGGTATGAGAAGGCATACACCAAAGAAACCTCACAGAAATCCCTACTCTACAGATATATAAAGTGTTGTTGTTGCTGTCACTGTCATAATCTGGACTGGTTTTTAAAATCAGTGGCAGCTGTTATTCATTCTCTCTTTGACAAGGAAAAGTATGACAATACTAACTAGAGCTGTTGTCAACAGCAAAATCCATTTGAAAAATAAATTCACCCGTTTACAATGCAACCTATTCCAAAATGTATTCAAAGGACAATGATATAATAAGCCTGGTCAGTTAGTCAAAACGGTGAACCAATGTGTCAGATCTAATCATTTTCTGTTTTTCATGTCTATTTTTATCCTAAAACTGGCTTTCTCATTATCTGCCATTTTAGACCAATAGATGGTAAAATAATGCTTATGTATTATGCATGGAGTTGTGCAGTTCTGAGCTGGGTTTAAAGTCAATATAAGTAAGGATTTGTGACTCTTTCTATAATGTCACAGTGTGCGTCACTTACCATCTTTGCTGAAGAAATGTCGTAGCAGTAAAGGGCAAGATTGCGTGACGGTTTCTCCAAATTTAGCTTGTTCCCAGCATGTTACATTATCCCATACTCCCAAACATCCTGTCAACAAATATAAAGATAATTAATGTTATTTTTTTTTTCTCAAATATAATTTCACTGAACATTGAATATTCACGGCTGAGTGAATGATAGAGTGTTAAACAGCTGACTGGAGTATTAGACCTACAATGGTTCGACGTTTGGGTATTTTTTCTACTGTCATTTAAAGATAAACTATATTGGGGCCAATTTTGATTTAATTATTTAAATTTATATTTTTAAAAGTAAAAAGAAAATATAAATCAAACTAAGTATATAAAATCTAGCAAACATTTAATACAATGTGCAATCCCACTAGAATCATAGAGCATTATGAGTTTGCTAAAGAGAGAGCAGAGGGGAAGGGACGGGAAAAAAATTTACTCCTCTGACTCCTACTGGTGTGTGTAACGCACACCTAAGCCAGAAAATACTTTTCATTCCTTTTGTTGGAAGGTGCAACATTGTTTTTTCACACATACCCCCTAGCAGTGGGGCACGGAGATAAGAAAGCCTCAGCTCAGCCTACTGCATTAGGGTGTACACCCCAAAGCTCAAACATATTTGCGTGTGTGTGCACATATGTATATATACTGACGGGGTCAGCAGAGCAATGGACGGTATCAGCAGGGCAGTGGACGGTGTCAGTAACTTTTATTTTTATTATTGTTTTTACAATTTTTTTTTTTTTAGGAAATATCAAGTATCTAAACAGGGAGAATCTGTGTCACACAGGGTGATTAGGGTGTGCTCAAACTGGCTGCCCTCCAGCTGTTGTGGAACTACAAGTCCCATCACGCCTCTGTCTATGGGAGTCATACTTGTAACTGTCAGCCTGGCAATGCCTCATGGGACTTGTAGTTCTGCAACAGCTGGAGGGCTGCCACTTTGAGGCCCCTGATCTAATGGAATGTGGTCAGAGTGATGACAACCATGACCAAAGTCAGACCAGACTCTAAACAACTTGCTCCACATTAATCAAGACGCTAACGCTATAGATTGTTGTCAGTCATACGGAATCATAGGTTTTGACTTATGCTTTGTTTAATAGATTTAATTAAATACCAAAAATGTGTCCACTATTTAGAATACCAAAGTGATTCATATATATATTTTGGGATGGAAGAGGTGGGGGTTTGTTTGTTTTGTGGTATTGTCTTTTAATATTATTTCTAAGACGTGGTGTATCTGGATTTTGCGAAAGCATTTGACATAGTTCCTCATAAACGTTTACTGTACAAAATAAGGTCCATTGGCATGGACCATAGGGTGAGTACATGGATTGAAAACTGGCTACAAGGGCGAGTTCAGAGGGTGGTGATAAATGAGAAGTACTCGGAATGGTCAGGGGTGGGTAGTGGGGTTCCCCAGGGTTCTGTGCTGGGACCAATCCTATTTAATTTGTTCATAAACGACCTGGAGGATGGGGTAAACAGTTCAATCTCTGTATTTGCAGACGATACTAAGTTAAGCAGGGCAATAACTTCTCCGCAGGATGTGGAAACTTTGTAAGAAGATTTGAACAAATGAATGGGGTGGGCAACTACATGGCAAATGAGGTTCAATGTAGAAAAATGTAAAATAATGCATTTGGGTGGCAAAAATATGAATGCAATCTATACACTGGGGGGAGAACCTCTGGGGGAATCTAGGATAGAAAAGGACCTGGGGGTCCTAGTAGATGATAGGCTCAGCAATGGCATGCAATGCCAAGCTGCTGCTAACAAAGCAAACAGAATATTGACATGCAATAAAAAAGGGATTCATTCCAGAGATAAAACGATAATTCTCCCACTCTACAAGACTCTGGTCCGGCCGCACTTAGAGTATGCTGTCCAGTTCTGGGCACCAGTCCTCAGGAAGGATGTACTGGAAATGGAGCGAGTACAAAGAAGGGCAACAAAGGTAATAAAGGGTCTGGAGGATATTGGTTATGATGAGGAAAGTTTGCGAGTACTGAACTTATTCTCTCTGGAAAAGAGACGCTTGAGAGGGGATATGGTTTCAACTTACAAATACCGTACTGGTGACCCCACAATAGGGATAAAACTTTTTCACGAAAGGGAGTTTAACAAGACTCGTGGCCACTCATTAAAATTCAAAGAAAAGAGGTTTAACCTTAAACTACGTACAGGGTTCTTTACTGTAAGAGCGGCAAGGATGTGGAATTCCCTTTTCGCAGGCGGTGGTCTCAGCGGGGAGAATTGATAGTTTCAAGAAGCTATTAGATAAGCACCTGAAGGACCACAACATACAGGGATATGCAAGGTAATATTGACATAAAGTCACACGCATAGGTTGGACTTGATGGACTTGTGTCTTTTTTCGACCTCACCTACTATGTAACTATGTAATTATATATGTTTTTTTAAAAGCAAAAAAAAAAATAGAAAAACTGAAACAAGCAACTTTTCACTGTAATTTTAAAACAACTCGTCATATTAGAAACAAAGCCATTTTTCCATTCTACTGGTCCTTTTAACCAAGTGCTAAAAAAGCAGTTATTTTTCTCTTATACCAATGGTTGAATTTCTATCTACGGTAAATTTTGTAATGTTTTTGTTAATTTTTTTGAAGATTTTTGTATTTTTTAAACCAGTACCTGTAGGTCAAAGTGGTCTGTAAGGGTTTACAACCACTTTAAATGCATGGTTTATATAGTTGGTGCATCATCATCCAGTCTCCAGGTGGATATAAACCGACACAGGTAAATGTACAGATTTCCCACACAGGTTTTACAGGGACCACTGAGACCTTACATGCAGGGCTTAGATGTTACTTCAGATTTTTAAGAGCCCATTGAGTAGGTGACCAAGAGAGAGGCAGACATATGATAGTCCACTCATAGGTTCAAAAAAGTATAGGTTTCATATCAAACATAAAGGTAATTTAATCTATCACGTAGAGAATGGAAAACACCACCAGCAAAATAGTAAAAAAAAAAAGAAAAGTGTTAAATAAAGAATTATACAAAATAAATAAAAATAATATATATATTTTTAAACACCCCTGTCACCCCCATACACACCCCAATATAAAAGCACATAGTGTATGTAAACATAATTTGCACCACACATGTGCGGTATCATTGCGAACGTCAGAGTGAAAGCAATAATTCTGGGGGCATAGTTCATGGTTAACTTTAACTTAACTGTAAAGCTGTAAAGGCTTTAAAGCATCTCCTATGGAGAATTTTGGGTACAATAATTTTTTGCAATTCCATTGACATGTACAATTTTACGACTTGACCCGTTTGGTATCTATTAACTCAACACTAGTCAATCTTTTATATTTTACCAAAAAATTGGGCATAATGTTGTGTTTGCACTAAAATTAATTTTAGTGTGTTGTCTTCTTGAAAATATGTATTTAATAAATAAATGCGCAAATATCATAAAAAAGCTACTACTATTTTATTCTCCAGGGTCTCTGCTTTCAAACAAATAATAATCCTTTGGGGGAGTTTACAGCATGTGTGGTTTGACCACCGTTTTCATATGCGGGCGCTCCTTGCATATGCGTTCGCTTCTGCGCGCGAGCTCGTCGGGACAGGGCGCTTTAAAAAAAATAGTTTTTTCTTATTATTTATTTTACTTTATTTTGTTTATTTTTTCACTGTTTAAAAAAAAAAAAAAATTGGATCAATTTTATTCCTATTACAAGGAATGTAAACATCCCTTGTAATAGAAAAAAGCATGACAGGTCCTCTTAAATATGAGATCTGGGGTCAAAAAGTCCTCAGATCTCATATTTAGACTTAAATGCATAAAAATAAATTAAAAAAATCGTTTGAAAAAAATGACACAAAAAAAATTGTGCCTTTAAGACAAGTGGACGGAGCCGACGTAATGACTTCGCTTCAGCCGTCCTATAGTATGGAGACGGGTGGGGGCCATCTTAGCCTCACTTGTCTCCATACTGAGGAAGGGAAAGGACCCGATCGCCTCCGCCGCTACCGACGGCTCCGGTAAGCGGCGGAAGGCACGGGAGAGCGGTGGGAGGGGGGGTGGCGCCTCTCCAGCCGCCGATAACGGTGATCTCGTGGCGAACCCGCCGCAGAGACCACCATTATCGTGTACAGAACCGCCGGCCCTAAAGATGGATACCTCGGTTGTGGCAGCAGCTGCTGCCGTTACCGAGATATCCATCTTCAAAAAAAGGACGTATATATACAGTGGCCGGTCAGTAAGTGGTTTATGAAGCACACAGCAGCACAAAAGTAGGTCAAGTGACCAAAATACATTTATTTGGTATAATCCATGGTATGTAAAAAACATTTTGGGCATCCAACCTCTAAAATGCTGTGGGCATCAAGCCTCTATATAATAAACCATGGATTAATTATACATAAATGACACAATAAATCATGATCCGTTGTCACACACAGAGAGCAAAGCTAACAATCAATATACATGTGTACATTTGTTACTATGATTGGACCCAAAAAGAGCCATAAAAAAAATAAAGACAGAAAATTCAAATAATAAGAGACTTAGTGTCATAACAGATACTTATGGAGGTAAGTGGAATCATTGAATTCTTGATATTCCATAATAAGGGAGGATTGGTAATATTCAAAGCTATACGCATTTCGCGGTATAACAACCGCTCATCAGGATCATACGTCATGGAATGATCCTAAAAAATATTTTTTTATTTAAAAAAAAAATATATTCAATAAATAAGCAGGAGATGAAAAAGGTTTTTTATATAAGAATAGTTTAATTGTATAGAATTAATTAAAGGTTGTGCGTCCAAACTCACGTCTGCATCAGCGATCCAGTAAAACTGCATCTAGAATCGCAGAGAGCTGCAAAGCAACGCCGCCGGATGCCAGGGTGATCTGCGGGAATGAGAACAACCGCCAAAACCATAACTGGTGGGTGCAGTGAGTGTAGGATGCGGACCTCGATGTGGGAAACCTAGATGGAAAAAATCGCAGTGATGTGTGATGATGTGTAAGTGGGGGAAAATGTAAAAAAGGAGTGATGTAGTGACAAACAGGGAAATAAAGAGAGAGGGTGTGATAGGAAGGAGTGGAAAAAGGGTGGAAAAACAGAGGATGAAATGAAGCCAAGAAAAAACAAACAATAAAGACTGGTGAAAAAGATGAGATGAAGAAAAAAGGAGACAATACCTGGTGTATTGTACTGCAGGAAGCACAGTTACGGAGAAGTACACACAGGTGGTGATCACAAGAGGCGTCCTTTACACCGGGAACGCACACAGTGTCTGCTGTTTGCTGTGTGGTAATTACCTCCTGGTAATACATCGCCCAAGGTGTCCCCTGTTTTTCTGCTGACCGGCCACTCATCAAGGAAGCTAGTGTGATCCCAGCAGCGTTTCCTGTGGCTCCAATCACTCCACCAAGCCTGTTTTGACCTCCCTGAATAAGGGTGGTCGCAGGCTTTCCGGTAAGCCTCCATTGTTTTACTATCAGGTGGCGGGCAGCACTAACGGTGGAATACAGACCTGGGGTCTTGCTTTGGTTATCCCATGTTTGGACTTTACTTCACTTTATGAACTGTTCTCACTACATTTGTTGCTTTTCTACATTATTGTTTATATGCACCATCAATTGAATTCATTCATCTGATGTTATTTTTAATATGTACAATATTTTAGTAGATGCGAGTCACTTTTTGCACAGTGTTTTTTCACTGTTATATCAGGCTCACTGTTTGTGATATTTGTCTAGCGCTGCACTTTTTCTTGTTATACATATCCCATGGTACCTTGCTGCCTGCAAGCTGTGATTCCTGTACTGACTCCACCTCCTGAAACTCCTCCTCTCAGCATCTCTGAGGTTCAGAAGGCAGGTTCTATGAAATGTGTGACACATCAGTGCCCACTCACAGGGCATAGTGAATACATGTCAAAGAACACAAATGTGAATAGGGCATCACAAAGTAAGTTTGCAAACTTCAAGGTCATTCAGATTATTAGAAGTAGGCTTGCAATAATTGAAATACAATGTGGAAATGAATATTTGATTTTACATTTAGACTAAAGAAACACTTGGAATGCAGCAGACAAAAACAAATCTGCTCCCATCCCTGTGCTTTGTAGCAGGGTTGTGTAAAGCTCAGGATTGGATGGATTGAAACTCAAATCAGTAAGCAGTACAAACAGCACCCAGATATGTATTCCATCTGCATGTTTATCTGTTTCTCTATACCATATGCTTGCATTATTGCTTTACGCTCACTGTCTGCTGCTGACGCTCTGCCTTACTCTGCATCTGCCTGGATATATGACCTTTTGTTGAGAGACTTCCATTAACTTCATATGTGTTCCATTCAGAGCTGGTTTACTAACATTTATTTTCAGACCTATGGTATTTATTTGACATACAGCCAGATAAACTGTTTATATGAATCCACAGCGGTTTGAGGGGCCATTACAGATCATTGATGGAATCTCCCCACAGTCCTTTTTTCTTACAACTGTCCACGATTGATGCATAGGCTTGACTAAAGGATTCGTCAACCTTGGGTCTTACCATTAAATTAAAGACACAGACTGCGTGACATGGGTTTTATAAGGCCACAGCAGCCAATTTATTAACCAAATAATAAATAACAAAAACATGAAAAACATGTAACACATACCCGTAAGAACAAAATAATGTCCAACAGCAAGAGGTCTTTGGGTGTCTTAAAAAGGCACACTTTATAACTGTAATGGTCTATATCCTCAGCTGTGCCCCAACAGGCTCGTGGACACTCGGACATCACACCTACTTCCATATTCCCCTCCCCCAGGGGATTTATCTCCTGGAAGAACCACCGCTAACCAAATGTAAGCGCCATCCTTAGATGGGCCCCACTAATCCTGTGACCATGTAAAATTTTTACTGACCCCCAAAGACCCCTTGAACCGCCAACTGCTGTGACAAGCTTGAAAATACACCACAACATTACATTTTTACCGTAAACAACGTGAGTTTTTTTTTTTATTTTTTTTTTTTAATTAATTAATTTATTTATTTATTATTATTCTTTTTTTTTTTTAAATTATTCTTTGTTTTCTTTTTTTTTTTGAAAATAAGATTGAATGACAAAAACACCTTCACCCGTATTCATAAAATACCAATACAACCCATACCTATCCAGCCTGCTGGCTCCTAACACCAGGGCGGGAGGGTGGGTAGATGTCTCCTCTCCAAACTTCTCCGAATGATGCAGAATCCACCCCCTACACCGGACCCAAACCTCTGGATCCAGCCCCCACTGACTTCTACCTCCAATCAGGTAAGAGCTAAACCTATGCCCCCACCACTGACCTGACTGACCGTTCCCTGACCCCTGTTCCTCCCATAGTCATGCATCCCCTCCGTCTATTCTCTCCTACGGGTCTCACTTGCAATTGCATGGTGGTTTGAGCGGTGTCTAGGCGCAATTTTTTGGTTAAGACAACCTTGTCTTTTTAGTGATTAATACATTTTGTTTTTTTTTTTTAATTTGCTGCTTCTTTTTGATTATATTAGTTGCTACATCCCTGAGGTTCATAAAAGTGGTACTTTGGATTGTACCACCTTTCTGGTACCGTCCCCCCCTTTTTCAAATGCTTGGTATTGCCACAGAGCTCCATTTATAGGTGACAAGTGAGTGGATGAGTAACAGATAGTACCTATGTTCCTATTATATCCTAAATTCCCACTAATTGAATTAGTGTTTGGATACGTTTACCAGTTTGCCTGGTGTTCAGCTTTAATTGTGTTAATTCTTTTAGGTTAAAAAGTAACTGTATAAACTCTCCTACAGTACACTAACTTATCAAATAGTTATAAAACAGGATTAATAAATCTATCACTGTGCAGCATTATCATTAGGTTTCCATTAAAAATGCCTCTGACAGTAAAAAAGAACGGAATCATGATACTATTTTTAAATGCAGAGCGTCCTGATGATCAAATTCTTCCTGCTGAGTTTATTCCGTTGTAATTTTCTTAAAGAATTAAATGTGGAATTCTATGATAGAGCATGGTAGAAAGTACTATAGACCTGCAAGAGGATTTTAAAGCAAGGTCCTGAGCATAGTTACATACTCAGGTTGAAAAAAGACACAAGTCCATCTAGTTCAACTATAAAAATAAATAAATAAATAAAATAAAAACAATATCATACAATCCCCTATACCCAATCCTATACCCACAGTTGATCCAGAGGAACGCAAAAAAAACCCCCAGAAAATGTGTCATGATCTGTGGATGATCTGTGGATTCAAACAGCTTTAGGCTCGGTTCACACAGGGACGACTTGTCAGGCGACCTAGTCGCCTGACAAGTCGCCTCCCGTTCTGTGCTATGGAACCGTTCTAAGGGGAGCGACGCAAGTTGCTCCGACTTAGAAAAAGGTTCCTGTACGACTTTGGGGGCGACTTGGGGCGACTTGCATAGACTTCTATACAGAAGTCGTTTTGCAAGTCGCCCGGGCAGTCGTGTGCAGGTCGCCTCGGTGAGGCGACCTGCAAGTCGTGCCGCCTCTGGTGTGAACCGAGGCTAAAGGCTGGGTTCACACTTGAAAACGCAGTGGCTCACAGCAGGTGTCCTGTGTGTCCTCCTTCACCTTTCAGGTCGGATTTCAGCCCGAATTTTGGGCTGAATTCGGACCTGAAATGGACCAAAAGACACACAGGACCCTTGTGTAATTCACACCAGAGCCGCTGTGGAGAAATGTGAACCAGCTCCATAGAGTGCCAGTTACAATCTCCTGCTATGCAAATTGGATGCGGGGAAACCCTCATCCAATTTGCAGTGGTGTGAATCCAGCCTAACATTGTCAAATGGAAAAATGATTTCCATAAGAACAAAACTAATGTCGCGTACACACGAGCAGACTTTACGGCATACTTGGTCCAGCGGACCAGAGTCCGCCGCACAATCCGATCGTGTGTAGGCTCCCACAGACTTTTTTTTCCTAAAAGTCCGCCGGACCTAGATTTGAAGCATGTTTCAAATCTTTCCGTCGTAAGTCCACCGGTCTCAGTTCCTGACGGAAAGCCCGTTCGTCTGTATGCTGGTCCGACGAACCAGATACGACGGAAGGGCAGGGTACTGCATCTCTCGCTCGCTGCAATAGAAAAAACAAATTTTCCTATTGCGGCGAGCGCGGGGCATACCAGGCCCTTAGGACTGGTATGGATTTTAAGGGGAACCCCCTACGCCGAAAAAACGCCGTGGGGTCCCCCCTAAAATCCATACCAGACCCCGATCCGAGCACGCAGCCCGGCCAGTCAGGAAAGGGGGTGGGGACGAGCGAGCGCTCCCCCCCCTCCTGAACCGGGTCGCATGCCCTAAACATGGGGGGGTGGGTGCTTTGGGGGATGGGGCACCCTGCGGGCCCCCCACCACAAAGCACCTTGTCCCCATGTTGATGAGGACAAGGGCCTCTTCCCGACAACCCTGGCCGTTGGTTGTCGAGGTCTGCGGGCGGGGGGCTTATCGGAATCCGGGAGCCCCCTATAATAAGAGGGCCCCCAGATCCCGGCCCCCCACCCTATGTGAATGAGTATGGGGTACATGGTACCCCTACCCATTTACCTAGGGAAAAAGTGTCAATAATAAAACACACTACACAGGTTTTTGAAGTAATTTATTAGACAACTCTCCCGGCATCCTGTTGGTTCTTCTCTGCTCTCTCTGGCCTCTTCTCCCGGTGTTCCAGTTCTTCTGCCAGCTCCTCCGCTATCTTCATGCCGCTCTTTTGCCAGCGGAGGCCCGGACTTCCGGCTTCTGGCTTCTGGGCTTCTGGGCTTCTTGGCTTCTTCTCTTCTTCCCTTGTTGACACGGCGGTCTCTGCGGCTGGAATGCTCTCTGAGAGCTCCAATGTGACTTATATAGGCGGAGACCCCGCCCCCTTATGCCGTCCCTGGGCATGCTGGGACTGTGACGTTTTAGGGGGGCGTAGTCAACATTACATGGTGACCATCCCGTCCGCTCCCAGCTCCAAATGTATCCTGCTACAAGGTTCAGATAATATAAAGAATAAAAAGAGAAAAGAAAGGGGAGAGGGGGAGAAGGGGGGGGTGAATACAGAAAAAAGGTGGGGGGGCTATGTGGAGAGGGGGTGGAATCCCACCTGCTACCCTCTCCATCCACTGTCCATGCGCTACATCCACTGGGTCTCCCGTATTCCCGGGTAGGACCATCTACGATAAAATTGTGTTATACTAGTAGGTTACAAGTTATGTTGCAATAATTCCTGGTATGGCTGGGAATTTCTTTACTTGATCCATGCCTCCCAGATACCTGAGAAGCTCGAGATTTTATCTTGCGAGGTGAAAATCAGTTCCTCCATCTTTGCTTTGCGATCAACACATAGTGCCCATTCTTTTGGTGAAGGTGGCCTTGTGGACCTCCAATGTACCGGTATACACAGCCTAGCAGCGTTTATCAAATGCATACTTGTATAGCTATCGATTTGAAGTATTTTTTGGGGGGATTTTGGATAAGTGTAATAAGTATTGTCCTGGTGAAAACTCCAGTGGGAGTGAGGAGATTGCTGTAGTCACTTCATGTATCTTGCGCCAGTATGGCTGGATTAGAGGGCAGGACCACCAGACATGAAGGAGGGTGTCAACCTCTCTTTCACATCGCCAACAGTGGTCTGGGATCCTCAGGAAAAGCTTATGGAGCACCTGTGGGGTCTTATACCATCTAGTTTTGAGCTTATATCCATTTTACTGTGTATTGACATTGAGAGAGCCTTTGTGTATGTATAAGTGGATACAGTCCCAGCTGGCTTCTCCCTGTCTAAGGCTGACTCCCAGAATGCATGGTCCGAGCTCTCCAAACATACGGTTCTCCAAACATAGAGGCATATAAGGCCGAGATCACGTGACTCTAAGGTGAAGAGCTTGAACATAAAGATTCAAACACCGTGAGAGGGTTCGTGAATTTGGCTATTTTCGCTGGCACGTCTAGGAAGTACTTCAGTTGCATATATGACCAAGAGGGGAAGGGTTTAGTGTTGGACAGTGCAGCGAGACCTTGTAGCCTTAGAAACTTGCCTCTGCGGAAGAATTGTTTAGCCTGCATCTGTGCGTGGGGCAATTCTTTTAAAAGATAGGATTTTGGTAGAACCGGTGGAAATCTGGGTTGCCTCGAATGGGAGTAATTGGGCAGTCCGTGGCTGACATTGCATGGGCCTTACATGCCCCATCGAAGGCTTGGAGAGTTGCTCCAGTAAGGGGATGTGTGTTTGATGATGCCCTGGAGGAGGGGTGAAACGCGTCAATGTACTTCCGGTTCGTTTTAAACCATTGACACAAATTTCCGTTTCTGTGGAATGCACGCTAATCTGCGGCGAACTCGCATGATTTTCTTACTGATGCCTGTTTTTGCCAAAAATCCTGTAAGTTGCACATTGAATGCGCTTCATAATTGGTGGCAAATGTTATTTTACTATGAGTTCTCTCTCTGTTTCCCCATCTATTGAGTGTGGCAAATCCTTCCTGTCTTAAAATATCTCCCTGCAAGATTTTACTGAGGAACCATCCAGCATATCCCCAGATCATTTGATCAATGCTTTTTTTATCCCAGACTGCGAAGCTGAGGATCCAATAATTTTGGTGAGTGGGGACACCAAAAGGGGTACAGCTATGACGGCTCATGCAGGGGAGCCATACTGCCACAGTATAACTGCGACGGCTGGTCGGGAAGGGGTTAAAGCTGAATTCCAACTTTGTTATTTACTAGAACTGAATAGAATGATCAACCCCAGCATAGATCATACCTCTGTATCATGTTCCTTCGTTGTTTGCATATCCCCTGATCTACTGGGCTTAGTTGTGGCTTTGTACCATGTGACACTCTGTATATCCTGCTGATAGACCCTGTCCTTTCCACAGCCACTTCCTGCAGTGACCAGAGCTTATAACACTCACCTCTGTAGTCTTTCAGACTCTGCAAATGATGTAACGTCCTTCAAACGTCTGATGGTGGGTGGGATGGAATACATCCTAATTAGCATTCAATCCTGCCCAGTCACACCTACAAGAAGAGTTAAAACCTCCCAAGTCCCATCTGACAGATTGCAGCATTATTTAAGAAGGAAACCCCTTCATACACAGCCTGTTCTGACAGCTAGCTGTGCTGCTGCTGGACAGATTGAATTGATCACTTTTAGAATTCAATCCTGTCCAGTTAAATATGCCAACCAGTGTGAACAGAGAGATTCCCACCCCTCAGATTCCACCTCCCAGAGCCCTGTTTTCTGTGATCTGATTAATTTACATATGAAGGAAACACCTTCATAATAACCTCCCACAGCCCTTCCTCTGTAGTCTTGCAGTAAGCCATTATTATTTGGTATTCTGCAAGACAGGAATGACACAGTAGGAGGTATGACACAATTACACCTTTCACCACCCATATGAAGGTAGGATTGCCACCCGTACAGGAATGACCCGGCCAGGCCTGGTTTTGACACTTGTGCCCGGGTTTCTGTTCATCTGACACCCGGACACAGCACTATACCTCCAGTCATAACCGTCTCCCTCACTTTGCTTTCTCCTCCACGAGGTGCCTGATGTCCAACCTCCTCCCCCCGCCAGTCAGACATCATGTGAATCCTCTTCTGAATGAAGCCTGTTACTGTGTTGTGCCCTCCATAACACCACCCACCCCCGTCGCCACCGCTGACAGTGAGTTTCAGCAGCGTGGGGGACAGAGCAAGGAGTAGAAGCAGCAGTCACAGCCCAGAACTCCTTCACAGACATTGGAGCTGTACGGGGATTTCTTCCTGCTTCTCTTCTACTGTGAGTCACCCCCCCCCCCCCCGTACTGTTAAGAGAGCTACTGTGTGTGTAATTCTCTCAATGTCTTATCACCCCTCACCT
The DNA here is from genome assembly GCA_037952925.1 of Lithobates clamitans. Classification (NCBI taxonomy): domain Eukaryota; kingdom Metazoa; phylum Chordata; class Amphibia; order Anura; family Ranidae; genus Lithobates; species Lithobates clamitans. The sequence goes on along the minus strand of JBBGZY010000757.1, from coordinate 5,934,312 downwards.
ATTACTGGATGGAGTGCCCCTTATCACCCCTTTAATCCACTTAGCTGGGAGTCTTTTTTAAATTGTGGGGGAGGAAGGGAAGTTCTTATGTTCCTGGATGGGGGTCCCCCTTATCACCCCCCTTGCAGTCCTACTGGCTGGGGGTCATCTATAACTGGAGGAGGGAGGGAGCAAATTCCTGTTTAACTGATAGGGGGTCCCCTTTATCACCCCCCCAACAATCCAACTAGCTGAGGGACTTCTATAACTGATGGGGGGAGAGAGGGGAATTCCTGTATTCCTGAATTGGGGTCCCTTATCACCCCCCTGCAGTCCTGCCAGGCAGCCGCCTTTTTTAACTGGAGGGGGATTCTTATGCACCTGGATGGGGGTCCCCTCTTATTACTTCCCCGCAGTCCTCCTAGCTCGAGGTCTTCTTTAACTGGAGGGGTGAGGTAGCGGCATTTCCTGTATTCCTGGAATGGGGTCTCCTCTTATCACCCCCTTGCAGTTCTCCCACCTGGGGGTCTTCTTTAACTGGAGTAGGAAGGGAGTTCCTGGATTAGGGTCCCCTCTTATCACCCCCTGCAGTCCCCCTAGCTGCAGGTTTTCTTTAGAGGAGAAATAGGAGAACTCCTGTATTCCTGGATGAGGGTCCCATTTGATCACCCTCCTGTAGTCCTCCTAGCTGCGAGTCTTCCATATTTAGAGGGGGAGGGATGGGAGTTCTTTTTTTCCTGGGTGAATGTTCCCTTCTGATCACCACTCTACAGTAGGTATGAGCTTCGAGTTTGAGTCGAACTCATGATCGGCTCGAACATCGGCTGTTCGCCAGTTCGCCGAACAGCGAACAATTTGGGTTTTTCGTAGCAAATTCGAAAGCTGAGGAACACCCTTTAAAAGTCTATGGGAGAAATCAAAAGTGCAAATTTTGAAGGCTTATATTTGATTTGATTTAATATGGGATTTGTACTGCGCCTAATGCGTTCCATTAGGAGACCCAAAGACCCTAAAATCAAGTGAGATTTCCAAAAGAACATTAAAAAATGAGCCTAGGGTGCCCAATATGAAAGAGGTAGAGTAAAAACAGAGAAGAATCGGGGGGGGGGGGGGGGTTGTAGGAACTAACCCTGCAGATGGGGGAGGAAAAAGAGCATACAAAATCCATGTTTTTGTACGATTTCTATTCTTCCTAAGATTATCCGTAGGCCTGGATAAAGAGGAAGGTTTTTAAACCCTTCCTGAAACTCGGGAGGGAGGGTAAGGACCTTAGAGATGCTGGAAGGGAGTTCCACAGCTCATTGCCCTTTGTAACCAGGCGTCTGTTACCAGTACATTTTAGTCTGCTGATTGTCGGTTCTGTGAGAAGTAAGTTGGCCGATCGGAGTGGTCTCGACGGTACATGGTGAGGGGCCCATTCAGACAAATAAATTGGACCCAGTTTCCGATGTGCCCTATACATATAGCACATTGCCTTGAATTGTACTCGCTTGGCGATAGAAAGCCAGTTACCCCGCCCCCTCTGACAACACGGGAGAAGCCACAGGGAAGTCCCGTGAATTCCCCGTGCGTCAGGGGAGGGCGGGGTCACCGGGCGGCCCTGCCCTCCGTTATATAAGAAGTGTCAGACAAAGCGAAGCGTCACACGGCTGAAGACTCCCACTGAGGCGGATCGTGTGGATGGAGCGGAGAAGAAGCATGAAGGAAGATGCAGGACGAGAAGAGCGGAGGAAGAAGATGGAGGAAGAAGATGGAGGAAGAAGAAGATGGAGGAAGAAGAAGAACACCGAAAGAACACCATAAGAAAGAAGATGGAAGAAGAAGCCAAAAGAAGAAATTAATAAAGGACTTGTCAAAAACCGTCTCTTGTGTTTTTTAAACTTTTTGACACTTTTTATGTGAAATGGTAGGGGTACATTTGTACCCCATTAACAATTCACACGGGGGGGCCGGGATCTGGGAGTCCCCTTGTTAAAGGGGGCTTCCAGATTCTGATAAGCCCCCCGCCCGTAGACCCCCACAACCACCGGCCAAGAGTTGTGGAGATGAGGCCCTTCTCCCCATCAACATGGGGACAAGGTGCTTTGGGGGGCTACCTCAAAGCACCCTCCCAATGTTGAGGGCACGTGGCCTGGTACGGTTCGGGGGGGGGGCCCCCCTCTTTTCCTGCGGCCTGCCAGGTTGCGTGCTCGGATAAGGGTCTGGTATGGATTTTTGAGGGGACCCCACGCCATTTTTTTTTTTACATTTTGGCGCGGGGTTCCCCTTAAAATTCCCACAATGACCCTTCAGGTCTGGTATGAATTTTGATAGGGACCCCCACGCCATTTTTTTAAAATTTGGGCGCGGGGTTCCCCTTAATATCCATACCAGACCTGAAGGGCCTGGTATGGAATTTAGGGGGACCCCCGCGCATTTTTCTTTTATTTTGGTTCGGGGTTCCCCTGTGGGGAAATCCCATGCAGTTTTTATCAATGAACTTTTATGTGTATTGTCGGACCGACAATTCATTAATAGCCGCGAGTAGTTTTAAATGACTTTTTTTCCTTTGAAATGTCATTTTGCTGTCAGACTGTTCTAAACACGGGAAACATGTGCCCCTTTACAGGCATACTATAGACACCCCCAGGTACAAAATTTAAAGGAATATTACACTTTTATTGTTTTACTTTAAGCATTATTAAAATCACTGCTTCCGAAAAGACTGACATTTTTAAAAATTCTTTTTGCATTGATACATTTCCCCTGGGGCAGGACCCAAGTCCCCAAACACTTTTTATGATAATAACTTGCATATAAGCCTTTAAAATGAGCACTTTGGATTATTCATGTTCATGTCCCATAGACTTTAACGGCATTCGTGTATTCGAACAAATTTATTGCCTGTTTTCAAGTTCTGCTGCTAACCGAACCGGGGGATGTTCGGCTCATCCCTACTCTACAGTCATATGGGGTCCCATTAACTGGAGGGAGGGGGGTTCCTGTATACCTGGATGGGGACCCATGTCATCACCACCCTGTAGTCCTCCTGGTCAGGGGTCTCCTTTAACTGTAAGGGGATTCATGTATTTCTTGATGGGCCTTTCCCTGTATTTGTCTGTACTCCTGGATGGGTGGGAGGGAGTCCCTTCTAATCATCTCATGCACTCCTCCCATTAGGGGTTTCCTTCTCCTGGAGAGGGGTCAGTACACCTGGAAGTGTGTGTGTGGATGGGGGGGGTCCCTGACTCCATTTTTGGTTTTCATATTACTCCTTGCACTCCTGGATGTGGGTCCCTGATTACTTCCTTATTATAGGTGCCTCTTAAACACTCAGCTCTCAGATTATTGCCCCTGGGCAGTTGTACAGAGTCCTTCCTGCTCCTTTCACACCAACTTTTGTTAGCATTAGCTGACCTGGGGGATGTACTGGGGACAGACTGACCTGGGGAGATTACACTGGAGAGCAGACAGTGACCTTGGGGGGATTACACTGGGGCACAGACTGACCTTGGGGGGAATGTTCTGGGGGACAGACTGACCTGAGGAGGATAATACTGGGAAACAGACTGACTTGAGGGAGATGTACTAGGCGATAGACTGACCTAGGGGGAATATACTGGGGGACAGACTAACCTTCTGGCCACATCTACTGTTCATCATGGCCCTGCATTACTGCTCTTCTTGGGGCACCCAAAGGTGTCCCAAGTCTTTTACAATCCTATAGTTTATACTGCTAAAAAAAATGTAAAAAATGCCATGCGCCATTAAAGTGTCCGGGTTTGGCTTAATAAAAAGGTGGCAGCCCTATATGAAGGCCCAGGAATGCCCACAGTAACCCTAGGACCCACCCACATCAACTCCCAGAACTGGTACAAGTGACTCTTATAGCCCACCCTGAAGCTACAGAGGCTCAAACGATCATGGGACATGTCGTATGAGGACTAGAAAAGGAAGGAAACAGGAATTCAGATCACGGACACAGAAACCTGCTGTATACAGCTAAATGAGGTAAGTTACACACAAACTGACAGTGGGGTTGTGATCAGTGGCCTCCCTAATTCATGCGTTTGCCGCACCCCCCCCCCCCCCCCCAAAATCATACCACCAACTGCCACTGGTTGTGATTCATTTACATTCCCAAAGTATCTGTTGTTTTGCAGAGAAAAAGCTGTAGTTGTTCTTTAATGCAACGATAAAGGTACATGTTCTATTTTTTTGTAACATAGCGCACCTCTGTGAATTGTCGTGCGTTGCAATGCACATCCATTGGTAAGGTGCATTAGAGTTCTAGTAAAAGTGAATAGCACTGCAGTACTCAAGAGTACAAAATGGGCATTTCGTGTGTTCAGTAGTGGGAGGTGTTTGGTAGAAGAGACTTTGTAAATTTACCCTGCTATAAAAATCCTTACTTTTGCAATTTTTATTGCACAATTCAGTGCATACACAGGCCAGTCTATACTCTAGGTCAACCTAGATGCTGAAAATGGATCTGGAATAATGTAACTCCGATGCGCAGTTGCATCATCATTCATTAGCTAAATATTGAAGATATTGGATGCTGAAGAAGTGGCTGAGAAGGTGGCAGTGGTGGGGATACAGCAACATTAGGTATTATGGAGCTATCAGTACTGGAGAAGAGTAAGTTAGATACAATTCCCCTTTATACAATTTATCTAGGATGGTAACTCCTTCCACCAATCTAGGTGAAAATGTAACCTGCATCAGTTTCAGGTTTAAGGGCCCGTTCACACCACAGCACTGCAACATATCGTTTCACAATGTGTTAAACAGTCTATTCAGCTGGAAAATAAACATCAATGCACGTGAAAATAGGGAAGGTTGCATTTTATTGCAGTGTAATGCACGGGACACCGTGGGGGTTAGTTCCGAAAGGCTAATCCACTTTGCACTACAAGTGAAAACAACAAGTGCAAAATGCACTTGGAAGTGCAGTCGCTGTAGATTATTATTATTATTATAATTATTATTCAGGATTTATATAGCGCCAACAGTTTACGCAGCGCTTTACAATATAAAAGGGAGACAATACAGTTATAATACAATAAAATACAAGAGGATTAAGAGGGCCCTGCTCGGAAGAGCTTACAATCTAATAGGGTGCGGTAGGTGGGACAAAAGGTTGTAACTGTGGGGAATGAGCTGGTGGAAGTGGTAGGAGATTAGTTGGAGACGTGATAGGCTTTCCTGAAGAGATGAGTTTTCAGGGATCGCCTGAAGGTAGCAAGAGTAGGGATAGCCGTATAGATGGAGGTAGCGAGTTCCAGAGGATGGCAGAGGCTCTGGAGAAATCCTGGAGACGAGCATGGGAGGAGGAGATGAGAGAGCTTGAAAGCAGGAGGTCTTGAGAGGAGCGGAGAGGTCGATTTGGATGATATTTGGAGACAAGATTAGTGATGTAGCTCGGGGCAGAGTTGTGAATGGCTTTGTATGTTGTGGTTAGTATTTTTAATTTAATTCGCTGGGTGATTGGGAGCCAGTGTAGGAATTGGAGTAGAGGGTTGGCAGACACTGAGCGGTTGGTAAGGTGGATCATTCTGGCAGCAGCATTCATGATAGACTGAAGAGGGGATAGCCTATGGAGAGGTAAGCCAATGAGAAAGGAGTTGAAATAGTCAAGGCGAGAGATAACAAGGGAGTGAATGAGGAGCTTGGTGGTTTCATTTGTTAAAAAGGGGCGAATTTTAGAGATGTTACGGAGGTGAATTCTACAAACATTTGACAACGATTGGATTTGAGGCTGAAATGACAAGTCAGAGCCTAGGATTACACCTAGTACCCTGGCATGAGGGGAGGGACTGATGGTTGCATTGTTGATTTTGATGGAAAAGTCATGAAGGGGGGCACGGGCGGGGGGGAATATTAATAGCTCAGTTTTAGAGAGATTTAGTTTAAGGAAGTGGTGGAACATCCATGCTGATATGTCAGTTAGTAAGTTAATAATGCGGGAGGAGACTGAAGGAGTGAGGTGAGGAGTAGACAGATAGATTTGGGTGTCATCAGCGTATAAGTGGTATTGGAAGCCGCGGGCAGTTATTAAGTGACTGAGGGAGGAGGTGTAGATAGAGAAGAGAAGGGGTCCAAGAACCGAGCCTTGGGGGACCCCCACAGAAAGGGGCAATGGAGAGGAGGAGACAGAGTTGTAGGTGACACTGAAGGAGCACTGTGATAAATAGGCAGAGAACCAGGATAGAGCAGAATCTCGGAGGCCAAGGGAATGTAGTTTATTGAGAAGGAGCGGGTGGTCAACAGTATCAAAGGCCGCAGAGAGGTCAAGTAGTAGGAGTATGGAGTACTGGCTGTTGGTTTTAGCAGTTAGTAAATCGTTAGTGGGTTTTAGTAAGGCAGTTTCCGTGGAGTGCTGCGAGCGAAAGCCAGACTGTAAGGGGTCAAGAAGGTTATTTTCATTGAGGTAGGAGCTAAGACGGTTGTAGACTAAGCATTCTAGAAGTTTAGAGGTGAATGGGAGCAATGAGATGGGTCTTAAGTTGTTCAGGTCGGTAGGGTCCAGTGAGGGCTTTTTAAGAATGGGAGTGATCTGCACATGTTTTAGAGGGGAGGGGAAGATGCCACTAGAGAGGGAGAGATTGAAGATGTGGGTGAGGGAGCATAGGATAGAAGAAGAGGGTGACCGTAGTAGTTGTGAGGGAACAGGATCCAAAGGACAATTGGTTAGGTGGGCATCCGAGAAAATTTTTGTAACCTCTTCCGTAGTAGCCAATTCAAAAGAGGAGAGTGTTGAATGTGCTGCTAGGCAAGGTATGTTGGGTGGGGAAGACGTACGCACAGTGGAGATGTCCTCACGAATTGCATCGATCTTGTCTTTGAAGTGATTGGCAATCTCTTGGGCAGTGAGTGAGTTAGTGGGTAGAGGGGGTGGTGGACGAAGCAGAGAGTTAAAGGTTGAGAAGGGCCAACGGGGACTGGATGACAAGGAATTAATAAGAGAGACAAAGTAGGCTTGTTTGGCAGCATGGAGGCATGAATTGTATTTTAGAAGGGCAGATTTATATAGGGTGAAGTCTTGCAGCCATTTGGTTTTACGCCACAGTCGTTCAAGAGCACGGCAATGTCTCTTGAGATTTCTAGTGTTGTCAGTTTGCCAGGGTTGTAATGGTCGGGGCCTGATTCTGCGTGTGGTTAGAGGAGCGAGTGCATCTAGTGATGATGAGAGTGAACTGTTGTAGAGAGAGGTGGCCAGGTCAGGACAGGACAGGGGAGAGATTATGTCATATAGGTGGTCAGTAGCAGAATAGAGAAGAGAAGGGTTAAAGTGGCGAAGGTTTCTACAAGTAATTGTTTGCTGCTTGGAGGGATGGGTGGTTGGAGGCAAGGATACAGTGAAAGTAATGAGGTTGTGATCAGATAGAGGAAAGGGGGTGTTGGTGAGGTTGCCAGGGTTGCAGAGATGGGAGAATACAAAGTCAAGGGTATTACCATTGGAGTGAGTGGAAGTATGTGTCCATTGGGTTAGGTCAAAAGAGGAGGTTAAATCGAGAAGTTTAGCTGTAGTTGGGCTGTTAACATTGACAGGAATGTTAAAGTCACCAAGAATAATGGTGGGTATTTCAGAGGACAAAAAGTAGGGTAACCAGGCAGCAAAGTCATCAAGAAAGCGTGATACCGGTCCAGGAGGCCTATAAATTGCTGCAATCCTCAGAGAAATGGGAGAAAACAGACGAATACAGTGCATCTCGAAAGAAGAGAGGGATAGAGAGGGAGGGACAGGAAGGACTTGGAAGGTGCTTTGTGGGGATAGAAGGAAGCCAACTCCACCTCCTTTCTGTCTGTTGGGTCAGGAGGAGTGAGTCCAATGGAGACCACCATGGGAGAGGGCAGCAGGAGAAGCTGAGTCAAAATTTTGAAGCCAGGTTTCTGTTATGGCGAGTATGTTTAAGTCATGAGAGATGAAGAGGTCATGTACAGATGTTAGCTTGTTACAGATGGTGCGGGCGTTCCAAAGGGCGCATGAGATTGGTGGGGTGCTTTGAGGAAGCAGGGGGATAGAAATTAAACTGAGTGGATTGCGGTGGTCGCCACAGGGGGAGGGGTATTGGATATGTGGCTTGCATTTGAAAAATGGCGGACCAGGATTAGGAGAAATGTCACCTGAGACTAGGAGAAGGAGGAGGGCGAGGAAGGCAAGGTGGTAGTGGGATGTGCATGAGCGCACATGTCTAGTGGCCCTGGTGTTTATGTCAGCATGTAGGTGCAGCAAATGCAAGAGATGATGGGTGCCATAGTAGGGAGAGGGTAGGAGTGAGGGTGATATGTGCATGCTGCAGGGAAGAGAGGAGGAGTAGAGTAAAGATAATATGAGGATAGAAGACACCAATGTGAGAAGGAAGAGAATAAGGAGCATGTTAGAGGATAAAGAGTGGGAAACGAACCTAATATAAAATAAATGTCAAAGCTGGTTTGCTTGTCGTCTTGCAGAGTGGAGCAGAGTTCTTGTTGTTGTTCATCCAGCTTTAGTTATCCTGCTTTCGTTAAACTGCGTCGGTGAAACTGCACATCACTGATGACAGAGCCACTCAGGACAGAGCCATGATGTCTGCACCTTGCCCCTGTCTGAGGGGGACATGCAAGGAAAATAAAAAACAGCATTTTAGCTTGCACATGATTGGATGATATAATCAGCAGAGCTTCCCCTCATTTCAGATCTACCCCTCAGATTTACAGCGACTAAACTTCTAAGTGCACTTTCAGTGCAATTTCAAGTGCACTTTGCACTTGTAGTTTGCATTTGTAGTGCAAAGTGGATTTGCCTTTCGTAAATAACCCCCATGTGTTGTGCCATCCTGAGGTGCAGTGGAGTGCCAATCACAAGACAATGGTGTGCATGGGAACCCACACTATGAGGAAGCTGCAAAAAAGCACGCACGTCACTCAGGTAGACAGCACATACAGCTCAGAATAAGAATAGGATGGGTTGGCTAATCCATTTTGTAACCATGAGACATGAAATTTAATATGCTCGAATAATGTAGATTAAACAATGACAGAGTGATAAATCCCACAGAACAGATTTCAAATGGGAGGCTTCCCTGAAAACCATCCATCTCTAGCAGTAATACAGTCTAAAAAGCATTATTTTATTTTGTTAAGTTTATTCAACAACTTCATTTTCATAAGTACAAGAAAGAAAAAACCTTAGCAAAGACTTGATCTTTTTTTCTGTCTTAGAAAAAGGAAAATTATTTTACAATAAAAAATTCTATAAGAAACACACAAATTCTAAGAGAACACTGAACTGTATTAGACAGGTTAAAAGGCTTACCGTATATACTCGAGTATAAGTCGTTCCGAGTATAAGTCTAGGCCCTAATTTACCACAAAAAAATGGGAAAAACGTATTGACCCGAGTATAAGACGAGGGTGAGAAATGCGCAGCTACTGTAAGTGGAAAAGAGGGTCAACAATGCCCATTTGCAGCATCACTGTGCCCATTCCTAGATGCCCCCTAGCTGCAGCCAAAATTTGGGGTCTCTGAACCCAAAGGGTCCCGAAATGACATTGCTGCAGATAGACACAGTTTACCGAATTTGGGGCCTCGTATCTCGGGGCCACTTAGTGCTAGGAACCCCAAATTTGGTGTGCAAACCCAGTGAAACTAGCACCATAAAATTTCCAAAGCTAGAGTTTCTAGCACTAAGTGGCCCCGAGATACAGGGCCCCAAATATCAGTTCAGAGAATGTCAAGCACTTTTCTGCAGCAGAGAATGACATTTTCCGAACCAGTTTTGGGGCCCCGTATCTCAGGGCCACTTAGTGCTAGGAACCCCAGCTTTGGATATGTTACTGTTACTTTGCACACCAAATTTGGGGTTCCTAGCACCAAGTGGCCCTGAGATATGGGGCCCCAAAGTCGGTTCAGAAAATGTCAAGCACTTTTCTGCAGCAGAGAATGACATTTTCCGAACCGATTTTGGGGCCCCGTATCTCGGGGCCACTTAGTGCTAGGAACTTCTGCTTTGGATATGTTGTGGTACTAGGTCCACTGGGTTTGCATACCAAATTTGGGGTTTCTAGCACCAAGTGGCCCTGAGATACGGGGCCCCAAAGTCGGTTCGGAAAATGACATTTTTTTGCTGCAGAAAAGTGCTTGACTCGAGTATAAGTCGAGGGGGGCACTTTCAGCACAAAAAAAGTGCTGAAAAATTCGACTTATACTCGAGTATATACGGTATTTAAAAATGTCACACAAGAAATAATCATGTTGGATAACCCATGTCAGCAATTAAGAAATCAAGGCTTTATCTAACCCCCCTGCAGGAGGAAAAACAGCCAGATGTGTAAGTTGAGGCAGCACACATTACACTTGATAGGCACATAGTTAACTGCCTTCCCAGTCAGTGTCTTTAGTACAGTGGCAGTGTACAGTATTAAATCTGACAACTGGTGGTATCACTAGCGATGTCAGTTAGTTAGGGTACCCTCCCCATGAGGGTCAGTTAGCACCAGCATTGCTGTGTAAATTTCAGTATAAATTCCAAAGTTTGTAGACGCTATAACTTTCACACATATCAATCAATAAACACTTATTGAGATTTTTTTTTTTACCAAAGATATGTAGCAGAATATATTTTGGTCTAACTTTATGAAGAAATTTGATTTTATTTGATATGTTTTATAACAGTACACCAGCTTGTTGGGGCCCCAGTGCAATACTTTGCCCAGGGGCCCATATTGCTATTAAGATGCCCCTGTCTAACTCCTTTCCCCACAGTTTCCTGGGTCCCTTGACACGGGAAGGGAAGATACGTTTTTCCACTTCCCTCCCTCAGAAGCTCAGAGGAGCCCAATAGCACATAGCGTTTATGGAAGACACCAGCTAATGTGGGACGTATCAGCCCAATTTCATCCAAAGTATTCTACTTGCAGAGGGTGGTCCCCTGTGTCCTTGGATCCCTCCAGCTGCTTTCCTGCTACTCTGGACTTTACTCACAGGGATGTTGCCCAATGAGGATGAGCACAGGTAGCTGTGCTCTAAACTGGTTTACTGAAGTAGTGATTTTTTAGCTAGACTCTCTGTTCTTATAGTCAGGGCTTTTTTTCTCAGGGAAAAGATGCAGGAACTCACCCCCCTTCCACTAGGTCACGCCTGTCTCCACCCCCTACCCACCCCTAGAACCGCCCCTAGGACCACCCTTTGTCTCCACCCCTACACACCTCCTAGCACCACCCCTTTCGAGACCATGGAAGCAAGTATAATTTGGGGGATATACAAGGTAATTTGTATGGGATTTTTTAATAGAAAGAAAAATATCCAGTGCTCAGATGCACTTCCAGATATTTCCATATCCAGCAAGAGACAGTCCCCATATACAGCAAGAGACAGCCCCCAATGTCCACCAAGAGACAGTCCCCATATACAGCAAGAGACAGTCCCCATATACAGAAAGAGACAGTCCCCATATACAGCAAGAGACAGGCCCTATATACAGCAAGAGACAGTTCCCATATACAGCAAGAGACAGGCCCCATATAGAGCAAGAGACAGGCCCTATATACAGCAAGAGACAGGCCCTATATACAGTAAGAGAAAGTTCCCATATACAGCAAGAGACAGCCCCCAATGTCCAGCAAGAGACAGGCCCTATATACAGCAAGAGACAGGCCCTATATACAGCAAGAGACAGGCCCTATATACAGCAAGAGATGGTCCCCCATATACTGCAAGAGACGCCCCCCCATATACAGCAAGAGACCGTCCCCCATATACAGCAAGAGAGGGTCCCTATATACAGCAAGAGACGGTCCCTATATACAGCAAGAGACGGTCCCCATATACAGCAAGAGACGGTCCCCATATACAGCAAGGGATAGTCCCCCATATACAGCAAGAGACGGTCCCCAATATACAGCAAGAGACGGTCCCCCATATACAGCAAGAGACCGTCCCCCATATACAGCAAGAGACGGTCCCTATATACAGCAAGAGACGGTCCCTATATACAGCAAGAGACGGTCCCTATATACAGCAAGAGACGGTCCCCATATACAGCAAGAGACGGTCCCCATATACAGCAAGAGACGGTCCCCCATATACAGCGAGAGACGTTCCCCCATATACAGCAAGAGACGGTCCCCCATATACTGCAAGAGACGGTCCCCCATATACAGCAAGAGACGGCCCCATTATACAGCAAGAGACGGTCCCCATATACAGCAAGGGATGGTCCCCCATATACAGCAAGAGATGGTCCCCATATACAGCAATACAGCAAGAGACGATCCCCATATACAGCAAGAGACGGTCCCCCATATACAGCAAGATACGGTCCCCCATATACAGCAAGAGACAGTCCCCAAATCCAGCAAGACACGGTTCCCAAATCCAGCAAGAGACAGTCCCCCATATACAGCAAGAGACAGTCCCTATATACAGCAAGAGGCAATCCCTATATACAGCAAGAGACAGGCCCTATATACAACAAGAGACAGTCCCCATATACAGCTAGAGACAGTCCCCATATACAGCAAGAGACAGGCCCTATATACAGCAAGAGACAGTCCCCATATACAGCAAGAGACAGTCCCCATATACAGCAAGAGACAGGCCCTATATACAGCAAGAGACAGGCCCTATATACAGTAAGAGAAAGTTCCCATATACAGCAAGAGACAGCCCCCAATGTCCAGCAAGAGACGGTCCCCCATATACAGCAAGAGACGGTCCCTATATACAGCAAGAGACGGTCCCTATATACAGCAAGAGACGGTCCCCATATACAGCAAGAGACGGTCCTCATATACAGCAAGAGACAGTCCCCCATATACAGCAAGAGACAGTCCCCCATATACAGCAAGAGATGGTCCCCCATATACAGCAAGAGACCATCCCCCATATACAGCAAGAGACGGTCCCTATATACAGCAAGAGATGGTCCCCATATACAGCAAGAGACGGACCCCATATACAGCAAGAGACGGACCCCATATACAGCAAGAGACCGTCCCCCATATACAGCAAGAGACCGTCCCCCATATACAGCAAGAGACCGTCCCCCATATACTGCAAGAGACTGTCCCCCATATACAGCAAGAGACGGCCCCAATATACAGCAAGAGATGGTCCCCATATACAGCAAGAGATGGTCCCCCATATACAGCAAGAGATGGTCCCCATATACAGCAAGAGACGATCCCCATATACAGCAAGAGACGGTCCCCCATATACAGCAAGAGATGGTCCCCCATATACAGCAAGAGACGGTCCCCCATATACAGCAAGAGACAGTCCCCATATACAGCAAGAGACAGTCCCCATATACAGCAAGAGATGGTCCCCATATACAGCAAGAGACGATCCCCATATACAGCAAGAGACGGTCCCCCATATACAGCAAGAGATGGTCCCCCATATACAGCAAGAGACGGTCCCCCATATACAGCAAGAGACGGTCCCCATATACAGCAAGAGACGGTCCCCATATACAGCATAAGACGGTCCCCATATACAGCATAAGACAGTCCCCCATATACAGCAAGAGACAGTCCCTATATACAGTGAGAGGCAATCCCTATATACAGCAAGAGACAGTCCCCATATACTGCAAGAGACAGTCCCCCATATACAGCAAGAGACAGTCCCCATATACAGCAAGAGACCATCCCTATATACAGCAAGAGAAGGTCCCCATATACAGCAAGAGACAGTCCCCATATACAGCAAGAGACCATCCCTATATACAGCAAGAGACGGTCCCCATATACAGCAAGAGACGGTCCCCAAATCCAGCAAGAGACAGTCCCCAAATCCAGCAAGAGACAGTCCCCATATACAGCAAGAGACAATCACCAACATCCAGCAAGAGACAGTCCACTATCCATGCAGAATTATTAAACAACCAGGCAGCCCCTATATTCATCCAACAGCAACACTGTTTAAATAATTACCAAAATCAATGTACTTACCTCAGGCAGGCATGTAATGTACCTTAGGCAGTGAAGTGCAAACCAATCAATATACACTTATTATACACTTATTGTTTTTTTTTTTTTTACAAAAATATGTAGCAGAATACATATTGGCCTAAATTTATAAAGAAATTTGACTTTTTAAAATTTTGCTTTGGATATGTTTTATAGCAGAAAGTAAATTTTTTTTTCAAAATTGTTGGTCTTTTTTTGTTTATAGTGCAAACATTAAAAATACAGTGATCAAATACCACCAAATGAAAGCTTTATTTGTGGGAAAAAATTAGATAGATTTTATTTCGGTACAGCGTTTTCAAAGTAACACAGTGCTGTATTGCAAAAAATGGCCTGGTCGTGAAAGGGGGTAAATCTTTCGGAGGTCAAGTCATTAAAGCACATGTACATGAGGGTTTTAAAGCGCTTTTGCCCCTTTCCTACCATCATAGCGCGTGGCCACTGTGGCGTGCAGTGTGGCGATCGGTGGCGTGGTGTGACAGTTTGACACACCGCATCTCCGATCCCATAGGCTCTTTACCACGTGATCAGCTGTGTCCAATCACAGCTGATCACAATGTAAACAGGGAAAGCCGTATATTGGCCTTTCCTGCACTCATGCTGACAGGCACGAGTAGAGTAGAGCCCATTGGCTGCTCTTCTGACAGGGGGGGTCTGCACTGATTGATTATCAGTGAAGCCCCCCCAAGGATGCCCACCCAGGACCACCAGGGGTCCCCACCCATGACCACCAGGTATGCCAATCAGTGCCCAATAGGGATGGCACTATGCCCATCAATGATGCCTGCCAGTGCCCCCTGATCAGTGCTGCCTAACAGTGCCATCTATCAGTGCCATCTATCAGTGCCGCCTATCAGTGCCACCCTTCAGTGCCCATCAGTGCCCATCAGTGAAGGAGAAAATGTACTTATTTACAAAGTTTTTATTTGTAGCACAAAAAATAAAAACCCGGCGGTGATCAAAAACCACCAAAACAAAACTCTATTTGTGGGAAAAAATATAAAAATTGAGTTTGGGTACAGCGTTGCATGACCGCGCAATTGTCATTCAAAATGTGATAGCGCTGAAGTTGAAAATTGGTCTGGGCAGGACGGTGTATAAGTGCCCTGTATTGAAAGTGGTTAAGGTAGTATGTTTTCATATAAAAGAACCATTGCATATATGGGTGATGACCAAAAATAAAGAAAGCTTAAAAAAAGTTACAGCATTCATAGATGTTAGTGTGATACCAACCTATTCTCATAATCCTTTACTAAAATAAGTTGTTCTTCAGAAGAGCACACCTTTTCCAGTGCTTGGTGCCAAAATGAAACTACCTCTGGCAACTTGAAGGAAACTCAAGCATGCATACACATAGTAAATCTGCACAGTTTTTGTCCATATTGAAAGCTCTTTTGCTTTATGCCAAAAATACATAGCAACATTTTAGCCCATTTCTAGCCTTTTGTCAACAGTCACAAAAAATAAGTATGAAAGATGACAAACAAGGTGGACCTGATGGAGAATTCCCACCGTATCCGTTGTTTGTGAATTTTATTGTACAATATAGGGGACACAACACAAAGGGTAAAGGATAGGTTTTCTGCACATAAATATTAATATGCTGTTCATAATAAGTTAATAGAACAGCCCTTATTCGCTGCCATGTTTTTGCAATTAAGTGAAAGAGCTTTTAATACAGACAAAGACTTAGGTTCAATTGTACTATGTTTTTTGCATCATAGTGTGTAACTGGCATCCTGATTTATGACTGATACAAATGATTCACCAATTAGGAAAATGGATACCAGCTGTGGATGTAGCAAATGTTCAGCAAATGCAGTCCGAGGCTGAAACCTATTGTCTGAATAGGGGAGTGAACTAGGCCTTGCCATGTAATCAGAAAGTTTAATTGCCTTTCTTTAGGTAATGTGGGATGGGCACCATGTTTCCTCAGGAAATCTTATCAACCTGATATCTAACAAAGGCAACTTTGAAGACAAAGACTTCATGTGGGAGTTGCTACATCGCATTGGAGATTCACCAGGTAGTACTTATCAAGACATATGGGGAGATATAATGTTTGTACTGTGTTTTACCACATTTAAGTATGTGCTTGACCTCGGATCAATATGTTACCTTTTTACAGGTTTAGTAAAGTTACAAGCAAGAGCAGTGGTAGGTTCCTTGATGCAAGTGGTGTTATAAAAAAAAACCTCCTATGTCCTGTGGTATACTAAATTAAAGTGAATCAGTGATTCTCAGTTCACTTATACTTTTGGCTGACCTTTTAAGTAGAGGTATCCCCCAGGAGCACTTCTGAGATTAAGGAGGGGCCCCAAACCAGAAGTATTTCTGTGTATCTTCCATATAACAATTGTATAGCAGACCTTGGCTCTGGATTATATAGTCAAGTAGCAGCATGTATTCAAACAATACTAGAGATAGGTTAGAAGTAAACTTTTGGGTATTGAATTCGTCTGTGGTACAAAAGAAGAGGGACAGAATCTCTTTGTAATCTGCCAAAGAGTGAAAACCAGGGAAGAGCAACTTTGAGAATTTTTGTTTTACTGAAACTTTGGTGAAAACTGGGAGATTTGAAGGAAATCTCAAGATTTTGGTGAAAAGCACTAAGGTTGAAATTGAAGGTTCTCTATGTTTTTGTTCGGTTTACAAGGCTGTGATAGGCTTTAAATTGTGGTTCCAGAGGCTATTTTCAACTATCCCGACTGGTTATTGTGCCAGTGAAAATTACCCGACCCCTCATTATTATTTTTTTCAATTTTTCAAATAGATTTTGCCTAGACATTTCAATGAGCAAAACTGAGTTTCCAAGTCAGAAGAGATTCCCCGAGGAAGTCACGAGGGGTCGTGACGTAACGCGTAGGACCCACGTCAGCTTACGCAACCGGAAGTTATCACTCTGACCCGGTTGTTTACTTTGCAGACCCGAAATTTTGTATCAGGTAGCGGCGGAACACTGCTGTATGCTGTACTGTTCTTCCAATCTGCTCTGTACAGTGTTTTTAACATTAAAAATGGGATTTTTAAACTGCACAATTGGAGGCTGTCTTTTTGTCTTTCCTCTGCATTATACACCTACATCTGGAGAAGAGCCTCATCCAGCTTGACGATCGACATCCACTAACCCGAGGACTCATCAACCTCCATCACTTACCACCATTTGGAGCACTAAGGTATTTACCTATGCCTCTAGAGGTAAGGGCTCTGTGAGCATATTTCTACATAGATGTCACCATTGTTGTCTACATCATCCACTCTATGTCTGGAGCCCATCTAATCCCAGCACGATTGGATCCATTTATTGACTGACTATCCTATATTGATTTATCCACTACATTAATTTGGATATATATAGATTGTTTGATTTTTATAATTGTTCACCTTGCTTCACCTTTATGAATTTTTGGCACTTGCATATAATTTTTTAGCATTATTTGAATTCTCATATTTATAATTTATTTACTCATTTATTTATTTATTTATTTTTTTGTGGTGCGCGAAATCACTTTATTGATTTTTTTGTATTGGTTGATTGGTGTACACCCTAGATTTTGCAGCACTTCACCCAGTACACAATTGTAGTACACATCTTCTTTTAGTACACACATTGTAGTAGCGCAGAGGTTCACTATACATTGTTTTTCAAAAACGGAACTAAAGACATTTAAAGCTGAACTGTAGCAAAAACCTATGTTTAAACATTTGCACAAACAAAATAAAGCTTCGTTATTTAAAACTTTTACTTTCATAACCCTCAAATAGAGCCCTAAGTGCTGAACTTTCAGCACTGAAACTTAAAGCCCTGCTGGGAGTACTGGGATTACCGCTTGCTCAGTTTCCCTGCTATTCACAAAATGTCTTGCAATTCTTTTCAATTAATACAACCCCTGGCAAAAATTCTGGAATCACCAGTCCCTGAGGATGTTCCTTTAGTTGTTTATTGTTGTAAAAAAAATGCAGATCACAGACATGGCCAAAAACTAAAGGCATTTCAAATGGCAACTTTCTGGCTTTAAGAAACACTAAAAGAAATCAAGAAAAATAATTGTGGTGACCAGTAACAGTTAGATTTATAAAACAAGCACAGGGAATAAATTATGGAATCACTCAATTCTGAGGAAAAAATTATGGAATCATGAAAAACAAACAAACAAAATAACACTTCAACACATCACTAGTACTTTGTTGCACCACCTCTGGCTTTTATAACTGCTTGCAGTCTCTGAGGCATTGACTTAATGAGTGATAAACAGTACTCTTCATCAATCTGGCTCCAGCCTTCTCTGATTGCTGTTGCCAAATCATCTTTGCAGGTTGGAGCCTTGTCATGGACCATTTTCTTTAACTTCCACCACATATTTTCAATTGGATTGAGATCCGGATTGAGATTATGTGTCTTTCTTCAAGGAATTTTTTCTCTATGGCAAGATGCATTATCATCTTGATAAATGATTTCATCATCCCCAAACATCCTTTCAATAGATGGGATAAGAAAAGTGTCCAAAATTTCAATGTAAACCTGTGCATTTATTGAAGATTTAATGACAGCCATATCCCCAGTGCCTTTGCCTGACATGCAGCCCCATATCATAATTGACTGTGGAAATTTACATGTTTTCTTCAGACAGTCATCTGCATAAATCTCATTGGAACGGCACCAAACAAAAGTTCCAGCATCATCACCTTGCCCAATGCAGATTCGAGATTCATCACTGAATATGACTTTCATCCAATCATCCACAGTCCACGATTGCCTTTCCTTAGCCCATTGTAACCTTGTTTTTTTGTGTTTAGGTGTTAGAGATGGCTTTCTTTTAGCTTTTTTGTATGTAAATCCCATTTCCTTTAGGCGGTTTCTTACAGTTCGGTCACAGATGTTGACTCCAGTTTCCTCCCATTTGTTCCTCATTTGTTTTGTAGTACATTTTCATATTGCTTTAAGTTTTCTGTCTTGACGCTTTGATGTCTTCCTTGGTCTACCAGTATGCTTGCCTTTAACTACCTTCCCATGTTGTTTGTATTTGGTCCATGTTTTAGACACAGCCGACTGTGAACAACCAACATCTTGTGCAACACTGTGTGATGATTTACCCTCTTACCTACATACTAACAAGCAGATTTAATCTGATGCAGGTGTTGTTAGTGTTTGTAATGAAAATTTACAGGGTGATTCCATAATTTTTTCCTCAGAATTGAGTGATTCCATAATTTATTCCCTGTGCTTGTTCTATAAATCTAACTGTTACTGGCCACCACAATTATTTTTCTTGATTTCTTTTAGTGTTTCTTAAAGCCAGAAAGTTGCCATTTGAAATGCCTTTAGTTTTTGGCCATGTCTGTGATCTGCTTTTTTTCTACAACAATAAACAACTGAAGGAACATCCTCAGGGACTGGTGATTCCATAATTTTTGCCAGGGGTTGTACAAGCTATGAAGCTCTGTGATTGAAGCAGGTGCAGCTGAACATCACAATCCCCCTTCCTTCTAACAAAGAGCATCTTGCATTAATTTAAAAGAATGTAAAGCATTTTGTGGGGCAAGTGACCCATAGTGATCTCAGTACTGAGTACTCCCTGCTGTACTATAAGTTTCAACATGGGAAGTTCAGTACTTACAGCTCTGTGTGAGGTTAAAGGAGTTGTAAAGTCTCAAGGTTTTTCACCTTAATGTATTCTATGCATTAAGGTGAAGAACCTCCTGTGCTGCAGCAGCCCCCACGAGCCCCCCTTTTTCTTACCTGAACCTGATTGTTCTAGCACCAAGGACGAGCCCAGCAGCTCTAGCCACTGTCTCGGGTCTTCATTGGATAGATTGATAGCAGCAGGAGCCATTGGCTCCCATATGATACAAAGAAAAAAAAAGCAGCACATCCGGAATGAAGAAAGTTATGTTTATTGAAAGTCCATAAAATTTAAAAGCATGACACACAAATGATCCAAGGTTGCACCTAATCCTAATCCCACCCCACACTATAAAAGTATAGGTGTTCAGCCTACGTGTTTCACACAGACGTGCCTACTCATTGAGTAAGCACGTCTGTGTGAAACGCCTTTCTTCTTTGTATCGTATGGATTCCTTGGTCACAGACCTAGTGTCAGGGCTGGGCTCAGCCCTTCCTTCCTCTGAGCTGACCGCTCAGCTGTCGGCTAATTGCCAGCTCCTATCTCTCCACAGTGACTCACCTGTTGATGATATCCTGCTCATTAGCCCTGTCTACTTAAGCCATTCAGCCCAGATGATCACTGCCTTCACCTTGGACAACATCACAGAGACTATCTGCTGCGTTCCTGTTAAAGACTTGCTTGGCTGACATTCCTTCTGGCTCCAGATCCTGCTTGCTGTTTCACTACGCTAATCTCTGGCTTCCTGACTTTCTGGCTTGTCTGACTATCCATTCCAGTTACCAAACTTTGGCTGTTTTGACTACGTTTATTCTATTTACTTTTATAATTAAACAAGTGTGATTTAACTGTACTTATGTATCAGTCTGATTTATGGTTTCTGACAGTAGGCGAAGGCCATGAATTCAGGAGATGCAGTCAATCCACTTGCTTATAATATTTTTTCCAGATTGGATGAGCAGGATCACTGCATGGCTCACCTGGAATCTCCCACTGTGGCTGCTCCGGTACAACCTGTGTTGCAGGCCATCCCTGCTGCTGCTCCAGTCTCTTTGCAGGCACCCGTCTCGAGTATTACCTCTATAAAAAGTATGTCTGGTTCCGCTCTGCTTCTCCAGTGATTTGGAGGCGATCGAGTTCAATGCAGAGGGTTTCTCAACCAGGTTGAGATTTACTTTGAGATGCTGTCCCAGGCGTTTCCCACGGACAGAAGCAAAGTAGGTTTCGTGATATCTTTGCTTTCTGAGAGAGCCTTGGCCTGGGCTAACCCTCTATGGGAGACGCACAAACCGGTTGTCTTGAGTTTCCCTGAGTTTGTGGCTTCTTTTAAAAGGGTATTTGACGTTCACGCACGCTCCGCTTCTGCTGTCAAGTGCCTCATGTCCATCAGAGTACGAGAACTGTTGCCGATTACGCCATTGAATTCCATACTCTGGCAGCAGAGGTTGCTTGGAACAATGAGGCCCCCGTGGCTGCTTTTTCTCATGATCTCTCAGACTCCATGAAGGATGAGATAGCAGCCCGAGATATACCCACTGAGCTGGAGAAGTTGATCACGTTTGCCATCCTCATTGACTCCAGACTCAGAGAAAGAATCTCTTTTAAGGAGATCTTGCGGAAGCCTCCTGTACATTTGTCTCCGAGTCCCACCCTTGCAGTCCCACCCTTGCCTCCCTCACCTCCCATGCCTCCTGGTACCGAGTCGGTCAGTGAAGGTGAACCCATGCACTTGAGCTTTACGCGTCTCTCTGCGGATGAGAGAACCCTTAGCAGGAGGGAGAGATTGTGCCTTTATTGTGGCCAGGCAGGTCACTTTTTGTCCTACCCGTCCAGGGAATGTCCGAACCTTGAGGTCCTGTCACGGACAGACCTTAGGTGGGGTTGTTTCGTCCCCAGTTATCCAGAAGGATAAGCCCCTGGTTTCGGTTACCCTTTCTTGGGCTGAGTCGTCCGTTGAGATACAGGCTCTAATCGACTCTGGGGCTGCAGGCCTGTTCATTGATGCTGCCTTTGTAATGCCCCGCCAGTTTTCCAGGAATTTATTAATGATGTCCTCCGAGATTTGATGCAGTTATGTGTGGTGGTCTATCTCGATGATATTCTCATATTTTCAAAGTCCCTGGAGAGCCACCACACAGATGTCTGTCGTGTGCTTCAGAAACCAAGAGAGAACAATCTCTATTGTAAATTGGAGACGTGCAGACTTTCAGCAGTCCTACAGTGGCCCCGACCCATGGGTTTAGGTCCTCTGCAGTGTTTTCTTGGCTTTGCCAACTATTATCGGAAGTTTATTCATAACTTCTCATCTCTGGTCAAGCCCCTGACTGATATGACCAGAGAGGACGGTAACCCACAGAGTTGGTCTCTGGAGTCCGTTAAGGCCTTTGAGAGTCTCAAGGCTGCCTTTGTTTCTGCTCCTGTGTTGGCATATACTGAACCTATGTTACTTTTTATCCTTGAGGTTGATACTTTTGAGACTGGAGTTGGCCCCCTTCTGTCTCAATGTCCTACCTCTGAGAGCAATCTGCAATTTCTACTTTTTAAAGAAATTGTAACCTGCGGAGTGCAATTACGAAATTGGTGACAGAGAGCTGTTAGCGATCATTTTAGCCCTAAAAGAATGGAGACATCTCCTCGAAGGTACCACTGTGCCAGTTCTCATTCTTACTGACCATAAGAATCTGACATTCTTGTATGAGGCTAAACGTTTCTCTCCCAGAAGGGCACAATGGGCTCTTTTCTTGTCAAGTTTCAATTACATTGTCTCATTCTTACCCGGTACTAAGAATGTAAGGGCAGATGCTTTGTCACAACAATTTTCCTCCACTTCCAAGATGGAGTTGGTTTCGGTTCCTGTGGTTCCTCCTGATCGTATTCTGGCTACGGTTCGGACCAGTTTCACTTCTCATTTGGGTGAGGAAATTCTTGCTGCTCAGGTTTATGCTCCTCCTGAGAAACCTTGTGACTGCTGCTTTGTCCCAGAGAGTCTCTGTACTGCGGTGCTCCAGACTTACCATTCTCCCAAGGCTGCTGGCCACCTTGGGAAGAATCAACTCTTTTGGGCCATTTCCCAACAATTCTGGTGGCCTAGTCTACGTGCTGATGTAACCGCATTCGTAGCTGCCTGCTCCATGTGTGCTCAGAGTAAGACTCCACGACACCTTCCAGTGGGCCTCCTACAACTCATACCCAATGGAGAGAGGCCCTGGACCCATCTGTCTATGGATTTCATTGTGAAGTTACCCAACTCCCAGGGCAACACAGTTATCCTTATGGTGGTGGACCGGTTCTCGAAAATGTCTCATTGTATTCCAATTAAGAAGTTGCCCACTTCTAAGGATCTGGCTTCCATTTTTGCTTACATGGGCTACCCAAGGTGATTGTCTCAGCCAGAGGTAGTCAGTTTGTGTCCCGGTTCTGGCGAGCCTTTTGTGCACAGTTGGGAATTCAGCTTGCTTTCTCCTCTGCGTATCACCCACAGTCTAATTGGGCCGCAGAATGAGTCAATCAGTCCTTGGAGCAATTCCTACGTTCCTATATTTCTGACCATCATAACAACTTGTCAGACCTCTTACCGTGGGCAGAGTTTGCTCACAATAGTTGAAAAAATAAAAAGCAAAAATTGCGCTTACACTAATTGGTATGAGCTGCGACTAAAAAGTAGTAAACCATAAACCATATAAAAATCAAAAAGTCGCGCTAAGGACTAAACGTGACAGCAGGCTAATGCCAAAAAAACTCATAAAAATATGGGGGTGACGAGTGGTCAATAAGTGAATGAATTATAAAGGGGTGCTAAGTAATGAAAACATGCACTATACAAATACAACAAAGCTAGAAGTGAAAAAAAGCTATGTCCGTATGAAAAAATAAATATTGGATGACACAATTACCAGGACAATATCTCAAATAATGATAAAATAATAATATAACAGATTTGTGGCTGTAAAAACTAAACCAAAATAAATATAAGGAAAAGGTAAACCCAAAAAAAGTCCATGGCTAAAAAATTATATTAATTAAAGTCCATCCGTGTAAATTAACATGCATAAATTATGGCTTGTCTCCAGGTGCTCTGTGGATAATTGTAACAGAATCTTGCTGTGATGAAACTAGAGTGCGTAGATAGACCTCCACCTCTTAGAAAATAGCTGCCTCTTACCAGATAAAATTGGTCTCTTAATTACAGGAGACCTAAGGGGGCGGATGGCTGCAACCCCAGCCAGGGGTCTTTGAACCAGGCACTCAGCGTCCAACTCCAGGGACTCTCTCCAACCTCGTCTCTGGTGCTGACCCCACTGACTGTCAGTGGGGTCAGCACCAGAGACGAGGTTGGAGAGAGTCCCTGGAGTTGGACTGTCAGTGGGGTCAGCACCAGAGACGAGGTTGGAGAGAGTCCCTGGAGTTGGACGCTGAGTGCCTGGTTCAAAGACCCCTGGCTGGGGTTGCAGCCATCCGCCCCCTTAGGTCTCCTGTAATTAAGAGACCAATTTTATCTGGTAAGAGGCAGCTATTTTCTAAGAGGTGGAGGTCTATCTACGCACTCTAGTTTCATCACAGCAAGATTCTGTTACAATTATCCACAGAGCACCTGGAGACAAGCCATAATTTATGCATGTTAATTTACACGGATGGACTTTAATTAATATAATTTTTTAGCCATGGACTTTTTTTGGGTTTACCTTTTCCTTATATTTATTTTGGTTTAGTTTTTACAGCCGCAAATCTGTTATATTATTATTTTATTATTATTTGAGATATTGTCCTGGTAATTGTGTCATCCAATATTTATTTTTTCATACGGACATAGCTTTTTTTCACTTCTAGCTTTGTTGTATTTGTATACTGCATGTTTTCATTACTTAGCACCCCTTTATAATTCATTCACTTATTGACCACTCGTCACCCCCATATTTTTATGAGTTTTTTTGGCATTAGCCTGCTGTCACGTTTAGTCCTTAGCGCGACTTTTTGATTTTTATATTGCTCACAATAATGCCTTGAATTCTGCTTCCCGATTGTCCTCGTTTATGGCGAACTATGGTTTCCAACCTTCCATGTTGCCTGACTCATTTGTTCCGCAGAGTATTCCTGCATTAGAGGAGTATTTCTGTGGTCTTCGTTCCACTTGGGCACAAGTCCAGGAGGCTTTGCGACATGCTAAGTATAGGTACAGACTCCATGCTGACCACAGACGCCTGCCTGCGCCTTTCTACCAGGTTAGGGACAGGGTCTGGCTTTCTTCTCGCAAACTTCGACTTCGTGTTCCCTCTCTGAAGTTCGCACCTCTTTTTTTTAGGCCTTTCTGTATTCTTCGCAGGATAAACACAGTGGCTTACGCATTAGACCTTCCTTCTAATATGCGTATCTCAAATGTATTTTATGTCTCCTTATTAAAACCTTTGGTCTGCAACCACTTTACCACCTCGGTGCCATGTTCTCACACTGTACAGGTTGAGAACCATGAGGAGTATGAAGTACGGTCCATTGTTGACTCCCGTAGCTTCCGTGGGTGCATACAGTACCTGGTGCATTGGAAAGGGTACGGTCCGGAGGAACGCTCTTGGGTCTCATCCTCAGGCGTACATGCCCCTGTCCTCCTCCGTGATTTCCATAGATGTTTTTCCCTCAAGCCTGGTGGTCCTCTGAGGGGGAGGGGCCATTGAGGAGGGGGTACTGTCAGGGCTGGGCTCAGCCCTTCCTTCCTGTCTTCGCCTTGGTCAACATCACAGAGACTATCTCCTGCATTCCTGTTAAAGACTTGTTTGGCTGACATTCCTTCTGGCTCCAGATCCTGCTTGCTGTTTCACTATGCTGATCTCTGGATTCCTGACTTTCTGGCTTGTCTGACTATCCATTCCGGTTACCGAAATTTGGCTATGTTTTGACTACGTTTGTTCTATTTACTTTTATAATTAAACAAGTGTGATTTAACTGTACTTCTGTCTCGGTCTGATTCATGGTTTCTGTTACCTAGGCAGGCACCCTGCTTCTCATAGCAGTGTTTGAGACCTTGCAGTAGCTTGGAGCAGTGTGTACTCTTTCTCTCTTTTCAACAGCCATTGGCTCCCACTGCTGTCAATCAAATCCAGTGACATGGGAGCCGGGGGTGGGCCGAGTCCTCCTGTCTGTGTCAATGGACATAGCAGCAGGACTCGGGAGCGCGCCCGCATGAGTGCCCCCATGGAAAGCAGCCCTCCGAGGGGGCACCTGATGAAGAGGAGGAGCGCCGCCGGGGGGACCCCAGAAAAGGAGGATTGGGGCCATTCTGTGCAAAAACTTTGCACAGAGCAGGTAAGTATGACATGTTTGTTATTTAAAAAAACAAAAAACAAAAAACAAAAAAAAGAAAAGTTTGTTACCACAACACTTCATATTCCTGATACGCGGCTGCTGTACCATATACTTATATGAAAAAATATCATATTCTCTACGTATTGCTTCCTTTATGTGAAATCCCTGGTGTTCCTGCAAGTCCCCTTGCTTTCCTATTAAAAACTGACCACACTAAGCAGGAGAGCACATCGTGGTCAGTTCTCTAGCTGTGCTGGGATCTCAATGTACCCTCCTCCAATGATCAGACTTGTCCTGACACGCCCCCACTACACAGCCATTTACTGGGAAGCTCAGTGTGCTACTGCTTCTCCTCCCCCAGCTCTTATACAGCTGAGAACACAGGGAACAGAGGCAATGTGGTCACTTATAAAAAAGGGAAAAAGGTATTCATAATGTTAATTTTATATCTATACATAAATGTTTTGCCTTTCATTTCTATTTTAAACTGAATAGGTTGTTTTACAAGGTGATCGTTTACAATCACTTCCAAAGACCAGATAAGCACCAATACATTGCAAGACATGAATCTACAATGTAAACAAATACAATTTTCCGGTATACAGTATGTATAACTGGGTAACTGTAAAACCGAAAGCTGGCCATACACTAGTAGACTTTTAAATTAACTTTAGTACAAACTTTGTACAAAAAGTCATACAAAAAGTCTTATTACATTAGTACATTTGACTAAGGATGGGCGAATGGTTTAGACCGAGCATGATTTCGGGCCGAACATTGGCTGTTCAGAAGTTCTCCGAACAACCGAATTGAAATAATCCCGCCCCACACTATAAAAGTTTAAAGCCATATAGTTCTGTGCGTTACTGCAAGTTTAATGGCATATATTTCATTGCGTTACTACAAGTTTAATGCCATATAGTTATGTGCGTTACTGCAAGTTTAACACCATATATTTCATTGCATTACTGCAAGTTTAATGTCATATAGTTCTGTGCGTTACTGCAAGTTTAACGCTGTATATTTCATTGCGTTACTGCAAGTTTAACACAATATAGTTCTGTGTGTTACTACAAGTTTAACGCCATATAGTTCTGTGCATTACTGCAAGTTTAACACCATATAATTTATTGCGTTACTGCAAGTTTAATGCCATATAGTTCTGTGCATTACTGTAAGTTTAACCCCATTATTTCATTATGTTACTGCAAGTTTAACGCCATATAGTTCTGTGCGTTACTGCAAGTGTAACTCTGTATATTTCATTGCTTTGCTGCAAGTTTAATGCCATATATGTCATTGCGTTTCTGCAAGTTTAATGCCATATAGTTCTGTGCGTTACTGCAAGTTTAACGCCGTGGAGTTCTGTGCATTACTGCAATATTATAGTGTATCCGTGGAGTGTGTCTGTGTCATGAATACTCAAATTAAAGTGCACCAAACACCACTTTCCATTGATTGAAGTGCATCCACGTACACATTTACACATCTTTATTACATTTTGTTAATAAGCACCCCCCACTCTCCTCATCATGTCTGGGAGGACAGTAAGGAGAGGCAGACGTTCCCATGACACTGTAAGGGGGCCAGCAGCGTATTTGTCCACAGGCAAAGGTAGACATGATCAGTCCTCAGGCAGGGCATCATTTCCTCTGTTTAATGATGTTGCCGTGCTAATCAGCCACAGCATGCAGAGGAGGTGGTGGACTAGCTTACTAAACGGTCCTCATCCTCGTTATCCTCCATCACCCAAGCAGAGATTAGTGCGCAGTCCCCTGCAGCTGCGAGAGTGGCAAAACCTGCCTCCTTGTCCACAGCTATTTCTGCCATAGCCACAGCATCAGGCATGGAGGAGTCAGCGGAGTTATTTGAACACAGCGTCAGCCACTTGACGATGCACAGCCATTACTCGATTCAGATGTTGGTTCTGACTCTGAGGTTGAGGAAGGCAGGAACACGAGCCTACAGAGAGGGGAGCACACTGGTAGACAAATTGGCAGTCATGTTCCCCCAGCCGCAACGTATTGACAACTTGTCTCCAGTGGATGGAGGAGATGATGAGGTCACTGACTCAACTTGGGTGCCAGATAGAGATAGAGCAGAGGAGGAAAGTTATGGTGAGGCACAACCCCAACAAGGCAGCTATCATGGAAGAGTGGAGAGTAGCCACTCTATTCCATTATATTGTGGAGCTGTTATCTCCCGGCCCACTTCCCACAGCTCAGCTGTCTGGGTCTTTTTTAGTACATGTGCAGCATATCGTTTGCTATTTGCAAACTTTGTCTCAAGCACATCAAGCGTGGCAAAAACACCAACCATTTGGGCACCACATGCTTGACAAGGCATTTACCCTCCCACCACTCAGCCCGTTGGCAAGAGCACCTAAAAGCCACACAAAAGGAGCACAAATTTCTCCCTCCTCCTTACTCACCTCAGGCTGTCCCTGCTATACCTCATAACCTCTCAGCAGCCTCCACTGACAGTGATGATAGTATAGAGCAGGGTATCCCAGGTCCTTGCAGCACATCAGCCAGCAGCATACCACCAGCTGTAGACTATAGCCGGCAAATTTCTCTGCTCCATCTGCTGCAGCGGAAAAAAAATACAATGCCTGCCACCCACATGCCCAGCGTCTAAATGCAAGCTTGTCAAAGCTGCTGCCTCTAAAAATTCTGCCTTTCCGCCTGGTGGATTCTGCCCCCTTCCATGAATTTGCAGAATGTGCTGTACCGCAATGACAGGTTCCCAGTCAGTATTTCTTTTCATGTAAGGCCATTCCATCTCTCTACCATCACGTGGAAGGCAATGTTGTGGCATTGTTGGGCAACGCAGTCAGCCACAAAGACCACGTTACTGCTGACATATGGTCCAGCAAGCATGGGCAGGGACGATATGTATTTTGTTCAAAGCACACTGGGTAACCCTGCTTGACACTCTGAAGGATGCAGGACAGGGCTCAGTGCTGCAGCTTGTTGTACCCCCACGTCTCCATATAGCTGGTGATGATGCCAGATTCATCAGATCTACCCCCTCCTCCTCCTCCATGCCCCCCTCTGCTGAATTGTCCTATGAACCTCAAGTACCCCCTAAGCATTAAAAGTGCTATTCAATGAGTCAGGCTAAAATGTGCCATGCAGTGCTTCAGCTGGTGTGTCAAGGGGATAGGAACAACACCGGAGCAGAGATTCTTGCAGCTCTGCAGGGACAGGCCCAGAGGTGGTTCACGCCACACCAGCTGGAGACAGGAATAATGGTGTGTGTGATAATGGCACAAACCTACTGTCCGCCCTTAGACAGGGAAAGTTGACACAATTTCAATTTGGTGGTGCAGCGTTTCCTAAATAGGTACCCAGGGTTGGAAGATCTGCTAAAGCAGACCAGAAGAGTGTGTAGCTATTTTAGGCGGTCATACACAGCCAGTGCTCGGTTGGCTGAAATTCAGTGGGCATTCCACCTGCCCGTAAACCCCCTGATTTGTGACATGCCCACCAGGTGGAACTCGACTTTGGCAATGCTGCAGCGGCTGCACATGCAGCAGAGAGCCGTCAACAAGTACCTGTGTGAATATGGCACAACGAGAGGCTCAGGCTGGCTCGGCTTTTTTTCCCCACGTCAATAGCTGCTCATAAAGGATGCATGCACTGTACTGTCACCATTTGAGGAGGCCACAAGGATGGTGAGCTGTGACAATGCATGCATCAGTGACACAATCCCAGTTGTATTCCTGCTGGGGCAGACTCTGCGTGGCATTATGAACAGGGCACTCGAGGCATAGCAGCGGAAGGAAGAGGAGGACTTCCTTTCCTCTCAAGGCACACTTTATGTGGAAACCATTGTTCCTATGCCACAGAACACACAAGGGGAGAGAGAGGAGGAGGATGCTGGCAGTTTCAGAGGCATTGAAGCAGATAAAGATATGCGTCAAACAGTAAGAGATGGTTTTCCATCCGCAGGACCCTTGGGAGTAGTATGTGGCTGGGAGGAGGCAGTTCCAGATATTTTAATCCTCAGTGAACCTGAGGAGTCTGCTTCTCATGCCTCTGCAAATTTGCAGTGCATGGGCTCCTTCATGCTTCAAAGCCTGCGAAAGGACCCAAGAATACGTGCCGTAAAGGAGAAGGATCACTATTGGTTGGCAACCCTCCTTGACCACCTTTATAAGGGGAAAGTCTCAGAACTCATCCCATCCCCATAGAGAGTGCAGAAGATGAAATCTCTTGAGGACACCTTAAAGAGAAGTTTATCGAATGCTTTTCCCGACTCTGGTAGGTTACAGTGTATCATGGAAAACGTAGTTTTGAGGCTTCTTTTGGTCAAGAGAGGAGCGGTGGAGAAGGCGGCCGCCTAAGTGATGCATTTCTCAATTTTTTTAGTCCTCGCCACCCAGGGCTGTCAGCTTCCACATCCCATAGGCAGCGTCTGCATCACATGGTGGACGATTATCTAGGGGCAAAAACAGAGATGGAGAGCTTTCCAGTCAACGATCCACTGGCTTAATGGGTCATGAGAATAGACTACTGGCCAGAACTTGCCTAGTATGCTATTAAGTTGCAGGGATGCCCTGCATCCAGCATGCTTTCCGAAGGAGCATTCAGTGCTGCTGGAGGTTTTGTTACTGATCACAGAACGCGTCTGTCCACAGACTCAGTGGACAGTCTGACTTTTATCAAAATGAATCAGTCCTGGATTACCAGCAGCTCTGAAGCCCCTGATGACGATGTCGCCAGTTAAGTGTTTTTGTGATGTGGAATCTCTGCAAGACTTCTACGCTGCCTAGTGTTGTGGGTGTTGATTTCATCTGGAAGAATGTTTTTGGTGTAGGTTTCATGGGCACAATTAACACACAAAGACCAATTTTTCCACACCTGTTTGACAGGTGCATATCATTACAATTTTTGACAGCAAGGCCAATTCTTGCTTTCATCAAGAGTACCTCTATAGGGTTACGGTGTGAAGGCGCCATCGACACCCAAATAACAATTTTTCCGCACCCGTTACAGAAGTAGAAATCCAAAGTCTGTGGTAGAGCCACCAGAATGTATCCAAAAAATCTCTAATCTTCTTCCAGATGCACTACATTGTGGCCTCATCATACAGACTGGCTCCCCAAGCCCTTGCTTACAAAATAAAGAAAGCTTGCAGAGAAAAATGCAATTATTGCTGCAGCAGCAGCTTCTATACACAGTACAGATGTGCCACTTTACAGGTGGACTAAGGGGCCCCCCTTCCCCCAGGCACTATATTCAAAGGAATGTTTCATTTTTATACTTTCGCTTTAAGCATCAATAAATCACTGCTCATTTAAAAATGACGTTTTTTACAAACTTTGTTTTTTGATACATGTCCCCAGGGCAGTAACCTCCCCCCATAACCATTGTATGCCCAATTACTTGCATATACGCCTTTAAAATGGGCACTTTTGATTTTTCACGCTCAGGTCCCATAGACTTCAATGGGGTTCGTTATTCGGTTCTAAACTTTCCCGATGTTCAAAAGTTCTGGTGCGAACCATCCCTACATTTGAGGGCTTGACAAACGTCATTCCAAAGTACTTTAATATTTAATTTGCTTTTATTATTCATCTTTGGAGCAAATAGACTCTACTGAGCGAAAACCACATACACTTTTAGAAAAATTTCCACCCTGCTTAAAATTTTTCTTCTCACTGCGGTCAAATTCAAATGTCGATCTAACCCCACCAGTGATTAGAAAAATGAAATGAACATTCTCAAAATTAAAAATTTGTAAATGTATTAAACTCTACTAGTGTAAAGCCAGCTTTAGGATGTTTCCATGTACAAAAATTCCAAGAACAGATTTTTAAAACTAAGGACTGTTTCCTGGATGCAGGGTCGGTTGGTGATGACTGGGTAATTGTGATTCATTGTACAGGTGGGTTATTTTTGTATTATCTCTCATATATGTAGGAAAAAGTGCTTCTCATAATTTTTTTTTTTGGCATACATAAATGATGGTGTGTGGTGAAGATAGGAATTATAAGAAAAGGAAAAGACTGACTTGTAATTTTCCTCGTACACATGATGAGATTATCTGACGAATGACTGATCTTTTTTTTTTGCATGCTAGTATCTAGGGATGAGCCGAACACCCCCCGGTTCGGTTCGCACCAGAACCCGCGAACGGACCGCAAGTTCGCACGAACGTTAGAACCCCATTGACGTCTATGGGACTCGAACGTTCGAAATCAAAAGTGCTCATTTTAAAGGCTAATTTGCATGGTATTGTCCTAAAAAGGGTGTGGGGACCCGGGTCCTACCCCAGGGGACATGTATCAATGCAAAAAAAACTTTTAAAAACGGCCGTTTTTTCGGGAGCAGTGATTTTAATGATGCTTAAAGTAAAAAAAAAAAAGTGAAATATTCCTTTAAATATCGTACCTGGGGGGTGTCTATAGTATGCCTGTAAAGTGACGCGTGTTTCCCATGTTTAGAACAGTCCCTGCACCAAATGTCATTTTTAAAGGAAAAAATCTCATTTAAAACTGCTTGCGGGTTTAATGTCATGTCGGGTCATGGCAATATGGATGAAAATCAGTGAGACAAACGGCATGGGTACCCCCCAGTCCATTACCAGGCCCTTTGGGTCTTGTATGGATATTAAGGGGAACCCTGCACCCAAATTAAAATAAGGAAAGGTCCCTATATACTCTGAACAGCAGTATACAGGCGGTGCAAACAAGACAGGGACTGTAGGTTTGTTGTTAAGTAGAATCTGTTTGTAATTTTGAACATTTTTAACGTGTTTAGCTCCAGCCAAAAAATCTTTTCTAAGCTTTTTGGAAAACATAGGGAAGGGTTATCACCCCTTTGACATTTGTTTTGCGTCTTTCCTCTTCTTCAGAAGATTTCACCTCACTTTTTTGTCCCAATGAAAAATGTTTTTTGAAAATTTGGGTTTTTTTGTGGAACAAGGATTGGAAAGCATCAGTGGAAAGGAGAAATTGTTTTCCCATATTAACTCTTACATGAGAGAATTTCCCTTCCTAGGGTTAGATTTCATCTCACTTCCTGTTGTCTCCTTCCGTTTGCAAGTAGGAGTCGTTTGTAAGTTAGATGTTTGAAAGTAGGGTCCTGCCCTATATACTCAGCAGAAATTTGGGCCTTAGGTGTTGCTGTGGCCAAAACACTGTAAGCCCTCACAGGGCCCTGCTGTGAAATATTAGATCAAGAATTGTAATTACATGCCCCTGTTGAACAGGAGCTGAAAAATTAGGCCTTAGGCACTGGTGCTGGTGCCACAACACTGCAACCCCTCACAGACACTCTAGTTGGAACGCAGGAACGAGCCCTGCTGCAAAGTATTGCATCAAAAATTGTAATTACACGCCCCTGTTAGACAGGGGCAGAAAAATTGGGCCTTAGGCACTGGTGCTGGTGCCACAACACTGCAACCCCTCACAGACACTCTAGTTGGAATGCAGGAACGAGCCCTGCTGCAAAGTATTACATCAAAAATTGTAATTACACGCCCCTGTTAAACAGGGGCTGAAAAATTGTGCCTTAGGCACTGGTGGTGGCGCCCAGAACCAAAAATGTTCTTACAAGCTATCAGCGTGATGATTGAGGAGGAAGAGGATAATTACTCAGGGATAGTCACTCAGCATCAGCATAGGCAGTCTTTGAAGGGATCTGAAAAAAATTATTCAGTTACATCAGCATCAGGTGCTTGGTAGCTGGTGGTGATCCAAGACTGATTCATTTTTATGAAGGTCAGCCGATCGACCGAGTCAGTGGACAGACGCACCCTGTGATCGGTTACCACGCCTCCAGCAGCACTGAATGTGCGTTCCGAAAGAACGCTGGATGCAGGACAGGCCAGTAGCTCAATTGCATACTGTGCAAGCTCTGGCCAGTGATCCATCCTCAAGACCCAGTAACCCAGAGGATTTTCGGTGGGAAAGGTGTCCAAGTCTGATCTTGCCCCTAGGTATTCCTGCACCATGTAAAACAGACGCTGGCGATGGTTGCTGGAACCGATCATACCTTGGGGCTGCGGACCAAAAAATTGTCTGAACGCATCGGTCAGACGGCCACCTTCTCCACCGCTCCTTCTTTGACTGACCGAAGCCTCAGCAACACGTTGTCCAGAAACAGGAGTTTGTAACCTCCCAGTCTCTGGGAACGCGTTGCACAGACCTTTCTGCAAGGCCTCCCGAAGATGTTTCATCCTCTGCTCCCTCTGCGATGGCAAGATAAGGTCCGCAACCTTACCCTTGTAACGTGGATCAAGGAGGGTTGCCAGCCAGTATTGGTCCTTCTCCTTGATACCACGAATACGAGGATCCTTACGCAGGCTTTGCAGGATCAGGGAGGCCATGCAGCGTAGGTTTGCTGAGGCATTCGGTCCGGAGTCCTCTGGGTCACTAAGGACAACAACGTCCGCAGCCACCTCCTCCCAGCCACGTACAAGTCCATGTGTTCCTTGGGACTGATCCCTTAAAGACTGCTGATGCTGAGTGCCAGGCTCCACCTCCATACTGACACAATCTTCCTCCTCCTCCTCCTCCTCCTCCTCGTCCTCTTCCTGTGTGATCAGCGGGCACGCAGGAACACTGTCTGGATAAAGGGGGCCTTGAGAGCTAAGGAAGTCCTCCTCTTCCTGCCTCTGTTCTGCCTCAAGTGCCCTGTCCATTATTCCACGCAGCGTGTGCTCCAACAGGTGGACAAGGGGGACAGTGTCACTGATGCATGCACTGTCAGTGCTCACCATCCTCGTGGCCTCCTCGAATGGTGACAGGACAGTGCATGCATCCCTGATCATGGCCCACTGGCGTGGGGAAAAAAAACCAAGGTCCCCTGACCCTGTCCTGGTGCCATAGTCGCACAGGTACTCATTGATGGCCCTCTGCTGCGTGTGCAGCCGCTGCAGCATGGCCAATGTCGAGTTCCACCTGGTGGGCATGTCACAGATTAGGAGGTTCTTGGGCAGGTTAAACTCCTTTTGGAGGTCCGTCAGCCGAGCACTGGCATCAGGACATCCTGTAAGCCCGGGTACCTGCCCAAGAACCGCTGCACCACCAAGTTAAGGACGTGAGCCAAACAGGGCACATGGGTCAGTTGTCCCTGTCGGAGGGCAGAGAGGAGGTTGGTGCCATTGTCGCAAACCACCATTCCTGCCTTAAGTTGGCGTGGCGTCAACCACCTCTGAACCTGCCCCTGCAGAGCTGACAGAACCTCTGCCCCAGTGTGGCTCCTGTCCCCCAAGCACACCAGCTCAAGCACCGCATGGCATCTTTTGGCCTGCGTACTTGCGTAGCCCCTTGAACGCCTACAGAGCACCGCTGGTTCCGAGGAAGAGGCCATGGAGGAAGAAGAAGAGGAGGGGGTGGAGGAGAGAGGTGTGTCACAATCAGCATTTTGGAGGCGTGGTGGCGGAACAACCTCCAACACTACTGCACCTTGTCCTGCATCCTTCCCAGCTGCCAGCAGAGTCACCCAATGCGCCGTGAAACTTAAGTAACGTCCCTGTCCATGCCTGCTGGACCATGAGTCAGCGGTAATATGCACCTTACCGCTGACCGCCCTGTCCAGCGAGGCATGGACATTGCCTTCCACATGCCGGTAGAGAGCCGGAATCGCCTTCCGTGAGAAAAAGTGGCGTTTGGGTACCTGCCACTGAGGAACCGCACATTCCACAAACTCACGGAAGGGGGCAGAGTCTACCAACTGAAAAGGCAGCAGTTGAAGTGCTAGCAATTTTGCCAAGCTAGCATTCAACCGCTGGGCATGTGGATGGCTGGGAGCGAACTTCTTTCGGCGGTGCAGCAGCTGGGGCAGGGAAATTTGCCTGGTACAATCTGACGTCGGTGTACCAAAAGCAGATTGCCCACAAGTACTTGGCTGTGACACACCTAATTCTACACCTTCATTCCTCTCACTGCAGGTCTCAGAGAGGACTGAAGGTCTAGTGGGGTTGGAAATCTCAGCTGATGAGGAGCAAGGAGAGATCCTCTTTGTTCTTTGGTGTGGGTCTTTTAGATATGCTTGCCAACGAACTGCATGGCAGGTCAACATATGTCTGGTCAAGCATGTGGTACCCAAGCGGGAGATGTTTTGGCCACGCGAGATACGCTTGAGACATATGTTGCAAATAGCAGCGGTGCGATCTGATGCACTCGTCTCAAAAAAGGCCCACACCAAAGAACTTTTTGAATAACGCGCAGAGACTGCAGCGCCCTGCACATGTGGAGCTTTGGGGTGTGATGCAGTCAATGTGCTGCCCTTAGGCTGGCCCCTGGAGGGCATCCTGCCTCGTTGGTGATGTGCCGCCTCCTCCTCCTCCTCCTCCTCCTCTCTCCTATCAGGCACCCACGTTGAGTCAGTGACCTCATCATCCCCTCCCTCCTCATCACTGGAGCAAACCTGGCAGTATGCTGCAGCAGGGGGAGCATGACTGCCATGACTGCCAGATTGCTGTCCTTCTTGGGCACCCCCTCTGTCCATGCTCATGTTACTGCCTTCATCGAGCTCAGTATCATCATCAGAGCCTTCCAAACGCTGGGCATCCTCCTGGAGCATGTACCCAACACTGTGGTCAAACAGTTCGAGGGAATCCTCAGGAGGACATGGTGGAGCTAGGGAAGGAGTCACTGATGACATTGAGCTGAGGGAAGAGGCCGCTGCTTTGCCAGACAAAGCACCCTGGGCATGGGTGAGAGAGGATGAGGAGGATGAGGACGGCTTGGTCATCCACTCGACCAAGTTTTCTGCATGTTGCGGCTCAACACGGCCAGCTGCCGAAAAAAAGGCCAAGCGTGTCCCATGGCCACGGGCTGATGAGGATGCACCGTCTCCACGACCAGCACTAGACACAGAGCCTGCTTGCCCTCTCTTATTGGCTTGTGACTGTCTGCCTCTCCTTCTTGGCCTTCCAGACATACTAATGGCCTGTAGCTGCACTAAGCTGGGATAGAACACCTGTAATTTTCTTCAGGTAGCTTTATATACTGTAACCAGACAAGCCTGCCTGTCAGTAGGAAGATAACAGGAACGGATCTAGCTGAACACTGTGAGCAGGACGCACTGCACTAAATGTAAATAGCAGGAACGGATCTAGCTGAACACTGTGAGCAGGACGCACTGCACTAAATGTAAATAGCAGGAACGGATCTAGCTGAACACTGTGAGCAGGACGCACTGCACTAAATGTAAATAGCAGGAACGGATCTAGCTGAACACTGTGAGCAGGACGCACTGCACTAAATGTAAATAGCAGGAACGGATCTAGCTGAACACTGTGAGCAGGACGCACTGACTGCACTAAATGTAAATAGCAGGAACAGATCTAGCTGAACACTGTGAGCAGGACGCACTGACTGCACTAAATGTAAATAGCAGGAACGGATCTAGCTGAACACTGTGAGCAGGACGCACTGACTGCACTAAATGTAAATAGCAGGAACGGATCTAGCTGAACACTGTGAGCAGGACGCACTGCACTAAATGTAAATAGCAGGAACAGATCTAGCTGAACACTGTGAGCAGGACGCACTGACTGCACTAAATGTAAATAGCAGGAACGGATCTAGCTGAACACTGTGAGCAGGACGCACTGCACTAAATGTAAATAGCAGGAACAGATCTAGCTGAACACTGTGAGCAGGACGCACTGCACTAAATGTAAATAGCAGGAACGGATCTAGCTGAACACTGTGAGCAGGACGCACTGACTGCACTAAATGTAAATAGCAGGAACAGATCTAGCTGAACACTGTGAGCAGGACGCACTGACTACACTAAATGTAAATAGCAGGAACGGATCTAGCTGAACACTGTGAGCAGGACGCACTGACTGCACTAAATGTAAATAGCAGGAACGGATCTAGCTGAACACTGTGAGCAGGACGCACTGACTGCACTAAATGTAAATAGCAGGAACGGATCTAGCTGAACACTGTGAGCAGGACGCACTGCACTAAATGTAAACAGCAGGAACGGATCTAGCTGAACACTGTGAGCAGGACGCACTGCACTAAATGTAAATAGCAGGAACAGATCTAGCTGAACACTGTGAGCAGGATGCACTGACTGCACTAAATGTAAATAGCAGGAACGGATCTAGCTGAACACTGTGAGCAGGACGCACTGACTGCACTAAATGTAAATAGCAGGAACGGATCTAGCTGAACACTGTGAGCAGGACGCACTGCACTAAATGTAAATAGCAGGAACAGATCTAGCTGAACACTGTGAGCAGGACGCACTGCACTAAATGTAAATAGCAGGAACGGATCTAGCTGAACACTGTGAGCAGGACGCACTGCACTAAATGTAAATAGCAGGAACAGATCTAGCTGAACACTGTGAGCAGGACGCACTGCACTAAATGTAAATAGCAGGAACGGATCTAGCTGAACACTGTGAGCAGGACGCACTGACGCACTGACTGCACTAAATGTAAATAGCAGGAACGGATCTAGCTGAACACTGTGAGCAGGACGCACTGCACTAAATGTAAATAGCAGGAACAGATCTAGCTGAACACTGTGAGCAGGACGCACTGCACTAAATGTAAATAGCAGGAACGGATCTAGCTGAACACTGTGAGCAGGACGCACTGACTGCACTAAATGTAAGTAGCAGGAACAGATCTAGCTGAACACTGTGAGCAGGACGCACTGACTACACTAAATGTAAATAGCAGGAACGGATCTAGCTGAACACTGTGAGCAGGACGCACTGACTGCACTAAATGTAAATAGCAGGAACGGATCTAGCTGAACACTGTGAGCAGGACGCACTGACTGCACTAAATGTAAATAGCAGGAACGGATCTAGCTGAACACTGTGAGCAGGACGCACTGACTGCACTAAATGTAAATAGCAGGAACGGATCTAGCTGAACACTGTGAGCAGGACGCACTGCACTAAATGTAAACAGCAGGAACGGATCTAGCTGAACACTGTGAGCAGGACGCACTGCACTAAATGTAAATAGCAGGAACAGATCTAGCAGAACACTGTGAGCAGGACGCACTGACTGCACTAAATGTAAATAGCAGGAACGGATCTAGCTGAACACTGTGAGCAGGACGCACTGACTGCACTAAATGTAAATAGCAGGAACGGATCTAGCTGAACACTGTGAGCAGGACGCACTGCACTAAATGTAAATAGCAGGAACAGATCTAGCTGAACACTGTGAGCAGGACGCACTGCACTAAATGTAAATAGCAGGAACGGATCTAGCTGAACACTGTGAGCAGGACGCACTGCACTAAATGAAAATAGCAGGAACAGATCTAGCTGAACACTGTGAGCAGGACGCACTGCACTAAATGTAAATAGCAGGAACGGATCTAGCTGAACACTGTGAGCAGGACGCACTGACGCACTGACTGCACTAAATGTAAATAGCAGGAACGGATCTAGCTGAACACTGTGAGCAGGACGCACTGCACTAAATGTAAATAGCAGGAACAGATCTAGCTGAACACTGTGAGCAGGACGCACTGCACTAAATGTAAATAGCAGGAACGGATCTAGCTGAACACTGTGAGCAGGACGCACTGACTGCACTAAATGTAAATAGCAGGAACAGATCTAGCTGAACACTGTGAGCAGGACGCACTGACTACACTAAATGTAAATAGCAGGAACGGATCTAGCTGAACACTGTGAGCAGGACGCACTGACTGCACTAAATGTAAATAGCAGGAACGGATCTAGCTGAACACTGTGAGCAGGACGCACTGACTGCACTAAATGTAAATAGCAGGAACGGATCTAGCTGAACACTGTGAGCAGGACGCACTGCACTAAATGTAAACAGCAGGAACGGATCTAGCTGAACACTGTGAGCAGGACGCACTGCACTAAATGTAAATAGCAGGAACGGATCTAGCTGAACACTGTGAGCAGGACGCACTGCACTAAATGTAAATAGCAGGAACAGATCTAGCTGAACACTGTGAGCAGGACGCACTGCACTAAATGTAAATAGCAGGAACGGATCTAGCTGAACACTGTGAGCAGGACGCACTGACTGCACTAAATGTAAATAGCAGGAACAGATCTAGCTGAACACTGTGAGCAGGACGCACTGACTACACTAAATGTAAATAGCAGGAACGGATCTAGCTGAACACTGTGAGCAGGACGCACTGACTGCACTAAATGTAAATAGCAGGAACGGATCTAGCTGAACACTGTGAGCAGGACGCACTGACTGCACTAAATGTAAATAGCAGGAACGGATCTAGCTGAACACTGTGAGCAGGACGCACTGACTGCACTAAATGTAAATAGCAGGAACGGATCTAGCTGAACACTGTGAGCAGGACGCACTGACTGCACTAAATGTAAATAGCAGGAACGGATCTAGCTGAACACTGTGAGCAGGACGCACTGCACTAAATGTAAATAGCAGGAACGGATCTAGCTGAACACTGTGAGCAGGACGCACTGCACTAAATGTAAATAGCAGGAACAGATCTAGCTGAACACTGTGAGCAGGACGCACTGCACTAAATGTAAATAGCAGGAACGGATCTAGCTGAACACTGTGAGCAGGACGCACTGACTGCACTAAATGTAAATAGCAGGAACAGATCTAGCTGAACACTGTGAGCAGGACGCACTGACTACACTAAATGTAAATAGCAGGAACGGATCTAGCTGAACACTGTGAGCAGGACGCACTGACTGCACTAAATGTAAATAGCAGGAACGGATCTAGCTGAACACTGTGAGCAGGACGCACTGACTGCACTAAATGTAAATAGCAGGAACGGATCTAGCTGAACACTGTGAGCAGGACGCACTGCACTAAATGTAAATAGCAGGAACGGATCTAGCTGAACACTGTGAGC
Organism: Lithobates clamitans; assembly: GCA_037952925.1. NCBI lineage: Eukaryota > Metazoa > Chordata > Amphibia > Anura > Ranidae > Lithobates > Lithobates clamitans. The sequence continues at coordinate 5,893,647 of JBBGZY010000757.1, read as the reverse complement.
AGGACGCACTGCACTAAATGTAAATAGCAGGAACAGATCTAGCTGAACACTGTGAGCAGGACGCACTGCACTAAATGTAAATAGCAGGAACGGATCTAGCTGAACACTGTGAGCAGGACGCACTGACTGCACTAAATGTAAATAGCAGGAACAGATCTAGCTGAACACTGTGAGCAGGACGCACTGACTGCACTAAATGTAAATAGCAGGAACGGATCTAGCTGAACACTGTGAGCAGGACGCACTGACTGCACTAAATGTAAATAGCAGGAACGGATCTAGCTGAACACTGTGAGCAGGACGCACTGACTGCACTAAATGTAAATAGCAGGAACGGATCTAGCTGAACACTGTGAGCAGGACGCACTGACTGCACTAAATGTAAATAGCAGGAACGGATCTAGCTGAACACTGTGAGCAGGACGCACTGCACTAAATGTAAATAGCAGGAACGGATCTAGCTGAACACTGTGAGCAGGACGCACTGCACTAAATGTAAATAGCAGGAACAGATCTAGCTGAACACTGTGAGCAGGACGCACTGCACTAAATGTAAATAGCAGGAACGGATCTAGCTGAACACTGTGAGCAGGACGCACTGACTGCACTAAATGTAAATAGCAGGAACAGATCTAGCTGAACACTGTGAGCAGGACGCACTGACTACACTAAATGTAAATAGCAGGAACGGATCTAGCTGAACACTGTGAGCAGGACGCACTGACTGCACTAAATGTAAATAGCAGGAACGGATCTAGCTGAACACTGTGAGCAGGACGCACTGCACTAAATGTAAATAGCAGGAACGGATCTAGCTGAACACTGTGAGCAGGACGCACTGCACTAAATGTAAATAGCAGGAACAGATCTAGCTGAACACTGTGAGCAGGACCCACTGACTACACTAAATGTAAATAGCAGGAACGGATCTAGCTGAACACTGTGAGCAGGACGCACTGACTGCACTAAATGTAAATAGCAGGAACAGATCTAGCTGAACACTGTGAGCAGGACGCACTGACTGCACTAAATGTAAATAGCAGGAACGGATCTAGCTGAACACTGTGAGCAGGACGCACTGCACTAAATGTAAATAGCAGGAACAGATCTAGCTGAACACTGTGAGCAGGACGCACTGCACTAAATGTAAATAGCAGGAACAGATCTAGCTGAACACTGTGAGCAGGACGCACTGCACTAAATGTAAATAGCAGGAACAGATCTAGCTGAACACTGTGAGCAGGACGCACTGCACTAAATGTAAATAGCAGGAACGGATCTAGCTGAACACTGTGAGCAGGACGCACTGACTGCACTAAATCTAAATAGCAGGAACGGATCTAGCTGAACACTGTGAGCAGGACGCACTGCACTAAATGTAAATAGCAGGAACAGATCTAGCCTAATCTAGCTAACTCAAATCAAATGACACTGTCTGTCTCTCTCTCTATCAGCACACCGGAACACACTACACAGGGCCGCCGTGCAGGCGGCCTTATATAGTGTGGGGTGTGTACTAAATCCCCTGAGCCATAATTGGCCAAAGCCACCCTGGCTTTGGCCAATTACAGCTCTCTCTACTGACGGCGCTGTGATTGGCCAAGCATGCGGGTCATAGTGCATGCTTGGCCAATCATCAGCCAGCAATGCACTGCGATGCCGCAGTGAATTATGGGCCGTGACGCGCCACACGAATTTGGCGCGAACGGCCCATAACGTTCGCAATTCGACGGACGGTCGAACAGCCGATGTTCGAGTCGAACATGGGTTCGACTCGAACACGAAGCTCATCCCTACTAGTATCCATATTGAAAATGAAGAGGATACTAAAGTTACGCAAATTCTCGTACGGCAGAATAAAAATTCAGAAGTGATGTATTGTATTTTTGGATGAAGACTGTACTGATTAAACGAAAATTGTGCGATCTGGTATTGTATCATGTTTGTCTCTTCGATTAATATCGGATGAACTGTCGTGATCGGCTTTCGAAAGCTGTGTACTAACCATCAGATTAACATACGATTGCTTCAAAAGTGGTATTTTATGTCTGATTTTTTGATCGTGTGTACGGGCCTTTAGATTGTAATTGTCTGGTGGTCAAATGAACTGATCCATATTGATGTTGCTAAATTTGACTTGGGCATCTAGGCTTCAAGTATCTTTGACTATGAAAGGGACTCTGGCAGGCATTTTCACATATATAATATACAATAAAGACTTTCCAAAAAACTTTTTCATTGTTTTAATTTCTGTGGTAACATACTTTTATATATATATTTTTTTTCATTAAAAACAGAAGGCTACCTCCCACATGCTTTGATTTTAGATAAAAAATGAAGATTGCTCTACGGAGCTCTTACCGCTAAACCCAGCAGTTCTCTGCCTGATCTTTTCCATGCATTTTCTTTCTTCATCTTTTAGCTCTATTTGTAATTTACATTCTGAAAATCCATTTACCTTAAGAATAAAAATAAGTTTCTAGTTGGTACTTTGACATTGAAAGGCATAATGAAATATTATTAGCAAATCACTAGTGACTTTTCATATCTTAATAAAACATGTGTATTGTGCTTTAAATGGACCATTGTATATATGAGTTAGAAGCGAACATACTGAGCACATAAAATAAAATTATATGATTCCATTGCAGCATTCATTGATGTAAGAGTGATGCCAGCCTTGGGAAACAACAAGTAGTTTAAAGGAGGTAATTTACCTGTACATCCCTTTGAATTTGCTGCATTGCGGGAGCGTGCCCGCGGGTCCCATGAACTCGGTGTTCCCGATGGCTCGCGATCGTGAGACGAGAGGCAGAAATGGGAGATGCTTATGTAAACAAGGCATTTCCCTGTTCTGCCTAGTGACATGACAGGGATCTACTGCTCCCTGTCATCGGGAGCAGTGATCGCTGTCATGTCAGTGTTAACCCATCCCCCAACAGTTGGAATCACTCCCTAGGACACACTTAACCCCTTGATCGCCCTCTAGTGTTTAACCCTTTCCCTGCCAGTGTCATTTATATAGTATTCAGTAGCTACTTATAGCACTGATCGCTGTATAAATGACAATGGTCCCAAAATAGTGTCAAAAGTGTCTGATGTGTCCGCCATAATGTCGCAGTCCTGATAAAAATTAAAGATCGCCGCCATTACTAGTAAAAAAAATAATAATAAAAATGCAATAAATCTATCCACTATTTTGTAGACGCTATAACTTTTGCGCAAACCAATCAATATACGCTTATTGCAATTTTTTTTTTAACCAAAAATATGTAGAAGAATACATATCGGCCTAAACTGAGGAAAAAAATGCATTCTTTTATATATTTTTGGGGATATTTACTACAGCAAAAGTAAAAAATATTGCTTTTTTTTCAAAATTGTCACACTTTTTATGTTTATAGCGCAAAAAATAAAAAGCGCAGAGGTGATCAAATACCACCAAAAGAAAGCTCTATTTGTGGGAAAAGAAGGATGTCAATTTTGTTTGGGTACAACGTCCCATGACCGCGCAATTGTCAGCTAAAGCGACGCAGTACCGAATCACAAAAAATGCACAGGTCCAATGGCGGGACTGGGCGTGACTGTGAGTGGAGTCGAGAAGAGCCGAGTACACTCGGCTATGTGTATCTCGGCTCTGCCCAGTCCCTACGATCTCGGCGGCGCTCGCTCTGCTCCGACGAGTCCGCCGGCACCATATTTAAATCTGTACAGTCAGATGTGTATCTCGGCGCGATCGCAAACAATCAGTGGAGATCGGCGGGGATCGGCGTATAACACGCACCAATGATTTTCCCCTGATTTTAAGGGGAAAAAAGTGCGTGTTATACGCCGATAAATACGGTACCCAAAAAGACTGTAATTGCAGCGAAAGGTGGTTCTACAAATGGGGGGCTGAATGCAAATGCACACCACACCTTTCACATAATTATTTGTAAAAAAAGTTGTTTGAAAACTATTTATCATTTTCCTTCCACTTCACAATTATGTGCCACTGTGTTGATCTATCACATAAAATCCCAATAAAATACATTTACGTTTTGGTTATAACATGACAAAATGTGGACATTTTCAAGAGGTATGAACACTTTTTCAAGACACTGTATATAAGAGGGAGAATCCAGAGGGTAAAAAATAAGATTTCTGCACATAAAGCATGCGCGATTCACCGGCGGCTGTAGCGCCGACTGTTTCTAATGTTGCCATAACAACTGGCAGCAAGGGAGGAAGGTCCCGCCCCGTTGTTATGGCAACATAGATAAACACATCTCGGTGCTGTGATCCACCCTGAATCGCGTCAATTCCTGTCAGGAATTAACGCAATATTTGATCACAGTACTGCCCACAGACTCCTTTCCCAGGAGCACAGGCGAGGGAGGAAGTGACGAAGAGCTCCGCGGATCAGGAAGTGGCAGATTAAAAGGACTACATAGCAACAGGGTGATTCTGGTAAGTTTTAAAAATGTTTTTTTCTCCATTTTTTTTATAGGTTTAGAGGTGTCTGATTATAAAAAAAAAAAATTCAGGGTGGAACTCCGCTTTAAGGTGAGCCATCTGCCGCCTGAACATGACCCTACACTACATTTAAGGTAAGGACCTACGTCCAGGTAAATAAAAAAAAAAAATTAAGAGTGCACTTAGGCTGGTCTTTTTGTGGATTTCAGCCCTGCCCAGGTCCAGACACCATGCAAGTGGGGAAAAATCATCTGCAAAAAAGACGGCGGTATTCAAGCTCCCCAAGCTCCAGACCCCAAAAATGTCGGGCCTTTGGGGCTACTCCATTACCTAACAAAGTAGTCTGCTAAAGCTATTTCAGGGACTACACAGCAGAAAGAGTCTGAAGGCCAGAAGGTGGCGGACCTACTCAAGAAAGTAGTCAAGGATTTCCTGGCAGAATTAGTAGCGACAATCCCATTGCAGCAATCAGTCCTACCGCCTCAAGAAGAAGCAATAAATGTATCACTCCCTGGCCCATCCAGGGGTGAAGCCTCTCATTCAGGGGCTGGTATCTCTTCTAGACATGTGGAAGAGAGTGGTCTGTCTGAAGATCCCTCAGATGACCAAGAAACCTCAGGATTCTGGTTTTCCCTGGTTCAACTTTACGTATCAGGCTATTGGTTGGGAAGAAACCGCTGTGTCTAAGAAGTGAAAAAGCTAGTAAACCACAGTAAACCACAGTAGACGTAATAGATCAGAAAAATCCCATTTTGTTCCAACATTTTCCACTCCGTACAGTGCTGAATTTCATAAAATAAAGAAAATAGTTACCAAATATCTGCCGGTGTTGTCTAACGATCATATCTATTCTCAAATCTTAAATAAAGGCATACGTACGGTATCAAGGAAAGCACCTTCTTTAGGTGGACTTTTGTCCCCTAGCCTTTACATTAGCAAAAAACAAACTGCTCATTGGCTGCAGTTTAAAGGAACATACAGATGCGGTGGTCGGTCTTGCACATATTGTCCCTTCATAAAAGGGGGTGACACTGTCACATCTACTTCAACAGGCAAATCATATAAAATACAGTCTTTCATCAATTGCAACACGCGTTACATAGTTTATGTCATCACATGTACCATTTGCTCTATTCAATATGTTGGCAGGACCACTCGCAGACTGAGGGATCGTCTTTACGATCACCTCTATGATATAGAGAAGGAACATGCCACTAACATTGCTCGCCATTGGGTTGATATTCATTTCAAGGATACTTCCAGCCTGACCATTCAAGGCATTGAAAAAATTGTTAAACCTCCTAGAGGTGGGGACAAATTTGGCATATTGTGCAAACAAGAGGTTCGGTGGATTTTTAATCTAAATACTAGACGTCCAACCGGCGTCAATTTTGAATGGGACGTGTCCCACTTTTATCAATAGATATGCACCGTGTTATGCCCATGTGTATACCCAATTGAATCCAAATAACATATTGATTGATTTAGGTCACATTGACTCCCACAATATCTCACATACATGTGTGTCTATCGTGATACCTTAGCCTAAATTTATTTAGTATATGACGTAATGCTCCCTGGTTTATATTTGTCAGTGGCCATCTTTCACTTCAATTTTTTGTTTTTTTGTTCTTCTGATTTGCTATCAATTTTTTGTATTTTTCCATGTTTTTTTCGATTTTTTTCGATGTTTTTTTATTTTTTGCGATTTTTTGCGATATTTTGTGATTCTGTGGCTTTTTGCAATTTGTGCGTTTTTTGTGATTTTATTTTTTTTGCGATTTTATATATATTTGGTGATCCATTGCTGTTTGTGATCTACTTAGAGCCTGGAAGTTTAAATTATAGCTTTTGTAACAAAATTATCATCTTAATCATGTTATTGCACCAAGTATAGAGAGACTATGTCTCCTACACATCTATCCACACAATATCTGTTGATTTACTTGGGTTCTTTGAGATTCAACTGAGAAAATCAGTAGCGTGACCACCTTTCCCATAGCAGTTACAGGTACAACGAGATCATTGCTCTTTGTTTACTGTTCCTTGCATAGCCATCCAGGTAATATTTATAGATCTCTATAAATTTTGGACCACCGTCTGAAGTTTACATTATTTAGCACATATAGCTAGTCTATTAAAAAGATGTTAACGTAACTCCTTTAGGGTCCCTCTCTATTTTCCCACCTTTTCCATGCACCATTTAAATGCTTCCCCATTGGATGACGATTTTTTGTCTTTTTCTTCTCTTTTTTTTCTTGGCCGTTTGTTGCAAATTTGAGATATATTTTTTGTTTATGTATCCAATATGAATGGATTCCAGACATCGTTGAATGGGGCTTGCGTTCTTCTTGAGTGCATGGATTTATGTGGGAATAATGATTTATACATAATCATTTTTAAACGAAAATTAAGGTTTTATTTACACAATTTTCAAATGTAATTAGGTTTATATATTTCAGGTTGATGTGTATATATGTATACATATGCAGTTACCAAGACATTATTGATAGTGCTGGGAATAGGATTATTGGTATTTTCGCATCAATTTCTTGTATATGTTATTTTGCGATTTTGCGATTTTGTATGGTTTCAGCATGTTTTACATTTTTACGAATTTTGTTTATCATCATTTATACACAAGTTTTCCTTTGAGATTATTTAGCATTTTTGATTTGAAAATTAGTGTTGTTACTTTGTACTTTGCTATTCTTTAATATTGTCTTAGTATTTATCATGGTCTTCATCCCAAGGTTATGGATGTACACAATGGGAGAAGTTGAATAATGCGAATAGTAAAAATAATAATGTGTCTAGCGCATGTATATACATATATATGCGCACTGGTTCACTTAGTAAACTTTTTTAGTTTGGTGCACCTTTATAGGCATTATTACATTGTCATGTTATCTTGTCTTCAAATTTTGATTTAAAATTCAACTTCATATCCCAGGTGTCTCCTATCTCTTGGGTGTCGGTCTAGAGTTTGATTATGTGGGCAGGTCTCTATTTGAGACCATCTCTGGATTGGCTATCAAAACCTGAAGTCCCTATATATACCCATGATCAAACTTTAATCATTCAGCTATGAATAAGCGCCATGATGGGGCGTGAAACATGTTAGCTATCTTTCCTGTTCCTCCCTGTACATGAGGTGACTGCATTTGGATTTTATTTCTTCATATCAATAAAGATGTCTTCTATGGTGTGCGGCCGTCCAGGATATTTTTCTCTTTCCACAAGCTTGTGCAGAGCCAGCACCTGTGAGTTCCATTAGGGCGGGTGTCTTGATACGGATTTAAGAGATTGGAGCGGCAATCTTTTGCTTAAATGAAAAAGCTACTTCCCTTTTCTGAAACAGCAGATTTCATTTTTTTCCTCTCATGGATAAGATCAGAGATGTTATTGAGGAGGAGTGGAAGAAAACAGAAAAAAGATTCTCCCTTAATTGATTGGGAAAGCTGTACCCACTCTCAGATTTGGACTCTGCAATGTTAGATGGCCCACCATGAGCAGACGCAGCAGTGGTATGTTTGGCAAAGAACATCACGTTACCTATGAAGGATTTGATTTAATTTAAAGTTCCTCTAGACAGACGGATGGATCTCGACTTAAAAAAGCTCACCAGATGGAGGGAAATGCCTGTAAACCAGCAATAGCCCTAACTTCAGTGTCCAATGCCCTTCGGGTATGGACAGATAACATAGAAACTGCAATCCATTAAGATGTCCCAGAGGAGGATATTATCAAAGCCTTGGACGAGTTAAAACTCTCAGCAGACATTATTGGGGGGGCAGCAATTGACGCCGTCAGGTGCTCTGCAAGGTCGATGCTACACATGGTAATGACCAAACGGGCATTATGGTTAAAGTCATGGGTGGCTGACATAGCATCAAATCAGAACTGGTGTAAGATACCGTTCGATGGCAAGGCTTTGTTCGGTGAAAAATTAGAAAAGGCCATTTCTCACGTCACAGGGGGGAAGTCAGGCCTGTTGCCACAGGACAGGTGAGCCAGGCGCACTAGGACTACAGACAGCCCAGATAGGGGAAGGGCTCAAGACAGAATTGGAGAAGCACACAGTCCACATTCATGAAGACACGCAGACAGAGGGCTTTACCTACCCTGCAGGACCAGTGGTGGCTGGTGCTCGATTGGTCGGGGGGGCAGCAGACAGACCTGACACCCCCCCTCGCTCCAGCCTGCACCGCACCCACACACCCCCCCTGCTCACTTACCCTGTGTTGACAGGCGGCAGTGGCTTCCCCCCTTAGTCTCTCAGTGTCCTGTGATGTGTCTCCTCCATGTCCCGGGAAGCGTCTCCTCCGTGTCCGGGGATGCATCTCCACTGTGTCCCGGGATGCGTCTCCTCGGCCGACCGTCTCCTCCTCATAGGCCCATAGGATGGCTTCTGCTTTTCGGCCCATTGGGAAACTGGTCATGACCCGCTTCCTGATTGGCTGGGAGAAGAATCAATGTGATAATAGAGAATATTCATACACTATTGTCACACAACTGGGTGGGCTAAGAGCGCAGTGCTCTGAACCCCGAGCCTATTAGAGCCTCTTTTTCTAATCACGTGCTTCAAAAAACACCCCCCCATTGGAATCCATGGTCCAGAATAGGGATGAGCCGAACACCCCCCTGTTCGGTTCGCACCAGAACATGCGAACAGGAAAAAAGTTCGCTCGAACACGCGAACACTGTTAAAGTCTATGGGACACGAACATGAATAATCAAAAGTGCTAATTTTAAAGGCTTATATGCAAGTTATTGTCATAAAAAGTGTTTGGGGACCTGGGTCCTGCCCCAGGGGACATGGATCAATGCAAAAAAAAGTTTTAAAAACGGACATTTTTTCAGGAGCAGTGATTTTAATAATGCTTAAAGTCAAACAATAAAAGTGTAATATCCCTTTAAATTTCGTACCTGGGGGGTGTCTATAGTATGCCTGTAAAGGGGCGCATGTTTCCCGTGTTTAGAACAGCCTGACAGCAAAATGACATTTCGAAGGAAAAAAAGTCATTTAAAACTACCCGCGGCTATTGCATTGCCGACAATACACATAGAAGTTCATTGATAAAAACGGCATGGGAATTCCCCACAGGGAAACCCCGAACCAAAATTAAAAAAAAAAAAATGAAGTGGGAGTCCCCCTAAATTCCATACCAGGCCCTTCAGGTCTGGTATGGATATTAAGGGGAACCCTGGCCAAAATTAAAAAAAAAATGACGTGGGGTTCCCCCTAAATTCCATACCAGACCCTTCAGGTCTGGTATGGATTTTAAGGGGAACCCCGCGCCAAAAAAAAAAAAACGGCGTGGGGTTCCCACAAAAATCCATACCAGACCCTTATCCGAGCACGCAACCTGGCAGGCCGCAGGAAAAGAGGGGGGGGGCGAGAGTGCGGCCCCCCCTCCTGAACCGTACCAGGCCACATGCCCTCAACATTGGGAGGGTGCTTTGGGGTAGCCCCCCAAAACACCTTGTCCCCATGTTGATGAGGACAAGGGCCTCATCCCCACAACCGTAGTCGGTGGTTGTGGGGGTCTGCGGGCGGGGGGCTTATCGGAATCTGGAAGCCCCCTTTAACAAGGGGACCCCCAGATCCCGCCCCCCCCCCCCTGTGTGAAATGGTAAGGGGGTACTTACCCCTACCATTTCACTAAAAAAGTGTCAAAATAGTTAAAAATGACAAGAGACAGTTTTTGACAATTCCTTTATTTAAATGCTTCTTCTATCTTCCTTCATCTTCTTCTTCTTCTGGTTCTTCTGGCTCTTCTGGTTCTTCCTCCGGCGTTCTCGTCCAGCATCTCCTCCGCGGCGTCTTCTATCTTCTTCTCCTCGGGCCGCTCCGCACCCATGGCATGGGGGGAGGCTCCCGCTCTTCTCTTCTTCTTCTTCTTCATCCTCTTCTCTTCTTCATCTTCTTCATCTTCATCTTCTCTTCTTAATTTTCCTCTCCGGGCCGCTCCGCACCCATGCTGGCATGGAGGGAGGCTCCCGCTGTGTGACGGCGTCTCCTCGTCTGACGGTTCTTAAATAACGGGGGGCGGGGCCACCCGGTGACCCCGCCCCCCTCTGACGCACGGTGACTTGACGGGACTTTCCTGTGACGTCACGGGGACGCCGCGGAGGAGATGCTGGACGTGAACGCCGGAGGAAGAACCAGAAGAGCCAGAAGAACCAGAAGAAGAAGAAGATGAAGGAAGATAGAAGAAGCATTTAAATAAAGGAATTGTCAAAAACTGTCTCTTGTCATTTTTAACTATTTTGACACTTTTTTAGTGAAATGGTAGGGGTAAGTACCCCCTTACCATTTCACACAGGGGGGGGGCCGGGATCTGGGGGTCCCCTTGTTAAAGGGGGCTTCCAGATTCCGATAAGCCCCCCACCCGCAGACCCCCACAACCACCGGCCACGGTTGTGGGGATGAGGCCCTGTGGGTGCCAGACTCAAGCGCTTCACCAAGGTCTGGGGCCAAAAATGCAAAGATCCCTGGGTAGTCTCACAATCAAGTTCAGACATTTTTGGACATTTCTAGGCCAGCCGCCTAGAGACTTCTTCACTCTTACAAGGGTATCAAGGTCTCTCCAAAAGGTGGAAGCTCTTCATTAGTTTCTTCACTCCCTACAGGAGCAGAAAGCAGTAGTGCCGGTGCCTCTGTCCAAAAGATTGTCGCCTGGTGGGTTGAACAAGGAATTTGATCTCGCATGTTTTCTAAGTAATTTTTGATATTTTTTACTGTATTTACATACCATGCGATTTTATACACCTAGTTGTAAGTTGTGCGATCGATGGTCACACACGAACTTGACCTTAGACTTAATCAAATCGGCTCCTTTTCGTTTGTTTTTAATTAATTATTGATGTTTTATATTATATTTCACACCATGCGATTAAATATTATTTAGTCGCATGTTGTGCGATTGTGGGGCATGTATAAACCTGACCTAGGTTTTAAAATTAGTTTTTAATGTTGATCTATATTCATATACCATGCGATTATGACATTCAACTCGCAGATCATGCGATTAAAGGGCGTTTATCAGCTTGCCATAAAACCCAATTTTTTTTTTTTTTTATTAGTTTGCCCTAAAACCCAATTTTATTTTATTAAAGATTTTTTATTGTTTTTATTATGATGATACGGGTAGTTGTTTCCCAGTATATATTCTTATGGAGTTTATCTAAAGGGTAGGTTATACATTTATACATTTAATCACCATGTCTGCACTATGCCTGCATAGTATTTATTAATCATCATTACAGTCATTTCCATGTTTACTAGTATTTACTTAGTTTGAGGGTATGTTTTCTAAGTAATTTTTGATATTTTTTACTGTATTTACACATTATGCGATTTTATACACCTAGTTGTAAGTTGTGCGATCGATGGTCACACACGAACTTGACCTTAGACTTAATCAAATCAGCTCCCTTTCATTTGTTTTTAATTAATTATTGATGTTTTATATTATATTTCACACCATGCGATTAAATATTATTTAGTCGCATGTTATGCGATTGTGGGGCATGTATAAACCTGACCTAGGTTTTAAAATTAGTTTTTAATGTTGATCTATATTCATACACCATGCGATTATGACATTCAACTCGCAGATCATGCGATTAAAGGGCGTTTATCCGCTTGCCATAAAACCCAATTTTTTAAATTTTTTTAATCACCATGTCTGCACTATGCCTGCATATTATTTATTAATCATCATTACAGTCATTTCCATGTTTACTAGTATTTACTTAGTTTGAGGGTATGCTGAGCGGTGTGAGTTTCCAATCCCTTCCTAGCTCCGTCCTGGGTATTTTTATTACAGGATATTTTTATTACAGGATATAGTTATATTTGGAGTTCATATAGATGCATTATTTTTGTGCTGTGAGTATTCAAAGCGGAGCCCATTGTATATATATCTGCGGTCCCACGCAAAATGGCCGCTGTTAATGGCTTTAAATTCACTAGGAGGAGTGGAGTGCAGCATATTAATGTCCGCGGTCTTACGCAAAATGGCCGCCGTTAGGGTATTTAAACTGTAGAGCGCCCGTCCAATCATATCCCCCTGATGAAGACACGTGACTCCCTGTGTCGAAGACGCGTAGGGGAGGGGCCAGGACGGAGCGATCAGCACAGAGCTGGGTTGTGGAGCTCTCACACCCCGCAGCACGCCGCACAGCCGTTTTTTCCTATGGTATGTTTGGTGCACATGAGCACCTTATAAATGTGAGTACCCCATGTGGGGATTGGATGTGATTTTAATAAAAGTATCCTACGGTATTATACTATATTAGCCTTTTTCTTTTATATGGTCTGATGTGAGTGGAGCCATAAAGAATCCAGTGTGGGAATCAGCTGTACCTAATACTGAGCCCAGGGGTGGCTCCAAAAGCGTGTATTGACACAATTAAAACCTATGTCACACGCTCCAAGGTGAGCGCAATCACATTGGGGGTCACCAAGGCACTTCACAGCATGTTTTTCTTTGGGCACGTTTGATTCAAAACTTTTTCTTTGAACCATCACCATTACACTGATTTTTATTTGAACTTGGTCACTTTATGTTACTGGATTGGAAGATTTTTTCACGGATGTGATTCGAACACCTTTATTAGGGCGATTATAGTTTCAATTCGCCCACGCATGTGATTGATTTACTCTGTTTGTGTTTTACGAATATATATATTGTTTTATTTAATTTTTTTTCTTTTTTCATTTTAATCACAGTGGATCTACATATGTGTAACATTTTTTAGCATATACACCTTATTAGGAATGATTATATTTTAATCACTGTGGATTGTATATTTATCTTATTACGTTTTTCTATGCACATTGCACTTTGTGATTTATTGCACTAGATATTTTTTAGTGTGTTTGGTCATAGGATTCACACAGCAGGTGATCTTAGTAAGGCTGGCCATACACTATTCAATTTTCCTGTTCAACTTTCCTTTAGATTTACCAAAACCATATAATATGAGGTGAAACCTAAACACTTTCAATTTGGATGCAATCAGGCAGGCCCTTGTACTACATAGTTGAAGGTAAATCTAAAGAAAATTGAACAGGAAAATTGTATGGTGTATGGCCAGCTTTAGTGATCAGAGCTTTAGGATTCACACAGCAGGTGATCTTAGTAAGTGATCAGAGCTTTAGGCTCTATTTGATTTGCACGCTTTATTATCTATGATTTGTACTTAGATTTACAGTTATTCAGTTACACCCCTAGGCGCGGCGCATTTTTTTCATATATCATTTATCGCACGGTCATGAATACGTGATCTGCGCCTGCAGCCGGGTAGCTGTTTGGTTGAATTTCCATTAAGGCACTGGATAATTGTGGCTCGCAAGATTTTTTTTCCATAATACTATAGACACCCCCCAGGTACGAAATTTAAAGGGATATTACACTTTTATTGTTTGACTTTAAGCATTATTAAAATCACTGCTCCTGAAAAAACGTCCGTTTTTAAAACTTTTTTTTGCATTGATCCATGTCCCCTGGGGCAGGACCCGGGTCCCCAAACACTTTTTATGACAATAACTTGCATATAAGCCTTTAAAATTAGCACTTTTGATTTCTCCCATAGACTTTTAAAGGGTGTTCCGCGGCATTCGAATTTGCCGCGAACACCCCAAATTGTTCGCTGTTCGGCGAACTTGCGAACAGCCAATGTTCGAGTCGAACATGAGTTCGACTCGAACTCGAAGCTCATCCCTAGTCCAGAACCCTGTATGTAGATCAGGGGGCCGGACGCATGAATGGGGGGGGCGGCACTCGTGGACCCCTAATTGATGGGCAGCAATTGCACAGGACTCTATGAAGTCCTTTTGAAGCCAGGCCAACCCAGGCGGTCCCAGTGGGTGCCAGACTCAAGCGCTTCTCCAAGGTCTGGGGCCAAAAATGCAAAGATCCCTGGGTAGTCTCACAATCAAGTTCAGACATTTTTGGACATTTCTAGGCCAGCCGCCTAGAGACTTCTTCACTCTTACAAGGGTATCAAGGTCTCTCCAAAAGGTGGAAGCTCTTCATCAGTTTCTTCACTCCCTACAGGAGCAGAAAGCAGTAGTGCCGGTGCCTCTGTCCAAAAGATTTTCGGGTTTTTATTCCACCCTTTTTCTAGTACCCAAGAGAAGTGGAGGTTGGAGACCCATAATAGATCTAAAGTGACTAAATAATTACATACTTTTAGAGAAGTTCAAGATGGAGTCACTGCAAACAATTATCTGTGCTGTCCAACCAGGGGACAGGATGCTATCAGTAGATCTGCAGGACAACTACTTACACATACCCATACTTTCACCATTTCAGAAGTACCTGAGGTTCGTGATAGGCCAGGTTCACCTTCAGTTCCAGAGTCCCCCATTCGGTCTCTGTACCACGTCCAGAGTCTTCACGAAGGTCCTATCCACTATCTTAGCCCTCCTGCGAGAATTAGGTCTCAGAATATATCATTACCTGGACGATATTCTCCTCCTAGCAAAAGATCCTGTCCAGCTAGTGGAACACAGGAGCATTACGATATTAACGCTAGCAGAATTCGGCTGGAAAATGAATCAGGCGAAGAATCACCTTACTCCCATTCAGGTGATGATTTATCTAGGCACTCTTTTCAATAGGATGAAAGGGACAGTGTCCCTACCTCCTCAGAATGTGACAACCATCATTCAGAAGATTAGGAAAATGAGGGTATGGCCTTGCCTGACAGCTTTGAATTGTCTGAGCCTGATAGGGATCAGGGGCAGATCTGGGGGGGGCAACGGGGCAACTGCCCCCTCCGAGAATGCGGGTGAGTGAGTGGGCCGCAGGCAGCTCCGCGGCTTAGAGCACGGGTGGCTCCGTTGGTGAGAGACAGCGGGCGGCTCCAATGGTGAGAAACAGCGTGGGACTCTGCGGGCGGGCTGGGTGGCTCGGTTGGTGAACAGCTGTGTGGCTCAATGACAGTGTGAGAGCGGGCTGCTGGCCAATCAGGGAGCCAGCGGGTGGGGGAGCAGAGAGATGACATCATCTCTCACTGCCCGGCGCCCGCCCTGCATCCCTGCAGTTCCGCCCTCACTGTGCAGTATGCAGGCAGCCGCGGCAGCGGAGAGATTACATCATCTCTCTGCTGCTTGATGGTAATCTGCTGCCTGACTCTGGGACACAGCAAGAGACAATTATAGCAGGCAAGTGACAATCCACAACATGTGGCATAGAACGTGGCAAGTGACAATCTGCAATGTGTGGCATGGGACGTGGCAAGTGACAATTTGCATCCGGTGACAGGCAATGTGGCAAGTGACAATCCGCAACGTGTGGCATGGGACGTGGCAAGTGAAATGGCAAGTGACAATCTGCAACGTGTGGCATGGGACGTGGCAAGTGACAATCTGCATCTGGTGACAGGTGACGTGGCAAGTGACAATCTGCATCTGGTGACAGGCGATGTGGCAAGTTACAATCCGCAACGTGTGGCATGGGACGTGGCAAGTGACAATCTGCATCTGGTGACAGGTGACATGGCAAGTGACAATCTGCATCTGGTGATAGGTGACGTGGCAAGTGACAATCCGCAACGTGTGGCAGGTGACTGTGGCAAGTGACACGCTCCGAGCTCCCACTGATTCTACATTATGGCGAGTTGAACCATTTCATTTTTTATAACAATGTAATTATAGTAATAATGCGCTTCAATCATCCTGACACCATAACAACCATGGTGCTGGGATGATTGAAGCGCTAACACCAACCATTTCCCCGATAAATTTACCCAAAAAAAAACGTATTTTCTGGCAGTGCCCCTCTCGAGACTAGGCTCTAGATCCGCCCCTGATAGGGTTAATGTAATTTTGTATCCCTATTGTACTTTGGGCTCATTGGCACCTGAGACATTTACAGTTATGCCCCGTACACACGGTCGGACATTGATCGGACATTCCGACAACAAAATCCATGTTTTTTTTCCGACGGATATTGGCTCAAACTTGTCTTGCATACACACGGTCGCACAAAGTTGTCGGAATTTCCGCTCGCCAAGAACGCGGTGACGTACACCACGTATGACGAGACTAGAAAAGGCCAGTTCAGAACCAAGCACGGCATCCTTTGGGCTCCTTTTGCTAATCTCGTGTTAGTAAAAGTTTGGTGAGAGACGATTCGCGCTTTTTCAGACTCGTGGTTTTCAGATCGTTTATCGTTTTCTGCTGTTCAGTTTTTGCTTGTGGGTTTGTATCTGCTCTTCAGTGCGTGCAGCGAATACCATTGACTCTTATCATTGTGTTCTTGTTCGTTCGTTACTGTTTTTCAGGTCGCTCTTCACAGGCCTTGATGTTCTTCAGTGCGTTCTGTTACTTCGTTCTGAACAGCCGACCGTTTTCTAGCCATGTTGCGTATACGTACTCCTCGTAGAGTTTGTGCTGTGTGGGGGCTTGGTGTTGGGGGTCCTTACCTTGACACAAGCCCAGTCCATGAACAGGGTGGGGAGGAGTTCATGGACCAAGAATTGGTTGCTTCAGCGTGACCAGTTCTGTCACATGCCTTTTCTCCGTGAGATCCGTGAGAATAATCCTGATGATTTCAGGAACTTTCTCCGGATGACGGACTCCGTATTTCACCGTTTGTTGGCTTTGCTGACCCCCTATATCAGCAGGCAGGATACCTGCATGAGGCAAGCCATCACTCCGGAGCAGAGGTTAGTCGTCAACCTGCGGTACTTGGCGACGGGGAGAAGCCTGCAGGACCTCAAGTTCTCGACAGGCATCTCCCCCCAGGCTCTGGGGATCATTATCCCAGAGACCTGTTCTGCCATCATCCAGGTCCTGCAGAAGGAGTATATGAAGGTAAGATTTGTATCCTTTAACATCACATTTTATTGTATATAATGTTTGCTAATGTATTGTGTTTCTTTCCTCATTCCCTAAATACCATGATTGTAATATGCTGTGAATGTCCCCTTTGTCCTCATGCATGCTGGATTTTTATGTAATTATTTTTTTTCTCCTTCTTACTTATTTGCCTTCACTTACCTCTCCAGCATGGTCTCCTGGCCCTATATTCACCTCATGTAGTCACTTAACAATGTATTTTATCAGCTCCATAGTAGTGCTTTACCCCAAACACCCCCTAAAATGTGTAAAAATGTGATTTGTGCTTTAAATTCAGGCAGAGTGCCAGAGGCTTTTTTGGGGGTCCCCAAATCATTTTGAACCCTCCCTCCCCCCAACTGCTAAGTCAGCTGATACCAATTCTCCATCTATCCTCAATCATCTATCTGCTGACTTTGCCAAACACATACACACTATACCCACCTCTTTTGTGCTCAGATGTATGGATGAATTCCCCAAAGCATGTAGTGCAAGGGCCTGCCTGTATACTTTCAAATGGTACTGTTTCAAGTTTCTGTATACTATTATTATCTTGATAGGTAATAGCAGAATGTCCAAATGTGCTCAAATGTGTACAATGTGTATTTATATCTTTGTATTATGACACTTCTTACCTGTCCAGTGAGCTGCCAATAGTGTAACTAAGGAGGGGCTGTTCAAAGTAATACCCATTATTTAGGCATTCATCTCTCAATGAAGTGGAGAGGGTTACCTGTCCAAGAGTCCCCCCCCTATAATGTTAGAAATGGCCCATGGGGGGGGGGAGGGGGAATCTGATAGTTGTACCTTATACTTTGATCTTTAAAAACTCCCTCAAATAAATGTTATCTTGATGTTGGCCAAGAATGTTTGTGTCTAATCAGCTTTCCCTGTTTATGTGCAAAATGACTAACTTTTTTTTTTTTTGACTCCACAGTTTCCTTCCATGCCACAGGAATGGCAGACTGTGGCCTCCCACTTTGCCCAGTGGTGGCACTTTCCTAACTGCGGAGGGGCAATTGATGGGAAACACGTCCACATCGTCCCACCACCCAACTCGGGGTCATACTATTATAATTACAAGGGGTTCAATAGTATTGTGATGTTGGCGGTGGTGTCGGCTACTTATGAGTTCCTGTATGTGGACGTGGGGAAGAATGGCCGGATGTCCGATGGTGGAGTCATCGTCCAGACGGAGTTCTACAGGCGTCTCCAGAATGGCAGCTTGGACTTGCCACCTCCAGAAGACAATGTGGAAGGACTCCCATTCGTCTTCGTTGCGGATGAAGCGTTTGCGCTGGGGGACCATCTTATGCGGCCATTCCGGATGAGGACCCTCACCCCGGACCAGAGGGTTTTTAATTACCGGCTGGCCAGAGCCAGAAGAGTGGTGGAGAACACGTTTGGAATCATGGCCAGCCGGTTCCGCCTATTTCTTACACCCATACATATGGCGGAGTATAAACTGAATCATATTATCCTGGCGTGCTGTGTTCTACACAACTTTTTACTGCAACATTCTGCCAACTATGCTAGCTCAGTTGGGCCTGAGGCTGGAATTCAAAATGAACCAACCCTGACAGCGCTTGAAAGTGGCCATCTTGGCTTACCCCCCCTGAGTGCCCGTGATGTCCGGCTAAGATACCTTGAATTCTTTGAGGGTAGGGGGGCTATCAATATGGCAGACAATGTCTGAAACCTTTTAAAAAAAAAAAAACTACTCAAATCTTTGGTGACATTTACTGCTTGTGTTTCTTTTAGCTGACCCTGACAGAAATGTGATGAGTCCTGAAAATGGCGTGATTGTGTAACCTTACAAAGCTTTGTTGGGTGTTATTTACTAAAGGCAAAGACACTTTGCACTACAAGTGCACTTGAAACTGCACTTGTAGTGCAAAGTGGATTTGTCCTTAGGAAATAACACCCATTGTCACAGAAAACACCAATTAGAGCACCACAAAAGTGTTGGAGCGTTGAAACAATAATCCATACATTCTTGATTATCAATCTTTTTAATACCAGCACAATCACATGTGCATTTAGAAAAGGTTTTTAAAACAATCCAACATGTTTGTTGTATAACAATTTTTGGTGTCACATTAGAAAAAGTAGAAATGTCCATTTAAGATAAAACAGGCATGTTTAAAACCAACAAGAATGACACAAATCTTGAACTTACAAAGTTCACATTTGGTAGAATATCAGACATGAGTATTTACAAACTGTGTTTGATATTGCGTTCAGATGGGGTGAAGTAACCCCAGGAAAAGCCAAATTTTGAAGATGCACACAGATTTCCGAATGTCAACATGTGCTACCTGTCATCACGGGGGATCAAGGAATGTGTTTTGGGGGTGTAACCCCTTCCTCACAGCTACTTTGTTATTGAGGAAGGGGTTGCACCCCTAAAACGCCTACATTGATCTCCCGTGATGGCAGATAGCACATGTTGACACACTGTGTGCATCTTCAAAATTTGGCTTTTCGGCAATTTGTCCAAAAATGTATAAAATTTGTAGCACACGCAAAACCAAAGGAATTTGAATGGGTTTTAAACTCTCCCTAAAACATCAATGATGTTCTTCATTTTTTGTTGAACATCATTGATGTTTTTCCGGATGTTTTCCAAGTCCCTATTACACCCTATGATCTCCCCGATCAGGATCTGTGCACTTTCCGAGGTGAAATGCCCTGAATCCACAACATCACGATCACCTAAAAAGATAGAAACAAAAACACACCATGTATTATAAATATGCCAGCATCCATCTCTTACCTGAGCCTGTGATCGCAGACAGTCACCTGATGTGACAATTTCCACCACGTCTTCCTCCTCCTGCTCTGCTTGGCTTGGGTGGAATTCCCCTTCTTCCAGAGGTGGGGGGTCTGTGTTCTCCTCGGATGAGGGGTGTCCTCTGAGTCTTTGATCCCCTATGATAAAAAAAATAGGTATACTTAGCACACAGATATTTGATGGCAGAAATAGGAATATGAAACATTGTTTGGAAGTGGGGTACAATTGTCTATTTTGGCAGAGTTCCAAGATGTTGCATTTTTATTGTCCTTTGTCAAGCTTCAATACTTTACCTGTTTTGTACAAGCTTCACAGATGGAGACACCCCTATAGTATCCACTGGAGCACCTGTGTGGGACCCCCTAATAAAAAGGGTGTTCTGGTATCCCACACTAGTGCTCCAGCGTCCAGATGTGAAAACTGCTGAGTGTCCTCTCCTTACACAGAATCTAGTTTGCATTTCATTCTAGTTACAAACCCATCTACACAACCAAATTATTTTCAGACAAGTAGGCCAAAAAAAATGTTGGCAAATGCATATGGCCAAAACAATGGTGTTTTCTAGGTCGAATGAACAATGTTTTATACGAACGAATAATGTGCCCATGAACATGAAAGTTGCCTTATGAAACTGGATAACAGTTAAGAAAAGCACATAGAGCAGCACGAACGTAATAAACATAAAGAATAGGAACACAGGACAACTACTTACTTTTTTGCAGCACTCTCCGGATCTTTCTGTACTGCTCGTGCTGTTTTAATTTGAGGTCCGACCACCGTTTCCTGAGCTGAAATTCCGGTGCAGACTCTTGACCACTTTTGCCATTATCTTGGCCTTTCTGACATTGGGGTTGGGGTAAGGTCCATACTTCCCGTCATAGTCGGCCTTCTTCAGGATGTCCACCATCTCCAGCATCTCCCCAAAGGACCTATTTGATGCATTAAATCTTCTCCTTCTGGATCGGGACGTTTCAGGCTCTGGGCTTTCCTCCCCCTCCTCCTCAATGCTGTAATTAGCACGCACCTGCTGTGTCTCCGCCATGTGCTCTTCCCCCACTGCACCGAACGCGAAGGGGCGGGGAATAGACTTGAAAGAACGTCAGGGGCGGCGGAGTTACACGCATGCTCAGTGTCTATAAAGCGTAACACGCGTGTGTAGTACGTACGATCTGTGAGCAGAGGAAGGAGTATCGGAGGCGCCGATCGTGATAACGAAGGTAAGAGCAAAGCTTGGGCCTATACTGCTTCTAGATTGAGGCCTATATTGTAACAAGATTAGGAAAGTTTTGCCTGACATTAGGGTTTGTCTTGTGTTGTGTATTGCAGATAAAATGGATGGCTTCAATGACCACAACTTCCTCCCCCTGTTCATAGACAAATACAGGGAGCTGCCCTGTCTGTGGCAGTTGAAACATCCACATTACAATAATAAACAAAAGAGGCAGGCAGCACTGGAGAAACTGCTGGAGTTGGTGAAGCCTGTGGTCCCCACGGCAACCATCCCCTATTTAGAAGCCAAAATTGGTGGCCTGAGGAGCACATATCTTAGGGAGCACAAGAAGGTCACAGATTCCCAGAGATACGGAGCTGCAGCAGATGACATTTATGTCCCCAGGCTGTGGTACTATGAGAGACAGTCTGTCAGACCAGACTGAAGTCAGGGAATCCTTCTTAACCCTTCCTTCCACTCTTCCTTCCACCCTCTCTTCCACCCCAGCTGTGGCTTCCAATGTCCAACCTGGGACTTCCAGCCAGGAAGAAGTGGAGGAGCCCAGATGGAGTCAGGTATAGCATTGTTCTACAGATTTCTGGTAAATAAATAAATTATGTTTACTAGATGTTATTATTGATCACTAATTGCTGATTTAATAAAGTTTTTTACATATCAATAGACAGTAGTGGGCAAAAAGAATTGGAACAAGAATGAAAAATGCTGGGCTCAGAATGATAATCTTTTATATTTGTTAACATTCAATTTGCAACAGTCACGAGGTGAAAATTGTGTGTGCTTGATGACTAAAACTAAAACTATGTCCCTTTTTCATACACAGGAAGACCTCAGCCAGGATGAGGCTGTGGAATGTGGCACACAGGAGGAGGCTGTGGAATGTGGCAGCCAGGAGGAGGCAGGGATTAGTGGCAGCCAGGAGGAGGCGGGGCTAAGTGGCAGCCAGAACGAGATGGGGCTAAGTGGCAGCCAGGAGAAGCCTGGGCCCAGTAGGAGCCTGACCGAATCGCAGGTTCCTCCCCTCCGCCTTCCAAACAAAAGACCCAGAAAGGGGAGTCACATGCAGGATTCAGCACTCAGGCTCATTCAGGAGGCTTTTGCGTCCCTCAGAGCCACCCCCACTCCTAAAGAGGCCTTTGCCTGCATGGCTGCCACCAAACTGCAGGGCATGCAGGAGGGTCAATGCCAGCTGTGAGGACCTTCTTTATAAAGTCATAACTAAGGGGGTGAGGGGCGAAATCAATATCCACCTGAGTAAGTTGGAACATCCTCCTCCTGCCACAACTCCACCACCACAGCCACAGCGTGGAAGGAAGCGTGGAAGGAAGACCAGAGAGTGATGGCCTGGGTTCAGTCTGGTCTGGCAAAATATGCAGTCTCTTGTATGACTACAGCCTGGGGACACAGATGTCATCTGCTGCTTTCAGGATCTCTGGGACGTCTGGACCAGACTGCACTCCCTTAGATATGGACTCCTCAGGCCACTAATTTTGATGTAAAATAATTGATGTCTGCCCTGGGGGGTCCAAGGCTTCCCCAATTTCTGCTGTTTCTCCAGCTGTCATGGTTATGCAATAGTTTGTCGATCAGCATACCTGTCTCCATGTGTTCATCTCTAGAGACCAGCTGACCCTCACCTGACTGCTTTTGTAACGTCTCCTCTAAGCATGGCCCCACCCCAGGCCCTGTCAGGGAACCCTATATTAACCTGTGCACTGCAAGCCAGCAGTGCTGATCAACCATTGTGTGTTAGCCTCTGTGTGTACTTGCTGTGTTTCCTACATCTGATTCCTGTTATCGACTTTGGCCTGTTATTAACTATTCCTGTCTGCTCGTGACCCTGACCTTTGGCGTGTTCCCGACCATCCCTGTTTGCCTGTGACCCTGAACCTTGGCGTGTACTCTGTTGTCCTTGTCTGCTTGTGGCCCCGACCTTGGCTTGTCCCTTACTCTCCTTGTTGTTCCAGTCTGCTGCCTCCTTCCTCTTCTCCTGTAGTCTACTGTGAGCGTGAGCTGTGAGACCCTGAGGGCCGCGACCTGGAGCCAGACTGCAGCGCAGTCCATCCTTACCATTAAAGGCTCTGGTGAACACCTGCTGGCTCTTAGACTCCGCTCCCTGGGGAATCTATGCTCTAGCTCCCAGTAGGATCTGTGTCAGTGATCCAGTAGACCTGCTTCCTGAAACCTCCCAGGGTTCAATCCGCAGCAGTCAGCCTTAGGGTCCACTACCTTGCGGTGCACTCCTGATCCAAACGGTGTGCATCTGTCACCCAGCCTCTAGGTGACCTGACACCAGCGTTGCCTACCTGTTTGTTTGGTTCTGAGCCCTTAATATAGGAATTTTTGTTTCAATTATACTCGCCTATGTGTGTTTTCCTTCAAAAAGGACAGTTTGTTTGTGAGGAGGCAGGTACATTTCAAAAATACAATGTGAAATTAACAAGAGACACCAACACCAAGCAATCTCCTTGAGATTAAATAATACAAGATATCAATGGTGTTGTGGTAACTTGACACACAAAACACACACAAAAATATTCTGGAGTAAAACCCAAAAAAACAAAAAAAAACATCAGCCTTGAAAAAAATACAAAACAAAACTAAAAAAAAATCAGCAGTGAAAAAAATACAAAACAAAAATAAAACAACAAAAAAGAAATTTGGTCAGATGTGACAAATCAAAATATATTGAGGGAATCACAATAAATAATAAAGAAAGACGTTTGTGAGAACTACTTGTGTGAATATGAGCAGCAAAACTACTTCATTCTTCTCACATTATAAAGAAGACAGTGCGCTGTATTAAACAATTTAAAACATTGCAGCGTGACGAAAGTGTTCTAGTGCTCTATCCATTCGGAACGCTAATTTTACCAGACCGAGCTGTTCTGTCTCAGAATTTCTTCTGAGCATGCGTGGCACTTTGTGCGTCGGAATTGGCCACACACGGTCGGAATTGACGCGATCGGTTTTTGTTGTCGGAAAATTTTATAGCCTGCTCTCAAACTTTGTGTGTCGAAAAATGCGATGGAAAATGTCAGATGGAGCCCACACATGGTCAGAATTTCCAACAACACGCTCCGATCGCACATTTTCCGTCGGAAAATCCGACCGTGTGTACGGGGCATTAGAGTTTCTGAAGCTTTGGAACATGCACTATCTCGAGTATCTCAACCCATCTAATTATTATACATTATTATACAGTATTTATATAGTGCCAACAGTTTGCGCAGGAGTCTGCATTAGTGGACCAAGAGAGAGATGCTCGTAAAATCACATCAATTAAGGCATGTCTATCAGACCACAGTTACCACAGATGCCAGTGCAGCAGGCTGGGGGGCACACTGCCACCAAATTTCGGTTGAGGAAAGATGGGCTTTCAGCACAACAGGCATTGTATCAAACATCCTTGAGATTCCGGCAGCCTATCTTGCATTGGTAGTCTGAAGTTCGAGATCACTGGGAAAGCAGTACTGCTTCGAATGGAGAACAAAGCCACGGTATCATACATACACCGCTGGGGGGACCCACAGCAACTCCCTACTGAGAGTGGTGGAACCCATAATCATATGGGTGGAAAGGAATTTAACCACTTAAATATCAGGCACTTAT
Source organism: Lithobates clamitans (assembly GCA_037952925.1). NCBI lineage: Eukaryota > Metazoa > Chordata > Amphibia > Anura > Ranidae > Lithobates > Lithobates clamitans. The sequence continues at coordinate 5,868,699 of JBBGZY010000757.1, read as the reverse complement.
ACCACTTCCAGCCCAGATCGATTCTCAGCTTTCAGTGCTCTCACATTTTGAATGACAATTACTCAATCATGCTACATTGTACCCAAACAACATTTTTATCATTTTTTTCACACAAATAGTGCTTTTTTTGATGGTATTCAATCACCGCTGGGCTTTTTATTTTTTGCGTTATAAGCAAAAAATTTGCAAAAATTTTGAAAAAAAAAAACTTTTCTTTTGTTTTTATTGCAAAATGTTGCAAATAAGTCATTTTTCTTCATAAACTGGGGCCAAAATTTATAACGCTACATATCTTTGGTAAAAATAGCCCAAATTAGTGTATATTATTTAGTCTGTGTGAAAGTTATAGAGTCTATAAGCTATGGTGAAAATCATTGAAAATTGATCACACCTGATCACACCTGATGTACTGACTCATTTCTTGAGACGCTAACAAGCCAGGAAAGTACAAATCCCCCCCCCCAAATGATCCATTTTTAGAAAGTAGACATTCCAAGGTATTTAGTAAGAGGCATGGTGAGTTTTTTGAAGTTGTAATTTTTTCCCACAATTCTTGGGAAAATTAATACATTTTTTTTACACAAACTTGTCATATTAACAAGTTATTTCTCACACACAGTATATGCATACTTGCAATTACACCCCAAAATACATTCTGCTACTCCTCCTGAGTATAGCGATACCACATATGTGAGACATTTACACAGCATGGCCACATACAGAGGCTCAACATGCAAGGAGCGACATCAGGCATTATAGGAGCATAAATTACACATATAACTTCATGACGACCTATCACAATTTTGAAGGCCCATGTATATTCTATGAGGCATTATGAGTCTTTTGAGCGGTTCATTTTTTCCACAAGTTTTCAGAAAACGTGGAAAGAAAATTAAAACATAATTTTTTTGTCAATTTATATGATATTTCTAACAGATAGCATGTACATAGCAAAAATGATACCCCAAAATACATTCTGCTACTCCTCCTGAGTATAGTGATACCACATGTGTGAGACTTTTACACAGCCTTGCCACATACAGAGGCCCAACATCCAAGTAGCACCTCCAGGCAGTCTAGGAGCATAAATTACACATCTAATATCATGACGACCTATCACACTTTTGAAGGCCTTGGAGCACTAGGACAATGAAAACACCCACAAAATGACCCCATTTTGGAAAGCAAACACCCCAACGTATAATCTATGAGGCATTATGAGTCTTTTGAACAGTTCATTTTTTTCCACAAGTTTTCGGAAAATGTGCAAAGAAAATGAAAATGTAGTTCTTTTATACAAAGTTGTCCATTTATAAGATATTTCTAACACCCAGCATGTACATAGCAAAAACGACACCCCAAAATATATTGGTCCAGGCAACAGTCAGGGATGTGGTCAGCGACAGCAAAAGCAATCGTCCAGGCAGCAGGCAGGAATACTGTCCATAGTACAGGCAGAGATACCGTCAGCACAGCCAAAGCATCAGTCCAGGTAGCAGGCAGAGATGTCCAGGCAGAAATACTGTCCATAGTCAGTAGAGGCAGCAGGCAGAGATATGGTCAACACAGCCAAAGTATTGGTCCAGGCAGCAGGAAGAAACATGGCCCATAAAGTCCTGGGTCATTACAGGCAGCTATATGCTCAGCACAGTCAAAGTATTGGTCCAGGCAGCAGGAAGGACCATCAAGCTTAGGGCCAGGGGGACAGGGGTAGATGCTTCTCCCACCCAAATCTCTTTGAAACCTCCGGACTCCAGACCATGTTCTGGGAACACAGAAAACCAAAAACAGTTTTTCTGAGACCCCTGTGTACTGAATGTAGAAGGGCAAAGATCAGTCCAAGTGGTAGGCAAAAAACATGGTCAATTAACAGGCCGAGGTCAGTGCACATGGAAGTCAGAAACATGTTTTAAAACGTCAGGCAAAGGCATCGGCAGTATACAGGCCGGGGTCAGTTAACGTGGAAGGTAGAAACATGATAGCAGGCAAATGATCCACACAGGTATTTGAAACAGGGAAATGGAGGTCTGTTAAAAATAAGGGGAACTAATATATGACGGATGTGTGACAATTTCTGAAGCGATGCACAGGCCAGGTTGGGAGGGACATTGGGGATCTTCCGGATTCTGTGGCGGCAATGTTAAAGGGAAAATGTTGCTCATGAAGTCGACTCACACTATCAGCGAACGCTTCCTGGGGCGGGTCCTTGGTGGTAAATCAGGGCAGTGACAATGTCTTCAATATATTTGAGGTAAGTAATGGGTTGGTTTTCGGTTGATTTTTGATAGAAGACATATGAATTAAACATGGCCATATGAAAGAGATGAAATGCAACTTTTTTATATCAGTAACAGGTCTTTCGGGTTGACAAATATGGTTGTAGCATCTGGTCATTTAAATCCACCCCCCCATGAACAGATTATAATCGTGGACACATTCAGGCTTTACAATGGGGTGGCGTCTTCTCTGAATCTCCACCAAGGTGTCATTGTGGATGGTAGATATCATGTGAACATCTTTCTTGTCCCGCCACTTCATGGCCAACACTTCCTCATTCCTTATAAATGCGGATCCACGTTTTGAAGCCTTTTTGTTAATAACATTTGTGGGAAGCCTTTCCGTTTTTTTCTGAAGGTACCGCAGGCCAGGGTTTTTTCACGGTACAGGTGACGAAAAAGGGGCAAGCTAGTGTAGTAATTGTCCACATATAAATGATACCACTTTTTGCACAGGGAGTATGCCAGCTCCCAGACAATTTTCCCACTGGTTCTGATATATGTGGGGCACTCAGGGGGCTGGAGCTGGGAGTCTTTGCCTTCATACACGCATAGGGTGTACACATTTTCAGTGGCTCTATCACACAGTTTATTCCATTTTAACCCATACCTGGCCCTCTTACTGGGATTATATTGTTTGAACTGCAGCCGGCCAGTAAAGTGGATAAGGGATTCATCCACACAAATATTTTGGTCTGGGACAAACGCGTATTTTATACAATTTATCGTGTTTGGGATGATCTCGGGGAGGGCACTGTGAATTGTCGTTAAAATGTAGGAAAAGCATAATCATGTCATAGCGTTTCCTGGACATGACAGCAGAATATATCGCCATGCAGTTTGTTCTTCTTTGTAAGCCCCATATCAAATGTAAGGCCCCAAAACAATTTTAACTCATCTAGTATGAGACGTCGCCAATGGAACATACGGGCGTAGCACGAATTAGGGTTGGAGGCAATAAATTTCTCTGCATAGAGATTTGTTTGGTTCACTATATACTGCAGCAAATCTGGGAAAAACAAATAAAAATAATATAATTGCGGAAAATTAGTAGTGTTGGGCTGCACACCTGGCTGTGCTGTGAAAGTGGGGATTATAGCAGACCCTGAACTGGCAGGCAACCATAAGGGGTTTGCCAGGGCATCGGGAAGGTAGGTCTGGGCCTGGATTCTTCGGGTTGGGTGTGTAATTCCAGTACTGGTTCCAGGCTCCTCATCCTGGGGTTTGGCGCTGCTGGTGGGAAGCAGGTCTTCTGATCTTGGCCCTGATCTCCTTATTCTTTTAGGAGGGACGGTTTCCTCCGCTGACTCGGTCTCCGATCCACTACCCTCTACTGACTCGTATTCTGAACCAGAATTGGAGGATGGGAGCCCCCCACTTCTCTCGTCATTCGACATAGTAAGGATATTATATGCCTCCTCAGGTGTGTAAACTCTTTGAGACATGATGGCGGTACTGATGGCGGGCCTGTGTGATGGTACTGACGGCAGGCCTGTGTGACGGTACTGCTGGTGGTACTGACAGGTCAGTAATGGCGGGCCTGTGTGACTGTACTGATGGCAGTACTGATGGCGGGCCTGTGTGACGGTACCGCTGGTGGTACTGACAAGTCACTAATAGCGGGCCTGTGTGATGTACCGATGGCGGAACTGATGGCAGGCCTGTGTGACGGTACTGATGGCAGTACTGATGGTGGAACTGTGTGACGGTCAGTGTTAATTTTAATCAAAAGACTAAGACTAAAACTAAATTGAAATTTGACTTCAAAATTAACACTGGTCTGTAGTGCATGTTCATACCTCAATGCCATAATAAATAACATATTAGATTTTTCACTCCAGCAGTATATAATGAGTTTGGAAATTGTAGACAAATGTTTACTAATGCATTACAATTTAATTACACCCATTAGATTTTAGACGACTAAAATGAGTTTTAATCGACTAAAATATACTGGAGATTTTAGTAGACTAAAACGTAGGACATTTTATGCCGCGTACACACGATCGGACTTTACGGCATACTTGGTCTGGCGTACCGGATTTCGTCAGACAATTCGATCGTGTGTGGGCCCCAAAAGTTTTCTCAAAAGTTTGATGGACTTAGATTTGAAACATATTTTAAATCTGTCCGACGGACTCGAGTCTGTATGCTAGTCTGATGGACAAAAACCAACGCTAGGGCAGCTATTGGCTACTGGCTATGAAATTCCTTGTTTTACTCCGGTCTTACGTCATCACATACCAATCCATCAGACTTTGGTTGATTGTAGGCAAGTCCTTTCATTCGTAAAGTCCGTCGTAAAGTCCGTTGAAAAGTACGCCGGACAAAGTCTGCCGTAAAGTCCGCTCGTGTGTACGCAGCATTAGTCGACTAAAATGTACTGGAGATTTAGTCGACTAAATACGACTAAAACCATTGCAGAAGACTAAAATGGGACTAAAACTAAAATGCCATTTTAGTCCTAAGACTTATGCCCTGCACACATGGTTGGATTTTCCGACGGAAAAAGTGCGATCGGATTGTGTTGTCGGAAATTCCAATCGTGTGTGGGCTCCATCGGACTTTTTCCGTCGGAGTTTCCGACACACAAAGTTTGAGAGCAGGCTGTAAAATTTTCCGAAAACAAAATCCGATCGGTTAAATTCTGATCGTGTGTACACAAATCTTACGCACAAAGTTCCACGCATGCTCAGAATAAATTAAGAGACAAAAGCTATTGGCTACTGCCCCGTTTATAGTCCCGACGTACGTGTTTTACGCCACCGCGTTCAGAATGATCAGATTTTCCAACAACTCCATGGATTTTGTTGTCGGAATGTCCAATCAATGTCCGATCGTGTGTACAGGGCATAAGACTAAAACTAAATCAGAATTTGCTGCCAAAATTAACACTGGTGACGGTACTGATGGCAGTAATGATGGCAGGCCTGTGTGACTGTATTGATGGTACTGATGGCAGTAGTGATGGCGGGCCTGTGTGACAGATCCAGATGGACTGTGTGACAGATCCAGATGGACTGTGTGACAGCACTCTGGTGATAGGTCCTCTTTATTGGGGGGGCAGTGTGGTGTACAGTAAATGCAGACAAACACTAGATTACTCACTATTCCCTGCTCTCTCCTCACACAAACGGTGTGTGAGGGGAAAAAGCAGGGATCTTCTAGTAACCACTCTTTGTTTACACTGGTGACCGGCTGTGATTGGACTCAGCCAATCATGTGGTAAATAGCGAATTTTATTGGGTGTTTCCCAGATCGGGGATGAACTATGTTCGAGGGACACACAACATCCCAAATCACAGCAGTATACGCCCCTGGGGGTGGAAGCAACGGATGCCCCCTCAAGCCTATGGACATGATTCAATCTGGCCTTTGCCTACCCCCCCAGTCTCTTATCTCGAAATTCCTGTCAAGACTTAGGCTAGAAACCATGGCAGTGGTGACAGTCCTACCATACTGGCCAAGACGCGCATGGTTTCCTACAGCAATGTTTCTAAGTATCCAGTCTCCGGTCAAGATTCCAATGATACCTTTTCTTCTTTCTCAGGGACGTCACACCCATCCGAACCTGCACAGGTTGAACCTTCACATTTGACTGTTGAAAGGCAAAGGTACCAGTCCTTAGGATGCTCTTCCAAAGTTATTTAAACCTTGCTCAGGGTGAGAAAACCGTCAACAAACAGTATGTATGACAAAATTTGGAACAAGTTTAAATCTTTTGCGTTTGGTAGAAGCTTCAATATGGAATTGCCATCTTCCTCCCAACTTCTTGAATTTTTACAAACAGGCCTAGACTTAGGTTTGGGGCTAAGCACACTCAAAGTGCAAGTGGCGGCAATTTCAGCGTCAACCAATGAGATGGGCTGAGGATTCTCTAATAATCCAATTCTTCAAAGCCGTCAAAAAGATACGTCCACCAATTACACAATCTTTCCCATCTGGGATCTATCTATCTTTCTGGAATCCTTATCCAACTAACCTTTCGCCCCTTCGGAGTCAGCGCCGCTGTGGAATCTGACTTTGAAAGTGTATTTTCTTATAGCTGTAGCATCTGGTAGAAAAGTTTCAGAACTACAAGATTTAGGGGCAGGTCATAATCATATTGTTTTTTACCCAGACAGAGTAGAGCTCAGAACGGTACGTGGATTTAAGGTCACCTCTTCCTCTAGTATATCAGAACCATGGGCACTACCAGCGTTTTCAGATCTGGATTCAGAATCTCTTCACAAGCTCGATATTGCCTGCATATTAAGATACTATCTCCAAGCCACGGTACCCTTAAGGGACTCATCCAGGCTGTTTATAATTCCTTGGGGCAAGAACAAAGGCAAAGAGGCATCAAAAAGAACAATAGCCTCATGGATAGTTAAACCCATACAGAAGGCATACAGGGCAAAGGGTCTAGAACCCCCATCGACAATCAGGGCGCATTCCACCAGATCATTTTCTGCCTCCTGGGCAGCAAGAGCAACGTGTCAATCAAAACCATATGTAGGGCAGCAACATGGTCGTCCCAACATACCTTTCTAAAAAATTACAGAGTGAATCCAGGAGCTCTCTCATTGGTGGAATTTGACAGACAGGCTATAAAGTCAGTCTTTGCTTCCTCTAAATAATAATCTCTTTCAAATAAATTTCTTTCTAAGCATCATCCCACCCATTTCAGATAGGTATTTGTCACAGGTATGCTGCCATGGAGGCGCCAGGAAAACAGAAAACTGTGCCATACTTACTGTAGTTTTCTTTTCCTGGTGCCTATCCATGGCAGCATACAATCCCACCCTTGGTATTCTATATTACAGAGAATGCTGGAAGTGCACTAACCATTTCTTTTATAATATTCCCTAGCCCTGACGGAGGAGCCAAGGTGGAGCTTGTCACAGGTATGCTGCCATGGATAGGCACTAGGAAAGTAAAATTACAGTAAGTAATTACTGAGAGCACCAGTTGCTGTGGGTTGTTAAGCTTTAGGACTCATGCAGGCGTTTGGCATTTTTTTTCAACCTCTAAAGGGTTGATTTACTAAAGGCAAATAGACTGTGCAGTTTCCCTGTTCAAATGCAGTCTCTCCAGAGCTTAGTAAATGAGAAAAAGCTTCACTGTTTAAAGAATACCCAATCACGTGCAAGGAAATAATTAGAAACTTCATTTTTGCTTGCATGTGATTGGATGATGGAAGTCAGCAGAGCTTCTGCTCATTTAATAAGCTCTGGAGCAACTGCTTCAACTCTGCAAAATGAACAGTCTATTTGCCTTTAGTAAATCAACCCCTATGTGTTAATGCACACAGGTGTTTACACGTATATATTAAAAGAGGAGAGTTTACAGGCTGGAAAAACAAAACAAAACAAAGGTGCATTCAGGAGAGGAGCTGAAGAGCAGAAAATATACTAAACATTACTAAACTTGTCTAAATATGCCTAAACACCAGCCGCATGTAGCCTTTGACTGTTGATGCATTCCAATAGCCAGAATGAATTCTCGAACGGCCAATGGAATGCATTAATGCTCAAACGCATCTAAATGCATGCAGTACCTGGCCTTTACCCCAGTTTTTAAACCACTTAAAGAGAAGTTCTAGGCTCCCCCCAAAAAAATTGAAGTCAGCAGCTACAACTACTGTAGCTGCTGACTTCTAATATTAGGGCCCTTACCTGTCCAGGCATCCAGTGGTCCCCTCACCCGAGCCAATTCTTCAGTCAGCTATTGGGTGCTGACGCCGAGAAACTTAACTAAGGGAAACCGCAGTAAAGCCTTGCAGATTTACAGCTCGATTCCTACTGTGCATGCGCAAAGTGAGTCACATTCAAGAATGAGCCGCAGTCTTCTAAAACCTGTGAAGTGTACCAGAAGGCTGCGGGGAAAGGCTCCTGGCTCAGTTCGCCATGCCCCTCCCCCATAGTGGAGGGGGGGGAGGCAGACAAGCGGAGCTTCCCCTTTTGGGTAGAGCTCTTTTTCTGGCACTTTTTGTTTACATGTAACAATCAGGGTTTTTTTGCTAGAAAATTGCTTGGAACCCCCCAAACATTATGTATTTTTTTTTCGTTTGCAGAGGCCCTAGAGAATAAATTGAAATTGGGTTTTGCAATTTTTTTATGTCACATGGTATTAGCGCAGCGTCTTTTCAAACGTAATTTTTTGGGAAAAAATACACTTTTTTAATTTTAATGCAAAAACACACAATACATAATCCAATTTTTTTTGGTAAAATATAAAAGATGATGTTACGCTGAGTAAATAGATACCAAACATATCACGTTTTCAAATTGCGCACACCCATGCCGCGGTTACAAAAAACATAAATTTTACTATCCATAGGCAAAACTTTAAAAACCCTTACAGGTTACCAATTTACATTTACAGAGGAGGTCTGGTGGTAGAACTATTTCCCATGATTGTTATTATTATAATAGAGGATTTTATATAGCGCCAACAGTTTACGCAGCGCTTTACAATAAAAAAGGAGACAATACAGTTAGAATACAATAAAATACAAGAGGATTAAGAGGGCCCTGTTCAGAAGAGATTACAATCTAATAGGGTGGTGCAGGTGGTACAAAAGGTTGTAACTGTGGGGAATGAGCTGATGAAAGTGGTAGGAGATTAGTTGGGGATGTGGTAGGCTTTCCTGAAGAGATGAGTTTTCAGGGATCGCCTGAAGGTAGCAAGAGTAGGGGATAGCCGGACCAGTGGAGGTAGCGAGTTCCAGAGGATGGGAGAGGCTCTGGAGAAATCCTGGAGACGAGCATGGGAGGAGGAGACGAGAGAGCTTGAGAGTAGGAGGTCTTGAGAAGAGCGGAGAGGACAATTTGGGTGATATTTGGAGACAAGATTGGTGATGTAGCTCGGGGCAGAGTTGTGAATGGCTTTGTATGTTGTGGTTAGTATTTTGAATTTAATTCGCTGGGTGATTGGGAGCCAGTGTAGGGATTGGAAGAGAGGGTTGGCAGACACTGAGCGGTTGGTAAGGTGGATAAGTCTGGCAGCAGCATTCATGATAGACTGAAGAGCGGATGATCTGATGTTCTTGGTGGAAGCAACTGTCAGCACTGAGAAGTCCCTCCATAGTAAAGGAGAGCCAGGAACCTACATGGCAGGTGCCGGCAGGGGCCAGCACAGAGGCGGGTGGAGACAAAGAGGTGCAGGCACTAGCAAAGAGTAGATGGGTGACAGTCAGGAAGGGTAAAGGGGGAAGTGCCAGGGAGGCCAATCCAGGGCTGGAGCATCCCAATAAGTACACTCCATTGAGTGACATTGATGAAACCAGTCAGGGACCAGCACTGTTGGAGCTGAGGGACTCTCCTAGCTGCCGAAAGTGAAAGTGGGGGGGGGGGCAGCGAAGGGAAAGGAAAGACAGATTCTGGTGGTAGGGGACTCAATTCTTAGAAGGACAGAGAGGGCAATCTGTAACAAAGACCTGAAGCGCCGAACAGTATGTTGTCTACCGGGCGCTCGGGTTCGGCACATCACGGATCTGGTGGAGAGATTACTGGGAGGGGCTGGGGAAGACCCAGCTGTCATGGTGCATGTTGGCACCAATGACAAAGTCAGAGGCAGATGGAGTGTCCTAAAGAACAATTTTAGTGAATTAGGAGCTAAATGAATTAGGAGCTAAATTGAAGAAAAGGACCACCAAGGTAGTATTCTCAGGAATACTACTGGTACATCGAGCCACACCAGAAAGGCAGAGGGAGAATAGGGAAGTAAACAAGTGGCTGAAGAGCTGGTGTAGTAAGGAGGGGTTTGGGTTCCTGGAGGACTGGGCCGACTTTTCAGTCGATAACCGGTACTATAGAAGGGACGGACTGCACCTAAATGAGGAGGGTGCAGATCAGCTGGGAATGAAGATGTCTAAAAAGTTAGAGGGGTTTTTAAACTAGGCGATGGGTCGGAGTGCCCAGAGGCATAGATAGTCAGCGCGGAACATATTCCAGAGGGTAGTATTGGGGGCATTAGTGGTAGGTTGACCAAAGCACAAAAACCCAAGGTAAGTATAGTAGCAAGTCCTAGTTGCAATCTCGGAACACCCAATACGAGCACAATATGCGACCTCTCTAAACTATGTGGCATGTTCACCAATGCCAGGAGCATGGCGGACAAGATGGGTGAACTAAAGATACTGTTGTACGAGGAGGATTTGGATTTTATGGGAATTTCAGAGACCTGGTTCAACAGCTCTCATGATTGGCTGGAAAAGTTTTAAGGGTATACCCTTTACCGCAAGGATAGAGAGGGTAAAAAAGGGGGAGGGGCATGCCTATATATCAAAAATAATGTACAAGTGAATGTGAGAGATGACATCACTGAGGGAGCTAGGGAGGAGGTGGAATCCTTATGGGTAGAGCTCCACAGGGATGAAGCTAAGGAGAAAATAATACCGGGAGTATGCTATAGGCCCCCTAACCTGAGGGAGGAAGTGGAGACAGATCTCCTATCACAATTTGGATTAGCAGCAAGGATGGGAAGTGTTATCATAATGGGGGTTTTTTATGATCCAGACATAGACTGGGCGGAGGGAACCGCGCATTCATTTAAGGCTCGCCAGTTCCTTAATGTCTTGCAGGACAATTTTATGGGTCAGATGGTAGACGCACCAACTAGAAATAAAGCATTACTGGATCTACTGATTACCAACAATACAGACCTGATCACGGATGTGGAAATACGGGGCAATTTAGGTAACAGCGATTACAGGTCAATTAGTTTCAGTATAAAATCACACAAATAGGAAACATAAAGGAAATACAAAGACACTTAATTTCAAAAGAGCCAACTTCCCTAAACTACAAACCTTGCTAAAAGGCATAAATTGGGATAAAATATTAGGAACAAAGAACACGGAGGAGAGATGGGTTTGCTTTAAGAGCATATTAAATAAGGGCATTAGCCAATGCATCCCATTGGGTAATACATTTAAAAGAGTGAACAAAAGTCCTCGATGGCTTAACTCCAATGTAAAAATGCATATAAAAGCAAAGGAGAAGGCCTTCAAAAAATACAGGGTTGAGGGATCATCATCAGCATTCAGACTTTATAAAGAATGCAACAAGAAATGTAAGGGTGCAATTAGGACAGGTAAGATAGAACATGAAAGACACATAGCGGAGGAGAGCAAACAAAAACCCAAGAAATTCTTTAAGTATGTAAACAGTAAAAAAGGAGGACAGACCATATTGGCCCCATGAAGAATGAGGAAGGACATCTGGTTACAAAGGATGGGGAGATGGCAAAGGTATTGAATTTATTCTTCTCCTCAGTCTTCACGAGTGAATTGGGGGGCTTCAGTAACCAAAACTTCAGTGTTTATCCTCATGACACAACACAGGAAGCACCTCCATGGTTAACAGAGGACAGAATTAAAATTAGACTTGAGAAACTTAACATTAATAAATCACCGGGACCAGATGGCTTGCATCCGAGGGTACTTAGGGAACTCAGTCAAGTGATTGCCAGACCGTTGTTCCTAATTTTTACTGACAGTCTACTGACTGGAATGGTACCAGCTGATTGGAGAAAAGCCAATGTAGCACCAATATTTAAAAAGGGCCCAAAATACATTCCTGGGAATTACAGACCAGTTAGCCTAACTTCAATTGTATGTAAACTCTTGGAGGGGATGATAAGGGACTATATACAAGATCTTAGTAATGAGAACGGTATCATTAGCAGTAATCAGCATGGATTCATGAAGAATGAGTTGCCATCTAGATAAAGGAAGGCCCGTAGACGTGGTGTATCTGGATTTTGCAAAAGCATTTGACACAGTTCCCCATAAACGTTTACTGTACAAAATAAGGTCCGTTGGCATGGACCATAGGGTGAGTACATGGATTGAAAACTGGCTACAAGGGCGAGTTCAGAGGGTGGTGATAAATGAGGAGTACTCGGAATGGTTAGGGGTGGGTAGTGGGGTTCCCCAGGGTTCTGTGCTGAGACCAATCCTATTTAATTTGGTCATAAACGAACTGGAGGATGGGATAAACAGTTCAATCTCTGTATTTGCAGATGATACTAAGCTAAGCAAGGCAATAACTTCTCCGCAGGATGTGGAAACCTTGCAAAAAGATCTGAACAAATTAATAGGGTGGGCAACTACATGGCAAATGAGGTTCAATGTAGAAAAATGTAAAAATGCATTTGGGTGGCAAAACTATGAATGCAATCTATACACTGGGGGGAGAACCTCTGGGGGAATCTAGAATGGAAAAGGACCTGGGGGTCCTAGTAGATGATAGATTCAGCAATGGCATGCAATGCCAAGCTGCAGCTCACAAAGCAAACATAATATTGGCATGCATTAAAAAGGGGATCAACTCCAGAGATAAAACGATAGTTCTCCCACTCTACAAGACTTTGGTCCGGCCGCACCTAGAGTATGCTGTTCAGTTCTGGGCACCAGTTCTCAAGAAGGATGTACTGGAAATGGAGCGAGTACAAAGAAGGGCAACAAAGCTAATAAAGGGTCTGGAGGATGACCCTTACTTACTGGTGACCCCACATTAGAAATAAAACTTTTTCGCAGAAGAGAGTTTAACAAGACTTGTGGCCGCTCATTAAAATTAGAAGAAAAGAGGTTTAACCTTAACCGCTTCAGCCCCAGAAGATTTTACCCCCTTCTTGACCAGAGCACTTATTGCGATTCGCACTGCGTCGCTTTAACTGACAATTGCGTGGTCGTGCGACCTGGCTCTCAAACAAAATTGACGTCCTTTTTTTCCCACAAATAGAGCTTTCTTTTGGTGATATTTGATCGCCTCTGCGATTTTTATTTTTTGCGCTATAAACAAAAAAAGAGCGACAATTTAGAAAAGAAAAACGCATTATTTTTACATTTTGCTATAATAAATATCCCCCAAAAATGTATAAAAAAAAAGTTTTTCTCATTTTAGGTCGATCGTATTCTTCTACATATTTTTGGTTAAAAAAAATCGCAATAAGCGTTTATTGATTGGTTTGTGCAAAAGTTATAGCGTTTACAAAATAGGGGATAGTTTTATGGCATTTTTAATAATAATTTTTTTTTTACTAGTAATGGCAGCGATCAGCAATTTTTATTGTGACTGCGACATTATGGCGGACATTTTTGACACATTTTTGGGACCATTGTCATTTATACAGCGATCAGTGTGATTAAAAATGCACTGATTACTGTGTAAATGACACTGGAAGTGAAGGGGTTAACCACTAGGGGGCGGGGAGGGGTTAAGTATGCCCTAGGGGAGTGATTCTAACTGTAGGGGGGATGGGCTGTGTGTGTCACTACGCTGATCACTGCTCCCGATGACAGGGAGCTGTGATCAGTGACACTTGTCACTAGGCAGAACGGGGAGATGCTGTTTACATCAGCATCTCCCCGTTTGTCATTTGCATGAGGCGATCGCGGGTATCCCCGCGGCTATCGAGTCCGTGGGACCCACGACCCGACTCACGGAGCTCCTGGCCGGCGCGCGCACGCAATGACACGGTGGGGAATTTAAATGGACGTACCTGTAAGTCCATTTGCCCAGCCGTGCCATTCTGCCGACGTACATCGGCGCGCCGGTCGGGAAGTGGTTAAACTACGTAGAGGGTTCTTTACTGTAAGAGCGGCAAGGATGTGGAATTCCCTTCCACAGGCGGTGGTCTCAGCGGGGAGCATCGTTAGCTTCAAGAAACTATTAGATAAGCACCTGAATGACCGCAACATACAGGGATATACAATGTAATACTGACACATAATCACACATAGGTTAGACTTGATGGACTTGTGTCTTTTTTCCACCTCACCTACTATGTAACTATGTAACTATATACCTCACATGTGTCGGATGATTGCTGTTTGCGTGTAGGACCGACTCATGCCTTCACCGGGGGGAGGGAGGGGGGGGCTTTCATTTTCATTTTATTTTTTTAACACTGTTGCTTTAATTTTGTATTTTTTTTAACACTTTTATTGCTGTCACAAGGAACGTAAACATACTTGTGCCAGCAAAAGGCATGTAAAAAAGGTACTCTTTATAGAGGGATCTGGGGTCAACATGACCCCAAATCCCTCTTCTGCACTTAAAAGCATTCAAAAAACCAAGATCGTGTTTTTGAATGCTTATGAGTTTTTAAAAATGACACTGTTTACTGTAACCTGGAAGTGATGTCAGGTCATCGTGGGTTACCATAGCAGAGAGCAGATTAAAGCTGATCCAGGCTTTTTTAGGCCGTCCGACCTGTCGATAGACATGTCGGCTGGTAGCTCCAGTTTCCCAGTGGGACAGGAGAGCCTGAGCAAGCCGTGGAAAGCGGCGGGAGGGGGGACTTCCTCTTCTGCTGCTTATAATAGCAATTAAGTGATTAGCTAGCTGCTCTATTACAAGAGAGCTGACTGCCAGCTCTAAAAAAACGGTATGGGGTATGGGGTGATGGGGTGATGCCTGCAGCTGCAGGCGTCATCCCGGTACAACCACTTGAAGACCAATGATGTATCAGGTACGTGATTGGTCGGTAAGCAGCAATTTTTTCTGCCAGGTATTCTGGCATTCAGAGGGGCTGAACATACACCTTGTGTGCATGAGGCCTTATGTTGTGAAAATTTCAGGCTGGAAACGGTTAGGTAGTTTTACAAAACACGGTTGGCAGGGCTGACACCACTCTACAAAACAGCCAGACCCCACAACAAAGAGGTGAGTGCATTTCTGGCAGATGAACGGTTATTTTTCTATACTTGGAGTCTTGACATTCCAGACATTCTAACTTTAATTTAATCTAAGATTTATTAAAACCAATTCGCTAGTTTATCGCTGTGCTTCTGGTAGAAAATGCAACCTCTTGTGACATGTTTCCATTCCATGTAACCTGCCTGGCATGCTCCATTGTGTAAGCACTGGGCACAGAGAGTGGAAATAGTTAAAACTATGAATTCACTGACCTGCAATTTAACAGACTCGACAGAGAAAGATGATCTGATAATATTTTGTCCCCACGTGTGCAGTGGTTTTGCGGTTAGCAAGCCTCCCAACATCTTCTCAAACTTCTCCAGTGTTTGTTGCAGCCAGCCAATCACCAGAGGTAACGTGAATAGGCATTCCTGCATATAAAACACCCCAACTTTCAGGTACAGGGTGTCATTTCATGGGTTCTGGACTGAGCAGATTGATGAGTGAGGTTAGTGGTTGCTGTTATGACTTTGTGAACATCAGCATCCGTCATATATTAGAAAAATATAGAACAGGAGCAGTGGCGATTGGTGGTGTGTTTTTGGGGGGGTGGCAAACAATGCACCCACAGCCACCCCCCTGGTCGGTTTGGGTCACCCGCACCACCCCCCGGTCGGTCGTGTAACCTGCAACCCCCAGTCGGTCACCAGCCCTGCACTTACCCCATCTAAGTCGCGGGTAGTGCTTCCCCCGGGGGGGGGGGGACTTCCCCTGCTTCTCCTCCTTCTCGGCATCACGGTGGCTTCCGCCGTGCCTCTCCCCCCTCCTCCTCCTAGGCGGCCAATAGGATCGCTTCTCCTCCCAACCAATTGGGTGATGGTCTCAGGACCCGCTTCCTGATTGGCCGGGAGGAGAATCAGGAAGACAATAGCAAATATTAATTTGCTATTGTCACATAACTGGGTGGGCTCGCCCTTTTTTGAAGCCAATTAGAGCCTCAGGCTCTAATCATGAGAAAAAAAAACCCATTGGAATCCATGCGTCCATGCTGCAACTGAACAGGAGTGAGAAAGAGGGAAAGAAAGTAGAGAGAGGGAAAAAGAGACTGCTTCTGTATTGCTCTAAGTCAGGGATGTCAAAATGTATTTAATTGTGGTCTGCATCATCATTATGGTTGCCCCATAATGGTTGCCCCCACCCTCTCTTACATCACAGTGCACCCCCCTTACCTTGTGCTGCTACTGTGAAGAAGCTGGGGGTGGAGCTGGGAAGCAGTAAGTGCAGGGTCTGGAGTAGGACCAGAGGAGGGCTGGAGTCTGCTGAATGCTGAGACCAGGGGAGGCGGAGATGACAGGGTGCTGCAGCTACAAAGAGATGTGCAGGATCTGTAAATAGGAGTTCTGTCTTCCTCTCTGCTTTCGATTACTGAGACGGGGAAGAGGGGGCAGAGATGAGCCTCTCCGCAGCTGAACGGGAAAGCGCAGGATCTGGCGGTGGAGTTCTGTCCTCCTCTCTGCTGCCGACAGCTGGGACAAGGTGGGGGCAGAAATAAGGGGGCTGCCAAACCTGCAGGAGAGGTGCGAGGGCCACATGAAATGGCCTGGGGGGCCAGAACCGGCCCGCGGGCCTTGTGTTTGACACATGTGCTCTAAGTGCTCTCACTATCATTTCTATAACTAAAAAGGAAATTCATGTACTTACCAAGCCAGTGAATCCAGCATTGTCCTGCTTTGATACACCGCTGCCACGCACTAGGTGCCACACCGCCATATTGACGTCATTGGGATTCATTGCTGACGTCATTGCCTCTCCTTGTTCAGGGGCCCACTCCCGTGATAATGCGCCACCGGGTCCACCCTCCTCCAGCCTCTTTGTGGAACCTGAAGCATCCTGGATATGTGAGATGCATACCCCAATATTCCAGGAGGCTTCAGAGTGGAGGAGTGGTCATTCTTGCCAAGGCATAAATATTGGGGCCACAGGAAGTGGCCCCATGGCATTGTCGCTCTGTCACTTTCTTTTATTTCACTGGTTAGCCAGTTCTCTGATTATATCTGGTTAAATATATTACATATTTCGTTTTGATGAAATCCCTAGGCTGCTTTCTGGTTCTTTATGATTCTCTTTCAGGTACAAAGCTGTTTGGAGTTAACCGGCAGAAGTGCTGTCTCTGGGTTGATTGCAGGCTACCATTAGTGGATATTAAGCTGTTAGGTAGATTGGTGATTCATGTTTTGGAAAGAAAACAGCTGTCCAATCTCTATGACCATTACCCTTTATATGTCTTGTCCTTAAAACTGGCAATAGATGGATCAAAATTCAGCTTGTTCAGCAAGAGCTGGATGAAATTCCATCCATGTGTGGCAGGGCCTGTTTGACAGAATTAAATTAATAGATTGACTTTTGTCAAATGGACTTGTAAAAATGTTCTCGATCAGCTGACAGCAGAGTGCCGCCATCCTCACTTGTGTGGAAGTAGGAATCTATTTGTTTTTTTATTCAGCCCATTGGCTTCATCTTATCACCGGATTGCTTTCCCTGCATGACCTTCCCTGTTTCTTTATTTACTTTGCCGTGACTGAACTATATGGGGTAATATCTTCCCGACCCCGCTCCTTAACAACCAGCATAGACTGTGCCCTGATTGGGCAAAGCTTTGTTCAGTGCATTGCAGGTTGTTCATCAGGGCGAACACACAGCGATCACCCTGCAAATTCAGATGTTCGGCAAACGGCTGAACGGTCAAATGTTTGGCCCCAACTGATCGCCCATCCCTATATACCACAGATTGTAGACTTTATAACTTTCACACAACTAAATAATATTTTTTTTAACCAAAGAAATGTAGCGGAATTCATTTTAGCCCAAATTGATGAAGAAAGATTATTTATTTTCAAAGTTTTATAACAGAAACTAAGAAAAACATTTGTTCTCAAAAGTTTTGGTCCTTTTTCCTTTATGTAGTAAAAAGTAACAAAAAACCCAGTGATTATTAACTACTTCAGCCCCCCTTCCTGACCAAGCCCTTTTTTTGCGATACGGCACTGCGTCGCTTTAACTGACCATTGCGCGGTCGTGCGACGTTGTACCCTAACAAAATTGACGTCCTTTTTTTCCCACAATTAGAGCTTTCTTTTGGTGGTATTTGATTACCTCTGCGGTTTTTATTTTTTGCGCTATAAACAAAAAATAGCGAATATTTCGAAAAAATAAATATTTTTGAGGCCCACCAATGGTTTACATCTTGTGGTGAACCCTCTGTATTCACTCTGGTGAAGTCTTCTCTTGATTGTTGACTTCGACACACATACACCTACCTCCTGGAGAGTGTTCTTGATCTAGCCAACTGTTGTGAAGGGTGTTTTCTTCACCAAAGAAAGAATTCATCGGTCATCCACCACGGTTGTTTTCTGTGGTCTTCTGGGTCATTTGGTGTTGCTTAGCTCACCGGTGCGTTCTTTCATTTTAAGGATGTTCCAAACAGTTGATTTGGCCACACCTAATGTTTTTGCTATCTCTCTGATGGGTTTGTTTTGTTTTTTCAGCCTAATGATGACTTGCTTCACTGATAGTGACGGCTCTTTGGATCTCATATTGAGAGTTGACAGCAACAGATTCCAAATGCAAATAGCACACTTGAAATGAACTCTGGACCTTTTATCTGCTCCTTGTAAATGAGATAATGAGGGAATAACACACACCTGGCCATGGAACAGCTGAGCAGCCAATTGTCCCATTACTTTTGGTCCCTTAAAAAGTGTGAGGCACATATACAAAAGGTTGTAATTCCTACACCGTTCACCTGATTTGGATGTAAATACCCTCAAATTAAAGCTGAAAGTCTGCAGTTAAAGCACATCTTGTTTGTTTCATTTCAAATCCATTCTGGTGGTGTGAATCGAGCCAAAAAGATTAGAATTGTTGATGTCCCAATATTTATGGACCGGACTATATGTATGTATTTATGTATGTGTATATGTATATATATATATATATATATATATATATATATATATATATATACCGTATTTATCGGTGTATAACACGCACCCCAAGTTTAGGAGGGAATCTTGAGGAAAAAAAACTTACATTTAAATGCCCATCAATGCAGCCTTATAAGTGTCCATCTGCATGCTTGTCCAGTGTCATTTGCAGCCTTGCCAGTGTCATTTGCAGCCTTACCAGTGTCCATCTGCAGCCTTGTCAGTGTCCATCTGCAGCCTTGCAGCCTTGTCAATGTCCATCTGCAGCCTTGCAGCCTTGTCAGTGTCCATCTGCAAGCCTTGTCAGTGACATTTGAAGCCTTGCCCAGGCTGCAGTTAAACTGCAGTGACTTGTCAGTATCACTGCAGTTTGAAAATGGCGCCGCTGGCGCCGAGATACACAGTCCTCGGCTCTTCTCGGCTCTTCTTGGCTCCTCTCATAGTCCCGCCCAGTCCCGCCCTATGATGGACATAACACAGGTCCAATGGCGGGACTAGGCGTGACTGTGAGCGGAGCCGAGCACCGCCCATATACATACATAGCCGAGTGTACTCGGCTAGGCTCGGCTAGCTCCACTCACAGTCACACCCAGTCCCTGTGTTATGTCCATCATAGGGCGGGACTGGGTGTGACTGTGAGCGTAACTAGCCGAGCCTAGCCGAGTACACTCGGCTATGTATGTATATCGGCGGCCGGCACTCGCTCCGCTCACAATCAGCGGGGGATCGGCGGGGATCGGCGTATAACATGCACCTTGCCCCTCATTTTAAGGGGAAAAAAGTGCGTGTTATACGCCGATAAATACGGTATATACATGTGTGTAGTAAATATTTATATATATACATACATTCTAGTGTGGTTGTACAGTGAGTCCGATTAGTACAGATCAGACTGGATTTCTCAGTCACCCTGTGCCCCTATTAGAGACACAGGGTGACTTAGACATAGGAGGTGCACGGGGAGCTCGAGCAAGGGTTTCCCAACCTCTCCAAGGGAGTCTGAGTTCCATGGGCCCCCCCGCCCAAAGTGACTCCCATCACATCTCTCCCCTTTCGGTGGCAGACTAACACAGGAGGAGACTACAGGAGGAGACGGGTTGACTCCGAAGTTAGTCAGTAGTTCCAGTCCCCCAATGCCGGTATCCACACAGTACCCCACATAAATTGTCTCAGACATAGCATTACTCACCCAGCCAACCTCTGCCTCTCTCAGAGAACATACCCGCCGCTGGTGAGAAGCATGGACTGGCCTTTCTCCCTGGAGTCCTTTCAGCCGCTGGAGAGAAGACAGGGTGACTGGGCTCACTCCGTCATGTTGGGGATCTGGGTCGACTTCCAAGCATCCCTGGGGTATACAAGTGGAGACTAAAGTCCCATCCACCTTCTCAGGAAATCCATCCTCTGTTAGTTGAGGGTAGAGGCCAGCAGCACTCTGCCCTGTGGCCAGCACTTCTGCTGGGGACCCCACATCCGGCTAACTGTTGGGGAGGGAGGCCGACTGCCCCGGCTCCCTGGAACTCCACACCTGTTGCCGGTGCTGGGCAGAGGTTGGTAGCACTCTGCCCTCTTGCCAGCACTTCTGCTAAGGGTTGGCTAGGTGGTTCCTCCTCTACAGAAAAGTCGATTAGGTCCATACATTCTGTAATCTGTGGCTGGAGAGATGAGCTGACTGCTCCATCTCCCATATCCTCATCCGCCTGCTGAACAGACGCATTCCACCATCCAAGATCATCCCATGCAGAAACAGGATCATCAAGGTCAGTCAGCACTTGCTGCATCCACCATAAGACCTCCGGGTCCATAGCTGCGGATGCAGGTGGGCAAAGCACACTGTCACTATGCCAACTCTTCAGCCAGGATCTCAGAGCTGTCGGCTGGTACTTCTGCATAGTCCCAGACAAAGGGAGCCCAGCCCTGGCACTAAGCAGAGTCTAGTAGCCGCCTGTAGGTGATCTCCGGTTCCCATTCCTGAACAGCCAGAAACTCTATATCTTCCAGTGCCCAGTGCACTTTCGAGACATTCAGTATCTCTTCTCTGAAATCCATGATTTTGTCAAACTGCCACTCCAAATCGCTCCCAAAGTTATGGTCCCCTGTCAGCTTCACATACAACAGTCCCAGGCCACCGTAGCCAAAGCCTTCCGTTGGGCTGTCATCCGCTATACAAGGGCATGCTTGGGATACATGCCACCGGAGGGCTCTGTAGCCCTCATCCAGCCGCATCTCTGCCCAGACCAGCCTGCTTAACTCAGCTGCCTGCTCCTTGTGCGTTTTTTCTCCTAAAAACAGCACGCGCAATCCATACTGTAACCAGTACCTTTCCTGGATAGAGGGGAGAATTTTTCCCTGGTGGCGCTGCTCATGGGCTAGTGTTTCCTTCCACAGCGGATAGAATCATACCATCCCAGCAGGACCTGCTCTGATACTGGTCCTCTGTGCTGTATCTGCCTCTCTCACAACCTCCTTCTGAATTCCTCTTCCATGGCAGTTGGTATCTGTGCCTCTCCTCTCTTGCTATCCAGATCTCGGATCCAGGTGGAGGTTTGGATGTCCCAGACTGCAGGAAGTGTCCCACATTGCTTGCCACCAATGTAACGAAATGTCCCACACTCCACTTGAGTGCTTTCGTCATATACTGCTTCCTCCCAGTCTGAATATAGATATCAGATATTCCAATCGCTGACAACCATCAATAAGGCAGTACTCATTTGATTGCTCAACGTGAACTCTTTATTGAAACACAGGTATACAGGTAATACTCGGGACAATCCCCCCCTTTTCATTCTGGGCGGGGTAGACTGTCTAATTAACAGGGAGAGCTGTTGGAGGAATCCCCCCTTCCCTCCTCACAGCAAACACACTTACACATCCCATAATATCCAAGGCAGACAGACACAATTAGGGTTGCCACCTTTTCTTTGAGCCAAACCCAAACACTTCTTTTTATAGTATGTACTATGGGAGTGTAAAATACCTGGGAAACCTCTGTGTGCCCCAGGGAAGTAGTAAAGCGGCATGACATATCTAGGACTTAAGCCCAGTCTCCTGATACACCTTTTGTCCCCTAAAAAACTTCCCCCCCCTCCAAACCCTTCACAAATGACTTGACCAGGTTTTGGAGTAAATGGCCTTGACGGCCTTTTATTAACCAATTATAACATTAATTAAATAACATCTTCATAAATAACTAATAAACTTTAACATATACTTGTTTAGTGTCATAAAGGGAAACAACATATGATTGGTCACTGCGAACAACTTCTTTTAAACTTTAGGCCTCCAGTCGGAAACCCCTGACTCGGAGGCGGTACCCAACATTCACAGTGACCTACCCCTTTTTAACCCTTCCAGGTTAACCCCTCGTGACCTGAAAGTAACATAAACAACCCCCATCCCATGGATGGGTACCAAAAACAACCCCCATCCTTTCATGGATGGGTACCAGAAACGACCCCCATCCTTTCATGGATGGGTACCAGAAACGACCCCCATCCTTTCATGGATGGGTACCAGAAACAACCCCCGTCCTTTCATGGATGGGTACCAGAAACAACCCCCATCCTTTCATGGATGGGTACCAGCAACAACCCCCATCCTTTCATGGATGGTACCAGCAACAACCCCCATCCTTTCATGGATGGGTACCAGAAACCACCCCATCCCATGGATGGGTACAACATGTTCCATACATGTATCCTCTCTCTTCTCCTTCTCCATCGACCCAAAAACTGCCGGTTATCCTGACCTGTCCTTTTACCTACTTTTTACCAACTCAGGAGCGGGTGGGTGGGAATCGCTTCTTCCTCCGCTCTTACGATTGACGTCACTTCCCCCTCTCCCTTCTTCTCTCCAGCTCTGAGCGCCGCCCTCACTGAGCCTCCCTCCCCTTTCTAAAAGGGGAAACCCTGCTCTTAAAGCGGCCACTGTGCCGTCCATAAATGTCATGTTGTCCCTCCACCAATTTCTCTCCTTTCCATGGCTCTGGGACTCTCTTGACATATCTAGGACTTAAGCCCAGTCTCCTGATACACCTTTTGTCCCCCAAAAAACTTCCCCCCCTCCAAACCCTTCACAAATGACTTGACCAGGTTTTGGAGTAAATGGCCTTGACGGCCTTTTATTAACCAATTATAACATTAATTAAATAACATCTTCATAAATAACCATTAAACTTTAACATATGTCACTTGGTATGGTACACAGGAATACCGCCCTCTCCTATGTGCCAAACGCTGCGCTCACAGACCTACCCCTCACTGACAGCTGCTGCTTAAATTAAAACAATACAAAAATAATGATAAATGATTCACTAGTGCCTGCCCTCCCTCCAAGTGAAATCAGATAGCAGCGCTAATTATAAAAATGTGCATACATATGTGACTTAATCACAAACAAGCTGAAAAGTGACAACCTCTTAAGTGTCATATAAATAATGAGCAAAATTATTCTAATGTGAAAAAATTAAACAGTGTATAAATTGGTAACATAAAAGTCCAATAAAGTAGTGACGTAGTGATATGTGTGATGCTTCACAAATAATACAGATCTTCAGTGAGCAAAAATCTTCCACCACACCGCTGTGCACTGTGATCTCCACTCCCCTTCAGCGAGCAGACTCACCAGCTATTTTTGCCTTACACTCTCGTGCTTGGCTCACAGGCTATTCCCACACAGTAGGGGGTACAGTGATAATTTCCACTCAATTCCTGTTGGATATCCAGAGCATATGCTAGCGTACTCTCCACATGAAACAAAGAAAAGCGAAGCAATAGTGCAGTAACGCAACAAACTTTAATAAAAGTAACACTCTCCTCCACCATTAAACTCACATTTCAAAAACTTGAATCAAGCAGAATAGCACAGCACACATGGTCATCACCAAAAAACACTCTCCAAATAATAACCGGACGTATGGTGGTCACGGCGGACCCAGGCAGTCGGATGTTCGGATGACTCTCACCCGTTCCTCGCGTCTCCTGGAGCCGCTTCCCCGCTTTCCCGTATGGCGCCTCCTATCTCAGCGTCCTACGTCTAGCGCGTCAGATTGCCTCGTAGCCACGCCCCGACATGTTTCGTCACAAGGGACTCCCATGAATAAGTCCCTTGTGACGAAACATGTCGGGGCGTGGCTACGAGGCAATCTGACGCGCTAGACGTAGGACGCTGAGATAGGAGGCGCCATACGGGAAAGCGGGGAAGCGGCTCCAGGAGACGCGAGGAACGGGTGAGAGTCATCCGAACATCCGACTGCCTGGGTCCGCCGTGACCACCATACGTCCGGTTATTATTTGGAGAGTGTTTTTTGGTGATGACCATGTGTGCTGTGCTATTCTGCTTGATTCAAGTTTTTGAAATGTGAGTTTAATGGTGGAGGAGAGTGTTACTTTTATTAAAGTTTGTTGCGTTACTGCACTATTGCTTCGCTTTTCTTTGTTTCATGTGGAGAGTACGCTAGCATATGCTCTGGATATCCAACAGGAATTGAGTGGAAATTATCACTGTACCCCCTACTGTGTGGGAATAGCCTGTGAGCCAAGCACGAGAGTGTAAGGCAAAAATAGCTGGTGAGTCTGCTCGCTGAAGGGGAGTGGAGATCACAGTGCACAGCGGTGTGGTGGAAGATTTTTGCTCACTGAAGATCTGTATTATTTGTGAAGCATCACACATATCACTACGTCACTACTTTATTGGACTTTTATGTTACCAATTTATACACTGTTTAATTTTTTCACATTAGAATAATTTTGCTCATTATTTATATGACACTTAAGAGGTTGTCACTTTTCAGCTTGTTTGTGATTAAGTCACATATGTATGCACATTTTTATAATTAGCGCTGCTATCTGATTTCACTTGGAGGGAGGGCAGGCACTAGTGAATCATTTATCAAACTTTAACATATACTTGTTTAGTGTCATAAAGGGAAACAACATATGATTGGTCACTGCGAACAACTTCTTTTAAACTTTAGGCCTCCAGTCGGAAACCCCTGACTTGGAGGCGGTACCCAACATTCACAGTGACCTACCCCTTTTTAACCCTTCCAGGTTAACCCCTCGTGACCTGAAAGTACCATAAACAACCCCCATCCCATGGATGGGTACCAAAAACAACCCCCATCCTTTCATGGATGGGTACCAGAAACGACCCCCATCCTTTCATGGATGGGTACCAGAAACAACCCCCATCCTTTCATGGATGGGTACCAGAAACAACCCCCATCCTTTCATGGATGGGTACCAGAAACAACCCCCCATCCTTTCATGGATGGGTACCAGAAACAACCCCCATCCTTTCATGGATGGGTACCAGCAACAACCCCCATCCTTTCATGGATAGTACCAGCAACAACCCCCATCCTTTCATGGATGGGTACCAGAAACCACCCCATCCCATGGATGGGTACAACATGTTCCATACATGTACCCTCTATCTTCTCCTTCTCCATCGACCCAAAAACTGCCACAGCACGAAAGGGGTAACCCCTTACCCTTGCGTGCACCCCCACACCCTCAGCCCTCACTGTACACCTTCCTGAAGGGACAGTGCCTAAAAAACAGTCCCCACATCATTAAGATGCACCCCAACTCTCTTCAGATACCTCCATGTATCAAGCACCAGCTCCCAGTGGCGTATGACCAACCCCCATTTTACGAAAAAACCTACTCACCTCCGTAGGCGGACACAGTACACCTTCTTACTAGACCAAGCCCATTGCCATGACAATCTGCCCCACCATATCTGAACCGTAATATAACCATACCTGGGTAAGCCACTAATAACGTAAAAACATAAACATTATTACGAACGAATGGGGTCCATAATAGATATAACTCCCATACCGTTTTTCCCACGTGTAACCGAAAAAACATACAAGGACAATACCAAACGGGGGGACCTGTGTACTTCCCCCAGCCCTGTCCCACTGCATGCCAGGGCAACCTGGGGATGCTTGACTGTTTACCGTTCGGCCGAACCTAAGCTCCTCTGAACCCCCAAATCACAAGGAGAGACCAAGTATACAACTGGCCCGCCTCGCGACCGGTGAACAATAAAATTTGACAGCACAAACCACCTAGAACATCAATCCCCAAAGCCGTATAACAATAGCCCGCAGTATGTGAAACCTAGTACTGCATGCTATGTGTGCGAATGTACCACTCACCACTAACCGAGTCACACGCACCAATCCTCCAAACTGCTTCCTATAACCGACCCGCATGGACTACCCCGTGACTGCCCCATCCGAAAGGGATGAGATAAGAAACTTTTCTGGCCGTATCCAGCCGCCAACACCCCTCTTCTAACCGCTACACGCTGGAACTTTCATAAGGACGCACCTGTCCTCATGTAGAAGAAAGGACTCCTAAACTCTAGGCCGCCTGTCCCGACCCCTTGCATAAAGAGAGCTGTAGACCTTTAGCAAACCAAAATACAAAACTGGTAACCTCTAAAAGACGAAAGGGCATCATCCCTCCCTCTCCTTGTCCCTAACCTGTACCCCCACACCGTCTGTGCTGACCTAAAGACTCTTTGATGTGGAACGTACCCTTGCCACTTAACAAGAAAGGCCAAACCCGCCCACTTGCGGTAATGGCAGCTGCCAATATACCCATTCCAATACCATATTGATAATAGAGAGAGTAGGGCGCATGCGCGCGAGTGAACGAGATGGCCGCTTGAGATCTCCGCTCCGCGCCGCTGGCACACATTAACCGGCCGTACAAGGCACAGAGCGCACATCGCCGCCTGACACAGACAGCGGCGGCTCCCGGATCCCCTTGTGCCGCTTCTGGGGATGTACAAAGCGGCTAAAACGAAGCCCAGGAACCGGCAAGCTCACAGGCCTGCTCCAGCCCCAGGGAAGGTGAGAGGCAAGATGGCGCCCGACCCTCCAGAGCCAGATGATACCACGCAGCACTCTGCAGAGGATCCTGCATCACCTGCTGACAGCCTGCACCAGTTCCCCTCAGACCTGGTGAGTCCTCTCCCTACAGACACTGATAACATGCTAGCTAAATTCCGCAGCATAGTCAGGGACGAGATCACCGCGGCATCCCGCAAGCTTTCTTCTGACATGGTGAGGGGGCTTAAAGAGATAGGCCACCGCACTAACCAGCTAGAACAGCGTATGGACCTGGCCACTACAGTACTAGAGGGGCATGAGGAAGAAGTAGACAAAATGAACGCTGAGATTGAACTTTTAAAGGATAAGCTGGAGGAGGCAGAAAACAGAGCTCGCAGGGACAATCTCCGCATCCGTGGCATCCCTGAGAACATCACTGATTTACAAGGTACAGCAACTGCCTTTTTTCAGGAACTGGCCCCTGGGATTCCGGTTGAAAGATTGGAATTTGATCGCATACACCGCTCCCTAGCCCCTAAACCCTCTGACGGCCCACCGAGAGACATTATCATTAAATTCCATTTTTACCGTACTAAGGAGAAACTCTTGCAAGCCGCCAGAGAGCAACAAGACATCTCCTTTCAAGGTAACCCCCTACAACTGTTTGCTGACCTATCGCCAGTTACTATTGCCAGAAGACGGGGCCTCAAACCCTACCTACAGATTCTCCAAACCCAAGGGATCAGGTACAGATGGGGGTTCCCCTTTAAGCTATCATTTTCCCATCTGGGCCGCCAGTTCCATGCCACCTCCCCGTCTGAGTTGAGACGCCACTTTCAAGAATTACACCTAGATTTGCCCTCATCCTCTGCAGAGGCACCGTCCTCCTCCTCTAAACCTGGCACTGCCAGGCCCTCTCGTCAGCTCTCACAGGTCTCCCAGCGATCTACGCCCGGATCGCAGGCTCTAAGGGATCTCCAGGCCCAAAAGTTCCACAAGTCCAACAATGGCTGAAACCGCCTCCACAACACCTCTTTCTGTGACTTAACTTGTTTCTGCGCAGCTCGGACCCTAGATTTGACCGACGAACTCGGCCTGCCCGCAGCCACTCGCTCCCGGAACAAATGTGCTACCCTGAAAGGAACTCTCTGCTCTTCCTGCACCATCTATCAAGCCTGACTTTTCGTTTAAGATGATGCGTCCCGCTACAGACTGCCCCAGTTGTGTGATGGCAGTCAGGGATGTTGACCCCCCCTTCAGGCAACACATAGCAGCGTGAGCTCTGGAAAGCCACTACCCTTTTACCATACGGCTGTTTTCTAGAAAGACAGGAACTGGCTTACTACACCTTCTTCTCCCCAATTTTATTTATTTACTTTTTATTTATCCTCATTTTTATTCCCTTGCACCAATGTCTTCGGAACTAGAATATCGTTAAGGAGTGGCACACCCCTGTATGACGTATTTTTTCGATTGGTTGAGTGGAGTGGCTGTGGTCTTTGTTCCTACCCACGGGTCCCTCGCCCACACCTGGTGGTGCGGGGGGCCCGTGGGTGGGCACTGCCTGAGTAGGTCTATTGGCCCACCCGGCGGCGGCATGTCCTTGGCCGCTGCCGCCTGGGGTCCTGAAGTTGCAGGTAAAGAAACCCTGTTGTTTGTTTAGAGTTACTTTTATACTCTTCTTGGTTATTTTTCCTTTTTTTTTATGCTCCTTCCCATGTACATTGTTAACAGAAGGGCTTCACATGGTTCCTAAAGATTGAATCACTCTAAGATTTTCCTTTATTGTAGTTATTTTTTGTTTCTCAGTTTAGGCTCTGTGCTAACTTACTGTCTAACTTGTAATTATTTTTCTATGTACCGGCCGGTGGTTCCAGCGGACCACTGCTCCCCCCACCAGTAGGTACTTGGCTGCGACGAAAGTCTAGGCCAACGACCCACTCCACCGTGAACCTCAGAGTTCACAACTTGATGCAATTTGGTTTACATTACACGCCCTACTTCAAATGTATTTTGGTAAATTTAAACCACATGCTCTCCTTTTTTCTCTTCTGTCTCCTGCTACTCTCTTTCTCCTCTCCCCCTCCACTCTCCCCTTTTGGTCCCCGGGGTTCGCGGATGGAGTTTTATATAGCAGCACACCCTTGATTCCATGACCCTCCACTGGTTATCCCTGAATGTTCAGGGCATGAACTCTCCTCAAAAGAGGGTCAAGATATTCCAATACCTTAAACAACAAAAGATAGACATTGCGTGCCTACAGGAAACGCATTTCTCTTCCACTTCCTGCCCTAAATATTTTGCCGCAGACTACCCCCAGGTCTATCTAGCTAACGGCCCTACCAAGCAAAGAGGAGTCCTGATTGCCATACATAAATCTGTTCCGTTTGTTTGCAGTAAACAGATCGCTGACCCAGATGGCAGGTATTTAATAGTTCAAGGCACAGTTCAAGACAACGATGTAACCATAATGTCTTACTATGCCCCAAATAGAAACCCGGGACCCTTCTTGACCCACATCTGCTCCCTCTTGAAGTCGCATCAGAAAGGTACCCTCCTGCTAGCAGGAGACTCCAATGTGTCATTGAATCCCTCTATCGACAACTACCCACCGGATCATAAGTCTCCCTCCCCTGCCGCCAAAATATTTAAATACTCCCTACAATCTCATGACCTAGTAGACGTGTGGAGGGAATTGCACCCCCGAGGTAGGGACTTTACCCACTACTCACATCCCCATAACTCTCACTCAAGAATAGATCACATGTTTGTGCTAAGAAAACACCTCTCACTAGTGGATTCATGCTCTGTGCTCGCCACTCCATGGACGGACCATGACCCTACTGTAACAGTGCTCCACTCTATTCTGAGCAAACCCCAACACTCCCCCTGGATCATGAATGACTCTCTTCTCTCCTTCAAAGACATTTTTAAAGATATCCAAGATACCTCCGAGGAATACTTTAAACTTAATGTAGGGTCGGTCGCATCCCCGGTCACACTTTGGGAAGCTTATAAAGCAGTCCTTCGAGGCCATGTAATTAGGATCGCATCCCGACGTAAACGGGAAAGGGCGCAAACCCGCCGAACGTTAGAGCACCAACTGGAGACCCTTTCTGAGACCTTTAAACAATCTCCCACTCCGGATAACCGTAGGCTCCTTGATAAGGCCCGTACAGATTTAGACTTATGCTTAACAGATGAGGCAGAGCGCACACTACGCTGGGCCAAACAAAAATGGTACGCCAAAGCCAATAAACCCAACGCAATGTTGTCCAATAGACTACGTACCTTCACCCCGAAATTCACTCCCATCACCCTCCGCACTCGCCACAATATCCTAACGGGAAATCCACAACGTGTTCTAGATGAATTTAGATACCGTCTTACAAAACTTTACTCATCTCCTGACCATCCTCCCCCCCAATCCCCCAATGACTTTCTGACAAACCTTTCTTTACCTTCTCTATCTGAGACCCACAAATCACTCATGGATCGAGACATTCAAGTCTCAGAAGTCCTTCAATGTATTAAAGAACTGAAAGTAGGTAAAAGACCAGGCCCCGATGGTTTCTCGGCTCTTTACTACCGGAAACTAGCTGATGTCATCGCTCCCCACCTCACAAATATGTATAACTCGGTTAAAGATGGTCGTTCTTTCACACCAAATCTACTAACAGCCAACATAGTGATGATCCCTAAGCCTGACAAAGACCACTCCTCCTGGGCCAACTTTAGGCCGATCTCCCTAATCAACATAGACATGAAGGTTTTGACAAAAATTCTGGCCAAACGCCTTAACTCCTTCCTTCCACGGCTAATAAAAAAAGACCAGGTGGGCTTTGTCCCAGGGAGACAGGCTGGTGACGCTATCCGACGCCTCCTACAAATACAACACATTGTACACAACAGATCTCTGGAGACAATGTTTTTGTCTCTTGACATTACCAAAGCTTTCGACACCCTGTCCTGGCCCTACCTTATACAGGTATTAAACCGCTATGGGTTTGGTGAGTCCTTTATGAAATGGATTTTAGCTATTTATGACACCCCCCAAGCTAAAGTGAAATATTATGGATTTGAGTCTCCCACCTTTCCTATCCTAAGAGGGACCCGTCAGGGCTGCCCCCTCTCTCCACTTCTATTTATACTAGCACTGGAACCTCTGGCTGAGGCGATTCGATCTCACCCGGACATAGAGGGGGTAGAAATCGCGGGCTCCCCTCATAAATTATCCTTGTTTGCGGATGACATCCTGTTGACTATTACCAAGCCTAGAATCACCTTGCCTAACCTGCTGTCCCTCTTAAATACCTTTGCCGCGATCTCGGGCTTAGTTGTCAATCCCTCTAAATCCAAAGCGATGTCAATTAATCTAGCGCCCCTTGAACTAGAACACTTAAAAGCTACTTTCTCCTTTCACTGGCTGCCCTCCCTACCCTACCTGGGGATTAAACTTACCCCGAGTTATTCAAACCTCTACCAGGCCAACTTCCCCTCGCTCTTTGCGAAATTGACAGCAATGCTCAACTCTTGGTCCACCCTCCCACTATCCTGGTTCGGAAGGATTGTTACTATACGAATGACCTATCTTCCAAAACTACTCTATTATTTCAGAGTCCTACCGGTCCATGTTCCACCCCACATTATACGCATTCAACAACGGAAAATAATGCAGTTTATATGGGGTTCCACCAGACCCAGAATCAATAAACGGGTGCTGTATGCCCGCAGGGTCGATGGCGGCCTCTCGGTTCCTAACCTACAAGCTTACTACACGGCGGCGGCTATTGCCCCGCTATCGCATCTCCATGAAAAACAGCAGATGCCGTTGTGGGCCGTCGTCGACCTTGTAGACGCTCACCCGACACCACTGGCCTCTATCCCTTGGCTTCCCAAGGCTCACCGCCCAACCAATATAGGCCCTTGTTTGGCTCACTCACTTAAGTTGTGGGACTCAATCAAATACTCAGCGAACCTGATTTCCCCGCATCTTCCTCTACTCCACCTCCTTCACTGCCCGTTGTTTCCACCCGGGCGTGACAACCCGATGCAATTCAAGTGGTGGTCCGAAAATGGGTTTGTAGATATCCACTCTATGTTTACCCCTACCAGGATTATCCCATTCCCAGCATTGCGGTCCTCCCACGATATTCCCCTTAGGGAGCACTACAGCTACATGCAGATCCGGCATTTCCTACAACAGCTCATTCAATCTCTACCATCTCCCTATACATTGACCCCTTTTGAAAGCTTATGCAGGTCACGACCCCAATCCTCAGGTCTGATCTTTTTAATATACGCAGCCATAATAGGCTCCAAGAAACCACCCCTGAGACCATATCACCTCCAGTGGGAGGCTGAATTGGGGAAAAAACTAGATCCAGAGGACTGGCAGGCCATGACTGCTGCTATCTCCAAATGCTCCAAGAATGTGTTACACCTAGAAAACGCTTACAAAATACTCTATCGA
Organism: Lithobates clamitans; assembly: GCA_037952925.1. Taxonomy (NCBI): domain Eukaryota; kingdom Metazoa; phylum Chordata; class Amphibia; order Anura; family Ranidae; genus Lithobates; species Lithobates clamitans. Next base: position 5,836,492 of record JBBGZY010000757.1, on the reverse strand, counting down.
TGGTATTATACCCCAGCTAGACTTGCGAGCTTTATTCCATCCTATTCCCCCTTATGCTTTCGTGGGTGTACCCAGGAGGGAACAATGGCACATATCTGGTGGAAATGCCCCAAGGTTTGCAGATTGTGGGTCAGAATCTACGCTCTTCTCCGTAACCTCTTCAACACAAACATAAGAAGGGACCCATATGAAGCTCTCTTGGGGAAACCAATCATAGAATTATTGAAACCGGAACGCCAACTGGCGTCACATATTTTTACTGCAACTAAATTGACCATAGCAAAGGCTTGGAAAACCCCAGTTCTCAGCTTTGAAGCAGTCAAAAATCTTGTAAATGATATTATGATTAATGAAAAATTGACAGCTATCCTATCTGACACACATGATAAATTCCTTCGGACATGGCAGCCTTGGGTGTCCCATGTCCACCCTTCCAGATTTGATCCTGTGCTACTCTCGCTTTGAGATGCCTCCATCCTCCAGCCCCGGGGACCCCCCCCCCCCTCTCCCCTCTCCCTCCATCCTCTTCTTTTTCTCTCTTCTCTGCTACGCTTATTTCTTTCCTCTTTCCTTGTCCTTTCCTCTTACGAATCCCCCTTCTTACATTCTACCTCACAATTTCTCTGATTTACAGACCAACCTCTGTCAGGTTGGACAACTGATGAGCAACCGTTCTAAAGACATGAAAAATTACTTTTCAGCGCCATAGGGTCTTTTTCATTAAGACACTAAACAGACATAGTCTATCCTATCTGTAATGTGTATTTTTCTAATCTTAAGCACCCCTTGCAATGATTTATTAGGTTGATTCTTCCATAAAATCCGCAGACCTTATGTAAACTCTCCTGAACCTCAAGACCGTGTAAGATTTGTTATGCCTTGTATCGCTATGCTTGTTATATATCCGCATTTTTATTACAGAATTGCTTACATGGTGTGCTCACCATTGTTTTTTTGTTTTCTTTGTATTTTTCTTGACGATTTTTATGTTTAATAAAAACCTTTGTACAAGATAATAGAGAGAGTAGCGTATACTGCGTAATGACCTGCTGGGGAACCACCATCCTGTTAAGCAAGCGAACCAGACCTGCATAACCTTAAAATAGGCATACCAAGTAGCCCTACTATAAGTTGGTTATCCTCTTTACTGCAGTCCCCACGTAGGACCGTTTCTGACGACAACTCCCTAAACCTGTCCCCACTGAAACCAGACCAAGCAACCGCCGGAGTGTTATCAATCCCTGATAAATGTCCAGCGTAGATGAATGTATCCCTTGTAACCAGTGCAGTACCCAATGGCCCCACAAACCTGACAACCGGCCCGGATGCCCTAGTAAGTAGATAAAAACACCTGTAACACCCCAAGATAGTCCCAGTTACAACTGACCTTTTTGTCGCAGCAGGGGTACCCTCTAAATTTTGTCAGGTAACTCAATGTGAACAATCACCAAATCCAGGTTCTGACAAAACCCGGACTTTAAACAAGCTGAGGGCCACGGAGCAGCGCTCCATGGTCCCCTGAAACCAGGCTACCGCCACGCGGAGTCAGCAGCATACGTGACTAGTTCCCCAGTCACCATCGCTGATGTGACCTGACATCCAAAACTCACCCGTTAATCGATTCTAGGAAATCCTGCCGCACCCACCAGTCCTCCCAACAATAATTAGTAGTGCTCACCAAGAGAGCGGGAGCCCTTAAGCCCGTACGATAAAAAACTATACCCAAGGGGATTATGCTGCGCCAGACAACAAACAGTTTCCCCCAGCACCCATTGTAGTTGACGTACTAGTACCTTGCGTACTCTAAAGGTCCCTTGGACTTAATCTTATAGCCTCTCAGGCTTGTAACTCGGAAGCCCGCACTACATACCAACATAATCCATTGCAATTTCAAGGACAGTAATGTTTGCCGTGAAGCCCCCTGTCGTCCCCGGAGCTAAGCCTAACACGTACCTCTTGATGTTAGAATGTCCCATACATTGGAACCCGCCGTGCAAAACAGACAACTAAACAAGGTAAGGCATGCTCGCTGAGATGCCCGAAAAATCCCCTGACGGGCCATTATACGAAGGAGCTGAACGTTTTGCAAAAAAGCACCCTATATGGAGCAACCCATCTGCAATCCACGATCCCATACTGTGCCACAGTTCCTGTACCGCCCATCAGCCGAAAGCTGGCCGTATGTACCGGCAATAACCTAACAGCCCAATCAATGCCTGCATATAATGGAAGTGTACTCTACCCCCTCTTCAGGGGCAACTGCGACGCAGACCAACCCACCTTTTTTAATGGCCGGGTGATGAATTATTTTTTTTTTTTTTGTACCTGGCGGGCTCTGTCTGCGCAACTACCTCCAGTGGAGCGACCACCCATTCCGGAAGCGGCCCACTAAAGGTGTCTGGCCCTGAGCCTGTACGCAACCTCCTTCCCAGTTTTTCCCAAAACCCATGCTGTATGACGCAGGGCCGCCTGAAAAAACCGTCCCCTACAAAATGCTGCTGCTTGGTCTGGGAACTACAGATAAAAGAAAGCATCCTTTCCAACCGTCCCACATGGCACGTCTTTTTAAACCCTTGTGCAGAGAATAGGATCCCGCACCGCCTGAACAACTGTGCTGGACTAGACAGTGTTATCCAAATTTTCATTAGCCCGAAAAACCAATCAGGAGCTCACGCCGCTGCCATAGCCTCATCCCCCCGCTGACTACCTAATGGGCCCAGCGTAGGGCCAATCATACAGCCATGCGTCGCCGAAACTATGCGTCATGCCTTGGCCAAGCCACACCGCCATAAGTCTTGTGTGTTTAGCTAAAGGCCTGTAAGTGAACCAACCAAGCCGAACATTGTTCGGGGGTCCATTTCTTATTACGCTCGCCCATATGGCAAACGCCCGTAGCCATTTTGCCAATGGAACTATAACTCAACCGATATCCCCAGTCCACCATCTTGCTTTCTTCTGGCTGCAACCTCCCCTGACTTGCCCTGGCTATACTGAGCCTATGCATTAAACCGGGAGACTCACCTACCGCCGAGGCCGTCCCCATTGCTGTCCCAGCTGTCTCTCCTCCACCATAAGGGCGCCCCCTGCCGCAAGAGTGTCATGTGTTGGAGCCCATGTCCACCCCGTACTACTTCTTATGCCCGACTCAAAGCTCTGCCCCAACTCACCTAGCCCGATGGACCCTGTCCGGAGTCCTGTCTCCTGTCCTTACGGGAGTAGACGTGTCCCCCCCAAGTCCCACAATTACCCCTAAACCTAACGACACCGGTAGACTAGCCCGACCCCAACAGCCTCATCAGAAAAAATTAGAATTAAGTAAAGAATCACCCTCCCCAGGCTGCCCAGGCAAGGGGCCCACCAGCTGTCAATCCTGGAACCACCGCTGCTGGATGTCCTTGGCTATCGTCACCCTCCGACCCGGACGTCATGCCCTCCGATCCGTCGCCGCCCATTTCCGTCCTACCGACCGTAGGCTGAATCCCCCGCAGGACCCACTCCGTTTTCTGTGTGTCTGTGGTGTTGCTCACGTCATGCTCTCCAACCCGTCCCATCAGACCTGCTCTTTAGCCACCGTGACGGGCTCCGGCGCATACTGCATGGCTGGGTCCTCGTCGCCCGACCTCTGCCGTCGCTCCCCACACCGCTGTGCTCCTCTCGGACCCTCTGCTGTGCTGAGTGGGAATGTGGGCTGTAACGGCTGTCTAGCCCCCCATCCTAAGTTATGTGTTCCCTCGGTTGGGCCGGCTGGCTGCCCAGATCTTCCCCTGCAGCCCCGGCTGCACGTTCTGTGTATTTTGGGATGAGCCAGGGGGAGCAGAGCCATGCGCTGCACTGAGCTCCCCCCGCCGCGCTTTAGTCCCATTTACCAGGTCCCACTCTGCTACCCGTACCCGGGCTTCTAGCTCCGCTGTGAGCTGGGGTCGGGAGGTTCACTCCCCTCTGCCTGTCGCTGCCCTATAGCCTGATACAGCACTTCAGGCGGCCGTGACCGCCGCGCACGAGGTGACACCGTCCCCCCGTCATTTACCGCTCCCGCACCACCACCATGGCTGCCATCTAGGCTTGCAGCCGGTCCGCTCTTTCCGTGTCAGCTGCCGCTCCGAGCTGGGCGATAAAGCCCTCCATTGCTGCACACACAAGGAGAGGAGGAGAGGAGGTTACAGAGCGGTGAGGGTGAGCATGCAATCGCTTCCTCCTCCGCTCTTGACGTCACTTCCCCCTCTCCCTTCTTCTCTCTATCTCTGAGCGCCGCCCTCACTAAGCCTCCCTCCCCTTTCTAAAAGGGGAAACCCTGCTCTTAAAGCGACCACTGTGCCGTCCATAAATGTCATGTTGTCCCTCCACCAATTTCTCTCCTTTCCATGGCCCGGGGACTCTCTGTAGTTGTGGGTGAAATTTGGTCTACCAGACCGTTGTTTGGTTTCAATACAACCCCTCATTTTCCACTTCTTGTTTAGAGTTTGAACACTGCTGATTGGCATTCTCAATTCCTTGGATATGTTTTTATATCCCTTTACTGTATTATACAGTTCAACTAACGTTTCCCGCAGATCCTTTGACAATTCTTTTGCTTTCCCCATGGCTCAGAATCCAGAAAGGTCAGTGCAGCACTGGATAGAAGATGCAAGGCTCTGTCAGGAGTCCAGAAACGCATTGACCTTTTAAACACACACTAATTACAAGCAAACAGATCACAGGTGAGGATGGTTACCTTTAATAGCCATTCAAACCCCTTTCTATCAACTTGTGTGCATGTTATCAGGCCAAAATCACCAGGGTATGTAAACTTTTGACCAGGGTAATTTGGGTAGTTTTTGTTGCCATTATGATTTAAAAAGCATAAACACAGTTGATTGATAATAAATGGCTTCAGTCAAACACCAACCATGAGTGAAAGTAATGTTTTTGTGTTATCATTCATATTCTCTGAAAAATGGCCAAGAAATCATGAATTCTGCCAGGGTATGTAAACTTATGAGCACAACTGTATATAAATGTACATACAGCAAATCTATAATGGGCACCCTGTTTCTCAGGACAAGTTCTCCTGCCATGCTCTGAGGCCACCCACCTCCTATGCCAGGCACTAAGAGACATGGGGGAATAGGAGCAGACTCCTACTATACCCACACCCAGCTAGAATGGACTAAAAGTCCCAGAATTCCACAAAAAACAGTGCAGAAAGAACATACCCTAGAAGCCCACCAAAGACCAGTACAGAGCACCCGCAACACAGACCATGTGTTTGTCTCCTGCAATGCCCTGCTCCCACCCTAACTATGGCAGCCACACATCTCCACTGCACCTGTCTGTGTCCTTGCCTGCCAGCAGTTTTCATTAGTCTGCATTGAAGGATACGGGGAGGAAGAGAGCACTGAAGCCGCAGCCTTCAGGATTAATTAGCAGCACTGCATTAAAGGATATGGGGGGAGTGTACTGGAGGTATGAACCTCCCACTGAGTTCCCACACTGGCTGGGACTAGAGGTATACTGCTGTGTCCGGGTTTCAGGAGAACAGAAACCCGGGCACAACCTGCAAAACCCAGACTGTCCAGGTCATTCCCGTACAGGTGGCAATCCTAGACACAATAGAACAATGGAATACAGCCACACCCCAAACGACCCAGCAAAGAGTACACCACAACATGAGACAATAGATATATACATATATATATATATATATATATATATATATATATATATATATATATACACATGTACAACATTCCAGCGTGGTTGTACAGTGAGTCTGATTAGTACAGATTAGACTGGATTTCTCGGTCACCCTGTGCCCCTATTAGGGACACAGGGTGACTTAGACATAGGAGGTGCATGGGGAGCTCGAGCAAGGGTTTCCCAACCTCTCCAAGGGATTCTGGGTTTCATGGGCCCCCCCGTCCAAAGTGACTCCCGTCACAGTATCCATTAGTAATGTCTTACTTCCTGAAAAGACTATAGATCATGATACAGGAAGGAGTTGACCAGCTGACCTCATTAGCATACACCCTGCATCATCTACCCTCCTACCTACCCTCCAAATCCCAGCTGCACGTTTTTTAAATTAAATGCAATCAATCGGTGATCACCCTTCTTACTAAATACACAATATACAAATAGATTGCATAGTGTATGTCCATCTTTAGGCTGGGTTCACACCTATGCGAATTTGATGCAGGTTTCCCCGCATCCAATCCGCATAGCATGAGATTGTTACTGGCTCTCTAAGGAGCCAGTTCACACATCTCCCTTAGCGGCTTGGATTTGCCCCCTTCAGGGCCATTTTTTGCAATACGGCACTGCGTCGCTTTAACTGACAATTGCACGGTCATGCGATGTTGTACCCAAAAAATTTTTTTACCTAGAAATAGAGCTTTCTTTTGGTGGTATTTAATCACCTCTGCGGTTTTTATTTTTTGCGCTATAAACAAAGAGAGTGACAATTTTGAAAAAAACACAATATTTTGTACTTTTTGGTATAATAAATATCCCAAAAAAATGAAAAAAAAAAAACAAACAAATGTTTTCATCAGTTTTTGGTAAGAAAAATCGCAATAAGCGTATATTGATTGATTTGCGCAAAAGTTATAGCATCTACAAAATAGAGAATAGATTTATGTAATTTTTATTTATTTTTTTACTAGTAATGGTGGCAATTTTTATCGGGACTGTGACATTGCGGCGGACAGATCGGACACTTTTGACACTTTTTTGGGACCATTGACATTTATACAGCGATCAGAGCTAAAAAATAGCCACTGATTACTGTATAAATGTCACTGGCAGGGAAGGGGTTAACACTAGGGGGCGATCAAGGGGTTAAATGTGTTTCCTCGCTGTGTGTTCTAACTGTGGGGGGATGTGAGTGACTAGAGGAGGAGACAGATCATTGTTCCTACTTAGTAGGAACACACGATCTGTCTCTTGTCCTCTGACAAAACCAGGATTTGTGTGTTTACACGCACATATCCCCGTTCTTGTTCTGTCACGAGCGATCGCGGGTGCCCGGCGGCAAAAGCGATCAGCTCCGGGGACACGCTGTGGGCACGCGCCTGCAATAGGGTCTTAAAGAGCCAACATAACCTATGATGATTTGCGCAGCAGTGCCAACCTGCCGCAGTATAACTGCAGCAGCTGGTTGGCTAGCGGATAACCATGACGTTAATAAACCCCCTGGATGACTCGGAGGTCTGACCTTCCATGTCAGACTTGCTGTCTCCTAGCTTACAACTACAATACACATTATCATAAGTATAAACACAGAACACCTTCAGACAATAGCAGAGTTAATTAGCACAAACAATGGGTGAAAGACCCTTAGGCGGCACACCAGACCTACTTACAATAAACACATTATGGCAGGGGGCCCCAGACAGGTGGCTTGCTGATGACATCAACATCAGCTATGAGTTCCAAGCTGGCAGAGACCATCATGGGCTTTTTAAAAATGTTCTTTTGCATTACATAACATAACATAATCTTCCCAAATGCTTGCAGCTCCCTCAAATGCCAGGGCCCATAGTCGGTAGGCAAGAGGCTAGCATTCAGTCCCCTCCAAAAGCCTCTGTCCCAGGTGAGTCTATCACATTTCTCCCCTATCAAAAGTTGACTAACAAGGTCCCAGACCTCCACCTGGTCTGAGCATGCGTTAGTCGGGTAGAGTGAACTTATATAGTAAGTCTGCATGATCTCCATTCTTGGCTGCAAGGAATAGTGTAAGGAATAGTTGTTGTCAGTAAGTGTTGGACAGAGGTCATTGACTCTCTGTCTGGCTGCCAGCGCTTCAGCTGGGTGGTTTGTAACATTCTGGGGCTCGATCTGCTGGGGAGAGAGGCTGATCACCCCAGCTCCCTGAAGCTGTGGAGGCACTGTAGGTGCTAGGTAGAGGCCAGTGGCTCTCTGCCCTGTTGCCAGTGATTCAGCTGGGAGTAGGAGCTTCACTACATCAGCTTGTCACTGGAGAGAGGGGCTGACTGCCATGGCTCCCTGGAACTCCACAGTTGTTGCCAGGTGCTGGGCAGAGGTTGGTAGCACTGTGCCCTGTTGCCAGCACTTCTGCTGGGGAGGCCACATCATCCGCTCCGGCTAACCGTTGGGGCGGGAGGCCGGCTTCCTCCACCACCGGACTGTGGATCTGCTGCTGGGAAAGAAGGAGGACCTCTGTCTCTTCTAAACTGTGCAGCTGCCATTGAAGAGGTAAACCAGGTGCTTCCTTTTACGTACCCTCATCTGGCGGCTGGGATGACTTTTCTCTGTCATTGTCTCCCAGGTGCATGGATCCTGGCTGGGGAGTGAAGACCATTTCCTCCACTCTGACTAATGGGAAGGGAGGATGACAACCTCCTCTCCCTTCTCCCCTGGATCCTGATCTGCTGCAGGGAAGTGACCATCTCCTTCTCACCCTGGACCTCCAGAACTGCCGCAGGTTTGGGGCAGAGGTCTTCTTGCCACCACTTCAGCTGGAGAAGTTTCTTCTAACTCAGCAGATGCTGCTGGCAGGAAATCCCATGGTTCTGTTAGTGTTGTTTGAGAAAGGCTGACTGCCTCTTCTCTCAGGAAGGCCGAAGCTGCTGTGTATGCTGTGAAGAGCTTAGTGATGTTTGGCCCTGATGCCAGCTCTTCTGCTGGAGGCTCACCAGGTGGTTCTTCCTCAGCGGAAAAGTCAATGAAACCCCAAGTCTCTGGAACTGGTGTCTGGGAATAGAGGTTCACCATCTCCTGTCTGTAGAACGAAGAAGATGTTACCAGTGCTGGGCAGAGGTTAGCAAAGCTCTGCCCTGTTGTCAGCATTTCAGCTTTGGGGGTGGCCATCTCCGGAGTTTCTGCTGCCAATTCTCTGGCATGCAGCTGAACGTGTTCTAGCAGTTCCCTGTATGCCCTTTGCAGATGCTGTTCTTTCCTTAGCAAATATTCAAGATCAGGTTTAAGCTCTGAGACCCCTACAAGACCGAGCATAGCCTCTCTATATTCGTGCAGGTCCTCAAGGGTAGGTTCCCCTTCATCGCCAAACACAAAAACATTTGGAAGGCTCTCCCAGAGCAATCCAGGAGAGCATTCTGTTGTGTCCCCTAAATATCCCTGCTCTGAGTACCATTGCAGAGACCGATATCGATTGTCCAGCTCGATCTCCTGCTGGACCTGCCTGTCCAACTCAGTTACCCATTGTTCCTGGGGCACTCTCCCAGGAATGGCATCCGCAAATCCTGTTGGTCACTGGCCTGTTTGCTCTGAGGTTGGAAAGTACTTGCCCTGCTGTATACCAGCAACCTGGAGGGCTCCAATCCAGAGCCCTATCCAAATATTCTGCCTGAGCTCCAAGTATTCATCTGCAGATACAGTCCTGGAGTATGCTGAAAGGATGAACTGCAGCAGCCCCGGGAACTCTGATGCCAGATCTATATCTCTGCCAGGGTGACCGAAGTCTGCTATTCCAATCTTGGATCCTAGTGAAGGTTTGGATGTCCCAGACTTCAGGAAGCATCCCACTGCTTGCCACCAAAGTGATGGCATCACTTCCCACACTCCGCTTGAGTGCTTCCATCAGTATATTGCTTCCTAAGCTCTGGAACCAGGACCAGTGGATCTGGCTAAGTTACCCCAAGAACCAAGCAGTACCAGTTTTGGAGTAAACCAGAATAAGAACTTTTTTGAAAATGTATGCAGGCTTTTATACACTTGAGAAGGACATTCCCCCTTCTGATCAGATTACCCTTACAATACAAACTGCACACAGGAATATAAATACAACAACAGACGTATACTATAAACATGATGTTAATTAACCCCCTGGATAGCTTCCAGGTCAGACTTTCTGTCTCCTAACTCACAACTACAATACACATTATCATATGTATAAACACAGAACACCTTCAGACAATAGCAGAATTAATTAGCACAAACAATGGGTGAAAGACCCTTACGCGGCACACTAGACCTACTTACAATAAACACATTATGGCAGGGAGCCCCAGAGAGGTGGCTTGCTGATGACATCAACATCAGCTATGAGTCCCAAGCTGGCAGAGACTCATAGTTGATGTTGATATCATCAGCAAGCCACACGCTATGCAGAGATGTGATCGGGGCTTGACAGCTGAGTGTTTCTGTCCACTCCCTCCTATGTACTTGTATAAAGATGGACATACACTATGCAATCTGATTGTATATTGTGTATTTAGTGAGAAGGGTGATCACTGAGTGATTGCATTTCATTTAAAAAACGTGCAGCTGGGAATGGGAGGGTAGGTAAGAGGGTGGATGATGCAGGGTGTATGCTGAGGTCAGCTGGTCAACTCCTTCCTGTGTCATGACCTCTAGTCTGTCCAGGAAGTAAGACATTGCTAATTAATATGTTTGGAAACATGGATGAGGACAAGTCAAGTAAGTGTCTGTAAATTTAATGGAAAGCTTTGAAGTTTTTGTAAAATAAGTACATTAATGCTATATTGGTACATAGGGGGCTGGAATTTAGAAAAAATAAAAAAAATTGTGAACAAAGGTGAACTTAGCCTTTTACAAAATGGTAAATTTGACTAAGTGGTGAGTTAAGAAACAAAACAGGAGGTTGGGACTTTAAATGAGGCAGGTAATAACAAAGTCCCCAAAAGGATGAAGGTCGCCATAGTGTCCTAAGTGGTGGGGCCAAGTGACGGTTCCAAGTGTCTTGTGTTACTGCATGATAACATAGTCCAAGTGTATTATAAAAGGAAACTATATGGTGCAGCTGGACAGCCTGTCTGTTCCATGTGGGGAAGTAAATGGGGACTGACATAACCCCTTTTTTGTTTCTCAATGATTAGGGATGGAGGCACACATGTACCTATGTGTCCCTCATTTAAAGTCCCCCCAAAAAAAATGTCTCTTAAGTGGTGAGGTAAAAACAGGAGATTGAAACTGGAGTGTTCTAACCTGTAAGTAACATCTGAAATTTCTTGTAAGTACCGGTAATATTATTATTGATATGAGTTTTGATATAAGATGGGGTGATGAGTGCTAGCCAGGGTAAAGGTTTTGTGCAGTGCACAGTGTATACATTAAAGGAGCAACAGCTCCAGGATGAATGCTGCTGCGACAGATGTCAGCGGGTTGCCTTTCTGGAAGCTCACATTAGAGATCTGGAGGAGTAAATTGCAATACTGGGCAGAGCTGAAAACTTGGAAAGTGGCCTTCTGCTCTCTAAACAGGTGGTTAATGGGGTTCATGTGGAGGGGTAAGTCAGGATTATCAGGTAGGAAGATGGGTATCTCTAGTCAGAAAGAGTGACAGGGGCTCACAGAAAAGGAAGGCCAGCCCTAGGTTTGAGCACCCAAACAAAATTGCCAAGTTGGGTGAAGATGTGGGAGCGACAAACTCAGAGGTAGCAGCCCTAGATGTCACTGCTACCCCTAAGAACAAGGAGAGCAGCCCATCTAGTAGGGGTGGTGAGGGTAGTGCTGGAAGGCCTAGAGAGTGGGTAATTAAAGGGGATTTTATAAACAGAAGGACTGATAGAATAATTTGTTGACAGGATCGCCTCAGCCAAATGGTTTGCTGTCTCCTTGGTGCTGGGGTTCAGCATGTGGTGGACGGGGTTGATAAATTACTGGGAGGGGCTGGATTCATGCTAAGGACCCTATTTCTAAGCCCTGTTTTTGTGATCCGTGTCCCCTGGAGGAAAGTGGGACTACAGACTTCCGGAGTCTAAATATCATCAAACGCTAACGTTTCCAAGTATTAGTGTATCGTCATCACAAAGCCCTGAAGACTCATTTGGCATATGCCTTATTGAGTCCACATGTTCTGGTAAGCCTCAGTTTTATTAGTGGTGGCTTCTTTCATCATTATTTTTCACGCACCATTTTTTTTATTTGGCGGTTGACATATATTCATTGTGATCAACACTTCAATAATTATATATATATATATATATATATATATATATACCGTATTTATCGGCATATAACACGCACTTTTTTCCCCTGAAAATCAGGGGAAAATCGTGGGTGCGTGTTATAGGCCGATCCCCCCCCCAAATGTGTGTGATCGGAGCGATCGCGGCAATTGCCGCGATCGCCGCCGACATACACAGCCGTGTGGAAATTCAAATACGGCGCCGAGACTGCAGGGACTCGGCGGAGCGGAGCTACACATAGCCGAGAGTCCTCGGGTTTTCTCGGCTCCGCTTACAGTCCCGCCCATAGGGCAGAACTGGACGGGACTGTAAGCGGTGCCGAGAAAACCCGAGGACTCTCGGCTATGTGTATCAGCGCTCCGCCGAGTCCCTGCAGTCTCGGCGCCATATTTAAATTTACACAGGGCTGTGTATGACGGCAGGGATCGCGGCGATCACACAAAGCTGCACGGGGGCAAGGCTGCACGGGGGGGCAAGGCTGCACGGGGTGGCAAGGCTGCACTGGGGCAAGGCTGCATGGGGCAAAGCTGCACTGGGGCAAGGCTGCACTGACAAGGCTGCACTGACATGGCTGCACTGACATGGCTGCACTGGCAAGGCTGCACTGACATGGCTGCACTGACAAGGCTGCACTGACATGGCTGCACTGACAAGGCTGCACTGACAAGGCTGCACTGACAAGGCTGCACTGACATGGCTGCACTGACATGGCTGCACTGACAAGGCTGCACTGGGGCAAGGCTGCACTGACAATTCTGCACTGGGGCAAAGCTGCACTGACAAGGCTGCACTGACAAGGCTGCAATGGACACTGGGGCAAGGCTGCACTGACACTGACAAGGCTGCACTGACACTGACAAGGCTGCAGATGGACACCGATAACGCTGCATTGATGGGCATTTTAATGTAAGTTTTTCTTCCTTAAACTTTACTCCTAAAAGTTTTTATCCTTAAAATTCCCTCCTTAACTTGGGTGCGTGTTATACGCCGGCGCGTGTTATACGCCGATAAATACGATATATATATATATATATATATATATATATATATATATATATATATATATTTCTTTTTTTCTTTTTTTTTTTTTTTAATACAAACTTATATATATTTATTTTTCACAAAACTTCTTTTCACTTGTGTTTTTGGACTATATTCAATATTTTTAAACACTTTTCTTAGTGTGGACATTTAATATTGACAACTTGGCACTTTATATGCATATATGTTTGCACATGTCTAAACACATTTTTAACACAATGTCTAACCATTAGACATTTCAACATGGATTAACATCAGTTAATATTTAGCACTACACTTTTTTATATATTTTATAAATGCTATAAAATGGCAAATAGAATTAAAAGAAATGGGATTAAAATTTCATCTTTGGAGATGACACCAAGCTATGCAGTGAATTAACATCCTTTAAGCCAACTTCAATGCACTGTTTAAATTGGGTGACTATGTGGCAAATGAAGTTTAATGCTGATAAATGGAAAGTTATGCACTTGGGTGCTAAAAATATGCATGCATCATACATTCTAGGTGAGTACAACTGGGGAATCCATGGTGGAGAAGGATTTGGGTGTTTTGGTAGATCATAAGCTTAAAGTGATTGTAAAGTCTCTTTTTTTTTCCTATAACAAACATGTTATACTTACCGGATCTGTTGCAGTGGATTTGCACAGAGCAGCCCCTCTCCTGATTGGATAGCTGACTTTGATTGACAGCAGCGGGAGCCAATGGTGCCTCTGCTGTTTCTCAGCCAATCAGGAGGGAGAATCTCAGATGGCTGAGACACCCGTGGACATCGCTGGACAGAGACCTCAGGTAAGTATTAGAGGGCTTCCTGTCCAGGCCATTTTTCAGCTTTCAGCGCTGTCACACTTTGAAGGACCATTGCGCGGTCATGCTACACTGTAACCATGTGAAATTGTTATCATTTTCTTCACACAAATAGAGCTTTATTTTGGTGGTATTTAATCACTCCTGGGTTTTTTATTTTTCCCTAAAAAATAAGAAAAGACCCAAAATTTTGAAAAAAAAAAAAGGTTTTTCTTCGTTTCTGTCAATAAATTTTGTAAATCAGTAATTTTTCTCCTTCATTGATGGGCCCTGATGAGGTGGCACTGATGGGCACTGATAGGCTGCACTGATGGGCACTGATGAGGTGGCACTTATGGGCACTGATGAGGCAGCACTTATGGTCACTGATTAGGTGGCACTGATGAGAAGGCACGAATATGCCACACTTATGGGCACCGATAGTGGCAGTGATATTTGTCACTGATGAACACTGATAGGCGGCACTGATGGGTGGCACTGGTGGGCAATGGGCACAGATGGGCGGCACTGATGGGCACAGATAGGCGGCACTGGTGGGCACAGATAGGCAGCACTGGTGGGCACAGATAGGTGCATGGATAGGTGGAACTGATGGGCATTGATGGGTTGCATTGATGGGCAGCAGTGATGAGCATTGATGGGCAGCAGTGATGGACATTGATGGGCAGCATTGATAGCCAGCACTGACTGGCATCACTAATGGCCACTGATTGCTGGCACTTGTGGGCACTGATTGCTGGCACTTGTGGGCACAGATTGGTGGCAATTGTGGGCAGTGGTTGGCACTGATTGCTGGCAGTGGTGGGCAATCATTGCTGGCACTGGTGGGCACTAATTGTAATCAGGGCACTGATGATCAGTGCCCTGATTACATACCTAGCTGTCCCCTGTGAGGAGATGCCGCTGATCCGCTCTCCTCTCCTCACACTCTGTCAGTGTGAGGTGAGGAGCACTGATTACCGGCATCTCCGTGTTTACATGTGACCGGCTCTTTACACAGATCGGGGTTGCGCCGTGTCCTAGCAACACGGCGCAGCCGCCATCGCCGCACGCTCCCGGGGGTACACGAGAGCGGTCATTTTGGGAGGCCATTATATGCCATCCATCCAAGAACGAGAGTCGCACCGCCCAGCCGTCATTTGAAGGTGGGCGGGCAGCAAGTGGTTAATAGCATGCAATGCCAAGCTGCGGTTTCCAAAGCAAGCAAAATCCTTATTGTATTAAAAGAAGTATATACTTCAGAGAGAGAGATATAATTTTGCCCCTGTAAAAATCATTAGTAAGACCTCATCTGGAATATGCAATTCAGTTTTGGGCATCAGTTCTCAAAAAGGATATTGGAGAACTGGAGAAACTGCAGAGAAGGGCAACCAAACTGATAAGAGGCAAGGAAGAGCTCAGCTATGAGGAAAGATTAGAGGAACTGAATTTATTCTCTCTTGAGAAGAGGAGATTAAGGGGGAATGATCAACATGTATAAATACATAGGAGGTCCATATAGTCAACTTGGTGTTGAGTTATTCACTTTAAAGTCATCACAGAGGACAAGGAGGCACTCTTTATGTCTGGAGGAAAAGAGATTTCATCTCCAAATACGGAAAGGCTTCTTCACAGTAACTGTGAAAATGTGGAATAGGTTCTGACCAGCTCAGCAGATCTTTATTTAGATGTTTATAGGTAAATTTGATCCAGGGAATATCCAATTGTCTCTTGCGGGATCAGGAAATCCCCCCCCCCCCCCCACTGGAGCAAATTGGATCATGCTTTATTAGGGGATTTTTGCCTTCCTCTGGATCAACTGTTGGTATAGGATAGCGTATATGATGGGGTGTGTGTAGGGTTTCCTTTATTGGTTGAACTTGATGGACGTTAGTCTTTTTTTAACTAGATCAACTATGTACGTACTGTAATTATGTAAAAACACTGGTTGAAATTAGGAGCTCACTAGATTACTAGCAGATCAACGAGTATTTTTCAGTATTTGCAGTATTTGCAGTGTTTTTAAAGAGATATAACAGAGAAAAATGTGCATGTTTTGCAGAGATGTACTGAACATGTTCTCTTCTTTTTTGCACAGACATACACTTTAAAAAAAATGTTGCTCATATCTGTGAAAATATATAGCGGTAAAGTTTCTACATTCTTAAATTATTTCATGTATTGCTTTTTTTTTGGGGGGGGGGGCCTATTACACATCGCTGTGCTTTCTGAATTTACTCCTATAGTTCTTGAATGTGATCACAATGCTCCTCAGACTTCTGCCTGTCCTATTACACTTCAATGCCTTTGATAAACACCAGCATTAGATTACAAATGTATTGTGACACATTGTCAGAAAACACTCTGTTGATCTTACCGAAAGTCATATTCTCAAGTCTGAATCCATACTGCTCAAAAAGCACATTTAGCCACAGCTGGCATCAAAAGAAAATTGAGGGAGAAATACTGGCAAATATTAAGTTTTATTACAGGATGAATGGGCTGGTAGCTGCATTCATCCTTCAGAGCCATACCCTCATAGGTGGCATTGAAAGTAAGCATTTTTCTTCCATTACACTAGCGATAGCTAATGCATAGGAAGTCATGCGCTAAGCCATCCTAGTTTTTGTGTAAAGTACAAATTGCATTTTTTTTTTTTGCTGGGTACTATCAATGGAAAAGATTGTCTAAAATAATAGCTCCAATTTAGTTTGAAGTTATACATATCCACACTTTAGTAACGAGAAAAAAGGTATCCAAAAACCCCTAGGTGCTGGAGTAGAGGCTGCACCATTAATTATGTTTCACGGGCAGTGAATATTCTTTACAGAAACGGAATGCTGCTTCTTTGGATGCCAAAATGTTTTACAACTGGATAGCACTAAATTATTGCCATAATCTATATACTTTAAATTTAAAGCCAGAGAGGTAGTCTGTTTTACAGCTGCTCAGTAATGGCAGTTATTTTTACCAGAAAAGGAAGTACAAATGACATACTCCACACACAACCTTAAATGCACCCAATGTAAAAGTTTCTGTAAGCCCATCCAGAAAGACATTTGTAATGCGTAAAGTAAAACATAGTATTTGTATTCTACATAAGTGCTCAGTAATTCAGTCTTAGTTAGAGTTTGTATAGATGGACAAATGCAGCATGATTCCAGGTGCATTTAAGAAAAAAGGTCTTAGTTGCTTAAATTGACTCTGTAGCCTCTTAAAAAAAAGGCAAAACAAAAAAACAAAAAAAAAAAACACTTGCTAAAGAAGACCATTTATACTTACCTGTTCTGATATCTGTCCTTCAGAGCTTTTCTCTCTTGAAAAGTTAAAGTGGTTGTAAAGGCTGACGGTTTTTCACTTGCATGCATTCTATGTTCACACTGATCCCACACGATGAGATGATTGTGACTTGTCCTTTGACCAATCAAAACAGATCTTTTGCTTCTGGTATAGATAAAACTTCACACCAAATTTTTTCTTAAAAACAGGGTGGCGCCCCTCAAGATTTTAAGGGGAAACCCCACACCAAAATAAAAAAAAACGGCGTGGGGCCCCCCAAAATCCATACCAGACCAGGAGAAGCAGCTGAATATATTTTGGGGTGCAATTCCACATATGCCCATGGCCTGTGTGAGCAATATATCATTTAGTGACAACTTTTTGTAATTTTTTTTTTTTTTTTGTCATTAATCAATCACTTGGGACAAAAAAAAAATAATATTCAATGTGCTCAACGCGCCTCTCAGCAATTTCCCTGGGGTGTCTACTTTCCAAAATGGGGTCGTTTGTGGGGGTTTTGTACTGCCCTGCCATTTTAGCACCTCAAGAAATGACAGTCATAATTTACAAACACAAAAAAGGCAGTCATAAATTAAAGGCTGTGTAAATTCCAGAAAATGTACCCTAGTTTGTAGGCGCTATAACTTTTGCGCAAACCAATAAATATACACTTATTGACATTTTTTTTACCAAAGACATGTGGCGGAATACATTTTGGCCTAAATGTATGACTAAAATTGAATTCATTGGATTTTTTTTATAACAAAAAGTAGAAAATATCATTTTTTTTCAAAATTTTCGGTCTTTTTCTGTTTATAGCGTAAAAAATAAAAACGGCAGAGGTGATCAAATACCATCAAAAGGAAGCTCTATTTGTGGGAAGAAAAGGACGCAAATTTCGTTTGGGTACAGCATTGCATGACCGCGCAATTAGCAGTTAAAGCGACGCAGTGCCAAATTGTAAAAAGTGCTCTGGTCATTAACCACTTGCTTACAGGGCACTTAAACCCCCCTCCTATCCAGACCAATTTTCATCTTTCAGCGCTGACGCATTTTGAATGACAATTGCGCGGTCATACAACACTGTACCCAAATGAAATTTTTATCATTTTTTCACCACAAATAGAGCTTTCTTTTGGTGGTATTTGATCACCTCTGCAGTTTTTACTTTTTGTTAAAAAAATGTAAAAAACTGAATTTTTTTTTTTAATTTTTAAATATTTTTTTATATTTTGTTATAAAAAATTTAAAACGGGTCATTTTTCTCCTTCATTGATGTACGCTGATGAGGTGGCAGTGATGGGCACTGATAGGCGGCAGTGATGGGCACTGATGGGTGGCAGTGATGGGCACTGATGGAGGCCAGTGATGGGCAGCACTGCTAGGTGGCACTGATTGGCACTACAGGTGGGCATTGATAGGTGGCACTTGTGGGCATTGATAAGTGGCACTTGTTGCCATTGATAGGTGGCACTTGTGGGCACTGTTAGGTGGCACTTGTGGGCACTGTTAGTTGGCACTGTGGGCACTGTTAGGTAGCACTGTTATATGGCACTATTAGGTGGCACTGATGAGGCAGATGTGCCTCTTCCACTTGGGGACCGATGTCCCTCACATCCGAGTCGGTGATCAGCTTTTTTTCTACTCACGCTGTCAGTGTGAGTAGAAAAAAAAAAACAATTACCGATCTTTTGTTTACATCATGTGATCAGCTGTCATTGGCTGACAGCTGATTACATGGTAAGGGGCCGGGACCGGCCCCTTACTCGGATCGGTGATCAGCCGAGTCTCAGTGACTCGGTGATCACAGCGCGCTCGGCGCGCACCCTGCAGGGCGCGCGCAGGGAGCGTGCACAGGGGAGGCCGTCATATGACGGCCTCCCGGGAATTCAGGTCCGCACTGTGGCCGTCATTCAGCCATAGCGCGGATGTGTAGTGGTTAAGGGGGTAAATCCTTTCGGGGCTGATATATAACATTATATGCAAAGTGGTTGAAGGGAAGCTTCAGAATGGCAAAGATGTTTTTATTACAAATTATGTGACCAGACTGCAGTTCCTCTTTAAGTAGTGCTGTGGCTTGGTACACTAAAGCTATTTTTTGTTGAAACATACTTGGACCTAGATATGTAGGTTGTGTCCTTTGCTTGCACATTCAGTTTTGACTGGTGTTTATTTCAGATCAATATCTTATACCTTCACACAGGTATCTTTTCAACTAATAAAAGTATACACATCCAGCAGTCCTAATCTGAATACAAACCCGCAACTATGAATGTACAAAACAAACAGATCTGTACAAAGAGCAACATTCTGCTAATCAGTGTGTATTCTGCTGTGTAAATGGCCCACAAAAATGATGTCCATTAAATAAACAACAACCACAAAGATAAATATAATAAAATATTTGCTTTTTTTGGTAAGAGATTGTCATCGCTCTGCTGGTATTGTGTTCATTTCACAGCTCTAAAGAACATATAGGTGGGAATTTCCTTAAAGCGTAATTCCACTTTTGCTGACAAAAAAAAAAACATTTCCCTCTGGGGGATCTTTGTATATTGCAAGGATTATAACAAACTTTGTTGCAGATTCCTGCCTTTTGTTAGTCTGAAGAAATCCCTGTGTGTTTGTCTGTGCCCATGTGGGAAAGTGAGTCTAATGGGAGAGGTTTCATAATTATCAACCAGCTGCAGCACCTACAGGACACTAATGATGAAAACTGCAGGGCCTGCGTCCCTTTAGACGTGATTTCCTATTGGGAGTATCTCACCAAAAATGACATTTTTGTTCCAGGGGATGCCTGAAATCTGACTTGTATCTTAGTGCAGACTTCTGGGAAAATCAGAGAGACAATCACACAAGCAGGAAATTGTTTCTGGGGGGCGTTCTGTACACATTCCTTGTACAGAACACCTCCAGGTAGTCATATTGCATTTTCAGAAAATTACAGTGCCTGCAGATTGAAAAGGAAAGGTCATTTTTAATAACATTCAATTACAATGGCTTGTGTTGCAATTGTACACGCTATATTATTTTTTCTTTCTTCCCCCCCCCCCCACAAAAGTGGAGTTACGCTTTAATGATGGGGTTTGTACAAAAATAAAGTAACTTTTCCCTTAAAGCTAGAAATAAACTACTCAGCCACCTTAAAATTCCCTGGCAACAAGTGAATACCAGTTAGAAAGTTCACTTAGTTTACTTTACTTAAGAGGAGCTAAATTCTGGAAGTTGTGCCCAACAAAGGCAGTCTGATGAACAGTGCCTTGACAAAGTATTCATACCCCTTGAAATTTTTCACATTATGTCATGTTACAACCAAAAACATAAATGTTATTGGGATTTTATGTGATATACACAAAGTGGCATATACTGTATTTATTGGCGTATAACACTCACTTTTTCACCATGAAAATCGGGTGCAAAGAGCGTGTGCGTGTTATACGCCGATACTTTAATTTTAGCTGCCTAAAATGAAAGAGGGGACAGGGAGGGGGGCGGGACGAGCGCTGTCAGATTACATACAGTGAGAATCTTCTGTTTACTTGGCTGCCTCTGTAATAAGAAGTCCTGTCTCCTGGGCCGCCATTGGACCACAGTTCTGCCTATCATAGGAGATTCTCACTGTATGTAAATTGGTCGGCGCTTGTCCTGCCCCCCTCCCTGTCCCCTTTAGGCTGCAGATGGGCATTGATCAGGCTGCACTGATGGCAATGGCGAGGCTGCTGTATTGAAGGTAATGGTGAGGCTGCTGCATTGATGGAAATGGTGAGGCTGTTGCATTGATGGCAATGGTGAGGCTGCTGCATTGATGGAAATGGTGAGGCTGTTGCATTGATGGCAATGGTGAGGCTGCTGCATTGATGGCACTTGAGAGGCTGCAGATGGACACTGACCCTTATTTTGCTTCAAAGTTCCTTATTTAAAATGTAAGGTTTTTTTTTGAAACTTCCCTCTTAAAATGAATGTGCGTGTTATACGCCTGTGCGTGTTATACGCCGATAAATACGGTAATTGTGAAGTGAAAGGAAAATGATAAATGGTTTTCAACATTTTTCACAAATAAATATGTGAAAAGTTTGGTGTGCATTTGTATTCAGCCCCCTTGAGTCAATACTTTGTAGAACCACCTTTCGCTGCAGTTACAGCTGCAAGTCTTTTTGGGGATGTCTCTACCAGCTTTGCACATCTAGAGAGTGAAGTTTTTGCCTATTCTTTGCAAAATAGCTCAACCTCTGTAAGATTGGATGGAGAGCGTCTATGAACAGCGATTTTCAAGTCTTGCCACAGATTCTCAATTGGATCTAGTTCTGGACTTTGACTGGGACATTCTAACACATGAATATGATTTGATCGAAACCATTCTATTGTAGCTCTGGCTGTATGTTTAGGGTTGTTGTCCTGCTGGAAGGTGAACCTCCGCCCCAGGCTCAAGTCTTTTGCAGACTCTAACAGGATTTCTTCTAAGATTGCCTGTATTTGGCTCCATCCATCTTCCTATCAATTCTGACCAGCTTTCCTGTCCCTGCTGAAGAAAAGCATTACCAAACGATGCTGCCACCACCATATTTCACGGTGAGGATGGTGTGTTCAGGGTGATGTGCAGTGTTAGTTTTCTGCCACACATAGCATTTTGCTTTTAGGCCGAAAAGTTCAATTTTGGTCTCATCTGACCAGAGCACCATCTTCCACATGTTTGCTGTTTGCCCTACGTGGCTTCTTGCAAACTACAAACTGGACTTATGGTTTTCTTTCAGCAATGGCTTTCTTTTTGCCACTCTTTCATAAAGGCCAGATTAGTGGAGTACGCGACTAATAGTTGTCCTGTGGACAGATTCTCCCACCTGAGCTGTGGATCTCTGCAGCTCCTCAAGAGTTACCATGGGCCTCTTGGCTGCTTCTCTGATTAATGCTCTCCTTGCCCGGCCTGTCAGTTTAGGTGGGCGGCCATGTCTTGGTAGGTTTGCAGTTGTGCCATACTCTTTCCATTTTCGGATGATAGATTGAACAGTGCTCCATAAGATTTTCAAAGCTTGGGATATTTTTTTATAACCTAACCCCGCTTTAAACTTCTCCACAACTTTATCCCTGACTTGTCTGGTGAATTCCTTTGCCTTCATGATGCAGTTTGTTCACTAAGGTTCTCTAACCTTACTGAGATTAAATTACACACAGATGGGTTCTATTTATTAATTTGGTGAATTCCGAAGGCAATTGGTTCCACTAGATTTTAGTTAGGTGTATCAGAGCAAAGGGGGCTGAATACAAATGCACACCATACTTTTCAGATATTTATTTTTAAAAAATGTTGAAAAACATTTATCATTTTCCTTCCATGTCACAATTATGTGCCACTTTGTGGTGGTCTATCACATAAAATCCCAATAAAATATATTTATGTCTTTGGTTGTGACATGACAAAATGTGGAAAATTACAAGGGGTATGAATACTTTTTTAAGGCACTGTAAAAGCACTAGACGCTAGTATCACTTGTGGTCTCTCTGCAGTTGATCCTTTCCCCGCTACTGGCTTATCATACCTTTTTTTGCACTATGTATCTGTATGGAGGTGGCCAGCACAGTAGAGACAGGGCTTTGCTTCCTCATGTCAAAGCCTCTAGCAAGGAGAACAGTGAGCAGCACAGTAGTGTCATCAACAAATCTCAAAACTTGCAAAATAAGACAGCAGTGCTTTATTCTCACACTGCAGATATACAGCAGGACTGCAAGCACAGTAGTGCCTAGGCACATTCACATACCAGGCAGTACACTGCTTTTTTTAGGTACATTTTTAGGGTAATGCTTAGGCACAATTAACATTTCTAAATTATTCTTAAAACATAGCAGGCACCAAGTATTCACTTATTGAGTTCAGATGCACAGATATGAATGATTGTCATTGGGAATCATGGGATACGACTTGTCATGCGACTCTGTAGTCCAAAGGCGCAGGAAAAAGTCACACAAGTGTGAAAGGGGCCTTAGGCACACATTTAACCCTTTGATCACCCCTGATGTTAACCCCTTCTCTGCCAGTGTTATTAGTACAGATACAGTGCATATTTTTAGCACTGATCACTTTATTAGTGTCACTTGTCCCCAAAAAGTGTCAGTTAGTGTCCCGACTTGTCAGCCTGCAATATTGCAGTCCGTCGATAAGTCGTCGATTGCCACCGTTACTGGTAAAAAATGTAAAATAAATAAAAATTCCATAAAAATATCCTGTTTGGAGACACTATAACTTTTGCGCAAAGCAATCAATATTACTGGGATTTTTTTTACCAAAAATATGTAGCAGAATACATATTGGCCAGATTGATGAAGAAATTCGATTTTTACTATTTTTTTATTGGGTACAGTATGTTTTATAGCAGAAAGTAAAAAAAATATATTTTTTTTTTCAAAATTGTCAGTCTTGTTTTGTTTTCTAGCGCAAACAATAAAAACCACAGAGGTGATCAAATACCACCAAAAGAAAGCTCTATTTGTATGAAAAAAACCATCAATTGTATATAGGTACAGTGTTGCATGACTGCGCAATTGTCAGTTAAAATAACGCAGTGCCATATCGCAAAATATGGCCTGGTCATGAAGAGGGTAAATCTTCCGGAGTTGAAGTGGTTAATGTGAATCCTTTATTGTAAAATGCTCTGCACAATAAGAGCCCTGACAATTCTATACGTACATTCTATATCTGGATCCCGCATAGTATAACTACCCCTCTCCCTACGTCCTATTTACATTTAAAGTGGTTCTAAAAGTGTACGTTTTTTTTTTATTATTATTTTTTTTTTTTTATGCATTCTCTGCATTAAGGGTAAAAACCTTCCAATATCAGCCCCCCCCCCCCCCCCGACACTTGCCTGGCTCCACTTTTGATCCAGCTCTGTGCTCATCTGCAGCAGCACTGCTCTACCTCCCACTTCTCACAGCTCACAGGACATAGAGGAAGCAGCGGGAGCCATTGGCTTTTGCTGCTGTCAATCAAATTCTGTGAGGAGGGAGCAAGGGACATGGCTGAGCCGCACTGTGTGTGTCTATGGACACACACAGCCAGGCTTGGGAGCGCACCTGCACAAGCGTCCCTATAGCACACAGCTAACTTTGGGGGCACTCGAGAAGAGAAGGATTGGATAGCACCGGTTGAGGAACCCAGAGGAGGAGGTAAGGGATAGCTCTGTGCAATACCATTGCACAGAGAAGGGAATTATAATATATATATATTTTTTTTAATTATGCCTTAACAATTGCTTTAAACTTCCAGTTTGAATTTGGTTATTAGTTTTTTTTGCATGAGGCTTTCTGAATATGAGAGGTAGCAATGTGTTCTAGCATCACCAGTAGGTGCATTCCAGGATCCCTAGATTACAGACAGATTACGGACAAAAAGGAGTTCGGTAATACAGAACCTTCACACTAACAGATACTCACTTTCAAAATGCTGTTGTCAGTGTAATATTTTAGATTTTGATGGTGAATTTTGAAGATCAAAAGCTGTGTATTTGCTAATGGACTGCACAGATGTAAGAGTTGATTTTGGACAAAAGGCTGTAGGTGAAGGCAGCACCTTGATAACATTGGAGCACACTGCTACTATTCAGAAGAGGTAAGTAAGCACCTAGGTGTGTGTGTAGTGGGGAAAAAAAGGGGGGGTTGGGTTCTAGATTAGGTTAAGCCCAGAACACACGTGCCGAATGTCGGGATACATTGGCCGGCTAAAAGAAAAAGGGCCGACATTGGGCCGGTGTGTATGTCGGTCTGTCGGACAAGCATGCTGGAAAACCAGCAGCTGACCAATTCCCAATCAGAGCTCTCAGCCAAAAGAGTGTTCTGGCGGGGTCCCCCTGTCAGAACATTACAGCTTAGTGGGGGAGATCACTGTACTAACTTCAGATGTTTAGTACAGCTATTCTGACCGAAGCTGACGGTTTTCTTTTCATTCAACCCAGGCTTTAGGAGGCTGCGAGGGGGGGTTTTGTTTAAATTTAAGTTGTCCTTTAAAGATAATTTGTCCTAAAAAAAAAAAAACCATCACTGACAAAAGTACTGTACCAGATGAATAGGTACCACCAAGCAAGTATTTTTCCTCTTGATAAACACCACCAATCAATTTTCAGTAATCACTGTTATTCTTTGCTCCGTAAAAGAGTATATCCAAGCAAAAAAAGAGTCCAGCATGTTGTTTTGTGCAAGTTGCTGAACTTTATAAAGAATCCACCTTCAACCAAACCAGTAGGATGATGGAGATACTCAGCTTTTTTACAGGACTCTAATGGAATGGCAAAAAGGTTACTAGTCGAGGTTTGTATAAAGTGGAAACATGCACTCTTAGTGGTTTCTGAATATCCAATAAGCAGGGTTTCTTTTAGCATCAGTAAATTGTAATACATCCACAACATCCGAATATACTGCTTGGAATTTATGCCCTCCCCCAGCTCCAGAGTGCAGGTATCGCTGCCTCCTAATCCCTGCATTATAGGAGGTGTCAGTCCTGGATCTAAGAAAATAACACTTGGACTAATTACTTAGCAATTAATAAAAGGTTTCCATTACGCCTTTCTGTGTCTAGACAGATGATAGTGTTTAATAATAAACTCTCTATGGGCACTTCTATTTTGAATAATTACTTGCTGTTCCCAGGCACAGGGAACGTGTCAATAGTTGTCAGCTCCAGGCATCTTTTATACCAGCGTTCCTCAACTCCAGTTCTCAAGGCGCCCCAACAGGTCATGTTTTCAGGCTCTCCATTATTTTGCAGAGGTGATTTGATCAGTTTCACTGCTTTAGTAAGTACCACAGCCATTTCATCTGAGGGAAATCCTGAAAACATGACCTGTTGGGGCGCCTTGAGGACTGGAGATGAGAAACACTGTTTTATACTAACCAATATAACGAGTTAAAACCACTGAGTTTCCATTGCTGATTATTTATTCAAGGCAGAACAAATGCAAAAAATAAGACATCTCAGTGTTACCAATAGTCTACAAAAGCACACGACAAATTATGTGTCAAATATGCACACAAAAGGGGAGATTTACTATAACTGGTGCACAGAGAATCTGGTGCAGCTGTGCATAGTAACCAATCAGCTTCCAGGTTTTATTGTCAAAGGCCCATCAATCTCACTCAAAATTGTTAAAATAGGGAGCAGATGGAGGTGCACACTCTTCAGCGTTAGAATTGCCTGCATAGTGGCAAGGAAAAATATTTCTGCCTGCCGTGTTTGGCAGACATTGAAACTTTGGGGGTTATTTACTACAACGGGAGCGTGCGAAATCTGGTGCAGCTGTGCACACATTGTCACTTTGGGGGTTATTTACTAAAACGGGAGCGTGCGAAATCTGGTGCACCTGTGCACAGATTGTCAAAGCTTAATTGAACATGTTGAAGGTAGAAGCTGATTGGTTATTATGCACAGCTGCACCAGATTCTGTGTACATCAGTTTAGTAAATCCCCCCCCTAAATGTACTAACAAGCTTTGGAATGAAAATCTATCTACATCTCTTTGATAAAGACACATGCACTGCTAATAAAGGTGTGGGATTAAGTTTTTCAAAACTGACCAAAAGATCTTCATTTAATTTGCCTGAACTTCAGGCACAGTAATGTGACCACCAACAGGCATAAAGTCAAAACGTGAACTGACATACATTATTCCATTCCTAAATGCTAGGAAGCTTGACAGGAGTATTAGGTAGGTATATATATATATATATATATATATATATATATATATATATATATACACACGGTATATAGAACAGAGGTGGGCTAATAGAGGTGCAAATAATGAGTAACAATATCAGCTTAGATATTTATATTAAGAGCAAATATATATAAGAAACTTTCAAGACCGCTAAAAAAAATTATTAAAAAGGATTAGTAATCCTGTATTGTGAGGCCACATCAAGGTACTACTATTTTATTTATTTCTTTTTTTAATGTTTAGTGGTTTTCAACAATTTTAATATATATTTGTCAGCCCAGATCTCAAATCTGTTCTATATATAAATGCATGTGTTTTCAATAATCATTTCTTCCAATAATTTATTCACCGTTACTTTCCAAACTTTGCTAAGCATCTAACTCATTTTCATTTTTCATTTTTTACTTTTTAATATTGTTATATAGGTAAATGCATTACTATATAAAGGCTATTAAACATGTTGTCAAATCTACTGTATTGATATATATCATACTGTAACACAAGATTGACAGATAAATTATGAAAAAAAAAATATATATATATATATATATATATATATATATATATATATATATATATATATATATATATATAATACGTCTATCTATCTATCTATCTATCTATCTATCTATCTATCTATCTATCTATCTATCTATCTATCTATCTATCTATCTATCTATCTATCTATCTATCTATCTATCTATCTATCTATCTATCTATCTATCTATCTATCTAGATACTGAAATATTGGAACTTCTTGGAGTTAATAGGAAAGCTGGCACAATGATAACAGAGAAACATTGTTGAGTAGTGAGGATTTCATTCATGGAAGTGCAACAGCGCCCTCTCCATGTTGGCTTGAATAGATACAATCAAAAGTAAACACTCCGGACTTAATTCAATAAACTAAAGGTTGGTCTCATTTCTAATGTCTTTTTGTATATAGAAATAATGTTGTATAGCTTGCTTACAAACATTTGCATAGTTGTAATAATAATAATAATAACAATACCAATTAATAAAAAAAAAAGATGAGAAAGAATGAGACAGAGATAGATAGATAGATAGATAGATAGATAGATAGATAGATAGATAGATAGATAGATAGATAGATAGATAGATAGATAGATAGATAGATAGATATTGATAATGTATATAGATTGACAGACACAAATATCCAAAATGTTGCATAAAATATTCATTGACTTTCTGATATACATAGATTTGCATAACATTTTGGTGCATTTGCATGACAGAATATGATTCTTCATTGATGATGTACCAATATATTATGCAATAATCATTACTATAATTGGGGGAATGTGTGTGCACTTGTGTATGTGTATGTATGTAAAAATGCACATCTCAAGTGTTTGGGATACACATTTATCCTACATGTCTTTTTCTAAAAGTTTGCACCTCTGTGTTCCAACATCTATCACATTAAAGTAGCAATACAGTCATTGCACCAAAAGTACTTTTCCTACTTACATTATTTCCAAGTTAAAAGTAGTTAGACATATTTACAAAGCAGAAAACAGGATAACATTCATTAGCAAATTAAATCTTCGAATGACTACACTGTCGGTGAAAACATCAGGTGTTAGCAAACCGTGAACAATTTATTTTAGGAAACATTCACAAGAGATTTACATAATCCAGATACTCACGATGAGCAGGAGAGGAAAAGTTAAAAGCAACACAGAGAATACGGTCTTCATCGTATAGAGTAATTCAGGTTACAAAGATTCCTGGGTGGTCATTGCAATACATTAAGATCCAGCAGCATGTGGTCCAGACTTCCTTATAAATAACATTTCATTATACTGACATGCACTTGATTCTTCCTACCGATGCGAAGATCAAAGTAAAAACCGTTCTTATTGTCCACAGCGTTAAAAAAAAGTTGAATGAAATATAAAAATAAAAAAATGATTTAAAATAAAAAGTAATTTTTTTTCCAAAACAAATCCTCTAGAACTACCCAGCACCTTTGGAGCTACAAATTATGACCTGCTAAACAGAGTCAGTCCATGAAAATCACAACTTCCCCGGCTGAACTCCAGAGCTGTTGATTCAGAGCACTCATTGCACTTAGTAACTCAACTTGAAGCATTACAGGAGCTTCTGCAATAAGACAAAATCCTTACAGGCAGCAAAGGATTTCATATTCTAATGCATTACATATTCTAATGGCTGAGTGGGCAGGATCAGGCTTGGGAGGGGGGGGGGGGGGGGCTTGGATGATTGAGACTTAAACAAAAAAAGCATTTACAAATCAAGCTTGAAAGCATGTAATTGCTTATTTTTCCTTCTTTTAATGGAAAGTTTTGTTCATTTCATCCTTTAAATGTTTTTAATAATTTTTACCTTTATTCATATATTTATATATTTAAAAAATATATAATGTATTAGAATATGCATGAATTGGATAGAAGGGGCTTTATTCAATAAACAGTTCATAATTCTTAAATTGCATCTAAACCTAGGATTAAAAATGTAATGTATCGCAGCTTGCCAGTCCTTGTCAAGACTGCAATAGTTTTTTTTTTTTTTTTTTTTTTTTTTTTTAGGATCCGTGCACACTGGCTTAAAAAACGCTTCTTCTATAAGAGTTTAGCACTTTGCCTGTACAAGCAGCTCAATGTTATCCTATGTGTCCACGTACATTAGAACATTTAAAAGAATATTTTAGGCTCAGCGTTTAGATACAGAAAAAAAAACCTTCTGTTTTAACGCCCACAGCACTAGAAGATTACGGTTGTGGGGTGTTGGTCAGAGGACTTCAGATTTCAACTAAAACTGCAGAAATTGGCACAAGGGACACTTTGCAAGAGTTTTTGTTACACGTCAACATGAACAATTAATGTCAATGATAATTACAGTATCTTCCTGTACCCGTGTTCACAATGTTAGACTGACAGAACAATACAAAAGCAGTTGAATGCTGACTGAGTGTTTATCAGACTTAGATTCTCACCACTGGAGCCTGTAGGCCAGCCTTTCTTAACCTTTTTAACCTGAAGGAACCCCTGAAATAATATGAATGTCTTGGAGAACCCCTGCTAAAAAAAAAAAATGTATATCATTGTTCATGGTACATTGGCATATCAAATAAGTAATAGATACAAAAATAAACCAAAAAATTAAGAATTTGGCATATTTAGCATCACTTAGAATTAGATGAGAAAATAATTTTTAACAATAATCATCAAATGCAATGATTTGTTAATAATGGTCAAAAAACAAACGTCAGTGGAGATTTGACCCCTTCCATTGCTTGTCAAAGTAATGCTTGTTTACACTGTTTGTCAATGAGAGACATATCCTTGATTAGTGGTCAGTGGGAAAAGGACCCACTTACATGCATGGTCAATGCAGTGTCCTCTTATATTGATAGTCAGAGAGCAGATCAATCCGCCATTGCTCCCACTTTCAGTAATAATTGAATGTAAAAAGAATAATGGCCAGAAAAGATACACAGTGGAGAAGTGACCCCTTTCCGTTGCTTGTCAATATACACTCACCGGACACTTTATAAGGTACACCTTGCTTATACTGGTTTGGATCCCATTTTGCCTTCAGAACTGCCTTAACTGCCTTCGTAGCATAGATTCAACAAGGTGTTGAAAACATTCCTCAGAGATTTTGGTCCATATTGACATGATAGCATCACGCAGTTTCTGCAGGTCTGCGGGCTGCACATCCATGATGCAAAACTACCATTCTACCACATCCCAAAGGTACTTTATTGGATTGAGATCTGGTGACTGTGGAGGCCATTGGAGTACAGTGAACTCATTGTCATGTTCAAGAAACCAGTTGGAGATGATTTGAGCTTTGTGACATGGTGCATTATCCTGCTGGAAGTAGCCATCACAAGATGGGTACACTGTAGTCATAAAGGAATGGACATGGTCAGCAACTACACTCAGGTAGGCTGTGGTTAAACTATGCTCAATTGGTACTAAGGGGCCCAAAGTGTACCAAGAAAATATCCCCAACACCAATACACCACCACCAGACAGAACCGTTGATACAAGGCAGGATGGATCCATGCTTTCATGTTGTTTACGCTATTTCTGACCCTACCATCGGATTGTCACAGCTGAAATCGAGACTCATCAGACCAAGTAACGTTTTTCCAATCTTCTATTATCCAATTTTAGTGATCCTGTGTGAATTGTAGCCTCAGTTTCCTGTTCTTAGCTGACAGGAGTGGCACCCGGTGTGGTCTTCTGCTGCTGCAGCCCATCTGCTTCAAAGTTCGATGTGTTGTACATTCAGAGATGGTATTCTGCATACCTTGGTTGTTACAAGTGGTTATTTGAGTTACTGTTGCCTTTCTATCATCTCAAATCAGTCTACCCATTCCCCTCTGACCTCTGACATCAACAAGGCATTTTCATCCACACAACTGCCGCTTACTGGATATTTTCTCTTTTTCAGACCATTCTCTGTAAACCTAGAGATGGTTGTGCATAATTTTCCAAGTAGATCAGTAGTTTTTTGAAATACTCAAATTCTAAATACCTAAATGCATTGAGTTGCTGCCATGTGATTGGCTGATTAGCAAGTTGTGTTACCAAGCAATTGAAGTGAGTGTAGTTCTTCATTACATTATATGTCAGCAGGAGAAGTACCCTCGATTGGTGGTTGAAGGACCCTCTTACATTGGTGGTCATACAAGGGAGAAATCCATCAATGCTTCCAGTGTGTCAGGGCTGGGCTCACCCCTTCCTTCTCTGAGTTGGCTGCTCAGCTGTCGGCTAACTGCCAGCTCCTTTCTCTCCACAGTGACTCAGCTGTTGATAATCTGTTCGTCAGTCCTGCCTACTTAAAGGTGTCCAGCTCACTTCATCTCTGCCTTTGCCTTTGGTCACATCTGAGACTTTCTCCTGCGTTCCTGTTGCTCGGCTGATGTCCCTTCTGGCTCCTGATGCTGCTTGCTGTACTACTACATTGATCTCTGGCTCTCTGACATTGGCATTGGCTGACTACCCGATCTGGTTACTGAACTCTGGCTATGTATTGACTACGCTTACTCTGTTTACCCTTTTATTATTATTAAACAAGTGGGATTAACTGTACTTCTGTCTCAGTCTGATTCATGGTTTCTGAGAGTAGGCGAAAGCCATTCAGACAGTCTCCAGCTGATCAATCTGCTACTCTGCTCTGCTCTGAAGATATCACACTATGGCCAGTCTTCTTTTCTTCTGAGCTACCTGGGTTTCCCATTGAATATGTGGATACGTGGATACCACGAGTGAGCCTCGGAGATTTACGCCCCGCCATCCGAACACTGGGATCATTAGCAAGCTTAAAGGCCTTGGCTGGGCTAAAGCCACTTGCCTTTTTAAGCTTCCCGTCTGGTAAGCTGAATTAACAGCTACGGTGGATGGGCATATTATTTTATAGGCACACTGTGGTGTTGTTTTATGCTCCTAATGGACATTTATTATCCTTGATGTAATTTATTACGGACTTTAATTTTTAGCGCAGCTTTCTATATCTCTTTAACTTTTGGTGTGATCGCACTGTATGCTGCTGCTTCTTGCTATTGTTTTTGTTAGCACGGTATCTTTACCATTCTAGGCAAAAGCCATGAATTCAGAAGATGCAGTCAGTCCACTTGTTGGTAATATTTTTTCCAGATTGGATGACCAGTATCACCGTATGGATCAGTTTGCTTTGGCGTTACAAATGCTCCTGAGTTGCACGGCTAACCTGGAATCTTCCACTATGGCTACTTCAGTACAACCTGTGTTGCAGGCCATCCCTGCTGCTGCTCCAGTCTCCCTGCAGGCACCCGCCAAGAGTATTACCTCTATAAGAGGCATGTCTGGCTCCGCACCGCTTCCCCAGCGATTTGGGGGCAATCCAGTTCAATGCAGAGGGTTTTTCAACCAGGTTGAGATATACTTTGAGATGCTGCCCCAGGCATTTCCCACAGACAGAAGCAAAGTAGGTTTTGTGATATCTTTGCTTTCTGAGAGAGTCTTGGCCTGGGCAAACCCTCTATGGGAGATGCAAAAACTCGTGGTCCTGAGTTACCCAGAATTTGCGGCTTCCTTCAAAAGGGTATTTGACATTCCTGCACGCTCCGCTTCTGCTGCCAAGAGCCTCATGTCCATCAGACTGCGAGAACTGTTGCCAGTTACGCCATTGAATACCGTACTCTGGCAGCAGAGGTTGCTTGAAACAATAAGGCCCTCGTGGCTGCCTTCTCTCATGGTCTCTCGGATAACATCAAGGATGAGATAGCAGCCCGAGATATACTCACTGAGCTGGAGAGGTTGATCACATTTGCCACCCTCATTGACTCTAGACTCAGAGAAAGACACTCTTAAGGAGCGCTGGCGCAAGCCTCCTGTACATTTGTCTCCGAGCTTTGCAGCCCCACCCTTGCCTCCCTCACCTCCCATGCTTCCTGGTACCAAGTCGGTCTGTGAAGATGAACCCATTCACTTGGGCTTCAAGCGTCTCTCTGTGGATGAGGGAGCCCTTAGGAGGAGGGAGAGATTGTGCCTTTATTGTGGCCAGGCTGGTCACTTTTTGAAGTCTTGTCCTACACCGTCCAGGTCCTGTCACGGACAGACCTTAGGTGGCGTTGTTTTGTCTCCCAGAAAGATAAGCCCCTGGTTTTGGTTACCCTGTCTTGGGCTGAGTCATCCGTCGAGATACAGGCTCTAATCGACTCTGGGGCTGCAGGCCTGATCATTGATGCTGCCTTTGTATTGAAGCACTCAATTCCACTGCAGCTGCGTGACACTCCACTTGCCATTGAGGCTCTTGACGGGAGACCTCTACAGCCTGCCTATGTGACTCATGAGACTGTTCCATTGTCCATGGCCATAGGGGCCCTTCACCACGAGAAAATCCAATTCCAAGTTATTTCCACTGGTTATTGGTTATCCTTGGTTACAGAGGCACAACCCTTCTTTTGATTGGCTCCATGCTGAGGTTCTGTCCTGGTCGCCACAGTGCAGTGAGAGATGCTACCAGAAGGTAGCCAAGATCCTGTGCACCTCTTCACTCTCCTCCCTGCCAGAGGAGTACCGCGATTTTAGCGATGTCTTTGACAAAGGTCAAGCTGGTACTTTGCCTCCACACCGATCGTATGATTGTGCAATTGACCTTCAACCTGGTGCCATACCAACCTGGTGCCATACCCCCTCATCGCCGGGTTTACCTTTTGTCGGTCTTGGAGGATAAAGCCATTGAGGAGTATGTTGCAGATGCACTTTCTCATGGTTTCATCCGCAAATCCTCATCTCCTGCTGGTTTCTTTTTTGCGAACAAGAAGAGTGCTGAACTGGGACCTTGTATCAATTATAGGGGTCTCAATTGTTTCACGATTAAGAATGCCTATCCCATTTCGTTGATTACTGCGTTATTTGACCGCCTCAAGGGAGCAACGGTTTTCACAAAGTTTGATTTGAGAGGGGCATACAATCTTGTCAGGATTAAGGAGGGCGACAAGTGGAGAACTGTGTTTAATACCAGATCAGGTCATTATGAGTATCTCATAATGCCTTTTGGCCTTTGTAATGCTCCGGCAGTTTTCCAGGAGTTCATTACGATGTCCTCCAAGATTTGCTGCAGTTATGTGTGGTGGTTTATCTTGACGATATCCTCATATTTTCCAAGTCTCTGGAGAGCCACCATACAGATGTCTGTCGCGTGCTTCAGAGACTACGAGAGAACAATCTCTATTGTACACTGGAAAAGTGTGAATTCCATTGTGAACAGGTGAAATTCCTGGGCTATGTCATTCACTGCTGGTTTTTCGATGGACGCAGAGAAACTTTCAGCGGTCCTACAGTGCCCTCAATCCATGGGTTTACGTCCTCTGCAGTGCTTTCTTGGCTTTGCTAACTATTATCGGAAGTTTATTCGCAACTTCTCGTCTCTGGACAAGCCCCTGACTAATATGACCAGGAAAGAGGTCAACCCACAGAGTTGGTCTCCGGAGTCCATTAAGGCCTTTGAGAGTCTCAAGGTTGCCTTTGTTTCTGCTCCTGTGTTGGCACACCCTGATCCTACATTGCCTTTTATCCTAGAAGTTGATGCTTCCGAGACTGGAGCTGGCGCCCTTCTGTCTCAACGTTCTAACTCTAAGTGCGCTATGCATCCATGTGGCTACTTTTCCAAGAAACTGTCACCGGCAGAGTGCAATTATGAGATTGGTGACAGAGAGCTGTTGGTAATCATTTTAGCCCTGAAAGAATAGAGACAGCTCCTTGAAGGTATCACTGTGCCGATTCTTATTCTCTCTCTCTCCCAGAAGGGCGCGATGGGCTCTTTTCTTGTCGAGTTTTCATTACATTGTCTTATTCTGATGCCTTGTCACGACAATTTTCCTCCACTTCCAAGATGGAGTCGGTTTCGGTTCCTGTGATTCCTCCTGATCGTATTCTGGCTACGGTTCGCACCAGTCTTACTTCTCCTTTGGGTGGAAACATTCTTGCTGCTCAGGTCGATGCTCCTCCTGAGAAACCTTGACCACTGCTTTGTTCCCAAGAGTTCCAGAGAAACTGTCACCGGCAGAGTGCAATTATGAGATTGGTGACAGAGAGCTGTTGGCGATCATTTTAGCCCTGAAAGAATAGAGACAGCTCCTTGAAGGTACTACTGTGCCGGTTCTCATTCTTACTGACCATAAGAATCTCACATTCTTGTCTGAGGCTAAGCACCTCTCTCCCAGAAGGGCGCGATGGGCTCTTTTCTTGTCGAGTCTTAATTACATTGTCTCATTTCTGACGCCTTGTCACGACAATTTTCCTCCACTTCCAAGGTGGAGTCGGTTCCGGTTCCTGTGATTCCTCCTGATCGTATTCTGGCTACGGTTCGCACCAGTCTTACTTCTCCTTTGGGTGGAAACATTCTTGCTGCTCAGGTCGATGCTCCTCCTGAGAAACCTTGACCGCTGCTTTGTTCCCAAGAGTTCCAGAGAAACTGTCACCGGCAGAGTGCAGTTATGAGATTGGTGACAGAGAGCTGTTGGCGATCATTTTAGCCCTGAAAGAATAGAGACAGCTCCTTGAAGGTACTACTGTGCCGGTTCTCATTCTTACTGACCATAAGAATCTCACATTCTTGTCTGAGGCTAAGCACCTCTCTCCCAGAAGGGCGCGATGGGCTCTTTTCTTGTCGAGTCTTAATTACATTGTCTCATTTCTGACGCCTTGTCACGACAATTTTTCTCCACTTCCAAGGTGGAGTCGGTTCCGGTTCCTGTGATTCCTCCTGATCGTATTCTGGCTACGGTTCGCACCAGTCTTATTTCTCCTTTGGGTGGCAAAATTCTTGCTGCTCAGGTTGATGCTCCTCCTGAGAAACCTTGTGACCGCTGCTTTGTTCCCGAGAGTCTCCATACTGCTGTGCTCCAGACTTTACATGAAAGAAGGATTATAGGAATAAAGGGGGTTGTTAGATAAACCAGCATCCTGGTTTACAGATTGGGAGGTCTCCGATCCAGGTGGGTTGAATATCCAACCCACCTCCTCGGGATTGCTCTCCTCCCACAGATCCATCAAATCCTGAAGAGCTCGTAAGTCTTCAAAAGTAACACCTTCTAAATTGGCATTGTCTGAATTCATTATCTCAACATCATTGGAATTTTTGTCATATAAGACTTTGTACATGAGGCGTCTGGCAAAGAGGTGCAGATCCTTGATCAGTTCAAATTTGTTTGCCTCCTCATCCGGACAGAAAGTGAGACCTAACTCTAATAAAGTGGACTCATCCTCTGTCAAACGATGTGAGGACAAATTAATAATATCAAATTTGTCCCGGTTCCCATCCGAGATGGGACCGGGACCCTCTACTTTAACGGTTGACTCATTGTTCGTACGGGAGTAGGTGTAGGTAGGGAATTGCGCCTAGAGTCCAAAGTATTGGAACTAAATATGGGTGCCATTCGAAAATCTGTGGGAAAGGCAGTTGTAGCTGGGTGTTGTTCCAACATTTGTTGGGACATAGGTCCCGCCGGAGTTGAGACCGGATTTAGATTTACTGTTGGAGTGGTTAACATCACAAGTGAATGGTTTTGTATATTACCATTTCTTGGGGTATTGGGAGTTACACCGCCACGCGAACGTTGTACATGTGTTTTCTTGTCATTACTTTTGTCATGAGTTGACTTGGGGCGTTCCTGTGAGCTAGTTTCGCTGACTTTTTTTCTCTTTCTAGAAGCTCCACTAGAGTCGCTGTAGTGTGTAGCTATCGGGACATAGGAGGCTGAGGACATGGATGAACTATCGGATTCAATCAGATCCACATTATGGGTCTGAGGAGCCCGATTATGTGTGGTCCTCTGACGGGAGTGATGGCCCTGTTGGTTACCGTTTGTATGCTTGATCCTGATCGTACGCTTTTTTATCTCTCATAAATTTGTTTTCTTTGGTTTTGATTAAATTTGTGGCATATTTCTTTAAATGCTCTTTCAAAATCTTGTCTTTGCCAAGAAAACAATTGTGAGAAGACAAATGGCTGTGATCCTCCTGCCATTTCCGAATTTCTTTGTCTAGTTCACCAATGTCCATTTTATATTGGTCACTAAGTATTTGCATCATTTGTAGGGAACAAGCCTGTAGGTTTGCTTCCCATGCTTTTTTTACATTTGGTTCAACCTTTTTTATATTTGGGAAAATTTGGATACGCAGACCCCATGGTATGATCTGGTTTGTCACATATTTTCCATAATATTCCTTGTGCCAAAATAAACGAGTTTTCCTTTCGACCAGACGTTGTAACCCCAAGAAATAGGTATCTACCTCAGCTTCAGTGACATCATCTTTGGATCGGACCTGTTGTACCTCTGAAACAAACCCCTCCCATGCCTGACCACAGTAGTCCGTCATTTTGTAGACCACTCACTCACGTGAATCTCCCAGATGTGAAGACGGAAGCTGGGATTCAGACGAATATTAGCCACAACTGTGCCAGACTGCTGTCTATAACCACTGTTTGCCGCTTTAGATAAATCTATGTCACAATTGCACTAATATGGCTACAATCATATCAAGTTTGTTGCAACATATTTATTAAATGAACTGATTGGAAAGGTCTCTAAGGTCTCAGAACTTGTCTTTCACCTCATTGTAAAGATAAGTTCTCTTGTTCATTTCTCTAATGCCCTGTACACACGACCGGTTTTGCCGTCGGAAAAAACTCAGAACTTTTCTCTGACGGAACTCCGACGAAATTCCGCTCAAGCGGTCTTGCCTACACACGGTCACACCAAAGTCCGACCGTCCAGAACGCGATGACGTACAACACATACAACGGGACTAGAAAAAGGAAGTGCAATAGCCAGTAGCCAATAGCTTCCGTCTCGTACTTGCTTCAGAGCATGCGTTGTTTTTGGTCTGTCGGAACAGCATACAGATGAGCGGGTTTCCCGATAGGAATTGGTTCCGTCGGAAATATTTAGAACATGTTCCATTTCTAGGTCCGTCATAATTTTCAAAAATAAAAGTCCCATGAGGCATACACACAATCAGAATAGACGATGAAAAGCTTCCGTCTGACTTTTTCTGTCGGACATTCCACTCATGTGTACGCAGCATTATACTTGCTGCATGTTGACTAATCCTCAGGAACGGCCATAGATGTATCGAATTTTAGCAAGTCCCTGCTGGACCATTGCAAATTTTGATCCATTTATGGCAAACCTCATTCTATGGCAATGGAGTCAACGGAGGTTGCTAATACAATGTCTATTTGACTTGTGACAGTGCTAGGCCCCTCCACTGTGTGAAAGTAGGCAAAATCGAAACATGGTTTTCACAAATGCAGAGTGAAGGGCTCCAGATTATCTGTGTTGAGCGGAGAAAACTGGGTGTTTTGTTTTCTCCGGGTTTTGTAACCTGGTTTAAAGTCCAGAGTCCGAAGGCTTCAAAGAGTCTTAGGTGGAACAAAGCCTTCAGTCCTGTGTCCATGCCTTACTGGGGACCTGCAGGCTGTGTGAGTGTGCAAGTGTGCACAGGTATGCATACTTGTTGTAAGTAAAGACCTGATCCGGACCATAGTGCAGGGCTCCCGTTAGAAGACAGGTGTGCCCCATCCAGGAGAAAGGTCAGCTTTGCTGAGGGGACATGTGCGCTTCGCCAGAAATCTAGGAGGTCTCAGGCTAGGAGACAGGTGGTTTCAGACAGATACCAGGAAATCCCCTATTGAGAGGCCAAGGCTTGGGCCTCTGCAGCAGGGTGACCCTGAAGCTACCCTCCTGCCTAACATCTTTCAAATGAAAAATTAAAGGAGCCAAGTGGAAAATTGTTAGCCAAACAGTGGCTGCATCCAATCAGATGCAGGTGTTGGAATACAATAGCTGCAGAAGACAATTTGGCAGCCTGTACTGTATAGCATGTGTGGAGAAATCTGTGCATTCAGCCCACAGATTGAATGAAAACATCTATCGTGTTTCCCCAAAAACAAGACCGGGTCATATATTAATTTTGTCTACAAAAAAACCATTAGGGCTTATTTTCAGGGGTTGTCTTATTTACTTATGGTAGGTACAATAATCTACATTTATTCAAATACAGTCATGTCTTCATGACGGTCTTAAAGTGGTTGTAACCCTAATAATTTTTTAATAAAAATACCCTGGTCCTGTAAAGCATGATATACAGCACAGTGCCTGTGCTGTGTCATTTATCCCTCTCTATGTTCTAAAAAAACTGAAATAAAACCTGGAATAAAACAATAAAATGTTTTTTTTAAAGTTCTGTGTCCCCTGTCTTCTCTCCCTCTCTCCCCCTTTCAGCTCAGGAGTCAGCATTATGACATTCTGTAATCCCAAAAATAAACCTTGTAAAATCATTGTAAAATTATTTAATCCGTTTTGTAAAAAGATTATATAATGTGCAGTGTGTCTCCTTTTGTAACGTTATTGTGGAAAATACCTTATTTACAGAGCCTCTGGGTGCTCACGTGACCCGCCGGAGCTCTTCTTCCCCGCTCCTAGCATTAGAGAGGGAGGGGCTGCTGTCATCAGCCGCGAAGAGAGGAGAAGATCTCCGGTGGGTCACGGGAGCACCCAGCGGCACTGTAAATAGGGTACTTTCCACAATTAAGTTACAAAAGGAGACACACTGCACATTATATAATCTTTTTACAAAAACGGATTACATGTTTTTACAAGGACTTTAACCAGGGCTTATTTTCAGGGTAGGTCTTATATTGCAGCCATCCCCAAAAATAACGCTAGGACCTATTTTCCTCCGGACCGTACCCCTTCCAATGCACCAGGTACTGTATGCGCCCACGGAACCTACGGGAGTCAACAATGGATTGTACTTCATACTCCTCATGGTTCTCAACCTGTATAGGGTGAGGACGTGGCACCGAGGTGGTATAGCGGTTGCAGACCAAAGGTTTCAATAAGGAGACATGAAACACATTAGAGAAGTGCATACTAGGAGGAAGGTCCAACCCGTAAGCCACTGGGTTAATCCTGCAAAGGATACGGAAAGGCCCAATAAACCGAGGTGTGAACTTCAAAGAAGGAACACAAAATCGGAGATTGCGAGACGACAGCCAGACTCTGTCCCCAACCTGGTAGGAAGGCGCAGGCAGGCGTCTGCGGTCAACATGGAGTCTGTACCTATTGTTAGCATGTTGCAAAGGTCCATTTGGAGGTTTTCCGTCTCTTTTCTGGATCCCACCCTGGAAGTCCTGGACCCTGCTGAGCTCCATACTTTGGCCATTTGTGGCACCATGTCTGTATGACTCCATGTCGCTGACATAGGAGTCCACACGTTCCAGTAAGGGGACATGCACTTCTTTATTATTGATGATGCAATATCTTTGATGTCTACCATATCCAGCAGTGTTCGGGTCTTCACCACTCTTCACTAGAAGATCAGCCTTGATTGGACTATAACCCACACACCTGTACATATATTTTTTCACATTTTCCAGGGCCCCATGGTGTTTGGTTACTCATTCACTGAGTTTATGTACATTTGTTGGCCACTTTGTATTTCTGATTTGTTGCATTATTTTTCTCCACTACCCCTTTCATTTATGTATTTGCTTAGTTAGCGCTGCAATATTTACCTTTCCGATTCTCTATATGTTTGTCACAGTTTATGCAGCTGCTTGACATCTGAACCACTTTTGGGTTTAGCGCAGTAATTATCCCCACTCCACACACACGGGCAGCTATGAAGGCGGTTACATCAGCACGTAGACTAGGCCACCAGAATTGTTGAGAAATAGCCCAAAAGAGTTGATTCTTCCCAGGGTGGCTAACCTTTGAGACACCAAAGACATATAAACCCAAATCCAAGTCTTTCCCTGTCTTACAGGGAAACTCTAACCTGTGGGCCTTTGTAATCCAGGTCACTAAAGAGATCGAATCTACCAACTGGCTAACTGGCCCTCCGGGCCATCTATCTAAACCTTTAAAAAAGGCATTACAGAACTTGAGGTCCAATAAGAACATCGTAATAAAACCATCTGACAAAGGTGGCAACCTCGTTCTGATGGATTCAAAACAATATGAGCAAATGTGTTTTGATATCATACGTAACACCGACTGGTACAGACCAGTACCCAAATCTCACGTTAATTATTACATGAAACTCTATAAGGACATTCTGGCTAAGGTGCACTACAGGGGGGTCATTGACTCTAACACACTAAAATTCTTGGACTCCACCAATCCGATGACTCCAACATTCTACGCATTGCCTAAAGTGCACAAAAACCTACAGAATCCCCCAGGCCGACCGATCATTTCGGGGTGCGGACCCCTGACAGAAAAGGCCAGCCAACTAGTGGACGAGTATCTATACCCCCACGTAAAGGGACTGTTTTCCTTTGTTAAGGATACCATTGAGCTATTGAAAACACTGGATGGATTACAGCTACCTCAGGGATGTTGGCTAGTGGCGATCGATATAGAGGCCTTGTACAACTCCATACCTCATACCAGAGGTGTGGAGGTTGTGCGAGAATTCTTGAACGAATGAGATCTTGACTCGTGAAAGTATAATGAATTTGTGATTGAAATTCTTAATTTTATACTTACACACAATATATTTGTGTTTAAGGGTTCCCACTACCTCCAGGTGCAGGGCGTGGCACTACTTTCAGGGTGCCCTTTCAGCAGCGCCAATAGAAATGTGACGTAGCTTCTTACATAACCATGTGATATCTTTTCAAGGTGAGCAGGTGCTCTTGAAGATTTAAAACCGCAGCGTACATATGTTTTTTGCCGCATTCAAGTTTAATATAGCTACATGCATTTTATATACTTTTTCAGAAACTGTGGAGCAGCTTTGTCTTCTCCTGCACAGGTGCTTTTTTACAATTGATATTGTGCCATTCGGTCCTCATGAGCTCCCAATACAAATACTCTTCTACTCTTCGGGGGGTTGGTAAGTGGTGTCCACTGTCCAGTTTGTCTTGTGGTCTACCTCTCTCCTCACCCGCAATATGTGTGAAATTTTATTATCTATGATATCTGTTACAGATACCGTAACCATCCTTTTCTGCCTGTGATGGTCTTCATCCATAAGAATATACATCCCTCCCTACGGGTGATCAGGCATCCATCTGGACTATACAGGGGGGAGTCAATTCTGGGGGCACCCCTCCTCCCCTCTTCTCTCAGTTGACGCCTCGTATCCTGCGACTTCCCCAGAACTCTATATAGAGGTATGGAGTTGACGCGGTGGTTGTGTTGGGTGGGAGTACTAGGGGAGGGTTGGGTGTGAGCCTGTGTGATGGGGGTTGGTGGTGGTTTTTGTGGGGTGGGGGGGAGTGGGATGGGGGGTGGGACTTTTTTTGTTCCTGTTTTTGTCTTTGGAGGGTGGTTTTGGTGGAGTTATGGTTGCACAAGCTAAAGAGCTTTCAAGCTGCATAGATATGAATATTTTATGTATATTCTCTCTGTGTATTTACCTTCTTCTTTTTTTCTTTTGAACATCCAAGGTTGTTTTTATCGTGAATATTGTTGTTGAATAATTGAAAAGCCTCGTCCATTTTCCTGATGAAGCCTTCCGGGCGAAACATGTTGAAATTATGTGGACGTGGTTAAGCTTTGAACTCTTGGTGACCACAGTTTTTTTCATTGTCAATATTAGGTTGAGGATGTATACCTTTGACTGTGAATGTAAAACTGTTCTCACATTTTATCGTATTTTTTTGTAAAACTGCTTTAATAAATATCTGATATATTTTTAGTAGATAATGTCTTTTCCTATATCAGGGGTACCTTTAAAATCCCATTTTCTACATTTTTTTTTGGTTTATAGAAAATTACTGCTTGAACCTTGAAGAAGGGGACATACCCCAAAAGCTTGTCCTGAAAAATTGTATGTTAGTGCAAATAACAAAAGTATCACGGACAGTACTCAATTTTCTACTGCAAGAAACGAATAAGGTAAGTTACTGATGGTTGCATAAAACCTCACCTTTTATATATTTTCTACCTGCGATATTCTTGCTTTACCATCTTCATTTTATCATTGATTTTTCATTAAAATATCTTTCGGGAAATTTCCTTCAACTTTCTGTTGCATTTCTGGGACAGGAAGTAAAGTGAAATTTCCACAATTGTGCACAG
The DNA here is from genome assembly GCA_037952925.1 of Lithobates clamitans. Lineage (NCBI taxonomy): Eukaryota > Metazoa > Chordata > Amphibia > Anura > Ranidae > Lithobates > Lithobates clamitans. Next base: position 5,793,216 of record JBBGZY010000757.1, on the reverse strand, counting down.
ACAGAAAAAATGAATGGACATGGATTTTAAACCCTTTCCTACTCTATCCAAAACAAAAAAATGTTTTGGCTATACATACACTTTAAAAAATGCCCAGTAATCCTGCTATAAAGGCCAAAAATGGCAAACTGTGTTCTGAATTTGCTCAACAGCCCCGTACTGACGTAATGAATCCTGTGCAAATAAATGCTTAAACAAAGTGAAAAAATGCATGTCAGGTGCAAATATGCAAAACGTGCTGTTAGTGCAATTGTCTGAATAATTATGGCAGGCAAATGTGCTGATAACTGACAACTGAACAAGAGTGCAAAAACACAGAAATGCAAAGAACACAAAAACACAAAAAACAAAGATTTGATATGCTCTCATATTTTAATAAAAACAAAAAAGCACTGCGCTCACCAGAACTTCTAAATAAGCTGCAGTTCAAATGTGCGATATACACAACAATTTAAAATAAAACAAAAGAAAGGAACTGCGCTATACCCTTAAATGTGGTTTGTGCAAATGAATGGTGTGAAACCAATAATATCATTCATAAACAAGCATAAATTCAAAATAAAAAATGCAGTCTGCCTATATCAAATAATTCAATAATAGCAAACCACATATGTGTGAAAATAAGTGATAAGACAACACAGTCCATAAACCACATGAATGGAAAAAAATCCTCTATGGAAATGGGAAGAGTCCCTGGATAGCTCTTCATAGGAATCAGAGTGGAAAGGTAGAATTTGAGAAAACACCCATCAAGTGATCCTTCACCACCAAAAATGCATGCTTACAAGAAGTAAGCTTAAACAAGCTCATCGATAAACCAAAGGTCTAAAGGACAGTGGGTGTGGGACGTCCTTCTATGCACTATAGCGGGCGGCAGGCAGTAAGGTGAGTAGGATCCTGATATACAACCAGCGTTGAGGCATCCCTCTAGCGGCGTAGCCGCGAGTATGTATGGGGGTGTTAATCTCCAACTCACAGACATGGAAGTAAAGAGGATACCATAGTGTAACTCCGTAAAACTGTTTTATTAAAAAAAGTAGAAAACTTACAGTGTAGTAGTTAAAATGAGCGAAATCGCCGGCCGGCTGGTGAGCGCCCGTCCAAATGTAAAGCGATGACGTCAGAACGTCACCCTCCTGATGTACGTTTCGTCTGTAACTGACGTCGTCTGGGGAACGACGGTTAAACCAACCGCATGTTGGTATAACAATATTGGTATAACAATCATCAAGAAAATCATAATAACAAGATAAAATGAACGTGATAAAAACAAGATAAAAAATTATAAAAATATATTAATATATATATATATATATATATATATAGATGACATGGTTGCAAAAGTTAGTGATGGAAATTCATGTAGGAAATTCTGATGCTAGAAACAAGGGGTTATAAGAGATATATATCTAATATACTACCTATATAGAGGTATATACATAGGTTGGTGACATCTGTGCAAAAAATTCAGATGAAAATTCTTATAAAAAAAGGGGGGGTTATAAAAGATATATATCTATATACTGACTATGTTCCAAAGATACATTCCTATGATCTCTCTGAAGCAGCTAGAATATTATAGTATAAAAACCTTAAATTGTGTCATAATAAAGCAGATCAGTTATTTGGAAAGATGCTGAGTATATCGTTTGTGTCTGTTCCCTACTGCAGTAGTTATTATTAATTTGGAACCACTAATCAATATAAGGATAGGAGTTGCCTATCATCAAAATGTCCAAGTCACATGGCGAGCCAGCCAGGAGAGGCTTTACAGGTGATCCTGAAAATCCGAAACGAGGAGCTTTAGACGATCCGGGAATTTCTGATAATCAGCCGGCTGAGGTAAGCCTTTTGCTTACATTTGAGTTATCAGACTTTCTTGATCGTTAAGCCATTTTTGGGACAAAGGGTACCTATTTTACTCCCCTTAATCAAACTGTATTGATTAGTAGTTATATGTTGTCACTGTCTACTGTCCATCGGAGTGTTATAGATAAGAAAGGGAAGAATAGTGCTGTTAACAGGTATATGTTGTACATCTCCTAGATAAAGTAGTTTAGAGGCAAGAGGGTATAGGCATATGTAGAGAAGACTGGTCAGTCATTATGGGCATTAAATTAAGTAAGTGAATGAAGGGTAAGAGACCCTCAAAAATGCCCAGCACAAGAGGAGCGCTATATATGAACCGAAGGTGTGGTTCCGCCTATACTGAGCCCCTAGATTAATGGTTAAAGTGGACAGTGATCCACGATGGGTAACTGGGTTACCAAGGTCCACAGGGACTAAGAATCATGCAGAGTAAACAGCTAGAGAAACAGCTATCTATGTGAGAAGGATGGATGAAGGGTGGCAATTGACACTAGACAGAAAGGGACATTTTCATGTTAAGTTGTGGGATGAATTTGGGGTCAGGCACTACAACTAGTAAAGTCAAGAAACAGAGTAATAAGAGTTAAAAGAAAGTGAGAGAAAGATATGCATGTGTTGTGTACAAATGGGAAAAAAGTAAGCGATTTAAGAGAGATATATTTGTGTATGTGTGTGAATGCTGAAACCTTTAGTTCTATCCCTTTTGTGTGTCATGTACGCAGATGTGACTCCCTCCTTTGTGCTCTCATGAAAGAATGTGGCTGGGATGAGAGGTCAGTGATAAGCTGGAAGGACACCATGCCAATTCCTTTTTTTTTAAAACAAAACATTTATAACAAAATGTGCTGGGTTAACAAATCTAATGATAAACAATGTAATCACAATTATTTTTTTAATCTGTTTTCCAAACATGGTAAAATGAAGGTTACATTTAACCATGTATTTACACAAATTGAATATCTTTTGATAGTGGAAACAGTGCATTTAAAAAAGGGAAATTAAGTAAAATTAAGTAATAATGAGTATTAATTTCTAATATGAGTTTAACAATTTTATTAATAATATAGATATATTGAAACTGGTTTAGACAACCTTTTGGTTGGAAATAAAATCCAGGTTAATGGGGAAATTTGTAATTAATGGGATTAGTTTAGATTAAGATAACAATTTTGTAATTTTACATTTATACAATAAGCCCTTATTGAGAGAAAAAAAAAGATTAAGATGAGGTTGTTATTTGGAATAAAGATGTCATAATATTTAACAAAGCCAAGATGGATGGGATACATAAGAAATTTTTCTACAAAAATGAAATTTTAAGGTTTTTGATAATAACTTGATGTGCGGTCCATGATGTGAGAGTTATAATAAATAAAATTTAAATATAACAGACCCATCACATCAAGTCCACACACCCTGTTAGGATAGATGCCACCTGCAGCCAGTTGTTTTTTAGTTTTTAATGCTTTCTGGTCCATCATACAGATTGTTGGTCCTTTTGTTTTTATTTATTTTTATTTTTGAGATCCAAAGCAGAATGTGTGGATTGTGAAATGATGTGCCCCATTTTCCTTGTAAGTGCAGAGGTATAAGCAGAAGAATATTTTGAATTTATGGACATCTCTGCATGACCGCAGGGTATTGTTATCGTTTATTATAATATTGCCAGGAAAAAGTTGTCTTTTTGAAACATGAAACTGGAGTTCTTACACAAACAGCATGATAGAAAACAAGCCATTGTAATATATTTATGCAAGCTGGACCCAGTAATAAAGGGTTCATCCTGATATATCAGAGCTGTAGCTTTATGCAAAGGTGCTGTTAGACAAAGTTACAGGCATTATTTTGGTCAAATATTTAATTTTTAATGGTCCCACATTCTGCGCAGCAAATATACAGCTAACTAAATGTTTGTCTAATGAAAGGTTTAAAATATGAGTTTGTTTATGTACATATCTAACAATGAAAAGTGCGTACATTTGAATCCAGCCACCTTATTGCCTCTATTGGAGGAGGCTGGAGACAAAGGAAGCCACATGTGTTAAATTGATGGTGTAGGAATCAGCTACTGTGAGCCCAGTGCAGGACACACTCCCTGAAGACCTAGATATTTAATTTTTCGTAGATTTGAGTATGCAGTTTATCACCCAGAAGGATACTCTGTATTCAAAGTCATTGGATCCTTTTTCCCCAGCTCAAGAAGCAGAGCTCCATGTTTTAGCAAAGCCTGTGAGCTATAAAAAGAGTGTATATTTATATAGATAGTCGAGATATAGAGAGCTTTTGGTTCTATTTGAAGGGCCAGAAGTTTGTTTTTACTTCGGCAGGTAAACCAATCAAGCATGCTAAGTTAATTTGATAGGCTGTTTTCAGCCTTCCAGGTTCTTGCTGATGTAGCCATATTAACTTTAAAACTCACACATGGAAGCAGACCAGGTGACTAAGGATGCTGCATTACAGCCCCGGACACTTGATGGGTCTGTGCAACTCACAGATTCCACCCTAGTTCTGACCCAGTATAGCTGGGATTAATAATTTAACTTTAAGGACCCCAGGACGAGAAGAACAAGTGGTCCACAGGGAGGAACTTCTTATGAAACAGGACTTTGGAAAAGGTGATCATTTATGTCTGCCAGCCACTCTTTTCCTTCCAACTTGACACATGGACCGTGTCATCAGTCACAAGCAGTTATGGCTTGGGATAGAGCCAGGGTTCTCCACAGTTGTTTTTATAACATACCACTTCTTGTTTTACCTGTTACCAAAGGTGTTACCAAAAGCTGAACATCCCTTCCAGAGATTACAAAAAGATATATCCAGATGCCCAAGTCAGGATCTTACGAGTATGCATTTTGTCTGTATGGACATGTTTTCTGGATGTCCATTGGCAAATGCTACTGCAAAGGCCACAGTAACAAGTGTTATCAGAAGTAGTTTGTAAGTACAGAGTGCAGAATCTACAGAGAGTAACAGAGGAAATCATTTTTATAGGAGAGTCCTTACTAGAAGTTTTGAGGTTTTATTTTTACACTCCCTACTGTCTATAATGTAGCGGACAAAGTAGAGTAAGAAACTAGAAAACTTTTGCCTGAATGTTTTCTTATATTTTATCAAGCCCCTAAGGGGGATGTTGGACTCTCTCCCTATGGGATTTGGTTTGGGAGTGTGTTACTCATTTGCTTATATTTTGTTTCAGCAGCTGAAGTCCTCCATTCAGATCTCACAGAGAACGTTGCTGATCTTTTAAGGTTTTTTGACAAACCCATTTATGCGTTTTCTCCCCAATTCCAGATTCTAAAAGTTTGGAGGAAATGTTTGGAGACTCAATACAGCATCTATTTCATGTACAGTTTTGCAAAACTTGAAGGTAAAGTCACCTGGATCCACACCAGACACTGCAAAAATGTCTAAATTAAAGAAATCTCTGTGTTTGATTTGTTTCCCTCTTGCGATTCCAGTCTAGGGTACTTTTTGATTCAATTACTTTAATTGTAAGGGATATATATATTTCAAAAGTAGTTTAGCCATGTTAAAGTTATATTTGTCTTTTGTACGTCTTCCATTTTATGTAGAACTGTCTTTGTTTACATATGCTGATAAGTCAGCATGCCAACAAGTTGGCTAGAAGGCCATTCTGGCCACATGAGTACACAGTCAGTACTCTGTAAATTTGTCTTATCAATCATTTGTTTTTCACAATGAAAAGACCTTTTGAAATGAAAAAGCTGCTCAGCTATTATTTTCTCCACAATGGAGTTTTTGGCTCTTTGGCCAGGATAATTTTATTCTATTTTGAAAGAGTCCTCATAATGGAGATATCCAGGATCTTCAGCTAGTCTGGCGTTGGTGCACTTGGTGTCCTGTTGAGAAGGATAAACAAAGGGGTACTTGAAAGTATCCTGGTAAGGCAAAGTGGATTGTAGGATGCTAGCAGTATCCTGGTTAGACAAAGTGGAATGTAGTGACTATTCAGCAAGGTGAAAATGTTCCTTCAAATGTGGGCACTGGTAAGCAACTACTGTGTCTTTAAGATGAGCACCCACCCTGCGACCAAAGGATCAAGCGACAGGTTCCCCGAAAGGCCCGACTGTCCACCTTGTAACCAGATCGGCCCACACCCTCAGGAATGCCTGGAGATGCAGCCAGGATCCCTCTCGGATGGGATGTCCATCACAATCCGACTCCTGGAACTCTGACAGGATCAGCACATCGACCTTTGGAACTGTGGCTGGATGGATCTCCTCCATGAGTAACAGCAGCCCCTCAGATCACGTCTGTTTCTTTCTCTGACTTGTGGAGAACTCTCCTCAGCCTTCCAAAATGGAGTCCTAAGCCAGCCTACTGCTTTGCAGAGCCCTCTGGGATTTGTAGTCCCGCCCCTTTAAGAGTCAGTTAGGTTGCTCTGTGCTGAGCTGTGCTGTACTGTCCCATGATCCTCTGCTGCTGTTGCCTTTCATTGGCTCTCTCTCCCTGCCAATGGGGTCACAGGGAAGGAAGCAGAGCTGCCTGATGCCTATATGTGAAAGGGAGGGGGAGAATCCACCGCAGGAGCTGACAGGCAAATTCTCCCTGTGTGAATAGCCTGTGTAATTCCGGCGGCAGCCAGCTTGGTAAGGCAATCGCTATATAAATTTAAAGACACGTAATTTTAATCTTGTAATAATAAAAGTGCATTTTATAGAAACCTTTCATGACTATTTCATAGTTCCCATAGAATATAGTTACCTTCGATCAATAGGGAGGGGGTTTTGAACCAGAGCGATTTAAACGAAAATCCCAGACTTCTTCTTAGTCATTCTGACTGCCAGGACAGCAGGGGTCAGCATTTTAGACTTACGAGTCACCATATGAATGGGTGCCATTGAGGGGAGAGAGGCAAATGGACCCCAATGATAATCATTGATACAATGCCCCTTTCCCCATTGACCAAAGGTAACTACAATTGTGCTCAAAAGTTTGCATACCCTGGCAGAAATTGTGAAATTTTGGCATTAATATTGAAAATATGACTGATCATGCCAAAAAACTGTCTTTTATTTAAGGATTGTAAAGTTTCATTACCTTGTTAAGCAGGTCTTTTGACTGTTCTTTTCTACCTCCTCATGGCTCAGTGTCTAGCCTGCTTAGTGCATCCATGTGAGAGGTAACAAACTCATTGACTATTTATACACAGACACTAATTGTGATTTAAAAAGCCACAAATGTGGGAAATGAACCTTTAATTCCCATGTTAACCTGTGTGTGCCACCTTCTGTGTCTGTACCAAGGTCAAAAATTCCAGGGTATGTAAACTTTTTGTTAGAGCCATTTGGGTGATTTCTGTTATTATTATGATTTAAAAAGCATCCAAAAAACTATGTGATATTAAATGGCTTCATGCGATTGCTATCCTTAAATAAAAGACATTTTTTTGGCATGATCAGTCATATTTTTAATGTTAATGCCAAAATTTCACAATTTCTGCCAGGGTATGCAAACTTTTGAGCACAACTGTATATTCTATGGGGAAATATTAAATAGTCATGTAATTATTGTAGAAAATGCACTTTTTTTATTACAACATTAAAATTATGTGTCTTTAAATTTAGATAACCTAATCCCCCTGATGAAGATTGCGATTTTTATAATCAAAATGCATTTGGGTGTTTGGCAGGATCAACATTGAGAAAATTCCTATACTATAACGTATAATTATATAAGTATAAAAGGCAATACCTGCCTCAATCAGGGTTATCATTGTTTCTGTGTCATATTGGGGTGGCAATGCTACCAGACCTCATATTTTAACCACTTCAGCCCTGAAGATTTTACCCCCTTAATGACCAGGCCATTTTTTTCGATACGATACTGTGTTACTTTAACTGACAATTGCGTGTTCGTGCGACGCTGTACCCAAATAATATTGATGTCCATTTTTTCCCCACAAATAGAGCTTTGTTGGTGGTATTTGATCACCTCTTTTTTTTTGCGCTACAAGCAAAAAAAGTGCAACAATTTTGAAAAAAAAAACAATAAAATGTTTACTTTCTGCTATATACACAGTAAAAAAATTTAAAAAAAATCAAATTTCCTCATCAATTTAGGCCAATATGTATTCAGCTACATATTTTTGGTAAAAAATACAAATAAGTGTGTATTGATTGGTTTGCGCAAACCTTATAGCGTTATAGCATCTACAAAAGATGGAATATTTTTATGGATTTTTTATTTATTTATTTACTAGTAATGGTGGCAATCAGCGTTTTTTTAGCGGGACTGCGACATTACAGCGGAGAAATTGGACGCCTAACTGACAGTTTTAACACTTTTTTGGGGACCAGTGACACTAATACAGTGATCAGTGCTAAAAAAAGACACTATAATGCCCCGTACACATGGTCGGATTTTCCAACGGAAAATGTGTGATAGGACCTTGTTGTCGGAATTTCCGACCGTGTGTAGGCTCCATCACACATTTTCCATCAGATTTTCCGACACACAAAGTTTTAGAGCAGGATATAAAATTTTCCGACAACAAAATCCATTGTCGGAAATTACGATCGTGTGTACACAAATCCGACGCACAAAGTGCCACGCATGCTCAGAATAAATAAAGAGATGAAAGCTATTGGCCACTGCCCCGTTTATAGTCCCGACGTACGTGTTTTACGTCACCGCGTTCATAACGATCGGATTTTCCGACAACTTTGTGTGACCGTGTGTATGCAAGACAAGTTTGAGCAAACATCCGTTGGAAAAAATCCTAGGATCTTGTTGTCGGAATGTCCGAACAAAGTCCGACCGTGCGTACAGGGCATTACTGTACTAGTGACACTGGCAGGAAAGGGATTAACACCAGGGGCGATCAAAGGGTTAACTGGGATGGGGACGGTTTGACTGGGGAAAAAAAGAGATCTGTGTTCCTGTAGAAACACAAGATCTCTCTCTTTCCCTCTGACAGAAAAGCGATCTGCCTTGTAAACATAGGCAGAACGCCATTCTGCCTCTTCCGGGAACGATCACGGGTGGCCAGCGCACATCGGGTCTGCCAGGCCCGCTGATTGGCTCCCCCTCTGACCAATCAGCACGTGATTTCGCCTTCGGCGGTGGCGTGCATGCCCTCCAGAGCTACTGCACGAAACAACATACAGTTAAGTTGTTTCCCGCAGCCGGGCCGCCTTGCCACAGTAAATGTGTGGTCCGGAAGTGGTTAAGCTATATGTTGGTTTTCATTTTTGTAAAAATAAAATTATGAATTTTATAACAATTTTTGTTTTTTGTCTGACCTATTCTTTGCTGCATTAAAAACCCCATGGAGAATTCAATTTCTTTCTTGTATATTATGTAGGGTGAGCAGCATTTCCCTATCTCAATATGGGCCTTCATTTTAGTAATTGTATTCTTAGAATAAATTATGTTATTTGGCAGAGTAGGGAAATATTTAAATCCATTTCTTCCCTTTGTTTTCTGTGTCCCAACTACTTTTGCAGATTCTATTGGCTTCCATGGGTGACAGTACACAAAACAGCCCCCTTTAAGTAGTAATTCATGAAGCAAGCAGCAGAGAACAGTACCCTTAGCAACCAACTAGAATCCTGTGCTGGTCTGGCTTTAATAAAGTGAATTATGATTATTTACTGAGTCTCCGGAATCTTCCTATTATGATTGAATCTGCCTGCGTCTGTCACTCAAAATTATACTGGTAAAAGCCTAAAGCGATTTGCCAATAAGGCATATATCCAAATGAAATATCTGAGCACGTGAAAGCTTTTTTAGTTTTCTTTCTGCCATGTAATAGTTGAGTGCAATTGAAAAAACAAGGGAAGCACAACCTAGCACAATAAAACCTTTTATTTGGCTCACATAACCACGCAACATAATTGCACTCACGTGATCGCCTAACAGAAAAGCCGAGCAGTGTGTGAATAGCCTTGTCACGTGACGTTACATGTGATCCAAAAATGTGCATAAGGCTATGTACACACGATAGGATTTTCCAAAAACAAAACCGTGGAAGGATCTTGGCTCAAACTTGTCTTGCATACACACGGTCACACAAATGTTGTCGGAAATTCCGAACGTCACGTACGTGACATACAACACGTACGACGAGCCAAGAAGAATTAAATTCAATAGCCAGTGCGGCTCTTCTGCTTGATTTCGAGCATGCATGGACTTTTGTGCATTGGAATTGTGTACACACGCTCAGACTTTTCGACAACAAGCTCACATCCAACATTTGTTGTCGGAAAATCCTATCGTGTGTACAGCCCATAACACTTACTTTTGCACATTTTTCAGGTGCTATAATTGAAGTCTATGGGGCCAAAACATCCAAATCTGCCTGAAAAGAAGCTCCTGTACTTTTTCAAACGATAGGCACCTGAGTGCTCAGGTGTGAACAGGTTCCATTTGCAACATTGGGATTTTTAATGTTGAGTGTTTTGTAACTTTGATTTCTGATCTAAAAATGTTCAGGTGTGGGGGGCATACGCTTATGCAATAGAACAGTGTTTCTCAACCACTGGGCCTTGGCCCACTTCTGAGCTGTGGCCACCCTTCTCCTGGGCCTCCAACCAACTGCAGATCCTATAACCTCCCACAGTGCCTCTCAGCTACCAAACTGCCCCAACCTCCTATAAATGCCAACAATGCTCCCAGGCTCCCTAAGACCCCCCATTAATCTCCACATTGCCCCTCAACCTCCCACAATGACCCCCAGGCCTCTCCAGAAACCTCATCCCCTACAGGTCCATCAAGTCTGCTGCAGAGAACCGCAAGGCCCTCCAGAACCCCTATCCCCCTAACAGTGTCACAAAGCTCCATCCAGAGTCATTACTAGGGATGAGCCGAACACCCCCCGGTTCGGTTCACACCAAAACCTGCGAACGGACCGAAAATTTGCACGAACTTTAGAACCCCATTGAAGTCTATGGGACTCGAACGTTTGAAATCAAAAGTGCTAATTTTAAAGGCTAATTTGCATGGTATTGTCCTAAAAAGGGTTTGGGGACCCGGGTCCTGCCCCAGGGGACATGTATCAATGCAAAAAAAAGTTTTAAAAACGGACGTTTTTTCAGGAGCAGTGATTTTAATGATGCTTAAAGTGAAAAAAAAAGTGAAATATTGCTTTAAATATCATACCTGGGGGGTGTCTATAGTATGCCTGTAAAGTAGCGTGTGTTTCCCGTGCTTAGAACAGTTCCTGCACAAAATGACATTTTTAAAGGAATAAAAGTCATTTAAAACTGCTTGCGGCTTTAATGTAATGTCGGGTCCCGGCAATATGGATGAAAATCAGTGAGACAAACGGCATGGGTACCCCCCCCAGTCCATTACCAGGCCCTTTGGGTCTTGTATGGATATTAAGGGGAACCCTGCACCCAAATTAAAAAAAGGAAAGGCGTGGGGCCCCCAGGCCCTATATACTCTGAACAGCAGTATACAGGCGGTGCAAAAAAGACAGGGACTGTAGGTTTGTTGTTAGGTAGAATCTGTTTGTAATTTTGAACTGGTACATTTTTAAAGTGTAGCTCCAGCCAAAAAATCTATTTTAAGCTTTTTGGAAAACATATCACCCCTGTGACATTTGTTTTGCCGTCTGTGCACCTCTTTAGAAGATTTCACCTCACTTTCTGTCCCAATGACAAATGTTTTTTGACAATTTGGGTTTTTTAGTGAAACAAGGATTGGTGATAAAGCATCAGTGGAGAGGAGACACGTTTTTCCCATATTAACTCTTACAGGAGAGAATTTCCCTTCCTAGGGGTAGATTTCATCTCACTTCCTGTTGTCTCCTTCCGTTTGCAAGTAGGAGTCGTTTGTAAGTTGGATGTTTGAAAGTAGGGGCCTGCCCTATATACTCTGCAGAAATTGGGGCCTTAGGTTTTGGTGTTGCCACAACACTGTAAGTCCTCACAGTTACTCTTGGTGGCCTCAGGAACGGGCCCTGCTGTGAAATATTAGATCAAGGATTGTAATTACATGCCCCTGTTGAACAGGGTCAGAAAAACTGGGCCTTTGGTGGTGGTGGTGCTGGTGCCACAACACTGTAAGTCCTCACAGTTACTCTTGGTAGGCACAGAAACGGGCCCTGCTGTGAAATATTAGATCAAGTATTGTAATTACATGCACCTGTTGAACAGGGGCTGAAAAATTGGGCCTTTGGTGGTGGTGGTGTTGCCACAACACTGTAAGTCCTCACAGTTACTCTTGGTGGGCGCTAGAACAGGCTCTGCTGTGAAATATTAGATCAAGAATTGTAATTACATGCACCTGTTGAACAGGGGCAGAAAAATTGGGCCTTTGGTGGTGGTGGTGCTGCTGGTGCCACAACACTGTAAATCCTCACAGTTACTCTTGGTGGGCGCAGAAACAGGCCCTGCTGTGAAATATTAGATCAAGAAATGTAATTACATGTCCCTGTTGAACAGGGGCAGAAAAAGTGGGCCTTAGGCACTGGTGCCACAACACTGCAACCCCTCACAGACACTCTAGTTGGAGCGCAGGAATGAGCCCTCCTGCAAAATATTGCATCAAAAATTGTAATTATACCCCCCTGTTAAACAGGTGATGAAAAATTGGGCCTTAGGCACTGGTGCTGGTGCCACAACACTGCAACCCCTCCAGATACTCTAGTTGGAGCGCAGGAACGAGCCCTGCTGAAAAGTATTGCATCAAAAATTGTAATTACACGCCCCTGTTAAACAGGGGCTGAAAAATTGGGCCTTAGCCACTGGTGGTGGCGCCCAGAACCAAAAATATTCTTACAAGCTATCAGCATGATCATTGAGGAGGAACAGGATAGTCACTCAGCATAACAGGATAGTCACTCAGCATCAGCATAGGCAGTCTTGAAGGGATCTAACATTTCAGGTGCTTGGTAGCTGGTGGTGATCCAAGACTAATTCATTTTTATGAAGGTCAGTCGATTGACCGAGTCGGTGGACAGGTGCACCCTGTCCACCGACAAAGCCTCCAGTAGCACTGAATGTGCGTTCCAAAAGAACGCTGGATGCAGGACAGGCCAGTAGCTCAATTGCATACTGTGCAAGCTCTGGCTAGTGATCCATCCTCAAGACCCAGTAACCCAGAGGATTTTTGGTGGGAAAGGTGTCCAAGTCAAATCTTGCCCCTAGGTATTCCTGCACCATGTAAAACAGACGCTGGCGATGGTTGCTGGAACCGATCATACCTTGGGGCTGCGGACTAAAAAAATTGTTTGAACGCATCGGTCAGACGGCCACCTTTGACTGACCGAAGCCTCAGCAACACGTTGTCCAGGAACAGGAGTTTGTAACCTCCTAGTCTCTGGGAACGCGTTGCACAGACCTTTCTGCAAGGCCTCCTGAAGATGTTTCATCCTCTGCTCCCTCTGTGATGGCAAGATAAGGTCCGCAACCTGAACCTTGTAACGTGGATCAAGGAGGGTTGCAAGCCAGTATTGATCCCTCTCCTTGATACCACGAATACGAGGATCCTTCCGCAGGCTTTGCAGGATCATGGTAGGTTTGCTGAGACATTCGGTCCGGAGTCCTCTGGGTCACTAAGGACGACATGATCTGCAGCCACCTCCTCCCAGCCACGTACAAGTCCATGGGTTTCTTGGGACTGTGATCCCTTAAAGACTGCTGCTGATGCTGAGTGCCAGGCTCCACCTCCATGCTGACACAATCCTCCTCCTCCTCGTCCTCTTCCTGTGTGATCGATGGGCACGCAGGAACACTGTCTGGATAAAGGGGGCCTTGAGAGCTAAGGAAGTCCTCCTCTTCCTGCCTCTGTTCTGCCTCAAGTGCCCTGTCCATTATTCCACGCAGCGTGTGCTCCAACAGGTGGACAAGGGGGACAATGTCACTGATGCATGCACTGTCACTGCTCAACATCCTCGTGGCCTCCTCAAATGGTGACAAGACAGTGCATGCATCCTTGATCATGGCCCACTGGCATGGGGAAAAAAAACAAGCTCCCCTAACCCTGTCCTGGTGCCATAGTCGCACAGGTACTCATTGATGGCCCTCTGCTGAGTGTGCAGCCGCTGCAGCATGGCCAACGTTGAGTTCCACCTGGTGGGCATGTCACAGATTAGGCGGTTGTTGAACAGGTTAAATTCCTTTTGGAGGTCAGCCAGCCAAGCACTGGCATTATATGACCGGCGGAAATGCACACAGACTTTCCTAGCCTGCCTCAGGACATCCTGTAAGCCTGGGTACCTGCCCAAGAACCGCTGCACCACCAAGTTAAGGACGTGAGCCAAACAGGGCACATGGGTCAGTTGTCCCTGTCGGAGGGCGGAGAGGAGGTTGGTGCTATTGTCACAAACCACCATTCCTGCCTTAAGCTGGCGTGGCGTCAACCACCTCTGAGCCTGCCCCTGAAGAGCTGACAGAATCTCTGCCCCAGTGTGGCTCCTGTCCCCCAAGCACATCAGCTCAAGCAACGCATGGCATCTTTTGGCCTGTGTACTTGCGTAGCCCCTTGAACGACTACGGAGCACTGCTGGTTCCTAGGACAAAGAACAGGAAGAGGCCATGGAGGAAGAAGAAGAGGAGGGAGTGGAGGAGAGAGGTGTGTCAGAATCACCAGTAGAGGCATTTTGGAGGCGTGGTGGTGGAACAACCTCCAACACTACTGCACCTTGTCCTGCATCCTTCTCAGCTGCCAGCGGAGTCACCCAATGCGCCGTGAAAGATAGGTAACGTCCCTGTCCATGCCTGCTGGACCATGAGTCAGCGGTAATATGCACCTTACCGCTGACTGCCCTGTCTAGTGAGGCCAAGCCATTGCCTTCCACATGCCGGTAGAGAGCCAAAATCGCCTTCCGTGAGAAAAAGTGGCGTTTGGGAACCTGCCACTGAGGAACCGCACATTCTACAAACTCACAGAAGGGGGCAGAGTCTACCAACAGAAAAGGCAGCAGTTGAAGTGCTAGCAATTTAGCCAAGCTAGCATTCAACCGCTGGGCATGTGGATGGCTGGGAGCGAACTTCTTTCGGCGGTGCAGCAGCTGAGGCAGGGAAATTTGTCTGGTACAATCTGACATTGGTGTACCGATAGCAGATTGCCCGCAAGTGCTTGGCTATGACACACCTAATTCTACACCTTCATTCCTCTCAGTGCAGGTCTCAGAGAGGACTGAAGGTATAGTGGGGTTGGAGATCCCAGCTGATGAGGAGCACGGAGAGGTCCTCTTTGCTCTTTGGTGTGGGTCTTTTAGATACGCTTGCCAACGAACTGCATGGCAGGTCAACATATGTCTGGTCAAGCATGTGGTGCCCAAGCGGGTGATGTTTTGGCCACGCGAGATACGCTTGAGACATACGTTGCAAATAGCAGCGGTGGGATCTGATGCACTTGTCTCAAAAAAGGCCCACACCAAAGGACTTTTGGAATAACGCGCAGAGACAGCAGCGCCCTGCACATGCGGAGCCCTGCGGTGTGATGCAGTCGGTGTGCTGCCCTTAAGCTGGCCCCTGGAGGGCATCCTGCCTCGTTGGTGATGTGCCTCCTCCTCCTCCTCTCTCCTATCAGGCACCCACATGGAGTCAGTGACCTCATCATCCCCTCCCTCCTCATCACTGGAGCAAACCTGGCAGTATGCTGCAGCTGGGGGTACATGACTGCCAGATTGCTGTCCTTCTTGGGCACCCCCTTTGTCTGGGCTCACGTTACTGCCTTCCTCTAGCTGAGTACCATCATCGGAGCCTTCAAAACGCTGGGCATCCTCCTGGAGCATGTACCCAAAACTGTGGTCAAACAGTTCGGGGGACTCCTCAGGAGGACATGGTGGGGCTAGGGAAGAAGTGACTGATGCCATTGAGCCGTTGGCAGCTGCTTTGCCAGACAAAGTACCCTGAGCCTGGGTGAGAGTG